>OY041614.1:10562979-13222489 GCA_955876795.1 Eupithecia tripunctaria
ATTTTGTTTTAAAAAACAATAAAAAGACTTCAATTACTCGTATATGGATCCCATTGTCAGAACTAGAACAAATTAAAATAGAACCACACGGGAAGCACCAGCTTTCAAATAAAAAAGAATCCTGAAAAAATCAGACCACCCAGTAAAGAGTTCTGAGGTTACAAACATAAAAAATACAGTCGAATTTAGAACCTACTCTTTTTTTTGAAGTGGATTAAAAATGCAGTAACAAGTAGGTTATGTATTAGTAATAGTATACAATTAGTTAAGCAATAAATTATTATAATATTATTATTGAGTACATATGTATCAGATTTCATCGAGTTTTAACTTTATTCCGGATAAACCGATTTACCGTTTCAATCAGAACCACCGAAGCTGTCAAAAGAACTTCAGCTTTAAGTGTTATATCTCATCTATCAAACGATAGCGCAACCATGTAAACAGTGCAACGAAGCTTTTCATTTAAATTAGAACATCCCTTTCCGTACTGCCACAGGAAAAGGTCATTGAAGCTCGACTGCGTCTAGTCAAATATGTAGCGAACTTGAATGCGGGCAGGTGCCTTAAGCCCCGTTTTCACTGGTATAGCAACACGGTTTATTAGAAACGTAGATATTTTAAATTTTTTTTGGTATACGATATGCCTTAGCTTATGTTAGCGTCTCCATGAGTAGTCCTAACAAGCAAAAGTGGAGACTTTAGTTCGTAGGAATCCGGCCGATTTTTATAAAAACCCAAGTCATTGATTTAAAAAGGGAAGATAGGTTACGTTCTCCCAGCGCTTACTCAAAAATTGGCATGTGTTACAACTACACGCAAACACATACGCTCACAGTTATATTTCCAGTCCTGTGCAATACAAAGAAGAACAAAGACGGAAAGACGTATCTAGGACCGAAGTGAGACTGAGACAACAATATTTCACGCGAATCACGACCACCCGTGCCGCCGGTCAGACGGTGACTGATGTGGGAGAACACAATGTTACACAATTTGAGGTTGCCACTTTCAAGCAACCAGTGCCTCATCTTCGTTTTTAATAAATCAATGTTATAAGTAAATAAATGTAAATATATATAACTTGACTACAGTTCCTCAACCTCAACCTCAACAGCCTATATTGGTTCACTGCTGGACGGAGGCTTCTCCCTGATAAGCGCCTTTATTGGTTGTTTTCTCGTGGGGGGTAATGCTCATAATCCCCACGCTGGGCATGCGAGTTGGAGATCGCCTGATGACTACACTTACTTACTTAAAAGGGCGTCCTACGTGATCACATTAAGACTATATCTCTACCACGGTACCTTTCGATCTTACGAATTGTGAGTTTTCAAACTTATGGGACGCCGCAGCAATTTTAATTTCAAATCTTTATTCTCCACCAAGTAAAAAGGGTGGGACTATAAGCCATTAAGTATTTTAGCTGACTAGCTGATCTACTGAGAGTAATAGACGCTATTGCATTCAATTATCAGCTAATGAGGCGAGTAAATAGTTAAATAATAATAATTATTATTTAAATAGTTAAATTATATTACTAGCCTCTTCTAAACACTCCTTCCCGTCAAGCGTCGAACCACTCAGTAATGTGAAGGTGCATTCCCCAACTGAAAGACTTTATGGTTACGTACAGGTTACAGGTTCAAGCTTCCACTAGAAATTTGAGGTATCCTCAGCATTTTTGCCAACAAAAAGTAACAGTGTATTTGAAGCATTAATTTATTAAAAAGGGAAGATAGTAGGTTACGTTCTCCCAGCGCTTACTCAAAAATTGGCATGTGTTACAACTACACGCAAACACATACGCTTACACAATTTGAGGTTGCCACTTTCGAGAAACCAGTACCTCATCTTCCCTTTTAATAAATCAATGATTTGAAGTGTATTTTTTTTGTATATTGGTAAAGGTGCCGGTTTTGTCGGCAACTGTACGTTATCATGAATAGTGTGTTTAGGTAACGGGCAAGTATAGATTTGTATCTTCAAAAGTTCAAAAGGAGATGAAGTGCTCTCACTTTTGGTGCTTTTGAGCAAGGTACTCTGTCACCTCTTTTAGATACAATGTTTTCGTTGCATTTTGTGCCAATTTTTTGCAGCAGGCCATGCCTGTTAGCTTGATTATGTCAGCCCCCTTTGCAGACAGAATTAAATTTTAAAACGTGTTGGCTTAGAATCGTTTGAAACATGAAAACAAGCCGGTGACTTCTGGCACTGAATTGCCAGAAGCCATCGGTTTTTGCTTCGGTTACCTGGGCGTGTTTGGCTCGGATAGATATTCCATTTGAAAGCAGAGTGGGTGTAAACTTTGTTGGTTGAAATGCGAAAGGTTGCTGATTTGATAACCGCTGGAGGGAAAAGAATCCAAACGTTGTAGGTGGGTGTGTAGGGCTCATACCCGAGCCAATATGACAGCGCCACATATTTTATCATTATTATTACGTTTGACATATGAAATTTTAAATATCCATCGTACAGTTTGTGGTACCTATTATAAGCTATTTTTTATACCTCTGTAATAGTTTTATCTTGTATAGTTTAGGAAGAGATGCGAAAATAGAGTTCGGTGGCCAAAAACGCAACTACGTATCTCTGCCAAAGCTCAAAATCAAACTATTACTGAGGCAGTAATAAATAACTTATAATAGATACCACAAACTGTACGATGGATTTTAGAAAACTTCCTGGGTTCAACGTAATAGGAAGATAAAATAGGTGGGGGCGCCACTTTCACTGGTGTTTGTGCCTTAAACTAACACTTTCATGGACCCACTTTTCAGCCAGCGCTACCACGTGCAAGGCTGCAGCGCGCTTTTGCGGATCGCATCGCGATACCGAGGCTGGGCAGTGAATGCGTTACCGCAAAAAATTAAAAGAATAGTAACATAAGTATTATATCTATATACATGAACGGTTTTAGTTTGCACATTAAAAAATATGCCTGATTTACATAATTTGGACTTATTTTTATGACCCTAAAGAAACCCAAACGCAAAAATTTAGAAGGATAACGATTTTAAATTAAAGTCTGGTATCCCAGATGGTCCACACAGTTAATGAATCGCAAAGGTAATTTTCAGTTATCAACTCGTTTCATTTATTTCTACGTTTATAATAAAAACCTGACAGCACCGAGACCACGAACATTTAGAATTAAGTGGGTTCCTAATTGCGGAATTGCGTAGAACCTTTAGAAAGCTCACGTAAAGACTAAAATCAACATTGTAGACATGCTATTCTGAATTTCAAATGATCATCGATTCACACGGAATAACTTTGGCAGAGACGTGATTGCTAACTGAAAATTCTAACAAATCGAATATTTTGAATGTTGTTTTTAGAGCTAGTTTGCTTAGGCAACTTTGTGGGACTGAGTGGTGTTGATTTTTTTCTTGCTTTTTTATGAAAGTCTTGCTTTAGATAGGCTATACTTGAGATATCTTTGATTGAAAGTTTTCGTTGAGTTTATAGCTTGCCCAGAGGGGGCGTATGTATGTAGGCACGTATTACGTGCGTTGGACGCAACTAGAAAAGGGAAATGGAAGTTTCTAGTTCGTTGTCTTGCCAAAGCAATTTTTATGGGGTTATTACAGTTGTCTCTTACATAAGATTCATGTTTGCATGACAACGAATCAGAAACGTCGAAGAAAACATGGAGCTGAACGAAGCAGCCGCATTATGGTTCGCTCATCGCGCTTCTTGAGTTCTAAAAGTCTTCTTTTGTTTTGGTGTTGATCGGTTTTTGTTAACAAACTTTTTAGTTAGGTACTGCTCATAGGTAACCTTCGTATTTTCTCTACAGAGCGTTTTGGGCAGAAAAACTGGTTTTTACTATTTTTCACGCGCTTGTATTAAACACGCTTGTTATTTTTGCTCATTAATGGAATGATACCTCACCAACATAAAGAAAACAATAAAAACCACTAGTTTTTGCTCGCGGCTTCGAATGCGTTTGTCTATCTCAACGTGAAAGGGTTATTTATATTCCATGGGCACTGTTTTATATGTTCAACAAAACCCTGCATTAATGCCGAAATACAGCCCGATCCGTTGACTAGTTTTTTTTTTGCTTGAAGTCGTCACAATCATACTTCTATCCATACAACCAAACCTTCGCTTTTTCAATATTAGTGTGATGAAAAATTCTATTTAAAAAGAGAAAGCTTAGACATAAAAATGCTTATGCAGAGGAAGTCAGAATATTTTTTAGTATCATGAGCGCATAATTTCTTTTCGCTTTAAAACAGAATGAATCTTGCAACTCAAAGGAAAAAACTCTTTGTTACACAGACCTGGCCTCAGGGCATACAAAACGGTGTATGCAGTCGGGCCAACCACAAGTTTTGTTTCAAACTTTAATCACAAAGAGAAATTAAATTTAATAAAAGAAATTAATACGAAATAAGAAATCAAATAATATTCCATAAATGTTTGACTGTGACGGGACTCAAACCCGCGTCCTCGCCTCAGTACGGGGATGTGATAGGTACATAAACACACAGGTATATTTGTCGTTTAAAATCGGGAATGACACAAAACATCTATCCTGGAAAATTTTATGAGAAGCCGCAAACAAAAGCTAGTTAAGAACGGAACGGATTCCTTAGCCCCCATGCAAACGTACTTTCCGCTTCATTTGGAAACTACGTTTCCGATCGTATTGAAAGTTTCCAAACATAATCGGATGATAAATAGTTTGCAGTGTTTTAATTTTTTTAAAAACATTATGATCTTTGAATGAGAGTGAAACTAATGTGCCATATTTTGACCACCAAATCGAGTCATTTTCAAGCTATTTTTTATGCATGTTAATTAAAATCAAGTCGCAATCTGGGGACCATAGTCGATTTATTTAGCAATAGATCTACCCTTTTTTATTAAGTATATTTATTTTGAGAACTAATTTATTATTCATCAATAATAAATAATAATAATAATAAAAAAGACGTGTGGCACTCGGGGACTGCCGCGGTAAAGCTATTGCATAGCATTTTGTATCAACTTATGCAATTATAATTTTATTTATTTATTTTATTCATGCAGTATTGCTTTTTCTTTGATATTAATTCAAGTTACACTTTTTGAGCGTGGTGACCCTATACACCTATATACTTTAGTATATAGGTGTATATCTATATACTCATAAACAGCTGCTTATGTATTCGTCCGATTTCGGAGCAGCTCGTCTCGATTCGTGCGAGTTTCGAAGAGTCGTACAATACGTCTAATCGCACGCACACAACGCCGTGTCGAAGACTGCCGAACTGAAACGACGTAAGACGATGCACGGCCTTCAAGCCACACCTCCTTGCCCGGTGGAGTGGGGAGCGTGAGGTTTTTTCGTTACGGAATTTCTGGATTCGGTCCCCGCGCTCAAGGCCCGCGATAGAAGCTATGCAATAGCTTAATAATAAATAATCCTGGACAAATCACACAGAAAAAAACAATGAAAAGAACTACTATTTTATTGATGAATAAGAGACGATTTTTGATACATATGAGTCATTATGTGTAGTATTGTTATTAACCTGGTGACACTTTTAATTTATCTGAGAATGAAAATATTTTGTACCGATAGATTTTTTAAGTGATACAAGTTGATGACAAATTTTAGATGACAAAAATTATAATTCCTGTATTAAAAGGGTTTTTTAAATAAATAAATCACAGTTTGGTTTGCATTTCCAGCAATGTATCCGAGCCTTTTAGAGCTAGAACCTCAAGAAAGGTCAAGTTGTGAATTCAAAAGAAACCCGGTTACAGTAGAGTTGACTGTTATTTTGTAAAACTCTGTAAAACCAGCAAAGTGCTTTGAGTTGAAGTTGGGAAATTAAATGTTGACTTTGCAATATAAACTGAAAACATTCGTCAATGAGCAACGATCTAGGTCAACGTCTTTTAGTTTATTTGGTTAAAAAAGCTTGGGACGATTTTTCCTCAAGCTCGAAAACTGACTACCTAACAAAGTAAAAAATTCTAATTTGCTTTTTGACTATTTTACTATTATATTTCATACATGTAAAAATATACATGATAGCTGCTGTGTGTGGTCACTTGACGATTTCTATTAAGAAATGTAATTTAAGATGTCATAAGATGTAGCGTGCAATAATATACGTCTTTACAATATAGCTGCCGCGTGTGAAGCCTAAATACCATAAAATAAAAATTAAAGTGAGCAAAAAATTAGGTCATCAATTTATTTCGTACTTTTAAATACCTACCTACTCGTAATTTGAATTTTCTTACGTGTCATAGAGTCTAAAGGAAATGATATTTGCACTTTGATTATTTGATATTTACGTCAATATAATAGATAACTACGATAGAACCTACCTCAACAGCCTATATTGGTCCACTGCTGGACGCAGGCCTCCCCCTGATAAGCGCCTTGTTGGCATTTATGTAATGGGGGTATTGACCATAATCCCCGCGCTGGGCATGCGGGTTGGGGATCGCAGTTCGGTGGTAGAATTGTTCTTCAGGGGGCGCTGCTGCCCGCTCCCCGTAGATATGCCTTAGTCGTCTCTTACGACACCCACGGGAAGAAATGGGGTAGTGCAAGTTCTAAGCCAAGCACCACACAGTTAGGATAAAACCTAAGTGGGTATTCCTGCTGTTATCCTGATTTTAACGAATGACTTGATGCTAACAGTTTAAAAGGTGCTTAGATGAGCCAAATAACATAGCAATTAAAATATGCATCAGGAAAATGTCCGATTTTTGCGACAACGAGCTTTTACAATACTATAATAATGATTATGGAATCGAAACTAGATTCATACACTTATTCATAGACTTATTTGTTCGTATAATGAGGAGATATAGAGATCTGAGGCTTACATTGGTGTCTTTGAAGCCATCATCCAGGTACCGACAATATTAAAAATTAGCTGCGCCCCGCGGCTTCGCACGCGTTGTTCCTATGGAAACGTTTAAAGGTGATTTTTATCCCACGGGAACTGGTTTATGGGATAAAAAGTAGTTTTGACGTAAACAGGTAACAAACATCCATTCATTCATACATACATCCATATAAACTTTCGCATTTATAATATTAGTGTGATAGTGTGATGTGATAGAAGAACTGAATGCACGAATGCATTTTCTTACAGAATCATAAAATAGGGATATAAATAAATTCTACAGAACCTCTGTTTTCATTGGGGAAAAACTACGTCGTTCCTAAAACATTTATTCCAAGCAAAAAACTGGAAATCAATCACTGTGGAATTATTCATACAAACAAATGTTAAAGGGGTCGAAAATATTCAGGACAAAACTGGTATTTGGGTGAAATACGTTTACTTTCCTCGCGACACACTGGCGCTTAGAAAACACAACTTATAAGAAACGTAAGGCTCTCATTATAATATATGAAATGAAATGAAATGAAATATTTATTCATATAAAACTTTGCAGACTTACGTAACTAGTTACTTGCTAACTAACTTTATTTAAAATTAACCCAGAAATCTTAGACTAGTTACAATTAAGGATCAATTTTATAATAATGACATATGACTATGTCAGTATACTATTTATTAGGATAGGTAAGTTGTAATACAAGGCCTGAGATACTTAAATTACTTTCCTCCGTACGAGTTTACACTGAATGACGGCAGGTAGTCTCGCTCTTGCACTCATGGCGTGTTCACCCATGGGGTTTAGAACTTATATCATAATAATGATGTATATTAGTCCACTTTGCTCTATTTTCGTTCTATTACGTCTTCGGAAGCTTGACACGCTCTTATGTCGAGTCTATATGCCGTGAGCTTTATTGTCAAGTGAATATACACTTTAGAACGGATACAATTTATATGATAGAAAAATAATAATAAACGCTCCTTGTGAGAGTGAAAGTAAGTATACAAAATCTATGCTCTAGTATATACTATATACACTGAAATTCAAACCTGTTCAGGAAATTCAAAGTAAACTATTTTTAACAATAAATTAACTTAAGCTACATGCACCAATGGTTTTAATTGTAAATAGTCCTTCTGGGATCTATCATTTGATAGTGATTTACTTTGTTAATAAATATCACCTGAAATAGCAATTATGATGGAATAGCTGAATAAACTCGCATAGATACACATTATTAAAGAAGATAGTAACTCTCCTTTTTTAAATATTATTTTCATATCATATGTATTTCACTAACTGAAACTCATTTTATATTAAAAATATGACAAGGTGCCATGATTGACCGTGTTTTTCACGCTTAAACTCTTTAACACCGTTAAGAGTGTAAAAAATAAAGTTAATAGTCCGCTAAACTCTCCCCCCGTATGTCCCTGCATTGTTAACCCGAACCTACGCGACAGAATTTTGTTTATCTGTCTTCTAAAGGCTTTGTTTACAAAGGCATGCGATAAAAGAAAACACATGGCCGTAACAAGCACTGAAATAAAGGCCCTGTAAGGGTGCTCACACACGTTTCGTGTGGTAGAGTTTTTGGATACTTTGGACTTAATCTCTCGTTGCTTTGTGCTTGCTGGGGAAACGCACTGATTAATACATAACATATATAAATATATATAGACATAAAATGCATTTAAATTTTAGTCTACATTGAAATACGTAAATACTTTTGGATTTTTCAAGAAAAATACATTTTATAAATAGAGAAGGTAACAGCGCAACTTCTTTAATAGTTTCAAGGCGTTGTTTCTTTGTAGTTGTTAATTTCTTCAAGTTCGCTGAAAAGGCGATGCCTCGTAAGTTCACTTTTCGAACTTTAGTCAAAGTTTGTTTAATATTGAGTACATTAACTTAGTGCTAGTAATTGAACACTTTTAGTTCCCGGAAAGTTGTAGCTTGTTTTCTTCAGTTTAGAGCTTTGTGTGGTACAAAAACATAATTAATATTCTAGAAACTTTTGATCGTAATATTATATATTCGGAAAATCATCAGTAGACGTAGAACTAAGTCAATTAAAAAGTTTTTTAGAAATAGTAACAGTAAATCGCAATAAAATCTTCCAATTTTCCAACAAGTGGTTCTTAACATGGAGGTTTACCTTTTTATACAAAACATTAAATTAAAAAGAAAGGTACTCACATGAAAAGCGCCTCTGATCAGCGGTCCCGCCTGGCCGACGTACAGCGTCGAAGCCGAATCAAAAACGAGCTCCAACGGATTCCTTTTCACCACAACCGTATCAAAGTCATGGCAGTTCAGGAACAACGTCACATTCTCTGTCGTCACTCTCAACGCAAACCTGCTCCACTTCTTTGCAAACGATGGAACGACGAAAGACGCAATGGTCTGCGATAGAGCGTAGGCATTTGCGTCTGTATACAAAAGCGATATGTTCATCAGTTCCTTTCCTGACGGTATCAGTTGCAGCCCCAACTGGACCACAGTTTCTAGAGGATTGACGACTGAGAATAAGAATCCCCCTTCCTTGTTCGCAGGTCGCACTGTGGCTGTGATGGAGAAGTCAGCGTAGAGTTTCTCTGGCATGAAGAGTCGGTACGGCGACTTTATGTCGGAACCTGGCATGAGGCCGTATGCTGGGAATCCGTCAAGTCCTTCGTCGAAGTACTGGGTTTTCGGGTTGCTGAACGGTACTCCGATCGCGTGGAGTAGGTCGTATTCGGGAATGTCTGAAATGAGAAAAACGTGCTAAAGTATTTTCGAAACAAGTTAGTTTAAATGCTTTCTTGGAATTGCATTGATATTCCTTTCAGTTGATTTTGAAATTAGCTGCACTTATAATAATTAACATAACTCTATTCTTGAGGAGTGATTATGAAAGGGAAAAACGAGGTCATCGCTTAAGATAAATAAGCTTACTGTACCAACTTTCTTCCAAATCTTTTTACTTTACCAAACTAGAGTATCTATTCCGGCTTCTGTTATTAAATCACTAGCTGCGCCCCGCGGCTTCGCACGCGTTCTTCCTATGTAAACGTTTAAAGGTGATTTTGATTTCCCACGGGAACTGATTTATGGGATAAAAAGTAGTAAAACAGGTAATTCTAATCTGGCTATGTTTGATTCCAAGATTAGAATTACCTGTGTGAAAATTCAAATTTCAGCCAGGTCCGTTCAGTAGTTTTGGCGTGAAGAGGTAACAAACATCCATCCATCCACACATCCATACATCCATACAAACTTTCGCATTTATAATATTAATGTAATAATCGATCTATTTGCTTATAATAGAGCACTGATCAGTTTACTATAAAATTTACCTGCCTCCTAAACCAGGTCAGCATTTAAGCCAACTCTTAGACCTGAAAAACGTTTACTTTCAGAGCGAGTTATTACTGCACTTCTACTCGTTTAAAGTCTGCCCACTGAGTTGCTATTACGGCAGTGGAATTACGAGTAAAAGCGGATATAAATACTGTAAGCGTGCTGCATTGAAAAAGATACTGTTTGTTAGGCTGAAAGAGAGGAAATTGATTCAAATGGCGCTTGGCGGTATAAATCTATACTGAACTAACTCAAGTTACAGCCTTGAACAGGTTTATTGAGAACCAATAAATCTGTTGACACTGCATAATTGAACCTACTACGATTGGGTAGGGATGTTATTTACAAGACATCTTTGGTTTGAAACCCGAAGTACAGAAACAATCATTCACACCAAGGTTTCTCGTGTCTAGTTACGCTTATTTACCATAAAGTCATATAACATAACAGGCAAAATTTGTAAAAAACTTAACAAGTAGGTATATTCAGTATTTATTCTAGTATTTATTCTACCATTTGAATCAATATCATCAATCATATCTTATTGATGATACTGGTCTAAATCCTAAATTAAGATTTGTAGTTTTAATAGTTTTACAGCAATGGTTATACATAATGGACAAAGAAGCATCATAACATAAAAGATTGAACACGGACAAAATTAAATCAGACTGCTACAAATATGACTCTCATACTCAGATAAAAATACACATATACCACCAAAGTATTGCCTGTAGGGCCAAGACTGTTTTAACTTACACTTCTTACATAGAAATGTAGGTACCATGTCCATTTTACAAGCGTATATTATATTCAAACTATGCATCTCTGTAACAAAAACGTACAGGATGCTTTATAGCAGTGCGGACTGAGACTTTATGAAGCAGAAATAGTTTTATAGTGCAGCGATAAATGACTGAAAATATATTACCGGCCAAGTGCACGTAGCATTCTCGCTGTAGAATGCCGTACGTACGCGTTGGTTTATGTGCAAGAGTTTGAAAGAGATTCATTAAAGTAGTCCGTAGTAAACCGAAGAGACTTTGGTGGTACGGCCACAGAAGATCAGGGGCCGAATTCGGCTATCCAATCATATGACAACACGGTAGCGTCGCAGATTCTATGGATGGAAGAAACTCTTGATAATGCGTGCGGTGATATTTTCATGGAGAGATTGATTGAATGGTATCAACCTTTGAAACTCATCCCTTGATCTGTAGTTTCTTTCATCGAAGCTGTATGCCAAAATATGTAATTGTAAGGCGATACCATTGTTATGGCAAAAATAAAGGTATTTGATCGTCGTTGTCGTCTCAATAAGTTTTATTGAAGCGACAATCTAGTCAACTTCACAAGAGATTCTGAAACGTTTTGGTACCTAGGTACTTACCTATCTTTTATTTCTATTTTTCTAGGTACTACCTTGTTCTTGTATAGTGCAGGTATAGTTTTTTTTAGTTTCCCCTTTTCATGTATCCAGACTGGCATTGTGTTTGTTCCATTGACTATTTTTTTATTCTCTTTATAATGTGTCAGCAGTTTTTAATTTTTACACTCATACCATAGAATTAATAAATTACCTTATACCCCTAGCTGCCTACCTACACCAACTCCTTGCTTGTATTGTGTAAATGTACCTACCTACTTACAACAGTTGTACCTATGAACTCCTGTTGCTCCCAATTAAATGTAGGTAGGAATCCATATCTTTATATTTTAGACATCTGCATGAACAAATTGTTAAAGCCTTTAAAGCCTGTAGTTTATACTATATATAATTGTTTTAAAAACTATAAACCGACTTCAGTTTTTGTAGTTTTTTTTTCAAGAATTTTCATGGATCCCATTGTCAGAACTGAACAAAATTAAAATGGGACCACACGGGAAGCACTAGCTTTCATATAAAAAAAAAAATGAAAATCGGACCACCCCCAGTCAAAAGTCCTGAGGTAACAAACATAAAAAACAGACAGATTGTGAACCTCCTTCTTTTTTTAAACCTTGTACAATGTAAATAAAATATTTTTTTGTATTTCTGTAACATTGTTGCGTATTTGAAGCAATAAAAGTATTTACCGATAATTTCTTTACCTTCTTTCGTTAGTCTTTGCTTCGTCGTCGTACTGAAATACATACGGAACCCTAAAAATGAAATCTGAAGACTTTTGCGAGTACTTCCGTAAGACAACCCATTTTCGTAGATGAAAGAGATTAAATATAGACTAGAGTAGAGTATTAATTACTTCTGAGTACTGCTATAACTTAAATGATGATGGATCATCATCATGCAATCACTATTTATGACGTGGGGATTGAAGTTTTGACTAAAGCAAAAATAGAAGTGTTTTTTTACATAAAGCACCTGCATGCATCTGCACTTTTATATAATTTCTCTAATAAATTTGATTTTAAATGTACCAACTTAGAAAATCACTGATCTCCGGATTTATCACTAATTTATCATTTATTTTTATTTTATTTTATTTATTTATTTTATTTTCAATTTTTTTGAGAAACTTACAGCTAGGTTACAAATATGTATAATACGGCTAATTACAAGTTTCCGCTGATAGGTAAACTTAAAATTGTAATTATAATTTGGACATATATAACATGGAGACTATAAGCCTAGCATGCATCATTAGTACCTGCAAAATTCGTCTTAGCTTTATTTATCCAAATTATCTTATAAATGCGAAAGTCTACTATAAAAGTCTTAAATATATTCAAGTCACGTCGTCTTGACCTATGGAATAAGCTTTTGCTTTTTTCCAATAATTAAGAATGTATTACAATTTTACTGGAAGGTATGAGCTGATGCTGCACCAGACATTTCAATAAAATTCCTTTAAGCCTGAGGATGCCATTATTCTAAACATTAATTTAGGAAAGACAGCCATTTATTTTGGGACATTTTACGCTATCATACATTTCCGTAATGGCACAATATGTTAAACTATTAAAGCGATAAGCCCGCCCCGCCCTATTCCAGAACCACAATCGTTTTAACAACGCTATTTTAGGGTAAACTTCCGAGCAAACAGACAAGGACAGCGACGTGACGTCACTCATATAAATTTTGAAATCTAATTTTAGCCCTACCGTTTGTATGTAAAATTTAGACAGTTGGCCGAGACTTTCCTGTTTGAAGGCATGAAAAGCTTAAGTTACTAGAAAAGCTTATGTTACTAGAAAAGTAATATAAGCTTTTATTCATAGTAAATGAAATTTTGGGTATTAAACGTCGTCGTATCGGTGAGTCCTACAGCCGGTATAGTTCTTTTTTATTTGTAGACACTACGTACAAAAAATAATAGTAAAACAACAGTTATGGACGTACGATATTTGAGTAATTTAATGATACTAAAATTCTTTAAAAAACGGGATGCCTGAGAAGGCAATTAAATAATTAAGGTATTAAAATGCAAAACCGAGTTAAATTGTCATTACGCACCAACGGACCGAACGAACATAAGACCTCCTTTTTTTAAGTCGGTGCTGACCGACTTCGAAAAAGGTGGAGATCTTATGATCGGCTGGTAGGTATGTTTGATTTTTTATATGCGTCACGCCGCGGTGCTCGGAACTTTACCTTTACACAATACGCAGAAAACGGCAGTGCGATAATTGTCTGTCGCAAACAATCCGTGTAAACGGCTGGCTGTTTGTGCCCTGTTTAATAAACTGTCAGGGTAATGTACGGATTGTTATCTGAACGGACGGATAAACCTAGGTTGGAAGGTTTCAATCTGGCCCATTAAAAAGTGTCCATACTCAACGACAAAACGGTCTATACTCGTAGAACGGATAGATAGTTTAATTGAAACCAACACAACACTATCTTTTGTGTATACTGTTTTTATATACAGGTTATTACGAGTAAAACACAAGCTATGCATAGTTTGGAGCTAGAAGATGCTGTGTCGTAGTACTACTTCCATACTCCATGAGTATGATAAGAGTGGTTGTTTACTAATTCTTTAGATCTGACCACTCAGGTCCATTACTCTAGTCTCTTCCTAGGTAGTTTTTTTATGGTAGAAGTTTTATAAGTTCGTAATGGCAAGACTGAATAAAAATAAAATTCTTTTCTAGAAACCATTGATCTAGAAACCTTTATTTCTCGTTATTTTTCTAATAAGTTATGAGACTCGGTTCTATGATTTCGCAAGCACTCCAAGTCCAAGCACGGCCAGTTCAATTATACCCCATTTCACCAATTATCTCAGCAGTGGCCAACTTGAATACCAAATTGGCTACTGCATTTCATGAATCGCATTTTGCCTAACAGCCATTGAGAGGGTGTAGGCCAGCATGCTCAATGAGAAATGCATTGATTCATGGACACATTTCTTGTTGAGGCTATTTACACTGTTTTAAAAACAGTTCTATTTCAAGTTTTTCTACGACCAGGTGATCGGCTATCGTGACATAGGCTATATTTTATTCCGGAATTCCCACGGAAACGGGAACTATGCGGGTGAAACCGTGAGGAGCTGCTAGTTAGCTATGAACAGTGGGTTTTTCGAATGCAGTAGGCCAAGTACAGGGATTGGTGTCTAGGATAGAAAAGAGAAATTAGGTAAAATTAAGTCAAACGGATTAGGAAACTGACAAACGTTTAGCCCAAAAGCACAAAAGCCATTTTAACGTTGGCAAAATGCATATTATGCATATTAGGATTAGCGTATTTATCAATGATTTGACGAATTGATAAACTTTTACCTGCTTATTCATAATTGATTTATTAAAAACGAAGATGAGGTACTGGTTGCTCGAAAGTGGCAACCTCAAATTGTGTAAAATTGTGTTCTCCCACATCAGTCACCGTCTGACCGGCGGCACGGGCGGTCGTGATTCGCGTGAAATATTGTTGTCTCAGTCTCACTTCGGTCCTAGATACGTCTTTCCGTCTTTGTTCTTCTTTGTATTGCACAGGACTGGAAATATAACTGTGAGCGTATGTGTTTGCGTGCAGTTGTAACACATGCCAATTTTTGAGTAAGCGCTGGGAGAACGTAACCTACCTTCCCGTTTTAAATCAATGTTGTTCATAATGGTCTGCTAACATAAAACAGCTGCAGTAGTGTTATTTCATTTCTCAGTCTGACTTTTGTCAATAGAAGAAAACAAAGTGAGATTTAGCACTAGCAGTATGCTAAGTAAGCAGATTATTATGAATAAGGGAGTTATTCATCATCATCATCATCATCAGCCTATATTAGTCCACTGCTGGACATAGGCCACTTCAGTTTGCTAATTCTTTGAGCTATGTCGATAACTTTGGTTCTCTGTCGGATGTATTCGTTACGAATCCTATCCTTCAGAGAGACTCCGAGCATAGCTCTTTCCATAGCTCGCTGAGCGACTTTAAACTGGTGGACCAGCCCTATCGTGAGTGTCCACGTCTCAGCTCCGTAGGTCATGACGGGTAGGACGCACTGATTGAAAACTTTCGTTTTCAAGCATTGCGGTATGGATGACGAGAAAACTCGACGTAGCTTTCCAAACGCTGCCCAGCCTAGCTGGATCCTCCTCTTGGCCTCCTTCTCAAAATTGTTTTTACCCAACTGCAGAATTTGTCCAAGGTAAGTGTACTCGGAAACAATTTCGAGAGGGTGGCCATGTACGACGACCGGTCAATGAGGCCATTGATCATGATTTTGGTTTTATCCAAATTCATGCCGAGACCGATGCATCGTGAGGCTAAAGCTAGGCCGTCCAGCATCCGGTTGAGCTCCTCCAGCGACTCCGCCATTAAGACTATGTCATCAGTGAATCGAAGGTGTGAGATGTAATCGCCGTTTATGTTAATGCCCTTACCTTTCCAGTCCAGTGTCTTAAACATATCTTCCAACGCGCTCGTGAACAGTTTCGGGGATATAACATCCCCTGTCTCACTCCTCTGCGCAGTTGGATGGGTTTGGACTGCTGGTCCTGTACTTGGACACTCATGGTCGCGGCGTCGTAGAGACATCTCAGCACCTCGATATAACGATAGTCTACTTGAAATCGCTGTAAGGATTCCAGAACAGCCCAGGTTTCGACAGAGTCAAAGGCCTTCTCATAGTCCACAAAGGCCAGACACAGGGGCTGATTATACTCTTCGGACTTCTGTATAATCTGCCTCACTGTGTGTACCTATGTGGTCTATGGTGCCATATCCTCCGCGAAACCCGGCCTGTTCCGGTGGCTGGAACTCGTCGAGTCTCCTGGCGAGACGGTTCGTGATCACTCGTGAAAACAGCTTATAGACGTGGCTCAGGAGTGAGATGGGTCTGTAGTTTTTAAGGAGGGTTTTATCTCCCTTCTTAAAAAAGAGCACCACCAAACTCCCGCTCCACGCCTTTGGAGTTCTCCCACTGGGGAGTTATTGTTTACAGTAAATCCCGTAAGCTCTTGTTAAATAAAACACATGATTAGTTTGATGCCATCAGTATCAGCTCGTATTCGTCCCCCAAATGACGGATGCGATACATAGCGGTCCTAAGGCGCTTGCATCTATCGACTCCCTGCGATGGCTATGAGGTCGTCGGTCCATCGAGTGGGAGGACTTCCCACACTCCGTTTCGCATTGCATCGCGGTCGCTATTCAAGAACCTTTTCCCCTCAACGGATATCGATAGTTTGACAAATCAATAGTTTGGAAAAACCGGAATTTTTAAAGTGAAAAATATGGGTAATTAGTTTAAAAATGAATCGTTTTAGGATTGAGCAGCCAAAAGGTAAAACAGGACCCTATTACTAGAACTCCGCTGTCCGTCCGTCTGTCCGTATGTCTGTCCGTCTGTCACCCAGGCTCATGAACCGTGATAGTAAAAATAAAATAAGAAACCGTGATAGTTAGACAGTTGAAACTTACACTGATGATGTATTTCTGTTGCCGCTGTAACAACAAATACTAAAAACATAATAAAATAAGTATTTAAAGGGGGCTCCCACCCCACAGACATGATTTTGCCGTTTTTATAGACACCTAATGGTATGGAACCCTTCTTGTGCGCATACTCGCACTTGGCCGGTTTTTGTACTCACCGTTTGGATATTTTGATGACGTAAATAGTCCATCGTTGGCCGAGCATGATGTAGTGAACAGGAGCAGCAAAAGGAAGTGCCTGAAAATAAAGAATAGCAATCATTAAACCTTTGAATAAATATATTCTGGCAGATTTTACTAGCTCAAGATGAATAAGTATCACACTAATTGTTTGGATGTATGTATGGATGGATGGATGAATGTTTGTTACCCCTTCACGCCAAAACTACTAAACGGATCTGGCTGAAATTTTGCACAAAATTAATTCTAATCCCGGAATCAATTATAAATCAGTTCCCGTGGGATAAAAATCACCTTTAAACGTTTCCATAGGAACAATAGGTGTGACGCCGCGGGGATAGATAATAATTCGAAAAGGTTCATTGGAGCCCTAAGTTCTTTTTGACAATTGTTATCAAGACGTCAAAGGGCAACCACTCATTTTTGTATGGGAATTGCGCGATAGAGCCGCTGGCTGTACCAATACCAAATCTCATAGAAAAATAAGACGCCAAAATGACGTATCAGCGTGGGCATCATGGGCATTACCTCCCTGAGATAAAGTTAATAAGGCTCTTGTCAGGATGCTTGCGTCCAGCAGTGGACCGATACGGGCTGTTAAAGTTGAGGTTGACGAACTATCGTTACTATCGTCAAACTAAACTCAGGGCTGTGTTAAATGCAATACGATTTTTTTTTAATGCTCAATTGAATATTTTGTGTTTATATTTATTGGTAAATCTTAAATTTTAGCTTGCAACATTTTTTCATCACTTGTTATGTTTGCATATTTGGGTAAAATCTAGTTCGTGTTTTTACGAACTAGATTTTACCCAAATATTTAAACACATTGTACCTACTGTATTTTCCTAAGGATCTTACTCTGTTTTGTGAACTAATAAATAAATAAATATTTTACCGAATGGAAACTGAAACGGTATAAAAGTCCAGTTTTTCCAATTTCTGTTTGGAGGTTGGTAGTTATCATTCAAAACCATTGCCTTTCAGTTTTCAGGCCTGGATGTAATCCAGTTTTTAAAGGTTTGATTCGCAGATCATTGAGTCCTGTCAAAAGAACCAATTCGGCTCGGTAGGAGACTCGCTTGGACATGCTATTCGAAATTCGCATTTCCAATTAGATCCATTTGACCTAGGGCTGCCATGATGATCCGCACCTACTGACATTTATTTTTATCTAAATTACACTAATGTTATAAAGTACTTTGTGCCCGCGTTAACGTTTTTATCCCATGGGTACTAATTTATGGGATAAAAAGTAGTACGATGGATGTTTGCTATTTTCTTCACCTTTTAACCCATGCTAGGCCTCCTGGAATTAAATATGGGCTACTTTTTATCCCACAACAGATGGAAATGGGTCCGCTTAAATACCTAAGTTGGTGATAATAGTTCTAATATGTTTCTTATATTTGAAAATAACGATAATATAATAACAATGATAATTTTCTTTGTTAATAACGAGAGCTGACCAATAAAAAAAGATGTTGATTTATTTATATGTATAAAGTTTGTAAGATCAGAATTATTTTAAAATTATTTATTACTGAGCGTAAATGAACCAATTGTTTAATAATGTTAGTAAGAAATACGAATTAAATTTGCAAATAGCGCTAACACCAATGATAAAATTTCTTAATAAATTCGGAAAGAGAAAAAAAATTACAAGAGACCGGCTGTTACAATTTAGATGTCTCGTCTATTGTATTTAAAAAATAGGCAAATATAAATTAGACAGCCCTAATTTTTAGGCGGATGCACGAGCGAAGAAAAAGTGACAATTTGCAATTCAGATCGTTTTTGAAACGACACGAAAGAAAGGGCCTTAATTGATACGAATATTGGAGCGGACGCGTAGGTAAAATATGGTTTGGATAACTTAAATAGATTATCCATTTCGGCCATATCGGGTACATTTTACGTTAAAGAAGATAAAGAAGGTAATTATGGCAAGGGATGAGATTGTTCAGTGGACGCATAGGTACATATGTACTGATGAAAGACGCTTATAAGAAATAATTATGTAGCTTGGATAACTACGTCGAGTCTTCTAGTTATCCATTCCGCCATGCTTGAAAACCAAAGTTTTCAATCAGTGCGTCCTACCCGTCATGACATACGGAGCTGAGACGTGGACACTCACGATAGGGCTGGTCCACCAGTTCTAAGAGTCAAATTGTTCATTTCTTTAGACTTACAAAATTAGCACTTAGACAGGTCAAATTTTTACTATATACTATAAATAGCAATTTCTATCAAACAAGAAATAAGGTGCAATTGACTCTAATTCACTTAAATTGTTTGTCCACTAGCGGAAGAAGTGAAAAAGAAACCACTAGCAAGTTAATCGCTTATCAACTAATACAATCTTAGCATAACTAAGTCTAGACTTACATACTATTGTCGGTGTGGAACTGGGCGATATTCGGCCAAGCATTAACATAATCATCAACATCAGACAGAGAACCAAAGTTTTCGACATAGCTCAAAGAATTAGCAAGCTGAAGTGGGCCGGCTATTTCTCGCTAAGAACCGACAACCTATCGGTAAACGAGTTCTTGAGTGGAGACCGCGACTCAGCAAACGTTGTGTAGCTCAGTTGTAAACCCTCTGGCTAAGTTGGATAACAATCTGCGAACGACTGCAGGCAGATGCTGGACGCGTCAAGCTGAAGACAGGGCCCTATGGCGCTCATAATGAAATGGGTCGAATGAAATCCAAACCCATTTTAGTGAACTACCATGAAGGTCACGAATGTTATAAACCTCTTCTTTTTGCATAACGTAGCGAAGGAGGTTGTACACTTGTAAAAACTCATCCCTTTTGGTTTGTAGCCATAGAGATATCATTGGCTAGTACTATCTAAACGCTATGTTTGTAGCATTCGTAACCTCCATGGTAGTTAGCCAAAATTTATATGCATCGTTAATTCGACTCTTTCTTTGTCATAAAACCTACAAAATATTACTCGTAAGTCAAAGTGAAAAGTTGTAATCATGCTAAAACATCAGGCTGAATGAGATCAATTCAGTCTTGTCTTATGTAAAAAAAGAATCAAGCATACCAATGAACTCCAGCAGTTGATTGGTAAGCTTGATTTTTTTACTTAAAGACACAGTGTGTCGACCATGAGTTTTGACAATCTATACTCGCTAGCGACTGTAGTTAAAAAAATGTATAGAAACTTCTAAAGCGCTTGTAGCGGATAGTTGGGTACTAAAATGCACTGTGTGTGGATAACTATACGTATTTACGTAACTACTGTAGTAACGTCAGGCGATTTAACTGTGACAACTCATGGTAGACACACAGATCAGAATAACCACTTTGTTGGCTCTTATTCTTAGGTAAGGTAGATAGATAAGTTTACAAATTCACGTTAAGCTCGATAAGCACGTAATAAATGTGCTAACTTTCATTTTCAAAAGAGGTTCCATGCAATTTATTAGCGTTAATAGCTATAATCTCTTGACGTATCTATTGATTATTGTACAGGATTATAGAATTATATTAAAGAGAACGTGTGAACATAATTGAACGATTATTCATAGGTTTCGCGTGGGCTTTATGGTTTCATAATGTTTCAAAGGTTAATAGGTGTTCAATATTTGTGCTTATTTCGAAATGGATTTGATGTATTCTAAATAAAGGAAAAAAGCCTTTCTTATATTATTGTATATTATTGTGATATAATATTTTAATAGTGTTTTTGTTACTTAATCACATCATATTATTATAAAATGAGAATGCATGAATGGATGAATGTTTGTTACATCTTCATGTGTATGTAACCTACCAATTGAAAACACCAAAGTTCCAACACATAAAACAGTTTTACCTATCACATTATATCTGACAGCTGTGGCAATAATATAAAATATCTTCCTTAAAACTCCTAATACACTAATTAACAATAATAAATCAATAATAACTCTAATATAAACGAAAGTACGTCATAATTTTAACGGAATTATGTAATTCTTGCCTCGGGAACCTTTAATTAATGTGATACTCGTTTTGACTTAGAGGCATCGCTTATTAACTTAATGAACATCGATTAGGTATATACTGTTTTATTGGATAGTAATGAGTATACACAAGTTATGAGAGATAATGATAGCTGAAGATTAATTTGAGAGAATTAATGTGAAAGTATGTCCCACTGTTGCACACTGTTGTAAAGAGGCAGACAGATCAACATTTTTTTTAATTGTCTGATCAGTCACTTTGTGACTAACAGGGGGACATAATACCGCGCCGCCAACGCCCGCTTTTAAAATGTTACTCATTACACTGTAAGTTAACATAAATAATAAAATATTTACATAATTAAGTACATGGCAAGGAAATGTGATCTTGTGAGTTATGTCTGCAACAAACTACTACCACAAATGGCCGTGACGTGACCTGCCTTTGGCCTAAACTGAAAACCAGCGCTGAGTAGACACACCAGGTCTATCCAGCACAATGCTGAGTGTGGGCCATATTTGCCTGCTACGCACAAAAATTAGTATAAGTTAAGAATTCATTTAGTGAAGTTAAATATAGTGTTGTGTAGTTTTTAGGTAAATAAAATTATTTTCTTTCTTTCTTTCTTTCTTACACAAATCAACGCCAGGGTTGTACCAATCTTGACGTTGACCATCACAACACATAACTAACACTCATCCATCCTAATAGGATGGATGAGTGTTAGTTATGTGATGTGTAAAGATCATAGTATGATCTTTTCGTTCTCTCAAATCGCTATAGGCGAGAAGGCCGCCAATACGACTGCTTTTCTTTAAGATACATACGTTTAGAATAAGCTTATCGTAGTAATAGCATTATTTATTTATCTACCACTTGATGGATGAATCACTTGGTGTTTGTAACTTCTTCACGCTAAAATTACTGAACGAATCGGCCTGAATTTTGCATCAGAAAATTTCAAGATTCTATATTCTATTTCTAATTTTAGCATGAAGAAGTAACGATTCTTCAATAAAATAATACACAAGTACTTTTTATCCCATGAATTTGATCCCGCGGGAAAGACGTTTCCACAGAAACGACGCATGCGAAGTAGGTGGCAGAAACTAGTTAACAATACCTATAAAGCAGTGATATTGAAAATAAAAACAAATGAGAATGATGAAAACGAAAATTGACAAACTCAGGCTGTGGCAATGGACGTGGTCAAAAATGGTGTTGATGATGAGTAAAGATATTTTTTTTAAACTACCACGATCTCCTTTGGTTATCCGCGTTCTGGAGGCCTTGATTTATGATATCTGCGTGAGTAATAATTGTTCATATATTTTAAAGTGGCAGATCGTCTCTTGGTTTTTGTTTACGACGGAGGTCACCAGTTTGGGGGCTAAAGGTGGTATTCCCCCAAACAGGAACAGAGGGAGATCCCCTAACAGGGGCCCGACCCATCTGGTCCACAAAGCCCGGTGGTCTTTCGTTTGCGCGATCTAGGATAGTTCGGCAGTTCGTCAGTCATCTCGTGGGTAATTGTATGGAAAAATAAAAGACAATCGCGCTAGCTTCTAATTTTATCCGACAAAATATAAACTCAAGTCCTATCCCGCAAAACTAATTGTCTCCTGCATTGTTCCCTACGACATGGGACTATCCACTGGACAGATAAGGGATAGAACTGAGAAGAGTCGAATTAATTGTGCAACGAACAAAAGTCTGGATTAATCCATCAAAGTATAACGTTGAAGGAGGTTGGACAGTGTAATACGAAAGGATGTCACCCCTAAATGGTGATAATTGTTCGTGAAATTACGGACTATGATTAATTAGGTTTCGTTTACGGTTTCTTCAAAATAATTTAAGTACTCAATTAAATACCAAATTTATTTCGAGAGTATTTTTCGGGGAATATGCAATGTAAGGTAAGGTACAAAATATGTATATTTGTACCTAACAATAACATTATTAAACTAAGTAGGTACCTAGGTACCTATTTTAGGTACAGGCTTTTCCCGGATCTTTCTACTCCTAATAAGCCAGGCCTGTTAATCATGCATACCAATTGGGTATGCAAATTTCGGCTACATATTTATTTTTAAGACTTATTTTATCGGCATTATTAACGAAGTAGTAAAAGAAAGAATTAGAGTGCTTTAAATAACACTATTTATGTTGAATCTAAGAATTTACAATGATCGAAATGTGTTGCCGAACCAATTTATTGCATTCTTAGAATTGATTTATTAAAAAGGGAAGATAGGTTACGTTCTCCCAGCGCTTACTCAAAAATTGGCATGTGTTACAACTACACGCAAACACATATGCTCACAGTTATATTTCCAGTCCTGTGCATTACAAAGAAGAACAAAGACTGGAAGACGTATCTAAGACCGAAGTGAGACCGAGACAACAATATTTCACGCGAACCACGACCGCCGGTCAGACGGTGACTGAGGTGGGAGAACACAATTTTACACAATTTGAGGTTGCCACTTCAAGAAACCAGTACCTCATCTTCCCTTTTTAATAAATCAATGATTCTTAGTTAGTAAAAAAATATTCAGTTGGTCCTCTAACACTAACGAGTCGAAATTTTACTACTAATTTTAATACTAATTTTTAGTTTTAGGAAATACAGTAAAAGAGTTAGATTGATAGGTCGGGTTAGGGTACATCATGTCCGATACGTCTCGTCCGCTGACGTACCTACATCTTCTGCGAATCTAAGTCACTGCCCATGATTTTATTGCAACACTTTAACTTATTCATTTCAATTAATTGACGCCAGTACTACCAGTAATTCAACTATGTAACTGTTGTGTAAATGAGCCGCAATGATAATATGGACTGACGCGGGCTACCGCAAGTCGAACCCGAATCTAACAGCCTCGTAGTGGCTGAGGTGTAAAGTGTTACAACAGGTACATTACAACCTAATAGCTCATTCAAATGGTAACCAAATCATGGCAAACCTTCACTCGCTTAGGCTTGCGAAGAGTGTCAAATCAAACCAAATAATAAGTTGCTGATGACTCGGCTTATGCATCGACTTGCGGCGTGTAAATCTACGGCTAATTCATCGTATATACTCACCTCACCTCAACAGCCAGTATCGGTCCACTGCTGGACGCAGGCCTCCCCAGATAAGCACCATGTTGGCGTTTATCTTATGGGGGGTATATTGCCCATAATCCCCACGCTGGGCATGCGGGTTGGGGATCGGAAATTCATCGTTTATACGGGAAAATTCACGGGAAAAAAATGTGTGCGAACAAAAACAATAAGAAGCATTTTCTTTAAATATTGTACGGAAAATGCGATTTATTAAAGAACCAGGCGATTTATTAGAGAACCAGCCATGGGGTCACGGCGTAAGAATATCGAATCCTCTTACTCAGCTCCTGGATGCAGCCGACTACCGACACCCACCAGAGCAATGGTGGTAGCTTCCTTTTCGGTATTTTAAAACGTGCACTGCGATTACTAAGCCATCCGCCAAGAGTGGTGATTATGAAAAACAAGGGGTGCTTGGTGAAGGCACGTTCAGCAGTAGACCTTTGAGTGCCGATCAGTTAGAGAACCAGCTGTTCCGAACACGGCTGTGGAATAAACCAGTGTTCTCTATCATGTAGATAAGAGTCATTTTAATTAATTTATTGTCGAGCTTAGGTCTAAGGTCCGTCGGAAATGAATTTATGAGTGGAATGCATAGAGAAACAATCGTATCAATTGTATGCAAGTATTTTTCGATTTAGGTCATAGCTTGTATTGCTGACTATGTGTGGGATAATCATTTTTGACGTCACAAATAAATACCTAATAGATAATTATCAAATAATCATATATTTCGTAGATTTCTTGATTATCACGACACAATAGAATAACAGCAGGTGGTTTGTACGCTGATTAACTAATCAGTGATCAAATATCTTGTCAAAAGTTCTTTCTCTTGTCGAAGGGAAGTTGATTATGGATGATAATTTTATGAATCAGTGACTACGAACACATCTCTTCGTATAGCCAGGTGGCTTCATAATTTAGGGGTTACAACGGGCTTACTTAAATAGAGCAAAAGAGCTGATGCCTTTTGAAACGATTTTTCAAATTATAAGGTTTTATTTACCTGATCAAAAACCTACGATATATTTTGACAATAGATTGGAAATTGACAAGTAAATATGGACGCAATCAAACTCAGAGCCCACGATACACCTACTTGCATTTTCCCACACCTACGTCTCAATATCTAATTCAAATATTCGGGGCCATATTTATAGCTCTAAAGGCTAAAAGTTCAGGTTTCAACTCATCACCATTGTGTTTCGTTATTTATTGAGCGTAACGACCGTTATTCGTTACCATTGTCGATTGTGACCCTAATTTTTATTGAACTTTGACAGGTGTGTAATGAAATTTATGAGGTGTTTTTGGTACAGATATTTTTTTCATTGTTGTATGTTTCGGGTACTATCAGTATTTATTATAAGGAGTGAGTGGAATTCTACAAGAAGGTATGGTTGATCTGTGTTCCTACATACAAACTTTTTAATAATATTCTAGTGTATATTAAATAATTATTTTGTTTTATAATACTGTAAACCGACTTCATTTTTTATAGTTTTTTCATGAATTTTCTTGAATCCCAATGTCAGAACTGGACAAAATTAAAATGGAACCACACAGGAAGCACTAGCTTTCATATAAAAAAAGAATCATGAAAATCGGAAATCAAAAGTTCTGCAGTAACAAACATAAAAAAATACAATCGAATTGAGAACCTCCTTTTTTTGAAGTCGGTTCAAAATTGTATAATTGAAGAAAAACATCTCTACCTGTACTTTGTTTAAGTTAAGTATGTATATTGTTTTCGTGCAACAAAGTTGTCTTCGTCGAAGTTGTCGCTTGTAAACTAAAAATTCAGCTCACGAAGACTGCCAGACAGACATTACTGTTAATGTTTTTCTATGCACGTTCTGCAATGCAACGTGCGAGTTTTCTATATTCAGCTATTTAATGCTATTGTTGTGGCTATTTTTTCCGATGGAATTTCTGCATACCAAAAATATTTTATTTAAATAGGGGTAGATACTTTAAACCTTAGGTGGAAATAAACCTTTTCTTAACGGTGAGACGTTACGTTATAGCCTTATACTTACATATTTGCAATGTTATTTGTATTCTTTTGTTTTGGGTAACTATAGGATGGTATAAACTCCGCCTACAAATCAGCGGGGTTCTTCAAACGGCGAAAATACGCTACCTAATCTTAACATTGGGGTTATTACATACTAGCTGTGCCCCGCGGCTACGCACGCGTTGTTCCTATCGAAACGTTTAGAGGTGATTTAATAAGTAGTTTGATTCCAGGATTAGAATTATTAATGCAAAATTTCAGACCGATCCGTTCCGTAGTTTTGGCGTGAAGAGGTAACAAACAACCATCCATCCATCAATACATCCATTCAAACTATCGAATTTATGGTATTTATGGAGCCGTTTGTGCTTGAAAACCTTGTGCCTCGAGACCCCAAGGACCTATCCTTGGGGTCTCGAGGCACACGCGCATTATTTAAGATCTTACAAAACTTCTCATCGAGTACACATGTGATCGGAAAGCTTGGTCTTTTTCAGTCAACTACTTAGCATTACTATTCAACGTGGCAATTCAGCCAGCATGAGAAGACAGGAAATTTTAAAAATCCATCGTACAGTTTGTGGTATCTATTATAAGCAATTATTTAATACCTCTGTAATAGTTTTATCTTATATAGTTTAGGAAGAGATGCGAAAATTGAGTTTGGTGGCCAAAAAGCGCAACTTCGTTTCTCTAGATGATGCTGTGTCGATTGTCCAGCATTATGTATTTATACTTATGCTCTACAACATTTCATACTAAGCAAAGGCCGTTTTAGCAGCTGTAAAAATGTAGAAAAAGTCGCAAGACGAATATGCTGTGAAAACGTTGTACAACAATATCCCCCTATGTATGTAATATGTACCTAGCTTAATATATACCTATTGCTTGTAATTGGGAATCTGTCTTCGGAAAGCAGCTAAGCCTTCCGCTACCAATTACGAACGATTGATTGACGTTTGTTAAGACGTGTTGTGTAGGCATCAGAACTGGATGTAAGGGGCCATTGAGATTATTTATAGTATGGGGCAGAACCTTTGTTCCTATAATGGAACAAAGATTTTGATGGGAGAAACTAAGTACCTAACTATTCTGTTGTTTGGTTGGATGATTTGTGGTTTTGTGTAAAAATAAATAAACGAAAGACTCAAGAGTCTGCTGTGTAAGTAAAAAATCTCAAAGCAAAACTTAATTTCAACATAAACTTAATAATGACACATCAATTAGTGAATTTTTGATTTCCTCTTCTTTTTGAGTATCAACATTTAACATGCAGTATATATTTTATAACAAACTAGCTGTGCCCCGCGGCTTCGCACGCGTTGTTCCTATGGAAACGTTTTTAGGTGTTTTCCCGGCAATTATTAGAATTTTTCTTGCCGTAAAAACCATCCTTGAACTTTAACAAACATTTAAAAAAGAATTGGCCAAATTGGTCCAGGCGTTATGGAGTTATGCGCTTACCAACACATTTAGTTATTTATTTTTATATTATAGATTGTTACCGTCATAAATGGCTAGACCATCGGAACCCAGCCCAAAATCAAACCCTTCAAATTTAAGTATAATAAATAAGTGGGTTGACCATCGAGAGGAAGATCGAGAGGCATTTTTCAACCGACGATAAAATGGAGGAGGTTCTCAAGTCTAATTTTGTTTTACAATATTATAAAACGATTTCATTGTTTATAGATTTTTATGGATTTTCATGGATTCCATCGTCAGAAGTGAACCAAATTAAAATGGAACCACACGGAAAGCGCCAGCTTTCTTAATTAAAAAATAATCGTGAAAATCAGACCACCCACTCAAAAGTTCTGAGGTAACAAACATAAAAAATACAGTCGATTTGAGAACCTCCTCCTTTTTTGAGGTCGGTTAAAAAATGCTTATTCAGATGAGTTCTTCAATGGAAGATCTATGAACATAGAATAATGTTACTATACAATTGACGAAGCTATGGCGGATACATCTTTATTTTGTCAAGATAATTATGATATTGAATAAGTAAGACCTAGGTACATTGTACAAATTTTATGTAAATATTTCGACATGTCTAAGTGCTTAATATAAGTTTAAAGATGAAATAAATGATTTTAATGACTTTATGGATTCTAAAGGATATCAAAACACTACTCTTTATTGAGTTTCATTTTCATACCTACATTAATTTCAATCAGATATAGGTACCTGTTTCTGTCCGAGAAAGACATGTTGATTTGTTCACAATTTGTATCTCCTTATTTGAATTTAATTTATGGTCCTTTACTTGAGTTACAATGATCCGTATTTATGACTTTATCACGATTTTGTTGTAAGTTACAAGCTGTAAGATACTAACAAGTTGTAAGTTACTGCAAACTTGGATATAACGAGCTTATGGATTCCTAATCGGGTATAAACTCGTGCTTTGCAGTGGCTTTTCAATAGGTTGTCATTCCCTATAAATTGGTATCGTGTACCTACTTCAGTTCATAAAATAGATTGGCACTGTTAGGGCTAGTTCACTTTGTATAGCCCTTATAACCTACAGAAGGATTTTAAAGAAAAAAGAAAACGCCTCGTTTTTAAAAATGACTGACGCAACAAGAAAAAAAAATATTTCATATTGTTTGTACTTTAATCTTATTTCTTTAATGTACACACAAAATTACATAGCATTTTACTTACTAAATAGGATATGTACATAGGCGAGCGTAACCCTGAAAAATAATAAAATAATCGCTATTATTTTAAAGAGAACATCTCGTCGCAGTAAAATTAAATAAAGCACATAAAGTATATACTTACGTTTTATTCTAATTATTTAACTTGGTAGTATATTATTATATGCTTTTCTTTTAATATAAGGGATGTATGTGACTCTTCAGGCTAATATTTTCCCTTTATAATTTTTACAAACAGGCTAACCATTACAAATTTCTCATGATTATTTACATTTAGAGTAGCATGTTTTTCGTTCTATAAGTGAAAACTGTTAAACTCAATTTATACTAGTACTGTTTCTACACATTAAGTTTTATAAAAGCTGTTTGTTTTCCACATAAATAAATAAATAAAGCTCAAAACTCAAATCATGGTAAATATCCCATTGCAAATGACTTCAATGAACCTTATTAATATATTTAATATATAAATATAAGCCTTAGATCTATTATATTTGACGACCTCTGTAGCGCGGTGGGCGAAGGTCCGCCTGCGACGCAGGAGGTTGCGGGTTCGATTCCCGCCTCGGGACAAATGTGTGTACGATCTGCAGATATTTGTTCAGGGCGTTCTGGATGTTTTCAATGTATAATAAAAAATATCTATCTATGTAGTGTATTGTATTATGTATATCAGTTATCTAGTACCCATAACACAAGCTCTGCTTAGCTTGGTGCTAGATAATGCTGTGTGAATTTGTCCAGCATTATTTATTTATTTATATTAATTATGACTTTTAACACAAATTCGCTAGTGTACATGATTATAATAAAAATCTTTGCTATTTGTCGTGCGCAGGTAGCTAAAAGCGTACCTACTAATTTATAATTTGATTGACCTGATATTATTTATCTACCATAAATGTGGCATTTTTTTTTATACGTACAAATTTGGATTAACTGAGTGACTTGACTGAGCATAATGATAGCATAGTGAAGAGCATAACTGAGTGACTTCAATGAGCACAAAAATGGTAAGTACGTATTTTTATAGCATGCAAAATGCATAAAAATAAAAAAAAAACAGAGACTTATTATATTAGAGGTACATGAATATGTTACAGTTACATGTTATCTATGAAATAGCACATCACTTCATAGACAAAACCAAAAACCAAGTCATTTCCCGCTGTCTGTCTATCCCTAGTATGCTTAGATCTTTAAAATTACGCAACGGATTTTGATGCAGTTTTTTTAATAGATAGCGTGGTTTGAGAGGAAGCTTTATTATGTATCTGCATTGCAGCATTGCAACCGTGCGAAGCCGGGACGGGTCGCTAGTAATAAATATAATCTAAGTTTACCCAGCCTATCTACAACACTACCAAAAGCCTATCGACATACCTACTCATGAATATTATATTGACATTTCTGGTTCCGCAAAAATGTCACCTACTTCGTTCGTACATATCCCTAAGGAGCAATATAGACCTTCATTTGCGTAACTTGAACAAACCAACCTTGAGGTCTATAAAAAATAAGGTTGCATTATGGTCACACTACTGCCAAAGTAATCTTACAAAATTATGCGCAAAAGTCAGAGATGTTTTGCCACTTTTGATTGTGGAAATCTGGGGTCCAAAGAAAATTTGGTAATTCCGGGAGAAGTTTGAAGAAATGCATTCTATCTTAACACACATCAAAACTTCATTCTACCACATTGGTTTTTCCAATTAAAACCCTTGTGAACCGTGCGCAGAATTTTTTTAAGGCTGAATATTATTTACAATGCTTTTATGAAACATCCAGTAATTATTAAACAATACCATAATAGCTGCAAGCGTTAAACGATTCTTTCACGTCCATAAACTGAAATTCACCAGAAAATTGAATTGTGATTTGTGTTTGTCCGTAAATACAGAAAAAAATCAGGTAATTAAATATATTATTTGCGAATACTTGCATGTCGAGCGATAAGCATTTATCTTTTCGTTTTTTTTATTTCGTACATATTTCTATATCCACCTTTAAATAGTATCTACTTAAATTGTCACTAACTAGGTTACGTAGACTTGCATAGTTTTTGCAGTTCGACTATGATTTTGAAGTTAATACTGCAAAAATATCTCAATACGTTAAGAATCAAATTGTAAATGAGATAATTTTAGTACCGAACTATTTTCTTACGTACTAATGGATTTTTTAAAGTCCAAATTTTTTAAAGACCTTCATTTGCCTACATTCTCACGAGTTAAGTGACGTTAGATACAATGAGGTCTCAGGAAGGTCTAGAAATTCACCTATTCCCTCATGTTTTGGGGATCTAAACTTTAAGGGTATTTTGTATTATATACTTTAGTCTTTACTTTACCTATTGTGGGTTGTTTGTAATGAAAGATGTGACGTACGTTGAACTGAGGCTATTCATTACACAAGACACACGTACATGAAATTACAATAGAATGATTATCTTTAATCCTTAATTAGGATATGACTACTCAAATGGGGCTCTACGAAGTGACTTTAATATAATCTGTAACCTTTAACTAGGGTAGGTGTTCTCTATGAGAGCTTGGTGGAATGACTAGCGAGACGCGGCTTAGCTACTGAAAAAGCTGAATAAGCGAAACGCGTTTGCGCCGCGTACTGCTAGCTTAACTGTGTCACTACAGGTACTTAAAAAGTTCAATCAATTCACAACCAAGGTGGTCAATACTTAAAAACACAGGTCAATAACCGTACCACGACCAAAGCTTCTATGAAACAAAACAATGTTTTTGTAATAACAACACATTTTTATGCACACGCCTCTTGCATACAAATGACTAAAGCAAAAGGGCTGAGACATTGTTTTCAAATCGTACCCTGTGTGATACCTTTGACGCTTTGCTTACAAAATACTTCTTTTGTTTTTTAACTTTTGAATACAAATTGTTTTATTTGGGCGTCAAAAATACATAATTACTAATGTGCCATTGTTTTATATTTAAGGCTTGAGTGGTGGGACCAAACTATTGAGCTATGTAAAGGTGGTAGAGCTAAATTCCTGTAGATACTCTGATATCTTTTAACAAAAATTATTCTATCTTTTGTTAATTGGATGCTGTGGCCTATTCCATAAAACTTACCTTTTTATAGATTTCTCCACAGCACATTGGGCACATGCATGTGAGTCACGTTTTGAATTTTCCTAATCTTGCTTTTATTATTAACCGACTTCTAAAAGGATGAGGTTCTCAATTTGTTCTCCGATTTTCATGATTCTTTTTTAATATGAATGCTGGTGCTTTCCGTGTCCCATTTTTATTTGGTCCAGTTCTGACAATGAGACCCATAGAAAAAATTGAAGACGGTTTAAAGTTTTTTAAAACAAAATTAATTATTATTTGGTATCTTTTTTCTTGTTTTTCGTATATCCTTGGGTGGAATCAAACTGAACCGAAACAAGTTCAATTTGTAGGTGAACTGTTTGTTATTCAGTTCAGGATTTGGTACTTTTTACAGTAAATGAGTCATGTTTATCAAATGAGCTTGAAATTGGTTCGAAATGGGCTATTTGAAGAATATCAGTATAATGTTTTAAATGTTTAATGATAAAGGTGAGTTAGAGATTGGTATAATACATCATAGTTTCGTCGGTTGATTTAAACATTTGATGAGAATCACAGTCTTAAAGTTTTTTAAACTTACGCGATCAGGACACATTATAATAAATATTCACGGGTGAGTCATCCCGTGACCACGACAGAGGTACCTGTTGTCGGGAAATAAACGCGATAAATACCCGTGAATATTTATTATAATCACAGTCTTGCCCAATTGTGAAACATGTGGCGTCCTAGAAGATAAGCAGCATCTTCTAGCGGAGTGTGAGTGGAACGAGTTTATAAGACTATGGTTTGTCCACGTTGAATGGAGCATGTAAGTAAACAAAATACGACACAAATAACAAAATCTTACTTGCTTGGCTCACTTGCTTGAGTTTCAGATATAATTGTAAGCAATTTTTATTGAAGGGAGGATCTAAAATCGACAAGTAATGTAAATTACGTATAAAAGAACGCGCCAACAAAGTGAATTTTAGGTTAAGTATGGGCGGTTTATTTACGTTTATGCCCCATTCAAAATGGACACGGTATAGAGTTATGTGACCTGTACGATGTCAAAGCGGCTAAAATTATTTGGATATTATTATTTGGATCCAATAGCCAAATAATAATATCCAAATAAATTTAGCCGCTCCACAGATTGAGACGGCTATCAAATTATTTAGGTTAGTTTTAGATCCCCAACTCGCATGCCCAGCGTGGGAATTATGGGCAATACCCCAATTAGATAAACGCCAATAAGCTGTGTGGTGCTGGCTTAGAATTTGCACCACCCCATCTCTTTCCATGGGTGTCGTAAGAGGCGACTAAGGGATATGCTTAACGTTATCCAGAACAATTCTACCAACGAACTGCGATCCCCAACCCGCTTGCCCAGCGTGGGTACTATGGACATGAGCCCCATTAGATAAACGCCAACAAGCGGGCGGTTATCAGTAGTGGACAGTCTGTTGAGGTCGAGGTTGGCTTTGAGATTTAATTTAGGTTTATGTAGTAGGTATAAGTAGTACGTTTGTTAAATACGGGACTGACATAGTCAGCAATGATTCAAAGTCCTTTATAAATAAGGATACAAAAAATATAAAAAAATATGTTGATTTGGTCTCGGTCTCCTTTACACTATTTCATCCGAAATTTTGATCGCGTCTACGAAAACCAAGCTTACAACGCAAACAACTGAGTAGGTTCCTAAAAGCATTCTAAACCAGCTGGAACTAGCAATTAAATTGTACTCTACTCTTTAAAAAATAAGAACAAACTGGTAGAAAACTATTCACAATAGATTCATTTTAAATGAGCCGCTAAGCACGTCCAGCGGGCTTACCCTTGAATCCAATCCCAATCTCAATCCAATTCCAATCCGAATCAGTTCCAATCTCACCAAACGTAAAATTGGCACTCTGGAACGAAATCGAGATTGAAATTAGAATCGAGTTTGAGATCGACTCTTGATCGACTCCACATTGTTAATGACAGTGGCAGAATGAAATATCACAATGAGTACCGGCTTAAAAAAAAAAAGGCGGGGAATTACAAACAAGGGTCACACTTTTTCAAGTGCTTCTCGATGTTTACACAAGCTTTTCAGCCTAATTAATCTTCAACTAGTTTGCAAAGAGACTTGAAGAGTGCAGCAAAATTGAAAGTAAATAATTAAATTCAGTTTTTTTTATCACTTATTATCAAGGTAAGCTGTAATCTTTTTTATTGTACCTACGTGAATCCAATTAAAATGATAAATTACTACTTTAATAAATTTCGTCCATTCCAATAGGGGACAATGAATAGTAGGCCTACCTACCATCAACTGGAGGCTCTTGCAGATTTTCTGGGGGAAAACCCAGGGATTGCTAAGGGTCTCCTCCGCTCAGCGCATGGGAAATTAGATACCAAGAGGAAGTGGGACGAGCTGTCGGCAATCCTCAATGCGCTAGGCGGTGCCCAAAAAGATGGAAAAGGTTGGGCAAAGGTAAATAAGTACATCATTTATGATATTTTTTTTAATTAGTTATTAATATTTACCTCAAGTCTAATATGTGCGGTCAACGCCCTCTATTGATTACCCACCTTTGTGACAAAGATAAAAAAAACAAACTAAGTAGGATTTTTTAATTTAAAAAATAAACATTTTGTTGTGACTAAATCTATACCTATATGTATATGAAAAAAAATATGGTTTCCCTGCACGTTTGTGATTCAATCTTTATACACTTATCCAATTGAGGGACTTGACATGCATACCTAATATTTTTTTAGTACTGGGCAGACAAGAAATGTTCTTTGAAGAAGACGTGTGCCCAGCACGCACAGTCGTTGAACCGCACAGGGGGCGGGGTCGCGGACGATATCCCCAGTTTAACACCAATCGACCAGCGCTTGGTGGCAGTGATGGGTGGCCCTCAATTTGCTGCAGGAGACAGCCACGTCGCTGTCAATCCTTTTCCGTCTGTAAGTAGTTCATTTGAAAATGCATAGGCAATCTTAGGTGCATATTCAATATATATATTTTTATTATTGCAGTCTCAAATCCAGGACGTGCCAAGCCAGGATGTGGAGATAGAGGTGTTAATACAAGAGGACATGGTGCCCCTTGCTTCTCCTATGCAGGTTGCAGAGACTGCTACATGTGCGTGCATGAAATAGTTATGTAGATACCTATTGAATGATTAGTTTATTTTTCAGTTTAAATATATAATCTTTTTAATATTTTCATCAGTTGTCACACGTCCTCCATCACCGCAACGACAGAGAAGTCCTTTGCGGAGGTCTCCTCGCAGCAACCAGAGACAGCGTACTCGGGCTGGGAGGACCATGCTGGACCAAGACCGGGAGAAATTTGCAGAGATAGAAGCAAAGAGGGTTGAGGCCGAGACCCTCACGGCGAGAGCTTTATCTCAAGCTGTGGAGCAGCTGAAAAATTTATCAACAGCCATAGAGGGTCTGTCTGCAGCAACAAGAGAAGGTTGCCAGGCTGTGGCTGATGCTCTAATTATGATTGCTGCTGCTCTTCGGCCAGTGTAGTATTTATATTATTATTATTATTTTGCTGGACTGATTATATATAACATTAAAATAAACATTATAATTTAAAAGTTTATTATTGGTGTAAAATTATGTTAAATGTGATGAAGATGTCGGGCTGCCCACAGTTCTTGAGCTAGGCGTGCACGAGCTTCAACTCCCCTCCTCAGCTCAGCAGAGGCAGGCCCTTGTGGGTTATCTGTCAGTGCCTCCTGTGGGTCTTGCACTCCTTCCATGGATGCTACAGGTACAATGTCATCCTGACATAAACGTGCTTTGTTGCATATATTGTGCAATACACAGCAAGCATTAATTATTTTAGCAGCGGTGTCAGGATCATAGTGAAGAACTCTGTGCCCCAAAGTGCACCTCCATCTATTTTTCAGTAGTCCTATAGTGCGCTCGACAGTATTGCGGGCTGTGCAGTGCAGTTTAGTATAGTATTCTTCAACGGAGCCTTCAGGAGCATTCACTATAGGGGTCATTAGGTATTCCCTTTGAGCATAACCTGAATCACCTATAAAAACAGAAAAATACAATTACACTATTGCAACTCTAATAAATAACTCAAAATTAATTGTTTTCATGACAATTTTAACAAAAATTTACCTAGTAAGAACACTCTTTCCCCAGCATTGTTCAAAGTTATCAGCTGATTCTTGACGGGATGTTGGTTCCAAACAAAGCTATCATGTGTAGCTCCTCCAAACGAAGCATCAACACTAAGAATGTTGAGGTCTGCATCACAAATCTGCAAGAAAGACCATAGTTTACTTTTAACAGAATGATTTATGGCAAAGAGATCCGCTATGGGTTTCATTTTAATACTCACAATAAGAACATTTCTTGAATGGAAGCCTTTGCGATTATAAAATCGTTCTTCATTCCTTGCTGGTTTTATTATGGCAATGTGGGTACCATCGATGCAGCCTTCAACCGCTGGAATTTTAAACTTTTCATAAAATCTGAAACAGAATTTAATGTTAAGCTTAATAGACTATTCATAAATAGTGCCTATAACTATCACACATCAAAATAATGTGTTCATCAATTATAATAAGTATAAAATAGGGTAAAGGAGTATGTATTTACTTAGTTCATAAATACAATACTCTACTATTCTCAAATAAGAGAAAATTACTAAAATATAACTAGGTAGGTACCTTCTTTTGATGGAATCCCGTTCTTGTCTTGTCTGGGGGAATTTTAGCCATTTGTTGAGAATTCCTTCATTGTTGAGCGCCGTTGTAACTTCTTTTATTGCTCTTGAAACCGATTGTTGGGACATCATGATGCCATGTGTTCCACCCACTAATCGTTGGTAACTTCCCGTCGCGTAAAATGAAAGAGCCACCAAAATCTAGAAATAAACCAGTCTAGATTTTAATAATATAAAATATTTTAAAAAAATTTACCCTACAATTTTCATGAAGTTTTTCGGAAATAGATGGTTTTCTAGTAGGTGCATAGGTAAACATAACCAAGCCAGCAAGCCTACATGACTAAAACATTGAGGCCTGCAGAGTGAAAATCCCACTACAAAATACCACGCATGAGAGTTCAACTTTGTGTTTACAAACCTTGTATCTTGAGGTTATATCACTACGACGCGAAGGCTTAGGCATCAAAGGCACTAAATCGGTACATATAACTTTAAAAAGGCTTTTGCTGACCCTGTAGCACTTTTTGAATTCGTCGTCGGTCATGGCAAAAGCATTTTCTGAATAGCGGGCTATTCTTCTTGCATTTCGCCTTTGCCGTGTGTCTTCTCGATGAGCATTGGTTAAAATATCACTTATAATCGCCAAATGTGCCATTTTCTCGTTTAAAATCACTCTGTAAATCACTAATAATCCTCGCACAATCTCTAAAAAGTTAACTTTTGGGAACTGTGAAATTTCTATCGCAAACTCGATTCCATTCTCGATACAAAACGTCAAAATCGCATCAAGAGTGCCAAAAAAGTTCATAGTTTCGAGAAGAGTCGATTTCATTTAGTTCCATAAAATTCCACCGATTTCGATTCCAATCGTGCGCTAGTTGCTCGGTCAAGAGTACCAAATTGCACGATTTCGATCCCAATTTCAAATTACGATTGGAATCGAGTCTCAAGAGTTGGCCGGCAGGACGTTAAAACGAGAGGAACATGATAATTAGTTCTTGTTTGAGAACATTCTCTGATGCAAATTGGTGCGCTAGAATAGAAAAGTACCTTTGACACATAGAAAATTGCTTCTCATTGGCGTTTGCAGAAAATAAGTATGACTTTTACTGGTAGGAGCTTTTGCCAAATAAAAATAGTCTCACGGTGTTACATTTTTTTTAACTGGTTTTTTCTCTTTCTTGGAAGAACTTAACAACCCGACAGGGACAAAAAGCAGTAGGTATCTAGCAATTGGTAGCAATTGGTAGCAAACCTCTAAGTAAATTTAGCTAGGTACAATGAAAATAAATTTGCTAAAGTGCTCTTTTCACCACAATGGCTAATCAAAGAGACGATTCATTTCATCAAACAAATGTATTTGGCTCGGGCTTGATGATAAGTGAGTTGGCGAGAGCAATCTTGTTGATTGGCAATAAGAACAAAAGTCACATCGAAAGATCAAACGAGGTCCAAGCCTTGCTTTAGAGCTTTATAACGCTGTATCAGAAGGGTCTGAGATCTATTAAAATCTCTCGCATTATCATTTACCCTAAGTATCAGTTGAATGCTTCAAAACAAAGGAGCGTCCTTGCAAAATACCCACACATATACAAATTGGTTAGTGAGTTATACAAAGTGGCATCCGCACCTATTTTGTCTTGAAAGTTTTAAGAAAACCATCGTACAGTTTGTTGTTTAGGCAGAGATACGAAGTTGCGCTTTTTGGCCAACAAACTCTATTTTCGCACCTCTTCCTTAATATATAAGATAAAACTATTACAGAGGTATTCAAAACTATCTTAAAATGGATACCACAAACAATACGATGGATTCTTAAAATTTCCTATGTTAAACGTAATAATATGATAGAATAGGTGGCGCTGTCATATTGGCTCGGGTGTGCGCCTTAAGACATCAATTCACATGAACAATTACATCCAAAGATGTCGGTATAGGTGTCGGTGCCGAGCCTCTTACCAAGAAACGGCCGTTGAATTTCTATGGTTTAAAAACTTTTCAACATAACGCATTGCTCACAATTGGCTTTTCCAGGCAGATTACAGAAAAATCTAAGAACCATAAAAGAGCGTTATAAGATCTGAGATAAAACGACATCCGATACCATCTCACGACTAAATCAAAGCTTAATTGAAGAGTGCTGTACACAGTGGGAAGTGTTCAGTCAAATTAAAACCAGCTGCGGCGATTGGCGTGTGCACATCACGTTGCTCTTTTTGTTTTCTGTATGTTGGCAGATGAAACGCAATCAGTAAGAAACTGCATTTAAACAAGCCCGAAGTTTGTGCCATTGATAAAATTCATCTTGTATGGTAAATTCGTTCCTTTGGCGACTTCGAGGTCTATCAGGAAAAATGACTAGGTATAAAAATTTAGTTTGGCTACCAGGGGATAGATTCGAACCCAACTGCCATATACCCACAGTTTTGATAATGATCAGAAAATATGTTAAATTTGGAACCACCTTAGTTATAATTTGGGTTAACATACAATTTGAAAGTACTTCTGTCTGTCTTACCCTTTTTTAGACCATGCTTATAATATAAACTAAGGTGTTCGCTAAATTATCAAAAAAAAATTGTACTACAATCTAAATAATTCTAATTAGCCGGTATACTCGTAGTAGACTATTTTTAGAACTTTACAAATTCTATCAGAGAAGAAGAAAACATGATAACAAGAACCGTCTTTTGATCATCCTAGTATATGTTAATGGCTTCCAATTTCTCAGCACCAGCCGGAATATATTCATGCAAATTCATGTTTCCAAAGAACGCAACTCCCTTTGTAGTGCTGTCCACGTGTTACACGGGAATTTCCGGGAAAGCCTGGGAAACAATGTAAATCAAGCTGTCAACATCACTATTCTACCTTAGAATCGAAAGAGTCTTTGTGTAAAATCCTTTTCTGCAATGAAAAATATTTTAATTCGAGAATTTCATTCGATATTTGATATGCTCCATAGAATAAATATCTTTGAAGCCAGTTTTATGTCATTAAAATATACCATTGCATGGAATGGTTATTTCCCTCAAAATAGGTTGTTTCTGTCCTTTTTTTCATTTACTTAAGTACCTGATTTTAACATATTGTCATATTTTTGGCTCAGAAAATAAAATATACACAAAATCACACAATACAAAGTCATAAAATTAGAGACCACGTCAAAGAATCATCAAAACAAAAATTGGTTGGTCTCAGGTTGTGTGTTGATTTCTTGGTCTCCTGTCGCTCCCTCTTGATTGGCCTAATCATCATTCCTCTTTTTTAAAATAATTTCTACTACGAAGCTTAACATTATTTATAAAAAAAAGACTTAACAATTGAGTAAATGTACCAAACAGCTTTAAAAAGACTAGTTTGCAAATTACAGAGTAATCAGAATAATATAAAATGGTTTTATAATTCGATAGCATTTGAAAATAATTGTTTTCGGGTCGATGGCTATCCGACATCGTGGTCTTGCAGTTATGACATTCACGTACTAAGGGGAGGACACGAGTTCGATTCCCGTCGATGCCGAAAAATTTTGGGAGTTTATTTGATTTCTTAACAAATTACCCATAGTGTAAAACTATAACAACCAAAAATCTGAAAATAAACCATTGAATGAACTAATGTGAAATTGGGCAGTATTTGTATCGATGGGCGATCATATCGTAAGGGCAGTTAGCCGCCCCGTAGAATCTACGGACCATTGTCACGTGACGGGTGCTGCCTAATGGTCTGTCACGCACAGCACCATTGTTACCCGTATAATAGCGACACATGGAATTACCTGTCGTTCATGACAACTCCGACGGGTCATATATTATGGGTAAAACAATAGCGGGGGGATTAAATTGTTCTTACGTTTTCAGGGTTCGCTTTTTGTTTATCGTTCGCGAAGGGTGCGATCATAATTTAGCCTTCTTTGGTATTTTATTGCAATTTCACACTAATATGTATATATAAATATAGTTTGGATACATAAATGTTTGTTGTTTCTACAACACATCTGAAATGTTGTAGGACATGGGAAGACTTAATTGTTTGTTACCATTACGACAATTATGAAATTTCGTGTGCATTTCATAACCTGGACAACGGCTCCTTTTTATCCCGATTTTAAATAATCTTTTATTTACTTAATGTTTTAAACTTTTCGCGAATAGCTTTTGTTGTTAAATATTATAAAAGATTATAAAAGAGGACATTCACTTACTACGCCTTTCAAAAATTCTCTCACGAATTTCTAAACGTGAAAAATGTTGATACAGATCCTAACTTTTATAGGTATTTCAAGAACCTATTACAAAACTTCAGCACCCACGCAAAAAACGTTGCTTCAAACTTATATGAGATTAAAAACTTTCAAACTTCAACAATCTCCCCTAACTTTTATTCGGAGCCTGAACACGGTCGACATTATCGGCTTAGAGTTTAACCTTTAGGGCTACTCATATGTATTTATGGAAATTTAAAGTCTCGCCGTACCAAGGCGTAGCTAGGTACAGGCAAGAACTTAATTTAAGTTGTAATCAAATGCGTCATACGTACACGTTCTGTTAACTTCCTTTTCATATTTTCTGATCAGTACACATAAGTACGTCTACTGCTGAATATGCCTCCCTAAACAGAATCATCACCCTTAGGTGGTTTTTGATCCCTATGTAGGTGTAAAATACAGAAAATAATACTGTTTCTCTTCTTCTGGTAGGTCCCGGTCCTTTAGTCGACTCTTACGACTTCCTTAATTTTATTAGACAACATATTTTGCTATGTTATCTATTTGCGCTTCCAGTGACGATTTCAATATGAAAGCCGTACTATGTTTCAAAACACGCCTCGTGTTTTGAATTTTGATACATTCCGTCCTCACTCAGGTCCCTGATTCTAAATTTAACCATGTTCTACAGCGATATAATCCGCCATCGCGTGGCAAAGTTCAGGATGTGACACTGATTTGTTGCCTCCCGACCTGGTTAAAGATTCAGCTCAAGTCTGTTCAGGAATTCCACCCTTTCGTGTAAGTCAATAGTGCAGGACATGAATCACACTTCAGTTGGCGAGCGATGAATCAACGTCGAGGTGGTAATAGAGCGGGCATTTGCAACGTTTTTGTGAAAAAAAAAGAATAAAATGACGCAAAACTAAATGAGCGATTGTTTTAGCACCTGAGAAGGGTGATGGAGATGAGTCACAGAAGAAATCTTCGAGGGAGTCGAGTCCATGGGTGGAGGCGACCATAGGACTGCTCTACGTCTAGCCGTGGACATGTGTGGGCTGATATGATGATGGACATTCTCAATTTGCCTGTGGGATGATGCTTAGCCAGACAAGGTCAGCTGCACGATCCTAAGCCAGTATTCACGCTCTATCAAAGGTGTCGAGCTCGTGGTTTTAGTTATACACCATATTTTGTCACACTTAAGCTTTTTTGGACGCGACAACTCCATGTTGTTTTGACTCCAAGTTGGGACCTTGGACCCAATAGGATAATACTATAAAAAAAGATTCATGATCATCACAAAACATGCAAAATACGTATAGAAACGTAAGTTTCTTTTAGAAACTGACGTTTCTACGTGAGTAGACATATTCTAAGGTTGCCTGGGAGAATTCGCTCTCAGCGATAAGGCCGCCTTTTATACTACATTTATTTATTATTTAGATATAAGACTTTAATGTATATTTATTACTATTAGTACAATAAAGTGTTCATTCCTTCATTCATTCATTCTAAGTCAAAGTTACGGATACCCACTAGATACAAATACAGCCGTGAATCTTTAAGCAAGTGCTAAATCCGCCATTTTCAAAGTAAACATGCTAATTTAGTGCACATTTCAACAGACAATTTGACTTGATAAATAGACATTTACTTACAACAGAATACAAATAAGCGAGTTCGGATATATCTGTGTCAGCTGCGCTCACGCATATTTTGTGCACTCGGTTTGCACAGGATGAAACTTATTAAAATTTCAGCAAGAAGTAGCCCTTCACTGTCGGTAATAAGAGCGGTGAGGGAGATAGGAAGTTATCCCTTTACCACCTACCTATTTTATCATAGCTATACTTATTTATCTTAGATATACTAGATGCATATATACATAAATGCAAAGTTGAAGACGGTATATTCTCCTCAAACAAAATATACTATCCGATTTACAACCGTATCATCGTTGGTTTTGCATTTTATCATTCCATGGTGCAGAAACCCTCACCGAAACACTTTGATCTCATAACAGTCCACAACAACAATATTTTCACCAATTTGACGAGGTCTATCCATCCAAACTGATTGATATGTCGTTGGAAAGCTCTTTTTCTGTAGAATAAGAAAAACTCAGGGGCTAGTCCTGATTCATAGTCCGTTTTGAGTAATTCACCTTTGAAAGTAGTTTATTTTGACGAGTTTCTTTGACCCTTTCTAATAAGGTACTATCTAAAACGGTGCATACCTACCTCAATAAATCAGTTTTTTTTTTACTATTAGTATACAAAATAACTAAATATACAGGTATGTATTTCAAGGTAACACTCTACACTTAAGAATATTCTTTGTACTCTTGTTTTTTTTGGCCAGTAAAAGTAAAAAGTCCAAGAAACAAATACTTTTAACTTAGAGACCCTGTATATCAGTAAAGTGAAGTGATTCGCACAAGCTCAGCTCGGAACACAGTCTATTGATGTGCTAATGGGTTTCCAATTTAATGTATGAATATTTTACTGAGTAGGACCGGTAACTTATGTCTTGGTTTGTGAGTGACAACCAGGATTGCTCAATAGCACACTGAATAGTTTCAATAAGACATGGACAGGGACAGGGAGCCTTTTTGGAAAACGAAAATCGAAGTTAGTTTCTGAGTCTAAACTTTCACAATTTGTCTACGCCCTGAGTATTTTAAAAGCTAATACTAACTACGAGACAGCTTTGTCTGCGTATTATGCGTATGCCTATAGTTGGCTGAATTATGCCATAATTCTATGGGGTGACAGTGTAGAATTCGAACAACTATTCGTCATGCAAAAGAAATGTGTAAGAATTCTCACCAATACTAAACCACGGGATAGCTGTAGACCTCACTTCATTAATAAAAAAATACTGACATTACCATCTAATTATATTATGCAAGCCTGTTTATTTGTAAGGAAACATAAAGACTTTTTTAAAACCAAGCAAGATATTAATATTGACTACAATCGACGTAATAGGAACAAAATAGTACTACCTACAACTAAACTGAAACTGGTTAGCCAAAGCCCATACCATAGATTAGCAAAAATCTACAATAAAATACCTGAATATTTAAAAAAGGAAGAAAGAGACACTACCTTTTACAAAAAGACTAAATTATTTTTATTAGGAAAATGTTATTATTCTATTCAACAATTTGAAACAGAGAGGCAGAAATGATATATAATATATTATATACCTATAGTATATATGTATATATCATTTTTGTTTCTCTACTAAGGTACCCCTTTTAATGACTGACAAAAGATTCTGGCTTCTTAGTTTATAATTTTAAATCTAATGTATTACTTTTAATTATGCTTGAAAATTAATTTATAATATTTGATAATAATGTTTTGACTATGTATTCGAACTCAAGTTTGCAGTGCCCTTCCAGGGTGCATGTATATAATAACAACTATTTCAATTAGACTTATGAATGAATTGTACATGTAAGCAAAATAAATGAAATATGAAATATGAGTCGTTTTCTTGCAAAACCAACTACAAAGTCAATTGCACACGATAGCTTTTGCATGAAAACGAATCAGAAACTTCAATTTTTGTTTTAACGAGTACGCTCATAGGACAGAGCGTCACGAAATGTCATGAAATCATATTGAATGTCTGCCCTTAAATTACCATACAACGATTTCCATTCAAAATAACTCTTATCTACTCTTTTATACTATATAATAAGGTTGGTTCTTCCACTGAAAATTTACGCTTGGTTTCACGTCATTAACGCACTAAAATCACATTTAGACGAAACTTAATTATGAGGAAGTAGGAAGCGTAATTCAATTACCTACCCACTTCAATGTCTTTTACTTTAGTGAACAATAGAAAATGTATAAATAAGTACATAGCATGTACCTATGTACATAAGCTAAAATGAGCGACAAAACCGCGCGCTAAGTTTGAGAAGATGCAGTTACTTAATTTAAAAAAAGCGCTCGACCATTTAAAATAAAAAACTTGCATCTCACTCAATATTTTTTATCAATTTAAAACTGATAAATCGAATTGCGCATGCATAGCCCGGGACCTATGATAGCCTACAAGATTAGATCAGAGCTTTAATGGTTCCTCTAATTGCCAGTGGCAATAGAGCGCACTCACATTTTTCAGACGCATTTGCACTGAAAACAGAGACTATCACTCGCTTTAAAGTTGTGTGTGTGTGTAGTCAATTTTTATTATTTGATTTTTTAACAAATTTTTAACAAATTTAAAAAACACCCGGAGTGTGTATAATAACACATAGAATAACGAAAACCTTAGTAAAGCAACTGATTTTGTACACAGAGATATTTTGTGGGTAAACCATCGATCAAAAATTTCGCGGGAAGGGGGCCGGCAAAATTTTTGATCGATGGGGTAAACATAAAAAGTCGTGCTAATGGTCTGACTTTGTTTGGATAAATTTTTGTCATCCAATTTTGCTAGTAGAGACATTGGTAAGTTTTATTGGCGACGGATTAGTGCTTCTCGTAAATCCTAAAACATATTCGTATAAAATTGTGTATAAATTGAAGGCGGATTTTAGTTTTTTTAAAACAATGAAATTATTTGTTATACTTTTGTGCAGGATTTGAAGTGATGTTGGTAACATATTTATCGAAGATTACCGAAATTACTTAATAGTCAGACATTTATTCCACGGATCTATCTTTATACTCCCTGCGTAATAAAATACCAGCTAGCCTGTTAACTGGTCAACTGATATTCAGCTACAACCTGCTTTCTCCGTAAAAAAATCCTAGTGATAAAACTATTTTAAGAGTTTAAATGCAAATGGCGAACTTGCATTGAAGTTCCGACCTTTCAGTTTTATATTTATGTTCACGCGATAAACCTTATAGAATCTGAAAGTTCTTAAGGATAGTGCGTTTAAAATTCAATGCTTAGCATTAAAAATAGCTTTAAATGGCTATTTATATAGCTCTAAAGCACTGTAGGTCTTAGTATACTATAATATGGTATAGTGCTATGTCGGTATGATCGGAATCGGACACATTTGGAAACATTTTCTGTGACGCCATTAAATGGTCGTCGTAGAAAATGATGACAGCAATGCCAACACAACCGTCGTCTATATATATAGAATTAGCCTTGTGTCGCCATTAAATGGTCGTCGTAGAAAATGATGACAGCAATGCCAATACAAACGTCGTGTATGTATAGAATTAGCCTTGTGTATATATTAAGTTTTTTGTTTTTTTTTTTTGTTTTTGTGCTAGGATTAAAAACTTGTACACTAGTTTATACGTTCATTCTGTACCCTGATGTTTTAATAAAGAAATTTTTAATTGAAATTGGAAATGCCCATAATCCCCACGCTGGACGTGCGAGTTGGGGATCGCAGTTCGGTGGTAGAACTGTTCTGCATTAGGGGCTGCTGTGGATATCCCTTAGTCGCCTCTTACGATACCCACAGGAAGTCTTGGGTGGAAATTCTAAGCCGGCACCAAAAGTCATTATCTATCTAATCATATTCGTATGATACCAATGTTTATGTGAATGTATTATTGTAAGTGTACCACACCAAAGGCAAAGTAAATAAATAGAACCATTGATACTTCGATAGATTTAAGACCGCTTTTGAGTAATTGTTGACTTCCCGTATCCATTAAGTCAAGTCAATGGACCTTCCATTTCATCTATCAAGCCCATCATTGCGACATACAGTTGAAAATATCTTTATATTTGATCAACAAGTAATGTAAGTACAATCAGATAATAGCCATTGTATGTAATCAATGGTCTATATCGCTCGAAGTACCTTCTTGACGCCTATTAACAACTTCTTCGAATATGATAGGAATGCTGATTGTAGTTCTACTTCGAAACAAAAGAAGGCAGCGACGCTTTCATTTCATTTTCATCATTTGTTTCAATTATAATAAGTTTTATTCTTACTGTAAAAAGTTTTTCATATTCTAATGGCTGACTATTTATCAGATTATTCCAACTGTTGGAATACCTTTAACAAAAGCTTACTTTGATGGGAGAGTTCAATAATTGGGTCTGTTTTATAAAAATTAAACCGCTACTTCAATTTTATTGTTTTCTAATGGATGCCATGTTGCTGATCATGATTATGATGTATCGTTAAAGCAACAATAGAAATACACAGATCTTACTTTGTCCTATGCTATCTGTCTGCATTGATTCAGGTACTTTTTGGATATCCTCCATGGTAATCCAAAAAGTGGTTGTTGCCATGGAAACCGCAAGACATTAATTTTAATGAGTGAAATTATTATGAGAAGAGGATTATGTTTAAGATACTTTTTCAGCGCACACATACATTTCTCGTGAATCTTACTTTTGAACCGACTTCAAAAAGGAGTAGGTTTTCAATTCGGCTGTTTTTTATATTTATTTTTTTATGTTTGTTATATGGCTCAAACTCAACTTTTACACAGTAAAGAAATAATCATCAAACTTCGATGAGAATTGGCGAAGATATCACCAAAATTGTGGTAACTAGTCGTGGTTTTTCTGAAGTATTTTGTTTGTTCTAAGCTTGGCGGGATAATCTAGCCTACAAAGCCTCGATCACAGGCGGCGCGTTGCCAGACTGTCAGTTTTCTACAAGTACCACTTTGGTGATTGTGCGCAAGCATTGCACGACCTTATCCCGTCTTCTCCCTTCTATCATAGGACCAACAGACCCCAGACGCACAAATTCATACCACCCATTCATGGTCGACATAAAACAGTGTCGAACCAAAAAATTCTGCTCTACTTTCATAATATCCACAGCCAATGAGTGGAATGATCTTCCTGCGTCAGTCTTCCCACTAGAGTACAATCTTGGAGTCTTCAAATGTAGGGTAAATAAGTTCCTTCTGGAAAAGCGTGCTCCATCTTAGGCTACATCTTCGCTTTTTTAAAGTGAGTTGGTAGTCAAACGCTAATCCATCATCAATAAAAAAAAGAAAAAAAAGTCGTGTGGCACTCGGGGACTGCCGCGGTAAAGCTATTGCAATGCCATCTAGAGGCGAGTTGCTGAACTAAAGAGACAAACGTCATATTTCAAAAAGTCATTAAAAGTTCTACTATTCATCGATAGATGGCAAAACTAAAAAGTATCACCGCTGTTCCGGTCGGAGTGGGGAGCGTGAGGTTTTTTCGTTACGGAATTTCTGGATTTGGTCCCTGCGCTCAAGGCCCGCGATAGAAGCTATGCAATAGCTTAAAAAAAACTAATCCTTCGGAAATAAAACATTTTTGTGATCAATTCGGAACCATTTTCTATACAACAGCATAATATTAATCAGTCCATAACTGACGGAGAAATCGGTGAACAATAGATACACAATACAATAGATAGGTTTACAATACATACAAAAAACACACACAGAGGATGACAGAACCTGTTCCTAATATCGGTAAAAAATTACAAAAAAAAATCAAATAAAAAAATTGCGCAATTACTTGACAATACAATACAATACTTGACAATTTAAAGCAGCATCATCTGGACTAGATGATGCTGCTTCTACCTTCTATGTAACTGATTATAATCGTACCTAATACAGTAGATAGGTTTTTTGTGTACATAGAAAACTTCCAGTCTCGAAACAAATATCATAGATACAATCATTGTCATCATAATTTTGTTTAGCTAGTTAGCAGGGACACTAACCATATTAACCAGTTACAGATTTTGCTGGTTTGTTTATAATTAGTTTTTCTCTAGTTCGTGGATGTTGGAATTGGTCCTGAAACTAGTGAATTCACGTACGCTTTAATTAATTAAACTTGTCATGTCAGTTCTAAAAAATTTGAACTTTCACGAGGTATTATTTAAAATCAGTGAATAGAATTTGGATTGGATTGTTTTGTATAATTATCAGCTGTATTGTAGTTAATTAAAATCACATATTAAATAAAAACTTTTTACGCTTTTGTAAGCTTTCGTAGCGTTATTTACTTCGGTTAAATTAAGTCAAATTTTTGACAGCTTGTGAACAAAATATTACACATAATATATATCGAAACACACAGGTAAGCGTTCTATATAAAAACTAACCTGAATAACCTAAGAGTAAATCTAAAAGTGAACTACATTTTAATTTTTTTATTTTGTTGTAACAAACTATGAACCGACTTCAATTATGTAGTTTTTTCATGGATCCCATTGTCAGAACTGGACCACATAAAAATAGGACTACACGGAAAGCACCAGCTTTCAAATAAAAAATAAATCGTATCATGAAAATCGGACCACTGAGTCAAAAGCTCTGAGGTAACAAACATATTAAAAAAAAGAAAATACATTTAAATTGAGCAGGAATCCGTTTTTTGAATCTGTGTGAATTGTCCAACATTATTAATCTATTATGTATACATCTTCAAGTTAAACCACCGCACCGGTATCAACCATGGCAAAAAAGGACAAATTCAACCACCATCGTCAATTTAACTAAAGAGTAGTTCACAATGGCTTTTGTCTAAACCAAGTCCATTACAAGACATTCTGAAAGTTTCCAACTCTGACAATAGAGTTTCCACTCAATTTCACTGCAAATAGAGCTTACAGATGAAGCATCTAATTAACATGATCAGGGCGTAATTAACGATGTTTGGGAATCTGTATGGAATCTCTATGGCTTTTTTACCTTGTGACTCTCTTCGTGAATGATGAGGTCAACTTTCATGCAAGTGGGTAAAACTTTTAAAACCATCGAACCATTGTAAATTTGAGAATAAAATCTGTTAATAGATTCAATGTGAAACCAATCCCTATTTCTAGGTGGGTTTGTTTGTCCGTCTGCCATTGTTTAAAAATTGGATCCAAAATATTTCTTCGTCTAGCCCAGACCATAGAACTCAAGATTGTATCATTATATTTTATGGTCATTATCGTGTCATCATATAAACACACATGCACCCTCTGTTGGACATCAGCCTCCACCATACGACGAGACCGCAAATGACGACACTAGAGACCTACTTGGAAAACGAAATCAGAAGTTTCTGATTCGTTTTCAAGCAAATGCTAATCTTATGCAAGCGACATATGAGTTGGTTATGCACGAAAACGACTTAGAAACTTCGATTTTCCTCCGTCTATCAAGGTTCTGCAATTATCATATGGTAGAACGTTCTAAATTGCAGTTAGGTAGGTATATTATATTCATTATCTTGACAGCCTGTATAGTATTATGTCGTCAATAGTACTCAACGGACAAAATGGCAGTACATCATTAAAATTGATTAGTAAATATCAATTTTATTATTGTATTGTGCATTCGATGTTAACGTACCTACCTGTGTCAAAGGTTGCCGTAAAACGAATTACAACACTAAAACCACAATAGTCCAATTAGCAATAACACTAGAACGAGATTTGATTGTGAGTACGAGTGGATTTGAATATAAGTACAAGTAACTATTTTCCAAGTGCCACTTAGTATTCTATTAGCTAGTTCTAACCTAGACTGGGGGGCTATGAAACAATCGCTCGAGGCAGTCATATGCATGCCTTTGAGATCTTCGCTTGCTTGATCAAGTTAAATAAACTCAGTATCGTATTTACATTGTCTCTGTCAAAATGTACATCTCATATTCATTACTCATACTCGGAAAGTTAAATAAAATTGACTAACTTTTTCTTTAGCTCATTCATATTTTTATTCTTACTTTTCTTGTATTCGTTATGAAAAGCACAGTGTTTAACTCGGGTGAAAGAAACATTTAGTCCCTCGAACTATTTGCACCCTCGCTAAATAAGTTATTTTCATCCCTTGGGTAACAATGTACTATTACAGCCTCTGTGGAAAAGTGGGTGAAAGTCCGCTTGAGACGCAGAAGGTGGTGGGTTCGCTTCCCAATGCGAGAGATTACCTATTTATGTTTTTACAGATCCCTGCTGTGGTAAAAATGGTTATTGGATTTTTCTGACGGAAAAAAAATCTCAGTAAGCAGCCCGGAGTCAGGAAGTTGGCAGTGTTTGGCGTTGACTCTCGAGCCTCGGCAAACGTACAATACGGTCTTTGTTGAGACTGGCTGGGCCGCCGTGAGCGAAATTCGGCTAGAAGGACATAGTAGGTATTCTACCAGTTTTCTGGTATCGATAACAGAGTCTATCTAATAGGCGGCTAGATGATGAGCGTGATATGTTCAGCTTTTTGTTTTACCTGTTTAAAATAATCCAGGGACCGAGTTCTGGTTACCGATCGCTTTACTATTACAAAGACATCGTCGCAAAATTTTCAGGAGATGAATTCGAGATAGTATTACACGAAATACAAACTACAAATTGTTTAATTCTTCGGTTTGTAGCGGCATAATGCTGAGACAGGAACCCGATAAGCCCCTTATATAACACTCATTTAACATGTTCCTGCTCTTTTACTTTTAGTTTTATGTACGTTCTACTATCCTTTGTCTCATTATATGTAATTCTTATCTTATTTGCTTTACTGACTGTACAGTACACCTGTAATTAATACATATGTGTCGTGTTATGTGTTTGTTATGTAATTGTTTCCATTTAAATGTATTTTCTTTCTTTCTTTCTTCTTCTAACTCTGAGATGATATCATTAAGGGTGGCGTGGCAAAGCAGCCAGCTTCTTAGGGACACTTCCGACTGGTATTGAAATTGATCAGTTGAGCTGCCTGTAGACTGTTTGCAACAGTCTGCAGTTAACTCAATCTTCAATTGTAAATACAAGTTCTAATTTATTTTTATTATTAGATTGTAATTGTATGTAGTTTTTGTTAGTATATTTTACAGTAGGTATGTAATCAAATTTTTAGGTAATTTATATTTTCAATATAGATTTCAATGTTAACTTATCTTTAGCAAATAATTATGTGGAATTTGGCCACAGGTCTAGAACAAAGAAAGCAGTAAGCATTTACGCTAATTTCGTGACCTAAGGTTGTAACGTTTAGTTCGTCGGTCCCGATTTCAATGTAACGGAGATTTGAATCGCTTTAGAGGTCTTGGGGGCAATGAGTAGCCTTATCTGCCACAGTATAAATTATATTGACAATTAGCGTCAGCCCGTACACATAATAACCGGTATATTTTGAACTTTTTAACCGACTTCCAAAAAAGGACGAGGTTATCAATTCGACTGCTTTTTTATGTTTGTTACTTCAGAACTTTTGACTGGATGGTACGACCTTCATGATTCTTTTTTAATATGAAAGCTGGTGCATCCTGTGTGCTCCCATTTTAATTTTGTTCAGTTCTGATAATGGGATCCATGAAGTGTTGTAAGAGGCGACTAAGGGATATCAATCGGGGCGGGCAGCAGCGCCTCCTGAACAATTTTACCACCGAACTGCGATCCCCAACCCGCATGCTCAGCGAGGGGATTATGGGCAATACCCCCCATGAGATAAAAGCCAATAAGACGCTTATGAGGGAGGCCTTCGTCCAGCCAGCAGTGGATGAATAACTATATATATAATATATAACTAAATATATATATAATAACAGGCTGTTAAGGTTGAGGTTGAGATTGAAACAAAATCAATATGCTTTCGAATATACTCAGAACCACGAACACCTCCAAACTTCAACTTGCCTGTAAAGTATCAAACATTTATCAATCGTTGCAAACTTGTAACGATGACTTTTTCAAAATTTACTGGAAACTCAAAGCAATAAATCACGTTATCAAAAGCTCATTCGCGAAACAAGAAATTCACGCAACTTTTTACAAACAATGCAATTTCTTAACGACTTCCGAGTACCGAATGCGCGTTGTGTAAGCCTTCAAGTTAGAACCGTGGAAATAAACGGTGGCAGAACTATTTATTAATAAATCAATCAATCATTTATTTCAGGCAACATTTGTCTAGTACAGGATTTAAAATACTTAAAAACAATGACCTATATAAAATTGTCATCATCATTATGATCATCAACCTATGTATTAGTCCACAGCCAGGACACAGGCCTCTCCTATGGGCACCATAGCGCCCTGTCTTCAGCTTGATGCATGCAGCATCTGCAGTCTTTTGCAGATCGTCATCCCACCTGGCCGGAGGAGGGCGTCCTATACTACATTTTCCGAGTTGCGGTCTTCACTCAAGAACACGTTTACCCAAGTGGTTGTCGGTTCTTTGCGAGATATGGCCGGCCCACTGCCACTTCCGCTTGCTAATTCTTTGAGCTATGTCGATAACTATGGTTCTCTGTGGGATGTATTCGTTACGAATACTATCCTTCAGAGAGACTCCGAGCATAACTCTTTCCATAGCTCGCTGAGTAACTTTTAACTGGTGGACCAGCCCAGTAATTTTGTGACGCCGAATAAATAATACTTTTTCTTTACATAAATAGATATATATTATTAAACATAAAAAAACAGAACACTCTGAAGAAATATAAGCAGATCATACAAACATTGGTCCGGTCAATGTAAACTTTTCTTTTTCAGCAGCTACCTCTACCTATTTCCTTTCCTTGGATACTTCGTATTTTCTCAAGTCTAGTGATGCGAAAATACTCAGTTTCTTGGATATCGCCGTATTGCTTGCACGCTGCAGTCGTTACATAATTTTGTCCTATAACATCATTTTATATGATTCTAGGTTTCTACGTTACCTTCTAGAAAATAATGTTACCTACTGGAGCAGTTAAATGCAGAAACCTGAATGCATTTTTGTTATTTAAAATGCTCGCGAAGCTAGATTTTTCCTAGAAATAGAAGTCTCCTAGAGAAGGTTCCGTAATGATTTTGTTATTTTAACGTTGTCTTTAAGAGTTCTATTTTATCTTTAGGCAATAACTAAAGGCTCTTATACACGGACTGCATGTCTCAAATACATGGACGGCATTATGCCTACAGTTGAGCCTTGTAGTCGCCACTTGTGAAAGCTTGTTCGTATTTAATATTAAAATTTTTCAATAACCGATCAATTACTATAATGATACGGACACTTCTGAATCTTGAAAATATTTATTTAATGTATTTTACATGATTCTTGGCATAATCTTCGGTTCCACAAACTATAACCAGTGATATGATCAATATTATAGTATAAACTGAGGTAAACTCTGAGGGTAAAACCTCATTGATTATAAGCCTGTCTCAAAGACATGCTATGGCAAGATTTATTTCTCGATAGATGCTATGCAGCCTTACGTTACGTGACATGTCAATACATCGTCTAGCAAGCGAAAACTGACTCTAAGGTGACGATCATTTTCAAACCGTCAGTGTTCAATGAAAAATAATAACCTCAAATTCCAAAATTATTTGCATTTTTAATAATATAAAATAAGTGTCTACTGGTTCTGGGGAAACTTTATATTGCCAGTGATCCTTTCTGTCCGTGTATTTGACACGTGCAGTCCGTGTAGATGAGCCCTAAGAGTAACAGTTGTTTGTTTCTTTTCAGCCAGAGAACAGTTCTTAATTGTCAATTTCTCTTATTATTATAAAATAAAAAATACTAGAGGTGTTTGTATAACTCCAAGATATAATTGCACATTCAGGTTTTCGTTTTAAAGGCCATAGTTTTCAGTTCAATCAAACTAAATATTTACTGTACAAATATTGTACCTACATAAATACATGTGTATATTCCTCGATATTTTTGGTCATTACACCGTGGTCGATCATTCCATCATTGCTTACTATTGAACCAAAGTACTTGAAATGATTGACAGTTGGAACTTGTGTGTCTCCATTAAGGAGTTTGAGATCATGGACATTTGTGGCGTCCTGCGCCCCGTCAAATACACAGAACATAATGCTCTGTTTTCTTTCTTCTTATTCTCAGACCGCTCTCTTCGAAAGCTTTTATCCACAAGTTGAAGTTCTGTTGTAGGTCTTGTAAGTCATCAGAGATGAGCGCTACATCGTCTGCGTAGAGGATGTTCCAGAGTAGGGTACCTACATAATAATGTAACTTATTTGATTGCCTTGTTAACAAAAACTAAAACTAACGTCCAGTTTTTTGGCATTGTATAGAATGTCTTGCTTAAAAATTAAACACTGCATTGTTTTATGTTCCCGCGAAAATCGACAATTTTGACGCCAGCGCGATTCTAACGGATAAACGCTCTTAATATGAGCCCTAAATCATATTATTATGTTCGTGACATGACTTGTTATTAATCTTAATTATTATATACATAATTTGATTTTAATTTATACTACTAACGATACTTTCTTTATTATAAAGAATAATTCATTACTGCATGCTCTATGTCAACTCCATCTGATATTTTTGTACGCTCGAAAGCGTAGATTGTGCTGACCTAAAACTAAATTTAAGATTAATTGTATATTACCACAATCACAGACAATAAATGGTTTCAATCTCTACCAGATGTAAACAGCCTAAGATGATGACGCTATCCCTGGGAACATCAGCAACAAGATAAAAGAAGTTGCGAAACGATTGCAACTAATGAGTAGGCATGTAATGTGTTAATGTATGTGTTTCCGTTTCGTCATAGCGAAGTACCTACTTATTTGTATGAATGCGCACTTGTGTATTTATGGTGGGCTTGTGTTTACAGCTTTTTTTATGGGTTCTCGGTTAGGGCTTTTGGAAAATGTTGTCGCTAAGCTTTTATCAGGATTTAAGACTGCTGCGACCCGCGGCTTCGCACGCGTTTTTCCTATGGAAACGTTAAAAGGTGATTTTCATTCCACGGGAACTGATTTATGGGATAAAAAGTAGCCTATGTTTGATTCCAGGATTAGAATTACCTGTATGCTAAATTTCAGCCATATTCGTCCAGTAGTTTTGGCGAGAAGAAGTAACAAACATCCATCCATACATCCATACAAACTTTCGCATTTATAATATTAGTGTGAGTGTGATGTTATGAAAAATACTTGTATGTCCAGTGTGTGTGGCAGTAGGCCCACTAAAATCCATTACGAAGATCGTCTCTTTACAATTTTTTATCCACTTCAAACAGGGAAGAGTTTCTATGTTCGGCTGTGTGTATATTTTTGTCGATTTGCTCCTTATTATTGGACCGACACCTTCACCGGCAGGTATCTTAGTAAATTACGAAAGCAGTGATGAATAGCTCATTAAACATAGATTACAATCTATCTTGCCATAACATTTCAATGAATAAATCCCATAGAACATAATATCAAACATTTACTTGTTCCAATCTCAGATAAGATCGCGTACCATGAGCTTACAACATAGCTCACGTATTTTATGTTATTGCATAAATTCAAAGCCCTATGCAAATTCAATAGAGCCTGTAGTATTGTGAGTAGGTAAATAGGTAACCTTGTCACATGTCTCGTTAGGTTACTGCTGACTGGAGTGACAGACGACAAAATTGCTTAAGCTGATAGAAGCTTCGTGAGGTTATGTATCCATAGTTTTAGTATTATCAATTTGAAAGTTACTCTGACTCTGCCTGTTTGTTTTTCACGCCATATCGGATAAGCGAATCTTAACAAAATTTGACAAAAAGTTTGACGACCACTGTGGCGCGGTGGGCGAAGGTCCGCCTGCGACGCAGGTGGTTGCGGGTTCGATTCCCGCCTCGGGACAAATGTTTGTACGATCTGCAGATATTTGTTCAGGGCGTTCTGGATGTTTTCTATTTATAATAAAAATATCTATCCATGTAGTGTATTGTATTATGTATATCAGTTATCTAGTACCCATGACACAAGCTCTGCTTAGCTTGGGGCTAGATAATGCTGTGTGAATTGTCCAACATTAATTTATATATTTAATTTAGTTAAATGGTAAAGACGGATATAAGCTACTTAAAAAGCTCATACATAAAAAGTATATTTTCCTTTTTTCTAGCTGCCGCATTGATTAATTAAAAAGGGAAGATGAGGTACCTACTAGTTTCTCGAAAATGGCAACCTCATATTGTGTAAAATTGTGTGCTCCCACCTCAGTCACCGTCGGACCGGCGGCCCGGGCGGTCGTGATTCGCGTTAAATATTGTTGTCTCGGTCTCTAGGTACGTCTTTCCGTCTTTGTTCTTCTTTGTATTGCACAGGACTGGAAATTTAACTGTGAGCGTAGGTATGTGTTTGCGTGTGCCAATTTTTGATGAAGCGCTGGGAGACCGTAACCTATCTTCCATTTTTAATTAATCAATGACCTGCCGACAACATTGTTTTGTCAACTGGTTGTCTTCCCACTGACTTTAGTATGCTAAGTATAACTGCCATACTGTTTACTACAAAATTTGCTTTGCTTTTCGTGAAAGTTATAAAACACGCTGAGAGCCCGCTTAGAGCGCTGTCACAATTTCATAGAAAATAAATTAACGTAACCTATACCTCAACCTTAACAGCCTATAATGGTCCAGTGCTGGACGCAGGCCTCCCAAGGTAGTGCCGTTAGGATCGCAGTTAGGTGACAGAATTGTTCAGCAGGAGGCGCTGCTGCCCGCCTCTGGTAAATATCATTAAGTCGCCTCTTACAACACCCGTGGGAAGGGTTGGGGTGGTGTAAATTCTATGCCGGCACTACACGGCGAGAATTAACGCAAACTTTGTAGTAAATAGTATGACAGTCGATGGCAGTTCACACTTAGCATATTGGAGTTCTCACTCAAGTCGCTGGTAAGCCAACCAGTTGACAAACAATATTCTCGGTAGCTTACGATATTCAAATACCTACCGAAATATCGCACCAACCGCGTCGACTTTCGTGTGTCCCCTTGTCGATTTTGGTGTATAGACTTCAACGATTAGTAGTATAAAATCAGCGTGCTAGTTTTATATTCTCAACTTAGCCTACAAATTCAGTTACTTCTATTGGTTCTACTTCTCTAGTACCACACGCCTATTCTATTAATTAAATTGCCTTTGCCCGTATGGGTATTCAGATTTATCTGTTTACCGATGTACCTACAAATAAGGCACCACTACACCACTTAAGACATTCACTGAGATTTATTACTCTCAGAAATTGTCACGATTGTGTAACACTTTTAACCTTAAAGTTAGGACCATAAGGTTGAACCTAGCTGGTTTAATCCAAGCTATTAGGCTTTTCAATGCGAACATTGGTGGTATTGTCAACGGAAGATATACGGGTAGGCGTTTTATATAAAGTGACAGGTTTGTCACGATCGCACGGATTAACAGCTATTCGCTATAAACTAGCATGTCATTGGTTATGTCTATTGCTTTGCTTGTTTCATCTTACGATACAGCTATATCTTTCTACTAAATTACTCGTATCTAGCTATTTATTTTATTTTAATGTAAATTACTATTTTATTAATTTATAGCTTTTTCTAGAGTGTTTCCTGTGGGACCTATTCGATAGGCCATCACCACCGCAAATCTCACCAGTTTCGTTACTGCTTTAGTGTCGCAGTTAACTGACCGTCATTGCGGCAGTTATAAAGTAGCAGGATATTTGTGTGAGTGGACATTTGCGCTAGTAACTATTTGCGCGAGTGACACAACGACATGCGCGAAGGATTATGCTCAAGCAAACGGCCTGAGTTGCCACTAGCGCGAGTAGACATAAGAGAGTGGCAAAAACTCTTCTACAGACTTTTATCTCCGGTAGGTACCAATGGACTTAGCGAGTTGCGATTTTCACCATGATAAATAAAAACTCTTGCTCTTTACTGAATTAAGGGTCTTGTGTTTCGTTTATGGATTCGTGGTGCTTTTCCTTCCCGGATAAATATGTTATCACGTAGATCTTTGTAGCGCGTGCTACGATGTTACGCCGCCGAAACGACGTCGTCGCGTAGCGGCGGTGGCGTCACATTCAGAGCTGCAGTATTTAGTAATTAGGTTAAAGGTGGGAGACAGGTCTTTATTCGTGCAAGTATTACCCGCACAAGTGTTTTTCTCGCAATCGCAAGTGTACCAGATCCGGCCTCTATACAATGACGTTAGTCTATGATACTTTTTACACTACTGTTGTCGTCAAATTCTCATAAATCACTATCTCCCTAATCCAATAGTTAAAGTTTATTGTTTGGTTGCGTGTGCAAAGGGTTTGTCATAACGGTTGTAGCTAATTCTGCGGTTAACGAGCTAAAAGGCATAAATTATTTTTAAGACCTGGTAACAAGAACGTTTTATTATACGAAACCATAAATTTTGTGATCACATGAAGTGGTATTAATAGTTAAACTCTTTTTCATGGAAAACACGAGATTTAATAATAGGCGAATTATTTTCTACCGACTGAGAAATAAAAACAATTATCAATTCACAGTTTTTATGTAATGTATAGTGATATTTATATCAGTTTTCTAGTGCCCTTAACACGAGCTCTAGTGCTTGGCTTGGGGTTAGGCGATGACCCGACGGCAACTGGGTAAATTGTCCAGCATTCAATTTTTTTGGTATATTTTTTTATTAATTAATAATGCGATAAGATAGAAAGGATTGGGTAAAGATAAAGATAAAAAAGATAAAAAATGGGTATTTTCTTAATAGCATAAATTGATAAGAGACTTCCCCCTTCTTTACCTAAGTATTAAGATAACATTGATCTAGCTTTTCGAATTTCTTGCTGGTTTTCCTCAGTACTCAAATTACGTTTAATTTAATTTTTATCCGATTCTAAAGAAGGAGGAGGTTCCCAATTCGTCGCGTATGTTTTTTTTATGTGTCACTTATTATCTCCTCCCATGGTAAACCAATTTTGCTGATTAATTCACGTATTCTCTATTGATATAGAAATATGCAGGCAGCGTTTTTATCACCCGAAACTGAGTGTAGTTTTACTTTTAGTTTTTTACCTCAATAATCATTTTTTTGGGTGTTATATATTTTTTCGTTTATGTATTAACCTAAATAGTCGACCCTATTGTATAGAGGAGGATCCTGAGGTGCTCAGGTTGAAGCCCTATCCCATAATAGTTTTATTCCTCAGGGATTAGTATTTATACCATAAAACTTGAAAAATTTACGATATTTTCAATGTTGTCAAATAGCCAATTTGTAGTCGGTTTATAGTTTTTAAAACTCGCCAAATTATTATGATTTTGATAGGCGTAAAACTGGCCAATATCAAGCATTTGTATCTTGAAAAAGACTCAAACTAAAACAACAAAATGATGGATGATGTCTTAAACTGGCTTCTGTTGTAATTGACTTCGTAGTACGCTTGTTATACTTGTCATGAAGTCTATTGAACAATTTATCATCAATTTATTGTATGTAAAGCTATTACTCATTAAAGTAAGTTTATATTTGTGAGAAAATAGTTTCTCTATCTATTAATAACAGGCTAAAGGTTTTTTTACTATAGTTGACAATAGTTGATATAACAAAGCGACAGAAATAAAAAATATTACTTGATTTCCTAACATTGCCGTGTGGTGGCGGTACAGAACTTGCCGCCGGTGTCGTAAGAGGCGACTAAGGGATATCTACCGGGGGCGGGCTGCAGCGCTTCCTGCAGAAGAATTCTACCAGCAAACTGCGATCCCCAACCCGTATGCCCAGCGCGGGGAATACAGGTCCTGTCCCCCATGAGATAATAGCCAAAAAGACGCTTATCAGAGGGAGGCCTGCGTCTAGCAGTGGACCGATATAGGCTGTAGAGATTGATGTTGAAGTTCCCGACATAGAAATAAAAGCGTGTATGTATAATTTTAAGAATCAGAAGATTTACTGAACTGTGTCTTGATTGATAAATATGTGTCAATGGAACCTTCTGATATTCTTTTGTATTTCTACACGTAAGTATTTAATTAAAATCTTAAAGTAAGTAAGGTCTTGCCATGCTATATACGAGTACCTTCTACGTTTTCAATGATAAGCAGAATTGTTTTGATTCCAAGTATCTAGAACTGCTGTAGGTATATCTATATTATGTCATTCGATCAGACTTGAAAGGCTAACGACTGGTTTAGCTTCCGAGTTTCCAAGTAATCACCAGGATTTCTTGCAAACTCACTTAATAGCTAGGGATGTCTTAACTAGTTTATGAGACCACCTAGACGATACTTACTTTAATGGGTTGAGTTAAGGTGGACTGTTTGAAGCTTTCAATTATTATTTTTAGTCATTCTGATTGAGAGGGCGTAGACAACGTAACAATTGATGTCGAAAGCGATAGTAGAAAGGTCCAAAAATGTGCTAGCCTTAGATAATGTCACGTGATCTTTTTTGTTTTTTTTCCCTACGAATCTTTCAATTGTTTTCGATTCGCTTCATAGCGAATGCCGGTTGGCTACGCTCTCTGGTTCTCTATTATATTTTGAAATAGTTTGTTATTTATATTTTGGGTTGATTTTGTTAATCTCATCGTTATTTTTATCATCTCTTTAGCTATCCACTTACTAATTAGTTTCTACTCAAACGTCTCCGAGATATTACTTATCTCACTGCTAATTTCATTGAAATCCGTTAAGCCGTTTTGTCTTGAAATGGTAACAGATTTATAATATTAATATAGGTAGACTATATACTTGGGTCGTCTTTCATATATCACAAAAATGTATGATTTATAAGACATCAGACTAATATTAAAAAGATTTTTATTGATTGTTTTTATTGAATAGGCTCCGAAACTACTGGACCGATTTAAAAAAATATTTTGATAATAAACATCTTAATTTTCAGGGAGTGACATAGGCTATATTTTATCCTGTAATTCCCGCGGGAACGGGAGCAAGGCGAGTGAAACCCCGAGGCACGCTGCTAGTTAATAATATTCCCATGAAACTCATCAATTTTTCGCTCGCTCTTGCAATATAAATGTCCTTCATGTCATTTTACGATAATTTAAATTGAATGTCATGACAATAATAACACATCATGAAGTAGTTCTAATGTTTTTACGTTCATTTGATACTCAAAACGAGTGCGTAGGCAGTAAGTTAATATCTTTTATTACTTTTTAATATTAACCTATTGACATTTAGTGCCACAATTTATATATTTGTAAAACAGAAACCGGTTTAATTCAATTTCAATGTTCTCCAATCGATTTACAAACCGATAGTCGAACACAAATTCAAAGACATTGTTCGACTATCTTTCGTGTAGTTATCGTAAAGTGATCGTAAAATTGAACGTTTCCGCTTGCTCTGGAGATATTTGGTTAGGTTTTATAGCTTTTGTATGCGATTAGGTTAATTCGATGTAAGTAGAGATCGGGCTATCAAAACCGTTAGGTACCTTTGTTGGGTCTCTACTTTGTTTCCGCTAGATCTGCCTTCTAAGTTGTTTGATAGTTTTAGTAGTTTAATATATTTATCTGAGCCTTATTGGAGTCCTGATATCCTCATATCATGACTCCAATAAGGCTCAGATAAATATATTAAATAGTTCTCTACACTCCGCTCTGAAAATCGAGGTATTTTCAGAGCGGACTAGTGAACTAGAGAACTTATACCGTGTCCATTTTAAATGAAGCATGTTAGTAAACAAACCGCCTATACTTAACCTAAAATTAACTTTGTTGGCGCGACCTTCTTTCTGTACGTAATTTACATTACTTGTCGATTTTAGATCGTCCCTTAAATAAAAATAAACTCGACGCCAAGCAAGTGAGATTTTGTTATTTGTGTAGTAGTTTGTTTACTTACATGCTTCTGTCAAAATGGATAGACCATAGTTACTTAAAATTAAAAATATAAATTTGTTTAGTAGGTTCTTTTAAAGTTAACAGGGAAATTTGGTACCTATTGAATTGATGCAGCTGTCTGTACGTAGGGATAGATAATGGTTTTGGTTATGTTTTGGCTAGGTAGGAGTAATTAATGTCAAATAGGGATCTTGTTATTCGCCTACTTATATTAGATTTCAACTGGAAGGCACAAGAAATTTTAAAAGCACGTTTATAAAATAAAATTTATATCCATCAGTACAAACATAAGCAAATAAAACCGCTACAAAAGAAACATTTCTGTGCTTGATCTTCAAATTCACTTGTTTGATGTTGCTATCAAACGAGATAAAACAAAACAAACTTGAATCAAAACAAAGAGGTGGTGCAATGACCTTACTTTTGTTAGATTGAAGCGACTATAAGGATACACATTTTGTGCATTGCATTTAACATATTAAAAATATGATATTCTTTGTGCCTCATGTTAGGCGCGTCCATTGCTGGTCAACTCTTGATTTGTATATTTTTACGCTTGAGACGATATATGTATATTGATTTTGTGCGTATCTATGAATATTATTGACGTAGCTCACCTAGGTGAAAGTATGCCGTTTTGTTGCTTTGAGTAACAAAACCGAACCAAACCACTCAAAGCAGCAAAGTATGCCGTTTTGTTGCTTTAAGTTATTAATTTAATAACTCAAAGCAACAAAACGGCATACTTTTACGGTTTTAGTAAATAAGTATACTATATACATATATAATATAAACCTATCAAAATATCCATCTGAATTTTGTAAGCGTTCTTATAAGGTCTTGCCTTTCATTCAAAAATAAATATAAATCGTCCGGACCAAATTGGGTTTCTTTAAAATATATAATTATTGTTGGACATGCTGTCCAATCAAACATGACAAACGTCGGTGTTGTGTTGACACAGTTTTTTTGATTCTTCCAACAGTTTGTCTGACAATTATGAACATGCAGAATACCAACTACGATAATTACGGTAAGTACCTACCTAATCGAATTAATAAATCTTAATAATAATAAAGATTTTTGGTTATTATAGTTATACACAAATATCCCAAAAAATCTACTTCTACGGGAATCGAACCCACGTCCTCCCCTCAGTGCGGGGATGTCGTAACCTCTACACCAAGAAGTCGGATACTAACATAACTTTAGTCTTTGAACAGGGTTGGATAGCCGTCAATGTTTCCACTGTAGGTGGAGCTAACAACTTCGTGGTTTAGAGGTCCCCGTACTGAGGTCAGGACACGGGTTCGATTCCCGTCGAAGCCGAACATTTTGGTATTTTATTTGATTTATTAATAATACCTATCATTATTTTCACAAAGATCTTCCCTCGAATATTACAAATCTAAATCAAGCGTGACTAATCAAAATTAAATGCTCATATTACAAAGGCACGCCTACGGGAATCAGACACAAACTGCGCATACCTATGGCTACGTTAGTTAAGGCTGGTTACCTACAATATGTGGACGTACGAGCTAGCACACGAAGACTTAAGACCCCCTAAAAATAAACTCCAGTTTTCCCCCTGAAGGGGGATTTGTCAAGAGGGAAAACTGGAATAACCCTTCACACTAATATTATAAATGCAAAAGTTTGGATGGATGTATGGATGGATGTTTGTTACTTCTTCACGCCAAAACTACTGGACGGATCTGGCTGAAATTTTACATACAGGTAATTCTAATCCTGGAATAAAACATAGGCTACTTTTTATCCCATAAATCTGTTCCCGCGGGATGAAAATCACCTTTTAATGTTTCCATAGGAACAACGCGTGCAAAGCCGCGGGGCGCAGCTAGTTAATAATAATCTGTTAACTTAAACACACAGCCTAATAATATTATAAAAGCGAAACTTTTTAAGAATATATGGGATGGGTATATTAAGAACTACTGAGCGGATCGGTCTGAAATGTATTTGTGTACCGGTAATTCTAATCCTGAAATCAAACATAGGCTACTTTTTATCGCATAAATCAGTTTCCGTGGGATAGAAATCACTTTTAAACGTTGCTATAGAAACAACGCGTGCAAAGCCGCGGGCAGAAACTAGTATAACATAATAACAGATTCTAAGCAGTATTTTGTCTCACTCTGACTTTATTTAATTAAAAGAAAACAAACAGCTTTTAGCTATTGCGTCAATATAGTAGAAGTATATGAATAAGGAGGTCTAACCCTACGTTCGTCCGGGTGGATAAAAAGCTCATAGCTTGATCCCAATTCAAAATTTAATTCTTTTAAACTTGTTTTGATTCAACTCTATATTGAATAAAGATTAAAGTTGACAGTTGCTTAAAACGAAGTTTAGTGCTTCAAACATTTACTTTTATTTGTAACTAAATCGAGCTCAAATAAGGTTTGATATAATTGATTTTGTTTTAAAAAACTATAAACTGACTTCAATTTTGTAGTTTTTTCATGGATTTGTATGGATCCCATTGTCAGAACTAAACCAAATAAAAATGGGACCACATGGGAAGTACCAGCTTTCATATAAATAGAGAAAAGAATCATTAAAATCGGACCACCATCAAACAAATCATCAAAATCGGTAACAAACATCAAAATAAAAAAAAAACAGTCGAATTGTAAAAAAATACAGAGAAAGAACCTCCTCCTTTTTTTGAAGTCGGCTAAAAATGCTCACCATTCGCTCATTTGAAGCTTGCAAATTTATGATTTTCACCGTGTAGAGATTCATTAATTTATGTAATTTTAATGCCTCAACGAAACAATTGTCAGTTTACCATTAAAATGCCACTCTCCTTCCTCTAGGGTGGATTTTCAGATTATTCCAGTTATTACCCTTGACAAATCACCCTTACAGGGGTAAAACTGGTACTCCAGTTTTACCCCTGTAAGGGTGATTTGTCCAGATCCAGATTTGAGAGGGGGAAACGTGGCATAATCTTCATAACTTTCATACTTAGACGCGATTTTTTATTCTAACCTCAACCTCAAAAGCCTGTAGCAGGCCTGTTCCTGATAAGCGCCTTCATGGAGGGTAATACCCTTAATCCCCACGCTAGACATGTGGGTTGAGGATCACAGTTTGGTGGTATAATTATTCTGCAGGGGGCGCTGCTGCCCGTCCCCCGGTGGATTTACCTTATTCTATGTAGGAGTGTATTGTGTATTATCCCCCTGCCGAAACAGGCCCTAACCAGCCCAGCTCCTTGAAGTATCGAGGCAGGACTTTTGGTGACTGACAGCTTCGTTCAGCTTTTCTGTGGATGTGGATGGGGTTGTTGCCTCAATGAGACTCCCCACCCCAGCCTCATACTATCCGATAGTCTGTACCGTATAATAAGGCGTCGTGTGCAATGACTCCAAGTGTTGTTGAATGTTTACACTAGGGAATTTATCGGATTAATAATTTAAGCCGCCAGTTTACTCTGGGCTTAGAGATCTAGGATAATTGTTCACCGAAATCCTGAAATAATAATAATAAATTAATAATAATAAATTTTATTGCAAAAAGAAAGAAATCATTTCAAAACATAAATTAACATAATTAATTTGTCCGACATTATAAATCAGTAAAGTACATATGGAAATTCCTGATCAAAATAATTATGTAGCCTCAGTTGCCTAAACTAGACTGAGAAGTCTGTAATGTCTGTAGAAGTCTGTAATAAATAATATTGCAGAACAAGTCGCTGTATCGAAGATAGAGGTTTGTTATTCTGGTTTAGTTTCGGCTGATGTGGCTAGGCAATACCATCTAAATACGTGTAAGTAACCTACTTGCTTATAAAATAAAATATAGAAACAATTCACACAGCGTCATCTAGCCCCAAAATAAGCAGAACTGTGTTATGGGTACCTACTAGTACTTCTGTGTGTACTAATACACTTACAATACTTTATTAACTAGACAGTTTTTTATGGATAGAACACAAGCGTATCAGGGGAGGCCTGCGTCCAGCAGTGGACTTACACAGGCTGTTGAGGTTGAGGTTGAGGGTAAGAAGCAATAAGATTACATGTTGATTTGACTAGACAGCAGATTATGACTAAATCGCTTTCTGACTAAGTCTCGATATGACCACATCGCGCGAGGACTTAATTTCTCTAGACTAAATGATTCATAGACATATCGATTGACTTGATATCGATAATGGTAACTAAAAGTGGTTCCTAGATCATACTCAAACTTCAGCTTAGATTCTTTTTAAATTTCTGTACCCAAAGGGTAAAACAGGACCCTTTTACTAAGACTACTGTCCGTTCATTCGTCCCTCTGTCTGTCCGTCTGTCACCAGGCTAAGTGGTCATCCAATGCTTATGCCAAATAATGTTGTCATAGGTGGGTTCAGTTTAAATATTGGATGTCTTAAGGAACATGGATCATTTCGTGTATAAAACCAATTATATTACATATCCAGAGATAAATTGTTTCAGGCTCTTTAGCTTTTCAAAAACTTTTCTTTACCAAGGAACCTGGAATACTTTCTAACATATTATTATCTGAGAATTTAACCCATGCAAAAGATACAGCTTCCCCAATATTACCCATATCAAAACTTTTAAGCTCCCGCGCATATTAAACAGAGCTTCAAACTTCTGAATCACATCACGTAGACTCAATTGAAGGCACAATGTGTGGTAGCCCTCAAAGGTATGAAGTAGAATTTATACATGGTCGAAAACTCCGACCAAATTAAGCTAGAGAATTTAAAGAATTTGTTTGTTTGTTTTCCTACTTCCTCGTGGTACACAGATGTGCTTTGTTACACAGTCGTGTTGACTATGACTAATTTATTTTTCTGTGACTGAAAACGATTGCCGACTGATTGTTTTATAGTCGAAAGCTAATCTGTTGTCAATAGCGCTGGGCTGTCACAGACAAAAGAGTAGCTAGAAATGTCAGACTGAGTATAGCTACTTTGCAAAAACGTAGCTATTGACACTTGATAAATCAAGTCAATTAACTGTACTGTTGTGCTTTTCACTGTATTAACTTTCACCACAAAAATAATTTAATAAAGTGGGAAACTCTCCGATTAATCGTCTTAGTGATTACGATGCTACCTTATCGTAGGCACGTGTGTTTTGAATTTAACTGAGATTGATAATAAAAAGACAAGAAAAAAAATTATTACGCTAAATCACTATACATACGAGTAAGCTTTACGAAATTTTAGTAATAACTAGGTTACAAAATTACATTATTTTTGGTAGTAAGCAGTAGAACAGTAACGTTACTATTTTTTTTTATTTTTTTTATTAGAAATAGACCTTCGTTTGACCGCAATCTCACATGATGGAAAGCGAAGATGCGGCCGACGATGTATCACGAAGGTCTAGAAGTGTATGTAACGAGTTGACCATATTTTTAACTACTTACGTAGGAATCATACTACATATTACCTAACATACAACCTAACAACCATTTATATTATAAACTACTTAAACTTTACTTTAGATGCTGAGGCTGACAGACAGAAGAAAATAAGATACTAATGTGTATAGGTACATAGCATAAAAAAGAAAAAAAAAAGTTAGTCTCGTACGATGAAATAATTGGGAACTAACCACCGTGTATGTGGTTTTGTTGATTAATTTACTGCCAACATTTTATTACGCTCTCTGTTTGGTAGCGCTTACATTATCTTTGATTGCTTACGGTATTACTTCCAGGCGTTTATGAGTTTCGTAGGTACCTGATGTGAGTGTATCTACATATTATATTCACCAAACCATATCGGTAGAGTAAGATAGTTCGTTCATTATGCTTTTGTTAAAAGTATTTAATTAGCACTATTTTTAATCAGAGATAGTGAGTTCACTTGGCGCGCGGAGCTCGGAGTGGGAACATCTCTAGTGGGATACATAGAAATAACATTTATCAAAGTACCAGTTTCGTCTCTCCACGAGACATCATCAGGACACCACACCACTCAATATTGACACTGAGAGCACCAAACAACAACGGCAGAGTCCCACCAGAGATGTTGCCACTCCGAGCTCCGGGCGCCAAGTGAACTCACTATCTCTGATTAAAAATAGCGCTATTTAAATACTTCCAACAAAAGCATAATGTACGACCTATCGAACTCTATCTACGAGTAGATCTACTCGTATCTATCCAAGGATGAAAATATTTATCTACAATGGATTTCCGCCAAATATACGCCTGAATCTATGCATAACTGGGTGTATCTGAGAAAAAAACCGATATGGCGCTTATCAGGGGGAGGCCTGCGTCCGGCAGTGGACCAATACAGGATGTTGAGGTGAGGTCTGCGGTCAGCATTATAGTCTATGTTCGAAAAAAATAAGGTAAGGGTTTAATCTGGTACTGGTTGGTATCAAATGGTAAACACATTTTATTTTATTATAAAAACTGTCGTAGTTTGACGAATTCATTACGAATGTAAGCGGGTCACGCGCTCATCGCGCGCTCGCGCGCAGTGCTCGAAGGGATGCGGAACGCGCGTGTCTAGAACCGCACTCGCCCTGAAGATGTCCCTCGTTAAGGGATGAAACGTTGGTGTTCTTCCAACACAAATAAGGTTCGTAGTTAACCCGCTTACATCCGTAAAGAAATTTTATTTTGTTACAAAATATTTCTTAGCTAGTCTTTTGTAACGCGCTTAGGCTATGCATTTTTTAACGAACATTTATATAATTTTCTAATTTATGCCAGTGTCAGAATTGAACCAAATTGAAATGGGACTCCATGGGAAGCACCAGCTTTCAAATAAGAAAATAATCATCCAAATCGGATCACCCAGTCAAACTCCTCCTTATACCTGTGTGAAATATCTAGTAATATTTATTTAAAGGCTGATGATGACACGTACCATAAATTGTATTGTCTGATATTAGTATGGGTAACTATTTTGATTTGATAGAGTCTGTTCAAAAAGAGAAGAGTCGTGGGGTAACGGTGAGCAAACATTTTTCAGTCGTACTGCAATGACAGAGCATTGTTGTCAACGCAACAAAAGTAGTCAATTGGCACAAGAGCGCTATCAATTCCCACGACTCTTCTCTTTTTAAACAAATCTTACTCTTCCTCCTCTCTATTATTTGACACTATATTACATAACCCTGCACCAAAACTACTAAAATTAAAATAATAATTTCGAAAAGTTAAACATCATAGTTTTTTTGTTACTACGGTGAATTCTTGCGGCAGCCCACGCATTCTAGCTTTCTTTATTTATTCCGGCTTATCTGCATCACTATCAGTACATCGAAAGTATCGATTACAAACTTATGGATTCGATTAATCAAATAAATCTCTTCATATTTGAATAATCGTAGACACTTTGATTCGCCGACGAAAGGGCCACTCAGAGACTATTAGCCAAGCAACAGTTTTACATTTTTAGATTTAGAATAATTAAAATTGTTGACGATCGTATTCCACTCGATAATCGTTATAATTTATATGAATAACTCGATCATTTGGAACTAATTGAGAGGTTCAATCATTTTCCACACACACTCACTTGGTAGGTATTTACAATTGGAAAGTTTCGAAGCTTTTGATCTTGCTTTTTAATTAAGCCGTTGTTCGCTAAGGAAGTTTTCTTTGAGCAAGAATTTTAAGCACTTAATCAATTTAGTTTATTTTTTGTATCATGATTAAAAAGCTCGTTATAATGCCACTAATTATAATCTCTTGAAACTCTCATGGTCACTATGATACTATAATCATGACATTAATCTGTAAAAGCGTACGTTTCTATTCTTGAAGATTAGAGTTTAGTCTGTATAATAGCTTGTTTCCTCTATTGTGTAAAATTCCAACTCCGGATACCATACTTGCCAACCCACATATCACTTTCCCAAAATAAAGAAGTGTCTCAAGAAGAGTCATATTTCATGACAGTAGTCCGAAACAATAGCAACTTTAAATAGCGGCAGCTATTTCCGTCCTGACATAAATAAACTACAACTATTAGGTCGGTTTTTTATGCACGACATCACTTTGACGCGATGCAGTTTAAAGTTTATTTAGGATTTACAAAAAAAAAATCTATAAGTAATAAATTTTTATATGTATTTTTTATATTTTTGTACGTATTTATTGTTTTTCTTGCCTCATTTTTATTTATGTTTTGTTATTAGTTCTTCTTTTTTCGTTATTATTGTTTCTTAAATTTAGTTGCATTTTATTGAACTATGTAATGTCTGTGTCTTGTTATTGTGATATGTCATATTTAATGGTGGAAACTTTGCTGGTTTAAGTGTAATTTAATTATTTATTTGTTTAGTTTATAACAACTGTATGATTCCCAAATAAAAAAAATTAAATGAAGTAAGTAGTTTTTATCTCCTGGATTATTTCTTGGAGAGGAAGACCAAATAAAAGATGGATGGTATGAAAGATGTACGTACACCAATGATACATAAGAATAAGAATAAGAAATCTTTATTTGTAACATTACAATTTTAACTTAATCTAGTAACTTAACTCAGGTACGAAAAAGAACAACATAGACTTTACTAGATTAAAAGAAAGAAATAAGACTTAAATGTTACAAAATGGCGTCCGACTCAGCATTTACATGACAGATGAAGTGGAAGAAATATAAATGTTGTACCGATCCTTAGAAGTTTGCTTACTCTTCTTGACCCCATCTATAATGAGAAAACAGTAGGAAGAAAAATAATTTTAAGGCGCATACTATATTGTAAAGCTCAGGCAGAGAAACGAAGTTGCCGATTTTGGCCACCAAACTCTATTTCGCATCTTTGTCTAAACTATACAAGATAAAAATATTACAGAGGTATTCAAAAATAACATATAATAGAATACTAAAAACTGTGATGGAGTTTTAAAATTTCCTGTGTAATAATATGATAAAATAGGTGGCGCTGTCATATTGGCTCAGGTATGCGCCTTAAGAAAGTATATTCAGGACCGTTCCGCAGTAAGACTGAATCGTATTCGATGTGTTATTCTAAAAATGTAGCATTTTTTTTGCGAAAACGTGTCTTCACTGCAAGTGGACAATCTGGTTGCAATCATATGAATACTATTTGCTATTAAAGTAGCCTTTTGCTCTATGGCCTTTTGCTCCATTGCTGTTTTACGATATGTCCCATTGATTGATAGCTGTAATAGATGAAGTTATGATGTTGTAGTGAATGTTGTCAAAAGATTCATGAATGCTGTGTTCTAGGTGCGGTGGTTGGTGGTATTTGGTGTGGTTTGTAAGGTAGAGTCGATAAAAAGTTAAAAAAAAAATTCGCTAATTACCCTATAGAATAATTGAGTATGTCGTATATTTTACTATTATTGTCGTTGTATTTCGTAGTGTCCCTCGTTAAGGGATGAAACGTTGGTGTTCTTCCAACACAAACAAGGTTCGTAGTTAACCCGCTTACATTCATAATGTATTGAGTTTGTTTAAAAAAAACTATAAACCGAACCAGATAATTAACTGGGTTTTTCATTGATGCCAGTGTCAGAACTGGACCACATTGAATTGGGACCGGAAGGGAAGCACCCGCTTTCAAATAAAATGAGAATCGTCAACATAGGATCTCATAGAGTAACAAACGGTCGGTTAAACAGAAAAATGAGTTTTTCAAGTGAGTTGATTAGTTTTAAACTTAAAGATTTAGTTAACTGAATAAAAGTATTGTCATTATTAAAAGAAATACCAGACTAAATGATGCAAATAGGTAATCATATACACATTAAGGTTTTACCCAAAAAGTAATAAAGATGAGCACAATTACCTAGGGCATTCAAACTAGATAGGTAAACAATATTGCCGAGCGATTCCTCGAATACGGAAAAATACAAAAATAATAGCCATTTTAGAATTTCTCTTAGACTCGGGAAATCGACTTGGAAACTCCAATAACACAGCGGGCAGAAAATGTTTACAAAACGAATACTGCACGGGTCCCTCGAGCTTTGAGAGAAATGTAAAGGAACAATTCTGTGTTTTATTTAAGTTGGGTAAGGGTTCATTTACACACAGATAGGCCCCTGTTCTGTCGCGGAGCAAATAACTGTCTCTTCAATGCTACCTTTAAACTTTTCAAGCCATTTCGGTTTGCCACCTCATGTGAGCAATTTATGATGGCCCTATGGCACTATGAAATATTTGATTTCCAAAAAGACGTTCAAAATGTTCCTGTCACTAAATGCAGATATTTCAGAGGACCTTTACATGAAATCTCAAGGGAGTAAACAAGTTTTTTTTATGCTGGAACTAAAAAAAACTGTTTACTTACTGTATGGGGGATTGCAAGGGAGAAAGCTGGAATAACCCAAATTACTTACACGTGGTGGCAAACCATCATGGCTTGAAAAGTAGAGACAGTTTGCTGACAGGAACAACACTTTTTAAAGGTATTTTTGGTGACCGTAATGCAACTATCGTCGTCGATTCATAGATAGTCAATAGATTTTTCACCTAAGAAACTTTGTCGTTAATATTTGTCTTTTACACTCTACTACTCTTATTATTTCATAATAACGAATTGATTTAGGACCTACATTGAAAACTGTCGAAACTATTTCCACAACTAAGAAAAAAAACATAAAAAATATTTAATACGAAACTTTTTTTTTTAAAACAAAAACTATTACTAAGGAAATATATAAAAGTGCTTGGAGAGATAAATTCAACGAACCCAAACTTGACGGGGTTAAGTCTTTTCGTTTAGGAGTTCCTATGGCCACTTTCTGTCTCCATCATCAGATCATCTCGATGGTAACATGATATTGCATTGTCACCGAATAAGCTCAATCGGTTGAAGATGTCTGCTTCAAAATTGAGTTTCAAGATTCCACCCGAACAAACAACATACATAAATACATTGCAAGTTAAATTAAAGCTTTTAAAAACAACTTCAAACATTACTTACACTGCTAAAAACCACGTAGCGTTGTCTCTGTGTAAACAACCTCTTAGTGCTTATTTAATTCATTTACAACAGTGCTTCTTGAATGTCATTTGCTATTTTCTTTGAATGGTCGTTAAACTGTTGAAAGTTTTACGAGTCCCTTAACAAATAATGAGTGAACTGTGTTTTTAACGTCACTTTGCAGTCCTTTAATGTTTGAGTAAGTCAATGCTCTGTTTTATTTTTATATCACAAAGGAGTGAACTTTCTAGAACACTTTGCAATAAGAATTTATTAAATCTGGATACTTAGGTAAAACGTAGTAGGTAAAATATCATCATCATCATCAGCCTGTAATAGTCCACTACTGAAAATAGGTCTCCCCCTACAATCAAATAATAGAAATAAATTAAGTATTTACAATAAAAACAATTGACTTAACTGCAGACTTGCAATTAAATCATTTTAATAATGCTGGACGATTCAAACTTCATCAATCATTTAGCTCCATCCTATATGGGCACTAGAGAGCTGGTATAATTAATAGGTACACTAATTAAAATGGAATGAAACCTAATCATTATTGAGCAATAAAACCAGTACCAAAATCAGTGAATCAATCGAATTTTAATGGTTTCTATACCTAAGCCCTATTAGTAAATAACAAAATTGCTCTACTTACTCATAGATGGTTGAATGGTCGGAAACATTGCGTGTATAAAAGGTCAATTGAGAACTTGGTCCAGAGATTTAGTAGCGAATTGCCTACTAACGGATTAAGTTATTTTTTTGAATTTTTACTTGCAGTATGTATGCAGGACGAGGACAAAACATGAATCATCATCATTAAGATTTTTTTATCAAAAATAGACTCTCTTTTCTGCTCGCTGCCTACTGGAAACATAACATAAGGATTTTTTTTTCTAGTAAAAGATTTTAAATACCTGAGACAGTTTTTGACATCTGGTGTCATTTTCGATATTAGGTGTTATTTCTTACATACGGTGACATTTTTCTTTAATTCTGTTTATTTTGACATTGCTAGTAAAAATAATTTAATAAACTAATAAGTAAAGTGGTTTATATGGTTTCTATTTGGATTCATTCTAGTAAACTGGAATGCCGAAAATAGGGGCAAACTGGAATTCAAAAAATAAATTTCAGTTTTCCCCTTGAAGTTTGTTTCAAAGAGGGAGAACTAGAATAAAAAAAAAATGCTGTATTCCTCCAGGAGATTTGTCAAGGGGAAAACTGGAATAACCCGACAGAACTAGATGAGTAGATTTTTAATTATTTTATATATTTTTATTACATTTTCATCATCAAGCTTGACATATTTACTGCCCATCATCAAAAGTTAGATTTCATCCAAAATATTTCATTTGCGTCGCAAAACACATGCAATATAATCACACACACTACATCGAAACTCAAACTTAGCAAGTCATGGGTCTCTGTGCTTCTCATAACTTTATATAATATTCGTGTTTTACGTTCAGCATTACTAAGGTGGAACTAGTCGCTCATTTTTCCATACAAACGTAGTAGGGTAACCACAAGGCTGTTTCATGTTGACCATCCAAAACTAAGGATGAAATCAATGTATACTGTGATAAACTATGTTAGTATACAACGAAAACAGTAAAAAAGTATGCGTTTGTAAAATACAAACTTCTAAACTTTCGTATTTCCACACGAATTTTCGAAAATAAATAACACACGGAGAAATAACACTCTTAAAATAAAGGGTTTACTGACATAGTTTAGTTATTAATAAGTAAAAATAAATTTATTTTGAAGAGATACATTCAATAGTTTATCTATGATAACCCTTGTGCCAAAGTCTTTACGGCGGCAAAAATCATTTCATTCTATAGCGCGGGTATCTCTAAAATGACAGGTGAGATAGCATGCATTTAGGCCGCGCTCACTCATGTAGTACCTATCTACTAGTAATTTATCTAAAGCACCGAAAGTAAGAGCTACAATAAAATGCTTCACACATCATAAAGGAAACTGTTCGTGAAAATATTGCTGCAGTATTTTCGAGATTCAATTCGCTAGCACAGCTCAAGCTGCTTTAGATCACAACTTTCCTGACCGCACTTCCGTCGAAAATTCTAGAGAAGCTTTTAAAAGAGCTCTAAAGGAATCCTAGTAACCAATACGTTGAAGCTCGGTGAACTGCTGTTATTTTTGTGGAATTGTCTCGTAATTTTTACTCTGGTTCTATATATTAGATGAAAATTGGATTCGTTAAATCAGTTTAGCTTTATTCAAGCTCGGTAAATTATTAGATTTGATTACTTGCCTATGCCACTGTAAGGTTGAGGACTCTCTAAACTCTCATTTTTTTTAAGCCGCGTATTTTGTTTTGACATGTCTAGTCCACACCAAGGTTGCCTGTAAGAGATCGCCCATAGCAATAAGATAAGCCCATAGTAATAGAGGCCGTCCTTGTATTTCGTCTACTCTTAGTTCTATATTTGTCTTTGTGCTATACAATAAATTATTATCTATCTTACTCCAGGAATCGGGTCCGTTGTCCGGGTTTTTAGGATTAAAATACAATAATCAAATAACATGCCCGTGGAGTTTTCTTCATCCATGTTGGTCTAGTTTGAGAGCGGCAAGGTAAATAAATTAGCGATAAATTAAATAAATTAGTTGCTATAAAACTAGTTCTCTTACCTCAACCTAAACCTCAACAGCCTGTATTGGTCCACTGCTGGACGCAGGTTTCCCCCTAATAAGCGCCTTATTGGTGTTTATCTAATGGGGGTAATGCCCATAATCCCCACGCCATGGGTTGGGCATCGCAGTTCGGTGGTAGAATTGGTCTGCAGGAGGCCTGCTTTCCGCCCCCCGGGGGATATCCCTTAGTCGCCTCTTACGACACCGACGGGAATGAATGGTGCAAATTTTAAGCACCAGACAGCTAAGCCAGCACTAAACGGCTAGTTTTCATGGTTTGGGATTACTCCATACATTCTCATCTCAAAAATCCACCTGTCCATAGTCATTGCCTCAAACAAATCGAAGCTTGTACGCACTATGAAAGTTATATTTAAGCTTAAGAACTTAAACATATCATTAAACTATGACTAGATTGGTCCTACCTGTCGATAAATTTATATTCAGTCGCAAGATGAAACCGATTATCTTGTTTGTTTCGTTGTAGAATTGTTATTGTAAAACTTCTTCACACAGTCTCTAGGAACAACAATGGAAGGAATCCCAATAGTGCATGCTTTTCAAATGTGTTTCATGCTTTTATTGGTTTTGTACTGAAGGTGGAGGGAAAAAAGTTGTAGTTTTAGCGAAATTACTGTAAATTTTCTTAGTTATAGTTTAATCTTATACAACTAAACTTTAATCTTCTTATACATTTTAGTAGTTAAACCCTTTGATAACAAGCAGGCAATTTATAAACCTTAATCAAAGACTACTTGCAAGCTTTTCATGGAAACAGGAAAATAAACCTCAAAATATAAAAATAAAACTGCAAAGCGTAGTAGTTTGTCACCGCTATCTCCTCTTTTAATACCGGAAGCAACTCTGACCGCTGCTGGAAAAATATTTCTATATCAAAAAGATAAGGTAAGCAATCTCCTGCTAGGGAAACTACTGCATAAGAAGTACTCATAGATATCTAGGAAGGTAAACTGTAACTAATGATACTAAGGGGATGTTTTAGAAGACGTAAGTCGATCTATTTCTCAAACGAAACTTGCCTGCCATACCTATACCGTGTCGTAGTGAATGAAGAATGTTAGTAAACAAACCGTCCATACTTAACCTAAAATTCACTTTGTTGGCGCGTCCTTTTTATTATACGTAATTTACATTACATGTCGATTTTAAATCCTCCCTTATTGCTTACAATTATATCTGAAACTCGACGCCAAGCAAGTGAGGTTTTGTTATTTGTGTCGCAGTTTGTTTACTAACATGCTTCATTCAAAATGGATAAACCATAGATACTACAGTGTTAGGCCCTTTTAACATTCATACGGTCACGGCGAAAGTTGTTTATTTAGCTTACACATGCATTACTACTTTACACGGCACGGCCAAGACCGTGCGGTGGACATATGCATGTGAAAAGGCACTGACGATAGGCGATTGAGGCATATTTGAAGCCTTTTTCAGATGTTTACGGTCACGGCTAAAGCTGTCCATTTAGCTCCACATACATAATTACTTTACAGGGCACAGCGATCGTGCCTGGGCTTCCCCATATGAAAAGGCACTGCGATGGGCGTTTGAGGCCCTTTTCACATGCATGGCCACGGCAAAAGCTGTCTGTCTAGCTTCACATATATAACTACTTTGTACAGCGACCGTGCCATGATAGATCTAGAAGGCCTAAAAGGTTATTCCAGGCCCTCTAGATATTTACCGATGTGTACAAAACTTGCCTGATGCATACTTGGCGTTGTCTTCGGACAACATCTTCACAACGGCATAACGGCACAAACTTTCTCCTAAGTAGAAGATAGTAGATAGTACCAATCCTGCATACATGGCTAGTCTCCTTTGAAACTAACCACCGAGGCTTAAAATTCGGCTATAGGATCAATATTTAAACCACGAACTTGAATGTATCGAATCTCTTCGACTCGGAAATGTGCGTTCTACTTAGAGTTTAGTCACTGTAGGTATAACCACTCTCTTCTTATTATCTCTCGAAACGTGTGGTCGTCGAAAATAAAAGCTCCTACATGAGAACTGCCGAAACAAATATTTGCCGTTTACCACTCGCTACTAGAGACGAGGGTACTTGTATCGAAACTTGGCAAGATAACCTTTTTACTCAACCTTCGACTAGTACACTTTCACATGTTTTCAAACACTTGTAAACAAAGTAGGCAAATAGACCACCTTATTGATTCAGACTCTTCGCCAAATAAGGTGAGACGAACTGTGAAAATATGAATTGTGGAAATGTGGGATATACTTACTGAGGTAGGTATATTTTGATAGAAAAGTGATTAACCAAAAAGCTTCCAAACCAATAACTAGTCCTTATCAATTTAATGTCTATTTCTCCGTCACAGGTCCGATCCATTTCAAGAAGGCTTTGACTTTCGTAATAAGGCAAAACTGTTCAATACAGTTGTTTCAATACGGTTTTCTTCAAAGAAACAGATTACATGATGCAGTTATGTACCGCGTCGCTAGACTTTTTCATACTTGCGTCTGGGTTGGATTTTGATCCTATTTATAAATCCTTACCTGTAACAAAAAACAAAAAAATCACTGAATTGGAATAACTGATAAAAAGCAAAAATGAAAACAAGAACCTTTCAAGAACAGCGCAGATTCAGTTGTATTATAATAAAAATCTGTAGTCATAACAGATGACACGACTTTTGGTCGCCTTTATTTGATCCCTACGCATAGCTATGTGAAGAAACAACGGTCTGCACTTTGCTTATCGGTTTTAGTTAAAGTTCTAGTTCAGATTTGTTTCTATTCTTTATTTTCACGTTAAGGCCCATACACCAGCGAAAGTGGCGCCCCCAACTATTATATCTTATTATTACGTTGAACGCAGGAATTTTTAAAAATCCTACGTTCAGTTTGTGGTATCTATTATAAGCTATTTATTAATGCCTCTGTAATAGTTTCATTTTGTAAAGCTTAGGAAGAGATACGAAGTTGCGCTTTTTGGCCACCAAACTCTATTTTTGCATCTCCTCCTAAACTATATGAGATAAAATTATAAAAGAGGTATTAATAAATAGCTTATAATAGATACCACAAACTGAACGTAGGATTTTTAAAAATTCCTATGATAAACGTAAACATATGACAAAATAGGAATTGCTGTCAGATTGGCTCGGGTATGCGCCTTAAGTTTAATAATACCCCCTCACGCGCCACTGAAAATAAAGTTGAAAGATATTCGTTTCTAAGTTTTAACTAAATCTGATACTAACGAACAGCAATTGATTTGTATACATATACGATTGTATTACGTTTTTAAGATATCTAGTACCAATAGCACAAGCTGTAATTACTATGGGTCTGAAAAAAAACAGAGACTAAAGCTTAGTACCGAATTTAATTTATATTATAATCACACAACAAAGGCATAACCTCATTTTTTCTGCTAATAATGGTGTTCCTAAAATCGGTGCCCTGAATGGGAACAGATAAATAGGTAAAGTCTTTAGTAGGTACACACACAAACAGCACAGGAAAAGATAGCAACAGTATTAAAGGCACACATATTAAGTATAGGTAAGCAGGTAGGTACTTTTTTTTTCATCTAGTGAACATGAGTACCTACACCTATAAAAGAAGAAAGTGAAAAACAAATGGGAACACACGGAATGCACCAGCTTTCATATAAAAAAAGAATCATGGAAATTGGACCACCCAGTCAAAAGTTCTGAGGTAACAAACATAAAAAAAATTAAAATAAAAATACAGTCAGAGTCGTAGGAATTGGGGGCGCTCGTGTGCCAATTGACAACTTTTGTTGCGTTGACAACATTGCTCTGTCATTACAGTACGACTAAAAGTGTTAGTTCACCGAAGCGCCACGACCTTCTCTTTTTGAACATACTCTAGCATGTAGGTAGACTGATTATTAAATTCAATCAAATTAGGGTTCTCTATGAACAGCCGTGCGAAGCCGGGACGGGCCGCTAGAAATAATATCATCGTGTGTTGTGTGAATATAATAATATTAAAATCTGTACGCAAGCGTTTTGGTTTTTTCAACACCCTAGTTGACGAGGGAAAACTGGATTTTTTTTTTTTAATTCCAGTTTTCCTTCTTACAACCAATCTTCATGGGGAAAGCTGGAATTCATTTTTTTGAAGTCCTGTTTCTGAGGATAACAGGAATAAACTCATCAGAGTATAAAAAGGAATAAAAAAAATATAGTTTATTCGTTACAAATAAACAAATTTTTCCTGTTTATAACATATAGTAAAAATTACGAGTTAAAATATAGGTTTTAGTTTTTGTCTATTTATTTGTTATCAGGTCGCGTCTGAAGCTCTTCCCCTTTTGAAACTCGCGGATTGGGACACACAAACTCCGTGTTTAGTCGAGTTATTCGGGTTTTCTCTTGTCATAAGAGGAGGATAAACGGCTGTTTGAGATCATAACAGACAATAAAGGCATTCTTTTTCGGGGCGTGGTGTAAGGTTGTTGTTAGGTCAGAGAAATTGCTGTATGTGCGCATCCCCGCGGCTTCGCACGCGTTGTTCATAATTATGGAAACGTTAATAGGTGATTTTTATCCCACGTGAACTGATTTATGGGATAAAAAGTAGCCTATGTTTGATTCCAAGATTAAATTCACCTGTATACAAATTCAGCCCGATCCGATCAGTAGTTTTGGCGTGGAGAGGTAACAAACATCCATCCATCCATCGACCAGACATCCATACAAACTTTCGCATTTATAATATTTAGTGTGATTGTAAATGTTCGTTTATACTTCACCTATTAAGAAAATTGCTAATTCCTTTTTCCAAATAAAGTAGAAAGTCTGTCATTCCAGGTGTACTGAAATGCGGGAGGGAAATTCTAGGGAATTTAATTTCTCACGCGTTCAGCGGGAGAGAAAAGTGTATGGAAATCTATTTCAATCATGTTACCTTTTTTAAGTCTCTGAAAATAGTATAAATGACAAAAAAAATATTTCGTATCCGCCTCCGTATTCGGAACAATAATTAAAAGAAATAACCTTGAAAATAGTGGTTAGTCGAATTCTGCTCACTCGGGTCATCACATTTCAAAGACTTTTCGCGTTACATCTTCAGAATCCATTTGTTTCAACTGTAATTTTAATATATTTGCATTCAGTTCGGATAAATTTCCTTATCTGCGTGCGATCGAGGTAACAATTAAATATTTACGGCCAACTAATATAACAATTATATTTTGTACTAGCTGCACCCCTATTTATTTCTTCATATAGGTTAAAAAAAAATCTCTATTAATACGTAGGTTAGGTAAGTACCTGCGGCTTCTTACGCGTTGATCCTATGGAAATGTTTACAGGGGATTTCTATCCCACGGGAACTGATTTATTAAATAGGAATTGCTGTCAGATTGGCTCGGGTATGCGCCTTAAGTTTAATAATACCCCCTCACGCGCCACTGAAAATAAAGTTGAAAGATATTCGTTTCTAAGTTTTAACTAAATCTGATACTAACGAACAGCAATTGATTTGTATACATATACGATTGTATTACGTTTTTAAGATATCTAGTACCAATAGCACAAGCTGTAATTACTATGGGTCTGAAAAAAAACAGAGACTAAAGCTTAGTACCGAATTTAATTTATATTATAATCACACAACAAAGGCATAACCTCATTTTTTCTGCTAATAATGGTGTTCCTAAAATCGGTGCCCTGAATGGGAACAGATAAATAGGTAAAGTCTTTAGTAGGTACACACACAAACAGCACAGGAAAAGATAGCAACAGTATTAAAGGCACACATATTAAGTATAGGTAAGCAGGTAGGTACTTTTTTTTTCATCTAGTGAACATGAGTACCTACACCTATAAAAGAAGAAAGTGAAAAACAAATGGGAACACACGGAATGCACCAGCTTTCATATAAAAAAAGAATCATGGAAATTGGACCACCCAGTCAAAAGTTCTGAGGTAACAAACATAAAAAAAATTAAAATAAAAATACAGTCAGAGTCGTAGGAATTGGGGGCGCTCGTGTGCCAATTGACAACTTTTGTTGCGTTGACAACATTGCTCTGTCATTACAGTACGACTAAAAGTGTTAGTTCACCGAAGCGCCACGACCTTCTCTTTTTGAACATACTCTAGCATGTAGGTAGACTGATTATTAAATTCAATCAAATTAGGGTTCTCTATGAACAGCCGTGCGAAGCCGGGACGGGCCGCTAGAAATAATATCATCGTGTGTTGTGTGAATATAATAATATTAAAATCTGTACGCAAGCGTTTTGGTTTTTTCAACACCCTAGTTGACGAGGGAAAACTGGTTTTTTTTTTTTTAATTCCAGTTTTCCTTCTTACAACCAATCTTCATGGGGAAAGCTGGAATTCATTTTTTTGAAGTCCTGTTTCTAAGGATAACAGGAATAAACTCATCAGAGTATAAAAAGGAATAAAAAAAATATAGTTTATTCGTTACAAATAAACAAATTTTTCCTGTTTATAACATATAGTAAAAATTACGAGTTAAAATATAGGTTTTAGTTTTTGTCTATTTATTTGTTATCAGGTCGCGTCTGAAGCTCTTCCCCTTTTGAAACTCGCGGATTGGGACACACAAACTCCGTGTTTAGTCGAGTTATTCGGGTTTTCTCTTGTCATAAGAGGAGGATAAACGGCTGTTTGAGATCATAACAGACAATAAAGGCATTCTTTTTCGGGGCGTGGTGTAAGGTTGTTGTTAGGTCAGAGAAATTGCTGTATGTGCGCATCCCCGCGGCTTCGCACGCGTTGTTCATAATTATGGAAACGTTAATAGGTGATTTTTATCCCACGTGAACTGATTTATGGGATAAAAAGTAGCCTATGTTTGATTCCAAGATTAAATTCACCTGTATACAAATTCAGCCCGATCCGATCAGTAGTTTTGGCGTGGAGAGGTAACAAACATCCATCCATCCATCGACCAGACATCCATACAAACTTTCGCATTTATAATATTTAGTGTGATTGTAAATGTTCGTTTATACTTCACCTATTAAGAAAATTGCTAATTCCTTTTTCCAAATAAAGTAGAAAGTCTGTCATTCCAGGTGTACTGAAATGCGGGAGGGAAATTCTAGGGAATTTAATTTCTCACGCGTTCAGCGGGAGAGAAAAGTGTATGGAAATCTATTTCAATCATGTTACCTTTTTTAAGTCTCTGAAAATAGGATAAATGACAAAAAAAATATTCCGTATCCGCCTCCGTATTCGGAACAATAATTAAAAGAAATAACCTTGAAAATAGTGGTTAGTCGAATTCTGCTCACTCGGGTCATCACATTTCAAAGACTTTTCGCGTTACATCTTCAGAATCCATTTGTTTCAACTGTAATTTTAATATATTTGCATTCAGTTCGGATAAATTTCCTTATCTGCGTGCGATCGAGGTAACAATTAAATATTTACGGCCAACTAATATAACAATTATATTTTGTACTAGCTGCACCCCTATTTATTTCTTCATATAGGTTAAAAAAAAATCTCTATTAATACGTAGGTTAGGTAAGTACCTGCGGCTTCTTACGCGTTGATCCTATGGAAATGTTTACAGGGGATTTCTATTTCACGGGAACTGATTTATGGGATAAAAAGTAGAAAGGAGAGGTACCTACCATGTTAAATTTGCAATTAGGAGTTTGATTGTCTTCCCGTTGCCGTCTCACGTCTAGTTTGAGAGGTTGCTTTTAATTTTATTACCCACTAGCAGTGCCTCGCGGCTTCACCCGCGAAATTCCTGTTCCCGTGGGAATTCCAGGATAGAGTATATCTATATAAATATACCTTAATATACCTATGGCTTATCCATGAAAAGTAAGCTTTTAAAATGGGGAAAGAATTTTTTAAATCGGTTCTGTAGTTTCGGAGCCTATTCAATACAAACAAAAAATAAAATCTTTCCGCTTTATAATTATTTTTAGTATAGATTGAAGAGTATTACTTGGCTTGTTGAGGTCATCTCTTCAATTCGTTCGCAGTTGGAGTTGATAAAGCTCTGCGAAATGCTTGTTTAATATTCTCATTAAAAGCGTTTACTGGCATTTAACGGTCTATAAAGAATTCACATCGGTCCCTTTACAGCTTCTTTAGCAGCTGAGTCACTTTCATTTGATTTATTCTCTTGGTAAATATAGGTAAAACGTGGCAACGCTAGTCAAAATAGACTAGCTTTTATTGCCTGTAAAAAGTTCTTTTTCTTTTCTTTTCTTTTTTCTTTCTTTTCTTCTCTTCTTCTTCAAACTTCTAAAAGTGTACTCTTACTATTCTGGCGACAGCGGACCTTTTCCAGGTGGAACTAAAAATCACCAATTCTGAGTCCTTAACGTTTTCATTAACATCACACCACCTTAGTACGTTTACTATAAGTAACCTTACTTCAATAGTTCTTTTTGCTTAGTCGGCCTATCCTAAGTAGTAAGGTGTCTAAGTTTTTAAAAGATTTAAGAGGTCGCAATGCGTGCCATTTTGTTAAAAGGATAGGCTTAGAATTTCGTGTTCATAGGAGCGGAACAGAGCATACGTTTTAGGAGCGGCGGCGTCAGCAAAAAATCTAGTTTTTGCTTTTTTGAGACTTATGATGAAACTGGAATTGTGCGAAATAGTGTACTTATATTTTTGATCGTATTTATCATTATGCTTGTCTGTAGGCAGCTTATAGAGGGCTAGTGAGGGACAAGAAAAAAACATTGCAAGAGATTGTCTCTCTGAATCAATTGTCATCAATAATTTTATCTTTTTTTGAGATGAAAGAATCTAATCTATTCTCTGGACCGAAATTGAGCTAGCTGACAAGCTTTTTGCTATAAATACTGAGGGCCCGGCAAAACACGCTTTATTTGCATTAAAGTTTGATTTTATGACTCTTTTCTTTGTTTTTATATTATGACCGTTTCATCACACACAAGTTTAATGCTGTTTATGATTTCTGTCTTGTCTTTGTTTTGTAACAAAACTTTTCTCTTTTGTAAGACGCTAAAAACGTTTTGAAATAGAATTCTTTTCTGTTATTTTTTCGGAATTTGAATTGCTCTGTTCCAGTTTGAAAGAAAGTTTTAAGGGTTTCTTTTGAAGAGGTTTTATTTTCATTTCTTTTTGATCAAAAACACCTGAAGCAAGAGTTATGCCTAACAAAGGAATACAGCTGTCGGTATTTTAACCTTTAGAGCAATTCCACCAAATACCTGCTGAACCACGTCATTAGGCAATTATATTCCTTTATACAAACAAACAACTAGTGACAAATATGTGATAGTAACAAATCGTGTGTGTTTTATAATATGATAACCTTTGTAGCGCAGGGGGTAAGGTACGCCTTTGACGCAGGAGGTTGCGGGATGGACTCCCGCCTCGAGACGAATGTTTGTACGATCTGTAGATATTTGTTATGGGTGTTCTGGATGTTTTCTATGTTTAATAAATTCTATCTCTATATTCTATCTATGGTGATAAAATCTGCGATCTAGTATCCATAACACAAGCTCTGGCTTATCTTGGGGATAAATTATGCTGCGTGAATTGTCTAGAATTATTATTACTAATATTTCGTTATAAAGATATATCGGAGATAATCTTAAAGTTCAATCTTTTAATAATTCTGTCTTTCTTTTGACTGATGAACATTTATAATTTCCGCCATTTTGAAATGCTGATTTGAAGCTAAATGTGATGCAAGTCATATCTAGTCCACTTGTTTTGTAACTATGACGTAACCTGTGACTCTTAAACTAAAATTAGATCAGATTCGGCGAGGGAATCGGGGGCTGTTAGATTTCGGTATTTCCGGTTCTGTCTAGTAATAATTTATTTGTGGACGGAGATTTTTTAATTGGCCTTTTAATTTTATGAGTGTTGCACTCAGTAATCGTTTTTATTCGAGGAAGTAGGTGAGGTAGTAATATATATGGTAGGTTCCTACACATTCTACACTTAAAATATTATGTAAACATTATCTCAAAAAGGTATTCTAGGCCAGAGTAGACGCAAATATATTAAATAGAAACGTATAGGCGCCAACTTAATCTCTTAGATTATATATTTTTTTCTAATTACTTAATTTACTGAAAGTGAATAAAAACGAAAGCAAAAGTATGATCTGAATGGTCCTTCAGACATCACAAGCAAACAATCAACTACCGGAAGAGCCCAATTACGTTCGATTTTCAAACGAGAGTCTCTCATTTCCTGCATATTTGTGTCATGTTTATTTGACAGTTGAATGAAAACTTTTTAGAACGTTTTTTGAATTTATTATGGCGCCTCTAAACGATTTTGTTTTGCGCCTCGCTAAAGTATTTCGGTCAAACACATTTTTATGACTATTTGTCATCCTTTAACATGCTTTGACACAGTCATTCCTGCTTTTCTTTTACGAATAAGTATGTACCTACGCTGCAAACAAGTTTAATTGTTTTCAAGCATATGTTTTTTATTATTATTAACGAAAGTACCTACTTTCATGGATTTTATTTTTTCGTATATTTAAAGGTATATATAAAAACGAAACTTGAGTAATTTACTATCGTAAGCTCAGTAAATAGTTATCAAAAGAAATATTACAATTTTCTGACAGAAGATACTACAAATATAGTTTTAAACTCACTTTGCGAAAATAATAACTGCTGCAAAGCTACAGTGGAATTATATATTTGTTACTAGCTGCGCCCCGCGGCTTCGCACGCGATGTTCCTATGGAAACGTTTGAACGAAAAGGTGACTTTTATCCCACGGGAACTGATTTATGGTATAAAAAGTAGCCTAAATTTGATTGCAGAGGTTACAATTACCTGTATGCAAATTTCAGCCAGATCCATACAATTATTGTTTTGGCGTGAAGGGGTAACAAACATCCATCCATACAAACTTTCTCATTTTTGAAATTAGTATGATTTGTTTGTTTATACATTTTAATATCATGTCTTTTAACCATCCATCATCAATTCTTTCAAAAGCGTAATACGTGCCCAAGTTGAGTAGGTATTCCAACTCGAAAAGTTTAATTCCCCACACGACGACGACACCACAAGTTAAGAAACCTTAGGCGTGCCCCTTCGATATCCGCGCCGGATCTACCTTATTTACGTTGAAGGCTTCAATTAAAAGTTTATACCACCAACTTTAGAAGTTCAACAATTCAGGCAAATCTCCGGCTTATAATTTTGTTAAACGTTTTTGAGTTAACTATACTTAGTAGGAAAAATGATCGCATGCAAAAGTTTACGTTGCACTCCTGAGTTTCAATAGCAAAATCTATAAATAGTATTTGGATCATCAAAATCCGGATCATATCAGATGACAGATTTATTGGAATTTGTCAAAACTATTGTCATAATCATAACTCAATCCTACTACTATTATAAACAGTTTAGTCGTAGAAAGTTTGTCAGCATGTCTGTTTGTATATTTACACTGAACGGATCGGGCTAAAATTTTGCAAACAGGTAGTTCTAGGCCGGGAATAACACATGGGGCTACAGGCTACTTTTTATCCCAAAAATCGATTCCCGTGGGATAGGCGTGCGAAGCCGCAGGGCGCAGCTAGTGTTATAGTAAGTACGATTTGTTATTATAGGTATCATATTAAAATATAATTTGACCTCTTCTCAGTGGGGTTATTCCCCTTCAAGGGGGAAAACTGGACCCCTTGAAGGGGGAAAACATGACTTCAAAAAAAAAAATTCTATATATTAGGAGCAAAAATCTTCAATGGGTTTCCCCATTGAAGATTTTTGCTAATACATATATTGAATTCAAGGAAATAAATAAATTTTAACTTTTACTATTATGACATGTATAAAACGGGTAACAAGCAATTTATCACAAAAATTTACACGACAGTCCATAACCAAAGCCGTATCCAAGAATGATTTAAAATAGAAAAATATATTTCAGAAAATATCATTTCCAAACGGGTATATGACGGGAAACGAATATAAGTTACGACCGGTCCACAAATCATAACTGAGTCCACTAATTGACTCAAAGATCGAATATATTTATAAATCTGTACTTTTTATGATTTTTTTATTTTGAGGATAGTGAAATGTTGTGTATACCTGACGCTCTGGGTTTTTAAAACTGCCAGTCTCGTATCCCATATCAAATTTTGCTTTAGAACATGAGTGTCAGTTTGATAAAGTAGTCTTCTCCATTTTATTATAAAAACTATTGTAGTTTGACGAATTTATCACGGGTATAAGCGGGTTAACTACGAAACTTATCTGTGTTGGAAGAACACCAATAGGTACTTGTTTTTTTTTTACTTTTGGATGTTTGAATATTCTGTATCAACCTGCACCAACATTTCTGCGGGGCTGAAAATTTGGGTATGAGATGAACAAAGATGTTGTAGAAGTTCTAGATCTGTTTGATACCGGGAACTGCGTAAAACTACTGTGGAATATGAGAAGTTAGTTAATATTAAGACACGGGTAATGGCTTTTTACCATTATAATATCTTGTATAAAAGTTGTCTTCCAGACCAAAGCTTTAAACCTCCCGATAACTTATTCCGACATCAAGAATCAACCATGACAAAGATTACCATAAATTCAAATCTACCCGCAATCTAAAATGCATTCGTGAATGCCAGTCATGGAACCTTTCAGCTGACTATTTGAAGTGCATTCCTGAATAAGCCATAGTGTTACTGTATCCACGCTGGGTTTATCGACCACGGACTGAATTATTTATGTCAAACGACGGGTATTATGTAAGGAACTGCAGCACTTGTTTATATGTCGCAGGGTTGTACATAAGTGAGTATTATTCTGAGGAATGTGTAGGAAACTGCAGGCCATGTTTGTTTATATTGTTGCAGGGTTGGTTATACATGAGGAGGTTATATTCAAAGTTTGTAGAGCCAACAAAGTCAAAGTCAAAGTCAAAGTCAAATCGTTTATTTCTTTAGACTTACAAAATAAGTACTTAGACAAGTCAAATTTTTACTATATAAACAGCTTGATAAATAGTTATTACTATCAACAAGAAATAAGGTGCAATTGACTTCAATTCACTTCAATTTTTTGTCCACTAGCGGAAGAAGTGAAAAAGAAACCACTAGCAAGTCCATCGCTTATCAACTAATACAATCTTAGGATAACTAAGTCTAACTGGTCTTACATACTATTTGTCTGTATGGAACTGGGCGACATCCGGCCAAGCATTAATATCATTTACGTAGTCATCTACGGAGTAATAGGCTTTCTTGATAAGATTTCGTTTTATGTACAGTTTACGCAACGTGTTGTTCTGTGCCTCTATTTAGTTAATATGGTCATTCACGTTAGGCGTATCATTGACAAAATAATAAATAAATAATGATTAACAATTCACATAGCATAATCTAGCCCCAAGCTAAGCAGAGCTTATGATTATGGGTACTAGATAACTGATATAGTTAAAAGGCCCGTAGACATTTTTATGATGTCTTTGTGCATTTTACCTAGTGAGTTACTTCATGAATGAATTTTCTACCAGGTGATAGGTAACCTATTTATTATCTATTATAACTTAGTTTTAAGTAAAATAAAAACTCGTTTACGGTATATTCATTTCATTACTTTATCACCAAAGAGTTTCAGAATTGTGGAGCAACCCTTCTAAGCTTTTAAGACATCCAACTAACTATTTCCACACCTTTATCCAAGATCGCTTAAAACTGTACACCTTAATTAATAAACTTTATAAACACCGCCATTCTGGAAACAAAAATAAATTAATGGCACATTATACAAACCCGTGCACTATTCATGTAAATTAGGACAGAAAGGCTCTATCCCTGACGCTTTGAAATACTTTACGAAACTGATATCAGAATCGCTGGTCCACTTCGTTATATTGTGTTAAATGTATTTATTTATGTATTTAATTCAGATTACTATTAGCTTAAGTAATTACAATACAATTTAAAATAGTCACAGAAAGCTAATAATAGACATTCGCTTATAATGAACTACCTGAGTGAGAACACTAACTTTGTCGTCGATAATTGGGGTTATTCTACATATATATTCTATTATAATATCTATATATTATATACTTCCTTGAAAAATGTAACAATAAATTTTTTTATTTCAGTTTCCTTTATATAGAAAATACCTTACGAAATTGAACTAGGCAAAATTAAATATGTACTTATTATTTCTTTGATTTTAATTTAATTTAAAAAACCTACGTAAGTACTTACCTAATTGTGTTATGGAACATAGCTAGCATAGCTTAAACTTACTTGAATTGTTAATATGTACTGCTGTAAAGGTGTACCTACTCCTGAGTTTATTCGGTCCATATCACTAGTCACTATAAATATGTTCCAGCTATCCTTTCGTCTCTGCTCATGCTGAACAAAGCCTTTGTCCCAGCTTTATGGTCTAAGTACGGAATAATGAAAATATGAAGATAGACGTGGGGAAAAAAGTTCTGATTTCAATACAGGGACTTTCGTGTTGTATAAATCCAAATTATATTACAATTTGAAAGTTGCTTTGCCTAGCTGTGTCACTAATCCTTATCTGTCCGTAAGATTTTTGGGGCTAAACCACTGAATGTACTCTCAATGTACATATCTTTGTGATGCAAGGAATTCGATGATTTTACAGTCTGAATTAAATCTTCAAGGTTAAGTTTTCATAAGCTCAATGAGTGTATCAATACTAGGTTACGATTTTCAGAAGTAGGTTTTTAGGCAGTGGGATACGAACGTATCTCTAAAACGAATAGAATTAAGTAAAATATAAAAAAAGCACAGCAAATAATACAAAATAAAGGCATATAAAGTTAACCTAACACATAAAAAAGGATTTGTTTATTATTTGCTGACCAATTTTGAATAGTGATATTTGTCGACTTTCTGACTAGGCTAGGCCTGTATCGCCTATATCACAGAAGTTTTGCGGTTTAGGAAAGAAGTTTAACTTGCATAATGTAGTAAAAAGAAAAACAGTGGAGAGAACTCCAATGTAAGCTCCAAAGAAAATTTTTCGCACATCTGACCATGATTTGCCGTGAAAGATAATAGCAGTGTCATCAGAATAGCAGTATATAACAACGTTGAGGATAGGTACTGAATGAATTTAATTTATGTATGGAATAAAAAATGTGTGTCCGAGTATGCTACCCTGTGGAACACCGAAACATAAATGCTAAGTGCTACTTAAGTTCTGACCGATCTTCACACACTGTCTCCATTCCGTTAAATAGCTTATAAACCAATTTAAGTCGAAACCCCTAATCCCGGAGCCTTCCAGTTTTTTATGGAGTATAGGAACGGAGACAGTGTCGAAGGCCTTTGCAAGGTCTAAGAAGATGCTGACGCAGCATTTACGTACATTTACGTTTACGGAAGCCAAGCTGTCTTGAAAAAATCAGGTTTACGGTTATTAGAAAAATAGCATAACCTAACGATTATTAATCAGTCATTCTAATATTAGGTCCTTACATATGAAATTGGCGTTTTGTATGGGAGGAACAAAAAGTCGAATATTTTTTAATATAATATATTTAATTAATCAAAGTATGAACCATTATTTTCTATGCACTTTTGCCATCTTATAGGTAGTTCATTGATCCCTTTACTAAAAAAAACCAGTCGGACGGGAATCAATAAAATCTTTGAAGGCGATTTGGACTGCCCCATCGGAGTTGAATTTTTTCCCTTGCAAGAAGTTATCCAAATTTCGAAAAAAATGGTAATCTGTTGGAGCAAGGTCCGGGGAGTACGGAGGATGTCTTAGACTTTCCAATTGAAGCTCTTCTAATTTAGTAGCCGTCTGTTGCGCAATGTGTGGTCTAGCGTTGTCGTGAAGCAGCAGTGGCGTGGAGCGATTGACCAGCCTAGATTGTTTAGCCGCTAGCTTTTCCATCATGGTTTGCAATTGCTGACAATAGACATCAGCCGTAATAGTCTGGCCAGATTTGAGAAAACTGTAATGAACAATACCGGCACTAGTCCACCAAACGCTTACAAGTAACTTTTTTGGGGTTAATTTTCGCTTGGGGCAGGATTTGGCTGGCTGGCCAGGATCCAACCATTGCGCTGAGCGCTTCCGATTATCGTAAAGAACCCATTTTTCATCACAGGTAATGATTCGGTTTAAAATACCTTCATTATTGTGCCGGTTTAGTAATGTAACGCAGCAGTCGACGCGCGTTTGCCGGTTTGCTTCAGTCAATTCGTGAGGTACCCACCTTTCAAGCTTTTTAATCTTCCCAATTTGCTTCAAGTGAATTAAAACAGTTTTATCACTAACATCGCAGCCTGCAGCTAACTCGGACGTGGTTTACGATGGATCCGCTTCCACAATAGCCTTCAACTCTTCATTATCAACTTGAGTCTCAGGCCGTCCACGGGGCTTGTTCTGCAGGTCGAAATTTCCAGAACGAAAACGTTGGAACCAAAAACGAACTGTGTTTTCTTTTGCAACACGACCGCCATACACATCATTCACCCTTCGAGTTGTTTCCGCAGCACTAGTGCCACGGCGGAACTCGTACTCGTAAATAATGCGATATTTTAAGTTTTCCATTTTGTAAAATGAGTGACGCAAACAGAAAAAAACAGAAGAAAAAAAACAAATGAATGACGATCATCGAAGCACAAATACATGAGCTGTACAAATTTGAATTTGGAATTCCTTACCAAAGAGGAGAAATTTGTGATTAAAGTGGTCAGTACGAAAAACGCCAATTTCATATGTAAGGACCTAATAATTTTGAGAAAGCTCCTGAAAAAAGGATAGGCCTATAATTATCAACATAATATTTCGGTAAATTTTTTTTGTACACATGGGATTTTCTAGTTGTGAGGAAAGATTCTGCTTTAAAAACCTAGATTGAAAATACGAATATGTGTAAATTGAATATATATCTGATCAGTATTTATCCCACAAACTTTAAAACAGTGTAAAATTAAGAAAAGTAAATAATATTCATTAGGGGAACATAAAGGGAAAGGTTTTTGTTTTTTTTAAACGTTAAAATTATTATTGAGAAAACATTTGCAAAGCTGTGGCCAGAGTTGGCCACTGGCTTCTGAATGAAGGTTTTTAATTGGAAACACAGTAGTTAGCCAGTACCCCGTGTAAAGTTCTAAATTGGGGAGCAAAACGAATGGTTCATAAAATACTCGAAATTCCCGTGTGGTAAATATTCATTCACAGTTTAAACCATCGGAGTAAATACGAAATAGTGGAAGCTATTATTTTGCTATCATAAAAACAAATAGGAAGTGAATAAAATAACTGGAAACACAGACCACGCAATCTGCTATCACAAAAAATCGTATGGGTACTCCCTGAGATGATTTTTATTCAAATCATTTTGAATGGCTTCAACAATTTTTATCAAACATACTCCAGTATGTTTTGTGAAAATAAAGATACCGATATTACACCTATATTTTTCTGGTTTATGATAGGTACCTATCATAAAAATATAGGTGGAAAATATTTTACTACTCGGTATCATCGGAGTAAATCGCATTCTTTGTTTACAAAAACTATCTTGGATTCTAGAACGAAATAGTTAGTTACACACAAATCAAACATCGTTAAAATACTAGATGAACGGTATAACCGATATCGGAGTAGGCACTTAGAGTGTAAAAAAAATGCTACCACTCTAAAGAAAGTTGTAAAATCAATGTGAGAACAAACTTGCTTAACACGAACAATGATGCTTACTAAGATTTCAAGTTAGGTACACTTGGCACTGCAATGCGTTTTGGCTGGCTCTTGAATCGAGGGTGGCAAATCGCTAGAGCAAGTGATAAATGCTCATGTAAGTCAAAGACCAATCCGAGCAATCTCCAGAAAAAGAATTACGAGCTATAAGATTCTGAGAATAGGGTTGGATTTGGTGGTAAGAGGAAAAAACAACATTGCGACGTAGAAAATAGAATAAAAGCCCTAGAGCCTAGAAGCTATTCTGGGTCAACTTATCAATTCTGCAAATACCCAATGTCAATAACATCAGAGATGTGTAGGTATTCAATACCGTACAGATAAACTCATAAAAGGCAGCCGGATCGACCGATAAGGTTAACCCTGTCAGGGCTTTGATGGATTGCCTTCTGTCATCATGATACCCTGCTACTGCTTTAAACGGCCGGATAATTGAGGAAAGCTTACTTCTTGAATTGATATTGTAAAACTTTTTATCATTTTAAAATAGTTGCGGCCATAACGATGTTTTTAAGATGCTATAGGTAGGACGGTCATAGAACCTCGTTTTTGTTGGAAGAATGTGTGTGCATATATACCTATCATAGTTAAACCGTTTACAGTCATAATGAGTTCGTTAAACTACGCAAGTTTATTGAATATGGAATAAAGATCATATTGTCATTGCCAAATTAATCTAGGTACGAGTATATTTCTACTTAGCACTCATTGAGCTTCCGCTACCAACAGTGGGAACAAGAACTTTATAGGCCTTCTCCCCACGCACTGCGCTAAAGAAGCCACACCTGCATATTGACGATTTTATATTATGATCATCGTTTGGGTGGTCTCCTTCTGTCGTAATTTCTAGTCTGTTTTGTATAGTAGGATAAAAAGAACAGTGATGTTAAGTACCTAACATGATTGTAGCTTACATGTGCTAAGTAGAGTAAATGCTGCACTAACCCAAAAGTATATAAATTCGAGTCAACCGTACGTCTTGCACCATTCAAGGGACCAGATGGCATAGAGCCAACTTTTTGCAGCGCCTTTGTAAGGAATTGCAAAGAATTATTTTAATCGCATTGCCATCTCTGGTGTAATTGCTTGGGCGTTTATTGTTTTATTGATGCACTTCAACTTTCCAAATGCCATTCCAAGTTTTTTTTATACGCATTCCGAATAAGATGGAATTTTGTATTAATTTCAAGCAAAGCTTGACGATCTTACGATCCCGTTTTATGCCTAATTGGTGGCCGGCAAACATACACATAATAGTTTTGATCACACTAAAATTTATAAATGCGAAAGTTTGGATTCATGGATAGATGGATATTTGTAACCATATCACTCAATTGGGCTGAAAATTTGCTAATGGTTAATTAGGAATCAAACAAAGACTTATATCATAAACCAGTTCCCATCGAATACAACGTTTTCATAGAAAACACGCATGCGAAGCCGCGGATAAAAACTAGTATTATATGAACATAGTTTTGGATTGATGAGTAGGTGCTAAAAAAGTTTCGAAAACTGTTAACAAACATCTGTATTTCTTTTACTAGCTACAAAATAGAGTTCAATATCTGCTCAAAAATATGCAAGCTTATGTAAAAAGGCCGGCTTATCTCGCCAAACCTCGACTATTATCGCCCACGCGGGCAATCTGCCGAACATTCCCATTATGCGAGTGAAATGGGAACATAATGGTGAAGCTAATAAGGTGACATGACATCACTCACATAAACACCTGATAAACAGGCCCGCTGTCTGCCATAGCCGCCGCTAGTAGCTTTATTATGTGAGTTAAAACGGATCGGAATGACTTGATCAACAAATGAAGAAGTTAAAAATGACATGGACATGGAAGAGACATTAATAATATTTTAATTAAATCATGTTTTAAACGATTTTATTGATAGCCTCAGTGACATGCGAAAACTGGTTTATATAAACTTTATACATGACTGCGGGAAAAATTAAGGCTCCATAGAGGAGTAAATATACCAATCCTCTTCCCATATTGAATTTGATCGTCTTGAATTTTAAGGTATTCATTTTATAAACCACCGTACTCGTAATACCATAAGGTGTAAAAATATTAACATCGTAACCAAGTAGACAGTAGCCTCAATGATCATAATTTCCTTATCTTGGTCTTTTGTCACAGTAAAAAGCTTTTGAAACACTGCATATTTTAATGGTCTCTTATCAATAAGCAAGCACTCAAGCTCATCTATTATAACAATAAACTGTCTATCTTCTTGAAATATGATTATCGTTTTTAACATGTTTAACAGTAGCTTTTAAGATTGCAAAAATACTTTCACATTTAACTTTTAACTTTGTTTCCATAAATGCTAAAAATACATATTATTGAGAGCATCATCGAAAATAGACCACTCCAAATTTTACGTTAACATTCTCATATTTATTCGGAATTCGTATTTGCATTTTACTGCGATTTCATTGCAAAGATAACACAAATAAAAATTGGAAAATCTGCATCATCAAATCATATCAATACGCGACTCATTTATACACTACATAATTTTCATGCCCTTCACCTGGTTCAGCGAAATTTGCAACATGTTTCCTTCCTCCGCTCAATCATTCATCCATAGACAACAAAACACTGATGCCGATTATTACACATCGTGCGCATCAGATAATACACGGAACTATTTAAAAGACATTAGCCAGACCACCCGTGCGATACCCGGTACTGGGTCCCAATAAAAACAAACAGTGAAACCATGACTGGAGTGTGTCATTGGGATCGCATCTATTTCGGTACTAGCCGATGATGTTATTCTTAGATCGGTGGATCATCGGCGATCAGGGTTTATTGCTCGCTTCAGGAATAACGTTATGGGTATGGGTGTAAAGTGCGTGGTGTAGTGTAAGCAGAGCTTCATTAAAACTCATTTCTCGTTTGACTCATAATAGAAGCTTATGAACGCCTTTCATTAAACAGAGATATTATTTCTTACCTCTCTATGGTTACTCACCAATCGCATGCAATAGTGCACCAGTTGAAAGCCAAGTGCCTTTTAGATGGTGGACTAGGTTAAAGTTTTTTTGTTAGTCATTTTGAATAATTTTCTGACAATCCTACTAGTGTTCCGAATACAATAAATATATTAAGCTTGATTCAGATGTAAGTGTTTAAGGCACCTCAACCTCAACAGCCTGTATTGGTCCACTGCTAATAAGCGCCTTATTGGCCTTTATCTCATGGAGGGTAATGCACATAATCTCCAATCTGGGCATGCGGTTTGGGGATCTCTGTTTGGTGGTATAATGGTTCTGCTGGAGGCGCTGCTGCCCACCCCCCGTTGGATATCCCTTAGTCGCCTCTTACGACACCCTCGGAAAAGTTGGGGTGTGCAAATTCTAAGCCAGCACCACACAGCTGTTTAAGGTAAGTCTTAAACTATTTATAGAATATTATCATAACTTTCACTAGCTCAGCCAGTTGATTCTTATTTAATACACACTACAAATGATAAAAATAATATTTCCAGCTAGATCTATTCTATCAGTGGATGGCAAGCCTGTGAAAGCCAAACATAACATGGACGCTTATGGTAAAATAACTCGTAAATTCAATGGTGAATCTTTCGCTCTTGAGCTCGGTATGCAGCTAATTGAACTCCACCTCTGATTGAAGACGATTTGTTTGTGTCGAGAGAAAGTATGAAAAATAACAATTTTAATGATTCAGGCAACAAGAAAGATGATGATGACTCTCAATGAGAAGAGGCAATAAACACGTATCATTAAATTGAAAACAGAAACAAGAAATGCAACAAATATTGAAATTGGTAAATTACAATAACCTCAACAACATATATTGGTCCACTGCTGGACGCAAGCCTCCGCCGCTTATCAGGGGTTAAGCGCCTTATTGGCTGTTATCTCACCCATAATCCCCACGCTGGGCATGTGGGTTGGGGATTGCAGTTTGGTGTTCGAATTGTTAGGTATGCAGGAGGCGCTGCTGCCCGCCCCCAGTATATAGATATCCCTTAGTCGCCTCGTACGACACCTATGGGAAGAGTTGGGATGGTTAATTATATGAGTCAGAGTCAGAGTCAAATCGTTTATTTCTTTAGATTTACGAAATAAGCACTTAGACAAGTAAATTGTTTACTATATAAACAGCTTGATAAATAGTTATATAAATAATTATTATCAAATAAGAAATAAGGTGCAATTGACTTTAACTCACTTAAATTTTTTGTCCACTAGCGGAAGAATATCACATTACAATAATTTTTATGTAATTTCCAAAAGGTTAAATGAATAAATAATTCAACAATTCACGCATAAAATAAGCTTTCCTTGCGAGTTCCAAGCTTATTAACTACATTTTTCTACATTTTACTTTATATTTTACGTAAACATAGTTACGTAAAATATAAAGCTTAGTTGGTTTATAGTCCCGCAAAAAGGCGGACGAAGGTCCAACTGACTCACGGCTCTATTTGCATAAAGTGGCATAATTAATCGTAACCTAAAAGACAAAGAGTTCTACACTCATGTAAATTAGGTCTAGGAGATACGCTGACTCATTTTGCATCTACGCGCGATGCTGCACAAAATGCAAGTGTTGTCGACTATGCATTGCTTTGTATAATTTCTTAGTAAGAAATTTTGTGGAAGATATAAGTTATTTTTGTTTCTGTTTTCAGCTATGATGCCACCTTACGCACCACGCCACGGTCTCAACGAAGACCAGCGCTATACAATAGCCTTAAAACATGCTGATTGGTGACCAATTGTGTTTTTTTAGGTATTTTATTTATGTATCTCTTTCTACATTCTATTCTGACAAAATAAACATCTTTTACTTTTACTTTAAAAACCGAACTTCTACTCCATGTATAGACAAATACCTGTTGTACAGTTAGACCTAGAAATTGATGGTTACACTCCAAATATTTGATATCACTCTTATCAGTCTAAATAATATAAGGACCATCTAATGTAACCTTCACATATCATGCGAAAAACTGACATGCATGATGTTGATGATAATGAATGTGACTTTGAAAACTTTTAAAATCAAGCCTGACGTTTAGTTGACTAAATCAAGTAAAGCAGTGGACGGAAACTATAATCTGATTCGGTAATACAAAACGTGTCCAGCATCAGAACTGTTGGCGAAATTTCATTATAAATCAGTCAGTCGGGAGAGACGATTTGTCTTGTCAACCATGTCATCATCTTGGAAACTAATTTGAATTTGTAATGAGCCCGTTGCTTATTGTTAAACAAAGGTTCAGGGAATACTTCTCCTTGAGGTGCGATAATTTTAATCATCCACAGCCCGAAGGAAGGCTACAGATATATTTCAAAACTAGTTTCTGCCTACGGCTTCGCACGTGTTGTTACTATGGAAACGTTTTATGGTTCTTTCTATCATATGGGAACTGGTTTATTGGATAAATAGTGTTATATTTTCCATGTTTTATTTCAAGACAATCTGTATGCAACACTTAAGTTCTATCCGTTCGGTATATTTGGCGTGAGGCGGTTACAAACATTCATCCTTCCATACATCTAAATAATAAATAAATAATTTATTCAAAATAACTTGGGGTTAGAAGGATAATAAATAAGTTTACCTTAAATTCTAATAATATTAACTATTGCGTGCGCCTGAACTAGGTAAAACCTGACTTTCAGGCAAAATAATCAGATAGACCTTTAATAAAAAAGGCAAAATGGTGCGTACCTTTGAAATAATTACTTATAGCAGAGCTTCTGTTATAGGTACGAGATACTGATATACATTATACAATACTCTTCTCACAGATAGATATTTTTCTTTGTAATACATAGAAAACATCCAGAACGCCCTGAACAAATATCTGCAGCTCGTACACACATTTGTCCCGAATGTTTGTCACTAAAGCTACAGTTACTACCTACACTAAAATAGTTTACTAAACATCCAAACTTTCACGTCATGTATAATATAAGTGTGATGTAGGGGCATATCCTTCAAAACGTAAACAATCTATCAGACTAAAACTGTCCAAAAGACCAAATAATATTAGGATGACCTGGTTTAGCAGTCCAAGTAAAAAACTATATTTATAGTCTCGTTTTTTCTATTATCCTATTTTCCGGGTAACAAAAAATATAACTACCTAAAATATATCCAGTAGTTCGCTGCTTCTATGAAATATGCAGCAGTATTTCATAGAAATTAAATAAGCCGTTTGCCAGACAAGTGTGAGAAACTCTTATAAAGTCGCGTATTTCTAATGTAAAGCTCATAACACAAACTTTTTAAAGTTCTTACTGTTAATGAAAGGACAAGCACTGCACAAACTAAACTCACAAAGTTTCTACGTAATTAGCACAAGCGTTTTCTGCACGAAAAGCGTTGTAGTAATTCACAGAATGGCAGCGCAGAGCTTATAAAAGGTAAATAATGATTAGCTCACAATTAGCGTAAAAAAGGAATAGTCACCGGATTACTCCGGTTGGAAATGCCCGTCTGCCAAAAAACTTAATTTATAAAGTCACAATCGAATATAATTAGTACCTCTTACCTTATTTCTTGAATGTTTATGAAAATAAGTGCTAGCTAGCTTCATAAACTCTCTGTAATCATAGGTTTGCTGTAAGAAAACTCTTTTAGGGTTATTTTAGGTAAAGCCTTTGTACATGTCCAGTATTTGAAAACTTTTATTTATGTTGTTTTTTTTAAGTGCAATAAATAATTTAAGAACAAGACCAAATTAAAATGGGACCACAAGGGAAGAACCAGCTTTCAAATAATAAAAAAAATCATGAAAACGGACCATGCAGTGAAAAGTTTTGAGGTAACGAACATAAAAAAAATGAATTCCAGCTAAAAGTTTTAGGTGATGCATAAAGTACATATTTAATCATACTTAACTTAAACGCTTCATCGACGTATTTCTTACCACATCCACAATTTTCTTGTTCTGTTCTGAAAGCAACGAAGTTGCGCTCGCTTGTTACGCCAGAGATGTGGTTTTTGTTTGCGTCGCTAAGCAGTTTAGTTTCAGTGATTAGTAAAATGTTGTTGAGTACATGGCAATTTGTTATCTGATTGTTTACTCGAAAGTATGACTTTCGACGTATGACCTGACTGTACAAAGCAAAAGTATACCTACATAAAAAAAAATCGGTTGAAGTATTTACATAATATACCTACATGAATCACTTTAACTTATTTGCAATGCTATTGCAAAATAGAAGGTTCGTAATAAATAGCCTAACTGATCAAATCAATACTACTTTAATCAGTAAATTTAACAATTTAAATTATCAGTTATCTAGTACCCATAACACAAGCTCTGCTTAGCTTGGGGCTAGTTAATGCTGTGTGAATTGTCCAGCATTATTTATTTATTTAACAAGATAATCTTTAAAAGTCCAAATGTTTGTACATATCTTGCAAACATTTGGGCGTTTGGAGGTTATCTTGTTAAATTAAAATATACAAGCAACAAGCAAGCGTTGTTTCTTTTTCATTTGTACCTTTCAAAATGGAACTCGCTGCCTGCCTCTGTTTTACAGCCAACTACAACCTAGGTCTCTTGAAGATGAGAATGAATAGGTGTTTTAGACATCTCATCTGAAGGATCTCATCTCTCAATAGGTGAGATTGTGGTCAAAGTCAAACGAATGAGTTGTTCCCGATAAAAAAATATAAACAAAGACATTTCAAATGACACAATACGGAGAGATATTATGAGAACTCAAGTGAGATATACATAGAACACCTTGCGAGATCTGAAGTGGTTTCAATGAACCTTGAACCTCAAGTGTTTTGTTTGTGAATCTGTAGATCTTTCCTTTGATTTTTTCCCTGTGTTATCTATTCGTTGTGTTACGTTTTTGGATGTTAGAAATAAGCTACTGCCGATACCGTAAGTAATGTAAGACTAACTTTTGGCCGCAATTTTGCATGGCAACATTTTGGCATAATCTACTGAAAAAACTAAAAGAGGTATCTGTTTCAATATTTTTGAAGGCACACCACTTTATCCGTGCAAAAGTGTAGCCCGACCGGTCCATTCAGTAGTTTTCGCACTAACATTTCACAACAGCAACGCTTCGCCTTAATAATGTTAGTATTTATAGACAGCAACTGATTTGTTAGTTTCTACAGATTTCTCTATCGTCTCAGAAACTTAAATCTCATTTAGTATCAACAAACAGTAGCTGTAGCAGCAGTACAAACGAAAGCAGTCCGATATCATCAATCACCATTGCCCTTTTAGCATGAACTATCTAATGAGCTAGCTTTAGCCACAGAGTACGTAGCTGCGCTGGTTCCAGATAAGAAGTCACCTGCCGAAGCCATAAATTCTGTTATCTGAACACTTTCCATGACATACGCTAATTAAGATAGCAAATGCGCGGACGAAGCTAACGCAGTAACGCGCATTTCACACTATCAAGCTGGGTCAAGCAGAACTGTTTGAAAGAAGGTCATACGTGCCTGCGAAGTTAACTTGTGTTGTTAAAATTTTGTAACTTCTCTGGTGCTTTCAAATCATACACATACAAATAAACCACTACCTAACATGGTAAAGCTTTGTATAACAAACGTAAGTCATTTTACTCAAGTTATTGCTGTTTGTTATAATAACACCATAATTTTAACAGGTTTAATCTAGCATTCAATTCAAACAAAACAACATTATTATTTATTGTAAAAAAATATTAGAAATAATAAAACATAATATAAGTTACACTGTTGTATGATACGTTAAATTATATAAATACCTTCTATACCGTTCACGTATAATACCTACTAATCAAAGTATGATAACATCTAACAGCAAAGTTGTGTGTCTATCAAAGTGACAATTAGTGACAAGAGCAATCAAACTCATCCAACAACTTGTAACTAGTAATCGGCTTGATAGTGTATCGTCGCTTTAGGATTGGAATCTAGTTTTGCCAAGTAGTGAAACAAGTTGTTGTAGTTTTATTGAAGCTTTAAGCTTTGTGATTCCACTTATCTAAAGAGCGTGCATCTTCAATTTGTACAGTGTATTTTACAATGTTGGAAAAGTGTTATAAAAATAAAATACTGTCGCAAAACATACAATATGGAATTGAAATCTGAATTCATTTTCATTGGAAATATTACGAAATATTTGCAATGGATATCCGCAATGTAACGCCAATAACTTTCTGTGCTTATGCGCTTTCTACTCGAAATTTTAATATATCTACTTTTGGACTCTCTAAGGTTCAACCTCAACAGTCAGTATTGGTCCACTGCTGGACGCAGGCATCAGAAGGAGCTCTGATAAGCACCTTTATGGCGTTTATCTAATGGGGGTAGTGCCCATAATCCCCACGCTAGGGGGGTTGGGGATCGCAGTTCAACGGTAGAATTGTTCTGCAGGGGCCGCTGCTGCCCGCCACCCGATGAATATCCCTTAGTCGCCTCTTACGACACCCACGAGAAGAGATGGGGTTATGCAAATTCTAAGCCAGCATCACAAAGCGTATACTTACACGCATTTATTTATTTGATTGATAGAAGATAATAGATCAAACTCTAGAGGAACTTCAAATCAGTGTGATTTTTTTGTATTGCTACGAGAGAAAACCGTGTCAATTAACGGTTTAAAAGTAAAACTCGTTAAATTACTTAGTAACTTCCAGTGACTTTTTAACCGACTTCAAAAAAGGATGAGGTTATCAATTCGTCTGTATTTCTTTTTTTTATGTTTGTTACCTCCGAACTTTTGACTGGGTGGTTCCTATTTTCATGATTCTTTTTTTATATGAAATCTGGTAAGTACTTCCCGTGTGGTCCCATTTTAATTTTGTTCAGTTCTGACAGTGGGATTCATGAAAATTCATGAAAAAACTATAGAAATTAAAGGCGATTTATAGTTTCTAAAACAAAATTAATTATCCTGGTACAAAAGCATCACAAATTTTAATTCTTTCATGTACACGTACATGTTGACCTAGTCATAATGAATCTTGACTGGCTTTGTTAAACTTTGTAATTCACAGTATGTATTCTAGGGGAATAATCACATCACACTAATATTATAAATGCGAAAGTTTGTATGGATGTATGGATGTTTGTTACCTCTTCACGCCAAAACTACTGAACGGATCTGGCTGAAATTTTGCATACAGGTTATTCTAATACTGGAATAAAACATAGGCTACTTTTTATCCCATAAATCAGTTCCCGTGGGATAAAAATCACCTTTAAACGTTTCCATAGGAACAACGCGTGCGAAGCCGCGGGGCGCAGCTAGTACTCGTATAATCAGCATAAGATTTCCTGAATTGCTCAAGATTTTTCAAAGTTGAGTCATCTGCCAAGATGTGATTATGCTGGCATTCCTGGGTTCATACTAGCTCAGATAGAGTATTGGGTTACATTCAACGACCTCGTTAGGAATATCAATGTCAATGTTATGGCCAATAGAGTCTTCTCTATACTGAGCATGTTTATTGGTAAATTATGTTTCTATAGTTGACTCTGCATAACACACTAATATTATTTACTAGCTGCGCCTCGCGTCTTCGCACGCGTTGTTCCTATGGAAAAGTTTAAAGGTAATTTTTATCCCACGGGAACTGATTTATGGTATAAAAAGTAGCCTATGTTTGATTCCGGGATTAGAGTTACCTGTATATAAAATTTCAGCCAGATCTGTCCAGTAGTTTTGGCGTGAAGAAGTACCAAACATTTTTAAATCCATCAGGTTATTAATACTAAAGTTATTTACAACGGGATACTTACCATGATTCCATGAAAATTCAAATCATGGTAAATATCCCGTTGTAAATAACTTAAGTACCAAACATCCATCCATCTATACATCCATACAAACTTTCGCCTTCGTAATATTAGTGCGATGCAAAAGTTTGTATGGATGGAGGATGGATGGATATTTGATACCTCTTCATGCCAAAACTAGTGATCGGATTGAGCTGAAAATTTGGAATTTTCTAATCCTGGAATCAAACATAGGCTACTACATAATTAGGTTCTCGTGGGTAAGAAATCACGTTTAAATGTTTCCTTAGAAATAACGCGTGCGAAGCCGCGGGGCGCAGCTAGTAATATATTGCGAATAAACTTTGATTATCTCATCAAATTATTTCGAGCCTTGAAATCATCCTGCTATATTTATTTTTCTACATTCAGTTTTCAAGGGTTAATTAAGATACAGGAAGCCTGATATTTCTATCTGCAAGAATTTTACGATCTTTTCTGAGTACGAGTATCTACATGCAATAATGTTTGTATATTGTACTCTTGCTGTAGTAATAAATTAGTGATGTTTCATGCGACTTATCACAATAAAAATGTGCATAACTATTTAAAATAGCCTTTTATTTCATTGCCAATTCATATACAATTTTTGTATATATAGAATAAGTTAGTATTTTAATGTAATTTGAAAAATATAAATTTATCACTTTAAATCAAATTTTTGTCATTTATTGTAATATTAATCAAGTAGTTGGTTCATGCAAGAACTCCTCATGAGGGTGAAGGCCTCACATAACTATTATACCGATACCAAAATATCCTTGATATTAAAACGGTTTCTGTTTACGATTTTTTTGGCTCCTACGCATAGAGAAAACTTACACAAATATTTGTGGGTAATTTGAAATCATTTTTGACTCTAATATTCCGTGCGTGGGGGCAAAGAAACCTGATTCAATATTCTTTACGTAATCTATTAAGTTTAATTTGTTTTCTGCGATAATAATATGCTTCTGATGCTATATATAGTTTGGTACTAATTGGTGTTTTGGGGCGTAACGCAGGTACCATTTGCATCGAGGATGATACGTTACACATAAAATGTGTCTCATTACTCGTTTCGAGCGCCTACTTTCCCGTATAGAATCCACGAACGATCGCTGTGTAACACGTTACATTACGGCCTGTGACGCCGCTCAGTATATACCCACCTTAAGATGTCTTTGTTTGATACTTACCAACGTCTTATTGCTTTGTCAAGTTCTCTCAGATTTTATTGCGAAGACATGAATAAGTTATTGTTATAGTCAGTGAGCTTCAACCTTTGACATATTGCCTGATCTTTGCGTCAGTAAACTCATACAGTAGTAAACTATTTCATTTATTCATCCGAACCAAAATACATGAGAACACAAAAAGTAATTCCGTATCATCATTATTGGAATTAGTTATAGCAAAAAATATCAGGAAATAAGACTTAGTTTAAGAATACAAATATAAGTTTTTATAATCTAGTGGATATTGGGGTACGATGCTAAGACAAATCAAACGAGTCCAAACTCAGTGATAAGAATCCCTTGATTCTAAGAAACTACGGTGAGATTTTTAGTCTCTTTGTCCAAAAATCCCCTTTTATCTCATTTTGGTGGCAAAAGGGGATTATTTTACGTCGTTATATTACAGAGTTCACATGGCCACCTTCCGGATCCGTCATATAATCTCAGTTCCACTGTTATCCAATCTACATATATGCCAAATTTCAGCTCAACTGAAAACCGGAGAGTGGATTAAATTTAACAAACAGACGGGGGCAGGGGAAAATAAATAAATGCGTGTAAAAAAATCGAATTTATTGGTTTGATTTGTTTGTACATTATAAATATGACCAAACGAGGCAATAGTCGCAATGACTCGATTTACATTGTAATTGATCAATAAAAACAAGGTACCTTGAATAGTCAGCAAAAATTGCGCCTTACCACTAGGGTGATTTTTCTGTGAAGTGAATAGTTGCCAACCCCGGCTTGCTAGATATCTTTTCTTTTTTAACGCAAAGCAAAAAAGTTCCAAACTGGATACGCATCGGTAGGTACATTTACCATAGACATTATGATACCTACATTGCTTCCTGTGCTTTTTTGACCACATATTGGTCACTATTGCAATTGTACAGCTGATCCTCCGGCCATCAGCTCACGTAATTAAAATGTCAACAATGACGCGCATACGCAGTGTTTTCACAGCTCCTACCAATATTGACTGGCCTCGCAAAATTGTTTCAAAAACAAATGGATTATCGGAAAATAAAAGTTGCGGGATAAATGTCCACCCAACACAAATAGCGAAACGATGTTACTAAATGTTTTTTGTCAGTAGTTTCAAACAAATTGGTTTGTTTCTGTATTGGTTTGAGAATATTATTTCTACTTCATACTTCGGCTATATTTACGGCTTACTAAATAATAATTTAGAATATGATTTGTCAATTATATCCAGCATTATCAGATCAAAAGATGAATGCTATAACAACTGATAATTCCAACCAAGGATCAAAACAGAGAGGGCTTTCAAACTTAACTTCTGGTCATGTCAAAAAATATAAAATACCTAGTTAGTAGCTTCATTAACTTTGAGAGTCAAGCTATGTTTGAGCAACGTGAACAAAGCCGCGAGTTTCTTATAGATGAGGCCCCAGAGGAGTTTTATATCCTAAGAATATAATGTTTTAAATTTATTCGGACCAGGTTACCCTGGTTTCGTAATGGCTTAACGTTGTTTTCAATTTTATGATCTTATAAAGTTACTTTATCAAATTATTGAAGTTACTATAAGCTACAAATAAACTTGGAAAGATAAGGGTGGTATATATATGCACCAGTATTCCAACTTACCAATATTAATTATACTTCTTTACCTATTCATTACGGATGTAAGCGAACGTAACTACGAACCTTATTTGTGTTGGAAGAACACCAACGTTTCATCCACACAAATAAGGTTCGTAGTTAACCCGCTTACATCCGTAATTAATTCGTCAAACTACGATAGTTTCTTTACCTATCATCAATGTGGCGTGTCTTAGGCTCTAATTCTGGATGAAGGCCTCTTCCAATCGTGTCCGCTTTGGAATGGTCTTGAGCCCTCGACATCCAATTATGGCCTGCGTGTTATCCGATGTCGTCAACCCATGCTTTTGGTGCTTTTCTCTGCGGTCTAGTGGGCTATCGTGGCCTCTTTACCTACATCAGCACTTGTAGTTTTGAAGTTGTTCTACTCCATATTGTAACAAAAACATTCTTGATCCAACGGATACGCCCAAATAATTTATTCAAATGTAGTCAAAATATTTGTCTAGGTATTCGATAAAAGGCTGTAATAAATTCTCGCTACTGCTCCTTATTAGGATTTATTTGCATAAATAAATATTTTTGGTCGGTATTTCCCGCGATAACGGATCGTTTATAATGTAGCTGTCGTTTTTAATTATCGAAGAAATCAATTTAACAAATGACATTGGCACGTTGAGATTATACTCATAGTGATAAAAACTAGCTACTGGTTAGCTAAGACTTCTATAAGTAATCAGTTTTAAGGATAATATAAACTGTTATTTGGTTTTTCGTCATGATTCTTGAAAAGTAAGTGTTATTCTCATGTCTCTCTTATTCTACAGAAAAGGCAAAATACGGCCTGATTAGATTTCTTATCATTTTCCCCATAATCACAGATTTTGTTAGGTAAAAGATTAAAATCTTAAAGAACAGCGTTAAGCGTTAATCACTATAGCATGAGCTGAACCAACTTTTATTTCGGCATAGAGTTCTGAACTAGAAGTGACTAGTTTATACCTTCTTAGAAGTTCTTAGAAGTGACTAGTTTACTCGTATAACACTTCATGTTTTTAACTTCTTTTGTCTTGTGTCGAAATACAAATTCGCAACAAGGTTTTTTCCACCGACTTCAAAAAAGGTGGAGGTTCTCAATTCAACTGTATTTTCTTAATGTTTGTTACCTCAGAACTTTTTTTTAGTTATAAAGGCTTCTTTTCTAATATTAATGCATTAATGTGAATCATATTTACTCATCCAAACCATTTTCTCTTATAATAATGTTCTATTTCCACCTGAATTACTTTCAAGTGTCTGATGAATCTAGTTATTTCCAAGGAAAGGGTCGCATAAGCGTTGACGTGATATTCCACCTCGTTAACTTTGCTTGTTATAAGTTTATGCGTCTCAAATGTGGCTAAATGTAAACAGTTGGTTCTATCCATGTTATATATATCCTATCCGATTTTCTGCATGACAAAAACTAAGATCGATGACCTCGATACCTTACCATGGCAATTTTGCTTACCCTAGACGCTATAATAAATTAAATCTCCGCTTCCCACTACTTACATCCTGTTTTTTGGAATACATCGCTGTCTATTTAATTTAGATAATTAGCTCGTTATTTTCATATGGCCTTGAAAAAAAAACTTAAAAAACGTTAATGTTTTTTTCGCGAAATATTTTCAAATGATTTCAAAAGACCGTGGTTATATTGCACTCCCCATTCGTCCGCTGTAGACTTGACACCCTGTACATGCATGATTCTCCTGACCTTGAAATAACTATTTGATACAAATCTATGTTATTTTGAAATACGATCCCCAACCTGCATTCCCATCGCGGGGATTATGGGCATCACCCTCATTAGATAAAAGCCTACAAGGCACATATCAGGGGGAGGCCTGCGTCCAGCTGTGGACCAATACAGGCTGTTGAGGTTGAGGTTGAGGTATTTAATTTTGACATTATAAATATAAATGCTTTTGCAGTGCCCTATAGGGTGCATGTACTGTTGACCAAAGCTGTATATACAAGTGCTATTATTATATCCTATTATTTTGTTTTGCTCGTTTACAAACGAACAAAACAAAATACGTAAAAAATGATTTCGACAACATTTATCCACAACCTATTTCGAAACTAAAACTAAACCAGCCATTCTCGTCTCCTTTACTCTAAGGGTGCACAGAATTTAAATTAACTGAAATAGAATTACCGGGGATGAATTACTTGATATGAATATCTGAGTATGGAAGATTGTACGTAATCAGGCATGGAGATTTGATGCGGAACGTAAGTCGCTTGTAAAACCCTTTACGAATGAACCGACATCTTGGAAGATGAAATTGGCTGTGTCAAGCGTCATTATGGTTTTTGGAGAACGCTTGAAAACGTTTTGCCAACATTTTGACATTTAGACATTGCGTAAAATTATTATTAGTTAAAGCGCAATCTACTATGTACTATTGTTTAGGTCAGACAGTGCACTTTGTTGATAATTTGGGCAGATTTTTAATCTGTCGCATGTATTCGATACGAATCCTATCCTTCAGAGAGACTCCGAGCATAGCTTCTTTCCCTAGCTCGCAAAATTAATCATCATCAAATAAAGTACGTAATTTCCTAAGTCTAAACCGATTGGTCCATGTAAGTAAATTGAAGAGCTTACTTCGCTCTCTATATAGATATTCCAGTATGTAAGATTAGAGGTAATCAAGCGTGGAATCCAGAGATCTTTAGCGTTGCGTGATTTTATATTCAAGAAGTTTGTCTTCAAAACGGAGTCAGTCTGTTTCTCTGATTTATGGAACGACTTTCGTAATTTAAATATTAAAACGACAGTTTAGGAACTTCTGCGTTTTGTTTTATGTTTGTTTGTTTTGGATGTAGCTACTTTTGTGGAAGAATGGTTGTTAGTGTATTTTCTCTTTTGTGTTTAGGTACTATGCTATAGAAGCATGAACATTTTTTCTTCCACACATGCGTGGGAGTGCGTATACTTAAACAAAAACTTACTGCCATATTTACCTACTCTCTTCTTCAAGAAGAAGAAGAGAGTAAATACTATCAATTCTTCCAATAACAATGAAGGCGGAAAAAAGCTTATCGCAAACCAGGAAAGCACTTCTGCAGCACAGCATAGAAATGTGCCCTAAAAATGGGTCTTAACAAACCGATGAAGTTTTAACCCGGTCCGATTTTCATGATTCTTTTTATATGAAAGCTGGTGCTTCCCGTGTGGTCCCATTTTAATTTTGTTCAGTTCTGACAATGGGATCCATGAAAATTCATGAAAAAACTATAAAAATTGAAGTCGGTTTATAGTTGTTTAAAACAAAATTAATTATATGATGTCGGCATCAGATGAGAGACAGTTTAGTTATTTATTAATAAAAAAGTTTTCTTACATTAAAACACATAGATAACTTGATAAAATGGCTTATTGTTAGATATGGTACAACATAATAACATTATAAATATTGTACATATGATACATTATATGAAAACTAAGAAGAGAATAATTTTCAGACAGCTTGGACCACTAAGAAGCCATGTTGTCACAGTAAAATGTAGCTTAAAATAAAGAGTTTACGCGCATATTTGAATACACGTTTTCGAGTCGTTTGGTAGCGGTACCCCCAGGCCGAATATCGGCGATGGTTTCTCAAAAATTCGCCAAACTTTAATTATAAATATTTTACTCTGGGTACCCACTTTGCTCTCCATTTTTCTCATCGGCATTCATGTAGTTCACAATAAGTTCAAGGTTGGAGCTTCACAAAGCGTTCTTTGAATAAAACCAGAGAAATTTGTATTCGCGTCAAGTAATATTAATCAAAAGGGATTTACCTTGGCCTTTCTTATTTTATTTTAAACGTTTAAAGCTTCCGTGTGAATGTATGGAATTTTAAGTGGGTAGGTAAGATTATATATTTTAATAGCTGCTCATAAAATAAAAGAACCTTCGAAGAACCAGAGAAGTATATATTATACTGTTTGGCTGATTTTCGCGTGGATAGTCAGAGCAGATTCCATCCTTGCAGGATGGTCCTTGCAGGATGGTCCTTGCAGGATGGTCCTTGGGACCTTTGAAAACTCTCGAAATCTGCTTTGACTAACCACGGGAAAGCCAAAAGTGCAAATCAAAAGTGTCAAAAGTCCGGTTTCATTCACACTTCCACTGCAAAGCACACCGTGCAATTTGCTCAACGCAAGAAGAGATCAAATATTTATTATTAGTTAAGATCATATTGCTGGCTTAGAATTTGCATCACCCCATCTCTTCCCGTGGGTGTTGTAAGAGGCGACTAAGGGATATTCACCGAGGGGCGAGCAGCAGCGCCTTTCTCTCGCAATTCTACCACTGAACTGCGATCCCTAACCCTCATGCCTATTATAGGCATGGCGCTCTTCAGCGAGAGGCCTGCGCCCAGCAGTGGACAAATATAGGCTGTTGAGGTAAGGTAAGGAAGTAGATCTAGGCACAAACCTCAATAGATTCAAGCCTATGTTGTCATTCAACACAAGAATTTGTCTACAATATTCACAATTTATCCAGATTATGTCAGTTTACATGCCTACTGGCATTACGTAAAGAGTCATAACAAACATGACAGCCGCCCTACCTCCTCATCTTTCCCGTCACGTATCCGGGAAAGCGCCTGACTCATCCGAGGCCCAGCGCACGATAAATTTGAATTCTTACGACAACATTTTCACGAAAATGAAGTAGTATACTCAGTATTACCAACTTCATTACTATTTACCAGGCGTCTGGCCAATCACGGCTAAATAAAAATGTGGAGCATGGATTTACTCTTAAGACGAGGCCAGATCAAGAGCCTACTCCAATATAAAAGAGTCTAAAGAGGGGTGACGAGATGAATATTTGGTCGTATTAGAATTCTGAGGCAGATTTTCATCAGGGTCTCGCGATGAGGGATGTTTGTTAAAGTTTCGTGCGCGTTTTTGTAATGAGCAGCATGCTGAAACTTTGTGAATAGTTTTTGCTTAGTCATGTTGGCAAAATATTGAATTATTTAGGTTAGGCTTATGTATTTAATGTGCATGCCTATAATTTGCTTCGGAATTTTTTTTTAGTTTTGGTAGGTTTTTTGTTTTATTATGAAAATAATAAATATGCAATAATATAAATCATCTACTCTACAAAATATTGAACAAAGAGTTTTATTGGGTTGGAAAGACAAAGCCTATGTCGGCGAAATTAACAAACTACAAACAATACGATTACGTTTGAATTTGATATCTAGACAGCTCTATCAATTGTTTGGAATAAAATATCGCAATTGATTAACTCAGTAGAAGCCCGATCAAATGAATCATCAAACATCAAACGCCTAATAATAAGTCATATCTAGAACTGCTGAAAGATGACTTGTGGAAGATATAAATACTAATCAAGTCTACTGGCGCCACCACAATAAAACAATTACAAATTCAGGGAATAGATCCTTTCATCCAGACTAGTCCGTTTCACTAATAAATAAAGCGATATAAAGCCAAGAATATTCGCACATTACAATTAAACAGCCACAACTCAGAGTAATTTATGGTCAGCCCTTCGCCGTGCCAGACGACAATGATGATGACAAATTACATGCAAAGCTCTCCACTCATGGGTGCGAATAATAAATGCATCTCGGAGTGCTATGAAAGTAGGATGTGACGGAATTTAACTTTCGATACATTTTTTTCTGCTATGCAGATAGTGACCACCACCATCACCTCTCAAAAACCACAACAAATAGATACAACAACAAATAATATGCACCGTATTAGATCTTTTTTTGCTAATAAAATTATGCAACAGAATCGGTGGTCAAGATCAAGACAAAGAAGTCATGGTTGCCCAAAAACTCGACAGGATAATGTCAGAGACATTGAAAATGGCATTAAAACTTGTCCCGTTTTTAGCATCTAGGTGAGCCTAGCTGCTAAAAACAGGACAGAGAAGGCAGGTTCTATTTCCACAAAGACAGAATCTTCGGATCCATCAATACCCATCGGTGAATAGAGATCATAAGTATGATGAGGCTAATTCAAATACTTATTAGATCAATATATTTTTGGAGAAAAAAAAATAACCATAAACGCTTGAGACTACACAAAAGAAAAGATTGATCTAAGTATTGAATCCACAGTTAACTCATCTTTACTCTCCGGCAGATTATGACAATGCTCAATTGAGATGCAACGATTACAGTGTGCAGTTTACATTAGCTCACAGAAGAAATTGTTCCGAGAACAAATTGCGTGAATATGAATGAGTCAAGGTATGACGCACCTTATGTTTTCCTTAATCTGCATTCGCTCTTTATGAATACTCTACGTACTAGAAAAGATACAAGCTTACTGAGTACACATTTTTATATGGTCTACACTTTAAGCTTTTTAAGAAACCATATCGTCGTGTTTTGATTGTTCAGCTGTTTGGCACCCGTGGGATAATTAAACAGAAAAATATAAGTACTTAATACCTACCAACTACATAACACAGTCTTATGACCAGCTCAACTAGACTGATCTTCCTTATTTTTACGAACATAAAAGCTATTTTCTCAGATGTTTTTATTGAACTGTAAGATTATTTTGTAAAGCTATAGAATAAAACGTCTTAATCCCAGTTAGCCGTCAAAATGGAATCCGAGTCAAAAAGCCAAGCCAAACTGTATTATGGATGCTTGGTACTTTCTCACAACTCACAGATGTTTTTTATTTTATTTTAAATTTTGTGAAAACAAGTGAAACAGACCGCAGAGCAATCATATTCAGAAGATCGAACGAACAGAATAAACAAACTTATGAAAATTGAATTTGAATAAATCAAACGCAAAAAGAATTCAGAATTCACAGCCGGTTGTTTAGTTGTTTGTACATCTCTTCTGAAATAGTTCCTTTTCCTACCTACCACAAATTACAAATTCACTTTGACTTTTGAATTGAGATTTCATCATTGATTGAGTAACTATATCTAAAGATGATCAGCGTGCGAGCAGCTGTTAGTATCTTAGTTTATTGTGTTTCTCGGCTTCAATATTTACGCGAATACGGCTAGGTTTATATTTACGATCAACATAGGAATAGAGGAGCGCTTGCAGAAAAGAACATATCTTTTTAGTCCAACACAAGCACATAAAGATAAAAATGCATGCCAATAAACATCCAAGCTTAATCCGGGTAAATCTACAAAGAAAACAGTTGAACCTAGAAAATTCTGGAACGAAACTCGAATTTTTAAATAAAACGGGTCAGTATTCTAATCTCGACTGCACATGTGCTTGCATTGTGTAGTGGAACATTAGCAACGCATATTACCGGGCTATTAAAATCTGTGTATACGCTTTGGGAATTTGCAGCGTCGCAATGATAGTATTGTGCTACGGGTATTGACAGAGTAAATTGAGGTTTCTTTATTTGCTGACTGGGAATAATAATATGGGAGATCTATTTTTTGGATTTGCATCGGAAGTGATCGAAATCGTTAACAAGAAAGCTAGTTTTGCGATGATGAAGGTTTTAAGGACCTTTTGCTCAGGTTTTGGAGGCTCAGGTTTTTAAGCAAGGTACATTGTGACCACCATGGTCAAGTACATGCTACATGCTCCTTCTGCCCTAATTAAGTTATTGTCTGGATATGCGTCAACAGAAACTTAGGGCCAGTTTCTACCAAATGTTACTGCGATTTGTAAAATCTACCAATAGAATCACGAATATCTATATGGCATTATTTTATTAAAAGATACACAATTGTTGTCGAAACGAACAAGAAACTCAGACAAGCTGTGAGAGCAGAAAGGGTTATGTGTCACGTCGAAAAAATACGTGACCAAAAAGTTTACTCGTAGACAGTTGTAGTTAAGATCGTCTTACAGATCATAAACAAAAGAAGTCATGATTATGTTTGGGAAAGAAGGTGATTATAGCAACTTTGTAACTACTGTTTCTGCTAGTAAAAAAGAGGTTGTAGGTATGTTATAAATAATACATATTTATTATAAGTAAGTCTACCTACCTATTCAAACAGCGTCTTAGGGAAGCTACCGATTGGTATTGAGATTGTTGGCAATAGTCTGCCCAGCAGTTAGCTGTTTCAATTGTTAACATCCACTAGTTATAATCCATCTGTATCTACCTGATTGATAAGTATTACATTGACCTCAATTGCCTGTCACGATAATTTAGTCTAAGATTATAAGCCGATAACTTTTCAAATGTTATTGTCGTCCAACTAAAGCTTTGGATAAGAACAATGTATGCATGATTTGACATTTACCGTCGCGTCGTGTTCCTATTGCAGAAATCTGATATGTATCTTACAAACAAGTACAACAATCGGTAGGAATTGAATATTAACAATTAAACTCATTACAAATTGTTAGTTTTCAATTATCATTATTTGAACATTTTGTTAAGATACCTACAAATTTGGATAAGTGGCGATCTAATCAATCCCACTAGTCACTATTTGTTAAGATTGTCACATGGAGTGAATTTCTTATAACTTTTTCAGTGCTGAAGCACAAGCTAATTTCCTCCAGGGTATATTTACGGCGGCGCTGCCGCCGTGCCCCTTTGTGGGTCGTCTGAGCAGTGAATGGGTTATTTATCATATTTTGTACGTAGTAGAACTAGATGGCGCTGCGAAATTTATCCGATTCTTTACTCTTGGTTTTCATAATTGTATGCCTCTTGTAATATTTTCCATTAATCATTTATGTTTTATTTTAAACAATAACTGCAGTACGATTATATTCTAGAATCACATCTGAACTATAAAATGCAAATTGACTATTTCATATTGCCCGATGGCGATTGGATTTGCATTATAAATGCAATGCTTTGAGGGAGAAAAAAGTACATATGTCGATATTTTTATTGTGCATGAAAAAAATGTTTTGTTGGCTTTGCAATGTTTGCAAATATAACTAAATTAAATCAGCTACAGTGATTTTCAATGATCATTGGTTTATTTAATTACATTACTAAGTCCATGTCAATGCAATGATGTTCCTCAAAATGAAACGACTACTTGCTCACACAATTCTCAGCCAATGTACGTAGGTACCTTCCTCTACCGTCTAAGCATTTTGTAGAAAGTACATATAATTTGTCTTGTTATTTATTCCCATGATTTTCTCCAGCTGTTACAACACTCAAATCATATTTCTATATCCTATGTTCTGGGAAAGCTTCACCATTTTTTATTGCACAAGTTATTATCCAGATAATTTTAACGCGACGGGACACCAATACATCGGATATTAAATTTACTGCCTTGACTAATCGCCCGGGTTACACCGTGAAATGTGTGTCTCGCTTCCTAGCCCGGTGATGCAACACTACCTACATAGCTACGCACTGTGCCACGTAAACCTCCCAACCTATATTCGCCTTTACCCTTCATATGTCAAGGTTCGTTATCGCGTGTCGTGAACAAGCTGCTAATCACCCAATTCCGTTTCAGTTAATAGGTGTTATGTTGAATATTTTACAAAACGTAACTTGACATTGTTTGTTTGATTGTAACGATGCATGCAATTACGTTAATGAGAATCTTCATTACGTTGTTTTTTAAGGTAGGGTTTGCTTTCTTCATTTTAAATGGCATCGTTAACTGTTTTATTATTTAAATATTGGTTCATTATAAACAAAATTAATTTTCGAAATCAGAAATTATTATAAAGCTAATACGTAGGTAGAATCACTTTTAGACTGTTAATTATGAACCTGATATATTATAAGTACCTACTTCATTGCTCATAAAAAACCGGCAAGTACCTAACTTAAAAAAATAAACAAAAATCTCTTAAAAATCTACATTATATCTGCCTACTTAGATAGCTAACATTTCACACTTATTTATTGGTTGCAAGATAACCCGATGGCCTTAAATCAGGGAACGGAATCAATTATGCCACCCAAATGCAATATATCACACTCTACAGTTAAACGGAGATTGTAGAGACAATATAGGTCAATAACATGCATTGTTGATTGTAGACTTCTTGACTCATACTTGAACTAAACTTTGGTAAAAAGTAAAAAAAAGGTAGAAAAAAGTTACCATGGACAACAAAAACTTAATGCTACAAAACCCAAACAATTCGAGTTCGTGTTATGGGTAGACAAAATACCTTTCTACAGTACCTACTACAAACGATATTTTTAGAAAACACAGAGGTCCTAAACGAATATCAGATCTGCAAAAATTGCAAAAACATTTTTCGCGCTATATAATAATACAGCTATAAAAAAAACTGAAAAAAACTGTAAAGTAAGGACACACGAAATTCAAAAGTAATTTGGTTGAATTATAAGAAATTAAAAAACAAAAAACCGAGTCCAAAACTTTTCTCCAGATTCGAACCCAATCTGGAGGTCTACTTTCAAAAACGAACTAAATTGACGGATGACGTCGGATCATATAAAACGAAGGATGTCAGTCCGTTCTTTCTATGACCTTATTTATTTCTAGGGGATCCGAATCAAAAGGTGTCAGTTAGTGATGCTTCCGAAGCAAGGAAACCTTGGTGGCACGATTGTTCGTATCGTGCTATCGGCGTTATTTATAAAATTCGTGCGGTTTTTAACCGATTTAAAAAAAAATGGTTTTTGTAAAGAAGATTTTTATGATTCTTTGTTTATCTGAAAGCTGGTGCTTCTCGTGTGGTCCCACTTTAATTTGGTCTAGTTCTGACAATGGGAACCATGAAAATACTAAATAATTGAAGTCAGTCTATAGTTTTTTCAAAGCAAATTCAAATATTAAGGAATGCCTCCTGGCGGAACACTTATAGAAAGAAAGCCTGCCGTCAAGCACGTGTCAAGATTGATTAGTAGATCGAATTCCTCACAATGAACCGTACGAGACTAGTTCAACAAGCGCGTGTTAAATTTAACCTTACAATGAAGAGTGATTAGATGTAGGATAGATTTAATTTGTTTTGTCATCACGCTATTATTGGCTAGACAAGTGTTACGAAGATTGTCTACTTCGATAATATGTCAGATGGTGGTGCCGATTGTTGACAACTTAATAATGATATTCGAACTGTTGTATCTTGAAGAAAACCAATAATTGATTACTATGGATTTATTATAACACTAGCACTAGCCTAGCCTGCCAGCATAATAGAGAACGGGAACTAAGCGGGTTGTCACCCTATATGAGTGACAACCCGCGTAGTTCCCATTCATTCCGTTCATCTCGTAAGATTTCCGGGATAAAATATAGCCTATGTCACTCCCTGAAAAGTAAGCTTTTTAAAGATGAAAGAATTTTTAAAACCGGTCCAGTAATTTCGGAGCCTATTTATAAAAAACAAAACAATCAAATATTTCCTCCTTATTATAATAGTATAGAATCTCTTCTTCCCATAAATTAAGTTTAACATTAACTTATATAGTTAGTTAAATGTATTAACAACTACTTATCTATTTAACTAAGATAAGAAATAGTTTATGAGGCGTTTCCACCTTATTAGGCCTTCTACATCAATAATATAACTTACACCCGCAATACTCTCCCCTACAATCAAACCTTGAACTCATGGCTTGGCTCCTTTCCTGTAGTCTTTTACCATATCTATTTGACCAACCTCAAACCCTCTCTATTGTCTTGATGCCAAGTTTTTGCTTTCTTCTGCGTAACTTCTGTTACAGATGGCGCAATAAACTAAATCTGTTCCTAATCTCCCTACCCAACATGAATCGAGCTGGTGACACTGTGTGCACCATTGCAGTAGTGCTTTTGGGTGTACTTCTATAAATCAAACAAAAACAAATTAATCGCTGAAATCAAACTATGCTCACTTTGTTTTATTTAAGTCACTGCGCACTTTAAAGTTTCAACGAATCTTTCAGCTGCACCATTTGTTGCCGGATGGTATGGTGGTGTGGATGTATGTTTCATCTGGTTTGATTTACAAAAATCTGTAAATTCTTGGCTAGTAAATGTGGGACCATTGTCAGTCACTAGGTGTACTGGATATCGAAATGTTGTACATAATTTTTTAAAAACATCTATTGTTTGGCTACTGCTTATGTTTGGCATTTCAAATACCTCAGACCATTTTGTGTAGCTGTCACAATTGTCACATGGAACATTATTTCACAAAAGGGACCTAAAAATCTGCATGTATTTTATACTAGGTTAAGGATGGTACCGGCCATGGTTTTATTATTTGTATTGGTGTTCTACTGTTTTGTAAACATACAATACATTGATTTGGTATTATATGTATTATATTTCTAAATCAAGGTTGGGCCACCAGAAATATGATCAACCTATGTCTTTCATGCTGATGACTCAAAAATAACTTCTATGCTTCTCACTTAAAACTAGTTCTCACAATCCATTCGGTAACCCCAAAATAAGCAATCCATGTCTGAGGTTAGCTCATTTTTTCGGTCATCCATACACGTGGCTTGATGCTTGTAATTGATTGCAAATTCCAACCTTCTTCGTGAATTTTCTTTTATCAGATTATTATGTTAAGTTATTCATTTCCCAAAAAAATGTGGTTATTGTTTTGCGCTAAGTTCTGACATGATCGGTGCTAATTGTTATATTCCTATGCTATAGATAATTCTATTAATATTATAAACGCGAACGTTTGTAAACATGCATGTTTGTTGCTCTTTCACGCAAAAACTACGAAACGGGTCGGGCTAAAATTTTGCATATAGTTAGTTCTAAGCCTGGAATAACACATGGGCTACTCTTTATCCCATAAATCAGTTCCCGTGGGATAGTATTGCTGAACTAATACTGAATTGTTTACAACCTCAACCTCAACATAAAAATTAAGTATTACGTACATAGGGTATCTGTGAATACGGAGGTGTACGATGTACCTATATGTACAGCACAGTTTTGTTACTCACCGACGGATGAACCGATGTTTAGATATTTATTATTTCTTGTTCGCTTTAATCGAGAGTTACAGGACCTTTTCTCACTGCACTACAGAGGTCGTTTATGTTGCAAGGTTTATTATTTGTATAATCTAAGTGTTGAATTTACTTTACAAATAAGATCATGATCATATTATATATTTGTATCTACATTTCTAAATAAAACAAAACGGAACTAATAAAAAAACAATATTATTACAATTTCGACTCACATTCAAACAATTTTAATGCCTAAAAGGAATAACACGTGGTTATTACACGTAACGTAACATACAAGAACTTCCCCCATAATAACATATTTCCTCATCCCAAATAACCAGAGATAGAATTTTCCCTCCATTTGTGTTACATCAGGAAAAACGGTTACCGCGATAACAGCGAAAAAAACAAAAGCGTTTCATATTTTTTTACCGCAGTAATGACCTGCGGATATCAATCGTACATCGTACGTGAGAACCGTAGCAGGTGCTAAATTACTGATGTTTCTCGATACGAACGCAGTTAGCACCCACTCGATATAGCTACGAGTAGAACAATGAACATGGAATTTGTTTGAGAACCTTGTTTGGGGAAATTACTTGATTTGCAAATGTTAGCATTGGTCTATTCTACATTATTGTTTTCGTTTTTATGATTAACATTCAAATTATTAACTGGTACCAATACAGTATTATTTTTAATATTTTCACTGTTTTTAACTAGGTAGGTACTTATAATAACGTAATCTTTTTGAACTTTTACTCTCTGTAATTTTTAAGTTTAAACTTAATTTGCAAACTTTATTTTTAATGCTCTATAAATCTCTAATTGGATTTCATTATGTCATATAACTTTGAATTTTGCGAATGTATTATGTCTGAATGGAATAAAATTGTCAATACCATAATTTAATTAAAAAACCCTCATGTAAACATGATTAACATAATATAACAATAAAAATATACTTATTCAAAATTAGATACTAATTATAAATTTATCAAAATACAAGCGGCCCGTCCCGGCTTCGCACGAGTAGACATTTATTTTTTAGGCATAATAATATATGTATAGCCTATGTTACTCAAGGATAATGAAGTAGTATAATGGTGAAATAATTTTTGAAATCGGTTCAGTGGTTTTGGAGTTCCAAACGTCCAAAAATACAAATCTTTCCTTTTTATAATATTGAGTACCGTAAAACGGGGTGTCTTTGAGAACCGGGGTGACTTTGATGATTACTCAAAATGTATGCTATTTTTTAATTTTCTCCGTAATACGAAACGCAATGAATATTGTTTTTTTTGTGTTGGCAAGACTGACATTCTGGCGACCATTTCTCAAAGTGTCCGTGCTAGAAGGTGCCTGTGCATGAAGAAAATAATAATTTACTGTTGGTGGGGAAATAAGCAAGAAAATTCGACCTGCAGAACTTCAAATGTACAACCGTATGTATTTAATTTTTATTTATAGTAAATGCACAACGTTTTTGTTTGTTTCTTTGTGAATGTAATTATTGCGATGTGATCTAGTTGCGGTCGCCATTTTGATTTTAATGAGTACTTTTGTATACCGGGGCTACATTGATATGCCCTAGGGGCGACATTGATAGCTATCAATCTCGCCCTAGTAATATTAAAATGTTTTGTTTATCTAAGTAGTAGTATTCAATCTCGCCCCTAAAACTTTATTTGATTGTTTTTTGAAGTTACATTTCATTTGGCGCTAGAAAAAAATATGAGCGTAAATTTTTGCGATGCGCGCGAACTACGAAACAATTTGATTGACAGTATGATGTTAGGTAGCGTATAAAATGATGTCTTTATTCAATAAATTATGTGCGTGCATAATTAAACACCATTTTTTTTAACGAAAATATTATTTTTTTCCAGTTTCATCAATTCATCATGGTTAGAACTTATAAGAAGACTGCAGGGACCCGAAATTATAAAAAAATATTCGGAAGAAACCTTGGAAGCGGCGATAGAGGAAATAACAAATGATGAATTGACAATAAATGCTGCTTCTATACAACTTCAAATTCCATTTGGGACATTGTACAATAAATATAAAGGCATGCGTATGAAGCTATTGCTCTGTTTAAATGATTAAGACTGATTACCGATTAGCAAAATATGCTGAGGTAGGTAGGTAAACCTACCTATATGCTTTTTGAAATATTTTTTGTTGTAAGTTTTGAAGCTAGTGTTTAATGTAAGTGAGCTTGTTGCTCTGTTTTTACTGATTTGTGTTGTTTTTATTGATGGCTGAATGAGGCTGATGTTGGTTGTTGATTGGATTTATAAAGAATTGAAGTGTCGTATATTTCTTTAATAAAAAAGTTCATGATACCTATGCCTTTATTTATTTAATTAAATAATGTTTACTTACTATCAATTTCACCCCTTAGATCAAAGTAGCCCCAAAATAATTTAAAAAATCCTACTTCGAAAACGATAAGTCTCAATTATTTTTTTTAAATTGGATTTTGTTCCTATTCGGGGTGTCTATCAATATTAGTTAAAAAAACAGGTGGTATCAAAGTAACCCCAAATGGATTATAAGTTTGATTACGCGGTTTTTATTTTTTTATGTCAAAAATTGAAAGTTTTTTTTATTTTTTCTTCTTTTTATAATAAAGTATTTAGTATGTCCACCATTCTACTATTTTTTATAAATTTTTACATTTGAAAATAAGATGTAGCAGATATTTTCATTTCAAAATAAATCAAAGTCACCCCGTTTTACGGTATTCATTAAACTTAATGTTTTATGTAGGTATCTATATTAAGATATCAATTAATATCATAATTTTTTTTACGTACGGCGCCGCCAAGTCTGAGAGGTTTTCGGCTCCAATGGTATTCGTCTTCGTGGTCTAGAGGCTATGTCTTCCCGGGACGCAGATTCAAGTTCCGTCAAAACCGAAAATTTATGGGATATTATTTGATTTCTTAGAAATTACCCATAGTGTTAAATAACGAGTGTTATAACCAAAAAACCATGTATAATAAATTTGATTTTTTGAACCATATTATGTAAAACAAACATGTTTTCTGAGTTAAAGCTACGTTAATCTGTGATAATAATGGGTTACACCTTCATTTGGATCACTGTCAAGATCTCAGAATTACGACCAATAATTCCAAAAATAAAATAACTGCCGTAGTTTCATCCAATAATAAAGCGCGCCTTCTCATTTACTTCTCATTAATCACTAATCTATAAAATGTATACGTACGTTCTTTATAGTTTCAATGAACCACTATTCTTGGCTGTTCCTAGATCCATTAAAATTCATGATACAAAGCACATAATATACCATTATCCTATATCCATTAGCATAGCACACAAACTACAAAACTATACGCTATAGGACTTTATGCAAAGTTTGTTGACATAGCAACGCGCATGCGCGAAGAGGTTTCTCTATACATAAACAATGAATTTAGGATGTCAGACTGGACATATCCGTATTTAAATATAAAAGAGGATAGTGGGATAAAGACGACAGAGATACTGCCCAATAAAGTGACTTAGATAAGGGTGGATAAAGCTATCGGGGATTCGTTTTGAATAAAGGATCTTTGGGAATCTATAAAAGAGTTCTTATTTATAATGCTTTGAGGAAAAGAGTTCTTTATTTTATGGATAAGGAATATCGCATCGAGGACAGGTCATTCACCTATTATTTATTCCAATCAATAGTCGCTGACAATAACGACGAAGTCCTTATAAATAAATAAGTTATGTACTTTTTAGTTACGATCAACTCTGCAAAGTTTAAACGAAATCAAATCAAATATTTACTCACAGTTGAAACTTCCAAAGACAGAAATTAAATTAATTATAGATACTCCGATTCTCAATCAAAAATCTCATTACTTACCCAAAACACTCCATCGCCCTCGGGAATTGCGCAAAGTTATACTTCAAAATCATCTCCCCTTTGATGTTACAGCATTTCAAAGTACTGTCCATTCACGTAAACACGATAAAAACACTTTCTCTGTCGCAATTCACACTCCGCTGACAAAAAAACAAGCCGGCTTTTCTCTACTGTCAAAATCACGTGGAGTTCACTTACTCACACACGCGTCACTGGGCGTAGCAATAGGCGCTTTTCGCGGACGTTCATAGCGCATGACATTCAAGGAGCATTTTATTCACGTAGCGGACTAACCTCCCACACAGTTCGTGAAGAACTAAGCGCAAGTTGAGGTGCACGTGGCCCGTAGCTTACGCGACGACCGCCCTACCAAAGCGGAGTCTACACACTACGAATATCGACTTTCGCCCTAACGCTCCACGACACCATTTTGCCCAAAACGCCGAGAGCAGAATATGGGACGCTACTAGCACGGAGTATTTCCGTACTGTCGCCGACAACGCGTACGAGTGTGATGCGTACAGTTGATATCAAAAGTGCAGCTTGTTATCATTTTTATTCTCGGCCCGGTGGTTGTTCTATTGTGAATAATCCGACGTCTGATTTAAACAGAGGATGGATCGTTGCGGGTATCCGGGGAGAAATTCGATATGGGGTTTTATTTTGCCGTGCGTGTAAAAAAGAGGCGCCGGCTATTGTTATCGAGGCTTTATTGAAAAAAGTTTTGCAGCCGATCGACTTTTTTTGTCAATCGGAGCTGAACCTCATTTTGCGTGAATATTTCTTATTATATTTTTTGAGTCTGATAAGCATTTTAAGAGTTATCTTTTGATCATTGTGAAATTTCAGACGCATCTACTTTATTTTTTATAATAATGAGGTTTTATCTTTGCAAATTAGGGTTAACTTTATTATTGTTTACATGAAATTCGAGAGAAACTCTATGAAAGCAAAATATATTTGAAAATAATAATTATCAGAATCTGATCTATTTTAGGTTACAAAAACCGATAACGGTTCAGGCTGAATGATGATTTAATTTAATGATTATTTATCGGGTATTTCTCGCGTACCTCTATTTCTATTTCCCCTACTTTTCTACTTTTTTTTCTGAATGATGAATAAAATATATTATTTTTAAAGTTTTATACCTGTTTAATCCTTCTTTTGTCAGAGAATGACGAGCGCCTTAAATTCTCTATTGATTGATTCGCTTTCGTACGACGCATCGAAAAGTTCAAGTAAATATTGACATAGCACGTCAATGTGTGAATAGATTCGAAAGCACACATTTACTTTTGGATTTACCCGTAGGTTACTGAGCCATACATCATATCACACCACAGTACATTATACTAACGAAAGTTTAAATGTATGGATGTTTGTTACTTCTCCACGAAAAAACGATTGAACGGATCGGACTGTAATTTTGAATAGATGTTAATCAGTAAACTTCGATATAGGTTTGTGTCTGTAGAGCTCTGTAGATCTATGCTAAATTACAGGAAGGAAATAAATCAGAGGCTGTTGTTATTTTTTCCCATAAATCAGTACCCATGGCATAGAAAAAGAAATAAATAATAATAAATAATATTAATGAGAAAGTTTAGATAAATGTATTTTTGTTACTGCTTCACGCTAAACTACTGTACAAATTGAGATTTTGCATAGTTTCTAGACTTGGAATCTAATAGGCTTCTTTTCAATCCCATAAATCAGTTGTCATGGGATGTAAATAACCTTAAAACGTTTCCGTAGAAATAATGCGTGCGAAGCCACGGGCAGAAACAAGTAATAAGTATGTTACTTCAGCTATAAAAGCGCCACTGATAAAAATAAATAACAATAGGAGTCATTTAGGCGATGATAATGTAATTTTACTCAATTCTTCTTGATTTTACACTATTAGATATGAATTGACAATAAATTGCGAGAAATCCATTAGACGTAGACATAATATATTTTAAGAAACCCAACTTTTAGGACAGTATTATTATGCAGGGTGCCACAGAAAGGGTGTATTTAGCCAAAACTGGACGGTTGCCCCCATGGGGATCATGTAAATAATTTTTTTTTTTATATTAGGATATTGTCGTTACAAAAAATAAATTTGTGTTTTTTTCCTATTTTTATTCACACGCATTTTTGCATTATTAAATTATTAAATGTTTTTCTATTTATTATTTTAAAAAATCATGGAACAATGCTGGTCCCCCTCGATGAAGGATCCCCTTTCGACTTAGCCCTTCCTCTTTCCAAGGCAACCTGTATATTCTCTGCTTCTACTTAGCTTTGAATATGCATTTGTTGAAATGGTCACAGTACTTTACCTTATTATGAACTTGTTTTTGTCCGCGGCTTTGCACGCGCTGTTTCCGGGATATTATAGTCTAAAGGTAGTTGAGTTAGTCCAATCCAAGTCAATAATCATCTAGGATTTGGGATATATAGTTTTACGAATATGTATGTTTATCCCACGTAACAGATTTATGGGTTAAGTAACATTATTACCAAAATTTCAGCTTGATCATTTCAGAGGTAATTTTAGCTGAAGTACCAAAGATCCATCCAAACATCCAAAAGTTTGCATTACAATATTTTGATACACTTATCAATAATATTAGTGTCTTAGCAGGTTAACTAAACCTTGTTCGAACGCTAGCTTTCCACATCTAGATTGTCTTTTCTCGACCATCATTCGTTTTTGCAAGCTTGAATTAGTTTGATAGATTACTTGCTAATGAATATGGAGCAGCATTAACTTCTTATAAAATACCTCCAGAAGATACTAAATCAACTTTTTGCAGTCTAGCCGATGGCGTTTTCTCCTCAGAATATACCTTATAAAGATCGACAACGACGGTAACTAATAATTTAATCCAAGGTGTTATAAAGTTATCATAACTGCGATTGTGGCCGCGATTACTCTTAAACCACTATAGCTTTCACAATTTATTACAGAAAATGAGCTTTATTACGTAGCAATAAACGCAAAAGTCAACAAATTTGTTAAAGATGGAAAGAAACTAGATAGTGGTGGCCAGAAACTAATGGAGCAAAGTGTCGACAGAATGATGGCAGCGGGTGAAGATAACATTGAAACAAACGTCAGACAGCTAGGATGAAAACTCAATGACACGGGTTCTCATTTACAAAATAAAATAAACGAATGCTTGGAAGTATTTAGTATATTACAATTTTTTCTAAAAATAATTGTAGATGATGTTAAAGAGCACTGTCAGAATTTTACTATTCACCTTATGATTGGTTTTCTTCCAAATAAATATTTTTACTTCGACGTTACTTAAAAAATCGAGAGGGAAAATTGTATGGAAATACATTTCTAACGTTTTATGCTTTTTATTTGAAATTTTTGAAATAGGTATCAGCCGATAGCTTTTTTAATTTTTATTACAGCTCAAACAAAAAACAGTTTTCTAGTTTTAACTCCGAATCAGCCATAGTGCAGGCCCAGTAGTAAGTAATTAGATATCGGCCTAAATAAAAATAAAATTGCGTTGGTAATTTGAATTTACTCATGCGATTTTGAAGATACTAAAACGTTGTTTTTCCTTGAAGGCGTATAAAGCACTATGTATCACTCGGGAGAAAGTGCGATTGCGTGCCTACATCGTGTGTGTTTCTCTAATTACACACTTAATAGGAATTGGGCACTTTCTCCCCTAAATGTACAATTTACTATAATTGCAAATATCCTAAAACAAAAATAGTAAAAGCACAAAAGAAATATATATAGTACTATGCTAAAAGCTTTATTACGAGGTGTATCATCAACAATACCTGCCAATGCATCAATGGAAGTGCCACCACCTAATCCACCTTACCATATTGTCAATGAACAAAGCTACACTATAATCACGACCAAAACATAATTGGTTCCTACCACAATCGTATCGGTAATCAACCAATCACACGACGGGGTAATTACGCTTGAACAACCAAAATCACCGCTGTCCGATTCATGATCGAAGTCCAATTAATTGAGAAATTACCCGTCACGGAACAAAACTCAAAACCAATACCTGTAAGGCCGGAATGCACGAGGGATTTGCAGTCTCTAATGAATGAGCTAAAAGTGGTTTTATTGGATTGAGCCTTTGTTTCAATACAGCGATTAACTTTATTCGATTCAATCTGCACTTTGCTGTAAAAGGAACCATATCGGACGGCCTAATAGGTTGTATCATCAAATCATTTGTTAATGTTAACAAGTTTGTTAAATCGTTCAATCATCAAATATCAACCAGAATAATTTCTGATCCAGTCAAGTCAGACCAGTAGTGCTAGTGTTAGCGGAATCCTCGAAACTTACCCACAGCTGCTCGTGTGCAAGCCCCTAAACCAGCAAGTGTGACATGAAATGGAAATCTAATTCTGAATTTAGGTTCTGTTTCAACTCAACCGCATTCAAAGCCTATATGGTGGTGTGAGTAGTTTTGAAGCGGGTGAAACAGTACCAACTGTTTGATGCACTGAAACGAAAGTTCTCAGAATTCAATTGATTCAATGAATGTGGTTTCAGTTTGGATTTTGGGAACTGACATTGTGTAATTGAAATCAAAGCATTATAACTGGGAAAGTTACAGTTAGTTACATCAAAACAACACTACACACACGAGACACTACTGTTTTGGGGTTATTCCAGTTTTTCCCCACGAAATAACATTGACAAAAAACTGGAATTGTGGGGCTCTACTGTGAATAAAAGAGGTACTCTTAATGTGGTTCTCCTAAAATTAGTGTCCTAAATGGGAAGTCTTCATCAGATGTAGGTATACCTTTATACTTCTCAACTTACCAATTACCCGTTATTTATAACATATGTTGTAACGAAAGAAGCATCCAATATTTTGCATGCTTGCTTTTGGGAACGGGCAATATTAATGAGACATTTCGTTAATTATTTAGAGGAATTAATTGACGGAAATTGTTGAAGTGTAACCATCTTTAAAATTATGTGATTTCTAATGCCTTTTTGAACTACTAAACGTTTACTTCATTATCAACAACCTATTAGAAGTACACCGCTGGACATAGGCCTGCCATGATGAACACCATAGCGAATTCGCCTTCAACTTCTGTCTTCAACATGCCGCATCCAGCATCTGCTTGCAGTCTTTCACAGGTTGTCATCCCACCTTGCGGGGGGGTATCTTAAACTATGTTTTCCGAGTCTCCACCAAGGCAACTACACGGTTACCCCAGTGGTTGTCGATACTTTGCGACATCAGATTTCAGCTAGCTAATTCCTTGAGCTATGTCGTCGTTAACTTTGGTAGTCTATGTCTCCATTCTACATTCGTTACGAATCCTTTACATCAGTGAAACACGGAGCTCGCTGAGCAACTTTTTACTGGTGGACCAACCCTACCGTGAGATTAGCGAATTTAAATTTTTATCTACACGAGACAAAAAAACTTAGTACTTAGACTTCGTGCCTTTCAATGGTAGATATAGGTTTTTGAAACGCACGCAACGCACGCTGCAACATTTTAAATGAAACATTTTTTTTTTTGGAAAGGCTCTTTTCAGGTTCCGTTGATTAAGGACATTGGACCATCAGTCAGTTTCCTGCGATTAAATATTGAAGGCATAAGCAAAGCCAAATGCTCCTGCAGAAAGTCTTGCAGACGTAGGTATAATTTTGATCTAAATCTGAATCTAAACATTTTTTTCAAACCTAGGTACGGCTCGGAAAAAATGTTTAGATCCAGATTAATTTTGTAAGCCTGTTAGTCTTACGATAAAATAAATTACTCCAACTTTCTCTTGAATCGTACGAACATCGACTTAAAGCATCATTCACGTAAATTTGTCACACGAAAGGACGTTTAATTTGCTGTTTCACTAGCTGCTAATTACAACTTTGATTGCCGTGGGTGAACTGGAGCCAACGACCACGTTATAGTCACCGGGGTGAGATGTATCACTCTGGTGAAAAAAACAACAAGATCAATTTTAAAACAGATTAATTTTGTTTTTTTTTCCCTATATCAAAATCCACAACTTATAAATATACCATAATTATTATGTTTGGTTCCAAATAAAGACTTTTATATATATATATATATTATTTGTTTATATGTATTTGTTTTTAATAATATTTTTAACTTAGTTATTTGTCATATGCATTATATAGTCACGTATACTATCAATCGTCTAATTTATTTGTAATTTACAAAAATCATTAATAATTATTAATTAAGTTTAAATGTTAAATCTATATAATTAAATGGAAGAGCAGGACATCCTGGCACAGAAGATATAGGCTGTGATATTAAAAAATGTTTATTTGTAAAAAAAATATGTTAAAAAATATTTTGTCCTTTTTAGTATGAAAATATATATATTTTCATTCATAAAAGGATGTCGTAAATACTTTTTAGCATGTAGAGTTACATATGTTTATACAAATAAAGATTTTTAATTTCTCTACCTCACCTCATCTCAACAGCCTATATTGGTCCACAGCTGGTCTTACCTTATTGGCTTTACCTCATAGTTATGCCGTAGGTAGGTTATGCCAATGATCACCACGCTGGGTATGGGGTTGGGGATTGTAGTTCGGTGGTAGAATTTTATTGATCTGCAGGAGTCGCTGCTGCCCATCCCCCATTTTTGGAAAGGCTCTTTTCAGGTTCCGTTGATTAAGGACATTGGACCATCAGTCAGTTTCCTGCGATTAAATATTGAAGGCATAAGCAAAGCCAAATGCTCCTGCAGAAAGTCTTGCAGACGTAGGTATAATTTTGATCTAAATCTGAATCTAAACATTTTTTTCAAACCTAGGTACGGCTCGGAAAAAATGTTTAGATCCAGATTAATTTTGTAAGCCTGTTAGTCTTACGATAAAATAAATTACTCCAACTTTCTCTTGAATCGTACGAACATCGACTTAAAGCATCATTCACGTAAATTTGTCACACGAAAGGACGTTTAATTTGCTGTTTCACTAGCTGCTAATTACAACTTTGATTGCCGTGGGTGAACTGGAGCCAACGACCACGTTATAGTCACCGGGGTGAGATGTATCACTCTGGTGAAAAAAACAACAAGATCAATTTTAAAACAGATTAATTTTGTTTTTTTTTCCCTATATCAAAATCCACAACTTATAAATATACCATATTATGTTTGGTTCCAAATAAAGACTTTTATATATATATATATTATTTGTTTATATGTATTTGTTTTTAATAATATTTTTAACTTAGTTATTTGTCATATGCATTATATAGTCACGTATACTATCAATCGTCTAATTTATTTGTAATTTACAAAAATCATTAATAATTATTAATTAAGTTTAAATGTTAAATCTATATAATTAAATGGAAGAGCAGGACATCCTGGCACAGAAGATATAGGCTGTGATATTAAAAAATGTTTATTTGTAAAAAAAATATGTTAAAAAATATTTTGTCCTTTTTAGTATGAAAATATATATATTTTCATTCATAAAAGGATGTCGTAAATACTTTTTAGCATGTAGAGTTACATATGTTTATACAAATAAAGATTTTTAATTTCTCTACCTCACCTCATCTCAACAGCCTATATTGGTCCACAGCTGGTCTTACCTTATTGGCTTTACCTCATAGTTATGCCGTAGGTAGGTTATGCCAATGATCACCACGCTGGGTATGGGGTTGGGGATTGTAGTTCGGTGGTAGAATTTTATTGATCTGCAGGAGTCGCTGCTGCCCATCCCCCGGTGGGAAGAGTTGGGATGGAGCAAATTCTAAGGCGGCACCAAGTGGTTATAAATATAATAATTATAATGATAATGAAGCCAAAGCCCTGGAAAATTAAAGGAAAGAAAATACCGATGATGATGTGTGTACTGATCGTGTAAATTAAAAACGTTATTGGATTCGCTTTCGCTTAATTTTGCAGTGACCACAAAAAATAATTATTTATGAAATCGTTTTAACTTTCGCATTCCTGAGTACCTATAATAAGGTATGTAAAATGTTTGGGTAATTTCAGACTAATTGGCTAAGAAATTACTCAGTTTTGATATCAATCAAAAATAAAAGAGCTTTTGCAAAAGCTTATTTTAATTTTGATATTTTCATACAAAACTGATTTAACCTCAGATAGTTTATCGCAAAATAATTATTAATCCATAAAAGACTTTATTCCTACCATGAAAAGGCTCATTTTATTTTACAATCTCACTCAAAGTGACGGTACTGAAACGGCAAACGGATGCTTCGTTTACGCAAATTAACTTAGTAGGTACGTATTGGTCTTTTGTGACTTCAGTATTGGCTGACGCCATTGGGAAGCGACCAATCGGAAATCATAATGAATATCGGGACATAGAATGAATTATCATCAAATTTTTTAGGTTATACATACTAAATAGATAAAACGATGTTTTCCCCTTAAGGGGGATCGTCGAAGGGAAAACCTTTTTTTTAAATCCCAGTTTCCCCATTCCAATAATTACCCAAAAGGAAAACCGGAATTCATTTTTTGAAGTTTAGTTTTTCGGAATGGTACTAATATGCTACTTATTATTTAGGTAATCAAATTGCCACGTTCATGTAACAAATTTAGGACATAGAAAGTGATTTATGGGATAAAATTGCTAATGTGTAATTCCAGGCCAAGTAATAACTGTATGCAAAATTTCAGCCTGATCCGTTCAGTAGTTTTTGCGTGAAAGAGCAACAAACAGACATACCTTTGCGTTTATAATATTAGTAGGATTACTAATTTATCCTTATAAAAAACGCTACAACTGTAAAACTAACACTTTTTAACCAACTTCAAAAAAAGAAGGAGGTTCAATTAGACTGTTTTTTTTTAATGTTTATACCACAGAATGATTGACTGGGTGATCCGAGTTTGATTATTCATTTATTTTTTAAAGCTGCTGCTTCCCTACTGGATCCATTTTAATTTGGTCCAGTTCTAACAATGGTATCCATAAGAAGACCATATAAGTAACCGCATAAGTGTTTTTTTTAACAAACTCAATTATATGACTGTACTACCTAAATAACACATAGCCTTCTTTGTTGAATGTATCATTTTCTAGAAATCGACCGATAATTCCTGTCGGAGATTGTATTTTACAAAGTAAATAGATTTTTTTTAATATAAATTATTACTTCATAAAGTTCATGATGCTTCGCAACATGCACTGCAATTTACGATTGTTTGATGACTTTCGGAAATGTGAACTATCTATTCATTGCAATTTAACTTTATAGCTTCATCAAAATGGTGCAATGCATACCACAAACGAGTACGCTAAGATTGTAGGTTATTCATTTACGTAGCGCACAAAATGACTTATAATTACTTACTATCTTCAGCTTGAATTACTACTGCTATTTCCAATACTTTATACCTAAACATTTTCAAGTACCTACTTTATTAAAAAAATATTATCTTAGTACTTTCATTATTTTAAAAACTCGCATATAATTTCAAGAGTGTCACAGCCTTTGATTTATTGTAAAAGGGAAGATGAGGTACTGGTTTCTCGAAAGTGGCAACCTCAAATTGTGTAAAATTGTGTGCTCCCACCTCAGTCACCGTTTGACCGGCGGCATGGGCGGTCGTACTAGCGAGAAATATTGTTGTCTCGGTCTCACTTCGGTCTTAGGTACGTCTTTCCGTCTTTATTGTTCTTTGCTATTATATATTGCACTATATATATTGCACAGGACTGGAAATATAACTGCGAGCGTATGTGTTTGCGTGTAGTTGTAACACGTGCCAAGTTTTGTGTAAGCGCTGGGAGAACGTAACCTATCTTCCCTTTTTAATAAATCAATGGTCACAGCTGCGAAATTCAGTCGGCACAAAAACACGACCATTTCGATCGAAATAAAAATATTCTTGTGTCAATTATCTAATAGTTCATAGTCAAATAATACATATAATATGTTTTCTTAGACCATGTAATAGGTTAAATAAGTGTGTACATAACTACTCGTAGTTCTACCAACCGTACAAGTACAAGTTATTATTAATATTGAGAGGTAATATTAATATTGTACCTACCAATTATTAACAATATTTCCGCAAAAAGGACGTTATGGTAAATTTAAATAAGTACATTTTTCTTAGTCCTCTAGCTTTCATTTATTTAAAAATAATCAGCAATGCTCTTAAAAATACTACTACTGCCTTATTTAACAAACTCCATAAAATGCAATATTTATGTACAGACGGCCGTATAAAGCTTCATTACATTTTATAACCTTTTACCACCAAAGTTATTACGAGCAAAATGCTTACAAGTTTGCGGCAGTATTCTCCTACGAAAGATATTACTGCACATCATTACGGTTTTGTTGTAAATCAAAATAAAATCGGTTGTTGAGGCTATTTCCAGAACCAAAATAAACTTAAAAGTAAATGGTCGTTGACTTCAGATCATAATAGAAGCTACGTAAAGTCTGGAATTAAACGAATACACACGGATCTAAAGTTTGACCATCACTTGGAAGCAATGCAAGTAAAGCATTGCTATAAAAGCGAACATATATGCGCCAAAGTCATAGCATTTATAAATCTTTGTACGTATAAAATAGTGTGTAATCATGAGCACCTATCCGCGCCACATTTTACTAAAATCCTCTAGGTAGGTACCTATATACGGATTCCGGCGGATGCGGCGCGACCGGATGCGCGGTCACCTTTAATCTACTTACATACTCAATATTCGATAACCCGAAATGGTCTGGTATCACTTTAACAGAAATTTGGAAGGGGAGCAAAATCGTTTGGAAAAATAAATAGGTACCAAAATCGAAAGATGACTGACAGGGATAGGAAGAATCTTGAGAGGTCTATTCCAAACAAGGGGAATTAATAATGCTGAACAATCCACATAACGTCATCGATAACTGACAGTTATCTATTAGCTTGGGGCTTGACCACCAATGGAGAAGGATTTTGAAGTTGGCACCTTATGTTTGTACTCGTATGTATGTATGTAGACTATTTTTATGTTCCCAGGCAGCACTGAGACTAATCTTTTAATTCCTAAATTCCTAACCGACTTCAAAAAAGGAGGAGGTTATCAATGCGACTGTTTTTTTTTATCTATCTTACCTCAGAACTTTTGATTGGGTGGTCCGATCTTCATGATTCTTTTTTATATGAAAGCTGGTGCTTCCCGTGTGGTCCCATTTTAATTTTGTACAGTTCTGACAGTGGGATTCATGAAAATTCATGAAAAAACTATAAAAATTGAAGTTGGTTCATAGTTTTTTAAAACAAAATTAATTATTAATTCAACAAATAAGGTATCGATTGATTTATCTCAATACCCCGGTGGTTAAATCGTATAACGTCAAACGATACCGGAGTCTAAATAAGGGTCAAAAATCAATAATAAACACAATCGGTACACACTGTTATCGGGTTTTAGTTTACTTTGTCTTGTTTAGCTTTTGGATCAAGTTGTATGAATTTATTTTCTGTAAGTAGTCTTCAAGAAACTCGTTAGGTCTATAAAACAAATTATGCGACCCCAGCTTCTGCAGTAAAGCCACATTATTGCACATTATGTAATTATGCGTGGTTTTTGATTCATTTGTCGAGTCACTGCGTTCTTGAGAGTTGTTAGTTTGCGACGTGGCTGCCACCCACTATGAATAGGTGAGGGGTGTAAATACAAAAGGCTACTCGGTCCAGATTAAAAAAAAATCTTGTAACACTTCTTGTGTCTCATTCGTCAAAGATGTTTTATTGAGAGCCAGTACCAAACCGCCTCGTTATAATACAACAAAAATATTCCCTTCGAAAGTAGCAAGCAAATACATGCAAGCAAGCAGTTAGGTTAGTAGAATCCTTCGCAAAAGTTAGCACTTAATAAATTCAAACAAATTATCAAAACCTTGCTATGCAAAAGGGACTATAAGATATCAGATTGTCTTATGGTACCGAAGCGACAGACATAAAAAAATTAAAAATTCCGTGTCCCTGTTTAATTTTATTTTTTGAGCTTTTCTAAGTGAGACCTTTTCTATATTTGTTATGTTTATGAAAATAAGTATTAAAGGTTTTGACTCTTAATTATGCTTGAATCTGTGTAAACTTCCATGAACATGTTTTTGGGTCAGGTAAAACACCTCGTCGTATTTTAATTTGTAGATGATAGTAGAATTTTCTTTGCAAAATATGTAAAATGTAAAATAGCTAGCTGTTAAAATTATAATGTATTATAGATACTTCAATAGTATGTGAAATACTTACCTATTTATTCCTGTGGCTCAGTGAATAAAAGTGGATCTTGGCCTCGGGCACAAGGCTTTCTATTTTCAGTGGATAACTAATCTATACCTAAACATAATACATTCTCGTAAATGCGTAACTAATATAAAACACATGTCATGTATGCTAGCCTGTTTTATAAGGATGCTAATTTCAAACTCAACAAATTTATTCGCATGGTTGTGAAATTCTCAATTGTATTATATTTGCATTAAACAATTTGTTACTATTTAGCTGTAGTTTTCTTTGTTAATAAAGGCTCTTTCTATTAAGCACATATATATATGTATAAATGTTATGCGCTGCAGAAATTTGAAATAATTTGCAAAAGTTCATGAATAAGTGAAAAATATTATGTAAGCGCGCTGGCATAGAAAGTTTCCTCTGAAAAGAAGTTTTGTCAGAAGTATGTTACCAGACTAACTTATTGTTGTTATAGCTCGGATTTGTTTGAGATGGCTCGTTATGCTTTTCTAGAAAAGTTTTATAATTACAATAGGTTTGCTTCGTTTTCCGGAGGCGTTCTTTTTTGCAAAGCTATTATTGTGATGGTAACTTGGAACGTCGTCGTCGACGGTAGAATATAAATTTGTGTCTTCATATTAAAGTAGAAAAAAATACGGATGCATTACTAAATATTACCTTGACTCAATCCAAGTTCCCATCATGATGTACGTTTCCTAACTTCACCTCACCCAAAAAATGGTACTAAATGGTCATTTTCCTACTTAGTGTGATACGGAGGTACCCATTAATTTTCTTACTTCTGAAAAAAAGTATCACCCTTACTGCAATTAAAAATAAATAAATACCTAATGCTGGACAATTCACACATCATAATCTAGCTCTAAGAGCTCCTCCAGAGCTTGTGTTCTGAGTAGGTACTAGATCAAAACAACTAGATACTTTTTTATTCTTAGAAATAACCCAGAACACCCGGAAAAAATATTCAGAGATCGTGCGAACATGTCCCAAGACAAAAATCGAGCCTACAATCTCCTGCATCACAGGCGTAGATTCTAATATATAAGATTAACACCACTCCTTTAATTATACAAAAAAACTGATTAAAATGCAAGGTTTAAAACTTTAATAGTGGCCGCGAGTATCAGTAATTTATCATAAGCTGCTAACAGCCAGTGTTACCAGCTCGAACCTAGATATTTAACACCAAAGACCGCATACCTTAACGTTATCATAGTTTATTTCACGTGTTACCAAACGTTACAAGCAAACAAGACCGGCATAAATTGGCCTGCGTTGTCTTTCTCAGCCTTTGAAAGTTGTATGGTTGGAACAAGGTCCGTTGCCAACAATGTGTCTGTACAAAATGGGTGCCATGTGGCCCGTGTTAAGGAAGCGTAGCTTTATGGTCGCAGCCTGCGACCACATCGTCAGTAAACAGTGTTACTAGCCGATTTTGCGCTCTACACGATTTTGCGCTCTACAGGGTGTACAGCAATACTCGTATGTTTTGCCACGTTTACAAAATAGGCAGGTTTTATGCAGTTGAAAAAAGGAAAAAAGGAGGGTTGCATACTAGGAATCTTTTTATTTAAATATAAACATTTTTAGACCTTTCAAACAAACATTTAATTTAGACGAATCTCTATGAAAGGTACAGAGACAGATTTGTATCTGTAATGCCGCGTACACATTTGCGAATAGCACCTGCCCACATCTACGACTTGCGGGCGCGCGCGGTTCGCCCGAGCAAGGCATCTACGAATTGCGCTAAAAAAAGGAGTTGAAGTCGATGTTAAAAATTTTTTTTTTTACATTAAATGGCTCGAATGGATGAGAGCTTTATGACCTCAAGTGCAAACATTTCTTTTTTTTTAGATGGATGGAACAAGGAAAGGTTTTTTAAGAAATTTGGGATGTTTCATCAAATGTTTATCCTATCAGACCTACAAAATAGAATAAATAGAAATAAAATCAACGAACCTTCTCCAAATAAAAATAACTGATGTTTTTACGCAACCTCTAAACAACTTTGTTAGATCATAATTTATTCGAGTAGGTACACGGATAACAGTCTGTAAAGTTCTAAAGTGGAAATTGTATGGTTGGTAAGCGGATTACAAATTGAATGCTGTTGAAACGATAGCCGTATTATTGTGTTCGTTAGGGTGAAATTAGCATATAGCTGAAACCGTTTGTGGATAGTGAAATGAATAGTTTCAGAGAATATATCGTTTACCGATTAGGACTTTATTGAAAATGACTCTTTAGCTGTATAATATTTTGCCCGCAGTATCAATGTTTTTGTTCTTATATGTCTTTGAGGTTACATAATATAATAATAACTAAACTTGATCTAACTATTTTTGAAACAACTACAGTCGATTCGCCTACTGTTTAAAATTACCTACAGATCGTTTCATAGAATTTAGTTTCAACTAATGATGGATATACCTAAAGGAGAATTCACCTACGGTTTATTCACTTGTGGTTTATTCACCGAGTCTTACAGCTGTATATACTTTTCGCAATAATACATATTTTGTAGAACACAAACATAACTTGTTAATGGGATAAAAAAATATTGCAGACGATCTCTTCGCATACATAGATTACCCTTTTTATGTCCCTAGGCTTTACTTTCATGTCGATACGATAAGTGACGAGGTATTAGAAATACATAAAGCATGATGAGAAAAAGCGAAACCCGGAAATTGGAAACGTTTACAAATAGCAACGGCTAATATTAACAGACGGCTTTATTAGATTCTTGTTTGCCAATTCTTGCTCCTTTTGCCTTCAAGTTGAAAGGTGAATGAATGGATGTTCAGATAAAAATATGATATTGTCTGAATGAGAAGAAATAAAACCATTTGAATAATTTTGAGTGAATGAACAATATGAAAGTAAGATAGGTTCACGAATTTTTGCACACTTTAAAGTCGATGTAAAATGTTTGTAAATTAACCGCCCACACTAAACCTAAAATTAACTCTGTTGCCGCATCTTCTGTTGGAAAAAAGGAACGTCTTCACTAGAAGTATTCTTAAAAAAAAGCTCAGCAGCCTTCTTGGCTTATTATTTAAAAGGAAAAAGTCTTATGAGATTTGTATGCCTCGCGAGATGTATTTGCTCTTAAGTCTAGACGACGAAAAATGTGACCGGAGTCGGAAGAGACACTGTGTTTCCGTGTCTACGTAATTATGGAAGTGTCAGAAATTTTGAGAGAAAATATGAAGAATGCCTTCACAAAATTTTATTTTTGCAGAAAGTGAAGTTGCTTCGTAGAATACAGAGAATGTATCTCTGACTATATTATCTCCGACTATCTCGTTGGTCTAGCGGTCGGTTTTCAAACGAGAAACGTTTTCAACGCAAAAAATTGAGGAATATTTCAAACAAGTTAAATTCTTTAAGAGTAGCTAGTTTTGTATATCAAGTAGCTAGTTTTGTACATATTATTTTCACGCAGAAACAAAAATTTACAAATCGCTGGATCGCTCGTTAGTTTGAAATCGTTTTGTCAAAATTTAACGATCATCCATCCAAAAAACTGTCTAAATGTACGCAAAAAAATACTCTCCATTACGAGAGCAAATAATAAGCGAAAAGTGTAAACTGTCAGTTTTGCTCGCATCAGAGACTTTTTACAATGTCAGCGTTCCCGAATATCACAGTGTCAATTACTTCTGTCAGTCTCTCTTTATTTTTACAAAAAATAAGCTTTGTACCTACTTTGTTGGACCCTAATAACATTTAAAATGTAAAACCTCTTCATGTTTCTAGTAATCCCTGTCCATTCCTTAACTTACACCTATAGTAATTAATCATATTTTTTTATTTTGCATGGTTTTTTTGCTGTATTTGCTGTTAGAACGCATAATATGTCTCAAAATAAATGTACGCAACAAAAAAAATATACCAAATAGAATTCAGATGTGACTCAATAGTAACATATGGGTTGTTATACAATAGTGAAATATAAAACGCTTTTCTATCATAATGTTTCATTTAATCTAATAATGAATTTAGTTAGATTTTTGAAAATATAATAATCTTCTTTATTTATTGTTTATAAGTATGTAGATACCTACTTGTATTTTTTAATGTTTATTATAAAACAAGGGAATATGCATGTAGGAGCTTTTTCGGACGTAGGTAAGTAAGTCAGTAAGTAAATCATTTATTTGTCACAAAAACACACACATACAAGGTAAGTACGTATTTTTTGTTTCAAACATGTTTTAGCCAGTAAAGCGTGATTGTAACATACAAAAATACAAACATCTACATCAAATTTCAGATTAAAAGCGAATAATTTCACATGATAGGGCAGTGTCATACTATGTATTATAGGTAGTAAGATTCACAGCATAATTCGTAAATATTTTCTCTATGAAATCGGCATAGAATATTAATGATTCTATGAGATTTAAACAGTATTTACATAGCTTTACCTTGTACTTTTTCGTCATGTAACGAAATTCATCACAAAACGTAATTAAATATTCCGTGGGATTTAGTAATAACAGAGTCTTTAAGATTCAATGGTTTGTTAACCTGCAACTGCAAATGAAATAAGCCTAACATGCCTACAGCCTAAATGTTTGTTCCACTCATATTACGATGATATACGTATATAAATACTTATCTTATAGTGAAAAAAAAACCTTTTATATTATTCCTAAAATGTATTGAACTTGTCCAGCTCGTCAACACTTATTTTGACAAAAATGTATGGCGGAGACGCCTTACTAACAGACAATCAGAAAGAAGCTGTTGAAGTGTTACAATTGTTAAAAATTAAAGATGACGTCAGACGAAACCTGTAATTTTATAACAAAAACACAAAGAATGGGTATAAAGGAAGAGTAAATGGCTTTGACTCATGTAGTCTGACTTTTTACGTTATAATTATATTTATGTTGAAACTCTCAGACCAAGTAAAAAATCTTTTTTGCTTGGTCTGAGGTTGAAACTATACAAAATCACTTAAAAACTGAAACTGCATTTCATCAAGGTCTGAAAAACACTCAAATGCACCATAATAAAGTTAAATTCCAGATTGCATGAAATAAAAATGCGTGAAGCTATTTTTGTATGGAAGTTAAAAAACACTTTAAAAAGTTTATATTAATTAGGTAAATAATAAGATTAAGTTATTTATGCTCTTCGTGATTTTTTCTTGCATTAATTATTTGGAAAAAAAAAATTAATTCATCATTTCTTGTTATTGCGGTGACTCACTTCTATTTTCGTAAATTAACATTCATTTTGAGAAATATTCTCATAGCTTACGACCACAAATACCTACTGGCTTTAATAACATTAACTTCAAACAAATGCGAAAGTTTGGGTGTTTAGTTATATGAATGTATATATGGACGGACGTCTTACATCAAAAATACTAAACGGATCAAGCTGATATTCTATAAACAGGCAATTCTATTCCTGGAATCAAACAAAGGTTACTTTTTATCTCGTTAATCAGGTCCCATTGCAAATATCACCTTTAAACGTTTCCATAGTAGCAATGCATGCGAAGCTACGGGCATTTATTTATTAATTGTTTATTTGGGTGTTTTACCCAAATAAACAATTAATAAATAAATGCCTGGTTATAGAATAAATGCCAGGTTATAGAATTACATGATAAGTTAGGGCAAAAGCTAGTTTAATAATATTTCGGCAGGCACTCGTCTGTTGTACAATCCATTCCGAATTACGCATTCCAGAGACATGGACACATAGTTTAATGTTTTAATTATTAATTTATGAGTTCCGAATGTGACACAATTACTCTGGACGGACGTGGCGTCGCGTCAACGGTACAATCCACTCGTAAAATTTATATTGTGCAGTATTCCTTACTTACTATGCGGACTCGTGATTGTCGAATGAGGTCATGAAGGACCAAGTGTCTAGGAGCTTATCTTTGTCGTGGGAAATTAAGCCATCCAAAGAGGGAATCCGGCTTATTTATATTTTTAGGTTTCGTGATTTTGTATTATTTTGTTTTTTATTAATTCGGTAATAAATCACACTTTTTTAGTTTGGATAGTTTAGATGTTTGTAAATTCTTCATGCCAAATCGTAATAATATAATAATCGTAATAATAATAATAAAGGAAATCGTGTTTTTTCTAGCACTACATTCCAATCATCATAAACCTTCCAAAATATTTGGACGATACTGTTTTATTCCTAAGACAAATAATATATAGATATATAGTTATCTTAATATAATCGCAGCATAAAAATCTGTCATTATAGTAGACTAGAAATAAATTTAACCACACTTTCACTTATAAATTTAATTAAACGAAGCAGTAGGCACTCATGTGGCAAAGTGCCAAAATGCATCGCACATTTCCTCACTGTTTTGCAAAGTCTTTATACCGTAGTCTACGGAAATGTTACTAGATAGAGGCAGATTTTATTCTAAAAAGCTCTTGGAAAATGTAAATTCCTAAACTCTTCAAGACAAGAGTGAGTCGGTGTTTGATATTTATTTTCGTCTTAAATCGTCGTTCTGAATGTTAACTTACCTGATGGTACCACTTCTTGGTAAGTTTTATTTAAAATCTTTATTTATTAAAATGGAGTTCTGTTACATATAGTGACTATGCCACTCCTGTTACTGATATTTATTTATAATTTAATCATAAAACACACAAACTCAATAAAATTGTTGACTGCTAACTCAGGGTCAAAGGTCAATGAAAAAAAAAAACTTATGTCGGTTCCGGTTCCTTACACCTTCCGTGTAGAGGTGACATTGGTCACGAAGACAAGTTGCACCCCCTCCACGACTCCGCAAAAAAAAAAAAAAAAAATTTTCGTCAAAAATTTTCTAAGTCTTTTTTGCCTTGTAATTAAACGACACATTTTGACCTCTAGCACCAAGGTTATTTAACTTGAAGGTCAATGCCAAGAAGAAAAGTTGCATCCCTAGGGACCCCCTCCAAGATTCCACAAAAAAAAATATATGTTAATTATACATAAAATTTTTCGTCAAAAAATTTCTGTCTTTTTTGCCTTGTAATTGACTGTGTCCCGTAAAGTATACTCCAACCGATTGATTTGCAAGGGGCTCTGCTTCACGCTCCCGGTGGATATCCCTTAGTCGCATCTTACGACACCCGCGGGAAGAGTTGGGTGGTTGCTAATTCTAAGTTTGTAAGCACCACACAGCTAAAAATAGAGTGTGCGAATTGTGTGATTTCCCCCGATTTTATTAGATTTAATTAGTTTCAGCTGAATAGGATAGGTGGGCGAGGCAATTAAGCAGGTATACCTGCTACCATAAAATGGTTTTCCATTCATTTTATTTCGGGTCTATGAAAATTCAATATTTCCCACTCTCTCCTATTTCAGGAGGTCTTGGAACGGAATGAGCTTGCTTTGTTATCATCTATGAAGACTACGGAAGTAAATTTCCCTTTGAAGAAATTTTCCGCGACACTTCGGTTTAAAGTTCATCACTCCTTTGTTTTTCTGTTCACTGAGCGTGAGTTTATTTGAAGAGTTGCTTTATGAATTGTTGGAGATAACTTAGATATAATGTCATTAAAATAATTCAAAAAAATATATGTTTGTTTATTATAATTTAAATTTTCTTGTTCCATGAATTTTACTGAGTATTACCTATAATTAATACTTTTTATTTAGCTGTGTGGCTTAGACTTTGCGCCACCCCGACTCTTCCCACGGGTGTCGTAGGAGGTGACTAGGGTATATCCACCAGTGGGGCGGGCAGCAGCGCATGCCCAGCGTGGGGGTTATGGGCACTATCCTCCATGAGATAAACGCCAGCAAGAGGTTTATCAGGGGTAGGCCTGCATCCAGCAGTGGACCAATACATTATAATATATAATATTTCTCAAGATCGATGCACGGACGGATTAGGGCTCTTATTGCACTGACTCCAGTAGGCCTAGCACAGGGATTGTTGTCTGGGGTAGAATAGAGAAAAATTACGTCACTTTGTCATCGAATTCGTAAAATGTTTGAAATTAATTCCTTCAACTTCAACGACGACGCGATGTAATTTTTCTCTATTCTATCCTACACAACAATCCCCGTGCTAGCGGCCGGCTGTTCCTAAATAGAGAATAGAGCGCCGCCGCCGACGACGAAATTAAAAAAGTAAATATCCCAGAAATATATGTATGGAAAAATTAAAAAAGTATATATCAGAGAAATATGAGAATATAGTGAGAACCATTGATTTATTAAAAAGGGAAGATAGGTTACGTTCTCCCAGCGCTTACTCAAAAATTGGCATGTGTTACAACTACATGCAAACACATACGCTCACAGTTATATTTCCAGTCCTGTGCAATACAAAGAACAACAAAGACGGAAAGACGTATCTAAGACCGAAGTGAGACCGAGACAACAATATTTCACGCGAATCACGACCGCCCGTGCCGCCGCGCCGGTCCGACGCGACGGTGAGTGAGGTGGGAGCACACAATATTACACAATATGAGGTTGTCACTTTCGAGAAACCAGTACCTCATCTTCCCTTTTTCATAAATCAATGGTGAAGACAGGAAGAACTATTCAGCTTATGTTAAAAAAGCAATATACCACTTACCTTTTTGGGGGACAGTATCGCTCACGTCCGTAGGTGTTGACCCTCTGATACCCTACACGCGTCCTCTGGGTGGTGCTAAGAGCGATACCCTCTGGTGGTAGGCTTCGGCCGTGGCTTGTCACCACCCTCTGGACTGGGCCAGTCCGTGAAGCAACTCTGTTGTGTTTCGGAATGTGGTCCGGAGTAGCCATCTTCTAGACCTTCGTGATACATCGTCGGCCGCATCTTCGCTTTCCACCATGTGAAAATTGTGAGATTGCGGTCAAACGAAGGACTATTTCTGATAAAAAAAAAAAAAAAAAAACCTTTTATAGCAGGCAACACAACCGACAAATCGGGACAACATGTAGGTATTACTGGATCTTGATGGTTGTTTATTTGGGAGTCGCACACAACACAACACATCACTCAAAGGGCACTATATAACATGTTTACATGTTGTTGATAGAACGTCTATACAATAAATTAGTCGGACAATTTAACATGGTTCGTGGCGAGAAAAAAGACTTCTCCACTCAACGGTGTGCAAAGCGGTTGTGTCGAGCTATTCGTCCCGACGTGGTCTCGACTATCAACTACCCTCTTATAAACATCAGAATTTAAGTATTTTCATTTTGTTGTTCGTTAGTGTTGATATGATGATGACGACGTTACATGTATACAACCTACAAGAATTAAAGGTCAGTTCCCACTTAGACATACTACTTTTTATTTGAAGCGTGCGGTCGTTTTACGATTTCCGCTGATAGGCCCTATTTTATTACCGCTTAGGTTACATACCGAGTACAGAGTCCGAGAAATATTGATTAAAATATGCAACATTGTTTGTAATATTTTATTGCACAAAATAAAATATTCAAAGCACTTATATCATAAATGTGACAAGTTGTTTTGTGGAATTACTGTAGGCTTAACGGTTTGCTTAAATCACAATCAAATAACTATTAAAGCTTATGTCTTAAATACAGATTTATATCTGAAGCTTACTGGTAAGTAGGTGATTGTTTAGCTTTTGTGACAGGTTTACAATGAAATCTGTCAAAATTAAGGGTTTATTAGGGTCTGTATTTGATACTTAAGTTTTAAGTTAGGTACTTGTTAGTATACCTACCACTGAGCTCCTTAAGGTGGCCACGAACGTCTTCCAAATCTCAGCGGCCGGCCCATGCGGATTTGTTGTTGTTTCACGTCGAATGAAATGGGGCGCGCTATGAGTGAGAAAGCGCATCTAACCATCAAATACAAAGCTGTGGATGTGTGTGTGTGTGAGTGTGTGCGCTCGTGCCCAGTGTCGGCACAGAATAGGTTCTAATTAGTACGTAGTCGGTTGATGCAATCATTTACAAAATAGGTAGGTACATAATAGAATAGGCAAGTATACTGGTCTACCAACTACTAACTTTATTTTTGTGACATGTTTGAGACTTTTTGGCGGAAACTTGATGAGTAGGTATAGGTACCTAACCTATACCTACTCATCAAGCTTCCGCCAAGTAAAAAAGCACTCGTTAGGTAGGTAGGTAAGGTACCTACCTAATGTGTGCTTTTTATGTTATGGTTATGAACAATATTCCAATTGTTTTTTTCATGTATTTTATACTTACCTAGGTAGGTACTTAGTTCCCACTCCCACCTACCACTACGTATCAAATCAATCAAGTGTAGGAAGGTAGAGATAAACCAGATGGGGCGTGCATTTTTACAAAAGTTTATCCGTAGGTACCTAGGTAGTGTAGGTACTACTAAATAAAGGTACCTAACCACCCTTACTTACCTACCCAGTGTTTTTGGTTCTTTTAGTTTTTTCCCTTCTGGCTGAAATTTTGCATACAGGTAATTCTAACTTCAACGCGTGCGAAGCCGCGGGGAGCAGCTTATAAATAAAAATGCATCGCTGAACGACTGCACCAAATTGGATAATTCTTTTTGTTTTATAATATATACTGCTAGATAATCTCGTGTGGATTGTCCAGCATTATTTATTTATGTGTTCGTTATTGTTAGGACAAGGTTTGTAAAGAAGAAAAGTTAAAAAAAAATATATATATTTTTAATCTCAAAGTGAGTGAACTAGGGCAGAACGAAGTTCGCCGGCCCAGCTAATTACCGGAGGCGGGCAGCAGCGCCTTCTGCCGAACAATTCTGTCACCAAACTGCGATCCCCAAACCGCATGCCCAGCTTGGGGATTATGGGCATTACTCTCCATGAGATAACAGCCAATAAAGGTGTTTATCAGGGGGAGACCTGCGTCTGTGGACCAATATAGGCTGTTGAGGTAATAATTTACTATAGTTTGACCGAAACTCCTGTACCGCGCCTGAGGTATGCGCGCGGCGAGACGGGGGGGGGGGGGGGGGGGAAAGTCGTAAGACGCACACGAGATAAATATCCAAAGAGCGCTATCTCGTGATATCAAGACCATCATTTTGAAGTGGCCGAAAGAAAGCTCTCAGCACTCTTGCTCTTTTTTTCCCCGGCCCCCACCTCGCCGCACTTTCCTAAGGAGCGGTGCAACAGTTTCGGTCGGACTGTAACGTAGCACACTGCTACTTCTTACTCTGTCTTCTTTTATTGACATAACTCAGAGTAAGAAGTAACGCTGCTTAGCAGCTGTCAACATTATTTTCCATAACGTTTTGCGAAAGACTGCAGGCATATGCTGGACGCGGCAAGCTGAAGATAGGGTGCTATGGCGCTCATTAGGGTAGGCCCAGGGCCGGATTTACCATAGAAGCTGAAAAAGCTAAAGCTTAGGGCGGCGAAACTAGGGGGGCGGCAAAATTGACCCCAAAAAAAAATTAAGGTTGCGGACACGCGGTGGCCACCCCACCGCGTGTCCGCAACCTTAATTTTTTTAGCGGCGGCGGCAGTAGCCGCTTTCTCCACTCTTGCCGCCTTGGGAGGGCCTGCTGCTGCCGCTTCGACTGCCTTCGTGTCCGTTCGTTAGGTACTTAATATACATTATAATAGTACCTAAAAAAAATTGGTAAGTAGGAAAAATTACTAAACATTATAATTATTTAGAATATGGTATTATTTATATAAAAAAACAATAGATATTGTGTTTACTAATGAAGTTTCAATTTGAAAATAGAAATTAATAATTTAAGTACGTATTAGACATGTGCAGTGCACCGTTGCTCATTTCACCGGCGGCGGCGGCGCCCGGCATCGAATTGATTGGCGAGGGCGGTGTCATCAGCGTAATCGGCGCGTATGTGAAAATAAGTAAAAGACGCCTAAATCCTTACTGAACTTTTAATTAACCACTCATATCAACAGTGGTGAATTGTCCACAGGCAGGAGTAGCAAAAGCTACGGGCCAAAATAATAAAAGTTTAAAACATTTTATGTTCTAAAATTATTGCAGATACTCATTGCTATTTAAACAGTCCTAAATCTTTCAAAAACATCTTCACAAAGCACCTTTAGCATCATCCAGCGCAAGTCGACTTGTGTTTCATTTGACGCACCATTGTACATTTTTGGATGCATACCTACCTGGAATGTTTTTAGTTGGTAGCTCTGCGCCAAAGACAGATTTTAATAAGTAGTTATTTTTAAAAACCTTTACAATAAATCTTACAAAACTTTTATTTTTACTTTATTTCTAGAGCTGCTACCATTCTTATCTTAGAAGCGAGTAAAAAGTTTTTTAATACAAAAGAATTAGTCTCAATCAGATTCAGATTTGTGCAGTTACAAAACTTTTATTTTTACTTTATTTCTAGAGCTGCTACCATTCTTGTCTTAGATGCGAGTAAAAAGATTTTTAATACAAAATAATTAGTCTCAATCAGATTCAGATTTGTGCAGTTCACTTTGCTCACCATTGTCTTAGCTATTTTATTTGCTGATTGCCGTGCCCAAACTTCTCATATTTTTTTTACCGATCGCCCCGCTCGCCGTTCTTATTTTGTGTTTGTTTCATTCATTATTGCTAGAAAAGTGTGCCTACAAGTCGTTTATCGATAGACGTTCACTAAAATCTTAACAAAAATAAACGCTTTTTTCGCGTTATGTGGCTTTCTTTTTTTTGCCAGCAGCTGTAAAAGTTTGAAACTTGTGTGCAATTTTGCTTGTCTTGGTCTTAGATACGAGTTAAGCTAGCTCCGCTCGTTATTGTGTTGGTTTTACAAGCTTTTTGAAAACATCCAAATACCTAGGCACACAACCTATGGTTTGTCCACGTTGAATGGAGCATGTTAGTAAACAAAATACGACACAAATAACAAAATCTCACTTGCTTGGCGTCGAGTTTCAGATATAATTGTAAGCAATTTTTATTCAAGGGAGGATCTAAAATCGACAAGTAATGTAAATTACGTATAAAAGGACGCGCCAACAAAGTGAATTTTAGGTTAAGTATGAGCGGTTTATTTACGTTTATGCCTCATTCAAAATAGACATGGTATAGGTAAAAAACACGTAAATTTTGCGATATCATTTGCTTCCGCCTTTTGCCTCAAATTCGATCAAATTTCAGTTATTTCTTACTACTACAAATAAAATGTACCTAAAAGAACAAAAATGTATCTTTCCGCCTGCCGGTACTAAAACTTGCCCTGGTTTAAAGTAACTTTGCACAAATTTTCATTTTTGAACTAACGTTAAATTTGAAACAGTAATGAATTCAATGGCCCCCAGTTCACATTTTGCTACGGGCCCGTATGTATGGCTTAATCCGGCCCTGCATATCAACAATATTTGGCACGCTTGCATCATAGCATAATAGACGTGACATCAAACAAATCACATCTTTAATTATGACCGACAATTAATTACATTTGTAAAATCTAAATTTCAAAAACTTAAAAACCTCTACGTCATGGCGACAAACTAAATCAAACCACATAGTACAATAAAATGTCAAGTGCGATTCGGACTTGAGCACCAAGGGTTTCGTATAATTGTAAGACCTGGTTTCTTGTCAAATATCAAGATTCTAGCTCAACGGGAAGTAGGTATAGGTACCTCTAACTATAGTGATTTGACTATGGCTTGAATAAAATATTTGTTTTTTGTGAATAAGCTACAAATTAACAAATTTTAGTCCTAGCTTCTACATGATTCACTTGTTAACTTCAAAATATTCGGACATAAACGGTTGTAACGTTTGATCGCGTTGACATAGAAGTTTTATTTATATCACGGCTCCCAGAGGTTATAGACTTGAGTTTTTTGAGACCAAGTTCGAGCAACTTTTGGATATTTTGACGTTGACAGGTGTATGGTTACCAGTATCTGGCCTTACCTAACCTACTTATCTTCCTTAGCCCACCACACCTTATAAGTAGTGTAGTAAAAACAAACCTTTGCTTTGCTTTTCTTAACTTAAAATTAAACCCAAAAAGTTGTAAAAATAATGCAAAAACAATATTTTTTCCTAAAATAATTGATTTTGTTTCAAAAAACTTCAAACCGAATCCGGTTTGAATTATATAGTTTTTTCATGAATCCCATAGTCGTAACTGGACGAAATTAAAATAGGACCACAATCAAATAAAAAAGAACATGAAAATCGGACCACCCAGTCAAAATTATAATAATAATAATACTAATAATAATAATAATAATAATGTTGGACAATTCACACAACATTAACCTTGCTACATTAAAGCTTGTGTTATGGGTACTAGATAACTGATATACGTAATACAATACACTACATAGATATTTTTTTTGTACATAGAAAACATCCAGAACGCCCTGAACAAATATCTGCAGATCGTACAAATATTTGTCCCGAGGTGAGAATCGAACCCGCAACCTCCTGCGTAGCAGGCGGACCTTCGCCCACCGCGCCACAGAGGTCGTCAGAATTATTAGGTAAGAAACTTTAAAAAAAATACGGTCGAATTGTGAACCTTCTCCTTTATTTGAAGTCGGCTATAAAATGAATTTACTTTATTGTGAACAGTGTATCTAGTTTTAGAAAACTTACACAGAAGTCGGTAGGAGCGGCAAAAAATGTAAAGCTTTGGGGCGGCAAATGTGTAAATCCAGCACTGGGTAGGCCTATGTCCATTGGTGGACTAATATAGGCTGATGATGATGATGATAATTTATCGTTAGAGGAACACTAGAAATACGCCCTCAATCAAAATTTATAATGCCTAACCATTGATTTAAAAAGGGTGCGTTTTTAATAAATCAATGTGCCTAACTATCACGATTCATAAAATGCAGCCCGCTGATAGACAGGAGGCTTAGTAATAGGTACAAATTTTGAGACCCTTACGCGTACAAAACCCTAACAATATCATCAGCCCAGAACTGATCTTCCTTCGTTCTATGCTATCCGTCTTCATTGATACTTTTTGGATAGGTATCCTCGCATCAATTTTATAAGCCTCTTGTTATTACGTCCGTTGCCATGGGGATCATAGAGATAAATTATTAGTAACTAGCTTTTACCCGCGGCTTCCCGCTCTATTCAAGTAGCCTAAGTCCGTTCCCGGGATACTGTTTACCTCCCTGCCAAATTTCATCAAGATTCGTTCAGTCGGGAACAAAATGTCCATCCTATGTCCGTCTCCTGGTTCTAAGCTACCTCTCCACCAATTTTCAGCCAAATCGGTTCAGCCGTTCTTGAGTTATAAATAGTGTAACTAACACGACTTTCTTTTATATAAATAGATAAAGATAGATCAGTGAAATTATCATGAGAAGAGGATGTTTTAGATACTACCTAACCTACTTTTTATGTTTCAAACTTTAGACAGTAAAGAAAGAATTATTAAACTTCGATCAGACTTGGCGAAGATGTCACCCAAAATGTAGTTTTTCTGAAGTAGGTAGGTAGGTACCTCCTACCTATTTGGTTGTTTTTTAAGCTTGACGGGATAAATACTAATCCTTCGATTGTAAAACTTTTATGTGATCAATTCAGAACCATTTTCTATAAAACAGCAAAATAATTCGGTCCATAATCCATAGTAGGTTAGATAGGTAGCTTAGCTAGGTACCTACTTACTGGATGGGTCCATTTTTGCTGGTCATTTGAAAGTATGTTCGTAGTTTACCAAGTCAAAGGCAAAATCCAAATCCAATACACAGGCCAAGTCGTAAGTTTTCTAAATAGAAATAATAGGTACCTACGTATCTCGTTTGATTATGTCTAAATAAGGCAAAATACTAATACGTGTAGCAGAAATAAATAACTAGCACAGAATAGCCGACGACGCCCGACCGACTACGAAAAGATTCGTTCGTCGCCGCGTCGTCGTCGGTCGTCGTCATCGCATCGTGTCGGCTATTCGGCGATGTTCGCCTTTTTTCGGAATTTCGCCCCCTGCGCGCCGCATCGCCCCCCGCGTGCGAGCGAGCGGTTGCAGAAACTAGAAGGAATTTCACCAATTTTTGATAGTTTTTCGTACTTCCCGATTCATTTTGAAGAAACGACTGATTTTAGAAATATTTTTGATTATTTCTAATTGTGAATATATTTAGGATGTCTGCAGTGTGACAGATTTTCGAATAAAGGTGTCTATCATGCATAAAAAATAGCTTGAAAATGACTCGATTTGGTGGTCAAAATATGGCAAATTAGTTTCGCTCTCATTTAAAGATCATAATGTTTTTTAAAAAACGAAAAAACTACAGACATGGCTATTTGTCATCCGATTATGTATGAAAAATTTCAATACGATCGGGGACGTAGTTTCCAAATGGAGCGGGAAGTACGTTTGTATGGGGGCTAAGGTATCCGTTCTGTCCTTAAGGAGCGGCCAACCTGTCTTACTTTTCATACAAACGCTCTTAGGTGATTATGGCCTTGTAACAGATCTTTTTATTGAAACTTTTAACTCATGGGTATCTTGTGCACTAGATATCTAGGTTTCTATCATAACAAAAATACCAAAAAAAAAATATAATAAATAAATAAGAAAAAATAAGAAAAAAAAAAATTTAATATAAGCCTCTAAAAATCTGCTTTTTGCACAAATTATACCTGAACTTTGGGCGTTCATAATGTACTCATAAACTGTAAAAATAAAGAAAATATTTATATAGAAGCCTTGCAAATGTAATGGAAATTCTAAACGACAAAGCTTTGTTTCACAAACTTCTAAGGTTTACTGAAAAACACGTATTTCCTGGAACAAGTCTTACGAAATTTTCGCGCTTTATTCTTTCTATATCGTATCCATTTTGAATGGAGCATAAACGTAAACAAACCGCCTATGCTTAACCTAAAATTCACTTTGTTGGCGCGTCCTTTTATACGTAATTTACATTACTTCAATAAAAATTGCTTACAATTATATCTGAAACTAGACGCCAAGCAAGTGAGATTTTGTTATTTGTATCGTACTTTGTTTACTAACATGCTTCATTCAAAATGGATAAACCATAGGGCCGACTACCCGCGAGTTGGTGGCGAAAGTAACGAAATGCCAACCGAGCAATCAAGCGCTTTCTCTCTCTTTTTGCTTTGCCTCTTTTTCTAACATTGCGCTGGATGAAACAACAATAATAGGACCGGGGGGGGCTTCCTTAAATAAATATGCTAATGTACATAATGTAACGTAATAATGTATTATCGATAACAGAATCAATCTATTTGGTTTTCGCCATTTTAACGCTTTTTGTGACTTTTCGCGATTTTGTTGGCTTGATTCACATGTGACCAGGTGACCGCACATGGAACTAATGATAAGACTGTGGTACTTATATTCAACAAATGTCAATTTCTATACCAAAGAGGGTCGAAAAGGCGCTGTAACAGATTGAAACTGTATTCTTAAACATCTTAATTATAAATTCGTAAGTTCTATCTTTGTAAAATGTGTACGTTTGAATTTGGCGCGGTTTTCATATTACCGGCTTGTCTATGATGCGACGGCGGAAAAAACATGGTGGTTAGATTTCGATAGCGTCCTCATGAAAATGTAGATGTACTTTGTTTGAAGATTCAAGATATCCAATAAACTATAAATAGTCCATGCTGTATTATTTAAGAACCGGAACATGATAAACTAAGTTGGCTAGCAAGGATTCCCCACAGGCGCTTTAAAATCGGCACAATAAAGGCTTGTAGTTGCGTGATACCTACTCACTATGTCAATAGGTTACGTTAGGGCAACGTCAACGGCGCATACTCACCTACTTTATCATATAAAAATCCATAGTACAGTTTGTGGTATCTTTTATTAGTACACTGTTACCCAAGGGATGAAAGAAACCTATTTAGCCCCGAGACGGGGTTTGCCGCCCGAGCGTTGTGAGGGCGCTAATAGTTCGAGGGACTAAATGTTTCTTTCACCCGAGGTAAACACTGTGCTTTTGATTACGAATACAAGGAAAGTACAAATAAAAATATGAATGAACTAAAGAAAAAATACATAAATCGACAACTTTGATAAGATATTTATTGAAAGTCTGTGGTAAAATTAGATCAATTATTAGTTATAGTGAAAGGTTTCCAACTGCCTCTTGAGTAGCGGAAACTTTGTTTTTTTTGTTAAATCCATCATTTTCCCTTTTGATAAACGATGTTAGTCTCTCGAAATCCTTTTTAAGTACATTGTGTTTAGTACCGGTACATAACATTGAAGGTTTGAAGGACGATTTCACTGTTTACACAGCGCGCCATTTACCTTATTACCTTCTTGATATTCATTTTGATTTAGGTGGTAAAAGGTTTTCCACTACTGCTTTAGCCTCTTTTTTTATAAAATCAGGCGTTAAATTTATGTCTTTATCTGAACTCATTGTAATAAACAAAACAACGAAAACTCAAACCCAAACTCGAAAAATCAAATGAAGCTAGGATTGCTTTCTTTTTATTAGGCGTAAACAATCTTCTTCATAGATGGCATAAAATCCATAGTAGCTCTCGCTATTCTACCATGGTATAATAAACATGGAAGAATACCGAGATCTTTTCTACCATTCGTTTTATTATTTCAAAAATGGTATATATTTTGCCGAAATCTATGTTATTTTAAAGAATAATAGTTGAAAGTAAATTATAATATGGCATTTTACCTTTAATTTACCTATTTCAATTTTACATCATGTTGTAATTGAATGGCTGTATGAATTGCGTCAAACCAGACGCAAAAGCCATCTTACAAGAAGTTGAAGTTGAGTGGCTGTATAGAAAGGTAGAATGCATGGTTCAATAGAAAAGTGAGGTGACAGCTGTCATTTGTTTTGTACTTGTCAGCTTCTGACCTACTGTTAGAGTATGAGTAGGTAATGAAAAAGTTATTTATTAATGCCTCTGTAATAGTTTTATTTTGTAAAACTTAGGCAGAGATACGAATTTGCCTTTTTTGGCCACCAAACTCTATTTTCGCATCTCTGCTTATACTATACTTACAAGATTAAACTATTACAGAGGTATTAAAAATACCCTTTAATATACCACAACCGTACGATGGATTTACAAAAATCCTCTGTTAAACGTATTAATATGATATAAAATAGGTGGCGCTGTCATATTGGCTCGGGTATGCGCCTTTAATAACTACCTAGTCTATGCGGCTCTCCTTCTTATATGCAATAGCATTATGGCTTTATGTACGAACTCATTATTACAGCATAAAAAGTAGCATTCGTGTGTAGGGTCTGGACCTGAAATAACACGAATGCTACTTTTCTAATGCTACTTTTACAAGATCTGAATCTACTTACATGCAAAATAACAATAGCAATTTCGATCCGATTATTTGGGCGTGATGAAGTAACAAACACCCAAACTTTCCCCTCTATAAATAAGTATGATCTATAAGACATATTTCAGAATATCATGACTTTATTCAGCTCTCAGTGAAGTATCATAAAACATTTTCAATTTCACATACTCGGAGACACGGAATATAAATCACCCGCGATATGGATTGTACTGTCGCGCTGAAGTTATAAATGATTCGGGATATTACCTGCTACACTGTTACTGCTACTTTGGAGTTTGAGTTTGTTGTTCATAGTTTGTTTTAAGGGTTCATTCTTTTTGCTAACGTAGGCAGGAATGTACAAGTGTCAAGACAGCTATAGCAAAATAGGAGGAAATACGAAAGCTGATGCAGAAGCCCAGGCGGGAGCGATTTATTGACATTGCACAGTGTGGTATTTGGACCCAAAACATGGCAAATAACGTTTTTTTTATTTTCATGCGTTTACCTGCCCGTTACGTATTCCTCGTAGAGCTAAATAGTTAGCGAGCCAGGCCGCGAAACTTACGAAGTGGTGCATTAATTTGTGACTGCAAAGGACATCTCGCGTGTGGAAGTGTTTTTAATTTTCCAAAGCTAATTGATAGTTCTCTGTCAAAAATCTATGAGATTGAAAGCAGTAACGTTTAGGTACCTACGTTTAGAAGAGGAACGGTGCAGCGTGTTTTTACTCTAGAGGTATGCATATACCTCAACCTCAAATGCAATAGCTTGTATTGGTCCACTGCTTGACGCAGTGGCCTCCCCCTGATAAAGCGCCCTATTGGCGTTTATCTCATGGAGGGTATTTATTTATTTTAAGGAAAACCAGCAGCACATACATACAAATTAATTAATATTGCCCATAATCCCCACGCTGGGCATGCGGGTTGCGGATCGCAGTTTGGTGGTATAATTGTTCTACAGGGGGCGCTGCTGCCCGCCCCTAGTGGATATCCCTTAGCCGCCTCTTACGAAACCCGCGGGAAGAGTTGGGGTGGTGCAAATTCTAAGCCAGCACCACACAGCTTAGTATAATGTTATCGTCGAACCTAATTAATCAGAGGTATGCGTATGCGTACGCGATATTTTCAAAGAGTCTGCAGCTGCCATCATGGCATACTCAAAAACATAATTAAAAAGACGTGTGGCACTCGGGGACTGCCGCGGTAAAGCTATTGCAATGCCATCTAGAGGCGAGTTGCTGAACTAAAGAGACAAACGTCAAGGTTTTTCCGTTACGGAATTTCTGGATTCGGTCCCCACGCTCAAGGCCCGCGATAGAAGCTATGCAATAGCTTAAAAACGCTACTAGAAAAAGCATGCTATGCTGTAAAAGACTTCAATTTCAGATGAAAATGCTTGTAAATATTAAGTTTAATTAAATTTATTTTAAGGGGAATTTATTGTATTTATTACTTACTGTTATTTCACCATGCTAAGTGCATATAAATGAATGCCTATAGAATTGACTAAATAAGTTGAAATTGATTCGGAAATGACACGTTACGTAAAAGTATTCGTAATAAGTATAGGTAAAGGATGGCGTTTACTGACATTAACACATGATAGTCCTCTTTGTCGCAACGTAGCACGCCGTATGGCACAGTTCTCACCTAGGACAAAGAACCTAGGTAGAACAACAAAGACTAGCAAAGCTGGACATTGCACTGTAGGTACTACGTTGTCGAGTCGCAAGCTTGACAGAGCTTGTACCAGCTTGTATTTGAACAAGAGTAAGACGTATGGATGTGTCAATCTGTTGGGTGGTATCCTAGTTACCAAACGGAAAACCCGTTTTATTTTATTTTGAACGGCGAGTAATCTATTGAAATCTTCAAAAAAGTCTACGCAGAACTGATTTTTTCACTTTTGTCACCTTTTTCGCAAAATGTGGATGGGGGCAGAAGCCTACAAAATGTAGCTAAAAACTAAAATTAAGGCGAGTATTTTGAAACCTAATTACCTAAGCAGAATTGGTTCAGCCTTTTTGATGTTTCGAGCTAATAAAGAGTATCAGAGTTAACCAGACACAGAAAACTCGAGAAACATAAACCAACTCACCGGAAAAAAGTCGAGAGTGTTTAGTTTAGAAACCCGTGATTTTGGATGCGTTTGCGAATTGGTGAAGCTGCGCCGAATTCGCTAACTAATCACTATGGCAATGGTATCGTCGCATCTTTCATGGGTGAAAGAAATTGATTGGTGCGTGTGGTGCTATTTGCACGGAGGTATACAGATATTATACAGAAATACAATTTATTGGTGAAATCAATTGACATGTCAGATTTGCCTAAAAATAGTTGAAATACACATTTTAAGTACCTACATAATGTTCAATATTACTTTGTTTACTCAAATCATAACATGGGGGTTAATTTCCATAATCCCCACGCTGAGCATGCGGGAGCATGGGAATTTCGCGGGAAGAGTTGGGGTGGGGCAAATTCTAAGCCATACCGTGAGCTTGTGAGATTATTATCAGTGAATTTTAAAAACAATATTTTTGTATCTTTTCTTTATTGGCTGATTCACATTCGCGATAATTATGATTAAAACGGACGTTCGAATAGCAGAGTTCCGTTGGATAATTAATGGCGACAGAGTATCGAGTAATTAGTCCGAAACTAATGTGGGTTGCCCGAATCGGATGATATCGACATAGTACAATGGTTTGTTATGAGTAATACAGCTTTAGATATAAATGTCTTAATGAGAAAGCATTTCATGATTTGATTATTAACCGCCTATATAAGAAGAGGGGTTTCTCAATTTGACTGTATTTTTTTATGTTTGTTACCTCAGGACTTTTGACTGGGTGATCTGATTTTGATGATTATTTTTTTATTTAAAGCTGGTGCTTTACGAGTAGTTACATTCCATTTCTGACAATTCTGACAATGGCATCGATGGGAAGACCATGTAATTGAAGTCGGTTTATAGTTTTTAAAACAAACTCCATTATCATAAGAGATGAAAGATGAATAAATACGCATTTATTTGGTCAAAAACAGGTGACTACGTACAAAAGATATAATTTTATAACATTAACATAGATAGACAAGCAGCGATTAGGTAGGCAGCTATCCGTACTTCTGAGACTTAGGCCGTATACAGAAAGAAAGCTGGAAACTTATAAGCGCTTATCGGCGCTTGACAGCGCTGGTCCGTTCTACACAAAGGAAGCTGGTTGTCGCAGTTGTTTATTGATTTCAGATGGCAGCGCCCAGCGCTGACCAGCGCGTGTTGAACCTTATCGGCACTTGTCGGCACCGTTCAGTGCTTATCGGTGGATCAAATGAGAAAAAAAGTAAAGCGTGAGAACGATGGTAATCATCCAGTAATTCAAAGGGCTAACATACACCTTTCAAAGTCATGTTATTTGTGTATTTGTGAAAATTATAAGTCTCTGACAATTTAGAAATCGTCATAAACCTGTACACGGAACTGCTTCCCAAAAACCAGTTTTATTTACCTTTTAGATATTATTTATTGAGCGCCAAATAACTTTATTTTCAGATATTTTAGCTGATCAGCCTATGCACAGTGAAGTCTACGTAGCAACTATCCTGAATTTGCGGAACCTCTTATAAATTAGGTACGCTTGCAGTATCAAAAATAATATAGACTACTCAGATCTAAAATAACATGTTTTAACTAATGAAAACTAAAAGTTTGAGGTCATATTTCACCGTTTGCTGCCTTTTAAAAGCGTTTGGAAAATAGTTTTCATCCGATATTAAATGGAATCTGTCCACTGTTTGCTGTCGTGTTTGACATTTTATGACATGACATGACAGCTTAGTTTATCTATTGATCGCAATAAGGATCAGTAAAGTTATAGCAAATTCAATAGAACTATTATACATTACTTATTTCTTACACATACCTATGTACCTAACCTACTACTAACAGCTTAGACTTAAAATATACTAATAAGTATCAACGTGGAGTTTTATCATCTCTTTTAGAAAAGTAAAACCATTCTTAAGAAGTTTTGGGTCCTTCGATATGTTAAATTATAGTTTTTTCTAGTATTTTACAAGAAGTATTTGAACATTTTGGCACTATAAAATATTTATACATTTATTTGACAAGGTGAATTTAACACAAATCGGACACTTAATTTATTTCAAAGTCACAATTAACCAAAGGAAACACTGTTCTGCTTAGAAAAAAAATTATGGCTTCCATTGCACTGACGTCACACGCAATGGCAGCGGTCACTAAGTAAAATTCGCTAGTAATTTGGTAAATAACTTCGTAACTTCGTAAATTTTTGTCTTAGAAAAAAATTGCACTGTATGTTAAGGATTTCTTGGCTCTATAAAACTGCTTTCTCAACTAAAAACGTAACATTGTACATAATTGCAACGGTGTAAGATTGGACTTAGTCAGGCCAGACAGACTTACATTATGTCCAATTTCCATTCAAAGTTAAATGTAAACTTCATTTTTATAAACGCGTTTGAAAAGGCCAGTGAAATGGACCTAAGTAGCATCTCTTCCCGTGGGTGTTGTAAGAAGGAATATCCACCGGGGGCCCCCTGCAAATTGAACAATTCTACCACCGAACTGCAATCTCCAACCCGCATGCATTAGATAAACCTCAAGAAGGTGCTTATCAGGGAGAGGCCTACGTTCAGCTGTGGACAATACAGGCTGTTGAGATTGAGGTAGCCTAGTATGTTTGCCAATCGGCAAAAGCTTCCAATCTTTTCCATTCCCATCTTTCTTGCGCTCTCTGTTCCACATCACTCCTGCGACTAGCTTTATGGCAGTATCATACTGCTGGTTAAATTTACTATGGCATCGATTTACCAATGTATTGGTAGCGGTTGGCCCATCATTAAGCAGGGGGTTCATTCGCATTACAAACGATTGGGCTGTTAGCTGTAGGACGCAGTTTAAGCCGAGGCTCGAATTACATAACGTGTTTGTGATATGCCTGTAGGCGTATTAGAAGCAAGCACAGCGGTTTTTGTAGTATTTAAAGAAAAATAATAATGTAAGGGGTAAACATATTAATTTTCTAGTTTTCTTTTCTCTTCATGTTATAGATTAGTTGAAAGGGATCTCAGTCACACATGCTTTAAGATAGTTACTTCCAACATAACTGGGTACCCATACAACCTCAACCACAACAGCCTGTATTGGTCCACTGCTGGACGTAGGCTTCCCCTGATAAGCGCCTTTTTAGTGTTTAACTAATGTGGGTAATGCCCACAATCACCACGCTGGGCATGCGGGTTGGGGATCGCAGTTTGGTGGTAGAATTGTTCTCCAGGAGGAGCTGCTGGCTGCCCAAGGATACCCCATAGTCGTCTCTTACGACACTCACGGGAAGAGATGGATGGATGCAAAAACAAAGCCAGCAGTGGTGCTGGCTTTGTTATATGTAGCTGTGGAGCTACGCATACAACAACCCATATGGGTACCCACCCATACAACAAATATAATATAGTCACCCAAAAACGAAATTCAGAGAGAGCTACTGTCGATTGAAACCACCAAAATCAAGAACGTAAGTCGATAAATCAACAATTCACCGCACAAAATATAAGCGCAATGCGAAAATATGATACAGAGAGCATAAATATTTCCTACGCAAAGCAAACAGTGGTAATAAAGGAGAATAAATGCATCTGCCGTGTCAGTTGAGCGTCGTTTAAATAATCCAATAATGGGATTGGTAATCCGGTCACAAATCAACGATTAAATTCAACATGATGGACCGGATTACGCGACGCATTACAATTGACTTTAGGAGCTCGATCAAAGATTATAGGGTTATATCCAGTTTTCCCCCTTTAAAACCATTTCTCAAGGGGTTTAAAATTGTAATGTTTATTTTTTTATTCCAGTTATAGGGCACTGGTTTTGTTTTACTTTATAATCTGTAAAATCTGTTTTATTTGGAAGGGACCTATTATTTAAAATAGGTAGTAACTTCAACATCAACCTCAAGAGCCTGTATTGGTCCACTGCGGGACGCAGGCCTCCCCCTGCCCATAATCCCCACACTGGGCATGCAGGTTGGGGATCGTAGTTCATTGGTAGAATTGTTCTGCAGGGGACGCTGTTGCCAGCCCCCGGTGAATATCCCTTAGTAGCATCGCGTAACTTTAGGGTCTTGACTGAATTTTTTTCAACTTTATAATCTCTCAAATCAGTTTTGATATATGCATGAGATTGGTTGGTTAACGCATGGCTAGAAAAGGCGCCCCAGTAGTGATACGTGCGTGCTCCACTGCCAATATTCTAATTTCCAAAAATGCAATCAATAATTCATTCTTTGACTTGCAGATGAAACATATTTTTTTAGGCTACGTAGTTGGCTTCTCAAACTTGATTGCTGTTTTGGTTAGTTGCGTTTTTTGATCACTGCCAAAGGTTTGTACGTACCCACTGGGTAAAAACCTGCAGCGGGTGGGTTTATAGTTTGTATCCGGATTGAAACCCCAGAGCCGATGGTTTCAATCAGGACTTACACCCTACCAGGATAAAAAAAATAAAGAAGACAGAGAGATAACCGATAAGGCCGCCCATTGTACAATAGATATCTGTATTTGTTTTCGTTTTCTGTGTTTTCTTATAACTAGTGTGCAATAAAGAACAATTGTATTGTATCGTATAAAACTTTATTACAAAGTAAAACATAAGTTGCAAATAAAAAGTAACTGACAAAGATAACTGCGTAGATACACTGATGTATGATCAGTGATTTGTAGGTTATTCAAGTGTAGTTAAGTAACTTTGAACAAGTAGTGAGTACCTCCTATTTGCCGTCGTCATTATTTTTCCTGTTATATGTTTTAGTAGAATATTTTATTGTGCAATAAATAATTGAGAAGAACATAAACACACCCTGGAGCTACAAAAAATCTCACATTAGGGCCACGAGAATTAAGTTTATAGTCATAAGCGGCACATAAAATATAAACTATTCATTGATTTAAAAGGAACCTTACCGTTATAATAAGATTAACCTTTAGACTGAGAAAGTATGTGATCAAATCAAGACACTGGTTGCTTACTAATACCAATGTCCTTTTCAAACATTGAGCAACGAATGTGCACACTCCTTATGGAGATGGCATATCAATGAAAATAGAATAAAAAAAATCTAATCTATCAAATATTTCGTGCTGTCGTATAGGGAGGCCTATGCCCAACTTTGGAAGTTTGTGGGCTGATGGGATTATGATAAAGTTTTATTGATGCGTGGAAAAATCTTTATTTTAGCAACTGGAATAACCCCTTATTTGTGACTGTTATTAAAATTTGGATGTTATAGAGTTCATCATCATCATCATCAGCCTATTTTAGTCCACTGCTGGACATAGGCCTCCCCTAATGAGCGCCATAGCGCCCCGTCTTCAGCTTGGCGCATCCTGCAGTCCTTCGTAGATCGTCATCCCTTGGCCGGAGGGCGCCCTTCACTACGTTTGCCGAGTCGCGGTCTCCACTCTAGAACTCTATTACCCCATCGGTTGTCAGTTCTGCGCGAGATATGGCTGGCCCACTGCCATTTCAACTTGCTAATTTTTTTATCTATGTTTTTGATGAGTTCGTTACGAATCCTATCCTTCAGAGGGACTCCGAGCATAGCTCTTTCCATAGCTCGCTGAGCGACTTTGAACTGGTGAACCAACCCTATCGTGAGTGTCCACGTCTCAGCCCCGTAGGTCATGACGGGTAGGGCGCACCGATTGAAAACCTCCTGCGTCGCAGGCGGACCTTCGCCCTCCGCGCCACAGACGTCATCAAATGTCGTAAGAGAGCTTGGTCAAATAAACATACCTACCTACTCATTATATAAATACCGCAATGCTTGAAAACCAAGGTTTTCAATCGGTGCGTCCTACCCGTCATGACCTACGGGGCTGAGACGTGGACACTGCTGGTTGTTTTTCCGCCTCGGAACAAATGATTATATTTTCTGTAGATATTTGTTCAGGGTGTTCTGGATGTTTTCTATGTATAGAGGTATAATAAAAAATATAAATATAAATAAATATTTAAATATTGCTGGACAATTCACACAGCATTATCTAGCCCCAAGCTAAGCAGAGCTTGTGTTATGGGTACTAGATAACTGATATAAATAATACAATACACTACATAGATAGATATTTTTTTTTATTATATTAATAAACATCCAGAACGCCCTGAACAAATGTCTGCAGATCGTACACACATTTGTCCACTATAGACCAAGTACATAGAATTACCAATGTTATTGAAAAAACAATGGAAGAAAAAAACGTATGTTCTACCGTTTTCCTGGACGTAGCACAGGCGTTTGATAACGTCTGGCATGAAGGTCTAATGATAAAACTGCGAAGAATGCTACCAAAACAATTCGCCGACCTACTAGAGTCATATCTATCAAATAGAGCTTTTAGAATAAGGCAGGAAGATGCCTACTCCGAAATAAAGGAGATTAAAGCTGGAGTACCTCAGGGAAGCGTATTGGGCCCGGTCCTGTACCTACTATATACCTGTGATATTCCAGAACTTGAGAATAACACTATCGCAACCTTTGCTGACGATACTGCTATAATGGCTGTGGGAACCACTCATGCAGAAGCCGCAGAAAAGGTTCAGATTGCAGTTAACAAAATCCACGACTGGACCATACAATGGAGAATTAAACTCAACGAGTCCAAATCAGTTCACGTTAACTTCACAAACAAAAAAGAGGACTACCATCCCATCTTTATTAACAACAAGCTCATCCCGTATGAAAATACGGCAAAATATTTGGGCATGACGCTTGACGCGAAGCTACGCTGGAAAGCTCACGTTAAGAAGAAAAAAGACGAGCTAGAACTAAGATACAAAAGAATGTACTGGTTAATTGGAAGAAACTCCCCTGTAACAGTACGCAACAAAATCTTACTCTACAAACAAGTCCTTATGCCAGTATGGACCTATGGTATACAGCTCTGGGGCTGTACCAGAAAGAGCAATATCCAAATAATCCAGCGATTTCAAAATAAAGTACTGAGGGGAATAGTGAACGCCCCCTGGTATATCAGAAATGACGACCTCCACCGGGACCTTAAAATCGAGTTCGTCGCTGAAGCTATCCAAAAATATGCAGAAGCTCATCAATTTAGGCTTCATCATCATGTCAACGTCGAGGCCATCCAGCTCCTTGACAATACAGACTTAGTGAGAAGGCTCAAAAGGAAAAAACCCTTTGAGTTAGTGTAGTGTAATGAATTTATACTAGTGAAATGAAGTGCAACAAACTAAAGAACACAAGAACAAAGTGTCTTCCCATAAATCTTATACATATATAGAGACAATAAGAAAGGTGTTAATGAACACGTTCATAGAATAAGTTATGCTAGCAATTTAGGTTAATTTCAAATTACTCATTAGCCCACGTTGTGGCTAGATCGTAATCATACTAGGGCTCATTCTTTAGAAGTAACTAATCAATGTGCACTGGATAAAAAAAAAAAAAAAAAAAAAAAAAAAGACTTATCTTCTTAAACGATGGGGCTAATTTATATTTTAGATTGATAGAATGGTTTCAACCACAGGTTTCAACCATACTTTTGATACATGTCCCTCTATCTAGAGTGGAAGATACAGATACCACTATGTGGCATTTTGTGACGTTACCATTGTCATATACTGGACTCAAAAACAAAGCCGATAAATGGTTGATTGTATGTCTTTGTATCTGGCCGATAAGAGCATGAAATTAGAATATGATGATGATGCGTGACACGATCATTTTACATTATGGGTATACACTGGGTGACAAGGGAATAAAACAAATTATGAAGGTCTAATATTTATCACCTGAATTCTAATTCTAATTCTAAGTGGGGGAACTACATAGGCCACGACATAGGCTGCTGTCTGTGGCTCCGGTCTTGAAAAGATGGTGGTTCAATTCACAGTGTCCTGTGATGATGCCCACCATCGTTCTGAGGTCCTCCCGGCTCATCTTGAGCATCGTTTTGGTGGTTTTCCTGTCTTTGGAAGTGAATATTGATTTGGTATGCTTGCAGTCTATCCGACGCTCCCATAGCTTTTGGTGTTCTTTTTCAGAGTTAAGTTTTAGTCTGTTTTTGACTTCCGCTGTGGGCGGGTTCGAGAGACTTACATCTTGTTGTGTTGGAGTTAGTTTCGCTCCTTCCTTTGCTAGTCTCACTCATCACTTGAATGATATAAGGCCTTATTTACGGAGACGCAGAGCGTGCAGCGCCGTGTGTAGTGGAGCGGTCCGCACTGAATTCAAACATATGGCGTTGGTAGAACTTGTTTACGGAGAAGCGTTTTTACACGCGTTTGTTTGATTTAACGCGTCGCACGCGGCGTGTAACGCCTCTCTTCACGGCCCGCCTATCCATAAACATCAAAACTAATTGCGATATGTTGTTGTTTACGCGTGCAACGAGGCGTCACACGCGACGTGCACCGCCACTCTGCACGCCCCGCATTTCCATGAACATCACCGTACATTGCGATATGTTTGTGTACGCGTGCGATGACGACGGGGAAGTCGTACGCGCCAAGGCTAAACTTTAATTACAAAGTTTGAGCGTAGCGCGTGACTCAAGAGCTGGAGAGTATCTGGCGCAGCGCATCATCATTGTCATACAGTGGAGCAATGCAGCCAGCGTCTTGGGAACGCTTGCGACTAGTATTGATTTAGATCAGTTGAGCTACATGTAGATTGTCTGCAGTTAGCTCATTAATTACAGTTAATACTATTTCTTATTTGTTTCTCTTATTTGATTGTAGTTTTCATTGTTAATAAACCTACAAAGTCAGGACCATACATCCAAACCTCATGACAAATCCAAGCAGGCAAATCCCACAGGCTTAGCATGAACCTAGCAGGCAGAATTAGTAACAGAAACTTGCCGTGTGAAACACGCCTGACCGCAATCTATTGAATATGTTATCATTAAGCTAGCAATAGTGCTCTAACTTGCCTTGTGAGAAATGGGAACAGGGGGTTAAGGTGTCACAGACGTAGGGATCTTAATACCTTAATGTAGTATTGAAGTATCAAATGTTTTCAGTTTGGTAATTTAAAAACAAGCGAATTTTCCAGACAATCAGTAAGTGTTGATAAAAATCACGCTTATATTTTACATTATTAGGGATTGCTTATTTCAACCTTCAAGATACAAAAATTTGGCAAATAAATAGCTTTTTCTATAGTAAAGTATAATAATTTGCAATCTTTATCATCCCCTTTCATTTATTTTGAGTCACAACATTTGGCAGCCGTAGGTATTGCATTTGTTACAATATGTTTAAGGTAACAAAACAATTGTTATTTATTGATGAGTTGAGGTCATCATAATTATCAGTGTCAAGTGTACACACACACCCAAGCGCAGCATGCTTGTGAATTTCCATTGCCTAAAATCCTCAACACAATCTATCTTACAAAGTAGGTTTTTATCACTACATTTTCACTAATAATATGGTGACTCTGCCGTTTAAAATATTTACAATATTATGACAAAATAAGCATCCAAGCATTAGTGTCGATATATAAAGTTTTGCCTATGATTTTGGATTTCCTGAAACTCGCAACAAAATTTATATATATTAACAACGATCCCAATAACAAGCTCCCAAACCATTATCGTACCATATCTCAAACTAGCTTTCCGCATAGGAAGCTAGTGCTCGAAGCGCGACGCGAATGCATAGTAAACATCCTGTATTACACCGAATTAATAATGCTAAAGCACCTAATGCATACGCTTCGAACACCTTGTAGAATTCAGTTAGCAGAGGTTGCGATTAGCTTTAAAGCAGTTTAACAGGATCATTGCGACTAGACTGGTGTATCTCCCTACTCAGACCACGTACGTCCACAACTGAACGCCTCTGAACGAACTGTAAAAAGGGATATTGTCACAATCACCATGCTTGAGGCAAATTGGTGATTGCAGTGGAGGTATAGTTAAGGTATGGTGAAAGTCCTCTTGCTTACGCATTGGGCTCTTAGTGGGTCCGTTATGCGTTGTTTCGTTTGCTAGCATAGCCAGCCTAACTCCACCCAGAAGCGTAGAATCTTTCTGTGTTATTCACAGGCTTAGCGGAGTGACCTTGGAAAGGAGTATTTCTAGTCGTTGTGCATTCCAGGACTACATGGGCAGCTGCTTTGACACTTGAGGGTTGACCATCGCTTCGATGGTTAATATATCTCTCAGACTAAAATCTCTCTTGTTTCTGTCCATGTCCATTTGGACAAGGCCTTTATGCGGCACTTACAACATCTACGGGCATGTTAAACGGGTAAATTCATGCACCATGGTCCTCCTCAAGTGTCAGTAATAAGCGTTGAGGCAACTATCTACCTATCTATTTACGTGATTTTCCTTTCTGAAACTGCTGCTATTTCATTCAACTGCATTCCAGCATCATAATCGAGACAAGTTATTCACTTTATTGTGGTAAGGTAAATGTTTTGCCATTATGCGTACAAGGTGTTTTTGTTTAGGGGCCTTAAAAATTAGTTTGAAAAGTAGAATTAAACAGAAACCACCAATAATTTTGAGCCTCACTACAAAACTCATTACTAAGGATAATGTTTTGTATTCAAAAGTGATCCCGATGAAATCTTTTATTTACTATAAAACAGCCAGAATAAATCCACGAATCCATCAGTTTATAAATTGGATCAAGCATTATTTTTAATAAATATTTATTTTGTTCGAAGCCCTGGCCACAACGTTGTCAGTCGATATGAAGGATATGATGGACGTTTAATAATGCCTGCATTGTCTATTTTAAATCGTCACAAGGCCCGAACAGATTGCGCTGAAATTTCGCATACAGGTCATTTTGATCCTGGAATTAAAAATATGCAATTATTATTATTAATAATAATAATAATATTGAGCCAGTGAAACACTATTGTTTTTCTAGTGATGTCTATGTCTATGATGGAGAGTGGCTAGGCTCAATGGAAAAATCCAGATAGTGCTTACGAATTTATTATGTCTAGGTCACAGTTGGGTTCGTTGTCTCCGAATATCACGTTACAAAAACTATTGCCACTGGCCTTAGCTGGAGCGGGGTCCGATTCAGTAGTGAGACAAGTGGATCCAGGTATGGCAGCAACAGTAGTGCAGCGCGCACTTGATAATCTTTCCGGATATTAGAGAATTACGCCGGATATTGGTAGCAAGCTCGTCGGGAACGGATAGCGTCAGTGTAGCCGTGCCGTAGAGGGGCCGACGACGGGGTAGTGCAGAGGTGAAGCCGTGGGCAGAAACTAGTAATTCTATAAATTGCAAATTCAAACACAACCTGCTGCTATTGCTTAGTGCTTGCATATCCTCCCTCCATCCGTTTGAATTTTCCGTATTCGGGTAGATTTTTTTCGTTTTAGTGCTATCGCCTAAAGTTTTATTTTAGTTCTTTAAGTTATATGTTTTACTAACCTAAATTTGCAAGTACTTGCAATCAAAATTCTTACCTCTTCATAAACATTATCTCAACATGAAATATTTCATAGACAATAATGATAAAATATGGCTTTCTATAATTGATGCCCTTAATAAGTTAATTTGGTACGTTGTAAAGGGCCATTACATATACCTATTATAAAGAACTGCCGACAGAATGTGGGCCAACAGCTTTATTGCTTCCGCAGTGATGACGTCGTCACTATATATACTATACTTTTAAACCATACATCGGATTTAACTCTGAACTTTGTTTATCATGGACATAACATGGTTTGCTTCAAGGTGCACTAATATAATTAAATGCGAAAGCTTTGATATATTTTCTGGTGGTACGCCAAAACTACCGAACGGATCGAGATGAAAATTTGTACATAGTGCCTAGAATTATACATTTTTTTTCGGAAAAATGCTTGCAATGAAGGTGCCTAAAGCTAGAATTGCATATTTTAATATGGAATGGATGGATACTCAAAGAACAGATGGGTGAGTTAAGTTGTCAATAGTATAACTCAGAGCTCAGGTGTTTAGATTATTTATCGGAGATACAACCCGGTCACAATATCTGTGCACCTCTCTGGAATGCGGCGCCTCTCCCGCTTCCCCTGTCACCTCTCCGCGCACTCCCCGGTGCGACAGTACGGTTAGCACCTTCGTTGACTGTGACGTTGTTGTTGTTTTATTTTTTAATATTTATTGTTAAGTGTCAGGTGCACAGATATTGTGACCGGGATATAAATGCTATCACAATTGTGTGACAAGGGTGTTCCGTGTTCGCAAAATTGTTTTTCAAAAATGGGAAAATGCTTCTATCTCTATTGTGAAACCCAGTTGCATAAAGATGATAAGAGACTAGAGAGTATTAAAATCTAATGTAACATTCTTACGAATGGTACAATACAGACAAATGCTAAGATTCCTAAAGCATTTCTATGTAATTTTACATTCTTAAGAATACTTGACGCTGTGTTCGACGACATGCTCGCTCATGGTAAGTGAGCATATAACATGTTGCATTTCTTTCTACCTTGCGAAAATTTTCCCTAGGCCCCCTTATCTCACTCCCCGTTGCGCTGTTACCCGCGTGCGTGCTTTTGTTCAATAAAATTTTTACCAAAACGCTCGTTGGGTCATGTTCGATATGTGGTTGCAGTATATTTAAAAACAGCGATCGCTAGATGTTCTGTTACTTATAAAAGCTCTAGTATATACTCACCTTGGTGTAGTTTAGAATTTGCACCACCCCAACTCTTCACGCGGATGGATATCCAACGGAGGCGGGCATCAGCGCCCGCCGCAAAACAATTCTACCACCAAACTGCGAACCCCAATCCGCAGGACCATATAGCTATGGGCATTACCCCCATGAGATAAAATCCAAGGGCTTATCAGGGGTAGGCCTACGCCTCCTTTATTGGTCCACAGCCAGACGTAGGGTCTGGCTGTGGACCAATAAAGGCTGTTGAGGAAATTCACCTTTAGGGACAATCATTTATAAAACGATTACACAGGTTCTTATTACTAAATTGTTAGGTACGTATTGGTTAGCGATTTGGTTGATAATAGTGTATCGATTCAAAGCCATTAAGTAGGTGGATAAAGGTTAATTTATAGGTACTGAGCATTGGTACCTACGACCTCTAAACAATCAGGTCAGCCACATTGATAATACGAAAATACCTAGTTATTAATTATCATAAATCATTTTAAATTATGCTGTCAGCAAGTGCAAATACACGCAAAAATATAGAGTTAGGGCTTGGGTAGAAACAGAATAATTATGGAATTAGTTTATATGTTCATCTTCCTAACTACCAGAGGCAGAAGGCAGAAAAATACTCTAGTCACTACTACCTACACAAATACTTTAAAATCTTTATTTCTTGGCTAAGACTCTTAATTAAATGATAAATTTACATCATCATCACCAGCCTTTATCTTGCTACTGCTTAACATAAGCCTAATGAGCACCATAGCGGTGACGCTATGGCGCTCATTAAGCTTATGTCCAAACACACATTATTATCCACACCTGATAAAGATCGTTTATATGAGTATAATAATAAGAAGGTACCTGGGTGACCGAGCTTCGCTCAGGTTTTTTTTGGTAAATTGTGCTTATTAGAAGTTATAGTAGTACCTACTATTCGCCAATAGCTGGCAGGAAGAGTCAATTGAATACGATAAATCTAGTTATTGATAACATAATTAAACTAATAAAACGACATTTTCTGAAAATGAATCCTAGCTAGATCGATTTATAGCCCCGAAACCCTCTGTCTTCTAGATTTCATGAAAATCGTTGGAGCCGTTTTCGAGATTCGGATTATATATGCAAGAATTGCTCGTATAAAGGTATAAGATATATGTATAATCGTTGGGGAGTAAAGGTTCTCGATTGGCGACCGCGATGCAATGCCAAACGGAGTGTGGGAAGACCTCCCACTCGATGACCGACGACGATGACATTGTAGCGGTCGTAGGGAGTCGATGTATGAAGGCGGCTCAGAAGGCATAGCCAACCAGCATTCGCTATGAAGCGAATCGAAAACAGTTGAAAGCTTCGTTGGCAAAAATTCGAAAGAGATCACGTGACATTTCTAAGGCATATTTCAAACCCATACATTTTTGGACTTATCTACTAACCTTTTTTGACATCGATTGTTACATTTACCCTCTGGACCGCTATTCTTGGGGTTTTTTGGGGTAGGCCTATGTTCAGTAGTGGACGTATACGAGCTGATGATGGTGAAAGAAGAACAATTTTCAATAGCCACCATCGTCTCCGGTACTGCTGGCAATCGAGTAACAAAATACCAGTTAGCATCACTTTAACCATTGCCAGCAGTGTGTTTTTTCAGTAGCCATCGCATATTCACCATTGATAGAACCATTTCTCGGTTGATGCTGCATAAAAAACCATCATAGCTTAAGGGTTGTTTTTATCACAGGTTTGGTGAGGAGATCTTGTTATTTCCAATCATTACTGAGTTTGTTTCATAGTAATTTATCTTTAAGTTTATGAGTTACACCGTTTTGTTTAAATAGGAGTCGAAGTAAAAAAAAACACATTACTCGTCGATTAAAAGAGCGTAGATCACTCATTTTTATGCACTGTAGGCAGAATCGCACTGTTAAAAAAAAGAAGACTAATAAAACTCTGCTTAGTTTCCAATGTGAAAATACCTTTAATTATTACGTAGTATACCTAGTTTTTCGTGTACACTGTTTGACTGATTGCCGGACGACATGACACTCAATTACATACTCGGGTACTTAACAAATTGATGTTATAAACACTTGAGTATAATAAATCATATGGAACTAACAAAATATTTGATATGATCTATTGTTTTTATACATTTTGAAGTAGATTTAAAAATTTCTTTAATTTTTATATTTTTACATTATAGCACAAGATTTGATAAAGAAGCGGTCGATTACATTGACCTGCCACAGAGATCTTTCTGGGCCCTGAAAATAAAATACACAAAGATTCTTCAAGAAGCAACGCAAATAAGTTCATATTTATCTTAATTTTGATATCTAACTGGGCTAAAAAAAAAAATTGTATCCAAGCTGGTACAAAAAAAGTTTATTATAGCTGAGATTTACAACATTTCAGTCCGATCCGTAGTATAGTTTAGGCGACACATTACAAACATCTATTCAAACTTTCGCATTTTGAGGTAGAACAAGTGTCTGGTTTCGGCTTCGCACGCATTCTTTCTATGGAAACCTTTTCTATCCCATGGAAACTGATTGATGAAAATAGAGAAAAGAGAACTGAACAGATGAAAATAGAGTATCCTATGTTTGATTCTAGGTTTAGAATTACCTAAATGCAAAATTTCGGCCTGATCCTTTCAGTACTTTGGGCGTTGGAAGAGGTAACAAACATCCAAACATTCGCTTTTTGCAGATATAATGTTGCCTGTGTCTTTCTTCGGTGTAACACGGTGTATCATCTACATATTTACATTCTTGCTAACATTAAGATCCGTACATCCATCTTGGTGTAAAAAAACAGACAATGTATTTTTTTCATCTGTTCTTGTTTAAGGCATCAGTTTGTTACAAAACTGAATGATTGAAGAGTCACGTACAAATAGTCAAAACCACACCAATACTTATCGAGTTAAAGCTTATTATCCATTGAATGATCGTCTGCCATTCACAAAATTATGGTTGATTAACTGAATAATTTCTATGGATGTTGTGATTACATCATTGCACTCACATTTGTGATATTATGTTAATGACATCGAACTATTGATCCACATGTCGATATCTAGATAATAAATTCTACTGTGAAGATCTTTGTATTTTAGGTGAAATAATTAAAAGTATTTTTTCCTATATTGTATCTATATCTATCCTATATTCCAATAAAAAAACGTCGTTTAAAGCCGCAGCCCAAATACCTTCTTACTTACCACGTTACGCTTAACTAAGGTTAGTGTAAAGAAAAGAATGAAAACCTGCTGCAATTTTTTTTAAGCTATTGCATAGCTTCTATCGCGGGCCTTGAGCGCGGGGACCGAATCCAGAAATTCCGTAACGAAAAAATCTCACGCTCCCCACTCCGACCGGAACAGCGGTGATACTTTTTAGTTTTGCCATCTATCGATGAATAGTAGAACTTTTAATGACTTTTTGAAATATGACGTTTGTCTCTTTAGTTCAGCAACTCGCCTCTAGATGGCATTGCAATAGCTTTACCGCGGCAGTCCCCGAGTGCCACACGTCTTTTTTTTATAATTAATGTTTATGGGTATTTAAAGAGAGAGGCTTTCCTCCTCAATAGATTGTACAAGCTTCGGGTAATCTGTGGTGTCGGAAGAAGCCAATCGGAGTAGATTCAAAATTGGGGGTAATATGTGTCCAACACAAATAAGGTTCGTAGTTAACCCGCTTACATAATATCTGTAATGGATTGTACAAGCATTTGACATAGTTCAATCGGGCCTATACTGCTGTCTCTTCAATCCATATGCCTACAATCTCTTATGAGAGGACTTTATAGAAAATTAGCTGAGCCCCGCGGTTTCGCACGCGTTGTTCCTATGGAAACGTTTTTATCCCACGGGAACTGATTTATGGGATATAAAGTAGCCTATGTTTGATTCCAGGATTAGAATCACCTGTTTGCAAAAATTCAGCCAGATCCGTTCTGTACTTTTGTCGTGAAGAGGTAACAAACATCCATCCATCCATACATCAAAACAAACTTTCGCATTTATAATATTAGTGTGATGTGGGTCCATTTTTTTATGGTCAAAACACTTTTCCCTCATGAATACCTAGGTATATTTATGGAGACAGGTCGTCTGAGCTCAACAAGTCGTTATAACCATAAATTAATCAAAAGTAAAAGTGTAATAATCAAGATCTTCCGAAACCGTTGGTAATTTCACGAACCTCCTCGAGCTTGCGTTTGTTTAAACCTCTACTATGGAAATTACTCGATTTAAGATAAATAAAACTCCAATTTCAAAGGCTTTTTGTCGCTTCTTTACTTAAGTCTACTTAACAAAGCGACAGAAATCATAAATATCACTTTATTTCATGTATTTTTGAATTGTAACGTCTTCCAAATGTCCTATTTAATAACGTGTATTAAATTTTTATGGAAATAAAGAGTGATAGCGATTGAAAGATTGGTAAAAACATGGGCCTAATTCCACTATTTTTTTAAACAAAATGCTATAATGGTGCCATAATGGCGCCATACGATTAAGATAGAGATTTAGTCGTAAATTTGTTTGGTATTCGAATACCATACGATTACAATCTCTATGACTTATAATATCGTGTCAATAATGTGGTGGGGCATATAATCATAATCGTAATAGTCATAGATATGGCATAAACAAAAAAATATCGTGTTAGTAGAATACCAAAAGGTGTCAATGGCGGTGATTGTAACGCGATAATGAAGCGATAATATTGTCATAGTGAGGCGATTGTGTTAGCGGAATAAGGCCCCTGGTCAAGTTTCCACGCGCAGTGAAAATAAAGTATGTGGTCGTTGCTGGAAAAAAAATCCACCATAGGTAAATACGCGAGGTACCTACATTTAATTTTTTTTTTTCATCAATAGATAAATAAATAAATCGTTTATTTCTGAAGGTCTTACAAGTAACATAAATTATTAGAAAAATAAAATAACTATTGTGTTCAGTTCAGACCTATTTCTCCGTTTGGTTCAACTCCTCGCTCTAACTAAGTTTTGCAACTTGTGATGTAGACGCGAGGGATCTCTACCTCTCGGCAAATAGCTTACAGACAATATTATAAGTTTTGTTACAGTTCAGATGCAACGATTTTTATAAAAGTAAAAGTAAAAATTTAAACTACATACAAGACAAAAGTCCCAGTAGGTACCTAAATTACACGCTAATTAAATTTTAAAGAATTTAAGTGTCTAATCGTTTCAGCCAGTGAGGATTATGTATGTGTATGTGTGTGTGTGTGTGTGTGTGTTTTATTGTATGTGTGCGTGGTTGTTTGTATTTTTTTGTGTTTTGGAGAATGTTTGTTTTTATGTGTTTGTGTTTAATTGTGGGGTTCTGTGTATTGCACAAATAATTAGCATACAGTTTTAAGCAAGTTTTCCGTGTTGTTGTAATCTAGACTAAGCAAATATGTTTTAGTCTTTACTTTGCACTCAGTATAAGTTAGTTCTCTTAAAGAGATTTGTTTGCTTATGATGTTATAGACATACGGGGCCAAAAAAGGAAAATGTTTTTGTGCTGATTGGGTATTACAGAGTGGTGTTGTATATACTCGATCCTTCCGCCTACTGAGTGATGTCTCGTCCAACATTGGGCTTTTTTGATGCTGTCTCAAAACAAAATGCTGTATACACAATTGCTTAACAGTGAGTAGTTTACAGTCCGCGTATTAGATATTCATTTTATTTATGTAATTATCTATATCAAATGTTAAGGCTCTTCATGTCATAACACAGATGGTACAGATGGTATACACGTAATATTATGAGTACGTAGATTACCATTGCACGACGGGTGTATATCTTAGGTTCGAGATACTATCGAAATTCGTTCGAAAACCCAAAGTAAGTTTTACTGGAAGCGTCCGATTAAGTTGCCTCGATGATGTAGCGATGTTATCATTTGATTAAGGCGCTTGTAATAACACAGAGCGGTTTATTTATTGGGGCTGGGTGAAATTGCACAAAACGCTTCCAGATGCTTTATGTCTGGGTTCCAGACTTAACTGACTGCATAATTTGAAGATTAAACTTACCTGAGTTGCCTCAGGTAAGTTAAATCTTGAATATTATAATAGTTTTGGATTTAGACCCCGATTTGACCTTCACGCTGCAATCTTGTCCAAACTTCAATCAGGGAGTAGGCACCTAATAGTTTTTTTTTATGTGACAAAATCACGTATGAAGGTTTCTAATTTTTTATATACTTGATATAATTCGCAATTGTATTAGCCAATACTAAAACATGCATCGCTGTGTGGTGGTGGCTTTAAATTTGCACCAATCGAACTCTTCCCGCGGATGTCGTAAGAGGCGACTAAGGGATATCCAACGGGGGCGGGCAGCACGCCCCCTGCAGAACAATTCTACCACCAAACTGCGATCCCGAACCCGCATGCCCAGCGTGGGGATTATAACCGTAATGGTTATAATCCCCATGCTGGGCGCTGTAGGTCTCTATGAGATAAATGCCAATGAGGCGCTTATCGGGGGAAGCCTGCGTCCAGTGGTGGACCAATACAGGCTGTTGAGGTTGAGGTGAGAAAAAACTTAGGAAAAACACTGCTATTTATGGCATATTATGATGCTTTATTATTTATGTAAGTGTAAAGTTTAGTTATCATTAGTAATTATTTTAAAGTACGCACAATTGTCCTGTAAGTAAGTTCTATCTGATTAGGATATTTGCTTTTAGCAATATTTTTGCCTAATAAACATGATTCTACCTAGTTCAGGCACACGAATTATTTAATACCATAAGAATTTAAGATAACCTTTTTGTAATCTGTCTAGCTCTAAGTTATTCTGAATAAAATTATTATACATAAATATATATACAGCAAAATCGGTTAACCAATAACGGTTAACCGATTTTGCTGATTCTTTATCTATTGTATCGATAATGATCTGGAAGTGGTTCCATATAAATTTATTTTCATGGGATTAGTATGTTTCCTCTAAAACTTTAATTTTTTTAAATATTTTTGAGTAATCACGACATGCACCAAAATTTATGGTATTAACTGCGTCAGTTCTTTTAAATTTTGAGGATTCTTTCGTACAATAAGAACAGTAAAAATTGATTTTAAGGCATAAGTTTAACTCTAGAGGGATATTTATGAGCGCCGAGATATTGCAAATGCCTCTGAATACTTAAAAAGTATTCAGAGGCATTTGCAATATCTTACCTTCTACGATGTTTTTAACTTTAAAAATCAAGGCCTAAATCCGATACCTACGTATTTTAAAATAAACTTCAAACAACGTAGGCTCGAAAAATATCAACAAACAGGCTAAAGCTTTCTTCGTCGTTTCTTTACTTTAGTCTACATGCGGAAGCAAACAAAATCAAAAATACCACTTCATTTCCGTGTCAGTGAATTTTTTAATATGATTTGACCTTTTCTAAGTGTACATTTATTCTATTTATGGAAATAAAGCATTTTTGAGTTTGAGTTTGAGTATAATTAAGCATTCTGAATTCATTGTTACTCGGAAGAAATCTTATTTGATTTCGTTCTTTATGTTATAATTTTTATTTATTTTACTTTAATTAATAGGACCTCCAACACCTGCCAACATAAATACGAATAGGTACTGTAAAATTGCTTTTGTTTTCAATAGTTTTTCTATTTTTGGAATAGGGTATATGCATCGATTTTTTTTATTGTTTTAATCGATTCTTCAGGTCATTACTTAACCGAGGAATGATAAGACGCTCACTTAATTTCGCATTAACAAGGTAAAAAAAACAAATCAAAACTACAATTATTTTCGGGTGATAAAAACGCTGCCATATTGGCGCCATGTTTATGTGACGTCGACGTACACACTTGATTAAAACCTTTGGTGACGACCTCGGTAGTGATCAACTCAGGAAAGAGGTTTTCCGAAAAAACTGAAAATAATCGACAATACGAAATGTCAAGTGGGCAGAATAGTGTCAAATCAAGGTGCAGCAAGCAGAATAAAAAAAGAAGAAATGTGTACAGTGATGTCACGTCCGCTCTAGTCAATGGCGTAGCGTTTTGAAATTTTGCGATTGAGATTTAAAATATCAATTTTTCAATGGTTAAATTCTACAATAAAAACATCTCAAAATGCAAAAATAAATATGTAGATATGTTTCTATATCAATAGAGAATACGTATATATTTTTTTAGCCATTTTGAAATCACATGCATATACCCTATTGTTTTGTATTGCTATTAATCAGAGGGCCTAGACAATCTAACAGTCGATGTCGAAAGCGATAGTAGAAAAGGCATAAATTTTTTTCTTTTTGTTTGACATACCCCTCAGATATGTCACGTGATCTGCTTCGAATTTTTCTCTACATATCTTTCAATTGTTTTCGATTCGCTTCATAGCGAATACTGGTTGGTTTCAGGGATGCCCATGGGCTATAAAGCAGTTCTAACGACCTTACCTCGCGAAGAACCGACAACCGCTCGGCTAAACATGTTCTTGGAGATCGTGACTCGGCAAACGCAGTGTGGGACGCTGTTCTGGTAGGTGGGAAAATGATCTGCGAAGGACTGCAGGCGGGATTCCGCAAGGTGAAGACAGGGCGCTACGACACTCATTGTGGGAGGCCTATGTCCAGCTGTGGACTAGGTTGATGATGATGAACGAGCCTACATAATGGTTCAGTTACATGTTAGACGAGTCGTTTCTAGCCTCGATTCGCATAAGCTTAAGTCACAGTAGGAACTATTATTTACTTTAAAGTTTCATGGCTCATGGCGAGCGGTGTTCAATAATACCTTACTTAAGGATTTTTTGGCGATGGCGTAATGTAGTAGGCGGCCTAAAGTTCACGCACACGACAGACGGTACAAATCTGTCATCAAAAACGTTTTAAGTAATAATTCAGATCAAATATAGAGAATATACTGTTGTAGTGACACAGTTTAGCTTATAGTACGCGGCGCAAACGCGTTTCGCTAATTCAGCTTTTTCAGTAGTTAAGCCGTGTCTCGCCAGTCATTCCACCAAGCTCTCCCAGAGAACACCTACCCTAGTTAAAGATTACAGATTATATTAAAGTCACTTCATAGAGCCTCATTTGAGTAGTCATATCCTGAATAAGGATTAAAGATAAGCAAATTATTGTAATTTCATGTACGTGTGTCTTGTGTAATGAATAGACTCAGTTTAATATAATAACTCTTTTATTCCAACCAACCCACAGTAGCTAAAGTAAAGACTAAAGTATATATTACAAAACTGTCTTAAAATCAAAACAGGCAAGAAAGTTTCAATGTCTTCCCTAAGCTTACCGTAAAATAATTAAAAGTTTAATCCTGCCAAGATTACGTCGGCATGTAAAATTTTACACCGTCGTCGAAGCTTTATAATCCTCCGCAGGTTGATATTACGATATTACCGTATGAGGCGAGGGTAAGCTTTGTAACACACATTTTACATAGACCATCTAACCCGAACGATTTATATGATTTATAGGGCGTGACGTCACGACCCCGAACTCCTCAGTTTCGGGGCGCTACTGTGAAACGATGAGAGCGATATATGATTTGTAGTAAATTTATGTTATTGATGGAGTGACTCGCTCAGGCTTAGTTGCCTAAGTCAGGGCATCCAAGGCCTTAGGTACATCGAACCGTTCAGCTTAATTCGATTCAATTTAGTTTTATGTAATTTGAATTCTTTAATATAATTTTGTATGATCCAATTTGAATTGAGTAGGTAGATTAAGAATATTACAATTTAATAAAAGAGATCTTTCTTATAAAATATGGATCACAATTATAACTGAAATACAATAGCTAGCTAACTGCGAATGTTGTCTAAGCAAGTCACGCCTGCAACGCAGGAGGTTGCGGGTTCGATTCCCGCCTCGGGACAAATGTGTGTACGATCTGTAGATATTTTTTCACGGCGTTCTGGATGTTTTCTATGTAGAATAAAAAATATTTATCTATTTAGTACTTATTGTATTATGTATATCAGTTATCTAGTACCCATAACACAAGCTCTGCTTAACTTGGGGCTAGATAATGCTGTGTGAATTGTCCAACATTATTTATTTATAAATTGACCAGATGATAAGATAGGTAAGATCGATACAAATCCTACATTTTCCTACAGTTGTTATGTTACAGTGTCTTCGATACTGTAGCAACTGTAGGGCTGACCCCCGTGATCAGGGTTCTATTTGTGTTTAATGTTTTTTTTGTACCTACCAATAAGTTATTCCAGTTTTCGGGGGCTTAAACTAGACTTCAAAAAAAATATTTCGAGTTTTCTTCCTTGAAGATTTTTCTGATGAGTATCTGGCGCATTCGGGCGCATTCGGGGAAACCTGGAATTCAAAAAAATCTATTCCAGGTTTTCACGATTCCCCTTAGGGGGGATGACGCTTTCAATTACTTTTAAGTGTGCTTAATCTTTTTTGTACCTACCAATAGGTTATTCCAGTTTTCCCTTGAAATCCTCTTTAAAGGGGGAAAACTGGATTAAAAAAATACGATTTTAGTTTTACCCCTTGATATTCCGCCTCACGGGGATGACGCTTTCAATTACTTTTAAGTATTAACTGTGTAAAGTTGACTTTTTCTTTTCGTACTATTTATGTTTTCATCAAGATTTTTATAGGCATGATATCCTTAGCTGTATCAGACTTGATAGATTGATTTTGTTTTATATTTTATATTTTTTTTTAAACTTTAAATTGCCTTCAAACACCAGCTTTCAAAAAAAAAGAATCATGAAAATCGAACCACCTAGTAAAAAGTTCTAAGATAACAAACCTAAAAAAAATGCAGTCAAATTAAGAACCTCCTTTTTAGAAACGGTCGTCAAAGAGCACGATTCTAAGCTTAACCTACAACCTAGTGCTTTACTTAGGTAATAGTACCATATAAGCTCCTTTTTTGAAGTCGGTTAAAAACGGTCGTCAAAGAGCACGATTCTAAGCTTAACCTACAACCTAATGCTTTACTTAGGTAATAGTACCATATAACACGAAATCAGGTGACCCATTTGCTGATTGCGCATCTAGGATAGTTGTCTAGGATAATAAAACAGTACTGCACGAGACACATGGCTTAGTACCTTAGTACTATTGCGAGAGACAGAACAGATGGACTTAAAGACTGAACCCATTTAATTTTATGTTTAGTGTGATCTTTAGATAGATAAGATATAGATAAATATTTGTTTATTTTACCCAATACAATAGGAGTGGTTACAATAATTGACAAGTTAAATACATTGCGAGCTTTCGAGCTGGCAACCCGATTTTGGTACCAACATAAGAATAAAAAGACGTGTGGCACTCGGGGACTGCCGCGGTAAAACTATTGCATAGCATTTTTTATTAACATATGTGCCGGAGTGGGGGCTGTTAGGTTATTTTCGTTACGGTATTTATGGATTCGGTCTCCATGCCCAAGGCCCGCGATAGAAGCTATGCAAAAGCTTAATAAAAGCTTTTAACCTAATCTCTACGCTGATGACGATGATACTTAGCTTTAACCTCTATTATGTCTGTGTCCGAATCGCCAGCAGGGGTATTTTAATTCATTCGATTCATTTCCGAAGCGAAAACGTCAGATTCGAATTTGAATTCTATTCCGACGAAACTTTAGAACGCTATTTTGATTTGTCAAAAGTTTCCGATATCGAATCCGACGGCCTTTCCGACGAATTAAAATACTTCTCGACCTAAGAGTTTGATGATACTAATTTGTGAAAAATAATTGCCGAATAGTTGCTGCGCTGGACTTGTTAGCATTATTTTATTAATAAATTGACTATCTGCGCTGAAAAAGTGCCAGGATGACACAAAATCCAAAAAGGAGAACTGCTTTTCCTTAGAACTACTTTCCATATTTAAAATAATAATTATAAGAAAGCAGTTTCTTGTTTTCATAGTAGAACTCTAGACCCATCTTAACCCCACCCAAGGGGGTAACAAAGACCGTGAAATTAGTAATTAAAAGTCACGTGTGACAGAAGCAAGCTAACGCGGAGTTTATTTACCCGAGAACAAGCTTTTCTAAGAAAATGCTGTAACCAACCGTAAATTAGGCTAAGAAAATTGCGATAATTTGTTTTTCAATGATCTATGACTTGGAAAGATTCAAAGTACACACCAAGCCGATTTCTATATTCAGATTTCTCGTATGTATATCAACTGATGATGTTCATCAGTGGACATAGGTACGAGTGTTCCTACCCCTCCAATTCACCTTTACAGCCTATATTGGTCCACTGCTGGACGCAGGCCCCCTGATTAGCTTATTGGCTTTTATCTCATGAGGCTCATACTCATTAACCCCGGGCATGTGGTTAGGGATCGCAGTTCGGTGGTAGAAATATTCTGGTGGATATCCCTTAGTCGCCTCTTACGCTCGGGAAGAGTTGGGGTGATGCAAAAGTTTGTAATTGCAGAGGAGAGTTCGTAAGTTATAATCCAATCCAATGATCCTATCTATCCACGATTGTCTGGTAGAGATCGCTCGTGAGCGATAACACCGCCATTTGTCACTTAGTTTGTAAGCTGTTCTATTTTATTGTTTCTTTCAATAAATGTGCAATAATTTTTGTATACATTATATCCATAAATCTATACCTACTAAAATTGGCATGACTGTCTGGCCAAGCCCAGGTCAATGTTCCATGTTTTTCGGGAACATTAAGATGGGCACCAACTACCACCATTCCAACATTTCTTCGTACCAACTTTTTTGGCAGGTCAATAATAGTCTTTAAAGATATGAAGGTAACATTTTTAACTTAAAACTTTGACCGAAATTAGACCGACGAAAAGTTTCAGGAGCAATTAATTTTCATTTATCTATGGATAATCTTCAAAGTTGAGTGATTAACAAGCTATTCAAAATGTGACAAGGTAAACTTGTCGTGATTGGTAGGTAATAAACGTTACTATATTTAGTTTATACGTTAAACGTAACGTAACGTTAATCTTTACACTTGACCCTTAATTTATAACAAGAACTTGCCTGCTTGAAATAAAAATTAGTATAGTAAGTAGGGACAGTTAAGAAGAACGAGTACTTATTCGTACCTACGTAGAGATAACCACTTTTAAAGGAAACGCTGAGTTTACCTAAAACATTTTGTGGAGGGAATGTGTCTTTTTAGCATGGTTTATCTTTTCCTACTTTTACATACACAGGTATGTTTGTACAAGTTGTTAGAGATAAACCATTCTAAAAAGGCCTAACCTATTTTTCAAACGACGAACAAAGCAATCAAAAGAAAATACGTGAGCGCGTCTTTGTTTGAACTTCGCCCTAACATTTTTTCAACCAATTTGTAAACAGCACGTAATACAAAACAACTTTTACTTCCAACACTGTTTGGGAAAGTAAAACGTCACATACATGAATACCTTTTCCCCCCACACGTCTGTATAACGACGCGAACACAAAGAACCCTAAAAGTAGGGTAAACATTTATAGGAAATTGAATATTCAATTCCATAATCCACCTTAAGGAGGGTGACTTTTTCCTACTTCCAAGTTTGCTCGGTAAATAAGAACTTTCATTTAATTAATATGATTTTGTTTAGTAAGAAATCAAATAGGCTTTCTTCTCTCATTATGGGTAAAGTTTTTCAATAACCTTATTGGACAATACGCCAAGGTTCGACGGGGAATGGAAATTAAGGTGACAGGCCAAATTATTAATTATTAATATTTATAAAGGTGAGAATACATTAGACAAAACGGGCCAATTGCCAAACTAAGTTTTTAATTGAAATTAAACAAAAACCAACGCAGTAATTTGAATTTTTTCACATGCAGGACTTTCCTAAAACCAGAGTTTCGATTGACCGTAAATTATTATTAATAATTTCTAAGCTTATCAAAGAAATGATTAATGTACACATAATATGTTTTATTAAAAAATAATAAATAAATTTCATACTAGGTATCTTCCGAGGTTTCAAAAAACGATTCTGTGCTCTGCTTACTTCTGGGGACTAGACGATACCTTTAGGAAATGTCTGGCAATATTATAGTATAGTGTAGAATGTGGCTACAAAGGCAGATAAAAAATAACAATACCTAACCGAAGAAATCAAATCATATCACATAAAGAAAAACTTTGATGCGACCTCAACGCGCATCCTTCCCTCGGTACGAGATTTGTATTATCTAACTACATGCACACATGGATCTCCATGTTCAATCCAACGATCCTATTCATCCATGGTTGTCTGGTAGAGATCGCTCTTGAGCGATAAGACCGCCAATTGTCACATATTTTGTAATGTTTATTTTGTTTGTTAATTATGTTTAAGTGTGCACTAAAGAATTTTCTATCTATCTATCTATTTACGAGAAAATGATAACCATTGAGTTGAAATCTCTAGGACTTCATAGGGACTCTAACGCAGTTAGCTCCACCTACAGGGGAAACATTGAAGTTTAACCAATCCTGTTTAAGTTGCAAGTTACATTTCCTTCTATTGACGAGAGGTATCGCTTTTGCTTAGTTCTTCAAGTTTTTGTGTGCGTTGTGCATAAACCACACACTATGACAACAAAACCCTGTGATAAAAAATACTGTTCAATATTTCTTTACGAAATTTTTAAAAGCCAACCTTGGTATTAGTGTCCAAGCACCTTTACATTTTCGGTCCTTTGACTTCGACCCTAATGAACTTAGGAGTTTTCAAAGTTTGGATCAAAATTTATGCCAATGTCCAAGCATTTCAGGTAGGCTAATTAATTCATTACAAAAGTTGAGGTGAGGTATGCACCCAGCTCAATTAAAAGCAAATGAGCTTGTCGTGATCGGTATTTATAACCCTCATTATGTAGGAATGATAAATGATTATCGATTCATTGAATTACACAGGTTCTGTTGTGAATTATTGTTGCTGACATTCAGACTTTGCTGTTCGTTTCAAGGAATAGGTATTTGGTTAATATATCTATCTAGTTGGTAATTAATACCTTCGACCCTGGGAGGATTACCTTGATATTTTGTTATTAGGTGATCCACAATTTGAGTAAAGGTAACGATATCTATTATTAATATTATAAGGAGGAAAGATTTGATTGTTTGTTTATTTTTATATGGAATAGGCTCCGATCCGAACTACTAGACCGATTCAAAAAAATATTTCACTATTACAAATTTTACTTTTCAGGTAATGATATAGGTTATATTTTATCTTTGAATTCCCACGGGAACGGGCACTACACGGGTGAAACCGTGACGCACTGCGAGTCGTTCAAAGTTAACAATCTAACAAGAACGAACCCGCAGTAAAGTTTTTGGTCATTCTAGTTTACAACATGGGTAATTTCTAAGAAATTAAATAATATCCCACAAATTTTCACAGTTGAAAATTTTTGGGATATTATTTGAGCCCGAAATAAATGTTGCGCCCTGAAAGAGTTTTTATGCATTGTGTACCCACTAAAACTACTTACACCGAAGACCAATACTGATGTACCTAAACGTATGCATAAAGTCACAATTAATTAAAACGATTATGAATAAAAACAATTATAACAGTTTTTCGACTTTAGCCTAGCCATCCAATAATCCAACGAGTAATCGTTGAATTCGTTGGATTATGGATGGCTAGGCTAAGTCGAAAAATTTCATTCAAAGAGTAATCTTTGCCACATGCCCAATAAATCATTGTCCACGCAATATTTTACACGGAACAATACACCACCCTACTTATAAAGTCATTGAGCTTACAATAATAACGTTGTTCCAAAGAAAACATTAACTTATTCCGTGACATAAAGCCATCTATCAGGGTACAAACTCCCAATCAACAAGTCATAATCGCATAAATCGCGCTGCACTGACAGCTACAATAAACTTTATAGCTAAAGGCGAAGACACAGTGAATGTTATTGCTACACATACATACATGATAGTAAGACCCGAGTTTACCAACAGATGTTAAAGTTTTTGTTTTGACGTTTTTCACACATGTTTGTAGATATTAAACGTCAAAGTTAACCGACGAAGCTGCCTAATTGTCGCTTTTTCTTTTGGTTAACACCAGCCTAAGTGTATCAAAGTTTGATAAAACATCCAAAAACGATTGAGGATTTCAGTGGCAGGGGGGCTGCTTCCGTGCGACACATGGGGTGGCGGGTTCTATTTTCGCCGCGAGACAATGTTATGTAAGTACCCGGCGAACTTCGTACCGCATTCTCCTTTTATACCTTCCTTGGACTTCTACAAATTTTTCAAAACCAAAATTAGCCAAATTGGTCCAGCCGTTCTCGAGTTTTTGTGAAATTATCAAAATGTCAACAGATATTTATACAAATAGATAACTTTAGCTCTGGAATGGCCAGATACTGTTTCGTGAAAACGTAAAGGAAGTGCATAATGGATTAATTAACCTGTCCTTATAAATGGTAATTGGTAATTCACTGACACTGAACTGCAGATTCTCCTGATCATCGTTCGCGAGGACGTCGGGTCCGTGCCAATAACGAATCACAATATTTATGTTAACTTAACTGTGACTTAACTATTAACCAAGAAATCAAATAAAAAAAAACAGTTTAAAAATAAAAAATAAAATAAAATAAATAACTGGACAATTCACACAGCATTATCTAGCCCCAAGCTAAGCAGAGCTTGTGTTATGGGTACTAGATAACTGATATACATAATACAATACACTAAATAGATAGATATTTTTTTATAATACATATTAAACATCCAGAACGCCCTGAACAAATGTCTGCAGATCGTACACACATTTGTCCCGAGGCGGGAATCGAACCCGCATCCTCCTGCGTCGCAGGCAGACCTTCGCCCACCTTGGCTTATCTGTTCAAAGAAGTTCTTTTATTCATTGAGGTCTATAGGCTTTATCTTGATTCTTTAGTGGTATGTTCGTATCTGGAAAATTCTAACTACCAGGATGTGCATGAAATAATTCCATAATGAAGTTCCCATTTGGTATAAAATGTGTAAGCTGCTTTACATCCATTTTCCAGGACAAGGTAGTGTAACAAATTGCTTAGGTGAAAACCCGGCGGTATCGTAAAGATTCCTTGCCTAGTTTCTTTAGAAACTTCGGGAATGCGCACTCTAGGGTATTAGTTTCTTTTTACAGCTTTAGAGCGAATTTGAAGCAAAATTTTGTTTCGAAACTACGTAATGTATTGCAGACTTAATGCGATTCTGATCTGAAATGTGGTGCTCCTAATTTTTGTTATTTTGCTCTTAATATTATATATGGAAAAACCATTTATCTTTATTAATGAATTATTCGATTCATAAATCAAATACTTACGGACTTACCTAGTGTAACTATTACTTACGGACAATTCACTGTTTAGGTGCCAGAACTGCTATAAAAGCAAACTGTTCTAATCTGTAACAAACACATTGCCATGCGTTTATGAAAAGGCAAACAGTCAGTTGCTGCGTTTGTCAGTAAGTTCAGTTCAGTGCTATGGTATCTATAGCAAATGCTTGTTTCTTGTTTGTTGACTTTTATAAATGCTTGTATAGGAACAGGAACATTGATTCAAAATTTGGGAGATAATCCATATAAATTGAAAACATAAGCCAATGTTGCCAAATTGAAAAGTTGCGTTAGCTATATCAATCCATTTACAAGCTAAGCCAAGCTAACCACAGGCGACTATTAATATAATAAACACACTAATTATGCATATTATGATGCGAATTTGGCAACACTGCAGTTTTAGTGGAAACCTCGCGTTTGGCAAATAGACTAATGAGAACACTTGGACGCAGAAAACAGGTTGCCAATTATTTCACCAGAGACCATAAAGGTGGACCAGGTCTCTTGACTTTGGTGCCATCCCTCTCTACAAACAACTAAAATCTGAAGTCGGAAAAGGGGTCTGCTTAGAAGTAAGTACTATTTGAGACAGAAAACTAAGAAGTGAGGCTCTATGATAAGACAGGTAAGTATTTTAGGATGATAGACTGTTAAATTATTTTTAAGAATGTTGATAAATCAGTTGCTTATACCGTACTTCATTGGTAGCTATAAACATACCTAGTACCTACATATGTAGGTATACTAACCAAAACCATAACTAAAAATCCTTTAGTATGAAAGCATTGCTTAGGGGTGGCAAGGGGTGGCAGTCCCTTCCACGGGTTAAATAGGTATCAACGCTTTAATCTAATTTCATAATCTTCTAATTACTTCTAGGTAGGTACTCAATTATATTTTATCTATTTTATATTTACAACGTTTGCCTGTATTTGCAAGCCGAAAAAGTAAATCTGGCAACCTGCTTTACATCCAAAGAGAACCTAACTAGACCCCTACAAATTATGTGACGTTAACCCCAATCAGCCTCGCGGATTTACTGGCAAGTGTTGCCATGTTTTTCATATTGCTTGGCAATGCCATAAAACCCCGGCAACCCCTTTTTTACTACACAAAAGGGAAGTAGAACCCGTCTATATGGATTCAATCTAAGTTATCGTAAGCCATCTATTGTAGCAAAAATAGGAACGGTTTCTTACCTCTGCTTTATTGTAAGGTAGCCTATTATTTTTTCAGTGTTTGTTATTTCCTACAATTTCAAAGGTGTATTATTTTCCTATTCTTTACCGACTGAATCAAATGTGATGAAGCTTGAAAATTCTTTTCATAAGTTTTATTAATAAAACACTAAACGTACCTTACACTTAAGGGTACCTAAAGGCCCGTAAGGAGTTAAATTCGAAACCTATACCGGAGTATTGAATTCGTAAAAACTTATTAAGTAACTAGCTAACCTATTATTTTTTCAACCTACCCGATATTAAATTCTGCTTTTGGATATGACATTTTCAACACCCATTTAGAGCTATGACTCCCCAAAACCACCCATTATAGGCAGAACAGCGAGTTTCAAACTATTATCACTTTAATAACACTTTTACGATCAATAAAGGACATGTTAATATTCAATACGGAGATTTTATAACCGAAGTTTTCTCGTTAGTTTCTCAACTTCTCGGCTCTTCGATACATCTAAAGTTAAGGCGATATGATAGTACTTTGGTACTTGTATTAATAGTTTGAACTTGGTACTTGGAATATTTTATTTACCTCGTTGTTACCCGGGAAGTTATACAGGGTTATTGATAATACACTGTGTGCACTGCAGGTTCTGAACACGTTTGTGAATACGCCAGGCTAATCTTATTTCTTTTTATTTGAATATTATATGATATTAATAAAAAATAGGTATTTCCGGGACAAAATGAATTACTGATGCCCGATCTTCCACTCTCACGCTTATTGTTACCTATTTAAGGCCAAAGCCGTTTAGAGTTAAAAGCCATTCTAAAGAACGATTATTGAAACGACTACGACTACTGCCAATAACAAACAAAGGGGTTTTCCCGACAGTTATTCGATTTTTTCTCACCTTTTAAACCTTCCCTAGACCTCCACGAACATTTCAAGACCAAGATAAGATAAATCCGTTCAGCCGTTCTTGAGTTTTAGCGAGACTAACGAACAGCAATTCATTTTTATAAACATTATTATATATATGTATGTATATAGAAGATAATGTTTAATTTATTACAACTACAAACAGGATAGTTGATTGTTTGTTCAGGTCATTTACCATTCCAGTCACACTTTTTTTATGTAACAGTTTTGGTTGATTGGAATTTTCATTTATGTTTTTACATGCATTGCTTAGAATTTAATTTTTTAATTAGACATAAATGAAATGGGTTAAAAAATCAACAGAGAACTAATAATAATTGATTTGGTTTTAAAAAATCTTTAAACCGAATTCAATTATATAGATCAAATTGCCAGAGCAGGATCATATTACAACGGGACCACACGGGAAGCACCAGTTTTTATATAAAAACAACATGAAAATCGGACCACCCAGTCAAAAGTTCTGAGGTAACAAACATAAAAAACAGTCGAATTGAGAACCTCCTCCTTTCGGTCAAAAAGTCGGTTAAAAAGCGAGCAAACATTTTCGTTACCAAAAGTTTTGTCCGTGGAAGGACGAACTTGGAAAGAAGCCTCCTCAGTCAAAATATTCCTGCATAGTTTAAAACAAAAACCGTCCATAGTTTGGCATTACCAGCTGTGCTAACAAACGTCCAGTTTTTCTGCCAAAAGATACTAAGAGCTTTTTGCTGCTTCTGGTGTTTCGTAATACGGACAAAAACTAGATTGGAATCATTTTGTTTAAGAAAGGTGGGATATATTTACCCGCATAAAGGTTCTGTCTTCCTTGTTTCTTTTGCTATTTTCGCTAAGTTTTGTATAGTTTTATTTGAAAGGTTGAATAGTGTAATAGTAAAATAAGTGTTTATAATATTTAAAACAACAATAAAAGTATGACTAAATAATGGTATACTTGGCAGTAATAGGTAAATTTTTCTCAGTCAAAAAATAAATTTGTAACTTAAAAAACAATCATAAAAAATTGGCAGTACGTGTACTGAGTAGGTAGGTATTCTATGATGATTTAGGTATGCAGTATGCTTGTCAACGTAGCAAAAGCACACAAAAAATACGTATCCATTTGTTAGTACACACCGAGGCGTGAGAGAATCGTTATAGGCAGAAAACATTTTCAGCAAAAACTTGGCAATGTGAAAAAGCTTTTAAATAAAGCCAACCATTTTCACGGAGCGTCGCGAAAACTGACAAAATCCGTCAAAAAATACGTTACCTTCTTGGCTAAGGTCCCGTGAACTAAGTTGCAGTCAGCTTAATTCTGATTAAATCCGTGCCACGTGCAAGTATTTTTTTTTTCAAAATCTCCCCAACATAATAATATGTACAATCTCGGCTATTAACTAGGTACACTCAAAAATACATCAGAATGGACCTGGAGTTTAATTTGAAAAATGAACGATGTTGTCGAAACCGTCGGCATCGGATCGCAAAAAACGCAGAACGGCCAATGGATTCTCCTTACTACGAAAGAGATTTTGACATTTATATTTTCTTAGCGATCTAAAACGTCAGTTAGTGACGCGTTCGAAGCATTTTGGTGGTAAGGTTGATTGTACGAAAGACGTAAGTGAACTCAGAACTTCATTCGTTTGTCAGCTGTCTACGACAACTCGAAGAAGCCTTAGCAGACGAACCAGGATTTTTCCAGACCATCTCGGGTAAACGAAAAAATAATCTTATTATTCAGCGGAAAATCATATTCAACCCTACAGTATCGCGATTAAAAATTAAAAAAGCAAGTCACGGTAAACTCATTTATATAGTGTCAAGAAATGACAGTTACTTTCTAACACAAAATATTATGGCGTTAATGGATTATTCGAATTATGTTGGCACCTTTCCATTTCAGTTTTAATTTTAGTAATGTGTCTTTTGTAGAAAAGTGCAAATTAATCGTATAGAATATTTCGAATCGTATATAATATTTCAAAATAAAGTAAAATACCAAAACAGTATACGTATCCATTGTTGGGATTAAATTAATTATTAATTTAACATATACAAAATATACAAAAAAAAATCTGTTAGCATGTAGAAGTTGATCTACACTATGTCCATTTTGAATGAGGCATAAACGTATACAAACCGCCCATACTTAACCTAAAATTCACTTTGTTGGCGCGTCCTTTTATACGTAATTTACATTACTTGTCGATTTTAGATCATCCCTTCAATAAAAATTGCTTACAATTATACCTGAAACTCGACGCCAAGCAAGTGAGTTTTTGTTATTTGTATCGTGGTTTATTTACTAACATGCTCCATGCTGGATGGATAAACCATAGTGCATAATGTGTTCAAACAACAAAATAAATTTATGAACTGTCAAGTTTTACTTTACAAATGCCAAGTCGAATAAAAACTCCTAAATTACAACCCAATCATAACAACTGACAATTATTCAAAGGAAACATTAAAGTCAGTACTCAAACTTACGGGTACCGTACTTATTCTGAATAAAAATTACCATAAACGAAAATCCTTATACAAACTTGTAATTTACTTGTCAAATGGATTAAATTATTCAATACAATTAGTTTTGAACTGATGCCGCGGGGTTTGAAAGTTCTCGTAAAGATTGAGCTTTTATACTTGATGTACTAAGCTCCATCCATGCTTTTATTTTCTTTGACTTGAATATAATAATCATCACATCACACTAATATTATAAAGGCGAAAGTTTGTATGGATGTATGGATGTATGGATGGATGTTTGTTACTTCTTCACGCCAAAACTACTGGACGGATCTAGCTGAAATTTTGCATACAGGTAATTCTAATCTTGGAATAAAACATAGGAAACTTTTTATCCCATAAATCTGTTCCCGTGGGATGAAAATAACCTTTTAATTTTTCTATAGGAACAACGCGTGCGAAGCCGCGGGGCGCAGCTAGTAATAAATAATACTGGCCAACTCACACAGCCCCGAGCTAAGCGGAAACTTATGTAATGGGCAACTAATGAATCATCCAGAACAGAACACCCTGATCAAATATCTAATGCAACATTTCATAGACTGCTTCTTTTTAAGAATATCAATGCGAATTTTATTAACTGTCTCGAAAAATATCGGGACTAACGAGAACTTCGATATGAATCGAACTGACTGGTTTCGTGTGTAAAAAAAATTGTATTCTTTCAATAAGTCAAAGAAAATAAATGCGGGGAGAGAATTCGAGAAGCTTTAAAAAGTATATATTACAATGCAAACTTAAAATCATTGATCAAAATATTAAGACTTCTAGAATCCAAAATATTTAATGTCAACAAAAGGCATTTGGTGAAAACTTTATAAATATGTACTGGAGCAATGCCAGATGAAGAAGTCTGGTACAGGCAATATTCTATAACACGATGTGACGTATTTGACGACCTCTACGGCGCGGTGGGCGAAGGTCTGCCTGCGACGCAGGAGGTTGCGGGTTCGATTCCCGCCTCGGGACAATTGTGTGTACGATCTGCAGACATTTGTTCAGGGCGTTCTGGATGTTTTCAATGTATAGTAAAAAATATCTATCTATGTAGTGTATTGTATAAGTATATCAGTTATCTAGTACCCATAACACAAGCTCTGCTTAGCCTGGGGCTAGATGATGCTGTGTGAATTGTCCAGCATTAAGGTTATTGATGAGGAAGATGTTAGGGCTCATCGTCATATCAATCAATTATCAAATAATAATTGATTTTCTTTAAAAAAAACTATAAACCGATTTCCATAATGGATCCAATATGGATTATATGGATCCCACTGTCAGAACTGGACCAAATTAAAATGGGACCAAGCGGGAAACACCAGCTTTCATATAAAAAAAACGTACTGTCAGGACTGACTGGAACTAGTGGTGAGGCCCAGTCGGAGCAGTAGATGGGCTCGGCTCAAAGTCACAGTCAGAGTCAAATCGTAAATTTTTTTAGACTTTAAAAATAACCACTTAAATTTTGTTTTCTTTCACTCTACAATACGTTTTACTACAAGCTTGATAAATAGTAATTACTATTAAATTAGAAATAAGGCGCAATTGACTCTAATTGACTCAATTTTTTTGTCCAAACGGAAGAAGTGAAAAAGAAACCACTAGCAAGTTTATCGCTTGTCTCGGTTCTATTATGCCGGCACGCAGCATGGCGTCCAACTCCGGTCGCGGCAAACGGCAGCGACCGCGTACGGTGGAACACCGGCGCTGCACTCTAAACCTGTTTAACAACATTTTTACATTAGAATTAATATTCGAACCTCCTTTACTGCAAGTTAAATTGTTACATTGAAATCTGGGAGTTGATATGCCGAATTCAGAAAACCGTTGGCGGCCTAGTAGTGATGTGGTTCCGTCTTTGATTTTAAACAATTCTAGTGCTGCACTCCTTTTTATTTTACCCTAGGCACAATAATTACACCTTATGGTTGAATGTTCGAACCGTCAATAGATTTATGGCGCAACTGAGGGGGTCAGTATATTTGTGGAGTTAAAATACCTATCATAAAGTTTCTTGCTTATACAAGATATCGGTGTACCGGTATCTATTTCCATCGATAATTTGGCCATAGCATAATTTATTATGCTTAGAAACATTTGAAATTATAGTGATAAAAATGTAAGCAAGTAAATATAATTCTTACAATAACATTATTTTATTATAATAATTAAAAAAGCATGCATTAGTAAACAGTACCAAGAAATTGTATTTGAATTGATATTAATATAATATAATAATATTTAGATAAAAATAGGTCGTTTAACATAGGAAATTATAAAAGTCCATCGTACAGTTTGTGTGTATATTAAGCTATTTATTAATCCCTCTGTAATAGTTTTATCTCATATAGTTTAAGAATAGAAGCGAAAATAGAGTGTGGTGGCCAAAAAGGGCAACTTCGTATCTCTGCTTAAGCTTTCCAAATTAAACTATAATAGAGGCATTAATAAATAACTTATAATAGATACCACTAACTACGATGGATTTTTATTCCTGTGTCTAACGTAATAATAAGATAAGGATAAGGTAAGGGCGCCACTTTCACTGGTGTATGCGCCTGAAACAATGCATATTTACACAAGCGCAGCGAAAAAGTGTCAAATTTAAGTTCGAAAACAGATAACGAACGAATAAAATTATAAATTAAAGCTTTGAAAATCAAAAATTGTTACAAACTTTAGCGATCTGGTCCGATGATTTAGAGTCATGATAATGTTTTTCACCAAAAGTTCTTTAAATCCGTAATCTTATGGCTTTCAAAAAATGTTTTTCAATAATTTACAGACTCGATACCAGTCAACATAGTTTAATTTGGAAAATAATGCATTTGAACTTCAGCTTAGCGGCCGTCGTCGTGGAAAAAAGTTTGATTTATCAACAGAAGAATCTTTTTATGAATTTTTCATGCAATTTAGTAGGATGATTTATCTGGTTATAGGATATTAATAAAACCTAGGGCTTCGCATAAAAAAATCAGAAAAATCATGATTTTTTCCTTTTTGCCCTTGTCTGTGTGGCAGCCACATTGTGGCCGCTACAGACGCGCCGTTGTTAATTTATTCAAGATGGACGCCACTCCGCAGATGCGACACGTACGAAACGCCAATCGATTATCGAAAAGGACTGGCTTTTCGATGACGGCACTTAAGATAAAGTAAAAATAAGTTTTGTTTCCAGTTAGACTCTGAATACCTGAGTTGATTGTTTAAAACTCGTGGCTACCAAAGCAGGCTGTGCTTGCCGTAAGCCGTTGTGCTAATATGCCGCATGCACAGAAGTCTGGAACGGCCTCTCTTACTTACTTGTTACTTGTTTCTGGGCTGGTTTCCGCAACTAGGCCGCAGGCGGGCCCTTTTTGCGTGTCGGGTGGGGGGCTGTTAATCTAACCACCCGACGTCTTCCAGGAAAGCCAGCAGCTCGCTGACGCCGGTGCATGCCTCCCTAGGCGTCCTTGGTGTCCCGAGGTAGTGTAGTCTTTGAGAAGCTACGCTTTCGCACTCTACAAGCACATGCGCGGCCGTCTCCTCTGCATTCATGCACCCTCTGCATAGGGGGCTGTCCGTGATACCCAGATTAAAAAGGTGTTTGTTTAGCATGCAATGTCCTGTGACAACGCCGACAACAAGTCGGAGCTTGTCACGCTTCAGATTGAGTAGCTTTCGGGAGTATCTCGGGTTTAAAACCGGGAAGGCCTCCTTCGACTGTCTGCAATCTGGAATACTTGCCCAGTGGTCTTGGTGTTGTTTGATTGTGCGTTGGCGGATCCAAGCGCGGACTTGACTGAATGGTAGGGGAATTATGGGTTCGGGCCGCATAGTCGTCCGCATAGCCCATCGTGTAGAAGCGTTGGTCATTGAGCTTGGTGATTAGGTCATTGGCAACTAGATTCCACAGAAGTGGTGACAAGACGACGCCCTGAGGACATCCCCTTGACACAACTCCTCTGGTCCCCCCGTGTACGTCGATCCGTACTGCCCTAAGTCTGAGCATGCCAATGATCCATCCCACAAGCGTCGACTCCACACCGTGCTTCTGTAGGGCTGTGTTGATGCTGTCGAAGTTTGTTTTGTCAAAGGCCCCCTCGATGTCTATAAAAGCTGCGAGGCAGAGCGTTTTGTTCGAGATGTCTTGTTCTAGTCTGCTAACTACTGTGTGAAGTGCAGATTCCGTTGATTTGCCAGAGCTGTAGGCGTGTTGCTATGGGTGTAATGGTTTTGTTGTTAGTATGTTGTCCCTTATGTGTCGATCGCAAAGCCTCTCTAGGGTCTTTAACAAGAAGGAGGTGAGACTGATCGGCCTGTAGGACTTCGGTTCAGTGTAGTCGCTTTTTCCTGGTTTGGGTATGAATAAAACTCTAACCTCTCTCCACATAAGCGGTACGTAACGGAATGCCAGGCAGGCTGTGAAGATTGCCGTTAGCGCACCGCCTATGTGTGCTGCGCCCCAGCGTAGGAGGCCGGGGAATATTCCATCCATACCTGGCGACTTGTATGGTTTGAAGGTGTTTATGGCCCAGTCCACCTTTTCCTCGGTTACCACTGTGCTAGCTACTGCCCAGTCTGTAACCGACGGCTTTACTTGGTTGGTGTTACGCCACTCGGTTTCATTGCCTAAAACGCACCCCGGGAAGTGTGTTTGTAGGAGTAGTTCATGTGTTTCTGTTGTTGTTTTGGTGTAGGTGTTATCAGATTTCTTTAGCGAGCCAATCTCGCGGTTAGGTTCCGCCGCTAGGATTTTCCTGATTCTGTTCGCTTCAGAGTTTGACTCTATGTTGTTGCAAAAGTTTTTCCATTTGAGACGACTCCTGCGGCGTAACTGTTTTTTGTACTCCGCCCGGGACCTCTTGTATACGCACCAGTCGGAGTCGTCATAGGTGTTCATGGCTCTGTTAAAAGACTTACGGACCTTACTTTTAAGCTCCTCCAATCGCCGGGACCAGTTTTCCTTACCTGGGTCAGTTTTACTGATAACGGTGAGAGGGCAAGATACCTCATAACTTTTGGTAAGGCTCTGCGTGATTGTTTGTACAGCAGTCTCGATCTCTGCAGTGTTGCTTATGTTTGATACCGGGTGACCCTCACTCAGGTGCTGCTGCAGAGAGAACAGTACCTTGTTAGTTTTTCGTGGGTTGCGCGTAGGTGTTGGGGTCGATTTGTTCAGCATCAGTTCATATCTGATCCACCTGTGGTCGGATGAGGAGACCTCATCCGATACCCTCCAGTCGCGCACGTTATCAGAGCAGTTATCCGATACAAGGGTAAGATCGATTATTGTGCGGCATCGTTTCGTCACGAAGGTTGGTTCCGCGCCCTTGTTTGCTATGGTGAGTTTGGAGGTGAAGAGAAAGTTTACCAGGTCTTCTCCTCGGCTGTTTGCGACGGGCATGCCCCATATGGGGTGGTGCGCGTTCGTGTCTGCCGAGATTATCAGTTTAGAGTTATTGTGTTCACATTGTCTTACCAGATCTGTAGTGCTTGCCGTGGGCACCATCTCGTCGCCGGGCATGTAGGCTGACGCTAGCACTACGTCTTCGGTCTCCTCTCCGAAAATGCCCTGGAGCCTGACGGTCGTCAGGTCTCTGGAACAAAACTCGGTTATGGGTACAACAGTTAGGTTCCGCGGCACAAAAATGCACGCACGAGGGTTATTGCAAGTGTTGTCGTATATAAGCTTACCGTTCAGATTGTTGAGACCACATACACGCCTGGCCCTGATCCACGGCTCCTGAATCAGGGCTATGGTCTCGCTGTTCGGGTCCCCCAGCACTCTGCGCAGGTTAGCCGTAGCAGTGAGGCTGTGCTGGAGGTTTGTTTGGACGATTTTATAAGAGGACGGGTTTTGGGTCACCACCATCTTGGTTTCCCGTCCCCTTGTCCTCCTCGGTATCGTCCTCGTCCGAGGCCAGCACCAGGTCTTCTATCATCTCCTCACACAGCGCTTCCTTCGTTCCAGAGCACGAAGGTTTGGGCGATGAGTGTGGGAGAAAGGGGGGTGCTGGTGAGTCGGTGTGCTCGGGCGTGGTAGTTTCGCTAGGACCAGGCTCGTCTGCTGGTCCTTCCGGACGTACGTTTGGCTTTCGTTTGCTGGGGGGGTGGTCTTGTAGCCTCCCTTCCGCGCCATAGAAGCGTACGTAGGCGCTCCCCAGACCGAACGCCATCCGACGTTCTCTCTCCATGATGGCAGGGACGATGGAGTCCGGTATCCCTATCGTCACGAAGAGGATGTTGTCGGCCTGTCTCTGGTGAGCGTAGACCGTCCACTGGTGAACCAGCGCCCACCTGTTCTGCTTTCCCAGTACGACGCTCACCTGTTCCAGTTCGGCCCAGCACGCGGGGAAGAAGATGGCTGCGCGCACCCTCTTCGTCAGCTCGCTCTGCTTGACCACCGAAAGGTTTGGGCAAACTGTCGCCGGCAGCTGTTCGACGGCGTCCGTCAGCCACTCGCATGTGCGCGCATCGCCACACCACATCTTAAGGGCCCCGTCGGTAAAGATTGGTTTGCCCAAGAAGCAGGGGTTGAAATTGATGTGGTCATCCAGGGCCTCATCCAGAATCCGGCTCCAGAGGTACTTCTGCAGTACGGTCGACTGTTCCTCCGTCAGTGGATGGTTGTCGGTCTTCACCACTGCCATGCTAAAGTTGCTTTGCGCGATCTGAGCATAGCTGGCAGCGGGAGCTTGACTCGTGCCATCCAGTTTCAGCTGCTTGTGTTCCCCTCTTGGGGACACAGTGTCGTCCAGTCGCGTCCTCTTCGATCCCTCCGCTTGGATCGAGGCCGTTGCCTGGCTTGTGGCCGCGGCAGGGGCCTGAGCCGACCGGGTGATCGCTACGGCGGCGCGCTTCTGGCGATTGAAGCTTCTGCTGCTTACAGTTCTCCTATCCTTACCTCGGCCTCCGGACCCGGCAGCCACCTCGAGCGAGCTCGTAGGTTTCGCCAGCGGGGCTTGTGGTTTGGAGTTCGGCCTGTTTCTGGCTTCTTGCCGCTGTTTGTAGAAGAAGCTAGGACCTTCAGCGTTCTGAGCAGGGGTTCCGGTAATCGGGTCCGCCTGTTCTTCACGCAGTCGTTGCCTCCGTAGTTTCCTACGGGCGTTCTTGCTTAGGGGGGCGTTTGCCTCCTCGAGGGTTCGGGCTGTGGTAGTCGAGACTGCAGCCATCGGCTTTGCCTTTTTCCCACCCCCAATGTTCCTTTTTTTTTTGTCCTTCGATCTGACGATCGACCAGACAGCGGGAGAGCTCTCACCGTCGACCTTAATGGCCACGTAGGCTTCTACCGCCTCCCCTGCTGAGGGCGCAAAGTGGTCAATAGGTTTTTGGTTGTCCATGTCTGTTTTTTTTGGGGTTTGTTCATCTTTCCGGGCCCCACCCACCACGGAGCCCAACCAGGGGGGTGTATATAGTGTTATACACCAGGGTTGCCGGTCCGATATAGAACGGGTGATCGCGTTGCCTACGAGCCTCAACGGCACCACTATACTCGGCGTTGACCACCATCACCGAGCTAAGGCGTGCACCGCCGGCTGCAGACCCCATCGACCCCCCCCCTCTCACCAGCGGTGGTTGAAGACCGCCCGCCATGCTGAATTGCCACGGTTGGTTAGACCATGGCCTCCCGTTTTCGGAGGAAATTCACGCCAAAGAGGAGTGTTGCGGAAGAGACATCTGTCCGCTCAGCCTCCAGGCCAGTTGCATCCCCCCTTACGGGTCCCCTACGCTCAGCAGCAAAAGCGTAGGTCGGCCTCTTACCCATCATGAAGTGTCAAAAATCCACTTCCACTACCAATGGCAATACACCGCAAAACCAATTACGAAGACGGATTACGTACGGCCAGAATTGAAGCCCATTTGTGGACCAATATATTTTGATCCTGCCTGTGAATCGCCATATTGGGTGGCTATGGAAACCATGGCGGTGAGTTTATTGGCTAACTACTTTATTGACAAAACAACGTGTCAAAAAACGTACTGATTAAGTTTTTATTTTTGCTAGATTTAAGGTACTTACTATAATCAATACATTTTTCCATATATTTTTTTAATGCTAATTCTAATGCTTTATAACGTTGGCTATAAAATAAATAGTAATTTCTCGATTACTGAAAAACCATTTTAGTTATCAATAGTGTTACCCATTTCCACCAGCTTACCTAATTGGTCAGTTAGATCTGCGTATGTCCAACTCCCGCTGTTAAGCTTAACATCGACTGGGGCACAATTAGAATTCAATTTCCAAATGGAACGAAGTTACCATAAAGCTACTATAACATTTTGAGGTTATTCTGTCCAGAAACCCTATGTATCGCGAAGAGTGGAAGATGAAAAGAGCCTGTAACAGATTGAAACTGTATTCATAAACATCTAAATTCGTAACTATCTTTGTAAAATGTGTACGTTTAAATTTGGCGCGTTTTTTTATATTACCGGCTTGTCTATGACGGCGGAAGAAAACATGATGGTTTTAGATTTCGATAGCGTCCTCGTGAATTTGTAGATGTACTTTGTCTGAAGATTCAAGATTTCTAATAACATATAAAACGTGCGTGCTGTGTATTATTAAGAAACTGATTAACAGTGTGTTAACAAGGATTCCCTACATAGCCTTTGTGGTAGTGGGGCATTTTTGGTAAACTAGGAATATAAAAACTAAATAACTTATTAGTTAGCTTTTCATTTTCGTAGGTTTCTTTGTTTATTTTTAATTAAGAACCTATATTGTTATCTTTGTTATCTCACTCATATTATAAATGCGAAAGTTTGTATGGATGTATGGACGGATGGTTGGATGTTTGTTACCTCTTTACGCTAAAACTACTGGACGGATCTGGCTGAAATTTTGCATACAGGTAATTCTAATCCCGGAATCAAACATAGGCTTTTTATCCCATAAATCAGTTCCCGTGGGATGAAAATTTAACATTTCCATAGGAACAACGCGTGCGAAGCCGCGCAGCTAGTCCTACATAAAATAAGTAAGGTTGAAAACTCTGTAGCTTACCTACCTATATTTTTTTAAATTTTTACTTGAACTTTATATACTTTATTTTCAGAGATTTGTCAGATGACATTGTTACCATTTATAACCATGCACCCATATTTTTGTTCCTATGTAGGAACATAGGAATGTTGTGTATCTTATGTTTTGTTTTTGTTTTGTGTGACTTTTTTTTATATTTAAGGCGTATACCCGAGTGACAGCGATGCCTATTTTATCATATTTCTACGTTTATCATAGGATTTTTTTAAAATCCTACGTTCTGTTTGTGGTATCTATTATAAGCTATTTTTTAATTTCTCTGTTATAATTTTATCTCATATAGTTTAGGAGGAGATGCGAAAATAGAGTTTGGTTGCCGAAAAGCGCAACTTCGTATCTCCGCCTAAGCTTTACAAAATGAAACTATTACAGAGGCATTAATAAATAACTTATAATAGATACCACAAACTGAACGTAGGATTTTTAAAACTTGCTGCATTTAACGTATTAATAAGATAAAATAGTTGGGTGCGCCACTTTTACTGGTGTATGGGCCTTAATTGCCGATGCAAAATCCAAAAGCATGCTATCGGCATATATTAAATACCGACGCCGCGTACGCTCCGTACGCTGAAGTAACATTTTCTAAATACGGTATCATCCACAGGTCAGACAAATTCCCAAGATTATCTAGCTCGTAATAAATGTGGAGCAGTGAACCTAGCCGATTTAAATTTGCTCTCACATCGCGCTCTCGCCTTTTTCAAAGTCACTGAACATTATTCATGAAAGTGCAATCTTTACGGGATATTTCTACATCTGAGTTTTATTTTTTGTTTTACTTGGTTATGAATGTACATTAGTACTCGAATTCAGTAATTTATTTTCCTTTAGAATGGTACAGTGACGCTCATCGATAGTGATCTCCGATCTATGAGTGGCACAGTTCATAAAAGCAAAAGTAATAAAACTCACTAATATACCTAACTTGTTTCTGTCAGTGGCTTCGCATGGTTGTTTACGTGGATTTAAAGGTTATTTCTATCATAAGGGAACTGATTTACAAGAGAAATAGTTAATACAGGTTTAAATCTACATCTATGCCAAATTTCAGCCTGATCGGTTTACTCGCTATGGCGTGAAGAGGTAACAAACATGCATCCAAACATCCAAACTTTTGCAGTTTAGTGTGATAACATATACGAACACATTTTTTTTCAAAGAGTTATATGCCTTTTTCGATACTCAAAGTTATACACGCCTAAACGTTTGTACCCTACGAACTTAATGGATTCGATTATCGAGCTATCTTGTAAAGTTTTCTTACCTAAAGGGTATCCGAAAATCCTCAACCTGCCAAGGATAGGTTACCCGTCTCTAGAGTAAAGAACTTTCAGCTCCAGCGATTTTCAATCTAAAAGCAGTGCAGACAAGAGAATAGATTCTTCCCACGGGATGATAGACTATCATCTATTAAACTGTCAAGAGATCAGCACCGTGACAGCGCGGAAATCCGGACAGCACGTATATTATTCCAAGCACTATATTTCCATGCATGCATTGAATGTCGTATTTTCAAGCCACACACGCAGTGACAGAAGACTGTAACAGCGAAATTTCAACGCGTACAATAGATTTTCATCTCTATATTTGAAGGGGTAGAGTGTAAAACAACAGCGGAATTATTGTTGCGTGTCATTATTTGACAAACGAGTTAAAGGTGACTGGCGAAATTTATCGAGATTTTTTTTGTGCATTTACACCCCGCTTGACAACGAGGGCGGCGATAAATTCGCATGGTGGCGTTCGGTTGGCATTCCTGACATTATTTGTTGGGAAGTGTCAGGTTATTTGAATTTTTTGTGATATTTTATATGCTGCAAAAATTGCAATCGAGGCTACTGCGCTCTGACTCTGTATAGGCAAAATATGAAACTGGGATCTATTGTTTATTTCTAGTTTCTGCACGCGAACCTGTTTGTATGGGAATTTTTAGAGGTTACTACCAACCAATGGGTTTATTATGAATGTAAGCGGGTTAACTACGAACCTGGTTTTTGTTGGAAGAACACCAACGTTTCATCCCTTAACGAGGGACATCTTCAGGGCGAGTGCGGTCCTAGACGCGCTGGGAAATTGTTGATGGGATAAAAAGTAGCCTATGTAGGATGTCAAGTTTAGAGCTACATATACGTCTGCAATTTCAGGTGAATCTGTTCAGTCCTTTTGGCGTGTAAAAGTAACAAACCTGCATCATCCATCTAAATTGTAGATGTGATGAATGTAATCGGGTTAACTACGAGCATCAGGGGACCTATTCTGAAAACAAAAACAAAAGTTTCTGATTCGTTTAAAGCAAAACCTTCTCTTAAGTTACCTACATAAGATAGTGTTTTCGCAAATACGAATCAGATACTGAGATTTTCGCTTTAAGGATCAGTTCCCCAGACTATCATGCTGAGCTGAAGCCAGTCCGAAAGCTGGAATGGTACACTCCGACTTCTTTTGGGTCGATTCCTGGCACAACGACTCAATTGACACAGAGCGCCACCTGATTACCGGTACTTCTACTACGCTTAACCTTACAATGCAGCAGTGGTCAAACAAAGAGGTTATACCAGTTTTCCCTTGAAAACCCTCTTGAGAGGAAAAACTGGACTACAAAAAAGCACCAAAATAACATTACATTCCTTGTTATAAAATTTTAAAGGGAACATAAGGGTTACTCGCTGCGATACAGCGCTACCCTCTCTAATGTTCGCGCAAGCTGGTTATCGCTGCAAACCGGAGAACGAAAGGATCTTTGTGACTATATTATTATCCGCACGGAGAAATATCCAACTAAATTTCCAAATTAATATTTAACTCTCAGCTTTCAGGCACGTAATCTTGAAAGGGTGACGCTCATATAGCGCCCTGTGCAATAGCCCTTTCCCTTCATATTAAGGACGTGGAGGAGGTTTCCCATTGTATGTCCGAGATTAAAGTTTCTGTGATAAATCTGTCTGCAATACTAGATCTATTAAGCATAGTAAATAAGTATTTAAAATTAAACATTAGAAAAAAAAACCCTTTGGAGTCAAAACCTTACTCCGTGGGTGGGTAACCAAGGCTCATCGGGTTTTGAAAAAAAATCTGAGTTATGGTTGAATCGACGCGTGACCCGAGAGCTGGTGAGTATCTAGTACGTTTCCGACTGGTATTGATATGGTTCAGTTGAGCTACCTGTAGATTGTTTGCAAACAGTCTGCAACTATCCTAATTGTAAATACTTGTTATAATTTATTTCTATTGCCTATTTGATTGTAATCCTTTTCAATAAAAAATATCACAAACAAATCTTTTTTTCATAGACTAGTTACGCTGTACAGTCTATCAGCGCTACTTATGATAGATACCTACTGATTTTTCTAGGTTTATACCAAAATAAGTGCATTGCTGGCTTATTGTATATGCACCACTCCATCTCTTGGGTATCATAAGAGGCGACTAAGGTATATCCACCGGGGGGCGGGCAGCAGCGGCCCCTGCAGAACGATTCTACCATCGAACTGCGATCTCCAACCCGCTTGTACAGCGTGGAAATTATGGGCATTACCCCCTATTAGATAAACGCAAATAAGGCGCTTAGCAGAGGAAGGCCTGCGTCCAGCAGTGGACCAATACAGCCTGTTATGGAAACCTAAATTTGTATATTTCATTTCATCGGAACACCATTATTCAATGGACAAAGACCCTCCAAGCTGGGATGAGACTGTTTTAGTAACGAAGGTAACCGTGTTTGACCTCGGAGCTCCAATAGAATAGATGGGGTAATCTATTGATTAAATGATCTTGTTATACTCAAAGGGTTGTAGGTACTAATATAAAGGTAACACAACTAAACTGATTAATTACGGATGTAAGCGCGTTAACTATGAACCTTATTTGTGTTAACCCATTTACACCAACATCACACCCATAATGTATTGTTTAAACTACGATAAATTTATCGTCGCGATTGTTTTTTTAGCGACTTAAAAAAATTAGAAACCTAAGTATGCAGAGTCTTTTCAAAACGAGAAGAGTCGTCGCGTTACGGTGAACTAACACTTTTAGTGTTACTGCAATGACAGACCAGTGTTGACAACGCAACAAAAGTTGTCAATTGGCACGCGTGCGCCCTCAATTCCCACGAGTCTTCTCTTTTTGAAGAGACTCTATGGTTTTTTATGGATATCCGTCGATTTCTCTTTCAATCATAGACCGATTTGGAAAATTCTTTCGCATTTGTATTTCTTATTGTATGGAAAATTATTCTCAGATGGTCTCATAAAAAAATATTCCCGAGGGATTGTTATTTGTCCCGGAAAACCTAAAAAAACTGTTTAAATAGTATGGAATTTGAAGTCAGTTTTTATATTTACCAAACAATCAAAGAATTTCATAATAGTATCCACGCTAACATCCCAAATCCAGAATAGGGTATATGCAACGATTTTTTTTATTGTTTTAATCGATTCTTTAGGTCGAAAATCATCATCAAAAAACCGAAAAATGATAAGACGCTCACTGAATTTCGCAATAATAAGGTAAAAAAAAACAAATTAAAACTACAATCATTTTTGGGTGATAAAAACGCTGCCATATTAGCGCCATGTTTATTTGACGTCGACGTTCACACTCGATTAAAACCTTTTTGACGACCTACATCTCAGAAAGAGGTTTTCCGAAAAATCAGAAAATAACAGTCAATACGAAATGTGAAGTGGGCAGAATAGTGTCAAATCATGGTGCAGCAAGCAGAATAAAAAAAGAAGAAATTGTAACCTCTTAACGCAAAAAAAAACTAATAAACGGATCAAGCAAAATTTTTGCATACAAGTAGTTGTAGGCATGGAATAAAATATTAGGCTTTTATGACTTTTTATTCAACGTTTCCATAGAATAAACGCGAGCGAACTCGCGAGCAGAAATAGTGGCAGTGGTTAATAATGAAGTGGGGAAAAAGCAACAATATTAGAAAAATCACTTTTAATTTTTGAGAGCTCTTTTTGCTTGTTTTTTTAATAAAACGCAGCGCAAAAACTCCAAAAGAGTTTTAATTATTTTCTTGCATTCACACATGAGCTGACTGAAGTCTTTGAGGTGTAGAATCATACACGAAATTTGTTTTCACGAAAGTTTCTAATTATGAACCAGCAACCAAAAAATTAACAAGCAGACCCCTGCTTAAGTAGTTGTAGTTACCTATCCGGTACAGTTGTGTACAGTTACAGATACGTAACCACTCGCCACTAATGATGTCTGCGTAATGGTATACTTTTCCTTTTCCACGTACACTCGCGCGGAAAAGTGTAATGAAAATTCGAGTGTGGTTTTGTAGGAATTGGAGCAAATTAGTGTATATTTTTATTCGTACGCTTTAAAAGAGCTTTTATTCTAGAAGTTCCAACTGAGTGAAACACGTGCCTTGTGTGTAGAGTATAAAGGCGTGGGTTTGCTCTGTTTTTTATGTTATTAGACCTGTTATTTTAACCCGGTTTTTTTACATCTTATGTAAAAATAGGAATGAAAATATAACACATTGTAGAGCGCACTGCCAGCGAATCTGCCCCAAATGTTAATTCAGATACATCCGTGGATATCTGGATAATGTATCACTCTATACAATATCTGAATTGACCAGCTGGCGTGTCATCGTCTAAGGAATAAAAAAAAAACAAGTTTTCCCCCTTTTAAAAAAATTCTCGAGAGGAAAAACTGAACTTCAAAAAAATGTATTCCGGTTTTCATTCCTAAAGGGGATTCGTCGAGGGGAAAAACTGGAATAACTCATCTTAAGTCACTTGGTTTTACTTTAAAAAGTTTGATTTTCAATGATGTCAAAGCTTTTTGTTCTCATCTATACAAACGAGTATCTATAGAGGTTCATCAATCATTTACATGACTGAAACAAATGACCACGTTCGAACAACCCGTTAGTGAAAACCGTAACGGTTCAAGGTAATTCGAAACACAAAATACTCGTAACGATGCGATGAGTAGATTTTTATTTATTTCAACACATGGAGATAAAATAAATAACTCAGAAAAAAACAAAAGCATATTCGCATGTTGGCCAAGTCATGGCTGCCAGGGGCTGAATTCTGCTAATCAATAAAGCGATTTGTAAGACAATGTGAAGAAGAGACCACGCCGCAGTTTTTAACTTTTGTGGTCTCTTCGTTCACATGTAATCTGTTATAACCGTGTACTTGTCCAAATAAATGATTTATGTATTTTCTGTATTTTTTATAATGTATCTTCGAGTCGAGTCGATCGTCATCGCAGATTGTCTATGGATGAAACAAACTGGATAGTGAGTGCTATGCTATTTCATTTGATGTACCTTTAAAAAAAAATCCCGTAAGGGTTCGTCCTTAATAGATCGCTTCTGTATTGTCCAAAGAATAAGACCAAATAAAATATTTGCACTAGGCATCAAAAGAAAAAACCATTTACGTATTTTCCTGTTCTTACCATGAAACAGCAATCCACCTCAAGCATTATTTTCCTTAGACCATCTATTCCAATATTGCTGTCAAAAATTTGTATTCATTAACCTGTGCTCTCGACTTGGCGTGTGTACTGCCACCAACTTATTTGTACAGGAACACAAGATTAGAATTAAAGTAGTAGGTAATGCCCTGAATTTTTGTTTTGGTTTGTAATAAAATACTGTACCTACTTGGTGGCACTTAACGTTCTCGGATACTGCTAACTGAACAGAGCTCTTAGTTCGGTATGACGATAGTATTGCTTTTTTTGTATGGTATTTGCGTAGCAAAGTAGTCTGCATGATAGGCGGTCGGTGTATCAAATCCCATAGAAAAATTAGAAGTCAAAAAAGGTAGACAAACGACGATATCTCTATATTATCGTCAAACTGAACACAGAGCTCAGAGCAGTTGGTAGGAGTATAACAGAGGTCTTGAAATGTTTGCGAGGCTTTGGGAATCAATACGACGTTACACAACAAAGCTGAGGCTTTCTTTGCAAACAAATGGGCCGATAATATTGGAGCAGATAGGGAATATGCCGAGTAAGGGAGCAAGATATAACTGAGTAGGTAAGACGGGAGTAAGAAATATGTAGGGTCTACGATGAGGCTCAGGTGGCGAAGATTTTTGATGTTTCACCATATGGATACCTTTATTTAGCAGTCGCCGTTTTCTTTAAATACGAAAGTCAGTCTCTGTACATACAACTGTGTCGCACTACACGTGTAACTGGGTGTGTGACTTCTTTGGGCAAAATATTTCATAACATGAAAATATGGTGCGAATGAGATATATAAAAATGAGAAAAAAAATTAAAGAGATTGACTCTTACAAAAGGTCAAATAAAATTAAAATATAATTGATGTCGTATATCCGTGATTAAACAAATGAAATATCGTAGACCATCTTGGCGTCGTCTATCAGAATCTTTACCCATGCCAACTGCTGCCTCGTGCGTCCACCGTACGTCTCCACCTTTATTATTCGCACCGCAAAGGAATTTAACTCGCTCCCTGCCTCTGTTTTTCCGACCAATTACAACCTGGGTCTCTTCAAGACATGGGTGAATAGGTATCTTCTAGACCTTCATGATACACCGTCGGCCGCATCTTTGCTTTCCATCAGGTGAGATTGCGGTCAAACAAAGGTCTATTTAGCGTAAAAAAAAGTATCTTGTTTTTGCTTTGCAATAAAACGCGTCCAGGGGCCAGCGGCAGATGAAGAAGCTCAGTCAGGTGGGGGGCTAAGAATGTCCATTCTATAAGCTAGTATTATAATACCATTATTTGCTCTAATACTTGAAAATTTGGCGGTGAAGGTATCAAAAAAATTATGCCATATTTATGTTTTGAAGGAATTCGCTTAATCAACAAAATACTGGCTCTTGCACTTATTGCCAAGTGTTCTATTCATTTTCAACAAAAACTTGAATGTTATAGGTTATGAATTTAAATCACCCAAACATGATAGGGCTAGCTAGGTAATTGACAAACAAATATTATTTTTACATGAGCATCTATTTAAACGAAATCACGACATTTACCTAATGGTCTATAGGTACCCAACGTTCATATCAGGTTTTATAGCCTGTTATGAACTTTCCTATCTTTACTCTCATATGGATATCAATGGAGAAGACAGGGAGAAATCAAATGGAATATTCAAATTTCAAGGATGCGTGATACTGCCTTATGCCTTGATACAGAGGCGTGTTGAATTCCATAATTCCATTTGTGTTCCATGTTCAGTTTATTTGATTATGATTGATTGATGACAACTGAATTTTGTACCAATTTGCTATAACACGGCACATACACACATAAGGTTAGAGTCAGAGTCAGAGTCAAATCGTTTATTTCTTTAGACTTACAAAATAAGCACAACAGACAAGTCAGTTTTTTAATATATAAACAGCTTGTTAGATAGTTATGTTTAGCTGGCACCGATGTAAATTTTCGTGGAAATGAAAATTTCTCACTATCTCTATGAATTCCGCCTACACCATGACGCACTGCTATAGTTTAAGTAATATTTTATGGAATAAATTATTATAATAAACAATCAAAACAAAATCTCGTAATATTTCGAGATATTGTTTTGATTTTTAGAACCATTTTTTACTTCCTTTGATAGGTGATAAATTAATAGCCCCTGTGTCTTCACTTACTTCTATTAACACCCACTTCAGCAATTTTCTGATCGTGCCTGTGTAGGCAGCATCACTTCTGAAAGAACAAAAACATCAATAGCCTTGGCAATTTTCTACATGAATAGAAGTTATTTCACCTTATCAATAGCTAGAATAAACAGAATTCGATTTGGTGTAGGTATTGTGAGCAGGAGCTTTTTTGAGTCGACGCCGTTCAGTCGTCGCACCCAATTTGCTTATGTAAATACGCAGTTTCCGTGCTGACCTGAATAATTCATTGACTAACGCTAGCGTTTGACTCTGAGTTTTGAAAATCAACGGGGAACATTCATAAAGAGGACAGAAAAGGTTAGAGTATGGCCATCGCTAGAGTAAAGCAAATCATGCTGCCGTCGAAGTCTGCGACACATAGTTATATCCATTTCAGCCAGTACCATTCTGGTCGCGGAAAAGTAGAATGACCCGTCATATCAAACATACCGCTGTCTATCTTATGAATTTTTTACTTTTATCCTTTATAATTATGAAGGGAAAATGTAAAAAATGTGTCAGTGTTCTGACTTTATCAGTTCCTTATTTTAATAATTAAATTATGCCCTTAAATTATGCATGACACAATCTCTGATCAATTTCGGGATATGAACATGTGCTATAATTTTATTCAAGAAGAAAATTACAATCAAATATCACACTATTACACTAATCACACTATCACACTATTATAAATCGAAAGTTTGTATGGATGGATGTTTGTTACCTCTTCACGCCAAAACTACTGAACGGATCGGGCTGAAATTTTGCATACAAGTAATTCTAATCTCGGAGTAAAACATAGGCTACTTTCTATCCCATAAATCTGTTCCCGTGGGATGAAAATGAACTTTTAATTTTTCCATAGGAACAACGCGTGCGAAGCCGCGGGGCGCAGCTTGTCACACTATATTATAAATATGCGAAAGTTTGTATGGGTGTTTGTTATCTCTTCACGCCAAAACTACAAAACAGATCAGGCTGAAATTTTGCATACATTCAATACTAATCCTGAAATCAAACATAGGCTACTTTTTATCTCATCAGTTCCCGTGGGATAGAAATCACTTTTATACGTTTCCATAAGATCAACGCGTGCGAAGCCGCGGGGCGCAGTTAGTTAAAAATAAATTGGAACGAGCATTAACATTTGAAGCAACTGAGTTAATTGCAGACTGTTGCCCCGCTGTATGGCAATGCTGATGCGCTGCGCCAAATACCTACTCACTAGGTCTAAAGTCAAGAGTCACGCGTCACTTCGACTAGACGCTCTGATATTTTTTTAAAACCCGAAGAGCCTTGGTACCCCACAAACATAGGATCTCGACTCAAAGGGCAGCAAATGTGTAAGCTCTATCAAGACCTGCAAATTTGCTCATCTTGAGCCCTCGGCCAAATCCGCCGCCGCATTTGATGTGCTTACTTCGTCTTTGAATATTTACCAATATTTCATTGTTGTGTTACAACGTTAAACACCATGGCGTGTTGCAAGTAGCTTAATACCCACCGTAGCGTCCATCTATCACTTCAGATCCATTATAAACGAGTTGCGAGCGAACCGAACACCAAATTCAACTGCGCAATAAAGACAAACAAATTCTATTAGGAACAGTTGCCAACTAAATTGAAAATCCGAAACCAAATTTACATATTGTGTTGAGCTTAACACACGAACTTTCCTGGAACGGCCGCTTAAATTGGCGGCGAAACTGATTCGCAACATCATTCGTTCTGGTTATTGGCATCACGTACAGTAAGGGTCAAGGCATATTGAAAAGGAATCGAACTGAATTTTTCAAGGTTTTGATAGAATATTGAACCTTCTCCACCAAGAATGATGCATACATTTCTTTCAAAATAAAAAGTAGCTCGCATATCAGCGAATGCTCGCGAAAGCTTGTCATTTCTATGTTGTTGTTCGATACATGAAGGCTTCTTGGTATGTTAGGTTTAAAGAACTTTATTCTCATACAAACATAGGGTTTACTTATAATGAGATACATAAGAAAATTAATCTAGGTTTAACAATTGTTTAACTAACCTCTGGTGCCTAAAATAAATTATAACACAAAAATATCCTTAACTAACATTGTTCACTAATTATTATGTAATAATATTGTGTAAATACTAAAATTATAACAGCTAGTAGGTAAGGTACTTAGATAATTATGAGATAGGTAAGCTTATATGGCGTTACTAAATATAAGACTGGTTGTTACAGAGTATGTACATGTAATTTAAGTTCGCCTAACGATGTGGTGGGTGGGTCAATTTACTATCAAAATCTTCGAAAACTCTCTTCGATTTGCTTTCAATGTGTCTTAACCCTAAACCCTTGGGGGCACAGCTATACGGGTTCCGGAATAAAATCGTAGCTTGCGTCTGTAATATCCCTAGACAGGCCCAATACAGGTATCTTCACTAAATTGAACCCCTTAAATAAAATACCCGCATTTTATGTTCTGCCATTTTAGGAGTTATAAAAATGCAGAACCAGCTTTATTTATTTCTTTGTTGGCGTGACAGTTTCGTTTGTGATTCATTGTTTTGTACTCTATGTTTATATATTTCGGATATCAGACGATTTATTTTTGATTTGTAATCAGTTTTCGCAGTTATTTTCCTATTAACTCGCGGAAAAATAGCCAAAACTTTTATTTTCGCACTCACGCCGGATGTTGATGTCGTTGTGGCATGATGTTATCATAACACTTTCCTGTTGTTCGTTGTAACTCCCACATCCTTTAATCATCTTATCTAAATAATAACCAGGTACCGTTTGAAGTTTTCAAGTGCCTAGTAACCTGAGTACCTCATGAAATTTCAATCAGTAGTAACAACTCTATAAATCTATCTTCAACAAACTATCCAATATAACTTACAACTTTCTGGTCTCTAGCGACATAGTTTCTCAGTAGTTTGGAACAGTAACTCAGAATAAATTCAATTACCTATACGCTCATTGCTTTGACCGTAATTATGTGTTCGTACCGGATTAACAATTAACCAACATGCTAGCTTCTCGCAAGGGGAATTGCTAATCATTTGTTACGTCTTGCGTATCAAGGCACACACCTACCTAGATACTGTGTAGGGTGACCTAAATATGAGAGTTACACACAAATCAAGTTATGGTATATAATCAATTATGGTAGATAGAACAACTTGACAGTAAGGCATTCCTGATTAAAATAACAAAAGCTGTGCAGCTCGGCAAACGTTGTATAGAACGACCTACGAAACGCTGCAGCCAGATGCTGAATGCGGCAAGCTGAAGACAGGTTCCCATGTATAGAATAGAATAGAGTAGAATAAAATATTATTTTATTTGTAACTTAATCAACAAAAAAACATATATGGCTTAAAATAAAAGACAAAGCATCTGTTGATTAGAGTCACAAAACGGTCTCTGTCTCAGCATGAGCTGGTTGTAAACACGTTACAATCAACGCTGGTCTTCCGACAGAGCCATTTGGTGACGTCACGGATGATAACACATCTACTAAGACACAAAACAATCAACGAATATAACGATCGCCCGCCTCCTCACAAAGTCCTCAAGGTTAACTCACGTTATGGGCCCGGCAGTATACAACAAACTGCCTGAATCTGTCACAGCTGATAGCAGTCTACCTATGTTCAAATTCCGCCTGAAACGTTGGCTCATCGAGCAGAATTTTTACTCTGTAGGAGAACTACTCGAGAAAAAGGAGACTAATTAATTCATATATTTTATATTTGTGGACTTCGTATTGACTCTTTAATGACTTCTAATGACTTAGTTATTTCTATTTAATAACAAATTTCTGTAATGAATTTAATGTGTAGTGTGAATTTTTATTTTAAAATTTGTGTACGCTTTGTATACTTAAAAAGGTAAATGACGTGTAAATGTTTTATGAATAAATTGTATTTCTGTATTTCAGGGTGCTATGGTACTCATAAGGGGAGGGGAGGCTTATGTCCAAAAGTGAATCCAGTTGACTCATAAATATGATAATGATGCTAATGATATTCTTTGGTCGATGCAATTGCTTAAACTCGCGCTTTTTGATGAGAATATTAGCCTTGAAAAGTAAAAAAACTCCAATAAGAAGTCTACCACCATCAAAATAACGGAAGAATAAAGGAAGTGTAAAAATATACTTCAAGTGAGGAAAGCGGAGCCCCCACTGCGCCTTACTCATTGCGCCCAATTTGCTCATGTAAAGTGTAACACTGAATAATACAACATAAGGGTGAACTCTCACTGGGGCGCCAAGCTGCATGGCCAAGTGAATAACCACGAAGGTTGGCCAACATTCCTCAGCATTATTACAACGTCAAGCACATCGTCACTTATGTAGCATCTAGATATTCACGATATCAATAATTTGATTGCTTTGAAAAACTAAAAACCGACTTCAAATTATTTACACTGTTTTTTGCGGGACAAATACCTATTCCCTCGGAAATAGTTTTACTTAATCGCTTACGGACCATTTTCTATACAAAAGCGAAGAAATTCAAAATCAATCAATAGTTGACGGAGAAATCAACGAAAAAACATACAAAAACATAGAAACTCTTCTTCTTCCTCAAGTCTGTAAAAAGTATTAAAGAACGTACTGTACGCTGATTCGTGGGTCCCTCAGAAGAAAACAGCTCTTTTCAAGTCTTCAAGATTTAGCTTGCTATAGACATTAAGGTTCTAGAACTCAATGGAAAATAGAACCATATTTTTTTTTCTATTTCACATACATTTATCAGCCATAGAGCCAACAACGACGCCTACCACTGACATGGGCGGATAGGTAAAAAATTAATGGCTACGCAGTGTGGCTACCATGTGAGTTATCGACCTGACACCTAAGGAAAATCAACAGTGCTTTTTGAATCATGAATGATACGGCTGCCCTTCGTGCTTCATTTCAGTTTTCGTGTACGATATTGCGTGAAGGTGTTTAAAGGTTGTTTGATGGTTTAATAAACAGTCGGTTTTTGTATCGGTTCCTTCTATAACTTTATTTTTTATTTATGCATCAAATAAACAGTTATTACAACATAAAAATAATAATACTATCTTAAAACAGCGTTTATAAAGCAGTACTATTAGCGAATTAATCTTGCGATAGTACAAAGTATGATTAAGATTACCCATTTTATACATCATTTTGTGAACCTAGTTGATACCTACTGGAATTGGGTAGGTAGCTGGGTAGTTGTAGCTACACCAAACTATACTATATTTCTTCTGTGCCTACACTTCACCTTACTACGCCGTCATGTCGCCGACTGGACTAGTGCACTGGGGCCTGATTCCACTAACACAATCGCCTCACTATGACACTATTATCGCTTCATTATCGCGTAACAATCACCGCCATTGACACCTTTTGGTCTACTAACACGATCTTTTTTTGTTTATGCCATATCTATGACTATTACGATTAGGATTATATACCTCACCACATTATTGACACGCTATTATAAGTCATAGAGATTGTAATCTTATGGTAAGAGAATAACAAATAAATTTACGACTAAATCTCTATCTCAATCGTATGGCGCCATTATGGCATTTTGTTTAAAAAATAGTGGAATTAGGCCCCTGGACAAGTGAACTTTTTGATGAGTAGAGTAAACTTATATAGTATCAACCTCAACCTCATCCTCAACAGCCTATATTGGTCCACTGCTGGACGCAGGCCTCCCCCTGATAAGCTCCTTTTGGCTATTATCTCATGGGGGGTATATATATACCCCCCATGAGATAACAGCCAATAAAGGCGACTATAAAAGGCGAAAATATGACTAGTATAAAACGACTTATTTTACGTCGATCAGATCACAACTGAAGAAGTTAAACACGTTAGGCCTTAGCCTTAGTGGCTCTGTTATCTGGCGTTTATCTGACCTGTGACCGCTCTAAAAAAGTAAACTCAATAGGCAAAGCACGTCGTGTCTAAAAATACCAAAACTTTTCGACTCCGAAACCATAAGTAATTAACGCTTAAAAATATCTCAATCATTAACTCTAGTTCCATTTGTTCTAAAAAGAGAACGAAAATGTTCCATCAAGACGATTTAATTAGAAAATGTTCGTGGGTAGTGTTATAAAGGCTTAAAAACTCGCCGCTAAAGGACCATTGTGGTTACGGTCCGCCCAATCATCCAACTTTACTTGTCCGGACTGCGGAGATAAATGGGATTCTACGCCAAAAGACTCTCGTTCTGAACGTGGAGGAACTAGTCTATGGACTCCATAAAGGTAATGTTTCGGTATAATGTGTCACCTAAACTTATCTCAATCTTATCAATACACATAAGCCCATTCAAAAAACGTGAAAAATTACTTATATGCAAAATGACAGCCCAATCCGTTCAGTCGTTTTGGCGTGAAGAGGTAACATCCATCCATCCATCCATGCATCTATAATATTCAAACTTAACCATTTATAATATTAGTGTTATTGAAAACAAAATTGCATTGGGTCCATAAGTGAAACGGATTTTTCGTCCATTCAGATTTTGCAACTACAAGCATTTTGTTGGACTTCGATTCTTAAGTTCGACGTGGAGGATTTATTGAATTATTTTATTCCAACTAATATTTGGTTAGGTATAAACGCTAATAGGCTCACCAGGGGTAGACCTGCGTCCAGCAGTGGACCAATACAGGCTGTTGCGGTTTGCGGCTGCGGATGGTAAAAGACCTGAAAGTATGACTCTGATTCTCTGGAAGATGGGTCCTTTAGTTTGGGATGCCACGTGTATAGGTACGCTAGCTCAGCTGTTTGGGGTTCAAACCCTAGATTTCATAATTCTCTGTTTATTAGTACAAATTTTACCTAATATGAGGAAAAAAAGCGGTGGAGTAAAGTTACGCACTCGATAATCGGATTTTATAAATAAGGCCGGCACACGCATTATATAAAGATCTTATAAAACATCTAATCGATGATGGGAAAACTGGCGTATATTTTTTTTATATATTATATATATATTTTCGGTCAATTAATTTTATTAGAATTGCAGACTTGTATTGCCATTGCAGAATTCTGGTGGCATTGCCACGTTTAACCAGAATTCTGGTCACTCAGCCTTCTGGCGATGGCTTAGATTTTTATTAAATAATAAATGTATTTACTAGTAATATTTTTTGTTTCATTCTAGTATAATTGTTTTTCTTGAATAAAATAAGATAAGATACTGTTTATTTCAGACAACAACAACAATCGTTTTAGACACTCAAATAACTTTTTATTACATGCAATACCTAAGTTTGGACAATGTAATTACAAAACGTAGGTTTTGTGATTCTTGACACACAAGATTTGCTTACAATAAAGCAGTTGTTTTTACAGCTACATGACTTTGCATGAAATGTCCACAATTGAAACTTATTGCTCGCTATCTCCACTTAACATAAAGGAAAATTGCAATAATAAATAATACTTACCAACCCCAACGTATGGCCTAATTCTTACTTCCGTTCACGTATAAAACATGGGCGCATACATAGGGAACGTATGAAATACAGAGAAAACAAGAGTTTATTACGAGTTAAACGACAAATTATGTCATATTGGTTTATCACTGTTTAAACAGGCTGTCGCTGCCCTTCTCGTTACAAATATCCCTTCTTTTGTAACAAAACATACTTCAAAATAAAAGGAAAAAGGTTGGTTCGAAAACAAGCGTAGCTAGGTATTAAAAACTTGTCAAAGCGTGCATGGAATAAAATATGCACAATATGCAGGCGGCACGTGATATTAGTTCCTGTGTGGTACTGGTTTAGAATTTGCACCACTCCATAGGAACCCTTCCCTTGGGTGTCGTAAGAGGCGACTAAGTGATATTCACCGGGGGCGGGCAGCAGCGCCCCCCTGCAGAACAATAAATTCTACCACTGAACTGCGACCCCCAACTCGCATGCCCAGCGTGAGGATTATGGGCCACCCACCAATAAGGCTCTTAACAGAGGCCTGCGTTCAGCAGTGGACCAATATAGGCTGTTACGATTTAGGTTGAGGATATTAATTCGTTACTTGTCAACGATTTTAAAAACTAATAAGTAAATCTGAGTTGAAAACGACTCCCCAGATATCCAAACAATTAGGCATAGCAAAGTTTTCCGTAAACATCAAAGTAACATTGCTAACTACCCGTAAACAATTTAAAGCTAACACAGAGTTCCAACTATGAAATCAAGAACTTCAGTATTGATGCATTATTCATAACTATTTATAAACTAGAAATAGGGTTGGTAAGAAATTGTTAAAGACGGATAACGATAACGTAAGAAATCACACTATCACATCAATATTATAAATGCTAAAGTTTGTATGTATGTGTGGATGATTGTTACTTCTTTGCGCAAAAACTACTGAACGAATCGGGCTGAATTAACCAACATTTTTAAATTTCGGCGTTACGTCATGATTGTTGCTCGGCTAAGATTATTTTTCGTCAATTGATTCTTCACATTATAGTATAAAAACCAGGTTTTTCCTTACTTTATAGAGTACACTTGCTTTCAAATTAATTCACTCAAATTATATTGATCCAACTTCATTAAAGTTCATTTGATGCCACAACCTGTATTGGCTGCTGGATGCTATTTCATCAAGTTTGGCCAAAGCTTATAACTTTAATATAACTACGAAGTGGCTACGCCGTAGCAACCTACGCCGTAGCAATTTTAGCTACAACAGTAAGTCATAGTATAATAATAAACCCTTGCACACTCTTCGCATTTTTGACATTTCCCAAATTTTGCTCTTTGGAAATTAGGAGCGAAGTACCTTTGTACGAAGACGTACTAGGTAGATACTTGTAAGTTTCTAATTGGGCTAAATCGACATATTTGCGCCCTCACTAACCAGTGCGACACTGACCGACACGATACAAACCTACGAAGGATCGTTAATAACCTACTTTGTATATGTTTTTACGTGATTTCAATAAACTTTTGGAAAGTGTTCAGTGACAGTTTTAACTTTGTACTCAACCTACTTACTTCTAATATACGATGAGTCCGAACAACATTCTTAATGTCTAATGATAAAAGTAACTTAAATATGTAAAAATAAATAATTTAAATTGTTTACTAATAATTTACTTGACACATTCAATTTGGCCGGATAGTGCAAAAGCCGGAAGACAAGCTCTACGTGCGAAGAAGTTACCTGGGATTCCCAACTTCCGGATGTAGCTCGTTGATATTCCAGTTGTATGGAACATTCGAGAATTTCATGTTGAAATCCTTAGCGCGGATTCAATTGAACCCGTCGGAGCGGAAGTATTTGACGGTTTGCAAGAATGCTTTTCTACTTCTCGCAGATTGAAGAGTAAGGAAGTGTTGTTTAGCTTCTTATTACAGTTTTTGGCTTTAAGATCCATGTCTAAAATTCTGAATTGTCTTGAAAATCTAGCTTTAGTCCTCGCAGGCGAGGCGTAATGCAGCGTTTTCGTCAAAGAGAATATGACAGACACTACGCTAAGTTTTCGTGTAATGTGAGTAAATAGTACAATCATAAAATAAAAACGACGCTTTTTACTTTGACTAATTTTGACCTTTGTAATATAATAGCATTTTTCACAAACGAAGGAAAACACCCTCCGCTAGGGTGGACTGAAAGTAGTACAATAGTTATTTGATCAACAAGTGAGCAAAACGGTTTATTGTTGTGTTGACGTGCTGATTTTAAATCCCGAGCTAACGAAGCAGTCTAAAGTAGAGTCACGAGCGTAGCGAGTGCCTCTAAAGTAGACTGCTGAGCTAGCGAGGGATTTAAAAGGGACGAATTAAAATACATTTGCTCTCGAGTTAAACATACAACTTTTCACCTTGATCTGTGAGAAAATTATTAGGTCGTCACTCTTAGTTGCACGGTGCGTTCAAATACTTGGTCCATCATGAAATTTAGGTGCTAGCAAAAAGTATTTTCAGAGGGTAAAAGAGATTTTTTTGTTGTATTTATATTTGAAATACAAATTTAACAAATTTACATAAACATCCGTGTTTTTAATCTTGTCTGTTAAAAAATTATAAAACATTGGTAGCAATAAAGTAAAGCGTTGTCGTGCCAAAATAAGTTTTTGCCTCTAGAGCCTAGTAAATGATTGAAATGCAGTTATACCATTCTAAATTCATATTGACAATCAAATATGTGAGTCAAATACTGCATACTCATGAACGAACAGCTGTCTGTTCATGAACAGAGGATCACGATTTTTACGCAAAATTCACCTTTATTTGTTTTGGAAGAGGCTAACTAAACACATAGAAAAGTTGTGAGTTAATTTATAGGGTTTATAAATTTCTAACCACACATAAATTTAATTCAACGAAATACCCAAGAAATATTTATACTTATAAACAAAATAATGACAAGCCGCGTACGTAGGAAAGTTTCAGCCACCGCAGTGCCCCAAGTTGTTGAGCCCAAAACATTTGGTATGCAGAACTTAATAACTTATCTAAGACGGTTGGTTGGAACATATCTCAGAGCAATCACAATATATCTATCTAGCTAGGGTTCATTTTTATAAAAAGTCGTTTTATTCGTGTTTTCAATAGTCAACTTTATCCTAATCTCCTTAGTACAAACTATATTGTCCATTGGAACTGATTTAGATAGTAGTAAATTTGTAATAAATAAACTTAATTGTTGTAATTGCAAATAATAGTTTTAATATGATTGTAATTTTATTTGTTAATTTTATGATATTAATATTATCTAACGTGTTATAGGGACCTACAGGACCTACATCTATGCTAAATTTCAGCCAATCCGTGCAGTAGTTTTGGGATTAAGAAGTAACAAACATCCATCAATCCAAAATTCGCACATATTCTATTAATGTAATTATCAATCAGTGCGTCCTACCCGTTATGACCTACGGAGCTGAGACGTGGACACTCACGATAGGGCTGGTCCACCAGCTTGGCGAGCCAAGGTATATGAGCATTTTAGGCATTTAGCGCTAACTCAGCCCCCTCATGTTGAGCGCGCGACGTATTTATTTACGTGCACAGCCTACCCCGGGCGCGTAACGGGTACGCCCGGGATAGGCCGTGCGCCACTTAACTTTGCATGACCGCATACGATATCTTAGTGCCACAGTATAGAAAATAGGCACATATGTTATGGACTTACTAACTTCAGGTCGGTAATATTGATATCATTATTACTAGTATTTTTATTACATATTATGTGTGTAGATCTAGTCTACAGTCGCAAAGTTAGGTTATAAAAAAATTAAATTAGTCCAGCCTAAAAATAAATAATAAATACCTACTTTAGTTTGAAATTTTTGATATAGCTATGAGAATATACAGGGTGTTTGGTAGAGGGACCGAAAAACGAATTGGGCGTGTTTGGGGGCCTATTTGGAGAATACAAGTTGGCCAAAAAAATCCCTGACCCCCCCCCAATTTTTTTTAAGATTTTTTTTGACAATTTTCCCGTTTTCACCGAAATTGTACTTATTTACCACCATAACATTTGTAAAATCTATTTTAGAACAGATGTTTTTACTTGAGTTTGGTCTCTGATTCACCTTCAGTCCACGCAAACCAAAATTGGATAGAAATCAGAGCTAACTAACTGATTTAGTGCTCATAGAGTAAAAAAATAAAATAAATTTTATCTCGAAGTTCAACTTTCACAGTGTTGTTCACACATAAAAAAAAACACTAGCAATTCTTGAGGTAATATGCGTTTAAAAATTTCTCTATTTATCTCTTATTACAACGACATACTGAATTGGTATAGTACATACCAGCTTATTGAGTTAAATAAGAATCTAAGTAACAACTCTAGGGCGTGGGCGTGGGCGTGGGCGTGGGCGTGGGCGTGGGCACGCTTGTGCCCAGTTTGGTCTTTTTATAATTTAAGATCGTACCCCTCTATACAACATCCATATAATCATTAGTCAGCGGTCAATCAGTCCATCAGTCAATCAGTCAATCAGTCAAGCTCAACCTCAACCTCGCCTCGCTTTTAGTTAGTTTTATTCTACATATCATTCATAAAATCGACTACGAATACCATAGGTCAAATAAATAATTCCATTTTATATGGCTACCCATGTTGAGAAGGGTATCTCATTTCCTGATAACTATAAATTATAAATTAAAACAGTCCCGCGATTCAACATATTAATGTGAAGTTGAAAAATTTATGTTCTCACAACTTTTTTTAATAAAAAATATTGTGGTTCGTTTTAATGGTGCTGAACAAGTTATTGTTATGAAGAAGGAATTTACTACCATCATCTCGGGCCTAGTTTCAGTTGTCTCTTAAAATGATCAAAACTTACGACAAACACGCCATTTCTGTGCTATTCCGTTTAATTGTTTAAAAAATACTAAATAATTATTGCTTCGAATTCTTTAGTTTCAACAAGTTTTTTTGTTTCACTAGAAAAACACCAATCTCTCAGGAATAATATTAAATTGGACAATTACAAGATTCTTCTCAATGCAACTGCAAGATATTCATCCAAATCGGTCCATAAATACAAAGTACAAAAAGTAATCGACGGACACAAAAACAAAGATTTAAAAAGTTAGATAGACCCTTTCAGTGGGCTTGCAATTATATGAAAAAAACCTTTGCAATAATAATAATAATAATAATAATGCTGGACAATTCACACATCATCATCTAGCCCCAAGCTAAGCAATGGAACAACTCATAATTACAACACATGAAAGAACAGAATTCAATGGACGATTACCTTATTGAAAACTGAAATGGCTGGTATTCTGGCGCCAAATCGGCAATAATGAGGCGAAGAGCTAAAATGTAATCGATGCGACTATCGGAAGCATTGTCCATAGAAAGCAGAAAACTGCTGATAATCTGCTTCTGTTTTATAATTTTATTTCTGCCAGCGGGGGTTTGACTCTGACTTTGACTGACTTAGACTCTGACTCTGACTCTTCGCATCCGCTTTTCCGGGATAAAAAGTAGCCCTTTATGCGAAATTTCATTTGAATCTCAAGCGCCAAGGCGTGGAAATTATACAGGCAGATAAACATAATTACTTTCTATTATATTAATATATATGGATTGCATCTTATGAACTGAAAAGGCCTCTACGATAGTTCCTTTAGACCAATTTTTTGGAAGAAATATGCTAAAAGTAAGTAAAAAGGCGTTTATTTTGCAACCATTACACAAATAAGGTTCTGTATCCATCATACAAAATAGTTGGGTACACAAGATAAATGGTTACAAAAAAATGGCCAACACAACAAATGCTATGGCAGGATGTGTCCTGCCAGTGGAGTCTTCCGTGGAGGCTATAGTGAAATATATGTACATTTATTACTTTCTGGCAAAAAGTTTTAGCTTTTTTAGACCGCACCTGTTCTGCACTGATTATAAAGAGTAAATTGGGATACGACCATAATTTCACTTCCTGAACTATTGGTTTAAAGCATTTCCATGTAAAATGACTTAGTATGGATCGTGTTTTTTTAGCAATATAATAAAATTGTTAAGCTGTGCAGCATCTGGTTTCAGTATAACATACTCATTGTCAGAATGCGCACTAATTGAGTGGGCTTTGCCAATCAGTCTGTTAAATGAGAGCTTAAATAATGGAAATCGATAGAAGTCCTTTTGAGGTAACGAGCTTACACCATAGTGGTTAGTTACTTGCATAGTAGGTACTTAGTGTGGGAGGTTCAAATCCAGGGTAGGACAAAAAAACTCTTGTTCTTGAGTTTTTGGCCCATAAATCATAGTGACCCGGACTCAGCAAGTTGGCTGTGTTACGACCCCGTGTCTCATAAAGCACGTTTAGCCAGCAGGAAGGAAATTCAGGAAATTGGAGGTCTTACATCCCCGTGCCTTGGAATGCACTTTGAACAATTCGATCTAGGCCTAACCTTTCCCTGAACGTGTAAGTTCATCCGTCCTATCAGATTATGAAAGTGAAGGAATCGGGTTGCACCTGTGCTTGCGCAAACACTCGTGCACTGAAAAATGTCCTGCGTATTTGTCTAGTCTCCGGTGCGGCTGCCCGCCATAACAGAATTTCGGATAGGAGGACTAAAATCATTATTGTGCACTTCAGTTTATTTTCTTAAATGAGTCAACCTTACTTACGTAGCTACCTCAACCTCAACCTTAACAGCTTGTATTGTTCCACTTCTGTGACACAGGCCTCCTCATGACAAGCATCTCATTGGCGTATATCTCATGGAGGCCTATAATCCCCACGCTGAGCATGCGAGTTGGGGATCGCAGGTTGGTGGTATAATTAATCTACAGGGGGCTCTGCGGCCCGCCGCTCGGCGGATATTCTTCAATCGCCTCTTACGACACCCGTGGGAAGAGTTGGGGTACATTGTAGTACATTAGAGTACGTAGGTACATTACGTATATAACCCATTTGACGTTCAAGTGTAAATTCGTTTAAAAAAATCAAAGACGCCGTTTGCCGCACCCACGGCTGGGCAAAAACCTTCTCATTTAGAGGTTAATTAATCCTCAGTAAGGGTCATCCACTATCGTAGATACTATAAAGAACTAGACAAATTATCTAATTTTACTTCATTTGGCAACTTGAAAACACTTCAATATCTGTGCTTGCCAAAAACACCCATGTAATGCTAGCAATAAACAATACAAAGCACTCACAAAAAATAGCAACGACTATAATCTTATATGAGCGATTACAGTCACACATAAAAGTTCACCCCGTACCTCCTGAATTTCCGCTGAACCCGATGAGTTATGAGGGTCGAGAAATTTTATTAATACGACTTGATGTGTACCCATGTGCTGGACGCCCGTGAGATATAGGACTTACTGTATTTACGACGTGTTGTAAGAAAGCGTGGTGGTGGGGTGGGGAGATGCTTGACTTCTGATCAGACGGACACTGGTTCAAGTCTTGGTTAGCTCATATACACGGACGGTAAGTTGCCGTGCAAGGTAACTTCACCCAACGACTGTAGTCCTCAGATATAGCGCTACTGATATGGATATTCAGGGCAATAAGAAGATGCCTAGGCTCTTAAAGTTTGGTAGGCAGACGTCTCTCGCACCATTGCAGATATGCCACTTTTTTTGCATGCGGAACGTATTCGATGTTGATGATGATAGCACAGGCACTGCTTACCGTGAGTTTAGATGATGTTATATATGTACAATACGTTATAGCATTATCTAGACCCCAGCAAGCGAACCCCAGCCTTATTTATTTACTAGTGAACCATCACTACTTACAAATATGACAAAAAAAAAAGACGTGTGGCACTCGGGGACTGCCGCGGTAAAGCTATTGCAATGCCATCTAGAGGCGAGTTGCTGAACTAAAGAGACAAACGTCAAGGTTTTTTCGTTACGGAATTTCTGGATTCGGTCCCCGCGCTCAAGGCCCGCGATAGAAGCTATGCAATAGCTTAAAAACTTCAGATCATAAACAAGAAATGTTTAATAACCTTCCGGCGAATTCGTGGTTCTCGGTATGGGAATTAATAAGACAGATATTACCAAAAAGGGGTTTTATTGCGAAAGTAATCAGATTTTATTTCCCAATTTCTATAAAAAATGTGGGTAGGTACTTTCCTGAATTGGTTTCTTCGTTATGATGATAAAAATAAGCCGGAGATTTAATTTGTATCTGAGAAAGAACCGTTTTAGAAAGTCTACGTCATACCTTTAGCTCTCATAATAGATATTTTGTCTATTCTCGTCCAAATAATAATAATAATTTATTTATATTCTCTTATCACGGATTACAAAAGGTATTCTTAAAGTTTGTTACTAGGTGTAGGAGTAGAAAACACATTTACTTGCCAGTGATTGGTTTTGAAACCTGTGTACAGTAGGTAGACTTTACTTTCCGGGTTTACCCGGTAGGTACTAAGGTTGACCTAACAGGACCCAGGGTCTCGAGTCCGGTTGACAAAAGTATCGATACGTCTGTTTTTTGTATGGGATTTGCGTAGTTCTCTGTCCGCGCGATAAAGGCGTTGTATTTATTCCTATGGAACAATGAAACGTCACGATCACGTCTGGATAAACCAGTATCGTCAACCGGCCTCGGTGCTAACATTATATTTGATGGTTCTATTTTAAGCATAAAACAGAATAGAAGTCTTATAAGCAAATACCGTGATGGTTGGTATCTTGTAATTTTTCAGATTTGTAAACCATACGAATAATTAATTATTTTGTTTTAAAAAACTATAAACCGACTTCAATTTTTATAGTTTTTCATGAATTTTCATGGATCCCATTGTCAGAACTGAACAAAATTAAAATGGGACCACATGGAAAGCACCAGCTTTCATATAAAAAAAGAAACCCAGTCAAAAGTTCTGAGGTAAAAAACTAAAAAAAAACATACAGTCGAATTGATAACCTCCTCTTATTTTGAAGCCGGTTAAAAAATCATTCCAAATGTATAAGTATAGTATGTAATATGATAATATTATAGTTGAAATAAATTAAACGTCACGATCACGTCTCGATACTATCGTCAACCGATCTCGGGGCTAAGGTTATATTTGTTGTTTCAATTTAAGCATAAAATAGAACAGAAGCAAAACGCCTGACTTAATAATGGTAAACCAGGATTGGTGAATGGAAAACTCGTCTTCTAATATGAAAACGGGTAGGTTATTACTTATTTATTCTATGAAGCTATGACAATGTTTACTAAATTCGGAAAACCATTACCTTTTTTATTTTGTGTGGAATTGAATTTTCTACCTTTGCTATTCAGCTTGCGTTCAGATCCGAATTTCATTGTAATTTCTAATAGAATTTCTTTGAAATCACTAAATTGTCCGTACAATAAAAACGTTTACGGTTTTGATTATTTATTCATGGACTTGTTTTTTTCTTGGTGATGGAATACAATGCATAATAATTTAAAAAAAAGGATAGGACCTTATTGAAAAAGAAAATAACAATTTGATCCATATCTATACCAGTTGGAAGCGTACCCAAGACGCTGGTTGCATTGCCCGTGGTACGTACAATCGTGTAAATTGCTAACACAATAGGGTAATAGCGTCGTGGTGGAAGATAAAACTAAATTTATAATGTCCTCCTAGTTGAATTTCGACTACGGCTGCCAGCAACAATGGAGACTAACCAAGTGTGCAGGACATTGATATAGTTAGTTTAAAACACTGTCATATTTTTTTAATAGGTACATATAATTATACTGATTCTTGTGCCAATAGACACACCGAGTTGGTGCTACATATCACTGTATGAATATTAAAGGCAGTAGAAAGTATTTTATCAACTTCTTTGACTTTGGTATAACCTGGTGTGAGACTACTCCATTAGATCAAGAGTAGTTAATATATTTCAAAATTTTGTCTAGCTTTGCGTGTTAGCAAAAGGCGCAATTTCACCAAACAATATACTGGAACGAAAACTAAATAACACTTTATTTCTGAACAATGTACAGGACTGAAACTTTAATTCAGCTGGTCCAGAAGTAATCAATCAAAAGAACACCTACATTACATGATTTATAGCTAACAACAGCTGTATGATTATAGTCGGAAACCCTTTTCTTTCCAAACTCTTTGAAAAGAAAGGTTTGTTCGAAATTTCCGGTGCTTTGTGTTTGGATGATGCTGCCCGAAAAGTTTTTGGTAAAATAACTTTGCTGTTTTGATAATAAGTATTGCAAGCGATGATTTGCGAAAGACTACAAGTAAAAACTAGGTGCAGTAAATAACACAGATAAAATAGTAACAAAAGGAAGACAATTTCAAATTTCAATACGAGTGAACGGTACTTCACACAGAATCCAAAGAAAATAAATTAAAATGATTTTAAAATTTTATGCTGTTGGAAAACAAACCAGAAGATCAGACCATATTAAACATTTCTAGAGGCCTAAAAAAGTGCTCAAAGATCTTCTCAAATTTCACTACGACGGTACTCGCATACCATGAAAGATTCAGAATCGCTTTAACCGAACGCCGGCAAAGGAAATTTACTTTTTCAGTAAATTCTAGTGACTTTTGAGAGGGAAGGCATCGGCCGTGTAATATGCATGAGTCAGTGAACAGGGAGCCAGTTGCCAGCAAAGTGAAGTTATACGCAGATGCACTTTGCATGAGTTCGAATTCTTTACGTTAAAATGAATTTACGTAACGACAGGGAACGTTTAGTTTTATGGGCGTCTTTTAAGATTTTTTTATTATGATACTCGGACTTTTGTTATGGTCATGCAAATGGTCTACTTGATGTCTGGTGGTCTCGAATCTCGAATAGTGACCATGACACCGATTTTGTACCTATACCATCTGTTCATAGTTTATATTGAAGCCTTTAAATCAAACCATACTACTGATAAGCAGTCAACAACCCCAGGGATTTCATAGATTAGAGCAGTTTGTGTGGTTTGTCTGTACGGTAAAAAGTTACTTTGAGTATAACGCACTATAAATATTTATTCTGTAGTACTTCAACAATTGATCCGATTTGCGTGAAATTTAAAAGGTCGAATAACGAGACATGTGAAATATGAAGTAACTTAGTGAGGTAAAATCCGTCGAGGAGTTTTTGAGTCAAGGGGTCCAAAGGGGGCTAAAATCTGGCAATTAAATCAAGTTCAGTCTCCTATCCTATCCGAAATCTATTCCTTAATACATTTAAAAGTAGTTATTATTATTATTCTAGCATAATAATAGTTTTTTAAATGATCCGAGTTTTAAGTTGTACCAAAGTCAGATATTTTGGTACACACTGAGTGCATTCAATTAAGGAGCCATGAAAGCTCTTTTAAGCTATATTGCGAATTCGTACAGCTCATTTCACAACCAATTAAGCCAACCTCTTTGTCAATACCAGAATAACAAAAAAATTATATAATGTATATGATAAGAAAAACCCGAAAATTAACCACTCCTGCAATGTCTCCGAACACAAGTAAGAAAGGCCTATTGTGTGGGATATATAGATCAGCAGAGGGAGCTCTACAACTAGGCTCCAAGGGAGTTTTCATAACTCCGAAAACACGCAAGATTCCCAAAAAAACCCCAAAATCGGACCTCTAAAACATCAGGAGCATGAGCTCTACTACATGGATTAATAACTTCGCCCTTCAAAAACCTTTCCCTACGATATTGTTACGGGCTACCTACTGGTCTATAATTATTTTTGGTTTAGGATCTGAAATTTATTCTTATGCTTCAATAGAGAAATCTTTAAACCCTAAATAAACCCCATTTTTTTCACACTGCAAAAACTTTTCATCGCCAAAAGCCTGTCATTTTTCGATGGAGCTATAGAAAGCTGAGCTATAAACTAGTGACGGTGTTGACCTATTTATGAAGTGAATGGAATCGATCTCTATTAAAAAGTTCATAGACTTTGATTAATAAACAGGATATTCTGATTTAAACCTATCATTTCCTGGCTAGAGGTATTTTGTAAAGGCACGGCTGAATTTCAAGATGGTTGGTAGGAATGATACCTTGCCAAACCACTTGTCTTGCTCCAATGCTTACGTGGGAAGCAGGTGCCAGGTACGCGGTGCGTATTGTATGCAAATTACGTTACGTGTGAAAGATATCGTACATACCCATCCCACCATTGTGATCCCACCATCCCCCTTCCACTCCAGGACAAGCAGACGCACAGCGCAATACCATCCATACTTAGTGGATGTACCCTCCACTCGCACTAAGCGGTTTTCCTCCACCTTTATTATTCGAACCGCAAAGGAATGGAACTCGCTCCCTGGTCTGTTTTTCCAGGCAATTACAACCTGGGTCTCTTCAAGACAAGGGTAATAAACAAAGGGAATAGGTATCTTCTAGACCTTCGTGATACACCGTCGGCCGCATCTTTGCTTTCCATCAGGTGAGATTGCGGTCAAACGAGGGTATATTTACCGTAAAAAAATACATACCGTTAAACTTTGCCACTGGCTACCCTGAACCGGTTACCCGGAAAATGGGACGTACAAAAAGGCACTTAAATACTAGTCAGACAGGCAAGCTAGGCGCTTGCAGTGTGGACGGCACCGTACAAGTTAAGTTTTGCGTCTACTGCATTGAAATCAGAGCAAACGAAGCCGTACTTGGCGTCGGTAATATATTTGTAATATTGTGGATATAATGGATTCACCAAAATATTGAAAATGTAAACACTGTGTGGTGCCGGCTTAGAATATGCACTACCTCAACTCTTCCCGCGGGTGTTGTAAGAGGCGCCTAAGGAATATCCATCGGGGGGCGGGCAGCAGCGTCCCCTGCAGAACAATTCTACCACAGAACTGCGATCCCTAACCCACATGACCAGAGTGTGGATTAAGGGCTTCTATGAGATAAATGCTTATAATTGAAGCACGCGCAGTAACAATTTTCTAAAAGTTGGTAGATGTCTTTTTTATCATATTTATATATTGGACTTTAAGTCATTGGTTGTTGACTATGTTATAACATAACTAACAACCTATGTCTTAAAAAGCATTCAGAGCGTTTACGCAACTTAGCGACGACCCGTTTATGGTTAACTCAGTACATAACATATTTGTTTGTATCAACAAAACCTTTGAAGCAACTTCACCATTAGCCAGATTGCAAGCAATTTTCGCCATTATCAAAGTTTTGAATTGTGCTGAAATGAAACTGGGTAATTTTATGTGGCCACAAACATTTCTCCGGAAATGCCTATACGTGTAGTACGAGAATGTTCATAAAATTACGTTCGTGGAAGATATTTAGGCGTAACTTAATTGGAACATAAAACGGTTAATTAACAGGCAATCTTTTATAGGAAGATTTTATTTGTATTACGTGTGGAGTATTTTAAACTGCTGTTTATAAAATCTGAATCTAAGATGAAGTGAGATTTTACAATAGAACAGTCATTCGGTGGCTGAGCAAATACTAGGCCCTGAAAAAACCCAACTTAAATGAGTTAATGTCTAGGGACTTAAATAATTGAATTAAACCAAATGAGTTTTGACCATAAGTCAGAATCGCCGCGCTGTGGACAAATTTGTGTTCTGGTTATTGGGTTTACTCATGGGGCCCTATCATATTTTTTTTAACACCAGCGTTACCAATTTTTCCATTCAACGCTCAGCAACATAATTTATCAAAGCGATACGCGTTACTGTTTGTATCAAATTAATCGTTCGTTAGGAAAACGAAAACGTGCGTTATTTCGTTATTTATCGGCCGGCCGGAGATATTGCCACTGTCATTAATCTCGTAGATTCTTGAAGGAAATCCTGCAAAAAGCATTGTTACCTATGCTAGGGCTGTCACAAAATGGGACAAAACTTGTTTATGTGTATTGAGTAAATTTTAAGATAATAATACCTCTAATTATAATAATAATGAGTAAATTTTAAGATAATTATAAAAATAATAATAAAAATAATTTATTGCCCAACTAAATGTACACTAATATTAAAACGTAACCTGCATGCATAGGTAACTAATTAAAAAAAAGAACTTAGTTACTAATTCGTAAAGTACCTAGGTTAAATTTAAGTAAGCTAAAATTAGGGCAATAGGGATAAACTTAGCATAATGCCGACAAGCTTATCAAGCATTTGCGGCGCTGGTTCTCAGTTAATATATAAATAAATACTGCTGGATATTCACACAGCTTATACTAGCTCCAAAATAAGTACTAATGTAAATCGGTACCTACTAGAAACACTAACTAAACTAACTAGAATCAAACCCCTTCTGAATCTCAATTGGAAGACTTGTAATTTTTGGATTTCGGCTACAAAGGTCGACAAGTAAATATTTGGTGATCACTTTTTCTTTTGAGCTACAAGCTTTTGAGAGATTCAACCTCAACAGCCTATATTGGTCCACTTATGGACGCAGGCCTTTCCCTGATGCCTGGTGCCTTATTGGCTTTTATCTCATGGGGTGACCATAATCGCCACGCTGGGCATGCGGGTTTCGGATCGCAGTTTGGTGGTAGAATGGTTCTAAAAGAGGCGCTGCTGCCCGCCCCCGGTGGATATCCCTTAGTTGCCTCTTATGATACCCGCGGGAAGAGAACAACAATCATCGTCAATTTGTTCTGTCTCCGCCCTATTTTCCTAATGGTGGGGTATCTTATGATTTTGTTTCAGATTTTCCGAATTTTTTATCGGGTTTTTATGCGTAGAACTACAATTACGTATCGGAAGCCTAGACCGCTAAACGGCGTTTGTTTAGGCCTAGATTTGTTACTTTTTTGTCTAAAATGTCGAGAAATTACACATGGTTGGTAAAAATGTCTATGTTCTATCCTGTAAAAATTTTTTGCTGCTTACCCATTCATGGTTTGGAGTTTACTGGGGGAAGAAAAATAAAATTTTGTATTGTATTTGTATTTGTCAAATTTCTCCCATTATCTAGTCTTGAGCAAATCTTTTTTCTTTGTCTACGTTTCTATTGACGTCAGTTTCAATTCCAGTTTCAGTTTCAGTTCCAGGTTTTTATTGATAAGAAAACTTCAGAACTTAATGTCAAACACATTATAGATAGTTGTATAACTAAACAACTTATTGTACAAAACAGTTTAAACTAAGTACGTAATAATATTTCATAAGAAAAGTAAGTAATTAATTTTTTGGTATAATATTATTAAAAGTGCGGAACAACGATATCGGCGTCCTCGAGTTTGTCTCCTTAGAACTCTTCTACACTGTATTAAGCCCTGTCCACTAGGATTCCCTCTGCTCGTTTGGCAGATTATTGTATATTTTCATTCCTTTAAAGTTATTTTAACAATGCGACAAACGTTAAAATGCCAATGCCAATTCATTAATATGTCATGAATATTAGTTCACTGGGCAAACCTTGATAAAATAAACATAGGACAGAAGAGAGTGGCACAAAATTTTAAGACCCAATACCCAGACTTCTGGGTACCACCTGGTTCACCTACTTAGGTGACGTCAGTCAGTAATGATGTATTGTTATATAGTCTAATCACTAACACTTACATTGTAAATATAGCATATACCATAAAGTAATGTAGGTATGTGATAAAAAATTAATCTAAGGTATCGCCTTAACGGAGCGCCCGGTGGCGCAAACGGATTTTATTTGTATCCAACCTATTTTCAGCAAGGGTAAATGATGTTTGTAAAAAAGATAACCTGCAACTGGCAACCCTGAAATTGATAAATGCCTGGTGAAGTTTTCCGTCTCTTTCAAACCATTTGCGGTTTCACTCGCAGCTGCGTTTTTGAGGTGTAATTTATCTATCATTGTTCCGGACACTTTTATCTTTTTCTAAGGTGAAATTACGAGGACGTTTCACTGGTTTATTTTAATGTCTATGCTTTGTGTTATACATATCTGTGGGGACAATTGTTGTCAAATTACATTTTGTTGAGTTTTTCTTGTTTCCCTAATATATTTTGGAATATTTTAGTTACCTGTTAATATTAATTACCTGTTTAAAGGCTATTGTTTAGATTATATAAGGAAAATATTGATGAAAATAGAGTCAATTGCACCTTATTTCTTGTTTGATAGTAATTACTATTTATCAAGCTGTTTATATAGTAAAAAATTGTCTTGTCTAAGTGCATATTTTGTAAGTCTAAAGAAATAAACGATTTGACTCTGACTCTGACTCTGACTCTGAAATATAGATTGCCACGGAATATTCTAAGATGAAAAAATCGTTTTTCCCAAGTTGATCACCTCACTGTCCAGAATCACCAAACCTGGTTCAGTACACCCTTTCTGTGGTACCCTGAAGTCTCTTATCGTCTAATGTGCACAAGTATGTTTGATCTACTCTAAATTATTGTTGTGAACAGTGAGTTCATGAACTAAGAGCAGTATAATCCAAATATCCAAATCATTGATGGGCGAAAAGGAAAAAAATCGGTGTAAAGTTACGTTAATAGAACGTTTGCTGCATATTTTTTTAACGGCAGTGAAGTAACTTTACACCAAAAAACGAAATGCAGTATTTTCTATTATTACATGCAGAGAAACCCCCTGAAAAATAAGAGGAGCTATTTATCTCAATCGGAACTTAAAAAACAAAAATCATCCATCATCCCCCTCCATTAACTTCCGTTAAAAATCCTTGTCTTCCAGTTTCCTGCCCACTCCCATAATCACGCACCAGTGACAAAACTCAGAGATATATTCTGTGGAGTCAGATCCAGTAGACACACTTTCTTATCTTAAGGCGCATACACGAGCCAATGGTGTCGATTCTGTTGTTTTAGGATTTCTAACCTAAATTTTAAGATTTCTAAATTTTCTATGCTAGGTAGACCTAAAAATTATAGTATTCTCTATACAGGTTGGTTTAGGTCTGTCAGCTTAATTTTAGAGCTGTCATCCTGATTTTAAACGTGTCTGTCTAATTTTCCAACCATAGCTTTAATCTCTTTGAAAATCCGAAATCCTAATTTTAGCTTATTCTAAAACAATAAAATCGACACCATTCTGTGACGCGACCTATTTTATCATATTATAACGATCAAACACAGGAAATTTTAAAAAGCTAACGTATAGTTTTAACGTTGGTATCTATTATAAGCTATTTTTTAAATACAAATGTATTTTTTTAACTTACAATATAGATTAGGAAAAGATGCGCAAATAGAATTTAGTGGTATCTCTGCCCAAGCTTTACAAAATGAAACTATTGCAGAGGATAAATAACTTAAAACTTCCTGTGTTTAACGTAATAATAAGATAAAATAGGTGCCACTTTCATGGGTGTATGCGCCTTAAATGTATTTTGTCTATGAATTTAAATATGCACACATTACACATCCCATCATAAAGATGATTTCACAACCATTGATTTTTGAACAAATGGTAGGGAAATCATTTGTGGGCAATTGCGATTCTATAACAAGCTTCCATATGAAAAAAATGTATTAGTTGATAAGCGATATACTTGCTAGTGGTTTCTTTTTCACTTCCTTCGCTAGTGGTCAAAAAATTAAGTGAATTGGAGTCAATTGCACCTTATTTCTCTTCTTCTTATTTGAATTAATAAATTTTTATCAAACTCTTATATAATAAAACAATTTACTTGCAAAGTGCTTATTACTAAGTGTAAAGAAATAAAAGATTCGACTCTGACTCTGTCTCTATAAATTACTTCTTTCTCTGTTTAGTAAGTAAATTTACTTACTACACACTGTCTGTTCTATAATTGAAGTCGAATTAAAGTTTCCAAAACAAAATCAATTATTTACTACGAGTAGCCCGCGAGTACTCAGATCTAGGACTCATATCATACTCATACTCATACTCATTTATTCGCCGTAGGAGCACAAGGCACACTTGGAGACGTCAATTATACAATATAATGCTGCTTAAATTATAATTTAAAATTTAAAGCCATAAAACAGACAAGACAGAAAAATAATGTACTTAATATTAAGTTACTTAATAATTTGTACATATTAGGTAAATTAATAAATAGATCAGCTGTAAATAGGCGCCCTTAAAGTCATATTATATATAAATAATAATTAATGGTGCTGCTGTATGGCATTGTCTGTCATTATTAAATCTAAATAATATTATATAATTATCACAGTTACCTAACCTAGGTAAAATATAGCTGTTAAGAATGCATTTTCGTTTGTCGACTAGCCTATGATAGAGTATACCTAGAGGTGTAGGACTAGTTTGACAACTAAACCCGCTAGACTCACCCAATAATAAAAGCTCGGCTACTGTCAAATCTTCACATTGAACTGTGGTTCGGCCATCTCAACGTACAATGTAGCTATTAAGTTAATCGCCACCGTTTTCCCACCGAACGAGACATTACAGATATTCTACGGGGACTGAGATATACAATGGGAATATTATGTCGGTTTGTCCCATTGTCAAAGATATATCTTTTTTGGCAATGATATGCAAGCTGCGTGCACCCCAGGGGTTAAACATATCGTGGGATCATTAAGAAGACTAAAAAATCGTATGAAATAGGCTAAATACGTGTGATTACAGGTCAGGTTAAAGGTTACCGTGCTATCCGCGCCATTCGCGCCATCCGGACCGCATCCGTCGGAATCCGTATACCTACCTAGAGGATTTTAATAAAATCCACTTGATAATATTTGTTTGCTTTGTCTGTACACACTAGTTTTTTATGTGTAAATTTGTTTATAGTGGAGACTTCACTGGTCTAAGGAAATCCTTATTGTACCCATCTCTTTATATATCTAAGCACTGTTTGTCTTCCAAATAGATAAAAATAAAATGCGGTGCGGATAGGTGCGCGGGGTTGCACGCTATTTCATACAAAAATTTGAAAATTCTATGAAATGTGCACGTTCTTCTTTAAAACATTAGATGTGCGAATTTCCTGATCGGTTTAGTAGTTTTGATGTAAGAAGTAATAAATATACCTCCATCCATCCAAACTTTTGCAATTATAATAAGTGTGACGTCATGTTATTTGCGTGGCACAAAGAATAAAGTTGTATGAATGATCTTTGTTTTTGACAAACATTTAAAATGTATTCATACAACATTAATAAGTACCTGTTCGGCGTTAAATCGCGAGGAATGGAAGGAAAAGGATGCTTTTGCCCAGCTGTGGGATAGTACCAGCTGAAAATAATAATAATAAAATATCCCACTTAATTAAAAGACTATGTATAGTCAGCAAAAATTGCGCCTCACCACCGCTAGGGTGATTTTTCTGTGAATTAAATAGTTGCCAACCACGGCTTGCTCGATATCTTTTGTTTTTAACGCAACGCAAAATAGTTTCAAACTGATAGACGTTACGTTCGGCGATGGTACCTACCGATAAATAAATAGTTTTCTTTTGGTATAAATAAATATAAACATAGTAACCTAACGGATAAAATCTTTGAAAAAATACTCGTAAACAAGTAAGTCAAAAAGTCAAAGTCAAAGTCAAATCGTTTATTTCTTTAGACTTACAAAATAAGTACTTAGACAAGTCAAATTTTTACTATATAAACAGCTTGATAAATAGTTATTACTATCAACAAGAAATAATGTACAATTATTGCCTTTAATTCACTTCAATTTTTTGTCCACTAGCTGAAAAAGTGAAAAAGAAGTAAACCCGCATACACCAGCTAGGCGTTCAAAGGACAGCCGATTTGTTCGTGCATAAATGTGATTACGATGCATAATTCCCGTTTTGTGTGCTACACCACAAAACGAACAGGTGATTTTATACAATGCCAACAATCTCGTTGTTGTACATATTCAGTAATTTTGTACAATTCCATGGGGTTTTAACGAGTGGGTATCGGGCGTGTCTTGAATTATACAGTTTTACTTTTGTTCGACAAAAGACAAAAACTAGGCGAAACCATGGCTATGAATGATGACCAGAGAGGTAAGTCTATTTGATGTTAGAAACGAAACGTGATCGAGATGTAATCTTGTATGGAATTCGCGTTGATCCATAATCGCACGAGAGAGGCGTGTACCAAATTGTATGGAGACTGGAAACTTTCCCCTCAGGTGATTTTGTACGATGCTTATAATCTAAATTGTTAGCTTAGTTACAATTAGCTATCACACAGGAACTAATTTATGCGATATAAAGTATGTGTTATTCCAGGCCTAGAACATAGGTATACTAAAGCATAAGGTATACTAATAATTGATTTTGTAATAAAAAAAACTATAAACCGACTTCATTTATATGGATCACATTGTCAGAACTAGACAAAATTAAAATGGGACCACACGGGAAAAAAGAGATAAAAAAAATGAAAATCGGACCTCCCAGTCAAAAGTTCTGAGATAACAAAATAAAAAGAAAACAGTCGAATTGAGAACCTCCTGCTTTTTTAAAGTCGGTTAAAAAGTAAAGAGGCGTCGTTTAAGAGTCTAGAAATCATAGTCCATTTGATAGCTAAGTATTCTAAATTAATTTAAAACAGCCTCGCTTATGAATTTGGAATACACCTAACTAAGTTTAAACGATCTAATTGGTTTCTTAACATAAAATAAACTTTATTTTTCGAACCGTTTAAGTTTTTCATTTTGTGAGATCAAAGTGAACTTCTAAAGCTGTTATAATATGCCTATCATTAAAAGTATCCAGTTTGTAGATAAGCTATTTAGCAGAAACGCTATGCCTAAAAATTTCACTAAAGGAATTGATAATGATCAATTTATGCTATCAATTGTAAATACTTGATTTAAATATTTGATTTTTATTTAGTTTTCAATAAACTCCGCGATTAATTATTATTAAAAAGTTATAAATTAATATATATAGTTTTCAATTAATAACTATGAAAAACCGAACACGTCCCTCGCAATTAAAATTAAACCAAATGAGATGGCAAACTCGTAGAAAGTGTTGCTAAGAACCATATAGAGTCTGTTCAAGAACCTGAATGAACCCGGTGAACCCGAGCGGTCAGCGTTTTTATCACCCGAAAATGATTGTAGTTTTGATTTGTTATTTTTACCTTGTTAATGCGAAATTCAGTGAGCGTCTTATCATTTCTCGGGTAAATAATGACCTAAAGAATCGATTAAAACAATAAAAAAAAATCGATGCATATACCCTATTCTTCATACTTTTCTGGTACATGAAGATCACAGGCTTTATGGAAGTTAAGTTTTTTAGCGCCTTGCGACTTGTTTCTCATTTTATAAAGTTTTTTCTTAATATTATCAAATTGAGGTAATGGAGTCAATAAATCTATTCTCTTATTTACAAGATTTTGTACAGATTCCCCAAAAATTTGCGTTACTGGTTTATTAATATTATTTTGTGTGTTTCAGTACATAAATGCATCTGTTGGTCAATTTCCATCTCTGCATCTCCTTTAGGTGGATGGTTATGGGAAGTTTCGTGCAGTATTTCAAGTGGATTTTGTTTCATAGTAAAAAAAATACTTAGTGTGCTTAAGTTATTAATTTGTAACCTAAGAATTATTGTGCCTGACTGTACTTTAAGAGATGTGTAATTAAAGTACATTATTTTTGTCAGAATTCACCCATTCAAAAAGAAAACCGCATAGTTACTCTCTGCGATATGAATTGACTAATTCAAAAAAAGTTTTAGTCTATTCACACCGCGGTGCGAAAGAACCCATTCAAAAGGAACACTTGGGCGATTTGCACCGCGGTTCGAATCGCTTGTGGTGCGAAACGACTAAAGACCCGAACTAACACTTTTAGTCGTACTGCAATGACAGAGCATTATTGTCAACGCAACAAAAGTTGTCAATTGACATACAAGCGCCCTCAATTCCCACGACTCTACTCTTTTTGAACAGACTCTACCTACTTAGAAGGCCAGGCCAGATTTTAAAACTTTCATATAACTAAATCTGCACATTAAAGGGTCTTCCGATAGGAACTTCCGAACTTTGACAGTTGGTAGCGGTCATGAACGTTGCGCAGCGTTGAACCGACATCTGTCAAATTGGCTGTCATTTATTCAGTCAGTTTCACCAAATTACTATGGTCAGATATAACGTGCAAGAACACTTGCAAATAAGAAATTTAATGTTGATGTGTTACGACACGAAATAAACATTTTCATTTATTAATTTTAGTATAATTTCTTTATGTGAAAACACATTATTATGATCTTTAATTTGACAAGTTATAAAGAAAATGTTTATCTGTTTATCATAGAAGACCAGCAGCGCCTCGCGGTTTCGCCCGCGTTGTTCCATTCCCGAGGGAACTTCGGGATTAAATATAACCTACGTCACTCTCTGAAAAGTACGTTTTTTATTGATGAAAGAATTTTTTAAATCGGTTTGGTAGTTTCAAAGCCTATTCAATACAAACAAATACTCAAAACTTTCCACTTTATAATAATATAATAGATGATGTCTACCTTTAGATTAAGCTAGCATGTATTCTTGTGGCGAATATTCTGGAATCTCTAACTAAAGGGCTTATTAATGTTTAGGAATTTCAATGTCACTTTGAACAGGTAAGTTGTTGTTAGGATGAAGGATTAAGGTTTGCGCAGACCCATCAGTGTTACTTCAAATGACATATAGAGCGGTTTAAATAACATAATTATAAACGAGTACAAATCTTATACGATTATACATTGGTTAAAAATGTGGTATTTACTTTTGAATTTCTGTTTGGAACTAGCAGAGTAGGCTAACTTCAAAATTAGCCAACTAACTTGAAAAAAGTAGTACATACGAGTTTAAATTAAGAACCATTGAATGAGTGACACTGTTGTTTTCACTTACTCGTTTCTTCATAGAAAATGTATGGGATTTGTTTTTTTTTATTATTGTCAAAACTTACGATTTGATTTGGTGTATTACTTTGGGAAAAGTGTTCCTGGTTGGAAATAGAGTCGATTAAGACCAACTTGTATTTTTTTGACAAATGTCATTTTTTGGGCGACCCGTACACTTTTTCGAAAAACTAAAAATTTCTTCAAAATAAAACAGAAGGTTACTAATAACAAAACCTTCTAACTACAAAAGAAACGGTAGCTACCCTTAAGGGCCCAAAAATTTGCCCCACTCTGTATAAACAGCTTGATAAATAGTAATTACTATCATTTGCATCGCATATCGCTCTTGTGGCTTATAACGTGTGTCATCTTGCTTTATTTTATGCAGACTTTTTTCATGACAGAAAAAGAGAGTAATTAGTATACTCGTAAGCTAAGCTAACCTCACAGGTAATGGTGGAAGATAGAAGGAAGCCTGCTTCTACAATGACAAGAACAAATACTTGATCATATTACCTTTAATTAGGTATGTCGGTAATACCAAAAATCGTATATAATTTATAACAATTCAATAGATACCGAATAAGAGACGAAAAATGATTATTTCACTTCTGGAATATGTATTAATAGCTACGCCCCGCGGCTTCGCGCTCCTATCCCACTGAAACTGATTTATGAGATTAAAAGTAGCCCCATGTGTTATTTTAGGCTTAGAACTGATTTCAGCTCGATCCGTTCAGTAGTTTTTGCGTGAAAGAGCAAAAAACATACATGTTTACAGACATGTTTACAAACTTTCGCGTTTATAATATTAGCGGGATTCTTATTTTAACAGATTGCGAATGTGGCATAATACAATACAATACAATACAAAACAATACAATACAATACAATACGAAATACTTTATTGCACACCAACAAAATACAGTAGAAAAAGAAAATTACATAAAACAAAAGTACAATGGGCAGTCTTATCGCTTAGAAGCGATCTTTTCCAGGCAATCTTGGGATGGCATAATCTACGTTTAATAATTTTGTATTGGTTGCAGATCTCTGATACTTATACAGGATTATTGGTAATTTAATACCACTGCGTGAACTGCAGGTTATACCCAAGAAACACGTTCATGAAGGCTGTGTTCGTAAAGACCGTACTCGGCTGAATTTTCTGGTATAGATGAAAGATTTACATGTTTTTTTTTGTATTTCTATTTTAACCTACCTTCCCTTAATTCGTCCCTGCTTGAAAGACCCAAGGGTAGGTACTCCGTTATAACCTGTGAGGGTTACTGAGGACCATCTATTATATTGAAGGGTCGCCTTGTTAGCATAATAATTTCGTCAAAGCTTTATAAGCGTTTTGACAAATGTTTTAGGATTATGTAAATTACCCACGTCTCCTTTATATCACACTGTATAACCGTAATTGTTTTCATTTAAATTGAAATAATTATTGTTTTTAGGGTTCTGACAAAAAAAGCCATTACTATCTTTAACTCACGGCTTCTATGACACGTTTCAAGATTTTTTTATCTTAAAAACTACTACACGATACAAAAACTTAAGGTACCTACCAACTAATAGCGATATTCGTAAAGGTTGCTTAATATTAAGTAAGCCTTTAGGTAATGCTTAACAAAATGTTGTATTCATAAATATTGTAAAGATCTAATCAACTGTTTAAACTGTTACTTAAATAGCTGTCTGAATAAATAAGACTGTACATTTGGCGAGTTAAAACAATGTTGGACAATTCACACACATTCATCTAGCCTTCAAGCTAAGCAGAGCTTGTGTTATGGATAATGTAAAACGATAACATATACCTAATAATTATGAGCGTATTAGAACTAAGGGCAAATAATGGCCCCCACTCAGCGTTGTCCTGTCAGTAAATGTTACAATTACATTATATTTAACGTACAAAATGTAGGGATCGATCCAAATTCCTATTTTAATCATAAAGATAAATATATAACGCTGGACAAGTCACACGATATAATCCAGCCCCAAACAAAGAAAGCAAATTGGTGTTTTGAGTGCTAGATAGCTGATATACTAAGACTTCTCCAATACAAACATAAATATTTTTACCTTGTATTTTTACAAAGCCCAAAACCCAGAATCCCCGAAATAAATATGGGGAGATCAGAAAAAGATTTTTCCTAGGCGGAAACTAAAAAATCATTTTCCGATTCCCTCAAGTGCAAATGGTTCTAAGTAAACACTTTGGTGCCTGGACATAAGTAGACAACTGCACAACTGAAATCGTCTAGGTATTAAAGTAAACAGAAGCGTGCTTGCAATATTAATAATCCTAACGATAAGCCTGCATAACAGCACTGCAGGGTATTCTATAACGGTAGTTTGCATGACTGGAAGCGTTTGGTATTCAATTCGTGACTATTCTGACACAGGTGTGTTCATAGCACGCGAAAAATAAACGCAAAAGAGTCTGATTGAAAACTTGCAATATGCAGTTACATCAAGTTTTTGGTAAACCGAAATTATAATATATTTGGTACGTGTTTTCCGAGGTGACATACCAATTGCATACCGTACGCGAATGATATTAAAATTATTCTGATGTTGCAATCATCTTCATTATATTGATATTAGGCCTAAAAATTAAATAGCTAGGTCGTATTTTTCAAAGATTATTTTCTCTTGAGAATATAATATTTTATATATCCAGTTTTGTTTATGCATAATGTAATTATTATGAAATTACTTATTTCTTATTCATCTTCCTCAGCATTTTAACTTACATAAACCGATTGTAGGCTTTGCGATTTGCGAAACAGTATTACATAATGTCGAATCGCTGCCTCTTTTTGTAATATGCCCCAATTAAATAAGAAATACCTAAATTAATAACCCAAAAACACGAGGAGGGCAAAAAAAAATCCCTCTCACATTTTTTTCGTAGTCTAACATTTTTGAATATTATTTGATATCTTAGAAATTACCTATAGTTGTAAACTATAATAACCAAAAACTTTTTATTTTTATATATGGTCTAGAAAGTCGATAAATCAAATTCTGAATGTTAATTCCCCCCTCAAAGCTAACCTGAACCCATAATCAAGAGCTTGTTAAAAGTACTTGTACCACCCTTGTTAGCCAATAAACTGCAATATAACCGAGTTACGTTGAGCTTCATCAATTTCCGTTCAAAAGGTCAGTTATCTGTATTAGCCGGTGACCCGAATACAAGCAAGTTCCGTAATCTACCTTTTGTGAGGTTCAAAGCCGAATAGGCCGATTAAGGAAATTATTGACATGATTCTCATTGATAACCTGTTTATGGTTCATTCATTATAACTAAAAAATAATATAATCTAATAATAAAATGCTTTTCGTTTGTCTTGCTAAAACTCGAGAACGGCTGAACGGATTTATCTTATCTTGGTCTTAAAATGTTCGTGGAGGTTTAATAGGTGAGAAAATCAACGCATGCGAAGCCGCGGGGCGAGCTAGTTATTAATTAATAATTATAATATTTATATATAAATAAATAAAGGCTCTGTACTGTAGACTAGCTCATGTCGACGCAAAAATGCAATTACCTACCTTTCTCTCTCCAATACAATACGTTTTACTTCTTTATACCTACGACATGATAGCGAGTTCTTCCTTTATTGGACTTAAATAAAACATTATATTATTTAAAATCACCCTAATTTTTCTTCTATGATGTTACTTATGAAGTTGTCTGTTTTTATGTTTGTGTTTTTCGTTTCTGTTTTTCTGTATCGTGGTGTGCAATAAAGAGTTTTTGTGTTGTATTGTTGTCATTTCGTATAAGTTGTCTTATCATTCTCCCTCTACTGTTTTTAGTAATGTTTATCGAAAACCTTTTCTCCTCAACTCTCTTCAGCCCATAACATATTTTAAGTAACCTTCTCAATACCATACCAAGTATCTAGATACTGTCTTGTCGTTCGATCGCAATTCTCGATAGCTGGATCATTATATTATAGAAATAGTATAAATAGAAGTTGATTATTTTTAAATTACACATGAAACAGTTAAGATAATTCCAGACTGTTGCAAACAGTCTACAAAACATTAGATATTTGTACTACATGGTTCTCAACAAAAAATAAAGCGCATCAAATATTTGGTACAAGATCATTCAAGCGCGAATTGTAATTAGTAGTGTGCGGACAAATTAATATGTTTCATTATGAATGCAAGCCGGTTAACTAAGAACCTTGTTTGTGTTGGAAGAAGACCAACGTTTCATCCCTTAACTAGGGACATCTTCATTCTTCTTCGCTTACATTCATCATGAATTCGTCAAACTACGAAAGTTTCTATAATATATTTCAGTTAATTATTTTCAAATTACACATGTAAAAGTTAAGATAATTCCAGGCCGTTGGAAAAAATCTACAAACCATCCAATAGTTGTCCTACATGGTTCTCAACAGAAAACAACGCTTCAAATAAATGGAAAAGGTTCATTCAAGCGCGAATTGTAATTAGTAGGGTGTGGTCCCTGTGACGAGCGACAGCGGTTACGGCGGCTCCAATGGATATGTCACCCGACCGCAAAAGGTGAGGCAATGCGAATAATAGGTGTTTGTGGTTGTTCGCTTAATGTTTTGTATTTGATTAACGGGTAGGATGGAACACGTTGATGCACAGGTTTTAGTTTATAAGCCTATACAGCCTCACCTTACCAGCCTATGTTGTACCATGTTGAACGCAGGCCTCCGCCTTATAATCGCATAATTGGCCTTCGGACAATTTTCAACAAAAATCATAGGCAAATAAAAATAACATAAAACATAGGCAGGCACAAATACGTGTACGTAAGTAAGAAAAGTACATTAAAATACTAGAAATAAATTAGAAGTAGTATTTATCTATACCTATATTATAAAGAGGAAAGATTTGATTGTTTAATAGTAATAATAATAAATAAATAATGCTGGACAATTCACACAGCATTATCTAGCCCCAAGCTAAGCAGAGCTTGTGTTTGCTTGTATTGAGGCTCCGAAAGCGGGGACCGATTTAAAAAATGCTTCCATAGTTAAAAAGCTTACTTTTCAGGGAGTGGCGACAAAGGCTACATTTTATTTAGCCGGAATTCCCACGGGAACGGGAACTACGCGGGTGAAACCTCGGGGTGCTGCTAATAATTTATTATATAATTATTTTCGAATCGATAAAAGAAAAAAATAAGTGTCCGATATCTAACTGATGGGCTAATTAGATTTTATTCGTCGTCAGGCCTATTGAGCAAGTAATGGATTTCGTTTTGACAGTAATTTTCATCATTCGAAGCCACCCTTAGTGATTTCTTTTACTTAGTTTTTAAACAAATTCAATTCAATAATACCTAGACTTTCAAAAACGGCTCTCTGAAAAACGGTAAGGACTATTAAAATTCTTTTAGAATTATTTAGAATTAAAGCACAAAAAGAAAACCATTATAAAAATTATAGATAACTTCACTTTCAGGGGTCATCTGCACAATGTATTCTAAACAAAGCCATACAATACAAGGCTTTTGAGGACACTACAATGGCGAGGTTTAGATGATTTAATTTAATTCTTAACGGCTTTGTTTTAAGATACGTTTTTGTATTAACGCATTATGTTTCAATGATAATTATGATGAAGCACTAGATATTTAATTAAATCGGCAACAATGATCTACACTGGAAATTGGAAACATCGAAACTATTTTTGGTTTGAAATTAAATGAATTTAAAACCTAAAATTGTTTTGATATTTTGACACCAACCATTGTTGTTTAGGTAATTAAAACGTTGTTCGCTTGATTATAATTACTTTTGTAAAGGTATCAAATATGTGATGAATTTTTTAAATTGTAATTGATAGTATCTAGACAGTTGTTTCGACTAAAAATATATTTTAGAAATAGTTTAGAGAAAACAATTACAACTAGTAAACACAAGTTGTAATTGTTTTATTCTGGTATTATTTAATTGATGAAGATAAGCTAACTAGGAGACCTATAGATATGAATCTTTTTAAACTTTCGCGATTTGTTAACATTATTTAAATATTATTTATCATCTCAATTGTCGCAGCTATTTGTACGAAATGTCGCATATGTCGCAGCACTCACGGATGGCTTTGCGAAAAATCGGCGCGTCATAATATGAAAACACCGATATTTCTCAAATTTATTATAAGAGTTATATATAAAAATATACTTACATATTGCATACCAATTAATATATAATTTACCATGTAATATTATGTAAAGTCTAAATTGAAATTAGGAAAAGTGTTTTTTGCCTACTTTATTTTGCAAAAGTCCATATTAAACTAAAATCATAATAAAAATTCACAGAAAAAATATTTTATCTACTTAAATATACATTATTCTACAATAAAAAAGAAAAATACCAGACCTCTCAATATTTTTTTACACCACAATTATTTTACAGTACCTACTTACAGCCTTATTTCGGCTATCTGCTCGCTCAACAAAAGATAGGGTATGTTCGTACTTTGATTCTGACGCCAACCTAGCCCAAGTAGCTTCGAGAAATAGCATAAATTAATGATTAGTTCACGTACATTAAATACAAATTAATTTTTATCTGAGTTTAATGTTTATTTAATGAAAATTAACCATAAAAACAAAGGATAACATACGTCCTAGGTAGTCATATTGACTTCTTCCCATGTATGACAAACTTAGGTATTTTAGACAAAAATATCAACTAAATACATTGATTAATTATTGAAATCTGTTTATTACATACCTATCCATGATATCCTTTTGTTTTTCTGTGATTTCAATACGTAAAACTGATAATTATTAATTTCGTTTTTAAAATACTTTGGAGGCAAACAAATGAATGAGCGCGTCACATTAAACCTACACTAGCCCCATAGGACTATTTTTTAAGGTTGTCCTTTGATTTTATTTCCATCCTTGTTGTTTATTTTACTCTTTGTTAAAGTAAGAGCAGGATAAGTATATTAAATACGTCATAAAAACCATTTTTTCAAGGCACGGGACTAAGCGCCTCTAAAACAAGGCGCGACAGATATGATTAACCCGGTCACGGGGCGACGGTAGAAACGTGGGGAAATAAAAACCAAGGTATGCGATAAATACCCTATAGATAATAACCTAGTAGATACAATTAATAATAGGTTTTTTTGAAAGTATGTATTAGAAGTGTTTTAATTGCATAAATTTTATTAACACGCCATGGTCTATAATTTACAACTGCTTCGTGGCCATCCCAATGTTGTCTGGGAGAGAACGCTTTTAGCGATATTATTAGAAGTTGTTAGTCTGTTATTTCTCTTTTCCTGTATTTTCTTGGTGTGCAATAGTATAGTGTATTGTATTGTATTGCAATAGGTAGGCCGCCCATATTGTTCAAAGTAATCTGATTTTGTCTTTCCTTTCCTGCGTTTCTGTTTTATTTGGAGTGTAATGAAGAGTATTCGTATTATAAATCTTTATATGATGTCCCCCTAGCTGAATTTCGGGCATGTCGGCCAGTCTCAATGGAGACTAGCCTTGCAGGACAGATTATTGTTCATAAGTGCGCAAGCACAGGTGCACTCCCTATTCCTTTAGTCTCGTAATCCGATGGGACGACAGCCCAGCACGACCGGGGAGAGATCAGATGCAGAACCAACTCAACCAATGTTACATGATGCATTTGAGTAGGTATATCAGACATGCTTCAGTTATTGAGCATCTTATTTTGAAATCAGTAAAGTATCAAGACAACCAATATAATTTATTATAATAACCTCAAGATCCTTTCAACAAATTCAAAGGCAACAATTCCCCAATAATAATCTACAGCAATACAGCTCCTAACAATAAAACCGAGAATATATCTCCAAAAAACTCTCAACGAACAAAACCTCGATAAAGTCTCGTGCCTTATTGGTTGCGATTCCTTTATCCCAGTAAATACTACCGATAGTAGAATTTTCTAAGTCCCTAATACTCATTACAACAAGCAGAGACGGACGTAAAAGCCAAGAACTTAATTAACGTCCTTCGGGGTAAAGGAGCGGTTTGCGAATATATCGCGACGTTATAAAACGGCCGCTATTTTACTAGGGATCCCCCTAGTCAAAACCGGTCAAAACCGGCTCATGGGCGAGTTAACCCTCTTTTAAAAATGGTAAGGGGATATACGCCCACAAACAATATAATGAGGCCATAAGGGCACACGAACAAAGTCTTGGCAATGTTTTTGTAGGATATGTTCGGCAAAATGCACTTTTGTGCACCTAGTACTTAGATAATTATAACCTGCTAAAGTAAATTTTATTCATCAAAAAACATCATTCATTTCGTCACGTCTTGTGCTGTAATGTGAAAATAAAAGAATGAAAACTAAAATAATTAAATAAGAATTTAGTCCTATCGCGAACATCGACGCTAAACAAGGTTCCATCCCATTGATTAATTAAAAAGGGCGCTTTCTTAACTACTACACGCAAACACATACGCTCACAGTTATATTTCCAGTCCTGTGCAATAAAAAGAAGAACAAAGACGGAAAGACGTATCTAAGACCGAAGTGAGACCGAGACAACAATATTTCACGCGAATCACGACCGCCCGCGCCGCGCCGCCGCCGCCGCCGGTCCGACGGTGACTGAGGTGGGAGCACACAATTTTACACAATATGAGGTTGCCATTTTCGAGAAACTAGTACCTCATCTTCCCTTTTTAATTAATCAATGTTCCATCCTAATCCATTATAGTTTTTACAACAATGTGCTGGTGGTTTGGTACTTCCAGGACCATCACATAACGGTACCGTATTTCAAAGAAATGCGATCTTACTTCACATTTATTCTGGTGCGAATTTGGCCCCGGCAGTAAAAATAAACAAAGACTGTTCGTTCAGGTGTGCTGCGACGTGGACCGTCGTGTAGATTTTTTATTGGTACCAGCGAAGTATTAGTGTTCTAATTAAACGGAACAGAGGAGTTTTTTTCTACCTAGATTTGATGACGACAGGTGAAAACTCGAGAATTTTTGTTAGCTTTCTTTATTTGGCGTAGAAGTAAACAGTGTGCTTTTATGTACCGTGAAAATGATTTATGAAGAAATTTATAGATCTAACAACACTGGTGTCGAGTGTGTTCTTAAAAAAACTATCTACCTAGCTGGCTGCGGCTTCGCACACGATTTTCAAGTAGCCTATGTCCATCCCCAAGATACAATTACCCGGCTTAATTTCATCAAGATCCGTTAAGCCGCTAAGGCGTGAAAAGGTACCTAACACACAGACCGACAAATAGATAGACATACAGAGTTATTTCAAAATTTATTTGATTAGGCTAAAGTTAAAAAGTGCAAAAGAAACCTTTTTTTCAAGTTAGAAATTATTGTAACCTTTACCTAACCCGCGACAAAAACTATAGGGGATCAAATGTTCAAATGTTAATAACAAATAATAATTTTAATTTAGACAATAAACCACATTATTTGATGAACATAGACGTTCAAATAACAGAATGCAGTATTTGCGCCCCCATCACATTCGCTGGCCATTTCAGCCACAAAGTGACACGCTCATTTCAATCCACCGCTGAATGGTGCTCAAAAACAACTATTGCACGCCACAATGAAAATCTTTATTGTGTCTGAATGCGAGATATTTTCCTCTTTACACTGATGAAAATAAAGCTTAATTGAAACATGTATCGTGCTATTAAAGTTTAATGAGATTTTGTCGTTCACATGCTCTTGCTGAGAAAGTTTCGTTGCTACGTTGTAGCTTGTAGCTATTTTCGTAGTATGTGTATTTCGTAGGCGGTCTTAAGACGAAATTATTGTAGGCACATTTCAAGACTTTAGGCGTTTTCCACCTCACCCCGAAGTTGTTGTAACACACGATCTTAGAACCTGTTATTTCACCAGGACCCATTTACCTACCAATGAAATTGAAACAAATTATCTTGACGTGACAATGTGCGTTTCTTCACTGGCCGTCTCGACCCGGTACCGATATCGATACCGAAATCGGTGTAACTAATTCTATAAAATAAATGATTTATTTATGTTAGTAATCGAACACAGGATAGTATCCTGTAACACAGGTGCTTTGAATCGACTTTGGGCACCAGTCTTCACAAAACAGGGTTTATCAATAAGTACTTACCTAGTAAAATCCTTAATCTTAGTCTTCGCAAAAAACGCGACGCGAGACAACAACAGCGCCGCGTTCGATTTTCAATTTTCAATTTAAAATGGCTAATCTCTCGTTTGAAAGTATAGTACTTACCTACTCGACTTGCAAACGATTGTAGTGATTGATCCAAGTGGAGTCGCTGGAGGCTGTAATCATCTATGGTTTATCCATTTTGAATGAAGCATGTTAGTAAACAAAGTACGACACAAATAACAAAATCTCACTTGCTTGGTGTCGAGTTTCAGATATAATTGTAAGCAATGATTGGGGAGAATCTAAAATCGACAAGTAATGTAAATTACGTATAAAAGAACGCGCCAACAAAGTGAATTTTAGGGTAAGTATGGGCGGTTTTTTTACATTTATGCTCCATTCAAAATGGATACGATATAGGTACTTACAATACATCTATTTTAAGCAATCCCGACATTTAAATTGATTTTACCAATAAATTGTATTTCTGTATTTCTATGCAATTTAATATTGCTCAAACACCTTTTTGAAGAAAATAAATATTTTATTTATTTATTATTAATTGTTTAGCACTATAGCTCAGCGTCGGGCCGGGCTGGTTAATGAAGAAACACCTAATGTCGGTGCCCTTATAGGTGTAGGATTGCAACCTGAAGTGTAACCTGAAGTACAATAACAGTGAACTTCCAGTCGAATATCGAAATCCAGGCTAGGTTTTCAATGTTAAAAATGGAGTCGTTGTCGATTATCAGTTGACTTAGGTAAACCATAAGACAGTGGGCGATTAATGAAGAAACAGCCAATAGTCGGATGGCTTCCGGATTGTTGCCGGACAATCAGATAATGGTTAAATTGACTGCGTCTTATCAACGAACGGCCAGTGCTTTTTGATAATATGCTGAAGATACAAAGTAGTACAGTACTGTAGCCTGTTGGTAGGTTTATTAACAAATAAAAGCGGCCAAGTGCTAATGCTTCGTGTGCTAACCAACACTCGCGCACGAAGCATTCCATACAATGACCAAAAAATACAAATCATTCCTCGTAAACAAACAAAAAGTCAACATAACGCGGTCACCCATCCAAGTAATGACCGTGCCCGACGTTGCTTTACCTCGGTGATCGGTTCTCAAGGTGATGAGGACGTTGCTTTCCTAAATAATTAAATTTATTTACCTTTTATTACTTGTTGTTACAGCGACCACAGAAATACATAACCTGTGAAAATTTCAACTGTCTAGCGATCACGGTTCATAAGAGATACAGCCTGGTGACAGACGGACAGACAGACAGTTAGCGGAGGCACGTTTTAACCTTTGGGTACGGAACCCTAAAAACATTCACTCAACCAACAACCAAGAATATAGTTGCCAAGAAATTGCAGCTTCAAATCTGTTCTCCTGATACAATACTTGTGCTTCATACGAGTACGACCTCCTTTCAGGTATAAATATAATTCTGCACATCCCCTTGTCAGCTACACTTACACGCATTGTCTTTGATTCGTTCACGGTACTTGAAGATCTTCGTCTTGTACGGTAATAATACGATGAATCCTTTGAGTAGGGAACAAAAGGTTTTCTTGGATATTAACCTTTCGTTTCATGGTTATATGATATCTTTTTATTGGTACTTTTAACGATGTAGCTATTATAGTAACTAGTATGATATAATCCTGCAGTTTTGCTGTTGTGGTACCTAGAAAATAACCACAGTCCATAGTGATAATGAGTACTTAAAAAAAAATATTTGTTGTTAACTAGTTGAATATTATTAAGAACTTTTGGTGTAATTTTACTATAGCTCCGAAAAGTAAGCCATCAGTATCATCAACCCAGCCTTTTCGATGATTTGATGGTATGAGTATAGCATTTGTTTGTCACCACTTATTCACGATAAACGTCAAAACTAACACAGCCCACATAAAAATTTGACTTTATTTTTGAGTCGTAGTTTTCACTTGTGTACTCTGAACTCATTGCCAATTTTTATTGTAGGGGACGCCTTTTTGTCATTTCTTTATTTTTTATAATGGAGTTTAGTCACAAAGTGACTATGCCACTCCCGTGAGATCAATTGTTTACAATAAAAATATGGCAACTAAACCAAATAGAAATAATGATATCGTTTGCCACAACCACGCCAATGCATGGCCACCTCCTTAAGAAATGTGGATAATGTGATGATAATGTGGATAACACTGTGCGGCTTACATAACCTACTCGTACCTTAGTCTCTGTTATCTATCATTATCATAATCGATGAGTGAGGAGGATTTTAGTTTACATGATACCAGCAGCGCCTCGCGGTCTCACCTGCGTAGTTGCCATTCCCGTGGGAATTCCGCGATAATATGTATGTCACTCCCTTAAAAGAAAACTTTTTAATGGTGCAATAATTTTTAAAATCGGTCCAGTAGTTTCGGCGCCTATTGAATACAAACAAACAATCAAATCTTGCCTCATTATAATTATTATTATAATAGTATAGATAAATGATAAGAAGCGTATATGAAAAAACTCATAGATTTAAATTTTAGAACGCGCTAACCGTGATGGGGTAAAAAAAGTGAGAGAAACGTTATGCAATAAAGTAAGTGTAAGTGGAATTCCACTTACTTTATTGCAAATAGATTGATTTGACAAAAATAAACTGCTATGTGCCTAAATAAAACAAACACTAGTGGTTATAAACTATATGACTTCTTTTTGAAAGTAAGGGAAGATGGTGAAAAATGCCCTTAAAGTACCTAAATCACACAGCTCGCTACACAAGTATTCAGGAGAATACCTCAGCTGTCAAAGGCATAGCAATTATGAATCACTTCGCCAAGTAACGTGCATGGCATTCCGCCATTCCACATCTTAGAATGCCGGCTGCACGCTTGAGGCGTCTCGGCTTTAGGTTATGTTTGAAATGAGTTAAGATTTGCTGGGATGGAATGGTCAATTATTATTTATGTAAGATTTTCGTTGTTGAGAACGATGATGATGTAGATGTATGTAGCTGATTTTGGCTCTGGTAAGTATATATATGACTGGAGTTATTAAAATGTCCATAGTTCTAGCAGCTGTGTGGTGCTCGCTTAGATATTGCACCACTCCATCTGTTCCCGTGGATTTCGTGAGAGGCGACTAAGGGGGCGGGCAGAAGCGCCCCTGCAAAATAATTCTACCACCGAACTGCGATCCCCAACCCGCATTCCCAGCGTGGGGTTTATAGGCACTACCCCCCATTATATAAATCCGCGTCCAGCAGTAGACCAATACAGGCTGTTGAGGTTGCGGTGCACAGTTCTGATTTTGAGAACCGAGCCAAATTGTTGAGAAATTCACCCTATTCTTCATCATCAGCACTGATGAACACACCTACCCCAATCGAGGTGGTTCCGTTTTAATAACCACGGTTAGTGGCAGGTTGGTGATCGCTGTGGAGGTGTTAGAAATACTTACACAGTAGGAAGCTGCTGTCCTTCCTCGTCGTAGTTGTCTTTGTCAGTTGACATCCATGGGCAGTTGGACGACGTCTCAAATACACGACCGGCAAGTTGCCGACTGCAAGGATCAACTGTAGGCGATTGCAGTCGATGACTGCCGTCGCCTGCAGTCAACGGGCAAACCCCCGTCCGTGTATTTGACACTCCGTGTAAACGAGCCCTTACGAATCCGCTTCCGCATCCACTCCCATATTCGTAAACGCATCAGTTCTTAGTAGGTACCTAGGTGACCGGGTTTCACTTGGTTTTTTTTTTTGGTAATTGTGCCATTTAGAAATTATAGTAGTACTATTCACCAATAAATGGCAGGAAGAGTCATATTTTTCAGTTTAATTCTTAAGTTGATTGGAATAAAGTTGAATATTAAAAACACGAATAAAATAGTACTACTATTCGCCAAAAGATGTCAGGAAGAGTAAATTGATTACGATAAATCTAATTATTGAAAGCATAATAAAACGACCTTTTCTGAAAATGAATCCCAGCTAGATCGATTTATCGCCCCCAAAACCCCCTGTATACTAATTTCATGAAAATCGTTGAAACTGCTTCCGAGATCCAGACTTATATATACATATATAATGCAAGAATTGCTCGTTTAACGGTATAAGATAAGATAAGATGAACGTTATTAGAAGTACGTTATTATTTTTACCCACTCTTAAGCTTATAAAACCACCTCCTGACCAATAGGCATTTTCTGTTGCGAAACCGCCTTTGTGTTTGCTTTTCCTTTGAAAATTATTTTGGAGCGCAAAAAACAGACAAAACAGTCTATTACAAAAGCCAACCTCCAATAGTTTTTGCAACTGCATTTATTTCAATTTAAATAAAACAAACACTAGTGGTTATAAACTATATGACTTCTTTTTGAAAGTAAGGGAAGATGGTGAAAAATGCCCTTAAAGTACCTAAATCACACAGCTCGCTACACAAGTATTCAGGAGAATACCTCAGCTGTCAAAGGCATAGCAATTATGAATCACTTCGCCAAGTAACGTGCATGGCATTCCGCCATTCCACATCTTAGAATGCCGGCTGCACGCTTGAGGCGTCTCGGCTTTAGGTTATGTTTGAAATGAGTTTAGATTTGCTGGGATGGAATGGTCAATTATTATTTATGTAGGATTTTCGTTGTTGAGAACGATGATGTGTGTAGCTGATTTTGGCTTCGCTAAGTATATTTATGACTGGAGTTATTAGAGTGTACATAGTTCTAGCTGTTTGATAATGGCTTAGAATTTACACCACTCCATTTCTTCCCGTGGGTGTAAGAGGCGAACTAAGGAATATCCACCGTGGGCGGGCAACAGCGCCCCCTGCAGAACAATTCTGCCACCGAACTGCGATCCCCAACCCACATTCCCAACGTGGGGATTATGGGCATTACCCCCATGAGATAAACGCCAATAAGGTGCTTATCAAGGGGAAGCCCTCGTCTAGCAGTAGACCAATACGGGCTGTTGAGATTGAGGATGCGGTCCACAGTTCTGATTTTAGTGCGGCTATGAGAACCGAGCCAAATTGTTGAGAAATACCTACTCTTCATCATCAGCACTGATGAACACACCTACCCCAATCTAGGTGGTTCTGCTTAAATAACCACGGTTAGTAGGCAGATTGGTGATCGCTGTGGAGGTGTTAGAAATACTTACACAGTAGGAAGCTGCTGTCCTTCCTCGTCGTAGTTGTCTTTGTCAGTTGACATCCATGGGCAGTTGGACGACGTCTCAAATACACGACCGGCAAGTTGCCGACTGCAAGGATCAACTGTAGGCGATTGCAGTCGATGACTGCCGTCGCCTGCAGTCAACGGGCAAACCCCCGTCCGTGTATTTGACACTCCGTGTAAACGAGCCCTTACGAATCCGCTTCCGCATCCACTCCCATATTCGTAAACGCATCAGTTCTTAGTAGGTACCTAGGTGACCGGGTTTCACTTTTTTTTTTTTTTGGTAATTGTGCCATTTAGAAATTATAGTAGTACTATTCACCAATAAATGGCAGGAAGAGTCATATTTTTCAGTTTAATTCTTAAGTTGATTGGAATAAAGTTGAATATTAAAAACACGAATAAAATAGTACTACTATTCGCCAAAAGATGTCAGGAAGAGTAAATTGATTACGATAAATCTAATTATTGAAAGCATAATAAAACGACCTTTTCTGAAAATGAATCCCAGCTAGATCGATTTATCGCCCCCAAAACCCCCTGTATACTAATTTCATGAAAATCGTTGAAACTGCTTCCGAGATCCAGACTTATATATACATATATAATGCAAGAATTGCTCGTTTAACGGTATAAGATAAGATAAGATGAACGTTATTAGAAGTACGTTATTATTTTTACCCACTCTTAAGCTTATAAAACCACCTCCTGACCAATAGGCATTTTCTGTTGCGAAACCGCCTTTGTGTTTGCTTTTCCTTTGAAAATTATTTTGGAGCGCAAAAAACAGACAAAACAGTCTATTACAAAAGCCAACCTCCAATAGTTTTTGCAACTGCATTTATTTCGGGTTTACACGGAGCTAGCAATGCGTACTGAAAAGGTTTTCGTTGCTAGTAAAGCCCGCACGAGTGAGTTTCCAACAGAAAGAAAGAGTTTCCTGCATATTGAAATCAATTATCAGCACTAATTACTCCTACGAGTAGCTAGCTCTAAGAATGTGCACACAGATGATGATCCAAATTTTCATATTTTCGGTTTACGTTTTACGGATCGGTAAGAGGCGACTAAGGGATATCCACCAGGGAGTGGGCAGCAGCGCCCGCTGCAGAAAAAATCTTCCACCAAACTGCGATCCCCAACCCGCATGCCCAGCGTGGCGATTATGGGCATTACCCCCATTAGATAAACGGCAATAAGGCACTTATCAGGTGGAGGCCTGCGTCGAGCAGTGTATCAATACAGGCGGTTGGTTGGGGTTGTGGATGTGATTGATACTTTACTTGTTTACCCCTGAAGCTGGGTACTGGTTAACTGTTATACCTAATATACAATACAATACAAAAAATATTTATTGTACACCATAGAAATAACACGTACATGGATACAATATATAAAATATATAATTATATATAATATTGAGCCATTTGTATTCCAAAATATATTTTTATACTAAAATTAACATAGATATTTTCACTAAACAGAAAACACGGCATCTCAACACACGCTATCCCGACAGAAAACAAAAAGTGAACGCAATCTCGACAAAACACATAACATAAACGTTATCTGAACGTTATAGCGTCGCACAGAATCCCGACAAATCATAATAGTTCTCTGAGAATAATAAAGTATGTAGATGAATAAAAATGCAAATGAAAAAACATGGAAAACACCCGGACCACCCGCAACAAAAATCTGGAGATTGTACAAACATTTCTCCCGAGGAATCGAACCCGCTACCTCGTGCTCACCACGAACATTACCCGCAGCGCCAATGGGATCACCTCGGTATTTATTTACAACAAGACGACATTTTCACAAAGCATCGATCTACAGAAATAGAAGCTTCCGCTCTGTTAGTCACAGAGTGCTCTTGTTCTAAACTGCGGAATCAAATCAAACAGCGTGCTCGGCCGAGTGACGTAGGGTAAAATCCGGGTTCATGCCCCAGGAGAAATACTTGCCCCAAAAAATCAGGACAATACGTCTATTGCTGAACATGCCACCACCCAAGAAGCGAAGCTATGGAAAAAAAATCATTTTTATCGTGAATTATAAGAACATTGTCTGATTAGGTAACAATTGATGAGTTGGCATAGTATATATCCTACTTAGCGAGTAATTTGAATATAGTCCGGTGGGTGTGGATTTATATAAAGCGATAGCAACAATAAAATAATACTAACAGAATAAAACAATTGCCACTAATACCTCACCTCACCTCAACAGCCTATATTGGTCCACTGCTGGATGCAGACCTCCCCCTGATACGCGTCTTGTTGGCGTTTATCTAGTGGGGGGGGGGGGGGGGGGGAGTGTAATGCCCATAATTCCCACGCTGGGCATGTGGGTTGGGTGTATAGTTCGGTGATAGAATTGTGCTGCAGGAGCGCTGCTGCCCGCCCCCTGTGGATATCCCTTAGTTGCCTTTTATGACACCCACGGGAAGATATGGGGTGGTTAAAATTCCAAGCCACGGCCCACACGGCCACTGCCCATATTGGCCGTAAAATCTTTTTTTCTAGTCTAAATAGCGTATCAAAATGATTTCTGGGACCAGAGGCAGGCTGACTTAAGAGCCGACTAAAGAATTAGTCGACATGTGAATTCGGGAAAAATTTGGACTTTAGGACAGGCTAACAAATCCAACTTCTCGAAATAATTTTGCTACTCTATTAGCCTAGAAAAACGCTTAATTTTTAATCAATCAGTACTTGATTGCGATTTCCTAAGGTTTGGAATTTTGGCAGTGGTGCTTGTATAACCACTGAGGCGACTATCCCTACTTTACCCTATAGTAAAATACACGTAGTTCGGGAGACGCACTACAATTCGATTAGAGGGTGAAAAGATAAAAAAGTTCGATACGTTTGGTGTATCGTGAAAATGTTGGCGTTGTTTTATCTTGTATCCTTTTTACTGTGCCGTGCTGGTAGGTAGAAAGTTATTGTTGAATTTTTGTTCTTGGTTGAAGAGTGATTTGATTTTTTTTGTGGTTGGCGTGTGGTGATTCGATTAATAAAAAAATACAATAAAAATAAATAAATCAAATTTAAACGGTAAAAATAACGCTTAAACGTGATAATAAGCCCGATGTAATAACAATATAATAATGCTGCACAATTCAGACAGTATGTATGTATATTGATTATATACTTATCTAATATTGCCCGACGTAATTATTTTAATACTGGTGTGGATTCTGTTGTTTTAGAATTTGCAAAATTTATAGGGATGTCAAACGATACATTTCGATTCCTTAATCAATTACTTACGATTCCTCAATCCTTATTTTAGCTAGTTTTGATGTCAAATAGAAGATAATTATGGTATTTGATAAGCTATCGTCTAATTGACATTCGTAAATCCTTATTTTAGCTAATTTTATCTACTTCTAAAACAACAAAATCTCCACCACTATTTGCTTAAAATAGGTAATTCACGTTCTAAATCCAAACAACGTAACTTATAGTCGTAGACGGTCTCAACTGCTTTAATTAAAATCATTTGTGTTACAACTCCAGAACCCAATGCAGGTCTGGTTGTCATGGAGATCCGGTTTGTTACCTTAGAAATTATTACCTACTAGTTTCAGCCCGCGGCTTCGCATGCATTTATATCCCATGGGAACTGACTTACGCGATAAAAAATATCTTTATTTAATTTCCGGATTAAAATTATGCAAGATTTCAGCCCGACCCGTTCAGTATTTTTGGCGTGAAGAGGTAACAAACATGCAGCATTCATCCAAACTATCGCATTTATAATATTAATGTGTTATTGTCTACTGGCCAACAATTGTTGGTTAGTTATGAGCTACTATGTTTTCCTTTGGCATAACATGACTTCCTTTCGTTTGTGCAACGTAACGCATTGCTTTCTGGACACCGTTTGTATTAGTGACCGGATTTTCCTTTAGGTTTATCTCGTTTTGTGAATTTGTTTACACATATAGTTCTAAGATTACCTAGTACCTGCTTGAGTAGAGCTTGAGATTTGTTACATTGACTAGAAATTATAAATTTAACAGTAAGTAATTTTACAGATTAAACGAATTAACACTATTAGGTGTTAATTCCCAATATCGATATTTAAAAGAATATGTATTTGAAATTCTTATTTAATCATACTTTATAATCCACTGATTATCACCTCCTCACCTCAGCTCAATTGCCTATATGGGCTGCAGGCCAGGAGGCCTATCAATCCAAGATATAAGCGATGTCGTACGAGTATCATATTAAGGCCCATACACCAGTGAAAGTGGCGCCCCCAATTATTTTATCTTATTATTACGTTAAACGCAGCAAGTTTTAAAAATCCTACGTTCAGTTTGTGGTATCTATTATAAGTTATTTATTAATACACAAACAAACTGAACGTAGGATTTTTAAAAATTCCTATGATAAACGTAAAAATATGATAAAATAGATTATCATCATCATCATCATCATCCGCAGCCCGACTTCACCCACTGCTGGGTATATGCCTCCAAACTTTTGTGCCACTCCACACGGTCCTGAGCCAATCTCATCCAGGTTCGTTCCTCAATGTTGGATATATCGTCTGCCCATCTTGCCGCTGGACGCCCGACGCGTCTGTAACCTGTTCTTGGACACCATTCAGTTAGCACCTTGCACCACCTGTCGTCTTGTCTCCGTGCAAGGTGTCCTGCCCAGCTCCATTTTAGTTCCGTTATGCGATTGCCAATGTCTTTCACCTTTGTTCGACTTCTAATCTGTACATTGGGAACACGGTCTATAAGCTTGATGCCGAGCATGGCTCGCTCCATGGATCTCTGTGCCACTCTCATCTTGTACACAGCCTCATGGGTGAGCGTCATGGGTGAGTGTAAAATAGATATCGCTGTCATATTGGCTCGGGTATGCGCCTGAAATCGAAATGAACTTTCGTAATAAATAGTGACACAAAATATGTAATCTGACAAAAAAAAATTCGGTTGAATGTACTTAAGTTTTTCTATACAATTGTATCCAATTTATCAGTCCGATTTTATGATTTATCTCTTTTATACTTGTATGAAGAATTACCCCGCAATGATTCTATTAGAAATATTTCTAAGGGATAAGTGCGTCCCGCACGACATAAAAACAGTGTAAGTATTTAAGAATTTGAATTTAATTTTTAGGTTTTGCTTAATCAACTATACGATCATAGCAAGGCCGAATTTATTGATCGAGTCATCACTTAAAAACGAAAATTCCGAAATCTCGTCGGTAGTTTTATGTATAAGCTACATAGATTGGTTTGATTTAGGCATGTAGAGATCAGTCATTGATCACACATCACAGATCAATAGTCATTGTCCAGGAATTCACTTACAGAGTATATGGTTTTATCTAGTAAAAGAAGTTTGACCTTATTTAAAAAAGATTGTTCACAAGTTATGAGTCAAATACACAATGGAAGTTTGTTAAAAAGTTTAGGGCCAATAATTTCAGTTTGCTTGAGAGATGGGGTGGTGCAAATTCTAAGCCAGCACCACACTCTAGTGAAATTCATAATACAAAACTAAAAGCCTTGATTACAGATTACCGCTTAAATTAACACCCTCAAACAAAAGAATCCAAGAACTGAAATTTAGAGTTACTTGGGTACGCTAGGACACAATTACAATGAAAGCTGGTTTCACATATTATTATTTTAGATTAAATTATCGCATACGCACTGATTTACCTCCCAAGCCAGATATATTAAACGAAATTCACTGAGAAACGAATACTGCAAACGAGTTTTGTATGTGATAATCACACACCTCAACAGCCTCGATTGGTCCACTACTGGACGCAGGCCTCCTCCTGATAAGCGCCTTTTTAGCGGTTATGTCATAGAGGGTAATTCCCATAATCCCCACGAGCTTGCGGGTTGGGGATTGCAGTTTAGTGGTATAATTGTTTTGCAAGGGCCACTGCCGCCCCCCGGTGGATGGATATCCCTTAGTCGCCTCTTACCCGCGGGAAGAGTTCTTCCGAGTTGACGTAAGAGGGTGATGCAAATTCTTAGCCAGCACCTCACAGCTAAAGACCGGTAAACATGCAAGAATCTTACGAGAAGGCGAGAAAGATATGAGAAACGTGAATGTGGAACCGATTCACATAATCATTGCAGGTCTTCTTGTAATCAGATTTATTGGGCAAGATGGTCACAAAAATTTGTGAACGAGCTCTTTCCCTGTTTAACACATAAACGCGGCCTTAATCTTAAAGTTTACCTAAGGAGCTTACTACTAATTTAAATTACTTTACGTTAATCTGTAAAGTAGAGATTACAAGGTGGATTACGTTTATAAATTAAAGGGCGTACGTACACATTATCAGTTACACGCCGATTTTTCGGAAAATGAATTTAAATGAGCAAGAGCTCAAGAAAGGATTTGCAACTAAAGTTTTAATAAACTAGGAATCCGAATATAGGTTTCTTGCGGTTCGATTTGACTTTGTGGCGCAGGACGACGATTAAAATCTCACTCTGTCCGACAACTTTTCATCTTTAACACCATTTGACGTAAACATGGCCAAGTGACGTATGACCCTACACTAAGCACAACTCAACGACGCTTTCATAGAGTCTGTCAAATATTCTCACACAAGACTGCTACATCCAGTCGACAGTATCCTCACATCAGCTCGATGCTCTACAATACAATGAATAAGAAACTCAACATCTATCCCTTATATCTGCGAATTTGTAAAGTTAAATTATCTGCCTGGCTTCTTACCCTTTTTTATGATACAGAAATTCTCCAATTATAGTTTTCTAGCACACACTTTTCGTATTATTTTTATTATGTAAATTTATGATTTTTTTTTACACTTCCTCAACTCAGTCGGTAGGTACCTAATCGTTACCCTGACTCTCATGAGACAGGTGTTCTCGAAGGTACCTTCTTAAATTAATTTTATATAAATACTAGCTGCGCCCCGCGGCTTCGCACGCGTTGTTCCTATGGAAACGTTTAAAGGTGATTTTTAACCCACGGGAATAGATTTACGTGATAAAAAGTAGCCTATGTTTTATTCCAGTATTAGAATTGCCTGTAGGCAAAATTTCAGCCAGATCCGTTCTGTAGTTTTGGCGTGAAGAGTTAACAAACATCCATCCATACATCCATACAAACTTTCGCATCACACTAATATTATAAAGGAGAAAGTTTGGATGGATGTATGGATGTATGGATGTATGGATGGATGTTTGTTACCTCTTCACGCCAAAACTACTGAACGGATCTGGCTTTCATGCAGGTAATTCTAATACTGGAATAAAACACAGGCTACTTTTTATCCCATAAATCTGTTCCCGTGGGATGAAAATCACCTATCAATGTTTTCATAGGAACAACGCGTGCGAAGCTGCGGGGCGCAGCTAGTTTATAATATTAGTGTGATGTGATTTTGTTCCACACAGCATAGTTGAATACTTAATATTAGTCTTATGTATTTGTTAAATTTAAGAAACTAACTATAGTATTAACTATATAAACTTGTAGGTGTAAATTATACGAATTGAGTACTTTTTGTAAATAATTGTTATATTCATCCTGCCCAGAAGAGGGCGATACTGAACGCGACACAGTTGTAAACTTTTAGCGCCAGTATCGTTGCATTATGTTATAGTTTTACAAAATGTCCATGGTACCAATAAACGAATTGTATTTGTATTTGTAAATCGAACAGGACGAAACGGAGTTCCTCACTCGTTTATTGTTAGCAGAAGATGGAACGTCATAATAATATTATGCAGTTCATTCGCCGAATTCCCGACATAGGGTAGGCCCCGGCAAATTCGACCTTACTATATTAAACTACCCCATGTTTTTGTAGGAACCAGGACCGAACATAATAGTCTTTTTAAGTAGGAAGTGTTCTATGGTATTTCGGTATGACAATTATAGAGTGTAATCGAAAACAATATTTGTATTTTTAGCGACTTATAAAAATCGATTCCAATAACTAAAGTATATATACCATATCAATACACCTCCTGGTAAGTCTTTCATTCAAGTCAATTCTTCGTCAATTTCAAGCAGATAGTTAGAAAATAAAACGCGAACCTCTTATAAGATTCGTATTAATCGATTTTCATGATTCTTTTTTATTTTGCCTTTCTACCACATTCCGTTCGTTGCTAAAACAATTAATACCTTTAAAAACCATATTTTTTCTTACGTATGGATACAAATTATAAGTTTTTGATAATTTGAGTAGCGTACTCAAATTGTATGGGTTAATTAATATTTATGTTACAAAATCCTAGTCATTTAATAAAACGCGTTCAGGGCACGCTTCCTACGTAGAAATGACGTGAAGACCTCTCATAAGGAACCACACTGCAGTTTCTCAGGTTGTATAAATTAATATCTGTGAGTTATCCCACAGGATCTCCTAGCTCACAATTTTCACTGCTGACTTGAAAATTTATTGTAAATATCCTCAGACCGGAACTGAGTTGATTATGTACCTAAAATTGTTTGCATAGAGATGGCGCAGATTCGGTGATAGGTACTACGGTTATGTTTTAAATTGGCTTTACTATCTTGGTTGGCTTGGTAATAGTATTTTGAATGGTAAACAAGCTATATGAGTGGGGTTTGGTTGTGCATTATTGTTAAGCAGTTTAAACGGGTTTAATTTTTTAGAAGCTTTAAAGCTAGACTTTGGTTGAACACTCGTTTCTATCCGTAGCTTTTGGGTACCTAGATAACAGGTATAGCGCTCAGAAATAATGTAACATGGTAAACTAGCTTCTGAAAATGGCTTAGAATGCGTTTTATTTTAAATAAAATGTACTTACTAGCCCTTCTCCATCTATCAGCCTGCAAATTCAATTATTATCTGTTCAGCTATTCAGGTATACAGGGTGGGGCAAATTTTTACCCCCTTAATTAAGGGTAGCTACCGTTTCTTTCGTAGTTAGGAGGTTTTGTTCTAAGGAACTTTCTGTTTTATTTTGAAGAAAAAAATATTGACATCTTTAGTTTTTTGAAAAAAAGTACGGTTCGCCCAAAAAATGACATGTGTCAAAAAAACAAGTTGGTCCTAATCGACTCTACTTTCAACCAGGAACACTTTTCCCAAAGTAACATACCAAATCAAATCCTAAGTTTTGGCAATAATTAAATAAAACGATTCCCATACATTTTCTATGAAAAAACGAGTAAGTGAAAACAATAGTGTCACTCATTCAATGGTTCTTAATTTAAATTTGTATGTAGCCTATGTTTCATTCCAGGATCAGACTCGTATGCAAAATTTCAGCCCGATCCGTTCAGTAGTTTTAGCGTGAAAGAGCAACAAACATGTTTACATACATATTTACAAACTTTCGCTTTCGTTTTATTTTATTTATTTTTTATTTTAATTTGTATTTGTTAGGGAAACATACAGTTATTATAAACTAAACAAAAAAAAAAAAAACTTAAATAACACTTAAACCAGCAAAGTTTCCACCATTAAATATCACATATCACAATAACAAGACACAGACAGTACAGAGTTCAATAAAATGCAACTGAATTTATGAGACAATATTAACGAAAAAAGAACTAACAAGAAAACATAACAAAAAATACATAATAATATAAAATCATGATAAAAGGCAAACAAATAAACAATAACATTAATGGTTGGCAATGCTTAACATTACATCCTTCCGTTTTATAATATTTGTAGGATTATGATTTTGTCTAGAACTCTGTTTAAATTCCATTCAAGAATGCAACACTTCGTTCACCAGATGTTCAAGTTTTTACCAGTCTCTCTACTTTATTATCCTTCAAGACTGGTCTTGTTGTCTGAGCACACCTATTACCCGAGTCAGTTGACACGGTTGTTTACCACGTCAGTCTAAACCGTTTACTCAACTGAAGCTTAGGTCTTAGGTGCTTTAACCTAGGGTCTTATGGAGGTAGGGAATATATGCAAAGGTCGATGGATATTCTCGTATATCACTCTAATATTATAAGTGCGAAAGTTTGAATGGATAAATGTTTGTTACCTCTTTTCACAACAGAACTATTGTACTATTGAATGTATATATAATATTATAAAAAAAATATCGAGTCAATCAATTGAGCTAACTGCTGACTGTTGCAAACAAACTACAGGTAGCTCATAACTGTTGATAAATGATATTTATTTATTTCTGTCACCAAGTTGCCGTCTGTAACGTTAATTAATAATAATGTCTTTGGCTGAAAAACTGCGCTGAGCATAAATGTTCGCCAACCCCTATTTCGGCACAGGGACCTGGAGGCAGACCCACATATTTAGTGTAAACTACCACCCACCCTTTCATGTCACTTACATCTATGTTATTATACTGTTTGTTTTTTTTACTTTCTTATTCTTATTTTTGTTACTCTTTTTGTACCTGTGTCCAAATAAATGCTTTTTATATTGTATTCTTGTATTATATTATAAACCCCAAACTAGTGTCAATTGATATATTTTTTTTCTATGCCAGCTACGCGCCCCGCTCCGCTGCCGCACCGCCCCACCGTGTTACCTTCTTCGAGTTAGAATGGACCTGCAATGAATTAAGTTGGATGATTTTTATGTTTTACCGGACAATTTTCCAAATGATTCTCTTCCTAAGAATCTTGATAAATAAATAAATAATAAATAAATAATGCTGGACAATTCACACAGCATTATCTAGCCCCAAGCTAAGCAGAGCTTGTGTTATGGGTACTAGATAACTGATATACGTAATACAATACACTACATAGATAGATATTTTTTATTATACATAGGAAACATCCAGAACGCTCTGAACAAATATCTGCAGATCATACACATATTTGTCCCGAGGCGGAAATCGAACTCGCAACCTCCCGCGTCGCAGGCGGACCTTCGCCCACCGCGCCACAGAGGTCGTCATTCTTGATCGGACCTCAAGAAACATAAAAAAAATGGTTTACCCTTTTTCAAGTTTTAGTAATATTAGTTATAGTGAGGATTTATTTTTTAGTTTTTTAGTTACATTTTAGTAATAGTTGGGATTTATTTAAAGATTCACCGACATCCTTTATTTTCTCACAATCGTTTTAGTTGCCTGGAAGAAATCGCGATAAGGCCGTCAGTTATATTGCTGTTCTGTATTTACCTTTGTTTAATTATGTAAATTTTTGTATTGTTAAGGTGATGCAGATCTATCTTCAGTGAATATTTTTTTTATAGAATAATATATTATAATAATGTTTAACAATTCACACAGCATTATCTAGGCAGAAGCTGATATATTTAACTTTTACACTACAGAGATATATTTTTTATTATAGTAGTTAGAAAACATGCAGAACATCCTAAACAAATACCTGCAACAAAAACAAACAAATAAAACAAATTCCCGGAATCGAATTTCGAATCGATCTAGAATTCAGGGAATCGAACCCGCAATCTCCTGCGTCACAGGCGGACCTTCAACCATTGCACCACATGACAGAGATCTTTTCTTATAATGTATAGAATAGATACATTAAAAGAAAAAGCTCAATATGTGTGAATTGAACCTAAGTGGCGTAGTTTTAGTTTAAAGTGAGTTATCCACTTTTATTGATACCAGAGTAAAACTTCTTATCCGCCGAACTTTAGTGCAAGACACAAGTACCCTGCGGTATAATAACGGTCTCAACTTTACCGAACACTGTCATAGTGCTTTAAAAACTTCTAGCTACTAAACTACTAAAGTTACCTTTACTTGTACAGAATATGGGCTTTCTAGCAGATACAACTGATTGGTGCCCAATGGATAAAAGGGTGTAGCGTTTCGCACCAAATTTTTCGCACCACAAGACAGTAATAATTAATTGTTTCGTTTCTCACCGGCTGTTTTTAAGATTTTCATCGTTTCAACCCACAAATTTATAAAAGAGCCTAAGTGAATTAAAAGCTTGGAAAAGTACATGTACCTATAGAAAAAAAATATATTATTGTGCTATTCCATGAGAGTCTCAGTAATGTTCATAGCAGGTACCAGGGATGCAGAACTTACGAGGAGCTTAGCATAACAATTATAATAAGTAATGTCTTCCGCACACTTCTCATGCATGTCATCTTCTTAGAAACGTAGGATGTCCAGTTGCAAGGTGAGTCGACGACATAGGACGTATCGGGGGATGTCAATTGAGGCGGTTAGCACAGGTCCGTGGTGGATGGTACTAATTCGTTTTTTTTGTATTTATTTATTTACCATTTATAACATAGGTCGTTATCAAGGCGTGTCAGATATTTTTCAATTTGTACAGTAAAACGCAGTAACACAATTCATTATACAAAATTAAAAACACACAATTCACTTTACATAAAAAAAAACTCAAAACAATCAAATATCAATTCATTCCAGATCATAAAATTCGATGTCATAATTCTTCACGAGGCCTATACCCAGCAGCGGGTAAAATCCGGCTGTGGTTGATGATGGATGAGTAGATACATATTGATTGAGTAGAAATAAAAAGTAGCTGTGTGGTGCTGGCTTAGAATTGGCACCACCCCATCACTTCCTGTGGCTGTCGTAAGGGGCCACTAAGGCATATTCATTCAATCCATCTCGGGGGGCGGGCAGCAGCGGCCCGCGTGGCGATTATGGGTTTTACCCCCCATTAGATAAACGCCAATAAGGTGCTTATCAGGAGGATGCCTGCGTCCAGTAGTGGACCATTACAGGCTGTTTAGGTCGAGGTTGTGGAGTAGAAATTTATTAATGTGGCAAAACTTGTATGTAAGTGTACCATTACTGGTAAATAGCTTCTGTCCATTTTTGCACGCATTTTCCCAGGATTGTAAGTGGCCTATATGTTATTCAAGGCCTAAGTTTATATCTTTACAAATTTCAACATAATCCGTCCAGTAGTTTTGGCATGAAGTGGCAACATAACTTTTATCCCGTAATCATTTCCCATGGTTAAGAAATAACTTGTATACTTTTCCATTGAAAACACGAGTGTGAAAACGCGAGCAGAAATAGTAAACAATTATTTTGGTTATGGAAGGCGCACAGATTGGTTAACTTGATTACAACTAACTTCACTGTAAGTATACATTTACACAGGCTTTAATGCATAGTTTTTTATTCGGCAATGGTGTATGTAGTTGTATAATTATAAGCCAGCTCAAACATATAACTGGTTCTGGAATATTGTCATGTGTGAACTCACACATACAAACATGCCATCACCGAATAAAAACGTATACAATTAAACGGGCCTGTAAAACGGACTTCTTTGTGAACGTACCCTAACTCGTATTTTACCACATTTCGTACAATAAAACTCCCCGTGTCGTCTCTATATTACCGCAATAACTGTGACTCATCAGGCCTTCACGAAAAAGAAACGATCACTAAAACAATTCCGCTTATTTACACTAACCTACAAAAATAATTCCCGTATTTACACAAGCCAACGGCTGTCCTACAAAAATACAGAGGGTTGTGTAACTCGTCCCGAATTTACGGCTCTTATGGGACGAGATCTACCCCAATATTAATCTATGGGCAGAACATACACTTTATGGCCTGTAGAATTGTTGGTATCAACTAGATTTAGGCCCTCAATAGGAAAGTGTGCTCAGTCATCTATGTTGTTTCAAGCAAAAGTATTTTTTTTTCCAGATGTCGGCTCCGGCCTATCTTTGAAATGGCTTAACCAATTTTGATGGCAGGGACACTTTCACTGATGATATAGCAGGAACATAAGGAGGCTTATTTAGGAAAACTATTTGGATTGCGAGCAAAACAAAATAAGCCATGGGGTATATATAATAGGTATCTATTAACGTTATAAATTTTCAATAGCAGTGTTTTCGAACCATTTTTGATAGCATTTTGGAAAATAGTGTTATGTCTACGTATACTCATATGAATAGTAATGTCCCAAACTACACCAATAAAAATATTTTCATCAAATTGTACATGATGACTTTATGCATAGGACGTTAAATATTTTTAAACATACGCGATCATGAGGCTTCTATACTCCAGTCATCCCTTAACCAAGACAGTATGTAGGCCTAAACCCGTCAGGCAAAACAAGTAAATAAACGCTATAAATACTAGCTATACATAGTTAAATATCACAACACACTTCATCACACCACACTAATATTATAAATAATAGAAAGTTTGTATTGATGTATGGATGGATGGATGTTTGTTACCTCTTCACTCAAATACTACGGAACAGATCAGGCTGAAATGTATACAGGTAATTCTAATCGTGGAATCAAACAGAGGCGAGGCCAGTCTTTTTATCCTATAAATCAGTTCCCGTGGGACTAAAATTACATTTAAACGTTTCCATAGTATCAACGTTTGCGAAGCCGGGGCAGCTAGTTACTAATAATAATGTCATACGACGTGAACGATGATAGGACGAGTTTAAAAATCCCTAAATTTACATAGCTCGTCCCAACTGAACCAGACTTGGGACGAGCTACACAGTGACTCAATACAGTTGCTTAAGACGATACCCAGAAGGTTAAGGTATCTCGTTAGTTTTGCCGACGACGTGACCGACCATTCGCTTGCTCGTTAGGACAGTATAACTGACCCTTGTCCATTCTAAGCTAGTGTTAGACGGTGTCCGTTGAATTATTTAGTACAAGTTTCAGCCTGCGTTTTCGCACGCGATGTCTCTATGGAAAAGTTTAAAGGTGATATCTGTCCTACGGGAAATGTTTTATGAAAAAATAATTGATTTTGTAATAAAAAACTATAAACCGACTTCAATTATATAGTTTTTTTCATGGATCCCAGTGGCAGAACTGGACCAAATTAAAATCGGACCACACGGAAAGCACCAGCTTTCAAATAAAAAAAGAATCATGAAATCGGACCACCCAGTGAAAAGTTTTAATAAAAATAATTAAATACAGTCGAATTGAGAACCTCCTCTTTTTTTGAAGTCGGTTAAAAAATAACCTATAGTATGTTTGATTTTACGATTTAAATTACCTATATGCGAAATTTTTGCACGATCAATTCAGTAGTTTTGTCGTGAAAAAGTAAAAAACATCCATCCAAACTTTAGTATTTATTATAACATTAGTGTGGTGTGATTAAATGGTGACCTTTGGACCTATGGATGGTATAATTAGTGTGTTTAAATGCTAAAGTTTGGGGATATAACCATCGAATATTCAAGAACAACTCGGATTTGAGCACGTTCCAAAAAACCATTTTCCTGATCCGATTTCTTGAAGATTTTTATAGAAAACTGACAAAAAATCGCGACTTGAGACGCGCTTGTTGCGTTTAGTATTCGGGGGTAACGACCTCCGACCTTCCGTTAATAGTGTTGGACGACTATGGAATTATTTAGTACGTTGACATTAGGTTGGTATTACTGTCATCAACACATGATTTAGGCAAAGGTTTAATAAAATAAGGTCAGGTTTATTTGGTTTTTCATTCCATAAGTATTTTTTTAAAAGTATCTCAATCGTTATTGATCGCACATTTTCAACTTCATCATACTAGCACACATACTTCCACTGCTGGACTTGAGCAATCTGAATATTTTTCTCTAAATCTAATCATTAAATTATGGATGTAATATGAAAGTAACTATTTTTTGTAAGATGTATTTGTAATTAGTAATTTTTTTTTGTTGGTAAATACAAGAAGAGCTTTTTATTCTTTAGAAGTATAAATGGATTTGATAGTTTGAAATATATAGAACCAACAAAGTGATGTTTCAGTAAAAACAGAATAAACACATTAAAATTTTGAATTTTAACGGACATACCAACAGAACTTTATACGCCTACTTCAACTAAAATCATTCTATTCCCATTTAACCACCGTGTTTATAGCGTCATATTTTCACCGTTAAAAATGCATTTATTGACGCCGTTTCAGAGCTTTTCAGATAGCTACTTAAGCCGTGGTCTATAACCGAGTTTCTTTAGCAAACCATTGTTACCTCATTGATTTTCATCTCATTTAATTTTTTTTGACGATTAAAAATACCATTCCGGTAAGAGTTCTGTTTTTGTTGTAAATAAAAGTTAAGTTAAAAGTTTTTAAAATTCTGTCTTATTTACTTGAAAGTATTTTTGGGCACATATCCACCAGATGATTTGACGACTTGTGAACCAAAGTACAGACTGTGTGGTGGCTAAGAGGCGGTTGAAGGAATATAGAAATAGAAGACATCCAATGGCGCGATGGCTCATACGCAAAACCGTAGGCTTCACACCTCCCCCCCGAAGGGTTCCCGCCTTGCCAGGGCGGGGGGGCTTAGTAATCGCGGCTTCGTCACCCGCGATGAAGCTAAGAGGAACCCATGGGGCCGTGCCTACGCAGACGGCGACATGGTCGGCCCCGGGACGGACCGCTCCTCTGGGTTTTGCGCTCTAAGCCCAGTTGGAGCGGTAGTAGGTTGCGGTGTCGTATGGGAGGCACCGCAACTGAGGCGGGCGGCCGTGCTGTATGGGCAACATGGCCGCAGATAGTTGAAGGCCGCGGCGGGAGAGGAGTGCCGGTATTGCGGTACGCCGCTCTCCCTGCCTTCCGCGGCCTTGGCGGGGTCGCCACCGTTTGATGGCGGACGCGGTGGGGTCGCAGGGGAAGAGGATTGTCGGTATGGCGTAGGCCGCTCTCCCTATCCTCTGCGACCGTGTGGCAGGCGACGGGGCCACTGGACTGACCCGTCGCACTGGGAGACCTTGGGCGTTCGGACACGGGGTTGTCCGGCGCCCAATTGGCAGGTAAGGTCTCCGAGGTGGTCGCGGCGCGTCATGTGTTTCTGGCGCGTCGCAAAGGGGTGTGCTCCACACCTGACCCAGATTAGCAGAGTCGACTCGCATTTGGCCGGTTTTATTGAAAGTAGATCTCCTGATCCAAACCACGGCAATAAACCACGTGGTTCACGTCACAGTGCACGCGAGGTAAAACAAAACACGCCTCTGTCCCACTTCGGACGGCGAAGGCATTTTATCGCGGAATGCGTAATTATGAGTTTAGATCGCACATTAATTATGTAAGCACTCGAAATATTTTCAGCTTTGGAGTACGGATTTTTGTTGAGGTATTTCTACGCGCATTTTGATTGGCTTTTGGTTTTGACCTTTTTTATTCGACGCTGGCGCAAAGGCAGGGTAAATTTTTCGTCACTCTATGGATGTATGCCTATATGGTTTACCTCGAATATGTTATGTAATTTATAATGATCCAACTATCCGTCAGATATTAACTGGTTATTTTATTAAAACAATTTTTCATGCATAATATGGAATAAGTGTAACGTACGAGTAGGTTGCGAGTTCCTTTTTTTCGACTTCACCAGGGGTATTTTAATTCATCGGAAAAGCCGTCGAATCAAAATAGCCGTCTAAAGTTCCTTCGGAATAGAATTGAAATTCGAATCTGGCGTTCTCGCTTCGGAAACGAATCGACTGAATTAAAATACCCGCAGGAGGAGGTTCTAATTTTCGTCTGAGTGTCTTTTTTTTGTATGTATTTTCACCGATTTTTCCTTCTATTGTGGACCGATTTTTAAAATTATTTCGCTGTTGCTTAGAGAACGGTTCCGAATTGATCACACTAGTACGTCACGCTTAAAATCAATCATTTTAAATGCTTAAAACGTTAAGCTTAAAAAACAACAAAATACTTCAGAAAAATCAGTTTTGGTGATATCTTCGCCAATTGTCATCAAAGCATAATTATTCTTTCTTTACTGTCTAATAGTTGATTTTTCTAAGGTGGTACCGTAAAAGTAAGATTCACGAGAAATGTATGTGTGCGATGAAAAAATGTCTAAAACATCCTCTTCTCGTGTCATTTAAAGACGGTTTTTAGTTGTTTTTTTGAAACATTTAAATTATTTGCATCTCAATAGCGTAACTTAGTTGAGCAGGTAGTTACTTTGAGAAGACATCGGATATTTTGGTCAGAAAACCTCATTTTATAATCCACATGTTTCACAAAGAGCCCTACAATCTCTCCTGTGAGTTAGTTTCAACCACAGACCGCTAGTTAGGAGCTGTGACATCAGTTCCTCTTCGCTATTTGCTACACTCACGTGTATTTAGTGTTAGCATTCGTAGATAAAGGTTGTCGCTTACATAGACCGCACCGATCCAGCACCGCCCCTGCACAGTACCTTCATTACACGTCTACGTCTTCACCTGAAACGTGTTGACTGCCCGTGGTCCATGGGCTGCCCACGCGACGACAGCTAGGCAGCAATCAGCAATGTCTATGTACGCTCAACTACAGCGCGTCGGCCACTCGCCTAAGGTTTGCGATAAGCGAGACGTGAATCAAACTGTAAAAATATGACAACGAGCAAAAAAGGCTTTCTATAAACTATCAGATTATGTAGAGGATAAAAAAGCTTAGGACGGATTTTGCTCCAACTCTAAAAATAACAATAAACAGGCTAAATGTTTCTTCGTCGTTTTTTTTACTTTAGTCTACATACCTACCGAAGCGGCCGAAATCAAAAATACCACTTTATTTCCGTGTCAGTGTATTGTTTTAATATGATTTGACCTTTTCTAAGTGCACATTTATTGTATTTATAGAAATAAAGCATTTATGATTAAAGAATTTGAACCAAAGAGTGGCTAGCTTCCCGCAGACTGCGTGCTGGTTGCTATTTAATGCTGCCACTGACAAATGTATCTAAAGATGGATGAATTAAGGACTTTGGGGAAAGTGTGATCCTAGAGGGTTATGAACTCAATGTACTCAGTCTTATAAAAAAAATCGTTTCAGGGATTGTTTCATTGATTAATTACCTACCTATTAATTATCAATTAAACAATTTAAGCATCAAACCAGTAGTCCGGTCCGTCAGTAGTGTGGTTTTGATAGGTTGTGATAGGTTCCTACCCTACTATCAAATTACAAACAAAATACCATTTAACAAACTTTACATCATCAATAAATTAACTTAATCTTTCTATGCGTAAATTCATCAGCAAAACAAACCGAATTTTAATAAGCTTAAGTTAAATATGACTGGAAAAACCCTATTTATTCAGAGTTTTAACTAAATTGCCCAGGTCTAAAATATTTTCTCTACGACCTGCAGTTTTGTTTGTGAATTTGCAGAGAAATAATTATGCCAGTGCGGCGCTGCTGCGGCTTAAGACACATAATTTGAAATGCAATGAGAATTTTAGAACGAAATATTCTCGTGCAAAAGTTTTATCCATTGTCATTTCTACTACAATTATTATAATGTTGCTGGTATTGCAATTTGGTCAGTAGTGGTTTTTGGGTAGTTGTGTTTTTATAGAGATTCTCAAACTATATGAACTCAAACAATAATGTTCTTATATCATAAAAGATCTAAGAGAATTGAACAAGTCTGAGACCGTAAGCCTAATCAAATAGTTTTATGTAAGCCTAGCGAACAGTTTCTAAAATAACTATATTTTAAAAAGGTTTCTGGGTGTAATATTAAGAGCCCTCCAGGCAATTTTGCGAATTTGCAATGATCTTAAATTTTAAGTAATTACTTTTTTTTTAATTATTAACATTACTTCGATCATTATTTTTTCTTCCATTTCAAAAAGTGTTGATTATGTAGTAATATAATTATATTTAAACTACGCCAATAAACTATATCATGCTAAGAAAATATTTCCGAGGACCTACCTAATTACAATGTTATTATATAATCAGAGTTTAATTTTAGCCCTGAACATTATTTATATCATAATTATTTGTTCGTTGGCCGATTTATGAAAAAAATTGCCTGAGGATCACACTGTGAAGACTAGATAGATACACTTAATCCAAACACAACATAAACACAACATGTTTTTTTGGCACATATTTGTTTTACACTAAATAACTCAAACAAAATCAAATCCTACTCGTAATATTAGAAGGTTGAACTTTGTGATGATAAAGATTTAACGTAGGTACCTTTACTTAAAACATAACTCGACATAAGCTTATCATATGCCTTTACTTTTCATTCGAGCCGTAGGCAGGTGGTATAAAACAGAATTGTGAGAAATAGTCTTTGGGAATGAAAAATACTCGACATGTAAAAGTGCCTATGTTTTAAGCACATTAAATCACTGTCAAAGTTGTCAGTTTCGGGGACCATGTGTTTTAATAATCCCCTTTATAAAACAGGGGTCATGGAATGGTTAAGAGAACGTGCCTCTCGCTAAATTAAAAGGGATTTGGACTAAATTAAAGGTGTTAGGTTTTCGCACGGAGCGTGTTAAAATGGAAATATGAATTTGCCACAATAAGTTGGATGGGTTCCGCCATGGCTGGCACAGAGATTAGTATTTCAGTCGCTAGTTAAATGTTGGTAGAAATAAAACAAAATTATAATTTTCTCGTTCATTTTCGTTTTCTAGTTGTCCTGAATAACCTGGTTTTTCATTCGAGGGAATTTGTTGAAATAAACGAAATGTATTATTTCATACTGTCTGGAGTTTTCAACATTGCTAATAGGTTTTGCTTCTTTTGGTGTTTTAGGGCAATCAATTGAGTAAAAAGCCCGAAATATGTACGAAAAGCAAAACCAACTACTCAAGCGTGTCACATCGTCGTGTTGAATTTATTTTTCATTCAATCGTCATAACCACACCTATTGATGGCAAATTAGACAGCCTTTATTAGCCCATTTTATTGTATATATCACTAATACGCCCTGGGGTTGTTCCATAGGATAACAACTCAAAAAACTCACCAACACCATAGCATTTCCGACACAAATATTTTTCCTTGTATTTTGATAACTCCTTCTGCATCAGTTTGTAATTAATGGTTTGTTTTTTCACGACAATGGCCCACTTTAATGACAAACCAGAGGGTGACCTCATTTTAATAAATGGGTTTAGTGTGACTCGGCGATTATTTTTCTAATTATACGAAAACTTTTCCGTAATAAATGATGCTATTCATGTTTATAGCCTAATGACGAGGCAAAAATCCGTGAAAAGTATGACGTACTAGGAACTACCTACCTAGGCTAGACTAAGGAATTAATAAGACCCAGATAAAACGTGGGTTCGACGACATAAATAAAAAAAATGGCAACCGGTTCTTCTCGGGAAGAACCGGTTATTATTCTTACCTCTTCGCTTACCATGAGTTTACGTATTGTCTACATTGATTTAAAAAGGGAAGATAGGTTACGTTCTCCCAGCGCTTACTCAAAAATTGGCATGTGTTACAACTACACGCAAACACATACGCTCACAGTTATATTTCCAGTCCCGTGCAATACAAAGAAGAACAAAGACGGAAAGACGTATCTAGGACCGAAGTGAGACTGAGACAACAATATTTCACGCGAATCACGACCGCCCGTGCCGCCGGTCAGACGGTGACTGATGTGGGAGAACACAATTTTACACAATTTGAGGTTGCCACTTTCGAGCAACCAGTGCCTCATCTTCGTTTTTAATAAATAAATGATTGTCTAAATACTTTGTTTTTCGGTTATAAGAATTATAGTGCTATATAATTTTAAACATTTAAGTGCAGCAGCCTGGTTTGTATATATTTAGGAACATAAAAAAATCCTTCAAATTAATTTTAACTTTTACTTTCAGATTGAATTAAACCAACACTTTATTATAAAAAATCTTTATTTTCAAAACATTCTGTACCATCAAGTACAATAAAATTTACCTAGCTTCCATTAAAATTACAATATAGTTCAACTTGACACTTATAATGCTTTGAAAAACAATAAGGTAAACACTTACTTCAATAATTTACAATTTAGAACGATTTTTTAGATTTGTTCAACAGAAAAATTATTTGAATAGGTATTGTATGTATTTACATTAGACTCTAAAGGTAACTAACTCCTACTATTCACATTATTTTGAAGTAAGAATAAATTGAAGCATGAGTATCAACAACACCTTTTTTCAGTAATAAAACATACAACAATTAACAACTTACAATTTACTTACCAAATAATTTTGAAACTTAAGAAAGGAAAACTTTTAGCTAAAAGTTATAAAAATGTCCATTATTTTATTATCATTAATATTTAAAGTAGTTGTTATTTCAGTAACTTGTATTGATTACATGCGGATCAAACATAGAATAGAATAGAAAAAAAAACATTTATTTGGACACAGGTACAAAAAGAGTAATAAAAATAAACAAATGAAAAACAAAAACAGTAGGTATAACATGGAGGTAACACATGAAAAGGGTGGGCGGTAGTTTACACAAATATGTGTTGGCTTGGCGTCTGCTGAACATAATTAGTGTTGTTTTTCAGCCCAAGACCTTATTATTAATTGACGTTACGGACGACAACTAGGCAACAGAAATAAATAAATATCAACAGTTATAAGCTACCTGCAGTTTGTTTGCAACAGTCTGCAGTTAGCCCAATTGTAAATACTAGTTTTATCTACCCTATTAATTGATTGTAAATTTGCAATTAACATCATTGCACAAACCATCAGCATCGTTCATAATCGTACATGCAATCAGCAGACTAAATTAATTAGTTAATTAATGCAACAGTCAATTGTTTTTATTATGAATATTATTATACATAAAGTCAGTAAGTATTTACACTTTCCAGGAAGCTTATTATTTACAATAAGTAATTCTACTGAAAATGAGAACGAGATTTTTTCAACTAAGTAGGTACTCGTAGCTTAAAAATACTCGGTTTAACTCGGTTGAACGTTGGTGTTCTTCCAACACAAACAAGGTTCGTAGTTAATCGGCATACATTCATAATGAGTTATTTGCTTTGTTTATTTTACGCTTACTATGTTGAAAAAATCTTGTTAATGCTAGTTCTGATGAAGAGATATATTGTCGATATGTTCCACCGGAATCATTGCTTCACAATTTTTTTTATCTACATTTTATTTACAGTCTTTGTTTTGACTTATATTGTATAAAATATTTAAAATCCATTATAACTTCCTTGTATCGTTTTGTTCTTCTTCGATGTCTTTGAGCATTTCAAGATTTTCAGCTCGGTACCTGGAACCATTTTAATATTGTAGGTAAGTATATTAATATCATGTAATTGGAGCGACATAATCGCAATGTGATTAAGCTCTTTAAATAAAGATTAAAAAAAAATATCATGTAAGGTAGCTTTTTTAATTTTGTGTAACAATAATGGATAATTATTAAACTCAGTTTTTTTAACAGCTTTTCTTAGGAATTACCCAGAGTGTATATATAATAGTTAATAACCAAAAACTTTAAAACTGCTTTATTTGTTAGCTCAGGCTTATTCGTTTTAAAAGAAATGTCTAATTTAACGTATACTTTTTTGTTACTCTTCTGTTACAGGTATTTGATGTATTTAATTCAAACACAACGTCTCTAAACGTAGTTCAAAACTTAAAGATACTGCAATACCTTGACATTTTAAATATAAAAACATGCGCAGTCTGACGAATTGAGAAAGGATGTGGGCGGGATAACTATGAATTTCATAAGTGTTGAAAGTCTCTAGATAAAAGATGCAACGTTGGTGTTCTTTCAACACAAATAAGGTTCGTTGTTAAACCCCATTACATCCGTACGGATGACTAGTACTAGTGTAATGCCAAATAAATTTAAGGAAAACTTACTTAGATCGTTTTTTTCTTCTAACTGTGTCGACTGGCGTTGCTTCCACGCATAAAACTATCAGCTTACTGCTACAGGAATACCTAAACAATAACAAAGACATAAAATTATTTATTGCAGTAAATATAGTGAAAAGTAAAACGAGGTTTTGCTGAGTAACCTGCTCTAACTGGGTCAATATTGCAAAAACCAATTTCACGAATCAAAGAAAAAACAAAAATAAAATAGAACTGCGTATCAAAACGAGAGCGTTTCGCTTTTCAATCCTTTTAAAAGGATTTTCACTCTCGCGTTTTTAATCTTGGAAAATGGATACAGAAAAATAATAAATCACTCACGTTCTTGTGAATGGGTACACTGAAATGTAAAGAAACTTTTGTGATTTGTAAGATTTTAAGACAAACAGGTATTTTGGATATTAAATACATAATACAGACTGAAAGTCTATATTTTTTAAATTAAAAAGTACAGTTACCTGCATTCTATGCAGAGATGAGATACATATTAGATACTTATAACGAGTGTATTTTATTTAACCTCAGTTCTATGCTTTTAGAGTTGGTTTACTTGGGCAACTGAGACCAAACTAGTGTATTTTTTATTGCTTTCTTTTAACAAAATTGACAACACATTAGTACTAACAGGACATTTATTTAAAATGACTCATCGTAAGTGACTAAAAGCCAGGTAACCTAAAAGAATACGCCCGTTTGATCTCTGCCATACAAAACACAACAGTAGCACACACATTTTTATTATCCGTAAAGGTATATGGTAATTATTCAATAATACATACTCATATTGTTTAACGTGATAAAATTTATACAGGTACCACGGAAAGGGTGGACAAATATCAAACATATTTTAGAAAAAAGGTGAGATGTTTTTCTTTATATGTGTGCTGTTACATAATTTTTTGGAATCATTTAAAAATGGTTGTGCTGGAAAAATAAGCAATAACTTAAAGGAAATTTATATTGTAATTTGAAATAATGCAAGAGTGCGAATATATTCAAAATTGAAAAAAGAATTATCCGCAAGTTGATGTCCTCTCGGAGTCTAGAATCACCTTGTAGTGGTACGCTAGTGACCCTTGACTTATCTTCATAACCCATAAACAAAATTTTAAAAGGCAACGATTTTTTTTTGTTTTTAAAGCGGTTTCTACGTCTGCAAGTCATTAAAATTCATCTCACACCGATGGATAAACGTAGCCATAAAAAAATAGGCAACACTTCAAAACAATAAACTCTCCCAGCAAAATATCGATTCTAAATAGGCTTTTTTGTTGAATAAGAAGGAATTCGGTCTCCACACGTGCAGTTTTAGACAAAAGTGGAACCATGGCTATTCAAATACACTTAAGCGCAAAGCAATAAAGTATATTTTTTATTGCTTTGTTTTCTTTTAACTCGGTGCGTCGAGGTTTCTAAGCGTCGCACATGGTCAACGATAAGTATTGTTGCTATTAAAGTTTTAGTTTTAATGAATGGTAATTTATATGGAATGCCTAGTATTAAGGCCTGATCAGAAATGCATGTATCATTATTCATTCTCGTTGGAGACGTCACAGCGAAAATGAATAAACTAATTAAGATCTCTCATCTGTATTACTGAATTAACATGCCATACAATTGGCGATATTGAAGGTTAATTGTCACAAAAAGACAATGGTAATGACTCTCTATGTTGTTATAAGTTAAAACTAATGTTTCTTTTATTTTCATTATTTTAAGAGAGACGGACTTTGCGACGTGTAACGACATCTCGCGAACAGACGTCGAATCATTCGAAAAGGGAGTGACAATTACGCCCCCATAAGGTCCCGAAAGCTGATGGCGAACCAATAGAGACGCGGCACGATAGCGTGTTTCTTGGAATTTCTAACATGCGTCCACGCCGAAGGGAAGGTAGCAGGGGAAACGTAAATAGGCTCGCAGCAAGGAGCTCGGGATAGTCGGCACAATATTTTAGCGAGATACAAAGGTCACAATGGCTGAGCGCCATTGTTACCTTTTAGTTTGGTTAAAGAAGTACTTTTAAAATTAGAGTTAGAATCTGTGGTGAACGTGCGTTCCTGTTTCGAGTATAAAAGCTAAGTTTGATATATAATTGTTGTATACATACGATTGATGTTGGTGACTCTAATATATAGCATACTGAGAGCCCGAGAGGCCCATTTGGATAACATAATCAGAACTCACTGTTACTGAAATCAATCGTGTTATTTACTGTTCATTATTGTGCTCTCCACAGAGAAATCCCGCCCATCTTTGAGGCCATTTCCCCGTAAAACTCTACTGAGTTCATAGAGCGACTGTGTTTCGCAATTTACATAACTATTCTCTGATTGATTCTGGGTACAAGGTTAGTGTAAGCCTTCAGCTTTCAATAGCCTTGGAGGCGCTGTTATTGAGACAGAACGGGTCGCCTATTAACTTAAAACCTTGGGTTCGTGCTTACACAGCTACGTAACAAAGCTCTAAGTTACAGCACCAGGGTGGCGGAATCAATCAAAACCTATAATTGTTTAATAGTCTTATTGTAATGTTTCCTTGTGCATCTTAGGATTAAGTTCTGTATATTTACTGTATTTTTGTGTGTGTTATATGTATTAAACAATACTAAATTCCTGTCAATCAGCTTGCTTACATTTCATATTAATTTGCCCTACAAGTTAGAGATTTCGTAAAGCTTACGCTACTCAATTAAAGTCTAGGTTAATTTAAAGCCTTAATCGAAAGACAGATCACTATTAAGGAAAAATAAGCCTTCCTCACAGCCAAGTCACTCAGAGTTACAGAGATGGATTGATATTTGTTCGAATACTTACTTACTACGTCAATAAGAGCATTATCTATACTAAAATTGATTTGGTCTATTCTAGTAGAATGTAACACATGCGTAGCCCACATAGCGGTGCGTATGTAGCAGCAGGAGGCCTCCTCATAATTAAAAATATAAATCCACATACACATCATATTGATGTAAGGCTGCCCTCTGGTAAAGTCCATAAACCGAGAGACACAGGCATATCGAACGAATTAAGAACCAATCAAAAGGCCATTAATCTACCTGAGGCTCAGCTTAATTGACTGGGGCCTTCCTTTTACATGGGTAAGAACTGTGCCGCACAACTTAAAACACACTGCTCTATACGGTATCAATCCATAAACTGTACGTGTCTAAAAGTTCAATAAGGTCATTGATATAAGCTCTCAACAAATAGATGAGCTGTACATGCTATTAATAAATTTAATCTGGTGTTCCTACAAGCACATAGGCCCGGGTCCGTTACATTTGGTGCTCGTGAGCAAGGATCTAGTGAAGTGCGAAGCGGTAGCCTCGCTGCTAGACAAAATCTGGTGAATTAAAAATATTAAAACACAACGTAGACCTTAATTTTGACGATCACAAACCCAGATTCATTTTATCAACTTCTGCTAAGTTGTTGCAAGTATAATAATATGATATGTTTAGCTAAAAGGCAAATAAATGGGTTGCCGCTAAACCAGTTGATGAGCACTAAAAAAAATGAAATATAATAAATTTTGACGATTACAAACCCAGATTTATTTTAACAATTAACGAGCATTAGTCGTAAGCATAATAATATGCTATGTTTAGCTAAAAGGCAAATAAATAGGTTGCCGCTAAACCAATTGATGGCCAATAAACGTTAAAAAATTGAACAGACCTAATTTTATGACCAAAGACTTTATGTTGAAGCGATGGCGGCGTGTTATTTTACTTGTTGGGCAAAATATTAACACAGTTATTCAAAATGACGAAACCAAGTACGAAACAGAAATTTAGTACTTGTCGATACATTTAAGGTTTACAGTGCATGATGGTTTTGGTGTCATTTTAACGTGTCAAGCAGATGTAAAACAAAGTTGCGCTACAAAGAACGCCATTTTGATAAACGACTTTTCTAGATCTCGAAAAGATAATAGTGAAATAAATAAATAAACACCGTTATATTATAACAGACAAAATAGAAATTACAATATCAAACGTAATGTTACGTTAGGATTCACGAAAAAATATATATAATCAAGAATCCGACCCTCCGATTATAAGATGGCAAATTAAATGTTGAAAGAGACAACAGCACAAAGTACGATTGTAAAGTGTAAGTATGATTTGTATAATCTGCCTCGAATCATAATCACAGTTAATCACAAATCTATTACTAGGCTACCTAGCTAGCGAAAAAATTAATAAACCTAGAACCTATATTATTATAGTAGCAATCGAGCACGGCTCAGCTTAAATTAGCAGTGGCTATGAAAACATTGCCTTAATCGAGAGTGGTTACAACTGTATGAAACAAATCCTAAAAGTGATGATATTGGTTTTAAGAATAAAATCCTAGATACTCGAAATAAAACAGGTCATGAACGGTATGAATAAAAGGAAAGCTCAGTTGTTTAGAGACGGTTCACGGAACTGATTCGTGGGATAACTTCCATATTGTTTTAAACAGAACCGATGGTTTACGTCAGGTGTAAGTAGAGCAAATATATTCAGGAACAAATTAATTACGAGAAGGAAATGGGTAACGGCGACATTGCAAAACAATGGTTTGGTAATCCCTCTTGTACCTGGATTGGCACAACGTACAGTACAATGCAATACAATACAAATATTCTTCATTGCACACCAGTAATCAAGAAATACAGAAAACAAATAGAGATAATATACAATGAGCGACCTTATCGTTAAAAGCGATAAAGAAATAATAAATAATAAAGTCACAAAATAATTTAAATAATACATCACAAAATAAATACATGTATATAAAACTACGATATAAACCTGAGGAAATGTTCATAGAACGTACTACGCTGTAGAAATAACATAAAACACAAAGTGATAATATTTAATAGCCTAGACTCCTCCTGCACATATATTATTTAAAGTAAATATAATACTTTATTGTCAAGTACTCTTTAAATCTATGCCAGTCTATATTATTTGGAATTGGACTGAGACGGTGAGACACAGTCTATCCGAGAGACTGAATGTGACGGGTTCGACTCCCAACACTCGGCTAATAGTTGAATTACCATAATTGATGATGAAGGCCATTTTGATACATAATAAAGTGGGTTAGACTCCCAACATTCTGTTAAATTATAAGTGTAGCTGATAATTTAAATTAATAATTATAATTTATATTGGACAGCCTCAGCCCCTCATTTGATTAAAAGACTATAAAAAAATGGATAACTTTTGTAAAAAGAAGGTATGGTTCGACTCCTACCATATTACAAAAGGCTGTATTATATAGATCAGTGATTTTATGAAGGCTTAATTACGATGTAAGACACAAGAGTTCGATCCTTATGCCGTAATAATGTTTATTATTATAATCATATTTCTATAAACGAAATTAACAAAGGTTAACTTAATGCTTAGAAGACCACTAGTCCCATTGGAAAGGGCAATCCGAAAGGATAATTTATATGAAAAAAAAAGGTATTGGTTCGATTCCTACCATAGTACCTACATAAGGTTGTATTGAAATACTTTGATAAACGGATTGATTAAAGTTTAATTGAAAAATAGAGGACAAGAGTTCGAGCCTCTTGCGGAAAAGATGTTTCTATAAACATGATTATTCTTATGAACACGATTGGTAGAAAAAAATTTAAAAAATTGGTAAAAAGTATTGCCTAAAACCTAATATATTCAACTTCTATCACAGTATGAAGGCTTATATTGTATAAATAACTGATTATCATCAGTACTACTGCATAAGTAGATTTTAATTAGGTTACAACCCGTGAGAACGCCTGATTTAAGCAAATATTTTAGAATTGTTGAACAGACGAAAGCCAAATAAAATCAAATGCTAGCATTTTATGGTACCATAATATTGGTTATAATATAAGAGTATACCCAAACATAACGAAAACTATAAAGCAATTAGCCACGTCCGTAAAGTGATAGTCATAACGAGGGTTGCTATGGCTTACAAATACAGTTCTAGTTTAATAAAACTATCGTAGAAAGGGATGTATTGATGCATTATTGAATTTAATTGATCAATTATTGATCTAATTGATGATATTTTTAGTATTGTCTGGTGCATTACAAACAAGTACGAGTAAGTTAGATTGTAAGTTTTACTCAGAGGCACGATAAGCAGTATAGTTATTTAAGTACCGTAGGAAGGTCATTATTAGTCATTATTAATAATAATAGTTTATAATAAAAATTAAGATTGGGTCCAATCAAAGGTGTGGAAAAACAAATAATGTTTACAAAGAATTGTGGTCTTATAAATATTGATATGAAACTTGAATTTTAATTGTATTCATAACAAGAATGGAGGATACTCCAAATTAGTTAATTGCACATTAATCACACAAAAGCTAGTGTGTTGGAACAAATTGATAATTATTATAGTAGTTTTATGAGACGTGTTGCAAACTATACACTTATTGCATCGATGAGGGAAAGTTCGATTATTATGACGATGTTCGATGACTTAATTTGTCTTTAAGTGTTATGATAGCGTTGAAATTCATGTGCAAGCAAGCTATGACAGTTATTATAAGTCATTAAAATCCTAGACCCGTTCAATTAAATATCAGATATGGTGCAAATTAAGGATGTTATAATATGATAATAATAAAGGATGATGTTACTTGGGCCACAATAAAATTAAAGGCTGACTTGCAATACTGCCACAATTATTTTAAATACGATATAATGTAATACATATACTGTATACAATATATTCGAAAAAGTATCTAACGAAGGTGGGAAGATGAAATACAATTCTATTGCTGTCATTATTTTTAAAAGTTATTTTGATAAAAATGTTCATAGCTGGTTAGGTAGGAACTAAGGTAGTTATTTGTTTAGGTAGGTGTATAGGTATATACTACGGGCGATAATAACATTAAATGAAAGTATTTAGGAGAAAGGTGGATAAATAGTTTTTTTAAGTGCGTTTAGATGTTAAGTGTAGCTTAAGGATAACGAAGGTTTGAGGGTGGTCAGTTAAAGAAGATAGAAGAAAAATCTATCTTTCATGGATGAAAAGGGATGATGATGTTTAGTGATCAGCTTCAGTACGTCCAGTCTGAGGGTGGACTAAGGTCATATTATAATGCCGCAGCATAGATGTTAAATTGACGATGATTTGATAGGAACACAAATACCTACAATATGATTAAGAATAAAATAAAAAGACAGACGTTAACAAAACTAATTATATTGATGGGTTTGAATATAGAGTCAGATGCGTGAATGGTCTAATGAAAACTTCAGCACTCGCATTCTCTGCGTGTTTAATTTTCAGAGGGTGGAATGTAGTGGTACGCTAGTGACCCTTGACTTATCTTCATAACCCATAAACAAAATTTTAAAAGGCAACGATTTTTTTTTGTTTTTAAAGCGGTTTCTACGTCTGCAAGTCATTAAAATTCATCTCACACCGATGGATAAACGTAGCCATAAAAAAATAGGCAACACTTCAAAACAATAAACTCTCCCAGCAAAATATCGATTCTAAATAGGCTTTTTTGTTGAATAAGAAGGAATTCGGTCTCCACACGTGCAGTTTTAGACAAAAGTGGAACCATGGCTATTCAAATACACTTAAGCGCAAAGCAATAAAGTATATTTTTTATTGCTTTGTTTTCTTTTAACTCGGTGCGTCGAGGTTTCTAAGCGTCGCACATGGTCAACGATAAGTATTGTTGCTATTAAAGTTTTAGTTTTAATGAATGGTAATTTATATGGAATGCCTAGTATTAAGGCCTGATCAGAAATGCATGTATCATTATTCATTCTCGTTGGAGACGTCACAGCGAAAATGAATAAACTAATTAAGATCTCTCATCTGTATTACTGAATTAACATGCCATACAATTGGCGATATTGAAGGTTAATTGTCACAAAAAGACAATGGTAATGACTCTCTATGTTGTTATAAGTTAAAACTAATGTTTCTTTTATTTTCATTATTTTAAGAGAGACGGACTTTGCGACGTGTAACGACATCTCGCGAACAGACGTCGAATCATTCGAAAAGGGAGTGACAATTACGCCCCCATAAGGTCCCGAAAGCTGATGGCGAACCAATAGAGACGCGGCACGATAGCGTGTTTCTTGGAATTTCTAACATGCGTCCACGCCGAAGGGAAGGTAGCAGGGGAAACGTAAATAGGCTCGCAGCAAGGAGCTCGGGATAGTCGGCACAATATTTTAGCGAGATACAAAGGTCACAATGGCTGAGCGCCATTGTTACCTTTTAGTTTGGTTAAAGAAGTACTTTTAAAATTAGAGTTAGAATCTGTGGTGAACGTGCGTTCCTGTTTCGAGTATAAAAGCTAAGTTTGATATATAATTGTTGTATACATACGATTGATGTTGGTGACTCTAATATATAGCATACTGAGAGCCCGAGAGGCCCATTTGGATAACATAATCAGAACTCACTGTTACTGAAATCAATCGTGTTATTTACTGTTCATTATTGTGCTCTCCACAGAGAAATCCCGCCCATCTTTGAGGCCATTTCCCCGTAAAACTCTACTGAGTTCATAGAGCGACTGTGTTTCGCAATTTACATAACTATTCTCTGATTGATTCTGGGTACAAGGTTAGTGTAAGCCTTCAGCTTTCAATAGCCTTGGAGGCGCTGTTATTGAGACAGAACGGGTCGCCTATTAACTTAAAACCTTGGGTTCGTGCTTACACAGCTACGTAACAAAGCTCTAAGTTACAGCACCAGGGTGGCGGAATCAATCAAAACCTATAATTGTTTAATAGTCTTATTGTAATGTTTCCTTGTGCATCTTAGGATTAAGTTCTGTATATTTACTGTATTTTTGTGTGTGTTATATGTATTAAACAATACTAAATTCCTGTCAATCAGCTTGTTTACATTTCATATTAATTTGCCCTACAAGTTAGAGATTTCGTAAAGCTTACGCTACTCAATTAAAGTCTAGGTTAATTTAAAGCCTTAATCGAAAGACAGATCACTATTAAGGAAAAATAAGCCTTCCTCACAGCCAAGTCACTCAGAGTTACAGAGATGGATTGATATTTGTTCGAATACTTACTTACTACGTCAATAAGAGCATTATCTATACTAAAATTGATTTGGTCTATTCTAGTAGAATGTAACACATGCGTAGCCCACATAGCGGTGCGTATGTAGCAGCAGGAGGCCTCCTCATAATTAAAAATATAAATCCACATACACATCATATTGATGTAAGGCTGCCCTCTGGTAAAGTCCATAAACCGAGAGACACAGGCATATCGAACGAATTAAGAACCAATCAAAAGGCCATTAATCTACCTGAGGCTCAGCTTAATTGACTGGGGCCTTCCTTTTACATGGGTAAGAACTGTGCCGCACAACTTAAAACACACTGCTCTATACGGTATCAATCCATAAACTGTACGTGTCTAAAAGTTCAATAAGGTCATTGATATAAGCTCTCAACAAATAGATGAGCTGTACATGCTATTAATAAATTTAATCTGGTGTTCCTACAAGCACATAGGCCCGGGTCCGTTACAACCTACCTTTCGGCTTAGTACACCCTTTCCATCAGGTTTTAAGTATACATAGAAAACTAAATAAACTCACGTTTCTTGGTCTAAAAGCTTGTTCGACCGTAGAGAGGACGCTAGGCCGAATTTGTCCGGACTACTGCTATGCCAGGCGTCGCAGTAAGCGTCCATTGCCGGCTCGCCGTTCGGATTAGCACCGTGCCACACTGCTTTTGTTGGCCTGCCAGGAAGTATTATATTGAAGTGCATTATAATAAAAAAATAAAAACAAACGAGAACGGATTTAGGTGATGTAACGCAATTGAGTTGAAGCGACCGTCTTTTGTTTTAAATATACTGCGCCGATAGATTGGTGATGATAACTGTCGTAGTCATTTCTATAAAAAAACAAAAGACAGACGATAGCTTTGAATAACTAAGATATAAGGGTCGGTTCACATCTGACGGAAGATGCGTCAAGCGTATCATTGGTTGCGTCAATCAGGGTGTTTTTATATATAGGGTGTTTTCATATCTGACGGAAGATGCGTCGAGTGCTTGACGCGTATTATCGGAGAAAACATTCAACCTTTCACACTTAACCAACGACGATGCGTTAGTGCGTCGAGCGTACAGCGTCTGTTCCGTTTCCGTCAACGCACTGTCGGTGTGCTCTGTAGATACTGGTGTGGATTCTGTTGTTTTAGGATTCCTAACCTAAATTTTAAGATTCCTAAATTTTCTATGCTAGGTAGACCAAAAAATTATGGTAATCTCTATAAAGGTCCTTAAATGCGTATATATTAGAACGTTTTTCAAAATCGAAAAACCTCTCTGAGTTGAGTAGTTAAATAAAATAAATAAATAAATAATGCTGGACAATTCACACAGCATTATCTAGCCCCAAGCTAAGCAGAGCTTGTGTTATGGGTACTAGATAACTGATATACATAATACAATACACTACTTAGATAGATATTTTTTATTATACATAGAAAAACATCCAGAACGCCCTGAACAAATTTCTGCAGATCGTACACAAATTTGTCCCGAGGCGGGAATCGAACCCGGGCAGGCAGACCTTCGCCCACCGCGCCACAGAGGTCGTCAATTGGGTTGTTGCTGTGAACAAAATATGTTTTTTTCTAAAATTTTATTTCAAAATACTCCTTTACATGGTACAAACAGTTCATCCATTTGTTTGAAAAATCGTTTAGAAATTAAATCGACACCAGTTTAAAATCGATATATTTTAATCATGACCTAATAAAATGCCTGCTAAAATTAGGTAGAAGTTTCTAACCATAGCTAAAATGTAATGCAAAGAATAGGGATAAAGCTACTTGTTATTAATGAAGGTTGTTTTAGATCTATCAATCTAATTTTAGAGCTGTCATCCTAATTTTAAACCCGTTAGTTTAATTTTCAAACAACTAAAATATTACACAAGGCATATGGTTATAGCCATTTTAACGAAATTGAGTTGTTTTAGGTCTGTCAGCTTAATTTTAGAGCTGTCATCGTAATTTAAAACGTGTCAGTCAAATTTTTCAACCATAGAATCGTTTTCATCTATTTGAAGTTCGAAATCCAAATTTTAGCTTATCCTAAAACAACAGAATCGACACCACTGACTGCAGAAACTAAATAGACGCGTAATAATGTGGCAAAACGTTACGCTCGACGCATCTTCAATCAAATGTGAACCAACCCTGCGTGATTCAGTTTTTTCTGGAAATGGGTGTCCCAATTTATGTACGCTATACCTTCACTTTCATAAAATAAATTATACTAAGTTATTCTTGGTATGACGCATGCAACTATGCAGACACACCAAGATACCTTCGACCTTTCAACATTTAAACAAAAAAAAACCTTTTTAACCAAAACGCGTAACCAAAAACCCTCCTCACCAGTCTAACAAAAAAAAACTTAATGTAGGTAAATGGTTCATCATTTCGATACTTTTTTACAGACACTGAATTATAAATAAATTTTTCATATGGTACATGAAATTATATTATATTAGGTCCTTACATATGAAATTGGCGTTTTTCGTACTGGCCACTTTAATCACAAATTTCTCCTCTTTGGTAAGGAATTCCAAATTCAAATTTGTACAGCTATAGACTCATGTATTTGTGCTTCGATGATCGTCATTCATTTGTTTTTTTTCTTCTGTTTTTTTCTGTTTGCGTCACTCATTTTACAAAATGGAAAACTTAAAATATCGCATTATTTACGAGTACGAGTTCCGCCGTGGCACTAGTGCTGCGGAAACAACTCGAAGGGTGAATGATGTGTATGGCGGTCGTGTTGCAAAAGAAAACACAGTTCGTTTTTGGTTCCAACGTTTTCGTTCTGGAAAAATCGACCTGCAGAACAAGCCCCGTGGACGGCCTGAGACTCAAGTTGATAATGAAGAGTTGAAGGCTATTGTGGAAGCGGATCCATCGCAAACCACGTCCGAGTTAGCTGCAGGCTGCGATGTTAGTGATAAAACTGTTTTAATTCACTTGAAGCAAATTGGGAAGATTAAAAAGCTTGAAAGGTGGGTACCTCACGAATTGACTGAAGCAAACCGGCAAACGCGCGTCGACTGCTGCGTTACATTACTAAACCGGCACAATAATGAAGGTATTTTAAACCGAATCATTACCTGTGATGAAAAATGGGTTCTTTACGATAATCGGAAGCGCTCAGCGCAATGGTTGGATCCTGGCCAGCCAGCCAAATCCTGCCCCAAGCGAAAATTAACCCCAAAAAAGTAACTTGTAAGCGTTTGGTGGACTAGTGCCGGTATTGTTCATTACAGTTTTCTCAAATCTGGCCAGACTATTACGGCTGATGTCTATTGTCAGCAATTGCAAACCATGATGGAAAAGCTAGCGGCTAAACAACCTAGGCTGGTCAATCGCTCCACGCCACTGCTGCTTCACGACAACGCTAGACCACACACTGCGCAACAGACGGCTACTTAATTAGAAGAGCTTCAATTGGAAAGTCTAAGACATCCTCCGTACTCCCCGGACCTTGCTCCAACAGATTACCATTTTTTTCGAAATTTGGATAACTTCTTGCAAGGGAAAAAATTCAACTCCGATGGGGCAGTCCAAATCGCCTTCAAAGATTTTATTGATTCCCGTCCGACTGGTTTTTTTAGTAAAGGGATCAATGAACTACCTATAAGATGGCAAAAGTGCATAGAAAATAATGGTTCATACTTTGATTAACTAAATATATTATATTAAAAAATATTCGACTTTTTGTTCCTCCCATACAAAACGCCAATTTCATATGTAAGGACCTAATATTATAAATGCATTTTTCATATGGTATAAAATTATTAACTTTATAATGATTTGGTTAGCTTGTGTCAAACTGCTGTGATATTGCGACATATTATATCAAAGCTCCATAAACAATGCCCAAGGAGACAATTAATAAAGTTCAATCTAGTTCAGTCTTTGTTTACGGACAAACTTTATTAAGACTAAAGCAATACAAATTTTGATGCTGCAAATAATTTTCGCTACAAAATTACCCTTTCAAGTTTAGACCCGAAGCCGTCAACGAGATCAAAAGATTTTGTTTTATAAATTGACCTTTTCATTTTTGCGGCGGATAAAACAATCTTTTGAGCTTTTGAATTTGATAGCTCTGATACTTCAGCCTGTGTAAAGGGACTTACTTTTGCATTTCTAAATGTAAAAAAAAAGTTATGATGATATAACATGAACAATTTGACTTGATTTTTCTTTTCCATAAAATCATCAATTAATGTTATTTAAGTGAATTGCAGTGCTGCAAGTAAATTTTTATCTCACTTTTGTGTAAAAAAAACTTTAGTATAGAAAATTGCGTGGAAGTGAAACTGTAATATGAATTGAGTATAGACATAAAAATACAGAAATCACACTAATCTTATAAATGCGAAAGTTGGATGAATGTATGGGTTTATTTCTATAGAAACAACACGTGCAAACCACGGGGCGCAGCTGAAATAATAAAACTAAATGAAAAATGTGACACAGAAATTATCCTAGTGTAAAGTTTGTAGCCATGATTGTGAACTTACATAAAGTACATTATTATTATTAATATTTCTTTATTTCAGAATTAAAATCCATAAAAATCCATACAAATTATTTAAAGTCACACAAAATCATACAATAAAATTACAACAAAAAGAAACGAAATTAGATCAAATAATAAAAAAAAATAATAATAATTGACCTAATGAAAAATTAAACTAAGAAACTAATCTAATGACCATTTAATTTAAAATGAAATGGACGCCATCATTATTTTCATGCATTTATTTTTGATGGGACAGTCCAGGCGCGAAATTATCATTTGCAGGATGCTGTTGCTACTGGCTCGCGCACGCTTTTGCGGGGAAGCGACTTTTTTGCGAATGATCGCATGGAAGCCGTCCATGCCTGCTTCCGCGAACATACCAGATGCACTGCAGAAGCCGCATCAGCATCCTAAAAATATTATTGTACTGAACACGTAGAGCACTGGCTGCCCAGCGGGTGCAGTTGAGCCAGTGGCTACTCGAGTAGAATGACTGGCAGTAGGCCTTAAAAAGAGTGACTTTCACTTCTCTCGAGCAGCGTGCAAAACGACGAGCAATCATGTTTCCCAGTACAGCCAGAGCTCTACGCTCCCTTTCTACGTCTGCTTCATCGCTTAGAGACGCATTCACAATATGTCCTAAATATCTAAATGAATTTACAACTTTCAGAGCCGCACCGTTAAGTATTATGGGGGGATTATACTAAGTAACTAATAGATAAGAACGTCTTTTTTACCTTCAGTTGCACCACATCCTCATAATATATGCAGACCAACTTAGTGTACTTACGGTAAATTATTATCTATTAAAACCACTTTCTCTCTCTACAACGAGCTTAAACAGGTCTCTTTACCAATATTTCTATACAAGAACTCACAATTACTTCATCAAATAAATAAATATTACCTATTTATTATTCAAGTATATCTTACTATCATTAGTTCATTAATGAACGTATTTTTTCCCCTAAATATCCCACCCACCAAAAAAACAAAATACTTACCAAGCAGTATCAGTCAGCACATTCTGGCCACTGAAGCTGTATATCCTCGGCGCATGCGCGAACAATGCGCCAGCGCCGTCAAACATCTCTCCCCAAGAGTTGAAGACGACTTCCCCTCTTGTGTTCACTACAGGTATCTCCCTGTCCACCCAGCTAACGATGGAGTCTATAGTTTGGACCCTGTTGGAAGCAAATATTCTACGATCAATTGAATGCAACCGTGTCTAAATATCGAAGAATTAAAAACTCAAATCATCACACTAATATTATAAATGCGAAATTTTGTATGGATAAGATGGATGGATGGATGGATGTTTGTTACCTCTTCACGCCAAAACTACTGAACGGATCTGGTTGAAATTTTGCACACAGGTAATTCTAATCTCTGAATCAAACATAGCTTAGTCTTAGCTTACTAATGTGAAAACTACTATAGGAGCAAATATTAGTTGCGACACGAATCCGTGTTCGAGTATGGAATACTCTTGCTTGACGGTATGGTCAATGTTCACTGATGTTATGGTTGTACCTATTAAGAAACAATTTTAGACGTGATTGTTTTCCTAAGCGAATCCAACTGGGTTAGGTTTAGATACCTATTTTATGTTTTGTATTGAACTTTGTTTAAACATTGTTTTAGAATGCGACTTCTATGAACCAGTAGTATAGTCAGTTACATAAATATTATGATACCCTTTCGCTCCACCTTTCCTAAACCCTTACGCTTCAGAAGAATGAATTTCTTTCTTGACTGAACCAATAAGGTTATATCTGTTCACAAAAAGAAAATATCGTACGATACAGTATCCGGTACACTGATTAGTGACCCCGGATGAGCTCAAAATATCGTATGTCTTGCAAAGCTCATGCATGGTAGGTAGGTAGGTATTGGAAAGAGTCCACAGTGGTACATAATCTGGCTCCTACACTGCTTCTGATCTTGTCCACGTCGATGAATATAAAGACTTACCTAGAAGATAAAAAGGCACGGAAGGTGCCATCCATGCTGGCTCTCTGAGCTTGCCGCCTGCACTCGTAGTTCAGGCTACTGACTCCATGCATGTCACCCGTTTTAGGCTCGTTCAGTGCTGCTAGACGGAGCTGTGGTGAGAAGAAAATCTTAAGTTCACAAGGCACCTTGGGTAGCTCGATAGTCTTGCCTCTACGACAAATTTATTTTTACATAGGATTTGGCACAGCGCATTGCCTCTGACCTCTTTGAACAGCTTATACTGGTTCACTACTGGATGCAGGCCCCTAATTAGCGATTGATTGGCTTTCAAACTTGCCCTGCGGTTAAAACCCATACAAATGAAACGCTCCTTCTTCGAGGTGAAGTATCATCTCCACGGTAAGACGTTGAATTTCGTTCGATAGTATTCGAGTGATCGTGCACAGGGATTTGTATATCCACATATTTAATAACAATCTGGATGAGATCGGTAACTGATTTTTTCAATCATTCTGAATATTACCGATTAACAACAGCAATCCGCCGTATCCGTCGTTTGAGCAAAATGACGTCACACCTTGGTAATCTTATATTTTTAATATTAATGTTGATGGCAATCTAATGAAAATTAAGAAGTGACATCCCAAACCTAAGAAGAATAAGTCACAAGCTCAGGTGTCGTAACACTAGTTACATAAAGGAATTTCTTTACTAAGTGTCCAGGGGATTCTGTAAGTACTCGGAGCATACTCAAGTTTTATATTATGTCCTGTTAATGTATATATGTAGTTGTACAACTCTTTTTGTATTGAGTAAAATAAACAAATTTTTATCTCTTATCTTTTATCATATAATGATTTGAGGAAAAACTTGTTTGGCATTATCATAAAATAATTCCGAATCCATCGTAACCAGCCAATAACTCATTTATGTTTTCCCAAAGTAAACACTTCAATTAGATGGTATAATTACAGCTGTAAAATGGAAGCAGCGAGTTGTATTATTATAACGAAGCTTTGAAACACAAGCTACCGGGTTGTGAGCATAGGTAAATTATATTGTTGTATGAATAACATCCAATTGCCTGACTTGTTTGTAGGAGTTATTCCCAACGTCTCACAAAAGTCATAGCATCCTGTTTACAATCTACATTTTTCCCTTACACGAAATCCATGGCTTTTGTTTTCGTAGCGCGCTTGTGTCTTTGCATGTTAAGATTCTTCATGGTAAGTTTTATGTCCATAATCGATGGGCCGCCAATAGAGAAAAATGGAAAGTGAAAAGGGAGTTGTTGCCCTGCAAATGGTGATCCCATTTGCAGGGCAACAACTCCCTTTTCACGAAGGCTCTGGATGACAATAATATCACATGTAAGTGTAGGTGGTACAAATAAATATTCAAGTACAGAAACAAGTTATTATGAAGCAAACATAATTAAGTACAAGTTTTCTACCGAAATTTGGATAATTGTTCCGCCCCTTTTGAGACCACAATAACAACTTCTAAATTACTTTTTGTCACTTTCTAAATAATCTGTATGTTTGATATGAGTTAAGGATTATGATTCAAAATCTAAATCAAAAATTCTTTATATCCGTAAATAAAAAAATATGGAATTGGAAAAGGTCCAATTATAAAAGTTTACCTACTACTGACACGGGAATAAATATAAAGGCAAAACCGCTATTTTTGAGAAGAAACGGCAGTGGATGTCCAAGTTTAAACTAAGAATAAGGACCTAGGTAGAGTTGACTTGAGTTTATTGTTTACCTATCTTAGTAGTTAAAAGTACCAAAGGTAGGTAAAAAAATATATTTTCCAGGTTTCTCAAACAATATCTACAAAAAACCCAATCACTAAAAGTAAAACTATGAATAGCCTTCCTTGGAATTGGTAAGTGATAGTTTTTAAAGGTCGTTTAAACAGTTTTCCTCAAAACAAAAGTCTTTGGTCCGTAACCTTTTAAAAGACAAAACGTACCTTCGCAAGAAACAAAAAGGGTCAGATATTGACTTACCTTACCCGAAGGTGGAATCCCTAAACTATTGTGATTTCCGATAAAATTTCACGAAAATCCTCGTGAAATATCCTCGTAGATACTTTTTATTTATATCAGGTTTTTAGAATGCTTGTTTAGAAGGTCATTGTTTGAACTACTTACAGTATTGGTAGAATGCTAAATCGGTGATTCAGTCACCTTAACTCTGAGTCAGACCAAGATTTGAACTGCACCATATATATGAAAATAATTATATAAAAAAATATAAAATATATGTTTTGGATTCGGATGGAAAACACCACGTGGAGCAAGTGGCTGGTCTGACATTGTGAAAGAGATTACGGGACTCCCAGTAATCACTGCTCTGAGACAAGCCTAATATTGACGTGGTAGCAGCTGCCTCAACTAAGGCTTTTCAAAGCAGGAACGGCATTCAGTATCGAAGAACACTATGAAAAAGAATATAATACTATAGTTGAAAGTATTTATTCTTTCTAGCAGTATGGTTTTTGCCTAGCCGGGCGCGTTTAAAAATTATGCATGCCTACATGCCTAATCGCTCAAGCTTGTCGCGTTTGGCTTTAGTCACTTTAGTATGAACGCAAACGGCAGTTTTATATGTTTGATACTTCGCGCCCACGCTTGGCCCGCAGTATGGTTGAAACCTTACGTATAGTACGTTCACTAAGGTAACTTCAAAGTCAAGCCTAAACTTACAATTAGAAAGGCTGATCAATCGAAATATTGGGATTTGTCTTTGTAACTTCGTGGGCGGAGTGGATATTGGAAGTTCTATATTGGAAATAGTTACTAACTTGTTATTGATCTTGATGTCGAACATTAAAATTCTATGGAAATTGATGATGTAATTGCTATGGCTCAAGTTCATAATTACGTAGGTAAAGTAGATGTGGTCGCTCCATGTATCTAGTAATAGAATAGAAACGGAGCCCCTTATGCATAATGATTTGTTAGCTATAAACAATTGGTAAGCTGTGTAGTTTCTCCGACTTATTTCATAACATTATATTATTGGGGAAGAAACGTGGGGACGAAAGGGAATAACCCATTTTATCGAAATATAAATGCACGGTAGCGAGTCATGTATCTATCTTGCTTGCCTCAAAAGCGAGGTACGTACCTAATCCTACATAGCGTAGGTAAGTCTGTACGTACATATATGCGTAAAGTCATATTGTTATTCTGAAAAAGAAACTTACCACGGGTCCTTCAACAGCTGGATTCTTGTGATGGACTAAACTAGAAGTTTCTAGAATATTCTGTTGGGGTGTTCTCGTTGGACCATTTGATGGTGCTGTGTGGATAGGAAGCAAGGAACCCATCTGTGGAGAAAACAGTGTTTGTGAGGTTTAAAGTCTCAAATGAAGTTCGTTATTGTGACCTACAGCACATAGTAAGTGTGTGACGCACTTTTGAAGGCCTGAGGGGTGAGCGCCGCACTCAGAGACGTTCTTCTTTTATTTAGGGTTTTTTTTTTCAATTACACCTTTTTCTTATTTTCACTCTTATTTCTTACTTCTTGATGTTTCTGTGACAGAAAGGTCTATGCTCGGCCTGAAGCTCAAGGTTAGAGTTAGGAGCAACGATATTAGAAATATCACTAAGGTCACCGCAGTAAAAATGCTCTGCAAACTGAAGTAGAAATGAGCGGGCCACGTCTCGAGAGCACAGGACGAGAGGTGGAGGGATCGAATCCCGCATTGGTACCCGCGAGTCGCCTCACGCTCGCGAGGCAGGCCACGTAGAAGATGGTGCGACGATTTAGTACAGGTTGTCATAACAACATAGACCCGTCTGGCGAAAGATCGCAATGAGTGGAACTACATGGAGGAAGCCTACACCCAATCCTGGGTGTCCAATCTAACATTAAATAGAGAAAGTTAATATTATAATATAATTTATTGTAAAGTGCAAATGTTGTTGAAATGTGGAAATTAGAAATAAGGGCTTTATTTTTTTTATTGTTTCCGTGATCGCGTCAAAATATAAACTTTTTACTCTTGCAAGAGCGCATATATTTATATCAAATCGACCCTATTCATTTAAAAAATAAGAACGAGAGAAAACAATAGACGATCGGTCATTCGATTGTTTGTAGTGATTTAAATATTGAAGGTGCTTGCGGCCAGCTTCTACGGTGAGGTATATCAACCTCTTTAAACATATAAAACCTAAACTGTTCTAAAATAATTAATTTCGTTATAAAAACTATAAGCCGACATAATTTTTTATAATTATTTTAAGGATTTTCATGGATCCCACTGTCAGAACTAAATCAAATTAAAATGGGACCACACGACTCTCATAATATGCATTAACTTTCATAATATGAAAACTGGTGCTTTCCGTGTGGTCCCATTGTAATTTGGTTCAGTGGTCCGATTTTCATGATTCTTTTTTAAATTATAAAAGTCAAAAGTCCTGAAGTAACAAACATAAAAAATATAAAAAAACTTACAGTCGAGTTGAGAAAGCGGACAAAAATCATGTCTGTTGTATAAAAAGCTCCCTTAAATATTTATTTTATTCTGGCTTTAATATTTGTTGTTAAAGAGGAAACAAAAATATATTATTTTTTTATTTTTGATAATTTCAACTATTTAACGATCATGGTTCATGAGTTACAGCCTGGTGACAGACGGGAAGACGGACAGACAGCGGAGTCTTAGTTATAGGATCCCGTTTTGCCCTTTGGGTACGGGATCCTAAACACTAAATATGTCTATGAAATACCGTAGACAAGTAAAGATCCTTTTCTTCTCGATCAGGTCACGATAAGGCGATTTGTATAAGATATGTTGTATCCTTCTATCCTAAACAGCTAGACGGATTTCAAAGAAATTTGGCTGAAGTAGAGATAAATTGGCCCTTAACTTGCCCTTAAATATCTTATTTTATCAGAGACTACAAAATTGATATAGATGATATAGCCCGCGCAAATCTTTAAATAAAAATAAAAATAAAATTTAAGCTCAGTAAAGTTGCCTTCAACGGCTGCGCACTAAACCGAAAATAAGGCGTTGAAGGGAAAGAACGTGTGATCTGTCTATCAAACTAGGGTTGCCAGCAAGATCTTTGGCGTATTTTTATTTTGTCTAGCTCATTTGGTTCTGCCTGATTTATTATCAAGTCATTATTTATAGAATATTAAAATATGACGACCTCTGTGGCGCGGTGGGCGAAGGTCCGCCTGCGACGCAGGAGGTTGTGGGTTCGATTCCCGCCTCGGGACAAATATTTGTATGATCTGCAGATATTTGTCCAGGGCGTTCTGGATGTTTTCTATGAATAATAAAAAATATCTATCTATGTAGTGTATTGTATTATGTATCAGTTATCTAGTACCCATAACACTTACACTCACAGCTCTGCTTAGCTTGGGGCTAGATAATGCTGTGTGAATTGTCCAGCATTATTTATTTATTTATTTATTGTATACTCAATACGGAATATTTAAAATCTTAGATGTTAGAATGAAAATGTTAAACTTTTTTTGTAACTCAATCATCCCAAGTTTGAAAATATTTATTTTAACTTAGTTGGCAATACTGCTTTGAATGCTTTGAGTAGAATGACACAGTCTTTGATAAAAACATATTTTAAGTTTTAAAAAATCTACAAAATATTTCAATAGATTTAGTATTTTTCATAGAAACTATGCACAATTTTACTCAAAACTATGATATTTTGTTTTTTAACTTTCAAGGTCAGGTCAGGTCAGTTTTATCTTTCGCAGAGCTGCGAGGCCGGTGTGGGTCGCCAGTTGGTAAATATGACTCTTCTATTTGATTTTACTTTCGCATTGTTGCTTCCGTGCCTCAGATCAGCGAGCTCATTAAGTTTTGCGATCACCTTACCAACTTATTTTTCCATAAGAACTTGTAAGTAACATAGACAAGACAGAAGATTAATAAAAAGTAACAATGATAAAAAGTATATTTCAACCAATTCCACAAGTAATTAATTTACTTACGAATCAGTTGAGATACCTGTTGATTGTTTGCAACGGTCTGCAGATAGCTCAATTATTTAAATTGTAAATACAAGTTTAAATTTATATCTATTATATTCTAATTTTTTAAATTATTTTTTTGAAAGTCTCTTCACATATTAACTTGGACTTGGAACTCATGAATATTAATTCATTTCAGCAAACAGAGCAGTTTATTACATAATTCATACCAAAACGATCTGTGAACTTTACACCTACGAGCTAAAACGCAAATTACCTTTCAACAAACCTTACAGATTTACAAATTAATCAGTTAGTTGGTAGTTCACCACTTTGTCTGAAAATTTGGTGAAATCCTAAATTGAGCTCTATTTCTTTTGAAGAAAAAGGTAAATTCTCATCTTTCACAGTTCCGCTTGTACCATCATAGTACATATATATTTTTTGTCGAATATTTTGTTGCTCCCGATGAATGGTATGCGTTGAAATTAAATATCTTAAAGTAATGAACAGGCAATTCCCTGTAGAGCTTTTATTTGGGGAAATGTTACTCCAAACTTTTATCTTGAATAACGTGTTTTAAAACACGATTGATGAAAGTTTTCTAGTTCGTTTTTTTAATAGAAGTTTTGCACAAATTTTCCTATTTATCTCAGAAACAACACACATTTTTTTTCGGTTTTTGTTTTGCTAAGATGAAACCTAAAAGTAAAGTTCTTTAGTTCTGTCTATTAATTTTTCGATTGATTGTTTCATTAACTTGTAATTTGGTAAAATTGTTTTGGCGCATAAAAAATTCAATGCACGTCTGTTCTGTACTTCTCACTCGCGAGAAAAGCACATCTTGTCATCCCGTCTTATCACATCCAGCTCGAAATCGAGCTAATTCCTTGAGCTATGTCGATAGCTTTATAATATTTTTAGTAGTAATTTTTTATTGTGCTCATGAATCGATGAATCCAAATCGATGAATCCCATTTAAAGAAGTCCAAAAGAGTAACAAGACAAGTTAGACAAGAGTTTCCATTCTATTACAAAACAATGAAATGTACACTCACCGCCACATATTGCCATCCATTGTTGACCCTCACAAGCAACGCTTGTTCTTGTATGACGTAGGCCAGCGTACCCAGTGGACTGTTTGTGCCGAGCTGTGGAATAAAAAATAATTTAAGTAGGTGCTACAACTAGATCTCTCGCCATTTTGTAAAAAGAATAGGCGTAGGATTTTGTGTTTATAGGAACGGGCAGAGCACACGTACTTGGGTATGGAACAGCAGCGTGAGCGAAAAAACTACACAACTTATGAAAAAAACTATTTAAAGGAACCAAATAATTAAATAATAACCTACAAATTAAAACATTAATCATTTCACCAGACTGGGTTTCTGAGATCTTGAACAAATTATCTGCAAAACAGTGCACTTTCAAGATTTTTTTTTTCGCGATCTTCTCTTTACATACAAGTGACCAAAGATATATTTTTTAATATTTTTTATTTACAGATTTTTAGCACGGAGAACCCACGAATCCTGAGATGTAAGCCAAGTTTGACAACCACACGTAAGGTTCATCCCCTCGCTGCTAACGGTTACATATCATAATAACTAAACTAGATTCAACTATTTTTGAAACAACTACGGTCACGTCGTTTCACAGAATTTCGTTTTAACTAATGATCGATATACCTAAAGGAGAATTCACTTACGGCTTATTCACCTACGGTTTGTTCACCTAAATAATGCACTTACAAAACCAATTTTAGTATATAATATACAGGTGTGGCAAATTTTTGGCCCCTTAAGGGTAGCTACCGTTTCTTTTGTAGTCCGTGATCTTTTGTAGTAGAAGGTTTTGTTCTAAGGAACTTTCTGTTTTATTTTGAAGAAAAAAATATTGCCATTTTTAGTTTTTTGAAAAAATGTACGTTTCGCCCAAAACTTGACATTTGTCAAAAAAAACAAGTTGGTCTTAATCGACTCTATTTCCAACCAGGAACACTTTTCCCAAAGGAACATACCAAATCAAATCGTAAGTTTTAGCAATAATTAAAAAAAACAATTCCCATACATTTTCTATGAAAAAACGAGTAAGTGAAAAAAACAATGTCACTCATTCAATGGTTCTTAATTAAAACTCGTATGTACCTAACTACTTTTTTAAGTTGGTAGGCTAATTTGAAAGGCATCTCAGGAATTAATTTTTTTACTTATAGGGCCAAAAATTTGCCACACCCTGTATAATCTATCTTTTGAGCTCTTTTTGCCCTGTGATGGCGAGGTCTGCTCTTTTCTCTTTCCTTTACACTTTGCTCTATCCACGCAGTCATTGCAAACACGGCAGTCTATTTTGAAATTGTACATATTATAGAGTATATAACTAAACTAAACCACGGACTTTAACCGACGAAACGTAACCCAACCTACAAGTAAGGTTCTGTCTGACGCATGCAAGTATACCCAGTGGGCTGTTTGAGCTGCGGGACATAATCAACATTTGTAATTACGTGTACAATGGAGGCGAAATTGCTTTTACGAAACGCTTTTATATTGGACGATCTCTAAGGTCAGTTAAGGATGTCTTGTGATAGCTCTGCTTAACTACGAGGGAAATCTGAGGGCGTAATCAACCGGCATTCGCTATGAAGCGAAACGAGAACAATTGAAAGATTCGTAGGGAAAAAATCGAAACAGATCACGTGACATTATCTGAGGCATATGTCAAACCCATATATTTTTGGACTTTTCTACTATCGCTTTCGACATCAATAATTTGTTTCGTTGTCATTGTACATTGTCTAGGCCCTCTGATCGTATTATTCGAGCGCTCTGTTGTTTTCTATGATGTAACTCAATAATTTTGCGCTAGGAATTATTATAACAGATAGTACTGGACAACCTATAGGCTCAGTTAAGGATTTCTTGTAATAACTTTACTGAACAGCGAGTGAGATCTGCACTCTATTGTTATATTTATTATTAGAAGATATTAAAAGGGTTTTTTTAGCTCGGAATTATTTGAATAGAAAGTACTGGATAATTTTCATTAATGTGATGTTATAGCTCCACCAAATTGCAGAGATCTAAGGGCCAAGACAATGTAACAATCGATGTCGAAAGCGATAGTAGTAAACTCCATAAATGTATGGGTTTGATATATGCCTTAGATATGTCACGTAATCTGTTTCGAATGTTTTTCTACGAATCTTTCAATTAATTTCGATTCGCTTTATAGCGAATGCCGGGTGGCTACGCCCTCTGATGGTATTTGGCGCTCTATTGTTTTAAGCTACTAAAAGTGTTCGTGCTAGGTATTTTGTAACAATGAAAATTTGTTTTGCATCTACTTTAAGAAGCATAATACAGCAACATAATACAAATAATAGTTATAATAGTGTATTTAGTTTCATCTTGAGCTACGTTTTAGAATGTAACTAATAAAATCGTAAGCATATCATATCATCATATCTACTGTTTAGTGTTTTAGATATTATTCGAAACGGAGAGTCAAAAAAGTAAACATAGTTGACTTACCCTTCGCAAAGAATCAGTAGTCTTGAACAAAATTGTACCAACGATTGCTCTACCATCTTCATCATCTTCAAAGTCTGTGTTCTCATTGAGAGGGTCCAAGGGATCCCGGTAACCTAAAATGATTTATAATTTGGCAAAATATATAAATAAATTATCTGCTGCTTTTTTATAGAATGGCAACCGAAAATCCAATTAAACTTACCGTAAAGATCTTGTCGGTACTGTACTAGTTGGTTTAGATTTCTCAGTATTGCCATAGGGTCTCGTTGTTTACCTAAAAAAGTTAAATAATTATTGAAACTTTGAAACAAATCTTGTATATTCAGTACAAAATTATATTAGACTTTGCAACAACCTCTATCTTGGCAGTCATTTTTTCGCCGCCGGGATCACCCTAACATAGAGTTTCTTTAAGATCATGACGCATGCAGTTTTGCCAAAAGATTTTTTTTAGGACAATACATATCACAATCATGATGAATATTAGAGAAGTAATAAATTACTTTTTAACTATTTTCAATTAAAACTATTGGCCTAATTGAAGTATATCAGTAAAATAATAAGATAACTGAATCGCATTGAACCAAGCTAGAAGCTATTTTGGTTAAATAGAATTGGAAATCCTGGCCGTCATTAATATACAAGCAAAATGGACATGCAGATGGATTTGCAATAAAGTCTATACACAAAAGCCATTATCGCTCCACCGAAGTCATTCAATCCATCTGCCTACACGGAAACCTCAGGATCCCATTAACTTCGTCCACATGAAATATCAAAGGAACTGTTCAAATTAAAGCTGAAAACACACAAGAACCACGCACTCGACCTATAAATTAATGACAACCTACAAGTAGGGTGGTACTTATGCGAAGCGTGAATGAACGAGATAAAAAAAGGTTTGTAAGTATGCGGCAAAAAAATTGGCTACGGTTGGGGAAGGAATATTTTATGTTACAATCTAAATACTGCAGAAAAGTAAAAGCGTAAGACAAAAGAAAAGTTCTCTATTTTATTTTATACGTGGTAAAAGAAGCAGGCTTTTTGCGCATATAAATTAATTTACGTAGATTGTATAAAAATAACGAAAAACCGATTCATTATTAGACAATATTTTATAAGTTTTCGGGACAAATACTCCCTTGGGAATAACATTTTTATGAGACGTTCTTGAGATGTTTCTCCATAGAGTTAAACAGAAAAATCATTAAAATGGTCTCATATAACTAAAAAAAAAACAGAAACAAAACATCGAACCTTTTTTGAATTCGGTTAATAATTTATGTGTATACTCTACACATACATCAGCAATATATGAAGGATTTGTTTCTTTCATATTCGAAATCATAAAAAAATATGAACATGTATCATTTGACAACTAACAACGTTGATATAGGTACCGGTACCAGTAGGTACTACTATTCTTCTTTGTGCACAAGTTTCTAATACCAACATAACATAGGTTAGTCACAAAGTAGAGAATTCACTTTTCTTATGTTGATATGTAACGAACGTGTGCATATGTGTGTCCTAATCTCAACTCACCTGAGCCCTCTCTCCGAACGCCCGGGATATCGGTCAATGTATCAGCCGTCACTTCATTACCGTACCCGGGAGTTCCTGGAGGCCCAGGCGGTCCCGGGGGCCCGGGTACTGAGATGTATTGTACGGTGTTTGAAGGGGACGCTGAGGGGCCGGGTGGGCCTCTAGGACCGTCTTTGCCAGGCACGCCAGGAGTACCGTCGAAACCTCGATCACCCTTTTCGCCTTTTACCTAGAGTACATTTTAATCTGTTAGTAGATTCACAATGCAGATTACTTTCTTGAGTAAGGATTCCGCTGTAGACATTTTTTGTAACCTTCAATGATAAAAACAAAAACCAGTGTGACAGAGCAGTGTGGAGTAGAGTCAGGCGCGTTATTAATAGAGGTATAAAAAGAAGAAGATAATGAACCAAAAGAAGCTAGAATCATAGATACCTTCAAACGAATTATTCAACAAATAATCATTTGCCCGAAATGTTGAATCACAAACGATTGGTTTTGCAAAAACTGTAAGCGATATCGAACTCTTTTTTTACTATTTTTCAACTTCTACGTTACAAAAAGTAATACTTATCTCGGGAATAAAATTTAATGATAGGGACCACCTCAGGATCATTTTCTATACAAAAACAAAATAATTATCGAAATAGGTCTGCAATTTTTTGAAGGAGAAATCAGTTGAAGAGTCGATAAAAAACCTCCTCCTCTATTACCTCCTTTTATTACCTTTATACCGTCTTTTATAAAGACTTATCCTCAGGAAGGTTTAAAAAAAAGGAAATTGAGTTATTTCAAGAAAGCTTTCATTAAACTATTCCCTACCTAGTTAAGAAACACTCGTGGTTAGACTATTAAAATTCAATTGCTGCCGTTATTTTTTATAGCCACTTGGATCGAGCTCTGATATTTATTTTCTTCAGTACTTACTTATAATACCGCATTTATAGCTTAATCGTAAGGAATAAAAGGCTCTTTTACTTGGGTTTTTAAATACCTAAGCATTTATCGAGACCAGTATTTTACGAATTATCTTTACCCTCGCTACCCTAACAATTAGCAGAAGCCTATTACTTTAAGTTATTTAAAACTGAAAATTACTTCATTTATAAGCCAAGCAAATATTTAATAGGATAATAAAATTAATAGAAAGACAAAAAACAAGTTCAACACGTTCCTGCCACCTTGGATGCCTAGACAAAATTGCGTTTAGCGTCCAGTAGACGACGAAGGCTGATAGTTCCATGTTTTTTCACAATTAGTAGCACTATCTAGTATGAAGACCTACAGTGCCGGAGACAGTAAACAAAACATAAATACTGAACAATTTTCCCCCGGCAAAAGTAAACAAAGATACAGTAAAACAAAACATAGCAGACAAAGATAAGTAGAACAAAAGATAGAAGATACACGTTAAACGCGAGCACCTTACAAAGCGGGTTAATTAAACGCCCGACTAGCCATATAGTTTGAACAAACACTGGAGCAGGCATAGAGTTGGTACTGTCGGGTATAAGTTCAAACCTATAAGTTCTACGCCTTTATAATAACCTAATTCTAACTTAGAAGATTTTCTGCACTTAATAAAGTTGGAAGATATTGAAGTGAATGAAATTAACTTTATAAATTAATTTATTCGTTGTAAGTTCATGAATTGCATTACGTATTTGTAATAATATTACCTTATTCCTTAAAGTTATAAATTAATGAATAAGTAACTAGCTACCGTGATTACAAATATTATAATAAATTTTTGGAACACTTAATAAACCTTTTGATCCTGTTAAAAATCCCATTACAAAGCTGTATTTCCGGAATTCCAAATTCCAACCGCATTAAATAAATTACTAAACCGCTTTTATAATCAGTTTCAAACATTCTGCCGCTGACAGTACAAAGGTATAGAAAACTGTACCCACGGGCAAGCGTTGCGGTTAGCTCATTACCTGCTTTTGTTCTAACCCTTGTTTGGTGTAACGTGAACTAACGTGCACTTTGCATTGCTATGAGATACTGCGAGGCTTCTCAATTGTTATTAGCACTCTATTGTGGTCTCTAAACTATTTAGTCTTCAGTAACAGTGATGGAGGTTTCACTTAAATAAAAATTAACAGGATCATTGCGAAGCTAGGCCTCAAATTTGTCACCACAAAGGACGTTTAAGATGACTCGGCCGATTTAGTTTGACCATCAACATTTAAGCTTCAGCAAAGTACTTCAAATTAACAGATAATGGACTTTAATAGTGTGTTTGCCTAACCTGATTCGTGTTCGTGAATTACCTTAGCGACCTATTATTTTAGAAATTGTACAATCATTCAACAATAATTATTGTTTATTAGGTGCGGTGTTGCTGCCTTTTAAAGGTAAAATAAACAAGCCTAAAACTGGCACATTATCCCTTTTAAATTCATCCTCTCTCCATCGCCTTATTTTAAGCATATTTTCCATATAACATAAGAAATTACCTTATTCAGGTCAAGGGACCCAAGGCCAGGGTCCCCTTTTTCACCTTTCTGCCCCTGAGGCCCGGCCGTACCCGCCACTCCTGGTGGACCCTGAAATTTATTAAATGAATAATATTTCTTCCCGTCATTTTTTTGTAAGAATCGTCCCGAACTTGCTAAGTTTATGAAGCGTAAGGTTTTATGGAATCTTATTTTATATAGGTAGGTACAGTGAAGCATAAAATATTTGCCTGGAATTTGTGCAGGTCATTGACCATCATTGCTTTTTCTGGAGATGCAGTTCTAAGGTCAGATGACCGGACGTACAAATTTTGCAATATTGATTTCTATTTAGGACATAATAGCATCGCAGAGTCTATAGTCTCGATGCAACGTCCTGTAAACCCTTAAAAAAGTTGTAATGTTGATAAAATTTGAGTATTAGGTACCTACACTATTAACATGAAAATTTCCCTGAAAAATTGTAGATAGAGAAGCCTCAAGCCCTATTCAACAGAGAAAGGGATCGACTATCCCAAGCAAAGTTTTGATTTGTATGCTTCCATAAAGATCCATCCAATTAATTCTACCATTTTATAGGCTCCATTGTGTGATTTTCCTGTTGAAAAATTCCGGAAATCAAGAGTTATAATGTAAATTACCTATTAGGGACTACTACGTTTTCAATATAAGCTTTCCTGTATGACATGATTAGGTTTAATAATTGGATAACATAATGGCATCCTCTATTGCATTAGTAATTGGTAAACAGTAGGGTAATGCGATTTCACATTATGCCACAATGCGTAAGCTATCATGTGATTTACATTGTTTGCCTAAATTCATGCGCTTATCACATCAAATGATTACTGATTGGTTGAAACTATCATCATCATCATCCTAAAAAGAGTCCACTGCTGGACACAGACTTACCCTAAAGATTGCCCATACATATATCTCTAATAAGGAACAATTCCGTCCATCGTGGTAAATTCAAAGTTCATTTTAAAACATGAAATTATTTTAGTACTAAATAAGAAAGGAAATCAAATAATGCTCGTAATTTTCACAACAATTATACGTAGAAATCTAGGGACTTTAAACGTGGAAACTAACGTTAGAAATCTCAAGGTGCTGCTTTCATAAAAAGATTTATGTATTAGAACGAATGAAAATTCAAAGACCAACATAAAACGTAAATTCTGTCACTCAACTGAAGCACGAAAACCCCATTGTTCCCAGTAAATCCTTTAGGAAGATTGTTTATCATACCGCCCATCCTGGTAATCCTATATCGCCCGAGGGTCCATTCGTGCCGGGGGTCCCAGGGGGTCCTGGTAGGCCAGGGGGTCCCCTTGGACCTGGTGGGCCGGGATGGCCTCGTTTACCACGCGGGCCGGACTCGCCTTTGTCACCCTGTCAAAAAAGTATTGTAAGTACAGTATTATAATTATGAATATTTTTATTTACCAAAAGTTGTCATATTATTCTTCTATTGCTTTATTGAACTCAAATTTCAAGACCTGTTTGGAACTACGTGCTCCAGCAGAAGGAGAAGAAAGAATAGGCCCTAACAAACCCCGCTTCTTGAAGTATCAAGGAGCGGGGTTTATTAGGGCCTGTTTAGGCAGGTATTATGCACAATACACTCCCATGCGAGATGTCCGCACAGATCTCAGTTACGTACTTAGAATTATTAGTATTAGACCTGCGAGTCCGTGTTATTTACTACCCAGAACGCAGTAGTATCAGTAAATTTAGCTTGAATTTCACTCGGGTCTTGGCTCCGTCCGCGGTATTCCGTTGAGTATTCCAGTGACTGTTAGGCTGTTTTCACATGCATACGGTCACGGTTCTGTTGTTTTGCCACCGTGCTTAGTATGAATCTATGAGGTAACTACATGATTCTAAGTAAAAGATATGGTACGTTCCTTTAGCGCTGACTCAACGAAAGCGTTCACATGGCATGGTGAACGTGCCGTGACCGTGTAACGTCCGTCCCATACATTTTTTCTTTACACGATAAAGATCGTTTCCTGAGTTTTTAAGTTAAAATAAACAGCTCGTGATTTTTATAAGTCTACGTAAACCAATAAATTTGATATTTTCCTTATAAACGCTCTCGTTTGTCCGCAGTCAGGCAGTTTTTTTAGTTATATCGATACACATTTTACATTTACGCTAAATCAAAAATTGTAAGTTCATTGCGGATATAAACGGGTTAATTACAAACCCTATCGTTGTTACGTTGATGCTCTTCAAACATAAAATAAAGTTCGTTATTAAACCACTTACATCCACAGTGATTACGTCAAACTGCGATAGTTTTTATATTTTGCTTTGGGGACAGGCAGCTGACATCTCTTAGTCTTCAGAAAAGGGCGGTACGCGCTATTTATAAATTAAATCCACGTGACTCGTTGAGGGAATTATTTAAAGAAATAAATATTTTAACAGTAATATCGCAATACATCTATGAAAATCTAATGTATACACACAAAAACAGAGATAACTTTATGAAAAGGTGTGATGTTCACAATAAGAATACAAGAAACAAGAACAAATTACATATCCCATCATATAGATTACGAAAGGTAGGGAAATCATTTGTGGGCAATTGCGTAAGATTATTATTTCCTATTCGTAAATTTAAACTGTACATAAAACGAAATCTTATCAAGAAAGCCTATTACTCCGCAGATGACTACGTCAATGATATTAATGCTTGGCCGGATGTCGCCCAGTTCCATACAGACAATAGTATGTAAGACCAGTTAGACTTAATTATCCTAAGATTGTATTAGTTGTAAGCGATAAACTTGCTAGTGGATTCTTTTTCACTTCTTCCGCTAGTGGACAAAAAATTAAAGTGAATTAAAGTCAATTGCACCTTATTTCTTGTTGATAGTAATAACTATTTATCAAGCTGTTTATATAGTAAAAATTTGACTTGTCTAAGTACTTATTTTGTAAGTCTAAAGAAATAAACGATTTGACTTTGACTTTGAAAACTAGTATTGTGAGATCACACGGATAAAAAGAGTTATGTGTGATCTCGGACAACAAATGTTTGAACAAATGCCGATTGGTATACACCGTTTCAAAAGACTTATTTTGTTAGGATTTAATTGTTTAAGTTCAAAAGTTCATTGTCCCTTGACAGATAAACTCGACGCAATTTGTGAAGGATCCTCGTTGGCATTTAACGATATCTACTCAAACAAATGAGTAAGGTAAATGCGTGGGTTTTTAGGGTACTGTCATAAAGACCAAAACCCTACCCTACTAAGCCTACATTTGTCTGTCCGCCAGTCTTTCAGGTTTAGTTTGTGTTTATCGTTAAGCTTTTTGCAAAGACAGGTGTATTATTTGACTCAATGAAGATGTAACGTTGTCAATGAACCCATGCCTTTCAGTTTAAATAATCATGGAATTATGCTACTTTATTCCCTTTATTTAAAAAAAATATGCAAGATATGTAAGATTCTTGCCCTTTAGCTTACCGCATTCAGCCTCTGGTAACTTCAACTTATCAAATGAAATGAGTGAAAAACAACCATGTTTCTACTTTTCTACCTTAGTCAGTAACAATCCTTCTTCTCGAGAAATTGCTACAGGACCCGGAGGTCCAGCATCGCCTCGGTCTCCCTTCGGCCCGTTGAGACCTGACGGGCCTTGGGTCCCCGGTAGACCAGATGGGCCGATATCCCCTCGTTCTCCAGGTTTCCCATCGTTGCCTGGGAAACCTTGTGGACCTTCCAACCCGCGTCCACCCTTTTCACCCTGTATAAAATAGAAAAAAGTTATGACAAAGCACAAAAGGATAACCCTTATAATAGAATTTGGGTACCTTTAAATTCAAAGGCAAAAAAACACCAACATCATTAGGTAACACGGTTAAACGTTTGCATTCCACGAAATACGGTTCGTTTCTACCTAGATTAATGGTCGTTTATTTTAATCTGGCATTATCATTTAATGATAATGCCAGATTAAAATCATGATCACAGATCACAGATCACATACTCACACACACTATATTTAATAGAGTAAATACAATACAATCAGGAGAAACGTATATGTTATTCTATAGTATGTGATCTGTGGGGTAAATCGAAATGAACGAGACGTGCTCGTGACGTCTCGTTTTTGTATGGGATTAGGTACAGCAACGTCTCTATCAGAACTAGGAGTTACGAAAATCCCATACAAAAAGGAGACATGAGAGGCCTAGTCTGTTTGACGTTAGAAACAACTTCTGGATTATTTTGATAACCTTCTTTGAGCAAAGTTGACGTTTCCGGCTTACTTTACCTATATTTGATCCTTTAAAATGTATTGAATTTGAAATGATATCAGGTACAAAGCATATCCAAACTGTATTCCTAGTCAGATCCACCCATCAAGATATCTAGACCAAAAGTTACGGTACAATATTCCAAGAAATGATTGCCTTCAATGTTCTAAGGAATTGTTTGCTACCAAAACGCCCTACAAATCAATACAAACAATACGCCGTGGAGGTAAATCACGTCAACAGTATTACAGCTAAGCCTGGTTACAAAGTAATCAATCAACCGGCTATTGAATTGAGCAAACCATTTAATAGACAACAGGTACGGCTAAAGCTAAGGCTGCACTGCAAGATGATAGGTAGATGGCTAAGTTTTCAGGTTGCTTTAGTCGAATGCTAATTCGATTAGGTTTAATTGAAGGTTAATTCTATAGTAAACTTGCATGCCCTCTGCATTGGATTTTACCCTGCATAACAATTATAAATAAGAAATGCTATTATAATATTAACGACTTTTTGACGGATAAATTTTGACATCACCTTTTAATAATTACAATTGCGCCTGTTTACTATTATTATTATTGACATTGTCTAAAATTACATTATACGTCATAGTTAGAATACATAATACATTTTAACTTATCTACTGTAACATTTGCATGCTAGTCTTAGTAGAAAATAATTGCAACTTAAATACTATTAACATCTGTGTAACCTACATTGTGTTCAAGCAAATAGTCTATCTTTATCTTTATCTTTATCTTTATAACTAGCAGGGATAAAAGCACCGGATAAGCGACTATCGACCATCGTCCATCCAAGCTTCTGGCCACGTGGTTCGACCGGATGGTTCGATCAATCGGACTACGTGAACTATTTTTTCCAGTTGGTTCGATTAATCGAACCATGTGTTTTTGAGACTCCCGATAGTTCGATCAATCGGATATGTGAACTTTTTTGAGTAGGTAGTCAATTAATCGATCCTATTCGAACTTACAATTACTTGGGCTAAGAAGAAAGACACAACGATAAACATATTTCTGAATGAAGCCAGAAATATGTTTATCGTTGTGAAGCTCGAAGCTGTTTATACAGTAAAAAATTGACTTGTCTAAGTACTTATTTTGTAAGTCTAACGAAATAAACGATTTGACTCTGACTCATAAGACTCTGAATTATTTAATACTATTTAGTTACAAAAAGTGAAGTGAAGTAAAGTCAGGAACACAGGAGTGATCGTTCGTAATAATAATCAGTGAATCCTGTTAAAGAAAAATATGCATTAAGTATTCGTAAATAACATCGCATGAAGTATTATTAGTAGTCAGAAAAAATGGCTTGTTCCTCAGTCAATCATAGGTTCACATACACAATATACAATTATAGACATACCACATTTATTTAAATAGATTGTCAAAAGATACTTACTTTTATCGTTATAGATCCACGACTTTTCTCTACCTTTTTATTACGGCAAATCCATATATATGTACCGTTTTTAAACAGTTTATTGCGGTAAAACTGGTAACCATTATACAATAGTACAATTCCGCGTCTCCGATGGTTATATAATAATTCTTCTTGCGACATAATTATACTCAATATACATTGAATTGTGTTTCTATGTTATTAGAAAATATCTGATTAATTCTGATTAACTAGCCATATATCATTGACTTGTCATTTAATCATTACTTTCTAAGGAGATTTGATAACCTACAGCATAGAGGTTGGTAGCCGGACCATGAGAACTTGGTATACTTACATATCTTTGTTATTGTATAATCAGACCAGTGAACTGGTGAACTGGTCATCGTGGTTCGACTTTGGAGTCGAACTACGCGGTCCTAAGTTTTATTAGTTCGCCTGGTAAGATTCTAAAATCGAACTAACTGGAAAAAAAGGTTCACGTAGTCCGATTGATCGAACCATCCGGTCGAACCACGTGGCCAGAAGCCCATCCAACAATGCGGCCATGGCCTTAGGATTTCACTATCGCCTATAACAAATATCAAACAGAGACTGTGATTTATTTGTGTCTTTTGTTATTATTTGACTTGTTTCGGCAATTATATTTATAGCGTCATGGGCGAGTATTTTTTGTAACGACTGCTATCACGTCTCATGTACTCGTAGCGATTGATATTTTAAAGGCAACTTCTCACAAGACACGGATAAAAAAAAATTGTATTTTACCTTTTCACCAGAAATTCCTCTATCTCCTTTTGTGTCCTTTACCAGTGCTGTTTCTGCAATAGAAAAATAAATTATGATTTGTTTCGTTTACAAGAGTAAGATTGAGATTAGGACTATTAAAGCAGTATGGAAGTTTGGATTGTTTGAGTATGGATGATGATGTTGCCCTCCTTAGCGTAATATTGGCCTTGGCGGCGGCGGGGGCCAGTTTCAACGAAGACCACCTGGTTGCGCAAGTAGCGCACACTTGTCCGCCCAAACACAGGTGCACTCTATATTCCGTCACTCATAATCCGATGGGATATCCCGAGATGATCAATTGCACCTTATTTCTTATTTGATAGTAATTACTATTTATCAAGCTGTTTATATAGTAAAAAATGTGACTTGTCTAAGTGCTTATTTTGTAAGTCTTTATAAATAAACCGACCTTGACCTATTTTGCACAAGTGTCACTGCGGCCAGACGGCGGCTTGGTGGAGGATTTTTTGGCGTCAATGACGATAATGATGATTAAAATTGCTTAGTTTCAAATATTGTACTGTAACTCAAAAACAGTATCTATAGGTGATACATACGTGTAGATTAGTCACATTGTTCATAGTCTTAATTTGTTGCACTATCCTGACTATCCTGATAACTACCCGTGAAAACCTTCGATAAGCTTACTGGTATTTATCAATTTGTAACTCTGTATATAAAAGCATCTGGTTTTCCATGTTTTAAATAAATAAATAAATAAATAAACGATTTGACTCTGCCTCTGATTCGATCGGGGAGGCATTACTCGCAGGACGAATCGTATGGATATACTCGTAATAAAATGTATTTTAGCCTTACAGTAACAAAGTAACATTACCTAATCTGTGCCTTCAGGCTGACATTGATACAGGACTCAATGCCAAGGCCATCAAACATATTTGTCGAGGTTAATACCTCTTCTTTATATTCTGCCAAAGTGACTTTGTGATATGAAAATATGTTTGCGCGCGAGAAACTTTCAGGATAAAATAAAACTCTTCTCAGAACTCGAAGAGGACTTGTTTGTGGCGAAGTTTTGGAAACAGTGAGCTTTGTGATTTAAAACTTTTATTTACGAGCTTAGGTTTAGCTTTCGTTTTTTAAATTCTATAATAAGCTTGTTGAAACAAGTAACTCTTTTGACTCAACTGTAGCAAAAATATATATATTGCAGGTACTATAAAAAGTTCTTTTGTAAAAATTTTACTCGCTTGTAGACAGATGGACATACGACAAACACTCAACATAGACTTAGTTTTAGAGTCTCATTAGCATCTTGCGTACGGAACCAAAAATAGAGAATCCATAAAAATACTCTTACTTAAAAAACTCTCCTGCTCTCAACTATCCTACTAATATTCACACAAATGTATTTGTTCGAGAATAAAGAAACAAACAGAAACAGAATTATAAACGTGAAGAGTCAGAGTCAGAGTCAAATCGTTTATTTCTTTAGACTTACAAAATAAGCACTTAGATAAGTCAAATTTTTACTATATAAACAGCTTGATAAATAGTTATTACTATCAAACAAGAAATAAGATGCAATTGACTCTAATTCACTTCAATTTTTTGTCCAGATTGTAAACATGTATGTTTGTTGCTCTTTTACGCAATAAGTACTAAACGGATCGGGCTAAAGTTTTGCATACAGATAGTTTTAAGAATAAAATATTTATAGGCTACTTTTATCCCATAAACAGTTCCCGTGAGATAGGCGTGCGAAGCTGAGGGGCGCAACTAGAACAACATATGTTTGCAAGTTAAGGTGGGTACAAACTACAAACCCGCGTTACGGGGCGATATGTAATGTAAATAAATAAATAAATAAATAATGCTGGACAATTCACACAGCATTATCTAGCCCCAAGCTAAGCAGAGCTTGTGTTATGGGTACTAGATAACTGATATACATAATACAATACACTACATAGATAGATATTTTTTATTATACATAGAAAAACATCCAGAACGCCCTGAACAAATTTCTGCAGATCGTACACAAATTTGTCCCGAGGCGGGAATCGAACCCGCAACCTCCTGCGTCGCAGGCAGACCTTCGCCCACCGCGCCACAGAGGTCGTCATGTGCTAGACAATGAGCGTTCATGCAGTTAGTACGGGGATGGAAACTACGAGACGAGACAAATTTTTGCACACGGCCGGCGTAGCGTATCATGCTCGCTGCAAATTGCATGTTAGTGGGTACTGACTGTTATCATGGCATACAATAACACCCGTCAGTACTTAGTTAAGGTATTACGGTATAGCTTACCGGTCCTTGAAACATCAGTCAGCACTGAATTTGTAGCTAAAGCGGTATTGGGTAAAGCTGGAGGCCCAGGTGGCCCAGGTGATCCTTGGGCACCTGAAATAAAGAACATTATTAAAAATAGCTCATGACCCTAGTTTTGCACGCGGTGTATACCGCGTTTCCAAATCTAGAAATAAAACTAAGCTGTGAGTACCTAGTACAATATAAGTCCGTTTTTTCAATACTACGATTCGTTATTATTTGCGCACCAACTCATATAATCTGGAAAATTGTTTTTAGGATTATTGGGCAGTTGTTCTAAGGTAAAAAAATATGTTTTTACTCGAAGACGCTTTTTGTACAACATTTATAAACAATACTAATGAAAAATGACAAGAGAAACCAAGCAAATTAGGTTATTCGGATCAATATCTTTTGGCAATGATCAAAAACTTCTCGGTATTTTTGATAATAAGATATTTCCTCATTCCGAAAGCAAGGAAATAATTTTACCTATCCAATAAAGATATAAAAAAATCCCCAACTCGATCATAAAACGGAAGAGCGTTAATAAATAAGACGCGTGAGGAACCCTGAGGGTCCGAGGAATAAAGATTTTCCAAATCGTTGCTACGGAACCCTAAAAATCTTGCAAACGTGTTCCGAGAGAATAAATATGGGTCATAGTGTTACATAAAATAAAATTTGATCGTTGAACTGCTCGTTGAATTAGTTTAGTTCAGGCTGCAGGCAATTTTGCGAGGTCAATAGGAGTAAATTAGAAAGACTTTGGTAGCAAAACTTTACGAGTGCTGTGGGGTTTGACTCCGCGCCTCTTTATCAAAACTGCGATCTGAATGAACTAAGGGTTGGAGTAGACGAACCACTTATGATCACAATGTAAATTGTCCCACATTATTGTTTTATATATTTATATTTGTATGGCGTGATCGGATGAAACTGTTAGGCGCAATTTACCGTAATCAGGAAAAGAAGACTGATTTTGAAAACAGAGATAAGATATTTCCGATCTGACCATATACATATTATAACCACAGAATCATAATAAACATACAATAAGAATAACATTCGTCAATATTTAATAATGAAAAACTACTTATTATGCTAACAAACGTAAATTATAAAGCTAGCCAAAATTTGTATGGCGTGAACAGATGAAACTTTTTGCGCAGTTTGCCGTGATCAGATGCTACGTGATCATGATCAACTTTGAACGGGAAACTACCCAGTTTTGGTATTGATTGCCCGGAATCTAGCAAAGGCCAGATACGCGGCTTTCCGCGAGGACGAGAACTAGGCGATATGCGACATGACCACGGAAAGTGTTGAACGGTTTAGTTTCGTTCAGAACGGTTCAGTTCGTGTTCCCATATAACTCAGCCCCATAAAATCATATAAAAATCAATATCTATAAAATCATATTGCGTTTACGTTGATCGATCATTTCATATTTTCACGAGGTATACTTTTACACCCTATAGAGCACCTAATTTACCTTTCTCTCCTTTATCCGCTGGCCGTCCGTTAGCGCCTGGGAGGCCTGATAGGCCGTCTCGTCCCGCCGGGCCTCTCTCTCCCTTTGCACCATGTGGTCCTCGTAGGCCCACGTAGCCCTGTTACAGAGTCATTGTCAGTTCATACATACAATATTACAGTTTCGGCCTTCGTTTTTGTTATTAATTGGGATAAAAATAAAGCCTTGCTTAGAACATAATGTTTGGATAGTCTATTTTGTAACGAAAATTACTAGTAATAACAACAGTACTTATGTTCTGTCATTTTACTACTAGGTACACTGTACAAAGATTTTGTTACTTGACAAATAATTGATTTAGTTTTAAAAGACTATGATCAAATTTTAGACCAAATTAAAATGGGGCCACAAAGGAAGCACTAGCTTCACATAAAAAAACAATCATGAAGATGAGAGAAAGGTCGCGTCACGCACTTACTCCGCTCGCGCTCGAGTAATGCGCTGACGCAGCTTCCTACTCGTCGCGCGCGTTTCACGGTCACCGCGACGGCCTAGTTATCGAATGTGAATCTATAACACGTTTGTGCAAAATGACAAATTCTTAAGGTGCGGCTATATCTTGCTAAGAAAATATGGCTTCACCAATAACAGAAGAAAACTTAAAAACAGAAACTGAATTTTTTTTATTCGAACTTTATAAACGTGAACAAGTGGAACGTCTTAAGCTTCACCGTTTAGTGCATGAACAAGAAAGTCAAATAAAAGAACTTCAATGCCTTATGCAACAGCTTCGGGAACAGAAAAATGAAGCTCCGGTTCCAGCTTCTACTAATGATGCTCCTACACCTGTCGTGTACGAGACAGATGAAGAAGAACTAGCCAAAGAAACTGAGTGGGTGCGCCAAAAAAGTAGGAAGAAAAGGAAGTTGAACACCTCACCGTCCCCGCAGAAAGAATCTGACTCTAGTGAGTCACCGAAAGAGCAGCCAAAGGTAAGAAAAGTACCTTTGCCACCACCTATAATAGTGGAAAATATAAAGAACTACCAGCAACTCTACGACCTACTCTCAAGTAGTCTTCCAAAAGACTCGTTCACAGTGAAAATGATGAACGGTGAAAGTGTTAAAATAAATGCGAGTAACGAAGACTCGTATAGATCTACAACTAAGCTAATGCTACAAAATAACTTCCTTTGGCACTCCTATGAGAACAAACAAGAGAGGCCAATCAGAGTTATGGCAAGAAACTTGCACCACTCATGTTTGCCTGATAGAATAATTGAAGATGTGAAACTTAAGGGCTATAATATCCTTGAAGCAGTAAACAAGCTTAGCTGGAGAAATAAAGAACCCTTAAACATGTTTATGCTTTCCTTTGATAAAAACGAAGACATAAAGAGCATCTATGCCATCAAGACAATATTAGGTTGCAAAGTGGACATACAGCCGCTCAAAACATCTAAGCTTATACCCCAATGCAAAAGATGTCAAGCGTTTGGCCACACTCAAAAATACTGCTCTAAAGAGCCAAGATGTGTAAAGTGTACGGGAAAGCACTTAACTAAAGAATGTAAAAAACCAGCTGAATGCAAACCAAAGTGTGTACACTGCGGTGAGGCTCACCCCGCAAATTACAGGGGGTGTGTAGTAGCTAAAGAACTCCAGACCATAAAAAACAAACTGAATAAGAAAACTACCACTCCAGTACCTACTACCAAAGTACCAGTAGCAGTCAAATCAGTACAAAAATTGGCAACCTCACAAAAAGTAGTCAATAATGTATCTTATGCTCAAATCGCAAAGGGGTCACAGCCCCAACTACAAACCAAGATGCAACTAAAACCACTTAATACGAACGCAGATGATAAATTAAATCAAATCATCAACTTGATGACTTCCTTTGATGAACGCCTTAAAATGCTAGAAAGTAGCACTAAGACAGCTACACTTAAACACTCAAAATGATATCCCTAAAAATTATGGCATGGAACGCTAATGGACTGCTCCAACATCAAACAGAGCTTGAAGCAGTCCTAAAAACAGAAAACATTGATATATGTCTCATATCCGAGTCTCATTTTACACGAGAATCTCACATTAACATCAAAGGGTACAAAGCGTATCATGCCTTGCACCCAAATAACACAGCAAGAGGTGGTAGCGCAGTTATTATCAAAGAAACCATACAACATTATGAACAACATAAAAGCGAAGAACAACACATACAATCCGTAGCAGTATGTGTTAGAACCAAGCGATATCCTGTTACGATATCAGCCATATACTGTCCTCCTAGATACGCGTTGAAAGCTGAGCAGTACAGGAGCTTTTTGAAAGAACTTGGCAACCGATTCCTATTGGGGGTGATTTTAATGCAAAACACACCTTCTGGGGATCACGACTTGCCACAACGAAAGGAAAAGAGCTACTTTGTGCTATTAATGAAGTTAAATGTGACGTTATATCAACAGGAAAGCCTACCTACTGGCCTACTGATCCCAAAAAAGTACCTGATGTCATAGACTTTTTCATCATTAAAAATATAGCATCTGGACTTATTCATATAGAGGAAGGTTATGATATGAATTCAGACCACTCGCCAATAATACTAACACTTAGCGAGATCATTATTACTAAAACAAGCAATCCTACCTTAGTTAATAAAAATACAGATTGGGAGAACTTTACAAAGGAGTTAGACTCGGCAATTAAGCTGAATGTACCACTAAAGACCCCAGAGCAATTGGACAGAGATGTAGAACAATTCATAAAAATAATACAGCAATGTGCGTGGAAAAATACACCAAAATTAAACGTCAAAGGGAGAGGGAATACTTATCCGAAATATATCATAGATCTTTTAGTACAAAAAAGAAAACAAAGGCAAAAGTGGCACATGACTAGGGACCCGGAAGACAAAAAAGTACTTAATAATCTCACTAAGAAATTAAGCAGGGAAATTAAGAGCTTTAATGATGAAAACATGAATACTTATTTAACCCAACTAACCAGTGATAAAACTACAGATTATTCACTATGGAAAATGGCGAAAAACTTAAAAAAACCGACGATGCAGATTCCTCCTATAAGAAAAGAAAATGGTAGCTGGGCGGCCAGTAGTGAAGAAAAAGCTACACGCTTTGCTCAGCACTTAGAACAAACTTTTGAAGGAAATGACGTCAATGCATATGACACGTTGCCTACAGAAAACTTAGATCTAGATACAGACATAAGACTAGTTACACCAAAAGAAGTGTAGGTACAGAGAAATAAAAAATCTGAGCCGGAAAAAAACTCCTGGCTATGATCTTATTACTGGAGAAGTGTTGCAAAACCTCCCCCGAAAAGCCATAGTAAAACTCACCACCCTTATCAATGCTGCGTTTCGACTTCAGTACGTACCTGATATGTGGAAAGTTGCTGAGGTCATAATGATTCCCAAACCTGGTAAGCCAACCCATGAAGTAACATCATACAGACCAATATCACTGCTACCAATCATATCCAAATTATTTGAAAAACTCTTATTAAGGCGACTAAAGCCTATTATAGATAGAAAAACCTTAATTCCAGATTATCAGAAAAACACTCAACCCTAGATCAGGTACACAGAATTACTAATACTATAGAAAAAGCTCTCGAGAAAGGAAAAGTTTGTTCTACAGTTTTTCTTGATGTTGCACAAGCATTCGATAAGGTATGGCATAAAGGCCTTATTCATAAGCTGAGAATCATGTTACCATACAAAATTGCAAATATACTTGAGTCCTACTTAACACAGAGAATGTTTAGAGTAAGACAAGATGGTGCATATTCAGGCCTTAAAGAAATCAAATCTGGCGTGCCACAAGGGAGTGTACTAGGTCCGGTCCTCTACCTACTGTACACCTGTGACATCCCTAAGCTAGAAAATACTACTATTGCGACCTTTGCAGATGACACAGCCATTATGGCTACAGGAGTCACTCATAAAGAAGCAACAGAAAAAGTACAAGCCGCCCTAAGCACCCTCATTAGTTGGACTAAGCGATGGAGAATCAAATTAAATGAAAGTAAATCAGTCCATATCGACTTTACCAATAAAAAAGAGAACTACCATCCGGTGCATATAAATGGTGTTGCTATACCATATGAGAATACAGCGAAATACTTAGGGATGACATTGGATGCTAAGCTCCGCTGGAAAGCTCATGTTAAAAAGAAACAGAACGAATTGAATCTTCGGTACAAAAACATGTACTGGCTACTCGGAAGACATTCGTCACTATCAGTGTCCAATAAACTATTAATATACAAACAAGTCCTTATGCCGATCTGGACTTATGGTATACAGCTGTGGGGTTGTGCCGCTCAGACGAACATCCAAATTATTCAGCGCTTTCAAAATAAAGTACTGAGGGGCATCGTTAATGCCCCCTGGTACATAAGAAACGACGACCTCCACAGGGACCTTAAAGTGGAACTAGTTGTTAGTGTTATTAAAAAGTTTGCCGAAGCTCACGAACAGAGACTTCATCACCACGTGAATGTCGAAGCTATCCAGCTCCTCGATAATACAGACATATTAAGACGACTGAAAAGGACAAAACCTTTTGAGTTGGTTTAGTGTGTGTAAGTGAAAATAGTGAGTGCTATAAAAAGAACACATGAACAAAGTGTCTTCGCCTTAAATAGAGACATTAAGAAACGTGTTAATGGACACATTCTTATTATCTGAGTATTTTAGCAGTTTAGGTCAAATTTAAATTACTTATTAGTCTTACACTAGATTGTAATAATATAATGTATTTATTTATTAATAGATAATTAGATTAAAAACAAAAAAAAAAAAAAAAAAAATGAAGATCGGACTACCCAGTTACCTAAATGTTCTAAGGTAGCAAACATAAAAAATACAGTCGAATTGAGAACCTCCGCCTTTTTTGAAGTCGGCTAAAATAGTCTTGCCTTGCTTAGAACATAGTAACTATTTGGAAAGTCCATTTCGTAACGAAAATTATGTTCTGTCATTTTACTATTAGGTACACTTTACAAAAATTTAGTTTCTCGACAAAATACAAATCAATCTAGAATACTCGATCCACTTATATTGATAAAAAAACATACTAAACGCATCCAAACTTTCGCATTTGACTTGACTTCATTGCTAATGACAACATCGCCATGATGTGTCTGGATTGCCATATTTTTTTGTCAGATAAAACCAACCTTGCTTAGAACATGAGCTTTATAGCAATATGGTTTGTCGTTTCCGTAACGAAAATTGTAATAATAGTAAGTTCAGTCATTTTATTTATAGATTGGTACACTGTATCGTTTCTTGACTTAAATATCATAACTTATCAACAAATAACATACTAAATACATTTCGCTTTTGAAATAGCTTCACTGCTAATGACAGCATGACCTTGTGTCAGGATGGCCAATTTTATGCCAGTGTCCGTTGTATGTAAATTTCTTACATATATTATATAATGGAGACGACGTCGCCGCGTTGTCGGTACTATCACTTCACATTGTTTAAATAGACTACGCCAAATGCCAAAGACCGACAACTTCATTATGACAATGGCAAAGACCAAGATCCACGCCGGCCCCTTTAACTTTGTTACTCGGGTTCTACGTAACAAGGGTCAAGACGCTTATTGCGTGGACGAAGTTTGCTCCTATTTAGTGAAGGGTTTGATTTAGCGAGTTACTTGAAGTTATGGTGATGGTTTATATGGGGTGAGTGGTTTTATTTTTCTTGTGAATGGTGTTCTGAGTAAACTTTCTATTATTAATAACTAGACTAGATGCGCCCCGCGGCTTCGCACGCGTTGTTCCTATGGAAACTTATTGGTTAAAGGTAATTTTTATCCTACGGGAGCTGATTTATGGTAGCCTATGTTTGATTCTAGGATTAGAATTACGTGTATGCAAAATTTCAGCCCGATCCGTTCAATAGTTTTTGCGCGAAGGGGTAACAAACATCCATCCATCTATCCATACATCCATACAAACTTTCGCATTTTTAATATTAGTGTGATAGTGTGATACCTAACTAATGAACAACATATTGGAAAGACGTAGCCACCTGTACCGAAGTGCGACCGAGACAATAATACGCACGCGAACAACGAACGTCGCGTCGGCGGCGCCTCTCCGAATATGACTGACGTAGGTGGACTTAGTTGGACCTAATTTGAGCGTTCCACTTTCGAGAACCTAGTACCAAATCACCCGAAATTAACTAACATCGTATAATCGGCGACAGCAGCTGAATAGTTTTATAAAATATGGTCAAAAGACAACATTATTCCCTACAAATTGGGACCACAGTAAAATCCGTTGATTTGATCACGAAATAATGTTTTCGTATTATTAAATAACGACCAAAAATATGTAACTAAATTCGTTATAACAGGCAGCGTACCATGGATTGCAAGATAAATTTAATTTATTACCGTGAAACCGTTTCACGAACTCATTGTTATTTTATGTTCACAGGTGTAATTAGCGAAAAGCGCCGTTAAATATGGTCACGGAAAACAAACGAGGAAAATCGTGAATACGTAAACCAGATCATTAAAACCTTTTCTGTGAAAACCTTATTAATCCATCATCAATATTGGTGATACTTTGGAGTGGGTATACAAGTAATATTCAATTTGTATGCAAAAATTGTTTGCATATTCACGAACGAATGCCATGCATGCAATATTAATTTCATGATCCAAATCTAATGCTTGAAAAAATATTGAAATAAACACGAATCGCTGACAAAACGAATAAAATTTTCCGGAAATTGTTTTGTCGTTTTGTAACCGTTTTAAACCTCGTTGGTTACGCGCGTGACTCGGATTTGCTTCTAATTATTACGAACTAGCATTGACCTGCGGCTTTACTTGCATCTATCACACTTATATTTAAACGTTGAAAGTTTGGATGTTTAAGATAAAGATAAAAAAAAAATTATTTTAAAAAAGTGGTACAATACATACATTAACAAGACATATAAAACTTATAAGTAGGTACTTAAATCTAACAATACATTGGGTAAAAAGGGACCCTAGCTCAGCATTTTAGATGTATGGATGTCACTTCATGCAACAAAAACTGAAACGATCGGGCGGAAATTTTGCATTAATGTAGCTATACGCATGGACTACTTACACTACATACATTACACTAGGTACTTGTTAAACAGTTCCTGTGGGATAGAAATAACCTTTACATGTTTCCATAGAAACAACGTTGAAAGTTTTTTTCATAATCAATAGATCTTCGGTTGACTACCGTTTTATCTGATGGCAAGTGGCTCTATGGCCAACAATATATCATAAAGGTTTAGAAGACCTTCTTGTTGACTTAAGGTCATTTATTTGCATCAGGAACATTCAGGTAAAATGCTAACAAAACTCATTTTCTGTGCTCCGTTGACCTTAATTTCATAAATAGAATAGATAAAAGAAGAATCTTTATAAGAATTAAGTCACCAAACATCATCGATAACAATTATGATAACTACTCACCCGTTCACCTTTATCGCCTTTGGGTCCATGTAATCCCCTCTCTCCTTTGCTGCCCTGGTACCCGCGTTCACCTTGAGGACCAGGGGATCCCATAGGACCCCGCTCTCCAAGGACCCCAGGATTACTGGACCCGTATAATCCCGATGATTCCTGTAATACACTATGATTAATCATTTTGTAAGCGGAAATGTGAAATTGTAGGCTAAACTTGTAAGGTGGATGTTTGTAACACAGGGGTAAATAACGAGGATTTGCGTTTACGAATGGTTGGTTGCTCTTAATGAAGTAGGCTTGTAGTTTGTTTTTCTTTTGATTAGGTGAACCGTAAATTCTGCATTTCTTTTGTTTTATTGTAAATTCAAATCTACCTGAACTTGAATCATAAATTCCACATTTTTACTCAGACTTCTAAATAAACAGAATTTTCTATAAGCACACTTACTCCGCTTTTAAAAATAAAAACTACCTATAATAGGTATCACTCCATTACCCAGTTAATTAAAATTCAACCCTAAGTCCAAGTAACAAGTTTGAATTTACCAAGTTCTTACCTATCAGAATGAAGTTACCATAGAATTACAAATACTATAGAGGTATTGCGTGACTCGTTTCCCTAGTTCGTCCGTTCTGGCATGTCGTGTTTCCAGTTTAAATTTACGGGTTGAATAGCAAAATAAAAGAATTTAAAACGATAGATGTTATCGCCCTGGTGGTAGTGATAGAAATGTAGGAAGGAATGCAAACCAATGGCCGGCAATGCAATAAATTAGTCTGACAACACGCGTAGGTATTTTTATTGGGTAAAGTCAATGTTTGAAATGGAAACTTTAACAGCTTTGTTTTTTTTCAAAAAATATTACTAGCTTACTTAATGACGAGGTCAAACGACTGCAGACAATTTTATCAAAGTTCCTAATATTTTTTTTGTGACTATAACGCTTTGTCGTACTAGTACTAATTATTTTCACTGTTGAAACTTATTTTCTGTGGTTCAACCATTTTCATCTTCGATCATCAACCATTTAATTCTAATTTATATAAAAAATACATTAATATTAAATTACAATTCACTTCTCGTAAAATCTTGAAAGCATGGTATAAATATATTATACCTACATGCTTACAAGATTTATATACAAATAAACATCTTGTAAGCATGTATATATAAATATAATATAGCTGTATATCATCAGTGTCTTGGGGCCCGTATGCTATAACGGATCATCAAAAATAACTCGTAAATGATCCTAAAATACTCCACCTATCTCTTCCATAATTTTGTATGGACCCTAAAAATTAATGATCCAGATCATAAGACACCGTACACGTAAGTGTTTAAAGTTCAATTTCGCGCTCAATTTTCATGAGCCTGTAAATATTTCAGCGTGGTACTTAGTGGAATTACGTATGCCGTTGAACTGATAATAAAACTAAATGCCACCTAAATGACAAAAATCACGTCATCCCCTTGTAATTTTGTTTTACCATAGTTGACATGCGATTTTGAAAATTTTGAAGTGATATTATGATATTGAATATTTTAGACTTTGCTTCGTTCATCAACTTTAGAAAAACTCAAGGTTTTAAGAGTACACGAACTCTACTAATTTTAAAATCAACAAGACGTATCCATGATTTTCAAGTGAGTTATTCGCAATATTAACTAACGCGATCCTTGAAAAGTTAACCAGTAATTGATTCAGTAACCTGATCCAGTTAGCGTGCAAAGCTGGGCCAGTATTCGCTAAATGTAGTACCATTCTAATTACGAAGTCATAGCGCGGTCTGCAAACTTTAACTGCGTGCTAGGTAATTTCTACTAATCTACTTTAGCCAAATTCTATGCGAGCCTACGTATACTAAAACGTCACTTAGTGGCTGTGCATTTACAGTAAAAACGCAGTAATGTACAATAATGTAGTATAATGTGCATCTTCGTTATATCTCCTTTGATGTATTTTCTTGTTGTACATTATGTGTATAAAGTGTTTTCTATTGTATTGTAATGTGACAGTATGCTATCTATACACAAGAAAAGCGCGTGGGACACCGCGTTTTCGAAGTGACGATGAGTACATATTCCAAAGTCATAAAAATAAAATAAAAAAAAGCCTTTTATTCCATAACCTTAAATATCGATAGTCAATGGTGCTTAAAATATTATTGATAATTGTTTGAATTAATTTAAAAAATGTCAAATATACCTAATAGAATTTATGTTAGAGGTTTGGTTCATCGTTAATTATTTATTAAAATTTTATTTCGTCAATAGTCAGGTTAGGACCCCTCAACCTGACTATTGACGAAGGGTAAAAGCCTCCTCCAGTTCTTTCCAATGTTTGCGGTCTTTTGCGACGTCTGTCCAGTTTTGTGTTTTTAGGTATTTTTTAATTTTGTCTGACCATCTTGCTAAGGGTCTACCATTCCACGAGGTCACTAAGGTAGCCCACCTTTCATTTGGCATTCTTGTGACATGTCCGGCCCATCTCCGCTTCATTTTAAGAGCATGTTGTAGAGCTTCTATTATAGTCTAGATATCATACCGAACATTATTATATGTTGGATAAGCATGTTTTGGGAACGTGAAGGCAGTCTCGCACGTTATTTTTATAAAGTGGACGATCCATTGATTTGATGCCGGTGCACTTATGGATCCGTGATGAATATGCCAATCTTAAACGTGGAAGGTCGTGTTACTAGCATGTGCGGTGAATAGGGGCCCTGAGCCCTCTATGCCATTGGATGATTGATTCTTGTGGCTTTAGGTTATATATGTATAGTTATCCATGTCAGTGCTAACTGTGCATGCGAAGCAATTATGGTATTAAATTTCGATTACCATAACCGTATATTAAGGTACGCTGAAAAACCTGTTTTATTAATCAATAACGACGAAGTTCTATTTAAGGCTATATGTATGGTGTTTCTTTGAGAAGGACGGTGTTGGAAAAGTCCAAAAACAGAAAAGTTGTGAAAGGAGTCATTTAGTTATCTATTTATTTATTGCATTCATGCCCATTAAAAGTTAATAACAAATTTTGAGGTAAAATCTACATGAACCCTCTAATTTTTTTCATTCCCTCGATTTTTAGGCAAATGATAACTGCATATATAGTTTTTTTTTGGTAATCTTTAATTTTTTTGGAAATACTTATAGTAGTCAAACTCAAACTCAAACTAAAAAATGCTTTGTTTCCATAAATACAATAAATGTACACTTAGAAAAGGTCACATCATATTAAAAAATACACTGAGTCCGTGCTTAGATGTCAATTAATTGAAAAAAAAACTCAATATTATTGCAGAGATTTGTGTTTAAAAAAAGCGATCCCTACAAATCCGTAACAAAATAAATTAATCTAACCTATCATCAATAGTAGTTCAACTTGCCTTCAATAACAAGATCTATCGAGCAAAACCTTTTTTGTCAAGTCTTGACAAAATAATATTCATTACTCTTAGAGTAAACCTATTTATCTAAGAGCTTATAATGTTCACCCATTCTTTGTTTGGCTTGATCCTCATAAGCCTAGATTTCACAACAAAAGGTGGTAAATCTTACGCGAAATTGTGAAGTAATATTACTATTTTAAGCCAGTTATATACAGCTTATGGCATAAAGGTGTGTTTACATTGGAAATTATTCTTAGTAAAAAATAGCATTATGAAAACTATGACCATTTTCATTTCCCTTCATACATTTAGCGCCTTGCAGTCCACCATTTATATTATAATAAATAAGTATTTCATTTATAATTCTATTCGCCCTGAATATGTCCCCCGTTAAGGGATGAAACGTTGGTATTCTTCCATCACAAACAAGGTTCGTAGTTAGCCCGCTTACATTCATAATGAATTCTTCAAACTACGAAAGTTTCCATAGTAAAATTATATTCTTTTTGAAGGAATGCCAAATTGCCACATTCGTTATTCAACTGTCTGAATACTACGAGTATGACTTAACATAAAAGTTACCTTCATATCAATAAACAATCGAAAAATAAAAACGCCAACAAAAAACAAAAGCTAGTTAAAAATAACAGCAGTTACGCAGAAAAATGAGTTATTATATTTATTTTTATTATATCAATAGTGAAGAGGACATTTTAAAACTCACCCAACAATGACTAGATCTAGACCTGTTGTTCAAATCCTTGGCTATGTACTTTGCATTAAACTTAAGTCTGTTCTCATTATTTAGTAATAATATTTTCATGTATGTTTTTTGTTTTTCTATGAGTTATTCTAAACAATTTGATAGCGTCCTACTCGTTCCATTGCTATGTAAAACAGCATATTCTATGATCATCTCTATCTACTACACAACAACACACCTACCTCCACTCACTATTATAACATACATTTATATATACACTATAATAACAATTTATACATATACATTACACTACAATCTCAGCCAGTCGCGAGTAGTCTTACATACTCCTATAATTATCTCCCCAAACCCTCTTCGTTCTTTGATACTTAAAGCTCTCAAGTCTCAGTACCGCAGTCACTATCACCGCCTGAATCCACCCCCTGTATTATACCATGTAAAATCTATCAACAAAATCCCCATATGGTGGGGAGTCAAAAAAGTATTTTATTCAATATGATTGATGTCAATAATATTGAACTTATAAATCAGGGACTGGATTCAGTAACGACTGCTAATACTATTACTTGTGACATAGAAGAGATTAAGAATTTTTTACCAAATGATAACATATCCAATATTAAAATTATATCACAAAACATTCGAAGTATAAACTGTAATTTAAATAATTTCATAACATTATTGCTTAGATCCAATGTAGACTGGGACGTCATTGTTTTAACGGAGTGTTGGCTCCCATCTAACAGACACATTCCTGAATTGCAAGGTTTTTACCATATTTCCACTATGCGTAATATGACACAAAATGAAGGTGTGGTTGTCTATATTGGCAACCACCTTAAGACGACATATGAAGAACCACAGTTAGCGGACGCCAACTGCTTACTTCTAAAGTTAAATAAGGATATCTGTATTCTTAGTATCTATCGCCCCCCCGCAGAGCAGAACACTTCTAAGTTCCTTGATAGTGTCGACACTCTGCTAACAGAACTTCATAGCTATAAGAATATTGTTTTATGCGGTGACCTCAACGTTGACATCTCAAATAATTCCAATGATAACCGTTCCATAGAGTACCTTAACTTGCTAGCCAGCCACAGCTTACTTCCCTTCATTACACTACCGACCCATGGCCATACATGCCTTGATCATATGATGGTCAAAACAAAACTAGACGCTTTATGTTTCCTTATCGAATCATCAATCACAGACCATGAATGTGTTGCCCTCGTGATTAACATTTATCATAAACAAGTACACATAAACAGAACAACCACCAGGATCTCGTACGAAGGCCTAGACAGTGCAATAAACAATATTGACTTCCAATCGATTATGAATTGCACTGACGTCAACACTGCTACAGACCTTTTCACCAACAGCCTTATGACTGCCATCAAAGACAACACTGTTAATTATAACACACCTAGACGACAACGAATATACAAACCATGGACAACCAAAGGCCTGCTTAAGTGTATGAAAAACAGGGACAATCTACATAAAAAGCACAAAAAAGATCCTAAAAATGACATACTAAAACTAACTTACAAAAATTACAGGAATTACTGCAACTCACAATTAAAAAAGGCAAAGAAGAACTATGAAAAACAACTACTTACTAATGCTAAAGGAAATAAAAAACACCTATGGACAGCCATAAAGGAAATAAGTGGACTAAAAAAGCCAGTAGATCATGCAACAAACCTGCTTAGTGACGTCAGTGAACAGGCCAGTGTTAATGAGGTAAACCTCTACTTTGCGAATATTGGAAACAAGTTAGCGGAAAAACTTACTTTACCAAACAGCCCTGCCTCTAGAATGGCACATAACTTGGACAACCAAATGCCATCACCACCAAGTAGCTCACTTGTTATGCTTCCGACCGATGAAGACGAAGTCTCCCGATTGATAACCAAGCTTAAGGAAAAATGTGCAGTAGGTCTCGACCAAATACCTGGCGTTGTCATCAAACGTTACACTCAGTTGTTAGCTAGACCTTTAACTCACATCTGCAACTTAGCACTTTCAACTGGGGAATTCCCGCAGGCATTTAAAACAGCTGTCATTAAACCAATCCACAAATGTGGCGAAAGAGACCGTGTGGAGAACTTCAGGCCAATCTCAATCTTGCCTACCCTATCAAAAATTCTTGAAAGATTAATGAACACCCGTCTTACTAAGTATCTCGAATCCAACAACTTGCTCTCTCCCTCCCAGTTTGGATTCCGCCAGAACAGGTCCACTAACTCTCTTATGACTAAACTAGACGAGAAAAAGAAATGTTTAGTAGTTTACCTGGATCTAGCTAAAGCCTTTGACACGGTCTCCATCCCTCTCTTTACATGGAAACTCGAACAATGTGGAATACGGGGTATCCCTCTCAAGCTTTTTAGCGACTACCTGAGTAATAGGAAACAGCGAGTCAAAATAGGTAACATAGTCAGCGAAGACCAGCCGATCATATGTGGAGTTCCCCAGGGTAGTATCCTAAGTCCATCACTATTTCTGGTGTACATTAACGGGCTCTGCAACACCCAACTTGAAAAAGGCAGAATCCTGACGTTTGCCGATGATACGGCACTTTTCTTTAGCGGTGACTCGTGGAATGAAGTTTTTCATCTGGCTCAAACTGGTGTGAACAGGGTAAGGTCGTGGCTCAAAGACAATAGTCTTACACTTAATGTGAACAAAACATGTTACATGGCGTTCGCACTAAGAACTGATTATCTTCCGCCACCAACCCGGAATATCACCATCCACAGCTGCGCATCGGTTACAGATAGCAACTGCTCTTGTCCCACACTAAAACGAACTGACCAGGCAAAATACCTAGGCGTTACCATGGACCAAACCCTAACATTTAAACAACATACAAACACCCTAGTGAACAGGTTGCGCAAAATGATATATGTATTCAGGGGGCTAAGGCATGTCGCAAACAGTAAGATCATTTTAATGGTCTACAAATCACTTGCGCAATCCGTCATTAGCTACTGCATCACCTCATGGGGTGGTGCAGCTAAAACATACCTACTAGAGCTTGAAAGAGCCCAAAGGGCCATCTTGAAGGTAAGCGCAGGTTTGCTGTTCCGATTCCCAACGACAGATCTCTATAGCACCTGGGGAGTTCTAACCGTGAGGCAACTAATGCTACAGGAAACAATTTTACTCCAACACTCCCAATTGACCTTTAACCCAAATACCACGAGTGGCAAGAGAAGGAAGGGCAAGGTCTGTTGCACCCAATCCTTCAGAACAAAACGCTCGAATAACTTTTTCATCTTCCTCGGCCCCTACATCTATAATCTTGTGAACAAAGAACTATCTATCTACCCACTACCCAGATATAGATGCAAGAAGGTAGTTTCCGAATGGCTCAAGACCCTTTCATATGATAAAACTGAACAGCTATTAACACCCCTCGCTTAGCACATATTATATCACTAAACCATTATTTTTATTATGTTATCTATCCCACATATATATGTACAAACCCAATGTTCTCCCGTTGCCCAGGCTCTCATGAGACTGGTGCCTCGGGAGAGTAAGCACACACCGACTCACACACGCACACACACTCACACTTCTCCCGTTGCCCAGGCTCTCATGGGACTGGTGCCTCGGGAGAGTAAGCACACACCGACTCACACACGCACACACACTCGCACTTCTCCCGTTGCCCAGGCTCTCATGAGACTGGTGCCTCGGGAGAGCAACAGCAATGCAGGACGCTATTACATTATATTATTATATTAGACATTATCTAGGCTTTCTTAACTGTAGGTATGTAATGATGATCTTTATTTGAAAGGAACATTACAGTCAATTAATAGAAATAAGTTAAAACTAGTATTTACAAATTGAACAATTGAGCTATCTTCAGCTCAACTGAACATGTCCTGTAAATAATTACTGATCCTCCACTTATCTTCATAAGGTCAGTATTATACATATGCTAAATATCTGTGTAACCTGGTGTAACCCACCTTCCTACTTTATATACATACTCATGTACTTATTTTGAGCAATATGTATATGTTTAGCTCCCTCGGAATGTGTTCACTGGTGACCTGTGCTACAGGCTTTTTATAATCCTATAACAGGCACCAGTCTCTCACTTCAGGTTGTTGAGCAGCTTAACGCTTTCACTGACCAGCCTCTGTGGTGAACCCGAAGGGGTGCGCCGTATGTGGCATTGGCAGTGAAAGTGTTAAGTCATTCTTTGTAAGTAATTCATGTTTCTAACCACCTACCACATAAGCTTAAGCATAAGTTAACTAAACTAACTTTTGTTGTAACCTTTGTGAGAGAAATAAATATTTTTATTATTATTATTATTATTATTATTTACGAGTAAAGCTACGTTATCACACTTCACAGCGTTAAATCGAAAAATATATATATTACTAGCTGCGCCCCGCGGCTTCGCACGCGTTGTTCCTGTGGAAACATTAAAAGGTGAATTTCATCCCACGGGAACTGATTTATGGGATAAAAAGTAGCAGCCTATGTTTGATTGTAGGATTAGAATTACCTGCATGCAAAATTTCAGCCAGATCCGTCCATTAGTTTTGGCGTGAAAATGTAACATCCATCCATACATCCATACAAACTTTCGCCTTTATAATATTAGTGTGATGAAGTGTGATTTTCTATACAAGTATATTTTGCCGTCCGTTAAACACCTGAAGAAGGTCAAATGTTCACAACATGGAGGTTTCGCTTCAAACGGGTACAAGGCTTATGGATTGATATAAATTGCTTTGGTAAATGTTTGATTTACTTTATAAGTAAGTTTTATTTGAAGGTTATAAAGAACTTGAACGGCTTTAACTTTTGTTGTTCAAAGCGTTATACTGTACAAATAAATAATGTATCTACGTTTATGTTCATAATAGTATACATGTGACTTCAAAAAAGCGAATTTTTTTACGTATGCTCTATTGATATAGAAATATATCTTTTTTTTTTTTTTTTTTATTATGTTTTTATTGTGAAATTTAATTATTGAAAAGTAGATATTTTAAAGCTCAACAGCAAAATTAACGCTATTGGCACCTGAAGCGTGACATCATACTTGAACATTTTTGTATGGGCGTGAAGTTTTAACTTTGAGTTGACATAGGGGACTCGATGATCCGTGACGTCACAAAAAGCAAGGGCTAACATGGCAGCGTTTTTATCACCCGAAACGAAGTGTAGTATTTCTTTTTGTTTTTTACCTCAATAATTAATTTTTTTTTGCCTGCTATATTTTTTTTGTTTATGTATTAACCTAAATAACTAATAAAAATGCGTATATCCTACTGTAGACCACATTTGTGAGAGCTGAGAAAAGTAAACATAACGTACATGTCTATGTAGAAGCCGCCGCTGCCAGAGAGTAGTGGTGAACACCGATTTAGTTGAGCAGTGAATGCGTAACTCGAAAGTTTAAAAAGGCAGCTATTTCGATAAAAACTAATAATAAAAAGTTATTGACAACCAAATTTTAATTTTGAGCTTTCCAGTATTTCGGCAATGTTTCATGTGAGTAAATAGCTTTAGTATTTCAACCATGATGGATTTAAAAGTTAAAACTATCGTAGTTTGAGGAATTCCTTTTGGATGTAAGTGGGTTGGCGGGTGGGTAAGCGGGGTTGTTAAGGGATGAGACGTCACCAACGTTTCATCCCTCATTTCACGTCAGTCAGCACAAATTATGTTTGTAGTTAACCCTTACATCTGTAATGAAGCTAGATCTATGATTATAAGCAACTATCAAACTCACCATAAGCGCAGTGGTTGCAACCGCCGGTCCTGGGGGCCCAGGAGGACCCTGTAGTCCAGGGGTCCCATCAAGCCCTGGCTCCCCTTTAGGACCAGGCTGGCCTTCAGGGCCGTTTGCACCCAGTTCTCCTCTCTCGCCTCGTTCTCCTTTAGACCCCAATGGGCCGGGTGGACCAGCCTCACCCATTTGACCCTGAACGAATAAGTAATAGTTTAATAATTTATGAACGCGTGGAGTAATGGCAGCAATTTAAATAAATATAAGGCATATAAACCTCATTAACGAAATCACCAAATCAGATTATGTCAAACCTCAGATTTATTAATATGAATTATCAAAATTATATTTGAAAGACCTTGATTTCACCAGTAGTGTAAATCGGACCGTGGATGATGACAGGATTCGAATTCGAATAGAAAAGTGTGTTTAGAAGCAATTGTAAACCTCGTAATATTTAAGATTTGTTTATAAATATTAATATTACTGACATTCCATATTATGACAATTGTATGTACGAAACTTTTATTGTAATTCTGTTTTCTTTTAATTAATGTAATTGGTTTCTTACAAATGTTTTAATTTAAATAAATATAAACATCTCGAATTAAATGCCTTAGTAGTTGTTTACAGATCAAATACAGCTATAGCTTCTATCTATTTGTAGTCATCATCATCATCAGCGTATATAAGTCCATTGGTGGAGATTTGAAGTATGTTTGGATAAAAATTATGTTAGTTTATTTTTACAGGTAATTTAATTGTACCATTTCCATAAAACCATGTGAAATACCTAAACTTATTCTCAAACAAGGCTAACTGCGTTAAAATAAAGAAAAACATTTTCTAATCCAATTTATCAAATTTCAATAAACTTCCGAAACTGTTTCTAACAAGTGTTAACGATAAAACGGTGAAAATTCTAAGCAAGCTTCACATAAATACACCTTGACTGAAGACTATTAGAGTGATAAAATATTTATAGCCTCTTCAACAGTAATGGCACCTTTTCCCTCTTTTTGAAGGTAAAATTAGTTGTTCGGCTTGGTTATGATTTCCCCTGATAGCATCGACACAGATTTTTTAAACAGCTGGTCTAATACAAGTTTTTTTTTGTATCGAATCTTTGCCTGACGTAGAAAATCTACGGTTGCGTAGACAATCAAATCGCTTACAAAATTTGTAGCAAACTCTACGAATCGTAACAACGTCTACGGGTCGTAGCATCCTCTACGCGTCGTAGCAACGTCTACGGAAATAGTGATCTGATTCAGTCAGAGTCTAATTAATGATTGCCAAAAAAAATGCACCATGTAATCTGACACTGCACCTGACTAAACTGAGTCTTCCCATTTTGCCTAGAAGTGAAAATAGATTTCACCAAAAACAGCTAATATATCCTAAGATTATCTATGATATATTAAAATTATATATTAAATGCGATATCTTTTCAAATTATGGTTGCCCAGTAAAAAAACACTTCGTTTGCAACTATAGCGCAATCAATAACAAAACCTGAAAAACCCGCGAGTTCCATTTTGCGCAACTCATTTTGTTCTCCGTTGCTCCACTGCGAATAGTTATTAAGCAATGGGGCTTCCCTCTTATCACTGGTTTTCAGAAAGTGACCTAGCGATTTTCTCCACCACTGCGATTCAATACCATGGACTTATGAGTTGTTGTGTTTGTCAAGGATTTCATTAATCTCGCCCTGCTTTCCCTGGAGCAATAGTGCTGTTTGTCAGACGGTGATATTGGAGACTATGCAGCTTTTATTCACTATGCGATATCTGCCTATTGTTTGTTTGCTTTTGTGGAGATTCTTGTAGTTTTTGTGAAATAAATAAATGACTCTGCAATAGTTTCATAGTTTTGCGTTATTCTGTACCAGCAATCGGTAACGCCCGATGATGTATGCAACCCCCACTTGCAAACCGTCTCTAATTTCTAATATCAATTTTTTCAAAAAAAGATTTTTAGAAATCTACCCACTGGGAGGATATTAAACATAAAATACTAAATTTGGAAATTTTGCGAATGGGAATAGGCTTGCAGTAGAATTAAATAATTTGCCCGAGCTTAGTCAATAAATGTAGATTAACAACCGCTATTTTTACTTGTCACTTTCTAATTTGCGGCTCGCCCCACTCGCCAGTTACCAATTCTTCATCCACTCACTTTTTATCACTAAACTCGTCGACTGCTAATCACAATTGAGGATATTTTTATCCCCTTCTAGGGTTTATTTTTTACTTGATTTGAGTATTTTGGACTTCTACCACAAATAAGTAAACTTACCGTTTTTCCAGGCGCGCCCGTAGTGCCGTCAGCTCCGGTTATACCCTGAGACCCAGGAGGACCTTTCAGCTCCGGCAACACCTCCAGAATTTTTGAGATGTCAGTGAGGCTACACCTACATACGCCAACCTGGTAAGACAAAAAAGTTGTAAATAAAAAGATAATCAAACTTTCTGTCTCTCATTTAATAAGAACCACGAAAAAGTGATTGCGAACGACCGGGAGATTTTTCAGAAATACATTATTTTTGCGATGGTTTTAGCCAGTTGATTCAATAAGTACTATGCGTTTTGAAATTTTTTGTGTTCATGGTTTTTTTTAGCAAGTTTAAAAGCCACCAGAGTGAAGAGACAATACGGCATCGTTATATTTATTTTTAAAAAGTATTTTTTTAAGTTTTGTAAGTATTTTGAGTATTTAGTAAAATAATAGCTACTATTGTACTTTAGTACCTACTTGACATGTGACATCTTGACACAACACACACACACAACTTGGTGATACCAATAAATACATATATTGTATTTGACTTTCATATTTAGCTATCTGAAACTTTTACCCATTGAGACATAAACCTTTAACTTTATAGATACTAGAACTTTCAGATATAGGTTTGAAAAGCCTTAAGACTAGGTTAAAGATTATATGAAGGGTACTAAGATTTTATCGCATCTATCAGACGATCGAGACATGTATTCAGATAGCAGCCTTCAAAAGGTTAATCTAAACTTGGCTTGAAGCGTTTTCGAGTAACAGAATATCGATTCTAGTCCTAAAGATTCTGATAACGTAGAACGATCGTTTCATATCGTTTTTAGACAAAATGGAAACTCGACAAAAGCTTGAGCAGGTGATCGGGAGCACATGCTGAAACCAATTCTGACGTTATTTGGGAGGCACAGGAAATAACAACTGGTAATACAGAGTAGCAGTTCTACCCCTTTATAAAATATGTGCGTCCTTTATAAAAAAAATTTAAGAACCTATATCTACATCTACTTGTTGATATTCCATCAACCCGTACTAAGCGGTTCTCCCACCTTTATCATTCGTACCGCTAAGGATTGTAACTTATTGCCTGCCTCTATTTTCCAAACCAACTACAACCCAAGTCTCTTCAAGAGGAGAGTGAGTAGTTTCTTCTAGACCTTCGTGATACATCTAAGACCACGTCGTCACTTACCATCAGGTGAGATTGTGGGCAAACGAAGGTCTATATAGTTCATAGTTCCCTATCCATAACTTAAATACGATACAGGTCTCTTATAATCAGTTATGTAAATAATACATCTACTACATTAATGAGCGATTAAAAAAGAAAACATCAAAAAAAAATTGTCACATCATAATCACACACATTTTAAAATCATAAAATCATTAATTTGATAAATAGATAGCGTTATCATTATCGCCATGTCTTGAACTTAAACGGTCTATTGAATGAAAAAAAAACTTGTGAGGTTTTAATCTAATTATATTATTAGTGTTAAATTACTGCCACAATCCCACTCAATGGGCAGATGACATTGTAGTGGTTACAGGGAGCGGATGGATTGAGGCGGCTCAAGACCGCTTTTCGTGGCGTGTCGTTTGGGAAGACATATTTTAGAATAGAATAGAATAGAAGTTTTTTTATTCAGCACACAAGGACAGCACAGAACACAGATTAAAAATAGGTAGGTATAAAAAAAAACACAGAAAGAAAATAACTAGTACTAGACTTAGGTTAGATGACAATAAAAGTAATAGAATAAAATATAAACTTATACCTAATCTACTTACTTACTAACTTGGAGTGTCAGTGCTGCCGAGGTGAGCCAAAACGGATCAGTCTCAGTTTTATGCTGTTTTGCACCAGGGTGCAAAACAGCGCTGGTTTTCAGACTGACCCGGTTTTGGTGACACCAGGAACCGAGACGAGCCATATAAATTTACTTATTTTGAGCAGAGTACGCGGTATGCGATCGTTACGTTAGTGTATGCGGGCTGATGTTGAAAATTAATGAACTTCATCTAAGGTTACGTATCTACTATGTCATTAACAGCAACCGATCGTTTACCTCATGCATGATGATTGGCATCCTGGCTTTGTATACGCTCTCAAATTTATACGTACATTTAGTAGCTACCTACGCGTACTTTACATGATAGTGTGAATCCGTTTCTATTGATAAAGTTAGATCACAGCACAGATGCGTGTTTTTTTTCACAGCAGCGATACTGATAGCATTTTCATGTGAAATGTTCTACCAAAGTTGAATGAAAGATCAAAATATCAGATATTTTGAATAAATTAAGTAGGTACCTACTTTAAAAATTTGAACTCCTTCTATTAGCAACTTATTTGCTGTTCTATCGCACCTACATATTTAACTTTCTGAATCCGGATGGTCGCTCATTTTCTGAACCTTTTGGGAGCTAAGGACAAACTGATGGGAGTTCCCGTGACTATGAAACTCAACCCTGAGCAGTCGAGATAAGAAAGGTTATTGATCAAGATCAAACAGGGATCCTGTGATCACGACGCGTGATTTCCTTTTTATCTTACGAATCAGATGAAACCTACTTACTACACTACTAACCTACAGGTAGGCTTATTGAGTCGCTTATCGCCAATGTTTACTTATAGTCATCAAGAAAGTTAAACTTACGTCGTTTCGTTAAGGAGTTTCAAAGGCCACCTTCTGTCTCCATCATGAGACCACATCGATGGCACGATAACATTGAATCATCACCGAACTTACATAAGTATGTCAAATAGTCACCTCAATCTGTTGAGGTGACTGGTAACTGGTCTAAAAATTACTTGAGAAGATTTTTCTCGCTGATACTAAAAGCAAGTTAAATAAAAGCTCATAAAATATTTTCTTCAAAAAGAGTGATCAAACAACTAACAGCTGAAAACGGAAATAGACTAAAGACACTTGAATAAGATGGGAACCCTTTTAGGGCCTTTTCTTTGAAATTCCACTCGAATAAACCCACCTTGTGGGAACTATGCGGAACCCTTAGTAACTGACCCTGTTTAGAAATAGTCAGTTAATGTTAAATAACGTTATCCCTTCCGGTTACCTCGATTTCCTTCAGGTTTGTATTTTGTATAGTTGCGTGTGAATATTAAAACTTACTGAATAAGGAACGAAGATGGTATAAAGTTTGTATGGCTTGTTCGAATTACTAATTTATCTGATGGAAGTTAACGTTTACTTGGAAACTTTGTGATTTGGATGTTATTAAGTACTAGTTTCTGCCCGCGGATTTGTACGTTGTTTCTATGGAAACGTTTCAAGGTGATTCTATCTATTGACTGATTTATATGATAAAAATCAGTTTTTATCCCATAAATCAGTTCCCGTAGGATAGAGTTTTCAACATCATCATCATCAGCATATACTAGTCCACTGCTGGGCATAGGCATCCCCTAAAGAGGATAGAGTTTTAACTATGTTTGATTCCAGGAGTAAAATAACCTGCGTACACTACGTAAAATTTTAGCCCAATTCCTTCAGTAGTTACGGCGTGAAGAGTATTTAATTACTGAGAGTAATATTATTAGGTAACAAACATCCATCCATCTATACCATACATGGAAACATCCAAATTTTCGCATATTTAAAATTAGCGTGATTGTATTCCATAATATTTTCTGCTCCGAATAAAAGGATCCTGTTAATACCAGCTGGTAGCATGTCGGGAAATTACTTGTTGTTAGTGTAGCGTGCTTTGCTATCGCTACTCGACGATAGTGTTAACAATGAAAAAACCTACTTATCCTCAATTAAAATCGATTACTGAGACCTACCAGAGGAATTTCTCTTAGAAGGCCAGTCTTGCTTAGAATTTGCACTACTCCAACTCGTCCTATGGGTGTTGTAAGAGGCGACTAAAAGATTTGGGGGGTTTGAGGGGCTACAGCATGGTCTAGGTTTATTGTTATTTTTTGTTAGTCATAGCGATGATGACATCATCGCATCAAACTCGCATGACATTGTCATGCGAGTTTGAACAATCTACTCATTCCGCAGGAGGCTTACTGCATCATGTAACTCCGGCATTGCAAGAAGTTATCTAAGCTTTGTTTGAACTAGATAACATTGCAAAGATCAAGTGGAACAGTTTAGTAAATATATAATTTATTTTCGACTTTGAAACCTCACACAATTATTATTATTATAAACAGGTTTGGATTGAAACCTGCATGGTTATGCATGCATACCTATTACTGGTGCTATCTGTACATAGAAAATAACCAGAACACCCGAAACAAATATCTGCAGATTGTGCATAATATTTAGCAAGAATCGAACTCCCGACCACTTGCGACGCACACAGACCTTCGCCCGTTAGATTGAGAGACTCAAACTTTCAACGATTTCACATAAACGTACATATTTTGACAAGACTTTATCCATCTTTACTCCATCCCTCGGACGATAAATCGAGAGGCTCAATTCTAAGAATCTGCGAAGAATTTCCCTCCATACATATCGAATGCGTACGTGATAAGGTTGACGAGTGGAAATCATGATATTGTACGGATTGGGATCTATGACCTAGTTACGGATCATTTGTCTCGCTTAGGAATAAGGATACTTCCCTAGAAGGAACCTTCCTTTGAGTTTGTGAAGTAAATAACGGGTTTAAAAAAAAACAGTGTGTCTGGTCTGAGCCATGCGTGACCTAAGAGCTGGTGAGTATTTGGACTCGCGCAACAGCAATAAGAATACTAAGATTAACTTTATGAGTCATCTCTGCTACTAACAAATCATGAATCATAGCTATCTGTCATAAAATAATTTTATTTATTTATTGCCATACCCTGGGAAATGCAGCCAGTGTCATGGGGATGCTTCCGACTGGTATTGATATGGATCAGTTGTGATACTTGTAATTTTTTTGCGATAGTCTGCAGTTAGCTCAATTGTTTTTCTTGTAAGTCATTGTAATATTCTTTGTCAATAAAGGATATATTCATTAATGTATGAATAAGTAGGTAGTGCCAACTTTTATGTGAAGTCTCTCATTGTCTGGCACTTTATGTAATTTATGAAGATGAAAACAGGTTCGCTTAGGATGAGTACCGGATTAGAACCTGAAAGCTTTTCAAAGACAATAGCTACTTTCTACCGCGCTGAGTTGCCAGCTATCTAAGTACCAAAAACGTACATTTAAACAAAAGAGAAAAAGCATTAAACCAATTCTATGTCTATTTAAAACTATAATTTAATTATAGTATAATTAAATTATAGTTAAGTTTTAGTTATAATTAAATTATAGTTAATAATTATAGACTATAATTTAATTATATTATAATTAAATTATAGTCTGTCTAAAACACAGTAAATGAGATAATCTCATTTACTGTGTTTTAAACAGACATAGCAGTTAATAGTTGGACGTTGTGGACGAATCTTATGATGATCTATGATGATGATATGGTTGTGGTGCCGATGATGATGATGCCCTTATAGCCAAATATAGGCGGCGGCGGCGGGAGCTAGTCTCAACGGAGACGGGCCAGGTACGAAGGAAGTTCTTATAAGTACACAAGTGTGCGCGCAAACACAGACGTACTCTCTATAAATTGCCTTACTCACATAATACGGGAAGAAGTTAGACAAAACCAACAGCTTAACGTGCTTTCCAACGTACGGGGAACACCCTTCCATCCCCGGTTCCTATTCGTTTCTGTGTTCCTGACACCGGGGCTACTGTGAATATTTTTTGTTAGAATAATCCCAATATCACCAACCTTGGCCCGACCCGGGATTTGAACCCGTGCTTCATTATCAGCGGTTAAACTCGCGACCGCGGTATCTTAAAGCATCATTAATAATCATAATCCATTTATTTTTTTTATCCTCTTAATGTTAAAACAGATCTGCAGTGATAGATCACTACACCGCAATGCGGCTCCCTAAGAGAATGAAACCTTACTACCATAGTGCGGTCCTACTACAATTTTTGCAAAACGCACTTAAAAAAATAATCATTCCTCAAAATCAGAGAGAGCTCGAGGAGGTTATAATAACAGTTATTATAAATTTAATTACATGTAAACACACTATGAGGTTGAGTGAGTGAGAATTTTAAGTGAGTTTTTGGACACTAAGCTAAAAATGGCTATTTTATTGTTTTATCTCTTATTTTAGTAAAAAAAAAGCATAAGTATAGTTTACTGTAGTTTTAAACAAAGAAAAAAATATTTTAAATCTCTTACTTCTATAGCTTAGAAAAAAAAGTGTGATTCTTTTTCTTGCAGGACAGTGTACTAGGCTAGCATAAACGTGAAGGAACCAACTTCATTAGAGAATGTGATGGTTGAGATGGTCTACAGTTTTTCGGTGTTGTTTGCTTTTGGTATTCCGCGGTCATGTCATGTGCTTTCGGTATTTTGTTCTGCAGTATCGTGTTCTTTCGGGATACCGTTCTTCAGTATTTGACTTCCAGTATTCGGTAGTACAGTGGAAGGAACCACCTTAATTGGTAAAGCGTAAAAATGTTCTTATAAGAGGGAACAATCGTTTTGTGCAACAAACGTACGCACGCGCCCGTACAGCTTATCGCACTGTTCAGTCATTTCGTTAGCGCACCCTCATATGTTGGATGTGCAAACCATCGAACCAACTGCATACAAATTAATAATAATAGAGTTTGTTTTAAAAAAACTATAAACCGACTTCAATTACATGGTTTTCTCATGGATGCCCTTTTTCAGAACTGGACCAAATTGAAAGGGACTACACGGGAAGCACCATCTGTTTGTTACCTCAGAACTTTTTACGGGGTGATCCGATTTGCATGATTCTTTTATAATTTAATATCTCAACTTCATTTCAATTTGGTCCAGTTCTTACAGTGGAATCATGAATAATGGTGAATATCTGTAATTGAAGTCGGTTTCTCAGACCAACAATAATGGTCCGAGGTCCGTTTATAGTTTTTAAAACCAAATCAATTATTTGAAGTCGGTTAAAAAGCGAAAGTAATTACTATGTCTGTCTGTCGTAACATCAACGTAACAACGCTTTGAAATTATATATCAGAAATACAGTCGAATAAGAACCTCCTCCTTTTATTAAAGTCTTTTAATAATAATGTGTGGCGTGCCTTTCGCCACACGATCAAATATAGTCTGGAGCGAACGAACTTACCGGAACGCACCATCTTTGAACATCTGTTATAGTTTGACCGATACCGCTGTACCGCTCCTTAGGAAAGTGCGGCGAGGTGGGGGCCGGGGAAAAAAGAGCAAGAGTACACATAAGATCGATATTGTCGAATAAATCTTAGGATATCGTAGGTAAACGAACTGTTTATTTTATGTAACGATTATATTTTTTGATAAATAAATTATCTTTAGATATTCTGCTCCAACTTCATCTTCCGTTTCGCCATTGGAACTTGAATCGGAGTCGTTCAGCAAATTTATTATTAATGGGTCAATAATAATATTAAATCTACTATCGCGATCACTTTTATTTTCAAAGCTTTCTTCTTTTCTTAAAATATTCGGTCACTTTAAAAATGATGGTCTTGATATCACGAGATAGCGCTCGACCCATCTTTGAATATTTATCTCGTGTGCGTCTTACTACTTCCCCCGTCTCGCCGCGCGCATACCTCAGCAGCGGTACACCGGTATCGGTCAAACTATAGTACTTCAAGCGCACCAAGCAAACACAACGTAGACTATTACTCATGATGTCAAGGATGAAATGAGAGATGTCTTTTCATCTGTCACGATTGCCATAATCGTATAGCACAGCAAACTGCCTACATCGGTAGGGCAACTTTCTTGTCACGTCCTTCCAACTGGCTAGAACTCGGATTGTCCGGAAACTTGGTAATCCAACTTAGAGACGTGGGTTAGGTTAAGTGCTGCCCACTTTGATGAAACTGTGTTTTGTGACACTTTGTTGAAAGAAGGTAAAAATGTATGTTGGTTGTAGGTTCTCCAATTCTCGAAATCAGAAAGTACATTGGGAGAAGAACTTGAATTTGCTTGTACATTATACAATTCAGAAGTAATGTCAAGTCTATTATTTTCACACATGCTGAGGCATAGACCATTTTGTGACTTATTACAAAACAAACTTCTATTAGTTTTTGTTACAAATGAAACATTGTAATTCTCATTCACTCATTCGATTTAAATAATTTTACGAATACATTCTAGGTGGGCACTACCGCTCAGGACCAATCTCCTCAGGTAATTTGCTGGCGCGAGAACGAGATTTGTGTTTTGTACTTACTTGGCTAAGTTCGGGTAATTTCGCTGTTTATTGCCCAGGTAAGTATGTCGTTGGTACCGTTTTGTACCGTTTGGGTTAGTACTTCCAACCAAGCATGGTAAAGAGTGAGTGCTCAGTCGACAATATTAACTTAATGGGAGTTTCACGTTCAAAAAAAGAGTAGTAAGTTTAACGCCGTAAAATGCGGTGTAAAATTTACTGCTTGAATTTTACTCGTAGTAGAGCTTTTTAGTAAAAACTTTTTAATTTTACGTTGCAGTGGTACGGTATTGAAGATGGAAAATTCGGTAAAGTCTTAGGAAATATAAGAATGAAAAATATTTAGTAACAATTCCGCGAAAAAACCTTCTGCGATAAAATCTATTAAATTATACAAAATTATACATTTATACAAAATGAAAGAACATTTATCAAAGCAAGTCGTCAACTAGTTTCGTCTCGTGGAGAGACGAAACTAGTTGACGACTTTCTTTGATTTTTTCGCGGAATTGTTACTAAATATTTTTCATTCTTATATTTACAATGAATTTCCGCAAAGTAACGCCTGAATCTATTATTTAGAGTTTGATACATATTTTTAAATACTTAAAATAACGTGAAATTAATACAAGTAGACCAAGCACGGGGATTGTTCTCTAGTGTAGAATAGACAATAATAACATAGCATCGTCATATTGCGTATGTGTATTATTGAAGTAAAAGAACGAATTTCCTATAATTTACGCGTTCGACGACAAAGTGACGTATTTTTCTCTATTCTACCATAGACTACAATCCTCGTGTTTACCCTACAGCAATACTTACATTATCTCCTTTATCGCCAACTAGAACTGTAAACAAAATTTATATATAAAAATACGTAGCAATGGAGACACAGATCTATTTGTAATTGAATTGAATTGTATAACTGAAATTTCTTTATGGTGATAATTGTTACTAGGAAACTGACATTGTTAAACACGACTAGTCTATCTGATCTTGACATCTAGTTTTACATGAACTTTTACTTATCATATTAAATTTTATCCTATAATCTATGTGACTTGTGTAATTAGTATAAAATTTTCTGTACTAGATAAATAAATAAATAAATAAACAGATTACTACCTAATTATTGCGCTGAGTGTAATTTTGACATAAAGGTCTTTAAATGGGTATGTTGCATTTTGTGCAGTGTCATTTTGGAGCAATCATCCAAATAAGTCACATAACGTGCGTCAGTACACTATTAACATCCAAGCTTTAACCATAGAGCAGTATTATTATTATTATATTATTACCTTCGCTGCGAAATGACATGCTACGTACAAACCATCCAAAAAATACGCTAGAAACAAGACGATGCTTTATCTAAGCAATAACAATACAGAGTTGCTTCAAACAGAATATGAATAATACAACACAGTAAGCTGGTAGCCTTAGGAACAAAGTTTTATTGAGTTCTCGGCCTTCAAACATTATTCAGCTGCCCATAAAACCTAAAGTAAATACGTCCTCCTACCCACATTGCTTCAGTTAGGGCTCTTGCAAACTACTACTTCGGTAGTGAGGCATTTATTTATTTATTTTATTTTTATATCTTATGGATACAATTATAACAATTATACAACAATACAAACAATTATACTTAAATAATAACAGTTAATATTAAAGTAACTAAATACTAAAAGTATGACCAAGGCATTGCGGGACTAAACTATATTTTCCTGACGAGAGCATTAACTACTACGGTTTGGTGATGATGAAAGTCTGAACGTCTATTTGACGTCTCTTTTTTTCATACAATTTACTTTTTTTTTTGCAAAAATTTGGTACCGTGCCTCTCTCGCGTGGACAAGGATCTACGGAAATGCCATGCTAAAAGAAGGCGTCACGATTACGTCTCGTTACTAACGTCAAATAGTCACCCCTCGGAGCCCTGAGCTCAGTTTGACATATCGAAAGGTGATATCGTGACGTCTCTTTTTGTATGAGACTTGCGTAGTTCCATGTCTGCCTGCTAGAGACGCTGTGCCAAATCAAAAAGAAAATGAGACGTCTTGTTATACTCTAAGCGAACTCGGGGCTCTGGATAACTCCCTAAAAAATTACACTATCAATTTAATCTTGAACGCGACTTCTGAAGTTTAAGAAGTTTCAGAGAATCTAGTTTCAACCTGCACCTAGTCAGACATGTTAAAAAAACTGATTAAAATCAATTTCTTGCCTTATTTTGACTAAGAGAACATTTAGGACCAACTCAATAAAACACCATGTGATGTTGAGTTTGGAACTTTTTTCTGGAGTAGCTCTCTGGAAATTATAAAATGTTTGGTATTAAAGGTTGGTAATATTAAAAGGATGGTGATATTAAAGGACTTAATTAAGTTGAGTAATTTGACATTTAGCAATGGAAAACAAAATTAATTCAATAGCGAAGGGTCCCTCTGCTCAAATACTCAACTCAGTTGAGCAATCAAAAAAATTGTGCAGGGAACTCGTGATATTTTTGTATACTAATTTCTTTCGATCTAGCTGCAAAGGTTCCCAGTTAGTGAAACGGTTCCCAGAGTGAACTGGGAAACACGTTCCTAGTTAGTGTAACAAACGTTCCTAGTTAGTGTAACAAACGTTTCTGGTAAGTGTAACAAACGTTCCTAGTTAGTGCAAGAAACGTTCCTAGTTAGTGTTACAAACGTTCCTAGTTAGTTTAAGAAACGTTCCTAGTTAGTGTAAGAAACTACGTCCCTAGTTAGTGTAACAAACGTTCCTAGTTAGTGTAAAAACTTTCCAAGTTAATGAACTAGGAACGTTGGCAGCTTGACGACTAGCGAGCTCGCTAGTCGTCTGTAAGGGCCTTTAGACCCTGAATGACTAAAGGTCTTTGCAGGCTTCGAATGCCGAAGGGTGGGCCTCACGGAAATGTGTCAAGCGTGATTGATGTACCCTTGTGTACTTACACGGGGAAGAATGCGACACGACTGGAAGACGGTTTTCTTCAGGATTTACCTGGAATGGAAAAGTAGCGTGAGATTTATAGTAAGGTACGTAACCTACTTTTAGAATATGCAGGGGATTTTTTATGATCAGTTTAAAATGTTAAACAATTGTTTTATGGTCAGAAAGAAGGGAATATGAACTAAAAAAATAGGCACCTATAATTATTTCTGCTGCCTTGATTAATATATTTTTAAGCTTTTGCGCAGCTTCTATCGCGGGCCTTGAGCGCGGGGACCGAATCCAGAAATTCCGTAACGAAAAAACCTCACGCTCCCCACTCCGACCGGAACAGCGGTGATACTTTTTAGTTTTGCCATCTATCGATGAATAGTAGAACTTTTAATGACTTTTTGAAATATGACGTTTGTCTCTTTAGTTCAGCAACTCGCCTTTAGATGGCATTGCAATAGCTTTACCGCGGCAGTCCCCGAGTGCCACACGTCTTTTTTACTGTATTCGAAGAAACAACTGTTTTAGATTTTATCGATTACTTATATACTTAATAACACATGACCATTCATCAGTATTAGTATCAGTGAGTATAATAATTAGTAGCATCAAATTATTATACTCAAATTCGATGTAAAATGTTTGAAAAGAGATCACATTGGAAAATAAAACCTTAAGCTCACATTGTTAGCGACGTAGAAGTCGTAGAAACCATGCAGAAACGGTCTTGCGATTCGTGTAGCCAGAAGCCTTCGCCTTGTGTCTATGTTTCAGAGCCCTATTTTCAACTCACCACCCCTAATCTTTAGGGAAGATTAGGGCGTTGAAATAGGCGAGGCAACAGTGCCTCCTGCAGAACAATTTTACTACTGAACTGCGATCTCCAACCCACTTGCCGAGCGTGGGGATTATGGGTATAACCACCCAAAAGACAAACGCCAATAAGGCGCCTATCTGGGGTAGGCCTGCGTCCAGCAGTGGATCAATACATATTGTTGAGGTACCCAATCATGCCCACAAGTGAGACAAAATTAAGTATACTGTGTATTATTTAATAACGTATCTACTCCGTTGTATCGATTTATTCCACCCAGCCAACCAAACTTGATAATCGGTTGTCAATCTATCGATCTAACCAGGCGGTGACGCTGCTTCAGCCCTCTTCTTTATCTCACCACCCCCTGACGGTCTTGTACCAGCTGAATTGATTCTACGTGGAAGAAATTTTCCACAGCAACCAGTTATCTGGACAGAAATATATTTCTTGCCAAAGTTACGAAACTAAGAATCATTTTGAATACCGTTTACGTTTTTCTTGAATACTGACGTAGTAAGCCCCACTGTTAGTAAGTTACAATCAATGTTTTCAGTCACGACACCCGCTCATTACCTGTCGATTGCCGCGATACAGCTTTGATTGGGTCTGAGCACCGTCTAATTGTGATTTATGATCGATGGTAATCGGATAATGGTTGTTTAGCTACCTATCTCTGAGATTTGTTTACATCACGCTCCAATTTCATGCCTGCGGTTAGTAAACAACTTTTTTGATTGATTTATTCTTATTAACAGAAACACAGAACAACAGTACATATAGGCCTTTGAATGAGCCTTATTTAGTAGCTAGTGTTTTTGTTAATCATTACGACACCTTGTCATCGAATGCGTGAAATGTTTGGAATTCATTCCTTCAACTTCAAAAATTTTCGCAATGCATGACGAAGCGATGTCATTTTTTTCTATTCTACCCTAGACAACAATCCCCATGCTAGGCCAGCTGCGGTCGGGAGTAGGTTCTTACCAATCTGTGCATTTATTAAGGACTTAGCTTGGGGGTAGATAATGCTGTGTGAATTGTCCAAAACTATTTTTTTTAGGGACAGAGCACATACATCCAACACCGCTAGGGCACAGCAAAAAATTTACATTTAAATAATTATTGGCTTAAAATTGTAATATTTAGATAAATTTGACGACCTCAGTGGCGCTTTGATTTTTCTGTTAATAAAGACATATTTTACAACAAAATATTAAAAGAAAACAGCGCACTGTTCCAAGACAAAACAACATTAATATTCAGACAATTTCCCCACGACCTCTAGAAGTAATAAAAGCATATCTCAGAATTTATTAGCTCAGTAAAACACAAAATGATTCGCGAGAAAGCCCCGGAACGAGCATCGACGGTAAACCTACCTTATAATTCATGGCCACGGACCCTGAACAAATATGGAGTAATTAATAAAATGAAAATTCATTTTTGCTGAGATCGATAGCTCTTTTTGTAATAAACATAAATGGAGAGTTCTTTTATTTCATCAGATTAAAAAATATCATCATTATCATCAGCCTTTATTAGCCCACTGTTCACACACACACCACATATGCCTCACCTTGCTGCATCCAGCCTCTGCCTGCAGTCTTTCGGAGATCGTAATCCCACTTAGCCGGAGGGCGTCCTACACTAGTTTTGCCGAGTCGTCGTTTCCATTCAAGAACATATTTACCGTAGCGGTTGTCGGTTCTTTGCTAGATATGGCCGGTCCACTGCCACTACAGCTTGCTTATTCTTTGATATACGTGTTTAAATTTCGAAAGTTTGGAAAAATAAACTCGCAATGTTACAGCCTCACTCAAAAACTAGGTATCAAACGGTTCAGATCAAGTTAAAATTGTGCATAAATGTATATGTTTGGATGGTACTAACGCTATTATTTTTACTATATTTCAGTTTCCATGGCATACAAATAATCTTATAACGTTATACTATTCTATAAAATAATCTTATACTATTCTATATACTCTGATTAGCTTGAGGCTAGATAATGCTGTTAATTGTCCAGTATTATTTATTTATTATATTTTTTGATTAAATAACGTAAATTATCAATATATAGTGTACTTTTATCCCGGCAGCAACGCGTGCGAAGCCGCGGTCAAAAAAGAGTTGTTAACAACTCAAAAATAGTTCTATTGGCATATTTAACATTTTAACTTAACTATTAGTTATTAGAAATAAATTACACTGAGTTGATTTTACAACCACTTAAGTAGAGTTATTGAGTACTACCAACAAAAGCTCAAAACTAAATAAATCCATGGAAAATATCAAATACTTTATCATTACTAAAACAATCCGAATAATGGCTATAATAATCTAAAACTATTAAAATATTTGATCTTGAGGGCATGAAAGTCACCTTGCACTTGTATAGTTTATTGCCTTTTTACCTAGAACTAAAATATTTCACACAACTTTTTAAGTGGTTTTATTTAATACTCATATGACGACCTCAGTGGCGCGGTGCGATTTTTGCGACGCAGAAAGTTGCGGGTTCGATTCCTGCCTCGGGACAAAAGTGTGTACGATCTGCAGATATTTGTTCAGGACGTTCTGGATGTTTTCTTTGTATGTATGTCTATCTATGTAGTGGACTGTATTATGTATTATCAGTTATCTAGTACCCATAAAAAAGCTCTGCTTAACTTGGGGCTAGATAATGCTGTGTAAATTGTCCATCATTATTTATTTCTCTATTATTTTATTTTATATAAAAATCACTGAAAATAATCTACATAGCTTGCCACAGTCTGAAGATGGATCCACTGTATCATAATTTGGTATCTTGTCTCTGCCCGTGGCTTCAAACGCGTTTGTATGCAAAAGTTTATGGGATAAGTATTATGATCCCATGGGAAAGAATTTATGTATGTATACGATATTATGTTTTATATGGTTATGAAAAATCTATGGAAAATCGGCCCAATTCTTTCGTAATTTACATCGGCCGACCGGCACGGCATTGAAATAATTTGACGACCTATGTGGCGCGGCGGGTGAAGGAGCGCCTGCGACGCAGGAGGTTTTTCGATTCCCACCTTGGAACAAATGTTTGTACGAACTGCAAATATTTGTTCCAGGTTTTTTATAATTCAACTAGTTTCTGCCCGTTGCTTCACACGCGTTGTTTCTATGAGAACGATTATACACGGGAATAAAGAATTATGGGACAAAAAGTCGTATCAAGCCTATGTTTGATTTCAGGATTCAAATTATCTTTACGGATAGTAGCAGCCCGATCGATTCAGTTGTTTTGAAAAGGTGTTAAACAACCATCTATCAATCCATCCAAACTTTCGGGTTTCTATTATAAGTGTGATAGTGTGTGATGTACTTACTGTAAATCCCCAATATTTACACCAAAAAAGAGATTGAATTAGAATAAATTTATGATTTTCTAATTTTGTACGGAACCCTGTGTGCGTGAATTTGGTTCGGACTACGTGAGTTTATTAACGTTGTGGGTGTGACCAGATGACCTGTAGACCTTCATTAGCCAAAAACAGAGCCAAATTGCCACAATGATTAGAAAGTTGTAGAATATTTCAACCTTCGCGTGATAACAAAGAAATAATTGAAAAAGTAGGCGCTAAAGAATCAAGCCTACAATTTACAGAAAAGTAAACACAATATGAAATTAACGGTAACATAACATTTGTATAATTGTCGAATGGCGTGATGGAAGAGGAAATTAGTTAATTTTTCGCATTGATTGTGTTTATACGAAATTTGCTAGGGTTTGAATATATAATATTAATTATGTGAGTACAAAATTAATATATTCATTTGTCTGATAGACAATCACAAAAGTTATATCTTTCAAAATTAGACAACATTCCAGTATTCCAGTTTTTCCCTGAAAAACTGGGAAAAACTGGAATAACCCCAGTTTTCAGGGAACCACTATTTGTCGTTTGGGGCATAAGTTCAACAGTGGACGTGTACGTCTGGTGATGATGATGATGAATAAGTTATATGTCTAACCCTTTATTTTAGGCCAGCACATATTACGGGAAACTACGTAAAATATGTCAAATTTCAGCCGTACTTTAATAATTAATTTGCAAACAAAGCTGATTAATCAAAACCAAATAATGTTAATAACTTTATGATTTGCTAGATTCTATTTTAGGCATACATGTTCATTGGTACGTATTCAATAAACTTTTAGAATACCTACTCGTCTGATTAGATTAGGTACCAATCTAAATGGAAAGATTAATTAGTTTAAAGCGGTTTTAATCAGTTTACCAATAAGTTGCAAATTCTAGTCCCTTTTGCAAATTTTAATCAAACTTTCATGCAGTAAATAATTTGAGTGGTTGCGTGACTGAGTCAGACAACATTTGGTTTAATATTTGTTACCAAAACGTATATACTCGACGAGAATTAGATTAGAACGAAACTTGAAAACTGTCAAAATTGACAGTTCAGTTCCACTCCCGGTTTCTCGAAACCTTGAGTTTTTCTGTCAATCCGTGACCTAAGTGCTATTTACGTTGGTTAGGCTTCGAGAATTTAGGTCTGTGTTCATCATCATCATCATCATCATCAGCCTACATTAGTCCACTGCTGGACATTGGCCTCCCCTCCCTCTCCCTGTCTGTTACATACCTTGTCCGCCTAAACGGCTGAATGTATTTTAATCAAATTCGATGATATCCCGGGGAAAGACATAGGCAATTTAATCTTAGAACAACGTGTGAATATTTTGTGTATCTATTTGTTTTTGTATTTCTTTTTGCAAAGCCTTACCCTTAAAAACTCAATAAGTACAGATTGTTTCAATACACCCCATGTATCCATGAATTATTTATATTCGTCCCTCATACGATGCTATGGTTGAACAGCCGTGGGGCGTGACACCACTTGGCCATATTTACATAGAAAGTAGATTGCTGACGCTACCGAAACCTGTAAGCATGTTTAAAAGTAATTTCTTTAAATATACTGAAAACCAAAATAGGAGACGTGTTTTACTTGTCTATGAATTTGTTAGTTTCTTTTTTTAAGAAATGATTTCACTAAAAGGTAGTGGTAGGTGTAAAGACGGTAGTGGGTGTGGATAGACCTAAGAAATTCGTAAGTGATTTTGCAATAAACGCGTTTATCACCTATACAAAAACAACTAAAACGCTACAATAAGACTTACCATAATTAATGATTTTATCGGGTACCTATTTATCGCATACCTTTTGTTACTATTTCCCCTTATAAAAATAAATAAAATAAAAGTAAATAAAATAATATATAATATGAATTAAGAGTACTTAAAGCTTTTTACGATTCGTCAACTTAATAAATTGAGACAAGATGGATGGTGTGAGTTGATGAATGACTCTAATTTTTTAACGTTACCTTAACAAATCGCGAAAATTTCAAAAGATGTGGGTACACGTACTCATTATTAACAGTCTTTTAAACCAGAAAACATCACTTCAGCCGATAATTGGTATAAAAAATACTCGTCATTTAAAGCACCTTGCCCAATCTAGAAAACGTCCATCGTAAAACACACTGTCAGGGGTTTCCAGCGCAAATTTAAATTCCTTTATGTTTTATGTTAATTAAAATTTGCTTTTATTCGACCGGACTGGACCAGATTGCGGTCAGCATACGAAATTTCAACTTTAGGGTTCTGTTTGAGTATTTCAATCATGTTCATGAAAATTTACAGATGCTTTCAGATATAAGACTGTTTATTCTACTAATATATTAATAAATGCAAACACTTAATTAATATGAAGATGTAGTAATCAGGACAGCACCAATGGTGCTACTGAATGGATCAGGCTGACACTTTGCATAGGTATAATTCTGGACCGAAAAGAACGTTCGATTTTAGCTACATGGGCATTAGGGTGTCCCTTATTTTTCAAAGTTGTTTTTTCTTAACGCATAGGTTCTATATTTTTTAGTATCCTCCTTAATTACTCGGAAAACAAAATAATAAACAATTCAATGCATGGGAACCCGTGCCGAATCGCATTTGAATCTTGTTCAAACAAGTTGTATGGGCAATATAGCGCGACCTGCTACTACATGAATTATTGTGCACTAGTTTAGATTATTGGAGTGTTGTGTTTTATTTATTCACAATGTCAGTGGAATTACGAAGTACACGAAAAGGTATTTACCTAATTGGAGAGCCTACTCACCAAATAAATGGCGCAAAACTGCCTTCAAATCGGCAAGTTTTGGCCGTTTTGTTTTACAACATTCGCGAAGTGAGTCTCACAGTAAATGAAAGTGCGAATCTTGTCATTCGTGAGTGCACTATATTCTGGCAAGAATCCCTACAAAGGCATTTCCTAATTGCGTGAAAAAGCTTGTAGACTTATATCATGTTTGGAGAGAGCTGCAAAAAAACTGTAAGTAATAAAACTCAGGCCATTTACCAGGGTCGCGAACAAAGTTTTAAAACCGATTTAGACAATTTATTTGACATCGCACATTTCGACGCCCTCGAAAGAATGAAAATTGAGGAAGACAAAACGTTGTTAAAGAAACAGAGGGAGCCTGGACGTCCCGGTTGCTTAGCAGGTGTAGAAGACAGAATCAGAAAAAGGAAATTAGAAGAAGAGCAAAGAAAACTCGGACAATCTTCCAAAATGGCATCGACTTCTGCAGCATCACAGAGCTTGCCCCCTTCTCCCGTGACTTTGATTGATGAAATTGCAGAAACTCAGAGTTCTGAAGAAAGCTCACAGGAAGTTTCACTTGCGACAAGTCGATGTGAATCGGTTTCAAAGAGAGGGAGAACGTGTTTTGTCACTCCTAAATTAATTGCAGTTTTAGATAGATGCCATCTTAGCATAAGAGACTCCGTTTATATCCTTCAAGCGACAGTAGAAGCCCTAGGTTTGAGTTGTGATGAATTTCCAATCAACAAGTCTCTTCGATACAACAAATCAGAACCCGGACAAGGAAAACCAGAGCAGAAGCCATCAAAAAGATTTTCTTAACGACGTGCCCAACGCTGTTCATTAGGATGGGAAATTGCTACCTGGCCTGGATGTGAGAAGCTCGAAAGAAGAACGTCTGCCAATTCTCATTTCATTTGATGACAAACAAAAACTTCTCGCTGTGCCCAAACTAGAAAGTTCCTCCGGAAAAGACCAAGCTAGAGCAGTTTCAGATGCGCTTTCTGATTGGAATCTCAATGAACGAGTTCAAATAATGTACAACACATTATTTGAATAAGATACTACTGCATCTAACACAGGCCGCTTCAACGGAGCTTGTGTTCTCTTGGAACAAAAGATCGAAAGAGAGCTGTTACTCTTTGCTTGTCGTCATCATATTTATGAATTGGTTCTCAAAAGCGTCTTCGAAACAAAAAAAGAGCTGTTAAATTAATGCAGGATTTTCATGGTCTTGCTGAGGAAGAGCAAAAGCAGTACCTTTTGCGATGCGTACAAGAGACCAGAAACTTGTATCCTGATTGTAAAAAACAAACTCTTAAAAAAAGTTACCCGCGTTAATTTCGTTCTTATTTTACTTGTGTTAATGTGTAATTTGTGTGTGTATTTTGTGTATTTATTGTGAGTTTTTTGTGTACTTTATGTGTTAAGATAATGAATAATATTATTTTAAATTGCTGTGTATCTGTTATGAACCTATTTTGCTATAATTCTCATGATCTAAAAACTTTTTTATGATTTAAGAAAACTCTACATTTCTGAAAACTTTGAGGTCCTGTCGGCACGGGTTCCTCTTATTGTAGAGAGACCAAATTTTATATTTAGGTTAGGCTTAGTCTTTCTAAAAAATATAGAGGGTATGCGTTCCGAAATATTAAAAAAAAATTTTTTTGCTCATCCAAGGGACACCCTAATGGGCAAATGGGCATACATGAATTTGATATAATTGGATCACTATATGCCAGAAATATGGACGGATAAGTCTAACACAACAGGTTGGAACTCGAAAAGTTCTTAGTTTCATATTATATTTTATTTCATACATATTCACAACCTAAACTTCTCGTAAGAAGCATCTAACATAATATAATACGCCCAAAAGTCTGCCTGCGACGTTCGATTCCCGCTTTAACATTAATATTTGTACGATAAGCAAATTTTTGTTAGAGGCATACTGAGTATTTTATAAGTAATATGTATTAAAACTTACATATTAATAAAACATGTCTACGTTATGTATGTATTAAGGTAAATCAATAATCTAGTATCTACATATAAAACAAGCGCCGCGCCGCCGCTCCACTTCGGGCTAGATGATGCTGTGAGGATTATCCAGCAATTTTTTTTCGATGTTCTACTTTTACTTTCTTACATTATAAACCCTGTGATTTGTGGTCTTAACTTTAAGCTATATAAGTAATTTGTTTTCTGTTGTTGACTAATGTAAGAATGAAATAAAAGCTGCTTACCCATTGACAAACTTTAAAATTAGGGGGTTATTTGGTTAGCAGAACCTACTGAACCCGTTATAAAGAAGCCCAATCACGCTTCCCCGTTTTTATTTAAGTGTGAAAACACGGGCAAGCTTGTTTCATTATCGTTATCTACTTTTGTAATCTGTATGTTCTTACGTTACCTACTTTTGAATTTGCTTTGCAAGGGTTTTTGGGTCAATGGTGCAAAGTTGGCTGAGGCCTAGAACAGGCTGGCATTTGTTTTTTTTTTTAATAAGGACGATAATGAACAACTAGACAACTAGAGGGCTGTACTGATAAAGAGGGACGTTGTTCAAAAATATGTTTTACCTGATGATCATCATTTTCGAATTTCATATCCCTGGCCTGCTTCCTAGCCATCTATGCACATCTAGGTGCATAGATGGCTACACCCGGCGAGCATGTGTTCAAAAAAGTTACTAGGTATGTGACAGGGTTTGTCCAGCTTAGGGTTATTGAAAATAACTATTTAGGGTTATTGATAATAACTATATTTTAATGAAATTAAAAAGTAAAAGTCAATTAAAACAACAAAATAACGTTTTATATGAGTCAAAGATATCTTATCACTAGACTTATACTAAAATATATTATAATTCATTCCAAATTTTATTATATAATCCGTAACTTTCCGTAATTTCACTCATGGAACTGTTGTAAATAGGTTTCCTTGATGCAGGCTTAGCCTAGTGACGGAACCATCAGAAATCAACGATCACTGTAGATACGTCTTGGCAACAACTTTATATATGTAGATACTTAATTTAGAAGATAATTAGAAATAAGAATACGTAGTTTTAGTAACTTTCATGTAACTATTGTTTTTTTGCTGTTATTATGAAATCAAATAAAGTCTCGAAATTTTTCCGCTTTGACGGGAATCGAACCCACGTCCTCCCCTCAGTACGGGGATGTCATAACCGCTGGACCACTATGTCGGATAGCCATCGACCCGAAAACCTTTATTTGATTTCTTTAACATATTACTCATAGTGTAAAACTATAATAACAAAAAAAAAATATCTTAACTTTTTCTATCTTCTTAGCCTCCAGCTTACATAGGTCTTCCGAAGTTTGTGCCATCCACCATGGTCATATGCTAGCCGCCCCCATCCACCCCCGCGACAAGTACTTAGTTAGTAACCGTATTGGTCCACTGCTGGACGCAGGCCTTCCCCCATAAGCGCCTTATTAGCGTGTATCTCATGGGGGTAATGCCCATAATCGTCACGTTGGGCATGCGGGTTGGGGATCGCAGTTCGGTGGTATAATTGTTCTGAAAGGGGTGCTGCTGCCCGCCCCGGTGGATATCTCTTAGTCGCCCCTTACGACACCCACGGGAATAATTGGGGTGGTGGAATTACGAACTACGCTTGCAAAGACGAGCTTTCTACCTTATGTTTAGAAAAGGAATAACTTTCTTATCAGGTGAAGTATAAACGGTTATTTCTTACCCATAGGAACTAATTTGTGATCTAGATCTACAACCATGATAAATATCAGCCCGATTTGTTCAGTACTTTTGCCGTGACCAGGTAAACAAAACATCCATCGGTCCTTCCATCAAAACTTTGGAATTTATAATAAAAATGTGATGCCCTTAGTATCTAGCTACTTACAGCTCTATGCGTCACAAAAGAAGTCCGTCCTTGCAACCGAGCGCTGATCTTAGCTGGAGTATCCTCATCTTCTCTCTTCGGATCGAACCATCCGAAAGCAGCTCCCACCACCAGGACGGCCCCAAGAATCATCAGAGCTAGGAAACCACCAATGGCGGCCTTCGTCGCTTGAGAAATAACCATCGCCATATTGAAACACTTATCACATTCTCGCTCAACACTATCACAGAATTCACGGGCGAGTCCGATTTGATGGTTTCTTGCACATTACTTTTTATCTGAAACAAAAACGTTTGTTGTTAGACTTTGTACCAATTTCATATTGTAGTCAATTGGAGTATGGCGAGTAAAGCACTAGCTGTGTGGTGCTGGCTTAGAGTTTGCCCCACCCCAACTCTTCCTGTGGGTGTCCTGTCGTAAGAGGCGATTATGTGATATTCATCGCGGGGCGGGCAGCAGCGCCCCCTGCAAAACAATTCTACCACCGAACTGCGATACCTAATCCCCATGGCCAGCGTAGGGATATAGGCACTACCCCCATGAGATACGTAAGGCCTGCGTCCAGCAGTGGAACAATACAGGCTGTTGAGGTTGAGGTTGGGTTGGTGAAGCACAGATCACATATTTTTTTCTCATTATGCCTTACTACTCCAGGACAAATTAACTTTGTTGAATGGGATCATCGACCTTTTAGTTTGTAGATCGATGCCTAAGATGCATTTTTTTGATATTTTAAAGTTAAACAAAGATTTAATTATATCCAATCCACATGAGATAAAAGCCGACAAGGCGCTTTTCAAGGCCCCCCCTGAAAAGCTCCTTGTCAACTTGTCGGCCAGCGTCCATCCGATCAGATCAGATCAATATAGGCTGTTGAGGTGAGATGAGGTTGGGATATTTACCATTATTTGTATCATTCCGAGTTCACATTTACGTACACTTATTTCGGCATAGTTAGAGGATTAAATTTCTTGATTTTAACAAGACTTAGTTAATTGATATTTTTTTAACAGGAAACTGACTTCAATTATATGCATCCCACTGTCAGAACTGGAACAAATTAAAAGGGACCACACAGAGAGCATCAGCTATCGAATTAAAAAAGGATCATGAACATCGGACTACCCAGTCAAAAGTTCTGAGGTAACAAACATAAAAAAATATACAGATGGATTAAAACGCTGTAACACGAATGACAAACAATGCACTTGAACAGTTGGATGCCATTACCACGAAATAACTGTATTCACTGCGATTGGTTTTTATTGGCTGATTATACCGATCTACCCTCATTATGTGATTTTTGCAACGAAAATTAGTACTCGGTTCTACTGTTTTCTTGTCACATGCAACAGTGCCGAAATATTGGAAAAAACTTAAAATAACATAAACCACCTAATATTAATGATTTGATTTTAGTTCTAATAACCATGGTCTTTTTTTTAAGTAAGGATGTATAATACCTTCACACAATAACTACATTGCGCAAATGTATCTTAGCCTAAAAAATCTAGATGGTCTAAAATTATAAATGACTAGCTGCGCCCCGCGGCTTCGCACGCGTTGTTCCTATGGAAACTTCATCCCACGGGTACTGATTTATTGGATAAAAAGTAACTTATGTTGGATTCCAGGATTAGAATTACCTGTATGTAAAATTTTAGCCAGATCCGTCTAGTAGTTTAGGCGTGAAGAAATAACAAACATCCATACATCCATACAAACTTTCGCATTTATATTATTAGTGTAATTTTCACATATGTACAATAGGTATCTACTCGTACATTATGAAACAATAGGTTCATACCAAGTGCAAAATACATAACATAAAGATGTAGTGATATCATCTTTATGTGATCAACACATTTCTCTGAAAATACGGAAAACATTCGCTCGTTTTTGTTTTTAGTGTAAAATTCCCCACGAGTTTATCGTACAACACAAAATTAATGACAGCCAATACGACCCTAGCATAAACCATTGCAGAGTGTGGCTTTTTATTTGAGTTTCAAAGTGGATTCAATTGTAGCCAAACTTTGTAGACATTTTTTAAATCTGGTTATTAGTAGGTTACCTTTTGAATTTATTGTTAGGGTCATAGTAATTATTGTAAGTAGCCTGGGGCACTTTGATACAGTTTAAAAACAGAGACTATCAAAAGCGAAAAGAGTTCTATACCAAGTACATAGCCAATAAGTCCCTGTCTTAAGCATTATCCCCACAGGATAATGCTAAGACGAAAAAGACATTTAAAATTCGTTTCAAAAATCAAACAGTTTTCCTTATTCAGTATAGGCATCGCACTCTTAGACTATTCAAGAGGTGACGCCAAAGTCATGCATATTACAACAACAAAAGATACAGAATTGCTGAGCACATTCGTGCCATGTTGAAATAAAATCCGACAAATGGCGAAAATACTTTTAGAAAGCACTTTACAGGGAGAAATCAGAGAAGCTCTGGCCAAAATCCTTGCCATGATACATGAAAAGAGAAATAAAAGGTTTGGTGTTTTCAGAAAAGCTAAATGAAACTCCTTGTTTAATCTCGCTCTTGTGTAGGTACCATAACTACCTACTAAATACGCCTGGGACATAGGTAATGAAAAATTTACCTTAGTACTTGTACTTACTATATAGAATGATATACATTGGAACCTACTTAAAATTTTTAGGTTCAAACTTACAGAAACAATAAAACTATCTTCGCTAATTTTCAAGATTTTGGTGGACAAAATTAAAAAGTTGTCGGTATTCTTGCAGAAAGTAATACTTTTTCGGGTGATATTACACAATACTTAAGACAAGTCACGTTCCCGTCAGGTGTCTTTTATGTGTCACATCATAATAGGAACGTATCCAACCTTACCCTATTTTCCCCTTTAGTAAAGGACGTGTTTAGAAAAATGTTCTCTTGTTGAAAGTTTTACAAATAAATTAAAACAACTTATTAAAGAAATGGGTATAGTTTGAAATGAGATCGGTAAAAAGATAGTTATTTAATTTTGTAAATTCGTAAATCTTATCTATCTATATATATAAAAATGAAACCCGTTTACATTGTCACGACATAACATAAAAACGGCTTGACCAATTTGGCCAATTCTTTTTATTAAATGTTCGTTGAAGTAGGGATGGTTTTTGAGAGAAAAATGCTAATAATTGCCGAGAAAACCTCCCCTGTTCCAATAGGAACAACGCGTGCGAAGCCGCGGGGCAAAGCTAGTAATTAATAAATATCATGGAGTTGTGAAAACGATCAATCTACTGCATGACCAGATAACAAAATCATGTTTTCTTTACCAACATATCATGATAATAGATATAAAAAAAAATTAACCGACTTCAAAAAAACGAGGAGGTTCTCAATTCGACTGTTTTTTATGTTTTTTACCTCAGAACTTTGAACTCGGTGGTCCTTTTGAATGAAAGCTGGTACTTCCCGTGTGGATCCATTTTAATTTGGTTCAATTCTGCCAATCCATGAAAATTCATGAAAAAACTATAAAAATTGAAGTCGGTTTATAGTTTTTTAAAACAAAATTAATTCTCTTTATTTAAAGTCTACTAGACTAGACTTTCGTTTGACCACAATCTCACCTGATGGAAAGCGTTATTTATTTATGCCTTTATAATAGTTTTATTTTGTGAAACTTAGGCAGATATACGAAGTTGCCCTTTTTGGTCACCATACTCTATTTTCGCATCTCATCCTAAAATATCACACTAATATTATAAGTGCGAAAGTTTGTATGGATGGATGTTTGTTACTTCTTCACGCCAAAGCTACTGGGCGAAACTGGCTGAGATTTCGCATACAGGTAATTCTAATCTTGGAATCAAACATAGGCTACTTTTTTATCCCATAAGTCAGTTCCCGAAGGATAAAATTCCATAGAAAAAATGCGCGCGAAGCCGCGGGCCGCAGCTAGTATAAGATATAACTATTACAGAGGTTTTAAAAAAGAGCGTACGGTGGATTTTTAAAATTTCCTGTGTTAAACGTAATAATAATGATAAAATAGGTGGCGCTGTCATATTGGCTCGGGACGTGCCTTAGTAAAAAGTACACTTAAACAAATATGTACCTACATGTAAACTTATACTTATATTTATACAAAGCGCTCAAATTTGCACGCATCAGTGTCCAGTATTCCCTCAATGACAACACGTAGGAGCATACCTAATAAATTTCCAATGCAAATCATATTATGATACATAATATTGAATGTTCATAATATTCAATGATGTTTGCATACAAAGGGCAGGGAGACGGCATTGTGACGGTACGATAACCTAGATACTAACATTGAATAGTGGGTAGGTAAAGTGGCAAAGAAGGGTAAAGTCCGTGACTATAGGTTATAACCACGCATAGATACGCCATGGGGAAAATGCGACAGTGATAATTTTAAATGACTTGAAAATAGATTGTGTTTTGTGAGCTAGCATTAAGGCGTAGATAGAGGTGAATCGGCGTAAATTGGGTAAAGTTAAATCCGTTTTTCTTCTTATTCTTTATAGAAAAAGGTTTGAAAAAAATATATGATAATCTATGCTATACAAGGCATTTTACCTTTAAGCCGAAAATTTGAAATTCCAATTTTAAGTATCTAAAATAATAGTGCAAAGTACCATCCATTTTCTCCGTTAAAACTCTTTTTCTCCTAAACTATCAATCACAAGATTTATTTAAAATTATCACCATGTAGAATAAAAAGTTACGGAGACTCTCTTCCGCCCACTTTTTCAAATATATTATCTAATTATTTTTAACGAATTTTTTACGTAATCGATACAACGTTACACATGAGCCGCCCCTCTGCCGGCCCTACAATCAGTGCGGGACGAGACGTTGTGCTGAACGGACCTGTGCTACTTTTAACAGCAATATTATTTTTCGTGGCGGAACCAACATGAAATTTATTTATTTGACGATTTTTAGTATACAGCGGGTTTATTTGTTAGTTTGTTGTAGGGTAAATGTTTAGTAAGGGGTGATCATAGTTTTGTATAGATATTATAATTATTATTCCTCTGTGGCGTGTTGGACGACGATCCGCCTGCGGCGCAGGAGATTGCGGGTTCGATTCCCGCCTCGGAACAAATATCTCGGGACGATCTGCAGATATTTGTTCAGGGCGTTCTGGATGTTTTATATGTATAATAAAAAAAATATCTATTTATGTAGTGTATTGTATATTATGTATATCAGTTATCTAGTACCCAAAACACAAGCTCTGCTTAGCTTGGGGCTAGATAATGCTGTGTGAATTGTCCAACATTACTTTATTATTTTTTTTTTTTTAATAAAAGAGCAGGAACATGCTAAGTGAATGTTATATAAGGGGCCAAAATGGTCCCTGTCTCAGCATTATGCCGCTACAAGCCGAAGCTCTATCGGCGCTGATTTTCAGACAGGTCCTGGAGTGGTGGCACAAAATTGGAAGAGATTTTATAAAAAACGAGAACTAGAGGTAGAAGATTATTACATAGAAAGTCTGTAGCCGGCCTAACACACATTTTCCGAAACTCCTTCTATTTTGTCTGGAAGTTTTGGACGTCAAACCAAACGTCAAAACGAAAAATACCCACCTCTACTTCTCCGGCCTTCAGAAGCTCTGAAGTATTTTAGTACTCACATTTTGTGAGTGCACCTATATCGTCGTGTGTGTCACGATAACACCTAACTCCAAGGTAAGGAGCTTGTGTTATGGGTTGATTTTGATAACTGGGATAGTACGTCGGTATAGCCCTAGAATTACGATTTTCTCGTTGATATAAGGACAAGGTGCATGTGCAGCGTATAAATGGCCATAGAAGTCCTTTGTCTCAGCAAGTCTCAGCGTATACCTCGGTTTTGACAAAACGGTCCTCCGGTCGTGCGTTCTAAGGCCCGTATTATGAAAGCTTTCCCAAGCATTATTTATGCAGTCATTACTTGAGTTCTACTCAACTTAGCACTGCTTAAGTGAATCTTTATTATTAAACGAAACTCTGACGCTACTTAGCTAATTGCACTAGAAAAATCTCTACTTGAATTGTTTCCACTAACGCTTCCATCGTTATTTATATTCATGTTCTATTTGAAATGGCACCATTTGTTCGAAAGCATCCCCATCTTTTCCACGTCTATTTCTTCAAAATCAGAGTTGCGTAGTCTGATTTTGTAGTAATAAATAGACGTGATAGCAGTAAACTCCAAATACCGAACAGTAAAACAGCTTTCCTACAAAAAATTGCAGTCAGTATGTCACGTAAAATTTATTATAAAATACCAAAATCATTAAAAGATCTTGATGACAATATATTTAGGTGTGAATTGAAACAAGGAAGGACATCTTCAGGGCAAGTGCGGTTCCTTGACCTTATCAACCTGACTTTCACAATAAATTTTTAACTGAATTAATATTTAGTAACCGTTCAATAAAACGTAATAACGGTAAGAAAAGAACGCATTGTTACTTTACTTGAGAGTTACATAAGTAAGTGTAGATTTTGGGAGCTCATGCCTAAGTATTGTTTTAAAATTAGTCTTTACTCAAAACTATACATGAGCATCACTCAAGCATATTATCGATGATGACTGAGCATGCTTTCATAATACGGGCCTGATGATCATAACCAAAGTAATGAGTGAATCGTCCCTCGGTTTCATTTATTGCCTCTTTTAAAGCGCTCTGAAGGCATACGCCTTCAGAGCGGTTTAAAAGAGGCAATAAATGAAACTACCATCTTCACATCCCTTTTTTTAAGGTCTGACCCCTGTATGACAAAGGCGCTTGGGTGGTTTCTTGCCTAAATTTTCGACTTCATGCAAGTGCACTGCTTTTGGCTGGGCTTCATACCCTTGTTCCTCAGGGTTTTGACCAAATTGTGTAGGGATTTGTGAGTTTGTATTTCAAGATCGTATCAAGTGCGATCTGCAGAGCTGGAGCAGGTTTGTTACATCACACACACTCACTAAGTGGGTCTTGGCCTCCGACACAATAGATCGACACCGTCTTCTGTCCTGCCCCGCCTCCATCCTGTCCATTGCGAAGATTTGAAAGGAGCGAAGGTCCTTCTCCAATTCGTCCTTCCACCTGTATCTGGTCCGACCGACAAGTCGTCGGCCAACCGGAACTCCAAGGAAAGATTATTTTGCAGCCCCATCTTCCTCCCTATGTAGCACGTTGCAGAGCCGGCGCAGCCTGTGTGATTTTATTCGACAATGATGTTGGGTTCGGCCACTAGTTTCGCGATCTTTCAGTTTTTCCGTAACCTCCAGGATCCGACTGCTACTGGACCTAGGATCTTGCTGAGCACTTTTTTTCTGTCACTAGTAGCTTGTGTTCAATTTTCTGGCTGAGTGTCCAGGCTTCACACTATTATCAAGATCGGGTGAATGATCGTTTTGTTAATGCGGATCTTGGTTCTTCGGCAGAGGAGCCTGGGCACTAAGACTTTGTGTAGCGCTGCACTGCATCGGTGAGTGTTCTGGGCTCTAGCTCTAGCTCTGGTATGTTGGTTCCATTGCTACTGGTGTTAGTGTCCCTTACAATGCATCCCATGTAATTAAATCTAGTCACTCCCTTGAAAATTGAGTAGCGGACTTCGATGTCCTCGCGTCGTTGTCGAAGGTTTATATCACGTCGCATAGGGATGTACCTACTCAGTTTTTTTATCTTGAGGTCCACACTCGCCTCCTCCAAAAATCGACATGATTTGTAAAATCAAATAATAAATATTATAAAAAAAAATATTCTACAATTAACTTTTCTGAAAAAAAGAATAAATAAATAATGCTGGACAATTCACACAGCATTATCTAGCCCCAAGCTAAGCAAAGCTTGTGTTATGGGTACTAGATAACTGATATACATAATACAATACACTACATAGATAGGTATTTTTTATTATACATAGAAAAACATCCAGAAGAATAAAAACTTTGTTAGCATTTTATTCCATGAAAACCTTTCAAGTAAGCGGTCGAAATCGTGTTCAGGTCCGTAGGAATTTCGTGGTCGAAAACGGAAGTTTTACTCATTTCCGATTGTTTATTTTTTTATAAAAATAACTTTATAGCATAACTATAAAACTCTTTGTGTATTTAAAACTCAGATATCTAGACTACCGATTAGTATCATTTCGAACAAGGCTGACCAGTTTGATTTTTTTTTGAGGCCTTTAAGTCTTCGCTAAATGGTCGGAATCTAGTGCAATGACCCTACAATTGACTCAAATCCACTTAAATTTTTGTTCCTATTCAACAATACGCCACTAGAGAGGGTGCAATAAGAAAGAGGGGCAGTTGATGTTTTTTTAACAGTAGGTTCTTCAATTACTTCAATTATTAATTTATTTACTTTCTACTAGTTTTGGGTAGGTACTATTCGAGACAGAGCTATGATCTATTTGTCATAAAGCTGCAAATTATGTCAACACATTCCAATAACATAAATTAAAATGCACATGCTTGGAGTGGAGATAAAGAATATAATAGATATAATTGGACAATATTTATTGAACAAAGAATCTTAAAATCAGCAAGTACTTCCTTGATGTTATGTGTACTGCGGGTTTGTTTATCATTTGTGCAGGGTTTAAAAAAATCGAATATAGCTACAAAATAGGCAGCTGGAGGTGGTCATTCTCTTTATACTGCGTAGTCAAAATAACTAATAACTAATACTCAATACTGAATCCAGTGGGGTAAAACTAAACCGACTGCAATTTTTATATACCTACATATTTGTCATGAATTTTCATGGATTCTACTGTCAGAACTAAACCAAATCAAAATGAAACCACAAGCGAAGCTCCAGCTTTCATATAAAAAAAGAATCATGAAAATCGGGACACCCAGTCAAAAAATCTGAGGTAACAAACATATTGAGCACCTACTCCTTTTTTGAAGTCGGTTAATAAATGTAATAAACAATCTGTAGAGGCCATGCGGTGGCGGCGGCGCGGCGGCGGCAGCGCACGGCTATAACTACTAGTACTTATTCTGTGGCGGTATCTGTTGTATTGTATGCAACATACTTAACTTATACTTATGTTGGTGCGCGCTGCGTGATATAATTCAGGTGTGGTGCGGGGAATTTTCATTGGTAACGCCTATTTGAGCAAGGTCATTGGCATAGATCGCGCTCTTAATGGTGTCGATTCTGTTGTTTTAGGATTCCTAACCTAAATTTCGAAATTGTATATGCTGAGTTGACCTAAAAATTAAGGTATTCTCTATACAGATCCTAAAAATACCTATATTAGAACGTTTTTGAAAATCGCATAACCTCTCTGAGTTGAACAGTTGGGTGTTGCTGTAAGTAATATAATATATGTTTTTTTTTTCTAAAATGTTATTTCAGAATACTTCTTTACATGGGTCAAACAATCCATCCATTTGTATGAGAAATCGTTTAGAAATTCAAATCGATACCAGTTTATAATCGATAAATTTTAATCATGACCAAATTAGATGCCTGCTAAAATTAGGTTGACCTTTCTTACTATATAGCTAGCTATAGCTAAAATGTAATGCAAGGAATAGGGTTAAAGCTTCTTTTAACTAAGTTGAGTTGTTTTAGATCTATCAATCTAATTTGAAACCCGTTAGTTTAATTTTACAAACAACTAAAATGATAAGCAAGGAATAGGGTTGTAACTATTTTAACTAAATTGAGTTGTTTTAGGTGTGTCAGCTTAATTTTAGAGCTGTCATCCTAATTTCTACAACAACCTCTGTGGCGCGGTGGGCGAAGGTTAGCCTGCGACGCAGGAGGTTGTGGGTTCGATTCCCGCCTCGGGACAAATATTTGTACGATCTGCAAATATTTGTTCAGGGCGTTCTGGATATTTTCTACAAAAATAAAAAAAACTATCTATCTACGCAGTGTATTGTATTATGTACTAAATCTTAAAAATAGTAAAAAAAATACTATTATATTTAGTTTGTTGGTCACGAGTAAATTATCGAAATAGACACATAATTTTGCTTTTGTCAATCAAACAAATAAATACAAAAACAAAGCTCGTTAAAATTAGGGAGACGGGGCTTGCTAAAACACACCTTGCTTAAAATTGTCGCCAGGTCTGACATCATCAATTTTTGTTTGATTGAAAAAAGAAAAAAATAAGTGTCCAATATAGTCTAATAAATAAAAATAAGTCGGATTTTCCTTCCTGACGCTATAACTCCAGAACGCACGAACCGATTTCCAGGGTTTTGAATTCGTTGGAAAGGTCTCGGGCTCCGTGAGGTTTATAGCAAAGAAAATAGGAACAACGCGTGCGAAGCCGCGGGGCGCAGCTAGTCGTCTAATAAATAATCTAACACGGACTGGTTAGAATTTTTAGGACACTAGAATATTAATACTAGTGTCAATTCTGTTGTTTTAGGATAAGCTAAAATTAGGATTTTGGATTTTCAAATCGATTAAAGCTATTCTATGGTTGAAAAATTAGACAAACACATTAAAAATAAAATAAATAAATAAATAATAAATAATGCAATAAATAATGGACAATTCACACAGTATTATCTAGCCACAAGCTAATCAGAGCTTGTGTAAATAACTGATATACGTAATACAATACACTACATAGATAGATATTTTTAATTATACATAGAAACATCCAGAACGCCCTCAAGAAATATCTGCAGATCGTACACATATTTGTCCCGAGCGATCGAACCCGCAACGTCCAGCGTCGCAGGCGGACCTTCGCCTACCGCGCCACAGAGGTTGTCATGGTACCTCAGATGGTACGGCATACAGGCATCGATTCATTATTTGCGTCTGTAATTGACGACCGATGAGGGCAAATTCCACCTGGGACGTGGGAGCGGGTTAGATTCCCGCTCTAAGACAAATGTTTGTACGATCTGAAACAACTTGTTCTAGTTGTTCCGAGTATTTTCTTTGTATCAAGAAATAAAGAAAGAAATACATTTATTAAAACAACAGAAGAAACTTAGTATACGAATGCTGTATCCTACATCTTTAAGACAAGATAATGTATTGTACTAAGAAAATTAGTAGGTACCTAGTCTATTGCCTACCCACAACACGAGCTCTATTTAGCCTGGGGCTAGATAATGCTGTGTGGATTGTCCCGCATTAGTTATTTATTTAACTATTTACCCAGGATTTTTTCCCACATAGGTATTCCGTTAAGTTTGGTTTGTTACGCTTTAAGCTTGTTAATATAAACCAATTTATAGAGTGCTTCCAGTGAATTTTCGATTACACGTAAAAGGGTAAAATAATCAGCAAAAAGCCGTACAGTATTGTGAATTTATAAATCGGGTAAAGGAAAACCGTTGCTAACGTAAATAGCAAACGTACCAAGTACCTACAGAGTAAATCGTACCTAATAATGTAGGGTAAATTAAGTATAGTCGCCTCAGTAGCGATTCGTACGATAAGATAAACAGATCAGCAAGAGTCTAAATCTAGGTATGTTTTATACATTTTTACGTGATTTTATCACATGTATATGTGCTTTAAAACTTTTAAATCCATCATGATTATTAATCTCTGGTGGTTAAACACTAGCTGTGTGGCGCTGGCTTCGAATTTCAACCACCCCAACTGCGCCCCCTGCAGAACAATTATACCACCAAACTGCGATCGAGAGCGAGAGATAAACGCCAATAAGGCGCTTATCAGTTGGAGGCCCGCGTCCAGCAGTGGACCAATACAGGCTTTTGAGGCTGAGGTATTAAACACTAATGTCATTTACAAAAGATATTTACCATTTGATTTCGTTCATCCATACGTTGTAAATGACTTAACTATCTTTTGTTTTTTCTTAGGTTTAAGATGAAATGAGTGACTTCCATTGCTCTACTGCCAAAAAACGCTTCTGGCCACGTGGTTCGACCGCATGGTTCGATCAATCGGAGTACGTGAACTTTTTTTTCCAGTTGGTTCGATTAATCGAAACATGTGTTTTTGAGACTCCTGATAGTTCGATCAATCGGCTAAAAAACATAATTTATGAAAAACACAATCTAAAATTGATTAGTTCAATGTTAATATTGGTGCTAGACCTATCAAAACTTGATTGCCATGATCGAACGTTGCTTTTTTTGCCAATGCGGTGCGTTTTTTTCCTGAGGCGTCTATCAGGACTCTACCCTAGATTACTTGACGAACCGTACAATTACGTTAACGTTGATAAAGTAAATTTAAATACACACTGGGATGTATTTTCACGTTAAACAATTTTATATTGTTAAATTGAATTGCGGGTGAAATAATAGCTGATACGAACATTGTACAGGTAGGTACTTACGAAATAGTTTGTCCCGCTAAAATGGCGGTAGCGGCGTCAGTAACAAATAAATTGCACAAAAGGGAACACGCGGGGAATTTGATTAAATATATAGACTAACTGAACATTTGGGGAATTAGACAGACAGGCTAGACATTCTGGGAATAAGACGTAATAGACCGAACCGACATGTATTAGTGCCGTGTGGTGCTTACAATTTGAACTACCCCAACCATTGATTAATTAAAAAGGGAAGATAGGTTACGTTCTCCCAGCGCTTACTCAAAAATTGGCATATGTTACAACTACACGCAAACACATACGCTCACAGCTATATTTCCAGTCCTGTGCAATAAAAAGAAGAACAAAGACGGAAAGACGTATCTAAAACCGAAGTGAGACCGAGACAACAATATTTCACGTAAATCACGAACGCCGGTGCCGCGCCGCCGCCGGTCCGACTGTGACGGAGGTGGAAGCACACAATTTTACACAATATGAGGTTGCCATTTTCGAGAAACTAGTACCTCATCTTCCCTTTTTAATTAATCAATGACCCCAACTCTTCCTGCGGGGTTCGCAAGATACGACTAACTGCAGAAACATTCTACTACCACCAAAGCTTGGGGATAGTCAATACCCCCATGAGATAAAAGCCAATAAGGCTTATCTGGGGGAATCAGTAGTACATCATCATCATCAGCCTATATTAGTCCACTGCTGGACATAGGCCTCCCCTAATGAGCGCCATAGCGCCCTGTCTTCAGCTTGACGCATCCAGCATCTGCCTGCAGTCTTTCGCCAGTAGTACACATCACACTAATATTATAAATGCGAAAGTTTGTATGGATGTATGGATGGATGGATGGATGTTTGTTCCTTTTTTACGCCAAAACTACTGGACGGATCTGGCTGAAATTGCATACAGCTAATTATAATCATGGAATCAAACATAGGCTACTTTTTATCCCATAAATCAGTTCCCGTGGGATGTAAATCACATTTTAACGTTTTCATAAGAACAACTTGTGCGAAGCCGCGGGGCGCAGCTAGTAATAAAATAAAATTGTTTAAGTTAATAAAATTAACCTAATGAAATTTAATTATAACACAAGCAATACCCAAAAGACTATAGGGATTATAAAACTTGTGGAACTCGCAATTAATTTAAGTGGGTCAAAAAGGTTACCTGGCTTATTTTGTACAACTGCTAATGGCAGGCTAATTCCATGCAAAATCATTGCAAAATTAAAGGACATTTTCAAAATTGTTTCTCTTTACGTGACAGGGGATATCTTTCGACAACAATTTAATTAGACGGTACTTTAAATGCAGAGAGCAAGTGCTTTTGACACCGACAGACGATTCATTTAAAGAAATACGTTTAATTTGTTTGTATTATTATCCGTTTATACAAATGTTGGTTAAGTTAACTGTAGGTTTTTTTAATTTACTCTAGAAACTTTCGTAGTTTGACGAATTCATTATGAATATAAGTGGGTTAACTACAAACCTTGTTTGTGTTGGAATAACACCAACTTTTCATCCTACCCGTCAAGCGCCAAGTGTGTATATGGTGCTCATAAGAAAAAAGTGCCCCGAGCGGCTTACGTGTATATGGTGCTCATAAGGCGCCCGGCGCCATTGTTTGGCTCTTTACCATAAATGTCGGAATGATGGACTTCCATTGCTGGACTAATGTCAAGCTTCATTCAATACGAAACGAAATACAGCCAATAAAATCAAATTGAGACCGGAAATTGTTACCATTTGAGCAAAATTGCCAAGTACCCCGCGAACGGCTCAGTTGGCCGCCACGTTTTAAAATTTGCGCAACAGCAATTTTTTTTTTTAATTTCTCAAGAACGACTCATTGAATATTCCTCGTTGATTATTCTTTGTATTTACTGGGAAGATACTGTAGATTATGTGTAAATTTATAGAATCACCAAAAACGGTAAAATTTTGCATCGTACATTTTTGCAAATCCAAGTTCCATGTCCGCTTTGTTTATGAATGATTTTCTTTAGAATTATGGGGTTTTATGGTTCTTTGTGTTCATGAATAAGCTAGGTAGGGATCCGCAAAAAGTATCGATACCTGAGTATACTCGATACTTTGGTTACGATACCGAGTAATTTAGTAATCGATACTATTTATTACGATACTGAGTAAGAATCGATACTTTTCACCGTACTCGATACTTTTTCATTGAATCCTAGTACCGTTCTTCTTGACTATTGTTTAGTTAACTATTGTTTAGTCCATAAATTACGTGAGGTGTTATTTTTATTTTCTGTCCCTCTCTCCTCCGGTAGTGAGATATCGTGAGATTTTATTCAACCCCCTCCCCCATCCCCCAATCTCACGTCAGATTTTTCAAAATGTGGGTTTCTTACGTAAACGCGTTGGCTCGTTATTGTAAAAAGAAAAAGAAAGAAATTGCTTCGTTCTTTTATTTACGACTAGTTAGACTAGTAATCAAAATATAAATCAAAATATTGTAAATCAAAAAAATGTAAATCAATGTATAGATTAAATTGAGCTATTTGGTATAAAATAAACAAATATGGTGGTTTGACAGTCAGTAGATGTACTCGTACGTATAACGTCGAAGTATGAATGAAATTATTTTCTTTCGAACGAATTAGTCAATGATCTTAGTCGTATTACGATTACGCTTAGGATTAAATGTTAAGCATGTACCATCTGAATTAAATGGACCAAAATAGTATTTTTTTTTTGTTTCGATCAGAAAAAAAATTGCATTATATTTGCCGAGGTCCCCGTCCTAAATCACGGAATTCTACCGAAACTTCGAGAATTTAAGTAACATAGAGTATGTACATAATAAATGAAATGACGCTTTAATCTTGGAATTTAGCTTCCGCATTATTATAATAGACTTAGAATAGGTTCATTCGAAACAAATTATTATTTTGAATAATCATAATACGTGTTTCCGTACCAAAATTGTTAAATAAGAGTGCTTTGAAGATATGAGAAATTAAAACTTTATAATCAAACAATAATAATGACTAGCCCCACCCGAAGTTCGGGCTAGTCATTATTGCCTGTCTTAACGTGTGCTGGTCGCTATTCCGAACAGGGCGGTATAGTAGACGTTTCAAAACTTACTGACTAAACGAATTGTGATTTTATGATTTTGATACCGAGACATAACGAATTGTGATTTTGATACCGATTTTGGAAGAGTTATAATGCACTTTATGAGGGAGATGACTTTGATTTGTAATAAACATAATTTTAATTTAATAAACCACTCTTAAGTACAATTTTTTTTCAAATTTATCAAAAATTTAAAAGTACTCGATACCTGAGTAACTCGATGCTTTTGATACGAGTACGATACCGGTATCGATTACTTTTGTTGCGATACTACTCATGAGTATAGTATCGATACATTTGTTTCGATACCATATCCCTAAAGCTAGGTAATTTATCAAGGAATATTTACATACCAAGAAGTAAGTACCTCCTTATAGCAAAAGCAGGTAGAAATTAAAGTTTGTCAACCCACAACGGCGGGATAAACAAAGGCCGCCCGGCCGTTGTTGTATGAAGTTTTGCAAGGTGATTCATCAGTGACGCGCGCGCGCCGTACGCGGCGCACGCCTAAAATGGCGTCCGTGTTTTGTTTTAGTTTGTGAACAGTATTGTGGTGTAATTATTGTGTTATAAAGTGATGTGAATACATATAATTATGCGTAAATACCTATGCTACCAACTAAAAGTGTTCGTTTTGGTGAATATCTATTGTGAAGTGAAATATGATGCAAATTGTGTCACGATTTTGACTCGAAATCACGAACTTGGAAAGAAATTAAATGATTTCTGTATCATGTAAGTATTATTAAATTATTTTAAGGGCATGAGCTATTAGGAAAGTTTACGACGAAAACAAGGATGTATGATTTATATTATATAATTATACCATACTCCCGTAAAATTGCTTTTTCTGATGACGTAAAAATTATCGCCGGTAAAAAAGGGCTGGCGCTCAATGTCTTACGGGTGGCAAAAAAGGCCGTCGTTTCCACGGGCGAGGGCCATCTTCAGGGCGAGTGCGGTTCTAGACGCGTGCGTACCGCATCCCTTCGAGCACTGCGTGTGAACCTTGTTCTAACACAAACAAGGTTCGTAATTAACCCGCTTATATTCATAATAACTGTAGGTGGTTTGCAAAAATCTACAGTTAGCTTAACTGTTTCAATTAGAAACTAGTTTTTTTGTCAATTTCATAATTGTTATTTTCATTGTTAATAAAGAAGGTAACCTAATAATTTATTTCGAATAAATATTTTTTTAGGGGGAAGTTAGGAGCCTACCCCACTAGTGCTCTCTGGTTTTTTGACTTTTAACTACTTGCATGAAAAACTTTAGTAGTTCAGTTGGATGTCGTGAAGAGGTAACAAACATTGCTCCACACATTTTGCATTTATATGCATGGCATGAGTGATTTTGAAAGGAAACTATTTGAAGTCAATGATTTTGCTCTATTTTTTGGTTTACTTTCATGACTTATGCGAAAATCCATTGCAAAATACTATCGAAGGGCGCAAATGGCAATTTGTTGAATTTTTCAATTATTTATTCCACCGTAGTACATTTATATACGTACACTTGATGTCGTTTTATTCCAATTTCACATTAATTTAACTGTAATAAATATAATATTTTAGGACAAAACACACAAAAGATTTTTGGAAAGGAAACACCATAAGAGATTGTACGCAGAAGAAGAGTAAATAACGTAAAAATAAAAACAGACAGGCGGTAATTGTTAAATTAACAATACTCGTACCTATCTAATAAAATAACAAATGTATGGCTTATAAAATAAAATAACAAATGTATGGCTGTAAAAGGGTCTAAAATAATAATAATTGTGTCAGTTAAACAATATAAAAAATTTAATTAAAAATAAGATTTATGTTAACAAATGTCAGAAGGGCAGCTGTATATGTCAAATAGACTAAAAAAAGGAAATATTATAATATAAGTATGTATCTTTATTTAAGAGAATATCACAAGAGAAGGTTTCGTACCTACTGAATATAATTATTTTGTACTGAATTTTGTGGTAAACTTTTTATGTAGACACAGTATAATTTTTCACACTTAATACATGTGCAGAAAATAGCAAACTCTAAATTGTCCATTTTTTTCATGTACCGTTAAGTTTGACCTTTCGCCTTTTCTGGCATACCGTATTGTTTTAACCCCTAACCGGCTTAAGGCTATTTGACCCAATCCCTAATCGACCCAAAATTTATTACCGAATCTACTTCCAATCAGATTAAAAAGTTGAACATTGTTGGTGGAATTATGGGATTTTAATAATACCTCAACCTCAACCTCAACAGCCTGTATTTGCTGCTTTCCACTGCTGGACGCAGGCCTCCCCCTGATAAAAGCCTTATAGGCGTTTATCTCTAAGGGGGTAGTGCCCATAATCCCCATGCTGGGCATGCGGGTTAGGGATCGCAGTTTGGTGGTAAAATCGTTCTGCAGGGGGAGCTGCTGCCCTCCCCCCGGTGGATATCTCTTAGTCGCCTCTTACGGGAAGAGTTGTGATGGTGTAAATTCTTAGCCAGCACCACACAGCTTTAATAATATGTTTAATAAAAATATTTACCAAAACAGCAGCCATGAAGCTAGGGATCCTACATAAGGTTAAGCGATACTTCACACCGGGATAGCTTCTATCTCTTTATCAAGCACAGGTCCGGTCTGGTTTAGAGTATTGCTGCCATGTTTGGGACGGCTCAGCCAAGTACCAGCTTGCAGCCTTAGACTCGATCGAACGAAGAGCCTTCAGACTCATTGACGAGCAGTACCTTGCAGAGACTAAGGTTCAAAGTCTCGACTACCGCCGCAAGGTTGCTTGTCTCTCGATCTTTTATAGGATACATTTTGGAGAATGCTCACTTGAACTACATGACCTGATCCCACCATCCCCCTTCCACTCCAGGACAAGCAGACGCACAGCGCAATACCATCCATACATGGTGGACGTACCCTCCACTCGCACTAAGCGGAACTCTCTCCCTGCCTCTGTTTTTCCGGCCAATAACACCTGCGTCTCTTCAAGACAAGGGTGAATAGGTATCTTCTAGACCTTCGTGATACACCGTCGGCCGCATCTTCGCTTTCCATCAGGTGAGATTGCGGTCAAACAAAGGTCTATTTACCGTAAAAAAACGGACTAACTTCCTAATCCCTGAATACTCAAATTTAAGTCCATCTGATTACAGCAGGCATCTTGTTCTTGACAGATCATCAGAAAAAAATGCGAAAAAGGTCTGCTCAGGTATAATTTGCATATATTTTTGTTGCATTAATAATCGTAAAGTTATTTAAAAATATAAAAAATTACTACGAATAAGATAAAAGTGCTTAGAACATAAATCAGTATTAAAACAACAAGGTAAGTTGGCGGTTTACATGGAAGGAATTTATCTTACTTAATCTTACGCTTGCTCACCCAATACCCCTTATTCCTAAACATGCGTTAAGCTCAGTTAGCGTAAACACGCTATTTATAAACCCAATCTTAAGCTTAAACAGCCTGTTAACTTGGCCAAAAAGTCTTAGTTTACTTAGAATACGTACGTATTTTGTGTTCAGTGAACGTATACGGGCTGATGATGATGATTAGCTTTCGAAATAGCTTTCTGGTACCTACCAACCACCAAAAGGTAAAAGGTAAAAGGACCTTAAGGAAATCCATATGAGGATCATGAAGTTATATATATATTTTATATTTACTTGTAATGTACTTGTTAATAGCTGTGTGGTACTGGCTTAGAAATTGCACCACCCCAACTCTTCCCGTGGGTGATTCAGGGATATCCACCGGGGGGCGGGCAGCAGTGCCTACTGCAGAATTATTCTACCACACCGGTTGTAGATTCTTCGCGATATGTAGTCAGCCCACTGCCACTTCAGCTTGCTTATTCTTTGAGGTATGCCGATAACTTTAGTTCTCTGTCGGATGTATTTGTTACGATTCTATCCTTCAGAGGGACTCCGAGAATAGCTCTTTCCATAGCTCGCTGAGCTACTTTAAGCCAGTTAGAGTGAAAAAAACCTGTACTGTCATCATCTGGAGTGAGATAGGAGAAAGAAGAATACTTTGGTGGTAGATGATTTGATTTAATATTTTTATTGTTGGCGGCAATTTTTTCAATCCTCAACCTCCTCAATAGCCTGTATTGGTCCACTGCTGGACGCAAGCCTCCCCCTGATAAGCGCCTTGTTGGCGTTAATTTGATGAGGGGCATTACCTATAATCCCCATGGGCATGCGGGTTGGGGATCGCAATTCAGTCTAAGCCAGTCCCACAAACCAATATTTTTGAAGGTTTGCAGTGATCTAGCCGCTAACCCATCTAAGCAACAACAACAGGGCCTTATTACGTAACGCGCAACTGCCACTAATTGCGTAACAGTTTGTCAAAGCGTACGTCAGTTCGTAGGTGCGCTGTAATTACGAGTACGTTCGCAACGGGCGCTCTTTGCATTTCAATTACAAAGTGTTTCAAGTATAACCTATAGATCGTTCCGGTACAAGGGCTAGCCAATCCCTATGTCGTAACTGTGTGACGAATATTCTGGCAGAGGTTGTTATTTGATAGTTATGGCCACTCGTCTACCTTGGCTACTTTATCTTTTCAAAATAATATAGTAATTTAAGATGTACCTTAAAATAAATAACATCTAAAATGGTAGAACGCGATTGGTTTCCCCATTTTCAACCAAGTCAAATAAAAAAACTTATTCAAAATCACCATGTCAAACTGTAGGTACATCCGTTTAAGGTATAGCCAAGGGCATAAGTTCACGTCTTGGAACAACTCTCTTATCGGGGGTTAAAAACATATTGGCTACAAACAAATGACGCTCGAAGATGCCCTTTTTGTTTTTCGTATGCCAGCCAGTATTTTAAAACACAACTCTTTCCGAAGAGACTAGCTCCGGTAACATCTAATGCCATCTAAAATGGCTTCACGAATACGTAATTGGTTAAATTTTTTTCCTTATTTTTCAAGCAAATCGGGCTATTTGTGAGGCTTAGTTTTTTGCTTTTATTGTGAATGAATAATGTATTTAGGTCTTTGTTGTTTATGTAGTGCAGTTAGATATTAGCGCAAAGTTTAGTAGCACGATCGATCCGTATTATGGCCAATTTCCAAGTCAAGGTGGAGTCACAAGCCGGAACGTCACGTAACTGAATATGTATAAAAGCGTCGTTACTTTGATTCATGTTTATAAAAAAAAGCGATTCAAATATTAATAACTACTAGCTGCGCCCCGCGGCTTCACACGCCTTGTTCCTATGGAAACGTTTAAAATTGATTTTTATCCCACGGGAACTGATTTATGGGGAAAACGGTAGCGAGTAACCTTACGCAAATTTGCAATTTTTTTTTAAATCAGCTGATTCGTTCAGTAGTTTTGGCGTAAAGAGGTAACCAACATCCATCTATACATCCATACAAACTTTCGCATTTATAATATTAGTGTGATTTATGTATTATATACTAGCAGCGCATCGCGGTTTCACCCACTTAGTTCTCGGGGAATTCCAGAATAAAATATAGCGTATGTTGAAGAGTAATCTTTTTCATGATAGAATATTTTTTTTAATCGGTCCAGTACTTTCGGAGCCTATTTCATACAAACAAACATACAATCAATTCTTTCCTCTTTGTAATATAAGTTATAGATAGTTAGTTATACATTTTACCTCCTAAAACTTAATATTTTAGGTGAAAACTTTATTTATGGGTGCCATTGAACACAGAAAAGTGCCTATTTATGGCTACTTGTGTTTATGCGGAGACAAAATATTTAAATAAAATAATGTATAAAATCAGTGTTTAAAATACGACCCTAGTCGTAGACTATATATTTTTGTATTTCGTTAAACACAAGTTGTTACTTATGTCACCACAAACATTTCACCTTTTAGCTTTCTGAAACGAAATGCCACAGACCATAAGCTTGTAAGAAGTTTTATAATGCAAAACAAAACCACGAGATTTATAGAATCCGTATTTCATAGTGCACGAAAGTCTTTTACCACCGCTTAATAGCGTCTAGACATTTTGATAGATTGCTTGAAGGGAACTGCGGTTGAACTATTTAGCTTCTGGATGTTAAAATATAAAAAAAACATATAACCGATCAGCAGGGGGGGTATTTTAATTCATTCATTCTTTTCCAAAGCGACGTCAGGTTTCAATTCGAATTCTATATTGACGGAACATTAGAACGCTGTTTTGATTTGTCAAGCCTTTCAGACGTATTAAAATACCCGTGCAGGAAGGTAGGGATAGCTCCGATTTCATGGGTAAGTAACTTAGTAATCCTGTTTGTTATTCTTGAATTCCGATAATGGATGAAATAATGCACGAGTAGGTATTGGTTTTGTTTTGATTCATTTGGCAACGATTCACAAAGATCAAGATCTGTAAGGTGAGTTCCTGACAGTTTTATTTGCTTCACCTCACCTCAACAGCTATTATTTACGATTGGTCCACTGCTGAAAGCAGACCTTCTCATAATAAGTTCCTTTTTAGCTTGTACATTATACATTATATTGCAAAATATATACCTATACTTAAGCCAGATTAATGAATCTGGCTTATGTATTGCTGCATCGTTAAGAAACGGTTCTAGACATAACCCCTTAATCAAAATGGTCTGCTTACATAAAACAACTGCTAAGTAGTGTTTTTTCTCACTCTGACTGACGTATGTCAAAATCAGTCAGTGTGCTAAGTTAGCAGACTATAATGAATAAAAAGGTAATACTTCAAGGAGTTGCTCTTAAAAACTTGTTGTCTAGCCTCTTAATCGTCCTACGTATAAAAAAGAAGAACGGTAGCTTTAAAAGAGGCGTAAACACGTGAGCACCCTTTAGTGCGTCGGCATTGGGGTGTCAACACCTTTATTGTCTGGGTTCTTGTATCATTGAGGTGTAAAATATTATGTTCGTTTGAGCCTCGCAAAATGTTGGTATCAAAACAAAATGCTCTGCTTGTAATATTAAACGGCTCTTTGAAGTAAAATATAATGTTATGGTACAATCGACTTGTAGTCAGGTTTCTGATATAATATTGGTAGAAAAACAGTTATTTTTATACAAATGTTTTTCTTTGGCAATCAACCGTGAATACAATGTTTCCTATTAAATTGACAGGGATATTCTTTATTCTTCTGTATTTTTATAATTTATTAACTTAGCAAAGTCCTTAGATCCTTAGGTATAAAAGCGAATTGTAAAAATGCTGTCAACGACTTTATTTTCGCAAACACAACCCTACTCTGAAATTCTCTGAAATTCATCCTAGCTTATTGGCATTCACTTCCCGAAAAAGTTATTTTGTTTTTTTGTCCCTCAAAAATAACTTGGCTGTTTCCGAGTGATCCAACTCAGATCTTCGTATCTACCCGCAAATAAATCAGTGAGGGTCAAACCCCGGGTCGGGGTTACAGTGAAAAATTGATGAGCAATATATTTGGATAGCGAAGACGTAAGATTATCACCGCAATCCGATAGACGATTCTTTGCCAACTGAAACGACCTTGATCAAATAAAATACAAGTACACAAATATTGACACATATATAAAATATGTGGAGGAGGATTTATTTTTATCTATGAATCAAAATTAATGGTCAATCAAGGTATTCCCCAAGCAAGGTGGGTTGAAAAAGTGCCTAAAAATCGATGCTGACAAAAGCTGGGTCAATTGCTTTTTCTCATCAGATTTTTCATTAACCTTTTATTAATGCTCATAAATTTTTGTGGGTACTTTTATACAAATCAATGTACATTTACATAAACTTTAATCATCCCACTTATATTATAAACGCGACAGTTTGTAAAGATGTCTGTATGTATGTTTGTTGCTCTTTCACGCAAAAGCTACTGAACGGATCGGGCTGAAATTGTGCATACAGGTAGTTCTAGGCCTGGAATAACACATAGGCTACTTTTTATCCCATAAATCAGTTCCCGTGGGATAAGCGTGCGAAGACGCGGGGCGCAGCTAGTATATATATTCTAAAGCATTATGCATGTGCACGTTTCCAAAGTTCACCCTTCAGTAGAAAATAAACATAATAATCCTGGACAATCGTACTGGAATGTCATCTGCAATTCTGCAAACGCTGCCACTAATTCCAGCTGTTAAAACATCATTCGCAGTATCGCGTTAGCTTCAAAGCTTTGACTCCTCAGCCCGCGTTTTGTTCCCAAAAGGCATACCAAATGCAGCTAGCTTGTTTCGTTGACACGAGAATCTGTGAATGAAGCGAGGTCAAAGGCCGGAATTATTCCATAAATGTTTTTTTCTCAGGCTACATTCACTCACAGCAGATGGAGAAGGCATTAATTAATAGCTTATAATAGATACCACAAACTGAACGTAGGATTTTTAAAAATTCCTGCGTTCAACGTAATAATAAGATATAATAGTTGGGGGCGCCACTTTCGCTGGTGTATGGGCCTTAATACGATTATTATGACAACTTTGGCATAAGACCCGAGTTTCTCAACAGAAAGATATATTTTAAACGACTGTTTTGTCGTTTTTGACACAATTTTTATATATATTAAACGTCAAAGGTGCCAGTCTCTGTCCCCGTGTGGCGGCGGCGCGCGGTGCGACTGGGCAGTGAATGCATTAAGCGACGAAGCTGACCAATTATGTTTTGGTAAACACTGGCATACGATAAAATAAAAATCTAAATCTAAAATTTTTAACAAAAGTATAGAAAAGGTCAAATTGTATTAATTACCTAGAAAAGGTCAAACTATATTAATTACTAACAAGGAAATAAAGTGATATTTTTTATTTTTGTTGCTTCGGCACGTAGACTAAGTAAAGAAGCGACGAAGAAACCTTTACCCTGTTAGTTGTTATTTTTCGATAAGTACAAATTTTCGATAAGTAGTCACCGGTAAACTATTACGTTCTCGCAAACTTTTTTCGTCTTTTGTACTGTGAAAAGTCTCTCTGGAATTAGGGTTCTGCTAATTTAGAGGCCAAGTGATCATTGTCTCTACGATATTGAAGATATTAACAAAAAAAGTGGAATTTGAACTCACTGAAGTTTCCGACCTACTAATAAAGCCTGGCGGGTTCGGTGTGTAAAAAAGCATAAAGAACTTAGCTCGAAAACCTTCACAAAAAAGAAAAAAATCAGCAATCGAGGTAAATTATCGCGGGTTAAAAGATGCTTGTTTCGTCGGCCACATCGTGAATTACCATCAAGCTATTATGGTCAATCGAAGTTCTATTTGAAGTTGCCAGTTATAAATCCTAGTTTGAAGCATCTATAATATTTTAAGTGGTAAGTAATTTCCATTTACTAGAAAATATAACTAATTTAATTAAAGATAATCTTGAGCCTGCATATTCAAGGCAGAGCAAAAAGGTTGCTTCTTATCGAACCATATTCACAACACCAATTTAAAACAAACTTTACTTCTATTATAGATCGGACATTAACACACAGCCGAAGTCTAAATTCGTCATCATTCGTTCACCCAATATCTCAATGCTGTATGAGTTGGTAGTTGGTACATTATTTTATTTAAGAATATAACAAAGAACTTTACTATTGAAATACAAATATTGAGATATTGAATCGTATTTAGTCACAGTTTGGCTGGTGTTTATCGAAAAACTATCTCAATACAAAAAGTTCTTCTACGAAATGAATATTCTTATATAATGTACTCGTACCAAATCATACAACATACCATCATCAATATAACCTTGTTGTTTGGTTCTCGAAACTTTGTTATTGTTTAGTTATCATCATAAACTCGAAGGTCGAGTACTTTCATCTACGAATATATAAAATTAAAGTATGTACATATGTAAATATTCATATTAGTAGTAAAATCGTGGCAGCCGCGTGTGGCGTACGAATGGACACTTTCAATTACGCAATGTCGAAAGAGTGGTGGAGGTTGCTTCTGCTGTGAAAATATGTAAAGACTGCTAATTTTTCATATTGACCGAACAGTAAATGTATTGTTAATGAAATTTGGGCGCAGAGTTTTGCAAAATTATTTTCCGGGAAAATTAGAAATAAAAATTTGTACAATATATGTATGTAAATGTGCCCTAAAATCATGATACAAATCTGTTCTGACTTCTATCTGAGCGTGGCATGGATTTGTTAAATCCTCATAAAATACACACATATCTACACAATAGCACATCCTTAATACACTTCACCATATTTTACTATAGAAACTTTTGCAGTTTGACGAATTCATCAGTTCAGTGCTCGTAGGAATGCGGAACGAGCGCGTCTAGATCCGCACTCGACCTGAAGATGTCCCTCGTTAAGGGAACGTTGGTGTTTTTCCAACACAAACAAGGTTCGTAGTTAACCTGCTTATATTCATAATGAACTTTACCATAATGCAAAATGTATTCTCGATTTCAAGTCAAAGACATTTGCCAGCAGTGAATGGCTAGCTTTATCTTGCATCCGTCCACTTACACTCGACACATGTATCCTGGCCCTAACGAGGTCACACAATGTCGGAAATTCAAACCGAGACACGCGATCGGTTTGTTGTGATTAAGAACCGATAAAGCTACGAAGGTACGTCAACAGCATTTCTAGTTGGATTGAATATTCCGTGTCTCTTTATGGTGAAAACATCGGCGATAAACTGATAGAGGTGATCGGACGTTTCTTCATTGGCTGTCACCGATATCGACACCGACTTCGGTGGACGCATAGTTGTATGAAATTGTATGGCCCACTGTCTCATGGGCCCGGCCGCCTATATCAAAGTGCTACTTCAGTACGTCCCCGCGGCTTCAGTACTTCACCATAAGACGCGGAAGGTGAAGATGGTGTGTGAAACAAAAGCCTACGTACTGTCACCATAAGATGGTGACAGTACGTAGGCTTTTGTTTTCCCCTCAAGGCGCCCACACCCGCGAAGCATTCCAGCGTGAGGGGGGCATCGGCCCAAAATATCCTACTTGTGTCGGGCTGGCATCGTACGTATGTATTGTGTACATGATCTTCTATACTGTGTGCGTGCGAGATCTCTGTAGACTCACAGAACCGTCGTGTCGTGTCGGTCAAATGAAGAATGTACTTGTCGGTGCAGTGTCGTTGAGTACTGTCGGTGGGTTATTGCCGAGCGGGTGCCAATGAAACACCCTCAACCTCAACCTCAACTTCACCTCGGGAAACGAATTTCACTCACAATACCCTATTTATATAATAGGTATATAATTTGGTTTCTGTACCCAACAAATAACGAGGGGACCAATTTATTTGTTTGTTCGTAAAGAATAATTCACTTTCGGAACAACTCTTAATCGTGTTAAGATCGTGAGTATCTAATTCTAATTCTGAGTAGGGGAACTAATATCTGCACGCACATCGCGCATAGGAGTGTATTGTGCATTAAATCATCGGATCATGACTATATATTTTTATATAATTTTTCGAACTTAATTTTTTAATTTAATCATCTAATACCTCTCAGCGTCTCTCTACACGCGATAATTTCGCGATCGGTATGCAAGCAGGTAGTAGTGTTATTTCAGTGCATATTCGTTGCAGTCACTGAGAAATATACTACAAAGTTAAAGAATCTCTGCCAAATGATACCTTTTGTAAGATGATTAAACATATAATGTTATGAGGTATTAGATGATTTAATAAAAATATTAAATCTATCAAAGAACGACTGGACAGAATGGCCTATTATTAAGTCGGTGGTGGTGGTAGATAGAAGATAGATGTATAAAGTAGATCAAATCCGCAATGCGCACTAGTTTTTTATTATATATTATCCTAAATAGCTTCCTAAGGATAGCTACGGCGTAGCAGTGCGTAGAGCAAGTAAATTGGTGATTTTATGAGTGTTATTGTCATAATAATTTATATACGCACAACACAGATGGTAGAGGAGGCAGAGGTACTATCACATCACATCACACTAATAATAAAAATGTGCATGTTTGTATGGATGTATGGATGGATAGATAGGTGGATGTTTGTTACCTCTTCACGCCAAAACTACTAAACGAATCGGGAAATTTTGCATACAGGTAATTCTAATCTTCGAATCAAACATAGACTTTTTACCCCATAAATCAATTCCCGGGGGATATAAATCACCTCTAAACGTTTCCATAGGAACAACGCATGCGAAGCCGCGGGGCGCGGCTAGTTAGTACATAAAAATAATCATAATGATTATGGATAAGTATAACATTTTTTTATTATTACAAAACGAAATGTCTTTGATGAGATTTCGAATAGAATTCTTAGAAATCATTTTCCACTTCAGTAGCTTTGAAAACATCGGAGATTTTTATTTCATTCCGTTTCCGACTAAGAATCTGAAGCAATTTCAGTGATCACAGTTCTGGCATACCATTATCTGAATACCTACGTTTACGTTATAAAAGAAACATGCCCAAAGCAAAAAGGCTGCTATTTACAGTACTTTTAGACACAAAATAGGTATACCACTCAGTAGGGACACAAACCACCTACAAAAAGATCGACTTGAAGAGCAATTCTCACTACATACTTATCACTGGATGAATATGGCAAAAACTGTCAAAATAACAAGTGATTGATTCGTATCGAACAAACGTATTCACACCATTTGCAATTCGATGTTATATCGAGGGCTATTCTTCGATGAGTTGCTCGATACATAACGAGTGGTCGCAGACACTCTTTCGTCTGTATAAAAGAGTGAAAAGAAGAAAATAAGCACTCTCTCTTTCTGTGAATATCGAAGAGTGCACGGAATTGCAGTTTTTGGCGGGACTCAATTTATATTATCAATGACTCTATCACCTGATAATTTATCCTGATTAAATATCACGTGATACTGAGAATTGCCCTTCTGGCTTTTTCTCATTCCTCTCTACACGATAATTCAGATTTTAGCTTAAATTATGGGCGCCTACACGAGTGAAAGTGGCGTAAACGTAATAATATGATAAAATAGGTGGCGCTGTCATTTTAGCTCGTGTATGCGCCTTAACAAACGTCAAAGAATACCAGACCTACGCAAAAAGAAAAAAAATTGCACGAGGATTTTTAAATGGCTGATAATTATTTAAATTTGTCGTATTTGTATGGTTTCACAAGTCACTAATCATGTTTAGCTATTTTAATACCACCATAATAACCATATCCAAGCGGAGCTAGGTAACATATTGATGTCAAAACGAGATATTTGATAGCATGCATTATATACAAAAAGTAAACTCTTATTTCTCGTCATAACTAGGTCTCATGGGCTTATTTGACTACTGAAAAACCTTTCTCATATTTTTACACAGTTATCTTGATTCTTGTACGGCCTGTGCCGTTGTTGTATGCAATTCGTGAATTATCCTGAGCGACCGGATGTTAAAAGCATAAATATAAATCTAACGTCCTTACTGCTTAGCTAGTTATGTTGTGGCACTCACTAAAAGTTTTCACAAGGGCGTGTTTGCCATGTCTCAGATCCATTCTAAGGGCATAGAATACGTTAAGCAAACTGCTTTAATTTTATATAAGCCAATTTACAAGAAAATTTTGTTTGAGATCCTAATAGACCTACTAAGAAGTGACTTAGATTAGTTTTTCTTTCGCAATGTAAGTTGAACTAAGTAAGATTTGGAGTTTGATCGAACTTCATTTAGTGTAATCTATCTTTTATTACTTATCATTAGTCTTTTTTCAGAAATACTATAAAACCCGGAAAATGGGACCTTTGAACGGCAAACTTTAGTACTAGTTTAATAGTTTAGTTTAACCTTAGTAATTTAGCCATGAATTTGATTGATATTATCGATATGTTTTGGATGTACTGTAAAAAAACAATACATGCTAGAGAGTTCTACATCATTCTTCGGTAAGCATTTGTGAATAGCACAGTTACCTTTCATGCGTGAGTAAGAACCTGCTTTTATGACAAAAATACACCTCTATCCAAACGCACAAGTACCTACATCGCAAGATTTCAATCGCGCAGGAAGATGGCAATATTTGTACGGGCAGAACGAACGTTTTCTTTTTTATGAAACCCACTTACAGCAAGTTTTGCTCGTTTTATTGCGAGCCCGGTCGTATGTTTTCCGTCTCTATTTTATTCCTTCATACATTGTCGTGTCGGGCATCTCGGAATACTTCAATGTAAAATGACCTTTATTGCTGGTGCTAAAAATTTAATCTTGGACAACAATGCTTTACCAAGTTGCTGGGTGTAAAACAACTCGTCTTCAGAATTTGGCACAGTTTCTTTTGATGTCAGGTCTTGACTTTTCTCACTTGGAATTTTTATATGTCCAGCAGACCTTGTAGTTGTTTTCAGTGCCTATGTATTAAAAAACTTTTTGTTTAAACGTTTCAATCTAATAAATAATAATATGTTTTTTTCCTACCTAGCATTACTGACCCCAAAATCGAAATATGTCAATACACCACGAAAAATTTACGGCAAAATCGCAACACGATAAATTTAAGGCAACACCTCAAATTTATCGTGTTGCGATTGTTGAAACCACGAAAAAAATTAGGTTTCACTACTCTTAAGTATCGGATTTAAATTTTAATATATCTACAATAATTAGTATTTGTAATTATTTGTGGAATAGGCACCGAACTCTTTGTAATGTGATTTGACCAACGTGTGATCTATAGAGCTTATCCCGTCATTTGCATCAGTCCATCCCATCTTAGGCTGAAAGTATAACATATCCAAATGTAGAAATCGGATTGCCAGTCAGCAGATCGGTCGACCGATAAGAAACTAAATTATTGCTCCGTGTTGACCAAAACGGCGGCGCGTGCCGATGTGTCCCACTGATCGAGTCGGCATTTGATTCGGGTTCTCTCGGTAAGTCCAAAAGATTCTAACCATTCTGTCTCATCAAGTCACTGAACTATAATTATACAGGTTGGTATACTAGTCTAGTTCGGGGGTATAGTTGGTTATTTAATTCAATTCGATAATATGTTATTTAATCTAATGTTGTCTATATTTAATTTGTTTAGATGAATTTTATTATATTTTATTAATAACTTTAGTCACTAACATTTAATAAACTGTACTAACAAACTATGGATTAATTTATCTACAATAAAATAATTTGACTTTGAATTTGAATGGTTAATCATTATATCTCCCTAATCTACTGTACCATACAAGTATAAAACATGTATTATCTATTGTTATTAAAAATGTTTTTCAAAGCGGTTTGCTCTTTGGAAATAAACTTCTTTGTATTTTGTATACTAGTGGGGGTCATATTATCTAGAGCTAGAATATAATATTTCCTCCAAAGTACCTACTACTATAATAATTGAGCTCAGTTCATCAAGTCATCAAGTCACAGAGGCCAAAATATGAAACACTTTTAATAAATCCAATGAATGCGATTGTTAGTATATTTGGTTCTCCCATCTAGAAAAAAGTTATAATTTAAACCACATATATTATTACAAACTGTTAGTACTAAGACACATACTTCCTATGTGGTTTTCAACACTCAGCAGTTATATCTAAACTAGGTTGTAATTTTCTTAACGCAAAGCTTGTTTTTTCTTTTCCTGGAAATTTAACAAGTGCTCAAATCTTTACGCTCACGAACCATCGCGGTCTCTAATCGGAGGTCTGGTCCATGCGAAAATCTGATACGTTTTGTTTGACGAAATCTTTTTGGGAGGAGGAAAATTGTATTGGACGTAATTGGTTTTCTGTACTCCAGCAATGTACGATGATGCGACAGAATTCTAACAGGCTTGACTGTTTTGACCCATCGAAATTGATATAGTCCATAGGAGTATTACTTTGGACCAGCATTCGCTTTGAAGCGAATCGAAAACAATTGAGAGATTTGCAGGGAAAAATCCGAAACAGATCACGTGACATATCTAAGGCAATATGTCAACCCATACATTTTTGGACTTTTCTACTATCGCTTTCGACATCGATTGTTACATTGTCTAGGCCCTCAGGTTTCGATACAGTCGCAATGCAGCACGTATTTTCGGAACACGCTACTAAATCGCCACAAGAAGTCGTGAATAGCTTTTTGAACCAATTGCAAAATAGGGAGGTTTTCGATACGGCTGTTTATGTATTTTTTCGATATTTGTTTTTTTATTATTGGTCAATATTTTTGTCAGTCATTCATGTTGAATACGCTTTCGTTAGAATTATGCAGATGCGATTTTATAAAAGTTTGATCCTTCTCTTTTTATTCAAAAAATTCAGTTGAAATCGGTTTTAAGTACCTATGTAAAAATCGGTTATAAGTATGTAAAATAAAAAAACTCTTATTAGTTAGACATCGATTGTCAATTGGCGTCCCTCACAAAAAGTTGTGTTACAGTATTGTGGGAACAAAACTTAGTTGTTTTCCAAAAGTCTATCTTGTCGTTTGCAAGATCTACAATGCTGTGGTTGTTCCCTCCCTCTTCTCTCTCTACAGTTCCTAAACCACTAAGTACCTTGTCCTTGAGGAGTGTTGTTTCCGGCTGAAGGAAAATAAATCATGCTTTCTTCCATCAAGCGCTCAACGTGGTAACATTAATTATCCGCCAACTCGTTTTAGTCTCCACGGAAGGTGGATTAAGGAATTTAATTTTAAGCCCTATTTATTTTGAAATAGCTTGTATTTTTTATGGTGTCTACTTACCTGTGTTAATTTTATCTTTAGTTAACCTTTATTTTTGCAGAAAAATCACGTAAAGTGTAGGAATTTGTGTTGTTATTAAAAATAACTGAGTAATTTTAGATATAAATAACTGAATAAGATCATAGAATAAAATGGTTATGGTAAAAAATGGATGATGCAATCGGATACGTTCAACTTCAATTAGATACAGTTTATATACTTCAGCTCTACTGTAAATTATATAGACTGAATGATATACATTCAGTTTATATACTTTACAAGGTCTAAAACGAAATTCATAAAGTGCAAAGATACAACCCCCGCGAGGTTTCAAATTCACAACCATTACGAAGAAATCGCTTCCCTATCTCCTTCGAAGTCTAAAGTACAAGTCTCAAATGTCTTGAATTTATGGAAGACACCAATAACATACGAAAGCAATTTGTCTGTCAGTACTTGATCTTGGAAACTCATGACTGCTCCAAATTGCAATTTCGATAACAAGACAATTCAAAGGAAAATACTAAGAAATATAAGAAAACAGACGTAACGTGACTCTGTCGGTGCAAATAAACGTTATTATCTCAAGAGATGCTAGCTGCTGGCCGAATTTACAATGAAAGCTGGCTTGAAGAATTGATGCCAAAGCCGGCTACTTACATACAACATTATAATTCTAACGGACTACGTTAAATATTACTTAATATTTAAAGACAAGTCTCTTCCTCCTTATGACTCACTTTTTAAAGTCAAACCACTTCCAGATACAGTACTACGCACGTAGGCCAAGTGGACAAAGGCCTATCGGTTGTCTGAGACACCAATGCATCGAGGACGTTGAGAAGACCTACAAGCACTTCGTATCATTGACTGGACTGAAATGGCAAGTGATCAACGGGACAGCTAGCGATCCGAAGTCGATCTTGTCATCCGACAGGTGTTGGAGGCCAAGATCTGCCTCGGGTCTGTTCCACGCTAAAAGCAAGAAAGTAAGTAAGCAAAAAAGAAAGTACCTCCGGTTTTCCCCTATAAGGAGGATTTGCCTTCTTGAACAAATCAAATCAAAAACTCTTTATTATCATAGATACAATAGATATACACAAAGAAAAGGTCAGATTATAAAATCAAACACTGACACAGAAATAACGTGATATTTTTTTATTTCTATCGCATCGGTATGTAGACTAAAAGAAGCGACGAAGAAACATTTAGCCGGTTTTTCTAGTTTGAACAAAACCTATACCAATTTTGTAGCAAACTAGCTAAGTGAATGGATGGACGGGTTATTATTTGAGCAAAAAGCTGTGTAAACTTTACTACCCGCTTTACATACGTCTAAAAGCAGTCGCCAAAAACACAATTACTTACAGAATTTCCAGACATTCAATGGTGAGAGTAAAATTGCCAATTTACCCGCCCCTTGAAATACCATTGTTACGTTTGAAGTTCAAATATCAAGAAATTTTAGTAATAATGGTTATTTTTAGAAAAAGGTTCTATTAGTTTGTAAAACGTCGTCAAGATTATATAGAATTTTAGAGACCCACGCTTTAGTTTTCAAAGCAGATCCTTTTTCAGTTTGATATTGTTATAAGCTCTAATTTTGATTAATCAGGATTTGATACAGATGAGGTATGTACGATGTTTTTAAAATGATTTTTAAATGTAAAATTTTATAGGTTCTCTCTTCAAAGTCTTTTCAGACAGTTACTGTAGTTTATTTTACGATCTGGATGGTGTAAAACTCCACCTCCGTTTAAGAACTCTTAAATTCAAACTATTAATAAATATCTTAAGTTTATCCTATCTAAGTTTAACCTATCTATGCAAGTTAACGAAATATTACTGACATTGGTGTTGCATGCTATACTTATTACAAAAGTCACAAATACAATCAACTCTCTCTGTTGGTCCCATCAATAGGTTTTCCATTCATCTATCCCTTCGCCTTTGTAAAAAATTATCTCTGGCGAGATACGAGCACACGTACATCGAGATCACAATTCTAACCAAACCCTGAAACATTCCACTGACTCTAAGGCCCGTATTTAAAACGCTTGTCGAGTCATAGCTATGCTTGAGTAGAGCTTTTCTATAGCATCTTATATGCTCAAGCATAGATCGATAACTGAGTAAGTTTTCATAATACGGGCCTAAATAATCCAGGCCTACTATAATCCGAAAAACTCTCTAAGGAAACGACTAAATTCTGAAATATTGAATGGTATTTTTCATAAATTAATAAAATCTAACTGACTTCAATCTAGCTTTTTTCTGTAATAACAAATTCGTCAAACGTTTTCCTTCTCTGCCTTCAAAATTCAAAAATATTAGAAAACTTACAAACCAAACCCAATCAACGAGTATTGGACCTCTTTAAGCGCCATAACCTAAATTAATGAAAACAAATTATGTTATTGAAAATATTTGTAAATAAATGGTCTACCTATTCTGGACCGTTACAATGGTTCAGCGGACGAACAAAAGCCTGAGATGCAAAAATTCGGGTATTAGATTATCAACGCGGGAAAAATTTTGTATTCTCTGTAAAAAATTGTTCTGTGTTAACTATGTTTTACAAAAATAAACCTTGTGGTATCTACTACTACTAATACTCATATCACAATAATAATTAATAATGCTGGACAATACTTATACCATTGTCTAGAACCCGTACGTAGTTACCAAACTTCATAAAATAGATTTTTTTATAGATAATTATAAAAACACTGAAACCAGGTACGAATATTTGCAGATCATACAAACATTGTCCAAAGCTCTGCTTACGTGGGTTTATGTAGATATTGCTTGCTGGTTTTTATCTGTGCGGATAACAAACTAGAAAGTTATAACGAACATACCTCGTATTGTATGTCAGATTTTAGTCAATAAAATATCGAGGACACAAATTAAAATTCAACTGTTTTTAAATTGAAATATTTTAGCTATCTGCAGACTGTTGCAAACAATCTAGAGGTAGCACAACTGATCCATATAAATATCCCAATCGTTCCCAAGATGATGGCTGTTACTCAGATACTAAAGTAGTGTAGTGTGGCAGCTGTGTGGTTTTGGCTTAGAATTTGCACCATTCGTATTCTTTCCGCGGGTGTCGTAAGAGGCGACTAAGGGATATCCATCGGGGGCAGGCAGCGCCCCTTGCAGAACAATTCTACCACCGAACTGCTAACCGCAAACCGCATGCCAAACGTGGGAATTATAGGCATTACTCCCCATGAGATGCTCCCCACGATAATAATGTGCTTATGGCGGAAACCTGCGTCCAGCAGTGGACCAATACAAGCTGTTGAGGTAGGTAGTGTGGCAGTTATTGTAGTAGAAGTAGAGGATATATACCAAACTTACTTCAATTTTTGTAACAAAAAGTTTTAGATCAATTTGCGAACAAAATCATAATCTCAACAAAATTACCGATTAATACGACTAAGTACCTTATGACGACAACTATTTCCCGTAGTTTCGCAAAAAAATTCACTGTCGGGTTTATTTTTGCTCAGTTCTCATCAGTTTGAAAAAAATGCAATAATTATTGACAATAATGGTGTAGCTCTCATTAATCTGCAAGCAAATATCAAGCTTTTCAGCAAATTCAAATAATTTCTTGAGTTAAATTACTCGAAATAGATTTTTCTCAAATTTTACTTGTAAACTCAGTCATAAAACCTGTAAATAAAAAGAGTAGTAGGTATGAGTTTTCAGCAAAAACAATACCAAATCAGCTAGTTTTTTTTTAATATTAGGTCCTTACATATGAAATTGGCGATTTTCGTACTGGCCACTTTAATCACAAATTTCTCCTCTTTGGTAAGGAATTCCAAATTCAAATTTGTACAGCAATATTTATCAATAACAAAAACAATCACGGTGTAGTTATGGAATTATATTACATATCTTACGTGGTTTGTCTTGGTATTCACATTAGTTTTCACTTTATTTGTAGTCTAAGTGTAAGTAATAAAATAACTTAGGCCTACCGTTCATACGGCATCGGCCTTGATACTATGTTATATATTAGGTCCTTACATATAAAATTGGCGTTTTGTATGGGAGGAACAAAAAGTCGAATATTTTTTAATATAATATATTTAATTAATCAAAGTATGAACCATTATTTTCTATGCACTTTTGCCATCTTATAGGTAGTTCATTGATCCCTTTACTAAAAAAACCAGTCGGACGGGAATCAATAAAATCTTTGAAGGCGATTTGGACTGCCCCATCGGAGTTGAATTTTTTCCCTTGCAAGAAGTTATCCAAATTTCGAAAAAAATGGTAATCTGTTGGAGCAAGGTCCGGGGAGTACGGAGGATGTCTTAGACTTTCCAATTGAAGCTCTTCTAATTTAGTAGCCGTCTGTTGCGCAGTGTGTGGTCTAGCGTTGTCGTGAAGCAGCAGTGGCGTGGAGCGATTGACCAGCCTAGGTTGTTTAGCCGCTAGCTTTTCCATCATGGTTTGCAATTGCTGACAACAGACATCAGCCGTAATAGTCTGGCCAGATTTGAGAAAACTGTAATGAACAATACCGGCACTAGTCCACCAAACGCTTACAAGTAACTTTTTTGGGGTTAATTTTCGCTTGGGGCAGGATTTGGCTGGCTGGCCAGGATCCAACCATTGCGCTGAGCGCTTCCGATTATCGTAAAGAACCCATTTTTCATCACAGGTAATGATTCGGTTTAAAATACCTTCATTATTGTGCCGGTTTAGTAATGTAACGCAGCAGTCGACGCGCGTTTGCCGGTTTGCTTCAGTCAATTCGTGAGGTACCCACCTTTCAAGCTTTTTAATCTTCCCAATTTGCTTCAAGTGAATTAAAACAGTTTTATCACTAACATCGCAGCCTGCAGCTAACTCGGACGTGGTTTGCGATGGATCCGCTTCCACAATAGCCTTCAACTCTTCATAATCAACTTGAGTCTCAGGCCGTCCACGGGGCTTGTTCTGCAGGTCGAAATTTCCAGAACGAAAACGTTGGAACCAAAAACGAACTGTGTTTTCTTTTGCAACACGACCGCCATACACATCATTCACCCTTCGAGTTGTTTCCGCAGCACTAGTGCCACGGCGGAACTCGTACTCGTAAATAATGCGAAATTTTAAGTTTTCCATTTTGTAAAATGAGTGACGCAAACAGAAAAAACAGAAGAAAAAAAACAAATGAATGACGATCATCGAAGCACAAATACATGAGTCTATAGCTGTACAAATTTGAATTTGGAATTCCTTACCAAAGAGGAGAAATTTGTGATTAAAGTGGCCAGTACGAAAAACGCCAATTTCATATGTAAGGGCCTAATATTATATTCAGTTATAAAGGGCAGAACCACGCTAAGTTAAAATAAATACACGCACCCTTACATTCCTTTCTTTCAATCACCGCTCTAACATTTTGTTCTTTTATCAACAGCCATCAACTACACATCCACTGAAATTTAAATTCAAATTTCTACACGAGAAGTGTGAAGCTATACAATCTCTGCATTTTCCGCCTCTCTAGCCACGAGCCCGCATTGCTCAATGAATTCGTTCTTATTGTTGTCGCTCTGGATATTGTCAGGCAGAATTCATCATGGAAAATTCAGTTTCTAATCATTTTATCCAAATTTGCAGATTTAGGTACCAATTATTTACGAAAATTTACGTAATTTTAAAATTATAACCCTCGGTGGTCGAGCAAAAAGTGGACTCTCATCTTTTTTATAGGTACTGGGAAGTCACTAAAAGTTTCAATTCACCAATTCTATGAATCTTAAAGCATAGAAATAAGAATTACCTACCTATGTATATTTTGTAGAAAGACGTACATCTTGATAAGCTTAAACTTACAAATTGGCATTGTTTTTTTCGTATAGAGAAGCTTAAACAAAAATTGCACCATTAAAAATTCAAGGAAAAACTAAATTTGAATTTCTGATTCAGGAATTTATAAATGCAGCTCCAAACCTATTGCAGAGCTTCGCCGTATATGCGGAGGTTAGACCGGAATACCAGAACAGAGAAATTCACACTTAACATATTTAAATTTAAGGCTGAAAAGCTAAAGAGTTCCTGCATTCAAAACATTTTGACTAGATTGTTTGGTTATTTTTAAATATTGTTTATTAACTGTATTTTTAATTTTGAAATCATGGTCAAAAGACGAATAAAAAATAATTATACTACACTAAAATTTCCTTGGACCGTACAATAAATTATACCATCAAAGCTTTAAAAGAGTTGTTAAGATGCCTATCGCGACGGCGAGTTTAAAACGCTAATAACTAGCGTTCCGTGAAAGCCTTCCGTTATCTTAACAGACCATTAGTTTCCAGCCAAACGTAACGAATAAATCCGCAAAAAATCCAAACTAGGTATTCCAACATTTTCCTTGTATATTTACCTGATTTTGATTAAGAACACACTTAACACAACACTGTCACAAAAACGCGTTACTAGCGTATCACTACTGCTACGTAGTGATACGTGAAACTCGCGTTCGCTTTGCGTCAGATTGCGTAGCGACGTAGTGGCGTACCCGACCGACCTGCTTCGAAGTCGCGGCGACACTGGCTACGACTACGCGGCTACGCGGGCGCTCCACCAGTTCAGATTATTACTCGAAGCACAGATTCCACAATCAATAGCATTATGTATAGTTAGGGAATTACAATTTAATCAATTTTAGTACCTTGAGACATTTCTGAGAAGTATTGGGAGAGGTGTTTTATTAAATGGATCACGTGAAAGCTTAGTTAAAGGCTCTATTTTATGGAGCGTAGTTGATTTTTGTTTTGCTTCAGAATACAGAATGCTAGGTAGGGTAGGTTTTCTTGGTAATATAAATGTTTTAGTCTTTACTTAGCAAAAAGAAAGATTTTGTAAAAGCTCTCTTGGGTTTTCGTGTTTTTTTTTTAATTTTTGGACTTATCGTTTGTTGAATTTCTCTTGAATAATAATATAATAATAACCTGAAAAAAATCTGATATAAATCACACAAGTCGACGGAAAAAATGTCATGGTATTGGATTAAGCCTCTTTGATCTCTTGGCTTCCTGGCTTCCAATCTCTTGGCTTCTTGGCTTCTTGAAACACCAATTGCTAACACTAGCGAGTCCGCACGGGCCGAATGGAAGTGTCTCGATATTTTTGAAAGGAAATAACAAAGCTCTTTGCTTAGTGTGACAAATTCCATTAAATTTATTGGGGATTAGGCCGGGGGAGAAGAGACGAACAAACAAAAGTATTTATTTTTAGAAAATGTGACACCAAATAAACTAACATTCATGATGTACCTACTTACCTAACCTATCTTTTTTTTTTTAGATATTTATTCATCACATTAACAATCACAGTAAACATTATATTTGTACCGTAAAACCTTATAACGTTTGTCACGGTACTCACATTCGTCTTAACTTTAATTAATTATTAACTTTAATAAATGATTAAATGTATATAGACTAATTATAATGATCCTGTAAGTTTGAATCCTCGCTCTAACTAAGAAAATCTTGTGTGAAGATACGAGGCATCCCAGCTTCGGCTTTTTTGCAACTTATTAATTTTATTACATAATTGTCGATGTTTAAACCTACGTATGATACAACTATGCAAAAATATTATTTTTAATACCATCAATATGAACAGAGTATCAGCGGAAAAAAACTATACCTATGTATATGCATGTATGTGCGTTTAATTGTGCCAGGTGGCCTCACTCCTGCAAGTTGGTGTTAGTAATCCAAGCTAGTCAAGAGCCCTAAGGCCCCTCTAACAATGGAGAGGAAATCAATTTCTCTTCAATCAATCAATTTTAGAATATCGAAGCATTGCCTGAGAACCATTGATTTATTAAAAACGAAGATGAGGTACCGGTTGCTCGAAAGTGGCAACCTCAAATTGTGTAAAATTGTGTTCTCCCACATCAGTCACCGTCTGACCGGCGGTACGGGCGGTCGTGATTCGCGTGAAATATTGTTGTCTCAGTCTCACTTCGGTCCTAGATACGTCTTTCCGTCTTTGTTCTTCTTTGCACAGGACTGGAAATATAACTGTGAGCGTATGTGTTTGCGTGTAGTTGTAACACATGTCAATTTTTGAGTAACCTATATTCCCTTTTTAAATCAATGCTGAGAACCAATATAAGGAATAAATAAAGGATAAAGATTTAATAGCCCACTCGTACCATTGGAAATAATAGTAAGGTAGGGTCGCCAAATATCGTCCCTTTTTTGTAAAAAAAAGCTAAAAAAAAAAAAAAAAATACCACAGTAATAAATGAAACGTCAAAAATTAGGTTCAATATTCCTTTATTCTTAAAAATAATCAAAAATGCGTTAACATTGTTAGAAAAAGTTATAAAATAGCTTTAACAAAAATACTCAAATTATGAAAATATATTTTTGGGCTCCTAATTACGTCCCGGGGACGATATTGAGATCACAATAATCAATACGTGAACTAGAATTGTACTTCTCCTTCTTTTATAAAAAAATGGACTTAACTATCATAATAATATCTAATCAGTTCTTTCTTAATTATTTTAATCATTGGTAAGGTACAAGTAGGTAATTCTAATTCTCCAAACAAATAGTGCAGACAAATTTTGGTCCTGGATTTTCAACGCAATCTTCGTGCATCCATTGGAAACATTGAATGCATCTTATCCATTTTTCTCCCTTTTTGTCTTGAGAATAGGTATTATGACAAACAGGGCATTCAGCGTCATCATTCTCGCTATCTTCTTCGTCAGTGGAAACCAAAACGGGGTCATCATCATCAGATGATTCTTCCTCAGAAGACTGTGCTTTTCGTCGCTTTTTGGTTTTATCTTTATTGATTCCAGCAGATTTTTTTGGTGTCTTTTTTACGTTTTCCTTTTTTTTTCTTCCCGCTACTCTTTCATTCTTCTCTGTCTGCTTCTTTTTTGCTTCCATTATTTCTTGTTTATGTGGTGAGGTCGTGACTACCATCGCTTTCCCTCGTCTTGTTGAGGTTGAAGGTTGTTCAATTACCGGAACTGGATGCACATCTGATGGAACTATAAATGGAGATGAAGGAGTTATATCCGGTTGTGATAATGGAGTTGTTGGTCTTTCCATTATGGAATGTGAAGAGGACGACGCAGCATTTGTCAACGATGCTGTGTTGTTTGCATCGGTCGAAGAAGGAGCATTAGGAGAGTCGTCAAAAATGTTTTCTTTAAGTGGAAATATTCCCGTTTTTCGAAATGGATTTTTCTGACTTTATGTTGAACAGTGCTAATCCCTGTTTCATCAACATTAAAAACTTTGTTAGGGTTAAAGTTAATCTTTTGCATCTCTGGTTTTAATAAGTTAAAGAAAGTCTTAACATTTTCTGCTGTAAAACCCTGAACACGAGCTCGTGATAATGACTCTGGTTGACGGAATGATAGCTCTGGATGACGAGCCATAAACAACTTCATCCATTTTTTACCCGCTTTCTTCATGGTCAGTGAAAATGGATGTGGAATATTGTTTCTAATCGCCAATTGAAACGCCATTCGTTTTAAATCAGAAGCGGTGACACCATAATAATTTTTCTCCATTTGCAAGCAATACTTTACCAGCTCATCTTCCAATTCTACCGGCAGAACTGGTTTTCTTCCCAATTTTCCAGACACCAATGTTTCTAGAGATTTTTCAGTATTTTTGACGTAATCTTTCAAAGTAGCTCTTGGAACTTCAAATTATATATATTAATTTTGCTGCCTTTTTATAGCCCATTTCATTCGCTCGTACGGCTTCAACAGCTTTTTTCATTGCTCCAGCATCCCACAGTTTTCGTTTCGGCATCTAAGAAATAAAAAAATAACATTCTAAAGTTACATGTAAAATAAAGTGAAATGACCGTTGTGTTCACCATACGAGATCCTAATACCGTCCCGGGGACGATATAAGGTTCACGTAAGGGGACGATATTAGGAAATTTCTATTTATTTTGTCGCATCCATTTAAACAAAAAACGTGTCATAACCTGTAAATTTTACTTAATCGAATAAAATCTGAGATATTTATAGTTAGTTTGACAAAAAAATTGCATCAATAAGTCAGGTATCTTAATATTTTATGGAATCCGAGAATATTTCAATGAAAAACTCACCTTGAACACTTTTTTTGATTTTCGAATATCTGTCTGTACGAACGTCGTGGCGCACTCACTTTTACACAATGGCCGACTGACGCAACTAGCTTTCGGTTCGCGTCACTGATAATAGATGGCGGTTTTTAAAACAGTAGATATTGAAGGGGACGAAATTAGGTTAGGGGACGATATTTGGCGACCCTACCTTACTCATGAAACAACTTGCAACTGCGACTACCAGTAGTGTCACGGGAAAGTGAAATTTCCCTTCACTCTGCTAGTAGTTCCAAGCGGTAGTGCCTAAGAAAAGAAAGGGAAATGTATAGTCAGAGTTCCATACATTGCACATTAGTTGGCTCCTTAACTATCACACTACCACAATATTATAAATGCGAAAGTTTGTATGGATGTATGGATGGATGGATGTTTGTTACCTCTTCACGTCAAAACTACTGAACGGATCTGGCTGCATACAGGTAATTCTAATACTGGAATAAAACATAGGCTACTTTTTATCCCGTAAATCTGTTCCCGTGGGATAAAAATAACCTTTAAACGTTTCCATAGGAACAACGCGTGCGAAGCCGCGGGGCGCAGCTAGTTGTAAATAATTCGTAAAAAAGTCGTCAGTTGAACCATGGCCGACCCAAATAGCTTAAACTAGGTATCTACAGCGTTTCAAGTGTTAAATCGCTTAGTCAGGCCATCGCGAAATGCACAAGAACGCTGGTAGTCCAGTTGCCACCCATTTCAGTTCCAAGAACAATTAGTTCCGCTAAATACGATGCGACTACATCAAACTTTCAACGTTCTCAAGTTGCAAGTTGCACGGCCCCAAATTGTTTTCCATTTGCTATTTTTAGTGGGATCGTTCGGGGTAACTTTAAATTGGCAGAGCTTGGGGTAAATGAGCGTGATTTAAGTGGCAAGGGCTTTGGAAGCGTTTCTTCCTACGCAGATTGTAGGCGGTAGGTGCTTATATCAAAAAGAGCTTTCGAGAATTTTCGAGTTGAAGAAAATTCCGTTCTGGTGATAAAATGAAATGTTTTTGTCAACGACATAAATTACCATTGCCAATTTTTTCAACTGCTTTAATAAGAATCTCATCTAACTTTTATTACTTTTGCTAAAACAATCACATTTTACAAAAATTAAAAATGCAAAATTTTGGTATTATAAAAACTATCGTAGTTTGACGAATTCATAACGGATGTAAGCGAGTTAGCTACGAAAGTACGAACCTTATTTGTGTTGGAAGAACACATGAAGGACATCTTCAGGGCGAGTGCGGTTCTTGCTTCGAGCACTGCGCGTGAGCGCGCGTTGGGCACGTAACGTGACCGCCGGGGGTGGGTATGGTGGGGAGTGCGCTGATATGTGAATGTGAAGCCGTGTCTCCATGAGAAGTCTAAATAATTAAAACGAAATTAATAAAAAAAAAACAGTTTCCATAGACGTAAATAACCTTTGAACGTTTCCAAAGACACAACATGAGTGAAGCTGTAGGCTAAGCTATATTTTTATGATTATCAGTATAAAGAGGACACCTAAAAAAAATGATTCATTGTATAACCATAACCATTCCTTAATCCTAACACTTCCTTCTCTATTTATTAATATTTTATTAGACCACAATTGTATTTCTGCTTCAAACCCGATCGAGTCGCGGTGACTGAATAAATTTGACTATAATATTTGCAACCAAACACTGCGTATGCTAATAGGTATTTGGCATTTAACAGTCCCAATCGAATATAGTCTGGGTAAAAGGTGAACAATTAAAATTAAAAATTAAAGAAAAAAAATATATATAAATAATTGAATTGATATCACCAAAATGGTGAGAAGGAAGGAACCAATATTTTTTACTGGTGTTTTTGTTGCAGGCATTCATTAATTTAGCTATGTATATGGAAATAAAATTCCTCTTAGATGACTGATTATCTCCGCGCAAACTTAATTGGACCTTAATAACAATTGGCCTAATTTATTTATCTTATTGAAACATTGGATTTTGTCACATTTTTAGTACATATCACGGCATCACGTAACACGAACGAATCCGTAACATGAAAAAAGAATTATATTTGACTTGATTTCTACCTCTAAAAAAAGAAAATCAAAAATCAGCAACTAAGTAACCAGCAAAGGAAACTTCCATTCCATGTTCACTCTTAGTTCTAAAATTAGGTATTGCGCTTTGTTTATAGTTAGAGCAAGTACACATTAGGCATTTTAAAGCGCACGGTTATGAATCTTCTGAATATAATTGTTTTTTTTTACTATAAACTGGCTTTAATTTTATAGATTTTTCATAGATCCCACTGCCAGAACTGAAATAATTTAAATTGGACCAAACGGGAAGCACCAGCTTTCAAATAAAAAAATAATCATGAAATCGAACTACCCGGTAAAATGTTACTAGATAACAAAAAAAAATTAAGTATATTACATAATATTTTTGAAGTTTATTAAAAATAAGACGCACGTTTTAGTAGAAGTTTGCGTTTAGGGGTGCCACGGATATAGGGGATCAGATGGTTTAAACACTTTTATTGCCCCTGGGCAACGAAAGTCGGGTTTATTTGTTCTACATTCACCCCGAAGAATTTTGCCCCAAATGTAAAATTCCACGTTTGCCCGCATTATATTCCGTGTCTGCCCTGAAAATTTGCACCGTAGAGGCTGTACAGCGAAAACACTTTCATTGCCCACGAAGCACATATGCATTTAGCAGTCTTTCTAGCTGCGACCCGCTCCTGCAGAGGCTGGATAGCGAGAGGGTTAAAACGCCTAATGTACATAGTTTAACAGGAAATGCATGGAGCAGCGGTGAACACATCCGTCGGTAATAAAGAATTTATCGAGACCACGACCCGCAATTACTGGCTGATCGCTTGAATAATTAAGCGCAGAGGTGAAATTTTCTAACAGGCTTTAGAAATTTGCGATGTGGAATAAATTTAAATATCTTCTAGTTAATTTACAATACGATTTGTGTATCATAAACTTACACATATTTAGAGAATTAGTAGAGGTTAGAACAGGCTGGCAGCATCCTGGGCTAGAATGATGATGATATTTATGTAACTCAATGATTCACTGATACTGTGGTCATTATGAATGTAAACGGGTTAACTACGAACCTTGTTTGTGTTGGAAGAACACCAACTGTTCATCCCTTAACGGGGGACATCGACATGCATTCGTCAAAGGAAAGTTTCTACGAGTATAGTAAGATACTGTGGTCGTTGGTATTCAGCTCCGATATTAATATATATATTTTTTGTAATGCATTTACTGTCTATCGTTTATTTGTTCACAGTAACATTGTTCGAAATTCATGAATAGAGAGGCAATATTTTTTATATACATTTTAATTTTATGGGTTTTTGCGTTTATTTTTTTTATATAAAGACTAGTTTTGATTTAATAGTATAATATGCGTATGCTTCAAGTAAATAATGCAACATTCCACAAAAGTTATACTATATATCTCTGCCGTTAAAATTTACAATAGTCTACCAATAGAAATTATAGATCGAAAATAGTCACATAAAGACGTTGAAAATAAAACTTCAAAAATACTTAGTATCAAAAACCCATAATGATATTAAAGAATACTTTGAGGGACACTCCCTCCAAAATTTAGATAAAAATTGATATTGACTTCCTATTATGTTAACAATAGCTGTCGATTCTGTTGTTTAAGGATTAGCTAAAATTAGGATTACGGAATTGAAATAGATGAAAACGATTCTAGAGTTGAAAAATTTTACTGACACGTTTAAAATTAAGATGACATCTCTACAATTAAACTGACAGACCTACAACAACTCAATTTAGTTAAAATGGCTATAACCATATTCCTTGCGTAACATTTTAGTTGCTTGAAAAATTAAACTAACGGGTTTAAAATTAGGATGACAGCTCTAAAATTAGATTGATAGATCTAAAACAACTCAACTTAGTTAAAAGTAGCTTTAACCCTATTCTTTGCATTACATTTTAGCTATGGTTAGAAACGTCTACCTAATTTTAGCAGGCATCTAATTAGGTCATGATTAAAATTAATCTATTTTAAACTGGTATCGATTTGAATTTCTAAACGATTTTTCATACAAATGGATGAACTGTTTGACCCATGTTATGGAGTATTTTGAAATAAAATTTTAGAAATAAACATATTTTGTTCACTGCAACAACCCAACTACTCAACTCAGAGAGGTTTTGCGATTTTGAAAAACGTTCTAATATAGGTATTTTTAGGACCTGTATAGAGAATACCATAATTTTTAGGTCTACCTAGCATAGAAAATATAGAAATCTTAAAATTTAGGTTAGGAATTTTTTTGTTGCGCTATATTTGTTATGGTATTGACTACACAGAAACAGTTCTGCGTCTTCTCTTAACCATCTACATAACAATTTGCTGTCCGAAAGAAAAGATTTCTATTTAAATTATTAGAAATTAGAAGGAACCAAATTAATTTAAATATGATAAGTGCAAGGTGACTGGTGGTGTATGATTTACAGATTGTTCCTCTAAAAACGTAGTTTTATTATTTTCAGTTACCTTCCTACCTAATGACAAAATAAAATTAATTCTACTCCAGTTATCTCTTGTTACGTATGCAATAAACTTGTCAGGCTCTGCGCAAACTGTCTGTCAAAACAAGACGTAGATTTTGAGTGCCATTTTCTTTAGGTTCTAGGTATCTATGGGGGAGACCGCGAAATTTTTGATCGATGGTTGTACCTAACATATAAAAAAAACAAACAATAAATTGCAACAAACGACCCAACGGAACTTATTCCATTTTTGTGCACGTATATTATTTAAGTAGTCATAGCAAGGGTCAACCCTTCAAATTATTCTGCTCAAGTAAGTTCCATAGACTACCAAATTCTAGCAGAAAGGAACAGGACGGAAACAATTTATGGACATCGGTAAAACATAATAGTTTCAAGCCGAGGAAGGGTTAAGGAAGAATTGTAACTAGACCCCTAGGATTGAATTTAATATCGACAGAAATAACAAGTTCATGTTTTTTTGGTACCTATAACACAAGCTCGGCTTTCGTTGTGGTTAGATGATTATGTGTGAATGATTTAGCTATAGATTTGAATCGTTAGATGGGCCCTCGCAGTGAGACCGCGCCGTGTTGTTCCCAAGATGAATCTTGTGAATTCACAAAGCTGGAGTCGGTGTACATCCAAACACAGTGTTAGCGGAACGTGTTGTAAAAGACGTTTGCGAGCAGCAGTGTAGTGTCACAAAATGACGTCGCGTGCCTTTCGAAAGTACAATATCAATTCTAGAAACACAAATATAGCCAGATCCAAGCCTACCTCGATCCTACCAAAATCAAGCTGACGGATTAATAAGAATTTTATAAGACCTATTCATCTTCATTATTAATTTAAATAATTATTAACAGATACTTCATCCATCAAATCCCCAAGGGAACCCTTTCCAATTAACGGTCAAGGTAATTTCCAATTTAAGGTAGATCTTCATACTTACACTACGTAGGTAGGTATTATCCTGTCCTTCTACGAATCATACTAACAGCACAATTCCGAACGTTTGTATGGCTGTTTGTTAAGTTTATTAAACGGGTCTAGTCTAGTTTTGCATAGATGTAGCTTAAAACCTGGAACAGCTTTATTTTCTGCACAGGGCGAATTATAGAACAAAAGCTTAGTAATTTTAACATCTTTAAGGAAAAACTAAATAAAATCAACGTAGTTACATGCTAACCACGTGATTCTTCTCAGAATGGAAATAATATACAAGAGGGCCTAGGCAATATAACAATCGATGTCGATAAGACCAAAAATGATTATCGTACATTTTAGGACTATTGAAATGTATGGGTTTGACATTTTAAGACTTTTCAACTCCAATATATAATGTATATATAATACATAATATCGTTGCATATCTAAGGCATATGTCTAAGATATTGAATTTTTCGCTACGAATCTTGCAATTGTTATGGATTCGTTCCAAAGCGAATGGCGGTTGGCTACGCCTTCTGTTTCGAATTTTTCCCTATCAATCTTTCGATTCGCTTCATAGCGAATGCCGGTTAGTTACGCCCTAAGGTACGGTGCCAAAATCAGTGGACGCGTTCATCGATTGTTTCAAAGATTATGACCCGTATTATGAAAGCTTGCTCAGTCATAGAGCTATGCATGCCGTAGAAAAGCGTTGCTCAAACATAGATCGATAACTGAGCAAGCTTTCATAATACGGGCTGTTCCGGCGCTGTGAGCCATGCCATGGCATCTGACATCTGACATTTATGACAGTGACAGTTCTACAACATGTCGTGTTTTATAACCTAAATTATACTGCCCTTTTTTCACTCCCACTTGCCGCCATAGGCACATCATATTTTTCACTGTAAAAATTGTATATTCGAAAAAGAAGAATATAAACCCAAGAAATACACATTTCTATTCATTTCATCCACCCTACTTACCTCAAGATAGGGTCAGGACAGAACATTGGTGACCCTCGACGTGATCAAGGCGTTCCACGTGTTCACACGCTAACCCATTGTGAACCAACGCAACGACGTCTCGTACACTACACATTCCAACGCGAAGTTCCATCCATCCGGAGGGCCAATCCACCTCAGCTTTTCTTCAGCCGGACCACCACACCGCAGCCAGAAGCAAGGGAGAAGCCTCATCCTACATACCCACGCTTGAAGAGTCATTCGAGTACAACCAAGGAACAACCAAGGAACATAAAAACTCCAAGGAGATAACAACTACCAGCCGGACAATCTCCGCAGCTACCACAGGGAAGTGCCCAAACATTCATACCCAATCCATTCCAAACTTACATTCCTTCATTTCATGAGTATTTATATACCTACATACTACCATGTCTACTCCTGTACCTGCTATTAAAGAACTGCAAGTCAAAATAAGCTCTGTAAAAGGTCGCATAACAAAATTCAAAAAATTGGTGAAAAGGCTCTCTGAGAAAACCGATATAGATGAGGTAGATATTTCAATGTTAGAACAGAGGCTAGGATCATTTAAGGAACTAAGCCTCGCCTATCAGGAGCTTCAGACAGAAATAGAAGTTTTAAATGAAGCAAACATGGAGTTAGAACTTAATAACCGTGAAGAAATGGAAAATGACTTTGCTTATCTAATAGCCAAAGCCTCAGTAATAATAAGTAAAAACACAGCAGTAGCAATGCAACAAAGTGATTCATCTGATCACCAAACCAAACCAATTATGGGTTTCAAATTGCCCACACTTCAAATAAACAAATTTGATGGTACTCCATCTAAATGGCTGGAGTTCAGAGACACATTCTCAGCACTTATACATCACAATGCAGCTATTGAGCCAATTCATAAATTCCATTACCTAATCTCCTACTTGCAGAGTGAAGCTGCACTAGTCATCAGCAATCTGCAACTAAGTGCGGCCACCTACCATGAAGCATGGCATCTTCTATGCCAACGCTTCAACAATCCTAAACAATTAATCAATAACCACTTGCATGCGCTCAGCAATATCCAATCTGTTCCTCGCGACTCCGCTAAGAGTCTAAGAATGGTAATTGATAACACATCTAAAAACTTACGAGCTCTAAATTCACTGGGTGAACCTACGGAATCATGGGATACTTTGGTCATCCATTTGGTCTCAGCGAAATTAGACAGCAGCACTAGTTTTAGATGGGAAGAATACAAAATAAGTTTAGACAAATCCCCATCTTTAGAGCAATTCTTTGCTTTCCTAAATGGTAGGGCTAACATATTGGAATCTGTCCAATTTAACAAGTCTGAAAGACAACCCAACTACAAATTCAATAATTCTAAGGACAAGTCTCTCACAAAATCATTAACTGTTTCAGCAGAACCATCTTCTTCACCTGTGTGTGTCATGTGCAAAGGCAGTCACCGCTTGTATGATTGTGCCACCTTCTTAGGCAAGTCAGTGTCAGAGCGGATTAGTGAAGTACAGAAATTAAAACTTTGTCTCAACTGCTTGAGAAAAGGCCATTCTTCTCAGCAATGCAGGTTAGGTCCTTGTCAAACTTGTAAGAAACGCCACAATACCCTGCTGCATAAGAATTATCAGGCTGCAAACTCATCAAACTTAGTTCAAACTAACCAGGTAGAACAACACTCACAGGAAGTAGATCAGGATATGTCTGAAACTGAGTCAGAACATCAAGACCACGACGACGCTGTCGTTCTGTCCGTAAGTACTAATAAGGGTGTCTTACTTTCTACTGCTTTGGTAGAAATATACAATCCCACAAGTGGGAAACAGGTGACAGCACGTATTTTGCTTGACAATGGAAGCCAGAGCTCCATTATTAGTCAGAATCTCAGTGACAAACTAGAGTTAACCCCTCAGTTAACTGACTTGAATATTATAGGTATAGGAAATCATGCAACTAATTTTCCTTCATTAAAAAGGTGTGAAATTGAACTTAAATCTAAGTGTAGTAAATATAAAACAAGGCTTTCATGTCTGATATTGCCTCAAATTACAGGTAATTTGCCCAACAAAACAATTGATATAAAAAATGTTGAATTGCCTCCAAATATAAAACTGCTGCTCCTACATTCAATATATCCTCACCTGTGGATATGTTGGTGGGTGCTGATGCCTTCTGGGATATGATAGAATCTCAACAAATCAAGCTTGGCCCCGGCCAGCCCATAATACACAAATCAAAATTAGGTTGGATTTTAGCAGGCCCGCTTTACACTAGCTCAGTATCTAACTATTTACAATGCAATCATGCTTCTATACACAGAAGTGATAAGGATATAACAAATCAGGCTTTAAATGAACAATTAACAAAGTTTTGAGATATTGAAGAAATACCTCAGCCTGTTAGTCACAGGACACCTGAGGAAATTATATATATATATATATTATAATGTGAAAATCATTTTGTACTAAACTATTACAGAAATAGTGATGGTAAATTTTGTGTAAAGTTACCCTTATTATCAGATCCTGAATGCCTTGGTGATTCATTCAAATCAGCAAAAAGACAATTTTTGTCACTAGAAAAAAGATTAAATAATAATTTAAATTTAAAACAATCATATACACAGTTCATGCAAGAATACAGTGACTTAGGTCACCTAACAGAGTCTAAGATTTTAGTTCCTAATGTGTGCTATTTTATTCCTCATCATGCAGTGTTAAAACCAACTAGTGAATCTACTAAATTACGTGTTGTGTTCAATGGTAGTTCCAAAACTACATCTGGGTTTTCACTCAATGACCTACTAATGGTCGGTCCACACATACAGGACTCTCTTTTTAATATTTTGTTAAGATTTCGTCAGCACACTTATGTGCTATCTGGGGATGTAGAAAAAATGTACAGAATGATTCAGCTACAGGATGCAGATCAAAACCTTCAAATGATTTTATGGCGCAATAGCATTGATGAACCTTTAAAATCTTATAACTTGACAACAGTGACTTATGGATTATCCAGTTCTAGTTATCTAAGTACACGTTGTCTGTGGCAGTTAGGTCAAGAGTGTAATGACCCTAAAATAAAAAACATTATTCAATCAGATTTTTTGGTCGATGACCTTTTGACAGGTGCTGAAACGGAGGCTGAATTGGCTTACATAAAGAAGTCAATTGAAGATGCCTTGTCCGCTGGTTGTTTTAATCTTAGAAAATATCGATCCAACTTACAATCATTGCTTGTTGAGCCACAGACAAACCAAAAAGAGCTAATTATTAGCTCTTCATCCCACACATTAGGTGTAGGGTGGAATCCTAATCTGGACATAATAAATTTTCCTACAAGTTATCAAAGCTGCAAATTAGTTTCTAAAATAACTAAAAGATCCATTCTGTCTGAATCATGCAAAGTTTTTGATCCATTAGGATTACTTAGTTTAATTACAATAAATCCTAAAATTTTAATCCAACGACTTTGGTTGGACGGTGTAGGTTGGGACGAACAAGTTCCTTTAGATATAAGTAGGTTATGGTTAGCTTATATCAATGAAATGTCTAGCATACAAAGCTTACGCATTCCTAGGCATAGTTTATGTAGGTCTCCTACTCAAATAGAGTTGCATTGTTTTTGTGATTCTTCACAAACAGCCTACGCAGCATGTATTTATTTAAAATCGGTTAATGATCAAGGCAATATTGAAGTGCATCTTCTATGTGCTAAGGCTAGGGTTGTTCCCATTAAGCCATTCACAATTCCAAGACTGGAACTGACTGCATGCGTTTTAGGCGCGAAACTCGCGGGCGCCGTATGTCGCGCACTGCGATGTGTAATTACTCGTAAGGTTTATTGGACTGACTCATCCATTGCGCTAGCCTGGATAGGCATGAGGTATGATAAACTTAAGACATTTGTAGCGAATAGGGTTAGTACAATTCGAGAATTAACTGATGGTTCTGAATGGCGTCACGTTCCTACAGAATTTAATCCAGCCGATTTAGGCTCACGTGGTGTAAGCCCAAAAATGATAGAAAATTTAGACTTGTGGTGGAAAGGTCCCCCGTTCTTGAGCCAGGTTGATAGCACATGGCCAACATTTAACCAGTCGCACTGCGAAGAAGAGTTACCTGAAATAAAAATAAACTTTTCTAATGAACATAAAATCGATGGAAATAATTGTATAAATTTTGATCGTTTTTCTAAATTAACTAAACTTAAACGCTCAGTCGCATACCTACTAAGATTTGTACATAATTGTAGATATGCTAGTGATAAAATTAAAGGTGATTTGCAGCCTCAGGAACTTGCAGCCGCTTTTCAAATATTGGTAAAATTGGCACAGGAAGAATGTTTTCATGTTGAGCTCGCCACTCTTCGTGGCAATAAAACTCTTAGTTCCAAAAACCCACTGCTATCACTCTCTCCTTATCTTGACGTTGATGGTGTACTAAGAGTAGGTGGACGCTTAGAAAATTCATGCTACGCTTTCGATAAGCGTCATCCAATTTTATTGCATGCAAAACACAAACTCACCAAGCTCGTCTTCAGGTATGAGCACCTGCGACACCTTCATGCTGGTCCACAACTACTTTTATCTTCCGTGAGAGAATACATTTGGCCCATAGCAGGTAGAGATCTAGCGCGTACCACTTCACGTCAGTGCGTAACTTGTAGAAAGGCCAGTGGTAAAACTCTAATTCCTTTGATGGGATCGCTCCCTTATCAGCGTACAGATCCAGGGTTTCCCTTCAATAGTGCTGCCGTCGACTTCGGAGGCCCCTTCTTAATAACTGACAGAAAGGGTAGAGGGTGTAAAATCACCAAATGCTATTTATGTATATTTGTTTGTTTACGGTTTTAGTGTGTGCATTTAGAGGCCGTAAGTGAACTTTCTACTGAATCATTCTTATCGTCAATGCGTAGATTCATGTCTCGCAGAGGGAAACCTATAGAAATCTTTTGCGATAATGGCAGAAATTTCGTAGGTGCTGCCAATGAAATAGGTAAATTTCTAGAATCATCAAAACAGGAAATAATTTCCTTAGAGGAAGGCACTAGGTTCATTTTTCAGCCTGCCTACTCACCTAATTTTAATGGATTAGTGGAAGCAAGTGTAAAGTCAGCTAAATTTCATCTTAAACGTATTCTAGGAGAGTCTCATTTAACTTTTGAGGAGCTTGCAACCTTATTTGCTCAAATTGAAGCTATTCTTAATAGCAGACCATTGTCCCCTTTATCCTCAAGTCCCAATGACCTTAATCCTCTCACCCCAGGGCACTTCCTCATTGGACGCCCACTGATGGCTCTACCTTCTTCGGATCTGACAGCGTATCCCACTAACCGGCTCGACCGATTCCAGCATTTAGAACAACTTCGCCAACACTTTTGGAAACGGTGGCAACTGGAGTATATTTCAGAACTACAGAAAAGACATAAATGGCGCGTTCCTGCACGACCACTCCAAGAAGGAGAACTAGTCATGCTCAAAGAGGAAAATGTTCCGCCCATGCGTTGGAAGCTGGGCCGCATAAAATCGCTGTTCCCGGGAAAAGATGGAGTGATCAGAGTAGCTGAAGTGAAGACAAAGACAGGAACGTCACGACGCGGCACTCAAACTCTTTGCCCTCTACTGGATCCTGACAATTAAGACATTTTGGAGTCTTCCAAGGCCCCCCAGGATGTTCCGGCGCTGTGAGCCATGCCATGGCATCTGACATCTGACATTTATGATAGTGACAGTTCTACAACATGTCGTGTTTTATAACCTAAATTATACTGCCCTTTTTTCACTCCCACTTGCCGCCATAGGCACATCATATTTTTCACTGTAAAAATTGTATATTCGAAAAAGAAGAATATAAACCCAAGAAATACACATTTCTATTCATTTCATCCACCCTACTTACCTCAAGATAGGGTCAGGACAGAACACGGGCCTATGACTACTGAGTAATGACTGATGTATGTAATGTGCTGGCATAAAAATACAGTTACCTATGATGGTGACGATGTCGGGTTGGCTTATTCAGAACCCGCCCACTCTGGTATGTTGATAACCGATGTGGCGCGGTGGGCGAAGGTCCGCATGAGACGCAGGAGGTTGTGGATATGACTCCTCCCTTGGGACAAACAAATGTATGTTCGATCTGCAAATATTCATTCCGGGTGTGTTGGGTATTTTCTAAATCTTTGCTATGTATTATATTATGTACCGAATTTTAGGTCGAAAAGGCGACAATTTTTTTTATGTGTATTGAAACGCAGACAGTTTTTCAAACTCTTGCTATTAAAGTAGGTAGGTACATTTATTATGTACCTACTATAATAGCAAGAGTTTTCATTAATTATGCGTGTGTAAGTTGTTAATGCTGGACAATCCACATGACATCATGTAGCCTGAAGCTAAGCAGATCTTGTGTTATAGGTACTAAATGAATTATATAAGCGTGTAGCGCTGTTTCACACCACAGGTTTTCATATCAAATTCATTTTTGCCGTTTCATACCCAAAGTTGTAAATTGTCTGTATGTATCTGTCTTCTTTTTACAACTACGAGTAATCTTCAATATAGCTGAATCTATTTTGACCAGACTTTCACTATTATATAGATGTTGTTCAGCTGTGTGGTTCTGGCTTAGAATTTGTACCATCCCAACTCTTCCCGTGGGTGTCGTAAGAGGCGGCTAAGGGATATCCACCGGGGGCGGGCAGCAGTGCCTCCAGCAGAACTTTTCTACCACCGAATTGTGATCCCAAACTCGCCTGCCCAGCGCGGGGATTATGGGCATTACCCCCCATGAGATAAACGCCAACGCTTATCAGGGGGTGGCCTGCGTTCTGTAGTGGACCAATACAGGCTGTTGAGGTTAAGGTTGAAGTATAAGTTTTATATAAAAAAATTATCGAGATTATGCTCAAAAACAAAAAAATTAATCCACATGCATAATGTGAAACTTAATACGAGGAACACCAAATAAAAATATACCTACAAAAATACCTGAAATATAGCAAAATTCTTCTTTTGATAATGGCGTTTATATTATTTTTGCAAATGGTTGTTTTATTTATCCATTTCCATGAATCAGGAATATAAATTATGTTCTGATATTCATAACAAAAAGACTGTTGCAAAAAAGTATTTACAGAATTAACCATTTGCCTGAACCACTTAAAATTCATTCTAGTCGAAAAAGTTCCACCATACAAAAATAAATACAAGTTCGGGCGTCGAATTCGGGCGCTTATAACAAATTTAATAAGACGGCTCTAAAAGAGGATTTCTTTAAATATTTCAGTTAAATATGCAAATGACTGAAGGGAAGTTATAATCTTTCGTTGAATAATGAAATTTTAATTAATTCGTCGTTCGATGAGGAAAAAGTGAGCTGGTTTTGTTCGTTCGGGAGCGTTTTCCGAAGGTTTTCGTTGGAAGGCATTTATTTCGATTTTTTCCGGTCACCTGGTAAAACCAGCCGATTGAAACGAACAAACAAAAAATATTTTTACATAGCTCTTTTCAGTTTACTTTGATTTTGGGAAAAAACGGAAAAACTTTAAAAGTCAGTTGAATGATTCCGTTTTAATATTTTTTTTAAAAAGACTGCAGACGTTTAAAAATAAAAATCAATGAGGAGAGTGGTCTAATTTTAGTATAAGTTTCTGGTTTCTTTTTCGCTTTTTCCGCTAGTGGACAAAAAAATAAGTGAATTAGAGTCAATTGCACCTTATTTCTTGTTTGATAGTAATTACTATTTATCAAGCTGTTTAAATAGTAAAAATTTGACTTGTCTAAGCGTTTATTTTGTAAGTCTAAAAAGACCTAACCGTAATTATATTATGTACGTTCCCTCTGCCTGTTGTATGGACAATTAAAAAGAAATAGATTCATATAAGATGAAGTGTGAATAAATTAAAAAAACACACTTATACAAAATATTTTCATAAATGGCCTCTGATTAGACCCAAATCTCTTCGACTGAAACACTAAGATTTCATACCGAGAAATAGTAAACGAAAACGACAAGATGAGTTATGATCTCAACATAATGGATAACCACAAAGCCTTTGTTATCGACTTCCTGCATCCCTTTCCCCACATCAGCTTGAACCAGACAATATAATTACAATAGGAACAAAACATGACCTCATATTCTATAGTAATTTATTAACCCATATGTACATTATGATATCAAACCTAAACCAAGGCAACATGCAGCTAAAGGGAAAATTAATTTTAAATTAATTTTCAACCGTTCTAATAAATGAATGTTTTATTTTCAGATAACACAGATCCACAGATAAATAAGATGTCTGTTTATCAGATATTTAATTGAGATCCCACGGGAACTGTTTTATGGGATAAAAAGTGATTAGAATCACATGACGTATGCATCTCAGCCTGATCCGTACAATAGTTTTTGCGTGAAAGAGTAACAAACATACATCCATACGACCTCTGTGGCGCGGTGGGCGAAGGTCCGCCTGCGACGCAGGAGGGGGGTTCGATTCCCGCCTCGGGACAAATATTTGTACGATCTGCAGGTATTTGTTTTCTATATATATTAAAAAAAATATCTATCTATGTAGTGTATTGTATTATGTATATCAGTTATCTAGTACCCATAACATAAGCTCTGCTTAGCTTGGGGCTAGATAATGCTGTGTGATTAGTCCAGCAAAAAAAAAAAAAAAAAAACTTTCTTGCAGACTTTCGCTTTTATAATATTAGTAGGATAGTAGGATAGGATTACTGCCAAGATGGTGTTGGTACTTCATTTTACTCTCTACTTAGCAAGAGGGCTGCCTTCTGCTCATGACTGATACCATTGTTTTTCAATTTGAAACTTCTAGCAGTAGCTGGTGGTGCTGGCTTAGAATTTGCACCACCCCATCCCTTCCCGTGGATATCGTAGGAGGCGGAGGGATATCCAATGGGGCCGGGTAGCAGAACAATTCTACCACCGAACTGCAATCCCGAACCCGCATGCCAAGCGTGGGGATTATGGGCATTACACCTCATAAACGCCAACAAGGCGCTTATCAGGGAGAGGCTTGCGTCCAGCAGTGGACCAATACAGGCTGTTGAGGTTGAGTAGTAGCTAAACTACGCTTTGATCTTTTCTTTGCTAAGAGATTGAAGAAATTAGATATTTTCTATTAAAGAAAATCTCTAATATCGAGACGATCAAGGTCAATAAAATAAAAACGAATTATATTTTGATTGTTGAATTAAGTTACCTGAATTCGAAATGGACTCTAACCTTCCCCTATAAAACACCCTCGGTCGACTACCCACCGTCAGTTTTATGGACCTAATATTATATAATATATATTATTTTATCTGCACCCCATTCATCTCTTCCAACTCAAGTAACGATATTAATGGAGATTTTTTGGCGGAAAAATAACGTTCGGTCATTAGGCCTTATGATGGAAATTTTTCATTCAAAACTTAGTCGGCAAAAGTTTGCGGACCAACATTTTATGATGATTATTTCAGTCTTATTTGATTTGGGTCCGTAAAAGTCTATTGAAAAATAGTATGTCATTTCATTTCATTACAATCATATTGCTTTAAATTGTGTGCTATACTCGTATAGTAGGACTTTCCTTTCGTTTTACAAAAGGTTACATAATGTCGGTTGAAGCCAAACCAATTGAATTTTCTATCCAATAGAACCAAGCTATTATTACGTTTAGGTACCTACTGTTAAATCGAATGTCTTGTAACTGCTCGTGAAAGATAACAGTTTAAAGTTGTTGCCGAAGTTGGTTGCTGTATTCGTCCCTTAGTGGTTTTTAAGAAAATTCTATAACTGTTACATTTTAAAACTGAAAATGTGTCTCGTGAGAGCTAAAAGTTCGACCTTGTTTGCGTAAGGAGCTTCAACTTGTTTCATCTATCTTTATTCATTTTTTTTTGATGTTTTGTTGAATGTATTTGAATTTATGATTTATAATAAACTTTTGTATAGTAGTTGTATAGAATTTCAGCTTTTAATGGGCCATGATTTTCGTTATTTTAATGACTCAAATAATAATCCGCAAAGGATTTATGCGTCTCATAGCTCCAGTCTGAAATGTGAAGTATAAAGCACGTAATGAGACTGCGATGTATGAATGATAATCCTGTTTATCTCACTAATAAAGCGAAATTGTGTGTGGGCTTTAGGGACTTAATAACTTGCTCATCAATGCCGAGTCACTTGCAACCTTGCTTCATCTCCGTATCTAATAAGTATGAAACTAAGGTAATTTATTTCTGAAGATGAATTTGTTTAATTAACATTGTGATTGCAAATTCAGGTTGGGGTTGCACGCACTGGTACATGACAGCAATCAAGAAACAAAGTACGCCGCCATCACTATAACCAAGCAACTTAATTATTTTAGAGTAACTTGGTTTTTGTCAACTAAATCGGTAGGGGAAGCCCGGGCAGCACGAATATGTTAAGGGAAAGGCTCAAAAAAACACACAAATTTCTAATCAACAACAGTCTTTTTAATATTAATTTGTGTTTTGGTTAATTATCTTTGAAAAATGCTAGTAAAAACTTTGAAACATAAACAACTTATACATAATTTTTTGAGATCACAAAAAAGTGCCCACTATCCGTTTTGCCCGACTCCCCCGGGCAAATAGGATAGGTACAGCAATTCGTGTTTCAATCGACGTACTCATCACAGTAGTAGCTGCCTACCCCTGAATAAGAAGTACAGTCCTCGTGTGCCCACCTCTTACATTGGTTACACTCAATCCATTCTTCGATAGGTGGATCAATATATTCTTCTGAGTACACTAAACATACACGACTTGTGTACAAAAACCGTTGTCTACCCAGTTTCTTTGACGCGTTTCCTGACTTTATATGTATCTAAAACAAATAATCATGTTTTAATGTAATACTAATCATGACACTAATTACTTACAAACTACTAATGCCTTATATAGACAGCTATCCGTTTTGCCCATATCCATCTTGCCCAAAGTACTAATATTCAAAAGTTTTATCATCCTACCGCAAAACTTCTACAGACGAATAAAAAGTTACAGACAAAAATTAAACTTAAAAAAACACGCAATCGATGAAACAGAGTCTACTCGTTAACACTTAATACATAATACAATCAATCAATACACATACCTTAACAAATATCGTAGGTAAAGAAACAGCAAAAAAGCTTTATTTTTATTTTCACAGCAAATGATCGCATCTATTGTTTTGGTTGAACTGTCATGGCGCCGCTGAGGTCCCGCTTTACCGACACGAGCTTGTCCAGTAGTGCGATCTATTGTTGTTTTTTAATAAAATCGAATATTCGTCTTACCCACACTATGCGTCTTACCCGGGCTTCCCCTAGCACTGTAGCATGTTGATTTATGATCTTTTAACAACATATAAAACATCTCTGAATTCTGTTCACAGTTACTAGCAATTTTTCAAGTATACATACCTAATCATTAGAATTGTCTTAGTTCATGCTGGTCGGAACAATAGTTAGTCACCTAAGCCGAAACAAACATACATTTAAAACAAAATTACTAAACCAAAGGTATCAATAAGGTTTTTGCTCAATTTGCTTAAATTCACTTTAACTTCCTCACAGAATTTACTCCTTCACTCTCTTCCCCTTGGGACCCCGTTATTTGACAGCATTCATCTTAGGATCAACGCCTTATCCTCAAAACATGCACTAGAGTGTTAGCGTTTATTCCCTTAAAGAAATCAATCATAACAAACCAAGTGGTTTAGGCTCCATTAATAATTGAAGGGAAAATCCCCGGCTGATAGGCTGAAGGCAACTTTTAAAGGACTTGTCAGCCGATAGCGCGACAATGATTGATGCCTCGAATGAACAAAGTGAAAATGTCACGTTATTGTTGTCTACACTATAAGCCGTCGGCATCGTCAATGTGAAAACAGCTTTATCACTGGGGTGTTTGATTTAATGTTGAACGTATGGGTGTTTAGTTTTGATTAGTTTTCAGGGAGTCGTAAAAACTGTAGCTTATGGGATCGCTCTCCCGTCCTGATAAGGTGGGTTAGTTACGTAACACATAATAAAAGTGACCGTTATAAATTATTTTTAATTAAATTACAAACTTCATAGATACTGTAGAAAATCATAGTACTGAAATCCAAAATTATATTGCATTTACTTTTTGGCTGAGTCATGGCTAGCCATGGCTAGCCTTGGCTTGCTTGACAGCTTGTACATAAGTACAAGCTGTCAAAACACACAATACAAACGATGTCTCTGATGACGTGAGCAGCATATGAACTGAATTGTTAGCCGAAAATATGAATATTATGATACCACTTTTGCTCTTATCTACATACATCGCACAGACGTTGATTTCGTTGGTTTTAACGCTCCAATTCACCCTGTCAAAGTATACGTACCAGGTAGGCTTGTTTTCTGCACCCAGAGTTGGAAACAGATACTAATCCAATAGGCATCCGAACAGAGCGTCGATTGAGAGCCTGATTGCCAGAATTGCAACTTGCCTTCAAAAACAAGTCATCAACGATTCTATTTGTCATCAACAACTTGACTGTGTAGATGATTTGGTAAAAGATTATATCACAACCCCATCACACCTCTCCTTTGACTTCTTTTCTCTTCTAACTAGGAATAAAACTCTTAATATTATGCTCTTGATATTGGTGCCATAAATGGAGATAATTTTATGATTTCAGCGGTATGAAAATAAAAAACGTTACTGCTATTGCCAACATAAAATCTATCAAATTAAAAGTTGCAAAGATATTGTCCTATGGGGTGCCTTTACGAAACCACCTGGGCACCTACCAAGATACCTACTAAGCCTATAAATGTGGCCGATGGATGTTTCTCCACCATTGTCGATAGGGCACCAAACTTAAAAATAATTCTTAACAATTATTTATTTTTATCTTATATTATTTTATAAAGCTGTTTGCAGAAACACTGACTAAGTCAGCCCTCTACGAGAAAATTGACAAGAATGATAAAGTTGAACAGACCTATCAATATGGGTTTGAGAAATGTCTATAAATTTCATAAAAATGTACTGCTTTTACTTTTATATATCTGATGACCTAATAATTCTGATTTTTCCTTTTTGTTTGCAACCTACTACATTAGTTTCATTCATAAATATTGTTTCAAAAACATACCTAGTTTGATGCAAGCTGAAAGAAAGAAGTAAACGTTCATTAGTTTCGAATGTAGTACAGGGCAGTAGGTACCTATTGCTCTATTGTCTGTTGGTCCAGTAATGGTCTCCATTACATGTACAAGCTGGCATCGGTTCAAGATTGAGGTCAGATTAGCGTCAGATTTATTGATGGATACAAACTGATGGCTTTTTGTAGTTACCATGCCTGTGTCTAAATTAGGCTTTTTTATAAAAAATATTATAAATAAAAATAAATATTGCTTATTTCAAGTACAAGACTCCTAAAACACACACTCCACAACACTCAATCAAACACAGTAATTAATAATAAATAAAACACAGTTACAATTAATTAATTTCAAATGTCAAGTAAAATTGGAAAATTAAAATCAATACAAACAAAACAGCTACAAGGACACCGACAAACATGCAGATAAGCGGACACGAGTGAGAGACCGGACCATCAGTGACCTGGGCACCGGCCCTTAGAAAGGGTTGCGTGCAATTTTATCCAGTTCCCCACAAACGGAGAGTCCCACCTATCCACCAATGGGCTGAGAATGATGTTGGGGCTACCATGCAGGCGTTTCAAGAGCGACGCACAATGCTTTCTTATGATGGCGTGAAAGCCATCAGTGTGCGCCTCACTGAACATACCTGAAGTACTGCAGAAACGTGGCATCCCCATCAGCACTCTTAATCCATTGTCATAGTAGTTTGATTCGCAAACGCATATCTGTGGAGAAAGCGTGGAGTTTGGCGACCTGGGGGGTTATGCTCTATATTATTAACTCATTTATTTCAGATTAAGATCCATAAACACGTACAAATTACAAATGTCTTACTAAAAATTACATAAACAATTAAATTAATAAACAAAATGAAATAAACATAATTAAATAAGTACTTACTAACTAACTAACTAACTAAATAAAATTTAAATAGAGCGAGACCCAATCAATATCTCCATCCATTTGTTCTGGATGGGACAGTCTAGGCGCGACACAATCATTTTCAGGATGCCGTTGCTACTGGCTCGGGTACGTTGGAGTAGGGAGGCGACTTTTCGGCGAATGATGGCGTGAAAGCCATCTGTGCGCGCCTCCGTAAACATACCAGATGCGCTGCAAAATCAAGGCAGCCGTTGTACTGGATACGTAGAGCATTGGCTGCCCGGCGGGTACAGTTGAGCCACAAGCTACTCGAGTAAAAGGACTGACAATAGGCCTTAAAAAGCGTGACTTTTACTTCTCTCGAGCAGCGTGCGAACCTACGAGCGATCATATTTCCTCGTACAGCCAGCGCTCTACGCTCCCTTTCAACATCTGCGTCATCACATAAAGAGTCATTGACAATATGTCCTAGGTATCTAAATGAGTTGACTACCTTCAGAGCCGCACCATTGAGTACCACGGGCGGAACATGGGCCGGCCTGACACTTCCACTTTTAAATACAAGAACTTCACTCTTTTTGGAATTGTAAGTGAGCCCATGCTCCGTCGCATAGTTCTCACAAATCTTCACAAGTTTATGAACTGAGCCCACCGATGGACCCAGCAGCACCATATCATCAGCGTAACTTATGTTATTCACACAAACATTATCAATAAAACAACCAGTATGGGTGCCGCTGAGCTCACCGATGAGCTCATTAACATACAAATTAAATAACAGTGGAGAGGTTATTCCGCCCTGCCGAACGCCGCACTCCAAGCCATACTCCTCAGATAGAGCGCCTGCCCATCTCACCTGATTTTTTTGACAGCCGTACCAATACCTCATGATGGAAACAACTTCGTTCGGCACGCCCTCGTTTCCCAGCTTTCTCCAAAGCCTGTGATATAGAACAGTGTCAAAGGCCTTGGACAAATCCAGGAAACAGGCGTAAACCGGCGTCTTTCTATCAGTATAGTACCTGACAGCTTGCTTAAGAGTCAAAATGGCACTTTCTGTAGATAGTTCGGCCCTAAAACCAAACTGAGCATCGTGTAGTTTGACATGTTGTAAGAGAATGTTATTAAGCAAGCTGTCAAGTACCTTTGCCATGATGGTCGCAAGTGAGATGGGCCGGTAGTTGTTCTTATCTGACACATCCCCAGTTTTACACTTCACGATAGGTATAACAATGGTTCTGGTTAATGTGTCAGGCAAGTAGCCGTGGCATAAGCACAAGTTAAAGAACATAGCGAGAATGTTCGGAAGATGAACACTCGCAAATCTTAGATGCTCAAGGCTGAGGCCGTCATGCCCAGGAGATTTTCCCCTTTGCATGGTCCGAATAACTTTTCGTACTTCACTGGCTGTAAAGCTTACCGTTCTCTCCTGCATGCCGACCACACATCCGAACGTCTCGCACACCGTAGAGCCTGGCTTGGGTAGCACCTTGAAATGCTCCTTGAAGAGATCAGCAATAGAGCTGCGGTCAACAGCGTCATTTACTGTCACAGGAAGGCCAGACTTAGCGTTAATTTTGTTTGTGTTTTTCCAGAAGCGCTTGAAGTCTTTGGCGTTATGTTGACTAGCAAGAGCATCCATCTTAATTTGTTTTTGTTGGTCTTGACACCATTTCAACTTAGTTTTAAATGCCTTCCTGCTTTCACACATATCTACATACATTTGACCACCTTTTGGTTTACCGGCCTCAATCCACGCCAAAAACTTAAGTCTGGCCTTTCTGTGGTGACGTGCCACGTGCTTATTCCACCCGGCAATATAACCATTTTTCCTCCGCGGCTTAGCTCGCGTATAGGTAGTTTGTGCGGCTTCTGTCAGTATATTTACAATTTTGTCATACATGTTACTTAAAACTACTTTATGTCCCTCGTCAACACAAGTTCCGTCACAACAACGGGCGAGCTGTGGTGGAAAAATAATTTCCCTTAACCTAGAATGACAAAGCTGTTGATACTGCTCTATTTGACTAGTTGTACGCTCGCCCCAGACAGTCAAGTTGGGAACTGGGTTCATGTCTACATCAGTTCTAGAGCTAACTCTACCTAGGTCACATTCAATTACCAGAGGGTAATGGTCAGACCACTGCACATTGTGCTCTACCCATACACGTTTTACAGATAATAATGCAGATTTACTGACTAAGCAGTGATCCAGCCACCGGGCACAACCGTGCGCTTCACTCACAAACGTAAAAGTACCAGAATCCGTGCCTAAAATGTCCATATCCGCGCACGCCCAATTTTGATCTTCTATGACCAATTCAACGTCATATACAGATACGACAAGATATCGGCGGGGAATGGAACAAATTGTCCCATTCCCCGCCGATATCTTGACATATCTGTGTAAGACGTTGAATTGGTCATAGAGCATAACCCCCCTGTTTATTAAACAAAATAAATTATTACGTATCTTATTAAATATAGAACCGAGACAAAGTTGTAGACGACAAAATACAATAGACGAAAGAGAAAATCAACTTATAATACCTACCTTAATAACCATCTGGGCTTAGCCACTAAAAGCCCAAATAATAGGTCAGTAAACATTTATAACAAAATCCCCAGCATAATTAAAGACGAAAAAATATCATGTATATCATGAGCAAAATAAATAAATAAATATTGCACGCGCAGTGCGTTGTACGCCTTCTGCATAAAGCCAACCCACAGGCTGCCGGTTTAAAGTAACTGACAGTATGCCTTGAAGACCTTCATGTCCCTGCAACTGGAAGCAACCATTTTACACCGGACGGCCAATGCCCTGCGCTCTCTTTCTATGTCATCACTATCCACTAGGTCCTCGTTTATTATGAACCATGCCTTATTAAAAATATTAAAATCATTCTGATCAGACCATCATCATCATTAGCTCATAATTGTCTACTAATGGACATACTTAGGCCTCCTGATCTAGTAACTAACTTAAAATAAAACATAGCTTTAAGATCAGATGTAATAATGGTATTCTGCAAATAAACAATTGATTCTTGATTCCTTATTGAGTGCTAAGCCCTAATTTTAGATAACTGCCGCAACGAGCATCTGGTAGCAGTCTTTCACAAGACGTCATTCCACTGGCTGGAGGCCGTGTGCCGAGTTACGGTCTTCACAAAAGAATATGTTCAAGATATTAACCAATGAGAAGTGATGTCGGCGCAATGTCTGAATCACAGAATACGAAACAGCGAAATGTCTGAGGGAAGTCGGAGCCACAGAAGGAGTCATAGTGGATTTGTCTGCAAAATGTCGGAGGATTGAAAAGTAGTGGGGTATGTTCATTTTAACTCACTTGAATATAGGAGACACTGATTCCACCAACTTTATCGTGAAACATTGCCGTAAAATAAAATAAAAAGTTATTCAGATATTGTCCATTGGTTACATAGCATATCAACTATAATATTACACAGAAATCAAGATTAATAAAAATCAAATTAAAGAATCACAAAAGTTGTGCAGCCATTTAACAGAATCCCAACCTAAGAAGTCTACGGTCTAGGGTTAGGATTATGTTGAAAGACTGCATGATGGGAAGTTAAAAGTGCGCCTGGCACTTCAAAATGATTCAGCACTATACCATTTAAGGTAATAAGTAGGTAAGTACTCACATTACAGCATGCAATACAAGCACATATAAATAACATAAAGAGAGGGTCTCATAAAATAAAACGTAAGACAAAAAGTACATAATAACGGTTACGATTATAGCGAATGAAAAAAATTGCAAGATCGTGCTGATAAAAACTGAGCTTGAGTGGTGCTATATAAAAATATACGATTCATATTTTGTGTCTTCCATTTTTATTGTCGAATGTTATGAGGTATTTTTACTACATAAAAATAAACAAAATGTAAAAAGCAGCTATGCGGGTGGACCTTCTCGTAACAGTTTGTGTATAGAGAAATAAATAAATCTTAAAAACTGATAAACAAAAATTTTAACGGAGTCTGATTCAAAAGTCTATTTACTACTTAAATAAGTAATTTATTGGGTGTAGGCTTTTAAAACAATAGAATAAAAAAACCTTTGTATATTTTACGGCTTTTATTTTAGATAGGTTTGAAAACAATCCAATTTTATAGGTGGCCTTTTAAAAATTGGGTTGTAGTGTTGTTGTTGTTGTTGTGGCAGAAGCCCCTATTCTGCCCGCAACTTTGCACGCACTTTTCTAGTAGCATATTATGGTTTTCCCGTTCCTGGGATACTGTTACATCGCGCAATTGTGATTAGCCACTGTGGTCGACATTCTGCTGGGAGGACATAGTCATTACTTTTAAGGTCATATAGACTAAAAAAATATATTTAAAAACACCGATGATGGTAAAAACGTGACGATGCAATTCCAGTTTTCCCCTTTAAGGTCTTCATGGGTGGATTTTTTCTGATACCGATTCCCCTGACAGGTGATATTACGAGGAGAAACTGAAATAACCCGCAATAAGTTTCAAGTTAAAGATGCCTACCTTAAACCTCAAGCTAGGTAGATACCGTGCACAAGGCAGTGAGCCTGGTCTAATTAGCAAACTTTCTATCTAGCAGAGGCACAAAGTGAATGAGAAATTTAAGGAACGTGCAACGGGAGTGTCCGTCGAAAGTTCATGCTGACGCGGCCTTTCTTGGTGCTGTGATGAATTAATTATAGAAGCGTACGGAGCGATGTTTATTGGTTGTTTTGTTTAGATCTTTTTGCTGGATGAAGATAGTTTTTTATACAAGGGGAAGGTAAGAGGTCTTTTTGCAGTAGTGGGATCTATCTAATTACTTTTAGATACAAATAAAATGATAGTCAGGGATAGGGTATGTAATATAACCTTAGTGCTAAATAAATATTATATAAATATGTATACTTTCATCTAGTACCCATCACACAAGCTCTGCTTAGCTTGGGCTAGATGATGATGTGTGGGTTGTCCAGCATTATTACTAAATAACCTCATATATGTAGCTTTTTAAATAAATAAAGTTTATACAATCTCTAGAGTTCAGGCCTTTCTCAATACCTCTCTCCGATATAAAAATTATTGTCCTGATACGCGATAAGATAAGGTACTTTTTTAAAGCTATTCCTGAGTTTCATAAATCACTCAAACCTTGTATTTACTATAATGATTCGCGGACAAAGTGTAAAACCTAGGATTTGTGCTGTTCTACAAATTCTAGCTTTTACACTTTGTCCGCGAAGCCGCGAAAGCTTTAACATCGACTGAGCTTCAAATTACTGCTATTGATTAGAAACATTGTGATTTGTGAGTGATATAACTCAATGCCTTGCTTTTTGATAAACGGTCACCGCCAAAAAGCTATAAAGATGAAAACTTCCAAGCCAAGCAGTGTGCACATTAAAGCAACAGAAACCGCTATTAGTTAAACCTCTATACTACTATTGTATTTATCACATTACACTACGGATGGATGGATGTTTGTTACTTTTTCACGCCAAAACATAATGAACGGATCGAGCTGCAATTTTGCATGCAGGTTGGTATGTTGTTTATGTGATTTTAACCCCATAAATCAGTTTCCATGGCATAGAAATATCCTTTAAACGTTTGCTTAGAAACAACGCGGGCACAATTACTAGTTAATCATATTACAAAAACGTCAGTAATAGTTATCAAATTATTACAAAGATGTGGTGTAAAGGTGGTTCTTTTCCTATTTCATCAGCTTATTTCAATTTAGCGTTGTATTTGTACTACATCGGCTTTAGGAGTAGTGTGACTTGTGTGTACATGGGATTTTTGAGCAACAATCTATTCAACGCCATTTGGCGACGACTGTACTTCTGACTCTGCTTTCAATTCTGTTTGAGGAAATCGAAACCAATCGCATCGTGGGTGTTCAAAGGTTCAACTCTTATTTGAACTCTTTGACATTGTATTTTTATAAGTTGGTATCTATGTTTTTTTTATATTAGAATGTTGAAGAAACCGTTAAACTCTAATGAGTGGAAATGGTTCGGGACAAAATTCTTCTTAAAGGCTTCACAGACGGCATCTTTGATGTATATTATAGCACGATACATTTGATATCACACAGACAGTTAAAACGTATATTTTTACATGTATGAAATACTAGCAGCGCCCCGCGGTTTCGCGCGCATTGTTCATATGGAAACGTTTAAAGGTGATTTCTATCCCACGGGAAATGATTAATGGGATAAACAGTAACCTATTTATGATTACAGGATTAGAATTACCTGTTTGCAAACGTTTTGTCTATTAATATGTATTATAACGATCCTTTCTGTAGTTTTGACATGAAGAGGTAACAAACATCCATCCACCCATCCATACTTTCGCAGAATTTTTCTGCAGGGGGCGCTGCTGCACGTCACCGATTGATGTCCCTTAGTTACTTCATACGACACCCGTTGGGAAGATTTGATGGCAATTGGTATGCGTATTGGTATTCGACGGGTCTGTCTTGTTTTCTTATAAATCTCTTATTTTGCCGATTATTTTCACGACCTCAATGGAATATCATAATTAAATAAATTAAATATTTTGTTTCGACTACTAGGTTAGAAAGTTAGGTTCAAAAGCTTTATTAAACCGATCCGAATTAGTTCTCACAAGATCACCTTTACTAACATTAAAATAGAGATGAAAATCGGACGCTCTGTTTTAACACGAAATAGCCATAGCGGCTTACGGTAGAGGATACCATACTATCCAGAGTTTAATACTTCGCTCATGAAAAGGGTATTTTGCGGACATTGTGGTTAAACCTCTTTAAAATATATATATATTTTAAAGCATAACCTTCTTCTTTACCGGTACGGACATTTTTATTTTAACTACCATATATTAGATCAGATGGAGTAGGGATTGAAAATTCACTTTTCGTCACGATATTTAATAAAAATTCAATCATCATCGTCATCACTCTGCCTGTTGGTATCCAGGGTACCAACGGGCTGACAAGGGGAAAAATTATGACGATGCTTCCTTTTGCATAGTAATCATCAATCTTCTTATCCTCTGGAAAACTACGTAACCACGATGCGCAGACCGCAGTTTTTTGGCCAAATTGGTGGGGGGTTACCTTTTGGACAGTCGCGCCGATAATTCACAGTGAGTTTTTGTTTCAAACAACAAAAGGCTGAGACAGAGCTGTAACCATCTCTTTCGCCTGCTGCGTTGTCGGCAGCATAACATGAATTATATACGTGAGTGTATCAACGCAAGCTGTCCACTCTCGCTGCCCGTGACAAGATGTTTGGCAGCTACACATCCGACCGGCATCGATACCGGCCGGAAAACTTGGATTGGGGTTAGTAAAGTTGCGTCTTGAAGATACTTTGCTCCTACGGGGTTCTACACTCTGTAACCGCTATAAAATCCAACGTCCATCCATCCATCCAGAAATTCCTACATATTATAATAGACAATATTCAAGAAAAAAAGCCACCTTGACTACCTTGACTTTAACCAACTTGAAAAATCCTAAAAAGTGTTAAAAGTGCAACATTTCAATAATATTTATTGAAATGTGATCTAAAGTAATCGAAAGCTATTTTGTAAAATAATAGCCAGTTTTATCCAATAATAATGTTTTTTCAATGCGAAACCGGAGAAAAGGTTGTTTTTCAGCTTTATCTTTTCATCCAATAGACACCCAAAAACAGTCAGTAAAAAAAATTGCGTTTGCTTTGATCACGATTTTATAGCCTATAAGCTGTTGAAAATAGGGCACATTTATGCACAAAGCCGGGTGTGAAGATTCTGTTTAATTTTTTTTTTGCAATGATTTGTATTCTTTAGGACTGGCCGCCGCCGCCGTGGTCGAAATTCGGCTAGGAGGACTTGTCATTACTATTTAGTTTTACCAATTCCTCAACCTCAACATCCTATATTGGTCAACTGCTGGACACTGGCCTCCCCTGAAATTTTATTTATAGGGCAAAACTCTGTGGGGCGTATGTGGAACAAAACTATCTTAAAGACTGAGAGCTTTAAAAAGCTCTATTAAAAGATTGAAAAAAGTCTTTCAATTGAGGTGAGAAATTGAAATCAAAAAGAGGGCCGTATGCGTCTTGTGAGCGACCCTATAAAAATATACGTTGCGTCCCACGACACCCGGGAGAAGAGTTGGGGTGGTGAAAATTTTAAACCAGCTGCATACAGCTTACCAATAGTTAAGTTATAATAACAAGTTTTTTAAGGTTAAGCAGCATGCTCATTTTAATTAAAAATTCATTCTACGTAATAGGGTATATGCATGTGATTTCAAAATGGCTATAAAAATATTAGGTCCTTACATATGAAATTGGCGTTTTGTATGGGAGGAACAAAAAGTCGAATATTTTTTAATATAATATATTTAATTAATCAAAGTATGAACCATTATTTTCTATGCACTTTTGCCATCTTATAGGTAGTTCATTGATCCCTTTACTAAAAATCCAGTCGGACGGGAATCAATAAAATCTTTGAATGCGATTGGAAGGGAAAAAATTCAACTCCGATGGGGCAGTCGCCCCATCGGAGTTGAATTTTTTCCCTTGCAAGAAGTTATCCAAATTTCGAAAAAAATGGTAATCTGTTGGAGCAAGGTCCGGGGAGTACGGAGGATGTCTTAGACTTTCCAATTGAAGCTCTTCTAATTTAGTAGCCGTCTGTTGCGCAGTGTGTGGTCTAGCGTTGTCGTGAAGCAGCAGTGGCGTGGAGCGATTGACCAGCCTAGGTTGTTTAGCCGCTAGCTTTTCCATCATGGTTTGCAATTGCTGACAATAGACATCAGCCGTAATAGTCTGGCCAGATTTGAGAAAACTGTAATGAACAATACCGGCACTAGTCCACCAAACGCTTACAAGTAACTGTTTTGGGGTTAATTTTCGCTTGGGGCAGGATTTGGCTGGCTGGCCAGGATCCAACCATTGCGCTGAGCGCTTCCGATTATCGTAAAGAACCCATTTTTCATCACAGGTAATGATTCGGTTTCAAATACCTTCATTATTGTGCCGGTTTAGTAATGTAACGCAGCAGTCGACGCGCGTTTGCCGGTTTGCTTCAGTCAATTCGTGAGGTACCCACCTTTCAAGCTTTTTAATCTTCCCAATTTGCTTCAAGTGAATTAAAACAGTTTTATCACTAACATCGCAGCCTGCAGCTAACTCGGACGTGGTTTGCGATGGATCCGCTTCCACAATAGCCTTCAACTCTTCATTATCAACTTGAGTCTCAGGCCGTCCACGGGGCTTGTTCTGCAGGTCGAAATTTCCAGAACGAAAACGTTGGAACCAAAAACGAACTGTGTTTTCTTTTGCAACACGACCGCCGTACACATCATTCACCCTTCGAGTTGTTTCCGCAGCACTAGTGCCACGGCGGAACTCATACTCGTAAATAATGCGATATTTTAAGTTTTCCATTTTGTAAAATGAGTGACGCAAACAGAAAAAAACAGAAGAAAAAAAACAAATGAATGACGATCATCGAAGCACAAATACATGAGTCTATAACTGTACAAATTTGAATTTGGAATTCCTTACCAAAGAGGAGAAATTTGTGATTAAAGTGGCCAGTACGAAAAACGCCAATTTCATATGTAAGGACCTAATATATACGTATTCTCTATTGATATAGAAACATATCTGCATATTTATTTTTGCGTTTTGAGATGTTTTTATTGTAGAATTTTACTGTTTTTTCCGTTTCCGGTGCTCGAATTGTGAACATCACTGTGACTCGACTCCCGATTTTGTTGTGTTTATAATCATTAAAACTGAACATCGAACATTGAAAACCACTCGAACTGTGAAAACAAGTGCTGGGACCGGGGTGGAGCATTTAATTACTGCGTGAAGACTTGGAGTTCTCCTGATAATACACCAAACAATATCACCAACTATTTCGAGGTTAGAATAATTGTTTTACGAACACCCACAATTTGTTAGTGTTGTTATGACATAAAATAAACAATTCTCCTGTCAACTTCTTGTGTGCGACTTCTGCCTCTGGGAAAATCTTCTGTCAACACCTGTCACCTTCACCGCTGTCACGTCAATCATCGGTGTTGCCAACTCAAGAAAAATAAAAACGCCAGTACAAGCACATTACTCATTGGGCTGCCAGCTTGGGTAAACAAAAAAACGCTAGTACTTGCCACACTTGTGAACCATGGAAGAACAATTCCAACTATTATTCGACAAAATGCAAATCGAAATGAAGAAACAAACAACAGAATTAAAGGACACAATCACCAACTCAATAATAAAGAAAATGGATGAAAAACTTCAGCCAATCATCGCAGAAAATGAAGACCTAAAAATTAAAATGGTAAATCTTGAGAAGGAGATTGAGTTTTTAAAAAGGGAAAGAAAGCAGAACAACATAATTATATTTAGAAAAGAGGAGGGCGGACAATCTACCTCTGATCTACTAAAGGAAGTGAAGGCCATCTTTAAAAATGACCTAGATATAAACATTGAAGAGTACGAAGTAAACAAAATCTACCGTATTGGAAAGGAAAAAACCGATGGTAAGCCGAGACCTATTCTTCTGTCGTTCGTTAATGAATGGAAAAAGGACGAAATAATGAGAAACAAAAAAAAACTTAAGGAGGTGTATATCACAGAAGATTACACCAAAGAAGTCTTGGAAAAAAGAAAACAATTACAAATTAAACTAACAGAAGAAAGAAAGAAGGGAAATTTTGCTTACCTAAAATACGATACACTCATAGTAAAGAAAAATAAAACAAATAATGAAGTGAAGAAAAGAGGAATGTCGAAATCACCAGAAAATAATACCCACCTACATAGGCAACAAACTCTTATGCCAGAGAGGACCAACAGATTGAATGCCTTCGACATGATGAGGAGTAGATCACACTCCTTGTCATCCACTGCTTCAGCAAATAAACAATAGCAACCAACAATCGGCAAACGGAAAACACAACAAACTAATAAAAAACATAGAAATAAGAATAAACACAACCCTCCCCCAAGCCGACTGGTCCTCGTGGGGGAAAATGACCAACACCCTCTAAAGATACAAAATAAGACACGAAAAGAGAATAAAGATATTTATGTAGCCACTATCAATTGTCGGTCACTAAGAACTCCTGAGAAACTGGAAGAACTTGAACTAGCATTGCGAGAAATAAAATGGGATATAATAGGTATTAGTGAAGTGAGAAGATTTGGAGAAGGTATAACGGACTATGGAAAATACATATTACACTACAAAGGAGAAACGCCTGGAAAGTATGGAGTCAGATTCATGATCAAAAAAGCTCTTGCTAACAATATAGAAGAATTAAAAGGAGTCTCAGAACGAATTGCCATCCTTAATATAAAACTACCAATACACGGGAAGAAAGAAGAAGAATGGTCGATCATCCAGGCATATTCACCAACAGAAACCAATAAAAAAGAAGACATACCCAAAACTGAAAAATTCTATGAAGACCTACAAAATACCATCAGAAACACACACAAAAACGTAATCGTCTTGGGTGACTTTAACGGACAGATTGGAATTCAAAAAAATGACGAAGAATTTACTGTCGGAAAATACGGACATGGAACTAGGAGCAAAAACGGCACACGTCTAGTATCATTTGCTCTAGAAAATAGACTGAGCATCCTAAATAGCTTCTACAAATCCTAAATAGCTTCTACAAAAAGAAACCCGCAAAAAAATGTACATGGACATCACCTAACGGACTTTACAAAAATGAAATTGACTACATCATGTCAAATAACATCAAAGTTTTTAAAGATATATCTGTTATAAACAATTTGAACTTCAACACTGACCATAAAATGGTTAGAGCAACATTGCTAGGGACACGGACCCCAAAAACAAGGAAATATCATATTAAAAATACAGGCATTGAATGCATAGGAAACACCGAGATGCTCCTTAAAAACCTCAGAACCGCAATCGACGACAATCTTAAAGAAGAAACAACAAAAGAAGATGAATATGATAGACTACTTAATCAACTTATAGCCAAAACAAAAAAAATAAATACAAATAGTAAGAAATCAGTCTCATCATAAATCAAACAGCTACTACTAGAACGCAAAGAACTTTTTAAACAAAGGAAAAATAAAGACAATCGTCAAGCAATAACAGAAATAAGCAAAAAGATAAACGAACAAATAAGAAAGGAAAGAAAAACAAAACGACTATCCACTTTGAAAAAACATATAGAACGAAGCGGAGGAATAAGAAAGGCACTAAAAGAACTAAATGACAAAAAAGACTGGATACCAAACATGAATCGAAAAGATGGCAGAACTACAGGTAAAAGATCTGAAATACTAAAAATCGCAACAGAATACTATCGCAACCTATACCAAAGTAATAATAAAAAACAACACACACAAAAATATAAAGTTGACACGGAAAACATTCCAGCTATTTTAAAAGATGAAACCATAAAAGCTATCAACTCCCAAAAACTAGATAAAGCACCTGGATCAGACCTAGTGACAAACGAAATACTCAAAACTACATTGCCAGTGATTGCTTCAAAACTAACATGCATATTTAATAAAATATTAGAAACAGAAAAAATCCCCAAAGACTGGACTAAATCAACTATTATTTTACTGCATAAAAAAGGAGATAAAGGAAATGTCGGAAACTACAGACCAATTAGTCTAATGTCAAATATTTACAAAGTTTTTTCAAAAATTATACTTCAGAGAATTACTAATGTACTAGAAGAGAACCAACCAAAAGAACAAGCGGGATTCCGTAGCAAATTTTCAACTCTGGATCACATACACACCCTAAGACAAATGCAACAAAAATATAAAGAATACAACAAATTCTATTACATAGGGTTTGTTGACTTCAATAAAGCGTTTGATACATTAGAGCACGAATACATATGGGATGCACTCGAAGAGCAGGGAGTACAAGCAAAATATATTCAAATAATCAGAAACGTTTAAACTAAGAGCACTGCGCAAATAAAACTAGAAACGACTGGCGAGGAGTTTCCCATCGAAAGAGGTGTACGACAAGGAGACCCTATTTCTCCCAAACTATTTTCTGCGGTTCTGGAGATGATAATAAGGAAACTGGACTGGACAAATAATGGCCTGAATATAAATGGCGAAACACTTAGCCACCTACGCTTTGCAGATGACCTTATACTATTCTCAGACAACCCAGAAACCCTAGAGTTAATGTTACAACAACTATCAGATGAAAGTGCGAATGCAGGCCTTACAATGAACATTACTAAAACAAAACTAATGACTAATTCTACACAAACAGATAAGATCCTAGTAAATAACGAACAAATTGAATACGTAGACGAATATGTTTACTTAGGATAACTAATATCTACAGAAGATTGCATGAGTAAAGAAATAGAGAGAAGAACAACTAATACTTGGAAACGCTTTTGGTCATTGAGTGAAGTAATGAAGAACAAAGACATGCCAATAAAGGAAAAAAGAAAACTCTATGATACGTGCATTATGCCATGTTTACTGTACGGCTGCCAAACATGGGCCCTGACCGAACAATTAGAAAGAGAGATCAAGGTCTGCCAAAATGGAATAGAAAGAAGTACAATAGGAGTTAGAAGACGAGACAGAGTGAAATTAGAAGAAATAAACAGGAAAACTAAATTTAGAAATGCACATATAACTTACAGACAATTAAAATGGCGATGGACTGGACATATGTTAAGAGAAAGAAACGAGAAATGGACAAAATTAATAACAGAATGGTACCCGAGAGATGGCAAAAGAAATCGAGGTAGACAATTTAAAAGATGGGAAGACGATATTAGGAAAATAGCCGGTCCACTATGGATCCGTGCAGCAAAGGACAAGACTATATGGAAATCCTTAGAGGAGGCCTATGTCGGAGGACAAGCTGTTACAGAAAAACCAACGTTTGCCGATGTAGACTATACACAAATACAAAATAACGAGTGTTAAATAAGGCATACTTTAAAATACCCTTTGTAAAACAGCAATAAAGGCTTATATTATTATTATTATATTATATTATTATTGTAGAATTTAACCATTGAAAAATTGATATTTTAAATCTCAATCGCAAAATTTCGAAACGCTACTCACATTGACTAGAGCGGACGTGACATCACTGTACGCATTTCTTCTTTTTTTATTCTGCTTGCTGCACCTTGATTTGACACTATTCTGCCCACTTGTCATTTCGTATTGTCGATTATTTTCAGTTTTTTCGGAAAACCTCTTTCCTGAGATGATCACTACCGAGGTCGTCACCAAAGGTTTTAATCAAGTGCGTACGTCGACGTCACATAAACATGGCGCCAATATGGCAGCGTTTTTATCACCCGAAAATGATTGTTGTTTTGATTTGTTTTTTTTACCTTGTTAGTGCGAAATTCAGTGAGCGTCTTATCATTCCTCGGTTAAATAAAGACCTAAAGAATCGATTAAAACAATAAAAAAAATCGATGCATATACCCTATTACATAATCCGCAATAAAATATTATTAGGTAACTAGGATTATCAGCGAATTCACCTATATTCATTATTAAAAAAACATCTAAGCGTCCCTTAATATAGCTGTGTGGTAGGCTTAGAATTTGGACCACCTCATCTCTTCCTGTGGGTGTAGTAAGAAGCGACTAAGGGATATACACCGGGGAGGCAGGCAGCAGCTCCGCGAACAATTCTACCACTGAACTGTGATTCCCAACCTGCATGCCCAGCGTGGGAATTAAGGGCATTAGATAAACGTCAATAAGGTGCTTATAGGAGGCCTGCGTCCGGCAGTGGATCAATACAGGCTGCTGAGGTTGAGGTATAAGGTATAAATTGAGGCAATCATGATGGAGTATATGGCTCAGTTAACACTGATCTTAGCGGTCGACAACGATGCGAGGAGACGTCGTCGCTGCCATCAAGATGCGGCGACGACGGCGCTGCGGGCTGAGTCGCTCACAAGACGCATAGGGCCCTCTTTTTGATCTCAATTTCTCACCTCAATTGAAATACTTTTTTCAATCTTTTAATAGAGCTTTTTAAAGCTACTGGTCTTTTAGATTTGTTCCACATTCACCCCATAGAGTTTTGCCCTATATAAAATTCCGCGTTTGCCCCATATTATATTCCTTGTCTGCCCCGAAGAAGAAAGAAGAAGCCCCCAAGTTCTCCAATTTATGAGGTCTCGTTTCGCCAGTCTGATTAACAATTGGTAGAAGCATTGAAATATTTTTGATGGTAAACAACGTAAATTATGTTATTAAATTTTTAGCATACAACTTTGAGTAAAAAATAAATTTCTGGGACTAAAAGATTGCCGGAACGCAAATGTCAAATGTAAGGTGTAAAATTATTTGTCAGCAGTCTGACACTGAAAGTGCTCGCCGCGTTTCTGCCGGCCGCTGCAAAAAAAAATCCATGCATATACCCTATATGCATGGATTTTTTTTTATTTGTTATGATTATTTAGGTTAATACATAAACGAAAAAAAATATAAAACCCAAAAAAATTAAATTATTGAGGTAAAAAACTAAAAGTAAAATTACACTCAGTTTCGGGTGATAAAAACGCTGCCATGTTAGTCATTGCATTTTAAGACGTCACGGATCATCGAGTTCCTAAAATGAGTCAAAACTTCATGCCCATACAAAAATGTTCAACTAAGACGTCACGCTTCACGTGCCAATAGCGTTGCGTTTAGACATTTTGCTATTGAGACTTAAAATATCTACTTTTCAATGATTAAATTTCAAATAAAAACATCATTAAATACAAAAATAAATATACAGATATATTTCTATATTAATAGAGAATACGTAAAAAAAAAAAAAAAACGTTTGGTACTCGGGGACTGCCGCGGTAAAGCTATTGCAATGCCATCTAGAGGCGAGTTGCTGAACTAAAGAGACAAACGTCAAGGTTTTTTCGTTACGGAATTTCTGGATTCGGTCCCCGCGCTCAAGGCCCGCGATAGAAGCTATGCAATAGCTTAATTGGCTATTTTGAAGTCACATGCATATACCCTATTCCGGTGTGACTTGAGCCTTAGTAGCATGCCTGGATCTAAATTTACAAATGTCCAAATGCTTTTTACTTTTTACAGTGCAACCGAAGTCTGTAGTTTCAGTAGATAATGGCTCAGGTTGTAAATCTTTTGTAATGGCGAAAATAAACACAGAAACATTCATTCGATTGTTGTTTTTAATGTGTCCGCGTTTTGAGAGCAGCTTATAATCCCGTTTGAATTTAATGTTCTGTGGTACTTATCGAGCTGTTTTTAACGTTTATTTCTGTAGATTTTCTTGTTAAAAGTATACTATAACTTGAACTTAAAGCACATTGTTTGATTGTTTGTCGACAACGCGTGCAAATTGGTAAATACTACTACTATACACGCTTTGAATATATTGCAACATTTAAATCCAAAGGTTTATTTATTTTTATTTTTATTATTAGTATAAAGTGTGTGGCTACGTATAAATTCTTATTTCTTATTTTTTTAATTGGGATCCACATAGTTCGCAGTTAACTTTACATACTTTGTGCGAACGCGAAAAATAAAATAAAAACGTCAATAGTTGTTAGCTAAAGTAAAAACCTAGATATTATCAACAAATTTTTTTTTGTACGTTTTAATATAATACGTAGGTATAACAGTCAAGCACAATGAAGGGAACACAAAATTATATGAGGACAAGCCTCTTAAGGCTCCAATTAAATAGTTGAAAAAATACTAGATCTAAATCTCAGTAATCACGGGATCCCCGTGGTTAATAACAAAAATCACATAAAATTCATAAAAACTTCCTTGGTGGTCGCAAACACAGGTAATAAAAAAGATTACGACACAAAAAATCATGAAAGTGCCCTGTTTTGCACCTAATTTCGTCTAGATCTCAGGAACCCCGCGGTCTATAGAAAAGATTTTTGTTTTGATTCGTAGGTTTTTAGGCATTACTAATTATTTGAGTCCTCGGTTGGGTTCTATCATAAGTTTCTTGTAAATATAAAAAAAATATCATATTTAGCCTACGCTGTTGTGTGATGTTTGATTTCTATCCCACGGGAACTGATTTATGGGATAAAAAGTAGCCTATATTTTATTCTAAGATTAGAATTACTTGTATTTAAAATTTCAACCTGATTCGTTCAGTAGTTTTGGCGTGAAGAGGAAACATCCATCTATACATCCATCAAAACTTTCGTATTAATAATATTTATTTTTTAATTTATTTGATTGTAATTTAAGTTTTTTATTTTAGATGTTAAACTAAAATAAAATTAAAGAAATCAATACCTACTGTACAATAATAATTGGTTCCTACTTAAGTCAGTCCTGGATACTTTAAATTATTCTGGCTGACTCTGAATGCATCTGGCCAATATTAGAATAGATCCAAACTTCTGAAACGTTCCACTCAACTCAAAACAAACATCCATTCAAAATACGACCGAAATCACTTTAATACCAACTCATAAAAACATTTTACCGGACGAAGTTGGTCATAGAACTCATTATTCCATGAGTCTCATCCGAGCACCGAAGTTTTTCCTTTCGAAACCGCAGAGACCAGCTGCAGCTTCTTGCCAAGTAATTATACGTATTTCGAAGCATAAGCCTTTGAATTTGAAAAACTTTGGACAACTTGGATGGTTTTCAATATGTAAGTAACGAAATGCTTGAGGTACTCGCAATAAAAATGCGAAAATACATTGCCCATGACATTACTATTATAGGTTAATACCATGTTAATACCTATTAATAAAAAGCCTAATAATTGAATTGAAATCGAGCTTACAAAAGAGCTTTTTCCAGGATTTACAGTTGCATTTAGACTGTTTAATCTTGAGCAATCAGAAGAGTAACATGATTAAACCTCGAACTCTTTAGATAAAGTGTTTTAATAACCTAGGTGTCAGAAACCGGTGTTGTTTTAGAATTTTCATACAGGTGTAGATGGAAGGATGGAACGTTTTTTAGAATGTGCACGGCAGATTACTATGGAACCTGATATAATCTATACGACCGGTGATGTCGGATTTGGTAAAACAAACCGCGTTCTGGTATATTTTATAATAATACCTTTAAATGACAGCACACAGTTTTTCAAAGGTAAACTGAGGTGGTGTTAAAACAATGAAGAACAAATTAATATGGACATTATAGTAGAGCATTGATCAGCAAATAATTTTAGTGATTTTTGTAAATCAACCAAAAAATTTAATGTGCAGCCTGGTCTGCCTGTAAGCGTTGAAGGTGTGAGTGACAGTAAGGGCATTGCTTATTTATCTATAGACCATTGCAGAGTAAGCTCGGTTCATTGTCAGCAGCAGGGGATGATAGAGCCAGCATGACCAGGAAGGTCTACCAAGTTACTACTGAGCAAATTGCTACAATTATAAATAAAATGACAAAAGGTAAGTCTCCTGGTCATGACGACCTCAGCATAGAACACCTTAAGTATGCGGGGCCCCAGTCTACTTCTCTCAGTTTTGTTTGGTGTATGCTTTGTTCACTCCTATTTACCTGAAGATCTAATGAAAACCACTGTGGTACCCATTGTTAAGAAAAAGACTGGTGACCTATCTGATAAATGTAACTTTAGACCAATATATATACCCATCACACTGTCCGTAGTACCGGACAGTGTGATGGACTCAGAACTTGACAAATATTAAGACCTACATGGTGCACAGTTTGGCTTCAGAAGGGGCCTCTCAACTAAAAGTGCGATTCTGAGTCTAAAACACACTGTTCAAATTATTGAACAGTGTGTTTTAGACTCAGAATCGAAGTGAGCGTGGTACGCTAATAAAATAAACAATGTTAGATGGGCGGGCGTATTTTCGGAGACCTACGGGTTGGAGTGCGGGGTGAGACAAGGTGGGTTGAGCTCACCCAAGCTCTTCAACCTGCACGTGTCGGCTGCTCAGTTGATAACGTTTGTATGAACAATATCAGCTATGCAGACAACATGGCGCTGCTGTGTCCAACGATCAGTGCCCTCCGAAAACTGATGTCTATCTGTGAAGAGTACGCCATTAAGCATAAACTTGTGTACCACTTCAAGAAGAGTTAATAACTGGTATTCAAGGCCGCAGGTAATGTTCCAGCGTCAGTCCTAAGCAAACACTCAACAATCTTGAGCTAAATAGAGTATATAGTCTTAATTTCTGTGAAATGTTTTAATATGTATGCTGTGTAACCGATGTACATTGTCTGAATAAATAAACTTTTTATTTTATTTTTTATTCATTAATACGCTTTTATCACCTGCGAGTTGTGGGTTCTCAAGATAGTTCTGTGGTGGATTACGTTTTCCGAGTGCTCATTTTTTCGCATAAAGGTAAGTATTCGGAAATGATACCTAGCTACATTTTTTAGACCTTTGCATGTTCCGAAAAAAAGTATTCGAGTCGAGTCGTGTTTTTAATTTTTCAATTATTACTTGCCTAGTTGATGTCTACATAATTGTTCAACAAAAACAATTACAATTATTGAAAATTTATTCAAAATCGCAATAAAATTATCTTATCGTGTAACTCTAGTATTTTATTATGCAAAACAGATTGCCTATTCGAATTTTGAATTGCCTATTAGGACACTAAACAAGAGCTATAAACATAATTGACTTTAAAATTGTAGCAATTGTAGGTCTGATAGTCTTATCATCGTTATTTGTAGGTAGTTGTTTAAAATTAGATAAAAATCTTCGTTTAAATTTAATACTATAATATAGTTTATTTAACAAATAGTTTTCATATTTCGGAACATGTATAGTATTCAAAAGATAGCATGAATAAATGGCGCTAAATTGCAGCGCTATAGAAGTTCGATGCAATTTTACAGCTTTGAGATAATTTTATTGTAAACATTGTATTATTTTAAGGTATTATATTTTAGACTGTTTAACCGACTTCAAAAAAAAAAGTTTCTCAATTCGACTGTTTTTTTATATTTGTTGCCTCAGCACATTTGACTGGGTGGTCCGATTTTCATGATTCTTAGCTTATTTGAAAGCTGGGTTTATTTGAAAGTGCTACCCGTGTGGTCCCATTTTAATTATGTCCTGTTCTGACAATGGCATCCATGAAAAAACTTTATAATTGAAGTCGGTTTATAGCATTTTAAAACAAAATCAATTATTTTAGACGTTTGAATATCATCCATGTCTAGCACTACCACTTGTCGAATCAAACAAGCCAGAATTGCATGTATATAAGCCGTATTATTTCAGAGTTCCTTAGGCAACCTTCCAACATTTTCATCAGATCAGCGAGATCAGCTCAATGGCATCACAATATTGTTATCATCATAATCAATCCATAATTAGTTCACTGCTGGACATAGATCTTCAATAATGAGCGTCACAGCGCCCTGTCTTCAGCTTGCTGCACCCAGCATCTGCCTGCAGTCTTTCGCAGGTTAAGATGACATCCCACCTGGTCGGAGTGCGCCCTACATTACGTTTGCTGAATCGCAGTCTCCGCTCAAGAAAACGTACAATATGGTATTGTAATTTTTACATACGCATGCCAAATTTCGACACAAACGAAAATCGGTAGCCTTTAGCTTGCATGATATGAAATTATGATATGATAAATGAATATACGCCGCAGGTGAAACAATGTAAAAGCCCTATACGACAGACCAACATTAATTTTGAAACCCAAAAAATACATATAGCTCATCGCGTTCTTCCAAAGAAAAATGAAGGAAAACAGAACAACGTTGATAGAGGTCACAATTTATTGCTACCATTTTCAGACCAATTCTTGCATTTGTACGAATCTGATAAAGAATCCCTAGGCTGTTTGGGACGACAATTGCCGATGTGTAACGAAGATACCCGAACGCTATAATCACGTGTTCAGATGGAGCGATAGGAAAGAAATTACCAGAAGCAATCTGCTAATGGAATCCCTCCAGGATGTACGTAGAGCTTTGTCGGTGTAGTGATTGTTATGACATCTGCAAGGTTAATAAGGACTTAGTAAGTAGCCATACCGAATGCGTGTTCCTTGGGATTGGTTGTTTTCAGACTGGAATTAAGAATTCAAGCTAAAGAGTCAGAGAGTCAGAGTCAAATCGTTTGTTTCTTTAGACTTACAAAATAAGCACTTAGACAAGTCAATAAAACTCAGACACGCACCAGCTACATAATATAGAATTACTCAAAGAGTAATTTGGGAATAAGCAAGGAATAGCGTTTTTTTTATTAATATGGCTGACAGAGTCTTGTGACTATAATGGTTTTGGCAGAAAATCAGCGCCTTTCTATCTGTCTATTTTATGCTGAGCCAAGACCTTTTTGCTGCTGTAAAACACAGTACACTCTTTTGAAAAATATGTTATGTAATTTAATTGTTTTTTTCCCGTGCCTACTCTAAGTTAACTATGTAGGTAATACTTTTATGTCTGTTTTGTACTGTGTAAGTAGCAAATAAATGTTTGTCTGTGTCTATGTCTACAGAGAATTCTTGTAGCTAGTATGAAGTGATGCGTCATCTCGGCTTTCTATAGTTCTCGTGCTTGTGTTAGTGCTATATGTTTACTAATTTGTTTCTTGAGGAAACAGTTGAACTACATTCATGGTAGTTTTTTGTTTTCTCTTAAATAATAAAACTAATAATCATTTATTGTTCTCTTCACACGATGAGCTTACATTTAGAACTAGTATTATGATGAATCTTTGCATAATGTTCAATAAGTTATTAACTTGATAGTCTGTTAAAAATTAATCCAAGTTGCTTTGATTTGCGAAAGAGCCTTGACTTGCTTTAGACAAATATTTCTGCTCAATGACAAATATTTCTTGACGAATAACATTACACGTCTCACCCACTCAAACGTTACCGTCACTTTTGAAAATAAAGTTATTGCACACTCAATGTAAGGCGCATACCCGAGCCAATATGACAGCGCCACCTTTTTTATCATATTGTTACGTTTAACACAGGAAATTTGAAAAATCCATCGTACAGTTTGTGGTGTCTATTTTAATATTTCTGTAATAATTTTATCTTATATAGTTTAGGAAGAGATGCGAAAATAGAGTTTTGTGGTCAAAAAGCGCAACTTTGTAAGCTAAGCTTCGTAACTGCCTAAGCTTTACAAAATGAAACTATTGCAGAGGCATTAATAAATAACGTATAATACATAGATACCACAAACTATACGATGGATTTTTAAAAAAATCCTGTGTTTAACGTTCTAATAAGATAAAATAGATGGGGGCACCACTTTCACTGGTGTATTCGCCTTAAGTAAATATACCACCAGTGGATTATACACATACACCCCATCTCTACACCCCCGCCTGGTTAGTCATTGGCAATTCTGTTGCACACCGCTAATACCAGAATTTCCTCACCAAAGCGTGCATACTAGATGCAGATAGTCTAGCCAGTTGTCACGTAACCTAGACAGAGCTCTTAGTTTGAAAGGAAATTGACCCCGGTCCCTGTACGTGCTTAGAATGCTGACACGGAATATAATAGCTGGAGTAATTCGGAATGTGATTGACGTGAGGAATCTGGGTGGAATGAGGCAAAATGAGGTGCACTGATTACACGTTTGAATGTTTCTATGGATGTGTGCGGTTTTGGCAGGATTTCTCTATTTGTGTGGGAATTGAGTGGGGCTGGTTGGTGTGGCTAGAGTTAGTGATAATGTGTCTTGACCTATATTGATTTTTCGTGACGACTGTACTTTTGACATCTTGGCCGGCAAATAAATTCGCTTCGAGATGGCTCGCTACGTAACAGGAACATTCTGGGCTATGGTTTTCCAGAATCCGTGAGAAATCAAATTGTTTTAAATTTTTATCTGACACTAAATTTTGGTTCACGAACAGTGATTGTCATTTTGCCGCTGTTATTTATCTAAAAATGTTTTAAATGTAATGAATAAATCATGATATATGCTACAAGTAATTATCTTGTCGGGTTATGGGTAATTAAAGCCATGAGGGACTTTATTCCTTTGAAAACTGTTTTTTGTTATAAATTTTAAGGATGAAGACGTATCCTAGAAAATACTTACTAGTTACTTATGTTTCGCAATTGGAAAATCTAAAATAGTCAGGTGGAATACTTCTTGTACGATCTACTCCAAAGGAAGATATCGTGTACTCAAAGATCTCGCAGCAGCTAAGTAGGATTAGATGTGCTTTGTTCGCAGCCTTGCATATCATTGCAGCTTGTACCCAAATTTTGCGAATTAATTTGGTCGTGGAACAGTTAAGAAGATGAATAAAAAAAAATGCTCTTTGAATAGATCCTTTGGTAAAACAATAATAATAAAAGTATTCCTTAGGCAATTACATGCTACATATTGTAGCAGTAGCCGTGTCGGCTGTCACATTGACGGTGTCTGCATCAACAACATAAGCTATGCAGACGACATGGTGCTGTTGAGCGCATCCACGTGTGGTCTCGGTAAACTACTAAAGATTTGCGAGAGGTACGCTACTGAACATGGACTAAAATATAATGTGCAAAAGAGTGAATGCATGGTTTTCCAGGCCAGAGGAAGCTGTCCCGTAAATAACATACCGCCCATAAAGTTATATGGAACTCCATTAAAGCAAGTTAGAGAATTTAAGTACTTGGGACATCTCTTAACCTCTGACCTGAAAGACGATGCAGACATTGAGAGAGAACGGAGGGCGCTGTCTGTAAGAGCGAACATGATAGCCCGCAGGTTCGCTCGCTGCTCTAGAGAGGTAAAAACAACGCTTTTTAAAGCATATTGTTCTAGTTTTTACACATGCAGCCTGTGGGTGAATCATACGCAAAAACAGTACAGCGCCCTACGTGTGCAGTATAATAACGCATTCAGGGTGCTGATGGGGCTGCCCCGGTTCTGCAGCGCGTCAGGGATGTTCGCCGAAGCGCGCGTGGACTGTTTCTACACCACCATGCGTAAGCGGGGAGCATCTCTGGTGCGCAGGGTCCGGGCCAGCTCCAACAGCATTCTGAGCGTGTTCGCTAGTAGGTTTGACTGCATTTATATGTTTCACTCTTCAAGGATGCACGCCTATACTAATAATAATAATATAATGTACAACATTGCCAAATAATTATTGTTTTTTCTTGTTTTGATTGTTGTGTTGCTGTGTTCCGATTTGACTCTGTTAATTAAGCTGACTATTTGATTATATATATTATGTACCTACCAATTTAGTGTAATCTATGGACCTATGTATGAAGTCTGAAATAAAGATTTATTATTATTATTATTATTATTATTATTGATAATAATGCGCATAAAATACTCGTAGTCTGGAAAAATACATCCTACACTATGTTTATTAGGAAATAAAGCTAGCGAATCCTAGGGATAAATAAAAGGTTTTTCTATTTCACCTTCACTCTAGCGTTTACGTCCGAAATAAAGCATGTTTCTAGTTTAACATCGACCTAGCATTAACGTCCAGTACGTCTAGTATGAGTATGCAAAACACCAAACCGGAAAACTTTTCGCGATCGTGACTGTTAACTACCACTTTGGTATTTGTTTTATTAAAGTCAAGTAAAATCAAAAAAGTTTTTGGCTTCCATGGGAATAAAACCCGCATTTTCCTTCGGAGAAATTACTCATAATGTTAAATTAAAATAACCAAAAATCTTTTTATTTTTGTTTTCGAGGGACTTTGAATCATTTTTAGTCCCGTATTGTTACAGAATAACTACTAACCTACTGCTTAAAACGAAATTATATCTAAAACACACTTTTTGAGCCAAGATGCTTTAATTATTTCAAAACCTATAAATTCAGTTAGTAAGAAACTATTGGATCATCGTTATACTTACCAACTCGATTATAGTTTTAGATTTGGAGCGATTTATTTGACTTATTGCATCTTGGCTTAACAAGTTTCTACACCACCTAGTGATAGTTAACTTTTACGATGTCGAATAGCTTTTTCTTGTATTGGATCGCATTCATTCATGATTGAAAATTTCGTCTCAGTAGCGACGCTGCAAGGTGCTAATATATATCGTATATAAGAAAACGATAACTTCTAAAGTTTCGTAAACTATTAATAACTCATTATAAGGCCTCAGAGTCTAGCCGAATGTGTGTCAGGCAACAAGCTGGTATGCTGAGTAGTAAATGACTTTCATCCTTGGACGAATTGTGCTATTATGCAATCGTGAAAATCTCATTTCATCTCATTTTGACGTTTGAGTGAGTATGGAACGCGTCTGTGAGATTCTGCGAAATTGCAGGCACGTCTCGCTTCGTAGCAAGTTCGTAGTAGAACCGCTACGACACGTAGCACTTGCTACGAGATATGAAAGGACTGTGTATTTATTGGTAACTTTGTAAATACCAACTTTTTAGCTTTAGCTTAGCTTTACAAATTTCGAGAAAGCATACTTAGAGAACTATAGAATAACGTAAAGCGCTATTATTGGTAACAAACGGTTTAATGGTTACAATGTATTTTTTTTTGTAACGGGAAAACAAAATCTATTTAATTACTGATTAAACTTCACTTCATTGTATAGAACAGTCGCTTCCCGCTGCCAATATGTCCCTCTGTATGCTTAGGTCTTTAAAACTACGCATCGGATTTTGATGCGGTTTTTAAATAAATAGAGTGATTTAAGAGGTACGTTTATAAGTATAAAATATCTGCATTGTACCCGTGTAAAGCCGGCGGGTCGCTAGTTCTCTGATAAAACAAATACCAATATTTTGATGCAAGTAAACTTAAATTAAATTTACAATGCATGGGTTTGGGACCTAAAACGTTAATTTATTTTGTTTAAAGATTTGCTGTGTAGACAAAGCTGCCAAAAATGAATGGTGGAATCATTAATTTATTAAAATACTAGCTGCGCCCCGCAGCTTTGCACGCGTTGTTCCTATGGAAACGTTTAAAGGTGATTCTTATCCCACGAGAACAGATTTACGGGATAAAAAATGCCTATTTTTTATTGCAGTATTAGAATTACCTGTATGCAAAATTTCAGCCAGATCCGTTTAGTAGCTTTGGCGTGAAGAGGTAACAAACATCCATCCATCCATCCATCCATACATCCATACAAACTTTCGCATTTATAATATTAGTGTGATGTGATTCCCATGAATTAAAAAAATAACAGTTAATTTCTGAATACAGGGAAATGCAAAACAAATAACCGCGCTCAGCAATCAAAGTTGCGTTTTAAGGAAACATCTCATTTCAGCAATAACGTTCAAAATGCCGGCAAATTGCCTATTTCGAATTTCTGGATAAGCATCCATAATTATACGTTATAGTTTACAAGACCTATGATTTAAGTTTTTGCTCGTTTGAAATGAAAATTTTTGAATTAGATTTATAATGATGGTGGTAGCAATTAAAAATATTTAATGAACTATGTAACATATAGAACTATGGACAGAACGTGCCTGTTCCATAATTGTAATAGTACAATAGTGTCGATTCTGTTGTTTTAGAATTTCTTACTAAAATTTTACGATTTCCTAACTTTCTATGCTATTTTGACCTACAAATTATGGTACTCTATACAGCTATATTAAAACGTTTTTGAAAATCGCAAAACCTCTCTTGAGTTCAGTAGTTGGATGTTGCTGTGAACACTTTTTTTTAATATGTTATTTCAAAATTCCTCTTTACATGGGTCTAACAGTCCATCCATTTGGATGAGAAATTGTTAAGAAATTTAAATCGATACCAGTTTAAAATCGACCAATTTTAATCATCACTTAATTAGATGCCTGCTAAAATTTGAAGACGTTTCTCACCATAGCTAAAACGAAATGCAAAAAATAGGGTTTAAGCTGCTTGTAACTAAGTTTGTTGTTTTAGATCTATCAATTTTATTTTAATTTTATTTTTTTTTTTAAACTAAAATGTTACGTAAGGTTTATAAGTAAGGGTATTAAGGGGTAGTAAGGGTTATATCTTTTTTAACTAAGTTGAGTTGTTTTGTCTGTCAGCTTAATTTTAGAGCTGCCATCCTAATTTTATTATATTATATAGAATTGTCGATTTTATGAGTAGAAAAATCTATATAACACTAGACCAGTCATAATGCCTTTTTTCCGTCCATAGTTAAACGTCGGATGAAACCGAACACGGAGGATTAAGTCTAGGTCCAACTACTTATGGGCAAATACCTCCTCCCAAATCCAAACAATACCAAAATTCAATAAAATACCTAGCTCATACTAAAATTCTCTTTATACAAGCGAAAACAAAAGCTGTACAAAATATTTGCAAACTTTCGTGATAAAAAGTTTTAAAACTCGTTTTTAAAAGAATACTCTAAACGATTCTCACTCAAAAGATAATTTCTCAAACAGCTTTCTGAAACTTACATTATTCGCGGTGAATTCTTTTCAAGTGCCTTTTCATTTCATTTGTTATACTTTGTACCTACTTGGTAAAAGAAAAAGAATTATCAATAAATATTAACTCTACCAAAGCATTTAAACATAGGTTTATCTTACATGCACTGTTGCAATATTACGGACTAATATAATTAATTGATCTCTTACTTAACACACGATAACAATGATAACGAACTGAGTATGCGAGAGCGAAAGTCTTCAAGAACGAGATGCCATCAAAAGTTGACATTGACAACGACATTCTTATGACAAGGCGGGAAATATAAATAACATTTTACATAACTATTCATGACGACCTCTGTGGCGCAGCGGGTAAAGGTCCGCGTATGACGCAAGAGGTTGCTTCAATTCCCGCCCCGGGACAAATGTTCAGATATGTAAATAGTTTTCAGGGCGTTCTTGAAAAAATATCTGTGTAAATGTATGGTTTATCCATTTTGAATGAAGCATGTTAGTAAACAAAGTACGACACAAATAACAAAATCTCACTTGCTTGGCGTCGAGTTTCAGATATAATTGTAAGCAATTTTTACTGAAGGAAGGATCTAAAATCGACTAGTAATGTAAATTACGTATAAAAGGACGCCCCAACAAAGTGAATTTTAGGTTAAGTATGGGCGGTTTGTTTACGTTTATGGTCCATTCAAAATGGATATTGAATTAATTGAATCAGTTGAATTGTATCAGTTATCAAGTACCTACCCATAACACAATCTCTGCTAAGCTTGGGGCTAGAAAATGCTGTGTAAATTGTCCAGCATGATTTATCATTTATTTATTTACATGCTAGACCATAAAATCATTCCTCTCATTCTAGTTTCTAAGATATAAGATTATTATTTATGATTATTACTATATTTAACTACCAAAAAAGAAGGAAAAGGTGCTATCGAGAAGATATATGTATAGGCTTTTTATGGTCTATCTATATATATGACTAGCTAGCTGCGTGCTAATATGAGAAGGATAAACCATTTGACAATTTTGTCCGTAATTGTTAAAATTCTTTTGACCACAATCTCACAAAATGAAAAGTGGCATTGTGGCCGACGATACACAAAGGTCTAAAATATGCCTGTTTTGAAGACAAAAACAAATCAGCTGTAAACCAAAGCCCTAAAATGTTACTAATCTTGGGTTTTCATCATCATTTCAAACTAACATAATGGTCTCTCAAAGAAAACTGAAGGACTAAACTTACGGAAACAAATAAAACACAAGGACTCTGTGTAAAATAACGATTCAATACGCTATTCTAAACCCAATCTACTTTAAATTTCATACGACAGTCCGTCTAGAAGTTGAAACTAATTTTGCGGTTCAGCGGTGCCATTTGCGCACAGCTAACTTCACTGCAAACTGATTTTCTTAGAACGAGTACTCGTAACAGTTTGGTAGATGGCTACGTGACCCCCCTACACAGTCTGCAGGGTGAGCGCGAAATGAAACGAAAATTGTGTTTACGTTTCGTTTTCGATAAACTTCATGTTTATCGAAAACGAAACGTAAACATAATCACGAAGAAATATCACAATTAATAATTCCTTCAAAGCGATGAAGGAATTATTAATTGTGGTTTCTCTTTGTACTTGCTTATGGAATACTAATATTCTTTTTGTTTTACCAAGGACCTATTCAAATTATTCTGGGAAGTGTCTCATCTTCAAAAACCTACCTCATCAGCATTATAATATTTATTGTAAAATGTTAGACAACTTTATTTTATGTTTAAGTAAGTTCAATAAAAATGTTTGTAGGTAATATGGTATGTAGTGTAAATATATTTGTTTTCCTGTTAGAAATAGATTTATTCATTGCCACCACCGTCTTTTTTATTTTAACATGTCCGATCCATCCCAAGATTGCATGGAAGAGATCGCTCTCGGCGATAAGGCCACCACACCGTTTATACTTTTTAAGTTTTTTGTAGGTTTTTATTTTTTTGTTTTTTGTGGCATATGGTAATAACTTAAGTGTTATTAACATAACTTAAGAACATTTTTTAAAGAAACTCCGAAAGATCTATCTAGCATTCGGTTTACTGCTAATTGGATGGTGACTGGTCATCGATCAGGTATTTCGCGAGGGCCGGCGAAAACTTTGATCGCTGGGACTGGTCAAACAAAAGAGTTTTAGGTACGGTCTACGAGTTGTACTACGTTCTTACCATGGTAGTGGTAATGTTTTGGAAGATGTTAAAGTCGTCAAATGTCATCTTTACAAAGATCTATTAGAACCGTAATAATATGGTATCCATTTTAGGGTACTTACACCCATTTTTTAAGTGTCGCAATCAGATTTTATTGGGCTAATATTTGGTACGGAACCCTTCATGCGCGAGTTCCACTCGCATTTGGCCGATTTCTTTTTCTCTATTTGCCGTCATCAACAGAAATGAAAGCATTAGAATGAGAAGTAAAATAGATCCATAGCTGCTCGTTGCGCCATTGTTTGGGGGATTATCGTGAAACACTCCTGAAATACCGCGCAAAAAATATCGTAACGTACATTTTGTTACGTTCAGACTAAACCACTGTGGGTGGATTAAAAATATATTGGTAGCATTCGCTGTTGTGGTTATTGCAGCTAGTTTTGCTAATAGTTTCGAGTAATCGAATCTAGCTCTGTGCTACAGCGGATTTTAAACAAAATTACACTGTGGTCGTAGAAATTGGTATTCTGTTTGTAGTTTTGTTCGAAACTGGTTTTTGTGATAACGAAACGGTGGGGAATACAGTGATTGTTTTTATTTGTGCTGAAAATTACATAACAGAATAATGTTGGATATTCTTTCCACTGACACTCGTTAGCTACTGATGCAACAACATTTTAAAGATTCGCAGTAAATGATCTCGTCTATTCTTCTATTCTAGTATCAATTATAATTTGCTGGTTGCAAATTGGACAGCAAAATAAACAATAATGTATGTTAAATGTAAAGCAATATGTGACATAATTTACTATTACAATTAAAGTGTTAATATGTTGCTCCATTTTCTAGTTTTAGCCTTTCCAATCGGAAATTTCTAACAAATCTTTCTCTCAAAAAGAATCCCGTGAAAATACTGCGTTACAAATTAGCCGAAGCAAACTGCTTTATGGACTCCTTTTAGTATTACTACGCGGAGTATTCTTGCAGAGTATGTACAGGTATGACTGTGTATGTTATTTGTAGAGTTCGAATTCAAACTTTTACAGAATCAGTCTGCTGATTTCTCATCTATATTGGAATCGGCCTATAAATAAAAGAACTATAAAATCGACGCACGTTTGACAAAAGACAAACAGTGAGCGTAATCGAGGCGCACGGAATCTCGACAAATGGTAATGCGTCTGTAGGGATTATTTTAGTAATATCGTTTATTTCCGATGGAGAAAGCAGACGTCAAAAACAACAGCAGGGGGGTTATGCTCTATGACCAATTCAACGTCTGACACAGTTACGTCAAGATATCGTCGGGGAATGCCCGCCGATATCTTGACGTATCTGTGTAAGCCGTTGAATTGGTCATAGAGCAAAACCCCCCAGATGAACTTGTCAGAATCATGAGGTCGCTTTCGGTGTAATAGCAGCTCATCGTGATGAAAGCGCCGAGCCTATAATCCTCACCCATTAAGCACTCATTGTGGAAGCGATCCCGAGGCTCTTTTTACGAAAAATCATTTCTCGTAATTAAACATTCTGTTTTCGGATTATTGGATAACGAGGAGCGAGTGTTTTGTGAGTCGATTCTTTTTATTTATTGACACGGAAATCCTTTATTAATACGGAAATCCTTTAATAATACTTGTCAGCGATTGCAGAGAATCCGGATGAACATTTCCTGCTGTCTAAATGTCTGAATACCTACTCCTGTTTTCTCCTTGCCTGCTGTCTTAGTAATTTTTTTTCTTGGGAAGTTACTTGACCTGAATCTATACCTCAAGTATACATTTATAAGATTCAGGTTCTAAGAGAAAAAATGTATAAATATTAAATAAATAAATAATGCTGGACAATTCACACTGCATCATTCTAGCCCCAAGTTGAGAGCTTGTGTTATGGGTACTACATAATTGATATAGGTACGTAATACAATACGCTACATAGATAGATATTTTTTAGTATACATAAAAAACATCCAGAACGCCCTGAACAAATATCTGCAGATCGTAAACATATTTGTCCCGAGGCGGGAATCGTAACCGCAACCTCCTACGTCGCAGGTGGACCTTCGCCCACCGCGCCACAGAGGTCGTTGAATTATTGAATTATTGAATACAAAAACATTAAGATTAGGTATATAATACCTCTAGATATAATTTTAAAATTCAGGCATTAAATATACAACAATAACCTGTGATAAGTAATCCTTTCTCTTAGAAAGTTACATGACCTGAATCGACATATTATAGAGGTACCTCTTTATATATATATCACAGGTTATTGTTGTATATTTAATGCCTGAATTTTAAAATTATATCTAGAGGTATTATATACCTTATCTTAATGTTTTTGTATTATGTAGCCATAACTATAGATATAATGTATATTCGAATATTGTGCATGTATGTATGTGAACTCCTAAAATCAATTATAAACAATTGCCGTGATTTACAGAGATTTCTTTTTTGATTGATTTGAGTTTTCCACAATGTTTGTTAGAGGACCTTAATTATAACCGACTTTGAAAAAAGAAGGAGGTTCAAAAGGAGAAGTAAATTTAATTTCCTAGGAACTTGTATTTGTCCTTGCAAAACTTTAAAACCACTGTAAATAAAGAGAGTCGGTTTATCAAATAATGTTTATGTTATTGAATGAAAAATGTTATTAGCAACATTAACCCTATTAAGTTCTGTCGTAAAATTATTTTAATTGATGGTTTAAAATATATAAATAAATAAATAAATAATGCTGGACAATTCACACAGCATTATCTAGCCCCAAGCTAAGCAGAGCTTGTGTTATGGGTACTAGATAACTGATATACATAATACAATACACTACATAGATAGATATTTTTTATTATACATAGAAAAACATCCAGAACGCCCTGAACAAATGTCTGCAGATCGTACACACATTTGTCCCGAGGCGGGAATCGAACCCGCAACCTCCTGTGTCGCAGGCAGACCTTCGCCCACCGCGCCACAGAGGTCGTCAAGTTAGAGAATTCACTATCTATCATTTTCCTACTAATCTACTTTAGGTTTATACTCTGATTTATCTAGCTCCTATAAAGTCTTCCAATTTAAGTATGTATACCTAATTCAGAAACAGTACACGCTACTAAATCGGCCGAATCATGCTCATAGATAATGGTGAATCCCAAACTCGCGGAATCACAGTCTAATTTAGATCCATCAATTTCTATTGCTGGCTTTATCGGTCCCGATTTACGATTCATGCCGAATGTCTAGCAATAAAGCTCTGCTTTGCCCGCGGTGAAACCACATTGCGGTGCCTACTTTTGTAATGTTGGTACCTATTATAAGTATAGATAAGTTATGTTTTTGGACTTCTTTATATAAGACTAGTTGCGCCCCGCGGTTTCGCACGCGTTGTTCTTATAAAAACTTTAAAATGTGAGATTTCTATCACACGGAAACTGATTAAATGGGATATAAAGTATCCAATGTTTTATTACAGGATTAGAATTACCTGTATGCAAAATCTCAGCCCGATCTGTTCAGTAGTTTTGGCGTGAGGAGGTAACAAACATCCATCCATACAGCCATACAAACTTCCGCATATAATATTATATAGTGTGATATTGGTTAATAATACTAATTACAAAACAGAGAATTGAAAAGAAATAAAACTTGAATGTAAAATTGAAAAAGTTGAGGAAACTGCGTATTAGCTGTTTTGACATTACCAAAACTTTTTATTTTAACTTTAATAACAAAGAATATGTATTATTACAGAAAAAAAAACAAAATTTGAAGTAGTGACTGCGAAGCAAAGAATCTAGAGGTAGCTCATCTCAGCCATTATATTACATCAAGATATTAGAATGTAGGTTTCTTGGTATCTCTCTTGGATATAGTTTTTTTATTATTTTTGGCGTAGTAGAAGTGGTAGAAGGCTGTGTGTGAAAAATAAGAATTGTAGTAATATAATTATGACGTTTATATAGAGTTTTGGTTTAGGAACTTTTTCAGACAGAGCACAGACCAATCAGACCCCGTTCGTACCATTTGAGTACGAAACCCTAAAAATCAGCATCTGTTCTCAAGCAGAGTTATGAATAATAACCGCAACTGAACAATGTTTAAAACAGGCCAACAGTATACTCTTTTAAGCAGCGACAGACTTGAAAAAACAATCTTACGACCCTGAAACAAAAGATACTTTTCATTGCAGCCCCTTACACGGCTGAAACAATGCTTCTTTGTTCTTCTCCGTGATTATTAACAAGAAAAATAATAAAGCTTGGGATAACACGTTAAAGGTCAGTGTTCATCAACTAGCGAGAGGGTGCGTTAGTGCAGGAAAAGGAAAACAAACTATAATGCTGTGAAACATTACGTTCATTTATTTATTTATTTTGCTTACATGTACATGGTATACAGCTTAGGTCTTAAAGTGTGCTTAGGTCAATCGTACATGTACTCTGTAGGGCACTGCAAAATAATTTATACATTTAAAATGGCAGAATAAAATTAGATAGGATTATGTAGATATTCGATAACATATAATTATTCTAGAATAAATAGAAACAAATAAACATAATCTAGATCCATTCTAGAATAAGTATAGATGTTTTTTTTTTAATCTTGCTGTTTTGATCTCTGACTGAAATCAAATATAACAACCATTCGTATCATACATACACGGGTTCGGTCCTCAACCTCAACCTAAGCAGCCTGTATTAGTTCACACCAGCTGAATGCAGGCCTCATGCAGGCTGAATTGGCGCTTATCCCATGAGGGATAGTGCCCATAATACCCAGGCTGGGCGTGCGGGTTGGGAATCGCAGTTTGGTAGTAGAATTGTTCTGCAAGGGGCGCTGCTGCCCGCCCCCCGGTGTAAATGCCTTAGTCGCCTCTTATGACACCCGCGGCAACACAGCGAGTTCGGTCTATAAGGTCTAATTCCCCGAATGTCCAGCTTGTCTATTTCATCTTTCGCCATTAGAAGTGGAAAATACGGTGCTTAAAACCATTTTCACGACACTAAAGATGATCTAAGTAATTAGGTCTTTTAGTAGTTAATTAATTTGTTTCCACTATTAATAGGAGCAATTAGTAAGCGGGGCTAAGTACCAGAAAAAAACGTACTGTACCTCCTTGTAATTTCCTACTTTAAATCATGTTGCGAAATATTTAAGAAATAAGAACTAGCACATTAAAACACCGGACAGAGAAGAATATTTATTAAAAATGGTCGTGAAAAATGAAAATGCAGCAAAAATGGACGCAAAAACTGAATGAAACTCTGCATAAATCAAACTCGCAAATGAGAAGAAACGGAATCAGCTATTAAGCCAGTGGGTCGGAAGATCAAGAACACGTTGATTCATGGTGGCCATTTGTTTCTACTGTACATCATCATCACCATTCACAATTGAGTGAATGCCAACACATGGCAGTTATTTATATTAATTACTAGCTGCGCCCCACGGCTTCGCACGCGTTGTTCCTATGGAAACGTTTAAAGGTGATTTTTATCCCACGGGAACTGATTTATGGGAGTAAAGGTAGCCTGTGTTTGATTCCAGTATTAGAATTACCTGTATGCAAAATTTCAGCCCGATCCGTTCTGTACTTTTTGCGTGAAGAGGTAACAAACATCCATACATCCATACAAATTTTCGCATTTGTAATATTAGTGTGATGATTAATTATGTTATTTACGACGATATTATTGCGAAACGCGTGTACAGAATCCCCATTCCACAGAGGAACTCACTCAGGGCTAGACGTAGCCCAGCCTTTTCCATGCCCTACACATATAATAAAATATGTAAGCTTTGCGACTTAAAAGATACATCCTTATTTTCATGTAAATCGTTAGTAAAACACAAACTTATAAAACTTACTTATTCCGAAACAGAAGACCTCATTTAACTTAGTAAGTATTAGCAGTCCCAACTCTCACATTCACACTCACTAAACACGCACACACGACTCACACAACCGCCCCTGTTGCCCAACCTCTGGGAGGGTCTGGTGCCTCATGAGGCTCCGTCCACACATGCATTACACTCGCACACACAACACACTCTCTAGGTACACTACACACTTGACACACATTTTCACAAACTCACAGGTTCTCAGAGGAATGTTCTGAGAATCCTTAATCGATTTAATTACATTTTTTAGAAATAATGCATGATAAGTTTAATCATCTTTTTCATTAATTATTATTTTTTGTATTTACTTGCACATCTTCTAATGTTCTGAACCCAAATTGTCAAACGCACTCTGGAACTCAAGATACCAGCATTCTTGCTTAGTTTGAGATCCGCTGGAACTGTTCTGTATTACTATTGCATGTGTTTTGTTAAATAAACATTTATTATTTATTATTATTATTATTATTATTTATATTAGTAGTTATTCTTTTATGAGCCGTTTGGTGCCGGCTTAGAATTTACGCCACCCTAACTCTTCCTGCGGGTGTCGACTAAGGGATATCTACCGGGGGCGGGCAGCAGTGCCTCTTGCAGAATAATTCTTCTACCAAATCTGCGATCCCAATCCCGCATGCCCAGTGATTGAAACATTGATCAGGTATTTCGCGGCCTTCTCCGGCGAAAAATTAGATTGATGAGTTGAAGGTATGAATTTCAAATGTTTTACGTAGCATTTGATGTCATTTTTGTCTGTTCTTCTTGCGTTTTAATATGTCCTCTCGTACTTCTACTCGCACTTGCTTGGCGTCGAGTTTCAGACGTAATTGTAAGCAATATATGAAAGGAAGGGTCTCAAATCGACAAGTAATGTAAATTACGTATGGATGCGCCAACAAAGTGAATTTTAGGTTAGGTAAGGGCGGTTTGTTTACCAACATTCTACATGCTCGATGGATACGATATAGATTATTGGAACGAAGTTCCTTATCGTGCGTTGTGAAAGGGGGCTAGACGGAAAAAATTCTTACGAAAAGTTGTCACGACACTTTTTGCTATAGTAAGCTATTGTAAGCTGTGCGGCGTCGCATGTTTCTCTGTCTGTCTCTCTCTCTCTTATAGAAAGCAAGCCAGATATTTTCATTTCTATTTCGCATTGAACAGTGTGGTGTCGCGACGATTATTTTTGTTGAGTGTATACAGGTTTTTTTTATAAATAATAAATGATAAATAAAATTTTATTACAATTCCTTCACTAATTAATTGAAAGGAACTTCGTTCCATCCGGGTGTCCCTTGACACCTCTCAGTTTTTTTATAATGCTACTTTATTTATAATATATTTATATAATATATAAATTAAAAAAGTATACGATATTAGATACATACTAGGGTGTATGGTAGAGATTCAACCACTAAGATCAACGAAACTGATCCCCCAATGCAAAAGGTGTCAGGCCTATGGACATACACACAAATACTACTAAGGAGCCAAGGTGTGTTAAATGCACGGGAAAACACCTTACTATAGATTGCAAAAAACCTGCACAAGACAAGCCGAAATGTGTTCACTGTGGTGAGCCACACCCGGCTAACTACAGAGGCTGCATGATAGCTAAAGAAATGCAGAAAATCCGTAACAAGTCAGTGAAAAAGCCAGCCGTGCAGCAACATCAGGTCGCGAAACCACTGGTAAGTGACAAACTACCTACATCTAACCAGAATAATCGCAATACAAGGCCCATCAGCGTTACCAAAAAAAACGTAACTTATGCTCAGGCAGCTGCTAGATGCACTACCACCGCCCAATGCAACGAGCAGTCGAAGCAGTCGGAAAACAACAAACTAGATGAAATCCTCAAACTCATGACAGCATTCGATGCACGTTTGAAGAAAATTGAAAATAGCACTAAACCTGCTATATCGAAGGCTAAACAATGATTAACACAATCAAAATAATGGCTTGGAACTGCAATGGGCTACAGAAACACCAGCACGAGTTGCAAGTAGTCCTTGATATAGAAAACGTAGATGTGTGTCTCATATCTGAAACACACTTTACTAAGCAATCACACATAAAGTTTAAAGGTTATAAAGTCTATCATGCTCTGCACCCAGCTAATAAAGGAAGAGGTGGTAGTGCAGTTATTATAAAGGACAAAATCAAACACTATGAAAGTAGTAAATATGAAGAGCCAGATATACAGTCTGTTTCAATTATCATTAACACCAAACGATTTCCTCTTACGGTGGCGGCCATTTACTGTCCACCGCGATACACAATTGGCAAACATACCTACCTAGATCTCCTAAAGTCGTTTGGGGAGCGATTTGTATTAGGAGGTGACTTCAACGCCAAAAATACATACTGGGGCTCCAGACTTACAAATACAAAAGGGAGAGAGCTACTAAAAGCTGTAAAAGAAGCCAAAAGTGATGTCATTTCAACGAGATCACCTACCTACTGGCCGACAGATCCGAAAAAGATACCCGACCTGATAGACTTTTTCATTTATAAAAACATAGCGCCTGACTACCTTAAAACAGAACAGAGCTACGATATGAGTTCTGACCACTCTGCTATATACTTAGAAATCAGAGAACAAGTTGTACAGAAAGAAAACACTTTGTCCCTAGTTAACAAGCGCACAGATTGGAATAGTTTTGAAAAAGAACTAAACAGTCGTATAAACTTAAGAGTCCAGCTGAAAACTCCAGTGCAGCTCAATATAGAAATAGATATATTTAATAAAATTATTCAACAAACTGCATGGAATAATACTCCAGTGTCAAAGAAAGGGGCTACACGACATTTTTATCCTCCAGAAATTTTACTCCTAATACGCGAAAAAAGAAAACAGAGAAACCAGTGGCACCAATCTAGGTCTCCGCAAGATAAAACAAAGTTGAACAACCTCACTAAACAACTGAAAAGGCGAATTCAGAACTTCACTGACGCTTCAACTAATACGTACCTCCAAAACCTAACTAGTGATCGTAGCACAGACTATTCGCTTTGGAAGGCTACTAAGAATATGAAAAAGCCCAACACTCAGATTCCACCAATAAAAATTGGTCCCGGTAATTGGGCTGTCAGTGATCAACAGAAAGCCGATAAGTTTGCGGAGCACCTAGAAAACATATTCAAACCAAACGAGGCCCAAATAAATGATGAAATACTTACACATGAGGTCTGTGATGACGAACGATCCATAAAGCTTGTCTCACCCCGTGAAGTAGCAAGTGAAATAAAACATCACATAAATCCCAGAAAATCTCCGGGATTTGATCTTATCTCAGGGGAGATACTTCAACATCTTCCGAGGAAAGCCTTAGTTAAACTAACTACACTCATAAATGCTGCTCTGCGGTTAAAGTATGTGCCAAAGTTATGGAAAATAGCAGAAGTGATAATGATACCCAAACCGGGAAAACCACCACAAGATGCATCATCATACAGACCAATCTCCTTATTGCCAATCATGGCTAAGTTATTCGAAAAACTATTACTTAGAAGACTGAAGCCGATATTAGAAAAGCAAAACCTTATCCCGGAACACCAATTTGGTTTTAGAGAAAACCACTCCACTATCGACCAAGTCCATAGAATAACCAATGTTATTGAATACACACTTGAAGAAAAAAACGTCTGTTCTACTGTTTTTCTAGACGTAGCACAGGCGTTTGATAAAGTCTGGCATGAAGGTCTTATGATAAAACTGCGAAAAATGCTACCCAGAGATTTCGCCGACCTACTAGAGTCATATTTATCAAATAGAGCTTTTCGAATAAGGCAGGAAGATGCTTACTCAGAAATAAAGGAGATCAAAGCTGGAGTACCTCAGGGAAGCGTATTGGGCCCGGTCCTGTACCTACTTTATACCTGTGATATTCCAGAACTTGAGAATAACACCATCGCAACCTTTGCTGACGATACTGCTATAATGGCTGTGGGAACCACACATGCAGAAGCCTCAGAAAAGGTTCAGATAGCAGTGAACAAAATCCACGACTGGACCATTCAATGGAGAATAAAACTTAACGAATCAAAATCAGTTCACGTGAACTTCACTAACAAAAAAGAAGACTACTATCCCATTTTTATTAACAACAAGCTCATCCCGTATGAAAATACGGCAAAATATTTGGGCATGACGCTTGACGCGAAGCTACGCTGGAAAGCTCACGTTAAGAAGAAAAAAGACGAGCTAGAACTAAGATATAAAAGAATGTACTGGTTGCTGGGAAGAAACTCCCCTGTAACAGTACGCAACAAAATCTTACTCTACAAACAAGTCCTTATGCCAGTATGGACCTATGGTATACAGCTCTGGGGCTGTACCAGAAAGAGCAATATACAAATAATTCAGCGTTTCCAGAATAAAGTGCTGAGGGGAATAGTGAACGCCCCCTGGTACATCAGAAATGACGATCTCCACCGGGACCTCAACATCGAGTTCGTCGCTGAAGCCATTCAAAAATACGCAGAAGCTCATCGACAATAAAATCGAAGCGACAATAGACCTAATAACCTTATAGACCTAATAAGAAGGCTCAAACGGAAAAAACCTTTTGGGTTAGTGTAGTGCAACAAATTAATACTAGTGAAATATAGTGAACAAAAAACTAAAGAACACAAGAACAAAGTGTCTTCCTATAAATTTTACATAGAGACAATAAGAAAAGGTGTTATTGAACACATTCTTAGTTTAAGCTATGCTAGCAATTTAAGTTAAATTTAAATTACTTATTAGCCCACTTTGTGGCTAGATTGTAATCATACTAGGGCTCATTCTTTAGAAGCAACTAATTGATGTGCACTGTACATATAAAAAAAAAATATAATATATAATATATTTATAATAATTAGCCTAGATCCATTCTAGACTAGGTACCCATTGCTATGTACCTACCCCAACAATTTCATACAAATGAGTTGTAAAATATTGTATGTCCGAAATGGATATGATTGTTGATACCTAATTTAATTTGATTTAAGACCCTTACTTATGTATGATGTACACAATTTTTACACTAAAAATATTCTTATTCTTATTCATATTCTTATTCTAAAAAATACCATTTTGATAACCTACAGGGGTTATACAAAAGAGAGTCAATTAACCAAGGCAGTGAGAAATTCAATATTTCAACCACACTGATAGAGATGGCTTATGTCCAGCATTGGACCAATGTCGGCTGATGATAATGAACCACAATAAGGTACTTAAGCAACGAAAACACAATCACTGCACGTCCGTATAGCACGACGACTCGCACCGAAATCAGTCCGCTAACCTCATACCTTCGGCTTTTATAGTAATTAGTTACTATCCGTTACATCAAATAAGACCACATCCATCAGGATGATAACTACAAAGCCGATGATGTATAAAAACCTTTTTTTTCATGACTATAAATTGTTTAATGAAATATAAAGAAGGATAGCAACACCCGCCCCTGCACGAATAAAAACAAACAAGGGCTGTGCAGACATGTAATAACTAATGAAGGATAAATATTTTTTTAAAAGATTTTTCTAACCATCATTTAGTACATTTTTAGCTGTTGGGAGTCAAACTATATTTTTATTTTTTTTGTGCGAGAAAGAAACGCTAGGTAGCCGACATAAAGCTTAGAACGTTCTTTTGTGACTGTCAATGTCATCGTAAACCAAGTAACACAAATTGAAACAACGACATTGTCTCCTGGCGAGTAGATAGATTCTCTGTCTACCTACTTTTTTTCGACGAAAATCTTACAAATTGATACCACGTCATTCTCCTGGATTAATTGATTAGATTACGTTACGATTGGACTGACTGAAGATGTCTTGTGTCAGATACAAGCTACCGATGAATATTTGATTTCTATAGAATCAAATCATCAATCATAATCATCCATTCCTGCGCATACAACAACAATTTTGAACTACATGACCTGATCCCACCACCCCCGTTCCACTCCAGGACAAGCAGACGCACAGCGCAATACCATCCATACTTGGTGGATGTACCCTCCATTCGCACTAAGCGGTTTTCCTCCACCTTTATTATTCGCACCGCAAAGGAATGGAACTCGCTCCCTGCCTCTGTTTTTCCGGCCAATTACAACCTGGGTCTCTTCAAGACAAGGGTGAATCCTATCTTCTAGACCTTCGTGATACAACGTCGGCCGCATCTTCGCTTTCCATCAAGTGAGATTGCGGTCAAAAAAAAAAAAAAATACGTGTGCCCAGTTGCTCCCACTCCCAATTAACACATACTCAATGGCGATCATAAAGTGTTCGGTGTGCCGTGTCGGCAACAAAATGTGTCTACGTTTATGCAGCCTAACAGTCATATAACCTAAAATAACTTTTTTCTCCCAACTTGTAAAAGGTTTATTCTATTGATTTCGGAATCCTTTAGGTGCGTATTGTTTATTTTATAAAGCCGGGGTGATGCTCGTCGCCAAAAAAGTTGGGTCAGCAGATGTATGGAACCTTGCCATCCTTCTTTAATGTCATTTTTTATTAATTTCAGTCCTAATTTACCCAACATTCATTACAAGGGCAATGAGACCAATCGGCAACAGAAGTTCACAAACTTACCTTAATATTTCTCTCCAACATGAGACTGTATTTTTTGTAATTACCAAAGTACGAACAATTAAAACTTTTATAATTGTCGAGATGGGGGAATGCTAAAATTTAAGTGTTTGCTAAATGGTTGGATAACTTCAGACCAGCTAGTTTTTTTGTTACATGCTGTAGATTTATAGCAAAGCCTAAAGTTGAAGACTGGGTAAGCCAATTTTGATAGCAATAGCAAGAATCTAGAACTAAGAACTTTTACAATAACACGAGTATTTAATTACATACTACCTATATATAAGCGGGCAGCGGGATTTAATTTAATTTACATCAGCGCCTCGCAGTCTCACCCACGTAGTTCCCGTTCCCCTGGGAATTTCGGGATAAAATATAGCCTGTGTCACTCCCTGAAGAGTAAGTTTTGTAATAATGAAATATTTTTTTAATCTTTCGGAGCTTATTGCATACAAACAAACAAGAATCCAATCTTTCTTTCCCTGTTATAAAATTTGTATAGATGAATTTGTCAAACTTCGTTTGCTTTTATATTATGACCATCATTTCTCGGACAGGATTGATGGCCCGCTATACAGACACTGCATTGCTGTACTTACTAAATAACTACACCTAAGTACCTACACAATAAACAACTAACATAGACTTAAGACTTAGATATAGATTAACCCAAATATGGATCCTATAATATCCAATAAGACGCTTATCAGGAGGAGACCTGCGTCCAGCATTGGACCGATATAGGCTGTTGAGGTGTAGGTTGAGGTTGAAACGGACAGATCATCCAAACCGTGTATGCGTGGTTTTCTTTGCTTTGAACAATGGCCACCCGCCGGAGACAATAAAAAAGGTAACTTCCAAACTTTCCCAATTAGAAGTAAGACCTTGTTAGGTTTCTGGTTCGATGCATCAGTGTAACGTTCGTAAAAAAACCGTGGACAACCAAAAAAAGTTTATTTTTTTATTTTTTTAACGGAAATAGACCTTCGTTTGACCGCAATCTCACATGATGGAAAGCGAAGATGCGGCCGACGCTGTAACACGAAGGTCTAGAAGATGGCTTCTCCGGACCACATTCCGAAACACAACTGAGTTGCTTCACGGACTGGCCCAGTCCGGAGGGTGGTGACAAGCCACGGCCGAAGCCTACCACCAGAGGGTACCGCTCTTAGCACCACCCAGAGGACACGTGTAGGGTATCAAAGGGTCAACACCTACGGACGTGAGCGATACTGTCCCCCAAAGTACTAATTGAACCTTCATGTGCATCTTGCACTCGTATTATTAGTTCTAAATTAATTTCAGAGATCATGAAAATGGCACTGTAAAAACTGGCACTGTTTTTTTTTACTTTAAACAATAAATTATGCACATATTCTTTCAAAGATTAAATGACATACCTACGCGACGCTTTGCTTCGTAGGTAACACTTTTAACCGACTTCAAAATAGAAGGAGGTTCTCAATTCAACCTGTATTTTTATATATAAGAATGAAAAATATTTAGTAACAATTCCGCGAAAAAACTTTCTGTGATAAAATCTAACAAATTATACATTTATACAAAATGAAAGAACATTGATCAAAGCAAGTCGTCTAGATTTTATCACAGAAGGTTTTTTCGCGGAATTGTTACTAAATATTTTTCCAAAGTAACGCCTGAATCTATTATTTATCTGTATTTTTATATTTTTTATGTTTGTTTCCTCAGAACTTTTAACTGGGTGATTTTATTTTGATGATTCTTTTTTAGTTGAAAGCTGGTGCTCATTCGCAGCTTGCGTAAAAAACCGCATAAATCATATCACATCACAGCACACTATTATAAAATAAATGGGAAATTTTGAATGTTTAGATGTAAGTGAGTAAGTTAGTAAATAATTTATTTGCCACATAAAACAGATGTGTAGATGGATGGATGTTTGTGACCTCTTCACGCTAAAACTATTGAACTGATCGGGCTAATATTATATTTTGCATAAAGGTTATAGAAAAAAAAAAGGGATTAGAATTAGAATTCCAAAAAGGGATTAGAATTAGAAATTAAAGGGATTAGAATTAGAATTCCAATTCTAATTCTAATCCTGGAATCAAACATAGGTTTTTATTACTAGACTTTTTATACATTTGTACATTTTTTTATTTTAATCTCAATTCAAACAAAAGCCTAACATAAATTTTATTCCAAAAATCTGTTCTTCAATACATAGTATAAAACAAAGTCGCTTTCGCTGTATGTCTGTCCGTATGTATGCTTAGATCTTTAAAACTACGCAACAGATTTTGATGCGGTTTTTTTAATAGATAGAGTGATTCTTAAGGAAGGTTTGTATGTATAGTACATACATAATATAGTAGAGAAACACTGATAAATTTAGAGGTTTCTAATGTGATGTCGTAAATAAGCACGTTTTTTTGCGCTTATATTGCAAACGCTGGCTGAACCCTACGAGATAGACTAAAATAATGTACTACAGTATTGTTCAACTTAAAAATTTCAACAAAAAAGTCCGTGATGGTATAGGTCTATCTCTTAGGGATAACCCACCATAACCATTTTTATCCTTTACTAAAAAATGGTTATTTACGAAGTGATTTTAAACAATACAGCATTAATCCTTATCCAATTAAGTACCTTAAATAAATTGTGCATTTATTATAGATCAATATGCTTTTTACAGCATGTAATTTAAGTGAATATTTCCGAAGATATTACAAATTTAAAATGCAGGGTCGTAGTTGTTTGCGCCCGGCCGCGGCTGTACCGACCCGCGGCCGGCCGGGGGTCGGGCGGCGCGTTCTTGTAAATAGCGCGTCGATGGCCGCGCTTTGTATTATATGGTATAGTTGCTTCCCGCTATCTGGCCCTATGTATGCTTAGACCTTTAAAACTACGCAACGGATTTTGATGCGTTTTTGTATATAGAAAGAGTGATTCAAAAGGAAGGTTTATATTGTATAATACATCAGCGTTGCACCCGTGCGAAGCCGGGGCGGGTCACTAGTATAAGATAAAATACTTCGATTTCAGAATCGAATACCTACAGTATTCTCAGGAATACTGTAGGTCAAGTGGCTTAGGGTATTAATTGATATCATAGTTTGGTTAACATACTTGTCACAACGGAGTTTCAGCTATTAAAAGTGTTTGGTTTGCAGTCAAACGGTCAATAAATACGGTACACATGTTCGCGGTCACGCAGTGTCCGCATTACAGATGAATGAATATTACAGAAGACACGACGTGTCCGCACCACAGACGAAGGGTACCTTATCCCTTCGTCTGTGGCCATCATACCAATCTTTTCTTCTTTCCATATCACTTTAAATGACTTTCTAAATAAATTCGTATAAATATTATTTTATTATTATTTATTTTTTATAAGCAATAGAGTGGTTCATAACTGGAACCTTTTACCAGAAGACATTATATCAGCCACATCAATAAACGCCTTCAAGAACAAACTTGACAACTGGTTACGAGACAACGAAAACAAACTAAAAAAAGTGACGCAATGACTAAATTCAGCACTGTGTGATATGGACAAATCAGCCACAGGCTGCTCGTCCATTATCAATAAATAAATAAATAGATAAATAATTTATCTAAGCACTAAGAAGTTATTCTCTCACCAATAAAAGCTTCAATAAAGGTGCGCACTAATTTATTTACTCTCACATTGTTTTGGAACAAAAGCTGTTGGTATTTATTAAATGGAAAGACTAATAAGCTAAGAACTAGTAATTGGTCAGAATATAAAGTTGAATACGAGAGGTAACTTAAGTACTTAAACAAAACCTTTTAAGTCAGCATTGTCTATTCTATTTCATTTAATTAATTAAAGTATCTGTACAAGGCGACGAACTTTGCTTGGAAAATATATCATGCAAGTTTTTTATGTAAAGACTACTCTAAGGTTTTTATTTTCAGATTTATTTATTGTGTCTTAGGAGTGCCAAAAAAAATTACAAACATAAAAATAATATCACACTCACACTAATATGTATGTATGGATGGATGGATGGATGTTTGTTACCTCTTCACTACAAAACTACTGAACGGATCTGGCTGAAATTTTGCATACAGTCAATTCTAATCCTGGAATCAAACATAGACTACTTTTTATCCCAAAAATCCGTTCCCGTGGGATGAAAATCAGCTTTTAACGTTTCCGTAGTAAAAACGCGTGCGAAGCCGTGGGGTGCAGCTAGTACTTATATTATAATGCTGGACAATTGACACATCACTATCTAGCCATAAGCTAAGCAGAACTTGTGTTATGCGTTCTAGATAACTGATACCTACATAATATTTACAATTCACTCCATTGACAGATAAATTATATGTTAAATATTTGGTGACATTCATTCTAAATGAAAATAATAAATCTTTAATAGTAAATCTTTAATGTTTCAAAATACAAGATGAATAAAGCTGTTGTTAATAATAAAAAGGAGGTATATTCACTTTTATTGGGCTCTACTCTAAAAGGAAGATAAACAGATCAAAGGAATCTCTATCAAAAGATTTTTTTTAAACGAATATAACGTTTTTTTTATTACTGGCTTTAGTTATTTTCTAAATTTCCTTTTTGAACACGTAACCGTGATTTATAAATTTGCTAAAGAGGATTTAATTATAGACTTTTGATATTTTAGCCATTGTCTAAATAATATATTACAGTAAGACTGCATTGGGGTGCACAATAAATCACTATTGTAATGTTTTCCAAAGGGATTCTTCCTTTTAAAATTGTTTGAACGTTTGAATGAGAATGACACCCTATGCATTCGCCCTATATGGAATAGTAGTTTTAACCGACTTCAAACAAAGGCTTCTCAATTCGCCAGTATTTTTTCTGTTAATGTTTGTTATCTCTTAACTTTTGACTGGGTAGTCCGATTTCCATCATCAATTATTGATCGAAATTTTTCAGAACTTCATGCATGCAAAAAAGCTCAATCCATTCTATGTTTTTGGCGTTCTCTTCTCCTAAAACTGCTCTATTATACGTACTTTACTAAATAGCCATATTAAAAGATACGTCGTGCATATACAACGCACATATTACAAGGTTTTTCAATTCAGGCACTTGAATAAAGCCCTGACAATACACTAAACCTGGTAACAAACCGAGAAACGCTACATAACACCCAATCTAAGTAACAGTGTCTGCTCTTCAGTGGAGTACCCGTGAGGTCGCGTCGAGTCGCTTTCACGTTGCAAAAATGCAAGGCTATCAATAAAAGAGTGGCTTTGGTTTTGCAAGTCCTAGTTTCAACATTTCTGGCAACATTATTTGTGTACGTTTAGTCACAGATTTAAATCGTTAGATTCGCCCATACGCCCAAAAACTATGGCATTGTTTTGAATGCATGCGTTAACAAAATGCCGACGCACGCTAGTTATGAGTTAATAAAATTAGTGTTTTTGTCGATAAACTGGGGCCTGATTCCACTAACACAATCACCTCACTATGATAATATTATCGCTTCATTATCGCGTAAAAATCACCGCCATTGACTCCTCGAAAAAAAATCTGAGTATGGAAAAAACAACATATTTTTTTTAAAACCTGTTTCTCAGATTCAAAGACTTCTAAAATTTTAATTTTAGCCGATTATAGAGAAGAAGAAAGAACGAAGATCTAAAAAGCAACTATTCCACTTTTGTCTTATGTAACCGTTGTGGTTTATCGGAAAATTAGAAAACCATAAAAATTTATAAGATATTAAAATTAACTTAGCTTAAGCCGCTTTATAAATAACATAGGTTTTGCTTTTAGGTGGAAGGCTATTTTAACTTACCTTATTGTTTAGTCGTTTTCATACCTCCGACGTTATTTTGAATTGTCGCGTATTGAATATTGTAATTGTCGTATTGAGTCTCTGTTTTATTAAAAAGCCTAACCAACATCTTTGTTTAAAATTAAGACTGAACTCTGGGAAAATTAAGTTTTGTTATTATACGAGTAAGAGAATAAAAAAAACGTCTTAATTTCCGTACCCAAAGGGTAAAACGGAACCCTATTACTAAGACCCCGCTATCTGTATGTCTGTCTGTCACCACATGAACCGTGATAGCTAGATAATTGAAATTTTTTGTTGCCGCTATAACAACAAATAGGTACTTAAAAACATAATAATATAAATATTTAAAGGGACTCCCATTCGACAGACATTTTTTTTTGCCGTTTTTATAGATAATGGTATAGAACCCTTCATGCATTCCTCCGACTCGCACTGTACCGGTTTTTTTTACTTATATCTTTATCTCTATTCCAAGATTTCTTGGGAGGAACTACTTTCATAGACAAGTATTGTGATGTTATTGTTTTTGGTAGACATACGATATTTTACAGGTTTTTAAGGTACAATACAGGTATCTTTATGAAAGTATCGTTATTTACCGGTAATTTTTAGTGCTATGTGGTAACGTTACAAAGCCCTATGTACAAGTGTTCATTCAATCATTTTAAAGACACACAATAAATCTTTTGGGAACCTATATTTTTTATCACAGTCCAACAAAAAGGAAAATCATACCATATCGCTCTAACCGAGTATCAAAGCGTTTCATTAAAACTTAAATTGAGAAAACAACAATTCTCGTCGAGCTCAATCTCATTGTTTCTGATTGAAATCATTATGTCCCGCTTTTTATTTGTAGTCATTATCTTTGCATTCAAATTGAGTCAACGTAATACCGACTACGTATAAAAAGCGTATCAAATCAACACGAAGTAAATAAATCTAAATGATGCATGGACTAGATTATTATCATAATCTGCTTCTATAATAAACTGCGAAATTAAGATAGTTTTTTCCGAATTAAAACCAGATATTTACTTGCAAAGTTTCTACCCAATTTATTCTGTAGTTAGAGCGTGAATAAGTAACAAAGAACTTCATAGAACACAAACCTACACACTTCTGCAGTTAGAATTAGGTACAGACATTTTTTAGTACTCAATTATGTTTACACTACATCTGCTCAGAAAATTGTTTATTCCTTTACCAAAAATAACGTAGAAAGTACGTCTTTTTAGGCGTATCGAAACGCGGCAGGAAAAACTCTATGGAATGTCATTTCTCACGAGCTTAGCGGGAGTGTATGAAAATCCATTTCTAAAGTGTTGATTTTTTTAATTTTCTTGCTTCGGCCGCTGGTTGTAAGTCACGCGGCAAAAAAAAATCCAATTCCGCATAATGACTCTTCCATTTTCAGAAATTTATTTTAAAAAGAACCATGGTGTGCAAATCGCCCGTTCGCGTAGTACCTTTTTATTTATTGCCACATTTGACTAGACAATGCGAATTTACTCGAGTGATTTTGAAGATTCTGAAACAAGGATTTCCTGGAAGGTGTAGTAAGGTTATAACACTTTTATCACTCGGAAGAAAGTGCTATTACTTGAATCGGGCACTTTTTCGACTGGGTGTACAATCTACTAGTGTATGTGTCGCAGCCGGAACGTAGAATTAGCCCGTTTGTAAAACGTAAAAAGAAGAAAGAAGAAAGGCCGTTTACAAAACGGCGCCATTCAGCTAAATGGCTAAGCCAATTGTAAAACGCCCAACGTTCAACGATTTGGCTGACTCAAACCTAGCCCGATTGTAAAACGGCTATATCTTTTTATACCATGGATTACTAATTAGTAGTAATGGCGCGCGGTTTTGCTTGTGCGAGAAATACCTGCCTAAATATTTCCTAACCAAACTTCAGAACACTGAAATGTAGGTACTAAAGAAATGTATTTTATGGGATTAAAGTAAAACGTATTTTATTTGAATCCCATAGTAGTGTCACAGTGCCTCAGATTATTAATCACACTAATATTATAAAGGCGAAAGTTTGGATGGATGTATGGATGGATGTTTGTTACCTCTTCACGCCAAAACTACTGAACGGATCTGGCTGAAATTTTGCATACAGGTAATTTTAATACTAGAAGAAAACATAGGCTACTTTTTATCCCATAAATCTGTTCCCGTGGGATGAAAATCACCTTTTAATGTTTTCATAGGAACAACGCGTGCGAAGCCGCGGGGCGCAGCTAGTAATATTATATAATAATCAAAATCAGTGCATAAAATTTAGCTTCTGTAAAATCTAATCTTTAATATACCTCAATAAAATTGAAGAAGGTAGGTAATGTAATAATGTGGCCGTGTGGTGCTGGCTTAGAATTTGCACCACCCCAAGAGATATCCACCGAGGGTTTGCAGCAGCGCCCCTGCTGAACAATTTTCCACCGAACTGCAATCCCTAATCCCTTTGCCAAGCGTGGAGCACAGGCGTGAAGTTTATGGTCATTACCCCTCATGGTACAAACGCCAATAAGGAGCTAATCAGGGGAAGTCTGCGTCTAGCAGTACAAGTTGTTAAGGTTGAGGATTTAGTAAAGATAAAATAACAGCTGTTTAAATGCATGTTATGGTATGCACGGTAGGAACCAAACGACCAACTTTTAAAATTGTGTTCTACTGTAGGTAGTTAGGTATCGCTGTCTCTGTTTGAGCTAACCTCCGAAACCATTTTCTAAGCAACTTTCCTTGGCAGATAATTGATGTCATAGCCGGTAATAAAATATAATATTTAGGTAACTGTAGATTCTGCGCATACGGAGCCTCGTACACAGAAACAGTTATCTTCATTTGACGATCAGCCTAAGCACGGTGAACTGCCTAGCCATTCCCTAAACGGGCTAATTCAGATGATCAGCCATATTGTAGAACGTTGATTTCACCGATCGTTCTACAATCGGCCTAGGCATTTAGCTGAATGGCGCCGTTTTGAAAATGGCCTAGCCGTTTTACAAACGGGCTAATTCTACGTTCCGGCTGCGACATATGGATGTTAAACTTAGAAGTAGAAAAAAACCATTTCTTATCTCTCCAAATTCAAAATTCTACTTTTTTCCGTATTATAAACATCAAAAACTCGCACAATTGCAGACATCTAAGCACCAGTGTTAGCCTTTTTATCATTTAAAACCTTTTGTTGGAAACTTTTTGACCTTTTCAAAAGAAAGTAATTCTGTATCGGAGAACGGCCTCTTGAGCGGAGAGGCGTTTTAAGGAAAATGCTCGACATTGCTTCGCATTGAGATTTTAAAGACTCTGTATTGAAAGATATTGAACTACTATACACTTTGAAGTGTTTGATCCTATTTTATTTGTTTTTCTGTTTGTTGATTTTTTTGAATAGTGAAGTTTCTAATTTGACTCAGGCTAAAGTTAAGGTCGGCCCCAACTCTTCCCGCGGGTGTCGTAAGAGGCGACTAAGGGATATTTACCGGAGGTGGGCATCAGTGCAGAAGCAGCCAATAAAGGCAGGGATCAGGGGGAGGCCTGCGTCCAGCAGTGGACCAATATAGGATGTTGAGGTTGAGGTTGGGGTAAAGCTAAGGTTCACCTTAGCTTTACCTCATTTTCGGGTTAGTAAAAATGGTTGCACATAAAGTTGAATTTTTGCTATGCCTCTGTGATGAAAACACAGAAGATTTCACTAAAGTCGAGAAATCCCCAGCCCCTTTGTTGACAATTATGCAAAGTCCAACTTAAGGCCGTATTGTCTATCGAGTTAAACTTAGGTTTAGATTGAAATAGTTCTGAAAACACTCAACTTTATAAACGTCTGGAATTTATAATTAACTCGGCTTGATTTGCATTTAAGGTATCTCATCTTTACAAAGCGCTGCGCTTTTCAAGACACAAGAATCATGTGTCGACGCGAAGACGACATTGCAGCGATCACACGGGGTCGATGCATGGAGGCAGCTGTACCGCTGTTGTTGTGTATTGTGGGATTTTGTCCAGCAGTGGACTTTGATGGGCTGAAATGATGATGGACTCAGCAATAAATGACAATATCAGTAGCAGATAGAAATCTTCAGTCATGCTCAATAATATTCAATCATATAACTTTGTGAATCTGCTCCAGAATTCCTTCTTTTTATGAGCAAACTCAGCTCGAACAAAATATTACTCTGTTCCAATACTGTTTGGAATTCGAAAGTGCTTTGTAGTTTTTTCGCCTGTTTCCATTAAAATTCTCCAAGTTACGAGTTTCGATTTATTCGGCAGCGTGTTTCAAGTTTCAGCTGTCTAATCAGTCTGGTAATTTGCTTTTCGTTACTAAACAATAGATTTCAAAGAATCTATTAATGATAATTAATAAATAGTTTAATGTTATCTTACAATTGTTAATGCGACATAAAAAAGGTTATGTTTATAGGATCGTGATAGATTCAACCAGCTTTGTGAGAGACTGGTATCTAAAAAAGGTTATGAAACCTGTATTATATCGCCGACCATCTCAGTAATTCTAAAATAATACAAAAACTCTAATCAAATTCTTATTTTATCTGATAACAAGTCACAAGACACATTCATATCATTACCCAAGACTTATGTCATAATAATATTTTGACTAAAGAAACAGACGACATGAGTCTTATAACTTCTGAAAATCTCAAATGATACTACAGCAATTTTCCTTACAGAGAAAAATGTATTGTAGTCTCTCGGAGCGAAGATTATGACTCAGATTTGTCATTTTACACGCTGAGAATAAAAATACCTTGTTGTAAGAATCTTTTATAACACAAAACAAAAACTCAGGCCTCTTACTAGCAATGATTTATACATTTGTAGCAATATTTTTCATGTTTTCTCCAGCTACTTTTGTTTAGAATCTTCCACATGTTTTGGCTAAATCGATTACGTTCTGTCTAGACCTAAATCTCTTCAGAGTTAAGCTCTTAAGTTTAATATAACTTACAAATAAAGCTGACCCTTGCCTCTCTTCATTATCTAAACAGAAATTGCGATTCAGATCAAATTCCAAAGCCCAGTGGTTCCTTAAGCAAATATTTTATTCATTACAGAATGGACCCCGAACAATTTCTTTTGCTAATTACATTAACATTCGACTTTACAAGCAAACAGGCGCCAGACAGGGCCGTTAATTGTAAGACTGGACCAAAATAATGGGGGAGATTTGCTTGAAGAGCAGTAACCTGGCCCAGTATCTTGCGTTGTTAATGCGGTAAGGGGTTAATTTCAGATTACGTAGTGAAGCCGTGGGTTTGTTTAAAAAACTTGTCAATTTCAAGATGTTTGATATATAAGTTTTTGCTTCCATGTTATTAGAAAATCCAATGAACACAATTACTGCTAGGCTCTGTGTGAAACGTTTATGCATCAGAGGGATAACATAAACCTAGAAAGAAAAACAAATTTTCTTGTTACTATAGAATAACGAAAATGTAAATCAATATGAGACAGCATAAGGTGAAATTTTATTATACAATCAGGTAGCCCTATACCAATTTTGTTCCCAAGCAGTGAGCGCATTTTCCGCAAACTAGATTCTCCTCACGTGCCAAATAAACCACTGGCAGCATTTAGCTAAACGCTCTCTGGTTCCAAACAGTAATGTTGTCTAATACTGGTGGTGAAATTACCACTAGCTTCTGCTCTACAATTAGTTCCTACAATAATGTATCCTCGTTTGTTCTTCTAGATCCAGATACAGACCATCAAGAAATTGACAATGTTATTGCAAGCCTGAAATCAGATAGTGCACCCGGATGGGATTGCATATCAACTAAATTCATCAAAATGTCAAAGAATATTCTAACTCCAATAATATGTCAGTTATTCAGTCAGAGTTATTTTCCATAAGGCAAGAGCGAAACCCCCTAACACAGGTATCTTTATACTTAAAAGGGGATTTCCAAAGCAATGAAAGATGTATATAGATTAAGTTAAAGAAATAAACAATTTATTTATTTATATTATTATTTATTAAACAGACGTTATAGACTGCATGTATGGAGGGTAGCAGAGCGAGAGCGGAAACTGATATCGGACAGTTTTCAGAGGCGCGATGGATGGGTTAATCATATTAAATAGACCGTGGGTTGCTCGTGGTAGACAAAGACAGCATAGCAGACTGATGAAGAACCCAGGAAAATTTTATAAACTTAGGGAGGACCTTTATCATCAGGAGGATATCATGGAACAGGCTGATAATAATGATACAAAGAAAATAGAATAGAATAAAAAAATATTAAGCACACACATAAATATAATACGGTGAGAAAGTGAAAACCAAACAAAAAGTTATACTAAGCACAACAATAAAGGCTGCATCAAACTAATAGCTACTTTAAAACTAAATTTAAAAAAATAGCGCTAGGTACGTGTACAACCAATGAAAAAAAATGTTATTTCCCAAGTGTGCGTCTAAATACATAAGTCCAACCTCAGCTAAATGCGGCTTTCGCTCGAGAACGGAAACAACGCTGAAAACTTGCGAGCGCAGTTTTTTTGAAAGCTGTCGTAAATCCGCTACCTCTACTGCTCCTGTTGTCTACTGAAAACGCAGCCTTAGGACGCTTTGTGGTCTAAACAGAGGTTATAGAAAGCTTTCTGGAAACATAATATCTGGTCTATCATTACGGTTGTAGGTTTTCTGGAGAATTAAGACTTACAATTGGAAGGTTTTAGATCTAGACTTATGAAGCTGCCTGAATTGGTCAAACTTTATACAATATTTAAACAGAAGTTACCTTTGCAATGGAAACAGGAAAAAAACAGAAACCTTTTAAGTTTTTGAAGAAATACCAAATTCTACTAATAAGAAAAACGAATGCTGGACAATATACATACATAACAATAATCTAGCCACACTTGTGTTTACTGAATTACACAATAATAACCTCAACAACACAGTAATTAACGTACCTGCTTATGCATCTTCCTATAGGTTACCTTAGTCGACTCTTATGACATCCACGAGCTCTTTCAACATACTGAACAATTAACTGTTGACAGAGATATCAGTTTTTTACGCACCTTGAGCAAATCATGTAAATAAATTAATTTAAAATCACCAATATGACAACGCCAGCTATTTTATCATATTATTACGCTTAACATAGGACATTTTAAAAATCCATCGTACAGTTTGTGGTATCTATTATAAGCTATTTTTTTATATCTTTGTATTAGTTTTATCTTATAGCGTTTAGGAGGAGATGCGCAAATAGAGTTTGGTGGCCAAAAAGCGCAACTTCGTTATCTCTGGCTAAGCTTTACAAAATGAATCTATTACAGAGGCATTAATAAATAACTTATAATAGATACCACAAACTGTATGTGCCGATAGATTTTTAAAACTTTCTTTGTTTAACGAAATAATAAGATAAAATATGTGGCGGCGCCACTTTTACTGGTGTATGCGCCTTAAGAGATAATTTGGAATGACCAACTCATCCAAGCCTGATTTAATTATAAATTGGATGGGAAGACCACCTACTCTGTTTATTCGTGATCTTTTCTCGTCGAATACATTCAACTGTCAAAGTTAAAAACTCTGCATGAAACATAGTTTGTTCCTGTATTCCATGTACCTACCGACATGACCATATCCTTTGACATTTAGGTCTATAATCTTATCACCGATTCAATAGGTAATTGAACAAACCGTTCATAAATGCATTATTCAAAAATAAATTCCGATTACGCGTTGTCAATATCTGATAAATTTCGAAATTGTTGTAACTTTCGTTTTTATTTTTACACTACACTTTGTTTAATGGAATTCCTTAAACACTTCATCATCCTAAACTCACCACTGGTCAAGGTCCCAACAAATTCTCGTCCTAAAACATCCCTTGGTAACGATCTCCTAATATCCCCACTAAAGACTTGTTGCAGCATCTGGCGTGACAATTCCGGCAGTCAACCGGACAAATGCCTCACAAGAATGGCCGGGATATTTATGACCAACTATATGTTAACTCGCGGGACGGACGAGGAATGCTCCTGGGCCAGGAGATAATTTACCCGTGGTCACATCCGTTTATTTGAAGGTTTTATTGTATTCTTTTTAGGGAGAATGAGTTCTAGGCAGGTGGGTTAGAGAACATAATTAGCAATGAGAAATACAGATAAGATCATGGTCTGCTTAATGATAGCATACAATAATTAATATTGTTTTAAAAAAACTATAAACCGGCTTAAATTTTTATAGTTCTTTCAGAAAAAAATACACCCCAATTGAAAACCTCCACCTTTTTTTAAGTCGGTTAAAAAGGTAAGACTTGCAAAATAAAAAGTTTTTTCTCTTTATCATTATCCTCCGTTGGGCGAGGCGAACAACATCGTCACCATTATTAACACATTCATGTGCAAGGCAATCAGGCGGATTGGTGGCGAAGGTGTTCGCGACTTGTGTTCATGGCAAAACTTCCCTGTTATGTGGAAGAAATTTGTAGCAGTGGACAACGTGGACGTTTAATCTGATGAGGAATCCTGCGTTTGACCACAATATTATTTAACGCATTCACTGCCGTGAACAGCCCATCGGCCGGCGGCGTTACCCAGTGTGGGCAACACCGCCGCCCGATGGGGACGGAGATTATCTGCGTCTTGGACCATGAATGTGTTAATGGTGACAATGTTGCTAGAACGAAATAAATAAAAAAGAAAGAGATTCTCATAAAAAAATGCTATTACAAACTTGACGATTTCTTCAATGATCCTTTTAGCGACTCGCAAATTAAATTATAAATTAGTATAATATTAAGTTCACTATTATTAATTTTAAGATACTGCGTGTTCTTGCCTGTTCTCCATTGCAACACCCAAAATGGGTACTTACATACTGTGATCTTAACTTAAATTCACCTTATCACTAAGACCTGATTGTATGAATGCAATAAATACTGAATACTGAAATAAATTAAAATAAAATCAAAGAAAGAAACTCTCGTAAAGAGACAATACATAGATAGGAACATAGACGAATAAATATATATATTATCAATTTAGCCTGAACAATATAATCCTGTGTTTCATGCAACACAGCAAAGGTCCAAAAAGATCCATCAAAGGATCTTTGTAATGGATTTTAATGGATCGAGAGTCACTTTTGTCTTGAAGAACCACGTTACACTAGACTAGACTTTATTTCATTAAATCACTCAACATAAAAAAGGTAATCAAATTCTTATTAGGTGCTAGACTTCGCTAGTTCTTACAACTCTCAGATATCCAACTCGCATTACGAAAGCAATTTCGAGACTAAGATTGCCTAAGAATTTTTCCACAGCTGAATTACAAAATCCTTTCGTGGCAAAAAGTTTAAATAGCTTCTTAATGCGATTAGCTTCAAAGGAGGAATGTAAGAGAGATCTCCTTAAGTTTTAACACGTCGTTTTATATTATGAGGTATTTCTATCTAAAAAATTGATTTTAGAACTGTATTTCACCCTGAGGGTGCAAATATATCATCATCATCATCATTATAAGCCTACATTAGTCCATTGTGGACTTAGGCCTCCCCTAACAAGCGCCATAACACCCTGTCTTCAACTTGACGCATCCAGCATCTGCCTGCAGTCTTTCGCAGATCGTCATCCCACCTGGACGAAAAAAAAAAAACAAATTTAACGAAAAATGTAGTGTAGTTTTGTTTTGGATTATAAGTACCTACCTAGTAGGTATTATTTTCTGAAAAAGAAAATAACAATTAATTATTAGAAATAAATGAAAACAAGTATTTACAATTGTAACAACTGAGCTAACTGCAGACTGTTTCAAACGATCTACAGGTAGTTCAACTGATCTATATAAATACCAGTCGGAAGCTTACCTCTAGCGTGTCGATGCACTGCGCCAGATACTCACCAGATCTCGGGTCACGCGTCACTTCGACCAGAAGCTCACCTACTAGGTAAGTTTTACTAAAACCGGGCACTGACCGGTTCTACGGTGCGTAATGTAACATTCGCTGCGAGCATGATACGTTACGCCGCGGCGCAGCGGCGTGCATAAATCCGTCTCGTTGCGTGCGCCTTCTTTCCCCGTACTGACTGAACTTACGCTCGCTGTGTAACACAACACGTTATACAAGTTGTTTGTTACAACGTTTGCCAAATTAAAATTAGTGGGTAAGTGAATCCTATAGCTCGGCGGCTTTTTGAACCCTCAAAAGCCTCTCGCCTATTTTGAGGATTTTGTTTAAGAATTTTCGCGGAAAAATCACGGGCTTTGAGCGTGGAGACCGAATCCAGAAATTCCGTAACGAAAATAACCTAATACCCCCCACTCCGACCGGCACAGCGGTGATACTTTTTAGTTTTGCCATCTATCGATGAATAGCAGGACTTTTAATGACTTTTTGAAATGTCACGCTTGTCTCTTTAGTTCAGCAACTCGCCCATAGGTGGCATTGGTTATAATTGCATAAGTTGATAATAAATACTATGCAATAGCTTTACCGCGGCAGTCCCCGAGTGCCACACGTCTTTTTTTGTTCTAATCAGTACCTACCGTAACTTGATTTTTACAAAATAAAATGGTGTACAATCTTTTTATTTTACATTTAGTATGTTAGCCCTTACTAATAAAATAACGTGAGATCTAGGTAAATAAAGCCGCTATAGGCATGCAAAGTGTTGATTTAATAAACATACGTGTGTACACATTTTGAATATTTGTTTTATTCGGGATAGGTCATCCTGCTGCAGGGTAAAAACATTATTTTACTTTTGGAAAGTAGAGCTCATAGTGATAAAAATCTATTATTAAAAAAAAAGTACATACTATTATCTGATTTTTTCAGTAATCATATTTAATGAACTTATATATTTCATCCCGTTTCAGAATATACTTTGGATCTATCCAAGTACCAAGGAAATACCGCAAAGTACTTAAGTATTCCACAGAGATTTTTATTGTGGGATAACCCCAAAGTTTAATTCTTTTCGGAATAAGAAATAAGCGAGGTTAGGGATAAGCAACAATGAATTGGTTTCGGTCTGATACTTTGATAGGATTAAGAAGTTTTACATGGAGCCATTATATCGACATATTGCCTTAGAAGAACTCTAACGCTACGCGAAGTTAATAATCTAATATAACAGTCTGTAGGAATATTTTCGTATAATGTTTGGTTGATTCATTATGATTTATTACATTTCTGTAGAAAGGATTTAATGGTTAGGATTATATAAGCTTACATTGGAAGCTATTCTTGTTTCTTCACATAATTCAAAAGTACAGATGCTTTCGAGTGAATTCTTCATTTGTAAATTTAATGATTAAATTAAAAAAAACATTATCATAAATCATATTAAATATCTTTGTGTTTAGTTTGTCTCCAAGTCCATCGATTTTCAGCGATATGCCTCTCTGAGACGAGATGTAAATGTGTCAAAGTTGGCGTCAATAGCACTCAACGTGTTAAAGTAGGTAGTGTGGGTACTTCTTGATAAGCGTGGTTTCTTGGCCTGGGAATAGTGTCTTTAATATATAAATAACTAGCTGCGCCCCGCGACTTCGCACGCGTTGTTCCTATGGAAACATTAAAAGGTGATTTTCATCCCACGGGAACAGATTTATGGGATAAAAAGTAGCCTATGATTTATTCTAGATTAGAGTTACCTGTATGCAAAATTTCAGCCGGATCCAGTAGTTTAGTAGTAACAAACATCCATCCATACATCCATACATCCATACAAACTTTCGCCTTTATAATATTAGTGTGATGTGATAGTGTCTTTGAGACCTTCGTGATACAACGTCCGCCACATTTTCGCTTACCATCAGGTGAGATTGCAGTCAAACGAAGGTTCGTATCTCCCATAAAAAAAACATGGTACAGGAACTAGGCTTGTGCTCTGGAAATTGTTATTGGTTCTTCATCACCGTCCTAATGCTTTGTATCAGGCGCATGGAGTGAGATGATAAAATACAATTTAGTCAACTCGTGTTTCTTGAAGTAACTTGAACTCTATTGCATTCAATTCAGTCGAAACAGAACACGAATTCCTAAATCACTCATCCGCTATCAAAGCGACAACTGATCCATCTGACACTTGCCTGCGGTCAGGGTGGGTTATTCGTGATGCTCCCTCGTACGTTGAGTCAAACGTAAATTTCCATGGTTTGACACTCATTCTGAGATTGAGAGAGGACGCATGAATTGAGCTGGATTGCGTAGATTTTTTATGTTTGTCACCTCGGAACTTTTGACTGGGTGCTCCGATTATTTTTTTTGTGTGGAAAGCTGGTCCTATTTTAATTTGGTCTAGTTCCGACAATGGGAATAATATAAGGTTTATAGTTTTTTTTAAACAAAATCACGCCACCTAGGAAAGAAGTTGGATAGCAATATAAAATGTGTTGTATTAAAAGCCAACACTCATTTCGTTCTCGTTACGGTTGATGCGCTAGAAAGTAATTATGTAATTAAACTAAATCCATTTTGTGGTTAAAAAAAATCAATTCTGCCACCATCTTTTACTATTGTTTAAGAAAATTCTTCCTCAAATGAGCGAAATCGTGATTGGTGCTGCGTCAGAATAGTCTTCAAGAGTAACCCCTCTATACGCATTGCAGCGCCTGTGACTGCTGATACGTCCGTCTGTTCGCATTACACTGACGTTGTCACACGGCAATTTGATTTACTGCTTGATGGTTACATAGGTTGATTAATTTGATAGGAACTAATCTTAGAAAGTGCGGGGTGTGATAGAAAGCTTGGTTAACCAATCTTCACTTCATTTTGTAATATTCATCACTATCCTTGGTGGCCTTAAAGAATATATTTTGGTATTGCTACTCGTAGTAAATGCTTCACGAAGTCCTGTACATGGAGTGTCTTTATTTATCCAGTTATCTATGTGTTGTTTAGCTTTTTATTTATTTATTTTATCTTATAAATAAATGGCATTGGAACCTCTCCACGGCCACAGAATAACTATGTATATCAAAAGACACAGAATTTTCTAGCCCATAATACAATACACTACATAGATAAAAAAACTATTATACATAGAAAACATCCAGAAGGCCCTGAACAAATATCTGCAGATCGTACAAACATCAGTCCCGAGGCGGGACTCGAAACCGCAACCTCCTGCGTCGCAGGCAGACGTTCGCCCACGCGCCACGCCACAGAGGTCGTCAATATAATATCATATCTGATTAAGGAACAACTTAGGTCATTAAACTGAATTTGCCTCGTTGAATGGCAATGCTAATTCTTTGACCGAAATAGAACCCAAAGAAGGTAAAATACTAGTTGTAATTTGTCTCCAATAATTGTTAATTCCTTTAAATAAAGGTATGTCATCCGTAAATTTATGTGTTGTTTTCTAAATAAGTAGGGACTTGGATGTCCCTTTAAATAATTTGAACAGTAGAACAGCTCTTGAAGTGACAAAATCCCTTAACCCTTTAATGCCACTAATTTTGGGCAGGACCCGGAATATATTACGAAACTATTCATTAGCACTTTGCTATTTGTTTAGAAGCAAAATTTCTAAACGATCCCTTGTTAAAGTAAAGTAAATTCACATTATTATTCATTGATTGCCGTCTCAGGGTTCAACCATATTTATAAGCCTCAAACCGACATAAAATTTGTCGGAGACACTCGTAAGTCGCGCGACTTGCGACTCCTGACTCGTTTGGTCAAAGAAACGCGTCGCGCGAGTCGCCTGACCCGAGAGGGCTGGTGAGTATCTGGCGCAGTGCTTCAGTATCAGTCTTGCCATACAGCGGAGCAATGCAGCCAGTGTCTTGGTCTCGAATGGTATCGTTAGGGATCTGGTGGCTTTCTATGGCATGGGCCTTCCCAAGCCCCCAAATGTGGAAAGATGATAGCTGCTGCTGCCCACTATAGAGTATTATGGCAAATAAAATTAATGAATTATTGGCAATTATGTAAGGAAATTATGGGCATTACCCTCCATGAGAAAAATACGAATAAGGCGCTTATCAGGAGGACGCCTGCGTCCAGCAGTGGACAAATACAGGCTGTTGAGGTTGATGTAAAGAAACAAGAAACAGAAACTTATTATTTTCTCATCATTTTGATTTAATTTACTCCAGATCGTAAAATACGTTTCCAGCGGCTAGATATGTTCTAACCCTTAGAATTTTCGCTTTGAGATTATTTTTAAAATGCCAGTTAGCATTTTGAATAATTGGCACTAAATAAATCATTTTGAATAATTGGCACTAAATAAATCATTTTTACTTGTGACTTTTATTTTAAGGAGGAAGTGCAACTTTTACTTGTCTACCTGTTTTTAAGAGTTACTCGGTAATCTACATATATTTTTAAACGACTTCAAAAATAGGAAGAGGTTCTTAATTCGTCTGTTTTTTTTAAGTTTGTTACTTTATCTTTTGACTGGGTGGTCCGATTTTCCTGATTCTTTTATGTGAAAGCCGGTGCTTTCCGTGTGGTCCTGTATTAATTTGGTTCAGTTCTGACAATAAGATCCATGAAAATTCATGCAAAAACTATAAAAATTGAAGTCGGTTTATAGTTTTTTAAAACAAAATTAATTATTATGTTCCATTACTTATCTCGTTTGTATAGGAGGTTCCATAAGTGGTACGAAAGTGATCATATAAATTTTATTTATCATTAGTACAAACATATTTTACTCAGGTGCTTTTCACCGGTGACCGGTCAAATTTAGCGACAGTGATATCACGAGTAGACAAACAATAAAACCAGAACATTTTTAAAATTGACCTAAATGAACTTTTACAATTTAGCTCACCCCAACTTAGTTAAGGGGAGATTTTCATTTATTATTTCTCCGTTGTGGTCGAGTTTTAGGTACACGGTAAACAACGTCCAAACTCGGCCACGCTTTGCATAATTAGATAAACCGACCGTTTAGAGGCAATGAATTTATGGGGCATCAATGTTTATGAATTTCAAGGGAATTCTGACCCCTGAACAAAAGTGGAGGTAGGTATTTATTTATAAGTTACTAGATTCTGCCCGCGGCTTCGCGCGCTTTTTTTTCCAGATAGAGAGTAGCTTTTGTCTGTACCCAGGACCATCTATCTCTATCCCAAATTTCATTTAGATCCGTTTAGCCGCTAAGGCACGAAAAGGAAAAGACAGACAGTTTTTTGTCATTTTAATGTACTGCCATTTCTTATTCTAACTTCCTTCTACGCTTCTGCATGCAGCATCGCAAGTTTGTTTAACAAAGTAGGTACTTTGTTAGTATAAAAAACAGACCAAGAGAGAGTCGGACTCACGCACAAAGGGTTCCGAACCATTATATGTAAAAATAAAAAAATATAAATCTTTGTTGTAAAAAAACAAAAAGTCAATGTGATGCGGTCACCCATCCAAGTACTGACCGCGCCCACGTTGCTTAACCTCGATGATCGGTTGATTGTTCTTATATTGTTCTCGATGACGTTGCCCTTAATTATTAAAATAATTTAACTTTTATTATATGTTGTTATAGAAATACATCATCTGTGAAAATTTCCACTGTCTATCGGGGTACAGCCTGGTGACAGATGGACAGACGGACGAGGCTTAGTAATAGGGTTTAGGAATTATTATTAGACTATAGACTATTGTTGTAAGCAAAACCGTCATAAATATACATTTCCTAATAAAAAAAAGGATACACAAAAAATACATTTCCTAATATGATTAAGTTGTTTTTAATAATTTTCTACATACATAATTTTTTGTCGTACCTAGTCACTGATTTAGGTAACAATAAATCTATATGTGTATGTATTATTGTATGGTATCACTATTTACAAAGCCATGTAATCAAAGCATGTCACGTTGATATGGGTACAGAGCGAGGATATGTCAAAAACGGATAATAATGTTTTTGTTTCCTTCAATTATTTACGGATAAGTTCTCTCTACGTAACAATGTCTTTTTATGTTGCTAAGACCCACGTAGACCTTTGTAATTATATTTCTTTGTAGTTTATTCTTTATTTTTAGATGAATATAAATTCCCAAAACAAGATCAACAGTTTTCTATTTTTTTTTATTTGTAAACCACAACCACCATTACTATAGATTATTTACTAATAATTGGAATCTGTAATTATTGTTTATTGGTGGTGGGCAGTAAAAAATATTTATATTATAATTAATGTAGCTCATTGGATTTATAATACTTTTAATAAAATTAATATTCTCTCAATATCTCTCCATTCTCCCACTCTCCATTGAAATAAAATCAAGTATGAACAAATTTAACGCGTTAGTTTCACTAAATATTACTACGGAGTATATCACCAACAAAGGATATTAATTCACAATCATAAACTTCGTAAAAGTAATCTTCAATAACGGCAAAACACTACAGCAAGCCATTATTCATATCCCTTGGGTAAATTATTTGATACCGAAAATTTCCTCAAAACCTCCATTTAGAATTCCCGACTCACTTATCCGTTAATTTCCGGGCGGTACATCCCTAGTAGGGTACATATCTAGTAGGTACGTCCCTAGTTTATATTACGGACGACAATAACTCGTTGATGGCTACAAAGTTCCACTAGCAGCTCGGAATTGGACATGAAAACTGTAGTGGGTGGCAAATGTATGCTTAAACAGCGGACGTATTACAAATCATCCGCTAAACGTCCATCCGTTGTCCGCTGTTGAAATGTGACAGTCGTTACGACCGATGCAACTTTGTACTAGATAGGATCTGTAAATATGTTATTTTCAACATCAAAGAGATTATTGTCATAGGAATAGTTAATTACATATTACATGTCCGTACCAGACGGCAATGACGGCAATCAATCGATGTCGAAAGCGATAGTAGAAAAGTCAAATTGACAAAAAAACAAACCCATAATTTTTTGGAGTTTTCTGTATATGTCATATATGCCATGTGATCAGAGGGCGTAGCAAACTGGCATTCGCTATGAAGCGAATCGAAAACAATTGAAAGATTCGTAAGGAAAAATTCGAAACAGATCACGTGATATATCTAAGGCATATGTCAAACCATTTTTGGACTTTTCTACTATCGCTTTCGACAACGATAGTAACATTGTCTAGGCCGGCCTCCTGTTTAGAATGTTTTCCCTACGAATCTTTCAATTGTTTTCGATTCGCTTCATAGCGAATGCCGGTTGGCTACGCTCTCTAATCAGCGCATGTGAAGGCCGATATGAGAGCTTATCTGTAGTTGCGTGCTCTTTACAGTTAGGCCGTATACATAAAGAAAGCTGGAAACTTATAAGCGCTTACCGGCGCTTGACAGCGCTGCTGGTAAGCCGCGCAGGAAATGTACACTAGCTGGCTTGGAGCTTAGGCTGCGTTGTTATCGCATAGCCTAGCAGAGCATAGCCGCCAAATTAAGTAGGAAATTTAGTAGGTCTGCGACTTGACATCCAAGGCGAAGGTTAGAATTGATCCCACCATCATAGTATGCAAAAGCTTCAAAAACAGAGCACACATAATGATTTTTACCTTTTTATCTCCGGTTATGAGTTAATCTGTAGGTTTGGGAAGTTGTTATAATTACATATAAACTAACTCCAGAAAAACTAAGCAAACAATCCCCTAGTAAACCCATAAACCCAGACATGCGACCGCTAAATATGAATAAACCCTAATTGAACTTGGGTGAAAGTGTATAAATAACACACGAAAGTGCACTTTATGCCCCACACGGAAGAATTATTAGCTCTCCGACGAAAAATATACGTGGAAAGTTTTTGGCAATTGAAACTATCTCTTTTGAATAATAGCAACGAATTTACGTGGGTCTGGTGGCTAATATTTCTGTCCTTATTCTTTTTTGCATAAAAAGCAATTTTTTATTTATTACAGATCACCTGCATCAACAATAACAACAGCTAAATAGATTTTGCTGCCTCATAAATTCATTTTGAGTCATTCTTTTAAAAATAAGGGCTCATTATTACGAGTATGAAGAATTTTTTGGCATGCATGTTTATTATGTTTCAATAAAACCTAAATAAGACAGTTTGTAAGAATATTGTAAAATTTTTCCGTAGCTACTTAGAAACCTAAAGATTTAAGTCGAAGACCTTTGGTTCGAAGTTTAGTAGCTCCCTTTGGGCTAAGGAAGACTTGGGAAGCTTTTCTCTGTGTTTTGAATAAACCTTTTTCAGTTTATGAAGAACCTAATATTGATTAAACTATCTTGCAGCTGGTTAAACTATCTTCTTTACCAATCGTTTTTGATTATCAAACTTAATATCATTGTGTCTGCCTAGAGAATATTTTGATTTAATTAATATCAAGGTAAATCGGATTCTTTTCGAATACAGAAACCATATCCAAAAGTATTTTAGCCATAGCCTAGTTGATGCCAAAAAACCTTGCAATTTGTAATTTTTAAAGCACCTAGTCGCTCCTTTTGAACGCCTCAGCGTTAAATTGACTGCTCACGGCGTAAGAATCGACCTCTACAACTACTCAGATGGATATCGTAAGAACTAAGGTAATCTACCAGGATGAAGGGCAGCAGCTTGTTCTGTGTTTTTATAGCACCAGCACCCCGATCACCAATCCATCTGCCAAACGTGGAAAATGAGAAACCAAAAGGTCGGTACCCCTTTTGGTTTTGGGGGAGGGAGGAGGCACGTTTATCAGTAATTTCACGTATGCATTTTGATGAGAAACCTATTCCCGTCTCCAAATTCGAACTATATTAAAAATTGTTCAACTCTGATTATTAATCTTCTATCTTGATTTTACGCACTTATGTATTTGTCTTTTTTTCTATCTATGTAGTGTATTGTATTAAGTATTATCAGTTAACTAGTACCCTTAACACAAGCTCTGCTTAGCTTGGGGCTATATATTACTGTGTGAATTGTCCAACGCTATTTATTTCTTTTTTGGTAAACTCTATAAACAACGTATGTTATGGGAGAGCGTTTCGAGGAAACGAAAGGAAGTTCCTAGCACAGATCATAGTTTACTATAATATTTTGTTTATGATATAAATATGTTGTATTTTATGTCCTTTTTAACAAATAGGTAGGAGGTACTCTAAACGAGCGTCAAAAAGCGGAGGCTGATTCAAGAAGCAATCTCCCCAAGGCATTTCCTACCAAATTCAAAACAGCCCTCCTCAAGGGCTTTAAAATTCCGCGCTACATTTTGTTTGGAACACCCTATTTTGTTTCGAACATCCTCCCTAGTGCATCACAATCTTTACTACCAGACTGCCAGTTCGTTCTTTAATTTGTTCCGAATGTTTTATTACTTGGATTTACTGCTGAATATTTTAATTCGGGAATGTCCGTTTGTTTTTGTCTAGGTATTTGCGAAATCTTCCGGATTTCTTGGTGATTCTTTTTATAGAGGTCGAGTTTTAATGATAGTTTTCTTTTTGTTTCTAACTTATTTTGTCTAAGTGTTGTCCGGTTTTGTCTTTTTCTAAACCTTTCGCCTTCCGGATCCCTGTCATAAGCGTTTCATCATCATCGTAATCAACTAACTGCTGAGTGTCACCTCCTTATTTACTCTGTAACAATATTTACCCCCAATTGATTTTTTTTATGCCTCAAGTTTCCAACTTTGATATATTGCCAAAATACGCTGTAAGGTATTGACAGGTGTTACATTAACAGCGAACATGATATGTGCGCCGTGTGTTATAAAGCTATCTATAGATATTTTGTATATACTTTAGTCTTTACTTTAGCTACTGTGGGTTGGTTGTAATAAAAGAGTTTTTATATTGAACTGAGTCTATTCAATACACAAGACACATATACAAGTGTTTTTGGGTAAATAAATTATATCTCTCTCACATGAAATTACAATAAGATGATTATCTTTAATCCTTATTTAGGATATGACTACTCAAATGGGGCTCTCTGAAGTGACATTAATATAATCTGTGTATTTAATATTATCTCTATATTTTATCGCTAAAAGCCATTTTCCAAAACCTATGGATGGGCACCTAGGTTTTGGCCAGAAATAATTATAAAAAATTACATTTGTACTCAAACTTCTCTCGTTAAGTTTATAAATTCGATATTAATTACACCACCTTAGAATTTAATATAAGGCTAATACATTTCACACGCTACGCCACAAGGCTAAACTAATAAAGACTACCGAAACAAAGCCCACTTAATCAATTTTCTAATAAAATAAATGATTTGTTCTATACAAGGCTAAAGTTTTATTATTTTCGATAAAATAAAGCCCGAAACGATAACCATGCTATAAAGTTATTTTATGTTTTCCGGAAGGGGTTAGGTTCCTCGGTTTTAAAGGTGCTGCTTGCTTAAACGTTCTAAATGACGTTCTCTCATCAGAACACATACGGCCGTGTTGTGCGGCTTCGAATTTGCGCCCTACATTTCCCGCGGGAGTCGTAAGAGGCGACTAAGGATATTTACGAAGACGTGGGGCATGCAGCGACTCATGCGGAGACGCGGCCCGCACTATATTCAAACATATGAAGATGGTAGAATGAATTTACTGAGAAGCGATTTTACAGGCGTTTGTTTGATTTGACGCGTCGCACCCGGCAGCAACGCCGCCCCATTCAGAAGCATTCTACTATCAGACTCCCGCGATACCCAACCCGCATGCCAAGCGTTGGGATGGATTATGGGTATTGCCCCCCATGAGATGAAGGCGCTTATCATGGGGAGGCCTGAGTCCAGCAGTAGGTAGACCATAAGGCTGATTAGGATGAGGATGAGAATAGACGCGTTTATGAACGTGACAAACCACGCTTGACAGGCGGATTAGTGATCGTAGTAGAAGTGTTATATTATAATACATAATTGAGTATATTTATTTATTAAAAAGGAACGCCAACACCGTATACATCAAGCATTTTCTTTTAACTTGGTATCTAGAGTTTGTTTTAAAAAACTACACTTAAACCAACTTCAATTATATGGTTTTCTCATGGATGCCATTGTCAAAACTGGAAACCATAAAAAATACAGGTCGAATCGAAAACTTCCTTTTTTGAAGTCGTCGGTTAAAAATTTGAAGCTGCTGCACTTTCTCTGTTAGGTTTCTTCGGTCGGGTCTTAGAGTTAAGTTTGAGCTACGATAGTTTACACAAAGTTATGTTTGAGGTTGAGGTTGATAGTGTGATTCATTATGAACATAAGATGACGGACGACGCTTTCTTAAAAAATTAGGTTGGACACAGTAACTAGTTTACTGTGTAATATTCAGTGGAGCATGTGATCAATAGGCAACGTGATTTTAGAGGGCTCTTTCAATCACTAATAAAAGTACCCTAAGTGGGTACTGTCACCACCTAAAAGAGAGTATAGAACAATTATGACCGAAATCCGAAAACAAAAGAGCAAAACATAATCAACATTAATCTGTTGCGGTTTCAATCATGTGAAATATTTATTTTTATGACAAATTCGTAAAGTAGAGAAGTGGAAAACGTGTATACTTACTAAACTTACTAAAGGTAAGTTTTGATTGTTTTATTTTCTCTGACTGTGAGAATAACTGTAATCAAGTGAAAAGTAGTGTTTTCTTCTTCTACTTAGGCCAAAACCACCTATTAGACTATATTGTCTGTCATCTGTTGTTACACCTCGTATACATTTAATGGGGTTGTTTATTCCCTTGTAAAACAATCAACTATTAGAACCATTACACATTTTTTTGTTGTCTTTGCCTCAGTTTACAAGATCTGAAATGGCCCAGCTAAGACAATGGCACAAATTGGCTTAAACGCCATTCGTTATCCCAAAACCAATGGGTTTAGTTTGCTACTAATGGATTAGCTACATCCTCCTTCAATTGTGATTAGCAAATTAGTGAATAATTGTATTGAATTTTAGTTGATAATCTGCTTTATCCGTTTTAAAATAAACCTTATTTCTAACAGCATACATTTTAGAATCACAACCTAGAGCCGGGAAAGCTAAATTGAATCTAATAACTTTGATTTCGAAGTTGCGATTATCAAAGTGTTCATTAGTTTAATTGGTGTAAGCGATACTCGTGATTTTCAAGTCAAAACTTCGTAATTGGGACTTAGAACAGAATAAGTTGAAGTTACTTTTAGCATCACACCTATTGAAATTAGAATAACCAGGTTTACGTAGTTAGTTATAATTAAAACTGATAAATAAGTCATCATCACCTGCTTTGTGGACCCAGTGCTGAAAAATAAACCGGCCAAATGCGAGTCGGACTCGTGCACGATGGGTTCCGTACCATTAATACCTCTACGCGTTCACGAGGAAAGGGTTTGTAAGTTTAAATTGTTAAAAATATTTTTATTTACCATTTTCGCCGTAAATTTTTACTAACATCGCATTTTTTTTCTTTATCAAGTGCGTAAATTTATTATTCTCCGAATCTTATCAGTAAGAAAACTGATCAAACCTCAATGCCCTATCGTAGCATCTGGCGACAGCCCAAGCCGAGGCTCGCACCTAAGTGGTGGCCTTTGTGAATATCGCCCCAACCAAATTCTCCGGCGAGGGATGCTCTGCGCCCGCCAAAAGTCTGGTAACGCTGTCCTGGCCATCTGCAATCATTCGTCTATAATGCATTATAGTCCATTCGAAAAAAAACCGATAAATATTCTTTAGTCATTGTGCCTGGGTGGGTACTTAACTTACTGACTTATTATTATCTAGCTCTTATGGTTGATTCCTACCAACTCACTAAGACGCGTATACGTTCAAATTTTGTTTTTGTAGATAACAATTGCTTGCGCAGAGTTTCATTACATTTTTGTTAATTCTTTACGATCGAGTACCTAACTAATTTCTCATTAGAAATTTTGCAATTTTGCAAAGCTTACTGAAAGACTTGCAAAAAGCGTCCAACTAATTTCAAAGGCTATCAATCACAATAATCAATCAAGCCTCTCATAGGAGAAAAATAACCTAAGATTACCTGTACAATCAATCTTACTAGCTAAGAATAAGAGCAAACGAGCAACTACCCACCCCTTCCTTTTTGTGACTTAGAAGACATAGAAGTGTCAAAGGTGATGTCGGTGATGTTTTAGGGGAATACTACTTCGATGATCAAGAATATGTAACTTGTTACGAGACACCTTGATACTTTTAGCTGCATTATTTTTGTCTATGAAAATCAACTTAAATAATCTTCGTTACATAATTATGCTGTCGCGATAAATATCGTAGATCTCGTTCGTCACGAAATTTTTCGTTTAAATAGATTTGCATAATTAATAATCACACTACTATTATAAATGCGAAAGATTGTATGGATGTATGGATGGATGGATTCTTCCGCTAGTGGACAAAAAATTGAAGTGAATTAAAGTCAATTGCACCTTATTTCTTGTTGATAGTAATAACTATTTATCAAGCTGTTTATATAGTAAAAATTTGACTTGTCTAAGTACTTATTTTGTAAGTCTAAAGAAATAAACGATTTGACTTTGACTTTGACTTTGGATGGATGGATGGATAGATGGATGTTCGTTACTTCTTCACGCCAAAACTACAGGACGGATCTGGCTGAAATTTTGAATCAAACATAGGCTATTTTTGATCCCATAAATCAGTTCTCGTGGGATGAAAATCACCTTTTAACGTTTCCATAGGAACAACGCGTGCGAAGCCGCGAGGCGCAGCTAGTTATTTAATAAAATGTTATGTTTGAATTATTTCAATCCTTCAATAAGTCCTTGTTTACCCGTCAATAATTAAGGAACTTTATAGGCGCACGCGTACATTATTTACCAGTGAACTGAGTGCAACGTTTTTAAAACGTTACGCATTTAATTTAGGAGCTTTTGATACCCAAATATTTTTTCTTTGTAGTTTTAGACAAAAATAAAATAAAATGTACTGTAATTTGGTGGTTCGAAATGAATTGTTTTCTTCTTTAACAGTTGCTCGTTCACTCGTGACCTAATCGTAAACTATGAAGCTTGGCTGTTCCGAACAATTTGCCGAGTGATATTTTTTATTGACAATAGAATTCATCAACTTATTTTCCTTGGGCTATTTTTATTATGATTGACAGACTGGAATGAAGGGGACTTTTGTGAGATAGACTTTTTCATTCCACGATTCTTAGAATTGTATGTGAGTAACGTATTACGATATAGCTACTGAATGTACCTATACGAGTATTTATAGTACCGTAGTATTTAGGACACCTGGGAACGAGCTGTTTTCTCCCTTTCTTATTGAAATAAATATGCTATGGGATTTTTTATTAATAAGTCAGATAGGTACTTATAAACTTTTGCTTACTACGTAATTTAATTTTCATTTTATTTGTATTATACTACTTAATCATATTTTACACTGTTCGAGAATTGAGTTTTTTCAAAGATTGCCACAATTGAGATTTTGTTAGCTAACTTGTTTTTTGATTTTCTATGTATGTATATTCTTATTATATTAATATGATAAGACTAGACCAAAGTATAAGATACTAGGTATAATAGCAACCATAAAGCGACAGATACATACGTACATTTAAATAAATAAATTTAATAAATAAAAACCACTGAACTAGTTTAGGCCGTTGCTGTATTATCCGGGAAATGCGTGCAAAGCCACGAACAGAAGCAAGTGAGTAATAAAATCTTTAGCAGTCTCTTGTCTCCCAAGTTTTGTAAGTTGAACATTATTGAATTTTTCATAAATTTTGTAATAATATCGCTCTCTTCGTTTCAATTTATTTTCCTCCGTAGCGGAGCCCACGGGGAATACATCGGAAATATATTGTAAAACTACGGAGCTACTTTTAAATTGTCCCACGTATTTTGTTCTAGTTTATGAAGTTTGCGATTCTTAGTATTTTATTTGCTGGTGGAGACGTGAATTGTGGTTTGTTATAGAAACTACAGAATAGGTAGAAAACTAAATATTGCACGCATTTATGATGAAATTTTAATAGAAAAGCTCTTTGTTTAATGACTAGTCCAGGAAAGCACAACGGCCATGTTTTTTTTACTAACAAGCAGAATTGTTGCTTAGTTTGAAATTTATAAAAAAGAATACGACATGTATCCAGCAGCAAGCAAACACACGCTCAATGTGACTATTTGTACATAAACTGCAAAAAAATATGTCGAAGCGTTCTGACAGCCGCTAAGGCTGAAGGTTTTTTGCAAATCAAAACGTTATCAATAAATAAACAGAAACTGAACTGAAATTGTTTATGGGGTGATGTTCTCTAGCAGTACTAAAGTCTGAAATAATAGGATAAGGATAATGTGGCGCAGCTTGACTAATTAATAATGGTTTTCTATACATGGAAGTACAATTCTTTCTTGTATATTTTCTATCACGTAATAATCGGTAAGTTCACTGAACTGAACTATTAGTTTAGTATTTTCAGTGAACTTATGATTATTATTTTATTACACGATTATTCACTACGGTACGGTAGTGCATTACCGCGTGGGCTTGTACGTAGGTACAGTATGCTAAGTGTACACTGCCATATAAGTGTGTACTGCCTTAAACAGTAAGATAGTACATACTCAGCATACTGGCCTTTGCAAAGATTTCTCAAAAGGTATTGGCCTACCTTAGTATTAGAATACCTACACTTTTCTGCGCTTACATTATTTTAAATAAAATATCACACTAATATTATAAATGCGAAAGTTTGTATGGATGTATGGATGTATGGATGGATGTTTGTTACCTCTTTACGCCAAAACTACTAGACGGATCGGGCTGAAATTTTGCATACAGGTAATTCTAATCCTGGAATAAAACATAGGCTACCTTTTTATCCCATAAATCTGTTCCCGTGGGATGAAAATGACCTTTTAATGTTTCCATAGGAACAACGCGTGCGAAGCCGCGGGGCGCAGCTAGTTTCAGAATAAATACGTATCATGTTAAAATGTTGATTCTCTAGAGATTTCAGATGGGGAGAAACCAACAGTTTCGTAACAACCAGGACTAAGGGTGTAGCCCAAAAAAATGTGACGTTTTCTTTCTATATTCATTAGGGCACTACGTTTATTACATTTCAAGGATCTTCCTTTGTCTTCCGCTGGACCAGTGTCGTGATAGTACGTATTATCATCATCATATTATGTTATTCCACTGCTGGACATAGCCTCCCCATAAGAGCGCCATAACACCCTGTCTTCAGCTTGCCGCATCGAATATCTACCTACAGTCTTTGGCAGATTGTCGTTCCACCTGACAAAAGGCGTCATACACTGCGTTTTTCGCAGTCTCTACTCAAGAACCCTTTACTTCTTTTCTAGACCTTTGTGATACATTGTCGGTCGCGTCTTCGCTTTCCATCAGGTGAGATTGAGATCAAACGAAAGTCTATTTCAGATAAAAAAAATCTCACTGCGTTTCTTCTCGAGACAAGGCTGGCCCACTGCCACTTCAGCTTGCTCATTCTTTGAGCTATTTCGATAACTTGGGTTCTCTGTCGGAATGTATTCGTTACGAATCCTGTCTTTCAGAAAGACTCATAGCTTGCTGAGCGAATTTGGTGTGAACTGGTGGACCAACCCTACCGTTGTAATATGCTGCGACCAAACTTTAGTCTATGGTAATGGTTTTCGCCATACATCACAAGTTTTCCTCCTTACGTGAGCTTTCCTGACCGGTGGCACTTTACTCCAATTTAACATTTTAGCATAAACATATTCGCTATCTATCTTGTTAAGCACGCTAAACACCCAGAGACAAGTAACGTTAAATTTATGGCTGAAATTAGCTCACCGTGCTGCAATAAATTTACATATGAAACTCATAAGTTAAAACGATGCCCTTGGCATGTTGCTTCACTGCTAGAAACGGTACCAGTCTGCAAAATAATAAAAAAAGCTGAGTGTGTAAGTTTCTGCTTTTATTTATTCAGAGAAAGTGCACGGGCTTCGAGTTTCTGTACACGCTAACAGAACATAGACTTATAAAATACGGATAGAATTGCCGCGAAATGTTTGATTACTAATGCAGTTGAACAATAATAATTATATTGTTTTGTTTAGGTAGTCAGAAGCTCACGTGATACCTATCAAGTAGTCAGTTAGTCATTCGGCGTAATTTTAATTTCATACTTTCATAAAACCGTATTCAGAATTGTCCGTAAACAATTAAGCCGCTTTGGAAAGTATACATTTGCATTAGAAAGTATAAATTTAAACAAAGTTGTTAAATTTATACTTTTCGTTTGATATTTTTTTTCAAACATGTGCGGAACGTTATTGCGAACGATGGGTGAAATATAAGCCACCAAATGTTCCATTATCTATCGTTTATAATTTACTAGAGACCTGGCTCAGGTTAGTACGTGCGGCATAACAGTTAAAAAAATCTAAAGCTCCCAATCATTACAATTTTATTATCCGTCATCACATTAACGACATTTACGATCATCATCCAATTTCAGCCAATTAACACAAAACGAAATCAGTCATTTCATTAGGAAGATCGGGAAGTTCTTTTTCCGGCAGTGGACATCGTTCAGCTGATATGATGATGATGATGAACGCAAAATCCCAATGCATTTAGCCCTCATTAAACTAACCCAATGCATTAACCTAGAAAATGCCCCGGCATTAAGCCTACCCTTTGTACTTCGGTGCAATAAAATGTTTAAATAAATAAATAAATAACCCTCATGAACACTCACTCCCTCATTATAAGAGCAGAATTAAAATCTGTTGCGCTATTTAGAAGAATTTAGATAAATAGACCGACTTTGTTTTTACCTTGTATATATTATGAAAGATCCTCCGGTTTTCTAAGCCTATCTATTCACCATTAACTCGTGTCGCCTGGACATAATCACGTTTTCACACTAGCAATATTGCAGTTTTGTTGTCACAGGCGCATTTTATCCACTCAGCGTTCATTATGGCAAAGTAAATGGTATTTGCAAATAGCAAGTAGCGCTTCTGTTCTGTTTACTCATTGATTTGCCGTAGGAGCACAAGGCACACTTAGGCGCGTATTATGAAAGCATGTTCAGTCATCGGCCTATGCTTGAGTGATGCTTATGTATAGTTTTGAGTAAATACTAATTTTAAAACAATGCTTGGGAACTCATGCCAAAATCTACACTCACTTATGTAACCCTCAAGTAACGATACGTTCTTGCAACGTATCGTATGTATTATTGAACGGTTACCAAGCATTACTTGAGTAATTGTCTATTTTGGAACGATTTTAAACTTTTATATCTCTGCCTAGCGATTCTTTGAACTCATCTTCACTCAAGTGTGGTTTGGACCACGCTTGAGTAATGCTTGGAAAAGATTACTACGCACCAAAGTTTTTTTTTAATAAAGCGCCAAAAATGTTTGGAATCTTTGCGTTTCGTTTCACAAAAACCACTAAATCAACAAAAATACATTATGATAGGTTCATTAGGTAAAGGAACGTTTTTCGCTTAGATAAATGTATTCACTCAAGTAGTGTCAGAGTTACGTTCTATAAGCTTGAGTAGAACTCACGTAATGACTGCATATGTAATCATTGGGTTAGCTTTCATGATACGGGCTCTAGAGACGTCAATTATACAATATAATGCTGCTTAAATTATATTATTAATATCCAAATATAAATTATATAAATAATTTTAAGCCATCAAACACACAAGACAGAAAAATAATCAAGTTACTTACCTAGGAGTTTATGTATATACAAAAAAGGTAAATAAATAAATAGATCAGCTGTAAACGGGCATCTTTTCATTCAATTTCATTTTAATAACGTGTTTACGCGAAACAGAATATCTGTTTGAAAATCAGGTTTTGTAAATATTAAAGTTGCCTAACTCCTTTTGTTTCTGTACTATGTCATCGTCTAATTAGAGCTTCAGTTTCGCCGACTTTCAGTTGAGGCCTAATGTAAGAACTTGGTCAATAAAAAGTCCAATAACCCTCTCAGATTGCTAATGCGATTTCTTTTGTTACATACCCTTCTAACTCGATGAGAATTTTGGTATCAACTGTATTAGGATAAATTAATGCGAATGATTTATATCGTTGAATCAGCTAGAGATAAAAATGATAGTAAAAACTAATAGGGTTCCTATGATAACGCTAGATTGATAGATCTATGATATACCTATGTCTGAAAAGTATAGGTAAGGTACCTAGCAATCATTAGTTTTCCAAACCGCTTAGATATCTTTATTCAGAAAAAGATAGCTACTCACTCTTGTCTTGATGAAAGTTGTAGCTAGAAAACAAACAACAAAGGCAGGTAGCGAGTTTCAAACCTTACACGATAAGGTGGTTCTTATAAAGGACACTTACTTAGAATAAGGGATGGCACCTTTCTTAAGAGGTTCTCAAAAGGGATTATATCCTATATTTAGTTAAGTTTTGTCGTAAACTGCTTCAACAATAAGATTATTATCCATGAATTTATAACAAGGAAATCGTTATAAGTTTTAAGCAAGCAATTTCCACAATACCTTTTACTTTATAAGTTATTCAAGACCTAAATAAAGTATGAGATAATAATTTTGAAGGCTGTTATTTAAATAGGCGTTTACTCTGCACGTGCCTAATTTATTTGAACTTCTTGAATTATTCTGTGGGGATTTTTCAGAAAGCTTTTAAGGTTTTTAAAAACTTCCTTCCTCATTACCTTTTAAAATAAATGTATAATGTTGGACAAACACACCGCATTATCTAGCCCCAAGCTAAGCAGAGCTTGTGTTATGGGTACTACATAACTAATATTCATAATACAATACACAACATAGATGGATATTTTTATTACTATACACAGAAAACATCCAAAACGCCCTGAACATCTGCAGATCGTACAAACATTTGTCCCAAGAGCGGGAATAGAACCCGCGACTTCCTGCGTCACAGGCGAACATTCGTCCTCACCACAGAACGAAATAAGTATTTTAAATCCCTACATATTTTAAACTAGTACCTACTGTAATTGTAATTAAGTAAGTCCTTTATATTTCGAATTGTGCTTACTAAAAACATAGTGTTTTACATGGTATAAAAAGTAAACTGAAATAACCTCACCGCAACTCAACAGCCTATATTAGTCCGCTGGGGTAAACGTGTTCTTCAGTGGAGACTGTGACTCGTAAAACGTAGTACAGGACGCCCTTCAGTCAGCTGGGATGACGACCTGCGAAAGACTGCGCGCAGATGCTGGATGGGACATGCTGAAGACATAACGCTATGGCACTTATTTAAGGAGGTCATAGTCCAGCTGTAGAGTAATATTGATGATGATTATTGTGGGTAGGTGACACTGTTTTGTCAACTAGTCGACGACGTAACTTTAGTGTGCAGACTTTTGAAAGCAGATGGATCTCTTCCAACTTCTCCAACGCTGGACTTTGCAACTTAATCCTCTAATTACACAATACCCAGTTAGTTCTTTGTTGAGCCCGGGGGAGTTAGTGAACTTCGTACCGTGTGTGTTCAGATGTTATTTTTGTTTGCTGCAACTTCGTGTAAAAAGAGGGAAAGAGTTGAACCTCTTTCGATGTTGAAGTCTAAGCCTTTATATAGACAGCGATTTGAAAGAATTTATTTTGTAGGGTTTTAATTTATATTATTTAAAAACTGAACCTGATTGAACCATTTCCAAATCCTAATTTATGGTAACTGTTTTTTTTATTTGTGGGTCAGAGGTTTCTCGGGAAAAAATTCCAACCACCTTGGGATAATCCCAAGGTGGTCCCATAAAAATGTTTTAAGTTGGATTAAGTTTCAATACTTTAGCGGAAAGTTTTCAAAATAGTCTGTAATACTCAGTAATATTTTTTTTTATCATGTACGAGTACGTACATTTACTTCTGGGGCATATTTCCGCCAATATGGTTAGATAGTTAATCAAATCAACATCATTTATTGCAGATACGTACATAAATAGTTAATTTCAGTTGTGTTTGTGCATATAAAAGTTCTCAATAGATCGTCACGACATTTTATGGTTCACATTGGTGACGATTAGATCATGATTTTTATTGTTTCACGACGAGACTGTCGTGCTAGATGCGACAGTATATCGTCAAAAGAAAGACAAATCTTTGACTACAATAAATCATGCATTAATCATTACTTATGCATTATGTGCTCACCTCGATTTAAATATACTACCTACCAGCCACGATGATTTACACTGCACAATTTCAATTTCCAATTTATAACTGCACACAATATTTACAAATTAAAAAAATCTTTGTACGGTCTAGAGAGCAGATCGTATACAAAAACTATATTTAAAGCCTGATGTATTACTAACCAGTATCACTATAAAGAAATGGTTTAGATCCTAGAGCCTAAGATACATTTATATCGTCAACAGGTAATGACTTCCTATCGTCACAACACAGTGGGAACATGCCCTTAGAACACCTGGTTGAACGGACTTGACAGGAGTATAAGTCAAAAGATGAAACCCAAGAAAGAATTTCCGACAATTCATACAAGATCAGGGACTTGAAGATCAAAGTAAGGTGGCTAAGTGCCTCTAGCCTTACCTTGCTTTATGTCTCTCTTACTTTCAAAGATTCCCTCAATTATTTCCAGTTTCAGATCAACTTTGAGCAAAGTTTTAAGCACTTAAAACTTGAGCAGTTGTGGCAATAAAACCAGCGCTGACGAGTATCAAGTAATAAAAATGCTACCAATTGCAATTACGATTCTGAGGACTAGTTGTCCTCGTTTTGAACCCAAACTAAAGAATTTCTCACCGCGATATTCATATTTTTTAAAATTTCAGACCTTTACCTATTTATTTTTTTGTTCTTTGGCAATAATCAATCAGCAGCTTCATCGGTTAATATTGACGAATGCATACATAATTTATGAAAACGTCATACATTATTTATGAAAATGTCTGTAAGAACCGTAAATGGAGTTGTACGATTATCTTTTATGAGATCGTTGTCATGAGAATTAGCAAGCTGAAGTGGCAGTGGGCCGGCCATATCTTGCGAAGAACAAACAACCGCGGGGGTAAACGAGTTCTTGAGTGGAGACCGCGATGCAGAAGACGTAGTGTAGGTCGCTGAGATGCGACCTACACTACGTTTTCCGCGCTTTATCCAGGAAAACCCTGATTGTGGTGTTCTAAAGATAAATCTTACTAATATTATACATGAGAAGGTTTGGATGGATGTCACACGCCAAAATTACTAATTCTGATCCCGGAATCAAGTATAGGTTATTTTACATCCCATAAACTTTTGATGAGAGATGCTGGACGCGTCAAACTGAAGAAAGGGGCTATTGCGCTCATTAGGGGAGGTCTTTGTCCGTCAGTGGACTAATACAGGCTGATGATGATGATGTCATAAGACAAAGAATATAAAATGCGATGATGACTTTTTGTTCAAATCGCTAAAGGAGCTGAACCAAATGCTGGCTGGCCTAGCCTCAGCCTTGCAACGCATCGGATTTGACATTAATTTTGATAAAACCAATATCATGATCAATGGCCTCATCGATCCGTGCCTGGTCGTACTTGGCTATTTTAAAATAGCCAATTAACCCCAGGTAATCGAAAACTATTTTGAAATAGTTTTCGATTACCTGAGGAGGATTCAATTATAAGAAGAGAAAGATCCAGCTAAGCTGAGCAGCGTTTGTGAAATATACCCCAATGCTTGAAAACTGACGTTTTCCATCAATGCGTCCTACCCGTCATGACCCACGGAGCTGAGACGTGGACGCACACGGTAAGGCTTGTTGATCAGTTCCAAGTTTTTCGGCAAGCTATGGAAAGAGCTCGGAGTCTCTCTGAATTGATAGGATAGGATAGGATTAGTAACGAATATATCCAACAGAGAACCAATGAGCTATGTCGATAGCTCAACGAATTTGCAAGCTGAACTGGCAGTGGGTCTGCCATAATCTCTAAAAGAACCGATCGCGTTTAGCGTGATCTTGAGTTGAGACCGAGACTCGGCAAACGTAGTGGAGGATGCCCTACGGCAGGGTGGGATGGCGATCTGTGAAAGTCTGCGGCAGATGCTGGACGCAGCACAATGATGATGATGATGATGAGGTGACTTTTGACGTATACTACAAAACTATTAAAGAAATAGTATGGAGGATTATGAATAAACCGCAGGTTCATCATTTAAACATAACTTTAAAAAAGTGTTATTTAGTGTTGCTATGACAGAAGTAACATAAAATAGGTCGAATGTGTTGAATGTCACTATTCTCCTATCCACCGAAGTACAACACTGAAAGCTCAAGAATCCGCTCCCATTGAATATAGTAACAAAAGAAGGATTTCCCTCGCAATAAACTTGTACTTATCCAGTAAATCCACGAGCTTGGTCAAGTTGCGAATTGCGAACTAGGGAAGTAACAACTACGTCGTATTCTCTGGTCGAAGGTAGTTGGGAAACTTTGTTTTTTGTTACTTAATTAGCGCTAAAGACAATCACTCGCAAGAAGTTTCATTGTTCCTTTTACTGAAGGATAAGTTCCAAGTTTGTTTTGTGCGGTAATGATTGATTTTCGTACAGGTAAAAAAATATCTCTTCAACCTAGGTATATTGATTTCTCCTTGATCGTGCTATAAAAGCTACCTTCATAGCGGGAACTCAACATAGTGGGAATGCAACGTAATGGGCCTCAACATAAATAGAAATTCAACATAATAGGAATTCAACATAATGGGAATTCAACTTTCGGGGAATCCACCTTAATGCTGAAGGCTGGACGCAGATCTTCCCCTTATAAGCGTCATATTGGCTTCAATCTTATTGGGATAGTGCACATAATCCCCACGTTGGGCATTCGGGTTAGTGATTGCAGTTAGGTGACTAATTAGTGTTCCCTGTGAATCTATAGTACCTATGAATAAATGAATCGAATTGAATTGAATTGTGGTAGAATTTTTTGGCAGGAGGTGCTGCTGCCCACCCCTGGTGAATAACCCTTAGTCGCCTCTAACGACACCCGCGGGAAGAGTTGGGGAGTTGGGGTGGTGTAAATTCTTAGCCGGCACCCTTACACGAAGATATATAATAATGAATAAATTTTCTTCTTCATTTCAGTAGGTAAAACTAGTTCATTGGAAATGAAAATCGAGATTTTGCCTTGGTTTTCATTTGCCAAGAACGGGTTCCAGACTTGTTTCAATTAGTGTACAAAAAAAACCTTACAATATACCTCAATATACCTATTTAGTGAGGCCGCACACCACCCGAACCACATTTAACTCGACGTTACATATACCTCGCCACATGTAGCGACCATATATACCAACTGCACCACGTACATACAAATGTGTCTTTGTATGCGCTTGCACGCGGATACGGGGGTGATAAATTTATCACGTTTTAAATATGGCTCCTACAGTACACTAGACGAGTTATAATTAATTTTGTTCTAAGAAATTATAAGCCGACTTAAATTTTTGTAGTTTTTTCATGGATTTTCATAGATCCCATCGCCAGAACTGAGCGGCTTTCATAAAAAACAGCACCATGAAAATCGCACCACTCAGTCAAAAGTTCTAAGCTAACAAACATAAATAAAATAATTATACTAATAATACTGTCGAATTGAGAACCTCCTCTTTTTCTTGAAGTCGGTTAAAAATACCCATGCACGGCAGTAAATCGTGAATTTTAATGAATATATTGCCATTATGTAGTCACTTATAAATAAATCTTTTTGACTTCTTTTTCGCCCAAACTTCCAAAATATAAACGAAAACTGACCAAACAAAAAGTCCATAAAACTAGACTCCACTTATAACATTAATACTGTGCAATATTAACTCTACTTGAAACTGATACTCCATCTACCCCTAAATAAGTCATTACTCCCTAATTAAATCAGGTGTGCGAAGTTGCATCGTTCTATCTAAAATAATTTTTACATCATCCGATTTTTGTACTTGTCTTTCTGTCTTCTTTTGTACTCTACTGTTTTTAATGACCTGAGAACTCTTTGGGTCACAGTTTTACATTCATCATGAGAACGTGTAAGCAATGATTGATTATTACTTTTTCTACATACTTATCGTCTTTGAATTTGTGAAGAGCAGATTTGTCTCAAGACAACGCCGAATAGATCGGTCTAAAATGTTGCATACCATTCCTTCTAGTTCAGGAAATAACAGGCTCATTTTTATGCGGAAAAACGCCTCTGCAGGCAGAAGAAATTAAAGATAATACAAGATCTGGAATCGAACCTACCACTTTTTGCGTTTCAAAGATGGCTACTGTACTAGAGAAAAATTGTTTAGACAAAAGTGGATAATACATGTTAGTGTTCTTTCATACAAACTCGGCCGCTTTCATCACATCACACTTCACACATAAATCTATTGGTGCAAAAGTTTGGATGGGTGGGATTTTTTGCCGGTTTTTTTTTGATTCGATCACTAAATAATAAATTTCTTCTATGCCTCTATGGATTATTATTTTAGACTGGCAACACATATTCCCTCTATGCAATAAATACACACAACATCCGGTGCGTGTACAGATTATGCGTACTTTTGACCGATTTTGTGAAGAAACAAAAAAATAAAACAAAAAGCCCATCCGTGGTTCCGTGCCAGTCAGGCGTTAATATCGAAAAACCCATCCGTGGTTCCGTGCCAGGCGAAGAGGATAATCATTGAATTACTATTACCAGCTCACTGTTCATAATAGAGATAAAATCTTGAAGCACAGAACTTTTTCAACTTGATTGAAAATCGGATGGTGTAAACAGCTGTACTAATAAGGTGCTTGTCTGGTGCAGTTGGTGGCCGTTCGTCTCAACTTGCTGGATATCGGCAGTGACAAAGTTTCGAGATTGGCTGAGTGCAGTGGTTATTAGTTATATATTTTTAATCAAATAATATGTAGATAATAATAAATATATAACTGCAAATTTAAAAATATCATTTATTTACCCAACAAGCGTTGCTTACTTTGATGGACTAACTAAGGACATGTGGTTACCTTAATCAAGCGATCTACCAACGAATACCGTTTGATTGTGGTCTCTCTGATTAGATTAATAGCTACTTACAATCTAACCAAGACACTGAACAGTGGCCACGGTCAGATCAATTTAACAAACGGATCTGATAACGGATACCTTACCCTGTGTAGATTTATGATTTATGTAGGATTTAGTATATATAGGATTTAGTAAATACTAGCTGTGTTGTTCCTATGGAAACGTTTATAGGTGTTTTCCCGGCAATTATTAGATTTTTTTCTCGCCGTAAAAACCATCCTTGAACTTCAACGAACATTAAAAAAAAAATCAGCCAAGTCGGTCAAGCCGTTTTCATGTTATGTCGTGACAACGGAAAACGGGTTTCATTTTTATATATATGTAGATAAAGTTTACATTTTCTATAACTAGAATACCTAGGCATTCTGAGTCATTTTAAAAGCTGGGATCTATTCGATATTCCGAATAGAACCAGGATGATGCACTAAATATTTGAGAATTATATCGTTACTTATTTACTGTAGGTACAGCCCTGTAACATTTATGAATATGAATCAGTCTGTGACGTTCAAAAATACGTACCTACTACTTGAGATTGACTGGGGAATTTTATTAGCAGTACAAAGTACAAGAGAGAAAGGAGAACGAAAATAATTTTATTTGTCTGTAAAACTACGCAACACATGAACTCATAAGTTAACTAAATTAATTCTAGACTTTTGAGACTTAGGCTAGGCCCACACTTAGGTCTCCATGTCCGTAGTTCTACTAAGAAGTACAGGCCTAGCACGGGTAGGTATTGTTGTGTTAGGTAAAATAGAAAAAAAATACGTCACTTTGTCATCGAATGCTTAAAATTTTTGAAATTCATTCCTTCAACTTCATAATTTTCATCGACTTTAATAAAGGAGGAGGTTCTCAATTCGACTGTTTTTTATGTTTGTTACCTTAGAACTTTTGACTGGATGGTCAGACTTTAATGTTTCTTTCTTTTATTTAAAAGCTGGTGCTTTGCGTATGGTCCATTATTAATTTGATCCAGTTCTGACCATGGGATCCATGATAAAACTAAAGTTTTTTAAAACAAAATCAATTATCTCTATTTTACCCTAGAAAACAATCACCGTGCTATGCCGGCTGGTAGTACAAATGACACACCTTTGAATCTCTAGGACTACCAGTAGTACTAAGAACCAAATGCGCCATTGGTAGTATAACTGAACATTTAGTATTAGAGGAAAGTAACCAAATTAGCATTGTGCTGGGTAGATTGGTGTATACCAAGCGCTGGTTTTTTGTGTACGCCAAACTTTACACTCACTCTTAACCTATCTCCAATTAATTCTACTAAACATAATATTTACTAAAGTTACCTCAAGGTGCCTTGCACCTATGTAGCTTCAACCAGCAATTTTGTTTCGAACGGTGTAGTGTTTCACGTCGAGTTATAATAATAAGTTAATTTCTTCATGCAAGCAGGATATCGGAATTCACGTCAGTCACATGACTCGTTCCGGATCACGAAATATAAAAAAATGCTTTGAATGAATGCAGTATGCAGTGCATAAAAAACCGATTCAGACAAAATTTCATATTTTTATCAATTGTTAAATCAATTTCTTACAAAAAGTGTTTTGATTAATTACCCTTAAACTGGAAGACATTAAAAATACCTACGAGACTTTTAGTTTGACAACAGTTCGTTGAAAAAACTTTAATTTATGCCTACTTAGTTTTTAGCAGGTTTTCTAGCAGGTTTTTCACTTTTCAGTCACGGCTTCTTTGGAATTTGCACCGCTTCCCCGCACGAGCTCAAGGTCTTCAAAGCATCTTAGAGGTCTTCTAAGCATTAAATGAGTCTTCTAGACCTTGGTCATAAATTGTGGAGATCAGGTGAGATTGTGGTCAAACGGAGGTCTCTTTGAATAAAAAAATGCTATGCTGTATGTCTTAACCTCAACCTAAACAGCCTATCTTGGTCCACTGCTGGACTCAGGCCGCTATTGTGCTGATCAGCGCCTTTGGGTCACATTTTTTTATAAAATATAGATATTAGTTTTTATCACAAGTAAGCATAATCCCCACGCTGGTCAATGCGGGTTAGAAATCGGCTGCAGGCTGCAGCCCGTATGTTAGCATTTTGGCATATCTTGTGGCGTCCCTTTCACGTTTTATTCTATAGCCTAGCCCGAACACACAACAATCCATGAAACTGGCGACAGTGTAAATGCGTTGTAACTGAAGCTGTCTGTCAAAAGCAGGTAAATTGGCAGTATGTTGCAACTTTTCTATGCAGATACGATTTATGTTTTTTTTGTTAACTTAATCTGTGTAGCCGGCATTAGTGAGTGTTTGTTTCATGCATTCTATCAACTGTACCTACTGAAAAAACTATGCATATACTGTTAACATTAACAAAGGTTACTCTCAAGGATAAAGTTTTATTAATTATAAGAATTTTATTATAAGATACAAACTTCTGCCTCTTTATTATTAGTATTTATATTCCACCATTTGAATCTCGAGTTGCCCATTCAGGCGTATACTTATCTCAGGTTAAATCTTTCAATTAAATTGACCAAAATATACCAAACATTAACCAATCAGTCCAAATTCGACTCTTGAAATAGATGCAATTGATATTAGCGACCAATTCAAACCGGGCAATATATTGCCAATCCAGCGTCTTAACAAACATTGAAATATAGTCCTGTTGATGTTTCAGCTATTCAAGAGCAAATTGAGTAAGCCCATTTCGAACTCTATAGCCTGGGAATAGAGAATATGGAGTTCTATTCAGGTTTTAGTTCTGGAGACGTTGAATGAATCACCCAATGACCGTTCACTACGCGGAGCTAAACGACTACGGTGGATACTGGATATGGTAGTCGCAGTAAGTCAGCATTATCATCATCCGGCTCGTTAGATATCATGATATCAATCTGCAGTCTGAATGACCACGTACATTCGAATTGCTTGGCATATCCGCTGTTATTAAAATCCTCCTCCTGAGCCCTTGTCGACCCCTACTTTAAATACTTTTTCTTTTGACTATGTATACTATTTGACTTAAACATCAGAATTTTTCATTCAACTCGATTCAGTCAGTAAGACCACGGACCCAGTTGACGAAAGACTTCCACTGCTCGCCACAGACCTTTCTATGTTTATTTATGCCATGAAGCTGTCTTTGAAGCGGTTCTGTAAAAGTCTATCTTGACAGTAAGGCCCGTATTATGAATGCTTGCTCAGTCATAGAGCTATGCTTGCACGTTTATGCCATAGGAAAGCGTTGCTCAAGCATAGATCGATGACTGAGCAAGCTTATACGGGCATAAGAGCGCCAAGGAACAAACGGCGTCGTGGAGAGACAAAACTAGTTGACGACATACTTTGATAGATGTTTTTTCATTTTGTATTAATGTAGGTATAATTTTGTTCAATTTGTTTAATGAAAATTTTCTCCCGCAAGATCAAACAAATTGAACAAAATTATGCAGTTATACAAAATTAAAGATCATCTATTTCGCAGCATTGTTACCTAATATTTTCACCCTTAATTTTTTTTAATTCTTATATTATAAGTAACTTTGTGTGTCAGTCCCGTATTTAAAAAAAAAGTAACTATTTACAATGTATTTCCACAAAATCTGTATTTTATGAATCACTTCCATTAAAGACTGTTCAGTGTTCTTCCTACAATTACCCCGTTATTCACTGAACATATGTTTATTATTTAATGATAGCCGAAAATTGGGTTATTAACGCTTGATCGACTGTATTCACTGACATGGTTTGCTATTTCGAGGTCACTTTTTGATGTTGTCGGCTCAGTGACACACATACTGAGGTTATGATGTACGACTGGTTTCGGTTTCCGGAATTTGAAGAACCGTTGAATGTATTTCGGAAAGCATGAATATGATTTATAGGGTAACAAAGTTTTATTAGTGGTAGGCTGAGAAGATGAATCGGAAAGCGTAGAATCAACATAATAATCTTGTAGCGATGTATTACGAAACGTAAAACTACAAATGATAGTAGACAGAAAATATGAAGTCGAGCAAATTTTAACTGTGTGGTGCTGGCTTAGAATTTGTACCCCAAACCTTCCCGCGGGTGTCGTAAGAGGCGACTAAGGGAGTCGCCACTGGAGGGCGGGCAGCAGCGCCCCCTGGAGAACAATTCTACCACCAAACTGCGATCCCCAATCCGCATGCCCAGCGTGGGGATTATGGGCAATACAGGCTGTTGAAGTTGAGGTTGAGGTTGATTCACATAATAATGATTTATACGAAAGTTTGGACCATTATAATTATGTTTGCTACCTCTTCACGCTCAAACTACTAAACGGATCGGACTGAAAATTTGTGCAGAGGTAGCTTAAGGCTTATATTAATATGTACATACATATATCCTGAAAGAATGTGTGCGAAGCTGCCGACAGAAGCTAGTTTCTCGATAAACACACATGTTTCCATAGAAGCGTGTAAATTTGATGAATTCAAGCGTTATTAAAAAAATTAAACACAAAACTAGTAGGTTCAGATAACATTCCGCAGAATCTAGACGTGTTAATTAGTTCAGCATCCATTTCGAGAAACGAGTAATTTGAAAGAAGGCAGACAGTTACGCTTTGATTAAGCTTACTAAGTGTTAACTATTTTAATTGAGACATCTTGGAGCTAAATGAGCGCCAACTCTTATGACTGAACATATTAATTTAGATTTTTAGATTCCATATTTTTTTCTGTGATTAATTGTCATGATTTATTGTTATGTTACTCTAATTTTAATCCCTCGTTATTTGCAATTTGTCAACCGGGATCACTCATCAAATAACATCAATGATGTCAAAATTGAATCTTTGGATCATCAGGAATCATTTTCCAAAAAAGAAAAACTGACGGGCTAATTCAGTCTGGTCGAACATTTTTTTTCCATTATGCAGCAGATTGCGACATGTCGCGCGTAATTTACTGCGTGTATGGCGTCTATGGCGCAACACCCATTACCGCCCTTTGAACTAGGATGCACTCACGACCTGTCGCGTATGTGGGTTTAAGCTAGGTTTTCGCTTTAATAAAACGTATCCATTGCTTAGCGCGCACGCACGGACCGCACGCGAATGAAGTTATCAGCTTTGGATAAAAACCCGTTATCGGTTGACTTAGCAAAATGTCGAAATAGTAATATGTATAATTTTCAGAATACAATTTTGAAAGCCTAAGGCACAGTGGTATATTTGTGATACACAGGTAGGTGGTGCTGGCTTAGAATTTGCATCACCCCATTTCTTCCCGTGGGTGTCGCAAGAGGCGAGTAAGAGATATCCACGTGGGGTTGGGCTGCAGCGTCCCTGCAGAACAATTCTACCATCGAACTGCGTTTCCCAACTCCCCCTAATACATCAACTCTACATTAAGTACATATATAATTTTTTTGTAATTACCCATGACAGCTCTTATTATGTTTACCTTGAGACTAGACGATGCTCAATAGATTTACCATTATTATTTATAAATTTTAAAAAATAATAAATAAATCTTGTTACGACGTCCACATAAACTTTAACTTATTTATTACTTACTTATTTATTTGATTTATTGTTATTTAATATGTTTTAATTTAATCACATGGTAGTTATTTATTTCAATCCCATTATATGTAATTTAATTTAATGTTATATGATTTAATCTAATGTTGTATAAATTTAATTTAAATGAATTCGAATATGAATTTTATTATATTTTATAAATAACTTTAGTCACTAACATTTAATATAAGAAACTGTACTAACAAACTATGGATTTATTTATCTGAAAATAAAAAGAATTTGAATTTGAATTTGAATTTAACAAGCCGACTCAGACATAACAGCAAAGCTAATGCACAAACCAGACAAACAAAACAAACAAACGCTAAACACCCAATTAGAATCGGTTTCCAACAGCTCCAAACACAATCGCCATTGTCCATCTCGGTTGACCTAAGTACCTGGATTCCATTCCAAGTTGGAAGTAATGTTGGTTACTAGGATAGCACGATCACTAGCTACACTTGATCATGAAAATCGTTACAGCATGTATCAAGGGGGATAACTGGTTTTTTTTTTTAATTTCAGTTTTCCCCCTTGGGACAATAAAAACAAATAGAAGCAATAAATAATAATAAATAAATAATGCTGGAATAATAACACAGCATTATCTAGCCCCAAGCTAAGCAGAGCTTGTGTTATGGGTACTAGATAACTGATATACATAATACAATACTCTACATAGATAGATATTTTTTTGTTATATATATAAAACATCCAGAACGCCCTGAACAAATACCTGCAGATCGTACAAATATTTGTCCCGAGGCGGGAATCGAACCCGCAACCTCCTACGTCGCAGGCGGACCTTTGCCCACCGCGCCACAGAGGTCGTCTAAAACTAATAACCACAGTAATTAGTTTTAGTTTAATAAGTTTTTATTTTGTACTAATTTATATTTTTATCTTCTTATATCTTATCTACTATCTGTTCTGTGTTGTAACTGAGCTGTCCATTAATAATGTTTCTCTTTCTCTATCTCTATCTCTAAATAAACAATGGTTGATAGCCAGTGATATCGTCTTGAAGAGTGTAATAAGAAAACCAGCACCACTGTTTGTCATAATTAAAGATAATAATAGCTGTGAATGTCTGTGCATATGTGTTATGTGTCGTAAGAGGCGACTAGGGATTTCTACAAGGGCCGGGCGACAGCGCCTCCAGAAGATCATTTTACCACCAAACTGCGATCCACTAACCGTATGCCCAGCGTGGGGATTATGGGCAGTAAAACGTTTATCAGGGGGGAGCCTGAGTCTAGCAGTACTGGTATAAGCTGTAGATGAAGATGAAAGAAAAGAAGAAAATGGATTCTACGATAAAAATTGTACGGTCTCCCTGAAATATCACCTATGCACATACATATGTTTCATACATGATGTATTTCATTTCATTTCGTGGTATACCATAAATAGTTTTATCTTGTATGATATAATAAAAAAAACATCTTGCGTTACCTGCATCTAGCGGTTACCCGCGATCTGAAATGGTCATTCTGCCCGGTGGGTCTCTTTTTTTGTACGTGATCGCCACCAGAAATCCTCCAAATGGCGATTATCATAGTCACTTTTATGAATAAGAACGTTCCATTTAATTTTGAATATGACAATTCCTTTTACGAGTATTATCCCTTTAAGAGATCCTTTGGATCTACTCTCTTCCTATAGGTAATTCATGAAGGGTATAGGGGAATGCGCAGAGGAGGAATTAAAGATATTGTAATTGAACTGGGTTTTATTTTTACACTGTTTTTACAAGACAATTTTGTCGGCCATTAGTAACCAACGACAAGAAGGCTGATGCAATCTCATCTGTCCATCGACAATAATCTAGAGTTAGTGTTGTGCCACATTTATAGGAATGCACCTAATAACACCTTCTCCTATTATTAAAATTGTTTACAATTTAAATAATATTTTTTTTTCTAATCTATACATATTTATTTAACAATGTTTTTGCAATGGAAGTTAAATTTAGTATTTAACAATGGCTTAGTAAATATATCTGCAGTTTGATTATCAGTTGGACAATATATGATATTTATTTTACCCTTTTTATAATTTTCATGGATGAAATAGTACCTCACATCAATGTGTTTGGATCTCTTATTGAATGAACCTGTTTTAATCAGTTGAATAGAGCTTTGGTTATCAACATTCAATATCATTTCTACTTCAGAACCAATCAACTCCTTTAAAAATGATTTTAAGTAAAAACATTCCTTACAGCAATCAGCTGCTGCAATATATTCTGCCTCGGTTGATGATAAAGCAACAATTGGCTGTCGTTTCGAACACCAAGACACCGGTCCTTCTGCTAACATTATCACATATCCGGTTGTACTGCGTCTTGTTTCAATACAGTTTGCATAGTCTGCATCACTGTATGCGCTTAGTTTAGAAATATCTCCTCCTTTTTTGTACATTATCCCTTTCTGTCTTGTTCCCTTTAAATATTTTAGTATTTTCTTTGCAGCGATCACATCGTCTTTAGTAGGGTTTTCTATTTTTCTGCTTGCTTCATTTACAGCTTGACTTATATCTGGCCTTGCTCTTGTAGAAAGGTATAGAAGCCCTCCTACCAGTTCTCTATATGGGAAATTTATAGTTTCTGTGTTTTGTCTTTCTGTTTTCTTTTCTGTATTACAGGGTGTATTAGCAGGCTTACAATCTTCCATACTGAATTTCTTCAATAGGTTTTCAATGTATCTTTCTTGCTTCAGTACAATACCTTTGTCAGATTTTTCTACCTCAAATCCAATAAAAGTAGCTGGATCTTCATAAAATTTTATTTCAAATTCCTTTTCTAGACAGCTTAAAATCTTTATTAAGGTTTCCTTTTCTTTTGCCACAGCAAGTCCATCATCTACATAGATTGCTATTATTGCTGTACTGTCTTCATTTGTGAAAACACATTGGTCATTTTTGGTAGGTTTTAATCCAAGTCTTAACATTGTTTTTGTAAATCTTTTATTCCATGTAATAGGAGCTTGTTTTAGTCCATATAAGGATTTCTTTAATCGACATACTTTTCCAGGTTGTTTTGGATATCCATCCGGTATATTCATATACACATTTTCACTTAGTTCTCCATCTAAGAATGCGGTCTTAACATCAAAAGTCATTATATTATGGTCTTTAGAAGCAGCAAGTGCAAATATAGATTTTAAACTTGACTGACTGACAACTGGACTGTAAATTTCATTGTAGTCAATACCTCTTTGTTCGAACCCTCGTACAACAAGTCTGGCTTTATAAGTGCCATTATCTTTCACACGGAATACCCATTTATTTGTTAGTATTTTGTTATCCTTTGCCTCTGTCTTGTCTACTATTTCCCAGGTGTTATTGATTTTTAAGGATTCCTTCTCCGAATTTATAGCTTTCTCCCAGGTTTCTCCCTCTTTGGATGTTACAGCCTCTCGGTAAGTAAGTAAACTGTAATCTTTTAGGTAAGTTGGTATCTGTTTCTGTCTTTTACTTATTCTTAAGTTACTTTTTTCTTCATTATGTCCGTGTCTTTCTGTGTCTTCTGCTTCAGATTCTGATATTGCATCTTCAAATGAGTCATTTACATTTTCTTCTGTTCCAATATTTCCTGTTGTCTCTTCCTGAGTTTCAATAATCTTTTCCTGGTTTTCTGTAGTATCTTTCTGGTTTTGGTTTTCTGTAGTATCTTCCTGGTTTTGATTTTCTGTAGTATCTTCCTGGTTTTGGTTTTCTGTAGTATCTTCCGGGTTTTCTGTTGTCTCTTCGTCATAAGTGCTTATTTTTCTTTTCTTATAATATGCTTTCTGTTCTTCAGTTTCACTATTTATGATCACTATGTCCCTTGATATTTCTATTTTTCTCTCCTTGGCATTCCACAATCTGTACCCATTATTAGTGTATCCAATCATTATTAATTTCTTGCTTCTAGGGTCTAATTTCTTTACATTTGGATGTAACTCTTTCGCATATACGGTAGAGCCAAACTTTTGCATATTAGATATATTAGGCTTTTTTCCAACCCATATTTCAAATGGTGTTTTATTGTTCAGGACATCACTTGGTAGTCTATTTAAAATATAAGTAGCACAGTATATTGCTTCACCCCACATTTCCTTGTCTAATTTGGAATCAAAAAGTAATGCTCTTGTCTTTTCTAACAATGTCCGGTTTAGCCGTTCGGCTTTACCGTTTAATTGTGGTGAGTAGGGCACTGTGTAGTCCAATTTTATACCTTTTTGTTGACACCATGCTTTGAAGTCATTACTTGTATACTCGCCTCCATTGTCACATCTTATTGTTGATACTTTACTATTTTTCTCTCTCTCTGTTTCTTCAATATAATTTTTTATTTCTTGTTTTATACTCTTATTTTTCAGTAAATATATTTTTGTAAAATGACTGTAGTCATCCATTACTGTCAATACATATCTGTATCCATCATAAGTCTTCTCCTCGAAGGGTCCACATATATCGGTATGTATTATTTGGAGATGTCTTTCAGCCCGACTTCTGATTGTATTAAATGGCAGTCTTGATTGTTTAGCTTTTGCACATATTTCACACTGTTTTTGTAATACCTTTGGTCCTTGTATATTTATGCCATCTGCCACCTTTGTGAGTGTCTCCAGCACTGATTTACCCGGGTGTCCCAGTTTTGCATGCCATTCCAATGCTGTACCTTTTTCTTGTGTTAATAAGGATTTATTTTCATTTGACAGATCATGTTCTAAATTCACTGTGTATAAGCCATTCTCTTTTGTTCCAGTTAAAATTAAATTGGAATTTTTGTAAATCTCTACTTTATTCTTTGTGAACACCACAGATCCATCATTATTAGTAACACAATTAACAGACAAAAGATTTTGTGCTAGGTCTGGTATTAATAAGGTATTTTGCAAATCACATGACATTCCATGGACTTTACCTGATCCTGTTGCTTTCATTTTTTCATCGTTGGCTGCATAAACCACAGAAACTTTCTGTTCAAAATTACTTAAGATTCCGGGGTCATTGGTCATATGCACTGTGCTTCCAGAGTCAACTATGAATTTTACTGAGCTCTGTTTAGATGTTTGTGTCAGAAATGTAGTGTTTTTAATTTTTTCATCTTTTTTCTTAAAGAAACAATTTTCCTCTTTATGATTATTTTTCTTACAAATTGAGCAGCAACGGTTTTTTAATTTACAATCTTTCTCTTCGTGGTTGTACCTTTTGCAAATAATGCACATCTTGCAATCCTTTTTTAAATGACCTGTTTTATGACATTTAAAGCATTTTATGTTTTTATTTTCTGCCCTAAAGGCAACTTGTTTGTGCTCATTTTTAGGTTAAATGCAGACACGTGTATGTTGAACTCAAATTTCCACATGTGAAAATCCTCAGAGTTTGTAAGTTTTTCGATGTTTTCTTCCTGTTTATTAGTCATTTTTCTTTCTTTTTTGCACTGTTCTCACTCTGGGCCCATAACCTGAAGGGTATAGGGGAATGCGCAGAGGAGGAATTAAAGATATTGTAATTGAACTGGGTTTTATTTTTACACTGTTTTTACAAGACAATTTTGTCGGCCATTAGTAACCAACGACAAGAAGGCTGATGCAATCTCATCTGTCCATCGACAATAATCTAGAGTTAGTGTTGTGCCACATTTATAGGAATGCACCTAATAACAATTCATACAGCAACCAAATCTCAGTCAGCAAGCAGTAGAGCTTCCGCCAATCTGTTCCCCCAGAAAAGAAAGCCGTAACGCTGATGCACCAGCAGTGTGTTACATTTACTGGCAAATAATTTAGCGTGAAACTTAACAGCTGGGCGTAATTAAGCTGTGGCACTGCGTTCGCAATGGTACGTACCTACCGGAACCACCTAGTTCACCCGGACCGGTGAATTAGCATAAGCTATAAAACTTTATGCGAAACACCACGAAATGGCACGAGGAATCCGATGAACGGAGAATAGCTCGTATTGGGATAAATGGGCCGATTGGGAATCATAGTGGACGGTGCCAATGCAACCCAGTACAGGTGGTTCAATGGGTAGGTATTGCCAGAAACGATGTTTTTTTCGAAGGAGAAAAGACGAAGCTTACCATGCAATGCAACTTCCAAGCTTACCATGCAACTTCCAAGTTTACCATGCAACTTCCAAGCTTTTAATGTGAATCCGGCCATAGAAAATTATTGGCCTTAGAAAAAAAAACTGGTGGAATTTAGGCCACAGGTGCAAATATTTGATTTGAGTATATAGGTAATGAGATTTTCATAATTAATAATTACTTCTGAATTGACAAAGATTAATTCGTGCTTTATTATTTTGTCAAACAAAGTCTTTGTTGATTGTAATAAGAATTAAAGTCTATTCTACCCAATTTAAAAGCCTGTGAGCGTTTGCTATGTATGTTAGGTATTTTAGGAAATGCATTCGGATCCTGGGCAGGTGGGAAAATAGGAAATTAAACCTGGTAACATACGGTTAGAAAATTATGAGTTATTTGTGTTTCATATTGCCTCGAGCTCGCGCTTTATGAATTTGAGTTGCCCGTTTTGGATATCACAATGAAATTTTCAGTTGAAACTATTTTTAACTCATAGTTTTAGTTTGAGCTTTGCGAGAGAGCTCAGTCACCTTTTGCGTAGGTATGTGGGCGTCAGAGTCAGAGTCACAGTCAGAGTCAAAACATTTATTTCTTTAGACTTACAAAATAAGCAATTTTTTTACTATATAGCCATTGATTTAAAAAGGTAAGATAGGTTACGTTCTCCCAGCGCTTACTCAAAAATTGGCATGTGTTACAACTACACGCAAACACATAATGAATACAAAATACCAAATACCTACTGGCCGTCTAGAAAAAACATTATCATCATCAACCTATATTAGTCCACTGCTAGAATGAATGAATGAATGAATGAATGAACACTTTATTGCACTACTAAAAATCAATATACATGGAAGTCTTGACAGACATAGGTCTCGATGAATGAGCACCATAGCGCCTTGTCTTCAGCCTGCAGTCTTTCGCAGAACGTCATCCCGCCTGGCCGGAGGGCGTCCTACACGTTGCCGAGTCATGGTCTCCACTTAAGAACTCGTTTACCCCAGCAGTTGTGGGTTCTTCGCGAGATATTGTCGGCCCGCTGCCACTCCAGGTTGCTAATTCGATTAGCTAATATCGATAACTTTGGTTCTCTGTCGGACGGATGTATTCGTTACGAATCCTAACCCTCAGAGAGTCTCCGAGCATAACTCTTTCCATAGCTTGCTAAGCAACTTTGAACTAAGAAATAAACATATGTAGGTAATTTTCATTTTTTTTAAAGGCAGTGTAAATAGACAGTACTTATGTATCAGGTTTCATAATCTCCTGCTATAGTTTCTCGCATACTTTTTGAAACAGGCGGTGAGCCAAACCAGCTCTCTTGTGAACTATTTTGCTAACCCATGGAAACTGATATCTATATATATAAAAGAAAGTCGTGTTTGTTACAACACTTATAACTCAAGAACGGCTGAACCGATTTGGCTGAAAATTGGTGGGGACCTTAGAACCCAGGAGACTGACATAGGATAATTTGTATCCCGTTCCCGGCTGAACGAATCTTGATGAAATTTGGCAGGGAGGTAAACGGTATCTCGGGGACGGACATAGGGTTCTTGAATAAAGCGTGCGAAGCCGCGGGGAAAAGCTAGTATGAGATAAAAAGTAACCTATTATTTGATTTCAGGATGAGAATGACTGTGTGCAAAATTTCAGATTCGTTCCGCTAAGAAGTTTTGGCGTGAAGGTAACAAACATCCATCCATCCATCCAAACATTCGCATATTATATTTGTAATTATTATTTTGATATAGTAATTGTGATGATGACTGAAAACCAGCGCTATGGCATGATGTGATGAAATGTTTTCTTCAATTAGTTTTTACATCATCTATATTCCCCGACTGGAATTTTCCCATCCTTCCTAGAATAAAAATTCCCGAATATTATACCGACAAGCAAAGTTACCGGAATCATAAAACAAATCAACAAATAATTAAACAACATTCCTAGTAAATTTCAATCCCTGCTTGACCCACTATCCTATTTTAATAACCATGCTGCCAATCATTAACATGATCTGTCAAAATGTTTGCGGGGTCTACCACATGTTTCCAATTATGATCTATTTGTACCAGTTGGTACAAATAGATCATACTGTGCATGCCGCAAAAAAAAAGCTGTGTCAGTTGACACAGAATTAGCTTGTTTTTTGCGGCTCTGCTTTTTGCATCTTTAATTTACAAGACAACTTTGTTTACAATCAGTCAGAAGGCCATTAGAGATTTGGTACGTATTGGTAGATAGTTATCACTAACCGCCGTGTGGTGCCGGCGGCATAGAATTTGCACCACCCCAACTCTTGCTGCGGGTGTCGTAAGAGGCGACTAAGGGACACTCACCGGAGGCGGGAAGCAGCGCCTCCTGCCAAACAATTCTGTCCCAAACTGCGATCCCCAACCCGCATGTCCAGCGTAGGGATTATGGGCATTACCTCCCATTAGATAACAGTCAATGAAGGCGCTTTTCAGGGGGAGGCCTGCGTCCAGCAGTGGACCAATATAGGCTGTTGCTAAGGTTGAGGTTGAGGTATCACTAACATGTGCTGTGTGGTGGCTTAGGTTTAGAATTTGCACCACCCCAACTCTTTCCACGGGGGTCGTAAGAGGAAACTAAGGGATATCAGTCAGGGGCGGGCAGCAGCGCCCCCTGCAGAATAATTCTACCCCTCCTACAAATTAAATACAATACACATGCAACTTTTGCCATAAATTTGTGGTCCCGGCTAAAGGAAATACATGCATAAGGCCGTCAAGGAGGTTTTATTCAAAATTGGAAAAGTATAGACATAGAAAAGTCCTAGGTACGCCCAGTCGGAAAAAGACAAAACAATAATATTTGAATTTTGGTTTTACCAGCTAACTTAGCAGTTGCCTTGCCTATCAGTTAGATACATCTTGAGAAGATTACCATAAAGCGCAGATTTGTGGGTTAACTTATAATTAACTTTAACTTACAATTTATATTGGTATGTAAAATTTAATATATTTATTACTATATCAATATTATATATTTATTACGTTCACACACATTTTAGATACCTTATGTTTAATTCATATTAGGTCGCATTTAGTATATTGTGGTCATTGCCTGCTTACTAATAGCCATAGTCATTAAAGCATTATCACTTCAACTACGCTGAAACTTACTGCACCATTTTGTGCGAATCATTTACATAGTTACGGAACGTGGACACATTAACATGATACTCCCTACTTATTCATTTAAGTAATTATCAACAAAGAAAATTGCAAACAATTATTAGAAACAAATTTACGATTGAATTTTTTTTAACTAGTATAAACAATTGAAAAAAATCATCTAACTGCAGACTGTTGCAAACAATCTACAGGTAGCTCAACTGGTCTATATCAATATCAGGTGGAAGCGTCCCCTAGACGCCGCTGGGTGCATTGCACCGCTCTGTATGATAATGCTGATGTGCTGTGCCAGATACTCTCACCAGTTTCGACCAGATGCTCAAATACATTTTTTAAACCCGGCGACTTTGAAACCACACGGACCCCGGTCTCGACTCCAAGGGGAGCAAATGCGTAGGCTCTGTCGAGACCCGCAGGGGTATTTTAATTCGTCGGAAAGGCCATCCGATTCGCTATCGGAAACTTTTGACAAATCAAAATAGCGTTCTACAGTTCCGTCGGAATGGAATTAAAATTCAAAACTGACGGTTCGCTTCGGAAACGAATCGTATGAATAGTGCATTGATTTAAAAAGGGAAGATAGGTAACGTTCTCCCAGCGCTTACTCAAAAGTTGGCATGTGTTACAACTACACGCAAACACATACGCTCACAGTTATATTTCCAGTCCTGTGCAATACAAAGAAGAACAAAGACGGAAAGACGTACCTATCTAGGACCGAAGTGAGACTGAGACAACAATATTTCACGCGAATCACGACCGCCCGTGCCGCCGGTGACTGATGTGGGAGAACACAATTTTACACAATTTGAGGTTGCCACTTTCGAGTAACCAGTACCTCATCTTCGTTTTTAATAAATCAATGAGCGAACCCAAAAAATAATAATTAATACCACTGCTTTATATTTTCGCCTCTTGAGATCCTCGGCCAAACCTTCCGCCACACCAGCCCTCACGGATGTCCACGGACGATAGGAAGGTGCAAGTGTATCAACGCATTCCTTAAAGTTATTATATTTAAATATCTTTACATGAATTTTAAATTCCTAGTATGCGTTGTTACTGGTCGCCGCAGATTCCCAACGTCACACGAAAAGTATTCCCAGCGTCTCATAAAAACGCACCTAAGACAGACGGGTCATAGGTGCGTTTTTATGAGACGCTGGGAATACTTTTTGTGAGACGTTGGGATTAACTCGAAAAGGCGCATACCCGCCAATATGACAGCGATACCTATTTTATCATATTTTTACGTTTATCATAGGATTTTTTTTAAATCCTGCGCTATTTTATAACTATTTTTTAATACCTCCGTGATAATTTTATCTCATATAGTTTAGGAGGAGATGCAAAAATAGAGTTTGGTGGCCAAAAAGTGCAACTTCGTATCTCTGCCTAAGCTTTACAAAATGAAACTATTACAAAGGCATTAATAAATAACTTAAAATATATACCAAAATTGAGGAATCAACCCCATCCACACTCATAGGAAAGCTGAAACGAAGCTGTCAGTCACCTAAAGTTCTGCTCCGATACTTCAAGGAGCTGGGCTGGTTAGGGCCTGTTTAGGCAGGGTGATAATGCACAAAATACTATGCGAGACGTCCGTGCAGATCTTAGTTCCCCCACTTAGAATTAAATTAGATAACACAAACTGACCGATGGATTTGTAAAACTTGCTGCGTTTAATGCTTCGATCAAATATATATAGGTATATTTGATCGAAGGCTTAACGTAATGATAAGATAAAATAGTTGGGGGCGCCACTTTCACTGGTGTATGGGCCTTGAGAGGAGATCCTTACGAGGTGATTAGTAATCATATTTGATTTGTATAAGTGGTGGCTATTATAATTGAATCAATTAAATAAATTGAAAACTCAATAGTCATAAAGTATTAGAATACAAATTTACGGAGTATTTTACAAATAAAAAAGCTAAACGAGCCATTTTAGATACAGAAATATTTGGGATAACTTAAAAGCGTCTACAAATAAAACCTTTTACCTACTTTTAGTGAAACACAAATGTTTTTAACTTTTAAATGTTAAATGTTTTCTATGGAACACTTTACACAAACTCTGCATAGCTTGGGGCTAGATGATGCTGTGTGGATTGTCCAACATCACACTAATATTACATATGCAAAAGTTTGTATGGATGTATGGATGGATGTTTGTTACCTCTTCACGCCTAAACGACTAAACGGATCGGGCTGAAATTTTGCATACAGGTAATCCTTATCCTGGAATCAAACACAGGCTGATCCCATAAATCAGTTCCAGTGGGATATAAATAACCTTTAAACGTTTTCATAGAATCAACGCGAAATATTTATATTTTCTTATTTCTTTTTACAAAAAAGTATTTTACATAAAAATAGTTCCACCTCCTTCCCAGCAAAGCATAAATCGCCTCTGATTAAATATGGACCAAAAGTTAACCGTGGAAAACTCGGAACGGCAACATGCTGGCTGTAAAGTTTGCTAAGAATTTTATTTTTAACTAGCAGTGCCTCGCAGTTTCACCCGCGTAGTTCCCGTTCCCGTGGGAATTCCGGAATTATTAGTATAGATATAGTGGTAAATGCTTGCTATTTTGAGGCAATGTATTTAAAGCGGCCACCACATGTATCTATTTAACACTTATTGGAGAATAGGTCTACACACCAAAACACAGTTTTCTCCAGAAAATGTTTACTGACACAATTATGCGAATACAGAGGTACTTAACTCACTAAGATCGTTATCACCTCTCTCGCTCGAATACAGTGACTTTGCTGCTCAAAACCAGAGAGCAAAAAAAAGAGCGAATTTTGCTCACAAGTGGAGTAAAGGATATTATTCAACAAGTTGAACAAAGTAATTTGAATTTAGAATGGTGTTACTGCATTTCAATGATTTACTAGGCTCTTGAGGCTATTGATACTATATGCTCGAGATATTTTATGAAGTATTTATATTTGAAATTTAACATTATCACAAAACGCAAATGTTTTATATCGCATTCAAAAGAGCAGTTCTTACCCACCATCCACCTCCCTGAGACCAACTGGGTGAACCGTAGAGAGTTTTTTTACAACGGCTCACCTTTGTTCACCTAGGGGATCCATGGGAAATAACTAGTTTCTGCCGTTCAACTTGCTATCAAAACTCTATAGATGTCTTAGTTTATAGCCAGTTACATCAACCTTTTTTACATTCCTACTAATATTATAAACGCGAAAGTTTATAAACATGTTTGTATGTATGTTTATTTATTTTTATTTATTTTAATACTTTATTGCACACTATTTTTAAAAAATGTCACAAATGGTGGGCATAATGCCGATGGCATTTTTTACCTGCCAACCACACAACGTCAAAAACAACAAAAGCTGCTTAAACTTAGACATAAACTTACTGTGATAAAAAAAAAATAGTCTAAAGATTATATAAATAAAAATATAAACAATGTATTAAAATATCTACATATACAAGAGATACCTACAAAAATCCAAAAGTGTAGTTAAAAGACTTTGTTGCTCGTTCACGCAAAAACTACCGAACGAATCTGGCTGAAATTTTGCCTACAGGCAGTCCTAGGCCTGGAATAACACATAATTTTCATCCCATAAATCAGTTCCCGTGGGATAACGCGCGTGAAACCGCGGGGCGCAGCTAGTTAGATTATAATAATGGTAAATTATCCGCACCGAGGGACAACATAGAACATACAAGCATGTCATGTTATTATATTGGTAATTAGGTTTCCTCAGAGTATTATTGGATGGCCATTTACTTTGATGTTAACTAATATTGATTTTGCATACAAACGACTCGCAGTATTCAAATTCGTGAACTATTTAGTTTAGCTATGTACAGAAATGTTCATTGAACTAAGTGTTGTGGAAACAAACGGAGTTTCGTACACACATTTGAAAGGTTGTCAATGCTACCACGCATTACAAAAGATGCTTTTCACATTTTGACGGTATCAGACGACAGACAGCTCACGGGCCACGTTCGCCTATAGCTTCCGGGGAAGTTACTTTGTTACGGTAAAATATCCTATCTTAAAAATATCGAGTGATTCTCGTAACAACGACGGATTTATACAGCATTAAAATATAGGCCTTACGTTCATCTATAGAAACAGTGGCATATCATGTTTTTGTACGCCTTGCAAAAGGCAGATGTGATGAGTGAGAAGAATAGCCTATTAAAAAATATGTGGCCTACCCACAGAATTCGTGACTTTTTTTCGAATGGACTTAATGCTGTTGACTGCAGATGGCCATGACAGCGTGACCAGAAATTTGGCGGGCGCAGATGGCGCCTTGCCGGTAAAATTAAGGTTACTACCACTTAGGTGCGAGCCTCGGTTTGGGCTGTCGCCAGATGCTACGAGAGGCCATGGAGGTTACGCCCTAGGTGCATGAATGCACCTGCGGGCGGAAGAAGGGAATTCTTCGAACTCGCTTCGGCTTTTGGTCAGCTGTGTAGTGTGCGGTAACGAATCGGTTGACGTCACCTCCGGGTTAGCGGCGGTGAGTGGATTAACGGGGTCATCGAGAACGTGTCTCGGTCTACGGAGGAGAGACAGAATTCGAGACGGGCGTACTAGAAGGGTATAAATAAGTCGCTGCTTCCTTACAAAACGTTTGTCGCCACCTCTCTAACACATTTCTCCCACCCATGCCGTCACTACTACATACGCATATATTCAAACTCTGAGGCACTCCTTATTAAAACGAATTTTGTGGGCCTACCAAACGAGTATGTAGAGGATGTTCGATTCTGCTGATAAATTGAAGGTAGATACAACGAACACTACAAATAGCTCAACACAATCGCCTAGCGTTTTGAGTAGTGACGTTCTTCTCTCCCGGTTTAAACATTGTGATCAAGATAGACGTATCTACAAACTCTGCTAGTGCCCCTGAGTGATGTGTGTGTGTGACAGTCAAAAAAACCATCCAGCTAGATCCAGGAGATATGGGATGTTCCGATTTGTCGGTGGACCTGCAGCCTTAGCTATGTGGTGCTGGCTTAGAATTAGCACCACCCCATCTCTTCCCGTGGATGTCGTAAGAGGCGACTAAGGGATATCCACCGGGGGCGGGCAGCAGCGCCCTCTGCAGAACAAGTCTACCATCGAACTGCGATCCCCAATCCGCATGCCCAGCGTGGGGATCATGGGGCATGGGGCATTGGCTAAAGTTTCAATCGAGTTTCAATTTCTAACTCAGCGCCACACAGTCAACTCAAATAAACTAATCTTAACTTGAATTATTTCAAACGTTTCACGGGGACGTGCTCATTCCCAACGTCTCATGAAAGGTGTTCCCAACGTCTCACGAAAACGCACCTATGGCCAACGTATCACGAAAGTCAGAGCGTTGTTCTGATTGACAATCTTCAAAATTTAAAAAACTTTTTTCTATAATATATTATATTTTTATATTAGGTATATACCCTATTTTATATTTTTTTGTCAAAATGACAGCTGCCAAAATACTTAGGGGAAGGTTGCGATCATTGGACTAGTGTTTTCATTGGACCACCAACGTAATTTCAAAACTGTACAAGCTAGCGACAACTAAATCTGTCGAAACAAGTGCGTGGCGACTCAGTTGCACGGTTGCACCCCCCTTTAACCTCAGTTACGTTGCGACACGCGGCGAGGATTGACGCAAGTTAGTGTGTTTGCGACGGTCAAAATCTAATAATTTGACTCAGAACTTCTTCATGTAAGTATCATTGTATTTACATATGTCTGCGTACACCATTATGAAATATTCGATAATTTAATTGTGATTCCATGAGTGTTATTCAATTCTGTCGAATCATGTCATGACCTTGTTGCCATCAATGAACCGCAAGGGAGTTCCATCGTTGGACCGGTCCAATGATAGAAACTTATTTTATTTTCATGATTAAGAGACAAAAACTACAGATATCCATAATTATTTATATTAATTAATATTTCAGAGGGTCGCCGAAAAAAATAAAATATTTAGCATGGAATGAAACAAGTATGAACCTTGCTATAGAATCGGCAAGGAAAAAAAACTTTGTTTTAAATGAGGCAAGCAGAATATACGCTCGAGTCCCTAGTAGAGCTTTTGTAAAACGAAGATTAGATGGAGTCAACCAAAAAGTCAAAGAACACCATGGATCTGAGAGTGATCCTCCTCCAGAACTAGAAAATGAGCTGTGTAAGCACGTTCTTGAGATAGAAGGTTGCCGGCACGGTATTACTCCTACGGATATAAGATGACTAGCATTTGAGTTAGCGGAGAAAAATTATATAAATTTGCCTCTCCTCGTATGTCATATATACAGTAAGTATTATACATAGTAAGTAATATTGACATATAAAATAAGTTGCCATGATTCGACCTCTAGAACAAATTTCTAGAGGTCCAATCATAAGTCCATTGATGGCACCTAGTGGCAACCTAGTGGTTCAATGAAGATACCCATGGTCCAAAGAAGGCAACAGCCAAAGATTTAATTTTCATCGTATACAGGGTGTGGCAAATTTTTGGCCCCTTAAGGGTAGCTACCGTTTCTTTTGTAGTTAGAAGGTTTTGTTCTGAGGAACTTTCTCTTTTATTTTGAAGAAAAAAATATTGCCGTTTTTAGTTTTTTGAAAAAAAGTACGGTTCGCCCAAAAAATGACATTTGTCAAAAAAAACAAGTTAGTCTTAATCGACTCTATTTCCAACCAGGAACACTTTTCCCAAAAGAACATACCAAATCAAATCGTAAGTTTTAGCAATAATTAAAAAAAACAATTCCCATACATTTTGTATGAAAAAACGAGTAAGTGCAAACAACAATGTCACTCATTCAATGGTTTTTAATTTAAACTCGTATGTAACTACTTTTTTAAGTTGGTAGGCTAATTTTGAAGGACCCTAGCCATGTTCGCTCTAACGACGATATAGGTAAAAATGTCTTCACACCAAAATAAGAAACATACCTACCTAACTATTTTTAGACAACGGTCATTTTTAATTGAGTTTAATTTAAAGAAAAGTTTGGTACGTAAATAACTTGATTTTTAATAAAAATTAAAAAGTAAGTAAAAATTTAATTCCTGAGATGCCTTCAAAATTAGCCTACCATTTTAAAAAAGTATTTACATACGAGTTTAAATTAAGAACCATTGAATGAGTGACATTGTTGTTTTCACTTACTCGTTTTTTCATAGAAAATGTATGGGAATGTTTTTTTAATTATTGCTAAAACTTACGATTTGATTTGGTATGTTCCTTTGGGAAAAGTGTTCCTGGTTGGAAATAGAGTCGATTAAGACTAACTTGTTTTTTTTGACAAATGTCATTTTTTGGGCGAACCGTACATTTTTTCAAAAAACTAAAAATGGCAATATTCTTTTCTTCAAAATAAAACAGAAATTTCCATAGAACAAAACCTTCTAACTACAAAAGAAACGGTAGCTACCCTTAAGGGGCCAAAAATTTGCCACACCCTGTATATCGGAAAGTGTTGACCCGATTTATTTGTGCGTTTGATTATAATAAATAAAGATCCTAAAAAATAAAAATAATAAACCGGTTTCATTTAATCACTCAAACTTTTGAAGATAATGAAGATAGAGAAGAGAATGAGGTCGTAAAATTATGTGGTCCATTCATAGCAACCTTCCCCTATTTAATTAAAAAAAACTTAGAACGTCACGAGATTTTAAATTATCCAAAGATGTAAATATCTCACACTGCATATTGTGGTAGGCATAAGTAGATATTTATATTGAGGTCTATATCTAAGAAAATAAGGTCCAGATAAGCTCGGCAAAACTCAATTTGAGGGACCAACATCCGTGCTTGTACGGCTCGTAAGGATAAATCGTACCATGATATTATTTCACAAAATAAATCTTCTTTATCCTGTTGCCTTTTTAGGAAATAAAGGAAATTGTATAGTCTTTTGTAATTCATTCTTTGTAGTTTTTCCGCAATCTCTTATGATTGGAATTACGGAAATAAGAAAGATTCATATAACATTTTCTGATATTACTAACAATGTTTCTACCGTGTTTAGCTTCACAATAGACTTATCATCCCAGACATTCAAAGAATATACATGCAATGTTGTTAAAAGCCGGGTAGGTATTGTATACGGTGGGCTTAAGCCCGCCTGCGACCGACGACCTCTGTGGCGCAGTGGGCGAAGGCCCGCCTGCGACGCAGGAGGTTGCGGGTTCGATTCCCGCCTCGGGACAAATGTGTGGACGTATTTGTTGTATTTGTTCAGGGCGTTCTGGATATTTTCTATGTAAAATAAAAAATATCTATCCATGTAGTGTATTGTAATATGTATATCAGTTATCTAGTACCCATAACACAAGCTCTGCTTAGCTTGGGGATAGATAATGGTGTGTGAATTGTCCAACATTATTTATTTATGTATTTTTTTATTTATCAAAATAATGTAGGTCTTGACAGAGCCTACACATTTTCTCCCCTTGGAGTCCGTGGGGAGACTTTTCGGGTTTTCAAAAAATTATCTGACCAGAGGTCAGCGCAACGCGTGACCCGAGAGCTGGTGAGTATCCGATGCAGCGTATCAGCATTGCCATACAACGGGGCAATTGATATGGATCTATTGAGCTGCCTGTAGATTGTTTGCAACAGTCTGCAGGTAGCTCAATTAAAAAAAAGCTAAAGTTCGTTTCTGCCCGCTGCTTTGCACCTGTTGTGTCTATGCAAACATTTAAAGGTTCTAGCCCATGGGAGTTCTCACTTTTCTTCCATTCGATTTTTCATCCTATAAATCAAATGATTAAAATTAAAAGTACCTTACGAGTTATTCTTGTATCTGCTGTGTGGCTTACAATTTGCACCACCCCATCTCTTCCCGTGGGTGTCGTAAGAGGCGACTCAGGGATAGCCATCGGGGGCGGGCAGCAGCGCCCCCTGGAGAACAATTTCACCACATGCCTAGCGTGGGGATTATAGGCGTTCCCCATTAGATAAACGCCAACAAGGCTCTTATCAGGGGGAGGCCTGCGTCCAGCAGTGGACAGATACAGGCTGTTGAGATTGTATTGTATTGTATTGATATGGTTCTGTAGCTTTGGCGTTTGTAACGACGTTACAAACACACAGCCAACTATCCATAATAGAAACTTTTGCATTTATAAGTAGAATATGAGAAAAGTGTTTATATAACTTTACCGGAGCTGATTTGTATTGCATGGAACAAGCACAGGGTGTCAAACTAAACAACAGGCGACGTCAAATAAACCCAGTCATATTCAAAGTAAAATACTTCCTCTGGACCGGTTAGAAAAGGACAGCTTAACATATTCTCAGAGGAGTGAAAGAGAAAACTGAACATGCGACACCTGCCTGCGGTAAGTTCTAGAACAAACTGATTTAAACAAACCAAGCCAGGGCCTTATTCTCTAGCAATGTTCGTTACAGTTCACGCAACGAAAATTGGTGCCTACAATTTTAGTGTTCATTGAATCATTGTAAGGTTTACTCTTATTGCAGATAATTATATGTATATTATGTGTAATAACACAAACATAACAAATTGTCTATTTTACCTCCCACCTAAAAAAGCTTCCTCACCTCGTGCTTATTTTGTAAGTCTAAAGAAATAAACGATTTGACTCTGACTCTGACTCGCCAGCCCCTATAGGCGAGTTTTATTGCGGTTCAAATGCAAGGAATGTACGGTGCATAAACGCAGCGCAGATGTATGGATTTTGACAGACGATGGAAATGGTTCCCAATATATTGTTTGTTTGATCATAGATTTTGGTTTGAGTTAATTTTTTGTAAGAAGAAAGACCTTCAGACTGATTGACGAGCGGTATCTTGCAGAGACTAAGGTCCAAAGTTCTGCTCACTGCACTTTATACAATGCAAATTTATAGTATACATTTCGGAGAAAGCTCACAGGAACTACATGATTCGATCCCACCATTTCCCACTCCACTCTAGGACAAGCAGACGCACAGCGCAATACCATCCCTACTTGGTGGTTATATTACCTAAGCGGTTTTCCTCCACCTTCATCATTTGTACCGCAAGGTAGTGCAACTAGCTCCCTACTGCTATTTTTCCGGTCAATTACAATCTTGGTCTCTCTAAAACATGATTGAACGGCTATCTTTTAGACTTTAGTGTTACATACTCGGCAACATCGTCACTTTCCATCGAGTGAGACTGTGTTTAAAAAAGGTCTATCGACAAAAGAAAAATAATCGTCCAACAACGTATCTTGTCGCGTTTTGAGCGTATTTCGTTGGTCAGGAATAAGTGCCTAGACCGTAATAACAAATGCTACTTCTGTGTGCAGTTGTAATTTTACTAGGAACTGAGCTTTTCTAGAATTTGCGACGCGAACATGTTGGAAACTCTATTTGCTGAGTCAAGTTAATATGGGATCTTTTACAAATATTATAGAGCAAGGATAGAATAATAGTATATAAGCGAATAAAATAATAGAATATAAAATATATTTTTCGAAAACGTTATTGTAAATATGAAAAACGAAAACAAGTGTATTTAGCGGAGATGACAAGGCATTCTAAGAAAAAAATTGTAAGTCTGTTAATCTCTATATTTGTTTACGCGTAGGTAGATATTATTATTTTCATTTTAGGCTGAGGCCAAACGACCGTAGTTTTTTTGAGTTGCGTAAAATTACACACATACAGGAATTAAATTCTTCACCTTGATTAAATTATCAGTACCTACCGTAAGCCTATCTTGCCACTCGCTTTGTCTTTTCTTTTCTAGTAATCGAAACGACGAGATCGAATCGATAACGTTATTTCATCGTCATTCGTGCTTATGATGTAATATATATAGCATAGCTGCTATCCGTTCCACGGAATTTAATAATGAAATTGATTTCGGATCGAGAGTGCTAGATAGCCGAATATGTTATTTTTATTTTACAATAAATCAGCTTTTCACGGTTAACCTACTGCGATTTTATGATGCAGCTTCACGAACCAATGTGTAAGTTCGTTTATTGTTAGGTTAATTAAATGAACTTCGACGAAAATATGACTGTAGTTTAGTTGTATATCTATATTTAGTTTACTGTTAACTGATTTTGATGATACATTCTCTACCTAATAAATACAAAATTATGCTTGACAATTCAGACAGGATCATCCAGCCCCAAGCGAAGCAGAGCTTGTGTTATGGGTAATAGATGACTGGAGCCAGAGTCGGAGTCAAATCGTTTATTTCTTTAGACTTACAAAATAAGCACTTAGACAACTCAAAACTGAAAACATTAGATCTAAATATTTTCTATACATTTTGTACATGTAATTGGTTTTTGTAATCGTTTTAAGTTAATAAATAAATGAATTCAATATACCCAGAACACCTAGAACAAAAATTAGCAGATTGTATAAACATTTATCCCAAGGCGGGAATCGAACCCGCAACCTCCTGTGTAGCAAGCGGACCTTCGCCCACCGCGCCACATCGGTCGTCGTATAGAACAGAAATTACTATTAGTCCCGTAAAACTATAAAATAAACCAGCCAAGTGCAAGTCGTGGTCAAAGGGTTCCGTACCATTATCTTTAAAAACGGCAAAAAAGTCTAAAAAAAGATAATATTTGGCTCTTTCCAATAACTATTCATATATTATACTACACATTTTAGATACTTACAATTTGTATTTACCTAACCCACTTCTTTATATTCTTGCAAAAATTTGTTTGTAGTCTTTATAAGTCAAATTTGTTATTGGCCTTCTGTATTCTTTGCACTATGGCCTAACTGGCTTACATTTCTAGCGCTGGACCATTGTACTTGTAATGTTATCACACTAATCACCAGCTACCCGCAATTTTTTTTAGATGTTAAAAATAGACGTAGTTAATTATCTTTTGTTGTCAATAATGAATGTTTTACAAGCAATGTAATTGATACATTTACGTAAGTTTAAATTTTAATTTTAATCACACTACGCATTAGGGCACAATATTTAGACTAAGTTTAAGTTTTAAGTTCTCAGTAAGCGAATTTTGTAAATTCTTTTGAGAATAAAAATATCTAAAACCGTATTGTACCTATAAAGTAAACCTAAACCTATATTGTACATAAAAACATTAAAGGGGGAGCCCCTTTAATGTTTTTATGTATGTCTTTATGTATAGCGGCAACCGAAATACATCATCTGTGAAATTTTTAACTGTCTAACTATGACCGTTTATAAGATATAGCCTGGTGATAGACGGACAAACTGACGGACGGACAGCGAAGTCTTAGTAATAGGGTCCTACTTACCTGTAGCCATCGATCAAAAATTTCGCCGGGAGGCCGCGAAATTTTTGATCGATGCCTGTAGCTGACGAAATATGTTTGTTTTTCTCTGTATCGCCACTTAAGTAGTAAAATTGTGTAAGGTCTAAATGATTAATTAATATAAAACTTAAAGCTACTAATTTTTATACAATAATTTACTGAGAATGTTGTAGATTCTACCTAAAAATTGTTAACAACTAGTTTTTTACATCCCTCAACCTCAAAATCAACAGCCTGTGGTCCACTGCTGGACACAAGCCTCCCCCTGACAAGCGCCTCATTGGGGTTTATCTCATGGGGCGTAATGCCCATAATCCCCACGCTGGGCATGCGGGTTGGGATCGCAGTTTGGTGTTAGAATTATTTTGCTGCTACCCGCCCTCCGGTGGATATCCCTTAGTCGCCTCTTACGACACCCACGGGAAGAATTGGGGTGGTGCAAATTCTATGCCGCCGGCACCACACGGCTTGTAATGGACATAAATGCAGTAAATAACAAATAAATCTAGCCACCTGGTTTATGAAAGAAAGGAGACTAACATAGCAAAAACATTCCATTGTTCATTCAATTTCTAACGTGCTCTAAGTTATGTTCATTGAATGCTAATCCTTAACTGGATCAATGTTAGGCTGCTAACCAACTGTGTCCACTAGAAATATATCTGCTCTGAATGATAATATACAATATAAATATGAATATGCGTAACATAACATAACTTTTATAATCAAGGCGGGCAAATCAACTTTAATAATAGAACCTAATTTTTCATTTTATAATTGTTATTATTTTTCTATATAAGTACTAACTACTGTAGTCATAAGTTGAGTGAAAGTTACGTTTTTGCTCTATTTATTTTTGAATGAAACTCTCGTAAGAAGTTTAAGTATGTATATAATTAATTAATTGTAATACCTACTTCAGTGGACGATATTTATTCAAAAATATTAAGTATAGAACATTTACTAAAAAACGCCGGAAAACCCGCACAGGTAACAATTCTACTTCCGGGATCAATAAAGCTTATTTCATTTGTTTTTCAGTTGTTCTCGTTTGTAAGTTATATCTAAGGTGTGAAATAAAGAAAAATTTTATTGTTTTGTATTTATTGTATACTATCTATTTCTGATCTGTACTGTATGAGAGATATGTTTGTTTATAAATGTTTCTGTATCTCTATACAAAGCTTAGAAAAATAATAATTTTAATTTTAATCATCTTGTCTTTATGGCCCATACACCAGTGAAAGTGGCGCCCCGACTATTTTATCTTATTATTACGTTAAACGCAGCAAGTTTTAAAAATTCTACGTTCAGTTTGTGGTATTATAAGTTATCTATTAATGCCTATGTCATAGTTTCATTTTGTAAAGCTTAGGCAGAGATACGAAGTTGCGCTTTTGGCCACTAAAATCTATTCTCGCATCTCCTCCTAAACTATATGTGATAAAATTATTAAAGAGGTATTAAAAAATAGCTTATAATAGATACCACAAACTGAACGTAGGATTTTTAAAAATTCCTATTATAAACGTAAAAATATAATAAAATAGGTATCGCTGGCATATTGGCTCGGGTATGCGCCTTAAGTACTTGTATGTTAATACAAGTATATTAACGATATAGGTACCTAGATTATGAGTCACTAAGACTAGATGCAAATTGTTGAATCCATCGCAGATGTAATCAGGCCAACAATAATGATGTTTCTCTAGTCTAGTCGTCTCGCCAGTAAGCGCGTGCGTGACCGTTAGCCGGAGTTGTCGTAGACCTTTAGTTATAAAATTTAATACAGGACCCTATTAATTAAGACTGCCTAGGTTGCCTAGTCAAGCCGAACCTTACAATGGTAATAAAGCGTGGGCATGAGGACCTGTTTCTTGGCGAGAACCAAGGCAGGAAGGTACCTGTCTCTACTTGTAGTGATGCAATCAACCTATGGTATTTGCTGGGATTGGGTTGAAGGGAATCATTCGAAGGTTGGAAGGTTGAAAAGCTTGTATTTTCAAATGTTTTGAATCGAGCTAGAGTAGCGAGAAAACATACAGTCGTCCGTCCAGGGTTACTGGTTACTTTTTGGGATTTCCAAATAATACAGATAGGTTAAGCCACAGATAACATAATACCTCTGTGGGTTAAGCTATTAATTTACATACATATGTTCATGTGAAATAATCGTTTTAATAACAACCAATTTTTCGAATAATTCCATGACGCAAGGCCGTTTCTCGATCAGTTTCCGCAAATATCATAACAAATTATGAGCAAGGTCTAATCTAAGCGATTTCCATTGCAGGGCTACCCGCATTTTGGCTTAAATATATAAAAATAGTCGAGCAGTTTAACATAGCTAATAATTCGTTGCCGTTATTTTGTCAAAGTTTTCTGGAACTGCGACGAACCAATATTTTCTTGCTATAAAGTTCTCACAAATTTTAGTAGAGTTGGTATTCAAAATTAAAAATATACAACTTACATTTCAAGACAGTCATTTTATTGAGATCTTATTCCCCAGTGCCAAGAACAAATCAACGTCTCTGTTACAATTCAGTAAAATCGAATAGTAAATTGCAATAGATCATTGTTTTTATTTATTGTAGTCATACAATCAGATGTTACCTAACGACTAGATGAGTTGAATAATTATGATAACAGTATGTTTAGGGTGTTGGATGCAATGGAAAACAGTTTATTTTTTCTTCTTTCTTCATTACATAAATAAACATAATTATTTTAGTGCAATAAGAACGCAAATACTATATAAATATATATAGTATACGCCTTGACCGATATCCTTTTAGTTGGACAAATGGAATTTTCGTCAATGATGGGTTTTCGATTTGCATTTTTATGTAGAAGAAAATGTGTACTGAATATATTGATAGGTGACAGGGCCGTCGATTGGCAATTTGGGTATATTATCAATGTCAAATGATTGGAAAACAAAAAACATATTTGCTAAATTGGCAACACAAACTAGAGACGTAAAATCTGGCTTGAAATCGTTGTTTTTTTACATTTGGCATTGAAATACTCTAATTGCCAACGGAGACACTGCCATCTATCGAGGAATATGGAACTAACTTTTTTTTATGTAAATCGAAAACCCTTCATTGTTTTTTGGTGACATATTTATGAATTGACGTAGGTATTTCGACGTCAATACAGACGTAACAAAAGAAAATAAATGTCTTTGAAACAATATATGAAAGAAGTAGAAGTAAAAGAAGATAATGACAAAAATGAGGCAATTTTGTTATTTTAATTGTGTAATTATTGTGTACAAAAAGGGGAGGTTATAGTGGTTTAAAAATAAACAGCACAAAATCATGCATTATGTGGAGAAGTTACATTGTTTTTAACCTAAAGTCCTTGTTATAGCAGTTTGTACAGATTTCTGTGTGGTTTTTTTTTACCAACAATGTAACTTCTCGACATAATTATCAAGCGCAAAAAAGTAGCAAAACTAGGCACCCTGGCAAACAAACGTACCGTTTAGCTTAAGTTTCCGATAAGTAAATTTTTCGAGTCCATACAACACAAGTAGGTATCATAGAAAATTCGTAACCTGAGGCTTTTTAACCGACTTCAAAAAAAGGAGTAGGTTCTCAATTCGACTGTATTTTTTTATGATCAATAGTCTAGTATTCATACTGAGTGCGCAGCACTACAAGAACCAATAATTATGAAAATAACGGCCCAGCAGCATTTTGTGTATATTGTATTTAACTTAATCGTTCTAATAGGGGTCCTTAATTTTGTGCCTGAAATAAACGGATTTTATTTATTTACTTTTGTTAGTCCAAAGCCGGACATAGGCCTCCCCTAATGGACACCATAGCGTCCTCTCTTCACCTTACCGCATGCATCCAGCATCTGTCTGCAGTCTTTCGCAGGTCGTCATCCCACCTGGCTGAGGACAGGGCGTCCTACGTTTCGAAAATACATAGTCATATATATATTTTTTTTTTGCTGTACAATTCACACAGCATTATGTAGCCCCAAGCTAAGCAGAGCTTGTGTTATGGGTACTAGATAACTGATATACATAATACAATACACTACATAGATAGATACTTTTTATTATACATAGAAACACATCCAGAACGCCCTGAACGGTTTCATACTCCATACTCTAGCAAACGTCTACATTGTAGCAATAAGGTTTCTTTTGTAACTTACCTTACAACTTCTCAAGAAAATTGCACCAATAGGCCAAATCAATATTAAACGCAAGCCTTATTAACATTCGTTCGACCTGACTTTCCTTAACCTTTGCTTATTAGAACCTACTTTAAGTAGAATCAGAAAGTAGGTAGGCGATAATGGCAAAGCTTACGGTCAAGATAGCATAATAATTCATAGTAATGACTTCTTTAGAACTTAATACATGCAAATTTTCTTCGGTCACGACTTAATTTATGCTGAAGTTGTGAATTGAACTATGAGTCAGTGAATTAATAAGTACTTTACATTTTCAGATAGGAAGGTAGCTTTATTACTATTACTTTTTTAAATGAACTCATTATAGAGTGGTGCAAATGAAAAAGCCAAAAGGAGAAATCTGACCAAAACGCGGGTTTTTCAATACAAATTTATAATAATGTAACTATGATTGAGTACATAGCAGGTGTCGGCGACCGATATACTTAGGTGTAGATTAATTCGGTTAAGCTAGTTTTAAGATTTTATTTCTACGCATTGTCAATCGAACATTCTAGAGCTTTCGAGAGACGCGAAGAAACGCGTAGAAAGCTTTAGAAAGTCATAGAATAATCTAGAATAGTCGAGACCATTCGGGAACTTTTTGGAAAGTTCTGGAAGCCTGTGGAACGTTATGGAAGGCCGTAGAACATTCTAGAAATCAATCATTATAGAGTGGTTCAAATGAAAAAGCCAAAAGGAGAAATCTGACCAAAATGCAGGTTTGTTTTTTTGCGTTCTGACATTTGGGTACGGTCAGTGTCTAGAAAATCAAAAAAATTGTGATAGACATCTATTTACTGAGTTTAAGGCTAGAAAATAGTAGATTTGTAAAAAAAACTAGGTCTAGATGTCAGTAAGGATTCCTCCCCGTGGTAAAAATCAAGAATTACAAAATATTCAACATTTTTTCTTCAGTTCCTTGGTTGTGAAAAGACGATTAAAAAAAAAAATACGATAAAAAAATCATGAAAGTACACTGTTTTGCACCTTATTTGGTCTAGATCTCAGGAACCCGTGGTCTCTAAGTAGAATAGATTTTTGTTTTGATTCGTAGGTCATTATCATTACTACCAAAGATTTAAATTATTCCTTGTTTGAGTTTTTTCATAAGTGCGGATGTTTTCTTGTAAATACACAAAAACATATTTTTTTCACCTACGCTGTTCCAAAAACATATGCTCTGTCCCGCTCCTATGAACGCCACATCTTATGACTATCCTTTTCACAAAATGGCGCGCAATGCGCCCTCTTAAGCAAAACTGAGATTGAGCCATCTATAGGTACTAATGTTATAAATTCGAAAGTAAGCCCTGTCTGTCTTGTTACCCTTCCACGCCGAAACGGCTGAACGGTTCTGATTGTTCTATGTTGTTAATGAAAAGCTGTGTGGTGCTGACGTAGTAGTTGCACCATCCCAACTCTTTCCGTGGGTGTCGTAAGAGGAAAGAATAAGGGATATCCAGGGGGGGGGGGATAAACTACCTATGTACTTTATCCAGGCCAGTTTCCGCACACGTCTTCCCGCAAAACGGTAGGGCAGTGGTCATCCGCATAGCACAAGGCTTCCATGTTGGCAATAGGAAGCTCCAGTAAGTCGTTAATGTACACAATGAACAGAGTAGGGCCAAGAACGCCCACGCCCACGCCCACGCCCACGCCCACGCCCACGACGAGGCCACATAAATGACCCATAAACTCACGCTGGGCAAGCGGGTTGGTGATCGCAGTTTGTACCGTACCGGTTCTTCAAAGTACCGGTACTCGAAATTACTGAAAAGAAAATACCAGTATTACCGAAATAGTATCGGTATATAAGCTCTGGCTAGGAGAGGGCATCATCACATCACTATCATTTTTTATTATAACACCCAAAACAATTAAGTATTGACTAGTACCTGGCTACTATTACTAACTATTAGTTGTGTGTTAACAAAACCGCTGGTGATATTTTTGACAGTGTTTATCTGTTTGTTACTTCAACGTTCCTGTCATTAATCAAAAATACCCGAGGAAACACCAATTTTGAAAAATAACTCGCTCAAGCAAACACCGATTGACGCCCCGAAACAAACAAACGTCGCGTCGCCCTAAATCGTCTTATCGGTTGATTTTATCATAAATCAAATTGTCGATTCGGTAGTTTCTATTAGCAAAATCATTGGCCCGGCCTACATAATAAATCGCACGGCTGAACAAAATATATCTTCCTGATTTTGGGGAGGAATGGCGTAACATTTTCAATTCTTTTTAGAGTTTACTATTTTTGTATTGTAAATAAAATCATACATGCACTTATAACTTATAACTCCTAAAATAATAACGAAAACCTAAATACTAATAACAATTTAAATACACATACCTACATACACAAACATACAACTACTAATTTATAAATATACTAATGTAACAATACAAAATAATAATGAAGCAAACTATGATTGAGTACATAGCAGGTGCTTTGCAAAATCTGAATAAAAAAAAAATACCCTTAGTGTAAAACTATAATAACCAAAAACCTAGAATAGAATTTGCACCACCCCTTAGGGATATTTACCGGGGGCAGGCAGCAGCGCCTTCTGACGAACAACTCTGTCACGAAACTGCGATCCCCCAACCCGCATGCCCAGCGTGGGGATTATGGGCATTGCCCCCCATGAGGAAGCAGCATATCAAGGCGCTTTTCACGGGAGGTCTATCGTGTTAGGACAAGGAATTATCAACTTTCTAAGCAGGTGTGGTATTAACATAATTCCCTAGTCTATTTTTCCACCCTTTACCTAGTTAAAACAAGGAAATCACTTTTCTGATAGCGAGCGTGCGTGATGGCGAATTGGATGTAAGGGCAACTGCCTACTGCGATTAAATTGTATGCGTTTAATTAGACGCAAATGGCCCGTTAAGGCAATTTTGTTACAAAAGAGCGTACGTTAATTTGAAATTATGAAAATTGATCGTCGGTATCATCAGCCATGTAGGTATGTACCCTTATATTTTAACAAGCATTTTAATACAATTTCCGCGGTGCCTCACCTATTGCATACAATAGCGAGCCCGCCCGGGCCGTTCGCGATTTTACTTTATTTTATTATTATATTATGAGGTATTATATGAGGTATTATATGAGGTATTATATGAGGTATTCTGCTAAATAGATAATTTTTCAAATTAGCATTATTAAAGATAATCGAACAGTAAACTTATCATTAAATATACATATAAGTTGCGCCAATTCTCATAAGACGAAGCTGAGAACTCTTTTAATAAGACACCAATCAATTTGGAGCTAAAATGCGAATAACAACCTCATACTGAAACAAAATAGTTGTTGACGTCACGGGTAAAAACTGGCTTCAGAGGAGTCAAGAACCAAATTGTGCATTTTTAACACGACAAATTTGCGGAGCGTATCGCATGAATTTTTAAATTAAAAATAAAATACATTAAAATTCCTGCAATGGCGTGTGAGTGGCAGAATGAGTGACGGGGGCGGTCTTTGGCTTTTCAAGACTTACTTAAAAGATAAACGACCTTTGTGAGCCGAATTTGCTGCAGGATTTGTAAGCACAGTTGTAGACTTTCAATTCGTGAGGTTTTGCACTTGTGAATAAATAAAAAAAAATTATGTTTGTTTTTTGTCGTCGTTTGATTACAAAAAAATAGAACATAGAATAGACACTTTGAATTTGTTAGTTGTTAAAGTACTGTATGTCGACAATAGGGTACTTGCATGTGACTTCAAAAAAGCTCATATTTTTTTTAACGTTTTCTCTATTAATATAGAAATATATCTGTATATTTATTTTGGTATATTAAGATGTTTTTATTGTGAAATTGAATCACTGAAAAGTAGATATTTTAAGCCTCAACAACAAAATGTCTAAACGCAACGCTATTGGCACCTGAAGCGTGACGTCATACTTGAACATTTTTGTATGGGCATGAAGTTTTGACTTTGAGTTGCCATAGGGAAGGAGTGCTTATTAGAAATTATCATTTGGTATTACTCAGCCGCCATCATCGATCAAAAATTTCGCCGGCGGCCCCCCTTAGATGAACAATGCGCGCTCTGAAACCGTCTGTATCAAAAGCTTTCCTTTTTGGCATGTATGGCAAGCATTTGAATTAGTGGCATTTGAGCGCTTGGACAGAAAGCATGCTTAGCAAAATTACAAAAATCACAAGTTCAAGACACAAAAAAGACGGGTTTCCTATTTTCAGTAAAGTTTTAATGCAATTACTGTTACCATAATTAATTTACCACTTTAATGAACAATTATTGCCCTTATCTCAAGAAATCGGCGTTGAAAATTATTTATTGGTTCGCATTGTTAGATTATTATTTTGATTTTTTTTTCTTTTCTTGTTATTTTTTTTATTAGTAATTAGAAGGAACCAAATGAAATAAAATATGATACCTAGGTACAAGGTAACGGTATGATTTACAGATAGTTCCTGTAAAAACGCAGTTTTATTAATTTTACTTACCTACCTACAAGAAACTTCAACTCCACTAATCTCTTATTCCATAAGCAGAAACCTTGTCAGGCTCTGCGCAAACTGTCTGAGTCAAAACAAGTCGTAGACAATTTTGAGTGTCATTTTCGTAAGGTTCTAGGTATCTACGGGGGAGGCCGCGAAATTTTTGATCGATGGCCGCCATTCATAATAATGAATTCGTCAAACTACGACTGTGATCTGTTAAACTTTTTGCAAATAACATTTTCTTTATTGTTTTATGCTAATATTATAAAGAGGAAAGATTTGATTGCTTGTTTGTATTAAATAGGCTATGCCGTGTGGTGCCGGCGGCATAGAATTTGCACCACCCCAATTCTTCCCGTGGGTGTCGTAAGAGGCGACTAAGGGATATCTTCTGGGGGGCGGGCAGCAGCGCCCCCTGCAGAACAAATCGTCCACCAAACTGCGATCCCCAACCCGCATGCCCAGCGTGGGGATTATGGGCATTACCCCCCATGAGTTAAACACCAAAAAGGCGTTTATCAGGGGGAGGCCTGCGTCCAGCAGTGGACCGATACAGGCTGTGGATGGATAAATGGATTGAATAGGCTATGAAACTACTTGACCGGTTTAAAAAATTCTTTCACCATTAGAAAGCTTACTTTTCAGGGAGTGAAAAAGGCTATCCCTGAATTCCCACGGGAACTGAAACTACGCGGGTGAAACCACGTTGCGCTGCTAGTAAATTGATGAACACAACAATGTGTAAATTAACTCAACTACATCGATTAAAATAACTATTATAAATAATACACTTACCCCCTTATTCATAATGGTCTGCTTTAGCAGTGAGAGCGAGATTTAGCAGTGTGCTAAGTTCGCAGACTATTATAAATAAGGAGGTTAGTCAGTGCAGTTAGTTATAAAACGGAATTTTAATTAAATTTAACCTTATTTGGCGTAAAATGCACCGTAACATGGTAGTTAATAGTCACAAAGGTTTTATCAAGAATCTTACCAACTATGCCGTCATGCGAGATATCAAATCTTTAATGTGGTTATAAAACAAATTATACAACTTTACTGATGCAATTTGCTATTCTCTAAATTGACAGCTAGATGTTTAGTGTATTAATGTTTCGTGTATTTGTGTATTAATGTTTAGTGTATTTATGTGTTCGCCAGTGTTGTACAGATGTTTCTGTACAACACTGGCTGGGTACCATACCACAGAAAAAGTATACTAAGCCGAAGAGGGGGATTCTGAACATTGAAGGGAGAACTTTTGTTCTACGAGTTTACGATTAAAAAAAAACATATTTTGAAAACATTGTGATGTTGTTTTCTTCATATTCGTGTTTTTTCACGTCAATTCACACTATAAGTAATTATTTTAACGTATAGACCTCTGTGGCGCGGTGGGCGAAGGTCCGCCTGCGACGCAGGAGGTTGCGGGTTCGATTCCCGCCTCGGGACAAATATTTGTACGATCTGCAGGTATTTGTTCAGGGCGTTCTGGATGTTTTCTATACATAATAAAAAAATATCTATCTATCTAGTATATTGTATTATGTATATCAGTTATCTAGTACCCATTACACAAGCTCTGCTTAGCTTGGGGCTAGATAATGCTGTGTGAATAGTCCAGCATTATTTATTATTTTTATTATTAGTATTCTTTTAAAATGACCAAGGATTCTAATATTTGTTACTATTTCATAACAAAAAATATGAATTGCTTAGTGTATTTATGTATTCGCCAGTGTTGTACAGGAACAGGGTGCCCCAGAAAAAGTATACTAAGCCGAAGAGGGGGATTGTGTGCAAATGCTTGATGTATACGCTGTTGGCGTTCCTTTTTCATAAATAAATAAATTAATAACAAACCACTAAAATGCTCAATAATGCAAAAGTGCGTCTAAAAGAAAACAAAGACTTATAGCATATACTTATACATATATGAAGACTAATAGCATAGTGCAAAAATCTAATGAAGTGTTGTCAAACTGACATGGCCCACATAAAAGATAGCAGTTAATTAAAAAATATAAATTTGGGTCACGGAAAGTCGGTCCTCTTTTAATGATTATGAAGGTCGCGAAATTTATAACTTTAATTAAAGCTTGTCGAATCGGTGGGATGGTCTGTCATTATTTATTTGTGTCGTTTCAGTTTTTGTAGCTTCTTTATTTGTTGTGTTTCAGATTAATAATAACTTTGTGTTACTTATTAATATTTTCAATACATTTTCTTATATTTATTTTTTTATGAGCTACAATGGAGCACCTACCACCAAAATACTCGAAGACTTAGAATGAATTAGGTACTTATTCCCAGAATTACCCAAACGCAACTCTGATTTATGTACGTCTTATCGAGTTTTAGATAGATTTCAAAGAAAGTGGTGTCTATTCGCATTTTGCCAAAACTAGACTAAACTAATCTGACAGTACTGAAAATGGTACGATCCTTATTGTTTTAATCGTCATGACAGGGACAGCGACATTCGTACTGTCAAATTTGTTTAGTTTAGTTTTGGCCACATCTGTATAGATACCACTGCTGAGACTTGAGACGTCAAATCAATTTTTAGTACCAATTATAGGGTTAGTTAGGATTATGACAGATGCACAACATAACAAGTTGATATTTTATTCATATCCTTCAAACAAGTGTGACAGTGTGAAGGTTAGTCAGTCGTCATTTTCAATTAAATTATTAGTGTGTGAAATAATCATAAATTATCATAGGTTTATTATATTGCGTAAGCCGAATCCTGTCAAAAACTAAACATTTTGGGATTTTATTTCACTTCTTATAAGTTATCATGTTAATGTCTTTATTGAAACAGAAAATTTTGGGATTTTATTTCACTTCTTATAAGTTATCATGTTAATGTCTTTATTGAAACAGAAAATTACAATCAAGTAATTGAAAAAAAATCATACTAGTATTTACATAGTGCTCTCAATGCAGATGCACTTCATCAGTATCGAGATACAGCGAGAGCTGCAGGTGAGTATTGAGATACTTACTAAAATACCCGAAGATGTTACTTAGTTGTTTTACTAAATTAAGTATAAATTCAGTAAAACAACTACCCGTCATATTTATTTTGAAATACCTACGTAGCACACATGCTTCCACTGCTGAACCCAGTGCCTCTCCCAACAGGGGGAGTTTTAGCTTAATTTTACAAACCTAGTAATAACTTCTTTATTGAAAATTATGAGTAGTTATTTATTTATTACAAGGAAAACCAGATGCTTTTATATACAGAGTAACAAATTGATAAATATCAGTAAGCTAATCGAAGGTTGTCACGGCTAGTTATTAGAATACTGCAATAAATTAAGACAATGAACTCAAAACTCAAACTCAAAAATGCTTTATTTCCATAAATACATCGAACAAAAATTTCGCTGGCCCATACAATAAATGTACACTTAGAAAAGGTCTAATCATATTAAAAATACACTGACAACAATGAACAATGTGACTAATCTATGTATGTAGGTACATGTATCACCTATAGTGTTTTTGAGTTACAGTACAATATTTTTAAACTAATCATTTTCATCATTGACACTTATTTATGAGATATCAAATGCGTTTTTACAATGCAACCATGAACGTGTTATGTGCAATCAGCTGGTTAATTCAGATGTATTGTGAGCGTATCACTCATGTTTTCGCAGCTCATATGATTTATTTTATTTTTAGGAGCGAAGAAATACATACACATAATTGAAATCAATTGACCAGCTAAATGCACATAAAAACATAAAAACTGAGGAACAAAACTACATTTTAACAGATCGTATAAATTTATTAATGTGACACACTAAATAACCAATTTGTTCCCGATTATTAAACACAATGGGTGACTTGAAACGTAATGATGTGGTACCATGAGCATTGATGTGACAAATAAAATTAATGGCAGCGTCGTCGCTTTCAACAGATGTGATGGTGTTAATAGAGCATGGATTTAATGAAATTTATTATTTATTTAATCGTATGTCAAACAGGCATACATAACTAATCCTATGCTATTACAAATTTTAAAGTAAAAAGTAAAAGTAAGAAAAAGGAAGAAAACAAGTTTATTTTGCTACCAATACACATAATTAAGATACAAAATACATAGGTTACAATAATTAATTTTGTTTAAAAAAACGATAAACTGACATAAATTTTTACAGTTTTTTCATAACTTTTCATGGATACCATTTTCAGAACTGAACAAAATTAAAATGGGACCTTACGGGAAGCACTAGCTTTCATATAAAAAAAGAATCATGCAAATCGCACAACCCAGTAAAAAATTTTGATGTTACAAACATAAAAAAAATACAGACGAATTGAGAACCTCCTCCTTTTTTGAAGTCGGTTAAAAATGGCCAACATGAATATTCTACTACTAAAACAAAGTACCTACTTAATCAAAAAACGACAGCAAAGACAAAGTAAACTAAAAATAGTCCATAAATTGTAATTTATAACTTTTTTATGGACTATTAGACCTCCGCTTGACTGCAATCTTACCTGAAAGAAAGCATAGATCACGACACGAGTGCTACAATGAGGATTGAATCGTTCCAGGTGGCCAGTATCTAAGTGGCCGTAAGTATCTAAGCCGATAACTATTGAGCCAGTTACATACCACATTGCTTAATTTCTGGTCAAGTTTGAGTCAGGGGCATAACGAGTGAACGCAAATTCCTTGTCGTCGTCCCAGGGGAACATCTTGGGGGGACCACGAGTCACGAGTTGCAAAGATGTGGCCGACCAACACTATAACACCAACGACACAAGACCTTACGATTACTATATCAAAGAATCATTGTTAAAATATATATCCAAATGCCTATGCTTGATTCAGAATACGTTTGATTTTGGCCCAGAGTTCGGTTTGATGATACCAATGAGACATAGATCGTCACTTCCTTTTTTTCTATAGGATTTAAAACACCGCCTCTAGCGTACATGAAACTACGCAAATATTATACAAAAATGAGATGTTACGATAACGAAAAGATATTATCAAAATTAAATTCAATACTCTGATTTAAAATACGTATATTACAAATTTATTTATATAATATTCTTTTTTGTATATTAAAATATTTTGTTATTATGTACAAAAAAATCTTAAATTAAAGAAATTACTATACCGAAAAATTCGGTAACAAATCCTTTTAATCCAATAATTTGATATATTAAATACTTACAATACCTAAATAAATCTCAATTGAATCAAATTAGCTTTCTTCTTCACGATGTGATAATTGTTAACTTTATAAATCTATAATTCGACGTCTCCGTCTCTGAATTACATTTATTCTATTTAAAAATCTCGCTCTATTCTCCTAATAATAATTATCATAAAAAATAACGACTCGATATTGGCGTTGGCGTCTAAAAGAGTCTATTCCCGTGTCTCCAAATTGTAATAAATTGCAATCACGCAACTTTGTGTTTATTTAAAAATTGAATGTCGAGTGGTAACTGAGGTGATGTGGTGGACTAAAATAAACATTCTACACCCATGACGGTATTGATACAATTCTAGGAACTTTATGAGACTAATAATGGATCTTATATTATATAAACAAGTTTAGGTTTGAGACCTTCGGAATACATTGTCGGTGACATCGATTTCCACCTAGAGAGCTTTTGATCAAACAAAGGTCCACTATAAAAAAACATACATGGCAACAATGTTCGTAACTATTATAATTTATTGTCTACCAATGACAAAAATAGTTTTGTCATTATTAATGCAAATTTGGAAATAGATAGAGATAGTAATAAAACTCATAATTTCCACACAAACATAAAATTCAATACAGAAGGTAATTCAGAGAATCCAGAAAGTACAAAGGGCGGCCTTATCGTTTTGAGCCATATCTCCCAGGCAACCCTGGGATGATCTGGACATACACTGGGCTGGAATGGTTCCCTATTATTAAAGTATTAGCCTACATAGCGTGTCATTTTGAAGCGAATTTACGGTGGCGTTTGAAAAACTTAGGGAAAGAAACCAATATAATTCATACCTACACTACTTCATAAAATACCTAACATTCCATATACTGCCTACATAATTATGTTAATTTGATAAGATGAAGGGGCCTTTTTATCCGTGTATAATGGATAAAAAGGGCCCTTATATAAATATTTCCTGGTAAATTTTAAAGTCGATCTCAAATAATACCTAACGGTTGGTTCTCAAGTTACACCAACATTATTATTTGAGACAGCCTTTAAATCACATGTTGTTTAACTGAAGAAACATTATAAACGTCTTATTTATTTATCTAACTCCTGAAGCTATATTATACAATTATCACTATCCATTCCCAGTTGCCTGGAAGAGACCATTATTGGCGATAAAGCCCCCCAGTGTACTACTTAATCTGTTGTTGACATGTTCTGCTTGTATTTTCGTTTCTTGGTATGCTTACTTACATTGGAGTAGATGGTTTTATATGAATATTGTGTAGTCACAATCATGCTATGACATTTTTTATGTCCTTCCCAAAATTCAGGGATGTAGTTCTTAAATTTTTGGATAGGACGCATTTAAATAATTATGTAAAGTATTTTATAGATGTAATATGTAATAGTTTGTAGATTTTTGTTTTAATTTTATTATTGTATTTTTTTTGTAATAAAAGTATTTATTTTATATTTCACAATGTTTGTGCACAAATTTAATTTAAATTTTATTGTAAATAGAGTATTTTTTTCGTCTTTTGATATTTTTGTACGCTGGAATGAGTAGATTGTTCTGACCTAAAACTAAATTTAAGATCAAATGTACATTACCACAATCACAAATAAATGGTTTCATATATTACTTAACACTCTTAGGCCCGTATTATGAAAGCTTGCTCAGTCACAGAGCTATGCTTGGGTGACGTTTATGCTATAGAAAAGAGTTGCTCAAGCATATATCGATGACTGAGGAAGCTTTCATAATAAAGTCAAAGTCAAAGTCAAATCGTTTATTTCTTTAGACTTACAAAATAAGTACTTAGACAAGTCAAATTTTTACTATATAAACAGCTTGATAAATAGTACGGGCCTTAATTTCCAAAAACGCCTAGTAATACCTGAAAACTCGTTGGATTGACCTAATAATTAATAAGATGGAAAGAGAATAGACTCCTATACCCAAAAAAATAAATAATCATCACCACACTAATATTATGAATGTGAAAGTTTGTATGGATGTATGGATGGATGTTTGTTACCTCTTCACGCCAAAACTACAGAACGGATCTGGCTGAAATTTTGGTTACAGGTTATCCCATAAATCATATAGATAGTAATCAGCTTTAAAAGTTTCCATTGAAAAAACGCGTGCGAAGCCGCGGGGCCCAGCTAGTAATAATAATAAAAATGTTGGGCTCAACATCATCTAGCCCCAATCTTAGCAGACTTACAATTATTGTATAATTCTTTCTGCACAATATAACAATAACAAACCTCCCAGGAAGCTTCCTCAGTATTGCAATTCAGATAAGCTTGACAATTCGCGAGACCGGCCGGCAGTCGTTGATCTACCGTCGCTGTGCGCACACGCAGCCCAACCGTCACCCTATACGCGATGTGTACAGTGCTTATGTGATTTTAAATAGTGACTGTGATTATGAAATTGTGTTGTGATTTGTTTTAGACTAAGGAAAAGAAACAATGAAGGCTATTTTGTAAGTATTTTGTTTTTTTTTGGTTAATACCCAGTGAGCGCTTGAGCTTATTCTAGTTGGTTTTGGTTTAATCGTAGCTTATATTTTCAGATAATAATAAACTGCCAATAAGTTAATTTTTTTGGACCATTTGGTTCCTTCGTGATTAGTAACGTATTATCATCAGACCAAAAATGATTTTCTTTAAAAATAAATAAATAGTTCTGAACAATCCATTCATCGTTATTTAAAGTTGGTACTAGACGACTCATATTCTTAATACCATATACATATTATACAGAAAGATATTTTTATATACATACTAAATACCCAGAACACCCGGAATAAATATTTATATATCGTACATTTGTCCCAACGCAGGAATCGAACCGGTAACCAGCAATATCTGGCGTCACAGGCGGACTTTTGCGCCGCTCATAATAATAAAATATTCAATAATTATTACCAACCTACTTTTTAATCCATCATGGTTATTAATACTAAAGCTATTTACAACGGGATATTTACCATGATTTGAGTTTTGAGCTTTCAATGAATGAAACTGTGTCGAAATATTGGAAAGCTCAAAACTCAAATCATGGTAAATATGCCGTTGTAAATAGCTTTAGTACCAACCTACTTTTTCTAATAATATCACATTTGTTCATGACTGTGCATAGGAGATCACCATGTTGTTTATCTAAAACAGTCATGAAGTGGCTGAATCATCATATCCCATTCATAAGTTTACTCATTTTAATTCCTTCCATTGATTTATCCTACTAATATTATAAACGCGAAGTTTATAATATTAGTTGTAAAGTTTAGCTGTACGTATGTTTGTTGCTCTTTCATGCAAAAACTACTGAACGGATCGGTCTGAAATTTGCATACAGGTTGTTCTAGGCCTGGAATAACACATAAGCTACTTTTTATCCCATAAATCAGTTCCCGTGGGATAGGCGTGCGAAAACGCGGGGCGCATCTAGTATGAAAATAACTGTACACTAATGCGGTTTCTAGGGTTCCAGAAATAGATAAAAAATAGTTTGCCGTCTAGTTTACATTACTTGTAATAAACGAATAACTTCGAATAACTAATTCCAGGATAAGAATTAACAATATGTAAAGTTTCAGCTCGATCTGTTCAGTAGTTTTAGCGTGAAGAGGTAACAAACATACATTACTTGTAATAAACGAATAACTTCGAATAACTAATTCCAGGATTAGAATTAACAATATGTAAAGTTTCAGCTCGATCTGTTCAGTAGTTTTAGCGTGAAGAGGTAACAAACATACATTACTTGTAATAAACGAATAACTTCGAATAACTAATTCCAGGATAAGAATTAACAATATGTAAAGTTTCAGCTCGATCTGTTCAGTAGTTTTAGCGTGAAGAGGTAACAAACATACATTACTTGTAATAAACGAATAACTTCGAATAACTAATTCCAGGATTAGAATTAACTATATGTAAAGTTTCAGCTCGATCTGTTCAGTAGTTTTGGCGTGAAGAGGTAACAAACATCCATCCAAACTTTCGCATTTATAAGATTATTGTGATATCCGTTTATGTCTGAAGAACATTATCATAATATCTACTGATTGTGTTTTAGACCTAAACTCTTAGATTCAATTCCTCGGTCTAAGATCTAGATTTGTATGCGGGGACTTCTACTAGGGATTTTTACGTGGGCGATAGCTCACTACGGCATATTTAGTTCAAGGATAGGTACTAAGAAAGTGGCTTTAGAGCATAGATTGCTAGCTCAAAATTGGTATTATAATCAAATTACATTATGAATATGCATTGTCACTCACTAGATATATCTAAATCATGACTCTCTGAGTCTCTCCATATCTACAGGAAAAGGTACCTACCTATAGGTATTATATGATTCAGTCTATCTAATATGTGTTTCTATATGTAGTAGGTAATGAGATAATGCCAAGCACAATTTATTGAGAATCGATACGACGCCGCACCGACGCCGACGATTGATATTTGCTCAATAAGAATCTACCCATATCACACACATCGCTTTTACCTACAAGTTAACTGCTTTATATGTCCAGGCTTCCTCTTACCTCTAAAAGTGATTTATTGGCACTTACCCCCTCAACTTCACCTCAACAGCCTGTATTGGTCCACTGGACGCAGGTCTCTGGAATCGTTCTGAAGGTGGCGCTTTAGTAAAGCACGTCACAAAACCTCAGTTCCTCTTTATCCATAAAACGTTGGTTTATATTCAAGCGCACGTCATATTTTGTCTAGTAAGCTCTGGTTAACGCGCGCTTCTAACTAATGTAAACTTGCTCTGAAGTTTAGGAAAAGGTTAAAGGCATTAATTACTCTCCGTGAGATAAAAGCCCATAAGGCGCTTATCTGGAGAAGGCCTAAGTCCAGCAGTGTACTAATAGAGTATGTTAAGGTTGAGAAACTGCAAGCTGTTTTTACAGAGAGATGCTTTCATTTTTCATTTCAACTATGGGAGACAAATTGAATACGACCACACTAAAATCTTTATTTAGCGCGCTGACTGTACTGTTGAGCCGACAAATAAATTCTCGACATAACGTCTCGCTGCGTATCGGGAATAATTCTTTCATTATGGCCTGGATATCATATTTTTATTATTTTATAAATTATTTTGTCCAGCAAATGCATTCCCCAAATCTTTTCACACACGGTGTCACAACAATATTCAGGAAATTAAATAATATCCCAAAAAAAATCGACTTTGACGGGATTTGAACTCGCATCCTCCCCAATTAATTGTATATATTTATTTATTTTCTCACTATAACAGCAAAAACCATATTCAGGAAAGTGACGGTCGCCATCATGTAAAAATGTATTTGCCAAAGCTTTATCATGTAGTTACACAGACAATGCAGTATATCCCCAATGTTGGATGAAAATGGAACGATAAAAATAAAACACGTCATCTGATAGATCTACAATGAATAAAATAAATTGCAATAGCATTTTTAAACTCTTGAACTCTTTGACGATTTTTCCTCTTATTTTTCCCTTTTTCCCATTGAATTTAATTTAAAATATGGTATACACAACAATTAGCAACTAGATAATGCTGTGTGAATTGTCCAACTTGTATTTATTTAATTATATTATGATTTTACTTAACTCGGTTACTTTTATAATCTCCAATCACCATGAAATCTGAGGAACCAAGAATCAAATAATTAAATCTTCACTTAGTTTTGTCCTATAGCTGTTGGAAGTGGGTACTATACCTATTGCATAAAAATATTTTCTTTTTGCTAGTTCGACTAACACTCAAATTGTCATGTCTTAATCTGAAAAGCGTTAAGACATGACTATTTGATTGTTAGTTCAATTTTTTATGACAATCGATTTTGTTTATGAAGATGCTGGTCGATTTTGCTATTGTTGCTATTATTTGACAGACTTTAATTAGGCGTCCATATTTTTAATTTAAAAATCAGTATATCCAATAGGGAAAATATTTAAATAGACAACAGAAAATAAATTCGTCGGGAATAACTGAGAAATCGCAATGTCCAGACTGGACTGACTCATGGACCAAACTTAACTTAAAGCAAGATATCTTACACATATTTACTTTCAAAAGCTTAGCATTAGGTAGTTCTGAATGGTCCCGATGTCAGTGAACTTAAGGATATTTGCAAGAATTGCGCCAGACCACACCTAAAGTAAAGAAAGGACACATTAGTATGGGAGGCTCATGCATTTTAGTAAATACCTAAGAAATAATATAACTTCAACATCAAAATGCAGTAAAACACGTTTGAGTTTCGAGTGCATCACAACCATCGTTTGTTTTGTTTTATTTGACAGCCTGTAAAAGCAAATCAAGGTGAAACTTCTTTGAAGAAAAGTTCGTCAAATCAAAATTATTTTCGCAATGGTGATCTCACCAAAGTCGCTAACACCGCATGGAAGGTTGGCGATATTTTTAACCGACTTCAAAAAAAGGAAAAGGTTCTCAATTCGACTGTATTTTTTTTTGTTTTTTATGTTTGTTACATCAGAACTTTTGACTGGGTGGTCTGATTTTCATGATATTTTTTTTTATATAAAAGCTGGTGCTTTCCGTGTGGTCCCATTTTAATTTTGTTCAGTACTGATAGTGAGATCCATGAAAATTCATGAAAAACTATTAAAACATATTGGTAATAGTATAATCAGTTTATAGTTTTTTAAAACAAAATTAATTATAGTGTAAGAATGTTCCGTGCAGCCAAAACTGGTTTTGGTGTGTACTGTAGACCATAACAGATTATTACCGAAAAATAACAACAAACTAACTTTAGAAAAGGGCTCTCCCGAGGCTGTCTAATCGTCTCTATTTATTTCAACAAGTCCAACCAATATCTGCTTTGGAAAGGAAAGGCCTTTGAGAATATTAAACTGAACCCTTTAGTTTTTGTACACAGCCGAATCAATACAATGCAATATGGTAGACTACGTTACTTAATTCTGAAGGGAATGGTTCTTCTTTTCTTTAAAAGTCATAAAAAGAATTAGATATTTTATTCCTGAACACCACAACCTCAACCTCAACCTCAACAGCAGAGGACCAATACAGTCCTCTGCTAGAAGCAGGCCTACCCCCGATAAACGCCTTGGGGGGTAATACCCATAGTCCCCACGCTGGGCATACGGGTTGGGGATCGTAGTTCATTCGTAGAATTATCTCCCAGGAGGCGCTGATGCCCACCCCCCGATGGATATCCCTTAGTCACCTCTTACGACACCCACGGTAAGAGATAGGGTGGTGCAAATTCTAAGCCAGCACCACACAGCTACAAAATAATATCACCTCTCATTCCTCACTTTATGATTTTCCATTAGTGAGTCATCAAAACAAAGTATCTTGTTCCTTTCCTCTTCAATGCCAAGAATTTGTTTATTTATATATTATATTTAAGGCAACCAACTAGAGATAACACAAGGAATACAAATTATAAAACCAAATACTTGAAACTAGTGTCCTCTAAATTACAGGTTAGCCACAACATGTGTAAATGCATAATAACATGTAATATAATCATTGATTTATTATAAACGAAGATGAGGTACTGGTTGCTCGAAAGTGGCAACCTCAAATTGTGTAAAATTGTGTTCTCCCACATACTGATGTGACTGATGCACCGTCTGACCGGCGGCACGGGCGGTCGTGATTCGCGTGAAATATTGTTTTCTCAGTCTCACTTCGGTCCTAGATACGTCTTTCCGTCTTTGTTCTTCTTTGTATTGCACAGGACTGGAAATATAACTGTGAGCGTATGTGTTTGCGTGTAGTTGTAACACAATTTTTGAGTAAGCGCTGGGAGAACCTAACCTAGCTTCCCTTTTTAAATCAATGAATATAATAGTGCTTAGTATTATTCAAAATTAAAACCTAGTGCTCATGAACAGACATCTAGAACCTATATGAGATGAAAATACTACTTCTCAAATTGTATTTACTTTGTGCAAAATTTCTCGCTAACATAACCCAACTTGTTCATAAATGTTGTGTTATACTAAACATATTCGAATTTACGTGACGACATGCAAAATATACAGTTAACTTAAGTTTTAAGAGGTTTACGGACGAGAACATTTTAAAGCACATAGTTGTGTTTGTTCAGCATTATAGGACATGCGCTAGGTTTGTATACTTATTATGCTAATAGGCTATTTTAAAATACATAACAGTTTTTAACTGGACCTTGAAAACGATAAAAGTTCTTGCTAGAGTCTCAGCTCTGAAAATCATGATAACAAATCAAATGATTAGTAAAAATTAACAACGAAGTAGCCAGATATTCAGTTCTAAGGAAAAAAGTTCAATTTTGCTTCATAAAAGTAGAATCTAACAATACCTACTGAATCACAGCATCTGATTACAGCATCGATGACTTTCAATAGCGCAAATAACTGGACACATACGAAACCGGTCATGTTATGACATTTTGTGTTAATTTATGCGGAATCAACAGACATTGTACCGAGGTTTACCTCTCTATTTAAAGAAATTTGTAAACACAGGTCGTTCATAAATTAGTGTCACTAAATTGTCAATAAATTAGTCGGATTTAGTTGATAATACTTTTGTATAGGAATACATAGGTATTAAAATATTTTAGGATAACCTGTTTTCTGAACAAATTATTTATCGAACTATCAAGTAAATACTAAATATAGTTTATTTCTTTTATTGGTTTGTAATTTTGTTTCATAATATAATTTACTTATCCGTGATTGTATGTTTAAAGGTTTAACATAATATTATGATCTATGCAGTATAACCATAAGTATAACAATATTAGCCACTAAGTCCCGGCTTCACACGGGTATTTTTTTTAATTTAATAAAATATAACCTAATGTTATATTTTATATGACCTTATGTTATATTTTATACTAGCTGCGCCCCGCGGCTTTGCACGCGTTGTTCCTATGGAAACATTAAAAGGTGATTTTCATCCCACGAGAACAGAGTTATGGGATAAAAAGTAGCCTATGTTTTATTCCAGGATTATAATTACCTGTATGCAAAATTTCAGCCAGATCCATCTAGTAGTTTTGGCGTATATTTTACCTCAAGGATAATGTAGTTTTTTTTATAGGTCCAGTTGTTTTTGAGTTTATTTGTTACAAACATTCAAAGATACAAATCTTTCCTGTCTAAATATGTTAGTGTGGATAATTCCAGACAATTTATATAGTGGTCTTTACTTGCAGGCAAATGTATTTTGTTTCCTTCCAATTCGCAAAAAAAAAATCTCATAATGTCCAAAATATGTCAACCATAAGTTTCTCGTATTCACCAGCAATGTGTCTTAAAATGATAGCTCCATGTTTTCCAATACAACCTACCAAAATTTCAATATAACCCATAGTTGGCTCAGTCCGATGTATGTTATTGGCGGAGAACGTGACTCTCCCTGAATCTGTTGCGAGTAGAAATTGTTCATGTTATTTCACGTCACAGGTTAGCACCTCTAGGAAAACAGTTTAGGCACTGAGTTAAGTGGAGATTCCAAATTTCGTGCTAAACAAATTTGCGCAAGCCATGTTGAATTTTGTTTCTCTTTGCCGTGATGGAAAGAGATCAAAAATTGCGAGAGTAAAAAGGAAGTGTAAATAGGAAAGGACTATGGCTTGGGATGATGATATGATGACTAAGATGACAGATACATTGTTCCTGGTACCTTTAAAAAGCTATCATAAGAAAATCAGGTTCTATTTATGGTTACAGTGATAAGCTCGTAAAACACGGCGTTATGGCGCTCTTGAGCGGAGGTCTATGTCTAGCATTGGAATAATATGTTAGTTTAATCACTTGCGCAATATATTATGTTAATATTAAGTAGATTAGGATTTCCTCATATTGGGAAGCAACTCCAAATAAAACTCATTGAAGGCACGGTCTTACAACTTAGTATCTGAAAATAGCTCCTACTGTAGAGTTTTTAAGGGTTCCGGAGTTAAAGGGTAAAAAATGGGAACCTATTACCAAGCCTCCACTGTCTGTCTGTCTGTCCGTCAGTCAATCTGTCTGTAGGTCTATCAGCGGGCTGTATCTCAATTTTATTTATTTCTCTTGCCAATATTAAAGTTAAAGGCACATAAAAAACATTATTTTAGATATTTTAGACTAAGGCCACATGTATAACTATTGCCGCTATAACAAAATAAAAATAAAAAGATAATGTAATAAGCAGGCCAACTATACCACATTGTATGTTGATCACCGAAGTTAAGCAACATCGGCCGCGGTCATACTTGGAAGGGTCATGTTGGTGTTTTTATTATCGATGCACCTTAGACATTCGTTTTTAGGGGTTGTTTTGATAAATAGTTTTATTAATAATAAAATATATTTTGTTCAGAACAATAAAATTGTACATATATTATGTATATTAAATAAATAAATAATAAATAATACTGGACAATTCACACAGCATTATCTAGCCTCAAGCTAAGCAGAGCTTGTGTTATGGGTACTAGATAACTGATATACATAATACAATACACTACATAGATAGATATTTATTATTATACATAGAAAAACATCCAGAACGCCCTGAACAAATGTCTGCAGATCGTACACAAATTTGTCCCGAGGCGGGAATCGAACCCGCAACCTCCTGCGTCTCAGGCGGACCTTCGCCCATCGCGCCACAGAGGTCGTCTAATCTTCAATCGGTATGAAACAATGACACCATCGAAGCTTTACAAACGATGTGGCTCAATGCTCAACTCTTAGATTTCTGAAGAATAAAATTACATTATTTACTAACTAACATTAAAGCTTAACTAACATTAAGAGTTTTATACTAAAACAAGGAATTCTCGTATGCGAGTAGGCCCCGCACTTGGTCATTTTTAACAGACTTCAAAAAAAGGAGGAGGTTCTCAATGTTTGTTACCTCGGAACTATCGACTGGGTGGTCCGATTTTCATGATTTTTATATGAAAGCTGTTGCTTTTCGTGTGACCCCATTTTAATTTGGTTCAATTCTGACAATGGGATCCATGAAAATTCATATATAAGAATTACATCATCAATCATATATAAAAAATACTATAAAAATTGAAGCCAGTTTATAGTTTTTAAAAACAGAATTAATTATTATTTCAATATTCCATGGCAGACCACCAGAGTCAAAGTATTTGTGGAATACTACTGATGTTGACAATCGTTTCTGTGAGGAAACAATATTTATTTATTCACTTTTTATCTTCAACAATAACATAATTATTTTCAATAATAGCATCTCCTTTATTCAATTGCTTATCACTTGCGAAGACAATTTTATTGTTACCTCATTCTTTTACTTTGTATTGTTATCACATGTATAAACAGTTAATTTGTTTTTGAGCTGTTTACTGGTTTTTTTACACTACCACCTAGAAAGGCGTGTCACGTTTTCAGCGTAGGTATGTAGGTAAGTTAGGTGAGATCCTTTTAATACACCATCCCCCGGTTTCTCGAACGCTTATTATTTTGACAAATTCTTGACAATTTGTCAGGCTTTTATTACTCGCATGGTTTTTTTGCAGAATTCTGTAACTTAATGGAAGTTCACTAGGGGAAAAATATGAATGTTTGGAGCACTATAAAGTTGTAGGTAGCTAAAATAGCAAGGAATTTTATTCGTCGTACGTGTAAGTTACGTTATGCACGCAGGTTATATTCCGCGAGATTAAAATTCACGCTGTCAGATTCCGCAGTGCGTATATAACAAGCCGTTGACTATCCATTCAATGTGACAAGCGTTCGAGAAACCGGGGGTAAATCTTTTAAATGACTGATAAATTTAGATGTAAGGCGTATAATTCCCATAAATATAGGCTTTTTATTGACTTTTTAGAAGCATTTGATTTGACAGCTGAGGTTTTAATTTTTGGCAAACTGACAAATCAACAAAAACCTAAATAATCTGACACATTAAAAAGTTATGGTAGAATAAGAAATTCACATGACATACCTTCAGGTATGTCATGTGAATTCCTTATTCTACCTAATTTTTTTTGGTAGGTATTTCAATACCTACCAAAAAAAATTATGGTTGTGTTTTTTTTTCTTGCAAATAAAATTATATAAGTTCTATTTTTTGTCATTGTGTTAAAACATTATAGTATATCATTTGAATAAGATAGTATTGAATCAATAAATAATAAAACCATGATTGGCAAATTTCTGATTTAATACCATCTTGTTTAGGTGATCCATTATATTCTGTAACTTTTTAATACATGCTTGGGGTCAATGATTGTATATCTAATTGACCGATAAGGAAACAACGTCACTCTTTACGTCTCATAATATGATAATAAAATATTTCTGAAATCAGTCGTTTATTCAAAATAAATCGCAAAGTACGAAAAAATATAAAACATTGAGATAAAATATAAAACGATGCGACACAGGGAGCACAATTCCAAAATAAGGCGAATGCCGCGAAATGGCCAACACGATGCGATTCTACGTGAAACAACAACAAATTCGCTCGGGCCGGCCGCTGAGATTTGGGAGAGGTTCATAGCCTTTTTATGAGATTAAATCGATATAACAGCCCAGCTGTTCACCCTTCATTTATTGTTTATGAAATTAAAACGGTTTATAAAAACAGGAGGAAAAGGGAGTAAAAAGTAGTCAACAATATATTAGCTACTCCGCTCTGTCAGGACCAATTATTATTTTAACATCTCGAAGGGTTCTCGAGGTGTAAAAATAATAATTGGTTACATTTGAGAACTAAACTAAAGTAGTTAATTAGCTAAATAATTAAATAACGCTGGCAATCATGGGATGACATCCTCAACCTCAAACGCCTATACTGATCCACTGCTAGACACATGTCTGCCCCTTATAAGCTCTTTATTGGCTGTTATGTCATGGGAAGTTATGCCCATATTCCCACGCTGGATGCGGTTTGGGGATCGCAGTTTGGTGGTATAACTGTTCTGCTGGAGGCGTTGCTGCCCGCCCCGTTAGACATCCCTAAGTCACCTCTTACGACATCCGCAGGAATAGTCTGGGATGACTGTCATACCTAATATTACATGATAAAGTTGTACAAAGATAGTTACCTCGATATTTTTTTTTACTATAAGTACATAGAAAATATTTAGAACACCCGTGAAAAAAACAAAATAAAAGAAAAACGTAATTGCAGGACGTACATACATCTGCCACAACGCGAGTCAGTTAGTGATGTGTAATTTCGAAGGTGGCATAATCAAATCATGTTGAACCTTCTAGTTCTAAAAGATTCAAAAAAATTAGCTACCGACAATTTGACCTGCAGGAGTATTAAATTCATTCGATTCATTTCCAAAGCGTTAACGTCAGATTCTAATTTGAATTCTATTCCGACGGAACTTTAGAACGCTATTTTGATTTGTCAAAAATTTCCGATATCGAATCCGACGGCCTTACCGATGAATTAAAATACCCCTGCAGATTCACAGTTTGTATCTAATGTGCGCTTCAACGTCGTGAACTCTTGACCCGTTGAATAATAATATTTATTAGAGTGGTCTCTCCTGCTACAAATCGAGTTCGTTAAATGACTTGAATGTCAAATGATATTAGAATTAATGATACTTTATTGTATCGGAGACCGGAGTCATCGGAGATAAATTTATATATTTTATAAAAAAAATTTAAAACATCGAATTATGTGTAAGTGAGTAGAACATACGCTTCGTAGCGGGTGGTTTTATCGTTTTTGGGACATCTTATTATTCTAGAAATTAATTCCTTATGATTCAGACATTAAATTAGAGAAATATTGGTGTATATTCAGCTGTCTCCAAAACTAGACTAAACTAATTTTACAGGCCTATAAATGGTGCCATCCTTATTATATTGATTTATTTGACAGGGATGGCGATATTACGTTACACAATACACGATGTTTCACAGTGTGTGCGAAACTATTTCAAAGTTCATACCCAACTACCTTCTATCGGTCGTCAATAGCATACTGCGTCTGGTTTTCTCTCTCTGAGCAACAGTCATAATGATGTGTGTGGCCGATATTTATCACAAGGCGTCTAGCAACTTAATAGGAAGATATTAAAAACCAGAAGTGATACGGCTAATGGTACTAAAAATACAGATGAAAAAATGTATATGGAAAATACCTTTGCATACTTAGCCACCTCATTTATTTTTTAGTTTGAGCATAGCATCTATTTTTGTGTTCATGCTTTGAATATATCTGTTAATTATCTTGCAACGTGTAATATAGATTTATATACGCACTATTTAAAAAAAAAGACGCGTGGCACTCGGGGACTGCCGCGGTAAAGCTATTGCAATGCCATCTAGAGGCGAGTTGCTGAACTAAAGAGACAAACGTCAAGGTTTTTTCGTTACGGAATTTCTGGATTCGGTCCCCGCGCTCAAGGCCCGCGATAGAAGCTATGCAATAGCTTAAAAATGTTTATTTCCAATTATGATTGCAGCGAAGCACTACTAAAAGACCTAGGTACTAAAATCCATTGCAAAGATTCATTGATGCATCTTTTTGGACCGTCCACTTTCTTCATGATTTTTTTAAAAACTGGATTAATAAGAACCCCTCAGTCAACTCAAGTCGTTTACATCCATTGATCATTGCCGTACTGTGCAATGCAACCAGCGTCTTGGGGGTGCTTCCGATATACGAGCAGTATTAATATAGCTTAGTTGAGTTACCTGTAGATTGTTTGCCTCTTACGCCGAAAGTCTGCAGTTAGCTCAATTGTTTTAATTGTAAATACTCTAATTTTAGTGTAATTTTCTTTGTCAGTTTTTTCTGTAGATAATATTCTCGTGGAAATCTTGAACCCACCTTGAACCTCTCATAAGTTTTGTAGCACAAATTCCAAAGCCACGGGCCCAAAAAAATTCTGCGACTACATTCCCTCCCCGCTGGCTGCTGTATGACAATGTTGATGCGCTGCGCCAGATACTCACCAGCTCTCGGGTCACAAGTCACTATTGTGTGTATACAGAAAAAATCTCATAGGAGTACACTGTTTTCAATCAGTGAGCGCGGCGTTAATGCATGCTATCTCACCTGTCTTAATGCATGCTATCTCACCTGTCATTATAAAAATACCCGCGCGATAGAATGAAATGCATAATGATTTATGCCGCCGAACATATTTTAGCACAAGGGCTATCATAAAAAAACTTTTATTTTAACTTATTAATAATTAAACAATGTCGGTAAACCATTCATTTTAGAGTATTCAAAGTTAAGCTAAAATTCGTGCTGATATACGAAAGTTTAGGAGCTTGTATTTTTCAAACGTATACTCGTACCTACTTTTTTTCTGTTTTAGTTGTATACAAACATATGTAGTTTATGGCGGTATAAATTGATTTCATGTTTAGATTTGGATGGTCAACATCAAACAGCCTTGTAGTTACCCTTCCACGTATGTATGAGAAAATGAGCGACTAGTTCCACCTTAAGGAGCATACAAAAAAAAACCTGTAATAGGATTCCCAAAATTTAACGTTATAATGATAAAATAGGTGGTGGTGCCACATTGGCTCGGGTATGCGCCTTAAAGGCGCCAGATATAAGTACCGTAATATGTGCAAGATGTGATTAATTAGTACCTACTGCTGCTGCTTAACTAGTACTTACTTAAATAAATCTTAAATGGTTCTTATAAATACATACAGCCTGTAGAGATTTTCTGTCACGATGATAACAATTCATATTACGCTTGGACAATAATATCTACACGAAACCACGCGCGACACGTAGTTACTTAGTTCGGGCCAGTTGGTGCCCACAAACAAAAAGTGTTTGTTCTAAACGTGATAACTAATATCGGATTTATTTGAAACATCTTGTTTTTATTAAGCTTGGCATAGGCGGCCAAGCTTAATATTTCTTGGATCCAAACAATAGTTTAACGCGAGTTTTTCAAACTATATACCTATATATTAGGTCCTTACATATGAAATTGGCGTTTTGTATGGGAGGAACAAAAAGTCGAATATTTTTTAATACAAAATATTTAATTAATCAAAGTATGAACCATTATTTTCTATGCACTTTTGCCATCTTATAGGTAGTTCATTGATCCCTTTACTAAAAAAACCAGTCGGACGGGAATCAATAAAATCTTTGAAGGCGATTTGGACTGCCCCATCGGAGTTGAATTTTTTCCCTTGCAAGAAGTTATCCAAATTTCGAAAAAAATGGTAATCTGTTGGAGCAAGGTCCGGGGAGTACGTCTTAGACTTTCCAATTGAAGCTCTTCTAATTTAGTAGCCGTCTGTTGCGCAGTGTGTGGTCTAGCGTTGTCGTGAAGCAGCAGTGGCGTGGAGCGATTGACCAGCCTAGGTTGTTTAACCGCTAGCTTTTCCATCATGGTTTGCAATTGCTGACAATAGACATCAGCCGTAATAGTCTGGCCAGATTTGAGAAAACTGTAATGAACAATACCGGCACTAGTCCACCAAACGCTTACAAGTAACTTTTTTGGGGTTAATTTTCGCTTGGGGCAGGATTTGGCTGGCTGGCCAGGATCCAACCATTGCGCTGAGCGCTTCCGATTATCGTAAAGAACCCATTCTTCATCACAGGTAATGATTCGGTTTAAAATACCTTCATTATTGTGCCGGTTTAGTAATGTAACGCAGCAGTCGTAGCGCGTTTGCCGGTTTGCTTCAGTCAATTCGTGAGGTACCCACCTTTCAAGCTTTTTAATCTTCCCAATTTGCTTCAAGTGAATTAAAACAGTTTTATCACTAACATCGCAGCCTGCAGCTAACTCGGACGTGGTTTGCGATGGATCCGCTTCCACAATAGCCTTCAACTCTTCATTATCAACTTGAGTCTCAGGCCGTCCACGGGGCTTGTTCTGCAGGTCGAAATTTCCAGAACGAAAACGTTGGAACCAAAAACGAACTGTGTTTTCTTTTGCAACACGACCGCCATACACATCATTCACCCTTCGAGTTGGTTCCGCAGCACTAGTGCCACGGCGGAACTCGTACTCGTAAATAATGCGATATTTTAAGTTTTCCATTTTGTAAAATGAGTGACGCAAACAGAAAAAACAGAAGAAAAAAAACAAATGAATGACGATCATCGAAGCACAAATACATGAGTCTATAGCTGTACATATTTGAATTTGGAATTCCTTACCAAAGAGGAGAAATTTGTGATTAAAGTGGCCAGTACGAAAAACGCCAATTTCATATGTAAGGACCTAATATAGTTTGAAAAGCTCGCGCGGTCCACTTTTCTTTTGTTTACTTTTCGTATTTCGATTTGTAACCTTATTATGGATAATTAATAAAAAATACATATGATGGTCCCCGTTTTAAGGCGCATACACGAGTGAAAGTGGCGCCCCCATCTATGTTATCTTTATTATTACGTTAAACATAAGAAGTTTTAAAAATCTATCGTACAGTTTGTCTTATCTATGTATTATAAGTTTTTTATTAATGCCACTGTAATAATTTCATTTTGTAAAGCTTAGGTAGAAATACGTAGTTGCGCTTTTTGGCCACTAAACTCTATTTTCGCATCTCTTCCTAAACTATGAATATGATAAAACTATTACAGAGGGATATAGAATTGCTTATACTCATAGATACCACAAACTGTACGATGGATTTTGAAAATTTCCTATGTTAAACGTAATAATATGATAAAATAGGTGGCGCTGTCATATTGGCTCGGGTATGCGCCTTAATGAATAAAACATATGATAGCGTCAGTTTTAACTGTGGTTTTAGAGGTTTCTCGTACACTGATCATCTCTTTAACTTACTCATATAATATGAGTCAGTGTCAATTTGGCTAGATAATTAAAATTTTCTAGTGTCAAATTTGACAAGGTTACTGACATTTGACAGATAATGTATGTACCTAAGCATGTTCTATGGCATAGGCAGTCGACGTGGAAGATGGCTGGCCTGAAAATGTTCACTGGGCATAGGTATTATGACGACCTCTATGGCGCGGCGGGCGAAGGTCCGCCCGCGAAGCAGGAAGGAGGTTGCGGGTTCGATTCCCGCCTCGGGACAAATATTTGTACGATCTGCAGATATTTGTTCAGGGCGTTATGGATGTTTTCTATGTATAATAAAAAATATCTATCTATGTAGTGTATTTGTATTATGTATATCAGTTATCTAGTACCCACAACACAAGCTCTGCTTAGCTTGGGGCTAGATAATACTGTGTGAATTGTCCAGCATTATTATTATTATTATTATTATTATGTACTCGCTATATTACAGAAAGCTGAGGTGATTGTCCTTTGTTTTATTTTTACAATTTATGCAACGCTGACGTCAAAAAACGATTCTGGAAGTTTAAACTCAAACTTCTCTCACTTACTTACGAAAGGGCCGTTTTCCGACTTATTCTATTACTGTGACTTTTTATTTCATTCAATACATTAAACCCATTATGAGGACCGAACTTTCGGTACCTACCAAATAGAATGAAAAAAATAGTTTCATCATCGTCTTTTTAATCATTCGCGATTTGTTAATATGATGACGGAAAATAACAAAAGGGACGCGATATATACCAGATAAAATTAGTTACATCATTCCAAAATGGAAAATCAGCTCATCGCATAACATAACCTACCCATCGAACGAAACGAAACGAAATTTCGGATTGAAGTGGTCAATAGCACACGAAAAACAAAAGACAATCGCGCCAGGAATTCACACACGCCAGCTACAAATTTATATTAAAGTACATTACATCCCTCCACATTTCATACAATATAGCTGCCGTGTCTCCTGACGATTTCTATGGAAAGATGTAATAGATGTATCGTACATACATATATATTATATATGTATATTATATAATAATAATAATATGTCGTAATATACATATTTACATTATAGCTGCCGTGTGTGAAGCCCATGACTGACGTAGTAATAGAAACACAGAATAACTAGGTTAGTACAGTACGTGATGTTTGCAAAGTTCATTCACCAACCAGTCAATCAATCTTAGGATTGAAGTGGCCCTCTTTAATGACTTACGAAAAACAAAAGATGATCGCGCCGGCTCTCAGTTACTGACGTAGTAACACAGAACAGCTGCTAGGTATAATATAGTAAGTAAAGTTTGCAGAGTTCATTCACCAACCAGTCAATCAATCTTTCGACGCGTTACACAAATATTTGGTTTGGGTGGTCTACTATTTCAAATAGATAATTCTATCAGCTACGGCAATAGCTTTATTTTGAAGTCTAGAATGGTTTTGTCAGGTCTCGGATTAGTCACACGTTTTCGCCGGCTGCTCGCGAAATATCTGATCGGAGCACTAACTTTATAAAAGCGAACGTTTATAGATGGATGTTTGTTACCTCTTCACTCCAAAACTACTGAACGGATCGGGCTGACATTTTGTGACAGGTAATTTTAATTCTGGAAGCAAACTTTTTATTCCATAAATCAGTTCCCGTGGGGTACAAATCACATAAACACACATAAATACACATAAATGAGACAAGATAATGTTTTATTGAAATTTTAAACCTATCTTTTACACTTTTTAATCTAGTGAACAAAAAATTCAGAGAACTTTCATAGGTATTGAAAAAAAATCGGTGCAGATATTTAAAGTTTAATCTGCCGCGATGGTTTTAGATTTTTGATAGACCTTTGAAAAGGTTCTTTGATCGGCTGAAGGTATACGATACTTTAAAATTGAGAACCGATTGTGAAAAATTATTTGGTATTTAAAATGATCCCTAGGTGGTCCTAGTGGTAATAGCGTTAATAATAAGGAATTTCAAGTCAGGTTATAGTTTATTTCAAATTATTATAAAATGAGTGCGTCGTACAAGCCTTGCATGATTTCTAAATCTATTTCTGCTAAGGCCATTTATCATCGCCTGCTAGCGAAATGTCAAATGATAATGAATTATCAACTGAGCAATATTTATGATATTTGCTGAGCACCGAAAGGACGGTGGTGGGTATGTTGAGTCATGTGCAGATAATATAAAATAATGCTGGACAATTCACATACTAATGAGTCAGAGAGTCAGAGTCAAATCGTTTCTTTAGACTTACAAAATAAGCACTTAGACAAGTCAAATTTTTACTGTATAAACAGCTTGATAAATATTAATTACTATCAAACAAGAAATAAGGTGCAATTAACTCAAATTCACTTCAATTTCATATCATCTATAACCCTAAGCTAAACAGAGCTTGTATTATGGTACTAGATAACAATACTGCACAAAGATAGAATTTTATTTACTATACATAGAAAACACCTACCCCCCTACGTCGGTTGCAGGTTTCAATCCTTGACCTTCACCCAATTGCCTCAGAGGTCGTTTATAGATTTATTCGTAAAAGATGATTTGTTTCCGAATTAAAGGCAGAAAAATAAAACAAACTTGACAAAATGAGTTGCGTTTGCATCACAAGGCTAATAATTTAGAACAATTTTTATACCTTCTGGATGATTGTAATGAAATGAGTCTAGTGAATAGGTCGAGACTGTTCCAATAAAAAAAGAATGAATACGAGAATTGCCAAAAACCTGTTAAAAGTACCTATTGAGTCGAAATAAACACACAATTTTATATTTATTTAGACTTAAAAGTCATCCGTTTGAATCAAATAAATATGAGTAAATAATATTATTTGTCAAAAATTTCGAGAAATATCTCTGCCCGTGTCTTCCATAAAAAACACCTCAAAAGCATTCTGCGACTTCAATCCGTTTAATAAAATTTACGCATAACGGATAATTTCCACGCCTCTTTCGAAGAATCTGATTTAATTCATACCCTTCTCGCAAAAAGGTGATAAAGATCGATAAATACCTTCAGACGAGCCCAGTGAATGCTAAATATTCGCGTATTTTCCGATGACCATTCAATTTAACGGTATAACCGATTAGCAAGTTAATTCACATTGGTTACAAATCTGGTTCCCGAGCTTTGCCTCTTATTACTTTAAGTAAGATATGAGCTAGGCATCGATGGCTTATAGATGGCTACTTTTTAGCTGGGAATAGTATATGCAAAGAAGCAGGCAGAAGTTGGTGAGGATAATAAATTGAAAGATGCCTGATTCAAACATCTTCCGTAATTTCAATGAAATCAAATATTGTCCAAAATTTTAACTATACAAAGAAAATCTACTACGACGGTATCTGCTTCAATCCGCATTCTTATTAGTATTGGAGCATCCCAAATAAATACCCCAATTTTTTTGGATATTATTTTATATCTAGTACGTTGTTTATCTAGATGGTAGATATCAGTGACAAAACGCGTTTAAACATATCTAATGACTTGATTGGCTGACAGTAAATCGCTACTCTACAAAATATAAAATAAACACAATTTAATTTTAATGAAACTATGATAATTTTATGAATAAATCTATTACATACCTATCTATGTAATATTATTCGAGAACTCGTTCGGTAGCATAAAATTAAGTCGGTTTAAAATATTACTGACTGTTTAAGAAAAACTAAATGTACATCAATTTGTATATGCTCTAGGACAAATAAAGAAAGTCACAAACATAAAAACTGCCATTATGTCGTATCATCCGTACATAGGATCGGTGCTTCGTTATGGGTTAGTGATGTGGGGCAATAGCACAGACAAAAACAGGGCATTTTTAGCGCAAAAAAATGCATCCGAGCATTATGTGGAATCCCGCCCGATCAATCGTGCAAACCGTTTTTTAAGGATCTTGGTTTGTTGCCATCGCTCTACCATCGCTTTATGGTCTTAAATTTTGTAAGAAGCCATGGATATTTGTTCCACGAAGCATGTGACAAAAATCCTAGCCAATGCAGAGACCCAAATAGGCTTATTCTAAGAGAAACCTCTAAAACAGCTAGACATCAAAAATGTGTGTAAAATTTTTAATAAGGTTCCTAATAAATTTAAAGTGTTTAATGATTATTTATTCAAAAAGAAATTATTTAATTGGCTAGGTGAGTGTTATTTTTATGACATCAGTGAATTTATTAATTTTAAGCAAGATATAAGTTAATTATGTGACCGTCGCCGTGTGGTGCCGGCGGCATAGAATTTGCACCACCCCAATTCTTCCCGTGGGTGTCGTAAGAGGCGACTAAGGGATATCTTCTGGGGGCGGGCAGCAGCGCCCCCCGCAGAACAAATCTTCCACCAAACTGCGATCCCCAACCCGCATGCCCAGCGTGGGGATTATGGGTACTTATTACCCCCCCATGAGTTAAACGCCAATAAGGCGTTTATCAGGGGGAGGCCTGCGTCCAGCAGTGGACCGATACAGACTGTGGATGGATAAGTTAATTAATTGCATGCTATAGAACAGTTAAACATGAGCTCAAAACTCATAACCAACAACCTGTAAACCATGTTTTACGCAATAAATATATCATTTCATTTCATTTCATTTAATCATCTAGTGTACATTTTTAGATGCGGAAGCGGCCAGATTTTTGTCCTTCCGCTTTCCTCTCGCCATTTAAGTCACCTACAATATGAGTTTTGCCAGAGCGCTTTTAGCCTAACCCAAAGATGTCAATTTAGTTCGTTCATTGTATTTTCAGTCGAGACTTTCTGAATCGTTGTTTGTTTGTCGGAATAGTAGGAGTGCTTTGAGATTTATCGATATCATCTGGCGTTAAATGTTATTTTATCTAAATTTAGAAACGTAATTGAATAGAAATAATATTTGTTTTGTCGTCGGGATAAAGTTTCTAACTCTGGACCGAATCTCCAAATTCTTTAACAGATTATTCAAAGAATTTTTGAGAATACTTTTAACTAACAAGATTCTTGGGATTGCTTGTAATAGATGAATGCCATAAAGCTTTCACTGTTATTTTCCAAAAGTATTTATTCAGCTGTCTGGTGCTGGCTTAGACTTTGCACCACCCCAACTCTTCCCGTGGTTGTCGTAAGAGGCGACTAAGGGATATACACCGGGGGGCGGGCAGCAGCGCCTCCTGCAGAACTATTCTACCACCGACGTGCGATCCCCAACCCGCATGCCCAGCGTGGGGATTATGGGCATTACTCCCCATGAGATAAACGCCAACGCGTTTATCAGGGGGAGGCCTGCGTCCAACAGTGGACCAATACAGGCTTTTGAGGTTGAGGTTGAGTGTTTATTCTACTTGTTACTGATTAGGTGCTAGTTACCGATCCTTTTCACTTACTTTAATTCATAGAATCATTAATTACTGCTTAATACTTCATTTTAAAAACTACCATCAGCACTGCCATGCAGCGCGAGGAAATGCAGCCAGCGTCTTGGGTACGCTTCCGACTGGTACAGATATGGATCAGTTGAGCTACCGGTAGATTGTTAGCAATAGTATATACATAAATAATATGTTATCTCAAATGTTTTAATTGTGAATCAAGTAATTACACTTTTCTAATTTATTTTTATTATTTGATTGTAATTTTGATGTTAATTTCAAAGTTTGAATTCTTTTATTCTTTATGAATGTAAGGAAGCGGGTTTACTACGAACCTTGTTTGGGTTGGAAGACCGTTTCGTCCTTCGAGGAACGAATAAATACTTTATTTCTTACCTATTTAATAATAATATAAATAAAAATCTTTAGTTTAAAAATTACGAGTAGCTTTTTTGTAAATTAAATCGAAAATTACTTGTCTGTAATCGTTATTAGTTTTTTAAAGTCGAGTATGTTTGCAATGATCTTTTTCTGGTGTACAATAAAGCATTTTTGTATCGTATTGTATAGATGTAACAATGTACGTACAAAATTAGGTACCCAGTTTTATATACATAGGGACGAACGGAAAATAAACTTTCCACTGGTCCATTGGGGAAGATACATGCAGACGAGCGGGAATAACCCGTTATTATTATCTAATATATTTATTTATTTTATTTTGCTTTATTTGGAGAACAAACAGTTTTACACACTTTATGAATAAACTTATTACACTAACTTTTAGGAATTTATATGTCCTCGCATGTAGAAGGTTGCTTACTTGCGCAGAAGGAGTGAAAAAATAATGATTATAAAAACAATAAAAACAGTCCTGTCCTTTTAAGAAAAAAGGTACCTACAAGAAGGTAAACTATGAGTAAACTTACAAATAACAGAACTTTAAATAACTAAGTACCAATAATTGAAAATAATTTATACACACAAGACAGGAACTGGATGATAAGGGAAAAAAACGTAATATACCAAAAATATAGAAACAGATAACAATATAATTGCATTAAGATACTAATGCATATAACCAGCGCTTTGTCAGGAGTCTGTCTCAGTCAAAATATCTTGTGATTGATAGCTTAGGAGAAAAACGGTTTTAACTGAGAAAATGGATGGTACTTTGCAATATTATTTCAGATACTTAAAATTGGAATTTTAAAATTTCATAAACAAGGGGTCATGCCTTGTATAGCATAGATAATCATATTTTTTTTTCAAACCTTTCTATAAAGAATAAAAACGGAAGAAAAACGGTTTTAACTTTACCCAAATTACGCCGATTCACATCTATCTACGCCTTAACTCTCTGTGATTTTAAAGCTTAAGCCCCTATAGTTCGCTCAAAGTAAAGGTGTCGCAGATATTAACGTCATAATCAGGCTATACCTATGCTGCCCCCATTTGTATGCTAACCACGTTCTCTGGTGACTTAGTAATGTATGTAAACTATCGATTTTAATCCGATATCTTGTACTAAACTACTTTGATGGTACAAAGTTTTAATAAGATATTTTATGACTTATTTTGCTCAATAATTTTTAAACAAAGCTACTGTTAGAATAGTCCATTTCATAAATTGGTTTGGACCTTGATTCAATAGATTTATAGATAGATATATAGATTTTTACCTATTTACTCCTTAAGAAGCCGATTAAGGTTCTGGTTCAAACAATAACCGTGATCCTTATATGCGAGTAGGTAGAAGGAATTTGAAATAATATTTGACTATTTGGTCAAATTACCACAAATAAAATTATTACTATCACCATTTCATAATAATATTAAAGGCGCATACCCGAGCCAATATGACAGCGCTACTTATTTTATCATATTATTACGCTTAACATGCTTAACACAGGAAATTTTTAAAATCCATCGTATAGTTTCTGGTATAATAATATAAAATAGGTGGCGGCGCCACTTTCACTCGTGCATGGGCCTTAATTTAATCTAAACTAGAAACGCCTCACGTACTTAGCGTTCCCGTGGAGTTCTGGGATAAAATATAGCCTATGTCACTCCCTGTAAAGTAAGCATTTTAATGATGAAAGAATTTCATCTTTATATTAGTAATAGGCCAGGGGCCTGATTCCACTAACACAATCGCCTCACTATGACACTATTATCGCTTCATTATCGCGTAACAATCACCGCCATTGACACCTTTTGGTATTCTACTAACGCGATCTTTTTTTGTTTATGCCATATCTATGATATAATTATATGCCCCACCACATTATTCACACTCTATTATAAGTCATAGAGATTGTAATCTTATGGTAAGAGAATAATAAATAAATTTACGACTCAATCTCTATCTCAATCGTATGGCGCCATTATGGCATTTTGTTTAAAAAATAATGGAATTAGGCCCCTGGCTTCGCACGGGCAGTTTTTTTATTAATTAAATAAAGCCTATATTAATAAAAGTTAGTCATGAATAATGTAGGATCATAGGATCTTTACAAATGGTGAAATAATTTGTGAAATCGGTCCAGTACTTTTACATAACAAAATACAAATATTTCCTCTTTTTTATAATATTAAGAGTAGACAAAAAACTAAAACAATACTACAATGCAATGACACAGTTTTGAAATTAGCACGATGATTTATCTAGGGCATTAAACATCCGTGTCCCAATGATGCGCTTCGTAAATCACACACAAACCTCGCAACGCGAATCTTCCAGAAATAAATCGACCTTGGCAATATTTTTTGACCGTCACTGAGTTTTATGGCTGTCACAAAACGTTGTAAAATTAATTGGGTTTACGACAAGATAAATGCAAATGCATGTCTTGTGATGATAGAAATAGCCTACAATTTCGCAAAACTGTCATCCTACATCACTATTCACCTTTCCAGACAGATTTCACTACTGACTGAGTGCCTTAAGGCGTATCTAAGAAAAATCCGTTTAAATACGTATCTGGCAGATCTACCTTAGGGATATAAGATGAGTCTACATAAGCATCCACCGTTATATTCACATTTATCCAAACATTACCCTAAATTCCGGGAAATTCATCAAATTCCCAGCTTAAATTGATAACAGTGGGACTTCATCCGAGCAGAGCGGAGTCAATGCGATAATTACACACGATAGGCGTGCAGTCGTTATGCTAATGCCCGTGGGGTGGCCATATTCACGTGAAATTTACCACAAATTTGGAGATATTTTGTAAAGCTTGAGGTACGAAGCATAGCTGACAGTTGATCTTGATTCTGTTTTGCTGACTCCAGTAAACAAATTCGACGTAAAGCAGAAAGATATCAATAAAAAATTACCAGTGTTGAGATCTGTTCGCAATAGCCAGAAGTAAAAGGAAACTTACCTTTTTATGTTATTGTTCAAAAAGTAATCTCGAGATAGTCAGACACATTTTTTATTTCCGATGAATCAGTAGTATACTCAAAACCTTAGTCAGAGTCTGTTTAAATATTCAGAAATTAAATTTGGTTTTAGTTTTTAAAAAACGATATGAACAAATCATCTTAGTTTTTCTTATTAGTACCTACTTATCCTTTTGTATAATCTGCTTAGTATATCATCGCCTTCGGGTTAAAAAAAACCTGTTATGATGTTATATTGTCTAAATAAATAAAGAAATAAATCTTACTCAGGCCTAGTGGTGACGTTTACATTTTCATACCTCTCTGTAACATAATTTACCGTAAAATTTAATTCAATTAGATACAAGTTTTAATAAAGGCTAGTACGTATCCCTAATTCCCCGTGTCTTTAATAAAGACAGGTATTGTTCAAATCTCTACAAAAGCTCCAACGTGAAACTCCACACAGCTGGTAACCCTAGCTCCTACTACAGACTCATTGAGGCAAAATTGAAGGAGCTCATATCTCAGCACGCTGGCATCATTAAGTGGTGCCACTCGTCTTGTCTTTGAGCCTGTGATTTGTACCGTGTAAGACAGTGCCACAAACTTATCTCTTCGCTTGACAGCAGCGGATTTTCCGAGAGCCGGAGGAAACTTTTGAAGTAACAGCCTAGTTCTAAGTCCACCACCTGAATAGATAAGTTTGTGGCATTTTACCGTGTACAATTTACAATGTAACCTACCTGTTACCTATAGTTGTAATTACAAAGTTTCAAGTTACTGCAGTGTTGCAATTTTCATAAGTAATCGCGGGTAATTTGTTTGTGTTCTAAATTCAATTTATGTTTTACTGTATGGGTTGCTAAATGGGTTAAGGATTTCAGTTGTTAGATATTACTGACTCTGATTTATTATTTATTTTCTGCTTTACTAAATGCCACGGCATTATTTATAGGTTTATTGTAGACTAGCAAGACTAGCATACAGGGTAAATAAGTGATTCATTGAGCGAATCGCAACAAGGAATAATAACATTTCATAGAAATGTTACCACCGTTTTTAACGCTCTCAGATGTAAATTTTTGATAAATTTACTTCCGAAAAAACCGTAGGTACGTACGTATTGTTAAGCCAAAAGTTCATTCCTCTAGTCTGTTTGTTATTTTGGTCGTGAACGTGTTCACCTTGATGTCTGTCGTCTGTCTAACTATCTGACACATGTCTCAAACCTGAAAATAGGTCAACAGTCACACCTAAAAGAGCTTGGCAGCAATGACACTGAGTTGAGTGACCGCGAGCTTTTTGGCAAGGCCTTTATTTATCTACACAAAAAGAATTGGTACCAAGACATATTTCTTATGGTGGGTATAGACCAAGCGAGCAAGAGCGAGCGAATGCAAACAAGTTAGATTTCAAGATGCGTTCGTTTCATTTTTCAATAGCTACAGCCGCTGGAGCACGGTCGAAGGCGAACGAAGGCCCTCGATTGGGCTCGCTGGCTTTCGTAATGGCGTCCAGTCTACACACTGGTTCTTTCGCGTTCGTTCATTAAAATTCGCTTCCTCATGTTCGCTTAGTACAGACTAAGCAAACATGAGGAAATGAGCGAATAATAACTTTAGTACTATTACTTATTTGTTTCTTACTCAAGAATTTCTGCGTGGCCAATTTGAAGTGACCCTACAAAGCGCAATTTTTTACTGGCAGGGGTTTGTAACTTTAATCCTATCGTCTTACCGAAATTAAGCGTTGAATTTCCGTATAAGAGTTCTTATTGTTATGCGAATTTGACCTGGTTCTGTTACATGACACCGAAACCTGCACTTCAATTCAGAATCAGATCCTATACGACCTGACTTTTATAGCTCAGATATAAGAACTCAACACCTGATACCCAGCGTCGTACATCAATGTATTTGTTTCTTCCGTCTCCAACTCACATAAAAAATAATGCTCACGACCCGTAAAATATTTCACTGGGATTACTTGACTACCCCTGGCTGCGCATTGAAAGAGTCTATTGTCATATCTTCCATCCAAGACTAATGTTTTTCCGATACCCGTATACTTTTAAGTGCATTTCTTTCCAGTCTAAGAAACAAGACTATTTTTACCTCTGATTCGTATTGTTACGCATTTCTATTCGTTATTCGTTTTGATTTGTGTAGAATGTCGGGTGAATGTGGAACAAGTCTTCTTATTTTTGTTGAAGTAGTAAAATGGTATTGTGTTAATCAAGAAAGCATCAGTGGTAGGTATGTAAGTTCTGAAGCATCAGACATTTTTCGATTTTATATACATATTTCATATTACTTGTGTAATCAGAATTGGATGGAACCATTTCAAAATGGAACAGGACTGCTCTTTATATCGGACCCTTTTTGTAGTTTAGTTAGTATGAATGAACCAACTAAACTAAAATAAAGGTCATTCATTTGGACAACCAGCAGATTGAAAGGGAAATGTGACGTAAACTACTTACTTTGACACGGTTCCGTCCCATTCTGTTCGCGCACGCTATACATACACATATAGGGAACGTAATCTGAACTGCCACCGCCTTGAGTCGTCGAAAACGTTAAGGAGGCCTATATAATATATGTGTACCTACATACACACAATATTAAAAACAATAAGCTTTAAATAGCTATCGAATGAACCTCAATTAAAACTTAAGTCTTGAGAAATCGCGTTATAACAACTTTATAACATCTGAGTTATTTTGATTAATTTAATTCAAATGCAGTTTCCATTCACCTCTCATAACTAATCGATATTAATTATCTACTAGTTTCTGCTCGCAACTTTGCACGCGTTGTTTCTATGGCGACTCTCAAGAATTATGTTGTATGGATGTATGGATGGATAGAGGTTTGTTACCTCTTTACGCTAAAACTACTGAACGGATCGGGCTGAAATTTTGCATACAGGTAATCCTAATCCTGAAATCAAACATAGGCTACGTTTTATCCCATAAGTCAGTTCCCGTGGGATAGAAATCACTTTTATAATTTTCGTTTCCATAGGATCAACAGCACCTCATAGGTCGTTATGGGAAAGTCTGAAACTTTAAGACATTCAAAGATATCTTCTTAGGAACCATGTCATTGATTTTAGTAACAAGAAAAACTGCATTCATAGATTAAAAAAAATGGTAATGATTTTATTAATATACATGATATGAAAACAATGAATATTATTCATTTTATACATCATGTTTCATGGTATCAATGAATGATTATACATTTATACAAAATGAAAGAACATTTATCAAAGCAAGTCGTCGTCGTCGTCGTCGTCGTCGTCAAGACGACTTGCTTTGATAAATGTTCTTTCATTTTGTATAAATGTATAATTTTATATAATTTGTTAGATTTTATCGCAGAAGGTTTTTTCGCGGAATTGTTACTAAATATTTTTCATTCTTATATTTACAATGTATTTCCGCAAAGTAACGCCTGAATCTATTATTTATGTATGAATGCAGTTCTTCTAGTTACTAAAATCGATGGCATGGTTCCTTAGAAGATCTTCGTATATTGTATAGTTTCAGACTTTCCCATACTGACCGATCTAAATGGGCAACCTTGTATACCATGGTAATTGATGGAATAAAAGCTGTTCGTATCACACGAGGCCCTTATGCGTGTCGCCTCAACCTAAATTTTACCGGCGCGGCGCCACCTGCGCCCGCCAAAAGTCCGGTAACGCTGTCATGTCATTGTGATCCATTTGAAAAAACAAACTTGCCCTTAAGGCACATACCCGAGTACTTACCCAATATGACAGCGATACCTATTTTATCATATTTTTACGTTTATAATAGGAATTTTTAAAAATCCTACGTCCAGTTTGTGGTATCTATTATAAGCAGTGATCGGAGTAGGTGGAGCTATTTTATGTACTTGCCATATGTTTGAATAATATGGATATTCCCCGAATCCGGGATTTGTTTTTTAAGTAGAAAAATGGATATTCCCCGAATCCCGGGATTTGTTATTTAAGTAGAAAAATCATAAAAAAGCTATGTACGCCTTAGGGAGTAATTAAAGCATACATTTCCTATGAGTATAAGCACGGATTTAAGGATAGTATAATAAATAGATAGACACTTCATTCATCAAAGCACATTTATTTTTTTATGGAACAATTTCTTATTTATACAAGAATCAACAATCATTCAACATTTTCATTCTGAATTTGTAGAAGAACATACCATACCTACAAATTATTTGTTGCTCAAAAATCGAAACATGATTGAAAACTATTTGTATTTACAATAAAATCTTAATTAAAGTAACCAACACGTTTAAACAGTAATTTACTTATTTCAACAATAAATAATTAATTTACTTAAATTCAATGGTATATTTCTTGCTCTGGGGCGTCTTCAGCTTCACTAGAAGACAGTATGACCTGAGTTAAAATAAATTACCATATATTTTTCTAAATTTTCTATTTTTAATCTATTTCTTTTTACATGTAACTCCCATTTATATGTTGAAAAGGAGCGTTCGACATCTGTGGATGTTAATGGAGCAAATTTATAAGACAAAATTTCGTCGCTCACTTCATTTTTCGACATTTTTCATATTCTCTGAGGATATCAATGTCAGGATTTCTATCTAAAACTCTTTCAATTTTTATTTCTATCCTATCAGAATTACATTCATTTAAAACAGCTCTGACTTGATCAAAAGCCAAAATTGAGTCGCTTAATGCTAATTTTTGTTTCTGCAACTCTTTTAATGAAAATAAAATAATCGTATAATGATTTTCTATACATATTAATTCATTCCGTAGATTTTCTTTTTCTAGAATATTTTCTGCATTTCGTAATGCCATTGATTTAGAGCTGTTTAAACGAGAAACAACATTTATTATTTCTTCATAATATTTTGCGTAATACGAAGCAGCTTTATGCCAAGTGCCCCATCTAGTTATTACTGGTTGTGGAGAAAAAGGTAAGTTTGGATACATATGTTTCAATATTTTTATTCTGCGGGGGGCTTTTAAAAATATTTTTTTCACATTTGATATTAATATATCTACATTATGTTACTCTAACCGTATTTGTTCTGATACGCGATGAAGTGCATGTGCTAAACAGGTAACATGTTTTAATTGAGGTAAAACAAATTTCAAATTTCGTCCCGCAGACAACATGTATGCCACACTATCAGTACATAATATTAAAACATTATCAAATTTTCTTTCAAAGTTGTCTTGCCAAATATTTTTCAAACATTCTATAACACAATTTGAAATGATTTGGCCATTGACCACCTCAAGCATTTTACAGGCAATTAAATAAGGTCGACCAGAAAAGATTTCAAAGTGGCTTTACCAAGAAATGCACAATATAACGACCTAAAAAGTCAGTTGTCTCATCTATCGATATCTAAAGTTTCTCATCTTTAATGGAGGCAATTTTATTACTATAAAATTTGTCCAAATATACTTTACGCAATTGTGACTCGTCAGGCACTTTTTTGTGAGTGCAAGCAATTAAAACAGCAAACACAACACAAGTATTTTTGAAAGCATTATTTTTCATTTGCGACCAAGGAATGTTACAAAGAATTAAAAACTGAATAAGGTCAAAATAAATTCTTCTTGTGGTCGTTTGTAAGTTCCTCGATGTTGAGCACCTTCAATATGTCGATTGACATTAGATTTCTTTACTGTTAAATGGCTTTCACACTTGGTACAGTAAATAGTATAGCTAGCAGCGTCAAAGATATTCACGTATCCACTTTTGAACTGTTTCAGGCTTGACAAAACTTGACGACGCCATGTCGAAGTACTTCACCTGAATCAAAATGTCGTTTAATTAGAAATGCTTAATAGAGTCACATAAACACTAAGTGGTCAAAACATACTGATTTGTTCAAAAAACAAAACAAAACTAGTAAAAAATATTTATTCCTAGTACGAGTTTGAAAATGCAAAGGCAGTTAAAAGTTTTTAATTTACGCTAAGAGAGTGACATACATCAAAGTGAAGAAAATACTGGATTGGAATACAATAACATTAGTATTAAAAAAGTTTAGCTAACAAGAAAAGGCTTTGCATTTTGGACGCATAACACTGTACCTACATAAATTTTTGTATTCAAAATGTTATTTATTGGTTTGACTTTAGGCAAGCTTTTCACTAAGCCCAAACATATAATTTTTCTATGATTTCAAGGTAGAGTATGATTGATACATTAATTGTAGTCAAAATTTACTTTTAACAACCAAAAAAACTTACCAAATGATTATCCAATAAAAAAAAACTCCAAATATCCAATCCAATAAGGGCAAATCAGAGTCCACAAAGGCTAGCCAAAGTCGTAGTAGTAAGGAGATTCCAGAATCCAGTAAACAAGCCAGGGTCTAAAGAAATTCACCACACAACACGAAGCGAAGTAATCGAGTGAGACAACATTCCAGTGTTGCCGAAATATACCAAAAACAGGTGCGTCACCCTAGCCACACCTGTGACACTCCCTGCACCTGTGGCCAAGAGCGTATAATGCAGCGATATCACGAGTGTCAAGAAAGCGGCAACATCACACGTTTGACAAAAACTTTGGCAACGTGTTGCTGATGTAAAATTTACACCGTCGCTCCTGCGCTTATGGGCTTACATAATACCATTTTTTATACTTATTGATAAAAATAATTATGATAATCGAATCCCGGAGTATTAGTCGGAATCCCGTGGAATATCCATATTAACATCAACGTTTGCGGTCAATGAACCCAAATCGCTCTACCTACTCCGATCACTGATTATAAGCTATTTTTTAATACCTCTTTCATAATTTTATCTCATATAGTTTAGGAGGAGATACAAAAATAGAGTTTGGTGGCCAAAAAGCGCAACTTCGTATCTCTTCCTAAGCTTTACAAAATGAAACTATTACAGAGGCATTAATAAATAACCTATAATAGATACCCCAAACTGAACGTAGGATTTTTAAAACTTGCTGCGTTTAACGTAATAATAAGATAAAATAGTTGGGGGCGCCACTTTCGCTGGTGTATGGGCCTTTATACGCTTTTTATATCTGCTGCTAGCTGGCCGTTTAAAACCTTTTCAACTCGATCCGTTCTGTCGTTACCATCATGCAGAAATAACAAACATCTATCCATCCAAATTTTTCATTTACAATTTATGAGTGTGTTGCGATATATGTACTAGAGACCAGTTAACTGGTTAACTAGCCAGTTATCTGATATATGAAAGGGCTGGCGCTGGTCAATCAATCTGTTAATAACTCACGTTTAACGAAGTAAATGGCGACAGTTTTTTACCCATTTATGGAGATAATTTTTGAACCGTTACTACCGGTTTACGAATAGAGAGCGACTTTTGTTTTGTGAGTTTTGGAATTGTATGATCTACAGAGGAAAAAATTCATAGTTTGTTTGTGTGTAATGATTAGGCGAGACGGCTGTAGAAGCAGGGGACGTCCGCCGGCGCGAAAGACCGTGGGCTACACCTGGCCCAGACTGACGCAGGACCGAGGCGAATGGCATAAGCATAGAGAGGCCTATGCCCAGCAGTGGGTCGCAAAGGGCTGATGATGATGATGATGATGACTGATCAGGCTCCAAAACTACTGGACCGATTTAAAACATTCTTTCATCAATAATACCTTACTTTTCGGGGCCATAGGAGTGACATAGGAATTTTTTTATCCTGGAATTCCCACGGGAACTAGAACTACACGGGTGAAACTGAGAGGGACTGTTTATTATAAAATAGAAAGTCTTAAACACTTTCTGAAGTAAAATTTAGATATAATTGGAGTATAGGAAAAAGCTGCGAGTAGTTTATCAACACGTTTGATCACACATCACACTAATATTATTAATGCGTAATTTTGGATGTTTAGGTGTATGGATTGATGGATGCTTTTTTTTACTTTTCACTGCAAAATTACTTAACGAATCGGACTAGAATTTTGTATTCAGGTAGATTTAGAACTGGAATATAACATAAATCAACTCCTATGGGCTAAAATTCGTTCGTACATTTCCATAAAAAAACAATGTTAAACCGCATCAAAAACGAGTTTGTCTATAAATATCTTACTGATCAATGTTAGTAGAACATAAATACGAAATAAATTCCCTAAAGTTTTCGAGTTTGACGAGATTCGAACCCGCGTTATCCCCTCAGTACGGGGATGTCATAACCGCTAGACCACATAGTCGGATACCGTCTCGGCCGAAATTCTCTGGGACTTTGTACATACTATGGCGCCCCGTTAGCTCCACCTACAGACAGGAGAAACTTTTGAAGTTTATCCAATCCCGTCAAAGTTAACGACTTTAGCGGGATTGGATAAACTTCTTTTGGGACTTTATTTTATTTATTAGAAACTAGCTGCGTCCCGCGGCTTTGCACGCGTTGTTCCTATGGAAACGTTAAAAGGTGATTTTCATCCCACGGGAACTGATCTATGGGATAAAAGTAGCCTATGTTTGATTCCAGGATTAGAATTACCTGTATGCAAAATTTCAGCCAGATCCGTTTAAATAGTTTTGGCGTGAAGAAGTAACAAACATCCGTCCATCCATACAAACTTTCGCATTTATAATATTAGTGTGATTACCCAGAATGTGAGGGCTTACGCACTATAATAATAAAAACCTTATCATAACTACACTAAAAACATGCATATTTAAATTTCCAAAGTGTATAAGTAAAAAAGCTCATAGTAAGACTTCATGTCATAAAGGCGCCAGTAATGAGAAGCTTGTTACAAGGTGTTATTATGGTAGATTACGCGTTAAAACTGTATTTAAATACATAAGTATGTACTCTAATTGCCGGTTTCGTTTGAGGAAATTGACAGCGAGATATTTTTCACACGATAAGGGTTGGTATACACAAGTCGTTTGGAACACGTTATTTTGTACTATCGGTTGATCCGATTATTTTGTTCTTCCTTGTCTTTAAACAACTCTAAATTCCTGATTCTGATACTGTTTTGGAGTATTTATTTATATAAAAAGTAGGTACCTATATTAGAACCCCGCTGTTTTTGCTTTAAATTTTTTCGTGACTGAAGGGTTTTTAACGCGGATATAATGTCTTTAGAATACCCAAAGCCGAAATAATGTAACATTATTTTGTATTTCAAATTTTTGACATGTTCAAAAGTCCTGTAAACTCTAAGAATAGAAGCACAGTTTGAGTTTGACTGGTTTAATTTAGTTTAGGAGGTGGCGGTTCCCATTTGATAGGACAAGGCAATTAAAACAAGGTTAATAACTATATTTATATATCAAAGAACCTTGACGTACATATCCTATAATAGTAAAAGTGGTTTACAAACTCGTTTATTAGATAATGCGATTCACGAAGATATATCAAAGCAAGATTTCGACGCCTTTCGTGTTACCGACAGAGTTTCTGTCGAGGTACAGGGCTTAGTGGAGTAAAAATTTGCAGAATGGCGGTAGTGAGTTAGCGTAAGACCAAAACGGAAAATGTTATCATTTACTACCGCAAACCTGTCAAACTTGTACTTTTAAAGTTCACTGCAATGCGACTACGGGGCACAGCACGGCAAGAAAAGTGAGCCATGCCGTCACCCTCCACGCCCCACGGCCCTTAAATTCATTCGAAAACTACAATCGTATTAGCTGAAATGACGAATGACGAATAGTCTATTTATTGATGGTGTTTTAAATTTCGAATATCTTTTTAATTGTTTTTGTATCCTAAAGCTGTCTACGAACCAAATCTGCTGGCCCGGCGGCACAGCCCGATGGCGAAGGCCGGCGGCCTTATTTTGAGACAATACTGTAGACAGCTTTAGTTACATTATTAATCTTTACACCGATTTTGTTTGAAATGTATTTTCGTGTATAACCTCCTTGTTTAGGGGAAACAACGTTCGGCAGTGGAGTGCTGAAATGGAATGGTGCTTTCATGTTCATACGACTGCAAACTTATTTTACTCTACATCTCTATTTTCGACTCTGATACAAACCTCATTATAGAAACTTGATACAAACATGCCATATATGGTGTTTTATAACATGAGGCCTTTAATCTGTGACAAGGCGTAATAGGGTACAGGTATTGATCAATTTACGTTTTGAAACGTCAATACGAATTAATGTTTTGCTATAGCGAGACGACTGGCTTAGTTTAAATTAACTGTCTATTTACATGAGCGTTGTCTATCTGGGCTTATGAAATATACCGAAGTACCTATATATATGAATAACTAGCAACCTGCCCCGGCTTAGCTCGGGTCCAGTAGTTTAAAACATATTTTAGGTGGAACAATTCTGAAATAAATCATATCTTGAACAATTATTGTTGAAGATAATAATATCTTCATTGCTCTCAAACTCTCTTATATTATAAGATAGTTTATAACATTGACATCTTCAATAATAATTGTTGAAATTTTAAGGAGAATTATTGTCCCTGAATTTCTTCATTTTTGTAGTTTTTGTGTGAAGAGGTAACAAATATTCATCCATCTAAACTTTCGCATTTATAATAATAAGTGATGTGGTATTGATAAAAAACTGGAGACGTTATAAAAAAACAGTTACACAGAGACAAATAAACATTGTTATATTATAGGATCCCGTTGACATATTTTGGGTTTGGAATATAGAACCCTAAACTTCTCGTCTAAAAATGAAACTGTTCATCCAGCACAAAGTCGGGCACTTGACAAACGCTGACAGAGAAATAATATTCTGGGTCGCGAATAAAACTGACCTACTTAAAATGATCTGAATTTACGTAATATTTGATGGAAAATGATAGCTGATTGAGCATTGAATGAGTGATTGAATGAAGGATATGAAGGAATAACTCAGTGTCTGTAAAACGAATATTTCTTCTGGGAATATAAATTATATAGTTTGCCATAATGGTACGGATAAATTTAACCGCAATAAGTTTTTGATAGAGAAACAGTCGAATATATATAAAACCGGCCGTGCGAGTCGGAATCGCGCACGAACGGTTCCGCACCATTATAAATAACAAAAAACCAGCCAAAGTCGGGCTTGCACAAAAAGGGTTCCGTAACATTATCAATAAGAACGGCAAAAAAAATGTATTTTGTATGGGAGCTGGTTTTTAGTATTTGTTGTTATAGCGGCAACAGAAATATATACATCATCTGGCAAATTTCAACTGTTTAACTATCACGGTCCATAAACGAGCCTAGTGACAGACGCACAGACAAATAGACGGACTGACAGCGAAGTCTTAATAATAGGGTCCCGTTTTACCCTTTGGGTACGGAACCCTAAAAACGACAATAATTTCATGTCTGTTTTATTAAGAGGAGTCCCCTTAAATTTTTATTATATTAGATTTCTTAGTATTTGTTGTTAAAGCGGCAACAGAAATACATCACCTGTGAAAATTTCAACTGTATATCTATCACGGTACAGGTTGGTGATAAACTGACAGACGGACGGACGGACAGCGTAGTAATTGTAATAGTAATAACAATAGGGTACCGTTTTACCCTTTGGGTAATGTACCTACCCTAAAAAAAGTTTGTAGATAATGTCTTAAAGTGGCATTATAGATAGATAGATAATTCTTTATTCATCACCTTAATAAAACATAAAGAAAGAGCTAGTAGCTTTTTATTTATAGAGAAAGGTATAGAAAAACTAAACCTACTTCATGTAGGTACACAAATAGTAGGTACGACGTAGGTAGTACTCACTATATTGTTAGAAAAATTTCATTCAGATTTCATGAAATAAAAAAATACTTTTTAAATTGAACTCACCTATATTCATTCCAGTAGGCACCTACTTACTAGGTACTTCGGTAATATCAAAGCAAAAGTTCTCGAAATTTTTTTAGAGCTCTCGGCGATCGGAAACATATGGCCGAGCTGAATTAGTTATTTAAAATCTACGTGAATGTTTATATACTCTACACTGCCGTCATCAGTAAGAGTAAATCTAGAATCTGGGCATAGGATAATAATAGATCTCGCAAAGACCGACCTATGTTTTTATCACTTCTTAGAACTGTAGTGTTTACGCTGCTACTACTTTTAACGGGAGTACTGACCAAAGGGCCTAGACAATTCTAATTCTAATTCTAATTCTGAGTGGGGGAACTAAGATCCGCACGGACATCTCGCACAGGAGTGTATTGTGCATTATCCCCATGCCTAAGTAGGCCCTAACCAGCCCAGCTCCTTGAAGTATCGGAGCAGGACCTTTGGTGACTGACAGCTTCGTTTCAGCTTTTCTGCAGGTGTGGATGGGATAGATGCCTCAATAAGACACTTCAGCCCCGTTTTATGTCTGGCCTCCTCTGTGGCCATGCAGTGTAGGACAACGTGTTCCACAGTCTCTTCTTCTTGGATTGGAAGCAGCCACGACATAAGCTGCTGTCTGTGGCTCCAGTCTTAAAAAGATGATGGTTCAATTAACAGTGGCCTGTGATGATGCCCACCATCGTTCTTAGGTCATCTCGGCTCATCTTGAGCATCGTGTTGGTGGTTTTCCTGTCTTTAGAGGGGAATAATGATTTAGCTTGCAGTCTGTCCGACGCTCCCATAGTTTTTGGTGTTCTTTTTCAGAGTTGAGTTTTAGTTCAGTCTGTTTTTGACTTCCGCTGTGGGTGGGTTCGAGAGACTTACATCTTGATGGGTTGGAGTTAGTCTTGCTCCTTCCTTTGCTAGTCTGTCTGCATTTTTGTTGCCTGGGCAGGATCTACTCTCTGTCCATTCTATGCAGACCTTACTGTGTTGAGAGAGATCTTGTAGTGCGTTATGGCATTCTACAATTGCTTTTGATCTTGTCTCTGTCCGTTTGAGTGCGTTTATTAGTGCAGCACTGTCTGTTTTAAAGACCAGCTGCATCAGGCCCAGACAATGTAACAATCGATTTCGAAAGCTATAGTAAAAAGTCTAAAGATGTTTGGGTTTGAAATATGACTTAGATATTTCACGTGATCTCTTTCGAATTTTCCCTACGAATCTTTCAATTGTTTTCGATTCGCTTCATAGCGAATGCCGGTTGGCTATGCCCTCTGCATTGCGGGGCGTGATGTTTAGAATACCTTAAATCAATGTTAAAATATATAATATATAAATATATATATGATATATATTTCAATATAATCCATAAGAAATTACACAAATTTTATGAGGAATAGTCTGACGAAATACAAAAGCTCGCAATAAACAATGGTAACATGAAACGATCGCACGCACCTCAAATTAATGCCCGCCCTTCACACCAAAGCTCACGAATATCTAATTTAATTTAACATGAAAGCAATTTCATGTATGAGTAAATTATAAACACGACGTGATGCTGTTATGTAATTAGGAGGAGACACAGGATGCGATGCGATGCGGAAATTTAACTGATGTTGCATTTGATCGTACGCAGCGATAATGACTCAATTAGGCTGACTGTCCACTGGAACGGAGAGGACCGGAACAGAGCTGTGCCAATATTAACCAAATGAATTGCATAATATAATAAAATCATCAAACTACTATTATAAAGGCGAAAGTTTGGATGGATGTATGGATGTATGGATGTATGGATGTATGGATGTATGGATGTATGGATGTATGGATGTATGGATGTATGGATGTATGGATGTATGGATGTATGGATGTATGGATGTATGGATGTATGGATGTATGGATGTATGGATGTATGGATGTATGGATGTATGGATGTATGGATGTATGGATGTATGGATGTATGGATGTATGGATGTATGGATGTATGGATGTATGGATGTATGGATGTATGGATGTATGGATGTATGGATGTATGGATGTATGGATGTATGGATGTATGGATGTATGGATGTATGGATGTATGGATGTATGGATGTATGGATGTATGGATGTATGGATGTATGGATGTATGGATGTATGGATGTATGGATGTATGGATGTATGGATGTATGGATGTATGGATGTATGGATGTATGGATGTATGGATGTATGGATGTATGGATGTATGGATGTATGGATGTATGGATGTATGGATGTATGGATGTATGGATGTATGGATGTATGGATGTATGGATGTATGGATGTATGGATGTATGGATGTATGGATGTATGGATGTATGGATGTATGGATGTATGGATGTATGGATGTATGGATGTATGGATGTATGGATGTATGGATGTATGGATGTATGGATGTATGGATGTATGGATGTATGGATGTATGGATGTATGGATGTATGGATGTATGGATGTATGGATGTATGGATGTATGGATGTATGGATGTATGGATGTATGGATGTATGGATGTATGGATGTATGGATGTATGGATGTATGGATGTATGGATGTATGGATGTATGGATGTATGGATGTATGGATGTATGGATGTATGGATGTATGGATGTATGGATGTATGGATGTATGGATGTATGGATGTATGGATGTATGGATGTATGGATGTATGGATGTATGGATGTATGGATGTATGGATGTATGGATGTATGGATGTATGGATGTATGGATGTATGGATGTATGGATGTATGGATGTATGGATGTATGGATGTATGGATGTATGGATGTATGGATGTATGGATGTATGGATGTATGGATGTATGGATGTATGGATGTATGGATGTATGGATGTATGGATGTATGGATGTATGGATGTATGGATGTATGGATGTATGGATGTATGGATGTATGGATGTATGGATGTATGGATGTATGGATGTATGGATGTATGGATGTATGGATGTATGGATGTATGGATGTATGGATGTATGCATGTACGGATGTTTGGATGTTTGTTACCTCTTCACGCCAAAACTATTCAACGGATCTGGCTGAAATTTTGCATACAGGTAATTCTAATACTGGAATAAAACATAGGCTACTTTTTATCCCGTAAATCTGTTCCCGTGGGATGAAAATCACCTTTTAATGTTTTCATAGGATCAACGCGTGCGAAGCCGCGGGGCGCAGCTAGTATATAATAAAATCTCAGCTTTAGTGGACTAATGAATTTATATAGAATCTCCGCTCCGCTGCCTTGCCACTCCTGTACGTCTACTAATATGGAATTGTGGACTTATGAATGGAAACAATATTAATTATCTAGCAATACTTTATTTTTCTTTGAATACCTACGTCCTATGTCCTATGTATACCTATGCCCATTAAGAAATCATTCATTTAAAAACAAAAAAATAGAATAAAAAAATAGATGGCCGTAACATTATAATCTGAAGAAAAAAATTCATTAGACATTGTTCGAAGAGTTTGTTTTGGCCTTTTTAAAATAACGTATCGTGTGAATATGTGTGTCAACAGTTTTATCTCAAGAATATTCAACTGATTAGGGACACATTCAGTAACAGTTCTAGGATTCATAGGTATTTCTACTTAGTAACATGTTGTTATACACTATAGCAGTGTATATCAACATGTTCCTAAGTAGAAATACTGCACTATAACACCAATAAATAATAAATAAATAATATGGGAATTATCACACAGCATTATCCCCAAGCTAAGCGGAGCTTGTATTATGGGTACTAGGTAACTGATATACATAATAAATAAAATACACTACATACATACAGATATTTTTTACCATACATAGAAAACATCCAGAATGCCCTGAACAAATATTTGCAGATCGTACAAACATTTGTCCCGAGGCGGGAAACATTATTTATTTATTAATTAATACTAACAAAAATAATGTACCCTTGAGAAAGAACCAACTAAGCGTAATGAATACAAATAAATCAAGTGGATATGAGTTGCGTATCCTCAAATGAAATTATTGTTCTCGAAAACACATTAGTCTGGGTCTAGACCCTTTCCTGACACGTTACGCACCAACTGTGCTGTTTTGGATTGAGGTCATGATCTTGCTCGTCCTTCACTTGGAGTCAGAATTGATGAGCTGTAGAAATAAATATATATATTTTTTTCGGTTAACAAGCCTTTTTTTACTGATTTGTCCCATGCTGGGCAAAATCCTCCCCCAAATCCAATAATATCTAATCAAACTAATATTATAAATGCGAAAGTTTGGATGGATAGATGTTTGTTACCTCTTCATGCCAAAACTACTGAACGAATCGGGCTGAAATTTGCATACGGGTAGTTCCAACTAATGCAATCAAATATAGGCTAATTTTGATCCTTTAAATCAGTTAACATGGAATATATAAAACCATAAAACGTGGCCTTAAGACAATTCGTGCAAAGCAGCGGGCAAAAACAAGTGTGAAGTAAATAAATGTAAATAAAATAATTTATTAATTATAACTTAGGTTAGAAGGATAACAAAGACGACCGTCTTAAATTCTAATGGTATTAAATATTGCGGGTGCCTAAACTAAGTAAAAGCCTATTTTTAACCGACTTCAAAAAAAGGAGGTTCACAATTCGACTGTTTTTTTTTTGTTTGTTACCTACCAAATTTTGACTGGGTGGTCCGATTTTCATGATTCTTTTTTTATATGAAAGCTGGTACTTTAATAATGTTAAGTTAGTAAATAACTTAAAGTTTAATAAAAACAAAAAATAACTTTAAAAAGTAGTTACATACGAGTTTAAATTAAGAACCATTGAATCAGTGACATTGTGTTTTCACTTACTCGTTTTTTCATAGAAAATGTATGGGAATTGTTTTTTTTTTAATTATTGCCAAAACTTACGATTTGATTTGGTATGTTACTTTGGAAAAAGTGTTCCTGGTTGGAAATAGAGTCGATTAAGACCAACTTGTTTTTTTTGACAAATGTCGTTTTTTGGGCGAACCGTACTTTTTTTCAAAAAACTAAAAATGGCAATATATTTTTCTTCAAAATAAAACAGAAGGTTCCTTCTTAGGAACCGTTTCTTTTGTAGTGTAGCTACCGTTTCTTTTGTAGTTAGAAGGTTTTGTTCTAACAAAACCTTCTAACTACAAAAGAAACGGTAGCTACACTTAAGGGGCCAAAAATTTGCCCCACCCTGTATAATCCGGGATATTGGAAACGGCTCCAACGATTTTCATGAAATTTAGTATACAGGGGGTTTCCGGGGCGGTAAATCGATCTAGCTAGGAGTCATTTTCAGAAAATTGTGTCTATTCAGATGTCGCCAAAACCAAACTAAACTAATTTGACAGTACTAAAAATGTCGCCGTCCCTGTCATAACGATCAAAACAATAAGGATGGCATCATTTTTAGTCCTGTCAGATTAGTTTAGTCTAGTTTTAGCGACATCTGAATAGACACCATTGTCGTTTTATTAGTTTAATTATGTTTTCAATAGTTAGATTTATGGTTTTCAATTGACTCTACCTGCCATCTATTGGCGAATAGTAATACTATTTTATTCGTGTTTCCAACAATGAACCTTATCCCAATCACCTTAGGAATTAAAGTGAAAAATATGACTCTTCCTGCCATCTATTGGCGAATAAATAGTACTACTATAATTTCGAATAAGCACAATTTACCAAATAAAAAACCGAGTGAAGCTCGGTCACCCAAGAACTAACATTTATTGATTTAACCTTTATTTAAATAAAATATCTAGTATTCTAGAACCAAGTACCTATACTTACGCCGTTTTCTAATCGTTTTCGGTTCCGCGCACACCGGGCGTGCTTATGTTTTACCGAAACCTTACCGAATAATCAAAAAACACGGTGCCAGCACAAAAATCTGCGTAGGTATTGTTTTTCTTTTCCTTTAAACCATCATTAGATTACAACACCTTTTTGGTATTTTACCTAAATAAGATTGAGTAGGGTCCACTCAGTAAAAGTCAAACCTATTCTTAACCTAGGTAGAATTATCTTATAAAATGTCCTTAAATTTCAGTTTGTGTAACAGATTTTCCGTGTGAGAAAGGTCACTTAAATCTTATTTCCACGACATGGATACCTTTGACATAGGTGCTTGTACTGTACAACCATCATAGCGTTACTAATATAATTTGTTTCTTTAATCATATTAAATCATTATATATTATTTTATAATGATTAGATTGGTGGGAGATCGCGCGTGACCGCACCAACTGGAAAGATTTGGAAGAGGCCTTTGCCCAGCAATGGGACGAAACAGGCTTATAAATATATATATATATATATATATTATTTTAAGGATAAAGCGACTAAAGCCACTAAGCCCAATAATTTGTGCTTGTTAATTTAAATAAAAATAAAATTATAATCAATTAATTAAGACAAGTATTTACAATGATACAATTAAGAACTATTAACTGCAGACTGTTGTAAACAATCTACAGTGAGCTCAACTGAAAATGACTATTAAATGACTAATACTAATACTTAATAAGACAATGTTTCCATACAAGAGCTCCTTAAAATAGAATTAGTTCGAAATTACACTATTACAGCCTAGATTTTCTAACTATGTTAAATAGCAGTAACTATGTTGAAAATAATCAAGATAAAGCAAGGTAATACTTTATTCCCATGCGTGTAAACCCGTGAGTGGAAGCTAGTTAACCCTTGAATATATCGAGTCGCGATAAAAACATGTCCGAATAGGAATAGGCTCTCATTCAACGTTAACCCTTACCACCACACTTGACAGTTGTAGAACTCGTGATCCCAAAGGAATGAAAAATGGCGAATGGAACTTTTGAAATTGGAATAGTTTGCGCTAGTTGCGATTGCCATTTCTAACGGCCTGCGTCATAAATATTAACCTTCAATGATCCAAGAAGATTGTATTTAAAATGTTTGAAAAGTGTCAGCCACTTAAATTACTTTTATATATTTATGATCTCATTTACTAGGAGTATGTCTAGGGAGTTCAGGGAAATTCTCACTCATAAAATAACATCCAATATTTCTTCTGAGAAAACCTATAACGTAAATAATAAACAATTTTCTTTCGAAAACCAGAATCTTGAAAGCTTGTTACCGTAATTTACTACTAGTATTAATTTAAACGTAATGTTTAATTTATTTTCTAAGCTTATTAAATTATGAATGGTTCCGTAAGAGGTTTCCAAGATTTAATCAGATGTAAATGAGCTTATTTCGATAAGCTTATTATAATTTAGGGCTGATACCTACCGCTAAGCATTCTAATGAGTTGTGGTAGCAAGGGAGGTTTTGATTGACTACCCGCTATGCCTACGGCTTTGTTTACGTAACGACAAAGCCTTGCCCCTGCTGACAATAAACGTTTAGATATAAAATCTCGTGTGGCATATAGAACTCACTATGCCATCCGAAATTTAATAGGTACTTATCGATTCAAGACTGTGTTACTGAAATTCTAAGAATCAAATGGCTGATAATCTGAATCTGCCAAAACTAAACTAAAGTAATTTGACATACATAAATCTTGTCATCCCTGTTTTAGATTCAAAATAATAAGGATGGCATCGTTTTTAGTCCTGTCAAATTAGTTAAGTCTAGTTTTGGCGACATCTGAATAGACACCAATAGTTGATCCTTAATTAGTTTACCCTTAATTTAAAACAGTATAAACTAATTGGCACCTTAAACTCGGAAATTAAATAGTTGTTTTTTTGTTTCAGATATTTATCAGTAATATTTACAGTATTTACAAGGACTAGACAATTGTCAAGTAAGTAAAACACAAATGGAGGTAAAATCGCCTGTCAAGATTATGGCAAAAACTCTCCATTGTTTGAGGGAGACTCGTTCAGCAATGGACGTGGTGCTGAGGAGGAAAACTCTGAAATAACCCAACAAATTTATAAATAATTGCTGCGCCCCGCGGCTTCGGACGCGTTCTTCTATGGATACGTTTAAAGGTGATTTCTATCCTACGGGAACTGATTTATGGGATAAAAAGTAGCCTATGTTTGATTCCGGGATAAGAACTACCTGTATCCAAAATTTCAGCTCGATCCGTTCTGTAGTTTTGGCGTGAAGAGGTAACAAACATCTATCCCTCCATACATCCATACAAACTTTATACTCAATACTTTTAACTTTTAACTTTATACTTTTAACTATAATATTAGTGTGATTCATAATCAATTCATTCATTCAATAATAACAAATTATGCATAGAAAAACAAATATTTGCATATCGTACATATATTAATCTTAAGGCAGGAATCGAACCCGCAACCTTAAGCGCCATAGAACCTTCGGTCGCCGAGTCACATCAACCGTCAAATAAGTATAGACTTTATAATATCAAGAGTCTTTAAAAGAAAAGAGAAAAGTTACTGCCTCATTATTTCGTTATGTTTTAGTGGGCGTTTAATTTTCCAAGCTACCGTGACGGTCGCCATTAAATACTCGATCAAGATTAAAACTGCTACCACTAAAATAAGGTGCGTCTTTGTGCTTTGTTCACACTCTTGTTAATAATTTGTATTAGCGAGTTTTTGGAGCAAGTAATCAAAACTTTTTTGACCGAAACTTTTTATTGTATTTTAGAATATAATAGTGTTAATATAAGTCCTTTAAGTTTTGGGGTAAAGCTCACACTATCTAACTAGAATAAAACAACGAAATACTTATGCACATTATAACCATCTGCCACTATTTTCAGGGTAAAATCATCATCAATTATTATGCTTACCATTAAAACGCTGTGTGAAATGTCCAACATTATTAGTATTATTTAATCGTAGCTTAGGAAAAATTATAAGCACAGACCACCCCAAAGAAAACTTTGAGCCCCATTAACTATTTTTGTTATTATTTTCTCGCATACATAATTAAATATACTAGTAATGACTTACAATCTAGCCATAGATTTGACTAATAAGTAATGTTTTTCACCAAGAACGTGTTCCTCGGCACTTTCATGTCATATCCAGCATCCGTCTGCAACGTTACATCGTCAGCCCATAAAGTCCAGTTTGATAGCGTTTTACAATACATTATCACGAAACGAAACGCGACTTCAACAAATTGGTAAACTTGGGTTTTGAAATTTTAATCCTTTATCCTAGAGTAGTTGGGTAGAGTGTAATAGAATCAAAACAATTATATTACTCGTTACACTACTAGATCACTAGATCACTCGTTACACAACACAAACGAGGCATTAATCTGGTGGGGTGCCAGGGTGCCAGTAATTCAGCAATTCTTTAGCTTCTACTTTGACAAATGGATTCAGATAAGAAATTCGTGTTAATGGAGATGTTTGTGTTTAAAAAGTATACTGTGATTTAGTTTTTACGATGTTTAGTGTAGAACAACTAAAATCTGGTTTGTAAATATTTACATTGCTTTCGAGGAATTACTAAAAATACCACAATCAAACGAATCTACCTCGGGGCGGGCAGCAGCGCCCCCTGCAGAATAATTATACCAAACTGCTATCACCAACCCGCATGCCCAGAGTGGGGATTATGAGTACCCTCCATGAGCCAATAAGACGCCAATAAGGCGCTTATCAGGAGGAGGCCTGCGTCCAGAAATAAAGCGCATATCGGGGTAGGCCTGCATCCAGCAGTGGACTAATATAGGCTGTTGAGGTGTAGGCTGAGGTAAAACATTTAAATAAATATAAATATATACATACATACAATACAAACAAGGCAAGTCATACTGAAATTTGTAAAACGATTTCTACAATTTTGTTACAGATGGATACAATATGATGCCGTATAAGCTAATGGATGGCATACCGAGCGAATATTACAAAGACATAGTCCTCGACTTCAGAGATCATTTCAGAAGTATACCAGTCAAAGACCTCGAAATAAGCAACAAAACAGTTACTAGTCCTTTCATCATACAACTTAGCTACAAACTCTACAACTATACTCCTAGTTTCATGTTTTCTCTAGAAGATAAGAAAAATCAACCTCTACTGGCGTTGAAGATCTCAGATGTTCCTGAAGATCCTGGTGTTGTCAGAACTACTTTGTTTAGATCAAAAACCGATCCTCCGATAGAATTCTTAAGTGAAAAACCAGATGATTTTATCAATGTTCTGTTGTTTGTGAAAGATAATAAGGTAGAAATGTGCTTGGAATGCCAGTGCATGGACTTCCAACCAGCGAATCAAACGACATTATTCTTTGATGAAGGTTCTAACTTTATTATCGGGAAAGCTGAAGCTTACCCTGTGGATCGCACTTTTCCAGTAAGTATCTTAATTTTTAAGTAAGATATTTGTTAGGAGCCATAAGCCATTATGACTCCTTGCAAATAGTTATTATGATTAAGCCTTCGCGAATATTAAATAAGTACCTACTTATTTAATATTTTAATGGTTCAATTCAATTCAATACATTTATTTCAGCTTAGATACATATGAGTATCTACATATTTCAGCCATATTTATAAGATAGAAAACACAATGAAATCAAAACAAAAAAGATCTTAAATTAATGGAACATTATCATAAGCGCATGACACTATGGTTCGTTAAGAAAATATTTTTTGGTAATGATGGTATGTTATTCCTTAACCACGTTTTGTTCATTATGAATTTGTTTCTAGTCTACACTTAGAAATTATTACAATATATAGAAAAGTAAAATGATACAGAGACTTTCGTTTCCAATTTCGCGATAAAACAGATATAAAAACTTCGTAAAATCACATCACGTGATTCGTTGAAATAGCTAGATATTGCCAAAGTTTGCGGCTTGTACAAATACACTCGTCATCATAAAAATCGGCCCACCAGTACTTTTGCCGGAAAATTCGTTTTTTTAATTTTGAATGAAACAAGTTGTTTTGGAATATTTTTTTTTTTTGTAAAATTGTTTCTTTTTAACATTTTGAACTAAAAATTATGTATACATTTTGGAAAACTTGCACAATATGAGGAAAAATGGAAAATCTTTAATTTTACCCAATTTTTAGGTTTATATTGAATAAGCTGTAATTTTACACCCTGTGTAGATCAGCTAAAATATCAACAATAGATTTTGTAAAACTTATAATGCGAGCAGTCCAACAAATTTAGGTTCATTGAGAAAGAGATATTTGACAAAAACTAATTTGAGTATCAAATATTAGCGAAATAAGCTCCTATATTTTTAATTAATTTTAACATGACCTTACACCAAAAAAGCAGTAGGTGGCCGCTTATCCGCCCCCAGAATATGGAGGGCTTTAATTTAACTGTGTGTATGAGCTATTATTAATTTCAAAACAACTTTATTAATTTCACAAGCTATCCCAAACTCGTGCAGAATATTTCAGTGATGGTTTTATTGTGGAATGGAAATCAATCATTTTAATTAATGACGTATATCTATTCTATTTTTAGAAATCGTTCACGAAGTTATGCGTATATGAAATTTATTTTTAAAATCTATGTAGATAAGTGCATATAGGTAAATAAACGCGATAAATACCCGTGAATATTTATAATAATAGATAAGGGCAGTCCACGCATTCGGGATTCCAGTATCATTGTCAAAAACATAAGGCTATTTGTTGCGCAGTTGGCTAAGAAAGCAAATTCCGGAAAATTTCAATTTTGGTTTGATAGCATAGTCATAAATTAAATGATGTTGGGATAAAATAGTGTGTGTTGCGAACAATTAGTGATTCTTGCTATTAAAAAGCGCTAAATAATATCATAACTAACAAGCTATGACTATGTCACAGATAATATAATTGATGATTAAACGAACTTACGGAGTGAAGCTCAATCATAATTACAACGATTCGAAGAATTAAGTATCCTGAAAATAGGAATTATTTATATTACAGTAGCGTCTGAACTGTGGTCCCTAAATACTACTACAATGTAAATAATTCTTATTTTCAGGATACCAATTTCGAAAACGAGATGCAAGTATAATGCTATACTAGTACCTACTACTGTTAACCCAAGTTCAAAACTACATAGAACCATGTTGCTAGATCACAAAACAACCACTTTGAAAGTTAAGTCTCCACGTCTTGCACACCTACATAATTTCATGCTTTGTGCTTCACACCAAAGTAGTAACAATGTAGCAAATTTTAGCTCTCCCAAGAACAATGACAGTGTATTTTCTGGTTCTTATTATTGTTGTTGGCATATTGTTGACGGTTTATGTTAGTAACATATAATAATCTTTGTCTTATTTTGTTACAAGCTGAGTCATTCTAAGAAAGGAAGTTATTTAGGTGTCGCAGTAAAGAAAGGATGTTTATATAAAACTTGCTTCCTACTATAATACTCTTAATACGCAGTTGGCAGTTTTTTAGTAGTACAGTAGTTAGGTAAGCAGTCACCTGACTGTATTTTTAACTAGCTGCGCCCCGCGGCTTCGCACGCGTTTTTCTTATGGAAACGTTGAAAGGTGATTTTTATCCCACGGAAACTGATATATGCGATAAAAAGTAAGCCTATGTTTGATTCCAGTATTATAATTACCTGTATGCGAGATTTCAGCCTGATCCGTTCAGTAGTTTTGGCGTGAAGAGGTAACAAACATCCATCCATCCATCCATCCATCCATCCATACATCCATACAAACTTTCGCATTTATAATATTAGTGTGATGTGATAATCATTAAATCTATAAATGTCAATAAAATTCAGAAAACATAAATTTACAAAATAAATGCGAAAATTTTAATGTGAGAATTTTTTTTGCTTCCTCACGGCAAAACTACAAATTGGATCGAGCTGAAAACACACTAATATTATAAATGCGAAAGTTTGTATGGATGTATGGATGGATGTTTGTTACATCTTCACGCCAAAGCTAAAATCGAAGGATCTGACATTTTGCATACAGGTAGTTCTAATCCTGAATCAAACATAGGCTACTTTTTATCCCATAAATCAGTTCCCGTGGGATGGAAATCACCTTTTAACGTTTTCATAGGTACAACACGTGCGAAGCCGCGGGGTGCAGCTAGTATTTTATATAAAGAAAATAGTAGTACGTAAATAGTTCTAGACCTCGAGTATAATGTAGGATACTTTTCATCCGGGGAATAAGCATGCGTAACCGAAGGCAGAAGCTAGTTAACGATAATTTGGGAAAATTGGCGCTTCCGTGGAAAAATCCACAAACCTATCAAAGATAGGAAATTAGGTGGGAAAAATAATATAATATTTATTGTACGTTATTCCTTAATCTATAAGCCCATGTATCATCATTATGTTAGCACGAACTTTCTCGCTAGGAATGAGTCAGAGTTATTTATGAAACAAAATTATTGTGATGCGATTCGGCCTTGACCTCAGTTGATAAGGGCGGATGCGATAATATAAACAGAAGCATTTGTAAATTAACAATGTCCGACTTAATAAGATCCTACTACTATCTTAGGTATTAGAAGACATCTCCGTTTGCGAATACATAGCTGAACGCTCAACTTTAAGTAAAAAAAATACTTCAAAATATTATGGAAAATAAGCCAAAATTAAGAAAATATGTATATTAAGTCGCATGCATAGCATACCCGAGCCAATATGACAGCGATACCTATTTTATCATATTTTTACGTTTATCATAGGAATTATGCAGGCTTAGGCAGAGATACGAAGTTGCGCTTTTTGGCCACCAAACTCTTTTTTCGCATCTCCTCCTAAACTATATGAGATAAAATTATTAAAGAGGTATAAAAAATAGCTTATAATAAAAAACAAAATGAAACTATTACAGAGGCATTAATAGATAACTTATAATAGATACTACAAACTGAACGTAGGATTTTTCAAACTTGCTGCGTTTAACGTAATAAAAAGATAAAATAGTAGGGACCACGCCACTTTCACTGGTGCATGGGCCTTAAACGAGCAAATCGTCAAAAACCAGCAATGAAAAGGAGAAAAAAGAACTGTCACAAAAAAAACTCAAAATATTTTTCTCGACTTCAATCAATCAATCAATCAGTCAATCAATTTCCTACTATACAATAATAATTCATACATAATATTTTTTTTATATGCACTCACTAGCGCGGCTTCGGGGAGGCGCATGTCCGTCATTGGCAATAAAAGTGTTAATAAAAGCTCTATAACAATAAATCCTCTTTCTCACGATTATACTTGGACAGAACCTTCATAAAGTAAATGTTTCGATTATTCTCTGCTACTGCCTAGTGATGATTAAATTCTATCTCAAGTGTCGAAATAATCTAAAATTAATAAGGTATCAACATAAATCCCTACGATATCTTCATTAAACTGTTCATATTTGCACGTGTTACATTATTTAAAGCTGTTTGTAATTCATTGGTGATTATCGCCTTGTATTTGGCGTAATTAAAGTGAATTACAATACTGTGAATTAATGTGGCAACATTAAAACGGAATAACTGAAATTTATTGAACACAAGTAACTTAAAAGCATGCTACAAAACTCAAAACTGAATAGATAGGTGTGTATCTTTGACCCAAGTATGAATGGATATGGGTACCTCTGCAAGAAGAACCATTTTGATCGTAAATTTTATCTGTTAGACAAAAATACCCATCGCCAATTAAATAAAATTCTGCCTAAGCAAAAGTTACGAAAAATAATGAGCAATTTGAGAAATTCGAAACTTACGAAAAGATCAACTTTTAGAATATTTTAACAGCCTTCGCCAACGCTAAAAACCAGAACTAAACAATTTACTCAATTATTTTCGCAAAATTTTAATTGCGATCATAACCTTTGAGTAATGAAAATTTGACCGCATGTTTCATTATAATGTTTCTGAAAATAGAAAAGATAGGTATAGGGGCGGATAGATATGTGATGATAACACGTACTCGTACTGACTGCACTGACAACAGCTTTTACAGCCATGAGGAATTCTTACTACTACTCTAATAGTAAGAATTCCTAGTGTTGTTACTCGTATAGTGCTAGATAGTGTTAGTAGCTAGTTAGTACTCGGTTATTATAGTGCTAGTTAGTGTTAGTACTAGTTAGTGTTAGTAGATAAACAATTTATAACTTTTATTTTATTTACAATTTTTTTAAATTTTCATTTCATTTTTAAAGCTTAAAAAACATTTTACTTTAATTGTGTAAACATAGTACTATGTAAGAAAACAAGTGACGTGTTATTCTTGTAATTAACGAAATAAATGATTATTGATTATTTACAATCTTTATAACTGGCTTCTATAATCGCATAATAATTCATTTTCAAACATTATAAATGCAAAAGTTTGTGCCTTTGTGGTTTTTGGCTGACGACAACGCTCCACCTACTGAATTGATCAGGTTAAAATTTGCACTTATAATGATTTAGACCTGAATAAAAACATGCTTCTTTTTATTCCGTTAAACGACGGCGAAGCCGTGTGTAGTTTTTTTTATAATCCAAAGCTTTGCACTTAAGAAGGAACTTTTAAAAGTGTGAACATAATTTAATATGGAAGTTAAAGAAATCCACGTGAGCTGAGCTTAGTGCCTGGCACGTCGCGATAAGTTTGTCATATAAGGTATTTGCTGAAGACGTATTTTTTGCATTCATACTTGGTTGCATTTGTAATGCATATTTTAAGCTGGAATTTATCATTTTTAAATAAGCTTTAAAAAGTTGTTGAAAGTTTAAACATTTTGCATCGGGAATAGTTTGCATTCATTAAGTATTCCCAAAACATTGAGCTGTGTGGTGCTGGCTTAGAATTTGCATTACCCCATCACTTCCCGTGGGTGTCGTAAAAGGCGACTAAGGGATATCCACCGGAGGGTGGGCAGCAGCGCCCCCTTGAGAACAATTCTACCACCGAACTCCAGCAGTCTAGCAGTGGACCAATACCAAATCATTCATGTATACTCGTACAAATACGCACATTATTTAGTATTAGTTATATTACTAACCTCTATAACGCCTTAGTATTAGAAACAACAGAATAAAACAATTATTATAAGTAGAAATTACATTTTTCTTTTTCTTAAAAATCTAAGCCGTCACGCTAAATGGCGCATACCCGAGCCAATATGACAGCGTCACCTATTTTATCATATTATTACGTTTAACATAGGATATTTTAAAGATCCACCGTACAGTTTGTGATATCTATGATATGCTATTTTTTAATACCTCTGTAATAGTTTTATCCTATGTAGGTATGTTGTTTAGGAAGAGGTGCGAAATTAGAGTTTGGTGGCCAAAAAGCGCAACTTCGTATCTCTGCTTTACAAAATTAAAATATTACAAAGGCATTAATGAATAAAAACTTTTAATAGATACCACAAACTATACGATGGATTCTTAAAACTTCCTGTGCTTAACGTAATAAAAAGATAAAATAGGTGGGGGCGCCACTTTCACTGGTGTATGCGCCTATCCATAATGGTTATTAATACTAATGTTATTTTCAACGGGATATTTACCGTAATTTGAGTTGAAATATTGGAAAGCTCAAAACTCAAAATATTCCGTTGTAAATTAATACCTTTAGTATTATGAAATTGTATTTTTTTAAATCATAGTTCCGTTCTTTAATAACACTATTGAAAACTTGTTCAGAAACGAAGTCAAAAGAGCGACTCGCTACTATCAGTACAATTAGAAAACATCAAGTCACATGCACCAAAGCTCTCTCTTATTGCATTTTCTCAAAGAAAATCCTATTTTCCTGTGCCAAGATCCGTTCCTTATTTGTGGCTTGCGATTTTCAATGGGACGATATTACATACAATCTGGACTCTCAGCGTTCAATGGGAGGACTTGATATTGCACACAATCTGCCAGGGTTTTCCTTTCTAAGGTTTTGTTTATTTTCTCAATTACTTTTTTATTTTTACGGTATGTTTTTTTTGCGTCTTGCTTTGGTCATTCGTATGTACCGTCAATTTGTGGGTTAAAAATATACTGGTGATGTGAATAATCTAAACTTTATTAATGCTTATAAAACTTAAGTAAACATTATATAATATAAAAGAAAGTTTTGTTTTGTTTTGTACGCTCAGAACCGCTGAACCGATTAGGCTGAAAATTAGTGGGGAGAACTAGGAGACGGATATAGTACATCTTTTTATACCTATATACTATATCCGTCAAAATAACTTTAGAGATATTTTGGAGATAAGGATAACCCATTACAAACAGTCTTTCGCAGATTGTTAACCTACCTTACCGGAGGGCATCTTACACAATGTTTACCGAGTCACGGTCTTCGTTCAAGAACACAATAACCCCAGCGGTTTGTCGATTCTTCACGAGATATGGTCGGCCCACTCCCACTTCAGCTTGCAATTTTTTTGATTTATCAAATAATTTGCTTTGCTATGCTCAAATTAATCAAGGAAAGTTTCACATTTTGAGCTGTGCGACAAGGCAGTAAAGTGTTTGACCACTTTACTCGTTAATCTAAAGATAAATTTTACAATGACAAAATGTCTTCCCAAAAGCTTCTGTCGTAAGATGCCGTCAACATGAAATGCACCTAAATGTTACGAGTTAAAGCCCATACTTAAATGCAATTTTTTGTGCTGTTTTGTCGCTACAGAACAGCACAAAAAATTGCATTTAAAAAAAAAAAAAGGCCGCTGCCTTTGATACACCGCGACAACCTTAATGCTTTTCCATAAATTATGTATTGTACTACTAGCTGCGCCCCGCGGCTTCGTATGCGTAGTTCCTATGGACACATTAAAAAGTAATTTTCATCCCACGGGAACTGATTGATGGGATAAAAAGCATCTGTTTGATTCCAGGATTAGAGTAACCTGTATGAAAAATTTCAGCCAGATCCGTCCAGTAGTTTTGGCGTGAAGAAGTAACAAACATCCATCTATCCATCCATACATCCATACAAACTATCGCCTTTATAATATTAGTGTGATGTGACTCAAAAGGATACCGCCATAACTTTAGAATAGCAATGAATTGGAGTGTCTTGTCACTCTCACGTACACAGACAGAAAAACTTGGTCCTTACGTGTCTCAACTGAGGTACACTGCTGGAAAGTTTCACATGCTTTAGATATTTATGTTACAGAAGAAAGCGAATTACTTGGTATTTCTTCTTTTATTTTTAATCAGAAATAGTCTTTTCTTTGACCGCAATCTCACCTGATGGAAAGCGAAGATGCGGCCGACGATGTATCACGAAGGTCTAGAAGATGGCTACTCCGGACCACATTCCGAAACACAACAGTTGCTTCACGGACTGGCTTAGTCCGGAGGGTGGTGACAAGCCACGGCCGAAGCCTACCAGAGGGTACCGCTTTAAGCACTACCCAGAGGACACGTGTAGGGTAACAGAGGGTCAACACCTACGGACGTGAGCGATACTGTCCCCCAAAAACTTCTTAACTTAAGCCTGGTTTCCACCGTGAGTGGAGAGGATTCATTTTAACTCGCAAGAGTAAACTGCATACTCTGTATAGCTAGGACAAATAAGCTATACTAGGTTTTTTTTTACCAACAAATCGAGTGGAAAGGACTGAGCAAGCTGAAAGCGTTGAAATTAAAATAAATATAAATAATGTTGGACTATTCACATAGCATTATCTAGCAAGCTATGCAGACCTTATATGATGGGTACTAAATAACTGATACACATAAAACAATACACTACATAGATAGATATTTTTTATTATACATAGAAAACATCAAGAACGCCCTGAACAAATATCTGCAGATCGTACACACATTTGTCCCGAGGCGAGGTCGTCGTAATTAGGAACTCATCTCCCATCTCCCGCTTATTATTCCACGCTAACTGGCCCTAAACTTTTTAACAAACTTATTTCGTGTATTTGACACATAACAGTCATAACTTATGGCGCATACCCGATCCAATATGACAGCGATAACTATTTTATCATATTTTTACGTTTATCATAGGAATTTTTAAAAATCCTACGCTCAGCTTGTGGTATCTATTATAAGCTATTTTTTAATACCTCTTTTATAATTTTGTCTCATAAAGTTTAGGAGGAGATGCAAAAATAGAGTTTGGTGGCCAAAAAGCGCAACTTCGTATCTCTCCCTAAGCTTTACAAAATGAAACTATTACAGAGGCTTTAAAAAATAACTTATAATAGATTCCACAAACTGAATTTAGGATTTTAAAAAACTTGCTGCGTTTAATGTAATAATAAGATAAAATAGTTGGGGGCGCCACTTTCGCTAGTGTATGGGCCATAAGAACATCTTAAATAAAAAAAAAACTAAACTTCTTCTGTTAGTATAAAATCATATCTAAGTATACGTAATATATAAGTAAATTTCTAGACTTAACTACTTTACTTGTCAAAAAACTGATAACACGTTAACGTTAGAGTTGACTATTGATAGTGTATATTTAATTTTCAGTGAGTATATTCATATAATTTCATGAAGTACCTAGTCCCATTTTACTACTCTTAGTATCCCAGCCAACTGGGATCTGTTTTTGGTGATTTGGGGCACCCACAAAAAAGTGGATCCCTTAGCCAGAGATAATGACAGAAGTAGGTTATTGCAGATTTGGACGGTGACAATAATGCTATTAGATATTGAATTTATCATTGCACTATTACCACACCACAACCGGAAACCAACTGATTATAAATCCGTTTATTTTATGGAAAAATAACAAAAGAACATGTAGTCCATCTAGTTACCTAAGTTCATATTCTTTTGAGTTGTATATCGTCATCGATCAAAGTTTTCGCCGGCCCCCTAAAACCTCTCTGGCAATTTTTTTTAACGCATTTACTGCCCAACCTCGTCCATGCGACCGAAAGAGACGCGCAGCCGCTTCATGGACCTCCTGCAGAGCATGTGCGTCATGGGTCTTGAAAACTTCATGAATTATTCCATTATGATCAATTCTATCATTTGGGCGAGGAAAGTTTACGGACGATGATAGACAGACATAAATTAAAAGGGTATACACTAGTGAAAGTGGGCGCCAACCCATATCTTATTATTACGTTTATTACAAGAATGTTTTAAAATCCATCGTACAGTTTGTGGTATCTAATAAAAGTTATTTATTAATGCCTCTGTAATTGTAGCTTAGGCAGATATACGAAGTTGCCCTTTTTGGCCACTGAACTCAATTTTCGAATTTTAAAAATGTACTGTGTTAAACGTAATATCATATAATTAATTTTGTTTTAAAAAACTATAAACCGACTTCAATTTTTATAGAATTTTCATGGGTAAAATGGGGCTACATGGAAAGCACTAGCTTTCATATAAAAAAAGAATCAGGAAAATCGGAACATCTAGTCTAAAGTTCTGAGGTAACAAACGCCAATATTATGGCGCTGCCATTATAATGGCTCGGTAATGCGCCTATGATGAATATATAATGAATGCATTTGATGTCACCCTGTCCGGAAAAACAGACATTTTGACTAACGATTAGATTCGTTCCACAATGAGACTATAGGTATAACAAGTAGTTTCTTGTAACTTGTACCAAACCCCAAGAACAAACGGTGGTCGCGGTCGTCTTTGCAGGGGATTTGAACAAGGTTCCGCCGAGGTCTATCTCGTTCAGTTCAAACTTCTTTAAAAGAGCTTTTGGACGGAAACAATTGATTTTGTGGACTCCTTCGTAAATAATAAATGAACATTGAGCGAGGTAGTCTTGTACAACTCATCTTAATGGTAATTTAAATGGTCAGCTTAGTTGATTGTAGGAACAGTAAATATGCCTATTGGCTATGTGAGAGTAAAAATGATTATAGTAAAAATCTATGGGAATTAGAGAAAGGTCGCGTAAGGGCACAATTTTTACTATGATATTATAAAGAGGATGTTTTGGTTGTTTGCTTGTTTGCATTGAATAGGCTCCGAAACTACTGGAATGATTAAAAAAAAAAAACATCATTAAATAGCTTACTTTTCAGGGTGTGACATAGGTTATATGTTATCCCGGAATTTCCACGGGAACGGGAACTACGCGGGTGAAACCGCGAGTCACTGCTTGTTAATGTTAACAAAACAGTTAACAAAATACATATGAATATTATTAATCTGCTGCACACGTCACGCTATATAAGTGTTTTTTTACTATTCATCTTAAAATACCAACTTGGCGACGAATTACGGCATAGTAGTTGAGATCCTACTGGAATGATTATTATTATGTGAATAAAATCTTATAATAAAAAAAAATATAATCAATGCATCCAGCGTGTACTTTCGACTGTATTGACATAGATTAGATGAGCTACCTGTATATTGTTTGCTTACAAGTCTTATTGGTTGCTTTTAACTAAACTTTCTCCCTTGGTTAAGGAAAACAGAGTTTTAGAGGTTAACAGATTTTTTGTGAACGAGCTTAGGCTGAGAACAAGAGAACTTATAACGTTCTGAAGAGATATACTAGAGAAAGTTAGACTAACACAGTTTATCTGACCTATACCTATACAATATTTTTAAAAGGTAAATGATCATAATATACAAACATTGATTTATTAAAAAGGGAAGATGAGGTACTAGTTTCCCGAAGATGGCAACCTCATATTGTGTAAAATTGTGTGCTCTCCCACCTCAGTCACCGTCGGACCGGATTCGCGTGAAATATTGTTGTCTCGGTCTCACTTCGGTCTTAGATACGTCTTTCCGTCTTTGTTGTTCTTTGTATTGCACAGGACTGGAAATATAACTGTGAGCGTATGTGTTTGCGTGTAGTTGTAACACATGCCAATTTTTGAGTAAGCGCTGGGAGAACGTAACCTCTTCCCTTTTTAATAAATCAATGTATACAAAGCCCCTACCTAAATGTCGAAGGACCGAAGTGTCTCACTGTTTTATTCACACAAACCAAGATATCCCTGTCAAACAATAGATCTCTTCTACGATAAGTTGCCTTGCGTTCTGCAATCGGGACCTGTCTGGCAGTGTCAGGCTTATAGGAAAGCTATAAGGTTGCTTTATAAACAGAAAACAGGTTGCAACAAACAGTCTGAATAATTTTTAGTTCTAATGCTACCGAGATATATCTTATCCTATGAATAGAATATTTAATATAAATAAATAAATAAATAAATAATAAATAATGCTGGACAATTCACACAGCATTATCTAGCCCCAAGCTAAGCAGAGCTTGTGTTATGGGTACTAGATAACTGATATACATAATATAATACATAGATAGATATTTTCTACATAGATAGATATTTTTTATTATACATAGAAAACATCCAGAACGCCCTGAACAAATATCTGCAGATCGTACAAATATTTGTCCCGAGGCGGGAATCGAACCCGCAACCTCCTGCGTCGCAGGCGGACCTTCGCCCACCGCGCCACAGACGTCGTATATGAATTGGTTCTTGAATCAACGATAAATCAGGTTGCAGTTGACAACATTGTTCTTATTTTATTGCATTACTAGATGCGCCCCGCGTCTTCGCACGCGTTGTTCCTATGGAAATGTTTAAAGGTAATTTTTATTCCACGGGAACAGATTTACGGGATAAAAGTAGATATTTTAATCCAGTATAAAAATTACATGTATGCAAAATTTCAGCCAGATCCGTTCTGTAGTTTTGGCGTGAAGAGGTAACAAACATCCATCCATCCATACATCCATACAAACTTTCGCATTTATAATATTAGTGTGATTTTTACTTTTAATGCCATGCCACCTAGAATTTTATGAATAGAATTATTTAATTTGAATGAATTCTATATATGAAAAATAAACACGCGTAGTGTGTGTGTGTGCAATACTCAGCACTTGACTTACATACAATCTATAAGTAAGTACTAATAATATAAACAGGAAGAATTTGATTGTTTGGTTGTTTGTATTGAATAAATTTAAATTCTGCTCTACTTTCATAATATCCACAGCCAAAGAGTGGAATGACCTTCCTGCATCTGTCTTCCCATTAGAGTACAATCTTGGAGTCTTCAAATCTAGGGTAAATAAGTTCCTTCTGGAAAAGCGTGTTCCATCTTAGGCTACATCTTCGCTTTCTTAAAGTGAGTTGATAGCCAAACGCTAATCCATCAGCAATAAAAAAAAAAAGAAAAAAAAAAAAAGAATAAGCGCCAAAACTATTGGACAGATAAAAAAAAATACGTCATTTATTAAACAGCTTACTCAGGGAGTGACAGGCTATATTTTATCCCGGATTTCCCACGGGAACGAAAACTACGCGGGTAAAACCGCGAGGCGTTGCTAGTTATTAATCATCGGATCTTCCGATAGTGGTTATGGGTTCTGACTTTCGGGTCGAAGCTACAAAGTAATTTGGTTCGGTGTAAAACGGGGTAAATAGCGACTTAGGCGCATACCCGAGCCAATATGACAGCGTCACCTATTTTATCATATTATTACGTTTAACATAGGAAAGTTACAAAATCCATCGTTCAGTTTGTGGTATCACCCTAATCACACTAATATTATAAAGGTGAAAGTATGGATGTATGAATGGATGGATGGATGGATGGATGTTTGTTACATCTTCACGCCAAAATTACTGGACGGATCTGGCTGAAATTTTGCATACACGTAATTCTAATCCTGGAATCAAACATAGGCTATTTTTTATCCCATAAATCAGTTCCCGTGGGATGAAAATCACCTTTTAACATTTCAATAGGAACAACGCGTGCGAAGGCGTGAAGCGCAGCTAGTAATAAGATAAAATAGTTGTAGGCATGCATGGGCCTTAAAGGTTAATAGATTGAACAATATACTGCAGCGTGACTGGCTGAAAGCAGTGGTCCTTAGTCATTGACTGTTAACCATATATGTGTCAATCGTTCTGACCTCTATAAAATTATTTTTTGCAGAGGTATAGGTATCATCCATTTCTATCCGCCTTTAAGTCTTTATTCACCCCGTTTTACCCAGTACATAGTTGATTTTCTAATGTTCGAAGGTTCACGACCTACTTTTGAAATCACTTTAACCAGTTTAGCCAGCTCATGTTTTCACTAATATCTGATCCAACCAGTCATATTCTTAAACGTTACCTATATAAAGTCTAATAATTTGTAGAAAATTAAAACCGGTTTTTTGTAATAAATTGTCTTCAATGAAAAACCGGTTACAGGGATACAGACAATAGACTTCCTATTCATTACCTACCATGTTCTTTTTTATTTACATAAACAATTGAAATGTTTAGATATTTATACAAAAGATTGGCTCTTGTTCTCGTCGTAAAGATGTTTTATTCGACATCAGGGAACCAAAGTGTACTAAGACCCATTTTATAATAAAAAAACCACTAGTTACGCCAGTGTGGGTCAGCTCAAATCCTAGATATGAGCTGTCTCAAAACTAAATTTCATGCAAATGCATTCTACCGTTGCGTGAAGGATTAACCACATATGTATAAACATAAACACACATTTACAAACTATTTAATTTAGAACGTTTACATGATATCTACTGTTTTGTCGAAGAAAATTAAACGATTTGTGCTCGGCCGTTTTGGGACTCAGAACCTGTTGTTCAAAACAGGATACCCTTAGGTAGATGACCTGGACCAACGCAGCCCATGAAATGTGCAAATACAGATAGGTACCTATACTTATAGAGACCTATAATATCTGCCGTATTTTTGGCCAATGACTACTGCTGCTAACTTTTACACCTAATTAAAAGGTTAATAAATAAGCTCATAGAATACATAGAACAGTAAAAAATGTAATCCTCTACCAGTAGGTACCAGTAGGTACACCTACTATCCAGAACAGTTAGTCACGGTTTGGGCTTTGGAGGCAAAATGTTGTCAAATTTCTACACTTTCTATTTATGACACATGCGGTCCCCAAATGATATTCTACGGTAACGCGGGAGACTTTGAAGCACACATTCATAAAGTGTGGGATAGGATTAAGATGGCCGTTATTATTAGGTGAGCGGATAAGGGCTACTTGGAGCCGATCTGCCCAATAAATAGGAAGGTTCAATGATTGTCTTGTCATGCTTTTAACACATGCAGGTTAGTACTAGAGTACTAGTTAGTCTACACGTGTTATAAACTATGACAGCACCGAAAACGTGATCTCATTTAGGAAGATCGAGTGCCACCACTTTAACTGTTCAAGTGGACGAAATTTGAGTTATGGGATCACCGTGGACGAGTCGCTGCGAGTCAATAGAAATGAATGAACGCGCCGGACGAATTCATTTGTTTGTAACAAATGAATTCGACCGACGTGTAGTGGACAAGCGCGTGGGGCTTCATATAAATTGTGCGTGGCATTTTGACATTAAAATCTTTCGGATCTAAGCGCATTCGACTCGGAAAGGTGTGTGCTTATCCTAAGGGTGGGGTCTGGTTATCTAAGTTATGAATTGTGTATGTTGATAGAGTATGAAAAGTGGTGCAAAGTTATGAAAACCGTCTAAACAAACGTCAATTATAATTAATATAATTCAATCTTATAAATGAAGACAGTGCCAACATTTCTCCATGCGAGTTATATTTAACCCTTCCTGTTAAGTAAACAGATAAGTTGATGGCACTAGCTACAAAGCTTCTTGGCGATTAACATCATGAAATATTGTCTAGACTCTTGAGTTATAAATATAAGTCATAGTCAGCACATGATGTATGGTGATGTACTTTTATAATTGTGCTGGCGCCATAACGTACGCTTTTTGTGGTTTTGGTATTTTAGAAATTTGGCGAACACATGTTTAATAAATAGAATTTGTTCAAAGTGTCACTCTCGACATTAAACGTGGAACAAAACTGTGACTCACTTACTGAAAGACATTATTGAGTGTATTAATGGTGTATTACCCCCGAATACTCAAAACGCAACTCCGATTTAAGCCCTCGAGTACAGAATTTCTAATAGATGATTATAGATAACTGTCAAAAATCGCGACTAACTGTCAAATAATTGAGACGCCGAAGGCGACGAAGGCACACGGCGTAAGTTAGTAATATTCGGCATATTTTGTGATAACTTAAAATCCGTGCTTATGGATCCTTATCAAAAACTGTTATCGCGCTTCTGATTTAAATTATTATCGTTGTATTATAACCGTTTCATAGAAAAATGCTGGACAATTCACACATCATCATGTAGCCCCAATGATAGCTATCTGTCATGCTTACGGGTCCTAAATACTGATACACGCAATAAGTATATTACAATACATACATACATAGATATTGTATTAATTATACATAGACAACACCCAAAACACTCAGAACAAATATCTGCCGGTTCCACAAACATTTATCCTGAGGCGGAAATCGAATCCGCAGCCACCTGCGTCGCAGGCGAACGCTCATCCGCCGCTGCACACGGATCTTCAACAAAAAACTAACAGTCCTAACCAATATTATTATCAAAATCACCCACTATATTTCCGAATCACGTAACAATACCGTTAGATAGGTAAATATCTAAAGGTGAGTATAGACTTATTCATTTACTAGTAAAAAAACATCGAGCATTCGCTGTTTTTAAATTTACTCGAACCACTGTTTTGTTACAACCCGATTTTAAAAACGCGTGGATGACAACGGCGGCGAGCAGTAAAAGGTACCGTCCTAGGGAATATATACGCAAGGTAGAAAATTGAATTAATGTTACAGATCACTCGCCGGACATATTGCGTCGAACACAGAGTGTCGAGAATTCACAAGAACGTTACATTACATGGATGCTTTAGGAAACTGAGCATTTGTCTGTATTTTTACCATTCGAAAGAACGTTAAACTACATTGTAATGCTCAAGCGAATACTCTAGTGTATTCTGAACTTATAACCAGCACCTCTCTAACCTCCTGAAATTTGCCTCAGTTCTCAGGCGGAAAATCCAATGATTTACTGAGCTAAAGCCTTATCATAATCTTGCACGTCCCTCATATTTCACGGCGAGTTAGTGAGCAACTGGATCGCAATTCACTATTTTCCACTGCGTACCTATTCAAAGCTTCGAGCTTGTGGAGGATTGTGATAGGAAGAATCTTAAGCTACTTGCTTCTGCTAGAGCCAAACCATTACCTTTGTCTATATACACCATCAAACAGAAAAGAAAATAGGGAGAAAAACTGATGGGAAAAATAAATTCCCACTGAAAGTGGCGACCCCACCTATATTATCTTATTATTACGTAAAACACAGGAAGTTTTAAAAATCGATCGTACAGTTTGTGGTATCTATAATAAGTTATTTATAAATGCCTAGTAGGGGGCTAGTTTCAGGAGGGCTTTAATTATAATATAGAAAGCGTGAATTCTAAAATGTTTAAAACATTCTGTTATAAAAAGATGCGCTGAGTTTCACAACGGAAAAGGGCCTTTGGTGTTGTTTTCTCATTGCTTCAACAAAATACGTTGTTATTTAGCCAATATTTAAATGGTGAAAAGCTTCTCCTAATTGAATGCTATAGATTCTGTAAAGTTAGTTAACGCCGAAATAAAACCCGATCAAAAAGTCAAAATATCGCCTAAATGGCTTTTTTCCCATCAGTGAAGCTGAAAAATTCATAACAACAAACAGACAGCAATTTTTATTTTTAAATGGATGCATGTTTTAAAAATGGCTTTTTCCGCGTGTCATCCATTAATAATAGTTTGGAAAATAGCTTGGACCCGAGTAGATGAATATAGATGGTGTATGAAAGGTGTTATGATGACATTTAAATTGTTTTGTGGAATCTACCTCTACAATGAACCTTAGCTATCTACAATAACCTTAGTTAGCAGTGTCTTATAAATTTGACGCGTATTAATTGAAAACTTCAGGCATAATTTCATTTTCGTTTCACTTCAACCAGTGTGAACACCCCATTACTTTGTACACAATATTCGTCAACTTTCGAAGGACGCGTCAAGACATCGTAGATTTAAAAAGTACGTAGGCCCTACTAACGAATTTCTTTACCGTAACAAAGAAATCCCTAAGCATAATATAGATTTTCATATTGTAAGGGATATAAACGGCCCAGGGATTTGCACCGTGTAGGTAGTCGAGCCGACGCGATGCGGTGAGCGGTGACGGCTAATTTGCAAGTGCGCTTTCCCGTAAATTTTCACGCGTGGAAGTAATAGGAGTAAAAATAAAATACCATGCATTTTTTATATTTGACTTAGAACTACTGGTTAACGGTAATAACATAATAAGTTTAATTATATAACCTCTTTTACGCAGTGAACTAAAAGCACTCTGAAATATTTTCTATGTTTCGGCATTTGCGGCGAAATTGTTTGCGCGAATTGAACCCTCATATACTTCAGGATGAATAATTGTAGAATGAATTCATTAAATTTGTTCCAAAACTGCATGTTTTTGTAACCTCAAACTCAACCTCAACAGCCCGTATATGTCTACTACTGGACGCAGGCCTCCCCTGGATAACAGCCTTATAGGTGCCTATCACATGGAGGGTAATGCCCATAATCCTCACGCTGGGCATGCGGGTAGGGTATCGCAGTTTGGAAGTATAATTGTTCTGCAGGGAGCGCTGCTGCCCGCCTCCCTGTTAATATCCCTTAGTTGCCTATTACGACACCCGCGGAAGAGTTGGGGTAGTGCAAGTTCTAAGCCAGTACCACCCAGCTAATGTTTTTGTAACATACATGTCTAAAAAAACAAACATTTGTTTTTTACTATCTGTATCGTACCCATGATACCCTGTGTTAAACTGATTCAATGCAGTGTGAAAAGTGTAATAATACATCAAAACATGGTTGTACTTTACGTGAAATGGGATGATCCCACCCATTACAGTATGAGTTTAGGATATTTCCGTACCCTTGCCTTCGTGACATCTTTCTCACGATGCTGGATTGACACATAATATACTTTAGAAGCTAATGCTTGGCCGGATGTCGCCCAGTTCCACACCGACAATAGTGGTAAGAACATAAATTAGTTGTGTTAGACTTAGATATGCAAAGTATTAGTTGATAAGCGATAAACATGCTAGTGGTTTCTTTTTCACTTCTTCCACTAGTAGACAAAAAATTTACTTGTCTCAGTGCTTATTTTGTTAGTCTAAAGAAATAAACGATTTGACTTTGACTCTGACTCTGAAGGAATTCACACGAGCTATCTTTACAACAGTCACAGAATAACTATAATAGTTCTTACTACTACTGTGTTAAACTGATTCTTAAAAGTGATCGGTTAAAAGGTGATTGTGTGTTGAGTAACTGAATTGTTAAACAGTATATTTTTTTTATATCGACGATCTCTGTGGCGCGATAAGCGAAGTTCCGCCTGCGACGCAGGATGTTACGGGTTCGATTCCCGCTTCAGGACAAATGTGTGTACGATCTACAGATATTTGTTCAGGGCGTTCTGGATGATTTCTATGTCTAATAAAAAATATATATCTATGTAGTGTATTGTATTAAGTATATCAGTTGTCTAGTACCCATAACACAAGCTCTGCTTAGCTTGGGGCTGGATAATGCTGTGTGAATTGTCCAACATTATTTATTTATTTATTGACTAGCATTACTGTGTAATGTAACGTATTAAACAGTGAGTGTTTGTGCAGTCAGTAGGCACAGGAAAGAAGACGGATTTTAGCACATAGTGTTAATGTATGATGAAATATGATGCTCGCTGCGCATTGTAACATGTGAGACCGCTCAGTACCTTACCTACCCGGCATTAAACCTTGGTCTCTTGATCACTTCGCATTACCCTTCGTTATGCGTGATTTGATGCCGGACTAGGGTTTGATACCGGTACTCTTTCGGTACTATCGGTATTTTCTTTTCGGCTATTTCGAGTACCGGTACTTTGCTTTAAATACCGGTATACAAATTGAAGTGTTGATACCACTATTTTACGTACATAATACTGGTACTTATACCGTGAAATACGTGAAATACCGGTGAAATACCGGTATTATAGTACCAGTACTTCTATGTACTGGTACTCAAAATATACCGGTATCATTTATACTGGTACCAAAGAAGTACCAATAGTTCTTTAAGGCCATTGGTTATTTGAAAATAAGTCCTGTGTCCGACACCTAGACGTCGAAAAACGTCTTGATTGGACTTTTGTGTCGTTGAAGTCAGCGTCAGCTGGTAGGGGCAGCAAAATTATACGCAGTGTACTGCTTAGTGATCCAGAGACCAAGGTTTTAAGCGTGTTGTACATTGGATGAACTGTGTGACAGCGCATTTTATTAGCTTCACACCGATATCATCTACTCTTCTACTCGATGTGTCTGCTCTTGTTAATATTGTTACTCTACTCAACTGGTACAAACTTGTGCAAAAAGTAAGGCAATATATTTTAGAGATACATCACCAACTGTGACATTTGAATACCTCGTTTCTCAAGTGTTACCATCCTACACTTTATAAAATTCGTTGGAGCATTAAGAAAAATGCCTTTTTGTTGTGACAACTTTTTTATGTAAAGTCCATTTAATATTTTGCGTCGCTTACGGAAGCGAGATGTTCTGTGAAGAAGTTTTTTGTCGAAACATTATTTTGCTAGCTTGAATTTTTGTGGACATCGTCTTTTTTGTGGATAAAATGTGGTTATACATTTTTGAACAAATGGAATAAAGTATTTTTTACCTCGCTCGCCCACGCGTGGTCTTCTTTTATTATTTCCTGAAAATGTGTGTACTACTATAATACTTCAAATTGTCACAATATACTGATCTTTAAGGCGCATGACGTGACACGAATGAAAGTGGCGCCGCTGCCTATTTTAACTTATTACTACGTTTAACACAAGAAACTTTAAAAATGCATCGTTGAGTTTGTGATATCTATTATAAGTTATTTATTAATGCCTCTGTAATAGTGTAATAGTTTTATTATGTAAAACTTAGGCAGAGATACGAAGTTGCTTTTTTTGGCCAGCAATCTCTATTTTCGCATCTCTGCCTAAACTATACAAGATAAAACTACTACAGAGGTTTTAAAAAACTGCTTATAATTGATACCACAAACTGTACGATTGATTTTAACTTTCCTGTTTTAAACATAAGAATATTATGATAAAATAAAAGTTTTTAATAGTTGGCGCTGTCATTGGCCTATGTGCCTTGTTACATGTTTTTTTTAAGATAATATTTCCACATGTTGTCAAAATTTCGAATTTTGTTCGAAACAATATTTTCAGAGCACAACAGACAGAACATCATAGGTATTTTTACTTGCAGTCGGGATATAGCTAGAGAAAGGAACAGCCTTTTTAACGTATTACATCATTGCGGTTTGGTTCTAAAATATATAGGTTACATTTAGATTTTAATTCGAACCAAAACAGCGTAATGTCCAAAATGTTAATATTTGAACAAATGTTCGTGGAAAAATTTAAAATTCGTTTAGTTTCAGATTCGGCCAAACAAAATCTTTTTATATGTGTTCCGAGCTTTTTCTTTGGTTCTTTGGTAGAACCTATCAATTTGATTGTATACCTAAAAACGACTCCAAGCTTAATAATTTAGATACAATAGTAATTGATATTAAGGCAATACCATTGTTCCAATAATTGCCACTCCTACGTTGAACAAAAGTTTGAACAATGTTACAATTTGATATATCGTTATTAATCGTAACCATTGAAACATGAAACAATTAGGTCGGTAGATGGATTATGGAGATGATTTTTCTACGAAGGCAGACTTAGAAATGATGTACATATTATAATTCTGATATTTATTGCCTTCTTTTAAAAAAATCAAGCATGTTATGTAATGGATTAATAACAATTAATAATTTATTTATATTTTCTTGGAGTGAAATAAAACTAATTTTATAAAGTGTTGTTTTTCGTGGAGTAGTTAGGGACTAAGGAAAGGAGAGTACTTTGGGAACAACCCATATTAAGTTTACATAAGACATTTGAAAATCATCATGATTAATCAAAGAAATAGTTAGATAGGCAGAATAGTTATTAATTATTAGGATTAAAATGTCAGAGGAGCCTGACAAAAGAGTTCTGAATCGAATTATTTCAAATTCGGAATTCGGAAATCGGAAATAATTCGCAGAAATTACCTATTTACCTACGTACTAGGGTAGGTTTAAATTGATATCAAGATGTCATAGATGAAAACATGAAATATAACTGAATAGACCAAACCTCATGAGGTTTTGCCTGTAATATCCGTTACGTCATAACTTTGCAGCTGTTTCGGATCCACTTCCGTTGTCACGTGGATTCAGGAAGATTTATAGATATGGTGAGATTTGGGTAATTTGTAGCACAAATCACATGAGATTTCACTCATACATTACTTATGCATAAGTTTGAATGTAGGTATGTATGTTGGGTCAGTTCAAGGGGGTTTGCAATTTTGTATTAGATGTGGGACTAAGTCAAATAACGCGCTATTTTTTTTTCAAAAATCTTATCGCTTTTATATTTAATCTATGAAGCCACGGGCATAAATGAGTCACACATATTTGGACTAATAAGTAGTAAGTAGTAAGATCGTCGAAACACAATTTGATACAAGTGATAGTCAGCATTTTCATTTCATTCGAAACGAATAAACATCTTTATTGAAAATGAAAATACAATCAAATAATAGAAATCAACTAAAACAAGTACAATGGAAACAATTAATATAACTGCAGACTGTTGCGAACAATCTACAGGTAACTCAACTGATCCATATCAATACGTCGGATTCTGTGATCTGTGGTCGGAAGCGTACCCAAGACGCTGGCTGCATTATCTTACAGACCTCGACTCTAATGGGAGCCAAATTAGAAAACAAAAACGGAAGCATTCCAAAACGATTATTTACATATTATTATTAACTAAAACGCGTCTGCCAAGCGCGGTGATATTATAACAATACCAATACCTTCTTGGGGAAAGTATGTGACATGTACCTATGTGAGGATGAGCAAAATTGAGTAAATCGAAAGGGATCGCTGATTTTATTTAACTCATTTGTTTTAATTCTTGTAAGTAAAATGTCTACAGTAGGTAGATACGATAACATACAAAAATTAGCTTATGTGAAGTTACTGTAATTGCCCCTTACAAGATAATCTTTAAGTTTAAATCTAATGCAAGTAAAAGTACTATAAACGTTATGATGGGAAGTCGTAACATTTTTACTGTTATTTGATAGCCTTTGGTTCCTTTTAAAAAATGCTAAATGCCAAGAATAATACCAAATTAGCATTAAATACCTATACCATGTCCATTTTGAATGAGGCATAAACGTATACAAACCGCCCATACTTAACCTAAAATTCACTTTGTTGGCGCGTCCTTTTATACGTAATTTACATTACTTGTCGATTTTAGATCCTCCCTTCAATAAAAATTGCTTACAATTATATCTGAAACTCGACGCCAAGCAAGTGAGTTTTTGTTATTTGTATCGTAGTTTATTTACTAACATGCTCCATGCTGGATGGATAAACCATAATGTGAGCTCATTGGATAAAATATGCACGTTACTAGTTCTTTGTAAGACATTTTGTCTTAGCAACGCATATTGAATATTAATGTGCCGATTATTTTGCGACGTATTGTTTAGAAGAATGACAGGATAAATCAAGTTGAGCTTTTTATAAACGTTAAGAGTGACCTCGGAAAAGTAGGGTTTCACGACGAATAGAGGAACAGGTAACATCCTTCAATTTTATTCTTCTAATAATTTTAGGGAATATGGACCGAAAACTGGCATTTAGGTATTAGAATTTCCTTGACTTTGTAGATTTTTTATTAGATTATTTATAAGCAAATCATTTATTGGAAATCAACCGGGAAAAAACAAAACTCATGACCAACGCAGATAAGGTAACAATGACTCTTTTAAATACAAATCTTGAGTATGTTAATGAATATGTGTACCTAAGACATCAAATCTCATTTAAGGAATGCACAGAAAAAGAAATAGAGAGAAGAATCAAAAGTACTTGGAACAAATACTGGGCAATGAAAGAAGTTTTTAAAAATAAACTGCCTATAAAACTTAAAACAAAAGCCATGGAAACATGCCTAGTCCCCTGTCTCACGTACGGATGCCAGACTTGGTCCCTAACTGCTCAGAACCTCAACAAGATAAAGATATGCCAACGAGGGTTAGAAAGAAGTTTTCTAGGCCTTAAACTTAAACATAAAATAAAGAATTCTGAAATAAGGAGCAAAACAAAAGCAAAAGATGCTGTTCAAAAGGTCCTATCTCTTAAATGGAAATGGGCAGGGCACATCCAAAGGCTGCAAAACGAGAGATGGTCCAAAATAATAATGAATTGGTACCCAATACACAGAAAAAGAAGAAGAGGAAGACCTGCAAAGCGATGGGATGATGACATCGTGAGAGTTGCAGGAAAAACATGGAGCAGAGTAGCTAGAGACCGGGTAAGATGGAAAGAGTTGGAGGAGGCCTTTACCGTAGACAAAGCGGTTCTCACCTGTAAAAATAATAATGAGAAGTATCTACCTAACCTATTAGATTAGTTATAAATATTAAGTTAGTTTTTTGCAAATTAAAACTTAGAATAAGTACCTATGTACAAGTGTGAGAAAATAAAGGCTATTTTATTTTATTTTATTTATTTTATTTATTTATAAGCTAAGCCGAAGTACTTATAATGGAAAACTAGGTACCTATAATGTATGGCTGAGTTCCCGATAGGTTTAAGTACGTTTTTATTTACAATCAAATCATCACTTCTAAGTACTTATGTGAAGTGAAGATGTGAATATGATTTTGATGTAAGGATAAAATAGAAAGTAAAAAAAAAATGTCAAACCTTTTTTGATATGAAAAATTAACATAGATTGTCCATCCACACTTGCGATATACCTATATAAATATAAACATAGATATGGAACTCTAAAAAAATATTTTTATCACAGAATTATGCAGGAATTTTGAATTGATATAATGTTTATAGCTATTTTATGCATTTTGCAGATAACTTATGACTTAGAAAATACAGAATATAAATATTATTAAAATAGGTTTACAGTCGAAAGGAAGCAATTTGATCGTCGTAAATACAACTCTCGAAATCTTAAAAATATAACAAAATTTTAAAGCAGCCCGAAATATAAAGAGACTTGTAAAAAATCTCGTGACTTTATACTACCGATATACTTTACCTCTAATATTCCAAAATTTATTAATACTTTGCCCTAGCGACAAACAGTGTTGATTACGTGATAGAATCTGTTAAAGAGGCGCACTGTTATAACTACAAATAAATAAAATTCTTTTTTGATCTTCATTGGCCCTCGAACCCTCGTAAATTTATAGTAGGAAATACTCCACCGAGGAGGAGGGCCTATACGAGTACTAGACATTTAAAGACAAATGAAAACTACTGCACTATACACTGAAAACCGTACTTTTTTTCAAATAACTTATAATTTCAATAATTTTTTCTTCAAAATAAAACTGAAGGTTCTTTAGAACAAACCTTCTAACTTCAAAAGAAACGGTAGCCACCCTTAAGGGGCTAAAAATTGACCCCGCTCTGTATTGTAGCTCTTCGCAAATTCGTATTGAGTGAACAGGAACTAAGCTTGAAAAAAGTTGCGGTGGCACCTGTACAACTGTTTAGTACTAAGTTTCTAATAGGCTAATGTCTGTTTCAGTAATTTGTATATATAATTTATAAATAATAGGTTTTAATTGATTTGAGTTTTCAAAAAATAACTGAGCGTCTGGTTGATTAGGCGCATCAACATTGCCATACTGCGGGGCAATGCCACCAGTGTCTTGGGCACGCTTTCGACTGATATTAATTTGGATCAGTTGAACCACCTGTAGATTGTTTGCAACAGTCTGCAGTTAGCTTAATTGTTTCAATTATAAATACTAGTTTCAATTTATTTCTATTATTTGATTGTTACTTTAATTTTTAATAAATATTTAACGTTTTAATTAATCATTTATTTAATAAGCTGCCTCCGTACTATAAAGCTCTTCGCAAATTCACAGTGAGTGACATGTGTATCGAGAGAAAAGGACCTCAGCTTAAAATCAAGCTGCGGTGGTATCTATAGAACTGTTTAGCACTGAGTTTCCAATTGGCTAATGTATTTATTACCGTGTCTGTTGCGGCAATTTTATTTATAATACTTCAAGTTCAAGTTCAACAACCTAGGTACCTATATTGGTCCAATGCTGGACAAAGGTCTCCCCCTGATAAGCGCCTTATTGGCTTTTATCACAAAGCCCATAATCCATAATCTGGGCATGCGGGCTGGGATAAGAAATGTACCCAATAAAATAATCATTTATTCAATAAGCTGTCTCCATACTATCAAACGCTTCGTAAATTCACAGTAACATCCGATCGAGTAGGAACTCAGCTTGAAATCAAACTGCGGTGGCACCGGTAGAACTGTTTAGCACTGAGTTGCCAGTTGGCTAACGTATTTAGCCATGTCTGCTGCAAGCTGCGACTGTCGACATAAATATAGGTGCTCTAAGGTTGAAATTACATTGAAAGCTTGCTGCTTTACCTAAGCTTATATTGCCTGCTTAGACTATAATTTGTTAGTCTGATATAGAACTAAACCATTTTTTTCCAAAAGCCTTTTTTTTTAGTTTTAGCGACAGGTGCGACAACTGCCCGAATTTGCTGCAATCATAAATTTAAAAAGTTCTTAGCTACATACTTGGAACCATTCTTCAGAACTTCACTTTAAATAATTATGGACACATCTATGACTTGTACGCTGCAAGTATTTTTCGATATTTTTCTACTTAAACCTACATTCATTACAATAGACGTAAACGTTTTAATAGACGATCATGTTAACGTTTGAGTGACAGCAATCGCGAGAAGCAATCATGATGACAATTTTTTCCGCAGACTGATTACGCGATGTCTTGCGATCATCGCTGTCAAACGTCAATTTTGTATTAGCTAACAGCAGCTACAAAGACAACAGCAGCAATCGAACACTAGGTATCCATCTGCTGGACAATCGATTGCTGTTGCTGTCGGTACTACAAAGTTTTACTTAAACCTGGCGAATAAGCCTTCTAGGTTTGACACTGTAATTGGTGAATGAAATGACTAAAATATACTAAAACATACAACGACACATGTGTGGTTCTAGCACTGCCTAGCCTGTCGCATAGGTTTGGCACTGAAAGCGTTAAGCCCTGTAACATTGGATTGGGATACATTATCGCTGAAAGTCCTCAAGAGGTTGGAAATCTGCTTTCTATCCAAATGCACGTCGAAACTTTGTCTGTAAAATCAGGAATTCCGTGTTTGGTGAATATTAGCGCTTAATTCTGTAGGTATTTGCTAGAGGGCGCGATCATGAAGTTCTGAACTCATTATGACAACAATTCATTTGGATGATAAACTTGTCATGGATTTTAATACTACAATTACCTTTTTTGTAACACCCTAAGCCTAGGAATCTAACGAATTTGAGCTTTTTATACTATCTGCAAATATTTTGCGTTTATTATTTTAATTAATCATCATCATCATCATCATCAGCCTATATTAGTCCACTGCTGGACATAGGCCTCCCCTAATGAGCGCCATAGCGCCCTGTCTTCAGCTTGACGCATCCACCATCTGCCTGCAGTCTTTCGCAGATCATCATCCCACCTGGCCGGTGGGGCGATTTTAATTAATAAACACAAAATATTCATATGATATAATAGGTTTGGGAAAAAGTTTCTTCGCATTTTTTAAGAAAATTCAATACATTTTTAATAGGGTTTTTTATTAACATTTAACTAAAGTATGTAGATTGTAGGTACTATTTTGTTCGATAACTTTTTGCAATCTTGTAGGTAGGGACATGATCCCATTGCTATAGAAATTATGGTACTTCTGATCAAAATACCGCGACAAGTGGTTTTGGCAGTCCTCTCGTAACTTGACCTTGCATCTTCAGATTTCCACCTGTTTCGGTCTCTTCAGAATTCTTTAGGCAGCTAAAGAATTCTGAAGAGACCGAAACAGGTGGAAATCTGAAGGTGCAAGGTCAGGACTTTACGGCGGATGCAAACCAGTTGAGCATCGTAGTTGTGCCGTGGGTCCGGAAGGATTAGATGCACCTAGTTGCGAGTTAACCCGAGTTTCGCCACAGTCTGTGAAGCCTGACAGGCCTTTGACCACGACCTTTTTCGCACGTTCTTGTCGTACGTGATCCACTTTTCATCACCAGTTATCAGCTTCTTCAACAATGCTTCGGTTTCATTACGTCGTAATAAAGAATCACAAATGAGTACACGGTTCATTAGGTTTCTTTCGTGAGGTACCCAAATATCGAACTACATTCGGGTACATTCGGATTACGACGCACACACTTATTAAGTACAGGACAGTGGAACACCTGCTAGACTCAGGAAGTAACCACTGGATTGAGCTACATGACCCTAAAGTTCTATGCCGCGAAAGCCACTATTACAACAAAAATAATAATAATAATAATGCTGGACAATTCACACAGCATTATCTAGCCCCAAGTTAAGCAGAGCTTGTGTTATGGGTACTAGATAACTGATATACATAATACAATACACTACATAGATAGATATTTTTTATTATACATAGAAAACATCCAGAACGCCCTGAACAAATATCTGCAGATCGTACAAATATTTGTCCCGAGGCGGGAATCGAACCCGCAACCTCCTGCGTCGCAGGCGGACCTTCGCCCACCGCGCCGGTCGTCAAAAGAATGGTTCGAGAGGCGATTGAGATCAAAAAACACCCGAATTTTAATCGTGAAGATGGTTTTCGTCTCTCTTCCTCGTGGAATCCTGTACTTAATAAGTGTGTGCGTCGAATGTACCGCGCGGTCGGAAATGGTTAGTTTAGTGTGTCGTAGTGTGAACTTGGACATTCCTGATTCTGAAGACGAATTGAGGGTAGTCGTGGATACTGCCGTCAATTCTCGGCTGTAACTCCAATTACATCCAGTCGCCCCGTGACCACGATCGCTGTAATGCGGTAGAAACGTAGAGAAATAAAAACCAAGGTACGCGATAAATACCCGATAAATAATTATTAAATAATGTTAACAAATCGCGAATGTTTAAAAACTTAAAAAAATATTTCTCTTTCTATCTTTTGTTTTTTCTATTGACTTATGTCAAAGTGAGTGAAAAACACGGCTTCTTTTGTCAAATCAAACAATAGGGTATATGCATCGATTTTTTTTATTGTTTTAATCGATTCTTTAGGTCATTATTTAACCGATGAATTATAAGACGCTCACTGAATTTCGCATTAACAAGGTAAAAAAAACAAATCAAAACTACAATCATTTTCGGGTGATAAAAACGCTGCCATATTGGCGCCATGTTTATGTGACGTCGACGTACACACTTGACTAAAACCTTTGGTGACGACCTCGGTAGTGATCATCTCAGGAAAGAGGTTTTCCGAAAAAACTGAAAATAATCGACAATACGAAATGTCAAGTGGGCAGAATAGTGTCAAATCAAGGTGCAGCAAGCAGAATAAAAAAAGAAGAAATGTGTACAGTGATGTCACGTCCGCTCTAGTCAATGGCGTAGCGTTTTGAAATTTTGCGATTGAGATTTAAAATATCAATTTTTCAATGGTTAAATTCTACAATAAAATCATCTCAAAATGCAAAAATAAATATGTAGATATGTTTCTATATCAATAGAGAATACGTATATATTTTTTTAGCCATTTTGAAATCACATATACCCTATTGCCTAAATGTGGAAAGTTGGCCATTGGAACGCTACGTGACGCGACAAAAAGCCATGAGGCCGCGCCGTGTTGTGTCCAAGTCGAACCTTACGCATGCATAAACCTGGACTCAGTGTACATCTAAGCACAGTGTTAGCCGGACGTGTTGTAAAGGACGTTTGCGAGCAGTTTATAGCGTCACAAAATGACGTGTGCCTTTCGAAAGTGCAACAACAATTCTAGAAACACAAACAAAGCCAGAGGTGTAACATTTCACTCGTAGGTATTGCGAGTTAATGAAATAACTTTACTTTATCGTCCGCCTTGTCAAAAATGACTATAAAAACAAATTTAAATGGCGAGTGCACGAAAGAGCAAGTAGTGCTTGCAACTAACGTGTGAGAAAAAGAGACGACACTATTTTCTCAGTACGCTTGTTGTTTGTGTAGATTGCACATGTTTTAGACATGATACGACATGTCTCACAGACATTGCTACGTTTTTGGTGGTCGGGGCGTATCTAACGATTTTAATCTATGTTTTTAGCTGTATCGTTGCGTCGTCGCGTAGCATTATATAATGTGTTGGCGTCTTTACTTTTTGATTTGACTTTTTATAAGTGCGTTTATACATATATTATGGGAACAAAAAGGAGCTGATTTTTCCAGTTTCCTTCATTTTAATGTCCACAATTATTACAGATTCCTTAATAATATTAAAAGTAATGCGATTTTTTTTTCGTTTCAGGGTGCCATAAATAAAATTCAAATTTATACAGAAGCTGACAATTCAACACTGCAAACAATTTGCAATGAAGTAAGTGCATTCACCTTTCTTTTAACAAATATCTGGTATATCTGGTTCTAGTTTAGAACACCTGTGTTTGTTTTCAATGTATACATAGAAGTAAAATTTAGTTGTTGATGTGGGTTTTTTTACTGTCAATAACATATCTGATTAGTGAACCATCTTAGTTTGCATTGATTTAGTGCATTATTTCTTGAGCTTATGTTTATGTTCCTTCAAAATATCGATGTGACGTGTAATTTTGTGTATTTATATTAAAAATATTTACATTTTCAGGATTCGCTTTTACGAGATTTAGTTAGTATTTTTTTTTTACACAAAGCTTTCTCGCAGTCTTTCAATATCTTTTTCTGTGCTATGTATGTATCTGAATTTGGGGTAATTCGTTAACCAACTTTATAGTTCCTTCAAATATGATATTTTTTAAAGTTACTGTGATTATTGTCTTATTTTTTTTAGTTGTAATAAGTATACCTATACAATTTGGTATTAGGTTTAAATTATTATTATCATTATTGATGGAACTATAAAAAAATATTGAACTATAAATTGGTAAACCAAAAAATAATATAAAAATTTTCAATAAGTATCTATTTTTAACAAAATATTTTCATTTTCATTTTTTTTACAAATCATTTTACTAACTTCTGTTTACAAGTTTTAGATACTGATTGTATGTTTGTGAGCTTAAAATGTAAATAATCTTTTAGTAGAGGATCCGAAATAGGGCGATCTTGAAATGTCTTGAACGATGGGTACGATTTATTGGATGAAAATTAGAATTTTATATCACATAAATATCGAATCATCTGTGTGTTCACTAATTTATTTATTTTTCCTTTTTTTATTTTAGCATGAAAGTAAAATAAGCAAAAAAAATCGCTTAAGCCAGTTTAGTTATAGCGAAACTTAACGAACAGCAAAAGATTTTTAAATACATATACAGAATAAGTATTTTAAGAAATATATCGCGAATTGCGAGTACTTTGGCTAAAAGAGTATATTATAGTGAATATTTAATAGGTGAGACGAATTTGCTTTTTTGAGAAATACCTACATATATCACGTGATATATTTCTCAAAAAACCAAATTCGATATAATATACTTTCATCAAATAAACAAATTCAATTTCAAAGTACTTAAAGGTCGTCCCTAATTCGGATGTAAGACTATTACTGCAATACAAATCTTCACAAGAAATTATACAAAAGTTAGCATATGGGATTGTTACTAACAAATGCATTATTTCTTCCTTAGATTCCTGACTATATGGATTTTGGAAGCGTAAGTATCTTTCTTGATGTGAAATATCACTCAAAGGCCATTTGACTTACAACATTTCACTAAAATATTTAACACACAGTTGTGATCTACTTTATCACACTTTCCTATCGACAAAAAAATCAAATAAATAAAATATCTTGGTCTTATTTGTAACATATCTAACAGTTTCATATTATTTTCTAGGAAATACCACCAGAAAATATGATTGTAAGTGGGGTCAAAATTTATTAATAATCTAATCTTTCATTAGAACGTATTGATTAGAAATATTAAACTATATATTTTAAAAAAATATTCTTGGTAAAACTTGCTGTTTTATAATCTAAGCAGTTTTTGAAGCATCATCATCAGTCCGAATTCAGTCATTTTATTGATCGTCAAATACGTTCTAATGATGTATGGTTAAGGTTCACTGTTCACTGTAAAGTTTAGGAATAGGGTATTCTTGTAATTTAATCAAATACTGTTTATTACGACTCATTTGTTGGCTTCTCTGTAAATTGTTATATTATAGGAACAAAATCAAAAGATCTTTTGTTGATCTTGTTATCAAACGTCATCGTACTGATTCTAATGCCTGATTTACATTTTGTTAAGTACCTGGAGTGACAAGTGCAAGTGTTAAGTAATTAGAAAAATCAGCTTGTTACTTTGTGTTCTGGTTTGTTTAGTTTTGCATCTAATTTTTGATTAAATTTATCTTAATATTATATTTTTTTGTTTGATATTCCCGCTAAAGTTACTTTTTAAACAGAGATCCGTAGGCTTTGATTTCAGACGAAATAAAAAATCCAAGATTATATACTAAGATTTTTATTTCGTCTGAGGCTTTGACGTTACGCCTTACTATCTTTCCATACTGCGATAAACTTTATACCTTACATTTGTAAATAGAGTAAATAAAATAACTACATTTTAATATAATGATTTTTTTTGTCGAATTTAATTCTATTGATGAATAGATAAAAAAAAATGTTGTACAAGTAAGAAGATATTATTTGATTTCTTAAATAAAAGAAAGCTATGTTTCAGTGGACAGCGAGCCTAACTAGTTTTAATTGGCAATCGGCTTCATTTCCACTTACAAGCTAGCTTTTGCTTTTTGCAATGTAAATAATATTTTTGTACAGTTTAATAATAACAAATAACTAACAAAGCATGTTGTTTAATTGTTGTTATATTTTTACATGAATTGTATAAATTTTTACAGCTTAAGGGGGAACCCAGCAGAGGAGATGGGGGTGATATTGGCTCCCTAGAGTATGATGCAGCAGGTAAATTAAAACACAGTTTCGGTTTAGCTGGCATGATCAGCTTTATTTCAAACAACTTAAATCCAACCCCGACAGCAAAACTAGCTATTATGAGAGTAATTTAATTGGCCGTGACAATCTAAAAATAAATTGAAAATTAAATTGTAAGTAAATAGTACGTACAAGTTCATCTTTAGTCAAAGGCTGATACATTATATTTTACCAATTCAACCCCCTGAATAGATACATACCGTGATGTACGTACATACCGTGATCTTAACTTAAACTCAACACAATCACCAGAATGAAGGAAATAAATAAAATATCTATTTTTGTGCCATGTTCCAATCAACGATTTTTTAAAATACTGAACGTATTTAAAAACGATATCCTCGGACTGAGTTAGAGAGATCGATGTTAATAAATAATACATATAAGTAAGCAGCGATTAGATCTACTTTCTAAAATAATGAAGGCGTCTTTTGTGTCTACGCGTCCACTGCGATCATCGATCTACTTGCTAAGAGTGGCAATAACACCATTGCCTCCCCAAGGACGAATGTTCAGTTGTGGACATACTCATAGTCAATTTTTTTTTAATTTTAAGAGTGATTTATAAATTCTAGACGAAAAGGCAGAAAAAAGTTTCGCTAAAGGAGATAAAGGAGACACAGGCAAGTTAGGGGAACAGGGCGAGAAAGGGGAGAAGGGGCAAAAAGGCGAAGGCGGTTTAAAGGTAAGCTCCCAGTGAATACCATAATAAAATAGTTTTTGCTAGCTAACGAAATTATTTTGTGTTGATGAGTAGTAGTAGTAATAAATATTTTTCGTTAGTTGTTAGTAATCGGTACCTCTCTATTACCTCCGAAAATAACAAGTGTCACCTATTTTGATGAATGTTTTTTTGGTCCTTGTACTTTGGTTGGTTCATTTCACATTCTATCAAGTGAAAACCATTTATAATAAACATGTTTTCAGCTTTGATTAGAGGTGATTGGAAAAATTTGTGTTCATCGCTTTTTTTAATACAATAGCAATAAGATCTATGTTTTTATTATAGTTGCGTAATATTTTAAACTTTTATTTTAGGGAGAGCCAGGAGAGTCAATTAAAGGTCGAACAGGAGCAGAAGGACCAACTGGTCCTCCAGGGAAGCGAGGGGAGGAAGGGGTAAGATAACATTGTATATTTCAGAGTCAGAGTCAAATCGTTTATTTCTTTAGACTTACAAAATAAACACTTAGGCATGTCAATTTTTTACTTTATAAACAGCTTGATAAATAGTTATTACTATCAAACAAGAAATAAGGTGCAATTGACTCTAATTCACTTAAATTTTTTGTCCATTATCGGAAGAAGTGAAAAAGAAACCTCAAGCAAGTTTATCGCTTATCAACTAATGCATATTATTTCTCTACCTATTTCATCGCGTCTCCTATAACTAAGGTTTCGCTAGAAGAAAACTCTTTCTAAGTGTTAAGCTCTCCTTTTTACATATCTTTTAAAATAAGTTCATACTATGTATAATTTGTATGCAATAAAGAATTACAGAATATTATGACTTTCATGGGTAAATGGACAGAGTATGGTGGTTTTTGATTGATTCACTTTCTTTTCAAACAAAAATTCTTCTGAATCTAATCTTTGACCGTGCTTAAAATATCCCTGTTTTTGAGATATTTTATTCTACAAATAGTTATTGTAGGTATAATCTGTGTACATACGGAAGGAACAGTATCTACACCACAGAAAATGATATTTATACAAAATTTTAATCGTAAATAGGGACAAGAGGATGTTTTTTATTGATTTCTGTTATTCCTACTGTACGGTAATTTGGACAACGGGGGTAGTGTTAATAAATCTATTAGTATTTTTTAACATTAAGTATTTAATTTATTGCACAATAACATCATAAGTATTCATTGTATACTTAAGTTATTTAAATTGCAGAAATGTGAATGTTCCGAAACAATGGTGTCAACATTGCTGAGGACAATGCCTGAAATGAGAGGTCCAGGCGGAGAACCAGGTCCTAGAGGCGAAGGTGGACCCCCTGGGAGTCCAGGATTGACGGTAATGATGATAATAATAATAATGCTGGACAATCCACAAAGCATCAACTAGCCCCAAGCTAAATAGAGCTTGTGTTACTAGATGACTTGTACGAGTATACTTCTTACAAAAACTTACATAGATAGATATTTCTTATTCTACATAGATAGATATATATTACCCAGAACACCCGGAACATATATTTGTAGATCGTACAAACATTTGTCCCAAGGCGGGAATCGAACCTGCCTGTGTCGCTTGGGGAAATTTTTAATCACCTCTTAAAATGTTTCAGGGAAACGCAGGTTTACCTGGCGATCAAGGACGTAGAGGCTTCAAAGGGGAAACTGGGGCAAGAGGCGATGATGGTAGTCCAGGCAAAGATGGTCTTGAGGGGTTGAAGGGTGAACCGGGAAAAGATGGTAACAATGGGACTCCAGGACTACAAGGCTTGCAGGGACCACCTGGGCCTCCCGGGCCTGTCTATGTGGTGAGTAAAATGCAATGACGGTCGCGTCGATAAAATATCTATTTAACGGAGGTACTTTATCTGTTCACTTGTGGGAGATATTAGGTTATATCAGTTGACAATAGAGCTCCGAAATACAGACACAAGGCTAGGGCCTCGTTGATTCGTGTAGTCAAAGCAGCCTTGTGTCTGTATTTCAAGGAAGGTTCAGGAAGAAAGGTTCAGCCGTTCTGGAATTATAAATAGTGAAACTAACACGACTTTATTTTATCTATATACTAATATTATGATGACGAGGAAAGATTTGATTGTTTGTTTGCTTGTTTGCATTGAATAGGCTCCGAAAATACTGAACCGATATAAAAAAAACTCGGGGAGTGACATAAGCGGCGCTGCGCTCGCACAAACAATATCAACTACACGAAAAAAATGATTTAAAAAATTGAAAGTCGGGTCTTAACCGTGAAAAACAATTAAAAAGTGTAAAATATCGTACCAGGAACTAGTTAGTGACAGTGTTATCTCGACGAAATCTTACGAATTCAAGCTCCAAAACAGTGTTATCATAAAATGCAAAGACGAAGTGCATAAAACAAAAACAAACAGTGCTAATTAAGTGAATACACGCTAAACACAACAATTAAACAATAACAATAAAAGTGAAGACGTTAAAAACAATAAAAATACATTCAAAATCCAGTCTAACCCAAAAACAAAGTTTCTACAGTGTTTATTTATTTGTGTCCTGTGTCCCGAAATTTGTCATAAAGACGGTTGTCGCAAAAACTTTTCAACTGACCGTTTGATCATTGCAACCTATTTTCAATTTCGACACTACTCATATCGGCCCGCTGGCTCAGTTGGTTAACGCAGCGAAATAAAATTCACGGCGATTGATCGCTGGATCGAGTGTGTCTACTTCGACGGTTACATTTTGCACAAATATTTTTGTTTTTAATTTCTTCAAATTTTTGCAAAATAAGGTAAAATGGAAAACCTTATTAAGGCTATTATGGCTATTGGACAGCAGATCAAAGACTTACGCCAAACTCTCCTCGAAAATTGACGTTCTTCATGATAAAAAAAAAATATTCTACAACCTCAACTGGACGAAATAAAAATAAACCAACAGAAGCACGGAGAACGCTCGATCAGCTCGAAAAAGAAGTAAGAATCTGGAATTTGGTAGTTTTCGGCGTACCGGAAGAAGAAAAAACCTACGCGGAACTAGAAAAAACGATTCTTAAAATTTTAAATAACAACCTACAATTAGAATGCAATCTCAGTGAAATGCAACACGTACGACGAATTGGAAAAAAAGGAGAAAACGCAAGAGCCATAAACGTGGGCCTGACCACCTATGGTAAGAAGATTTTAATCCTGAAAAATAAGCATAAACTTGCTCAAACTGGCTTATACCTTAAAGAAGATTTCCCACCAAAAATTCTAAAAGAACGGAAACAGCTGCAGGAAAAGCTAAAATCTGAAACGAAAAAAGGAAATCGTGCGTACATTAAATACAATAAATTAATTATTCGGGGGCCAAAGCCATCACTCAAAATGCCAAAGGATGTCAATTCTAGGAAGAGGGCACTAATTAGGGAATATGGACCCAATACAGGCAACAAGGATAGCAGCACAGCAGCAAAAAAATAAGACTAAGGAAAATGGAAATATTATGCAATACTTGACGATACAGATAAAAGAAAATGCCATTCCTAAATTACAATAGCAACAACGCCCCCCACTCCAAAACTCAAAATTAAATTTCTGGAATTTCAACAAACGAATACGAGCATCCCAATACCCTCCAGCTCATCGAAAGACAGAGAGGCAGAGAGATAGAAAGAATAAATGAAGCAATTAGATTTCGTAGACATTATTTTCGAATACATTCCGGTCTGGAGGAGGCCTCTACCCGAAAATAACTACCTACTCGTAAAATACATACCTACTATTAACATTTTTAATCTAAATTATTATCAATTCAAATACAATTTTTAGGTACTGTTTACTAATGCATGCTTTTTTAATAATTATAATAAAATAATAATAATGTTAAGAATTATATTAACTTGCTTACATTTTTATTAATATAAAACCAAAAGTTTTTAAGCATAATTTATTATTGATATGGTTATGGAATAAACTAGGGCTTTTTATTGTTTATTATTTTATAATGAGGATATAGACAATTTATAGAAATGCAACCTATATTCATTCAAATAAATACTACCTCTATAATTCATGTCATACACAAAAGCTTCGGCACTACTAAGTGTGTTCAGAGTAAAAATACTAAGAAAGTCTTACTCCCTTTATTTAAATATTTGCAAAAACGATTTCTCAGAAAGTTTTTTGATAGGAAACAGAAGAAGAGAAAACAGCAAAACAAGTGTTCATTCCCGGGGTGAAAGGTGACGTAGGACCACAAGGACCACCTGGATCAATTGGACCCCAGGGTTTTAAAGGAGACACCGGTGAACGAGGCGAAAAGGGGTTCAAGGGCGATAGGGGTCATCAGGTAAGTTATAACACAATATTGAATATTAAAATAAAAAGGTTCTCGAATCGCAACCACGATGAATGTTGGGAGACCATCTACTTGAAGGAGCCGTAGTGGTCTCAAGGAGTCCATGGATGGAGGCGGCTCAGGTTTGCTACAAGTGTTAATTCCAAAGTGTCCTTGTGGTCACCCACAAGGGCACTCTAGACCAATTGGACCCCAGGGTTTCAAAAGAGACACCGGTGAACAAGGCGAAAATGGGTTCAAAGGCGATAGGGGTCATCAGGTAAATTATATCACAATATTGAATATCATAATGGGTAAAGGTTCTCGAGTCGCAGCCACGATAAATGTTGGGAGACCATCAACTCAATGGACCCATGACATTGTAGTGTATGGAGGCCTATGTGTAGTAGTGGATGTCCACGTCCACGTGTAAGCTGATTATTAATCTTATTAAATAAGTATATACAAGTTTTAATTTATGTTTGGAAAAATCAAATATTTCTAAAATGTGGAAATTAATCGACTGCAAATCCGACCGCCAGGGTCACCAAGGCGTAAAAGGGCCAAGGGGAGAAAAAGGAGAACGTGGACTTGCAGGTGAAAATGGTTTACCAGGCGCTCCAGGGAACCACGGAAAATCTGGCGAACGGGGAGATAAAGGTACGTACTTGTTTATAACCTCTTAACTGGCGGGGACAATTTATTATCTTTAACCAGATTCACATATCTATATAAAAAAAACAGGGCCAACTAAGTATGGCATTCTTTCATTCAGTCAACAAATAACCACGTAGACTATAAATTAGCAAAAACGTTCCTTACTATGATCGTTTTACTGTTTTACAACCTTTCTAAGTGTATATTGACCTTTTCTGAGTGTACATTTATTCTATTTATAGAAATAGCGAAATAATTTTTGATTTGGATTTTTTCGATAAAGTTGTAGTGGTCTAGTTCCAATAAATTAATGCCATTAGAAACATTCAGAATTGGTCCAGGCATTATTATTATAATTTCCCACCTTTCCAGGTGAAACAGGAGACAGGGGTGCACCAGGTATAGCAGGATCGTCGGCAAGGCTATCTGATCTTCTTGATCCAAAAATGGATCCCTATGAAAGTAAGTACCTTCAAAACCAAAGAAGAGTCGTAGGATTTTTTTCACTCGCTGAGTGGCGTTTTTAACGAGACTACCAACTGACGTGGGTTATTGAAATTTTAGTAACTTTTTTGTCATTGCTTAACCCAATACAGAAGCCATTTTAAATCGAATTCGAAAAATGAAGGAGGCTCTATGTTCAGTTGCATATATTTTTTTGCTTTCGGCCGTGTACAAGACCGGAGTTTAGTAACCACCTGCGGTAAAAGAAAAAATCAGCTTTTTACGATACTAGTTACTAAACAAAGGGTTTTTTCCTTACACGATACTGGCTGACATAATTTATGTATGCTCGTCGATTTTTCCGTCAATTATGGACCGATTATGAAAATTATTTGACTATGAAATCTCGCAAAACTTAAAAACAGTGTTATATTAAGTGATTTGAAGTCAGTTATATGTATTTAAAACAATAAAATTATTTTTTGTGAGCGATACACTGGTTTAACCTAATTATTATGTTTTGTGATTACAGTAATAATTCTGTACAAATTTAATTTAATTTAACAAAAACAGTTTTCATTTTTCATTTATATTCTAATGCACTTTGCAACGTAAGGTTCTTATAAATTTTCCAGTTGATTTTATTTACTTTATATTTAGCTACATACAAAATTCAACCCTCATCCAAACAATTTACTGTTTATTTAGCCTTCTGTTCTAGTTCAGATATATCTATCTGAACTAGAACAGAAGGGTAAATAAACCTGCATAAATTTCAATACATAAGAAGTCATTCTGGTCACGTAAACCTAATAACGTAAGTAGATTCAATCCCTTAGCATTTTTGGTAGTATTGGGTGGTCTTTCTCAAAATTGAATATGTAACGCATCGATGCAAAGTTTTGTTTAACTTTCATCGTATTTATACTCAAATTGATGAGTTCTTCCAGTTTTCTCTCTATACGTCTCCCTTTAAAAACTGGATTTCAAAAAAATAGAAAAAAATCTCTCTCAACGTTTTTTCTGAATCTATTTTTGCCCCTTGAGATAATTTGCTGAAGGGGGAAAACTGGCATATTTTTTTGAATTCCATTTTCACCCTTTTAAATATTTTTATATATCTTTTTTTTTATTCCTGTTAGCCTGTTTTAACGAGGATTTTAGGGGAAAAGTGGAATAACCCAAATTGGAATAGTAGAGTCATGTTGAACGACGACGTTCTCCATGACCGATTCAGTGCAGCTGGCTGCTAATCGCTTTAGATTCGTGAGTGTATCACTCATACTAGCTGTTTTTTTATAAAGAATATTAAAAAATCAACCAATAAGCGAGAAATAGTATGAGTGTTATAGAATCACTAAAACACCTGAATCAACGGCTCGCTTGAATCGGTTAACAACTGAAATAAACCATCAATTTTGCCAGCTCTTACTCTTACGTTTGTGAATTAATAAAACTCATTCATAATGGATGTATGGATAATGATGTATATACATATATATATATCCCCTGGAAAACTACGTCGAGTCTTCTCGTCATCCATACCGCAAAGCTTGAAAACGAAAGTTTTCAATCAGTGCCTTCTTACCCGTCATGACCTACTAAGCTGAGAGGAGGACACTCACGATTGGGCTGGTCCATCAGTTTAAAGTCGCTCAGCGAGTGATGGAAAGAGCTATGCTCGGAGTCTCTCTGAAGGATAGGATTCGTAACAAATACATCCGAGAACCAAAGTTATCGACATAGCTCAAAAAATTAGCAAACTGAAGTGGCAGTGGGCCGGCCATATCTCGCGAAGAACTGATAACCGCTGGGGTAAACGAGTTCCTGAGTGGAGACCACGACTCGGCAAACGTTGTGTAGGACGCCCTCCGGCCAGGTGGGATGACGATCTGCGAAAGACTGCAGGCAGATGCTGGATGCGTCAAGCTGAAGACAGGGCGCTATGGCGCTCATTAGGGGAGGCCTATGTCCAGCTGTGGACTAATATAGGCAGATGATGATGATGATGATGATGAATGGATGTATGCGGGTTAACTACGTATCTTATTTACTACGATAGTTTTTGTAGATAAATCAAAAAATCGCAATCAGATAAATTTCTTATTTCTAGATGCACAGATTGTGGAAAAGCTGCGAGGGCATAAAGGCGATATTGGTTTGGATGGCGAAAAGGTTAGTTGGTTTATTTTATCCTTCGTGCTTCCAGCTAGTACTAGAACTATAACACTGAAAGGATCGAGCTTAAATTTTGCAAGTATGTAAAACTGAGTGCGAAACTAGTGGTCTCAGAACGATTTAACTTTTTGAACGATAATATTAAGAAAAAGTTAATTGCAATTATTCCACAAAGGACGAAATTATACTTATTGAATACTGTATTCGATAAATTACGACGGTTTCTTTGGCGTACTCTTCGTATTCTCTCAGTCCAAATTCGGCAATTTGGCACGAGGCTGTCGACTTACGGAATTCGAAACGAACTCGATGTTTCCAGGAGTTTTTGCTGTTCTTGGACGATCTTAATGGATATCGCCTAGTGTGTATAATATAACCAATGCCGCTTTCATTACTGAATCGGCGAAATATAGGTTGATGATATATTTTGTATTCATTGATGTTTTGTATTCATCACATTGAGCACTCAAATAATTGGAATAATACATGTCAAGCAGTACATTTAACTAAGCATAAATATACCCTCAATCTCTTCATTATTTCAAATCTCTGTATTGACCAAAATGTTTTATTGTAAGAAGTTTCTGTTTTAATGATGGCTTATGTTTTTAAGGAAGAGTGAAACCTGCTAGTACAAGTATTCTACACTTAAAAGGATGCTTCAAAATATCGTTTAAGATAATTATGCATTTTGTGAATATAATGCAACAAAAACCTTTGTATTTGTTGTATTTGATGCAAGCATGAAACTTTGTCAAGTTCCGGTATGTTGACGTATAAATAAAACTTCAGATGAAAGGAAACAAAATATTTATCAATAATTCCCATTCTTATTATCACAGATACATACATACATATGGGACATATGTTAGGGCCAAAAAGGCGACTAAGACGCGCTAATATTCGTTGGCGCGTCTTAGTAAGATATGATTTACCCAATGAGAATTAAGCATAGAGATTGCAATCCGGATTATCCAGACATTTATATTGATGAAATCTATATTATCCGTACAAGAAATTATGCCGATTTTCTAATCCTAAGCCTTCTATTTAAAATACATTTAAAGATGTAAACTAACATTGAATTTAAGAGAGGATATTGTCTTATACAATTAAAAGAACACTGACCGAAATATATATTTTTATATATGAAAGACATTTCATTAAAAGATAGATATCCTATCAATAAAATAAATCCTAATACTAGGATTGGAACCTCTTTGAAATTGATCCCTACCTATTGTTTTTTTTGTACAGGGTTTAAAAGGAGACCAAGGCTTGCTTGGTCCAATAGGACCACCTGGTAAAGATGGCCAACATGGCGAAAAGGGACGTCGAGGAGAGGATGGGCCAAAAGGAGATATTGGTCCGATAGGACCCAGGGGTCACAAGGGTTCACAGGGAGATCCTGGCCCACCAGGACTAGTTCCAGCTTCAGAAATAGCGCTTCTAAAGGTAGATAAGTTTAATTGTCAACAACATTTTTAGTGCTGCTAACCATATTTATTTAACGAATGTTAACTAAATTTTTTTTGGTAATTTATTTTTTGAACCATCTACAGATACCTAGACACAAATTAAAAATGAAATATAAACTTTAAACCGCTTGTGCTCAACTAATAACAGGCTGTTAAGTATGGATCAAACAATAATAAAATCTAGGAATTGACAAGTAAACTTGATATGCCAAATAGTTTTACCTTTTTTTTTGTGAACAGGGCTCAAAGGGAGATCGTGGTGTACCAGGATTAAGAGGGACTCGTGGTCCAAATGGGTATAAAGGGCAAAGAGGCACAACTGGGTCAACTGGGCCAAAAGGGAACCAGGGAGTTATGGGCCCGCCTGGTCCAGTGGTAAGTTTGATTATTTTGTCACTACGACCCGTGTCATGTATGCTTGCTCAACAATATAACTGTATAAGCCCTATGGCTTATACAGTTTTATCGTTACTCAAGCAATACCTGCACCGATCTATGCTTGAGTATCGCTTTTCTATAAAAGCGATACTCAAGCATAGATCGGTGATTCAGCTACGGAAGTGGATGGTGGAAATCACGCTATTGAAGGCCACTTGAGAAGTATAGATATCGAAACGAGTTCCCAAGCATAGTTTAAAAATTACTTTTACTCAAGCGTAGATCGAACTTTGTAATGCGGGACTTAGGGGGAAAACTAGAACCCCAAAAAAACGGTGAAGGGAAAGACTGGTATTCAAAAAAAGAAATCCAGTTTCCCCCTTAAGGAGGACTTGTCAAGGGGGGAAAACTGAAATAACCCTTAGTTACTCAGTAAAATAATTATCAGGTGAAACTCATAATGTGTCTGTTATATTTCAGGGACTCGAAGGACCAGCTGGTTATAATGGAACTGATGGTGAAAAAGGAGAAAAGGGAGAATGCGCGAAACCAATTGAATTTGAAATGGTTTGTGCCTACCTACTTTAGATTAATTACACTAATATTATTAATGCAAACGGTTGAAAGGATGTTTGTTACTTCTTCAAGCTAATAGGAGCCGCCTTCTACCGACCAGATTTAGATGAAATTGTGATTAAAAAATAGGCTACCTCATATTCCATAAACCAGTCCACGTGGGATATAAATAACCTCGAATGTTGTTTTATAGAAGCAACGCCCACGAAACCGCAAGGAGAAATATTTAAAAAAAAAAAAGTGCTTAAATTATTTTATTTGCCTCCTAAAATTGTTTTCTCCAACCCTAACATTATCGTTACAAATATTGATGGGTTTATTTTCTCTCTAACGATTTTATCTTACAGGTGAAAGGTGAAAAGGGAGATCGGGGTGAATCAGGCAACCCTGGGCAACCAGGAAAGTCCGGGCCTCCTGGCCCACCAGGCTCATCAGAAGCCAGGTCTGCTGGTCCCCCTGGCCCACCAGGACCACCTGGTCCACCTGGTATCTCGGTAACTGGACCGAAGGGAGAACCTGGCTTGTTCTTCACTACGACAACTTCAATTAACGGTAACGTATCAAAACCCCTTTTTTCTTCTTATATTGTTTGTTTCCATACCAAAGTTGCCTGGGAAAAATCACTCTCAGCGATAAGGCCGCCTCCGGTACTATATTTTTTATTATTTAGATATAAGACTTTCATGTATATTAATTAGTATTAGTACAATTAAGTGTTCATTCATTTATAAAATACTTAATGCTAGACGAGTAATGACAGACAATATCTGAAACAAGTTGTTAAGAGACGTCTCAAATGAGACGTTCCTATTAGAGTCAAGAGTCAGAGTCAAATCGTTTATTTCTTTAGACTTACAAAATAAGTACTTAGACAAGTCAAATGTTTACTATATAAACAGCTTGATAAATAGTTATTACTATCAAACAAGAAATAAATTGCAATTGACTCCAATTCACTTCAATTTTTTGTCCACTAGCGGAAGAAGTGAAAAAGAAACCACTAGCAAGTTTATCGCTTATCAACTAATACAATCTTAGGATAACTAAGTCTAACTGGTCTTACATACTATTGTCTGTGTGGAACTGGGCGACATCCGGCCAAGCATTAACATCATTGACGTAGTCATCTACGGAGTAATAGGCTTTCTTGATAAGTTTTCGTTTTATGTACCTACAGTTTAAATTTACGAATAGAGAGCTCAGTTGCTTCAGATGGAAGCTTATTATAGAATCTTACGCAATTGCCCACAAATGATTATATATAATTATATATAGATTACGAAATGTAAGGAACCTTTCGTAATCTATAATGATGGGATGTGTAATTTGTTTTATTCCTAATGTCACACCAAAAAGGGGAGGAGGAGATTATTTATCAGCATAAAAATCGTTTTAGACTAAACTGTCTGTACCTACTCTAAAATAATGTTAATCTGGTATAACTATGTACCTTTTGTGGATGAGTTTCTTTAAACCGAAGAAGCTTCTAGAGACCTGTGTTTATTATAGTAACGTGAACGTAACTCTCCTTTTTACATACAATTTGGTTCAGAAAACTAGGCAAATCCCATACTACCCATGGTGACGACACGATCACGTCTCGTTACTAACGTCAAACAGACTCACCCTTCTGGCCAAAACCCAGCCAGAAAGATCGAGAGCCCTCATAAGAATTTCAAAAATAGGTAAATAAAAATTAATTTTGTTAATGTTTCTGTTACAGATTTTGCTCATGAAAACGATGACTCATATACAACCAATACTATAATCTTCAGAAGTAGAACTGCACTCATAAAGGTACCTTTTTTTTGTTTATTCATAAATGTCATTTTTTGGGCGAATTGTACTTTTTTTCAAAAAACTAAAAATGACAATATTTTTTTCTTCAAAATAAAACAGAACAAAACCTTCTAACTACAAAAGAAACGGTAGCTACCCTGAAGGGGCCAAAAATTCTTCCCACCCTGTATATATTTTTGAAGCGGTGGATATGTTACTCACAAGTATTTTCGAGATAACCTACCCGGGTTACGTTTGTACGCTTAGCCTTTGCTCTACCAAGCTATTTATCACCATAATTGTTTCCTTATAGCGTACCTCAACCACCCCCTTGGGAACGTTGGCGTACATTCTTCAGGAGGATATATTGCTGATCAGGGCAAAAAGCGGTTGGCGGAACATTGAGGTGAGCTCTTAGATACTGTGATCTCACTAAACTGGATTAATAGGGTATATGCATGTGATTTCAAAATGGCTAAAAAAATGTATACGTATTCTCTATTGATAAAGAAACATATCTACATATTAGGTCCTTACATATGAAATTGGCGTTTTTCGTACTGGCCACTTTAATCACAAATTTCTCCTCTTTGGTAAGGAATTCCAAATTCAAATTTGTACAGCTATAGACTCTACTAGTATTTGTGCTTCGATGATCGTCATCCATTTGTTTTTTTTCTTCTGTTTTTTTCTGTTTGCGTCACTCATTTTACAAAATGGAAAACTTAAAATATCGCATTATTTACGAGTACGAGTTCCGCCGTGGCACTAGTGCTGCGGAAACAACTCGAAGGGTGAATGATGTGTATGGCGGTCGTGTTGCAAAAGAAAACACAGTTCGTTTTTGGTTCCAACGTTTTCGTTCTGGAAATTTCGACCTGCAGAACAAGCCCCGTGGACGGCCTGAGACTCAAGTTGATAATGAAGAGTTGAAGGCTATTGTGGAAGCGGATCCATCGCAAACCACGTCCGAGTTAGCTGCAGGCTGCGATGTTAGTGATAAAACTGTTTTAATTCACTTGAAGCAAATTGGGAAGATTAAAAAGCTTGAAAGTTGGGTACCTCACGAATTGACTGAAGCAAACCGGCAAACGCGCGTCGACTGCTGCGTTACATTACTAAACCGGCACAATAATGAAGGTATTTTAAACCGAATCATTACCTGTGATGAAAAAAGGGTTCTTTACGATAATCGGAAGCGCTCAGCGCAATGGTTGGATCCTGGCCAGCCAGCCAAATCCTGCCCCAAGTGAAAATTAACCCCAAACAAGTTACTTGTAAGCGTTTGGTGGACTAGTGCCGGTATTGTTCATTACAGTTTTCTCAAATCTGGCCAGACTATTACGGCTGATGTCTATTGTCAGCAATTGCAAACCATGATGGAGAAGCTAGCGGCTAAACAACCTAGGCTGGTCAATCGCTCCACGCCACTGCTGCTTCACGACAACGCTAGACCACACACTGCGCAACAGACGGCTACTAAATTAGAAGAGCTTCAATTGGAAAGTCTAAGACATCCTCCGTACTCCCCGGACCTTGCTCCAACAGATTACCATTTTTTTCGAAATTTGGATAACTTCTTGCAAGGGAAAAAATTCAACTCCGATGGGGCAGTCCAAATCGCCTTCAAAGATTTTATTGATTCCCGTCCGACTGGTTTTTTTAGTAAAGGGATCAATGAACTACCTATAAGATGGCAAAAGTGCATAGAAAATAATGGTTCATACTTTGATTAATTAAATATATTATATTAACAAATATTCGACTTTTTGTTCCTCCCATACAAAACGCCAATTTCATATGTAAGGACCTAATATTTATTTTAGCATTTTGAGATGTTTTTATTGTAGAATTTTACCATTGAAAATTTGATATTTTAAATCTCAATCGCAAAATATCAAAACGCTACGTCATTGGCAAGAGCGGACGTGACACACTGTTCACGTTTCTTCTTTTTTTATATTTGGCGCTGCATCATGATTTGACACTATTCTGCCCACTTCAAATTTCGTATTGCCGGTTATTTTCAGATTTTTCAGAAAACCTCTTTCCTGAGATGATCACTACTGAGGTCGTCACAAAAGGTTTTAATCGAGTGTGAACGTCGACGTCAAATAAACATGGCGCCAATATGGCAGCGTTTTTATCACCCGAAAATGATTGTAGTTTTGATTTGGTTTTTTTACCTTGTTATTGCGAAATTCAGTGAGCGTCTTATCATTTTTCGGTTAAATAATGACCTAAACAATCGATTAGAACAATAAAAAAAAATCGATGCATATACCCTATTCATCATCATCAGCCTATATTAGTCCACTGCTGGACAAAGGCCTCCCCTAATGAGCGCCATAGCGCCCTGTCTTATATACCCTATTACCTACCTTTAACTCTAACTAAACTCAAAAACAAATTTATTCTTTGCTAATTCCAGATGGGTTACTTATTTCCTGTGAGAGACACGACATCACATCCAAGACCGTACCAAATCGTCTCGACGACAAGTACTAGTACTAGTACGACCAGTCCGCCGAGTAGACATCACAATGTACAAGGTTCTGTAAGTAAAATAAAAAAAATTACTTTAAGGCGCATACACGAGTGAAAGTGGCGCCGCCACTGATTTTATCTTATTACGTTTAACAAAGGAAATTTTAAAAATCCATTGTACAGTTTGTGGTATATATTATAAGCTGTTTATTAATGCCTCTGTAACAGTTTTATTTTGAAAAGCTTAGGCAGAGATACGAAGTTGCCCTTTTTGGCCACCAAACTTTATTTTCGCATCTTTTCCTAAACTATACAAGATAAAACTATTACACAGGTATTAAAACTTAGCTTATAATCGATACCACAAACTGTACGATGGATTTTTTAAATATGTATATCAATAAAAATAATCAATAAGCGAGTCCTTACCTTATAAATAAATAATTAGACTCCACTCCGTCCACTGCTGGACGCAGGCCTCCCCCTGATGAGCGCCTTTATTGGCTGTTATTTGATGGGGGGATTACCCTATGGGCATTAGCCCATAATCCCTACGCTGGGCATGCGGGTTGGAGATCGCAGTTTGGCGATAGAATTGTTCTGATGGAGGCGCTGCTGCCCGCTCCCGGTAGATAACCCATAGTCGCTTCTTACGACACCCGCGGGAAAAGTTTGGGTGATGCAAATTCTATGCCGTACGGCATTTATTTATTATCTTACTCATCCTCTTGATTACAGATTCGAATAGCAGCACTAAACGACCCATATACCGGGAAGATTAATTCGCGAGACAGAAGTGGCCATACCGCAGCAAACTACGAATGTTACCAGCAGTCATCTCGGGCTGGTTATGGAGGGAACTTCCAAGCTTTCTTGCCAACTCGGTGTGTTCCTTGACGATTTTATATTAACCCCCTTATTCGTAATAGTCCGCTAACAGAGCTTAGCAGCTGTTAGCGGAGCTAAAAATTCTTTACTTTCATAATATCCACAGCCAAAGAGTGAAATGAACTTCCTGCGTCTGTCTTCCCATTAGATTACATCCGTAGCATTTCAGAAATTCTGAAAGTGGTCCGTGACTGTACATAGTTTAAAAACCACTGATCTACATTGATTTAAAAAGGGAAGATAGTTTACGTTCTCCCAGCGCTTACTCAAAAATTGGCATGTGTTACATTACAACTACACGCAAACACATACGCTCACAGTTATATTTCCAGTCCTGTGCAATACAAAGAAAAACAAAGACGGAAAGACGTATCTAGGACCGAAGTGAGACACTGAGACAACAATATTTCACGCGAATCACGACCGCCCGCGCCGCCGGTCAGACGGTGACTGATGTGGGAGAACACAATTTTACACAATTTGAGGTTGCCACTTTCGAGCAACCAGTGCCTCATCTTCGTTTTTAATAAATCAATGCTGATCTATATCGTATCTATCTAGCATATAGAATATTAGTAAACCGCCCATACTTCACTTTGTTGGCGCGTCCTTTTATACCTAATTTACATTACTTGTTGGTTTGAGATCCTTCCTTCAATAAATATAGCTTACATATCAATAAATATATCCGACGTTCCTATCCATACTAGGTTGTCTGGCAGGGATTGCTCTTAGACACACTTAGGTTATAATTATTTAATTTGTAAATTATTTCTTAGCTTTAATTGTGTAATAAAAGTATTTTCTATTTATCTATCTATCTTACAATTACAACAGAAACTCGACGCCAAGTAAGTGAGTTTTTGTTGTTTGTGTCGTAGTTTGTTTAATAACATTCTTCATAGACGATGGACACGGTATAGGTATGCAGTGTATGAACTATGAAGAATATCTATCAGTTATCTAGTACGCACAACACAAGCTCTGCATAACTTGGGGCTAAGTAATGCCGTGAGAATTTCTGTTTTTTTTTATGTTTCTATTTTTTTTTTATAATTTATGTTTTTTTTATATTTCCAGGATTCAAAACGCTAAATCAATAGTAAGCCGCAGAGAACGGCACCTTCCAGTTAGAAACTTGCATGGAGAGCTGATGTTTCCTTCGTGGAACAGTCTCTTTGATGGCTCGGGCGCGGTTCCTAAAGTGCAGAATATCTACAGCTTCGACAACAAAAATGTTATGATTGATTCTCATTGGTAAGTTGCTACAAGGAATATTTTTTTTACATTGGGTGTCATTTTTGACATTGAGTGTCATCTTGATAAATTCCGTCCTATTTTAGGAACCACGCGCACTAGGCAGCCTGGTTGCGCAGCCAGGCTGCGGCAGTCAGAATATTTGCGCAGCCAGTTATAGCAGCCTTTCAATTTTCCGGATCAATTTCTCTGTATCAAAAGTAATCTTAAACTAGTGTGCGGAAACTGACCGGAGCCGCATACATTCGCCTACACACGTTCTGGCTGCGCGCAGCCAGCCGATTGCCGTGCAAACAGGCGTGTTGTATTGGCTGCCGCAGCCGGGAATTCGTGGTTGCCTAGTGCGCGGGCTCCTATACAACGTCATATGTTTTACTGGCTGCTGCAGCCTGGATGCGCAGCCAGGCTGCCTAGTGCTCGGGGTCCCTCATTTGTTGTGTACTTTTGATAAATTCTATCATTTTTGAGATGTGTTACTGTTGTTGCCGAAGGCCGTGTCCGGAGTCCGGGGACAGCGGGAAATCTTTTTTTAATTAAAAATACTTGCCGCTGTCCCAGTACTCAAGCATTAAACTGTAAACTATTGTCAAGAAACAAAATAATAATTGATAAAATGTATGTACTTACTATGAATATGTAATGTATGTTGTCTTTATTGCTTTTCTTTGGTTTCATTCTCTCAGGGCGACAACTGGGACATCAAAAACGTTGAGGAGGAAAAATGGAATTTACAAGGGTCAATTCCGATTTTCCTCTTTGAGAAGATTGTTCCAAGGGGGAAAACAGGATTAAATATTTTAAAATTCCAGCCAACCGGTGCTGCGCTAAATATTGTAAATCTTGAGTGGAAACCGTGACTCGGCAAACGAAGTATAGGATGCCCTCCAGCCAGATGGAATGACAATTTGCGAAAGATGGCAGGCAGATGCTGGATGCAGCAAGCTGAAGACATGGCGCTCATTAGGCCTTTGTCCAGCTGTGGGCTAATTAGTATAGGCTGATGGTGGGCGCTTTGGCGCTCATTAGAGGAGGCATATATCCATCTGTGGACGTATTAGTTGGGCTAGTGTTTATTTATTTGGATAATGTTTATTTTTTTTTATTTTCAGGCCCAGAAAAGAGATATGGCATGGAAGTTCACCACAAGGGATCCGTCAGACAGATTCTTACTGCCAAGAATGGAATGACGAGAGTTCTGCCAGTGTCGGAATGGCATCGTCGCTTCGATATGGTAGAATGTTGAGTCAGGAAAGGTTAGCTTCAAACTCTTTTGGTCAATCCTCACAGCTGTCTACGCGTGCACTTTTAAGTAAAAAGTAAAGTAAAAAGGCGTTTATTTTGCAACCATTACATTAGTAATTAAGACATACAAAATACATGGGTACACAAGATAAAGATTACAAAATAAGCCAATTCTCAGCAAATGCTATGGCAGGATGTGTCTTGAGTGTACTTTTTCACTCGTTACCCGTGGTCCCGGCGGGGTGGGTCGACCCACTATCGGGTCCATGGGTGTTTTTAATCGCCCGTGGTTCCATGGCATTAGAGATTGTTCTCGAACTTCTCTTTCATATAGACATACATTAAATCCATTAGTTACATACAATTAAGATTACTGATTCATATTGCAAATAAAAAAAATCCTTCCAAAAGATATTTATTTTCTATTTTTTTTTATTAGGATGGTTTTTTTTTTAGTAAGTTGATACCAAGTAAGAAAGTGCTTAATCATTTATAAAATTTTTGTTTCTTTTTGTTTCAGGGTTCCGTGTGACCATAAACTAATTGTTTTATGTGTAGAAGTTTCGTCAGCACAGCGAAGACGTAAAAGGCATGATCCGTACGTAAAAAACACAATACTTAATGCTAACAAAAATGTATTTTATAAAGTTCCACTTGCAAAACAATCTTTAAATATCTCTACCTCAACCTCAACCGCCTGTATTGGTCCACTGCTGGACGCAGGCCTCCCCCTGATAAGCACCTTATTGGCGTTTCTCATATAGGATAATGCTTATAATCCCCACGCTGGGCATGTGGGTTGGGGATCGCAGTTTGGTGGTATAATTGTTCTGCAGGAGGCGCTGCTGCACGCCCCCCGTCGGATATCCCTTTAATCGCCTCATACGACACCCGCGGGAAGAGTTGGGGTGGTGCAAATTCGAAGCAGCACCACACAGCTAAAGCTAATCTAAGCTTCGTTTAGATATCTTATATTGATTAACTTTGACGTTTTTGTATTGTTTGACAACTCGCTAATCATATAATTAAGCAAGTTAATTTATCGTTATGCAAGGAGAGCTTAGTGTTCCTATTTTCATATTTTATTTTTCTTTTGTTTTAGAAATAGAAACTATGGTCATCGCGTGAGTCGAAACGAAATTGGAGTATAGTCAGTGAATTATAAAACAGAGACAATTATTTATTTATAGTGAGAGAATGGTGTCTATTCAGATATCGCCATAACTAAACTAAACGGTTTTTTTAACATAAGAAAAAGGTTGCACCCGGATAATACAAATTAAAATGACAAAAAATCGCTCCGGCTTCTAAAACTACAATTAAAAAACTAGTGTACCTATAATTTTTTACCGACTGAGAATCGGAGAAAATGTCTATGATCTTCAGAAGTGTTTGGCTCTATTGATTTTGATAATTCTTTTGTTTTGGTTAGAAAACGATCCAAAACCTTATTTTCAAAGCAAAACTGTGTAAATTGATAGTAATTTGTAATTGTAATTAATAATTTGTAGTCAAGCTTAGTTTTAGCAATGATACATAAAAAAATGTTACTTTACGTACAAAAGATTATAGGTAGGTACGTAAATTTCAGTGACACTCAATATTATGTCATAGACAAATATGTTTATTGCTCGATAGATGGCCAAATATTAATTTGGTTCACAAACCAAAGGCTTGTTAAGTTATTTGTAATTTTTTTCCAGTGTTTATCATGTACGTGAGTTATCACTAACATTTTAGAATACCAATAATGAATACCTCAGTCTTATTACATCGATATAAGTAATCTAAGTTATTTAATAACAGTTTTTAACCCATAAGTACTCGCGTGGGTCAGATTGACCCAAAGGCTGTAAAAACGTTCATCATTTTTGTTTTATAATTAATTCATAGAATATATTTATGAAAGAATCACAATAACTGCATTTTTTTATCGTTTGTAACTATATTATTTTGTAATGTTGTATACTCCTTCTCAACACTTGACAAATTAATTAGTAATTAGTTGGTTTTGTTTAATTAAAATAGGATAAGTAGGTTAGATAATTATTGTTCAGTGTCATATTTTTTTTAACCTTGTATAAATTATATTAATAAGAAATCATTCAGCTTGTACACAGGTAGTATCTAAACGATTATCCAGATTAACAAGTATTATTATTTATTGTAATAATTAGTGCCTTGATAAACCGACATCAAGCGCAGGACATATTAAAATAAAGGTTTTGTAGCAAGTTTTTTTTTTGATATCTATACAAATATCCTAGAAAGAAAATGAATAAACGCCATTGCCTTACCCTAAAGCTTAACAGCCTGTATCGGTCCACTGCTGGACGCAGGCCTGCCCCTGATAAACGCCTTATTGGCGTATACCTCATGGGGGGTGTTGCCCATAATCCCCACGCTGGGCATGCGGGTTGGGGATCGCAATTTGGTGGAAGATTTGTTCTGCAGGCGGTGCTGCTGCCCGTCCCCAGTAGTATCCCTTAGTCGCCTCTTACGATACCCACGGGAAGAATTGAGTGGTGCAAATTCTAAGCCAGCACCACACAGACGCCATTAGGTAGGTACTAAATATATATAAGAAATGCCCGAAAAGCCTAAATTCCTTTAAAGGAATAGCTTTGCAGAATTAAGAAGAGTTAGGTAAGTAAGGTATGAATATCTCGAAACTAGCTTTCTAGTTTTGGGCATATTCAGCAGTGCACACGACTCCTATGCCTTGGAAGGTAGTTTTTTTATTCTGTTATTTTACATAAGGACTTTATTCTCTTAGCAAATATACAAGTTCCGCTACTCAATCACAAACATAACCCTTCATCCACAGCCTGTACCTATCGGTCCACTGCTGGACGCAGGCCTCTCCCTGATAAACGCCTTTCTAGTGTTTAACTCATGGGGGGGTAATGCCCATATTCCCCACGCTGGGCATGCGGGTTGGGGATAGCAGTTTGGTGGAAGATTTGTTCTGCAGGGGGCGCTGCTGCCCGCCCCCCAGAAGATATCCCTTAGTCGCCTCTTACGACACCCACGGGAAGAATTGGGGTGGTGCAAATTCTATGCCACCGGCACCACACGGCATGACATAACATAACCCTTACCTTATCTAAAAGAAGTGTTTTTTGTGTTTTTTTTTTTTCATTTTATCAGTAGAGTTACTAATGAGTATAGGCTATGTGCATCAGTTAGGTTATTACAAGTTATTGAACACGTTTTTCTTTACGATAAATAGACCTTCGTTTGACCGCAATCTCACCTGATGGAAAGCGAAGATGCGGCCAACGGTGTATCACGAAGGTCTAGAAGATACCTATTCACCCTTGACGTATTTTTTTTTGTCGATTAAACAGAAAATTATGAAGATTAGCGAGTTAAAGTTCTGCGTGACGTCACACCTGGCGACAGTTTTTAGCGAGGCGTCAATAACCTCCACTCCCAAACCTTGACGCGCTATATTTTTGTATATTTTTTGTTTGATTCTCAAAGGAAAAAAATACTTGTCCGATATCTTCTGATAATCTAAATAGAACTAAACAGATATACTAAATAATGACAGACTTAATAGAATAATATATTTTTACCCAGGACAAAAGTTCATGCTATGTGATTACATAATGTGATTGCACAATAAAAAGCAATACATAATAACAGTTAGTTTATTGACAAAAACACTAATTTTATCTACTCATTGAGTGCGTCGGAATTTTGTTGACACACACATTCAAAGAAAATGCCACAGTTTTTAGGCGTAAGGGCGTATCTAACGATTTAAATTTTTGGTTCCAATTGTATTATCCATCCAAGTAATTAAGCTTTTAGCATCTACTCAATAGTCATCCAATAGTTCCACATCTCATTTGGCGAGCTAGCAAGCCAGTTATAGCCCAACTCAAGAAAGCTATTAACCAATAGAGAGCCGTAACCGCAGCACTTCAGATGCACAGACTGCTCAGCACGTACGTTACTGCCACATTACTATAATCTTATTCGGAAATTAGGTCTCCAATAGGTACGGTCACAACGGTTCGAGGTTGTCTGTTGTCAGCGAATGTTATTTTTTCATAGAAAAGAAACCATTTTTGTACCAATTTTTTATTGAAGATCAATAAAGTTTATGAATAATAGATTACCCTATCACAATAAGAAGATCAATAACTTGCAGAATATGATATATTTATAAGTGACATAGCTGTCGAGGCGTAACAATAGAACTCCCTAAAACGGTCTGTAGATGTTGTAAACATCATACCACGTTCTGCAAATTGACAAAACTCAAAAACGTTCTGCAAGTTATTGCTCTATAATAAGTGTAAGGTAATCTATTATCTTATATTTATTTTTGTTCTTCAACAAAAAATGGTATAAAAATGGTTTTCCTTTCTATGAAAAATATCATTCTTTAACTCTAAGAGGTGATTACGAGGACCCATCAAAGGGAAAAGCAGCAACTTCCTGTTGTGTATTTTCAAAATCTGTACTGTGATCACCAAACCGCCTGCCAAGCGTGGAGATCAGGGGAAAAACCCTTGCTTGGGGAGGCATTTTTGCCTGACTTTGCTAGGCGATATAACGTCTGTCAAACATAAGACCTCTTATTAACACTTTCAAAACCCTACTAGTTTCATATCTGCCTACTCTTACCCCGCGCACCACTTTGCTAGGCAGATTACGAGATAGTAACTTCGTATTGAGTCTGTCTGCAGAAGCTGAGCTCATTTGCAATGAAAGCGGTCGCAATGAGCGCCGTAATACGACTTGGTAGTTAGAATGCAGCTTGCAATAACCGACGCTGCCTCAGACGTTTTGCGGCTCTTCTTTTTAGGGTGATTTGACCGGCAAATATAGTTATTCTGTGCTACGTAAGTTTCAGCTCTTTCTTTCTTGCGGTTCTATGACCTACTTTTTTATTTTGAGGTTGATTAAATTTAAGAAAATAGAACGAGGCAAGACAAAGACTAGGTAACTAGGTACTAATAATTAGACGAAGACTAGGTAACTACTAATAATTAGGTTTGTCTGTTGCTCGATAAATGCATCATCACACTTCACACTAATATTATAAATGCGAAAGTTTGTATGGATGTATGGATGTATGGATGTTTGTTACTTCTTCACGCCAAAACTACTGAACGGATCTGGCTGAAATTTAAAATAGACATAGTCCTAGGTCTGGAATAAAACATAGGCTACTTTTTATCCCATAGATCAGTTCCCGTGGGATGAAAATCATCTTTTAACGTTTCCATAGGAACAACGCGTGCGAAGCCGCAGGGCGCAGCTAGATAAAATCTAGATAAAGAAACCCGCTAAAGATACTCACTATTAATAGGTTAGTTTGTTAGTAGGTTTTGCTGGAAGAAAACTCTTTATCAGGGTTAAGCTCGCCTTTGTACCTACATATCTTTTGAAATAAGTTCATACTATGTATGATTTGTGTAAAATAATAGAGGTACTGCTTAACTTTAAGTAATTATTACAAAATATGTAAGTTGTGCCCAACTGTCAAATAAAACATCAAAGCAGAATTTCCTATTTGTACAAACAAACAGTACCTCTATGTTGTCAAAATAAAAATTCGTTTCGATTGTCTCAACTTCTATAGTATTCTTCCCAATTTGCAAAACTTTTCGCTTTTAAACTGCAATTTTATGCAGGACTGGCCACAATAACTCTCACCCTAACAAATTCACTTTTTAAGAAAGGTTTTACCCAGAGCTAGGAAGTGCAAGTCCAACAAATCTTTTTAGTTTCCAACCACATTATAAATTTTGCGTGTCTGCGCTGTAAATAGAAGTAAAATGCTTGAGCATTTGTGAGGATTTAAAATGTACAATGTGAATGTTTGTCAGACTAATTTTCTCAGACATATTATAGTATTATTTTGTACAGCATTTCTTGGTACAAAAAATATATGTCCAATATAATATACATAATATATTCTGATTATCTGACTGACTAAATAGAATAATATTTTTGAAGTGAGAACTTTTTTTTTTGCGTTGTGCATTATTTTTGGCATGGGTAATAAATGTTTAACTCACATCAGGGTCACGTGATGCTGATCTAACATGTTAGATCAGCCTCACGTGACCGTGGTGACATAACACGCTTGCATTACTATAATTTTAACTTGGTACTACATTGTAAGCTAGAATCCTACTTAGATGAGCTTTCAAAAAATCAAAGTTAAAGCCACCTGTGTAAATAGTTCACTAAGTTGAAAGAAGATGTCAACACAAAACCCTCGCGGTGACCCTTCATAGTAGTAGTATAGGAAGTTAACTGACATTTTTATTATTATTTTAGGCCCTTTTACAGCCAATCATTTATAATTTATAATTAGATGTTATGTATTTATGAAAAATTACCGTCTGTCTGTTTTTATATTTTATTCTATATATCACTCTCTCCTGCGTAAAATCCCCTATGGTGTTTCTATATTTTGTTTGTTTTGTATTCTTACAATAAAATAATTATTATTTATTATGTTTAAAATTAGATTATAACGATATCAAGTGTATATATGAATGTACCTATGGTGGAATAAATGAAATGAAATGAAAAAAGTAGAGAAGTGTCGCCGCAATATAACTAACAGATGGCGCCGTTCAAAGTATTTAATATCGCAAATAACAATATTGCCACTTATTATTACTTCTGCCGGCACTCCCGGAATGCAACTTGTTGTTTTTTTTACCCAGGATACATTGAAACCATATTGAAAGTACGTATTATAACTTCCATAAAGCGCAATAACGAAAGAGATACACAATACAATATTGGCAGTGACTTGCACAGGATCTCGAATACGTCTCGATCGGCTACATTAGTAAGCCGAAGATTTGGCTGCGATCCAGGCGGCAATCTAAGCGCCATGCATTGTGCCTTGGCATAGCGAGGAAGAGATGGCTGGGTCAATTAAAAATATCTATATCTATGTATCTACAGCATATACGGTCCACTCTGATAACCACCTTATTGGCCATTGTAACATGGGAATAATGCCCATAATCGAGACCATAATTTGATTAGATGTTAGATTTTAACAATTAGAATAGAATAGCAATAATATAATATATTAATGTATAAGAACATTTAGATTTAAAAATAACATTTGCTTTGTTTCTTATTAACTGCAATCTGTAACGTTTGTTCTGGAAGAGCGAGACCCTCTAACACAAGTTTTTTATACTTAAATGAGGGTCTTAACTATAGAATTACTGATTGTAATATTGTTATGAAATAAATATTATTATTATTATTACAATGGCTGGGCTGGGCATGCGGGTTGGGGATCGCAGTTTAAAGGTAAAATTATTCTGCAGGAGGTGCTGCTGTAGTCCCCGGTGGACATCCCTTAGTCGCTTCTTACGAGACCCACAGGAAGAGTTGACAACCGCTCCATATGCACAACAAATCTACCACCGAACTGGATTCCCAACCCACATGGCCAGCGTGGGGATTATGGGCATTACCACACAATGAGATAAACGCCAATAAGGCGCTTATCAAGAGGAGCCTTACGTCCAGCAGAGGACCAATACAGGCTGTTGAGGTTGAGGTATACATGCATCATAAGGGTAAAATAGAATTAACCCCCTTATTCATAATAGTCTGCTAACTTACTGCTAAATCTCGCTCTGTCTTCTTCTATTGACTTATGTCAGACTGAGAAATAACACTACTTAGCAGCTGTTTTATGTAATTAGACTGTTATGAATAAGGTGGTAAGAGTGCAAGCTTTTATCTTCAGACTGTGTTTCAGTATTATTGCAGTAGAAAACATAAATATAAAGTTGGTAACTGTCTTGGCAGATAATGTATAGGGTGCTAAGTTCTTGGCTTCCTTTAAGTAACTGCGATCTCGATTAACTACTGTAAAGTGGTTTGTAGTTTGAGAAGTCTTATGGAACTTGATAATAAAAAGATAAGCGCATTGATGTAAGGAGGCGCTTTATCGCTTTTTTACCTCTTTGCATATAGGTATATGCAACAGAGATTGATAGAGTCTGCGCATTTGCTCTCCTTGGTGTCTAAACTCTTTGTGGCTCTCCGGGTTTAAAAAAAAAACGACACGTGACACGAGAGCTGGTGAGTATCTGGTCAGACAACTAAAACAAATATTTATTTATATATTTAAAGAACACAAACATTATATATATTATGTCTATATCTAACACAATCTTAATGGTAATTATTATTTTGTAGATGAACCTTATTTATTAGTAGGTACTGATAAGTCAAAATTGCACGACCTTACTTCGGAAATTGTTAAAATGTTATAAGCACTCCACATAACGTAAAAAAGCCAACTTCTCAACAAAATCTAGTCTCATTAAGTAACCACTATTGGGCAAATGTCAGTCCTCCTTTTTAAAAAAAGCCTTTTACACAATGATAAAGTACCTACCATGGAATATAAATAAATATGCATTTGTCTTTTGTCAGTACGTTTTGACAGATAATGAAATGTTGACTTCTGGTTATGAATAACCGCGCAGTGACTATGAAAGTGTTAATCCAAACTCTACAACATTTATTTTGAGCATAACTAAAATAATTTCATGGAACTAACAATATTGAGGGAAACTTTTCTCATTATTTATTAATATCAAGAGCCGGACCAACGCTAAGGCGAAGTCTACATTAAACTGCTGCCCAAAAGTTTTTTAATAACGACAGATTTGTACATGTCCCTCTAATAACCGGGGTGTTCCCGAACAGAGTAAAATTTCAAAAGTATACTTAATTTAACTTATTTTCATAAAAATCGTGAAGGATTTTGTCATTTTAGGGCTTATGCTAACGTAATAAAACCTACATAAAATGACTCGATTAACGTCTTGATACTATATAAAAACCTTATAAGAAATAAAAACCAATCATAGGGCTATTGCTATCATGTCGTTTTATGTAGGTTAGGTATGTATAATATTATTCCCAAACATACATGATTGGTTTTTATATGGTATCGACACGTCAATCGAGTGATTTTTGTATGAGATTTGGTACAGCGACTCCATGTGCGGTCACAGAAATACACAAATGCCATACAAAATTGGAACGTCTCGATGTCTTTTCGATAAAAACTATCGAGGAACTAAAGTCAGAGATCCAATCGTAAGTGAAAAAATGCAGGCACCATATTATGTAAAGAAAATAAATTATTGCCTTGAATCAAAATTAAATTTGTAAATTTAAGATATTGATTTAATGTTACCTTGTTAGATACAATGTTAGCCTGTTAGCTACAAAACCGTTGTAACGTTAATTAATGTACAAACTAAGTTTGAAACATTAGCACGTGAATAAGTTTCTGGTCTGATCAAAACTTCTAAGCAACATCCAACACATAGACTTTGTGAACAGTAAAAACACTTTTGGTATTATGGGCTTCGTTCTAATTTAGAAGGAAAGAAGTTTTATGATTTGGCACTTTCTATTTTTGACTTTATTTAACAAGATGCAAATGCAAAGCTCTTTGATCCTACGATTCGACGACGCCCTCAGTGGCGCAGCGGAATAAAGTCAGACATGCAACGGGCGAGCTTTCGGGTACAATTCGCGCCTGGGGACAAATCTGTGTACAATCAGGAGATATTTGTTCCAGAGGCTCTTTGTATATTATAAGTACAATATTTCTATGTTTGTTAACTAACACAAAATCAAGCAAGCAGAGCTTGTGTTATGTACCTTAACAAAAGCTCGAATTTGAATCTGTGTGGATTATCCAGGGCTATTTATTTATTTATTTTGGTCAAAATGTTCCGGAAATATATAAAGTAGGATTTATATAGGGTTACAGGAAAAATCGTGCTAGATCCGTTGAGGGCGTGGAGTACCCATCATTTCTGACTTATTTCACTATGAAACACCCTACCCTAAACTAAACCCTTTTCGCCTTTAATTTTTTTTATGAAAAATTTGCAATTTTTAGGCTTCAAAATTTAATTTTGTTTTTTTTTGTATAACTTCAAAGTAACACCTATATCACAAAGTAACGGAAGGTGTCCCTCAAGCTAAAGACAGCAATTAGTACAACAAAGTTAACAACGTTTAGTTCAACTAAGCGTGCCATCGCTGAGACATAATAAAATGGGAGGGTTTTGTCCGGTTAGAGGACACCGTCGACTAAAGCTATAATAATAATAATAAGCCTTTTCTTTCAAATCTTAATGAACATTTGATTCTGTGAGTTAGATAAGAATGAATAGAGAATATTAATTAGTAGGTATGTCACTTGTTCATGCATTATTTGTAATTTAGGTATGTATAAAATTAATAGTTTTCTTAAAAGTTAACACTTTCACTTTGTATTATGATTTGGGCACCCATTCTCGGGTGAAGGCCTCCTCCATCCATCTTCACAGAGTCCAGGGGGGTTATGCTCTTTGACCAATTCAACGTCTTACACGGATACGACAAGATATCGGCGGGGAATGGGAGAAAACCAATACGGTTTTGTCCCATTCCCCGCCGATATCTTGACGTATCTGTGTAAGACGTTGAATTAATCATAGAGGATAACCCCACTGTCAGGTCTGCAGCGTGTCGCGTCACGTGATGCCGGCCACGTCCTCGATGTCATCTCTCCAGCGCTGACGGGGGCGGCCGCGCGCTACTAAAGCTATACACTCATTATAAACTTGCTGATTGTCATGGGGCAAGTAGTTTAGGAGCAATACTAAATTACTTACCCAGGTAGTATTTCAGAGCAAATTACCTGCAACATTTGTTTGTAAGTTCCTTGTTTTCGACAACATGTTAGACCAAAAGGCTCGTTGTTTGTATCTGTTTGTAAAGAAACATCGAGCGCCATGTTCGAAGTGAGGTTTAAGTAAGTTTAAAAACAGCGAATGCTTGATGTTCTGTTATATTTACTAGAGCATTTTCTCTAATCTATACACTTTCCGTTATTTTATTTATTGCTATTTTTATTTTCGAATCTTAGGAAAACCTACAGCTAGAACAAAATATAAAATAATAATAAAAACAACCTGTACCTACGGGATATTTATTATATACATAGACATTATTATATACATCATGTTTGTCTGGCAGCCAAAAGCTCAAAAAATTAACCATCTTCCCGTCACATCGTCATCGAATCCAAAAAATATCTGAAATTCGTTCGACCACAATAATTTAAGCAATGTAAGACGTTGCGATGTCACTTTATTTTTCAGAACAGAACAAGAACAGAATCAGTCAATAACTTTGCAGAACTCAATAGCTAACCTTACGTTTAGATACTGCGTACAGCGACTGCAGACAACTGCAGGCGACGATTGCGTCGCTGGTAGTCGAGCCTTGCAGTCGTCGACTTGCCGTCCGTGTATTTGACACGTGCAGTCCGTGTATCTGTGTGGGCTTAGAATTTGCACCACCCTAACTCTTCCCGCGGTTACCGAGCCGCCTAAGGGGTAACCACAAGGGGCGGGCAGATAAACGCCAATAAGCCGCTTATAAGGGGCCTAATTCCACTATTTTTTAAACAAAATGCCATAATGGCGCACTGCGATTAAGATAGAGATTTACCTAGTCGTAAATTTATTTGGTATTCCAATACCATAAGATTACAATCTCTATGACTTATAATATCGTGTCAATAATGTGGTGGGGCATATAATCATAATCGTAACTGTCATAGATATGGCATAAACAAAAAAATATCGTGTTAGTAGAATACCAAAAGGAGTCAATGGCGGTGATTGTAACGCGATAATGAAGCGATAATATTGTCATAGTGAAGCGATTGTGTTAGTGGAATCAGGCCCCAGGTGGAGGCCTGCGTCCAGCTGTGGACAAATACAGGCTGTTGTGGTTAGGGTTGTGGTTGAGTCCGTGCTTAGCGCTTTAGCTGACAGTGTCAAAGTGTGCTATCGCCACGGTATAATAAAACTGTGGGCATCTGACCGCGTTCTTTCTCACTGTCAGACAAATTTACCGCCCTATGCACCCTTTGTTATTTATTTGATAATTTTCTTTGAGTTAAACTATTTTTCTTTTCTAACGATACACACTTTATATCTTCCTTAAATGTTTAATGGTCATTGTGTAGTTTATTACAAAAAAGTCAAGAGTCAAAATTATTTCTTTAAATACGAACTAAAGAAGGTAGTTTAGTACGAACTAAAAACGGTAATATCTAGTAAGGTAATATTTTAAAAAAATCCTTTCATACACAATACTTAGATACTGAAGTATCTGTGGCGCAGTGGGCAAAGGTCCTCCTGCGACGCAGGAGGTTGCGGGTTCGATTCCCGCCTTGGGTCAAATGTTTGTACGATCTCCAGAAATTTGTTCAGGGCGTTCCGGATTTTTCCTATGTATAATAATAAAAGTATCTTTCTATGTAGTGTATTGTATTATGTATATCAGTTATCTAGTACCCATAACACAAGCTCTGCTTAGCTTGGGGCTAGATAATGCTGTGTGATTTGTCCCACATTATTATTATAGTTAGACCACCTCAAATATAATTTCTTGCTTTATACACAGCCTATCGTTGGAAAGAAATTTTAAATTCAGTATGATTCTAAGGCCCGTATTATGAAAGCTTGCTCAGTCTTCAATCTCTGCTTGAGTAACGCTTTTCTATAGTATAAATGTTGCTCAAGCATAGCTCGATGACTGAGCAAGCTTTCATAATACGGGCCTTAGCGTTTTTTTTTCTAAAAGAATTTAGAAGTTGTTGCAATTTAAAACATTAACTCGCATTTTTTAGTGTGAGTCGTTTCGAATCATTTATTTTGAATCATCTTGAATATCTAGTTTTTTTTAAATGACCCAAAGACTTGCCTCTAAATCGCCATAGTATCTTATCGAAAAAGTACCTGTACAATGATGTCATTGTTGTTGTTGGCATTACAACCACAAACAAATAAGTCATGGGGATTTTGAGGCAAGTCTTAGAGTTATTTTCAAAAAAACATAATACGAGCAACCCATGCCCAACCAACTCCCGTAAAGAATATATCGGTTTCAATATCAGACACCCTGTTTACCAAACGTTTATCTGATTTGTGCCAATAAGGTCTCCTTTTTAAGTTTGCGATAGATTTTTATTTCTATCTCACTCACACGTAAAAAAAAGAATATGACGAAGACAATATAAACAAAAGCGTCTGTCAAATCTCTTAAAACCATCCGTAAAATCGAGTTCGTATGAAACTGTTCAACCGCTGTCAAACTAGGTACGAAAAATAGTTCATCCAGTAAAAGGGTTGCAACGCGCCAAATGGGTTGTACGTATTTAAATAGAAGAAAACTTTTTTCGCCATCGCAAACTAATACACAAAAGTATGCTGAGTGTGCATTTTAATTTAATATAATATTGTAACAGTGTGAAATTACTGCCTACTTACTGCCTGTGGGCCTTTCCCGGTTCTCCCAACGTAATTTTTTTTATTATTTGTCATTTATTTTACAAGTAGCTGCGCCCCGCGGCTTCGCACGCGTTGTTCCTATGAAAACTTTAAAAGGTGATTTTTATCCCACGGAAACTGATTTATGGGATCAAAAGTAGCCTTTGTTTGATTCCAGGATTATAATTACCTGTATGCAAAATTTCAGCCCGATTCGTCCAATAGTTTTGGCGTGAAGAAGTAACAAACATCGATCCATCTATCCATACTTCATATAATATTAGTGTGATTAGTGTGATGTGATGTGTAATTATAAGTTTACCGCCGTGGGGATTATGGACAATAACTCCCATTAGATAAACGCCAACAAGGCGCTCATCATGGGAAGGCCTGCGTCCAGCTGTGGACCAATATGGGCTGTTGAGGTGAGGTTGAGGATTTTAATAACACTTCAAGCGGTAAGTTTACATAACTAAAGTAAAGTAAAAATCATTTATTGGTACAGAACATGGAGAACAGAAATAGTTTTGAAAAACGATGTCATCTGCAGAAGTTAAACACTGTGTCGCAGAATGACAACGCCTTTAAACTTTCACATTTCCATAGATTTGAAATAAGTAGTAAACAGTACGAACAGTGTCAGTACACGCTCAGCATACTGTTGTACTTTAGCTTATAAACAAAAAAAGTTTTCGTACTGATACCAAGAACTCAGAACTTAAACTTAGTATAAAAGCTCTCCATTGCAGATAATGACTCCAAAACTTCAGGCTGCAGTCAACGACATAAATCTCCAAACGTATTCTGGTCAGTATTTAAACAAAAACGGCATGGTTCTTGTCTCAGAAAGCGTTTGGAAGCCAGCCAAGCTCTGCCGCAACTTGCCAACAGCTTATAACTTAACTATAGCAGCTTAACAAATATCACCTATAAACTTACCAACTTGATTTCTGTATTTGATATGTACCTACTCGTTACTTTGAGAAACTACATAATATAACAGTAGTAGCAGATCAATAGTTTATTTGAAGAGGGAGTCGAGGACAGATCAACTTACAACCAACAAAGTAAGGGATTACTTTAACTATTTAATCCTACTAATATTATTAACGCGAACGTTTGTAAACATGTATGTTGCTCTTTCACGCTAAAACTACTGAACGGATCGGGCTGAAATTTGCATACAGGTAGTTCTAGGCCTGGAATAACACATATGCTACTTTTTATCCCATAAATCAGTTCCCGTGGGATAGGCGTGTGAAGCCGCGGAGCGCAGCTATTTAGTACTCAATATATATATTGTTGTCATGACATAGGCAGGGTAATTATTTATAGCTAAGTATCACAATGTCACCCTGTTGGGCGTATCTAGCATTCGTAATGGAATATTGTAAATAAGACCGCCTTATTGTTTTCAGCAGTCTACAGTTAGCTCAATTATTTCAATTGTAAATACTAGTTTTAATTTATTTTTCAACAGTCTACAGTTAGCTCAATTATTTCAATTGTAAATACTAGTTTTAATTTATTTATAAATTCAGACGACATCTGTGGCACAGCGCGCGTAGGTCCGCCTTAGACGCAGGAAGTTGCGATTCCCGCTTTGGGACAAATATTTGTACGATGTGCAGATATTTCTTCAGGGCGTTCTGGATGTTTTCTATGTATTATAAAACATATCTTTCCATGTAGTGTATTGTATTATGTATATCAGTTATCTAGTACCCATAACACAAGCTCTACTAAGCTTAGGGCTAGATAATGCTGTGTGAATTGTCCAGTGGACGAATATAGGCTGTTGAGGTGAGATGAGGTATCAAATCCTGAGTCCAAAATTGTACTCGCATAGCGATTTCTCCACTATGCAGCAGAAACATCCAGTTTTATAACCTCGATTCCGATAAACATGCCTACGAGGCTAAAATACACCAGTAAGCTTTTCAATTTCATTCACTACGAGAGGTGACAAATGCAATACGCTATCCATGATATAGCGCTTACCCGTTACTGGTCTCGATTCCACTTTCAAATCTATTTCAGCTCGATTTTTCAGATCATATTTCGAATCATTCGATTTAATACATTTTTGTATCGTTGGAATTCTTTTGATTCTTAAGGCCCATACAGCAGCGAAAGTGGCGCCCCCAACTATTTTATCTTATTATTACGTTAAACGAAGGTATTTAAAATATCCTACGTTCAGTTTGTGGTATCTATTATAAGCTATTTATTAATGTCTCTGTAATAGTTTCATTTTGTAAAGCTTAGGAAGAGATACGAAGTTGCGCTTTTTGGCCACCAAACTCTAATTTCGCATCTCCTCCTAAACTATATGAGATGAAATTAATATGAAAGAGGTATTAAAAAATAGCTTATAATAGATACCACAAACTGAACGTAGGATTTTAAAAAATTCCTATGATAAACGTAAAAATATGATAAAATAGGTATCGCTGTCAGATTGGCTCGGGTATGCGCCTTAAATGATTTTTAGTAGTGTTTACTAAAAAACAGCCTGAGTTAAAGATGTTGTTACTCTGTGATGAAGCTTGAGTTTTATTGCTAGATAAATAATATCGGTACGTTGTCGAAAAGTTAAATTTTACATAGGATTTGGTACAGTCTCTCTCTGAGCGTGTGGACAAACAACTACATGAAACCCGTATAAAAATGTGTTGTCTCAAAGACATGTCGATAAAACCATGTATCAACACTAAAATGAAATTTGTATTTGTAAACAATTTATATATTTATTTTGAAGTCACATGCATACCCTGCATGTGACTTCAAAAAAGCTAATATTTTTTGTACGTATTCTCTATGTATATAAAAATATATCGGTATATTTAGTTTGGTATTTCAAGATGTTTTTATTGTGAAATTTAATGATTGAAAAGTAGATATTTTAAGTCTCAACAGCATAATGTCTAAACGCAACGCTATTGGCACCTGAAGCGTGAGTCATACTTAAACATTTTTGTATGGGCATGAAGTTTTGACTTTGAGTTGACATAGGGGATCTGTTGAACCGTGACGTCACAAAATGCAAGGGCTAACATGGCAGCGTTTTTATCACCCAAAACTGAGTGTAATTTTACTTTTTGTTTTTCACCTCAATAATTTATTTTTTTTTGGCTGTTATATTTTTTTCGTTTATGTATTAACCTAAATAATCGTAACAAATAATAAAAAAAACCATGCATATACCCTATTATATGATAATAGGGTAGTGTCTGAGTAAAACATATATTATTCTATTTAGTTCGTCGTTAGCTAGATTATCAGAAGATATAAGACCTTTTCTTTTGTAAATCAAAAAGCGGGTCAAAGTTTGGGAGCTAGGTTTAGTTACGTCATACCTTGCTAAAAAGTATCTACGTCTCGCGGAATGTTAGATGGCTATCCTCGTAATTTTTGGTTTAACCGACTAAAGAAAATATACGAGTCCAATATCTCTGTTAATCTAACTGACGGACTAATAAGATTTTTTTAGCACACTAGCTCATTATAAGTTACACACACATGATGAGTTTTGTTAATTTTTTTATCAGATTTATCATTAGTGTATGTCATCATCAACAATGACCAACGAATACTCATACTCATTCTCATATATTTATTCGCCGTAGGAGCACAAGGCACACTTGGTTATGTCAATCTAATCAAAAATAATGAATTAAAGTAACATAAAAAATAGAAATTAGTATTAACTTAAATAGATCTGCTGTAAATGGGCTGATGGAAATGATGATGAAATTAAAATGATTAATGATTTGAATAGTTTCAAACTGAAAATGCTCGCTGCAAGGATTCTTCATCATTTTCGGTGAAGATGGATGGAATTGTTTTTGAGGTAAAAACAACGTGACATTTTCTGTCTCTTATTGAGCAGTCTTGAATCTACCTCAACCTCAACAGCCTATATTGGTCCACTACTTGACGCAGGCCTCCCCTTTATATACACCTGATTGGCTGTTATCTCGTGGGGGGTAACGCACATAATAACCACGCTGCTTGAATTAGCCATTTGCAAATTTAGATACCTTTAACCTTTTGGAACTAACAATGCTAGGAGGTAACGTGGACGACCCACTTCAACTTTACCAATAAATCAATCACGCAGAACAATTTCACCCAGCCCCAAGCTAAGCAGAGCTTGTGTTATGGGTACTAGATAACTGATATAAGTACCTAATAAAATACATTACATTGAAACATATGTTTTATTTTATTATGCATAGAAAATCGTTAGAACACCCGGAAATATTAGCAGATCATATACAAACATTTGTCCCAAAGCGGTGTTCAAACCCACAACGCCCTGCATCGCAGGCAGACCTTTTTCCGTCGCGCCACATCGATCGTCAATAAAAGGCAGTCTATGAAAAATGGGCTGGCTGTGGGACAGTAAGGGGTAAAATTAGGTAACAATTTCCGGGCTTACTCGGTTTCTCAGTTATAAATTCGCCATAACCATTCGATGTTTCGCGTTACATAATCTAATAAAACACTCATCTCATTTGCATGTTTTATAAATTGGGCAAAAAAAACTTAATAAAATGTGTGACGATTTGTATAATTCGAAAATCAAAACTGAATTAAGTGTTTCAAAAATTTTATGGCGCAATTTTTCGTTTGCAAAATGCCTAACATAAATTCCGAAATAGTGCTGGACATAGAAATTGTTTACGTCTATTATCGATGCTTGAAATAAGTATCACACATAACACATGTTTTTCGTAGATAAGTAGATAAATATATACATATGTTAACCAGGATGAATGCAAACAATAACAAGAGCGCTCGAGCCGTAAGCAAATTAAGTTAGGTTAATGAACTGTTATTTTCTATAACGCGTTATTCAAAATATTTGAACCGGTTTTAGTTGACGAAAACAACATTTTATGCCCATTTTATCATATCGATATTCTCTCTTCACCAATAGCTCTTCACTAATGCAATGGACTAGTTTCAAAATTTATTAACATTTTGAATTCACAACAGCAACTTATAAAACTGGTTGACTCTTCTTGGATTTGTACAATCGAACACCAACTTTTCATCAGTCCATAGGCTGCGTAGATCATCAAGTTAGCAGCCATGGGTATCAATGTAAGCATACCTACCAATAATTTGAATAAACCTAGTACATATTAAATTAGGCCTTTACCTAATTATAACAGCATAGATTTTCTGAATTACCAATTTACTAATTACAGTCATATTTAACTGGAATACCTGTTTATCGCAACCTCAACCTCGACAACCTATATTGGTCTGCTGCTGGACGCAGACCTCCCAATGATAAGCGCCAATAAGGCTTTTTCTTCATGGGGGTAAGGCCGCAGAAAAATTAGAAGTGGTGCAAATTCGAAGCTGGCACCACACGGCAATTAATCTACACAAGACCAAATTAAAAACAAGCTTGGTTTATCTTTCATGAGCAATAAAAAGGTACCCATAAGAAAACTAAAGTTAGTCGCAATATAGATACTCAAATTTAAAATTTAGTTTTAAAATTAATCGTAGACATCAAGCCGAGTTAACCCGTTCAAAGGTATTACAAAAATCTTTTTTTTTCAGATTTGGATTATTTTTGCATCAATACTTCTTGTCTCAGCCAGAGCACGTCGCTATGACCAGGGCCCACACACGTTGTATGACTATTCTACTGGTCTTGCAACTGCTGGACCATATGGACAACGGGAACTCGTTTTGTATCTGACACCTGATCAAGTGAGGTCTCTCCAAGCCGATGGGGCTGTAGTAAAGTCTGACAAAGACGATGGAAATGACTCTGAAGTTGCTGCAGTACAACAAGCAAACGAAGAACAAGATGACGAAAATGATGATGGTCAAGAAGATGAAGAAGAAACTGATGACTCTCAAGAAGAAAACGATGATGCTCAAGAAGAAGAAGAAAACGACGATCAAGCAGAAGATGCTCAGCAAGAAGAAGAAGAAAGGAAAAGACAGAATATCGATTTCGAAGCAATTTTAAGGCTACTAAACGAAGAGCAAGTAGATGAAGAGGAACAGCCCAGTAATGACTCTCAAATTGAGGCAGAAAATACCGAGGAACCCAGGAACTTTTCACCTAGATTTACATTCCGTCGACAGCAACACGAACAGAAAAACGTGGCACTAGCAGCTGCCAAAAAAGAGCAGATATTTAAAACCTATTCTAACCTACGATTCCAACCTTATGGGCAGCGACAACGTTTTGATTATCAACTTCGTCAACAAGATAATGAAGCCAGGACTCCTGAATTTGATGAAAAATTAATTGGTACCCCTCTTCAAGGAACAAAGAAATACAAACTGGTTCCTTACAAAATCGAAGAGCCAATTGATGAACCTACGCCAGCCGTAAACGCACAACAACAAAACTCGGGAGCAGCTGAAGAGGTGCAGACTGCAATCACCAGTAAACGTTTGCGAGACGAGCTCCGGAAATATGCTTTAAGAGTACAAAAGCTTAAAAACTCTGAAAAAACTAGAGAGGAATCCCGTGCTAACTCAAAGGCTACCTCAGTACCAGTTCCTTTCAAGCAGCAGCAGAACAGAAAAAGTAACGCTGGAAAGACTCCTGTTCGTAGTGTAGACAATAAACAAACGAAACCTAAACAACCTAAATCTATTGCTGTTCCTGTTATGGTGCCTGAGAACTCGGAAGTTCAGAAGCCTATCAAAGTACCAGTGGAAACAAACAAGCTTGTACGCAACAAAGTACGTAAAGTTAATGGAAACAAGAAAGAAAACTCGGAAGAAGCCCAAAAAAACAATCCTGAAAGAATAACTATCCTGAGACAGTATTGGGGGTAATAAAATACACAATTAGGTTTTAAATATTTTAACTGTTATTGTTGTCATGAACGCTATTTTTTACTTTGTTGACTAATTATAATTTAAAAAACATTAATTTTATTTCATAGTTCTGTTTTATTTGTTAAAAATCTTGTTAGAATTGTTGATGCAAAGTGCATTTGCTCTACTTTCTAGACAAAATCCAGAGCCCATAAACAATGCCAAAACTAATAATATACTAGGTATCTTCATTTTTTTCGTTTATGCATCGCTTTTGGTTGCATTTCGATGCACCACTGCACGATCTACCATTCCTTACCGGATATTAGGACATCGCTCAATGCTGTCACGGAGGCTTTGATATACGAGCACTAAGCTTCTGGAATGCGGGGCTTTGGCGCATTCTCGGCCCATTGGCCCACTGTGTTGACAGAGATTGAATCTAAACTTGACTACCTTCGAATTACTTCATCGATTAAGTGATGAAAACAAGGCTAGCTGAGTAGGCGGTTGGCAGCAAGTATCATTTTGCTTCCAATGTCAACATTGAACTTCGGATATAAAAAAGGCGCATAAGTTTGAGAGAAGTCCACATACATACATACAACCGGACTACTGAACCTTAGAAATTCAGTCGACTGAATAAAAAACCGGGCTACGAATCCGATTCCGTGCAAATCGTTTGCCGCCTCGCACGATAATTTCTTTGAGTTTTCAGAAACTGCTCCCGTGCCAAAGTTATTTAAAAAAAATCTCAACCAGAAGTCAAGTCTTGTCCTCAAAATATAAAATCATATTTGGAGGCGTAGAAGCTGATTCCTATCAAACTAGGTTAACAGGGATATGTAGGTAGGTCGATCTATAAGAGAGCAGTAGCTCTACCGAGAATTACTAATTGGCACTTTGCATTTCCAAACTAAAAGACTACTAAACTGACTGAACTAAACCACTTTCGATTATATTAATATTCTCTTTGGATAAAATTATATAATTTTATTAAACATGCCAAAGGTGGTAAGAGCAGTTATTAGAAAATACATACCTCCTAAAATTTAATGCAAACATTAATGACTTTACCTTACATAGGTGTGAAACCGTTAGCAGCTGCTCCCAAAATATACAATAAATAAAATATAAGAAAGAAAACAAACATAACATATATTCAGTAATAACATTCGAAGAGTAATAAACTTGACTGGTATATCGGTATCCAATATGTAAATGGGTATACCCAAAAATCACAAGGGTAAAATAAAAGAGAAAGGAAACAAAAAATATGATAATCAAATGTACTAACCCAGAGTTATGGGAAATGCCTGGGTTTGGTCGAATGGTTACTTTTATCTGTTCCTAAGGAATAGTTCAATAATTCTCCTAGAAAGAGATTTAATTTGAATACGTAAATATTCCCCTCGTACTACCCCCCACCCCACCTACGTATACATAGCAGTAAACTCTCACGATACTTTGGAGTGTTCTTTTTGGCAAACGTTACAATGCCACAAAATATACAATGGTTTGTTGCTAATTTAAACTTAGTCAACTAAGTTTTGCAAAGTTTTGGACGTTTTAGGCGTGTCATTTTACATGACATAAGTGTATAGGCACCTACTCGATGAACACAAACTATTTAAATTAAATATCATAATAGTTGGACTTGAGAGGATATCAATCAACACCTTATTTCTTATTTGTACGTTTTAAAGTTTAAAAATTAACTCATATATGAGCTTATTTTTGCAAGCCGAAGAAATACGGTATTGACTTTTGATATCAGTCTTACTATTTTATTTAACACAACATAAAAGACGAATTGCTTATCTTTAGGCATTGGTGGAATGCGTGTTCCCGAGATATGGCGGATATTTCGTCGATTTGCGGACGGTTCAATATATAGATCATTTCAGAAGAGTTTGTAAGTTATTACTAATTTTATTTCAGCCGCATTTTTAATAACAAATAAATAACGAAAGAAAATGTGCCGCGAATAGGTTAATTTGCATTTCATACGCTGTCATTTTGGTGCACTAACCCATTTATGAGTGTGACATTTAAGAATACAGGGTGGGGCAAATTCTTGGCCCCTTAAGGGTAGCTACCGTTTCTTTTGTAGTTAGAAGGTTTTGTTCTTAGGAACCTTCTGTTTTATTTTGAAGAAAAAAATATTGCCATTTTTAGTTTTATGAAAAAATGTACAGGTCGCACAAAAAATGACATTTGTCAAAAAAAACAAGTTGGTATCAATCGACTCTATTTCTAACCAGCAACACTTTTCCCAAAGTAACCTACCAAATCAAATCGTAAGGTTTGGCAGAAATTAAAAAAAAATGGTGTGTTACTTTCGGAAAAGTGTTCCTGGTTGGAAATAGAGTCGATTGAGACCAACTTGTTTTTTTGACAAATGTCATTTTATGTGCGAACTGTAAATTTTTTCAAAAAACTAAAAATGGCAATATATTTTTCTTCAAAATAAAACAGAAGGTTCCTAAGAACAAAACCGATTACATCAGAATAGACCATCTGGCCAGACGTCCTGCGCTACGCTTACAAACTAAATTCGTCTCAAGTAATTTCCCACGTCCATAAATATTTCTAACGGGTTACAAGTCCAAACATCCGACCCATCCCGAAAGTATTTTAGCTAAGGTAGTATGTACTATAATTTAGTTTTGCTATTCGTCGAGGCTATCGACATCCATCTTGTGTGGACAGATCATTACGGGGGTGGAACGAAGGATAAGTAAGTGTAGTTTACCAAGGTATAGAAAGAGTGATCTACAGAGCCATGATAAATTATGTTCAGCTGCAACCGTTTATGCAAACTATAAATGAGACTTTCAACTTTGACTTTTGTTTTGAATTGCTGTCCAATATTTTTTTTACCACTTTGATTACTTAAGCAAACCTAAAAAACACAAGAACAAAGTGTCTGCCCATAAACCTTTTATAGAGATATTAAAGTAGGTGTTGAATGCGTTCATAGAATAAGATATTTTATTTTTGTAATTACTCTTAACCCACGTTGCGGCTAGATTATAATCATACAAGGGTTTATTTTTTAGAAGTAAGTATTTTTTTTAATTAATAGGCACTAGATATATTTAAAAAAACTATTACAGCTAATATGCAAATGACCTTTACCATCTTTGATAAATCAGACCTTAGTATGAATCCAATAGAAGACTCTATTCAAACAATAGAGATCTAACCAGACATTGTGACTCTATTAACTAAAACTCTATTACTAGTTTCTGTTCGCGGCCTTGCATTAATTTTTTCAGATAAAAAGAGGCTTTTAATTTATTCCAAGTCTTATACTACAGCAAAATTCGGCATCCGTTTCAGCTTCAAGAGGATAATATATTTAAACTTTGTATTAAATTTAATTAATAATAATAATAATTTAATTAATAATTAATTAATAATTTAATTTAATTTAATTCAATTATTAAATTTCACATACAAACTTTTGCATTTATAATTCAGTGTGATTGGTGACTAATAAAAAAGTTTGTCACATGCCGCGGCTTACAGCGTCAAACTGATGCCTGCAAGTTGCTACTTTCCCAGATGAGCCCTTCACAAAGAGCTCTACAACTTTATCTAACCTTAAAATTCGATTTTCGCATAAAGACTTTAGTTCGGAACTAAAGCGAAGTTCTACCGATCCGTGGTGCTAATGGTGACCCAGTCCCTAGTAATTTCTTTGCTAATGTGGAAGTAATTAGTCGGATGCTTTGGCATTAGTAGGGTCCTTTCAATCAGCGATTCTGCCTACTGAAAAGGATCACTGGGTTGAAAGGGTTCAAATAAATTTGCAATTGAAAAAACATTTTGGTTTTTAGGTAATGATACAAAAATAGCGATGGTTGGGTTCGCCAAACTTAACCAACTTAGATGCAATGGTAAAAAATATATGTTTTCGAACCATTTAATTCGATGACTCTCTCGCATTTGGGTAAGTTAACCTTCAAATCCATATTACGAAGATGACATTCTATTGTGGAAGATAAAAAAGATTTTGAGTTTTTGTTCTGTATAAAAATTTATGATTTTATTCAAAGAAACCTTTACAAAGTATAAAATACGACGCAGACTGCTTCAACCCTGATATCGCGAAAACCTTTCACAACTTTGTAAGTACTAGTTAAATTATTTGAGAATATTTCTCAAAATCTTAGAAAAAGCCCGAAAGCACTTCGGTGGCAAACGTGTGACCCCACCTCATCAATCAACGTCAGCTCTTTGTAGACCAGTCCTCACTTAAGGTGTCGCTAGACGCATTCGATCTCGGCCAATTTCAGAGATCCTTGTACGTATTCGATGGGATTGGAAGGAGCTGCCTGAATTTTAGGGTAGGCTCTAGTTTACACAGAATGTCTGAAGTAGACAACTTATATCATACCTCTGTTACGCAGCGGGCAGGCTTGATTCCCGCCTCAGGACAAATGTTTGTAGGATCTGCAGATATTTGTTCAGGGTGTTCGGGATGTTTTCCATATGTTTAATAAAAAAATATCCATCTATGCAGTAAGTTTATCAGTTATCTAAGTACCGATATAGATAATCTCTGCTAAGCTTGGGGCTAGATAATGCTGTGCGAATTATCCAGCATTAACTACATATTACTAGTTATTAATACTGTTAAGTAGTATCGCATAGGTATAGTATAGATATACCGTGAAAAAGTCAAAGCCATCGTCATTTTCGTCGTAACGAAAAGTTGTACAAGGCAGGTTATTTTCTTTTTGTTGCATTTTCATTATTTATTAACCGAGAAGAAAACTATATTAATGTGATATTTAGTGAAATTTCACGATAAAAGATGAATAGATAGACAAAACCAGCACTAAAACTTACCTCAAACCTTCGCTTGCTTATTAAGACCCAATTTTTTAAAGCATCCACAAGAGTAGTGACTAATTTCATATTTAGTACTACTAAAATCGTGCATAAAGCCGAGCACCGATATTCTGAGCTCTAAGCTCCCGTATTACGTTGTAAAATTAATACGACGATGCACCTCGTGTGTAAACCTCCTAATGCTCCACCTGCCCTAATAAATGAGACGAAACCCACACAAAGCTTTGAGATATTAAATTGCTGTGAAAAGGTTTTTACTGAGTGCGATACCGCTGTGTAAATAAATATCTGTTTAAAAGTGGTCCCTAAAGGTCGATTTACACTTAGAATCGAGCAAAAAGAAACCGCGAGTGCTTTTTTCTCGGGTTGTTTATGTATTACGTAGTACGTACAACTTTCGATTAAATTAAATCTAATAATGGTAAGTGTTCAATTCTTCAGATTACAATAAAATACTCATTATTTCTCTAAATACAATAAATGTATACTTGAAAAGATTAAATTATATAATTAAACACGAGCAAGTGATGTAAAGTGTTAATTTTGATTTCTGACGCCTAGGTATGCAGACTAAAGAGGTAAAGAAATAACGAAAAAACCTGTTCGTATTATTGAAATATAGTGAAACCCGTCCCAAGCTTTTTAATACCATCACTAGATGATCTTATATTTTATAGTAAGCCTTTTTGCACAGGAAGCTTCTGACAATTTGTTTGAATTTATTTACTGATAATTTTTGCGACTTACGACTTACTAGTTTTGGTGTAAAAACGTATAATGTATGCGTTTCATTAAATTAAACGATATATAAATATTGTGAAGCCTAGTTGTGGGCACAACGAGTTGATATTTATTTCTAGTTTTAAAACATAGGCTGTGTGCCTCTCTGCTGGCACGGAGCCACGGATGGGTTTTTCGATATTAACGCCTGACTGGCACGGAACCACGGATGGGCATTTCGTTTTATTTTTTTGATATTATTATATACAGTTATTTATTTTATCTCCGCCTTCCGCATGATTATTATTATTTAAACTTATATAAATCTGCATCATTAAACGCTTTTCTTTTAACAATGACACGGAAAACGTTATTCAGCTTACCGCATACATTCCAGTCAATAATGTAAAATTTAATTGAATACTATAACTTAACCTGCGGTCACTTTGTAATAAAATGGGTCAGCGTTTATTCGTTTAAAATTAACGTTTCGAATTGTTCATACGCTTCATTTGTTCACATTATTTAATTATGATTAATGTAATTAATATGTACGAATTATGTTTTACTATTGCAAAGTAAAATTCGTACATACTGATATAGGTATACGATTATTATTAGTACCTGATTATATGGACCAAGGGTTGAAAGTATCCCTAGGCATCATACCTACTTTCGAGTATGAGTGATGAAAAAACATTCCTGCGAGTTTACTCAATTTCGAAATTAAATGAAATTCAGTTTTTTTTGCTATTAAATTAATAAACAGCGTTTCAAAACGCTGTATTAAAAATTGAATTTCGTAGAAAATGTTTTGGTGAAAATTAAAAAAATGACAAACTAGAATATAATTCAGTAAAAATTAAATATTAACATCAAAAACTATTTTTTTGAAACCCAAGCTTTTATTCAAAACTATTGGATAACGTTGTTTCGTTTACTTCGTAGAGCTTCCCTTCGGCTCCATCATCAGGACCCTGGTCATGTAGGACCATAATGCTTGGGAAGACAAATCCAACGAAAACTCGACAGGGTTACGTCGTCGTTTCGTTGAGGAGTTCCTACGGAAACCTTCTGTCTCCATCATCAGACTAGTTTAAGGGTAACATAAAACTGAATTGTCAGCGAGCTTACATTGTATGCCAAATTTAGATCAATTAGTTGAAGATGTCTTAAATTCAGTTGAAAGATCCTCCTGAGACAAAATCCTTTTAAATAAATGTTTTATACAAACCGAGAAAACTAAATCAAAGCTTTAAATAAATATAATTAGTGTGTACTGTGGACTTTTTAATTATAAACTTATATTAGTTCAGTTAAATAGTGTTCAGGTTTCATCCGCTGGAACAGAATCCCATTTTTATTTTAAATTTGGTACATATTCCGAGCTAGCTGAAAAATTAAGGTTCTTCTCCTTCCTTATCTATTTTTTTAGGGTTTCCAGATCAGTTTAGCTTTATGGTCTCGCCTTGTTCGTCCTTTTGTTGCCGTTTCTACCGCAGCCTCATAACTTAACATTAAAATAATACTTATATAATACATTTCGTGCGCCTGTACAGAAAAATATATGAAAATAAATGAAAGATTAAAAAGCTATTTTCAATACAAATTTCGACTACAGTATCAAATGAAAAGTCTATGCAAAACTCACATAAAAATGACAACTTATTTTGTTTCATATTTTATTTACGTATTTACTGTTTGTAAATAAGGGAAATACGGGCGCTTCAACTAATATTGAAACTAAGAGAATTCTGTAAAAGCACGATTCATTTTACAATTCCGAAATTTGATCTTTTTGCAAGCTAGCAGGAGTCAGTTTTATTTCAACCATTGAAAACCATTAATTCCCGGTTTCTGAGGCCCATTTGTCGGTGGTTTATCTATTCGTTAGCGCTTTTGGAGTACTTGCGTTTCCAAGCAACGGAATGACAGATACACTTCGTATATGTTCGTGATCACCAAAAGACAATCGTTCAATTAGGCGGCTTCGACGGTTAACTTTACATTTCATGTATAAAAAGTGGTATCAAACACTGCAAAACAGCTATTTAAAATAGAACCAGCTCTTGGGGGAATCGAGTCTTAGTTACGAACAACTTATGTGACGAATCTGGCCAGAGTGCATTGACACTGTAACAATCGATGTCGAAAGCGATAGTAGAAAAGTCCAAAAATTTATTAGTTTGACTTATGCCATAGATATGGCGTGATCTTTTTAGATTTTTTCCTCACGAATCTTTCAATTGCTTTCGATGCGTAGTATCTTCAAAGCGAATGCCGGTTGGCTACGCCCTCAGGTTATCGGTTCCATAACTCTATTTGGCATTCCATTGTGTAACTTTGCTGTGTATTTCACTGTTGGTGGTTCAAATAAATAAATACATTTCCAAGTCCGAGTACTAGGTACATACATTTTGGGTCATTTAATTATTTTGAGTGAACCGTTTTACATTCTAAGGTGAGACCTTGGTAGTAAGAATAAAATTAAACTTATATTCAAACATAATTACCTAATTATAGTTGAATTGATACGAGTTAGCTCGTTGGAAGTACTGGATTTTATCACACTAATATTGTAAATGCAAAAGTTTGGATGGATGTATGAATGGCTGATTGTTACCTCTTCACGCCAAAACTACTAAACGGATCGGGTTGAAATTTCTGTACAGGTTATCCTGGAATCAAACATACGGTTATTTTTATTTCATAAATCCGTTTCCGTGGGATAGAAATCATCTATAGACGTTTCAATAGGAACAACGAAGCCGAAGCGGGGCGTAGTTATTTTTAAATATATATCAGTGCCTCAAAATTTAAGATTTAGAAGAAATCCTTTAGCAATGGATGAAATTAACGGATGAAGAATTTGAGATATCGCTTTGATAAGATCACTGTGATATCATCAGCCCTGCACTGGCTCTTGTTACATTGTCTGATTTGTAACAAATTCACCTTTCGTTGAATTTTCAACAACAGCAACAATTGTTTTAAATAAAACTAGTTATATTGACGAGTTAAAGCAATAAAATGACTTTTTTGTTCGAATTTTAAAAAGATCCAGGAAGCTCTGAAACATGCCGTCAGTTAACTGTAGTTTATTCTGTAAGAGTTTATGTTAGATGTTCAGAAACTGGGCATTAGTAATTTATATCTCTCAGCGCTGAAAATGATTAACCAAGGTTTCTGTAAAAAAGAGCTTTTAATATCACTCTTAACGGGGTTACTATTCGGACTACAATTGTGTGAATATGTGCTTGTTCAGGTCATATACGAATCCGTCTGATCAAGCACTTTATTTCCTAGAAGGTATTATTCCACCCTTACGAAAAATCTTTCAGGGACGGATTTCAAGGAGAAAACTTGAATAACTTGAATAACTTACTACCTTTGATGTTTTATCTTAAAAATGTTAAGTAACCTTAGGCGTACTTATTCAAAGCAAGATAAAATTTCCTATATACGTCACGTGTGTGGACTCTATATAGCTTATAGTTTTGCTCAAATAACTCTAAAAACAGCAAAAGGCGTAATCCATTTATCTATGTCAACCTTCAGAGGCAGACACTGTGAAATCTATAGTCCTCCTTTCAAATTGTATGTGAATTTACTGATAAAATGTGAAAAACATAACTAAATCTTATGATAGTTAGGCTGAATAGATCAAAAAGCACTTAGTACTTTTAGTTAGAGGTACTCAGAATTTATGTTCACGTCACATGTTTTCAGAAAACATAAATTGGTTAAGCTTTGCTAACGTGAGGCTTCAGTACCAGAAAAATTAATTACCAGACTAACTTAGTATGCTAAGTTTCTTCTAGCTACCTAATATAAATTCTCACAGCATTTTTAAGAATCGCAAACTTTAGACAGACTCATTCTCAACCTCAACACAGCTGGACGCAAGCCTCCCCCTGATAAGCGCCTTATTGGCACTTATCTCATAGGGGGGGGAGTAATTAATGCCCACAATACCCAAGCTAGGCAAGATTGTTCTGCATGGGGCGCTGCTGCCTGCCCTCTGGTGGATATCCCTTAGTCGCCTTTTACGACACCCACGAGAAGAGTTGGGGTGGCAAATTCTAAGCCAGCACCACACAGCAGACAGACTAATAAGGATAATTAACAATCGTAGCTCTTCTCGAGTTAATTTCACTCTAGGTAGAGTTAGCACCAGAAGTCTTTTTCTTCCAATCTCTACTAGCATTAGCCGTCGTTTCCAAAGCAGCAAAGTGTATTATCTGTAGGATAAAGGGAGATAACTATATTGTAGGGATTCGTTTCTCGCGCTCGTAGAACCGATATCCATTGGGGAGTAAAACGTACGCGGCGTTTACATGGCATCGATATCGTTAGATATGCCGATCCAGTGGATGCTATACAATAGAAATCAAATAAATAAATAATTCTGGACAATTCACACAGATATTTCCTAGACCCAAGCTAAGGAGAGCTTGTGTTATGGGTACTAGATAACTGATATATATAATACAATATACTACATAGATATATATTTTTTATTATACATAGAAAACATCTAGAACGCCCTGAACAAATGTCTGCAGATCGTACACACATTTGTCCCGAGGCGGGAATCGAACCCGCAACCTCTTGCGTCGCAGGCGGACCTTCGCCCACCGCGCTACAGAGGTCGTTAAAACAAGGTAACAAATCCTAAAGCTACGTACGCTCCGATTCCGAACGGGTGGAGGCATAGATAAATACCAGCATAAAAATTTACCAGTCTTTGCTTCTTTTGTTTTTAATTACCCAATACGAGTTTTTTAACAGTGTAGACCGGTTGTACAGGTACAATGTACCCATTAAGAATAAATAAAAAGTTCCTGAAAATATCTTGGTTTTTTAGTATTTTATTAATCAAATTTCATTATAACCAAATTTGAAGAAAAAAACAGGTCTGATAGGGTTAAGGTACAACCGCGTTGTATGGGAGCCTATCTCCAGCTGTGGACGTTTTTGGGATATGATGAGGTACCTATTAATTTTCATTTTTTTATGTAGCCATAGATTTTTTTTTTTAACCAAACCCAATATCGCAGTTTCAAAAATGTTAACAAAACAGAAGCGAAGAAACGCGTAGCATGAACAGTTTAATACTCACTTTGTTCATTACAAAAGGGTAACCAGGGAGTGAAAACAAAATGCACGCCGGTTTGTACATAGTCTCTTGGGTAAGATTTTAGATGCCGTGAATACAATCCCACTTGCTAAACTTTTCAACCGGCCTGTAATTCCGCCTTTTTGAACTACATTATATAATGCTTTGATGGTTTTTATAATATCTTGGAAGACGGCGAAGCGAAATAAAGACAAATTTTATTTCATCTGTAAAATATTTTATTTTGTTTTAAAAAACTTACCGACTTCAATTTTGATAGTTTTCTCATTGATTTTCATGGATTCCATTGTCAGAATTGAACCAAATTACCACATGGGACCACACGGGAAGCACTATCATTCATATAAAAAAATAATCATGATAATCGGACAGCCCAGTCAAAAGTTCTGAGGTAACAAACAATAAAAAAAAACAGTCGAATTGAGAACTTCCTCCTTTTTTGAAGTCGGTTAACAAAAGAAACAGCATTAAAAGCCCTTATTTCCCGTATTCTTTATAGTTGTAAAATGTTTTAGCTTCATAAGATATATGCACAATCATGTCCGTGTAAATCTCCAACTTCTTGATTTTCAACCCGATGACGTCTGGCTTGGCACCCATAAAATGTGACCGATGGATGTTTCTCCAATCTTGTCGATAGGGCACAAAACTTAAAGATAATTCATTACACATATACTACTACAAATACTTGTATATTATGATGATGTTGATGTCCTCCTAGCTGAATCTTGGGCCATGGCGGCGGCCAGTCTCAAAAGAGAGTAGCCAGGTGCGTAGGATCAGAGAACCATTATGATTTGTCGGGATTCTGTGCGTCGCTATAACATTCAGATAACATTTATGTTATTTGTTTTGTCGAGATTCCGTGCATCGAGATTGCGTTCACTTTTTGTTTTCTGTCGGGATAGCGTGTATCGAGATGCCGTAGTACACCCGGATATGTATGCCCGGATATGGTGCACTCTCTATTCTCTAAGGCGTATAACCCAATAGAAAGGCAGACCGACAGGACCGGAGAGAAGTCAGTCTAATGATCAAAAACGTACGTACTCTCTTAGGTACCATGGAGTAACACCGCCAACTCCGGGCTGTTACTGTAAACTTTTTATGAGAGAAATATCCTAATACCCAACCATCTGATACAGGCCTTAACCAACGATAACGAAACTATGAAGAGAAAACTTTTTCACAAAAATTAGAACTTTCGATGATTTTTTTAAGCATGTCAATTTTTGTTTGCCACAGTCTGCAGCCCAATTGTTTCAATTGTAAATACTTTTTTTAATTTGTTTCTATTATTTGATTGTATTTTTTTAAATAAAAGACTTTTCTTACATATCGTCAATTCAGTAATATTATTTGATTTTTTAAAGATATTGTTTAGATTTTTTATCCGATTTCAAAAAAGAGGAACTTGGAGGTCGAAGAGATATTTTATTCATTAAAATCGGTTAATCCGTTTGGGGTTACAATGAGACACAGATGACACACAGGTTTGTTTTATAGGCCCCAATCCAATGGCTTTTCGACGTAAATTTTAAACTTATAACCTAATTATGCCTCAGTTAACTATTAATAGTAAAACGCAAAAATTCTCGTAAAAAAATCGCAAACAGTCTCGAGTACCTTGACTGAAATAAAAAGAAACAACCATAGTATTATTTTGTAGAAATAAGGAAAACTTCAGGCTAGGTAAGAACATAACTTGTAAATTCATTAAAGGGTGACAAAAATTCGCAAGCGCCCTATCATTTCAAAAGTTTACAACTTTGTTTATTAAGTTAGCTGTCGCTAACGGAGACTAAGGGTCTGCATAGATGAGAATTTCATGGTGCTAATTTATAATAAAGCATACTTCTTTTCTAGTAGGTACTTAATTGCAATAACTCTAATTCAGAGTTTTTTTAATTATGTGAGATTCGTTATCTTTTACAATTTAGAGAAAAACAGCACATTTGGAAAAATTCTAAGTAAAAATTGTTTGATCTGATGATATAATGATCTATTTGATTTTGTCGAGTTCGACCGATTGAAAATCATTGATTTTTTTTATATTTTCACAATAATAAATAGAACTAATATAGTATGCGTATAATAGTTTTATAATTCTGGCTCATTTTAGTTCTTATTAATTAATTCAGTTTTATATATTGTATGTTAGTTTTAAGGCCGTGGAACAAGTAAAAAAAATTAAGTTGCCTGTGAAATAAATCATCAGTTCTAAGTTCTCTGTGAAATAAATGATTTAATATTATTCTGATTACGCAGATGACTGCGTTATAATTTTATATTGAAATCACCACTCACTATATGAATAGTGAGCAACCATTTCAATATCTCGTCTATACAACGCCTTTTGCACCGACACTAAGTTAAGGTAAACGACATTTCCCCAGTTCAGAAATTCAGAGCATCTGTTGTAATTAATTAGCTACCTGCACCTTTATTAACTTGCATAGTTTCTGTTCAAATGTCATTTGCACATCTTCCGTTATTAATGGATGGTGTAACGCTTTCTGTTTGCAATAATATTTGGGTTATTTCAGTTTTCCGGCCTGAAATCCACTTAAGGGGAAAGACTGTATAAAAAAAATGAATTCCAGTTTTCCCCTTTGAAGATTATCTTTAGGGGTAAACTGGACTACAAAAATAAAAATTCCACTCTAACCTTTCCGCGGGTGTCTTAAGAGGCGACTAAGGGATATCTACTGGAGCGGGCAGCGCCTTGCAAAAAAATCTATCACCGAACTGCGATCAATATGGGCTGTTGAGGTTGGGGTTTACTAAAAATGACCATCTCGAAATAATCTGCACGAGTACTATGTACTACAACTTGTAATACAATTAAGTTAAAATCGTTTCTTCGTCGTAAATTTGCTGCAAAACTAATACATTTTGGAATCCATACAAAGATGCAGCATTCAGGAATAATTCTTAGCGCGCTCATTTGGCTTGTTAATAATTGAAAAAAGTTGAGCTTGATAATCCTTCGTGCTGCAATGCGGTGCCAGCTCTTATTGGGCTGATTACGACAAACGAAATTAAACATCTAGGGGAGGTTTCGTTGAGAGAAACAAAAGGAAAACTTGAGTATTTTATACTAGGCATTATTCAAGCTCGTTTTGATGTCCACCCATTCTGTCTTAGCACCCGAAAAAACCTGCCGCTGAGCTTACAGGCATCAGCTAACATTAATATCAAATATCAAAGTGTTATATTTCCTTTAGACCATACAGGTAACCCCTTGAATATTCTGTTTTTTAGTGTTTGTGTAATAGCGGCAACAGAAATACCTACATTTCCTTTTTTCTATTCTAAATACTAAAACACAGAACATTTAAGGGGTTTCCTGTATGGTCTAAAAAATCGAAATATAACACTTAGATATTTGATATTACTTAGATTTAATCATCTGTGAAAATTTCATCTCTTAAGTCTTACTTAGGTTCATGAGATATATATAGCCTGGTGACCCGACAGCGGATTCTAAGTAATAGGGTCCCGTTTTACCCTTTGGACATGGAACCCCAAAAAGCTTTATAGCAAATACATTATAGAACAACGGGTTAGCCACAAACATTTAGAAGAGCGCCATTTTGTCCTTATCAATGGGACATCAAAAAACGTTTTAATATCGCCACAGTACCGTTCCTCTGAATATTCCCTCCGCTGCAGTCAGCAGGATTTGTGAATAAGCCTCAGTTCACCCTGTTCTATTTGTTGGCAGATACTCGCGTTCCGCCGCTACTTTTTGGAGCTTATTAGATGTTGGTGTGCTAGTATTTGCGTAGGGCATTACGGTGGCTGCGGTAAGTTTAAATTTCCCGTGAATCGGCAAAATGGCGAGATAAGGTCACCGGAGAGCTTTTACCGTTTTACGTCCAGACGGGCGTCAAGACCCACATTTTTTCGCCGAATAAAAAAAAGTGCATGAATAAGGCAGTGTTCTAAAATTCTATTAAGGCCCTCAGTAAGATTATCAGAAGATACATAATAGACATTTTTCGGAAATGTTATGTAAATATGATGGATGAAAATATTTAGTAACAATTACGCGAAAAACTTTCTCCCATGAGGTTTTACAAAATAAAAGAACATTTATCAAAGTAAGTAGTCTACTAGTTTCGTTTCTCCACGAGACACCACTAGAGAGGTTGCCACTCCGAGCTCCGCGCGCCTAGTGTAGAATTGCCCGCAAAACCAACCCTTTTATAGTGTCACAGTGACGCATTGCGCCCGCGTGCTTCATCATATTGTCTGCATTCGTGCTCACTACTCTTGATTCATGCCGCGTGATTGAGACACTTTTTAGCAAGTTGCAACGCTTTAGTTTTGCAAATACAAAATACAAAATAAAATTAAATAATTATGTATCCAATATATTCAGATAATATTTTTATTTACCTATGAAACTATCCTAGTTTACTTTTTGAATCATACTGTAGTAGCATGAAACTAAGTACCTATACCCTCATATGCATTACTACTCCTCGCTGCACTACCGAGAAGTTCAACCCCGCACATGGATTAAAAGATTTTTTAGATTGATTTTTATTCATCATAGGCATAATAATAATAATTTTAAAATTTTAAACCATTTAACATACCCAATGGAACTAGTCCATCAAAGACTGTCCCACGGTATACCGGGAATCGAAATACCAGAGAATTACCATGAAAGAATAGAAAACCGGGGAAATAATCGAAAGCACACGAGGCTATTAACGGAATGTCAAAAGCACACAAACAGGATAAAAATGCTTATGTGTTATTGAATAATATTAACTTAATAACACATAGGCTAGAATAATCATCTATGCAAAACTTCAGCGCGATCCGATCAGTATGCTTATTGTGTACTGTCATACTGTTTATTTCAAAGTTTGCATTACTCTATTTTAAATAGCACGCGCTCCAAGCGGGAAATTTACTTTATTTTTGCATTTCCATCTAAAATAGAGCAACGTAAACGTTGTAGATAAAGATAAAAGATAAAAATCATTTATTTTACCCAAAGACATAAAAAGTAGGTACAAATGGTACATGCATAAATAAAAACTAATAAGTACTTAAATCTAAAAATTTCTTATACATTGGGTAAAAAGGGACCCTAGCTCAGCATTTTGCAGTATAAGGCAAGTGCCCAATACTGCGCTGGTTTTCAGTTAGGGTCCTTAAGAGTGACGAAAAAACATTACACAAAGATGACAACAACAAATTTATCATAGACAAGGTATAATAAAATTTAATTAATACAATCAAAAAACATCACAAGGCAAAATAACACAAAAACAGCTATTAATAAAATAAAATAAAACTATCATTTTAATTGTACGCATTGGTAAGTGAGCTTTAGAGCTGGCAGCCCGATTTTGGTACAAACATAAGAAAAAAAAATTATATTTGCCAACCACTACCAACATACGCGACAGAATTTGGTCGTACGCCGCTAGCGTCGTTCGGCACGGTATTTATTTTTGCTTGCAGTCAAATATGTTTTGTTTGTTGTAGTAAAAAGTATGGCAGTTCACACCTAGCATACAGCCTTGGCGTCAAGAAGTCACAAACATACATCTATCCATACAAACTTTCGCACTACTAGTGTCGTAGTATACGTAAAACGAAAACTAAAGCTAGTGTTTCACAAACAAAAACAACCTGTCTAGGAGTTTAACAGACAAGCAACAGTGGGACAAACGAATGCAATTTAACAAGTATAATGCAGGATCCGAGTTCTAGCCAGGAAGTAGGTTAAGACGCGATTTGCAAATCTTATACCTAGATTTATAAGCTGACCTGGACATGTATGTTGCCCGTCATATGACGACCGCTCCAATATCTCTACAAAATCAATAAAAGCAGTCTAAGCAAGCCAGACAAGACCAAGACCAGCAAAACAACAACCTACTTCCTGGTTTTCTTCAACAAGAGTGAATATGTAAGTATCTTCATCGACCAGATCGTATCATAACATCTGGCAAGAGTAGTAGTTAGAACCTAGTCTAGGATCTTTGGGTCAAACAAAGGTCATATAAAAACCACTACAGGCCAGAAAAAATATTACTACTCAATTGTTTTCGTTATTAAGAATAAGAGTTCGAGTTTAAGGTTAAAATTTAACATATTTTTTATTTTGGACTCAATGAAGGGATTTCCATTTGCATGAAAAAACAAAAAGTTAGTTCCATACTCCTCGATAGATGGCAGTGTTTGAATTGGCAATTAGGGTAGGTACATATCAATCTAAAATGAAAGGAAAACCAACTTTTTCAAGTTTCTAGTTTGTATTGCCAATTAGCATAATTTGTTGTGTTTTTGTTTCCCTTTCATTTGACATTGATATATTCAAATTGCCAATAGACGGCCCTGGCACCTATAGAAATATTTGGTACAATTTTTTTCTTCATTACACCTAACGCCCTCATTTCAATTAACGTCAACAATTTCACGGCTACCGCTGTTTATAAAAAGATATCTTTAAGCTGGACTTTGTCAGTCTACGTTGAAAACGTGGTTTCAACTGAGTGCTGACAAAGAAATTACAGGTTCTATTGTAGGTGAAATCTACTTTATTGATTCAAACTGGGCTGTAAAAATATTATAGGACCTTTCGTTTCAAAATCTCCGTACATGCAATTGACCACTGAGAAAAGTTATTGTCCAACATTATTAATCTTATACCTACACATAATTAATCTTAAATCTCGTTTTAATCATTGCAAATGTGTGCAACACTCTGTAACTGTTGACACTAACTTACAACTAACAAACCTTACCTTACCTTATCTACATAATATGGTTTAAAGTGTCGTAGTAATACGAGTAATATCAGAATAAGTTTTTATTAGTAAAGAAAATACAAATAAATACAAAAATAATATATTTTTACACTAAAAAACTGAGTAAAATCGATGACCTTTGTGGCACAGCGGGCGAATTTTTGACTGGGTGCTCAGATTTTCATGATTCCTTTTTTATTTGAAAGCTGGTGCCTCTCGTGTGGTTCCAATTTAATTTGGTGCAATTCTGATAATAGGATTCATATATTGAAAAAATAAATAAATATTTTTTTTAAAACAATATTTATTATTATTTCATTTCACTTTCACGCAAATCACACTCACACAAATACGTTTCACGTTTTGATATTCAAATCGAGTAGGCACTTCAGCTATTTTTGGCACCTTTTGAAAAAGAACGAACATGTAGCAAGTAGGTAGTAAGTACAATAACGTACGTAAACTTATTTTAAATTTGTGAGAAACTGTGTTGAGTGGTTGAGTACTAAAAGAGCACTGAAGTGCCGAGCGGACCGCAGCGAACGGCGGCGTAAGCCACGAAACTACCCTCAAATAAAAAGGCGTAAACCTTTAACTAGTAGGTAGTGAATAGTGGTGTCACTAGGGAAAAACTACAAATAATTAGCTATTCATTAATTGCTATTCATAACTAAACTTATCTTTCAGGTAACTGTAATCGATTTATGATAAATAAAACATAGTATTGAATAAAATTCGCTCCGAGATGACACGCTACGCAAAATCGAGGACGTAGAATTTGTCCATGATGTTCTTAGGTAAAACTTTGGGTGTTCATAAATTATCGACCCTAGTCTAAAGATCGGTTTTGGTATTCCTTAATATGACACTTAATTTAAGATTAACCTAACACTATTCAGATTGCGCTCACGACCCATTATAGCATTTCAAGCATCTGTTCCCACGCTCATAAACCAAATACCACCGTCTGTCATTTGTCACACAAGATTCTCCTCTCTAATATCCACAATCTTCAAGATACATGATACATGAAGCATACGCTACTCCGCTTCAAGCCCCGCCGAGCAATTTTCCGGGCAATTTCAAGAGATAAATTTAGAAAATGCTATCTTTTAAATTTCGCCGGTGGCAGTGATTTTTCGGCTTTACGACGGTGATGGATCCTTTCGAATTTTGTATGGTATAAAACTGGAAGAATGGCTCTGGTTTAGTGCATTTTCTGCGATAAAGACCCCACAAACTAGAGCAGTTTGAGTTATATGTACTAAACATAACGCTCGGGCTGGTTATTGGTTGGTAGTACTCAAACGTGGCTTGGGAAATCTGAAATGTAGAGTAAAATTCATAATAGTTTTAGGAACTTTAATGAATAATAAAGTCAGGAATGACTGAATGAAGACATCGCAAGACAAAATAGCCCGATGAAGAGGCAGCATAAACCTGGAATGGTTGCACTCCTCGTACTGAATAGTTTAAAAAGTAGATTTTATATCATTCATTATAAAATAGATGAAGGATGCATGTAACAAAATATCACACAAAGCGTAAGCTATGATTTTTCCAACTCAGCACGTGTTTGTCATCAGAAACGACTTAATGAACCCACCAGAATAATGGTAGCAACATCCAAGCAACTTCCTCTCATGTATTTTTAACATCAGACTGCGATCAGTAATGAGAGTGTGAGTGAGAGTGTAACTCTTCAAGAGTGAGTAGCAAAAAGTATATAAAGTACCAAAATCAATGTTGATTATACCAAATCCCAAGAAACCACTGCCTTATTCAATAATTATACCCAAGTCAATCACTTTTACCCTCGCAAAATTATTCAATCAATAGCAAAGTTCGCCCCGTTGGACCCTTGTAACATGTGGTGCGCAAATTGCGTGGATGACGAATGAAGTAACAAATTCAGGCGGGTGTGCCTTTGATTGTAGTAGGTGCTGTAAACAAGGAGGTTACAAAGCTTAGAACGTTCTAGAAACGTCAGGGAAATAATATTTACTAAAACTACTTTTTTGGACCTATTGGGAGTAATAGTCTAGGTGACTCATTATCCTGAAGGTAACGCAAAACCGCTTCCGTAAGGGGTACGGAGAAGGTATTTTTATTCAATTCCATATTTCTTATTTAAAAACTATGATAACGCGTTTGTGACTAACCTACGTGTTGTGACTAAACGCAAAATTCGAAACTCAAAGAACCATATTATTTCGATATTCCCAGAATCCTTGAAAACCAATATTGTGCTTTGATACCCACAAGTAGCATTTATGTGTTTCATTCGATACCCCACACAAGGCACGCAATCTCCATAGAAGTAAGGTAGGTGCATTCGTATTCTCCTAAGCAAAACTTTGAAAACAAAATCGTGGATTTTTCAACATTTTATTATTATTCGAAAATATAAAATCTGCAACAAAAATCGCACCAAAACCCCCAGGTGTTCGTGCAACTTTATCTTGGTTTTACTAATAAAAGTGGAAGTTTCCAAACAGCTGCATCGAACAACCCGGGCACGTTCCATGGAGGATCTAAATCCACGCGTCAGCATGTAGTGTTCATTTCACACTTACCCTTTTGACGGTCCTAAAAAGGTCGGGCTCATTTGCCATCAGAGAACGAGAACCGTTGTAGATCGAGCGCTAGATTTTGGATTGCTACAGAGGTTATTATAACTTACTTAGGGCCGCCCCGTCGTCGTTCTGGCTATCCAATTGTGCTAATCCTCGTCCGTGTTTGACCTGCAGTCAAATTTAAAGGAGATCAATCACTGGCCATAAAATTTCCCCCCAGAACCAGTAGAGACGAGGTTATGCTTTCTGGATTCTAAAAAAATAAGCATAATCGACGTTTATCTAATTAGAATAACGGACATTTATTTTAAGTTATTAAAAATACAACATAATTTCGGAATTTGAGGTTATGATTTTTCATCGAACACTGACAGTTTGAAAATGTTCGTCGGTCATTGGCTATAATCTGTGGAACCTAAGATTGTGTCGAAGAATTATTTAATAAATGTTTTCAAGATTCACAAGTGAAGAAGTGTGCGTTCCATTGTAGTAATTAATCGGTTACTGAAAAAAAAAATATTGACTATGAACAAGCTTTCACATTTGCTAGTTCGGGGGCAACTTTGACTAGTCTCCTTTGCAAAATCACTTATTGATGTTTAGACATTGAGAACTAGGGCAATGAATAAAGGTAATACATTGGCTTATCTATGAGGTTAAAGTGGCTAACTAGTGAAAAGAGTATGAAAAGTAACAGACTTTTAAACAACAAATGGTTAACACGTGCAAAGCTCCCGCTCTGGCAGGATAAAATTTCGTTCTATTTACCATTTCCTCTCTAGGCTTGCATTATTAAAAAGTGGCTTCTTCGTCATATTCCTCATTGCTGAAGGTTGTGCCCACCCTGGAAAGATTTAAAAAGCATATTTAAACTCAAAAATCAACTCGAAGTACGTATGCAGAAGTGGTCTCCTACACTACACAGCTCGTAGTGACGCTACACAAACGCTTCACGTTTTCTTTGTATTCCATGTTGATTACTGATTGGCTGCACTAAGCGCTTTGTGAGCTGAATTGTGTTTGAAGCTCGATCTTAGTGTTAGAAGTAACAAATTACGATCTATACCTATACACAGTTCTATAGAATTGAAGATAGTTTTGATAAACATTGCAATGCATTTGTGTATGAAAACTTAAAAAGACTGACAACAAAAACCTTAAAAGATAGCAGTAACCTATACCACTAAAAAACTTCAGCAGCGTGCAATTGCAATTTAAAAGAAACAGATGAGAGACAAATAAATGCTATCATATCATAACTTCGTGGGCTCGAGTCAATATTCAAGAATGGGCCAGCTTTCCCCGATCCTGAAGTAAGCTGGACGACGATTGATTGATCTCTTTGTGGCACTACGATAGAGTATTTTCCGTCACTATTTGTATTATAAAGTCTAACCGTGTGTAGCTACGACAATTGATTTTATTTTGTTCTAATTATTATTCTGTTTTATTGTAATTTAAATTGTTTCAATCTAATGTAAAATAATCCTAATTTTAACTTATATTTTAATTTTAATTTATTTAATTTTAATTTTATTTCTATTGACATGTTTATACTTATTTTAATTTCTGCTATAGATTTCTTTTTTTTATTAGCCTGATTCGTCCCACTGCTGGGCAAAGGCCTCCCCCAAATCTTATTATTATCTGAAATATAAATAAAAAATAAATAAATACAATACAATACAATAAGCTGGTTTAAGTAGCCCGGTGACCTTCTGTAATCCGTGTTACTAATCTCAGGTTTTTGGTGATAACTGTAACTGCCTCACCTCACATTGAAAACAAAACAAAGTACAATTTAGATGTCGGTATTGCATAAGAATAAACGCACGAATTTTGTCATCTAGAGCCCCGTATTCGTTATTTATTTTCAGTCAGACCGATGTCTACTTTTTTATATCAATAGCTTATTAAGTTAGAACACAGGATTATTCCGTGAATATTAACTTAATTTGGTTATACACGACAAAATTATTTTGTTGACGCGACCTTACCTGGAAACATACCAGTACGGTAAAACAAGCTTGTTTACCAACAATATATTAATTAAAGATAGCTTTAAGGTTCGAATAACAACTAGCCTCCGAAGTTGTTCACTTTCCTGTAAATAATTTACGTTTAAAATACACTTTGCAATATTAAAACTTCTTCACTAAAATACTTCAAAGCTTATTGGAATATTCAATGAGCTACGCTTTGGTCGTAGCTCATAGGTAGTTGGGTTTCGATAAAATGTTCATTTAAAAAAATAAGGATTTTTCTAAAAAAAACCGTTTATATGACCCTCTCATTTAAACGGTTTTTATTAATGGAAAAAGTATCACTATGAGACTTTATAGTGCCAGCTTAGAATTTGCAAAACCCAACTCTTGCCGCGGATGTCATAAGAGGCGACTAAGGGTTATCCACCGGTAGGCGGGCAGCAGCGCCTACTGCACTACAATTTTACCACCGATCCCTAACCCACATGCCCATCGTGGGGACTATGGCAAGTAAGGGGTTAAGTAAGGCCATAAATGAACTAACACTTTTATTGTACATACAAATAAAATAACATACCTAATATATCTAGATAAAATAAAAAATAAACGTAGGTTGATCATCGCATTAGAATTCTACTCGATGAGGTTGATATAATAGTTTTTACGCATATCACAGGAGCCTGCGCCCAGCAGTGGACAAGTACAGCTTAAAATAAAAGCATTTTAGGTAGGTAGTCCTCGCACAAATGCTTCTCTCAAGAGGTTTGGAGAATTAACTCCTTAAAAAAAATACTGGTAGCTCACCAAATAAACGTATTTTTCTAACTTCAACTTCTTGGTAAATGGCGCAGCGTCTTATGTATTAACTTGAACATGCTGTTTTGCTTTTTCCATCTTTTTTTAGCTTCCAGTGTTTTGATATTACAGACATTGATTGTGAGGAAGAAACCAGCTGTTTAACTATTGAACTACGTAACGACTTTTAAATTCAAGCGGCTGCATTAAGTTCAGTCTTGAGGTAGGTAAATAAAATAAAACTAAGTAAGTATAAAATGGCAACACTTTGTGCAGAAGTAGACCTTTTGAATAGATGAATGTAGACTGAGAGGTTAAGAGTCGTACGGTAAAAGGTAACGTAGGTATAAGGTATTGAATTTAGCCAACAAGAAAAAGCTAGCTCCTACTAGCTAGCTACTTATAAATACATGGAAACTCAATTATTTACTTTGTTAACAAGATGCTGGACAGTAAGCAAATTCTAAGCCAGCACCAGACAACTGTTGTCCAGACAACAGTTGTCTGGTGCAACTGTTGTCTGGACAACAGTGCAAGAGCAAGAGATGGGTTGGTGCAAATTCTAAGCCACCACCAGTGCTGGCTTAGAATTTGCACCAACCCATCTCTTCTCGTTGGTGGCGTAAGAGGCGACAAGGGATATCCACGGGCGGGCAGCGGCGCCCCTTGCAGAACCATTCTATCGCTTAACTGGGATCCCCAACCCATGCCATGCCCGGCGCATGGGGATTATGGGCAATACTTCCCATTAGATAAACGCTAACAAGGCGCTTATCAGGGAGGGGCTTGCGTCCAGCCGTGGACCAATATAGGCTGTTAAGAAGGTCGAGGTAAACAAGATGATAGGACAGAATGTAGAGATACCAATAGGCACGCAGAGACACATAATAAGCAATTAAAAATTTCCGACCTTCTTGCTTTGTAACACTCGACAAAAAAGGGGTTTTTTAATGTTATTCGGTACAAAAAGGAACATAAAAAATTTCATAAGTACGCTAGGCTAGTGTCTTAACAAATGTAAGAACAGTTAGACTTAGTTATGCTAAGATTGTATTAGTTGATAAGCGATAAACTTGCTAGTGGTTTCTTTTTCACTTCTTCCGCTAGTGGACAAAAAATTGAAGTGAATTAGAGTCAATTGCACCATATTTCTTGTTTGATAGTAATAACTATTTATCAAGCTGTTTATATAGTAAAAGTTTGACTTGTCTAAGAGCTTATTTTGTAAGTCTAAAGAAATAAACGATTTGACTCTGACTCTGACTCTAATTAGTCCGTCGTATTTTTCTATATTATAAAAAACAAAAAATTATGAACTTAAAGCTAGTTATAGTTCCGCGTGACGTCACCTTGCGACACTTTTTGGCAAACTTTGACGCCCTTTATTTTTAACCGACTTCAAATAAGGAGAAGGTTCTCAATTCGACATATATATTTTTTTGTGTTTGTTACCTTAGAACTTTTGACTGGGTGGTCCGATTATCATGATTATTTTTTTATATGATAGCTGGTGCTTCCCGTATAGTCCCATTTTAATCTGGTTTAGTTCTGACAATGGGATCCATGAAAATTCATGAAAAACCTATAAAATTGAAGTCAGTTATAATTGTTTAAAACAAAATTAATTATTATCTTTTTTTGTCTGATTTTAAAGAAAAAAAAAGTGTACAATATCATCTGAAAATCTAACTAATAATTACTTAAAATAAGGACCATAGTCTTTATTTTAAGTTGAAACATAAAATTCGTGCCATAACTCGGTCAGACGTAGTGTGCGAATTCCTTTAGCTTATCAAAACAGCTCTGGATTTGTTTTACAAAAATATTTACGAAAGCGCACAGACTGAATATATTTACAACTAGTTTGCATTAGTTGCATTAAATTAAATTAATTTAAAATAAACAACTTTGTATATATTAAAGTTAGCTTTGCTTTTATCATTCCTAAATTGAAAACAATTATTACAAAGGTTATAGTATTTTCGTTTTCTGAGAGTGATAAAGGCGCAAAAAACTTGAGAAAAGTTAATTTCAATGTCCATTTTTATGAAAACTCAAACAGAATTCAGTTCAACTAATTAAACGAATTGCTTGGGAGCTAACGAGTTGTATTTTAATTATAATTTTCTCTGTGAATGGTTATGATTTTCTAAATGCTTTGTAAATCGTTATAGAAATGGATTTTACTATATCGACAATTCCGTTATGGCTTTATAATATTCTTGCGTAGGTCTACTACCTACGCAAGAATATTATAAAGCCATTATTGAACGAACACGAAACTGAATTAAAGTATCGTTGTTTTTAAAACATACCTGGTAGAAATAATAAATAGGATAAATATTTCAACTTTCAACCATTTCAACCCTCAAATAAGTGCGTTACGATATATGCTTTGTTTCAGACGCATATTGACCAATTATTTAAAATATTCATAGTGTACAAACCGCACTTTTTTCTCGCTTCCTTAGCAGTGGACTAATAAGGGACTAGATCCCCCCATGGGGGCAGTTCTCACGTTACGTTCTCAGAGATAAAAAATCAAGAAGAGACCTGCAAGAGATTACTTTGACAAGATAACATCACCATTAAGTTAGATAAATCAAACTACATAATAAGTACTTAGGTACTTATGTGTAATTATAACCCTCAAATTTGAAAAACTGTCAATCATCTGGTAAAAAGGTCAAAACCTTATTTACCCTTTCTTCAAACTCTCTCACAATGTTCAATCTACAAAGGAACCGCACTTATCAAACGGAACCCTAAAAACCGTGGCATTACAGATACTTCATCGGATTAGAGACAGAAACCCGGATTTACGGATTACGATAGAAACATCTTGTTGCCTCGGTAAGACGATTAACGACGATTGTGAAGATCAAGAATTATTAAGACTAGTTTCTACTCATGGCTTCGCTCGGGATATTTTCAAGATATTTTTTAGGGTCACAATATCGGTTCGCTTAGCCAAAGGAGTGAGTAAGTACCTAAGGAGCGCTACGAGGAAGTACCACAGGCGGCGCGTTGCCAGGCTGTCAGTGTTCTAATAGGAACCACTTTGGCGATTGTGCGCAAGCATTGCACGACCTTATCCCATCTTCTCCCTTCCATCATAGGACCAGCGCAGCGGTCCTATAATGGAAGGGAGAATATACCACAATGTCGAACCACAAATTCTGCTCTACTTTCATAATATCCACAGCAAAAGAGTGGAATGAACTTCCTGCATCTGTCTTACCATTAGAGTACAATCTTGGAGTCTTGAAATCTAGGGTTATTAAGTTCCTTCTGAAAAAGCGAACTCCATCTTAGGCTACGTCTTCGCTTTCATAAAGTGAGTTGGTAGCCAAACGGTTATCCATCAATAAATAAAAAGAAGTACCTGTATAAGTAAATAATAAAAGCAATGTGAAGCTATGTCAATGGAAGTAAAAAAAAATGATACAGTGTTAAGGTGAGGAAAGGAGGAATCATCAAAATCGGATCACGCAGTCAAAAGTTCTGAGGTAACAAACATAAAAAGTGGAATTGAGAGCCTCCTTCTTTTTTGAAGTCGGTTATAAAAGGAATCGATGTAAGTGCCTTAACAATCAAAGCGCTGATTTGTCAGCCTCGCTTTCATAATGGATAAATGAAAACTATGATAATATTGGTGTTTTTTTCCATAAAAATGTTGCTAAAAAGGTGAAATTTGTCTAAAAAGATTAATATATAGTTACCACATTCGGTTACCTTGCTGGCATACAGAAATACAAACGCAAACTTTAATAATCACGTTTAATCTGATAACGAAACACAAGTTTTGTAAAGAAAAGCAAAACCTACAACTAAACTCCTGAAACCCGATGTAAAAACTAATAAATTACCCTCACATCTTCATTGCCCTGATGCACACAAATAAAACAAACAGCACTAATCGTGGAAACAGTGGACTGCTAACAAATTGTATGGGTTAACGACTACCCTTACACAGTGGACGGGAAGCAGCTAGATCGTTAAGAAAACGGCTTTCAGAATTACATTGCCTGGACGTATGTAAATGATCTAAGTATATTAATAATTTAGGACAATACACACAGCATTATCTAGCCCCAAGCTAAGAAGAGCTTCTGATATGGGTACTAGATAACTTATACACTTAATACAATACACGACATAGATAGATATTGTTTATATTATACATAGAAAACACATTGAACAAATATCTGGAGATTATGCGAACATTTGTCCTAGGGCGGCGCAAAGCAAGCAGTGACTCTAGAGGAGCAAATTCGTCTCTGTGAGCGACTCGCAATGAACTGTGTGGTGCTTAGAAGTGGCACCACCCCATCTCTTCCCTTAAGGTCCCTGGGCCTGGGCTTCCCAGGCGACTAAGGAATATCCACGGAGGGGCCGGCAACAGCGCCCCCTGCAAAACAATTATATTCTACCACCGAACTGGGATCCCCAACCCGCATGCCCAGCGTGTGGATTATGGGCATTATCCCCCATTAGATAAATGTCATAAGGTGCTTAACAGGGGGGGGGGCTGCGTCCAGCAGTGGACCAATACAGGCTGTCGAGGTTGAGGTTGAGGATCGACTCGCTCGCTCTTATCGTCCCAAACTGCGTAACTTGTCTGAAAGTGATACATTAAATTTTATTTGGTACTCAAAAAACAAACATAGATCTACGAAGGACTTCTCACTCGTGACGTTACACCAAGGAAACTTCATTAGCCTTAGGTCCCCCTCACACCCTGTCCGGAGCTATCTCTCATGAGCTGCAAGCCCTAAAGAGGATTCTCGTAATTAATGTACGTGTGTAAGAGGCTTATCTCAACATAGCGAGGGTAATGATGTACGAATTGATGCCGACCCATTTGCTGTGATGGATGGTTGACAAGATTATGACCATGCTGACTATTTACTGTAATTATGATTGAAGGTGTGTGGAGGGACGTTGTCAAATTAAAAACATCACTTTACGAAATCAGCTGTTAACACATTCACTGCTCAGTCTCGGCAGTGCGACACGCAGGGACGCGCCATGCGCCACCACCGCTGCCGCCTGACCACTGGTGCATGAACAGCGTCTTGGGTCATGAAAGTGTTAGTATATCGCATTCACTGCCCAGCTTCTGGTAATGACGTTTCTCCAACTCAAAAGTGGATGATAGTAACAGGGATAGGATAACTTAAAGTAACGCAAAAGGTTATTCTGCCTCCTTAAGTTACCAGAGTACAATTTAGACGTGACACAAATCAAATTAAATAAATATATAATGCTGGACAGTTTTCAAAGCATCATCAACTCCCGAGCTAAGCGGAGATGCGTTTTGGGTACTAGATAACTGATTTTCTTTTATAATAAACCTATACAAAGCATCCAAAAAACCTGGAACAAAATATTTACATATTGCCCAAACATTGGGTTATTAAAGTTTTCCCCTTGAAATGCCTCAAGAAGGAAAACTAAATTTACATCGTATGATGATAAAGCGAGATTATCGAATCGTCTTAACCTTTTGCACCATCTATTTTTTCGGCACCATGTATTTTATTTAACCTGACGAATTAACTGAAACTTCCAACAAACAATTAACCGATAAAATTCTTACACAAACTTCTAACAACTTTATAACAATTAATTCAGAAATCATTGCGGAGCGGAATGCCGGCAAGAACTAATGCTAACAAATTGCTAATGAAGCTATTCCCTTGGCTAAAGATAATTTAATTTTCTCTCAGCCAAAAGCTTTTGCTTTTAATATCGAATTCTTAATTTTGATTACTATTATCATCAGATTCTCTGGTGATTAAGTGATGGAGGTACTCACGACAATCTGATTATCTGATTTTAATATCTTGGGTCCTTGAGAAACGTCGTAGTTTTTGATACTTTACAAAGTTTTATGTTTAGATTAAAGTCTTACCCCCTTATTTATAATGGTCTGCTAACATAAAACAGCAGCTAAGTAGTGTTATTTCTCAGTCTGACTTATGTCAATAGAAGAAGACAGAGCCAAATTTATCAATGTGCTAAGTTAGCAAACTATTATGAATAAGGGGGTTAGACTCAGTTTTCACGATCATAATTGTGATGTTTTAAGGTTAAAAAATAGAATACCAGAATACTCCTTAACCTCAACCTCAACAGCCTGTATTGTTCCACTGCTGGACGCTGGCCTCCCGCTGATAAGCGCATTGGCGTTTATCTATTATCTATTATTATAAAACGAGTAAGTAAAAAATATGAAAACAATATAAAACGTTGAATCACCGGCCGCGAAGCTAGGTTCAATCTGTATTAATGTTTATATTATTATTATAGTCTATGTTATGTTTTAGTCATCTAAATTAATAACAATGTATTCTAAAACTACAAGAAAAATATTTTGATGTATCTCAGTTGAATCTTCATCTACCCTTTTCCAAAAAGCACGACAATCAAAAACAGGACAATTCTAAACTGTTATTATAATTAAACCTGATCAAGGAGCAAGCACTCAATAATACTTCCTAGAAAATCTTCCTTTTCATTTTCTGCGAGGATCTTAAAAACCTAATGAAAAATGAATTAGCATAATGCTTTCAACGATCCCAAGAGACTAAATGCAATCATGTCAGAAGGTAAATAAGGTGGGAAGTTTTTTACGAACGAGAAAATTGTGTTTTTGTGGAATTTGACAACGTAATGGTCGCTTTTATTGAGTTTTCATGGTACTTCTCGTTACCGTGGTGTTATCGCACCTTGTAAATTGATTATGTAACTTGAGTATAAGAGAAAATATGAGATATGTATCGTTGTTTTAAGAAAAAGTTGTTGTTACTTCTGTTCTGAATTTATTATATAATTGTTAGAGCAATGGCCTTTACATCCACGAAGGATGGTTAATGTAGTGTTCGATATTCGACACTTACGTAAATGACTTCTAATTATAATTCCAATTCTAAGTGGGGGAACTAAGATCTGGACGGACGGCTCGCATAGGAGTGTATTGTGCATTAACCCCCTGCCTAAGCAGCCCAGCTCCTTGAAATATCGGAGCAGGACTTAAGGTGACTGACAACTTTGTTTCAGCTTTTCTGTGGGTGTAGATGGGTTGGTTACTCAATTCACTTTCTTTCATGCACATGAAATGTTAAATTTTTGATCTTCCTTTTATTTCTGACACTATGTTATTTAGCAAAAAATAATCCATATGATGAAGCCTTTCGATCGGTATGATAAAGCTACAGGATGATTATTTTTGTCGTGTAACGGGTTCGATTTCCGGTTCAACCATGTAATTATTTAAATATCTATGAATGCAGTTTAAATTGTTTTTCAAATTCAAATAAGGTCTTCTTTCAGTAAAATGTTCTATCTTCAATATTTGAGGTACTTTCCCTCCGTGTGGCATGGCCGTGGGCCGTGGGCTATAACATATTTATATATGTATATATGTATATATACATATATAAATATGTTATAGCAAAAGCCGTGACACCATAACTGCGTAGTTACGAGGTTGCTACGAAACACCCGTATGTTATGTATTAATTATTCTGTTCACATCCAATAACAATATTATAGTTATCTCTTTAGTAGACCCCCTTAATAAGATTTACAATCGTAAGTCACAACTGACTACGCCATGAGGCAAAACCACGTCAATGGGGGGGTTACCATAATAACTTACATAAATTTGGGCCGGATAGACCGTACTTAATCAAAATTTAACTACACATTTGCTTGCAAAACTTATAGTGCGCGATTAAATGAGCTACGACCTTAAGTTAGACCTAAAATAATATACTGTCTAAAAGACAAAACATTATTGGACCCATATTGGACCTTTTTGAATTCCATAGTTTTCCTTACAGAGTAATAATTACGTAAGTAATAATTATATGCTGTAAGATGTAATTACATATATGGAAGTACCTCTAGGAACCTAAAATTATTAGGTTTGTTTAAAAAATACTTTAAAATAACTTCAATTTTATGGTTTTCTCATGGATCTCTCAACTCAACTGGATCAAATGGTACCACTCGGGAAGCACCAGCTTTCAAATAATCATCAAAATCGGATCACGCAGTCGAAGTTATGTTATGACGGTGAGGTAACAAACATAAAATAAAGTCAAAACTGTCGAATTAAGAACATCCTCCTTTTTTAACTGATTTCAAAAAAAGGAGGAGAATATAAATTCGAGTGTTTTTTTATGTTTGTTACTTCTGAACTTATGACTGGGTGGACCGATTTTCATGATTCTTTTTTTATATGAAAGCTGGTGCCTCCCGTGTGGTCCCATTTTAATTTTGTTCAGTTCTGACAGTGGAATCCATGAAAATTCATGAAAAAACTATAAAAATTGAAGTCGGTTTATAGTTTTGTAAAACAAAATTAATTATTATGAAGTCGGTTAATCATGATCAACGATTCTATGAAATAACTTAAGTTTGCCTGCGGCTTCGTGGTTTTGACGGGAAGAGGTAACATACGCGTACATCCAAACATCTGAATATACAAACTTTAGTTTAATTATAAAATAGTTGTACTATAAAAACTAACTTAGTTTGACGAATTCATAACGGATGCAAGCGGGTTCACTACGAACCTAACTTATGTCGGAAGAACACCAACGTTTCATCCCTTAACGAGAGTGAGGATATTCTTCCAACACAAATACCTACATAGTATAGGCTTCGTAGTTAACCTGCTTACATCCGTAATGGATAGTATAGTTCGTTATAGTAACTTACCTCTTAACGTCGTTGCTGTCTTCTTAGCCAAATATCGACCAGACTGCCAGGTGCTGCGAATATAACAAGTGCACCAGTTGCACAGTTGCACTCTCTATTCCCAAACACTCATAATCCGATGGGACAATATACTGACACGACCGGGGAGTAGACAACCGCAAGACCAACGGACATAACGTGCTTTCCGAAGTACGGGAGTACCATATCCCTAATAAGAGTATTTATTTCTATGAGGCTTTGCCCTTTTACTCTAAGGTCTTCGACACATTTAATATATTACGACACGACCCTATTTTATTGACGATGTGTATCGTTTTATAGGGTATGTGATTCAAATTTTATGGACCCATATAGATCGTCCACGATATAAATCATATTCTATAGCTTGTCGTAAAGTAGAGTGAATGGCAGTTGACCTATGTACTAGCTCTTTAGGTGTGCGTTCACCTTCCAAACGGCATTACGCTCAATAAGTTTGTATCCGTATTTTGTTTTGAGCAGGATACGTTTATATGTTTATATTTCAGTGACACTGACTGCTAGTGTTGAAAAACTTAGCAAATTCTGAGCCGGCACAACACAGCTTCTAAGCCGCTACATTGAAGAAGCAACATTACACCTAAAATTTGCATTTATAATATGTGAAGTGTGACGAGTATGATATTACGAATTCCTGATAGGCGATTACCAGAATTAGGTTCTGATTACCAGAAACCTTTGAACAGAGAGCGAGAGCTTGGTATCACATTTCAAGTCCGTTTCAATTCAATATTGAAGCTATCCATCCACCTGCATCCAAACCACGAGTTAAAACCGGACGCGGGTATTGCCAAGTTTGGAACTGGTAAGTACTCTGTCAGAACTGTTTGCAACTGAAAACAAGAAACAGTGGTTGGATGGTTGAATGCAAAGTTTGTTATCAGATTATACTTAGATACAGTTTGTACCTTGTCGCTTTACATTTTGCTGACTGGATGGCCGTAGTCTGTTTTTCCGTTATTACTCGTATTATGTTAAAGTACTTTAGTACGTAACGTGCCAATACACTAAGATACTACCTACTTACGTAGGTACTTTTTAAGGCGCATACACCAAAAAAAAAAGAAAGTGGCGTCCCAACCTATTTTATCTCATTATAACGTTAAACACAGGAAGTCTTAAAAATCCATCGTACAGTTTGTGGTATCTTTTATAAGTTATTTATTAATCTGTAATAGTTTCATTTTGTAAAGCTTAGGCAGAGATACGAAGTTGTGCTTATTAGACACAAAACTCTTTTTTCGCATCTCTTCCTATAAGTATTACAAAGGTATTTAAAAAATAGCTTATAATAGATACCACAAACTGTACGATGGATTTATAAATTACTTATGTTAAACGTAATAATATGATGAAATAGGTGGCGCTGTCATATTGGCTCCTGTCTTAGAGAATCAGTAAATTTCTTAGATTAACTTGAATCGTATCATCCAAACAAAGTCATTACCGCTCTAACAGACGTATCTGCCATAGCATCTGCCTAAGCTAATAAAAAAAAACTTAGTACGCAGAAACGCCTAGCATAGAGTCTCTATGAAAACTTTCTATTCCATGGCGAGGCCAATTCTAGCCATGTTTTTTAGTTAGTACCCAAAGGGTGAAACGTTTATTTTTGAAGGTCAGAAAACGCAGGAGGGTCTTAAAAACGATACAAGTATCATATAATATAGATTATTATTATTATTTTTATTTCATTTGTTTTTGTCATCTTGTATGTAACTTGTTTTGAATCTGAGCATAAAGCTGAAAATTATTTTTCTTTCATTGTTATGTATTGTTTAACAAAACCGTTGCCAATGTTTTTCTTCAACATGTTTGTCTTTGTTTGTGTCTATTTTTTAGTCCGTGACGTCACGAAACGGCTCAGTCGGAAGACCAGCGTTAGTTGTACGCAAATACAACCTACTCATGCTGAGACTGGGACCGTTTTGTAACTCTAACAAATTGTATTAGTTTTAAGTTCCTTTTATCTTAAATTGTATGTGTTTGAGTTACAAATAAACGTTTCTCTATTTCTCTCTATTTCTCTAAACGGGACCCTATAACTAAGACTCCGCTGTCCGTCTGTCATCAGGCTGTATCTCATGAACCGTGATAGCTAGACAGTTGAAATTTTCACAGATGATGTATTTCTGTTGCCGCTATAACAACTATAAATAATAAAAGACAAATAATTTCAATAATTTAGGGAGGCAACTTCCTTATCACCATGAGAACCGATCACCGAGGTTAAGCAACGTCGGGCGCTGTCAGCACTTGGATGGTTGACCGTTTCACGTTGACTCTTTGTTTTTTTACGAGAAAATTTTGTATTTTTTTATTTTTATGGTACGTAACCCTTCGTCCGCGTAGACTCGCACTTGGCCAGTTTTATTTGCTATATCCACCTTGATGGGCGGAAAAATAGTTTTTTTGTGTATACCTACAAGCTAATTTTATGTATTCATAAACTACTAGATCTGTACGCTTAGCAGACAGTTTATATATTACCAAAACTAGTAAAGTAGATCATAGCTATAGCCTACTTATTTTAAATAAGCAGGCTATAGATACGTATAAGTCTACTTACAAATTTGTTCATAGTGTATTTATTAAAACAAAAAAGCTAAAGAAATGTTACAAATGTTTAAAAGATATAATTTTGAACAACATGTTAAAGAACCCACACGGATCACACCTACCTCTTCAAAATGTTTAGACGTAATTTATCCAAATTTTGATAAAAATGACCACAACATTCATGTTAATGAATATGGAGTGTCAGATCATAAAGGGACTATAATAACACTAGCGAAAACAGAATCCAACCAAAATATAACCTGGTACACACAAAAAAGAATATTCAACCCTAATAATATAAAACATTTCAAAAACCAATTGAATCAAATTAACTGGAATAAAATAATTTTGCAACAAAATAACATTAACGACAACTATGAAGCTTTTATGAAGAAAAAGAACAAATAACGATCACTCTAAATCAGTGCTTTCCCATAAAAACAGTTAAACTTAAAAATAAAAACAAAACCTGGCTAACAAAGGGATTAAAAAGATCCTGTAGAAATAAAAGATATCTTAAAATCCTAACCACACAAACGAAAAATCCAATAATATCAGAATATTACAAGAAATATGAAAAGATGCTAAAAAAGATAGTCAAAACAGCTAGAAAAATAAATTACAGAAATATGATGAAAAACTCTAAAAATACAACTATGTGTATGTGGAAAATTATTAAAGATAAGACAAATAAAACTAAAAAGACCTTTCAAACGAATATAACCCTAAATATAGGCAACAAAAGAATAAAATCTCCATCTAACATAGCAAACCACCTAAACAATTATTTTATATCTGTTGGTGATAACCAAAATAATATCCAACCTACAGGCAATCCAAATATTGTCAAAAATATCCACACCATGTTCCTAAACGAAACCACTCCAAAAGAAACAAGTTTAATAATAAAATCACTAAAAAATAAAACCAGCTGTGGTCACGATGAAGTGCCACCAATATTAGTTAGGCAATGTAATAAAGAACTAACACTACCCCTTACACAACTAATAAACCAATCCTTTACTGAAGGTACTTTCCCTAACCAATTAAAAATAGCAAAAATCAAACCAATACCTAAAACAAAAACAGCAGAATTACCGGAACATTTTAGACCAATATCCTTACTATCAACCTTCTCTAAAATATTTGAAAGTACTATGGCAATAAGATTAACAAAATTTTGTGAAAAATACGAAATCTTTGATAACAGCCAAAACGGATTTAGGAAGAAACGCTCAACATCATTTGCCATGTACCAACTAACTCAAGAAATTATTAATATAATAAATAAACAAAAATACGCAGTTACTGTAATGTTAGATCTAAGTAAAGCCTACGATAGAGTTTCTCACAAAATACTACTCAACAAATTAGAAGACATAGGTATTCGCGGTCCAGCCTTAAGCTGGTTTACCTCATATTTGGATAATAGACAACAATATGTTAATATAGAATATCAAAATCCAATCAATAGTCAACTCACACACATTAAATCAATTAAATGTCAATTAAGAAATTCTATTCCACAAGGAAGCATCCTCGGCAGTATCCTCTTTATAATATATATAAACGACCTTCCTAAAACAATAGATACTAAATCAATAATATATGCAGATGATATAACTCTGGTAATGCCCTGTAATAACTTCCCACAACTTGAACAAAAACTTGAAAATACCTTAGATGACATCAACAACTGGTTAAACCAACACAATCTACAACTAAACACCTCTAAAACTAAATTAATGCATTTTAGACCGCACCAGAAAAAACCTTTAGATATAAATAGCAACATACAGTCCAAATATAAACACAATTTTATTGAATCAGTAACTTTATTAGGAATCGAAATTGACACTTGTCTCAACTGGAAAAATCATATAGATAAAGTAGCTGGCAAACTATCTAAATTCACATATGCGCTACATGAATTAAAAAAATGTACAGATATAACAACTGCATTAACCGCATACTACGCATATGCACATGCGTGGATTAGTTATTGCATAATAATATGGGGTAACAGCTGTGATAATAAACAACTGTTCATTCTACAGAAAAAATGTATTAGAATTTTAGTAAACATAGATGAAAGAGAAAGCTGTAGAGTACATTTTAAAAACCTTAAAATATTAACCTTAACATCTATATACATGTATGAAATAGTCAAATTTGTAAAAAACCATAAAAACTTATTCGAACTAACAAAAGAAAGACACCAAAGATCTCATAACCTTAGAAACAATAAATAATGATCTCTCCCCTATACAAAATTCCAAATAGTAAGATCCGCAACACATCATATGGCCATAAAAATATACAATAAACTACCCCCTCAAATAAAAACAATAGAGGCAGATTTAACCTTTTTTTAGGAAACTAAAAGAATATTTAATAGAAAAATGCTATTACAACCTTCAAGAATATTTTGAAATATAAATAAATAAATAAATAGGATAGGAAGCGTTTTTGAAGCTAATTAATTTAATTTTAAATTAGTTTTGTAACTAGTATTAAGTTATTTTGTAGCGCCCCAACGGGGTACATGTTTGAGACTATCACTTAACTGCTAAGACCTATGTAACATAACAACATGTAAACAAGTTAATAAATAAATAAATAAATAAATTATCTTAGTTACGTAAGTATGGCGTAGAGTATTTATGTTCCTCGTACTAGACGTACCCACCGCATTAGAGTACTCTGTTTTGTTGTCTCGTTTATAAGAAATAAATTATTTTTATAAGGTTATAATATGAAAACCAACCGACCGTAACACGACACTGCGCTCCCAAACTAAAATTGTAGACGTAGGTACCTCAAAAAGATGCAAAAGTCAAATGGAGCTGGGCTGGTGGTCATGTCTGCCGCATGCCCGAAGACCTAAGGGCTAAGATCACAACATTCACCACTCAGTGCCAGTGGAGTTATAATTATTATTCCGTCTGTCAGTAGAATTTATCAGTCAGTCTCAGAAACGTAGATGAGGCATATGTAAATATTCTAAGAACGTATTGTCTTTGTCAATAAATATCTAACTTACACTAATTCTTTCATTATAGTTCATTATATGACGTTTTGTTCCAACGGTGTAAGGCGTCGTCGTCGGTAGACCGAAGTCACGATGTAGCGATGAACTAGAAACTTTCGCTAGAACTTGGGATGGGCTCAGAAACGTGATATATGGAAGGATCAGGGCTTCCCTTGATCCCTTCATGTCCTTACCCAATAGCGGTACAGGCTATTTGTAATTATAGGTATAATCATGTAATTATAGGATCGTACAAATCGGCAGCTACAAAATGAGTACCTACTTGGAGATAAAATAAATGATTAATTTACGCTGGACAATCCACACAGAAGTAGGATGCAAACCTATTTCTCAAAAGTTTGTATGAATGTACTTTCCCATTTCATAAACTCTCAAAAGTCTGAAATAAGTTTTCATCGTCTTATCTCAGTAGCAGTTCAACCCCAACTTATAATACCGTGAAATAAACCCCAGCAAAACCGTGAGTACCCACTCGCGGTTATAAGTAAGGACCGAGTCTACTTCGCCTCACAAAATTTGTAAGATACCCATTATAATTATTAAATAGTTGGAACTAGTGGGGAAACTTTGAAGTTACTTTAAAGGTATGGGCTGGGCGTGAGCTGAAAGCGTGAATAATAAGTTCTATAAAATGGGTTTTATTATGATTTATTATTATTACAATGAAGCTGCAGTGAGAAGTGTTTTAACTTTTAAAATTAGCTATTGTTTTGTCTTGCTTGTGATATAGAATCCTTCTTTATTATTTGGTAATTATAATATATAGGCATCTATTTGTAAACTTCAAATGCTGAAATGCATGAGAACTTTCAAAATCTAAATTCTATTGTCATGAACTTTGTTTTTTAGTACAAAAAAATAAACAATAACTGTTGCGTTTGTGTCAAGTTTCATAGTGTATTTTAGAATTTTTTGGGGTAGTGTAGGTTTTCCCAAAGTTTCTAATACCTATTCTCGAGTGTATCACTTAGTTGCCCCCTAATTTTCAAACACACCTCGGATTTTAGCAAGTCTTGACTCGAGATTGTCGTCGCGTCGTGTTATAATAATGAATGTGATTCAGGTCATAGAAACTGATTACAATAAAATGTAATTTTGCGAATAAAAAACAAAAGTGATTGAACCAATTAGTGGCGAAAATTGTATGAGATACTTAGATAATATACATCTGAATTGACAAGCTTTACTTGCAATTTTCCTACGAAGCGCTGAACTAAAAATTTACTGGGTTATTCCTTATGAATCAAATCAAAGTTTAGGTTTAGGTTTAAAGCTATTTATTACCAAAAAAGACAGTCACTTACATGAGAATAGTAATTTAGCTTAGAGTTAACAATTTATAAAAGTAAATTAAAGTTGTTGTTCGGTCTGTAGGTAGTTATTACAGTTTTGCATAGGTAAATAAACAGATAGGTACAAAAATGGTATTTTGGATGCTTATTAGAACATTATGCAATTATGCAATCTAAAACGCAAATAAACTTTCAATCACTGCTCTACTAGAGATCAACGTTAGTATTTATGGCATAATTTTCTAAAAAGCATCCAAATCTAAGGTATTATTATCCTAACCAAATTCAAACTTTGATATGATTCAAAAGCAATAACCCAGTAAATTGTAAGTTCAGCGCTTCGTAGGAAACATTCGTTCATGCACAATTCCAGATGAGCTTATTACAATCGCTATTTGTAACATAAACATAATTTAGGATATGAAATACTCCGACCAAATGTAATAATGTAATACCGGGGCTCATTCCTTCACACGCCGCATTTACACAAAAAACTAAAACAAGCACAAAAATACCACAATTGGACGAATCGCGTTTTGGACGAACTGCTATCAAACCCCGTACCTGGTTGACAAACAACAATCTCAAAGCAAAACATTCTGCTCTATTTTCATAATATGCACGGCCAAAGAGTGGAATGAGCTTCCTGCGTGCGTCGTTTTCCAGTGCCATACATATATTATGTATGGCACTGGCTACCAACTAGAACTATTGTTCTAGTTGGTAGTCCTAATAAATAAATAAATAAATAAAGGAGTGAAAAGAAGCCGTGAACAGACTATTGACACGCCACGAAAAGTTTCATCTTATTGTAATCATTTTCTATGACCTGAATCACATTATTAACCAGAACCTTAATGTAAACACCCGACCGACGTTTCGTCGGGTGTTTACATTAAGGTTCTGGTTATAACCTGAGTCACATTATTAACCAGAACCCGACGAAACGTCGGTCGGGTGTTTACATTAAGGTTCTGGTCATAGAATATTGATAGGATTAAACTCAACAGGAATCGCATTTTGTCGGGTCCGGGTCCTGTGGCGTGGTGGGCGAACGTCTGCCTGCGACGCAGGAGGTTGCGGGTTCGATTCCCGCCTCGGGACAAATGTGTGTACGATCTGCAGACATTTGTTCAGGGCATTCTGGATGTTTACTTTGTTTAATAAAAAATATCTATCTATGTAGTGTATTGTATTATGTATTTCAGTTATCTAGTACCCACAACACAAGCTCTGCTTAGCTTGGGGCTAGATAATGCTGTGTGAATTGTCCAGCATTATTTATTTATTATTTATTTATTTACCTCCTTTGAACAATTATTACTCACCAAAGCGCCCAGCTGTAAAATTTTCGTAACAGCTGTAAAAATAATCGGTTGTAATACTGATACAACTCGCTTTCTATCTAAATTCAGCCTACCTCGAGAACAAATAACGATATAATTAAAACATCTTTCGACTCTTCACGCTGGTGCGTTAACGGCGCCGTTTACAGCCTCCGCTGAGAAATGCCTGTTACCTAAATAACAAAATGTGATCTCATTTTGTGGAAAAATGTGTTGTTACTTTTATGGGATTCTTGCTTAACTTTCAGAAGGCTTTTTCTTGCTTGAACGTTGAAACTTATCGGTATAGTAACATATTAAACTAGTTTATATGCCGCTTCTGGGATAAAAAGTAGACAATTTAGGACAATTATGATAATTTTAGACCAATTAGTTTGCGAGGTTTTAAGTGAAGTAACCGACATTTATGTAACAGTAAGTTAATTAATGTCCAAATATTTTTAAAACATGATAGGTTTATTTAGTCCTCTGAAGGATTTCTTGGTCTGACCTTCAGAAGCTTTTATAGAAGTAGGTACCTCATTAATACACAATATGAATAATAATTCATTAATATAGTGAATAAAAGTGTTCGTCAAGCCATTATATTTGATTGCAAAATGGCCCGCCCACTAAAGTTCAGCTAACTTTTATTCTAACAGCTGTGTTGTTTTAAAATAAAAGAACATTAATTTCATTATTTATTTTATTTCCGGTCGTTTGTAAAATAATCATAACATACATAATTATCCCCTGACAAATCATTTTATAACTTATGTTTTAACTTATCATCTACGCGAAATAGAATAAATACAATACAATAATAATAATGAAACTACTCGTAAAGCTAGGTAAATACAATTATTTATTACACAAAAATCTCTAAAAACTAAATAGGAAAGTAAAAAGGCTTTATTAAACTTAAATAAACAAACCAACAGATAAGTAAATGACAGGATTTTATGTTATATTACGAAGCAGTTTGATTTATTTATGAAAACAATAATCATATCACAGCTACTTAATTTTAAAATGAAAATAGTTGCTGTTAAATCGGACCAGCGAGTTGAAAAAATTATTAGCTCAGGTACTTTACGAATTTTATTAATCTAATTTCATTTTAAAATTAATTCCTTAAATCAAAATGCAAGGATACTTTTTTCAAGAAAAACGAAAAGCAAAGACTTTTGAAAACTAGTATTTACAATAATTTCCATTGACTTTACAGTTAAAATTTATTTATTTCGTTAATTTACGTTAATTAGGGCACATACGATGTTAAATCAACTATATTTTGGTGTAAGCTAAACTAATCTAGTGGCAAAATATAATTTATTTACAAAAATAAAACTATTAACTATAATGGATTGTTTGTATTGCTTTAAAATAGGTAGGCCTTATTTCTAATAAAATTAAAATCCAAATGCTGTTTTCTTATATTTCCAAAGCGGTTTTTGATGAATATCAACGCAATAATTATAGAGAAGTAATTAAAAAACTGTCCATTAGTATAAGCTATGGCATGAATTGAAAAAGAAAGCAAAACAAATGAAGTCTAATAAAAATAAGACATATATTGAGTTCGATTTTCAAAAGTCCTTTCAGATGTCGAATTAGGTCGTCTGGTGTCCTTATTCGATGTCTGATTAATTACGTCCTTATTCACATTAGGTCCTACAGTTATCAGTTTCTAGTAAGCATAGGGTTGATCATGATATTGGCGAGCGCGTTGCGTCGTTTCCTCCAAGCACCGGCGCCTTGTGCGTGGTACTGCAACTGTCGATACCAGGTACGCGTGCGTGAGTTCTCTTCAGCCTGAAAATAAAACCAACACCATTAAAAACAGAGTAGGGAATAATGTCTTCTACATCTGATTTGAAGTTAAGTGGTGGTGGAATGAATGAGGCATTTTTCCTCATCATTCTGAGAAGACTTTGCCAGCTGTTCGATTTTGATTTTTCCCACAGACTTGCTTTGCTTACCACAACACGCTTGCTTTGCTCAACGTTATTTTGAGCCTTCTAGTAAATCATATGATAAGTTAAGATCTCATGAAAAAATTGTTCAGAGTGCCTTATAACGGAGAATCTTAGACAAACAATAGAACATCAAACATTGTTAAATGGTACAGTTTCTTGTATGGATTGCATGCCTTCATAATCGCGTATTGTTTAAAGGTCAGGTCTAGGAGTTCGAGTACTATTTAATATAGGTCCCTTCTTATACTCAAACGTATTTAAGTCCACTTACCTTGAAAATATAAGAATCCTTAGACGTGATCTCGTGAACTTCGAAGAAATGTTCGGGCTCGTGGTCCGCGGCCACCACACATCTGTCCAAGAACAGTGGCTCCCTCTGCAGGGTATACCGTCCAGCTTTCTCCCGCACCAGGAGTAGTGCTGCCTCTCTCACTCCACTGCGAGCGAAGAGCTCTCCTTCTTTCTCTCTCGCTTCTTTATCACGAGCTTCGCGGACTTCTCGAATCTCCGTCGCTTTGTGCGTGGTCGTTGGCTGAAACAGAAGATAATGGTATCAAGTGAATGAATGACTAATAGGGTATATGCATGGATTTTTTTAATTTCTTTAGTCGATTATTTAGGCTAATACATAAACGAAAAAAAATATAACAGCAAAAATATTTTTAATTATTGAGGTAAGAAACCAAAAGTAAAACTAAACTCAGTTTCGGGTGACAAAAACGTTGTGCTTTAGGTGCCAATAGCGTTGCGTTTAGACATTTTGGTGTTGAGATTTAAAATATGTACTTTTCAATTATTAAATTTCACAATAAATACATCATAAAATACAAAAATAACTATACAGATATATTTCTATATCAATAGAGAATACGTAAAAACAAAAAATACCTTTTTGAAGTCATAATATACCCTATTGTGTATGTAATTAGTTTTACTACGAACCTTGTTTGTGTTGGACGAACACCAACGTGTCATCCCTTAACGATAACTTCTTCAGGGTGAGTCCCCGGAACGTGCGCTAATCGAACCGAACTCACACTGTAGTCACACAAGTCCTAAGGGATGACAAATTGGTGTTCTTCCAGCAAAAACAACGTTTAAAGATTTTTGGTTGTTATAGTTTTACACTATAGGTAATTTTGGGACTTTATTGAATTTCTTATGACTAAATTTTACAGAATTCATTTTGCTAACCAAGACAGGCGCAACAGTTGGACAGTTAAGACGAATAATTATAATTGGGTTTGTTTAGAAAAAAACTATAAACTGACTTCAATTCTATGGTTTCCTCGTGGAAGCCATTGTTAGAAATGGGACTTAAATAGGACCATACAGGAAGCACCAGCTTTCAAATAAAAAAAGAATCGTCAAAATCGGATCATCCAGTCAAAAAATCTGCGGTAACAAACATAAAAAAATACAGTCAAAATGAGAACCTCTTCCTTTTTTGAAGTCGCTTAAAAATTATGGTTTAAAGTGAAAAGTGTTAAAAGAGTAACTTCGTCATTCATTTTCACATATCAGAGCAACATTTTACGTTCAATAATAATGTCTGTAATTTGAATTCACGGTTCACAGATATCTAATATTCTCGCAGATACTCATTGGGGCTTACCTTTCCGTTGGTTACCAAAAGAGCGTTGATAGGCGTCAGCTTGATAGTACGGCCTTTACGCCAGTTGTTGTCATTTGGCTGCGTGAACAGCAGCTTCCCTTCCATAGCGAACCTTAAACAGAACAAGGTAAGGCATGGAATTCTGTGACAAAGTTGAGGTTTAGTTTGCCTTTTGCCGGGATGTCTGTTTCTGCAAAATCAATTTGGCAGTTCTATATATAGCTAACTAGTTAGTTCAAAGTCTGGCGACGGAGTGCATAATTTTCTATTTGTATAACGGTTATTCAATTTTGTCTGTTAGAATTTTGTGTATTAGAATTGCTGTTTGCGTTACCTGGTCGAATGAGTCTAGATTAAAGTTGGTCTTGAGAATTGGTGATTTTACTCAATTGAGACAAAAAATGTCTACGACGACACTACAACAAGCGTATTTGGATTGTAGGTAAATATCAGTAGATTTGAAGAACTTTAAAGACATTTCCAAAGTAGTGGCTCCATTTTAGAAAAAAATTAGAGCTACATTTTAGTGGAAATTCTTGGTTTGCCATAAAACTTGAAGAATAATAGAAGTTATTGCAGCGTTAAATGGAAGGAAGTTAAAGGTAATTGTGTTCTTAAAGCTAGAAGAATTCGTTGTTAAATTTCGGAAGTTAGTATCGTATAGGGTGGTACCAACGCCATATTTTCAAATGCCCATAAAGTAAAGTCATTTGTTTTTTTTAATGGTTTGTTACTCCGGTTCGTAACATTATTTTCACATTCCGTCTCTAAAACGTCGATTGCATTTTTTTTTCGAACGCTTTGGTTATCCGCTGGTTCATCGAAAATGGCGCACCTGAACTGCCCCCTTGAAAAATAAATTACAAGATACGACGCTAAACGTCAGATTCATGATTCAAGATTCAAGATTTCAAGAACACTAGAAAACGCATAAGTTAAAAACTGTGTTGCACCTCCCAGCGCCTATATTCAGGATACGGCTGAAGCATATTTCACCAAATATAAAGCATGATTTAATATTAGTTTAAGATCACTAAAAATGTAGTTTTAGATTTGCACGACGATGTTTTTAGATTTGCATGATTGAACAAATAAATAAATAATCTTAGACAATTCAGACAGAATCATCTAGCCCTTACAGTACCAGTGTTATCTACTAATCCATTTACATTCCGTCAAAATATAACATGACCATATCACACTAATATTATAAATACGAAAGTTTGTATGGATGGATGGATAGATGTTTGTTACCTCTTCATGCCAAAACTACTAAACGGATCAGGTTAAAATTGCATTCAGGTAATCCTAATCTTAGAATTTACATTCAGGTAATTCTAATTCTAGAATTTACATTTAGGTAATCATAATCCTGGAATCAAACATTGGGTACTTTTTATCCCATAAATCAGTTCCCGTAGGATAGAAATCACCCGTAAACGTTTCCATAGGAACAACGCGTGCAAAGCCGTGGGGTGCAGCTAGTTGGCCTATAATAGGATCTCTGGTAAGTATAACTTGTGTCAGACCAGCGGAAAACCAGCGGATTTTACCTAGCATCATCATGATTCCAGTCCAGAACATCCACAGCCATCTTTCTCAGTCTGATATCCGCTACATGGAGGTCATGCGCCGTCCGTCTAGCCACAGCCAGCCGCCTCCACAGCGGCACATCCCGGGCCGCAGCGGCAGCGGCAGCGGCTGCTGAGTTGATCTCCTCGAGACGGGACTCCACGCAGCGCTGAGCGGACTTGACATCGTCGCGCTCGGATGCGCACGCGGCGGTGGAGCGGTAGAGGCGGTTGAGAAGGAGGGGATATTTTGTCACGCGTTGTACTGGCACCTGCAAATTGTTCAAATCACGTTAAACTTGCTTGTTTCCTCGACTTTTCAATCCCTATTCCGCGATAAATATGAAACATGTAGATTTTGATCAAATTTCTAGCTCTACCACAGCTAATTTCATGCAAAGATTTTAATATAGCAATGTTTTATTTTAAAATAAAAAAGTAATAAAAGTTCTGACAAGAGGTACAAGGAGAACAAAGTGAACCAGAAAAAAATGGAAAATGCAATTGTCTTACCATAAGAAAAGAGTTCAAATTCATCCTCCTCAGTACGGCGTTTTCCATCTGCGAGACGCGTAAGAATATCCTCAGGAGCTCTTTCTCCTTCTCTAGTCCAGCCAATAAGAGTGCGGCGCCCGCTTGCTTCACGCAGTACGACTGAAACGCGGTCAGCATTCCAGAGCATTCTAGAAGGATCTTTCCGACGTTCACAGTCAAAAGGTCCTGGAAAAATAGCATTGATCGCATTTACTTTTGAATATGGGTGCTTTTTAACGTTTTTGCATTTACATATTACTTTGTAACTTTGTAATGTAGTCGGGTAAAAATAAAACACAACTAACCTCGTCTCCTTGTTCAATGGCGATCTCAAGAGCATCTCTCAACTTTTCCGACATAACTTGATTATTCTCTATTAGTTCTTCTACATTCAAGAAAATTGCACTGAGTTGTTCTTGAGTCAACAAACCAGCCACAAGCATAGGTTTATAGAATTCTTCTAAAATAATTTGTAAATCTCGACCGTACTTTTCTTCCGTTTCTACTATTTCAGTTATTATTTCTTTCCTTTCAGACCTCTTCTTGGCACATTTTCGGCATACGAGAGGTGCGTATATAGACCCTGAAATGAGCAAATTGAAATAACTTGGTTCAGTTTTAAGTTCAAATTTAATATAGAAAAAAACTTACCTTGTTCTGTCAACTGCGTTTCCACAGCAGTATCGCAATCTTCACATAAATGAATAGGCGTATCCTTATCGATTATTGTACAGGGCAATGTTTTTCCTTGAAGTCGACTTCTTGAAGACTTACTCGTTTCAGAGCCAACACCAGAATCATTTCTTTCAATTTCTGCAGATGTTTTCTTGCAAACGATAGCTTTCTCTAATGTCTCGTGGTTTATAATGAGTGAGTTGTCTTCGCTTGAATCAGAAGCATTAGATAACTGACTTGTATTGCTACTAATGTTGCTATCGGTGATGACTTTTTTCATTTTCTTCTGCTTTGATTCGGTTATTGTGTGAGATGAGTCACTATCGTTGCCGTAACTTGTGACGTACGTTTCTTCGTCATCGATGCCTCTTTCCTTTGCATCCACCAGGTAAGATAAAATGTCATACTTTGACGCGCCTTCAAATATTGACCGCGACCCGCTGCGTTTTTCATCGTCCAACATAGAAAGGGAATTTGGAGGAGGGTTGACTGGCAAAGGTGGTGGCATATCTCCTATCTCCTCGTAAATTGGGTCCGCGTTCAGCCTTATCGATTCATAATGGTGATCATCGTTCGTTATTTCAATCTCACATAACGCGGCGTCTACTAACATTTGGTAGAATTTTGATCTCGTGGAGTTCGTATCATCTTCAGTAGACAGTTCACTCGCTGATGCATTATAGCAATCAGACATCGGTTCAAGATCAGAAAAAACACCTATTGCCCCGCTCTCATACTCCATACTTTCATAGGGAGCAGAGCAGCCATTATCTTCACTGTCTTGAACTACGTTTTCTTGTCTTTTCAACTCAGCAGTTCTAGCTTTATTTTCATTCTTTGGTTTACTTTCTTCTTCGGCATTCTTTAGTGAATCTTCTTTCATATTTTTGAGTGAGTTTTCTATAAGTTTTTCGATCGTAACTTCATTGCTGTCTGTCTCTTCAAGATTTTTCGTTTCTTGGAGTTTTATTAGTGAGTTTTCGATTAGTTTTTTTACCAAACTAGAGTCTAGCCCTTCTGCTAAGTGGCCAAAGAAAGGATCATCAAAAAGTTTTGTTACAAAGTTTTCTGGTTGAGTCTTAATATTTATACTGTCTTGATTATTTGTAGTATCATTATTTTTACCACAAACATGAGGAATAAGATTTCTTTTGATAGCTTCGACGGGATCTAGCAAAATTGTTGAAATGTCGCTGGAAGTATTGTTTGAGCTTTGGGAATCATTATTTCTGTCTACAAAATATTCTTCATAAGTGTTCGTTTCAATTTGTTTTTCTTTTTCATTGGATAGTACTGCACCAATGTAGATTTGGCTCTTAGATTTTCTCATTTCCTTTTGTGGAGATCCAACACTTATTGTTACGGTTGTGCCTGTTTGAAAGGTATTACAAGCATTTCCATAATCATCATTTACAACGACAGAAGACAAATAAATTGGTGTATCACTACTCACATTCATGGTAGAGTAGCATTCGTTGCCACTTATTTGAATAGACGTTTTCCTAGGCTCGTTTTCTGATGACCTTGAAACGCCTGATGTTGCTTTAGAGTCCTCAGTGTCCGAGTCAAATTGCTTCACTCTCAGAATAGTTTTCTGTTCGTAGTCGTTTGCATCTGACCATTCATCACTTGTAGAACTACATGAGTTAGTTCTGATAAATCGTGTTTTGACGTAGTTATGTTTCTTTGACTTGCGATCTTTTGCACGCCGTGGTGGAGGCTCTGGAGATTCTGAGAGGCCACGTCGTAGGTTGACCAAAATATTTCTTGTGATGTCGCTACTATCACTCAAGTTGCCTGATTCAATAGTGTCATTACAAGTAGAGGTTTCTCCGTTTTGAATTTGATGATAAACCTTACTAGACTCGAACTGACTTGGTAACAGAATTTCGCTCTCGTTTACAGTTGTCAGAAATACTTGACTCGTATGACCATGTTTAGTTTTTGGTCGTAATGCCATAGTATCTAAGAATTTCGGAGGAGCCACGGTAAGGATTGAAGTTAATCGTTCAGATTCTGATCTGCGCAGCACCGGTACCTTCGGGATGTTGTTATCTAAAACAAATAAAAAAAACAAAACAATTATTAGATTTATAAAACAAGTGTTTTCAAACAAACGGTATTACATGCATTTTATCTAGAACGACTACTGACCTTCTTTAGTGATACAAGGTGATTCTTCAATTCTATTATCTTTAGTTACAAGACACCCTTCAATTACTTCATCGTTTGTAGTTTTAGATTGTTCTAATACATCGTGAATCTTATTTTCAGCAGTTTCATTGCTTTCAGCATGTTTTTCTTGAGTTATCAAAGCTGTCAGCTCATCAGTTTCGTGTCGATTTAAGCTTTGACTTACAATATCACCTTCAGCAACTACCTCTTCTATTTCGATAGTGGGATTAGGTGTTGTACTAACCACTGTTTGCTCAAGGTTAAACTCTGCTGTATAAATTACTTTTGTTTCTTCGTTGTTTTCTACCAAAAATTGTACGCGCTTTCTTTGCAGGATGTTATGGGATATCGTTGCCTTTTCTTTTGGTTTTGGTATGTAAAACAAAGATGTGTTTACCCGCTTACTGTCAAACAAGTCATCCGTTTCAAGTTTAGCTGGGCATTCCACTTTATCATAAATTTTAGGTTTCTTGAGTATAGATTTGATGGTGTCATTGTTTGTATTTCTGTTTTTGTAAAGACGCAGGGTATCGTTCGTTGTTTTTCTGTTATTTCTTTCAGGTAATCGTTGGTTGTCACTTTCACTGTCATCATCGGTTTTTATGTTACGTATTCTACGAGGCGGTCGTTTTGGAGATGAACTTTTTTGCTTTGTACGGCTTGAAGTGGATATAGTCAAAACTTTTTTACTTGAGTTCTTACTCAGTGAGCCAGTTTTCTTGCTGTCATTTTTTATATTTGGTAAGAAAAGAATTGGAGAATTTTCTTGAGATTTCTGTTCATATGTTTTGAGATCATAATTAACAGCTTCGTATGCTGAGATATCTTCTAAATTGCGTATGTTGGGTTCGTCTGAAACTCGTATTCGTTGCCCACCAATAGCTTTAACATTAGAATCAGACTTAGACTTGGTTATCGGTTTAAAGTTACTTTTCTTCATGGATTCCTCAAATACATCTCCGAATTCATCATCGAACTCAAATTCAACGAGTGATTTTGAACTACCGCTTGATTTAACAAGGTCATAAGGATTGATGTCACAAGATAGTATAGATTTCTTAGAATCACTTGAATTGGAATCATCTTCAACCCACATTTCGTTCACTCTACTAACAGACTTACTCCTCCCCTTGTTAGGAACTTCAGGAGCTTGCTTTTTCGTTTTTATCCGACAAGGGCTTATACTTTTTGCCCTTGATCTAGATGTGGCAAACTGACTTCCTATACGTGTCTCGCTAGGGGGAGCTAGTCTGCTTCTTCTCATTAAATCATAGGGATCTTGATCTCCATTATTTTTGAGAATCGTGGGTCTCGACTTTGACCCTGGCACTCTCACAGTTCCAGACCTTAGTAAGCCAGAGTCACTTCTGTTCAACTGTGGACCTCTTACGGTGCCTCCTACCAACAATCTCGGACTGTCAGCTATAGTTAGAGGCAAACGAGATCCCTTGCATTTCTTACATATACTGACTTTGGTAGAGCTGGTTTTCTTTGTACCGTTAAGATACTCAGGACAGGAACATAGTATTACAGCGTAGTTGTGTGGCGTTGGTTTTTGAGGTGTGCTAATGAGTACCGGACCACCCTCTGGGTATGCTTGGAATACGCTAGGCCTCGCAGGTGGGGTCTGAGTCCGTACAGACCCGTACAGCCAGGGGTCCATGTACTTCATTTGTTTGGAGAGAGACGAAGCTCCCGGGCCGCTGATGGTCCCGTACATGTATGGGCTTTCTGGTGACTTCTCCGATGATTTTGTACTGCCTGAAGAGTTGAGTTTTAGCTTTGATGACCATTTCTTCGGCCGTGTAGTTTCTGGGGTGTCATAAATCTGAAAAAGAATAAAAGCGAAAGTTAATAACTTGCCTGAATAGATTTATCCATGTCAGCTTAGTTACGAGTTTTATTTTACTTTCAAAGATTTGGTAAAATGTTGTAAACTTTATAATGCTTAGCCGTTAAAAGGCTAATGTAGTGAAATATTTTTTAAACTTGTATTGCAAAATATTGGCTCATCTAAAGACGTTTGTTTACTAACTCTCGTTTGCGAGCTAAAGAGCTTTTCATGCAAATATTTAAGCCTATTTGTAAAGTCGACTCGATACTGGCGGTATAATCTTGTCATATAATATTATGTTATCTACCAGCAAGGTCTCCAAAATAAACCACTTGAGGCTCAGAGTATTTTTACTTGGAAAAATTATATTTCAAGAAAGCTTTTATGTTGATATACGAGAAGTATTGAACATTCTGCGGTACTTAATTTTGCAATTTAGTACCGCAATTACCTTAATTTTGTTAATTTTGCAATCGTTTAACATTTTGAAATAAAAAATAATGGTTTTTTAGTAAATGTAATAGTGTCCAATAGTGACATGCCTTTTTTGTAAGAAAATTTGGGAAAGATGCCTAAGCGATTTTTAAATCTGCAGATATATATGTATCTAGACATAAAATAAACTATAAACTATGTGTCCCGAGTGTTCTGGATGTTTTTTTTAAATAAATTATGTATTTATGTAGTTAAATGCATTAATTATCAGTAATTAAGTACCATTAACGTAAGCTCTTGACTTGGGGCTAGATGGTGTGTGAATTGTTCAGCATCTTAATTATTATTATTTAAATAACTACAGAACTTTTGAACCCACATTGACCTCGAAGGTATATGTATTATAAAAAAGTAGGTATACATAAATCCACGACTCAATATTTGGTTCCATCAATAGAAACCATACCTATTAATATAACTACCTATTATCCTATGTTGAATTCGTAGTCTGATATTGGCCCGTTTCCCAATATCAAAATAGGAACAAATGGTTTTGCTACTGAACCAAACCGAACCTTCGTATTGACATATCAAAAGCCTGCGTTGAGGATCTTAATCAAACTGTCCGAGCCAGGTGGATCGAACAAAGCACAGGGGATACGAAGTAATTAGAACCGTACTGGACTGGACCAGGGAAGGGGAAATAGCAACGATCGATAGTTTCACTATGGTCTAAACTTCTAAAAATTTTAAATTGCTTATTGCTTAAAAGTACACACTCAATTAGGGTTCTCATTACTAATATAATCTATAATTAGTGTAACGAAAAGTTCAGGAGAAGAACTCAAAAAATATTGAGTTGAAGTTTCATTAGTATTTAGGCGATTTTTATTGATGTGGAGGTATGAAAAGTTTTTATTCTTACTTAAATATATCTAGGTCTTTTTAATATAGATGGAAACAAAATCTCCCGTCTCATAATGTAGGTACTCTGAAAATTCATGCAATAAACATGAAGGTCTGTGAAAGTGACATAGCTCCAACTAAAGCCGTATTGTATCGGCGAAATAAAGGAAAAAGCGAACTTCAATCGGATATTTTTCTACGCTAGGTTTCTATAGTCACCGTCCTATTCAATGAAGGTGGACTGGGACTAGAATTAAAAGATAAAAACAAAATTTCATACCAATTTCTTAGCATTCTTAGGATAGCTACTCGGAAAAAATCAAGCTGAGCATTTTTGTTGGCACAAATACTAAGGAACAGAGGTTGTTTGCGTTGCCAGCCAAATATTTAACGTTCTTGTAGGAACATTCTTTACACTATAAACAACAACAGATATAAATATTTATTGAAGACACTCAAATCATCAAGTAAAGGAAATTTCGTATAAGAAGCCGCGGCAACAGAGTGAATATGGTTTGTTTCTAAATATTGCACATCGAGCTTGGCTAGTGCATACGTCTTAGAACACCTTGGTTATCTCTGGTCAGATATTTTTTACATGAAACGTTACCTGTTACCTACATAAGATACAACATGAAAGTACTCTAGTAGACAAGTGTGGGCTTCAACCATACTTCGAGTCTAGCGCGGGATCGACGACGGTGGGCGCGAAGTATCACACATTATGAAACCGCCGTTTGCGTTCATACTAAGGCTTTGTTTACAGAGACGCGGCGCGTTGGGCGTTTTGCACTGTTTAGGAAGACGCGGAGCGTACAGCGGCCTTCATCGCACGCGTAAACACAAACATATCGCAATGTACGGTGATGTTTATGGATATGCGGGGCGTGAAGAGATGCGGTGCACGCACCTTATCTCTTCTCGCCCCGCGTGCCGTAAGCGACGCGTCTTTTCAAACAAACACGTGTAAAAACGCTTCTCCGTAAATACTCTACCCACCATTGATTTATTAAAAAGGGAAGATGAGGTACTGGTTTCTTGAAAGTGGCAACCTCAAATTGTAAAATTGTGTGCTCCCACCTCAGTCACCGTCTCACCGGCAGCATGGGCGGTCGTACTAGCGAGAAATATTGTTGTGTCGGTTTCATTTCGGTCTTAGGTACGTCTTTCCGTCTTTGTTCTTCTTTTCATTACACAAGACTGGCAATATAACTGTGAGCGTTTGTTTTTGCGTGTAGTTGTAACACATGCCAATTTTTGAGTAAACGCTGGGAGAACGTAACCTATCTTCCCTTTTTAATTAATCAATGCTATACCCACGCCATATGTTTGAATTGAAGTACGGGCTGCATCTCCGTAAACAAGGCGAACGCTTGTCACTGAGGCCACCGCACGCACCGCTCCGTTATGCCCGCCGCCGTGGTCAACAATTATATAGTCTGATAAGCGCCTTATTAGTTTTTATCTCATGAAAGGATGCCCAAGCGCAAACTCGTCGATATGTGCATCCTGCCCGTCCTAACCTATGGTGCGCAGACGTGGTCGCTGACTGAACTACAAAAGTCCAAGCTCAAGATCTGCCAAAGGGCAATGGAGCGCAGCATCCTAGGCTTCCGGCGAATCGATCGCGTTATAAATACGATGTTGCGCTCTATGACAGGCATTGCCGACGTAGGAATTAAGACCGCCATACTCAAATGGCAATGGGCGGGACACAATAGCAGGATGAATCCAGACAGGTGGGCTAGTGTCGCAACACCCTGGGTCCCGGAAGGAAATCGCGGGAGAGGTCGGCCACGAAAGCGCTGGCGAGACGATCTTAACGCCTTCCTCGGAGATTAGTGGGAGATCGCGCGTGACCGTACCAACTGGAAAGATTTGGGGGAGGCCTGTGCCCAGCAGTAGGACGAAACAGGCTAAAAAAAAATAAAAAAAAGGATGCCCATAATCCCCGCGCTGGGCATGCGGGTGGAAGATGCTGCCCGCCCCCGGTGAATATCCCTTAGTCGCCTCTCACAACACCCGCGGGAAGAGATGGGTTGGTGCAAATTCTAAACCTCTCTCTGAATATCTCAGGATCTCATCATCATAGCTATTGTAATTTATAAAAGTACCTACTAAAACAGCTTTTGTTTCATATCAGAATAACCTTGAATAAGTATACTATTTCTATAAAATTGAATTCGAACTCTGAACTCCCCGAATGGGAATCTTGAAAATTTAGAATACCATTCGAAAACTTTATTCAGCTGGCAAGTTTCCTCGAAATAAAATAACTAGAACTTTGAATAAATATGGCGAAACTCGGGTTTGTTTTTCAGATAACAATGTTATATCCTTGCGGTAAAGTTTGAATAATCAAAATTATGGAAATATTTAGAATTTACAAACCCTGTCAGTTTGTTTAGGATGATCTAGTAAAACTAAGGTCATTGACATTGGTCTGTTCCTCCACAAGTTATTTACTTTGTCTTTCCGATAACTATGGTTTATCCATTTTGAATGAAGCATGTTAGTAAACAAACTACCACACAAATAACAAACTCTCACTTGCTTGGCGTCGAGTTTCAGATATAATTGTAAGCAATTTTTATTGAAGGGAGGATCTAAAATCGACAAGTAATGTAAATTATGTATAAAAGGACGCGCCAACAAAGTAAATTTTAGGTTAATTATGTGCGGTTTGTTTACTAACATGCTTCATTCAAAATGGACACGGTATAGTTTCTGTCTACGGCTAAGCATGCGTTTTCCGGGATAGAAAGTAACCTAAGTATAACTAAGGTGTGTGGTGCAGGCTTAGACTTTGCGACACCCCATCTCTTCCAGTGGGTGTCGTAAGAGGCGACTTAAAGATATCCACCGGGGAGCGGGCAGCAGTGCCCCCTGGAGAACAATTCAACCACCGAACTGAGATCCCAACCCGCATGCTCAGCGTGGGGATTATGGGCATTACCCCCCATTAGATAAACGCCAATAAGGCGCTTATCAGGGGAAGGCCAGGGTCCAGCAGTAGACCATTATAGGTGGTTGAAGTTAATGTAACTATTATTATAGATCAATAAAACTATTTGTCCGTGATTCTGTATGGTAATCCAAAAACTACATTTATACAAAAAAATTTCGTGATCTGTTCTAATTAGATTCATTATTCGAACAGCGGGAGAGAGAGTGAATGTCGCTTCCAGCTTCTGTTTTTCCAGCCAATTACAACCTGGGTCTCTTCAAGACATCTTCTTCTAGACTAAACCTTCGTGATACACCGTCGTCGTCGGCCAATTCTTTGCTTTCCAGCAGGTGAGATTGCGGTCAAACGAAAATTAAGTATCCATTAAAAAAAATATTAAAATTCAGTCATTTCAACTTTTTATTAGCCGTTGCTGTCCCACTGCTGGGCAAAACCCTCTCTTTTCTCCTTTCACTCCTCGCGATTCAACGCTGTAACAGGCCATGATGGATGATGTGCGTCAAGCTCGTCATACAAAACTTTTAAATACAGGTACTGAAATTTTTAGGAATCATTTCAGATATTATCTTCGAATGCATATCGTAATTTGTAGCATAATATTAAAAGATAATAATAACTTATCTAGGTAAGTGTGGTTTGAAACATAACCCTCAGGGCGGCTTATTATTAGTTTAGTGATATTAGTTTAGTCCAGCCAGAAAGGACAGTGGAGAGTCAACTTGCCACTTAAGATTGTTTATTTATTTATTAAAAAGGAACATTGTTAATACAAATGCCTGTGAAAATCCTCAACCTCAACCTCAACAGCCTGTATTGGTCCACTGCTGGACGCAGGCCTCCCCCTGATAAGTGGTTTATTAGCGTTATGGGGCGTAATGCCCATATTCCCCACTCTGGGCATGCGGGTTGAGAATCGCAGTTAGGTGGTAGAATTGTTCTCCAGGGGACGCTGCTGCACACCGCCGGTGGATATCCCTTAATCGCCTCTAATGACACCCAAAGAGATGAGGTGGTGCAAAGTCAAAGCCAGCACCACGCAGCTTTTTTGTGTCAATCGCTTTAGTGAATTTGCAACTAGCTCCAGCACTTGGCCAATGTCAGCATTATCTAGACTCTATCAAGCATGCGATATCTTAAGCCTTACGTAGCCGCCTTGAGTGGTAAATAAAACCTAGGTGCTACAAGGAATATTGAATTTCAATACGAAGTAGAAGAGTTGAGAATAAGAGTCTATACTGTCACGTTTGCCCGGGCTCCTCGACCTCAATACTTTATCAATATTTTTTTATTTTTATGCTTTAAAAAAACTACGGCTGAAAAAGGAACGGAAGTTTTTATTTGTTTATTTTTGCCGTTCATCACACTAATATTATAGATGTATGGGTGGATGGATGGATGGATGGATGGATGGATGGATGGATGGATGGATGGATGTTTTTACTTTTTCACGCCAAAACTACTGGACGGATCTGGCTGAAATTTTGCATACGGGTAATTCGAATCAAACACTACTTTTTATCCCATAAATTAGTTCCCGTGGGATGAAAATCACCTTTTAACGTTTCCATAGAAACAACGCGTGCGGAGCCGCGCAGCGCAGCTAGTATCTCATAAACAACTTAAATAAAAAAAAACTTGATTTGAGAAGAAGTGTAATACAAAAACCAATGAAGTGTCAACATTTCTAAACAATCAAGCAATAAATGGATGTAACAAAATATTTCGATATTAATTTTTAAATACCTCAAACATAATATTTTAGTTGGCATTCGTTTCATGAATGCAATCTAAAAAGCCTTTCATAAAAAAGCCCTTGTCAAACATTTAGACCGTTTTCAGGCACGTTTTAATCTATTTTACTGGTACTCTACTATTTTGGATGTGTACACAGTTAATAATCTACATGAGGTCTATTGACTACAGATCTAAGGCTGTACTAGAATGAGCAATGTACAAATCATTCAGCGATTCCAGAGTACTGAGGGAAATAGTGAACGCCCCTTGATAAATCAGTGACGATTCTACCGGGACCTCAACATCGAGTTCGTCACAGAAGCAACCCAAAAATATGCAGAAGCTCATCAGCTAAGGTTTAATCATCATGTTAACGTGGAAGCCACCCAGCTCCTTGACATAACACACCTAAGAAGAATGCTCAAAACAAACAAAAGCAAAAAACCTTTTGAGTTAGTGTAGTGAAATCTTCGATCAGGTATTTCGCGGCCTGCCTCGCTGGCGAAAACTTTGATCGATGGGTTCTTTAGACGTAAATAATCTAAGTGTACTATAAAAAAAACTGAGGTTGAGAAGTACTTTTTCTATACCATAAACGTTCCTACCCTATGAACAGGTATACCTTGATCGATGGTCCAAACATTAGCGCCGTGCAGCCAGCCGCTACCGAATCGAGAGGAACTCCTTTTCGAAGTATGAGATTCAATAGTTTCTCACGAGTTCTCGTCTTCTTTGTGGTTTTTGCTACTACGAGTATTTTACTATTTGCTACAAATTTATTGTAGTTTGGAAATTATTCGTTGTATTTAAGCCGTATAACTTTGATATAACTAACTCAAGTCTCCTTTAACAAGTAAGGTTTGCTGGAAGGAAACTCTTTTTCAAGGTTAAGCTTGCCAATGTACATATTCTATTTAATAAGTAATTGCTATGTATTAAGCTGTGTGGTGCTTAGAATTCGCACCACCGCATCTCTTCCCATACGTGGGCATACCAGCTAACAGCTACTCAGTTTTCATTTAGAAAAGTGAATCACTGGTTAAGCCAGCCCACAAAGCGCTTTCATAAAAAAAACATTTCCATCAGAAAATGCTTACACCTGTGTTTGCTGAGCGGATTCATTTTTCTATTTTTCGTGCTATTTCATCCAACGCTTGTAGAATAGAAAGCCCAGAGCATGCATGGACACAGCTCCAGGAAACAAATAAATAACTCGTGCTATATTCATCAGTAAAGAGATTATAGTAAGGTTTGAAAGGTATATGAAAGGCCTGATAAATGCCTTATTGGCGTTTAACTCATGGGGGTTATACCCATAATCCCCAAGCTGGGCATGCGGATTGGTGACTGGTGTCTATTCAGATGTCGCCAAAACTAAACTAATTTGATAGAACTAAAAATGTCGCTGTCCCTGTCATAACGATCAAAATAATAAAGATGGCATAATTTTTAGTCCTGTCAGATTAGTTTAGTATAGTTTCGGCCACATCTGAATAGACACCATTGTATCCACAAAATTTTACTTAGATCTATGGTTTATAAAGGCAGAAGTTTTATTACACGTTGGAAAATTTTCATGCAGTTATTACCTTATAAAACTTTTCTCCATATTGCTGGGGCAATAAATCTTGATATACTCGTATAATGATTATTATGTAGCACAATGACGTAAACTGTTTGGAGGTTTTCCAATTATTATTAGAATTTTCATAAATAGACATCAAAATTCTATTGAATTCCATTCGACACCTGTTCCGATTAGTTTAACTATAAGTTCAAACAGTTGAACTAATTACACCAAAAACTTCCCGTTAATTCAACTTTAATATTTTTTTGAAGTAGGTATCTACTTATGAAAATTAAATTGAGTAGGTATGAGTCGGCCTGATACTATGTCATGTTAGTTATTACTTATGTTCATCTAGACATGCATCAGAATACTCTAGTTGAACCTATACTTCATCCATCGAGCATGTAGCATGTTAGTAAACAAACCCACCATATTTAACCTAAAATTCTATTGTTGGTGCGGGGATACGTACTTTAACATTACTGTTCGATTTGAGATCCTTCCTTCAATAAATATTGCTTACACCTGAAACTCGAAGCCAAGCAAGTGAATGTTGTCATTTGTGTCCTGATTTGTTTACTAACATTCATGCTCGATGGATACGGTCTAAGTTACAACTGAGATGACTGACTCTAGATTCAATGTTTAGAAGTTCGTATTTTTCAACCGTATACTTTTTTACTGTTTTAGTTATATACTAACATAGTTTATGACGGTGTTAAATTGATTTCATCCTTAGTTTTGTATGGTCAACATCAAACAGCCTTGTTGTTTACGTTTGTATGAATGAGCGACTTATTCCACCACAAAAAGCTCCACAAAAAGATGCCGCGCCGTGCAATATGAACTGTTAAACAATGTCAACTTGTACGTCATGCATAGGTATACGGTACCTATATTTATTTACCAATATTTTAAAACTGGCCAGTATTTATAGAGTTGAAGAACTTTATACAAAATATCACTAGACGGTGTTGATGTGTGTACCAAATAATTCATATTTGCAGGATACTTATTTCGAACAACGATTCAGCTGGGTCCCTAAAAACGACCTGTGTCTGCTGTGATGTGATGAGAAAGATATAAGATGGATTTGAATCTGAAACAAATGGTTTGCTTTGTTGTCGCTTAGGAACATCCTTCGATTAGGTTTACAAGCCTAGCGTAGAGCATACACACAGCAGAAATATGACAGAAATGCTAAACGTAGTTGTTAAGTTGCACACGTCCCTCATCTGGCTTCCAGCCAGTCGTTGGTGACGATTGAAAAAGACTGCGGGCTGATGCTGGATGAGACAACCTGAAGACAGGCGCTATGGCGCTCATAAGGAGAGGTATATAACCAGCAGTGGACTAATATAGGCAGATGATGATGATGATGATGATGATGATGATGATGATGATGATGATGATGATGATGATGAGATGATGATGATATTAGTAAAGCCACAGGCAGAATGTATTGCCAGACAGATTCAATCTTTAGCATCTTTGATGATACCAAATTTATACAAGTAAGGTATTTGCCAAAAATAAGAGTGAATACAAACCTTTTCCTGATAAATCGAACAAAAGGCGTAGGGTAGGTACTGAAATTTCATTATCAGACTAGATATTCTGGTGTAGAAGGTGAACTAGAAACAGTTGAGGAACGACAAGTGAACTTCTTTTGTGAAAATTCTTACAGCATGCCATTGCAAAAAGCGTCCAAAGCACTCTGCGCTCTTGCTGTTATCATTTAAATAACAAAGCCAGAACCAAATTCAATTAATGATTTAATAATTCTCGCAGATTCTGTGTGGTGTAATGTGATAACATTAAGTGCCCAGCGATATTAAAGCGTTGCGTCCACTGCATATCGGATCGGAGCGTACGGAGCGTAAGGATTTGATTATTTCTGTTCTGTTTTTGATAGAACAGCGTCCACTGGATTGGCATACCTGGCGATGCTGATGCCAGAGATCGATATTGCTGCCGATGATGTCAACCGCATCAATATCCTCGCAGTGAAAAGGTTATCGCTTTGATACCTTTATTACATATACAACATCCGAAAGCAGGGCCGCACCTTATCGACGTATTTAAATACCGACACTGCGTACGCTGCGTACGGTTCGATTGCGATCCGGCTGTCGTGCAGCAAACCTGCGCGTCAAGCACGAGGGATGCGGGAGCGTCAACAACGCGAAACGAAAGACACCTTTAATTCCTCATCGCAGCGTCCGCCGCGCGGCAGACGCCGCTTTGCAGTCGTTTTGGTCGTGGTGTGGTAGGTGGGGAGAAGCTTAAAAGCTGCCGCGCCGTGCACTATGAACTGATATATAATGTCAAATTGTACGAAATGCATAGGTATATGCACTCTTGCGAATTATTTGAACCAAAGCGACTGTAAAGTGCGAGCGTCTGCCGCGCGGAAGATGCTCCCACTTCTCAGTGGTCACGCAGGTGTGGGAGAAGCTTAAAAGCTACCGCCGTGCACTATGACCTATTAAATAATATCAAATTGTACGTCACGCACAGGAATATGCACTCTGTAGAATTATTTGAACGGTTCAAATAATTCATATTTACAGGATACTTATTTCGAACAACGATTAGCAGTAAACTCTTGGCCACCTTATATATCTTATTTCGCCAAAGGTTCATTGTGATTCAATGTAGTAGGGTAGCACCAATTCATCTTATTTTTCTTGGAAATCTTACAAATTGTTCTGCAAAAGCTTGAAATACGCTTTTTTGTTGTATCTAATACTATGCAGGGTTAACCGGAAAATTGGTTATCTGGCAGTATTGAGATGAACTGAGGAAAACTCTGTGGTAATCAATCCTTTCTAAAATAATTAATTTTGTTTGAAAAAACTATAACCGACTTAATTTTTATAGTTTTTTCATGAATTTTCATGGCTCCCATTTTCAGAACTGAACAAAATTAAAATGGGACCACACGGAAAGCACCAGCTACCATATAAAAAAAGAATCATGAAAATCGGACCACTAAGTTCTGAGGTAAAAAGCATTAACAAAAACATTCGATTGAAATCGAATGTTTTTGTTAATGCTTTTACCTAACCTCCTCCTTTTTCGGTTATAATCGATCGCATTGATAACTAAATAACTTGAGATCTCTGTATTTGTACATTTATGTCTACATAATAATATCGTAAAATGAGATATAATTGTATCCTATCCTATTGTGTTCTAAGGTAGACTTAGAAAACTAAAATCGAATTTAGCCTTTTAAATCTAAATTTGATTTTAGTTATTTAGAATTTGTTTACGTACAAGACTCTCTCACTAGCGTACGATAGCCTTTGCACAAAAACAAATCGTAATAAAAAAAATACAAGTAAAGCCTGGGTTGCTTCCTTTACTTTCACGGCTGAACGGAAACTCCGTTCGATTTCGGCAATAATACAAATTGTAACTTGGAAAAGAAAATAGGATAAATACCCATATTTATCCTATTTTCTTTTACGAAGTCACGGGTACTGTTAGTGATGCACATCATGCCATCTTTATGCAAGAATTTCTAAAATCTATTGAAAATGAACGTAACAAATGCCGTAAAAATATTCGAAAACCATTGTTTCGGTGCCGTTTAAATAACAAATGACGGCAGTTTTCGAGCAGGGAGTGGAGGTACGAGGGTTTCTAGTCACGTCCATATTCCATTTCAGTTGGTATCATTCATGGCGTGTATTGTTGTATAAGTTGCGGGGCTGCTACACATGCGGCCAGCCATTTTAGTCAAAAAGCTTTCGGGCTTTAACCAGCTCTTCTTTTTTCTTTTAGTCAGGTACTTTACTGCATTTATACGTAACTAGCTAATAGCTGTGTGGTGCTGGCTTAGAATTTGCACCACCCGAACTCTTCCTGCGGGTATCGTAAGAGGCGACTAAGGGATATCCACCGGTGGTGGGAAGCAGCGCCCCCAGAACAATTATACCACCAAACTGCGATCCCCGACCCGCATGCCCAGCGTGGGCCATAATCCCCACGCTGGCCATGCGGGTCGGCATTACGCCTCATTAGGGGAAAGGCCTGCGTCCAGCAGTAGGCCATTGAGGTTAAGGTTGAGATTAATACGTACCTAGGTACTTTCGTAATTAAAATATTTGACACCGATCACTAACCTGGCGAGATTAGGTTCCTTAGGTGGACTAAGTACTGTCGTATTCTGGAAGTCTTGGCGTGAAGAACATCCATTTAATAATCTAAATTTCGCATTTATTAAAACTTTAAAGCCGCATTAAGTCGTCTTAATCATGTTTGTGAATAACAGGGACTAGTCGTGGATCGTACTCAGAAAAGCGTGTGCACGAAAACGAATCAGAAACTTCGATTTAGTTTTTTAGAGTACGGGGGGTCTACTTATAAGTCTTTTGGAGCTTCAGGAAGCCTTCGGTGACGGTTCAGGATTTCTTTACATTATAAGCCTTTTCTTGAATAATAAAATAGGCACATAAAAAGTAATAGAAAATTAATAACAAAAAATGGTAATAAAACGCAAGCTCTGAAAATGATGAATTACGATTTTAATTTGCAACAATCCATTATTAGATACCTATTTCCGATTTTTATTTAGGTCATCACTATTATGTACCTGCATTTACGTTCCGCTCTACGCAAAACTAATTATCTCAGGTTTTAAAAAAAAAAAGACGTGTGGCACTCGGGGACTGCCGCGGTAAAGCTATTGCAATGCCACCTAGAGGCGAGTTGCTGAACTAAAGAGACAAACGTCAAGGTTTTTTCGTTGCGGAATTTCTGGATTCGGTCCCCGCGCTCAAGGCCCGCGATAGAAGCTATGCAATAGCTTAAAAATCTATTTATTATTACGTGGAGTATTAATTTATTCCATTAATTTATTATTTGATCCAGTTCTGACAGTGAAAATCCATGAAAAACTATATAATTGAAGTCAATTATATAGTTTTTTAAAAAACAAACTCAATATATAGTTTTTTAAAAAACAAAATCAATAAATAAAATAAAATATTGAAAACGATAAATAATCGGTGATGTAGATTAATAACACGACGCTCTGACTTTCGTAAGACGTTGGAAGTACTTTTAATCAAACGTTGGCCATTTTTGCGTTTTCGTGAGACGTACTGAAGAACTGAAAAATATTACAGTATGGTTGTCGGTAGGTGTGGAACGTCCTTTATAGAGCGGTCATATAATAGAGCGGGAGAATTGAATTTTTGCTGCAAACGGACGGCGGCGCCTAGGGATTTGGCGGTGTTTCATAGTAAGGCAGTGGGCAACACGGACAGTCGGACATTCCTATTTTTATCATGTTATTATGCAGCACAATCTACATTCTGTATCTTATTGAAAGAAATAAAATGTGTTTTTTTTTTTGTTATTAAACTCGATATAATAATTTAATTAAAGCAAATTAGAACCGTCTTTGAAAACGGAAGAGGTTCCATATTCAGTTGTATGTACAGACAGCGTCAGAATTAAGTGACCCCCCCCCCCCCCCCCTCTACATAGCACAAGGCAGGTTTAAATCTAAACCTGTTAATCGGAGTTTTAAAAGTCGAAAATAAATTGTATTTATATTTAGGGAACATAAAAACTGAACGAATAGTTACAAAAATAAAAAAAAATGGATTGTATCCAGCATTGTGTTATTCAGAGGGGTCACTCAGGGGTTCCTATGTTTTTCATTATTTTGATATATGTACATTCGTCGATTACTTTGCAATTGTGAATCGATTTTAAGACTTTTGTATGAAATAAAATAAAAAATGATTCCGAGATAAACCGCAAAACTTAAAAAACCTGTGTCAATTTAGATGTCGGCAAAACTAAACTAAACTAGTTTAACAATATTAAAAATGATGGCCATTTTTATTCCTATCGATAAAAAAGGGACGGAAACTTTTTGTCTCTGTTTTAAAATATATTTTTTTTATTTTAAGCTATTGCATAGCTTCTATCGCAGGCCTTGAGCGCGGTGACCGAATCCAGAAATTCCGTAACGAAATAACCTCACGCTCCCCACTCCGCCGGGCAAGGAGGTGTGGCTTGAAGGCCGTGCATCGTCTAACGTCGTTTCAGTTCGGCAGTCTTCGACACGGCGGCGTTGTGTGCGTGCGATTAGACGTATTGTACGACTCTACGAAACTCGCACGAATCGAGACGAGCTGCTCCGAAATCGGACGAATACATAAGCAGCTGTTTATGAGAAAGTATATAGGTGTATAGGTATTTAAGTACAACAGTGAATAGCTGTACTTGTAAAATTCTTATCTGTCACCTTGCTCAAAAAGTGTAACTTGAATTAATATCAAAGAAAAAGCAATACTGCATGAATAAAAAAATAAATTAAATTATAATTGCATAAGTTGATACAAAATGCTATGCAATAGCTTTACCGCGGCAGTCCCCGAGTGCCACACGTCTTTTTTTATCTGGAAGATCAGTTGAATCGGTCCATGTTAAAAGGGCGTGAGTCACTATTTTTGAAGAAATGAGTTAGTGATGCCATCTTATAGAAAATACAGTTATACGCGATATGGATATGGATCAAAAGAACATCAGTCCATTCAAATACGAACGAAAAATTGGCACCTGAATTCTACATTTTTGTAAAAAGGTCGTCAGTCCGACCGACTACGCCCTTTTAGCAAGGAACGTGTGTTGGCTCTTTGCTTTGATTTTATGCAAAATTTGCAACTACCTAACATACCCATCCAAGAGATATTTTATTGGAGACAGCTTACGGTTAGTGTCTTTAATATACACAATATCAAGTCCAACCGAGGCAAAATTTATCTATATCATGAGGGTGTGGCTAAGAAGTCTCCGGATGAAGTGGCAAACTTTTAACTGGATTATATCCGTAATGATGTTCCTCCACATATTGATGAAATTCACATCTACGCTGAAATGTGGAGGGCAAAATAAAAATCACACATTATCACGTGTGCTGCTGGCATTAACAAACAGGGTCAATTTAAGAAAATTGTTCACTATTTCCCAATAAGGGGCCATTCGTTACTGCCATGTGATCGTGATTTTAGTATTAAAAAAAGTAAATTAAAAACCCATGATCGTTATTATATGTACCATCCATAAATTAACAGAGCTGATAATAGGAAGCGGGCAGTCAGAAAAATTCACTTTGAAAGAGGTGAAAACTGAAGAAATAGTGGACTTTAAACAATGGTGGCCAGAATATCATAAAAATATATTTTTTATTTTTCTATCTGATTTTAACCCAGTGTAAGGCTTTTGTCTCACCTACGTGATCTGAAAACATTATTAATAAAAAAAAAGTATTATTAAACGGGGCTTTGTCGCTTTAATTTACCTACTTTTTCCAACGTTTCAATCAGGACGTGTGTAAACCTGTTGAAACGTCGGGAAAATGAGTAAATAAAGGCAATAAATACCCGTTAAATAATACTATATATATATAGGATTCGTAATGAATACATCGGACGGAGAACCAAAGTTATCGACATAGCTCAGAGAATTAGCTGAAGTGGCAGTGGGCCGGCCATATTTCGCGAAGAACTGACAACCGATGGGGTAAACGAGTTCTTGAGTGGAGACCGCGACTCGGCAAACGTAGTGTAGGGCGCCCTCCGGCCAGGTGGGATGACGATCTGCGAAAGACTGCAGGCAGATGCTGGATGCGTGAAGCTGAAGACAGGGCGCTATGGCGCTCATTAGGGGAGGCCTATGTCCAGCTGTGGACTAATATAAGCTGATGATGATGATGATGATGATGATGAAATAATACTAATACCCGTTAAATAATACTCATAATAAGTTGTCACCGCCGACGATAAACGAGAAGTGTAGAGCTAGGAACTAGACACGAGTTGGCAAACAGCGAGAAGTGAGCGTGGCTGAGTGAGTATCGCTGAGCGACTGAACGAGTATTATCTTTGAAAGCATTTATCGCTCAGCGATAAACTAGTGGAGCGAATTCTCGCCGGCAGTATGACCAGTTAGCGGTCAAATATTAATATATACATCTTTTGTTTACTACGTAAATATTCAGGAATTTGAAATAGGTCATTACTCATTTTTCAAAACCATTAAATGATACAACAATTTGATTCTATTGAGATAGAATCAATTGTTTTGGTTTTAGCTAAAAAGTTAGATCATTTGTAACATTTGAAGACTTTGGAGTATGGAAAGATACTTTGTAAGACACACACAACTCGAAGGTTCCTTGAGTAACTTAGGACGAAAATCACATCGCAAACAACCTGACCCGAGAGCAAATGTTTATCTTCAGTCGATACAGCCTCCCAAAATTATTGACGTGGTTTAACTTTATTACAGGACCCTCCTGTACAAAGGGAAGCTTTTATTTTACTTACGTCAAATGACATCGTTACGGCGGTCATTTTTGAAACCAGTGGTTTTGGAAAGGACTTTAACTGGCTGTTATCTGGCTTTGATCAATTGATGTGTACTTTGGAGAAAATATTAAATACTTTTTCAGTAGCATTGATACAGATAGGTACATTTTTAAAACCTATCGCGATTGTCTTAAATCCAAATATACTACACTAGCGCTTCGTCTCGGTTTTGCAACGGGTGGACCTTTATTTTTTAATCATTTTGAGATATACGATCTTTTCTATTTTTCTGCAGCATTGTATTGATGTTTTCTCAGAATAAATATAGCCTATATTACATAAGGATAATGTAGCTTAATGTCTTAAGTATTTTTTAAATTGTTCCTGTAGGTTTTGAGTTAGTTCGTTACAAAAATACAAACATATAAAATTACAAGTCTATTTCTTTCTCATAATAATAATACTAGTATATTGCATGTTAGCGTAGGGATTATGGACATTCCCCCCTAATAGATAAACGCATAACGTGCTTATCAGAGCGAGTCTTGCGTCCAGCAGTGGACAAATGAAGGGTCCACTGCAAGAACGATGAATGTCACAAAATCTTAAAATTTTAGTTAGCACCGTCATTTGGTCTATTAACAAGGGTAGTTTGTTCTCTTGTTTTCTAAATTGACAATATCGCTTGCAGTCCCGAGAAAAAAGCATTTTAAATAATCGGCTACACTGCTATAACGCTGCATGTCACAGGTATACACTGCAATAATGATCTATGTCCAATGAGCGCCAATCATCTATCAAACCAGCGGCGATCTCCCTAATTGTTTTTCAGTCTGTATCTGTCGTGGTGTACCTAAAGTTACGATAAACGCATAAAAGTGTATTTATTCTTAAAACTATGAACGAAAATTACGAAACAAGCACAAATACAAAAAAAAGAAAGAAGACAGGCGTGATGTGCTAAAGAAACTTCGACATGAAATTGGCCATGACTGCAAATGTGATCGTTTAAAAAAATTAAATAAATAATTAAATTTAAATTCAAGGGCTGGACTGCATTTCTACAACCATTTTACAAAAAAACTTGCCCTTTTCCCATAAGACCTTTGCGTGAATTTAAAATCGAGAAAGAACGAACATCCACGGCTCATGTTTCACAGAAATTTTAGAATACACTAGATTCCCATGGGAATCTTGTGTATTCAACACACCAGCTTCTCTTCGGTTGATGAAGGCAGATACTAATGAGGGAGAATTTAAATTACCTGGTTTGGCTTATAAAGAAAAACTGCCGATAACAACAGCAAAATACAACGACCTGCAGTTCCTGAAAAGGTTCTGTAGGCCTGAAACGAAACGCTACTACGATGGACTTCCCCATGGTGCAAATATTATCGAATCAGAAGGTCATTAAACCAATCACTTGGACATATATCACTATTGACCGTAAACGTAGTGTGGACATGGATCGTTTTAGTCCCAAATTTTTATGACTTAAGAATATATAACTTTTCATTTATTTCGAAAACCTAAAGAACGATCATTTTCCTTGGAAAAAATGCTTAAATATATGTTCTTTATCTTTAATAAAAAATATTTTCATATCTTCAGCTCTGAGTTTTTTTTTCACCAATGTTAACCTTTAAACTTAATTATCTCAAAACAACAAACAATGGACATTCATCGTTCTTGCAGTGGACCCTTCAAATACAGTCAGTAAGGTTGAGGTTTGTTAGTATTTATTTTCTTTATTGCACATTTTCACACGACATCAATTTTAGAGCCCTAGAAATACAACAAAACAGCATTAACGTTCTGTTTCTGATTAATGATTGAAAGGTCAATAAAAACATCCGAACTTACTAATAATTTCCCGAGCACTTTTCCTACTAGAACATCCCAGAATAGACGTATTGGCAAGGAGTAATACATCGGGAGATTGGAATAGTTGGTAACACAGTGGGTAACCGTCCCACCTACGACAATATGCGATCAGTACCAGAACTTACATGGGCTCATTCAGAATTTCTCTCTTACCAACTTGTTTATCACTTCTGTATGCTGATTGTCTACTACTATATTATTTACAACAAAGTTTGCGTTACTTTATTTTCTAATAGTAGCGCCTCGTGGTTTCACCTGCATTGATCCCGTTTTCGTAAGAATTCCGGGATAAAATACAGCCTATGTCACTCCCTGAAAAGTCTTTTTGATGATGAAAGAATTTTTTTAATCGGTCCTGTAGTTTTGGAGCCCATTCAATACAAACAAACAAACAAATCTTTCATCTTTATAATATTGGTATAGATGGAAATGTGTCAGTGCTCCAAGCTGGAAGTTTACATAATTTTCATATTTCTATACAAAATTAAGTTAACGCAAAATGTATGTAGTGTAATAAGTAAACAGTATTGAAGTAGGTTCAAACACAGCATATTGATATGTTTTGAGAGTCACCATATTTAAAATAAGTGTTGGATTTTCGATCAGGTGAGATTGTCTCAAATTAATGTCTATACATTTACCAAGGATTCCACTATACAATAAATTGAGGAACGTGCATGAAACGAAAATCAAAGGCATTGATTACTACTCAATTTTACGACAGCCGATCAAATCAAATACGGTTCATAATCAATTAGCAAACGATCTCAAATTAATTGATTTTATCGCACTTTCGTCTACAACTGACACAAAATTCTTCAAGTCTGTCGATCTCCTGTCATGGACTGTTAAATTTTTATTGAATGCTTCTTTTACGTGCGTATAAAACGTATTGGATTGTGAGGTGTAAAATCGGTCTATTTTATTTAGGTTCGAAGAAGCCGTAACTTCCAAGTCGTTTTTTCTTACTTTAACGAGTTTAACGAGAGTTTTGAGAACTGTATCTAAAATCTACGTGGATAAGCTATCGATTGTGCTTATTGCAGATTCGTTTTTTTAAATTGACATTTTCTTTGTGTAAATTGGCAAATTTTGAGAGTTGCGTGAATTTGAACTAATCTATTTCCACTTGTAAACCATGTGCAGACAGTCCGATTTTGTAATATATCACCTTAATCAAAATATAATTTATTTTCAGACTTTTAAAACTCCAAAATTTACAGGATTTGATTAAAAACCTGTCAATGTGTTATGCAGGGGGGTTACCCATTACTGAAGCTATCTGTACCTGCTATTTGATGAAAACTCGCAATTTAATCTCCTTTAGCGATTGCAGTTGAATTGTGTTATGATGGGCTCTAGAACGTTTCATTGTAAAACTATTGTTTGATGGCATGAATTATGTGTTTTTTATATCACGCTTTCGACTTTCGTTTAGGCATTTATGGTTGTTGAAGTAGGTGAATGCTCTTAAAGTCGATTTCGTATTTATTGAGCTCCATCCTCGTGTGTAAAAGCATTTTTATTGCGAGATCGAAGTGTTATGAGATAATTTCATGGGGCCTAATGGCTTGAAGGTGGTAAAGGCGTTTTTTCTCTGCTTCCTAGTTAAAATGTTAGTACCTACCTATTACCTAGTTTACTGCACATTTTTCTATAATGTTTATGGTTGATTTTCACTAAGCACCCCTTTCTAATTTTAACACTAAACTTACCACGACTGAACAATCATTATTTTGTAAAACAGAATCGTGGTCTTTGGTCTGGAACTTACCTGTAACAAAAAATTTTACAAATTAAAGATTTTCCCACTTAGCAAATTATGCAATGCTGCACAAAAGTTTGCAAACTTTTAAAGAGAAACGACAGGGAATGCACAGATGGTATCGAGTAGAACTTTGGTTGTGAAATACAACTTATGAATTTCAGCAACTGAATTGAAAACTACGAAATGAATTTGGACTACTCGAAGAAAAATAAAAGGGGACAAAGGAAGCTTGTTTGTTTCCATTACTTTTTTATTATATCTGCGAAGTAACCTAAAGGTTCCTTATGGTTGGCAACAAAGTCAGCAAAAGTTGTGAATCGAGATTAAAGGCAAAGAAAACCATTCGAAAACTTTTGTGACCAGATATTCCCACAAATTATCACTGGAATTAATTAAAAAACTCAAGGGCACTCGTGACATCTGTATCGAATCAATTACGGATCAACAAATTTGCCTTCAGATCAAAATTTCAAGTTATTCGTTACGTCCAAAACAAAATTTATTCAGGAGCATTTGTCACGTACCGAGTGAGAAATCGAAACGAGAAAAATTGTGAAGAAATTGCCAATTTGTAAAGAATCGAGTGAAAAGAAGTTATTTCGAATTAATACGACGTAGTTCCTTCTGAAAACGAAGAAAAACAAGAATTTTAAGAGGCTTTGGCACCTTCAAAACATTAATTGGCGCAGAACTATTTCAATGAATTTTTTAAAGTTAGTATTACGTATAAAATATATTTATTATATAAAATATAGTTTCTTCTTTCTGCCTCTAAATAATACAAAGCACGATTGTTGCGTCTCTACGTTTTCTTAAATTCTGTAAAAAATATGACCTTACACACTATGGTCACTATGGTCCAGGAGCCCACAAAATACTGACTGTAAAACTTGTATTCATGCCATTAGTATCATGTACAACTAAATACCTACCATCACCTTATACATCTTACCAAAAAAACCATCTTCCTATCATCAATGAAACTTCCTATACTTTCAAACGTGCGAACAGATCGCTCTATGATGAATAGCCTATAACCGCCCATAATTGCTACTTTTATGTGAGAGCCCAGGAAGTAGCGCGATTGAATATAGCTTGTGCAAACACGCTGCTTGATGGTGGTTCCATGCCATTTTTATAGGTTTTATGATGGTTTGAATGGGTAAGCGGTTAGTGAAGTAACTGCTTTCGATTTAGTGAGGCATGGTGGGTTTGGGATGTATCAAATATCTATATGAAAATGAAAAATTTAAATGAAAAAATATTTTACTGTAGTAACAATTAATCTAACAGATATTTTCCTACGGTCTCCACACTAGGCAAAACCTGTATCGTGTATGTACATATATTCTTATATATTGATATTGTGTAGTCAGTATGTTAAGATGTCATACCAGTTAGATTGATATAACAACTTAACTATCTCTATGTTCAATATAAATAAAGTCATTGAAAAAATCCATCGAAATTATTCAATTATCCTCGAATACATACAAAGTGCCATAGGTTAAGTAACATAGATTTATAAAAAACATTCATCAAATAATAGTTTACATAATACTTTTCATCATTACACAACGCTGCGAATGCCATATACATATAATATTGCATTCGCAGCGTTTTACATTACCAACCGTACCTACATTCCCGGTAAATTCACTAAATTTAAGTTAAAACAGAATGTACAGTATGTCCAACAAGCTCCCTCAATAAATGAAGGATTTGTTTGCAATTAAAGCCAGATTCAGTGAACACTGCGCTGGACGTGATCCTTGAACTAATTGAGTTTCGTATCGGTGCAACCGGCTGAAATTATACGATACTTTGGAGTAACCTTTTTCTGTGAATTCTACAGGATAAAAATGTTCTCAAAACATAAAAAATACAACTGTATTTATGAAGCAGTTGAGCTAACTGCAGACTGTTGCACAGAATGAGCAACAAAGCAGATGGATATTGTTAGTTGGAGATGCAGATAGTTATGAATATTGTTTGGTATTCACACTCAATCAGCTCTATAAACCGTGCGTTACCGGAACCAAAACAAATGCGGCCGGTAATTTATTCAGACACGGCTGTATACCATTCTGATTGCGCGTGAATAAGACCAAAGTAAATGCTTAGTTAATATAGATACTAAAAAAATTAACTAAGAATCTAAACAAACAATTTCTCACAGCTATTTTGTTGCAATAGTGGCAATTTTATAACCTCATCATGATTATATGCATGCATATATGAGAACTAAAGATAATAATCATTTATTAGCGAAGCAAGGTAATTATTTTAGCACGTAGTTTTCACAGAAACCGTTAATTTGCAAATGGTCGCTGTAATTAATACCTACATAAATGTTTTACATAGACAATGACTAACATAGATGGCTATGTAATTTCCAAGTTAACTAAAATTCATTAAACCCCTAGTTTAATAAAAATATATTAAATGTATATTACTTTATTTAAAACTACGAGTATATTATTAAAGTTTAATAACTTAAATGTACAGTATATTATTAATATCTGGAGAAACCATGGTATAAATTTCTATACAAATTCGATCTTATTTGAATTTGCGTCTGATAAAATATTCATATTCTGATGAATGAAAATAGGAGGTAAATGCCTGAAATAGACATACAATGGATATTACTATGTTTCCAACTAACATAAAAAAATGTTTTTTATGATTAAACATCTTTACCAATGAGATAAATGCCCTTTTCAGGCCTTTAATGTAGAGTACTTAAAATCACAGCTCCACTTTACATAGATTTTATTTTATCTAATATAAATAAATAATGATTATTAATAATGTTAGATAATTCGCACAGTATTATCTAGCCCCAAGCTAAGCAGAGCTTGTGTCATAGGTAGAAGATAACTGATTTAGGTACATAATACATACACTACACAGATTTATATTTTTTACTGTAGAGGTAAATAGAAAACATCCATTAACATTTGTCCCGAGCCGGGAATCGAACCCGCGACCTCGCAAGAGAACCTTTGCTAGCCCTAGTCGTATGTATCATCTACCATCATCGATCAAAGTTTTCGCCGGTGGAAATACCTGATCGATGTCTACCATAGAACTAGACTTACGTATGTGTTATTTATCATTTTGACTTGTTTGATAATTATGTAACTACCGATAAAGTTCATTACATATAATGCATATGCGTATCAAATATCAAAGTGAACTAAATCAAAGCAAATCCTACTAATTCAGGTCACTGAATACCTCTACATCGTGAGAAACGCAGGACCTTGAGATACCGCGCGGGTTCCTCTTACACAGAGTCGACGAAACATGAGGCTTGCTACTGGTGTTTGGTAAACAAACTAACAGGTAAACAAATTAGTTGATACTTTACTTACAAAAAAAATTACAATTAAATTATAGGGACAAATTAGAACCTTTTTACTCACTCTCCTTAAGAATCAAATTATTGATTGACTATCTTACAAGTTGGTAAGCTTATGTTCAAATTTCCTATGCGATAACTTACCAGCTAAACAGTTTTGATGTACAAAATTTTATGATAATAACAAATAGAGACATGTGGATCGGATAATTATAAAAATAATAACAAACTACAAATATCAAATACCTACTAACAATAACATTGGTCTATAGAAATGAAAAAAGAAATAGCAAATTTTAGGTATAAAAATATCGAATACTAAAATTGGATTTTTTTTGTGATAGAATCCGTGATAAATTCAATAATAATTATGTAGCATTTTAATAATGTTTGCATTATAGGTTAGGTACCTACTAACACTTACATGGCCTCCAGACGTGCTTCTCCACCCACTGCGAGTTCCACGGCTGGACAGTAAATGCTATTAACATCAGTAGGCTTAAAATCAGCTGATAATTTATTAAAATAAATTGGAACTATTCTACAACTTGTTCACGACATAGGCACGATATTAAAAACATTGATAGTTTTGATTTTGTATGGTGTTTGTACACAATCAATTATGTAGCAGAAAAAATCGCGGACTCGAATTTCACGGAGTGCAAAATTAACGAATGAATAAATGATTTTGTATTAAGTATTTTAAAAATTCACATCCCGTTCTCATTCGTGAAATCAAGAACAGGAAGGCCGAATAAATATTTTACTCTGAAAAATATTGCAGAAGGTTTGCTGCTAATAGGATTTCTAGCTTTATTTGAGTTACGTTTGCAGATTTTGTATGCTTTTGTTAATTAGTTGTTTGTTGGAAGTTGTGATTCTCTGTTGCTAGTAAGTTCCTGCAAACACAAGGCTCTGTGCAGACGCGGCACTTATCTTGAGACATGATCTTAATGTACGTAAGTATGTATATACTTCTCCTCTAGAGACATGCGTCCACTACTTATTTATTTATTTATTAGCAATTTCACTTACGCAGTGTACACCAAAACATGGATTGTGGATAATTTTTCACAAAAAAACACACCACTTAGGTGTGTTTTTTTGTGAAAAACACCCTCAATTACAGGTTTAAATCGAAAGTACCAACCTACTACTGAACATCATCAATGTTAACCTATATTAGTTCACAGTTAGACATACCTACCCTATTGAGCGCCATAGCGCCCTATCTTCATCTTGCCGTATCCAGCATCTGCGTGCAGTCTTCATCCCACCTGGAGGGCTTCCTACACTACGTGTGCCTAGTAGAGGTCTCTTCCCAACCTCTACTGAACAGTGATCGCCACTTTTGTTTTGGGTAGGCATCTACCCAAAACAAAAGTGGCGATCACTGTTGAAGGGTTAAAAATACTTAGAAGAAAACTGGCTGCCTCTGGTACATTTCCTTAGCCTACTTTTACGATAATGGCTTTAGTAAGGGGTAGATTGTTACGCCGCGATCTCTACGACTACTTATAAACAATACCTAATATCTTTCCACTTCATATTTGATTATGTTACGCTGATTTGATTATATGTATTATGTTACCTTGCTTAATAAGTGCGGACCTATAACCAAACATAAGAAAGAAAAGCTCTAAGTATACGCTGTCTATGTAAAGGCAACGCTAACACTTGGAACTTTTCTTATGACAAAATTATGAGGAATGTAATTCACAATAATTCCTTTAAATTGACAAATTTTTAACTGACTTCAAAAATAGAGGATTCTCAATTCGACTGTATTTACCTCAGAACTTTTGACTGGGTAGTTCGATTTTAATGCTAGTTGAAAGCTAGTGCTTCTCGTATGGTCCGATTTTAATTTGCTCCAGTTCTAACTAATCCATGAGAAAACCATAGTTGAAGTGGGTTTATTGTTTTTTAAAACAAACTCAACTAGGTGTCTGCTGGCTCTTTAATGAAAAAAAAAACCTGAACCTATCCCCTCTTTTATATTCTCAAAGACAAGAATAATGTTACAAGATCAGAGTTTCAATTAAAATCGCAGGATTCCATAACATAGCTTTAACAGTAAAATAATAATAACAGTAAGCCATAACAATTTAGATGTTATAAGCAACGAAATAACAATTAGGATTAACACGAAATTGCCTATTAAAGACAGTCGCTAATCGTTGAGGCCCTGACATGGGCATTTGACTGTTAATCGTTTTCAAAGACGCGACTTTTAGACTTTGGTATCCAAATTTCTTCTTTAAAAAAGTTCAGTAAGTTTTTTTTACTTTAGCTTATTTACGTCTTACGTCTGGGTCAAGTCAAGGCCTCCCCCATGTTCCATGCACTCGATGCGGTAACACACGGTCTCTCACTAATCTATAAAACAGATCATGATGCCATAAAGACTGGTTAATATCTACAAGACGATGAGATGATATCTTGGACAGACACGATAGGGCAACCTGAAAAAAGTTTGAAGCCAATAATGTGACAATAATCGATAGCTCATTTCACGACCCTACGGTTACGTGGTATGGGTTCAAATTCCATAGATGTAAAAACATGACAATTATTTAATAAAATACAACTCCAAAACGTGTCTTACATAATTTGTTTGTACTAAAAAATCTTAAAACTGACTTCGCAGTTACAAATACCCTCCAGAATAAGTTTATCGGACCTCGTTATCATTCTCTACACTATACTCCTCCTTTTTCAAGGTCGGTTAAAAATCGTTCCCCAGTCGCGTCTGAAGATTCTTGAGTCGTCCTCAAATCCGTTTCTAGCTCTCAGGGTAAAAACCACAGAATTCCTACTCAAGGAAAATTATCTGTGAGATTGTACCTCATTTACGTAATTGCAGTTTTCGAGATTCCAAAGATGTTGCATAGCGCCATTTTATGCAGAAATTTTAATGCGACATCTTTACATAAATAATATGTATTTATTTTAATAATAAACTCATTAGGTTTATTTTTTTATGAATGTTTTAAAACGTGATTTATGCGATTTATGCTAAATCAATTAGAGTTTAATAGTTTTCGAATATATTTAATAATTCATTATGAATGTAAGCGGGCTAACTACGAACCTTGTTTGTGTTGGAAGAACACCAACGTTTCATCCCTTAACGAGGAACATCTTCAGGGCGAGTGCGGTACTCGTAGTTAACCCGCTTACATTCTTAGTGAATTCTTCAAACTACGAATGTTTCTATAGTAAAATATTTAATAATATTCTAATTTTAATACATAATATTTTATTTTAATAATATTTAATATACAGTATAGTTCAGTTACGAATGAAAATAAGGTCAACCTCGCAATCCCGAATATCTGTTTGATGACATATACCTTGAATAAGTAAAGACTCAGACGCCAGATTTTATGAAACTTTTGAGACAACTTTAAGAAACCCAAAATGAAAAAAGGTATATGCGAAAAATCATCTCCAGATCTCTTTATTCCGAGGTGGAGCATAGTGAACTAGTTAGGAAGAAGTGTAGAAAACGTTTACATTAGAGACTCTAATTCGTACATGTGTGTAAGGGTAAAAGCTTGTACTTTTACAAGCAGTTATCCTATCTACCTTGAGAAGTACCGCCGAAACCTTTATCGTACCTATTCCGCGAAGTACAAAAATCCGGAGCAATCTCCGTTGCCATGGCAACCGTAAAATTTATAGCAACAATAAAATGTGGGATTCCAAGGGGATGCCTTCCCGCTCAAAGTACCGCCTGAATTGTTTGAGGTTACAGTAGTACAGTCGACGTCACAAATAACTAGGGACTGAGAGAGCCTACTAGGAAAAAGAAAATCGAAGTTTTGTTTCGATGACGTGCAAAGCCAACTCGTATGACGCTTGCAGAATATAAGCGTTTGCACAAATACGAATCAGAATCTTCGATTTCGTTTTTAAGAGTACGGGCCCTGTTTTGTCATGAATTTTCCAAAACGTAGTTTTGGAAAATTCATGACAAAACAGGGCCCGGGCTCTTGATCGAGAAACATTGGGAGATACTACAAAATCGAGTCGAGATTAAAGCCGAATTTCCTCCGCGAGCAGATGATTTTAACTCGCAATAGTAAACTGCATTCTTGTATTTCCATCAACAAAAGTCGAGCGAAAGGGCTTAGTGCTCTTAAAAACGGATTGCACGTCTCAAATACACGTACAGGCGGATTGCCGACTGTAAGGCTCGACTGCAGGTGACGTCAGGCAGTCGTCGACTGTAGTTTGTACGACGGCAGTTGGCGGCAGCCGTCGATTGAAGTCAACTGTCCGTGTATATAATTAATTAAATAAATAAAATAAATAAATAATGCTGTACAATTCACGCAGCATTATCTAGCCCCAAGCTAAGCAGAGCTTGTGTTATGGGTGGATAACTGATACATAATACAATACATTACATAGATAGATATTTTTTATTATACATAGAAAACATCCAGAACGCCGAGAACAAATGTCTGCAGAACGTACACACATTTGTCCCGAGGCGGGAATCGAACCTGCAACATCCTGCGTCGCAGGCAGACCTCTTGCCCACCGCGCCACAGAGGTCATCAATCCCTTATGGGTGCCATATTTTTTTCCAATTCGTGATGTGATATAGCGTACCTACATTCTAATGTAGGTCTTTTCCCTTTAGCCCATCCCCAGTCACAAGTTTTCTGTAGACCGCTTAAATAGTAGGTAATAAAGGTGGATTTCAAAAATTATACACACTTTAAAAATAGATTCGTTGCTTTGCAAAAACCCATTGCAAAATTATGAAGGCCCTACTGAATATTTCAAAATGTAGTAGTTGTTAATTAAATACGTATTTGAAACTTCTAAGCCTAACTGTACTTTCTCAGTTATAGGTGAAACGGATGGATGCTTGTTGGGTAATGTGGAAAAGGCAGAACTATAATTTTATAACTGGCAGATATTTGCATAATTAGTCCCCTACAACTTATTTTTAGTAAACCTTAGCTGCTTAGAATTTGCACCAACCCATCTTTTCTTGTGGGTGTCGTAAGAGGCGACTAAGGGATATCCTCGGAGGCAGGCAGCAGCGCCCCCTGCTGAATAATTCTACAACCGAACTGCGATCCCCAACCCGCATGCCCAGCGTGGGGATTATAGGCATTTTCCCCAATTATATAAACGCCACCATGGCACTTATCAGGGGGAGGCCTGCGTCGAGCAGTGGACCAATACAGGCTGTTGAGGTTGAGGAGGTATCTTAACTTAACTCAGTTGTTTAGTCATATATTTCTAAGCATTCTTACCTTCTAACTTACCTGTATTTTTTACTATCACTTAGAAAAGATATAAAACGTAAGGTACAGAACAATAAATTAGATAAAAAGCAACGTTTTATTTAATGCTTAATGCTCGACTAAGGTGGTAAAACCCGACCTAGTTTCTATTATTTCATTGTATTGCTCGAAATAGAAAGACATTTTAGTCTCAGACGATGGTTAAGAAAACCAGCAATTATTTCTGGAAGTACAAAAGGCACAGCTCTTTGCTGAACTTTAGAATTGTTGCAACCCAAAGAATGTTTCATTGTTCGTAATGTTTCGCAGAAGAAATTTTTAATAGATACAATAACATTGATATTATGACTTTTGTTTTAAGAAGTTTATTATTAGTATACAGCAAGAATTATTACTGCAAGAATTTGACAATTTATTTATTGACAATATTTGGAACACCGAGTCCAGTGTCCTCAAGAGCACCACACTCCTACATACATACACACACACACACACACACACACACACCGACATACACACATCCTGACACACCTGCACACACCTGCACACACCATTCACACACACACACACACACTCACACACACACACTAACATACACAGATATACACACACCCACACACCCTCACACACCTTCACACACACAGACAAATAGGTAACCTAGTTATGTATATATTATTTTGTTTTATTGTATCATGATGGAAACTAATTATTTATTTTGTTCGCGGAGGAAAGCGCTGACTCTGCTACATAGCTTTTAACTTTTGCGATAGTCAGCCCACAATATTGTGTTGACGCATTCATTGCCCAGTCCATGAACCATGTGCATGGGCGTATAGGTAGAGAGTGTGAAACCAAATCGAATTATTCTCTGATCTTTTAAAGCCTTTAATAAAAACCCCGTCATCACGCTCAAACAAAAATGCAAAACCGTATTCTCTGCTAAAGTAATTCGAGGAAAAGTACATCGTTAGTGTGAACCACCTTTATTACCAGTGTGTTTACGCCTTTATCGCAAGAAGCCCCTACTATGTGTTCACAATGAGTTTTACGATCGACTTTGTTTAGTTTGTTTGGCTCCAGTAGTCGAGTGCTTCATGGTTGTAATTGCTACTGTAAAGTTGTATGGCTTTGGTTTTGTACTGTGAAAAGCCGTTAAGAGCCTGAATGGTATGTTTGTGAGTTATTTCACCTAGCGGTATCTGTCATCTTTCATCATTATCATCGTCATAGCCGTTACCAACACTACCTATTCATTTTTTTTTAAACTGGCGCGAGATGTTTTAGTTTTATCGGAGGCAATATAAATAATATAAATTTTGTGTGTAATTCTAGTTTGAGTTTTAGTGAATTTTGTGTATAATTCTAGTTTGAGTATTAGTGAAATATATGGGCAATAAATTAATTTTGTAGGGTTTCACATAATAATTTATTCGACGTAAAGTTACATTTCACATACGTGTCGAAAGAGTACCAAATCCCAACTGAACTGCCTGAATAGGGCGAGAGTGAACGAGAGCGTTGAATGATATAAAATAGAATGAATACAGAAATGACAGGTAGGTAGGGAGGGATCCCACCAATAATCGATGATGAATCGATTTGAATAGCATGCCGAGGTGAGGTGCGCCCTACAATTTCTTTTATTTATTTTATACAATGGTAGGGGTAACAACTGCAGCAGTTTTTATAGTAAAAGCACCTATGAGTAAACATTGACATTAAAGAGTTTTTATAACAAGTTGATACTCAACGGGATTTTACGACATGTGTACGTGATTATTGCTTCATCGGGGGAAACGGACCAATTTTTTTCTTGCTTTAATTAAATCCACTTATCAAAATAAGGAAAACTTGTTTACTCGGAAAAGGAAAATCTAAGTTTGTTTTCGTTGTCGTACAATACAAAACCTACTAAATCTTATGTCGCTTCCATAAGATTAATGTTACCACGAAAACGAATCAGAAACTTCGATTTCGTTTTAAGAGTAGGTACGGTTTAGTATAAAAGTAGGTTATCTGGTTAGAAATCAAATGATATACCAAAAATTTTGGACTAAGAAGGGACTTGAACCCGCGTTCGTCCCTCAGTATAGGAATGTTGTACAAATGAGAGAAATGTTGTTGACTCAGAAGATTCCAGGTTCGAATCCTGGCAAGGGCACTATATGGGTTACAATATGTTCGGTTCAGTTAGGTAGGAGGCTCAAGCCTTCTTACATACATCATAATCAGCCTATACTAGTCCACTGCTGGACATAGCCTCCACTATGGAGCGCCATAGCTCCCTGTCTTCAGCTTAAAATTAATTATCTCTCTCTCTCTCTCTCTCTCTCTCTCTCTCTCTCTCTCTCTTGAAATCATCAAACTATGATATTTTTAAAAGAACTGAAAAAAAATAATTTAAAATACAAATAAATATTGTTTCTGTTATGTAGCTTAAGTAATGCTTAAGAATTTTCACGAATAACTATAACAACATAAACTATTTAAAAATCACTACATACATAGGTATTATTATATTTATTATTATAATCTCCAAAACATGAATAAAGTACCTATCTAGTACCTACATATTTTAAAAACATCATCATTATGTGCTGTACCGGAAATGATCAAGCTTTCTTCGGTTGATTACTGCAATTTTGTGAGGCTGTTAGAAAACCTGTTTGTATAAAATAATGGACCTACTCTATATTTCTGAGCATGTTTGTTTTTACGATGAGATATAGCATGATATTTTTATTACTAAAATATTTTTATCTATATTATTACTTACCTATTTACGACTGACTACGTTATTTAAAAGGCTATTTTTCGCTGTTATGAGGTTTCATATGAGCCACAATGAGCAGTTTGAGAGAAAGGAAGTCAAACAAAGCAATGGTTTTTGTTAATATTTCTTTAAATAAGTTTTCCTTTGACTGTATTTGTATTTGACTTGAACAAATATTTTTTCATCCATTTCGAGGGCGTTTCCAATTGTCGGAAGAAAAATAATAAAATTAAATTTGGCTTGATTACAATTTTATAATTTTTCTTCGTACTGCATTCAGTGGGTCCAGGCGACGGTAGCCTCCAATCGGTATAGGTTATCTATTTGTAGAAAGTAGTTTGTTAGCCCTAACCTTATTAGTGAGATGTGTGGTGCTGGCTTAGAATTTGCACCACCCCTACTCTTCCCGCGGGAAGCGACTAAAGAATATCTACCGGGGGCGGGCAGCATCGCCTCCATGAGAACAATTGTATATATTCTCAACCACCCCATCAACTTACCATCAATGGATGGGAATAAAAATCCTATCTGCAACATTACTCAAGTCAATGGAGTGAATGGGAATTTTCACCCTATTGACTTGAGCACACCCCACTGATTTCTCAATAACATAAATATTCTACCACCAAACTGCGATCCCCACCCGCATGCCCAGCGTGGGGATTATTCGCACTACCCCATGGGATAAAAGCAAAAGGCGCTTATCGGTAGGCCTGAGTCCAGCAATGGACCAAAATATAGGCTGTTGTGGTTGTGTTTGGGTATACGAACATCTCTTTAGCGAGACGGTGGGACTCTTCTGTGGTTTGCGATGACTGCATATTATCATATTAGCATATTATCTGATAAACAAATTCACAAAAAGTTCAATAACCCGAAACGAAATTTGTTAAGTTATGCAAAATGAGGTGTGGAGGTCTTAAGCACCTGTTACGCTGAGCTTACGCAAGTCGACATAATGTTTGTGTTATTGAAGTGTTTATTGATAGTACTTTAATCAATCAATGGACGCTTCGCGGACTTTCTATTTTTTGACTGTGTTTGACTAAGTAGGAGGTTCTATGTTCAGCTGTTTGTGTTTTTTTATGTATGTTCGTCGATTTCTTCAATCATGAAGCGATTTTGAAAATTCAGAACCGAAAGAACCTCCTCCTTTATTGAAGTCGGTTAAAAATTGGCGGAAACAAAAAATATTATGAACGAGCTGCGTCCCGCGGCTTCGCACGCGTTGTTCCTATGGAAACGTTTAAAGGTGATTTCTATCCCACGGGAACTGATACATGGGATAAGAAGTTATGTTTGATTCAAGGATTAGAATTACCTGTATGCAAAATTACAGCCCGATCCGTTCAGTAGTTTTGGCGTGAAGAGGAAACGAACATCCATCCAAACATCCATATAAACCTTCGCATTTATAATATTAGTGTGATGTGATGAATTTATGTGCTTTACTCTTAGCACCTGCATGTATAAAGGTTATGCAAAGTCGTGAAGTCGTCAGTGAAGTCGTTCGTATGTATCAACAGGGAAACCTTTAAAAGGGTTAGGTGAAGGCGTTTGTAAAATATTTTAGACTAGCGCCCCGCACGACTTAGTTATCCTAAGATTGTATTAGTTGATAAGCGTAATTTTTTTTTTTTTTTTTTTACGGTAAATAGACCTTTGTTTGACCGCGATCTCACCTGATGGAAAGTGAAGATGCGGCCGACGGTGTATCACGAAGGTCTAGAAGATACCTATTCACCCTAGTCTTGAAGAGACCCAGGTTGTAATTGGCGGGAAAAACAGAGGCGAGTTCCATTCATTTGCGGTGCGAATAATAAAGGTGGAGGAAAACCGCTTAGTGCGAGGGTACGTCCACCAAGTATGGATGGTATTGCGCTGTGCGTCTGCTTGTCCTGGAGTGGAAGGGGGATGGTGGGATCAGGTCATGTAGTTCAAGTGAGCATTCTCCAAAATGTATCCTATAAAAGATCGAGAGACAAGCAACCTTGCGGCGGTGGTCGAGACTTTGAACCTTAGTCTCTGCAAGGTACTGCTCGTCAATGAGTCTGCTGTCGATAAACTTGCTAGTGGTTTCTTTTTCACTTCTTCCGCTAGTGGACAAAAAATTGAAGTGAATTAGAGTCAATTGCACCTTATTTCTTGTTTGATATAGTATATAGTAAAAATTTTACTTGTTTAAGTACTTATTTTGTAAGTCTAAAGAAATAAACGATTTGACTCTGACTCTGACTCTGACTCACGCCTATCCCACGGAAACCGATTTATGGGACAAAAAGTAGCATTAAGGCCTATGGCCTATGGCCTATTCCTGGCCTAGAACTAATCAGTCCGATCCGTTCAGTAGTTTTTGCGTGAAAGAGCAACAAACATACATACCTACATGTTTACATGTTTACAAACTTTCGCGTTTATAATATTATGAGGATAATTGGTCAAAATATTCGTAATATTTGTCATCGAACTTGCTTTGTCTATTGACCGGTCCCAGAGAAAAGGTTTTAAAGTGAAACACCACTACATTAGACATTAGCTGTCATTTATGCCAATATTTATACCTAACTGATGACTGATTATTATGATATACATGAAAGTAACTGTCAAAGTGACAGTTATTGTCTATTGACCGGTCGGTCCCAGAGAAAAGGTTTTAAAGAAAAACACCTCTACATTAGACATTAGCTGTCATTTATGCCAGTATCTGTCATTTTATTATACGTAACTGATGACTGATTATTATGTTATACATGAAAGTAACTGTCAAAGTGACAGTTATTGTCTATTGACCGGTCGGTCCCAGAGAAAAGGTTTTAAAGTAAAACACCTCTACATTAGACATTAGCTGTCATTTATGCCAGTATCTGTTATTTTATTATACCTAACTGATGACTGATTATTAAGTTATACTGTTATACTTGAAAGTAACTGTCAAAGTGACAGTTAATATCAATTGTGTGACAATAAATGTCATAATAACAGATATCATTTGAAACAAGTTATAGTTATGGAAACATATTTTTTTACAAAATAATTAAAACACCGTTGAACTGATTGCACACTGCTGTAAAAATGTTGAGGGAGCTCAACTCCTTTATTGTATTATGAAGCTCTCTGACTTTCGGTGAGACGATGAAAATAGGAAACGTCGCACGTGAGACGTTGGGAATATGTCCTTCAAAAAAGTTTCTTTATGATATTCTTACTGACCCCAAAAAGTCATTACACTTATTGAAAACATTTCGTAAAATCTCAACTGGCTAACAGTGCAAAGTGTTAACATTTCCGCATACAAAAACCTTTAACACTGCCCTTAACAAACGCTTCCAGTACTATCAACCGTATCTCCCAATACTATGGTTGCTTTTTCACTGCATGCAGTAGCACAGTTTTGCTCGAATCTCGAATGGAGACCAGTGTAATTGCTTCCGAAGCGCCAATTTCATCTTTTGTGTTTTCATATCTGTCGGTTGTTCGATGTTTAGCTTTTTGAATAGTGCGGGTAAAGTTGGTTAGCAATTTGTGATAGCTACATGTTGCTAAATTAGTTTTTTTGTTAATTCCTGCACAAAAGATAAACAAACCCGCAGTAGGTACTTTAACATCTAATTAACTTTCTTGTTGAAGGTTTTTATACAAAAAAGAAAGTACTTGCTGATTTGATATTCTTTCTTCAATTATATCTCTTTATCTCGACTTCAAGCAGATCCCAATGCATAACATAAATTCAAATTCTGACAGATTATAGTGCACAGGTGTGTGAGCAAACACTCCTTATACCTACACTCTCAAAATCCGATAGGACGACAGATTGACACGACCGGGAAGATGTCGGGCGCAGGACCAATAACTTAAAGTGGTTTCCGAAACACGAAGGTCTAAGCAATATAAATATAATCTATAATATAAAAATGAATCGCTAAATGTGTTGGTAAGCGCATAACTCAATAACGCCTGGACCAATTTCGCCAATTCTTTTTATTTAATTTTCGAAAACTGCCTGGAAAACACCTTTAAACGTTTTCATAGGAACAACGCGTGCGAAATCGCGGGTAATCATATAAATACAATCATAATTAAGAAGGGTTACACCAATTTTCAATAAACTATTTTCATTAAAACTTACCTTTTAAACCAACAACAACGGTTTGAATATTGTTTTTTTTTACGTTCCTTTACGAAATATTATACCAGTGAATACTGACAAGAAATTCCGTAATTTTTATATCCAATAACAGATTTACCGGCGATAATTAATTTGATAAGGAAAAGCTTGCCGGATTCATATTCTATTTCGATTTGTGTTTCTCGCCAGATGGTACAGATGTGGCCTTGGATGTTTTTCGTTTTCCTTTATATTGTGTTCCTCATTAGGGTTCCACACCTCAAAAGGAAAAAAGGAACCCTTATACGATCACTTTGTTGTCTGTCTGTCTGTCAACTCTCCTTTCTCAGGAACGCGTGGAGGTATCAAATTAAAACTAACATCTACCTAATACTCAAATCCCCTTAGAGCTTTGATATTGTTCAAACTTTTAGGTCAATCAAAAGTTACAGCCGTTTGTTTATTTGCGAATATTTTGAAATTATCAACCAAATGACACGCACACAAATCCGATTACTCCCCGTTGACCTAGAACCTTAAAATCTGACAAGGAGCAAGGTTTTTATTGCACAAGTAAAGGGAAAAACAGCCATTAGATTACAAATAAACTTTTATTCTTATTAAAAAGTAGTACCTACCTAGTAGTAGATTTGCATTCCAAAAGAAATTTCAATGAACTAGCAAGACGTAATATAAAACTACCCATCAAATTATTTAGGTAGGTACATATGTAGTTTAATCACTAATATTATACTTATATGCAAAGCAGATATCTTCATGACTAGGTATTGATTGGTAACATGGCATTCCAGGAAACCAACATACATTAGCCGGACTTTCCAGTTTATGATATAACTGATGGCCAAGTAACCCCAGATTATGTGTCAGCTGCAAAATGCTAATATAACAAGATTCACTTCGAAGCAGTCGTAGGTTACAAAAGATAGAGATATTTATGGACACTCCGTGATTGTAAGTCTAGCTTAGATCGCACTGCGTGGTTTTTCCAGTAGGATTCTGCAACATCTCGCCGGCTAAGTATGGGAGGAAGAGGGGACGCCAGTCGGATCGCTGGAGTTATATGTTCCCGTGAGGATTTTAGTGGGTATTACGCCCTTCCCAGGGCGTCGAGCCCCACATAATTCAGGTCCCAGACCAGTCTATTCGTAAACGAATTTCTTTTGCCGGATTTATAATCCGCAATGCAGTTTCCATCAATTGCGTACAAAAGGCGTTCTCCTAATGTCAAAAGAGGTTTAAGGTGCTCCATGATTAAAAGCCTTAAAAAATATCCCCAACAATGAGGCGTTTTCGTAATATCAAAAAATAGTTTGACCTTAAAAAGATGGCGCTAACAGATTCAGTTTGAGTGCGTGAAATAATGGCAGAGGACCTGCATAGACCAATGTAAAAAGAAACCTCTTGACGTTACTTCTTTATCAATGAATCTTTGCAATGGCTTTGAGTGGACGTAATTAATAGTAATAGGTACATAATTATTATGTGCCCCTTTTCTACCAGTGTCCGGTTTGTGTAAGGTAAACACTTCGTTACCACCTTTTTGATAAGTTTATGCTTTTTTTCATATTAGAGGTAAAGCTGAACAGGGAAATATAAAAAAACAATTACATCAAGCTGTTAAGTTTTTCCTCTTTCAAGATTTTTTTGTTTGACTGTATAAACCTAGGTGGTGTACCATACATAAAGATATTCCATAACGATTGACTTTCGATTTCAAAAATCCTTAGCAAGGCAATTTAAAACAAACCGAGGTCTGACCTCATTTAAGTCGTGATGCTCATATAAAAATACTTTCGATCCGTTCACTATCAATCGAACAAAGAGTAGAAAGCCTTCAAAAAGGTTATAACAATCAGGTTGCTCTGTTTTTGAAGGTTTCGGGGGATATTTTGTACCTACCTAAAGCTTATTAAACGTGTTTGAAAAAAGCTGGACGTTATACTCGTATGTACAGCGTATGGCAGTACGTATGTTTGCCGATTTCTTTATTGCACAATATAAAAATGAGTTATATAATAAAATGAGTTCTTTTCCATTAAAACTTATTGGGAGAGAGAGACAAAGATATGAAGTGCTTACATAGAGGATATAAGATTTCGCCGTCATTTATAGACTGATTTGCATGTTTTTTTTTTTAGTTGTTAAGACAATGGCCACAAATTGTTCTCAAAAAAAACATTTTAAAACAAAAGGATTCGAGGGGATTTCAATTTCTCCGTTAATTATGGGCCAATCCAAAGATTTGTTTATAAATAGAATACACGTGTGGTCCCATACTAATCTTATTCCGAGGGATGACTTTTCGCCCCGCCAAACAAAATTAAAACAGTAAAATCATAGTGAAATTCGAATTTAATTTGTCGTTTTTGGAAAAACATGAAATTAGTAATTAAATAAAGTATGAGCGTTTTCCTTCGTATGTTATTAATATGTTTTCCAAAAATCCAAAAGTCTACTTTGGATTTATTTGGCTATTGACAGTTGTAGCTATCTGCTAACAATTTTCAATTATTTTACGAATTTGATGACGATGTTTCGTGATATCATTAGATAAGCTAGTTTGATATTGTTACGTTTTCAAAATTCCCTAAATCGTTTATTACCATTGCCGTTGGAGTCAAAGATACTTCAAAGAGCTCTAACTACTCTTAATTCGATATCAAAGAGTTGGTTTTCTTGAAATTCGTATTTTCTTTATAATTTCGATTTAAGTGGACCTCTGCTGAGGTTAATTTCTTTTAAAAGCTTCTCATCCCATATTTTATAATCTCATAAAAGCTTTGAAATTTTGTTTGTCTTGTTAAGTGCATGTAACTTTTCTTGTATTTTATTATTTGTTTTCTATATTTATCAGCGACTTGTTTGATTTCCCAAAGTTTTATTTAATAAAGAGAAATTTCATTTAATTTAAGTTAGGTTCGTCTTTGATAGGACCTCTTCTAACCTTCAGAATCTCCGAGGTTTTGATTTGCATTGATTGTTTTATTTTATTTATGTTACAAATTACACTTGAACAACAATATCTATTAATTATTTATTATAAATAGGTACCTATAGTTTTATAATATCTGTGTAAGTACGTTTTGAAAGCTGTTTATGCACCTTTGATAGTTAGAAAGATTAATTTAAAGAAAAAAAATACATCTAATAATAGACAAAAATGAAAACTAGTAAGTATTTACAATTGAAATAATTGAGCTTACTACAGACTTTTATAAACAATCTACAGGTACTGTTTACTATAAAATTTGATTTAACGTTAACCTTATTTTCTATAGAAATGCCAAATGCGAAAAAAAAAGCGTTTCTAAAAATATTATCTTTGAGCGCTGTCAGATTTTCATAGAAAATAAAGTAATGCACACTTTGTAGTACTTTGTAACCGTATGGCCGTACACACTCAGCATACTGTGCTCAATACTTCGTTGTCGAGTGTTTTATTATTACTCAAGAATTTTCTGATAGTATAAAAATGTCTAAGTATAAAAAGCTAAATACCTTTCTTGTAACCTGAACAGCGAAAGTGTATTTTCATAGAAAGTAAACGAAGGTAACTCATACGAGTTTTCACTTTTCTTGCATCGTATCTTATTCTCACGGTGGTGTCAAGCTAATCTGGATCTAGTAATTACTTAACACAATAGCTATAATTGAGTGATTTCAAGTGATGTCTATGCGAAAATTTAAGAAGAAACGTATGAATGATGAAAATTTAAATTATAGGCACAATACACTAGAAATATGTTTATAGCACACCAAGAAACAGTATTTCGATTCGATGTGTTTTTAGGTGTCACCTCACCCCACCTCAAAAGCCGACATTGGTCCACTGCTGGACGCAGGCCTCATTTTGATAAGCACCTTATTGGCTTTTATCATATACCCCTTTATGATAAATAAGATAATAATAAAGCCAATAAGGTACTTATCAAAGTCTGTAGTGCCAATATTCCCCACGAGGCTGGGCATGAGGTTTGGGAGTCGCAGTTTCTTGTTAGAATAGTTCTGCAAAGGGCGCTGCTGCTCACCCCTGTGGATATCCATAAGTCGCCTCTTACGACACTCGCGAGAAGATTTGGGGTGGGGCAAATTCTAAGCCGGCATCACCCAGCGCTCATTAATAATTGTGTCGCGTCTAGACCGATCCAGAACAAATGGATGAAAATATTATTCGGGTATATTTATAATAGATATATTTTGCTATTAAATACTTATTTGAGTATCTCTTTTTTATTTAGTATTTTTATTTATTTAATTGTGTTTGTCATGTATTTTTTTAATTCTATAAGATATGATTGTGACATTTGTAATTTGTACGTGTCTATAGATTTTAAATCTGAAATAAATGAGTTAATAATAATAATAAAAAAATCGTTATCAAAAGGCAACCTTTGCGAATCAAAATAATACCTATAAGTGTATATAATATTTATTAATAAATGCAGTTCCGGAAAAAACGGAAAACAGAAAGTGCCGAAGTCAACTAAAAATTCTTATACAGAGACTTTCTTTTAAAACGCATTTCTATTGAAAATTGACACTGTTCATGTTCATAATATCAAAAAAAATAATTGTCAAACGTAAGTAAATAAATATAAATAATGCTGAACAGCATCTACCCCAAGATAGAGCTTGAGTACATTATTTAATGCAATACTTTACATATATACAGATTTGTTTCTTTTATTATCCAAAGAAAACACCCAGCACATCTGAAACCAAACCTTACAGATTGTATAAATATTTGGCCCTAGGCGGTTATCAAATCCACAGCCTCTTGCGTCGCAGGCTCACAGTTTCTTCAGCTAGGCCAAATACACAAATATCTATTAGTCTAATGGGATGTTCGATTTATCAGCTATTGTTCCATCAAGGTTTGTCATGTAGTTTGATACATGAAGAGATCTATACCTAGCTGATATATTATCACTTGGCCTCAACTCTGTTGATGAAATATACAAACATAATAAATACATAGGTACTAGATATATGACGGTAGAGTTTAGCTTCACTGTAGGGTAGAGTTACGATTCGACAATACAGAGTTTTATACACACACACACACACACACCCACACACACACACACACACACACACACACACACACACACACAGAGTGTTATAGATATTGTTATAGACTAATTTAACTAGCACTCTGTAATATATACAATACAGAGTGTTATTAAATTAGTCTATAACAATATCTATTAAACTTTGTGTAACACAGTACATACAGTACATAATATATTGTATATACAGAGTGACATTGTATATACAATACAGAGTGTTAGTAAAATTAGTGCACCATACTGACTTATTCGCCTGCTACGACGGATTAATTATGCAGTGATCAAACCAGCTGTGTGGTGCTGGCTTAGAATTTGCACCACCCCATCTCTTCCCGTGGGTGTCGTAAGAGGCGGCTAAGAGATATCCACCGGGGGCGGGCAGCAGCGCCCCCTGCGGAACAATTCTACCACCGAACTGCGATCCCCAGCGCATGCCCAGCGTGGGGATTATGGGCAGTACCCCTCATTAGATAAACGCCAACATGGTGCTTAACTGGGGGAGGCCTGCGTCCAGCAGTGGACCAATACAGGCTGTTGAGGATCAAACCAAGACGTAAACGGTTTTTTATTTGCTAAAATATGTTGGTATTGATTTTTTACCTCAAAAATCAGGGCTCAGATTTCCAAGGTTCGATAACAAGCAAACACTCATATGTGTTTGCTACAATGTTAATATAATGTAGACATACGTCTACACATACATTGCTAACAATACGGATGTTTGTCAGTATCTACGCGATGGACACGTAATTTGTGTTTGTAGAGAAACAATGCTTTCTGGTCGAGAGCCATTGACATGCTTCTATGTGGGTTACGATGATCAAATATGGCTACTGGTAAACAAATATCACATGATAAAGTAAAGAAATAAAAGTATTTTGATAATAAACGACGTCTATCATACGTATAAATATCTACGTCGACTATCCTACGACGTAATTTAGATTCCTAATACGTAATTTATAATGATTTCGAGGTTCGATTCCCCCCTCCACTCGCATCAAATGTTTGTACGCTCTGCAGATATTTAACATAAAAAAAATGTTCTGTGTTTTCTGTGTATGATAGAATATACTACATTGGTCACTTATTTGTTTTGTTAATTCCTTTTGAGTATATTGTTCCTGGATTCTAATTTGGTAACTATGTATTTAATGTTCATTTATATTGTGTGTATTGTGGTTGCAAATAAATGATATGTCTGTCTATGTCTATGTCTTTATGAGATTTCTAGTATCGATAAAACAAATTCTAATTAAATAATAGATTCAGGCGTTACTTTGCGGAAATCCATTGTAAATATAACAATGAAAAATATTTAGTAACAATTCCGTTCTCACTTGGTACGCGGAGCTCGAAGTGGCAACATCTCTGGTGGGACTCTGCCGTTGTTGTTTGGCGCTCTCAGTGTCAAGATCGAGTGGTGTGGTGTCCTGATGATGTCTCGTGGAGAGACGAAACTAGTTGACGACTTGCTTTGATAAATGTTCTTTCATTTTGTATAAATGTACAATTTGTTAGATTTTATCGCAGAAGGTTTTTTCGCGGAATTGTTACTAAATATTTTTCATTCTTAAATTCTAATTAGTTTGGGGCTAGATAATGCTTTCAGAGTTGTCCAGCTTATTTATTTAACGGTAAATTGATTTCAGAGTTAACATAGATCTAAAAAGTCGTATTTACATACTGTCTTATCTTACTAGTTCAAATGAAATCTATTTATTTAGGACATCTATAAAGTGTCCTATTAAATTGGCGTTCCTAGAAGCCGCCTACGCTACGAACTTCACGACCTTGGAAAATCCTTCGAAAACTTTATGAACATAATCGTTTGTTAGAATACTGAAATCGAAACATAGTTTTAGATCCTGAATATTTTAGAATTAACTAGCTTATATTGTTCTTGGTTAGGTTAAACTGCTTGTGTAATATATTCATCCCGATAAATTACAAATAATAACAGCTGTTATTTTCTCACGGTGAGGTACAGGTATTAATTGAAAAATCTTTCTTTAGAAAGTAAGAAATATTTTCTTTCTATTTTATTTCTAAGGTCATTCTCGAAAAATCATTTATGAAATCGGGTCCCGATTAACGAGTGGTCCAACATGCTCTTATCACCACAGCCTCACTTCTATACAATATTTTAGGCGCTGAATTTTAGAATAGTATCAGAATTTGGTTTTATTAGAGCTCCATTCAAAAATTCAAATGGAAAATGTTAAAATTAAACTTTAAAATAGCACCATCTATGTAAAACTTTCGGAACTACGTACCCGTTGAGTGGCGTAGCAGGAAGGGTCCAAACCGCCCCCGGGGCGGAACATCGCCGTGCTTACTGCTGCCATCTGTCGGCTACCTCAGCTTACCCTTCCACCGCGACATTGTTCTGGAAATAAAAATGGTTTTGTTCAGAAATCAGAGATGGAGTCTACGACAATGATGGCTAAAATAATCATAAAACTAGACGCTTGATTCAAGCCTCTAGTTTGGAGAAGGCAATAGGTAATTCGTCTTCTTGGCCTCATTATTAAAGTGGCTAGTTACCAGAGATTTTTGGTTTTTGAACACGGGAGTAATCACACATTTTAACACTATGGACATAAATATTTTATTTTGAAAATCATTGAGTATTTTAAATCTTTAGGTCAAAGTTACATCAAAACTTTACAAAAATAATCACATCTACCTACTCTCATTTTCCATCAGATACACAACCCAGAAAAATTATTTAGAAGATTAATAACGCAGAACTGGCGTTATAAATTATATACATGAGTTTAATGCTTAAGAATTTTAAATTGCAGTTTGAATTAGTCGAGGTAGGTATTTCTCACGTATCTATAATTCTGCCTGTACAGGTACCAATCAGCGCATTTCATTACCCAGGAGCCCTTTGCAGCTAAGTACAAATTAGTAGCCACTTTATCAATCAACTTCATGGGTAAGCAAAGCTTCTCACAATTCATATTGCTCCATCACTAGAAATAATTACAACAAACAAACTGACTGTTATAGGTGACAGTGATTATGGACCCTGTGAGAATACTCTAGCCACAGTAAGGTGGAAAAAGCTTGGTTACTTCAAATTTAAATGTATGCAGTCTGGTTTAGGTATTTGGTGTATTTTATTACAGGGACTGATTTGGTTAGCCTTTGAAGGGGTCTCGATAGGGTTTTTGGGAGAGGTTGATAAAAAACACTATCCGTTGGAATTACCCTTTCAACGAATACTTAATCCGCTCTTAGGGGTAACCCTATCAAAGTAAATGTCAGACTCTTCTTATGGCCGGCCCATACACTGGTGAAAGTGGTGAAAGATAAAACGATTACTAAAATAGCTTATCATAGATATCACAAACTGTACGATGGATTTAAAAAAAATCCTTTGTTTAACGTAATAATATGATAAAATAGGTGGCGCTCTCATATTGGCTCGGGTATGCGCCTTAAAAATATGTACTAATTTAGTAGATGGGTGTGGTGATTTTAACAATGTTATGGACATTTTAATAAAAAGTTGACTGCAGTTAGTTGAATTCATCGAAAAAAAGGAGTAACATTTGAACTTTTTGTTTTCGGCAATATGTGTCTGGTTTGTATATTTCAGCCAAATTCCGCTTTATAAATCACTAAGGCTAGCAGACTTATTCAACGATAACTGAAGTCGAAAAAACGTTGAACAATGTTATGGACATTTTAATAAAAATAGGTACATTAAACCTACTAAATTGTCGTCAAAAGAATCAGTGCTATAGGTCGCGTCGCGTACCTATGGCTCTAATTCTTTTGACGACGGAAATTTCAAATGTTACTCCTTTTTTGGTGAATTCAACTAACTGCAGTCAACTGCCTGCAGTAACCCATCTGTTCACCATTTAACCTGTGCTCAGGCAGTGTAGGTATATGAAGTAGGAAGCAAGGTCGTTGACACCGAGTGCAGTGACGCCGCGCAGACGCATCTACGTTGTAATAGTTTGCAGTAAAAAAAGTACCGACCTATAGACAAAATATAACAGCGCGTTAATGTCTTTTGTACGGGAATTTGGGTGCTACGATTTTTTTTGCATGACTTAAACTTTGTTGTCGTATAGGACAAAACTTATGTCGGAAATAGCAAGACATGGTTGACAAAGCGTTGCTAGAATGGATTTTCAGAATAACGTGTTCTTGAAAATTGTTTAGGTTAAAATCTTGTTAATTTTCAGTATTTTCGGCGTCGATGGTTTATATGATGATAAAAGAAAACTCCATAAATTCACTTTACAACTTCCTTCGTTGCAATGCTACATGTGCTATTTAATTACAACGCTAATTTAATCCATGTTTTCTTGTGATCGGGTAACGAGTTCTTGAATGAAAACCGCGAGTCTATAAACTTATTTAAGGATGCCCTCTGACCACGTGGGATGACAACGTATAAAAAACTGTAGGCAGATTATATATACTTGAGAGATCGCTCTTGAGCGATAAGACCGCCACTTGTCACTTAGTTTTTAAGCTTTTCTATTGTATTGTTTCTTTTAATAAGTGTGCAATAAAGAATTTTCTATCTATCTATATCAGTATATAGATAGCCTGCCTTAAGGCTGCAGTCAGCCTAAAGGCAGGCATAAGGGGAAGTCTGTGTCAAGCAGTGTAAATTATATACACTGATGATGAAGATAATTTGTGATAGAAAACCCGTTCAAAATAAATGGTACCTACCAAACCAATTGAAGCAACAGGTATTTGTAACAAAGAATGTGACAATAACATTGAACTCAAAACACAACAATGACCGTGACATTAGTTTAACAATACACTTTCCCCAGCCAAAGCAAAAAGTAGGTCCACAAGTGGACAATCACAAAGGCGATTGACAAAATGACATGATTACCGACCCCAAACTGAGACCCAATAACAAAAACAGTGAAAGTATAATTCTAATGTGATTATATGAGTCATTTCAGGTAGGAAAGCAAGAGTACGCAATGTACCGTTTTGTGCGAATTGACAATGACTCGATAGACTCGTTAGACTTGTGTTTTCGTTGAGGTCAATGCAGTACAGTCACCTATTGAAGGTAGAGTTAGTTTCCATGGTAAAAACATTGAATCATTTGTTGTTTCTAGCAAACTAATTCTTCTTGAACACTCTGTCAATAAAATTTAAATTAAATAAGAGTAAATTACAATATAATAATACAAATATAATAAAACTAGTATTGAGACTTTGAGCTAACTCCAGACTTTTGCAAATAATCTACAGGTAGCCTAACTGATCCACATCAATACCAGACGGAAGCGTACCCAAGATGCTGCTGGGTGCTGTCGCTGTATGGCAATGCTGATGCGCTGATACTCACCAGCTCTCGGGTCGCGCGTTGCTTAGTTAGAGTAGTTTCAAAGTTTCAATGATGAGTTTTCCAAAATAGGAAAACCTATTAACATTATATTTATCTCTGAACTGCGCCATTTGTACTTGACAGCCAGGACAGTAAAGCTTCTTTTCATTTTAATAGAACTATTTTATTTATATAAAGAAAACCATCATGGTTTTCAGGGAATGGCAACCAAATTGTCAATTTTGTACCTACTTTATACATACAAACAAGGTTAGTTTTTCTTTCATGACTGTTGGGGCTTCGAAGAATCAATATTAATTGCAGATCATAGTTACTCGTATAACTAAATATTTTACGTACTATTCATTTTCGCTTTTTTCATTCTTTTGGCATGTACTTATGAACAACGTAGATGGAAAGATGTACCGTAGACCGAAGTGAACCGAAACAACAATTAGCACGTGAAAAACGACCACAGGCGACGCCGCCGTTTAGATTTTGACTTATGTGGGACGACACAATGACCTAATTTGAGGCTGCCACTTTCGATAAGCCAGTGCCTCATCTCCCTCTTTTTACATCGATGTGACAGACCCCTGTTATAAAATGGCACATTTTAATCTCTCTTCAACGATTGCGTAGTAACAACGACCTAGACGTTCGTACGGCTGAATGCTCACGTTGATTGGAAATTGATCACAAAAACTGAAGCCTTTTCTAATAAACCTAGAACTTACCCACGCAATGACCTTTCAATAAGAAAATAATGAAATAGATTGTAAAAAACTATCTTGTCTGCACCGGCGTGTGTAATTCAACGACAAGACAAGACAACAGACAATTTGAACAAAACAACATAAGAACCTTAAACCTACGCTTTAATATAAAATGACCAAATGCAACCCTCACATGGATGGATTTCTTACATCATCCTTGTTCTTACATCATCGTCCAAGATTGCGTGGACCTTTGAATTAGCCTTTATTGAGTTATAAAATAGTCCTTTTTAGACTTAGCGTAGGTTTAAAGAGAAATTTTCTTGCTGGAGCCTCAGAATGAAGACCTACAAGACTTTATTAGGTCTTGCAGTTACTTTGTCACATCGCTCGGCATAAAGCCCGAGCATGTTTTCGAGATTTCTTTGATCTACGAATTAGCATCTTGGCACACAGAACTTACAAATTGACATAGATAACATAGAAGGTCTATGTTGTAAAGGCCTAACGTAATTTGTTCATCAGATTGGGTGATCTACTTCTCAGAATGACAATAATAGAAAATTCTTTTAGCCTATCAAAAAAGTAATAACAACCTCATCATCACGTACTCCTGCGCCAAAATTGAAAAAAAAGTATATATATAAGTATGATTTGATTTGATTCTCGTTTGGTCATTCAAATTACATTCTTAGTTCGAATCCATCAATTTAAAATCGGAACACCATTGCCATTAGCCAAATCTCGGTCACCAGTCCTATAGGGTTTCCACCGGAACCAACAGTCAATTTCTACAAAAACGGCATTAGCAGTCTTCATACAAGCCACTTTCTATAGAAAACACGAGTTGTAATGCACATCAATTTTGTCGTCTCTAACACATCGGCGTAAGGTTCAGAATTTAGACGCTTGACAGTATCGTATGTTAGTACCTATTAGGCAATTTTAGCAAGTGGAAAATGCAAATTCGATGTTGTAGTTTGCGTTCAATGGGGTACAGTCGTAAAATGTGTGACAGTGTGACTGTTATAGTCTATGGTTGTATTGTTCACGCTTATAGTGCTTTCCTAAGTTATTGGAATTGAAATTCATGTCATGCGCTGAGGTAGCTACATTGTAGGTAATTTTAGAATCCTTTCTTTGCAGTGCCTTGGCTTGCATGTTATAAAGGAACTCATTTTGTAAGGTTCGTTTAAGAAATGTTCCTTCCTGGACATAATTATTTCCAGGCATAAGATAAGATTGAAGCCAACAGAAGGCAAACAGGTATAATGTGTCTCAATAATTTATTCCGTTGGACTAACTCTCTGTCTCGGAGATAGGTGACGTTTACGATCTGAGATAGTTATGGTCATAGAGACACCGGGAAGAGGACGTTTGGTGTCTATGGCACGAGTTTTCGTACTCATAAACATAGAACTTACTTTGAACAGTAGTTAGGTACAGGTAGGTCGATCCTCATGTTTTTTTGACATTGCGTTTTAGTAGCAACCTTAATCAATACTAATCGGATGCATAATTAAGCCAAAACTCTATATCTGACAATATAATTAAATAAGTCGTCGATTAAAAGTTTGTTTCAATTCTTCTATTATATGATGGACTTCAATTGTATGGATTTTCCTGGATGCTATTTTCACAAATGGACCAAATTGAAAGAAAGCCACACGGGAAGCACCAGCTTTCAAATAAAAAAAAAAACATTAAAATCTGATCATCCAGTCAAAAGTTCTGAGGTAACAAACATAAAAAATACAGTCTAATTGATAACCTCCTCCTTATTTGAAGTCGGTCGAAAACAGCTACTATAGCAATAGCTATGGTATGGTATGGTACGTGAAATCATGAATATATTCGACCTTATCTCTATGGAAAAATATTACCTTGGTTTATCTATTAAAATGATAGAATTATCTCTAAAATCTGTGATAGCAACCCTCGATTTCGTCGGTAATCGCAATTATTCTGGTTTTAATAGTTGTTGTAATTGGATAACTGTAATTGGACACTAATTTGATTATAGTTTACTTAGTTAAAAATTGGACTTAATCTATAATGCTATTTTTTAGTTTAGTCAAAAGATTTTTGTAGATGTATTAGATGTTTTCATCTGTAAGAATTGTTTGTTTAATTTAGCGTATATATTTTGAAAATTTCGGCAGTACGAATAAAGCTGTACCTGCGATCATTGACCCTGGCCCATGCCCAGTGTGGGGAATGTAGGGATTATAGCGTTACTATTTTATCATCATAATGCTATTAGATACCGTAACTAAATCAATATCGCCATCAGTTCATGACTCGTTTCACATTGCACATCACACGGTAACTGCTAATTCGATATCAATTTCGATATAATTCCGGAAGTCATTCGAGATCTCGAGACATCGTCTTAGTTTCTGAGATCGCACTGATTTAAGTTATGGCATTCCTTTTGATGTTCATGGCTCCTTTATACTAGATTTTATGATTTGCCAAGATAAATAAAAATAAATAAAATTTGCTGGACAATTTGCACAGCATCATCTTGCCCCGAAGTAAGCAGGACTTGTGTTATACTAGATAACACCTCATGGGCATTGGGAAAACATTACATTGCATATCTATTTTTTTTTTATAAATAGAATCACCCGGAACAAATATATGCAGATTGTACAAATATGTGGCGGCTATATCGAGGCGGGAATCAATTCCGTCTTCGACATTGTACCGGTTGGAGAGATTCGATAAATGATAGCCCCCATTCATAGCTCAGAGGGCCTAGACAATGTAACAATCGATGTCGAAAGCGATAATAGAAAACTCCAAAAATGTATGGGTTTGACATATGCCTTAGATATGTCACGTGATCTGTTTCGAACTTTTCCCTACGAATCTTTCAATTGTTTTCGATTCGCTTCATAACGAATGCCGGTTGGCTAGGCCCTCAGGGCCGCTATTTGTAGCGCCGCGTCGCCGTATAGAGGAGGCCTATGTCCAACTATTGTCCAGCTATGGACGTGGTCAGAGATGTGATGTTGATAATAAGCAAGATATAAGGAACTTAAATTCAGATATCTTAGAATAGAATAGAATAGAAGTTTTTTTTTTCAGCACACAAGGACAGCACAGAACACAGATTAAAAATAGGTAGGTATAAAAAAAACACAGAAAGAAAATAACTAGAACTAGACTTAGGTTAGATGACAATAAAAGTAATCTTAGAATAAAATATAAACTTTAACCTAATCTACCTACTCTTAGATCTTGATTCTGCCGTCTCGATATTGTATCGTTTTTGTCGCATTTTTATGAATCCAGGATCTTTATCAGTTAGGAGATTAATAATTCTTCTACATGTGTAGTGTTTACATTCTACGCCCGACTGGTCGATATTAGAAATAGGAAACGTGGTGATGGCGACTGACTGTTTTCTAATTGACAAGATTGCGCAGGCGGTGGCGTCACTTATCTCGAAATCGTTATTATTTTGACAATTGGAAAATTGTGGGCTCTACCAGAATCGGACTCTAATGGACTCGAATTGGAGAGAATGTGTTTGGAAAAGATTTTATTGATACTTATATAAAATGAAACAAAAAAGTTGTTTAGACTTCTGTGGCGCAGCGGGCGAAGATCTGCTCCGCGTGGTTTGCTGGTTTGATTTCCGCCTCGGCAAAATTGTTTGTACGATGTGCAAATATTTGTTCCGTGTCGTCTGGCTATCTTCTATGTATTGAAAAAAAACCTATCCATATAAGTAAATAATAAATGTAGTATATATCTAAGTATATCTAGAACATAACACAAGCTCTGCTTACATTATGGATGAGCTGTATGGACCGCCAGCAATTTTTTTTTTAATAAAGTTAGATATTTGTATGGAATTCGATGACCAATATGATGTTTTTTTTAAATAGTTTGATTCTCAAAAGTCTCTCTTACTTAATTGGCAACATAACCTAGAATTTCATTAAGGTAATAAATTAATATAACTGTAAAACTCAGGTGGATTTCCAATAATTTATACGTTTAGGCCAATTTAAGCCAGATTTTACATTAATTAAATCTCAGGTTTACATACATAATTGATAATTAATTAGTGTGACTGTGGTAAGGTTTAAAAAAATCTGTTGAGATAGATCCCTGACTCCTTCTAGTTATATTCATCTAAAAACAGGAAATATTTACGAAATATATAATGAAACAAACGTAAGGCTTCCAAATATAAAACTGCATAAAAATTGCATTTTACCAACAAAACAAACCAGCTGACCTCCCAATACTGCCAACTGTTCTACCAACTTGCGAAACCCAACCATTTAATTTGAATACATACAAAAATACGGCTCGTTAGGCCCGAGGTCAAGCGGAGAAAAATACAATCAAGTTGACCGCGACCTAAAACTTATTGTGACGATGAAACTGTATCGCATAGGATAAGTATCTACTCTATTACTAGCATAGATACCTATACAGGGTGCCACAGAAGGAGGGTACTAAGCCAAAAGGGGGTGATTTAGGACATCGAGGGGACAACGTTTGTACTCTACAATTTTTTGAATTTCGGAAAATTATTTAAGTACTTGAAAAAAATAGAGGCTTATTTTCTTCATATTCGTATTATTTTCGTGTATTCTTACATTTTTATTGTTGTTTTTAAATTTAAAAGGACTTCCAAGAAATATAATAAATCGGTATAATAAAGTACATTATTTTTTCTGAGTTTTTTTTTTAGTTTATTTCAAGACAAAACAGTGGTTTTGCTGAAATAACTACAAACAAAAAATATTCTCTAACGTTAATTTATATGCATATAAAAATCCTATTTCTTACAAAAAAACATTATTCACGTAGCTGATCCCCTCGGGGTCCACAATTACCCACGTTCGACAAAGTAGACCCTTTCCGCAACACCCTGTAGATGCGAAATGTGTTATTTTAGTATAGAGAGATTTGCCAATTTTGAGGCTCGAAAAGCCTCACATTATCGTTACATTCGTGTTCTTGATTCAAACGAAAGAATGTTAGTTTTAGCCTTTCCAATCGAATACAATTTCAAAGATTTGTATTTCGAAAACAATTTTACATAAACATCCTTTATTTAATGATGTTTCTGCTCATATCCACTGTGTAAAAGAGAAAGAAGATTTATATTGTTTAAATTTTCTTGTGCAGGTGTGCATATATTGTGCAAATTTACACGGTATTATTTTAGAGTTTTCTTTCTCCGTATGTTATTTATTTTCGACCCAAGTTGTCCTTAAATCAGTGTTGAAATACGAAAGTTTATAAGCTTGCATTATTTAAATGTATACTTAAAATACGGTTTTTGGAGTATGCTAACATAGATTACGACGAGATAAATTGATATTATTCTTAACTTTGAACGGTCAACATTAAACGCGTGGTAGTTACCCTTCCACGTTTGTATGGAAAAACGAGTGAATAGTTTCCTTAAGATCACTTTGTGATGATCACGATAAGCTTATAGCTGCATTCACATAAAAGCCACCTAGAACAAAAAAATACATTTAAGAACAGCAAGAAAAGATTCTTGCTTTCTTACTATAGCGCTTGAGACGCTTACGCAACTTTCGATTAACCAATTCAAAACATAAATTATGGTAACTGGGTTGATCTATATACGGTTACAAATTGATGATCGTCGAGCTTCTGCTTCCAGTCACGACTTTGTACACGAAACACTTTCTGTGGTTCTAAATGGTCATACATTTTGTTGAGTAATAATATAAGTAGGTTATATATCTAATGAAACTAGTACGTACTTAAAACGTAAATCACTAGCTACAGCCTGTATTGGTCCACTGCTGGACCCAGGCTTCCTTCTTATAAGCGCCTTGTTGGCGTTTATTTAATGGGGCGTAATGGCCATAATCCCCACGCTAACATACAATACACTAATATTATTAAGAGGAGGAAATATAGCAGGTTGGAGATCGTAGTTCGGTGGTAGTTTGTTATGCTAGGGCACTGCCGCCCGCCCCCCGGTGAAAATCTCTTAGTCGCCTCTTACGACACCCAAGGGAAGAGATGGGGTGGTGCAAATTCTAAGCCAACACAGCCCAACTCAGATTTGGAGCATTTTAGACCATAAAGCGATAATTTTAATACCTCTAACATGATTCGTCAAAAAACCATCTCGTTGCTCCTTACACGTTACATTACTCTCCGTAAATGGATCAAAAATTTCGCCGGTCCCCCGAAATTTTTGATCGATGACTCCGTAACACTGGTAAGTGGGAAAATAGAGTCTGTTCAAAAAGGGAAGAGTCTTGGGGATTGAGGGCGCTCGTGTGCCAATTGACAACTTTTGTTGCGTTGACAACACTGCTCTGTCATTGAAGTACTTTATTCGTGTCCTGGTCAAGTAGCAAATCTATCTTGCTTCCGCATGCCCAGCGTGGGGATTATGGGTATTACCCCCCATTAGATAAACGCCAATAAGGCGCTTATCAGAGGGAGGCCTGCGTCCAGCGATGGACCAATACAGGCTGAGGTTGAGGAGGTAGGTGTAAGAAAGTTCATGTTTCGATCGTAGCTCATGTAGGTATGTACCAACCAAGACTTAAGGCGCATACCCGAGCCAATCTGACAGCAATTCCTATTTTATCATATTTTTACGTTTATCATAGGAATTTTAAAAAATCCTACGTTCAGTTTGTGGTATCTATTATAAGCAATTTTTTAATACCTCTTTTATAATTTTATCTCGTATAGTTTAGAAGGAGATGCAAAATAGAGTTTGGTGGCCAAAAAGCGCAACTTCGTATCTCTTCCTAAGCTTTACAAAATGAAACTATTACAGAGGCATTAATTAATAGCTTATAATAGATAGCACAAACTGAACGTAGGATTTTTAAAAATTCCTGCGTTCAACGTAACAATAAGATATAATAGTTGGGGGCGCCACTTTCGCTGGTGTATGGGCCTTAAGAGGTAGGTATCACTCTGTTTCCATTTATAGGATCGAAAAGGGAAAGTCATGAAAACAAGCGAATATAGCTTTCTACCCTATTTTAGAAAACTATAGGTAGCATGTAGCTATTTCGGTAAGAGAAATTACTTTCATAGAGAACATAATAGAGTTACGAGCTCAAAAATCACCAATTACCGGTGGATTGGTGATTTGATCTGACAAGCGGGAGGTAATGGATGATAATAATGATGATACTAATAATGATAATAATAATGATGCTAATAATGTAAGCCATGGACATTGACACTGAGAAGAAAGGTTACAAATACTGTAAAATAAAATCCCAACCAGGCCTTTCGTAGCCGTGGACCATCTTTGGACCACAGTAAAAGATGTTATCGGAATAACAATAGAGGAGACTAAATGACCACCGATTTGTCGTAGCGAAGTCATTCTTTTTATAGGCCTTCGCCTATCTTCCGATATCTTTCGGATAAATAAACTTGGGACACACCCAAGGCCGATGAGACTAGTGTCAAAGAAAACAGAAAATAATTGATTTTATGTTAAAAAATTATAACACAATTATATAGTTTTTCATGGATCAGTAGTAGCATAGTCAGAATTAAACTAAATTAAACTGCGACTACACGAAAAGTGCCAGCTTACAAATAAAAATATAATCATGAAAATAGGACTACCCAGTCAAAAGATCTGAGGTAACAAACATAAAAAAAGAAAAAATAAAACAGTCTAATTGCGAACCTCCAGCAGGGGTATTTAAATCAAAATAGCGTTCTAAAATTCCGTCAGAATAGAATTCAAATTAGAACCTGACGTTTTCGCTTCGGAAACGAATCAAATGAATTAAAATAGAAACGCGGAAACCGACTTCAAAACGGAGGAGCAGGGGGCTCCTCCGTTTTGAAGTCGGTTAAAAATACAGGATCGAGAGTTATACAAAACGTGGGAAAATAAGAAATATATCGCAAGTTCTCTACGTGACCATAAACCTAATATTCTCAGAGTATCAGTGGACGTGAGCAGGCAGCACGAAGTTACGTGTTTATCTAGTGCGGCTCTTACAATTAGATTGTTGTGTCATACACTTATCATTTTGCTAAGTTTGCTTACCACTGTTCTGTGCGATAAGCTTACCAGTGGTTTCTTTTTCACTTCTTCCTACTACCTACTTGATTTAAAAATAAAAATAAGTAAAAATTTAATTCCTGAGATGCCTTTAAAATTAGCCTACCAACTTAAAAAAGTAGTAACATACGAGTTTAAATTAAGAGCCATTGAATGAGTGACATTGTTGTTTTCACTTACTAGTTTTTTCATAGAAAATGTATGGGAATTGTTTTTTTATTGCCAAAACTTACGATTTGATCTGGTATGTTACTTTGGGAAAAGTGTTCCTGGTTGGAAATAGAGTCGATTAAGACCAACTTGTTTTTTTTGACAAATGTAATTTTTTGGGCGAACCGTACTTTTTTCAAAAAACTAAAAGTGGCAATATTTTTTTCTTCAAAATAAAACAGAAGGTTCTCAAAAACCTTCTAACTACAAAAGAAACGGTAGCTACCCTAAAGAAGCCATAAATTTGCCGCATCCTGTAAAAATTTTGACATGCTTATTTTGTAAGTCTAAAGAAAACGATTTGACTCTGACTCTGACTCTGTTCCAGTACCTTCTTGGGCCTTCACTACAGCACGTAGTTGTGTCCTAAAGCCTCTTTATCACTGGGCAGAACGCTGCGTTATGCGGTTCCGAGCACATAATCGTTTGAAAAGCATCGTTGTCTTTTGTTCCGTCAAAGCTGAACGGAGGCTGTCAACGTTGGAAGTCAGCCTACCCGAGCCAATTAGCGCCCTGCACACGTAAGGTTCGGACCGCGGGAAATCGCACGCGCCATTCCATCCTGCGCTCCGAACCGTGCGTGTAGATGCGCGAGGCTGACAGTCCGATCTGGCAGTTCGATGCGCGCTCCCATCTCACAGTTCTGTGCGCGCATCTCGTGTGGACGCAAACTACAGAACTGCCGGTTTGGAGCGTCGTCAAAGCTATTACGGATTTCATTCGTTTGATGATATAAAACGAGTCGGAAGCTTAAACAATCTGCAGGTAGCTTAACTGATGCATATAAATACCAGTAGGAAGTGTAAACAATCTACAGGTAGCTCAACTGATCCATATAAATACCAGTAAGAAGCTTAAACAATCTAAAGGTAGCTCAACTAATCCGTATCAATCACAATTACCTATTGTTATAACTGTTAATTATCGTTTTAAGATAAAGCCTTGTTTATTCCTAGGGGTGAAAAGTTTTACTTTCATCCCGCTTATAAGGCAACTTCAAACCTGCTTTCTGAATATGAGTTCTCATGAATTCCATTGTCAGAACTGAACCAAATTGAAATAAAAAAAGAATCATCAAAATCGGATCACCCAATTAAAAGGTTTGAGGTAACAAAAATAAAAATCAGTCGAATTGAGAACCTCCTCCTTTTTTGAAGTCGGTTAAAAATAAAGAATTTGACCACATTTGCCTTTTTTCAGTTGCTTGTACTAACTACAGATCGCTAACACGATGATCGGGTATCCATTCTGCTTGAGACTGAGGCCAAACTTTTGAAACTTTCAACGTTCCACGCGCCAGTCTAAACTGCAGTCAAAACTCTTGAAAATCTATTTACACGCACAGTTTGGATCGTTTGGAAAAATGTGAAAGATTTGCCCATTTGTTCCAAACCGTGGAAACATTTTTACTCGTAATTATCACGACAGTTCGATCCGCAGTCCAAACTGTACAGATCCATCCGCGGTTTGGACCGCAGTCCAGATGCGCGGTTCGAACCTTACGTGTGAAGGCCGCTAATATGACAGCGCTACCTAGTATAAGTTATTTTTTAATACATCTGTAATAGTTTTACGGCGCCACTTTGACTCAGATATGCGCCTTAGTCATCATCATCAGCCTATTTTAGTCCATGCTGGATACAGGATTTTAGCTGAAGAAGGGCGCCGCGGTATATTGAGTGCCATAGCGCCCAGCGCCCCCATAGATCGTCATCCCACCTGGCTGGAGGGGGTTCTACATTTGCCAAGTCACTGTCTCGTCTCGTAACGGCCTTCATCATTGTAAACAAATTAGTTTTTGTTCAAATCGGATGTGTATCTAGAGCGCCAACGCCATGCCAATGACGTAACCGTCTAATTATCCAGCATAAGTGGAGTGAAACGTTAACTCAGTGGCTTCACGTGCGTTATTTAATAACTTTATTTGGAAAAGTATGTTGATCTTAGATCTGCGCACGATTTTGACCTCTTTTCTTGGTGGAATGAGGCCGCGTTTCTATTGAAGATTATTCGGACATAGATGCGTGAAATCAACCACTTTAGTGCAAGATTTGTTATTTAAATGCAATAGACATTGAACATGCTGTTAAAATGTTGCACTTTTACGCGCAAAGGTAAATTTGTATGTCATTAATAATTTTGTTTTAAAAAACTATAAACCTACTTTTATTTTAGTTTTTTCATGGATTTTCATGAATCCCATAGTCAGAACTGGACCAAATTAAAATGGTACCAAACGAAAACCACCGACTTTCATATAAAAAGAATCATGAAAATCGAACCACCCAGTCAAAAGTTCTGAGATAGCAAATATAAAAAAATACAGTCGAATTGAGAACCTCCTTTTTTCAAAAAAATCTACGTGATTTCAGAGTTATTGTTGCTAACCGAAGTGCATACTCTCGTTTCTCAATCATCGATCTACATATGCTTGAGTGACGTTTATGCCATAGAAAAGCGTTACTCAAGCGCTAGATAGATCGCTGACTGAGCAATCGTTCTTAATACGGAACTAAGATTCACTTTACGTCAATGCAGTACGCGAGTAAATATGCAAGTGATACGCGTAGGGCATTATAGCAATATATTACGAAGACAGTCAGAACTTGGACCCTTCGTGTTAAGATTAAGTTATTTATTGTTGACTCTTGCTCCACGTGACTCGGAAAACGTGATCTATAAATCAATGGGCTTCCCCGTAGCGCTATGGGTCAGCTGTGAGGCGGACCTATTAGCGGAGTAACTGTGAACGCGTCCGGCAGAGAAAAATTTATTGTGTGGTGTAAGTTACAGAATTTTCTAGAAGCATGCGTCCTATTATTGCATTCTAGTACGAACCACGTTATCTGAACCACCGCAGCAAGTATTACGTCTGTGATCTGAACCATGGATGTATAGTAATGTAACCTAGGTTCAACCTAGGGTTCAACCTAGGGATGTTTAGTTATGTACCCTAGGTTCAACCTAGAGTACATAAATAAACATCCTTGTTTGTTCACAGTTCATTCAAAATTTACACACGAATAATTGTGCTTCGAACGCAACTTAGATTTAAGCACGTCTCAATAGACGAATTCTTCAATGATTTTTATAGAGAACTGTCAATAAATCGCGAAGTTGCGTTTTAGTGTTATCTACTTAAATTTTAAAGTCCACGTCCAGCAGACCCAAGAAGCACTGCAGAACAACTGTCGAGTCTGCTAGTAAGTACATATATAAATAAATTATTCCTCGATGTAACATAGATGAAAAAACGCTATTCATGGAACTCGTGCAACTTCTATATAAATGTGTTTACATTTTGTTTTTTTAACGTTAATATACCTTCGTTATACCACATTCTCAGCTGATGGTCAGTACCGATGAGGTTAACTATGTGTCACGAAGGTCTAGAAGACCCCCATTCACGCTTGTCTTTTAGATATCCATCTGGCTTCGTCTGGGAAGAAATGTGGCGTGGGGTGGAACAAACCCTGCTGCGACGCCTGCTTTTGTTTTTCCGGCGAACTAGAACTGGTTGGTCGGAAAAACAAAAACAGGCGCCGAGATCCAAACCTTAGCGGTACGAATGTTAATGATGATGATGTCAAACATAGGTCAACAAAGCGTCAATATTTCATGTTGAACTTTATCACTATGGGAACATCACAGTACATTTCCGCCAACTGCTCCCCCTTTGCACTAAGGACCAACACACACTAGCGACCCTAATTAATGTTCTGTCTAGTCGCACGGTTGCTATCAGCCCTTATATGTTCAAAACTTCTTACAAACGCAACTTTGTAAGGGCGCTCATACAACTTTGTATGGAGGCTTATACAATGTTGCGTCTTAAAGAAGATATTTAGCCGCAGGCGGACCCTATCTTGTTGTTTGCGAAAGCTGTTGACTGCCCGCGAAGAGATTTTTCAAAATCGGTCAAGCACGGTTCAAATTTACCAAGTTATTATAACATAATGTAGCTTAGCTTTATTTATTTTTAATCCATTCGTTTCGGTCTCTGCCAAGGAGTTTTTCCATCTGATGATGGGCTTTGCTTTTCATGTCTTTCTCTCAGCGCAAATTTTAAGCCAAAAAAGTAAGTGTACTCTTTGGGTCATCCCTGTTAGAATTGCATGTTACCCAAATAAGCCTAGTTACTGTGACTCTTCCATAGCAAGCCCTTTCTGTGCATTTATTGCTCAATCTATCGTATTGCAATTAAAAACTAAAAAACCCGATCCGCAGGGGAATTTACATTCGTTGGAAAGGCCGTCGGATTCAATATCGGAAACTTTTGACAAATCAAAGGGTTGACGACCTCTGTCGCGCGGTGGGCGAAGGTCTGCCTGCGACGCAGGAGGTTGCGGGTTCGATTCCCGCCTCGGGACAAATATTTGTACGATCTGCAGATATTTGTTCAGGGCGTTCTGGATGTTTTCTATGTATAATAAAAAATATCTATCTATGTAGTGTATTTGTATTATGTATTTCAGTTATCTAGTACCCATAACACAAGCTCTGCTTAGCTTGGGGCTAGATAATGCTGTGTGAATTGTCCAGCATTATTTATTATTTATTTATTCATAAGTTCCGTCAGTCCATCGAATTTGACGTTTTTGCTTCGGAAACGAATCTAATGAATTAACATACCCCTGCCGGTCCTCGCTTACAATTTATTCAAAAATAATTTCGGCAAAATTAAGTTAAAAATACTCACTATATTCAGAAGAGCGTTTTGATACCTCATTCATCGAAATCGGTTGTGCCGTTTATGTGCTTTGAGGTTATAAAGAGTCCCAACCGAGTCCCAACCAACCAACCAACCTTAATACTAGTCTTAGTTTCTAACCATGGGAAGCCGCCGGCTAGAAACTAAGCTGTTGTTTGTATGGAAACATTTGAAGGTGATTTCTATCCTATAGGAACCTAATTATGGGATGAAAAGTAGCTTAGTTTGTCCAGGATAAAATGTATGAAAAATTTCAGCCCGATCCGTTCAGTATTTTTGGTGTGAAAGAGAAACAAACATCGTACAAACGCACAAACGTTCTCGCTAGTAGGATATAGTATGATTCTGGACTCATTTGGGTCATCTCTGGTGGTAAATTTTTTGCCCCGAATAAGTCAAGTTACAGCAGTGTCCGTTAGTTGACCTTCAGCAGTTCCAGTGACATTCCCTGGTACACCAGATGCCAGTTACTCCCCAGAATCTGCTACGTCTGCGCACACGCATATAATCGAGCATTGTTCCTCGCCCACTTGTGAACTGGAGCGTACGGGTTTGCATATTGTATGACTATTGCGGTTTTTGGTATCACTTACTGGTGTTATTTTTATTGAAACACTAGCTTTTGACTTTAGTTACACTCGTATTATATCTGTTTAATGTAAACGTACAAATGCTGAGATGGCGGGCCGAGGATATCAAGAGGCGCAAATATGCAGGTCTTGATAGAGCCTACACATTAGCTACCATGGGTACCAAGGCTCTTCGGTTTTCCAGAAAATTATCTGAAGGTCTGGTCGAAGCGCTGCGTTATTATAACTAACAATTTATGACTAAAAAAAGATAGTATAAGTAAATAGCATGACAAGTTCAATGACCTTATGAAAATCGGTTCCATAGAAGCTTTGTCAACAAATCTGTCAATTTGTGTCTAATTAAATGAAGCCTTTACTTTAACGGTTACAAAAGTAAAATGTTTATAACAAATTGAATAAAAAAATAACAAATTGCTGAACAGTTGTTCCCTTCTCACGATTGCCCGAGGTGACTACAAAATGGCTATTAATAATTTACAAGTTTTACTTTCTGTTACCATGCATTATGTAAGTGGTAAGGTGCACTGCGAATATGCACAGAGCTTCTAGCTTACCATATGTTGGAGCAGTGTGCTCAACGCAATTATATGAGCTGATATTAGCTAGAGGTAGCTATGATCAGTTACGAGGTTGTATGGGTTGCTTCCCTATAGCTTTGAGCTGACAAGGGTTGATCTCCGGAGAGAATAATACAGCCAAACTCATTGATTTCTGGTTAGTAAGATTACTGGCTTTACTGGGTTCTTTAATCATTTTAATATTAATTCCTAAGGTTGTTGTTTTGAAACGTGTAAGTAATTTGAAAAAGTAGTAAGTAATTTGTAAGTGAAGAATGTTTTGTCATGTCGTATTTCACGATCATCTGTAAAGAGAGACCCACACCTAAAAGTAAGGGGGAGAAATTCCCCTTTTTCTTATTCGAATTGCCATTAGTTGCATGCAGTACTTCTTAAAAGCTGTTGTTATTGTACATCTGAACTCTAGCGCTCATTCGCAGTGCGGACTACAAAAACGATAAAATTAATAACAAGAACATTTAATCCGGCAGATGTACGTTTAAATGCAACAAAGAGCTTGTGGTGGTTAATTAAATCTGTATTCATAAATGAACTTGCTAATAGCTTAGTCATAGCTTGTTGTATAAGCAGTTTCATTCTATTTTATGGCATAGATTTTGAGGTGTAAGGGAATTGAGTTTAGGTGGTACGTAAAGGTGGTTTGCCGTGTGGTGCCTGCTTAGAATTTGCACCACCTCACTCTTCCTGCGGGTGTCGTAAGAGGCGACTATGTTATATCTACCGGGAGTGAGCAGCAGCGCTTCTTGTAGAACAATTCTACCGCCAAACTGCGATCCTCAACCCGCATGCCCAGCGTGGGGATTATGGGCATTACACCACATGAGATAACAGCCAATAAGGCGCTTAACAAAGGAGTGGTGGCTCACAGTATCAACTTCGAGTCATATGGTGAATTTTTATGTATTCCAGAGTTACACTCAAAAAAAATTATAAAAAAAGGTAAGGTCAGATTAACAGAATTACTTTTGAAATAGGAAGAATCGAATTATGAACAGGCTATTCAAATCATTTGTAAAGATCTTTCCGAGCTTTAAAATTCATGATAATTCATAAACTGGGTTTCTTTTATACGAAACGAATGTCCCATCTTTATCATCAAGTACCTGTTAGCAAATAAACGAAGGCAAAGAACGTAAATAAAACGAGTGACGCAGATATTTTATTTGTGTACCAATAAAGGCGATGCTATGAAAAACATGAAAGCCTTATTACCTTTGACAAGAACTTAGCCACTCGACATTTTCATTCAGTAGAAAAGAAAGCTTGTATTCTGAAACTTATTTAGATGCGGTTAGAGTCCTCGTTTTGAATACTCGGTTTTTATTATTTCAGTCATGAAAAAAAAACGGTCAAGAGAGTGTTGGTGTCTAATAAATCCAGAGTTCTGAGGCCATTAATGCGATCAAAAACTTTAAGAAAAGTTAATCTTAGGGATTATTCTTATTCTAATTGAAACTGTCATACAATCTATGGCAATTTCAATTATCATACTTTCAATTTTAAGTTAGTTCATCTGAAACTTATATCTGAGATCTACTTTTCCTAATGTTTTGATCCAATGTAAGATCTAAATGACTTGATCAATTTAATGTCCATTTCTGGTCCATTTTTAAACTTGGATCAGTTAAAGGTCCAGAGTCTTTGCCATAATAGTTACAGATTTCATCTTTATCTCGAACATTATAGAATTAAGATTTAAGAATATAGAGTCCCGAGGAATTTAATACGTTTTTCCGCCTAATCATTTTAATGGGAAAGCTCTCAGTCTCAGTTCCTCTTTTTAACTTCTCGTTTTTTCTGTCAATTTTCTGTGCCCCCTTACGTCAGAGTGTTTTTATATCACTACGGAACCCAAAAAAATCTAGTTAATGATATGCTAACGGTAACCAATACCTCACGCGATGCTGAACCGAAAATAATATGAGATTCTATAACTGGGTACATTCACGCTACCAATGCAATAAAACAAAACGAAATTCATTTGTGACGGCATCTGTGGCACTATGGAGAAAGGTCAACGTAAAACGCTGCCGCTGGTTGCGGGTTAAATTTCCGCCGCGAGACAATATTTGTATCTGAAAAATAGTTTTTCACCCATTCAAATTATAATACAAGATGACAAACATTCGTCTCAGCTATGCAGAAGGTATATCCTACTGTAACTGCAGCTATTGATTTGGCAACAATACAAAGAAAATCGATTGTTTATCAAACAGCAACAAAATGTTTACTGTTTGTTTAAAAAAAACAGTCGATCAAATGTTTTAAAAGTGAACAATGGACTAGTTTCTACAGATCATATCAAATCGCAATGATATAAGAATAACACAAGGTGGGTATGAAGAACTGGAACATAAATGAAGGGTGTGATTTCTTCAATCATTCTTTAAAATGACAGTTTTCAATGGAACATCACTACGTAAAATGTAGTTCTACCCATCCATCACAAACATATTCACGTTTTTATCCTTAAAATTCGAAAAGTAATGACATAAGTACAAAGGTATGCTCCTTTCTAAAAAGCGTACATTAGAGGGGCTTAGTTTGAAACACATCTTAAAAACGGTACAACCGTTTGCCCTAAAATTTCAGTGGGTGTGTGTGTGCTCGGTTGACTCCAAGTCAGACTGAAGCCGATGATATTTATTCTAGACTAAAATTTAATTTCAGTGAAACCTCTCAAACATCAGTTCTATTTGCTTATATTTTAACAATTTCCGCGCATGCAAAGCCACGGAAGCTGCCAAATAAACGTGACTATTCATAAATATGGTTTCCAACACGATGCGAAGCACCAATAAACACTATCGAAATTTCATCTTCAATGCACAATAAGGAAACTTTCTCTCGGGGAATAATCGGCCCAAATTCAATTTATTGCTGGTCGTGCTTGCTTGTTACGCAACAGAAGTAGAGTTGAAAATAAAATAAGCTGTTGTGCGTAGCTTTACATCGCCATGGCCCAATGTTTTTTTTTGACAAGTCTACTTACGAGCAAAGTTTAGCGCGCATTTGAAATTAAAGTAATATACTAAAAGTAATGTTGGACAATTCACACAGCATCATCTAGCCCCAAACTAAGCAGAACTTTTGCTATGCAACTACTTAATAACTGATATTTTTAATACTATAATATATAATTTATAGTATCCATAGACAACACAAATATATTAAATATTTTTCGCCACAAAGTTAAAGAAAATTGCCTATCTCAGTTCCCCAAACAGGTTACATGGAGCTACATGAAACCAGCCCAGATTTATAGCCCAGGTTTTAACTCAATAGTATCGCAATGAGTGAACGTAAGCTAGCTGTACTACGTGGTGTGACTTATGACACTGTGACTTTCAATGGCTGCTAAGAACCATAGTTCTCTATTATTATTCCTTCATAGTTTATTCATTTCATAACTATTATTAATTTAAGGTTGATTGTAATGACTAGATATTATAATAGAAAGAAAGTTTTGACGAACCAATAAGTCGTTTTAAAACAAAACAGGCAAGCAGGATATAACAACCATGTTCGAGAATTGGCGTTTCTATTTTATGACTTCACGAACCCATCAATAATAAAATTACCTCATCGGCCAATGAAAAGGTTACCTAGCCGCTCATGCTTCACACAAATACCACCAACCATGCAAAGATAGGTAGGTACTAGGTAGTTTCCATACCATGGAAAATTATACCTATCTCAGTTATATATTAAGTTCGATTTTGTTCAGGGGGATTTATTGGGAGTATGAATTGTTCGCATTATTATATTCCGTCTGGAACTCTTCCGTCGTTTTCGATATCGGTTTACGCTTAAAAAAACATCAAACCATTTAATATAATAATAATAATAATGTTACACAATTCACACAGCATTATCTAGCCCCAAGCTAAGCAGAGCTTGTGTTATGGGTACTAGATAACTGATATACATAATACAATACACTACATAAATGAAAAGGTTATGTCTGACCTATTGGAGATGAAAACTTGATTGGTATGTGTTATTAAAATGAAACCTAGGCAGTCTTATTTCATTATGTCCAACATCATTCCTTATTACTATGTGTGTAAATTCAAATTTACTTCTTCAAAATAATGATAATCTGTAAGCTAATGTGAATTTACACCCTTCGTAATAAGATTTTATGTAATACAAAGACCGATGTAGAAACAGTGTAGGCAGTTTTTCTTCATTAGGCTGACACAAGTCACTTCACAAAGAACAATAGGTGCAAATAACATGCAAACAGAAGTTCGGTGAAAGCAGTGGGAACGTAGAAATGTACGCCGATAACTGACATTGAATGAGGTAGATGTATTGATAGCAGAGGCATTGATAGAATAGCTTTGACCGAGCTTGAACACAAAATAAATGTAGTTTAACTTTGAAGGGAACAACCAGGTAACGTTTTATCGATTTCGTCATGTTTCGGTATAGCGTTATACGGCCTCATGTCCTTTAGATGTTTCGTTCCGCGACCTCATGTGTTTTCGGAATACCGTTCTTCTGTAGTACAAACAGTCACAGATATTATAATACTATGTACAGTGAAGAAAATTTCACTGCTGTCACATATTTTGTTTGACTTTCGTCAAAGATGCCGCAAAAATATGCACTAACTTGAAAGAGTTTTTTATGGTCGTCCTTTGCCCGTGGTTTATACCTTTAGACTACGCACATGACAGAAATATTCGGAATAAACCACAACCGATATCATATATTCTTTGGTATACCTTTTTTTAGAAAAGAGATTATAATCGTATCTTCTACAGAGGTGACAACTACACTTTACTGTCATCAGTCATCACCACAAATTAAGCTGCCACTTGACATAATTTCAATTAAGGTTACTTTAAGCTAGTTTTAGTGAGGTGTAACCCCCTTATTCATGATAGTCTGCTAACTTAGCACACTGCTGAATCTCTATACTTAGCAGCTGTTTTATGTTAGCAGACCATTATGAATAAGGGGGTTAGTGTTTAAATAAATAAAGCTAAATCCTTAAGGTGAAGTCAATTCCTACAATAGGTGCTAATTTTTTACTACTTTTTTAGGAGTTATACGCGTACGACATTTATTACATGCATCGTAAGATACTGAGAAAAAAGGTGTCAACACAATTTAGTGGTGAAATAAAAGTAAAAGTAAAGTAAAGCAAAAATGTGTTTGTTTTGCAACCAATACACATAATTAAAACATACGAAAATGGCCAACACTCAGCAAATGCTATGGCAGGTGTTTTACAAGAGTGCTGTTCTTTCGTGGAGGCCATAATGAAATACGAGAGTCACGGCGCAACTCACACAAAATAAGACATTAAAATACAAACACTCAATGTTAAATGATGTTAGATACCACTATCTAAGTACAAATGAGGCAGATTACATGCAGATTTGTCTTGTGTAATCCTTTGGTACAGTAACCTAATTAACTAAGATAAGAGCGAATCTATTTTATATGGTGCGCCTTGACGAACAAGAAACCTTCTTTTTTTCTAAATTAAGCATCATCCAAATTATTGCTGAACCAAATTAATCATTAAAACGCAGGTCACTATTAAAACCTATGACTGAAGGCTGAGATGCACTACGTCAAAATGCGTCTGTCAAAGCAAGTGAAAACTGATTGCCTTCAAACCAAAATAACCCTTATAGTTATAATATACACAATAATTATGTATGGTGGTATAAATTTCCCCCAAACGAGCGATTTCACAAACAGTTTTACTATTTTAGGTAAAATTATATAGGATATTCACGATCTAAGAATGCTCTACGACGACGGCTTAAGTAAGCAAGCCCATAAAGCTATATTTAAATTTGATCAGCTATAAATATTTTATTGCAAGTTAAGTCGTGTAAATGCAACTTTGAATGCACGAGCAAAAATGTATTTACAGCGTATTCTTAGAAAGCTATCACAAATCCAACTTTTACATCTTAACAATTTTATTGTTTTAATAAACACCTAAGTCCATCGAGCATTGATTGATAAGTGTGATCGATTGTGTTTCTTCCTCGCTATTTTCTTATTTCTTTAACAGACTTTGAGTTATATGTGACTGCTGTGTGGTGCTGGCTTAGAATTTGCACTCTTTTCGTGGGTGTAGCGTCGTACAAAATGTACGCTACAATATCATTTTTCACAAAAACGTTACTGATCGGCGGTGCCGTCACTGTTGTGTGCGGAGGCATTAAGTGAGAAAATACAATTGATTTAAGAATAGTAACTTTTTAACAAAATATGCTATAATTTCAATACATTTCACAGGGGGATCGTAAAAGAAAAGTTCACCTTTGCTTCATTTTACGTAAATTGACATAGATGGAAATCACATCTACAACTTAATTTTCTTTTTATTTAAATTTTGCAAGATACTTATTATACACAAAGAACATTTCGGAGAACGGTAATGCCCTCATACAAATTACTTATACATATTTTAAACAACGAAGTGAACAAGCTACATTATAAGTTGAGCTGTTTGCGACTTAAATCGTGCACACTTTCACTTTTATTTTGCATTTATGATAAAACTTATCTGGTGTAATAGAACTGGTTTCTTATTAATTGATCTAATTGATGCTTTGATAATATTTTATACAAGGGCGCTTGGCATGCTGCTATTTATGAAGTTAGCGATAAGACAAAGGTATTTGGTGTTATTACAGTTTTCCCTTGAAATCCTTAGAAAGCTAAGGGAGAAAACTTAAATGAGTGTAAGTTTTATTAACTTGTCCTCTTAATAACTTTTCACCTCTATCAATGATATAAAACATCTGGCTTGCTAACAATGTACGAAGAACTAAATGACAAAATGACAAACTGAATGAAAGACAGTGGATTTGTTCCCAGTTTTTTTCCCTGTGAATCCTGATCATTATTATTGAGAACTGAATCCCGGTCATTCATTGACTTATTAATAAATCTAACACCACGAACACGTTAACCCGTTGATCATGCACCTGACTTCTCTCCGGTCATGTTGGTATCTCGTCGTCCCATCAGATTAAAAGTGTGAGGGAATATAGAGTGCGCCTGTGTTTGCGCACACACTTGTTCACTATGTCCTGCGTACTTGGCTAGTCTCCGTTGAGATGGCCGCCGTGGCCGCAAGTTTGGCTAGGAGAAAAACGAACGACAATGAATCTAGGATTTCTAGTTTACCCATATCATACTTTGGTGATCTCTGTCTGAAAGGAAGAAGACACGAAAGACTGTAGGCAGATGCTGGATGCGTCAAGTTGAAGACAGGGCGCTATGGCGCTCATTAGGGAGAGGTCTTTATCTAGCAGTGGACTAAGACAGGCTGATGATGATGATGATGAATCTCTGCCTGCAGAATACCAACTTCCTTATCACAAAGGAAATGGAAACACACAAGCGATAACAATAACACAGTTCCAAGCACTTGCGCATCCAACGAGCCACAAACAGCATTCAAAACGACGTTACAAATTGACGAAAGTAAGACCAGATCTATTGTCTGAACCGCTTCTTGTGAACATGTACAGTCTTCCGCATTCCCTATAAAGCTAATGTAATAAGGTTTAAAATGCGATGTGATTCTGTGTGCTTAGAATGAGTAGATATATACACAACACAATACAATTTGAAATTACTTTTTAATCTGGGTATCACGGACAGCCCCCTATGCAGAGGGTGCATGAATGCAGAGGAGACGGCCGCGCATGTGCTTGTAGAGTGCGATAGCGTAGCTTCTCAAAGACTACACTACCTCGGGACTCCAAGGACACCTAGGGAGGCATGCACCGGCGTCAGCGAGCTGCTGGCTTTCCTGGAAGACATCGGGTGGTTAGATTAACAGCCCCCCACCCGACACGCAAAAAGGGCCCGCCTGCGGCCTAGTTGCGGAAACCAGCCCAGAAACAAGTAACAAGTAACAAGTAAGACATCAAAATCGATTCACCCAATAAAAAGTTTTGAGGTAACAAAAATTTTAAATAATAAAATAAAAATACAGTCGAATTGAAAACCTCCTCCTATTTTGAAGGTGGTTAAAAATAATAAGTCAAATAATATTCCGTAAAAATAGCTTCCGCAAAATCATGTAGGTAATCAATCATGTGTCAAAATCATTCAAAGAAAAGAAAACTATAATCGAAATCGTATGAAACTCGAAAATTAGTTACTCTATCTAGTAAGTCTATAAAAACAGTAGCCGCAAAGTTCACAAGGTTTTTGGGAATCCGTTCTATTGCGTTTTTATATTGAAACAATAGAATATATTGTTTTGTTTCAATAGAAAATATAATATTCCGTAAAAATAGCTTCCGCAATAAATGTAGCAAGAATGTGTTTTAGTATAAAAAAACGTTTATTTCAGATAACTGGGATCCATAATTAATTGAAAAACTATTTATTCAATTAAAACAAAACAACTTTACAACTTTGTGTATTTATTGTGTATTTTGACTATGTTTCTACACGGAAATAAAAATTAAAACAAATTAGAAAACTACATAAAAGATAAAATTACATACAAACAAATTGATGATGTAAAATTAATAAAAACAGATGAAATAACATTGTTGTCTTCGTAAACTACTCGTATTTATAGGTAGTAATGTGCAACCCATACTAAGGATGCTGAGCTTGTTTTCTTTTTTATTGGTAATGTGTCACTTACTAAGGCGTAAGAGTGTATGAATGAATGGATGCAATCGGAACAGAGCGTGAATTACTGAGTACAGTTTCTCTTTATTTACTGTTATTAGTTTTAAGGTTTTTTGTTATTTTAAAACGTAAGCTCTCACACTCTGTGTTATATCTAGGCGGGTTAGTAGGCGCTAGAATCGCTAGAATAGAAGGAAGTTTTATCACGTCACTTGAGGTCAAGTTACTTGTCGACAAGCTTTGGGACCCCAATTGGCCGTTTTTCTACTAACCGGCACGGCGGCGACGACGACCGACGGCACGACCAGTTTGTCTCTCTGCACCAGCCCGTGCCGTGTCGTCTAATGGAAAAATGCCCAGTGGTAGTGCATTCCCGTAGGTGGCCGTCTCATTCGAGCAAATCTCATCCACTTCGAATGAGTTGACCCCTTGAATATTTAATTTTATTTTTCCGTACTAGTTGCGGGTTAAAGTCTTTTAATGGTCTTGTAGGAGTAGATTTTTGGGATTCGTTTTGTTTTAATTTCATACTACACTTGTGGCTGGGCCATATCCACAAATTGACCAAGCCTTCACACAAGTCATCATGCTCACAATGACACACATCATCATCATCAGCCTATACTAATACACTACTGGACATTGACCTGCCATAGCGCCCTGTCTTCAGCTAAACGCATCCAGCATCTGCCAGCAGTTTTTCGCAGATCGTCATCCCACCTGGCCGGAGGGCGTCCTACACTACGTTTGCCGAATCGCGGTCTCCACTCAATGACACACATCAGTGGCTCACAATGACGCATGGTACATAGGGTATCCCTATAAAATGATGGTACTTACTGCCCTGCGCCACGATTAATTCTTTGCGAAATTTTAGCATCTTTTCTCCTATAAGTAAATTCATTTCTACAAAGACAACTTGGTAACACAAGATAAACAATGCAACAGATGGTTTTGAAAATGATGGCTCGAATTAGGTATTCATAGCAATTCTATTAGAATTTCCCCACAATACCTACAATTCATTGCGATTCCATTAAATCCTGATTACCCATTAAATATCACCGTTACCGTAGCCCATCGAGATCACTTGCTATTATTTACAATCACGCCTTCTCGAAGCCAGTAGGGTGTAGTGGAGACTACTGATGAATAAAATGCAAATAAATTGAAGACAGTTCGCGTGAATCTACTGCATTTTTTTTATTTAGACAGTCATCGAAGTCCATGAAACGCTTTTGGAATGTTAACGCTGAATTAATGGAACTGTGCAATTTTTGGTTATAAGGTGGTAATGAATGTAAAGAAAAAAGCAAGGGATAAGAATTGTTGTCAGAACATAACATCCTCAACAGTCTATTCTGCTCTACTACTGGTCGCAGGCCTCCTCCTGATAAGTGCCTTATTCGCTTTTATCTCAAGCATGAGGGTTGGGTATTGCAGTTTGGTGGTGGACTTGTTCTGCAGGGGGCGCTGCTACCCGCCCCCAGTAGATAACCCTTAGTGGCTTCTTAGGACACCCGCGGGAAGAATTGGTGTGGTGTTAGTTCTAAGTCATACAGCCACCGCATAAATAGTTGGTTTATTGCCCGATTTTCGATGAAGAAAGGCAACACTACTCGCGAGCATACCCCATCAAGGAATTCAATCTAGGCTAGATTTCTAAACGCTCTAAGCAACTGCAGACAATAAGGGGCATTATGGCGTGCCTTATTTATGGCCCAAGAGTAGATAGACGCTATCTCCTATCAGTATCGCTTTAATTGTATACCCCGTTGCTGTGATTGATTGTGTTGGCTCGGTTGTCTCATACAGTGTTAAAGCTTTAGAATTCTATTCCCACACTTACTCCGATCTCTGTATTATACTTAGTTCTATGTCAACATAATAGATGCACATATCTGTCTCGTCATACGGTCTCACAATTAGCAATACTTTTTTCTCTGTATCGTCTGGGACAAGTTAATATGTGATTGCTTTCCACTTCGCTAGAGATCTTGATTTTATCTTGATTATTATAGTCGGGTGAATTTGTTTTCTGCATGATGTCATCATTCGATGTCGCCGACTTACCGACCAGCACCATACAGGAAGCACCCACTGAGTTAACTTTACTTTGAGTAGGTTTAAGGATATCTAGTTTATTTTTGTTCAGTGTTGCATTGGCTCATTCTGTATTATTATATAGAAGGTTGTTTAGTCGATAAGGCTCAAAACGGTCATAAAATTGCTTAATATATTCTCTTTTATTGTATTTTTCGATAAAGATTTGTAATAATGGTGATATAAGATGCAGTTGCATGTAGAATAGTTATTAACAAACTATATATAAATGACAGATTGATAAAAAATATCAGTTTGGATCAGTTGAGCTATCTGTAGATATTTTGCAAGTCTGCAGTTAACTCAATTGTAAATATTAGTTCAAATTGGATTCTGTCATTTGATTGATATTTTCTAGTAAATTGATAAGCGTTTTATGTACAGGCTGTCTAATCTGTCACAGGCGAATGCACCATAAAAAGCGTTAATAAAGCTCTATCGCCATTATATTTCCGAAATTTTATTATTTAGTGAAAAATCTTGTCCTGCTTTTCCAATCCACTTTAACTTGAACCAAACAGCACATCTTCAACAATGCGCCCACTAATAGGCAGCCCTTCAACGTTTCAGTCCAGTAACTGGATCGTACTAGATAAAGCCGGATCACACCGGCTTGGTCCACTTTTGAACTTCCTCCGAAAAGCTAACGGTATTGGTGGTAAGGTAAATTTTAAAGGATATACCTACACAACATTACAAAAGCTCATGAAAATGGCTGCAATACCCTACTACCCTACTACTAATGGTGCAGCCATATTCTAAAAATGTTATATGTCTACTTAAATTGTTTATGTTTCTAGTTTATGTCGTATTTGAGAATGAAAAATAAGCACAAACATTTAGTTTGATTGGTAAACCGGAAAGTCAAATCAAAATAGTTATGAATCAAACAACTTCATTTTTATTTATACAAAAACAATACTGTCGTTTAGGTTTTTACTCTATAAGATTGTATGTACATATTTTAAAAGCAAATTTGTAAGCGAAAGACATTTAGAAAATTCAAGAAGTTATTTAAAACCGGATATTCAAATTGAATGCATAAATCTACGATTATCATGTAGATGCATTCATAAAACAACGGTAACTTTGTCGACATCCTTGTTACAAAGAACCTATTCAGAACCGTCGTCTGGAACCTAAAGTACCGCTATTTGCTCTCAAAGTGCCGTGGAACATACAGACACTTTCGTTGTACTGACATACAGGGTGTTCCAAAGATAGGAAAGGATATAATAGGAATAGATATAGGTATATATATATAGGAAGTGACGTATTGAAAAGTCGAATAAACTCATCCCATGTACGATCTGGGATATTTTGCGATGTGTAAGATATCGTTGATTTTCTAGAACTGTGCCTAACTGCCTTGCCTTGGTCGTTTTCAAATGACACATGCTTTAGTAGAAGCATCTGTTTTTTAGCTGATATACGAGTGAAGACTGAATTCTAAACAGCCTGTATAAACAATGACTAGGTGTAGGTTGTAGGTCACCTAGGCGAGACATGTCTGTGTACATGCGTTACCAGGAAACAATAGTACGCTATTCTGAGGTACCCTTACATTTATGCAAAAGTAAAGCGAAATAAAATATCATATAAGGTGACTGACTTGTCAGTATCTTGATCAATCTTACCGGATCAGGTAGTCACAGCACCTAGCCTCACTTCATTTGAGCGCAGGCTCAAATCGTGGCTCGTCAAGAAGGCGTTTTAAAGTGTTGACGAATGTGTGCAAAAAGTTTAATAAAATTTTAATTATATATTGAATTATTAATTAATTTATTACTTTAATCAATTAAAATTATAATTGTTTTATCATACACAATTATAAAAATTATCGGTCTTGTTAATTTTTTTTACCAATAAATTGATTATCGGATTATTCATCAATTAAATGCCCTGGATTGTTTCCTAAAACATTTAAAGAAATTCGTGAATTTTCTTTTAACAAAATCTTATTAATTACGGAAACAAATCGATGGACAGGTTATCGGGTTTGATTGTGCATTGCATTGTTTTTCAGTAGGAAGGTGCTGATATACTTTTAGCTGGTATTATAGCTATTGGCTACATTCATAGAAATCGTCATGAATTTCGATCTAACGATAATATTGATTTATGTAATCAACTTCACCTAGGTTGTAGGTCAACCAGACGAGACATAGTCTGGGTTAGCGCATGAATAGACAACAGAGAGAGTAGACGAATATCTAATTCATGATAATTATCATCTAATTCTTACATTTGTAAACAGAAACCTGCCGAATTGGACGCTAAATGAGCTAAATACATTTTATCAAGCACAGCATATATATGTAGAGCATTGCACAAAACTGGTTGCAGCCAAAAGGTCAGATTCTGATAATAAATTGCAGCGAAGGAAAGCTAAATATATTGTACATTCCTCATTCTGCTTTGAAATAAATAATTTCCAAGCAGAATGAGGAATGTACAATATCACTCTGACGTGATTTTTATTGCGAGAGGTAAAATTATCAATTTTATCATCTTCATATGAAAACTCAATAGTCGCTCTTAACGCTATCGTTAATGGTAAATTAATAGCACCAACATACAATTCCATTATTTTCTATATATACCTATAACGTAACGACGAACGTGCTACGCTCAAATAAAAAAAAAAAAAATGTGTTGCTATGTGGCACTACTGATTATGTATGAATGAGTGAACTCTTTATTTTTCACGTAACATGAATAAATTACATAAAACGAATTATGTATGATAATTACAGTATCCATTTGATTGTAGCGCCACAAATACCTACCTGTTTAGGTTTTTGTGGTCGTGATAGCAGAATATGGCGCTAAACACGATAGCCTTGTATCGTAGTTCACATTTAGACTTCCTAGTTTTGTATTATAGATACATAATTATAACTTGATCTCGTTACTTGATATATTGTTTATCTTTTGTCTATTCCATTGACTTCTCTCTCACGCGTTTATTGTTGAAAATCTATATTTTTTTACATATTTACGTTTTTTACGTTTCTTTTATTAATATATTATTAACGTTTCATTTATATACATAGAAACAACGAGTGCGAAGCCGCGGGGCTTCGCAAGCGTTATTCCTATGGAACGTTTAAAGGGGATTTTGATACCACGGGAACTGATTTTTGGGATAAAAAGTAGCCTATGTTTGATTCCAGGTTACCGGTATGCAAAATTTCAGCCCGATCCGTTCAGTAGTTTTGACGTGAAGAAGTAACAAATATCCATCCATCCATACATCCATACAATCTTTCGCATTTTAAAATAGGGTGATGTGATGTGATGATAGTATGATATTAATGAAACCTCTTCCGTAACCAACTTATTTATCGATGCTATTATGCCTCTTTCGTAGCAGACCACTATACAGGACGAGTAGTGGGCGATGACAAATTTATTTCAGAACAACTTCAATAGTTCCATTATTGTTTTGTTTGACTATACCTTCGAATACCTTGATCGATGAACTCTACATAACAGGAGGTGTGGTAGCTGAATACCAATCCGAAACGGATCTAAATAAATCGTGATAGTGTGCATAGGTAACTTAGTTTATGTAAGGTCGCCGAGTTTTCACCTCCGGCTAGTTTTTTTAAAGATAAATAGCTGTAGGCTAATTATTCTAGTGATTGATACTTAGCTATTTAATTTATTAGGTAGGCGTGGTAAAACCCATTATCATAATTTATTTAGAAGTCTGCTTTGACATGTAATTTCATTTGATAGTGCGAATTATGGTCAGAGAAACAGTGTTGGAGTAACAAAATTCTTGGTTTGAAATATTTAAGTGTTGGTTTTCGATTCCACTTTACTTCATTGTTGATGGCTGTTTTTGATGGCCAAGACGTAACGCGCGCGTTTATTTTTGTATTAAAATCGAACATTTGTCTTTAGAAAAAATCCTACGCTATAACAATAATTAACGATATATATCCACTTCAAGATTCATAACACAAACACATGTAGTGTGTGTAGGCTAAAAGCGTACATGACACAACCAACATAATGGATGATGGCTGTGTCATAACATAATTTAACTCTGGGATGTGCATTACTGCGATAGATGTCATCTTGATCTCCATGTTACACTGTCAACCACATTATCACTTTCCATCAGGTAATATAAAAAAAACAAAAGAAAAACGCCAATCCGCCAGCCACCTTATGGCCTACCCTTTGCAAAAAGCTCTCTCAAATATCTATAGATACGGTTACGAGCTAATGATTATGATTATAAGACTTCTAAGAACTAACATCATCTCGTGCCACTAACCAAGGCCCGATTCCATGAGTAGGTACAGTCAGCTGCTGCTCAGTTAAGTAATACACTGCCAAGTTTTCCACCTGATCCGATTAGTTCAGCTAAAAGTTCAGTACTCTTTCCGCGAGTGTCGTAAGAGGCGACTAAGGGATATTTACCGGGGAGAGGCAGCAGCAAATCCTGCAGAACAATTCTGTCACCAAACTGCGATCCCCAACCCGCATGCGTGGGGATCATGGGCATTACCCCCATGGGATCACAGCCAATGAAGGCGCTTATCAGGGGGAGGCCTGCGTCCAGCAGTGTACCAATATAGGCTGTTGAAGTTTGAAGTAGGTAAGTTGAATCAATTGAACTAATTACACCAAGCCTTCCCGTTATTTCAACTTTGATATTTTTTTGTAAAAGTTGAACTTTCTGGACAACATTGGTATTTATTATTTATATGATATAAGGCTATTCGTTCATTATTCTTGTTACTTGGAACTTTAAAAAAAAAACCGCGCACTAGTTTTTTGTACAATATAGTACTTGTCATCGTACTTGTCGGAATACGGTATTATATATATATAATCATCAGAATTACTTATAGCCTTACTATTTAGTCAAATCGAAAACTTGGCAAAGCATACATATTTTAGCAGCTGACTGTACTTACTTATTAATGTTAGCGTGTTGGTACTTTCGCTGTTAAATATGTCACTGCTGGCCGCATCCACGCACTCTGCAATTACCCAGTAATAAGGTTTATAAGCATACACCATCTAAGACCTAGATTCTTGGTGGTGGGCGCATGATCTTTACGACCGATGATGGGTAGGAATAGAGCTGAGCAGAGCTCTGAAAATATGTTTGCTCCACCCAAGGACGACGAACGACAGACAACTATCATACTAATATCACACTAATATTATAAATGCGGACGTCTGGATGGATGTATGGATGGATGGATGGATGTTTGTTACCTCTTCACGCCAAAACTACTGAACGGATCGATATGAAATTTTAGTTACAGGTAGTTCTAATCCTGGAATCAAACATAGGCTACTTTTTATTCCAAAAATGAGTTCCCGTGGGATAGCAATCACCTTTAAACGATTCCATAGAAGAAGGCGTGCGAAGCGGCGGGGCGCAGATAGTTATATATAAATGCGAAAGTTTCTGATGTTTAAAGATGAAATATTTTAAGTTGTATGGAAATGTTGTGGATAATTTTATGTGTTTAGTTTCTCCTGTTTTTAGGTATTTATAATGTTGACAACATTAATTATTTTAAGACATATTTGGTACAACCCTGCTTTTCTTAAATTCACATAATACTTTCCATCTCAAGGTTGTCTGGAAGAAATCGCTTCTAAACGATAAGGACAGCCATTGTTCTTTTGTGTTATGCAATTGGCGTACAATAAAGTATTATTTAATTATTATTTATCTGGTATTTATAAACCCGATAAATAATAATTAAATAATGTTAAGAAATCGCGAAAGTTTAAAAAGTTTTATTACAATAAAGTATTTTGTATTGTATTTTGTAAGGCAGACACATGCAAAGACAACGCTGTTGAATAGATCGGGATGAAATATTGCATACATAAAGATCTGGACCTGGAATAAGGCTATTTATATGGGATAAAGGCTATTTTTCTTTGTTTTATTCCAAAAACTGCAGTCTGAAGTAGTTCGCTTCGGAATGATACGGTACGTAATGGGAACTAATCGTTATTTAGTTCAAATTACTGCCAGTATAGCTATTTAGTTGATATGACTGCCAATAGGTTTAGTTCAAATTACTGCCAGTAAAGTTTCTTGAACGTTTAAGATGCAAGTTTTAGAACTTGAAGTGCTCAGTGACAGTGTTTTTTTATAGTCAGAAATAGCCCTTCGTTCGACCGCAATCTCACCTGATGGAAAGCGAAGATACGGCCGACGAGATGTATCACGAAGGTCTAGAAGATGGCTACTCCGAATTAATTAAATTATCTTGAGCATGCTGCACAAAACATGATCTGCCCAATTCTTCTGTCTATAAGTGTCGTCTTAGGTTTAAGAAAAGTACTGTTGAGGCGCATACACCAGTGAAAGAGGCGCGAACAATTTTATCTTATTATTACATTAAACATAAGGAAGTTTAAAAAATCCATCGTACAGTTTGTGCTATTATAAGTTATTTGTAAATATGCCTCTGTAATAGTTTCACTTTGTAAAGCTTAGGCAGAGATACGAAGTTGCGCTTTTTGGCCACCAAATCTATTTTCGCTTCTCTTCCTAAACTATACAAGATAAAACTATTACAGAGGTATTAAAAAATAGCTTATAATAGATACCACAAACTGTAACTACGATAAATTATTAAAATTTCCTATGTTAAACGTAATAATACGATAAAATAGCTGGCGCTATCATATTAGCTCCTGTATGCGCCTTAATACCGAAAATAAACAAACAAACTAAAATTAAAGTCAACATCGATCATCATTTTGAAAGTGTGAGAAAGCTTATCAACAGATTTTCTCTGCCAAACTAATGATTTCTCTGGCCACCGAGGTCCGATCATCATTTCGCCAACTTCCGTTAAATTAAGCTATTAACACAACCTTGATATAATGATGGCTTGATGGCTAATAAAGAACCGCTGTGTCATCAAAGATAGAAAGCCGCTAAAGCCATGAAACCAATAAATCATGGTGCCTGGTGATATGGGGACAGATTTATGGGATAAACTAGCAAGCCTGTCCGTTACAGCACTTGTGTTACTTTGTGAACTAACTTGTGATATTTTGTGATAACAATGTTCATAGTAAGCTATTAGAGAGAATAGAAACAAATTAGAACGAACACTAACTATAATCATCATCAATGATGTTATGTTTAAATTTAAGACTACAATCTAGTTAATAATTTGCAATTTCTACATTTTTATTGAAATCTTATCACAATAAATAAATAAAGAACTCTTACAGTTGCAAAAATTTAGCAATTTCTTGCGAATACGATCCTAAAACCACAGAACGAAGCAACTCGATATGCTCGTAAATTATATTCCTAGCTATAAATAACAAGTTTTTCTAAATACCTATAATGATGGAACTCAATTGGACAGCTTCATGAATTATGTATGTATTCGTCGATAAGAAAAAAAGCAAGGATAGTAAAAATCTATTGATAAACCTGTCTGCTAAAATGGAAGCTTCGGGGTAAAACTTTGCATCTAAGAATAGGTAAGTACTAAGTTTAGGAATACAAACTAATATCCTAATTTCAAATCATCATCATTATCATCATCAGCCTATATTAGTCCACTGCTGGACATAGGCCTCCCCTAATAAAGTAGAGGTGCCGAATAAGTAATAAACTTAATCGGTACCTCTACTTTCGCCATTAAAACTTCAGCTTTGTAAGGTTGTGCGATTATTTCCCAACCTACACAATTCCCATTCATTCTAGGCCAATAAGCCACATGCCATGCCACCTCAAACCTGTACAACTAAAACAAAAGTTGCCTCACTAATTACTAACATTGCATAACAATCGTAATATTTTTCATAATCTCACGCGCATGAAAGAGAAAGCCTAGTTTCGTGTCGTCAAATTATTTAAGACTTGATGTAACACTTTTCACTGCATTGTAAAGGTCTGGGAATGAAACTTTCATCTTTGTTGGTGTTTCACACTGTTTTGACGTAACTGGATTGTTCTGGTTGCGTTTGTGTTTTATAGGTTTATGGTAATCAGTATCGATCATAGGTTAATGTGGTGGACAATGCCGAAAAATTCTGACACCAAACTGTGATCCCCAATGCATGCCTAACGTGTGTATTATGGGCATTACCCCCATGAGATAACAGCCAATTAAGACTATCAGGGGGAGGCCTGCGTGGCAGCAGTGGACCAATATAGGCTGTTGAGGTTGAGGTGATGTAGTGGAACGAACAACGAAAAATCTTATCAATCAGAGAAGTCGATAAATTCTGTTCAAATAGAGGAGTCGTGGCGTTCGTGGTGAACTAACACATTAAGTTGTACTGCAATGTCAGAACAGTGTTGTCAACGCAACAAAGTTGTCAAATTGGCACACGAGCGCCCTCACTTCCCACGACTCTTTTTGAACAGACTCTACCAGTGCTGGTCACTAGTCAGACGAATCGATGTCAGTCAAAACGGAGACAAAATGAGGTGAAACTCATTTTAGGTTTGTCGCAGGAGATCTAGCTACATTCAATAAAATATTTAAATAAAATATGACCAAATGCTTCTGGGCAGTGGTTCTAAAAAAATCAATGGAAGACAAGGTTCTGTATCTATGTACATATATCAAGCACTGAATATTGGCCGCAACCAGGCCGATTAATATAAAATGGTATTACCTTAAAGTGTTCGCTATTTTAATAATGTTATATTATAGAATTTAATTATTATTTATCTGATTCTTCCACTGCTGGGCAAAAGGTCTCCCCTAATACCTTCCAAAAATAGCGCTCCTTGGCCAAGTCTCAGCAATCATCCCGGAAAACGTCCTTATCGTCTCGCCATCGTTTTCTAAAAATCCTAAAACCATGAAAACATCGTGCCTACAATTAAATTGATTTGAAAACTGGTTCGGTAAAGAAAACCATTCGATAGAGCACCCATTACCTAAATACAAAACGATTACCAATTTACGTCGAAGCTAACAAGACATGCAAGCGAATGGACAACAATAACTCTTTTCAACATTTATTTACGAACTCAATGCGAATGTTCTGGATAAGTAGCAATAAAGAATTTTTCGTTCCCCATAAACGAGGACAATAAACTAAGATTTAAGGCTCACCCAGGCTGTAAATTAACTTTCACTAACCAGCAACTACCGACAAGTTGATCACGAGTTAAAATAACAATATCAACAGACAAAGAAACGGAATTAAATATCAAGAATAACACAATAGACAAAGAGGTTAATAGCTTCAAGCAGTTACTAGCACCTGCTCGCGGATTTGATATCTTGATAAAACGCATTCACTGCCCAACCTCGATGGTGTGACCTAGGGAGGGGCGCCCTCGCATCAAAAAACTGCTTAGATGGACCCGTACTCTTTGGGCCATGAAAGTACTAGTAGCAAATAGGCAAATATAGCGTTCAGAGATTCTCTTTATACCTAGTGCTTCATAACAATAAAATTTGATATTTATTGTTATGAAGCACTAGGTATAAATAAGTTATTCTGGAGATAACCCTAAAAGTATAAATCTACCTCTTTACATAATTTTAGATTCATCAATTGCAGACAGTATCATTGATTCTTCAATCATACGCAAGAACAAAGAATCTTGAAATACGATGTTAATAGTGTTAAATAAACAACAAACACTAGAACTTGTGTATCCTCGAAAGGCTCGGTACGCGCAGGCGAAATGCCGCGCTCTACTCCGCCCGTTACGATATCCCAAATGTCAGAATCGTGATTTTTGTCAAGAATGTTTCGCAAACGTTCGCCTTATGCTTTGTTATGATTCACTTCGTATCGGTAGCTGCAGAAACTATTGTTAGAGTTACTCAAGAAATTCTAAGTGATTTACCTATATTTTAGAGGCAGAGTCGGCTGCAATAAGATGTATAGAACATTATCACTTCGTTATTTTGATTACCATGGTTGGATTTAGATTGCTAACTAAGCTAATACTGGCAGACCCAACGCGGTCGGCGTTGGTTCTACAGTAAGCGATCCATACTAATATTATAAAAGCGAGAGTAATTCTGTCTGTCAACTACCTTTGTATGCCTAAACAGCTGAAGGGATCATAATGAAAATTGAGACTGAGGTAAACGGTATCCCCATGATGGATGTAGGTTACTTGAAAAGCACGTGCAAACATGCGGGAAGAAGCCACTTCTTTATATTGACAAGGTACTAAATCTTAGTAGGTACAGTCTCATACATACCTACAAATGGACTCGAAAAACTAGTTTTTTATGTATTTCAATACCAAGTATATTGGTACAACTTTATGGAAATGAAAGAGTAACTAAGATCAGAAAAGAATTAAAACGATGATAAACATCATTTATCATGACGAGCCTCATGTGAAAATAAGAAATAAATAACGATCTTGTAAAATTATCTAATAGCCAATCGATATATAACCATAAACTATAAATAATAACTATGCTCGAAAGGAAAAGTTTAATAAATACAGATCCCACGCTTAAAATAACTATTTGATGATAGTGAGAGCAGATCGCTACATTTTGAATGCAAATCCAAGGCCAGTTCTTGGACGCAACATTAAAGTAGATACCTGTTGCGAAGAATCTCAGTAGATGCATTAAATATATTGTATAAATCAAAGTATTTATTCAAACCCTTAAACAATTTAGAGTCTATGTTATAATATGTTAGAAAAAAAATAATGAACAAAATTTTCATGTATTCCTTTAGGTATTTGCTTATTTGCAAGTTTTTATAGAAATATTTGTACGGTTGAATTGTCTTAGGGGCTTATAAGAGCCAATCTACATGAAATTTCAGTCATATTGAGACCAGGTTGTACATATCCGTGAGAATGTTGCTTTATTCCACGTTCACCTCGATTTTACTTGAAGCTTCCGTCCATCCAACTAATGCACTTATAATGGTACTATTATTCTGCCAAGAGAGAAAGCAGGGTCATTTAAATGAGACCTGGTACATGTCATGGTTGATTATTCAATGGAGGAAGAGCAGGTCTCAGGACATTATAAATAGATAATATTCACTGCGAATTCCAGTACGGTAATAATTCACTATTAAAATGCATTTAGGTGATTCGCATTCGCGACGGTGGGAAATGTGAATGGTTCTGATGCAAGTCCTTGTGACACCCCTATGATATGTATTAATCTCAATAACTTTGTTCGGATACTAGCTTCGACCCTGTTAATAGATAAAGTAGCCTATATTTCTGTTAACCAGGATTATATTTAACTTCTTGACAAATTTCATGTTAGTTTTGCCGTTTAGTAGTTTTTTAATGAAACTTTAGTGGACAGAGTATTCTGCTTTAAACGATATAAAGTGTTTATTCCAAAGTTAGTAATTAAGTTGAAAAGCTACGTTAAATGTTTAACTCTCCATAGCTTAGAGAATATTGCAGCGATCCATATAATCAATTCAACCTTCAGAACGAATGCCTTTTCCAACGGTCATTATTAACCTATCAAGGTGGTCTTTCATTGCGAACGGTTGCCCTGCAATAAGGGATCGTAATAAAATGGTTGAGACGTGATTATTAACCTTTTGAGATGGTCTTTAGTGGTTAGCAATTGTCTAACGGATAAAGGATCAAGATATTTTGGTTTTGAATATTGAGTTTATGGAATTCGCATCGGTCACGCCTGACCTCGCTTTGCGGAAGAAAGGTAAGTCCAATTACTTCTTTTGTTTTATTGGCTCGATCAGCCTGACAGAATTTTTTGCTCTAGTTGGTTCAAGGCTTGTTTTAGGGCCGCATTCTAGAACGTAAATTATAGGTTCTCGAAAAACCGAGAACGAAACACGGTATTCCGTTTGAAGACAGTATTTTGTGTATCAGTTGCAAATGATGATCACATTGGTTTTTAATGACATAAGATATATTACGATTTAATCTATTCTGTCTCTTATCCACTAGTATCCGGTAAACAATACATATTGTCACACACAAGTTGTTACACAGCTTTAACTCTATAATTGCCACATACCTACAACAATCGAATGCAATAATTGTCTTTTAGCTTTAGAGAGTGGATATGAAAGTTGTAATAAATACGTTATGTTTTATATCCCAATCAGAATCACAATGAGTCAGAAAGGCAGTTGCATAGGACTTGAGAATTATTTTGCCAAAAGAGCCTTTTGCATGACATAGAAATGGTAAAGTAGGTGTAGTAGGAAATACTTGATTCAAAATAGTGATATTATTTCAATGGTAGTTATAGAAAAGGAAATACGTGTTGTTTTTAAAAGACATGTAATTGTAGTCCTTGTAAGTAATACTATAGTCAAGTCTTCTGGAGGACTGGTAAAGCTGTTGATGATGATAATGATGAGATTGAGGTTTCTAAAGTTTTATATTAGGTTCATGGACACACTAACTCACCAAATGCTGAATTTCCATCAAATTGGTATGTAAAGATTCGTTTTTTACCTGCAACAAACAGAATGATTAGCGATAAGACACAAATGAGCCAGACACGCGAAGTTTTGCAATACAAACAATATCTGCTGAAACAATGTCTTTTTGGTAAAAGAGAATCTTCTGATACGTGAAATAGGTAGGTGTTACAGGTAGGTTAAACAGTCAATAATAATCGCAATAAATTGGAAATCAATCAGATCCGTGAGGGTGGGTGCAGCAGCAGATTTGCCGAGGACTTCAAGAAGGGGGATATGCAGGTCTCGACAAAGCCTACACATTTGCTCCCCTTGGAGTTTAGACTTTGGATGCCCGTGGGGTACCGAGGCACTTCGGGTTTTAAAAAAAATATCTGAGCTTCTGATCGAAGCGACGCGTGACTGGTGATCTGACGCCGCTGCTGTGGCAATGCTGATGCGCTCATCAGCATTGCCATACTGCAGGGCAATGCACCCAGCGATTTGGGTACGCTTCCGACTGGTATTGACAATATGGTTCAGTTGAGCTATAGGTAGATTTTTTACAACAGTCTGCAGTTAGCTCTATTGTTTCAATTGTAAATACTAGTTTTAATTTATTTGTATTATTTGATTGTAATTTCCTTTTGCAAGAGAGTATCAAAATTTTATTTGTGATCAGGTCATCATCAAGCAGCAGCCGTCAAAAAGTCAATTCTCAAAATATTCTATTTTTTTTAATGATTATTGACCCTTTCCAGTAAATAACATGCGCTCCCATAATATACTACCAATATACCTACTATAAGAAACAGTAAGGCTAACTAATGAGTTTATATGAATAACTGTGAACAACGTATTAACGCCCTCGTGCGTGGGTAATAACGAAAAATTGAGGAAGCATGAATTTTTCAAATGAATCAGAATTTTCTTTTACGAATCCCGTTATTTATTGGCCTTTCAAATTAGCATCAGCTTCCGCAAAATATGTCGTGTTCTGCTGAACTTAAAATCCTTCAAGTAACTGTTTCGATATTTAACGGTTTTTTTGTTTACTAAACGGACCCATCCTTGATTTTACTGATCAAATTAGCATTTGGTTCGGGACCTGTGAGTTGTAACCGAATTATCCTAAATCTAGAATCACGAACTATTTTTGTCTTTAATGTACCATTCGACCTTGTTATCGTTTATTTTTGAACGACAGGCTATGTCGTTTCTAAATGATATATCAGACAATAAAAAGTTATATGTGGCATGGGCAATTTGTAAAGCAATTTATATTGTAAAATGTCATTTTTCCGTTCTCTTTTGGCTGTTACTTCATCGTTTACGTTAATGTTGCCTATTTCTGAAACCAGGCAACCTAACTTCGAAACTAAACCACGATTTCGACACAGCATTACTTCATGTTGAGCTGTTTTGTTTTACAAAGTTTGCACCAATCCGGTCGTATGATGTCTGACGTGACATGGAAATAACGAAAGTTCACAAAAGCCTATTATGGATTGAAATATGGCTTCTGTTTGAACTTTGGTTTTCCGTGTACATTTAGACATATTGTTTCTGTACTTTTACAAACATGGTTCGTGATTTTGATAAAGTTAGGAACTAAAAAATGTTGTTGTGGCAAAATTTACTACAATCAGAACACGTGAAACTCTTAGCATGAATATTCATTATTAATTAGCTGCGCCCCGCGGCTTCGCACGCGTTGTTACTATGGAAACGTTTAAACGTGATTTTTACCCCACTGGAACTGATTTATAGGGATAAAAAGCCTATGTTTGATGCCAGGATCAGAAAAACCTGTATGCAAAATTTCAGCCAGATTCGTGCAGTAGTTTTGGCGTGAAGAGATAATAAACACCCCTCCATCCATCAAACCATGAACCCATACAAACTTTCGCATTTATAATATAAGTGTGATGTGATTTTAATAATACATATATTTGTGTCAAACAAAACTAGCACGAATCTCAATTAACATAGTATGGACAGACGATAGATATCAAAACAATTCATTAGAGACCGGAGTCACTGAAGCGTAGTGAAACGCTTTCTATCGACTCGAAGAGTAGTTCTGTTACAGATTCTGTGAAACGGGATCTGTACCTCTAGGGGAAGCATATTTTCTTGTCCAGGCTATAAATAATAATAAGGAGAGGAAACGAATAGCTTGTCAGCTCCCAACTTCAGTATGTATTGACTAGTTCTAGCGTCAGGGATCGAATCCTTCTAACGAGGTACAGACTGTGCAAAAAGGCTTACTATCAAATATCAGATTATCTAGCTAGAGGATAAAAAAGCTTAGGGCGGATTTTGCTCCAACTCTAAAAATAACAACTAACAGGCTTAAGGTGTTCTCGTCATTTCTTTACTTTAGTCTACATACGGAAGCGACTGAAATCAAACATACCACTTTATTTATAAAATTTGAATTTATACCTAAATTACTATTTAGTTATGCGTACAATAGAGAGAGAAGGACTAGGCGTACTCTATGTACGTCGAATGCAACACAAAAACTCCTATTATAATAATAAAAAAATCTAACTTTCTTAAAAAGGGAGGAATAATGACTTTATTTCAGACGTGTTTATAATCAAAAGACAAAAATCTCGGCCATAAAATTCTTTAGGCACGGCCTGGCTAGCGGTACATATGATTGCATGTTAAAATTTGCCAAGCATAAATAATTTCAATCTTAATTTTATCGATAACTGTTTGATTCTATCGAGGCCGATGTCATCGGATCCTAACTGTTTTGTGAATCATTCACAGGTTTTTGGTATTCTTTGTGTTTTAGTGTGTTTTAGACAACTATCGAAAATTTCGGGGGAGGCCGCGAAGTTTTTGATCGATGGTTTTAGATTGTTTGCAACAGTCGGCAGTTAGCTCAATCACACTAATTTTATAAATGCGAAAGTTTGTATGGATGTATGGATGGATGGATGTGTGTTACCTCTTCACGTCAAAACTAATGAACGGATCTGGCTGAAATTTTGCACACGGGTAATTCTAATCCCGGAATCAAACATAAGCTACTTGTTATCCCCTAAATTAGTTCCCGCGGGATAAAAATCACCTTTAACCGATTCCATAGGAACAACGCGTGCGAAGCCGCGGGGCGCAGCTAGTTGTAAATATACTAGTTATTTTTTGATTCGTTTATTTAATTGAGAGAGAGATTTAATTTATTTACCCAAAAACACTTAAATTAGTAGGTACAATACAGATATGGAGTAAATAGCTTAAAATAATTTTACTAACTAAGTACTTACACTAGATACAGGGTGGTAAAGGGTAAATATAATAGATATATCATCATCATCATCAGCCTATACTAGTCCACTGATGGACATAAGCCTCCCCAAATGCGTCTTTCGCAGATCGTCCTCCCACCTGGCCGGAGGGCGTCCTATGCTACGTTTGCCGAGTCGCGGTCTCCACTCAAGAACTCGTTTAACCCAGCAATAGATATATAAGTACTATTTATTATGTTGTAGATTTCAAATATGGTATAGAGCAGTGGGGATGAGCTAGTCGCTTCACGTATCGCTTTTAAATCATCATAGTTCATTGATGATTTAAAATTGGCTAGGTCATAATAAGATTCACTTTCTAATCTCGCCAACATATCAAAATGTTACAATAGTGTATGGACAATACCACGGATACACGGTCGGCTACCCTCATCTGAACAAGGCCCGAGGATGTACCTCCATGTTGCCTTGGTGTGTACTGCGCTTTTAATTGGGTGTTTGGATGTCTGTAGCTTGAAGGACTTAAACGGTAGCTATATAAAGATGTATATAAGATAGAAAGATATAAAAATGTTTATTTCGTCTTAAATCACACTTTTATAAATAAAGGTAGGTACAGTTTATTATTCAGATAGTTGGTACCTGATGTGTGTAAAAGACCCAATTTTAGGCATCGCTAATGAGTTCCTCGTTCTTACTAAGTCGAAACTTGTATTAAGAAACGAGGGCTCCAGCTCTGGCTAACTCAGGTTTTTACCTCACAATAGATAAAGATGTATATTATAGCACGATACATCTAATTCATTACTAATTACATTTTTCTATAGAAATTGTCATCGTGTGTGGTGGCAGCTATAATGTATATGAAAACTTTGTTACAAAGGTTGGTTAGCAATAACTTCAAGCCTATGTTAGGTTTATCGTGGTTATATGATGGAATGTAATGTACATTAATATACAGTGCCTGGGTGACCGAGCTTTGCTCGGTTTTTTGTAAATTGTGCTTATTAGAAATTATAGTAGTACTATCCGCCAATAGATGGCAGGAAGAGTCATATTTTCAGTTTAATTCTTAAGTTAATGAGGATTAAGTTGATTATTGAAAACACGAATAAAATATAATACTATTCGCCAATAGATGTCAGGAAGTGTCAATTGATAACGATAAAGGTAATTATTGAAAACATAATTAAATATACAAGATAATAATAAGATTATATATAGCTGCGTGTATGAAGCCTTCAATAGGCAAACTACGATTTTTACAATACGTAGGTTGTAATTTTCAACTTCAACTAGCCCTGATTGATATAGGCAGAAGCTCAGACGAAGTAAAAAAACAAGACAGAGTGACGCCGGCCGACAAACTGATGCCGGTTTCGTAAACATGTGCGCGTTTGATGAGTGTTGCCGTGTAGTAAAAACGAATTACCCCTAATATTTTATTGTATTAGCAGAATGAATGGATAAGTAAATAGTAGATAAGATGTCATTTTTTCAAATTGTATATTTACCTCACTTAGAGGTAGTATATAAGTAGGTATGTTTATTCCGACTAGAAAGGGGGACAATAAAACAACAGTAATATCAAACATTGGTTTTAATGGCCTTTATATTGCATAAGTTTTCTGTAGAACTGTCATTTACTGTCCACCGTTCTGGAAATTGTTTCCAATTTCGAAATAGGGTGGAAAAGTATTAGGTACATAAATATTTTTCGATGATGCATCGCTTATTTTATGCTCTTGGCCAGCATAACTGTGCTTAGTTGCTGTGCTCCAAGTTAGAGAAAACGTTGTCTTTGCCAATAAATCGTTTTAAAATCTTTTTATCAACTGATTTATATTGCTTTTCACTAACTATCACTATGCTTTCATTACATTATTTACGCACAACAGTTTCACAATTTTTAGGCCAATTTTTGGTATTTTTACATAAAAGGAGTATACGACGGTAAGGGAGGCAACCTTTGTTTTGAATTTAATATTATTTTTCCTCTATAGCAATATTTTTCAAGTCACTGCGTTCGGGAGATCTCAACGGAGGCTAAGAAAAAGGGGGTGAGAGGAAAGTGGGTTTTTTTTTATTTCGATGCAAAATAAGCCTCTAGTTCCCTGCAATCGAAAACCCTCAGTAGCACTTACAAAAGGGGAAGGAGGGCTGGGGGCAAGGTAATACGCCATAAATGTTGTTATCCAAATTAGTCTGTGGGCAAGATTTGTTCCGGGGGGGGGGGGGGATGGGGGGTGCAAATCTCAAGCCTGAGATATACATTTTCCTAAAAATGTCCTTGTCTCTGCATGTCCTTAATGATATCCCTTAGTCGAGCATATTTACTAACATTTAACTTTTAGACCCACTTAGACCACAATATCTCGTTTAATTATCCTATAACTACCGGGGCATCAAGACGAATCATTAGACTCCTCATTTATTGAAATCGGACTTATAGTTTCAGCGCTACGTGAGAAAATAAAATCGGCTACTTACAAACATACAAACGAAGCCAACCTTATTTATCCATGCTCCGTTGGTAGTCGGGTAAAAAAAATAGGTACCTAAGTAAATTAATACATAACATTACGTTTCACGTCACATTAATAACTTCCTCAACAAACGGGAACTTTTGTGACGCTTAGTGTTGGCAGCACTTGTGGCGGTTTTGTGTTCCAAGTTGTCATGATAATTTATAAATTTGATTTACTAAAATATATGTTTTTAAGTTGACTTAAGTATGAAATGTGATTCCATCCTACTTCTTGTGTATTGAAGATTGGTTTTTACACCATTTTACAACACAATTTGACATTGTTTCTGTAAAAAATACGAAATATTATATCGTGACACTCCGCGCGCCGGCATAGCTCGACTGACAAGGTATGGCTTAGTTTCGTTTTATGTCTGTGCGTGTAACTGTGTATGTACACGGCTAGGCTTAGTTTTGCCGCCATCGGTGAGTCGGCCGGCGAAACTCTATCTTGCTTTTTTATTCATCTGAGGGCAGAAGATCTTATACCAAATCTGGTCTAAGAGGATCAAGACGAAAGAGTTGTTCGTGGGTTCTAATTTAAGTAAAATTTGTGTAATAAGGAAGTTGTTATATGATGATATCCTCCTAGCTGAATGGTAGAAACAGAGGTGTACTCTCTATTCCCCAAACTTATAATCCGGTGGGTCAGCAGACCGACACGTGCTTAGGTGTAACACCGCCAACGGCACTAGGTGTAACACCGCCAACGGCACTAGGTGTTACACCTAACCTCCTGACTCCGAGCTGTTACTGTGATTTTTTCTTCTATACTTATTCTATTTTTATATTTATATTTATATTTTATTGTTTTTTTGTTTGTATTGAATAGGCTCCGAAACTACTGGACCGATATAAAAAAATCTTTCAACATTAAAAAGCTTACTTTTTGTGACATAGGCTATATTTTATTCCGGAATTCCTAGATAAATCCTAATAACAAGTTTGGCCCGACCATCTGATTAAAGGCATTGCTAACCAACCTATGTAACAAAGTTTTCATGAATAAATTATCTATCTATATATACCTACAATATTAGTTATCTACTGATACCTATTTATAATTCCTAGGCATATGTTTATACTCAGGCCGGTCTGTTAGAGACATAGGTGTGACAAGGCATGTAGTTTCGATGACACAGAGTATCAGAATGTCCACATTATTACACATAATTATTATCCCACTTGATCAGTATCGCAAGAAACTACAAATTATGCAAAGTTCCATTAAAGCTAATTTACTTGGACAGCTTTGCCCAACGTAATCATCGTACTTGCGCAGGACAGCTGTCAAATCGTCACTTTTGAAAAGCTTGCTGCAAACGAGCTGGAACATTTTTCTGTGTTTTTTTGTTATTATTATTATGTATTATGGTTAGGTGTGTAGTTGTCATCTTTGTATATTGTATGGTCACTCTTAAGGACCCTAACTGAAAATCAGCGCACTGAAAAATGCTGAGCTAGGCGTTTTTAATAAATCAATGGAGCTAGGGTCCGTTTTCACCCAATGTATTGTTAGACCTACTTATTAGTTTTATATATCCTGTTAATTATTGTATGTACCATTCCTTTTGTATTGGGTAAAATAAAAAAGACGTGTGGCACTCGGGGACTGCCGCGGTAAAGCTATTGCAATGCCATCTGGAGGCGAGTTGCTGAACTAAAGAGACAAACGTCATATTTCAAAAAGTCATTAAAAGTTCTACTATTCATCGATAGATGGCAAAACTAAAAAGTATCACCGCTGTTCCGGTCGGAGTGGGGAGCGTAAGGTTTTCTCGTTACGGAATTTCTGGATTCGGTCCCCGCGCTCAAGGCCCGCGATAGAAGCTATGCAAGAGTTTAAGAAAAATTATCTCTTTTTTTTATCTGTGAACACGTTGAGATGGAATAATTAAAAGAATAATAGCTCATAACGTCCTTTTGGTTAGCAAAGGTTATTTACGTACAAGGATAACTTTATAATTGATTTTGTTTTAAAAACTATAAATCGACTTCTATTATTTATTTTTAATGGATCCCATTGTCAAAACTAGACCAAATTGAAATGGGACCACACAATAAATAAAAAATAAAAAAAACATGAAAATAGGACCGCCTAGTCAAAAGTTCCGAGGTAATAAACTTAATAAAACACAGTCGAATTGAAAACCTCCTCCTTTTTTTGAAGTTCGGTTAAAAAGCTCGGTGACAATGCGCAGAAACAGTATTTCTACGAACATTTTAGGCTGGATTCCGTTAAATGAAATATTAAGTAAGAGATAGATAGCCGAAGGCATCCAAAGCTCCGTCCTGTTGCGTAAAGGTAATGATCGTACATGCAAGATGCGAATGACTGTCAAAACGTCACTTTTGATGCTAACTTGCGGGACTGGATGGATATTATCATACTAATAATATAAATGCATAAGTTTGTATGGATGGATGGATGGATGGCTGTTTGTTACCTCTTCACGCCAAAACTACTTTACGGATCTGTCTGAAATTTTGCATACAGGTATTTCTAATCCTGGAAGCAAACATAGGCTCTTTTTATGCCATAAATCAGTTCCCGTGGGATAAAAATCACCGTTAAACGTTTCCATAGGAACAACGCGCGGGAACCTGCGAGGCAGCTAGTTTTAAATAAAACCTGTGTCATTTTGTGACACAAAAATTCTTCACAATAAATTAGTATAAAATCGGTCGTTTGCACTGCCAACAGAAATCGACACTTTTGTTACGTTCATAACATTTTGTTGGTTTCTTTCACCTGCCTGTCACCTGCTTCCTGACGTGTGCTTGAAAACACCGACTACACTACATAATCATAAAGGTTATGTATACACAAAAGGTTGTACTTACTTACCAAAAGACAAATTAGTTTCGGGCTGAGCCTCATATTCTACATCATCTCATCTACTGTCTATTCTGGATCAGAGTCAGAGTCAGAGTCAAATCGTTTATTTATTTAGACTTACATAATAAGCACATAAACATGTCAAATGTTTACTATATAAACAGCCCCATTCGACGTCAAGATGGCCGCCGTTGGCGTCATGTTTTGATTTTCACAAATTATTTTATTTTTGTTTTTCTGCAATAGGTGTCGATTGTAACATAATTTTGTGATAAAACCATTATTTAAACTACGGATTGTGCAATAAAAACATAATTTTGGAGCAATCTCCGAAAATGGACGGTACCGAGGAAGAAGTGATACCTTGTACCGAGCCGCCGCCGCCGCCTTCAGGCTTGGCGCCCGCCCTGGCCAATCGAAAACGATTGTTATACGTTGAAAATGTGAATTTTGATGATGATGATGGATTTGTTCAAGTACAGAGAAGGAAAAAAATTAGTAAATCACGTGCGGCTGAGGAAATTACTAATAAGAGAGGTACCAGTGGAGACAATTATTATGAGGTATGCGTTGCATCATTTAATTTGCTACCAAAACAAATCGGGTTGGCCATGCTTCTGAAAAAAGAAGGCATCACCAGCGCCGTACGTATAAAGTACAAGAATCCATATCGAGTACTCATTAGTTTTGATACTAAAGAGGAGGCAACCAAGTTGATAGAAAATAAAACATTCGCAGAGGCAGGATTACGTTGTTATTTAACGAGCGAAGTGGGCATAACTTATGGCATTGTAAAGTTCTTGGAGGTCGACGTTTCAGAGGAGAATTTGAGAGAGAGTCTTACATGTGATTATAAAATACTTACTGTTAAGAGATTAAACCGTATGTCAGAAGAAGGCCAATGGGTTCCGAGCGAGACTGTCCGTTTTGGTTTTAAGAGCTCCAGTTTGCCTTCGCACTTGTTTGGATATGGTTGCAGATTTAAGGTGGACCCTTACACGTTCCCTGTGACGCAGTGTGGCTCGTGCTGGAAGTACGGCCATTTGACGCGGACCTGTCCCACAAGGCGGACGACATGCCCCAAATGTGGCGGAGGTCACACCAACTGCGAGACCACCGAGTTACGCTGCGTCAATTGTAGAGGAAAGCACATGGCCCTGAGTAAGTCCTGTCCAATATATTTGAAAGAGAAAAAGATTCGATCCATCATGTGTCAAGAGAACAGCACTTATAAGTTTGCGGCTACAAAGTACCGTGAAATTAAAGAACCTAAAAGTACTCCACCTGCGTTTGCCTTTGGTGAGGTAAACAAGAACAGAAGATTTGATTTCACTACGCCCACCATATCTTACAGTCAACGCGTTGCAGGGAAGATACCAACGCAGGCTGCGACTCACGTATATGAGTCAAATATTCTTGAGCACGAGGAGGAGAGAGGTGTGAGTGAAGTAGAATCTAAGGACAGTAGCGAGGAAGGTTCGCTATGGCAAACTTCGAGCGGTAAGAAAAAGAAGAAGAAGAAGAAAGAAAGAAAGCAGAGGAAAGAGCCACATTGCAGCGCGGCTGGCCCTCGGGGTCCTCAGTTACATCCCGCGGCCTCCTCGGCGGCGATGGTGCCGCCCTCTTCAGGTGAGGGAATCAAAGCTGTACTTGCCAAAGTGTGTGTAGTGTCTGATGTTTTTACCAAAAACCTTAGTTTAGCCGAAAAAGTTAGTGAGGTTTTAAAGCTATTTTTAGATGAACTTATGTCGTTTGTAGTGGGGATGATTAGCAATGGAGATGTCTTAACAAAACTTTTAGGTCTCTTTTATAATGGATAGTAACAATGTTACTGAAACCGCGGCCAGACCGGCATCGGGCCCTGTGAGTTCTGTTGCACAATTTCTAAATTTTGTGCAATGGAACTCACAGAGCTTGATGCCCAAAAAACATGACCTCGAGCTTTTACTGTGTTCGGAAAAAATAGGTATTTGTATTTTAAGTGAAACTTGGCTTGATTCGGACACAAGTTTACGTCTAAATAACTATAATATTTATAGAAGAGATCGGACGGAGTCTTACGGCGGTGTAGGTATAATAGTTCACAGATCAATAAAAACTCAACTTTTTCCAGTGAATTTTTCTGGCAATACCGGTATAGAAACATTATGTATAAAAATAATAAATTGTAAATATTTAGAATATGTTGTTTCGGTTTATTGTCCTTCGAGTATAAGAACATCACAAAGCGATTGGGACAGTATTTTTTCAAAATTTTCGACAAAAACTATCGTTGCTGGTGATTTTAATGGTCATCATTCCAATTGGTCAAATAAAAGTGACACTAGAGGCTTTCAGTTATTAGATGCTTCCTTGGAACATAACTTCATAGCAATCAATAATGGTCAATTTACAAGAATAAAATTAGTAAATGGTAATTTACAGGAATCCTCACCAGACATTACGTTCATATCTTCAGACATAGCTATTTACTTTGATTGGCAGGTAACGCGGGAGAGTCTAGGGAGTGATCACCTAATAATCAAATATTCTCTTCGATACCACGATTCACGCAGGTCAGTAACACGACGGAACTATAAAAAAGCAAATTGGCCTCTATATCAGGAGATATTGAGTGATAGTTTTGGTGGAATCGTAGTAGACGAAGATAATATTCAGTCAAGTTACAATTTTTTCATCGAAAAGCTCTATTATGCTGCGGAAAAAAGTATTCCACTTATCAAAAGTTGTACAAATCCTACACAATCTTTTAAACCTAAGCCGTACTGGTGTCCAGAAATATCCTTGGTTATCGCTCAACGCCGTCTGGCTTTGAAGATGTTTAGGCGCAACCCTACTCCCAATAATCTTGATAGACTAAACCAAAAGATAGCAGAGGCACGAAAAGTCCATCGAAAGGCTAAGACTGCTAGTTGGCAACAATTTTGTGGATCTGTAGATGATGTAATGACAGCTTCAAGTATGTGGCGTCGTATGCGCTGGATGAAGGGTCTTCGCACGGAACGAGTAATTGCTCCTAGTCATATAAAAGAGGATATTTTATGTAGCCTTGCTCCTGATTCTGTGCAAATATCTCAGCCAGTATTCAAATCTAATAATAACGTTTTGGATAGGGAATTCTCCAGTCAAGAACTAGAAAATTGCTTGAAAACTAAAGATACTGCACCTGGGGAAGACGATATTACGTACTCGATGATCTACAATTTGCCTTTGGAGGGAAGAGCTTTCTTGCTTAAGTTATTCAATTTAATTTTTATACATTCTCTGGTTCCTGAACAATGGCGTAGCATTAAAATTTTACCGATCCCTAAACCTAATAGTAACCCTAACCTCTTACCTAAATTTCGCCCCATTTCTTTAATTTCTTGTATGTGTAAACTATTTCATTTGATGCTCTGCAAACGCTTGGAATGGTTTATTGAAAAGAATAACATTTTAGCTCCTGTTACTAGTGGTTTTAGAAAGAACCAGTCATGCATGGATTCCTTAGCTCGACTAACTTCACAGATACAAATCGGGTTTAGCAAAAATATTTCTACATTAGCGGTGTTTTTAGACGTAGAGAGCGCATATAATAATGTTTTGACCGATCAACTTGTTTTAACGCTTGATGATTTGGGTGTTGGGAATCAAATTTGTAAATATTTATGGTCTTTCCTGAGTTATCGTCTCCTAAAAATTGAAGACGATAATGAATACCGATCTATGGTTAGATGTACTGATCGGGGATTGGCCCAGGGTGATCCTCTCTCTCCATTGTTGTTCAATATTGTAACATATAAAATTTGTACAGGATACGATAAAGTAAGAGCACTGCAATATGCTGATGATTTTGTTTTCTATACGCAAAATCCATCTTTAAAACATAATCAAGAATACATTCAAACAGTTCTTGATTCTGTAGTTATTAGATTAGGTAAATTAGGGTTAGAAGTATCACCGTCCAAAACGCAGTGTTGCAGTTTTAGAAGAGGAACTAAGATGGATGATGTTGATCTCAAAATTAACAATAATAGGATACCAGCTGTATCACATGTCAAATATCTAGGAATCTGGCTAGATAAGTCGTTACTGTGGAGAAAACATATAAATGAGATTCATGAAAGTACAATGAAGAAGTTAAATCTCTTAAAGGTTCTCGCTGGTGCATCTTGGGGCCTGCATCCTAAACATCTTCGCCAGTTGTACATATCTCTGATTAGAAGTAGGATAGATTATGGATGCTTCATTTATGACACAGCGGCAAAAACACATCTAGTAAAGCTGGATAGAATTCAAAATATAGCGATGAGGGTCATAGGGGGCTTTATCAGGACAACTCCTGTTCATGTTATGGAGTGTGAAGTTTGCCTGCAGCCTCTTATGCTTCGACGACAATATCTAGGAACAAAGTATTGTCTAAAGGCTCAATCTTTTTCTAAAAATATAACCATAGATTTATTTAAAGAACTGCATACTAAATGTGAATCGAAATATTTGAAGAAAAAACCTTTACTAATCTCTATTTTTGACGAAACAAAAGTAGAAATATTAAAGTCAAATAATATTTTAAATATATTTTCATTAAATACTTGGGTATCTGATATTAGAATAGATTTTATTTTGACCAATGTGGAAGGTATTGATCAGGGAAAAAGTCACTACGATGATAGTGAACTTAAGTATCACACATTGTGTATGCTTAATTCTAAGTATAAGGACTGGCATAAATTATTTACTGATGGATCTAAGTCGGACAAAGGTATCGGTGCGGCCTTTTATGATCCCATTCGCAATGTGAAGGAGTTGTTCCTAATTAAGTCAGATGTTAATTCTATCTTTGCAATTTCTGAAGCACTATCTTATGCTACCAGTCTGAATTTGGATAAACTGGTAATACTGACTGATAGTCGAAGCGCCCTGCAGCATATTGCTAGCTGCGTCTCTGGCGCGAGAGCAGAGTCAGTGGCATATGCAATACTTAAAAAGGTATTATACATGTTCAACAGTGGTGTCCAACTTAAATTACAATGGGTACCTTCGCATATTGGTGTTCAGGGTAACGAAGAGGTTGACCGATTAGCAAAAGAGGCAACTTCATCAGGTGCAGAAACTTTTATTATACCGGAACACTCAGATGTATTCAATAAATATAAATTCAAAATTTTTGAGAAATGGAAAAAGCATTATGTTAATATTTCAGACACAAAAGGAATTTGGTATAGAATTGTACAAAGCTACCCACCTCGTGTACCTTGGTTTGTAAATAGTAAGATTAAGAGATGTTTAATTGTAACAGCACATAGGCTGCGCTCCGGGCACATGCCTCTTGCTAAATTCAAAAATCTCATCAAAATATCAGAGTCTCCTAACTGTGATCTTTGTGGAGTTATAGAAGATGTACATCATCTTCTCACGGAGTGTGTACGGAGCCAGTCTTTAAGATCACACTTGGAAACACACTTTGAATTAAATCTGTTAAATATTGGCATTTTTCAAAGTATCTTGGCCGCCCCACTTTGCACGGCTGCCAAGATTTTGTATAAAATGGTTTATGATATTTTATAAGATAAGCATGTAATTGAATGTACTAACAGGGCTGACGTAGTCAGTGTTTGGCTAAAAGCCCTTCTAAAATATAAGAAATAAATAAATAAATAAATAAACAGCCTGATAAAAAGGTAATTACCATCAAATAAGAAGGTGCAATTGACTCTAATCCACTTCAATTTCACTGATCACTGCTCCCAAGATTCCCTCTGATAAGCCAGGACTCCAGGACAGAACGGTTTTTCCCTTCCTGCTCCGCAAGCAAGCAGTCTTTTAGCTTCTACATATTAGGACACATAAATGGGTATTCGTGTTGTTATGTAATTATTTTTATAAAGTGTGTAAAACTTTTTGGTCCCCGAATACAACAAAATAAAACTAAAATAATAAAAAATAAATGAGCGCTTTCATCACCATCAATGAGGTACATTATATCAACATCATTCATACGTTATCGTTTTTGGCACTTACTGCCCGAAATCGCCAAGATGGGTATCCAGGATGGGAAACGAAGTTCAGTACCTTATAAAATTGTTTTTGAGGAGGCGCCACTACCCGCCCCTGGTGGCTATTCAGAATAGGTACCCCTAAATAAAAAGGTAATTAATACTTACCAACGTTCCTTGCAATCAAAATGTACGGAATTCATTTTCTAGCAACGTAGATAGATTCCCAAAGATCAAAGCCAGCGCGTAACAGACGCAATTACAGTTGGCGCGAAACTTGAACCACTTTCGTGGTCTACCATTATAGCCATAATGAGGAAATTATGCCTCGCTCAGCTCACGACAGACACGTATCGCGTTTTCATCATCACTTCTAAAAAGGGCCTCAAATAAAACCTCCGCGTGCAAGGACAAAAATGAAATTAGACTTTGAACTCTATGTGCATGATGTGAAGTCTGATTATACGTTCTGAGATAGCTACCTACACGAGAGAACTCTCACGAATCGATTTTTAAATATCAATTACGATAATCGTTTCGATTCTATTGCAAAACGGCAGCGTTTGTTCCATTGTTCGGAAATTAGGGGGATTGTGTTCTAAATTTGAACCCAACGGTGATTTTCTTTTAAGTTTTCAGTTGCGTAACATGTGTACGTATTTGAAAGCCAGGGACATGAAATTACCAAAGAGTTTTTAGATTAAGTACTAGATCTAGTTCTAACTGCCTGGTTTTGACAAAAATACGGTTAAAGCATCGAGAAAAAAACCTTTTCCCTGATCGAAGGGCTGCTGAAACTTACAAAGAAACGGAGATTTTCTTGACTTGATCATTGATCAAAATGGAAACATACCTTATTAATTATCAAACTGTTTGCGGATCTAGCATAAGATAAACAAACATGCCTGCTTATAAAATATGTGCCGAATTTAATTTTGTTCATCGCTTTTGTTACTGTTTGTACACTATTGTACACTGTAGTTTTTAATTTTAGATTTATGCAGAAGTAGTTGGCAAACCGTTTTTATCAAAGTTTTTCAGCGTTACCACTAAAATGTCAATGCCAAACACAAATCCCGTTTTTAGTGAAGGAGGCCAACTGTCATTCGTCAAGTAACTACGTTTAAAACCAGTACGACTTTGACCTCACACATGTAACGAACCGGCTTCAATCGGTGCCAATGCCGAAGGTACGAAAACTATTCTTTTTCTTGTTGTCATGGCACGTAAACAAATAAACTGGCTTCTAAATGTTTGAATGACCTTTATTCAAATTCGTTCTTTTATGCAGCCTCGTTTTAATCGTTGGATTCAATTTAAAGTCTGGTTTTAAAAATGGAACCTGCTACAAGTCTAAAGAGGTCCACCGCCGTCACAGGGGGTATCAAATCAAAATGCGTTACAGAGTGGATTTATAAGACGCAACAGTAAGGGCCTTATAAGGCCGTTATAGTTACAAGAAAACGTTCCGAAGAGACCATCCATAATTTTTTGCTATATACTGAACTCACATATTTTGGAAAGAAGACAGCAAGACAATGGTATATTGACCATCCAGCTCTAGCATCATATTACAAGACAGAACAATTTCAATCTGATAAATAAAATACAGCATGTATATGACGGACGCCGCTTTTTACAAAACTTGATGAATATTGAAATTTATTGAAATTGATTATAAATTAGTTATCTCCCGGTGTGGTCTAAATAATCTATACTTAAATAAAGTAGGTAACCTGAGTACTTACTTCAATACATTGTATTCAAGATACCCTTAATTGCCATTTGCTTTTAAGGTGGAACTTTTTAAAGTTGGGAATAATAAAAAGACTGAAAGACTTCAAAAGTCTTTTTGTAACCTTAAGTATTAAAAGTAGTTACCTATCTCAAAAACTAATTAAGTAGGTACCTAGTAAATCATCGATAGGTAGGTAAGGTAAGTCTTACAAATTTATTCAATGACTTAAATAAACAAATAAATTTAAAAAAGAAATCTTTGTACAAGATTCGGCCAATTTATTTATTGGCTAGTTGTTTTTGTCCTTTTGATAGTGCCTGATAAGTACTCAATTGCTTGCTTTAAAAAAACTTGATAAAAAGAAAATGGTTTTCCCGCGCGTCTATTCCGGTTTGTGATCAACGTATCTTTAAAAGCTATGAGAAAGTCTTGTTCTTATACGGGGGCTCGGTTGACTTCCTGGCCATCTTTATTGCGGATGTGCATTAGAGTCATTTGAATGACTTCGAACCAAATGCTTATTTAAAATTAGAATGTGAGGTAGCTTCCTGCATGAATAAAAATCTTATGTTTACAATTATTTCTATTGTGGTCAAACTGAAAAACTAGATATATTTTAAAAGCTCACCGGCCACCTCAGCCACCTTTGAGTTTTCGTGTAAAGGGCTTCACACACAACAGCTATAATGTAAAGATGTACATACATATAAAACACGATACATCTCATTACATTTTTCCATATAAATCGACAAGAGACAGACCATTTTGTGAAAAGGATAGTCATAAGATTTGACGTTCATAGGAGCGGGACAGAGCATACGTTTTTAGAACAGCGTAGGCGCAAAAATGATGTTTTTGTATATTTACAAGAAAACTACTAAATAATTAGTAATGACCTAAAAATGAAAATAAAAATATTTTCTATAGAACGCGAGGTTCCTGTGATCTAGGCCAAATTAGGTGCAAAATAGTGCACTTTCATGATTTTTTTATCGTATTTTTTTAAGAATCGTTTTTTCACAACCAAGGACCGAAGAAAAATAATTTGAATTTTTGATTACTGAGATCTAGCCCTAGTTTTTGAACAAATGCACTTTCGTTTGAGCCTTAAATTAACGTAACACAGCGGTACTTTGCGCCCGCCAGGATATCTTTGCGCCAAAAAGGACAAATGATGGTTTAGTCATAAAAACAAAACTTGTTGGTTGAACAGAATGATTGATATCCAAACATAAAACAAAATGTCAGAACACTTATATATCATAAATAAAATAAGGTAATTTAATATTTGAGTGCATAATATTTGCAGGTAGGTACTTTGGGGCAGAAATCATGTACCTATTTAATAATAAAATTATGTTTAAACCTTTGTACATTGGTCCCAAAACAAAAACCATTGTTTATTCAACCGTTGAGTTTAACTTGAGTAAGTATATCTAAAACTACAAGTTAGTAGGTATTGACGCAATTCCAGTGGTTTCTAATTACCAAGTGTCAGGGTTATGCCTTTTTTCCACCACTCTGATACGCGGAACCAATACATAAGTGGTTTTGTGGTTTTGATCAAAAAACTATTTCAACTTCACTTTATTGCCTGTCAAATGAGGAGTGGCTAATTCGATAGACAATTTTTGTTAAGCAAGAACCATATTAAATTATGATTCTGAAACGCCACACGCAACACGCCCAGTGTTCTGCCGTAAGCCGTCAAGAAAATGAGCACCTATGCATGCACAGAATGTGCACCTGTGCACATTCTTGTGCACTTTAATAATCTCCTGCGCAACTAGTTTAGTCTTCAATGACTCTTTGCCTGGTCGAAATCCGGCAACGGCTAGCAGGGCATCATCATGATTATACCTGTGTGTTGTAATTATGTGCTGGCACAAAGTGTCTCTAACCAATCAAAATGAATGAAACAAAATTTTAATATAAAGTACGCTTTTGTCTGAGGCGCTTCTGAAGTGATACAACCATTACACACCTCAGCACATAAGTGTGGTAATAGCTTTAGTCCATAACAGACTCTATATTGGTCCGGAATTTACCTAACTATGGTTTATCCATTTTGAATGAAGCATGTTAGTAAACAAAGTACGACTCAAATATCAAAATCTCACTTGCTTGGCCTCGAGTTTCAGATATAATTGTAAGCAATTTTTATTGAAGGGAGGATCTAAATTCGACAAGTAATGTAAATTATGTATAAAAGGACGCGCCAACAAAGTGAATTTTAGGTTAAGTATGGGCGGTTTGTTTACGTTTATGCTCCATTCAAAATGGATACGATATAGATGTCGCTAGACATTTAGTTTGAAATGCTCGTATTCAAGAAATCGTTTAATTCAGGTCAGTAGGCATAGGCACTATAAGTGCCGTGCCATTCCTGCAGTGAATTTCTCTAAATGTAATGTCTCTAAATAATTTTATATTACTGTGAGTAAAACCCGTAGCATAGTCATATAAAATTATTTACCTTTATGATTATAGAAGTTATTATGAATTTCATAGCTTAGAGCTGGTTACCTAGTTAATTGTACGTAAATAACAACTAATAGGTACAATGAAATCCATCGTCAGATAACTCCTCTGGTAAGTTTAAAGTCAATTATTATTAATATATATTACCCAGGATGTACCTAAAACTAACTTTGGATGCCATAGAATTTTTAAACAGAAATACCCATGTTAAAACTAAAATCTTTCGCTCAAATAAAGAGAACGTGCTCTTTTACGAAAGCTACTTGACAAAAACATTTGAGTCAGAGTCAGAGTCAAATCGGTTATAACTTTAGACTTACAAAATAAGCACTTAGACAAGTTAAATTTTTACTATAAAAACAGCTTGATAAATAGTAATTACTATCAAACAAGAAATAAGGTGCAATTGACTCTAATTCACTTCAATTCTTTGTCCACTAGCGGAAGAAGTGAAAAAGAAACCACTAGCAAGTTTATCGCTTATCAACTAATACAATCTTAGCATAACTAAGTCTAACTGTTCTTAAATTAAACAAAATTATATAAACTTATTATAAAACCAAAAAAAAGTGTACGTACCTAATAACGATATTTGGGGCCTGTCAGAGGAGTCACTTAAATACCATGAAATGTTCAAACTACAAACAAAATAGTTGAGCTATCTCTGGGCTGTAGTAAACAATACAGAGATAGTTCAACTGATCCAAAATCAATTCCAACACAAATCCCCTATGACGCAGGCTGCATTGCTATATGCAGATGCACTGCCAATTCTTGGGTCACGCGTCGCTTAAATCGGAAAATAAGTTAGTATTTAATTCTGGCCATCAAGGAGGAATAAAATAAAATATTTCACATTGATATTTACAGAAGAAGTCTTTAATAACTTTGTCAATAAATCAGACAAACGTAAAATTTCTCCAATTAGGCGTGTCGCTTGACCGAGACCTAGTGTTATGCAATATTACGCATGTTATACGTGTTATATTGGCGAAAGTCAGCCGGTCAGGTGTGTTACCGCCTTTAGCCGGTGGACAATTTCGAATTTCTCCGAGACCGGTTCGAGATTATCTCGATTACGATCGATTTACACAATGGAATTATAGGTTCCATGTTAGATGTCGAGTATTGCACCCATACCTCTGATACCTATAGGTACCCAACCCACTTTAGTTTTAGAAGACAATACAATAAAATTGAACGGAGTATTTTAATTTAAAAATATAAAATAAATAACTAAATTAAAATTAGAATGGCTGTGAGGAACGAAAATTTGAATATTTTGTGTTTCTCAAAGAACCTATGGTTTGCATAGGTGTAAAGCAAAAAATGATATTTCGCTCACACAATCGAATCAAATGGAATCGTCTATATATCTACTGTTACTTACTCGTACCTACAATAGAACCATTTATTATTGCTTCCAAGAACATCGCGGAATGTAGTACATTTAATGTGAAGGCTAGCATTGAGATAGAATTTTGAAACATTATTTGTTGCAATAAGACCCTTAATGAAATAATAACACAAGGTTTTCAATACTAAAGTCAAAGTCAAAGTCAAATCGTTTATTTCTTTAGACTTACAAAATAAGTACTTAGACAAGTCAAATTTTTACTATATACACAGCTTGATAAATAGTTATTACTATCAACAAGAAATAAGGCGACTTTAATTCACTTCAATACTATACTGCGGTTGCTGGGCCTAAAGCGTCTGCAAGCTTAAAGATGTACTTCATTTCTTTTATTCCACCATTTATATACACTTGATATCATTATATACTAATTTTAAACATAATTAATTATTATTTTTATATTTTTGTAAGAATAAGGGATTTTACGCATTTTACTACATTTTATTTTATTACAGTAAGGTACTAAATTCTTGATGCCTCGGTCTTTGATTATTTATATGTCATGCATATTATCAATTTAGTATTCGGGTTCGCTAGTATTATCATTATATTCACTGGCATGGGTACAAGTATAGATAAAGAACCCCCTCACCTCACCTCACCTCAACAGCCTATTTATTGGTCCACTGCTGGGCGTAGGCCTCCTCCTGATAAGCGCCTTATTAATTGGTAATGCCCATAATCCCCACGCTGGGCATGCGGATTTGGGGTCGCAGTTTGGTGGTAGAATTGTTCTGCAGGAGGCGCTGCTGCGCCCCCGGTAGATATCCTTCAGTCGCCTCTTACGACACCCGCGCGAAGAGTTGGGGGAGCTATGGAATTGATTCACAAAACAACAAGACCACGCTAGATAATGGAGTTAGGCTCATAACTGGGTGGCAATTATCCAAAGTTCAATAAACAATAACGGTTTTCAGCGAAAAATATCAATATTAATAACCAAGCCCCACAATAACAAACTATAAAACTTGAAGCGGTCATCTACCTTATTGGTCAACCCAATTGCCCAACCCTCTTCAATCGTCATGCTAAAACAAAACCGAACAAGTCTTATCTTGGCCAGGGTCGGTGACCTTTGCTGACCACGCCAACAATTACAAAGAACGGTACAGTATTGTTGTGTGAAACCCCAGCTGGGTAGAAGGAACTTTATGCCGCTTTTAAATTCAGTATAAAAAGTGTTACTGTTGCTTTTCTGTTACCTATCTGTATAAGATGAAACTGAATTAGAAATGCGCTATGAAAACAAAATATTAAACTAAGTAGGTATGTAAATCGTTTAGATGAATCAATTTATTGCAGTATTTTAGAATATTTAATAAAGCTATATGATAAACAAGTTCGGAGCCACGGGAGTTAAAGAGTCGTGAAAACAATAACTGTATATGTATTTAGTTTTTTTTTACTTTTACTTTTGATTCAAATAGACCCTCTTACTCTCGTTGTTTCTGACTTGGCCATCACCGCCCTTCTCAAAAAACCATCCTGTATGAATCCAAATTTAAAATTAATTATAATAATATCCCAACGGCAATGGGACGGGCCTCTCTGTGAGTTGACACGAAATCGTTTATAACTTGCTGCTCTAGCTCTGCAGATCGTACCCGACTCCTTGCCGTTTGTAAATGGGAGTATATATTGGATCCCGTAACTTTCCCTATGTGTCTTTTCTTCATTCTTCATATTCCTGTCTTCGGTTGGTTGCAAGGTGTTGCGCGCCTCATCAATGCCAGTGCGGTACTGCTATCGGACAGCTTGGTCTTCACTGATTATCGTCTACTAGGGCCGCCCCGGTCGCATAAATGGAAATGCTTGTTCAGTACGTCCCCTTGGTTTCAGTACTTCACCATAAGCCGCGGAAGGTAATAGATGACAGTACGTCATCGCCCCTCCCGGTGACGTACTAAACAAAAAAAAAACGTAAAGTCGTGAAAACAATAACTGTATAAGCATTTAGTTTTTTTTTTTAAACTTTTACTTTTGATTTGAATAGACCCTCTAACTCTCGTGGTTTCCGACTTGGCCATTACCGCCCTTCTCAAAAAACTATCCTGTATGAATCCAGATTTAAAATTAATTATAATAATATCCCAACGGGCCTCTCTGTGAGTTGACACGAAATCGTTCATAACTTGCTGCTCTAGCTCTGCAGATCGTACCCGACTCCTTGCCGTTTGTAAATGGGAGTATATATTGGATCCCGTAACTTTCCGTATGAGTCTTTTCTTCATTCTTCATATTCCTGTCTCCGGTTGGTTGCAAGGTGTTGCGCGCCTCATCAATGCCAGTGCGGTACTGCTGTCGGACAGCTTGGTCTTCACGGATTATCGTCCACTAGGGCCGCCCCGGTCGCATAAATGGAAATGCTTGTTCAGTACGTCCCCGTGGTTTCTGTACTTCACAATAAGACGCGGAAGGTAATAGATGACAGTACGTCATCGCCCCTCCCGGTGACGTACTAACATCTATTACCTTCCTATATCCCTCTACATTAATTTACTCCTAGCAAAGCGTGTTCGTGGCCACTCTGTGATTGAAAGGGGTGTGTATATTTATAACTGGACCCAGAGCCCGTTCCTCGCGTAGGGAGGGGGGGCATAGGCCCAAAAAAGGTCAGTGAGTTTGTCTTGGTGGTAAAGTACTGAAGCCGGCGGCGGAGACGTACTGAAGTAGCTTTTCAATATACGCGCCCCCGTCGGATATCTCTCGCTAAGCCAGCCTTAACGACATTATCCAGCGGGCCTTTGTCATCGCTTACATACCAGCTATTCTCGAACCCAATGGTCTGTCGCGTGACGATGGTAAGAGGCCCGACAGTATTACACTTGTACCATTGTAGTTGGGGGGGGGGGCATTGTGTGTCGCGCTACACGCGTTGATACACTTGCGCCTTCTCATCTTCCGAGGATATCCGTGAGGGCGGGTTGGCCGAGGATCTCAAGACACATTTGTTCCCCTTGGAGTCGAGACCTTAGGTCCGTGGGGTACCGAGGGTCTACAAGCTTTCAAAAAATATCTGAGAGTCTGGTCGAAGCGACGCGTGACCCGAGATCTGGCGCAGCGCATCAGCATTGCCATACAGCCGGGCAATGTAGCAAGCGTCTTGGGTACGCTTCCGACTGGTATTGATTTATGAATGAGTTGAGCTACCTGTAGATTATTTGCAGTCTACAGTTAGCTCAATCGTATCAATTGTAAATACTAGTTTAAATTATTTGATTTTTATTTATTTTTAAATAAAAACATAAAAAAATATACCTATGTAAAAATATTTGAATATTTATAATAGGTATGAAGGGTTTAAAAATGGTTTTCCTTTTTATCAAGTTGCGCACAGGTTTGATCCTAACCTAAATACCGTATTAGATTTTAAAAAGTATCTGCGATCACGTATAGATAGATTTTGGATACCATAATAATGAATAAAACCTTAACACAATACACATCCGGTACACAAGGTCAATAAGTCCAAACAATTGATATTATCATACTTCCGAAGTGAAAACATTGGTATGGTGTTAGACCGAATCATTTAGAGGTCGAGTTTGTTATGGAAATAGCAGTTTTTATACTCAGACAAAGGAATATAAAGACATCTTACGGTGAACTAAAAAATGAAGCCACTTTTTTATAGTTGAGTGCGTGAAAGTGTTTCCATCTGAAAGAAAAACTCCCTATAATTTGGGAAGTAGTATTATTGGTTAGGTTAAAGGTAGATGGCGATCAGGAGAAGTCGGGTATGTTTATAAACAAATGGTATAATAAATGATGTGTGGATTTGTTTATTTTTAGGAATGAAATGAGAGACGAAATTATAATAATAAAAAAATATTCGTGATTAGCACTCTCGATGAAATTTTTGTTTAAAACGATACTCATTGGGTAAAAAAATTCAGCCATCAAAAAAATATCTGTAAAGTCACTCCGTTTGGGAGATCTCAACGGGGGCTAAAAATGGGGGTAGGGTGGGGTGTATTGTTTTTAGATTCAAGAAGATACCCTTTATACGATCCTGCAATCAGAACCCCTCGATATCTCCTCTATTTGGTAGTACTCAAAACAGGGGGAGGAGTTTGGGGGGCATGGGGGGTAAAAAAAAATGTCTTAGAAAAGTGACTTGTATTCGTCTACACGGCTGTTATTTTTTTTTAATTCAAGTCACTCCGTTTGGGAGATATACAACGGGGGCTAAAAAAGGGGCGAGAGGGGGGGTAATTAATTTTTTCCTTTGATTCAAGAAGATACCCTCTATACGACCCTGCAATCAAATTTCTTCTATCACGTCGCTATCTGGTAGCACTTACAAAGGGGGAGGGGGTCTGGGACAAGGGGGGGTTAAAAAAATCAGTTTAAATCACTTGTCCCCCTCTATACAAACGCCATAAACGTTTTGATCCAAGTTGGTCCGTGTGCAAGAAGGTTAGAGCGGGGGGGCTCCGGGAGGGGGAGCAAATCTCAAAAACCGAGGGGGACCGAGGAATTTTCCCTCGGTCCAACATGAGAAATACATTATCGCAAAAAAACAATACCTCACCCTACACCATCCGGGAGAACAATAATTATGTCAGTGAGTCAGTGAGTCCGTGGTAATCTAGCTATATCGTTGTCGGTCCAATTATCGAAATCCTCGATTAGTCAAAATTGCTATTGCTACCAATTATGTGAACCCTTGAAGCGAAAAATAACAAATAGCTTGGGGAAATCTGAAATCATACGCTGGTAACATTCGTGCTCTATGTCACTGTCATTGTCATTGTCTTTGATATCAACATAGTGTTGAGGTTTTGTGTTCCAAGTAAAACAAAAACAAGTGTTTATTAGAAAGTTTTACGGTGTTATTTCAGTGAAACGTTATTCCTTCCGACTTCTTGACCTTTCTGCTGCTATTTTGACAGTTCTTCACTGCACAGGAAACCATAGTTATCTATTTACACGTCGAAGTGTCCTGGCTCGTGCCTCGACGGGTACTGACGAGCACTGCGCACGGTTTGGTTGATATTTGTGTGCGTGAGCGCGTGTGTTTACAAGGTGAGCACGGTTTTCTACGGCTTCGTTTTTTATTTCACCGTAAGCTGTCTTTATATTCCTTTGTCTGAGTTTTTATAATAATAACTAGTTTAATTTAAACAAAAAAATTGTTTAAGGCACCGTATGTCGACGATTGCTCTCTAGATAGATATAATATAAGTTCAGATTCCTACCTAGATTCTAGCTAAGCTGAAAACATATTAGCAGAAACTTTTCTTAAAAAAGATATTTTTTCAAATGGTACATTTTAGAATGTAAAATCTAAATATTTTATAACTACTATGAATATAATTTTATTATAAAACTATCTTAGTTTGACGAATACGACATTACGGATGTAAGCGTAAGGGCGGTCCAAGCGTTATGGGATGAAACGTTGGTGTTCTTCTAACACAAATAAGGTTCTTAGGGACATAATGTAAAAGATAAGATGTTGATCTAGTTACTTGCCAACATAGTGTTTTGATAAAGATTTAAATTGAATTTAAATAATCTAATTATTTGAAAAGTTTGCTTTTAACTTAAGACTTAAACATTAAACTTTTCAAATAATTAGATTATTTAAATTCAATTTAAGGCGTCCCGCGCATTTTCTACCTTATTGACCTAATTAGCGTTATAGCTACCTACAACGCCTTAGCATCAGATGTTATTTAATATAAATCTACTGTTAATAAGCACAATACTTAAAAAAACCTACAAGTTGTTTTCAAAATATCTTACTCAATGTTAATTTTCTGCGCAAAAAAGAAAAGTTATGTATGTTCACAAATTTTTGCTAAATTATTATTATTGTAAACACAAAAAAACATCTTAATCGTTTAAATATCTTTTTGGTTTTGTGATCCCGGGGCTGTTCCAAATAATTAATTAACAAAACTTAGAAAAAACAGTGTACAATAAAATATACTCGTTTAAATGAGGTAAATATTATAGGAGTTTGAAGTTTGTTTTTTAATTTCTGTATGCAGTCTAACCTAAAGAGAAATACATAATTAGATTCTAAAACTCACCTTAAATTTTGACGAAACCCCTCAGAGCGCGCAAACAACCTGCAAAGAAGCGATCAAAGTTTAGAAAACTTAACGACAACTTTACTATATTGGAAACGTTACGGCATCATAAAAGTAAAGGTAACAAAACAGATAAATAACTATTCACAAAGTTGAGCGGATGTCAAATTAAATAACATATTACACTAAACGAAAGTGAAAATAACGAAAGTAAGAGGTGATCAGCCGCGATCGGACGAAACTCCTGGTGCGTTTGAGTAGTCTCTGTCACTTGGCAACTTTTTGTTGGAAAATAAGCTTTGTGTATATATTATTAAAGCATACAATCTTAGTACAAGTTATTATAAACCTAACTACATAATCAAACCTAATGATCATCTAGAGATTAGAGATCATCTCAGTTACTAACAAATTACTTTTTATACATTTATTTTGTACTAGCTGCGCCCCGCGGCTTCGCAGGCGTTGTTCCTATGGAAACGCTTAACGGTGATATTTACTCCACGGGAGCAGATTTATGGGATAAAAAATAGCCTATGTTTGATTCCAGGATTCGAATTACCTGTATGCAAATAAATATTTCAGCCAGATCCGTTTAGTAGTTTTGGCGTGGAGAGGTAACAAACATCCATCCATCCATCCATACATCCATACAAAATTTCGCATTTATAATATTAGTGTGATAGTGTGATACTGACCGGCGAATGGTTAGTAACACGTTTCAAACGCCTATTTGTAACGTGTTACACAGCTAGTGTTCGTGCAGTCAGTAAGAATAAAGAAGGAGCAACGAGCAACGAGATGTGCACTTTAGCACAAAGTGTAATGTAACATATCATTCTCGCTGCAAATGGTACATTACGCCCTGTAACATCGGCAGTACCCTTATAAAGATGTGAACTTTATAATACCGCGAGTGCATTTTACACGTTACTATTTTCGCCGCTCATTGGTCCATTTTGAGCAGCATCATGTGCGGAGAAAATTGTATACGTGTATTACGAATAAATTTGAGTACTAGCTGCTAAGAAAGTAACCTCTTTCCGATGTAAGGAGATTGATGTAGGTAAAGAATTTAAAAGAAAACTTTTAAGTCTTTTCTTCACTTTTTTAGTCTGTGGTGTGAATAAGATATTATAGAATAGTGAGTGCAGTTCACACGCAATTTTGTAACGAATCCATTGTTGTTCTTCCGGGTTCCGGTAGTAGACGAAAACGTTATTATTTCGAACATCCGTTTTGAACTGAATCAAATTCAAAGTCGTTAATTTCAAATGCATATCAAGAAAAATATTAAAATTGTTTAGTAAGTCTGCCTTTGTTTCTATATTGAAAACGAAATGGCATATATATCATAGTAGGTACTAAGAACGTTTGATTTCATTGTAATAAAACTTTAAGGATTATTTATGTTGCTTATATAGCATCGCAAGATTAGCTACGCCAACCCCAAGTAATAATGAGCAAGGAAAACGAAAAAGATTTATGAACATACAAATTAAAAACCATCAAAAAAACTCCAGGTAGGCTGATACTGCTGAATAACATCTGTTTATATCTGTTTCTACAACAACAGCCGTACTTTAAAAGATTACGAATAAAAAATATTTATTATAAATAATTACAAGGTAGCCTTAGGTATAATATGTACTGTTATTAATAGATATAGAATAGCCATATTAGTTAATCTTATAAAATCTTAGTAATATGAAAATAAGAAAGCACAAGTAATTTGTAAATTACTTGCAATTGTGTTCTATTGATTTTGTTTTCTTTTTAAAGGATACCACATCAAAACAGTGTTCCACAGTTCAATGACACGTGTACCTGTAGTCACAGAATAACAAAGTGTATTATTTGTTGTTGGATTTGAACTCTGCTCACGTAGGTAGTGGTCACAAAAAAGGCAAGAAACTATAACGGATTAGCTCACAGGAACAAGATTTTAGGTCGATGTTTGGAATAACAATAAGATTGGCAGCTGAGAACTTGGTTTGATCTCTTCTCAAATTGATCCAGAATTGAATTAGGTAATAAACCATCGAAATCTAAAAAACTTTACAGGAACAAAGTCATTTCGTCCGCTGTCGGCTGTCAATAGGTCGATCCTCTTGGTTTGACCGTATTTAGCGTTGTCATCCAACCGATAATTCAATTCAACTCAACATCTCTAATCTATATATCTAGTTTTGGTATTTGGATAACGGAACATTCCTTTGTTTTTAACATTAACTCTCTCCACAGATGAGAGTTAAAAACAAAGTTATAATTTTGATTTAAATAGTACCTAATGAATAATGAATTCTGGACTTGACATTTATTACAATTATCTGTACCCAAAGAAAGCTGACCTATGTATTGCAAGTTGATATGTATGTTGTAGTTCTTTTTTGAAACTACATATTTTTATACATAAAAAAACAACCCTGATCCATTAAGTAATAATAAAATTTTATAAATTCTTGTAGGTTTGTACATGTTCTATAATGTTGTCAACTTTTGTGTATTGTTTTATTTGTGTATATTAAATATTTATAAGAATAAAAAACCTACCTGAACCAAAACTAACCCCAAAAAATCTTCTCTGCGCATCCTATATTATTTTTCAAACGACAGCCTGTCTAGTCTAGACACGCTAATCAATAAACGGTTACATAACGATACCGGATAATTGTTATTGTTAACGGTTATTAATAATGTTATGTAAGTGATTGGTACCCGGTTTGTCGGCACCTGTTCAGCTTGTGTTATGCAATTTAGTCATCTTGCCCGAGATAATTTTAATTCTAACTTTTTTTACGGGTAAAGTTAACTCTTTGGATTTTGTGGATATTTATAACAGTCTCCGATTTTGAGCTATGGACATACCTCTAAATGCAGAGAAGTGAAATCATTTAACAAATCCTAGTTGTTAGTAGCATATCTGTGTGACGAATCTACACCTACCGCCTTGTACTGGCCCACTGCTGGACACAGGTTTTCTTCTAATAAGTGCCTTATTTTTCACTTTATCATATCATTGGAAATGTCCATAATCCTCACGCTGGGCATGCGGTGTAAATTCTAAGCCGGCACCGCACGGTATCGTATCTGTGCAAATGCAAATTGGAAACACAGTAATTTTAGACTTTTCCACATTGCCCTTTAAACATAAAAGATTTAACCATAACTTCACACCATAAAATGTTATCATAATGCGACTATAGCTTACCATAAAACATCATAACTCTGCCATCATAATGCGTAATGCGCAAGAGTTGAAAAATGATGTTATTTGATAGTTACAGTTATGAAAGAACGGTGCATGAATGAGTTTTAATAGCTATGGCTTATCTTCTGATGTAACTTTTTGAATTAGTTTAAGCTCATGATGTATAATGACTGAGCAGATTATTTAATCATCGGTATCATCAGCATAAATATTAGGCAATGCGGAGTATTGCAGTAAGAAAATTACAGCAAATCTCCCTTGAGCATGATCCAGTTTAAGTTGAACTAAGCCTATCAAACAACGGATATGATGATATTAGACCTAAGTTGTATATATTTTGGTACAACGGATGAAAGGCAAATTGATATCAATTTTTACGTCTATAGAGGCATCAGAAGGACTTGTATAGGCTCAGAAGAGGGACCTTGTCAAATTATAATGAAGCCGTTTCTGCCCGCGGCTTCGCATGCGTTGTGGCTATCTTTTTCACAAAATGGCGCGCAATGCGCCCTCTAAAGGTTAATAATATCCCAAGGGGGATTTATGAGATAAAAGTAGGCCTACATACCTACTACATACCTAAATACAAAATTTCAGCCTGGTCCGTTCAATATTTTTGGCGTGAAAGAAAACTTGTACAAACTATCTCATATATACTATTCGCTAGCTCCTGCGGACTTTGCTCGCTTTTTTCCGGGATAAAAAGTAGCCTTTGTCCGGTATCGGGATACCTTCTACCTCCCTACCTAATTTCGATTCGTTTAGTTGTTTAGGTGAGAAATTGTAACAGACTAACAGACTACTTTCGCTTTTATAAAATTAGTAAGAGTTAGAAATTACAAAGTCCTTTGTAAGACTATGTTAGCGTTCCGTTTAACATAATTCCACAGAAAAAGGTGAATCTAAAAGGTTTTTTAAACAAAGGTGGAACTCATTAGTATTGCTCCCAGGAACCTTCACACAATAAACAGGTGTACTCGTACTATTCTTCTAAAAAGATAGGACGTATGAAGAATACAATTGGATTTGGTAGGTGCCTATTTTCATGGAATTGAGGCTTTATGTGTATTTTTTATTTATTTATTTAAAACTTTCTTGCAAGTACAATGGGTGGGCTTAATGCAGAGGTATTTTACCTACCAACCAGAAACATGTTTTTGCAGGGGGTCGGCGTACTAATTTAAGTTTTTTTCTGGTAGAGTCACCGGAACTCTATTTGTATTTTACTATATTTGTGGTGAGTTTTGAGACAATCGATTTGGGAGCCTAAGTTAACAAAAGCTATTTCTAAGTCCCAACGGAACAAGACACTTGTCTGGTTACATTTCTACAATAAAACTGAACATTAATTTTATAAAACCCTTCCATATTTTGAAAAGTATTTAAAAACTACTTGGTAACAACTCACTCTTCACTCTTCGTAACCCGCAGAATCCATAGTTAATCATGGCGAGCACTCGATCACGATGGCATTCGTTCTCACGCTTTGATCAACAGAACTGAATCATTTCACCTGAGCACCATCGATCATTATGTATTTACAGCTACTGAGTGGGCTCTCATGCTTAGGCAAATAGACAATGAGATTATTTATATATATATATTTAAGGCAATGCAGTTGGCATTGCCTTGAATATTAGATTATCAAGTAGGCATGCATCAATCGGTGCCTTAAATCTTTGACTTCTATTAGGAAATCTTCCCAAAGAATATTTTTTACATGATGTCTGAAAAGTTTGATATAGTTGCAGATTCTTTTGGCTATTTTTATGAATTTGCTATTTGTTATAGCTGATTATGTAGGCCACGGAATAATCTACAGTAAAACAACAGCCCGCATAAAACATACTGGTAAAACAGTAACTTACCAAGTAACATGATCTAATCTTTGGTAAAACCTCCATTTCGGTTAAATCGTTTAAACCATCACTTCATGGCTTTTATTAGCTGCCATTTTCTTTGTAAGAATACCCTAATCCCATGACAATATCGCTATTTATTTTATCATATCGCAAAAACCAATTCTGATACTTTTTTATTTGAATATCAATAGCAAAAACCAAAGCACTTTTAAAGATGCAAAACCACCTCCATTATTTCACAGCTTTGTGTAATTCACACTGTTACATAAGTGCTCTCACTATTGTGCTATGAGAACATGGGGGTACGAGCTTTCTATAAAACTATGTAAAAAGAGGCATGCTATGAATTACTTAGATAAATTATCTATTATTATTTACATTGAAAGCTCTATGCTTTCAATGTAAATAATCCTAGATAAAAACCACATTAAAACACGACAAGATGCTTAAGATGATTTTATAAGATAAAAAAATGTCTTATTTTTTGCTGAAACTCAAGAGTTTTTTACTTCCACTTTATATTTACTTAGGCGTCAGGTGTATTCAAATGGCTAGAAATGGAACATTGGCAGTTTACAAAATATCGTTAACATCTCACTCATGTAACACATAAACATACCTTCGGCTCTGATTAGCTTTTGGTCGTTTTCCATAAATTTACCAAGGTATGTAAATCTCATAAGTGTAATCTCATAATTAAGAGGAAAAAACACCTGAATCAACAACCGAATATGAGTTTGTTGCTTTGGAACTTGGAACAACACAAAATGTTACAATAAAGTTGGGAGTGAACCGGTCCATAATCTTTACAAACCGCTTATTTGCATATCAATCGGGTAGTGTGATTCGACTCAAGATGTGAGCAGGTTCAAGATGTATTGATACTTACAGGCTGAAGTTTTAAACTCGTTGATATTTCACCTTAAATATTAAGTTGTGGTAGAAATTAACCTGCTGCTGTACCTATGTCAAAAAGCCTGATGACTCAGCACAATATATTACTCAAGTTGCGAAAAAATCCATTGGGTGAAAATCGGTATTTTTGCAACTTGTACAATTATTGCGCGAGCCAGGGGCTTTTTAGACTAGTAGGTACATGCAGCAGGCACACAGGTATTTTACTCTAATTGCCATTGTTTTGTGTGATTGTAAAAGGTAATATAAAAGGTAAGTATATTTTTTGTGTATCACTGATGTGATGACGCAAATATAAGAAATAAGTATTTAACCGGGTTCTCAAGTCAACAAACCAAAAACAAATAAAAATCTTACGTCTGTACCTATTAAGTACTTCTGCCCTACCACACCCCTTTTATCATAATCTTTTTTGTTGCTGCATTTTAAGAGCATCATTGCATACGTTTTCACGTAAGAAACGAATGTAAATCATTATCTACCATTAATTACAAAATTACTAGTTGTAAATTATTATGGGCGCAGTTGGTAGGTAATTAAGTCGCGGATAAAGCTAATTATTGCATTGTTTTGTTTTTATCTAGACAATAGGTATTTTATTTAATGCTTGAAGGTGGAATTTGTAAAAAGTTTTAAATTGAATGACTTCCCCATAGGGTCAAGAACTTATTATCATTATATATATTCTTTAGGTTATAGTTATAAAAGTTATAGTCAGCGTTTAAGAATAAATCATAATTATTCCTAACATTTTAGTTCAGGTAGAGAATAACATATTTAATACCAAAGAAATAAATACAATAACGGAATAAAACACTATAAATACTTATACTACGGTATAAATACTTATATTCCTTGGTATAGGTATTTATACTTTTTCTCAAAATCTAAGGAGTCACCAGAAGGCCGAGTGAAAAAATACCTGTTTCTTAAAGCAATTGTTAATAACAATTACAGAACAATTTTCAGTTCATTTATAAATAATAAACGTAAATAGAATAATAATATAAATGTATAAAGATTAAAAAAATACTAATATCCTAACCTTCTATCTAGGTTAATCTTAATTATAATATTATTGAAAACATAAAATCAATTTAGAAATTTATTGTTTCATTTATAATCACGTTTTGTTTTTGAATATCTCATGCCCTCGCGTGTTGGTATGCTTTATAGCCAACAAATTGTTTCTTGAACAGAAATTCTTCTCTCTATTCTATTATCTTTCAAGAAACTTGGTATATTTCTGTTGTGGTGATGATTGACACGTCTTCTATCTATTATCAGGAATTTTAGGACGTGGCGAGATTTTTCTGAATCGTCGTTTCACAAAAATGCTGGGATTGAATGCACAATATAACAAATTATATAATCAAATAAATAAGTTTACCAACATAAAATTTAGAACAGTTATTTTACAAGTTTTCTTAGATTAAATGTCAAAGATAACCGACGAAGCTGCTTAATTCAACAACACAGTCCTGAATCAAACAACTTTAATCAAGCTATCCTAAAATGTACTGTTTTTAAACAAACAACAACAGAAAAATCAACATTTTCTGAAAAATGTATAACTATCCGGAACGCGGTGAGTTGTCTGGTATAGATTGCTTTCAACCAATAATATCACCAATTGTAAAATAAAAATAACAAAATTTGTGAATTTTTTGTTTGTAAATTATTTGCAGAAGTGAATAATAATAAAGAATTTTATATCAATCTATCTTTAGTTTTGCTAGGGTTTAGTAGTTTTATCTATTTTTGTAGGTAAAATGTGTTTTGATGAATGCTTTTCCCCACAGTGAGGATGATGCTGGCAACCAGTAACATGTAATTTTATTTTTGTAAAAGTAGTCTTGCAAGTAAAAGTGCCTTTGTAAATGCAAAATCGACTTTTAACTTGTGTTATGCAAGTCGTCATTAACTGCTATAGCTTATATGAGTTAAAAGTATTTACCATAAACTCGAGAGTTTTGATCTCGTATGTGCCTGCGATTCTAAAGAACAAAATTATAAGAAACTTCTGTGATGCATCAATCAAAAATAACAATTTTATGGACATACATTTAGAGTTTTAATGTAATTGTCATAAAATTGTTTTATTTATTTATCACAATTTTTTGAAATTCTCAAGTGTTCTTTTGCATAAAATATAATCTAGGAAAGTTTATCCCTTACTAACAAAGAAAATTACAATCACTAGAAACAACTTAGAACTACCATTTACAATTAAAACTATTGAGAACTGATTTATATATATATATACAAAACCAGTCGTCTCCGAGACGCTGGCTTTATTACCTGGATGAATGGCGATGAAGTTTTTTTTATTTTATTATTTTCATCTCATCTTAAACAAATTTTTGATCATACAATCTTGACCAAATACAGTCAAGTCCTCACAAAAGTGGTAACACTGCCAGTGAAAGGACTGTATTCATGTATATACCGTTTTGAATAGCAAAGATTATGTAGGTATGTTATGTATTACTCTACCATTACACCAATTTTCAACGAATTAACCTATGAACAGGCAGAATAGAATAGCTGCGCACATGTAATTAGTCAAGTCTTTTATAATGACCAAAAAGTTCCGGGATTTCAAATGTCAGCTTCATAAACATTTTGTTATGGATTAAAATGTCGTTATTTATGTGGGACGGTTATGTAAAGATTGAATACCATGTTGCGCGTAATTTAGAAATAGGTAAATTACCTAGAAGTATAGAGCCATCAGACAAGGAATAAAACGTAAAAACAGAGAAGGCTCAAAATCTGCCATCTAGGAATCTATATGGAGGTAAAAATTCAGAAATCGGAACTGAAATTGAATTGTTATGGTATTTTTCATCCCACCATGTCGGAAAGAGTATTTTTAATCTTCAATATCTGAGTGGAAAAGCCGTTTTTATTCTCTAGAGGACAAAGTAAATTGAATTTAGAACATCGTGTGCACTAAGTTTGTGAATTAAAAAAAACATTAAACCTATTTACTGCTACCTCTATGGTGCCGAATATATCATACAACTTTTTTTTAAATTGTTAAAAACTCAGACTCGGAACCTTCTTGGTGTTCTTTTTTCAATTTGCTTTGTACGCGGTTCTTTACGCGGCATTTTTTCACGTCATTGTTAAACCATATATTAAAAACAAGTGAAAAAACTAAAATGAGTGATTCTAGCGACGAGGAAGTTTGTTTTTGCATTTAGTCATTTCCTCGCTGAGGTGGAATGAAAAGTTACGTGTTGCACTCGAGTGCAAAGATTTTTCACCTCGTGCTCTTTTGATTCCCTCGCTAACGCTCAGGATTTTAATTTTGAATCACTCGCTGCGCTCGTGATTCAATTTTAGATTCCTTCGCTTGCTCGGTCATCAAAATTGAACACGCGGTTAAAAAGCAACTTTGCACTCTTGTATAACAAATAACTATTATTTATACATGGTATACCATAAACCGAACAAATACAAGCTACAGGAAGCTTTACCAGTCAAGCAACACCAAGTTTCCCATAGCATACCATTGACGATAAATTACAGGAAATCAAGTGTTCTACAAAACGTTTCTAGATCGTCAATATAATGTTAATGTTCGACTTTTCAATCATTAACAAACTAAATTAATGACATGGTTCTGTTAAATTAATGAAAGCACCTTTTGATACAAGAGCGCTAGATGAGGACAGCTTGAATCTGGTTTGTTTCATTCTGTAAGCTTTCACCAACCAGAAGTATAACAATAAATGTTGTGATTTTGTGTAAATAGATAGCCAATGCGGAAATTAGAATAAAAAACAAGTCTCGCTAGGAAATTGGATACCTTCCTCTATTGGCCTATAACCATTTTGATGTTTGACATCCTTTTCAAACACACTACCTATTAGTAATAAGTATAATGTATAAGGTAATATACATTTAGAAAAATAAATAAAAAAATATCTGCACTAATGTTTCTATTATTTGATTGTTATTCTTTTTGTTAATATATCATTAGATATTTATTACTAATATAGATATTATTAATTCACCATTTCATAAATGCACAGTGCTCAAAAGCGAGACGGAACAAAATGGCTGATAAATAATGGGTGGCTATGGTCATATTCTTTGCTTCTACAGTGACCTACAAAAGAATACTCCATGTGTAGATAGAATTTTGTTGCTCGCAAGTGTACATGACCTACTTACAAGTGTCACTGTACACTCGTTGACAAACAATGAAGGCCTTTAAACAAAAAGTGCTGGTGAAAGTTTCCTATTCTCACGGTTGATTGGAGACGGAAGTGATAAGTTTTTCGACAGATGTGCGTATCTTCCATCTATGCGTGTTGGTTTTTCTGCTTACCTACCTACTTTTTGTTATGGCCTATGCGTGATTTTTCTTAGATTTTTAACTTTTTTATAGCGCTTCCATGATGCGTATCGTTTTTTGGTACATCATGTATTATACCTATGATTTTATCATTTTTTCTTTCATTCATTTCGTGTCTTTCATGTTTTCTAGTTTTATAGCAAGCTCTGAATCAGGAATAATCCTAATAAACTTATGTCAGAATATAGCTTACTGGGGAAATAAAATAAAAAAACCATTGGTTTTTGATTATATTTTGAACTCCGTTGAGAAATTATATGTTGTTTGTGAGAATCTGCGTATTTCGTGAGTGGGTCAAGATTATCGAAATCGCTCGATATACATAAATTATTATACATAGGTAAATTAATCTTGACTTTATTTTACATAAATTCTTTATTTTTTGACATAAATGGCTCAAGTTTGCCGTGACTTTTGTGAAACAAATTAATAGAAGTTAAAACAATAATTAATCGAGCCAAAATTATTCCCCATTGATTATTCGATCGCGATTTGCAATAGGTAATTTTTGGAAAAAAAACAACGTTTGATTGGGTTGTTGTACTTACGTTATTTATGATCCATCAAAGCATCAAGTCATAGCTCACATGGGAAGGGACTTTCGTTTAAATTATTTAAGTACCTATCTAAAATTCTTCTTCAGTTAATTAGGTAAATATGTTCAATTTAAATACTAATTCAAGCTCTTAGTTTTACAACATGCATTTGATTATTTATATAATATGTCTTATAAAATAATGATGAAACTAGTTTTGGCCCGCGGCTCCGCACGCGTTGTTTCTACGGAAACGTTTATATTCCATGGGATAACTGATTTATGAGATAAAAAGTAGCCCATAAGCAATGCTTGTATGCATAATGTCAGCACAATCCGTTAAGTAAATTGAAGTAGTGGTACAAGCATCCAAACTTTCGCATTTTATATTAATGTGACGGATAACAATATAAATAAACATAGATGCTTATTAGTATGCAGATTTGTGCCTATGCATATGTATAAATTATTTAAAGCTTAAGATAACTTATACAAAGTAAGTAAATATCGTCTGATACTGTATTAGCTAATAGGTCCTCCAGTAGGTATATCGGCAATAATGTCTCATAACATTTGCGTATTTTCCATTTCCTATATCATAACTATCGTAAATGCATACTTAAGTGTGTTTTCTTTGTATCATTGCAAACAACATTATTAATGTGAATGATTTATTTTCTACCTTCTCACTCCGAACAAAGGCAACATAGAATTAATTGCATACATGTAATTTTTCTTCTGAAATCTCTGCTAATAGCGAGCATGTAGATGTAGAAAATATTGACGACGACACCTATAATTTCTATGTCTCTTATTATTGTGGTTTGACGATCTTTCGTAAATGAATGTAATGAGTTGGTTCTTCTAATAAGACAATGGATACGGTTAGCCATTGATTGTTACTTTAGTAACATTGATTCATTGCGGGCAGCGCATTACTGACCAATGGACAATATTCGGCGATTTTTGCTTTGAAGGAGGCTTAGCAATGTCCGCCGCACAGAAGTACCTCATCTACGGCTACTTAGTACCAACCCAATACTTAGGTTACCTACTTCTGTTAGTTTTAGCTTTCCAATAATTGTTGGAGTACCAGTAAATCATTGCAGGAGGAACCATTATGGTTTATTTTTTATCAAGCGAGAAACGCAAGCGTTAAATTTTACGGCGTGGAAAATTTAAACAGAATCTTGATCAGTCTGCAATAAGGTTGTCCATTTTTGGCATACGGTAATACCGTAACAATTAAGTAAGTATTATCGTTTATGTCTTTAGTCTGGTCTGCCCCAAAATCGTTACACTCGTCATAAATGTATTGTGAAATTAATAACAGAAACTCGCTTAAGGCCCATACAGCAGCGAAAGTGGCGCCCTCAACTATTTTATCTTATTATTACGTTAAACGCAGGTATTTTTAAAAATCCTACGTTCAGTTTGTGGTATCTATTATAAGCTATTTATTAATGTCTCTGTAATAGTTTCATTTTGTAAAGCTTAGGAAGAGATACGAAGTTGCGCTTTTTGGCCACCAAACTCTATTTTCGCATCTCCTCCTAAACTATATGAGATAAAATTATGAAAGAGGTATTAAAAAATAGCTTATAATAGATACCACAAACTGAACGTAGGATTTTTAAAAATTCCTATGATAAACGTAAAAATATGATAAAATAGGTATCGCTGTCATATTGGCTCGGGTATGCGCCTTAATACAGATTTATTATAACAGTTTTCTCAAACACTCTGTCGAGGTCTACAAGTCGCTGTTCTTGACTTGTATCATACCGGTTTATTTTTCAACTAGCGACCCGCCCCGGCTTTGTACATGCTGATGTATTTGATCTTGAATGACTATATCTATTAAATAAATAAAGGGCGGGCTTCGCTAGGAGTAAGTAAATGTTGAGGGACACCTCCACGTCCCCGTCCCCGCTTCGCGGGGGTGGGCACCTTGTGGGGGAAAACAAATGCCTAAGTAGTGTCATCTATTACTTTCCTCGTGTTAGGTAAAGTACTGAAACCGCGGGAAGTACTGCAGAAACATTTCCGTTTATGCAGACTGGTGACAGAAAACAGCTGAGCTGAGGATATGAAACCGTATCAAAATCAGTTTCCTAGTTTTAAAGACAAAGCATACATAAAGACAGACAGACAGCGGGAAGCGACTTTGTTTTATAATATGTAGTGATGATGGAGAACTCGCTTCTACCTGTGACTCCTCACTAGTTTTTCTTAAATATACCATAGGTAGCCTATATCCTCAACTGTACCACCAATTATCTCTTTACGAAATAATATTAAAAACCGTTCAGCGTTTAGTCGTGAAAAGGTACAGACAGACCGATAGAGCTATGTATGGATTGACATATAGTGATTATAGTGTATGAATTTATTAGGGAGGCCTTTGGCTATCGTGTGTGTTTGTGTATTTGTTGAAATCTTGTCTTCTGATTGGTTTATGATCAGGTGAAGCTATAGACTTGTCGTTCGTTGTTGTAATATCGTTTGTCGTCACGCACTTTCGCATTTCGTCTTCTCACTCAGACTGAGAAAATCTTTTAGCAGGATCTAAAACACTACTATTGCCATAAAACTTATTTTAGGTGTCACTTTATTATCGACTTATTAAAGTGCCTGTCAATCAGTTATCCAAATGTTTTCACCTTTCCCACAAAATTGATTTAATTGACTCTATTAGATCTGATATTGACCCATGGGTGAAATTGTTACATAATAAGTTTTCTTTTACGTAATTATGGTTTATTTACATAAGGTTTTCGCCCACAATTTGAATATTTTTCTGACTTTCACCTTGACACGTCTTATAAGGCAATAATTGAGCAATATTGGAGAAAACAGAGCAATTTGGTTATTTCTGTGCATTGGTTAAGCAAGTAAAAGATACTTTAAACCTACTGTATGTACTTATACGCTTGGTGGACACTTAACCGCGTGTCTTGCATTCGCTTGCTTGTTAAACTTTAGCAAGGTCTGACTAGGAAATTATCAAGTTCGTTATAAATGGCTCCCGGTGGTAAATATTTTATTTTGTTGTCATAAAATTATTGTTGACTAGCTGCGCCCCGCGGCGTCGCACGCGTTGTTCCTATGGAAACGTTTAAAGGTTATTTTTATCCCACGGGAACAGATTTACGGGATAAAAGTAGCATGTTTTATTCCAGTATTTGAATTACCTGTATGCAATTTCAGCCAGATATGTTCAGTAGTTTTAGCGTGAAGAGGTAACAAACATCCATCCATCCATCCATCCATACAAACTTTCGCATTTATAATATTAGTGTGATGTGATTTGTTATTGACAATGGACAATGGGGTAATACCACCCGCATGCCCAGCGCTGCACCCGCATGCGCTGGGCATGCGGGTTGGGGATCGCAGTTCGGTGGTAGAATTTTTCTGCAGGGGGAGCTGCTATCCGCCACCGGTGAATATCCCTTAATCGCCTCTTACGACACCCACGGGAAGAGATGGGGTGGTGCATTCTAAGCCAGCACCACTTAGCTGAACCGTACCTACATACATTAATTTAAATATGAGCTAATACTCAATAATAAATTCTCTTTACAGGGACAAAATGGCTTATTGCAAGCGAGTCAAAGCCCATATTGACGACCTCTGTGGCGCGGTGGGCGAAGGTCCGCCTGCGACGCAGGAGGTTGCGGGTTCGATTCCCGCCTCGGAACAAATATTTGTACGATCTGCAGATATTTGTTCAGGGCGTTCTGGATATTTTCTATGTATAATAAAAAATATCTATTTATGTAGTGTATTGTATTATGTATATCAGTTATCTAGTACCCATAACACAAGCTCTGCTTAGCTTGGGGCTAGATAATGCTGTGTGAATTGTCCAGCATTATTTATTTATTATTTATATTAATTCACATTTGTGCTGTGCGGCTGTGGTGCGGTCCTGATCAGTGACAACCTCAATCCCGATAATATCAATCGGCCAGTCAACGCTCATCGATATTGATATCGGTGCAGATTTCTACAGCATCTAGCTCTCGTTACCGCGAGCGCTGGACCGTACCCTCGAGGTCGTACACGCCAGTTGCATATAAATCAATGATTTACTTGTTTTTGTCGGCGACTTTGCTCGTGGTAGGTGGTATTTTAATGCAACTTTATAATGGTGCTAGCTGTGTGGTGCTGGCTTAGAATTTGCCCCATCTCTTTCCGTGGGTAAGAGATGACTAAGGGATATCCACCGGGGGCGGGCAGAAGCGCCCCCTGCAGAAAAACTCTACCACCGAACTGCGATCCCCAACCCGCATGACCAGCGTGGGGATTATGGGCATTAACCCCCATTAGATAAACGCCAAGGTGCTTATCAGGAGGAGGCCTGCGTCCAGCAGTGGACCAATACATGCTGTTGACGTTGAGGTTGAGGTTATAATGCGATATCTACTCATAAGATATCTTACAAAATCTCAAAATTTCCACTATTTATCGTAAAATTAATTACTAAAACGGTAACTGACGCAATATTTACCATGCATATTGCATATGTACGAGTAAGAGCTTTACCACGATAGTTACAAAAGTGCTTTAAATTTAAAGTAGGTTGGTGCCTATTCAAAATTACCTACAAGAGTTTTGCAAAAAATACCAATTTAATCACCGACCACAATGAAATTAACACAATATCTTACATATGCAAATAAAACATTCGAGGTCGATACTGTTGGTTGTGTAATTAATTTGCCAAGAAAATATTACTGGCGCCTGCCTTATCGTTTTACATCCAACGATGAATTACATAAGTCCATTTTTTACGACGAAATATTGATTTCCAAATATAAGGCGCTTTTTTACAGCTGAATGATTTCATTATAAGTGATATATTACTGATATTTCTTATGCCTTTACAGAGTGTGTTACTCAAAACTATTACTGTATTTAAAAAATAATTGATGGTTGCGGTTGGTGCTTGGACGCGCATAAAGAAACCTAAGATTCTCAGAAAAACATAAGACCGCCTTCATCGGGCAAAAATAAACTTCATCATAATTCAGTGTATGCCACAATAAAAGTAATAAAGCAGAATTGCGATCAAAACAAGTAGCTCACAAAGGAATGTCAAGCAAAAACATTCAGAGCTAAAAGTAGGCCATATGTAGGTCTATCCGCCGATCAGGTTGTACAGCACACGAACGTTGAACTAATAAAGACCAATGAATTAAACCATGCTGGGATGAAAATTCTCATCGTTGCGTTGTTATAAACCCAGTAATGAATATTCGCTTCCTCCAATTTATTAATCAAAGATTAAAACTAACGGTGTTGAAAAACCCATTTCGTTTTAGATTGCAGTTGGCTCTCCGCAATCACGGATCGGTCACAGCGAACGGCCAACGACCCACCACGAAATCTTACAATTTTCCACTTGGTGTACCATTGAAAACATCTGTCTATCTCGTGCAACAAAAGCAACTATCACTCTTATGACTAAAGTCTTACAATTCACTTTCAAGTAACCTATCCGAGTTTTTGTATTCCCATGTAATACCGTGGTTGGTTTGTTCAACGAAATTATTTAGCGCTATTAGCGTACTTTCTTGTCGAACAACGATTTGAAATTTTTTGATGGCACAAGAACTTACGACAAAGAAATGACAAACAAGGGTTGAGTAAACACATGCTCGTAAACCCAAATAATCTTTAAGATTCCTTAACCCTTTTGGGTCAGGCGGATTGTTGGATTATAAATGGTTAGCAAACAAACTGTGCTCAGGCATTCTGAGTCACATACTGGTTCGAAAGGGCTTGTACTTAATTATTCAACTATCTGTATTGTGGCTCGACTCTTAGCTCTTTCTTTGTCTACTGAGACATAATCGGTCTCAAAGCCAGTAGACAAAGATGATGATTTGACCCAAGATTTGAAATATTGCAGCTTTGTACTATACCTATGCAATCATTCTTGGAAAAGTCCAAGATTCTTAAACTTTCTTTTTACGTTTACACCGCTCATAACATTTATATTGTATAAATAATAATACCTAATCGAAAATAATATTTTGCTGAAGATGCAATGACTGGAGTATTGGACGACCATAGCAAATAAATATTAAAACATCTGACTTTCTTATCAATCAAACATCTTCGATACTGTTGGTTGTGTAATTAATTTGCCAAGAAAATATTACTGGCGCCTGCCTTATCGTTTTACATCCAACGATGAATTACATAAGTCCATTTTTTACGACGAAATATTGATTTCCAAATATAAGGCGCTTTTTTACAGCTGAATGATTTCATTATAAGTGATATATTACTGATATTTCTTATGCCTTTACAGAGTGTGTTACTCAAAACTATTACTGTATTTAAAAAATAATTGATGGTTGCGGTTGGTGCTTGGACGCGCATAAAGAAACCTAAGATTCTCAGAAAAACATAAGACCGCCTTCATCGGGCAAAAATAAACTTCATCATAATTCAGTGTATGCCACAATAAAAGTAATAAAGCAGAATTGCGATCAAAACAAGTAGCTCACAAAGGAATGTCAAGCAAAAACATTCAGAGCTAAAAGTAGGCCATATGTAGGTCTATCCGCCGATCAGGTTGTACAGCACACGAACGTTGAACTAATAAAGACCAATGAATTAAACCATGCTGGGATGAAAATTCTCATCGTTGCGTTGTTATAAACCCAGTAATGAATATTCGCTTCCTCCAATTTATTAATCAAAGATTAAAACTAACGGTGTTGAAAAACCCATTTCGTTTTAGATTGCAGTTGGCTCTCCGCAATCACGGATCGGTCACAGCGAACGGCCAACGACCCACCACGAAATCTTACAATTTTCCACTTGGTGTACCATTGAAAACATCTGTCTATCTCGTGCAACAAAAGCAACTATCACTCTTATGACTAAAGTCTTACAATTCACTTTCAAGTAACCTATCCGAGTTTTTGTATTCCCATGTAATACCGTGGTTGGTTTGTTCAACGAAATTATTTAGCGCTATTAGCGTACTTTCTTGTCGAACAACGATTTGAAATTTTTTGATGGCACAAGAACTTACGACAAAGAAATGACAAACAAGGGTTGAGTAAACACATGCTCGTAAACCCAAATAATCTTTAAGATTCCTTAACCCTTTTGGGTCAGGCGGATTGTTGGATTATAAATGGTTAGCAAACAAACTGTGCTCAGGCATTCTGAGTCACATACTGGTTCGAAAGGGCTTGTACTTAATTATTCAACTATCTGTATTGTGGCTCGACTCTTAGCTCTTTCTTTGTCTACTGAGACATAATCGGTCTCAAAGCCAGTAGACAAAGATGATGATTTGACCCAAGATTTGAAATATTGCAGCTTTGTACTATACCTATGCAATCATTCTTGGAAAAGTCCAAGATTCTTAAACTTTCTTTTTACGTTTACACCGCTCATAACATTTATATTGTATAAATAATAATACCTAATCGAAAATAATATTTTGCTGAAGATGCAATGACTGGAGTATTGGACGACCATAGCAAATAAATATTAAAACATCTGACTTTCTTATCAATCAAACATCTTCGATTATGCAAATATCATTTCTCGTACAGACGGACGGACACCGAGGTTGTTAACTGTATAATCAGTCACATCTGAATGAGCCGCCAAGACGGGGTCTAGATTCCATCACGGGCAAACCTCAATAGTTTTTACAGCCGGTTTCTCTTTTAAATGCATTAATAGTGTTCTTTATGGTGGTGTAATTAAGATGTTTTTTTCCATGACCTGTTTCTGTTAGTGTTTGTTTACTGGGTTTGTATCATTTGCCACTTTCATAATCTTGAGATTTATTGGTTTAACGCCTATTGGTATTTAGCTCTGAAATGTGCGTGATATGCATTCATCAAATATCTATTGGTATGATTTATTATGTTGTAATGGATCATTAAGAACTTGCGTATTTTAGTTATGTTTTTTGAAGTTCTTTAGACGATATATAATTATAACTTTACTCACACCTTCTACATGTTTTTTAGGGATAGTTATTTAATATATTTGGAACTTTAAATTAAGACATGAGTCTATATGATGCATAAACGATGATGAAATGATGAATAAACTAAACTATTAAACTATGAGTAAGGTCACACTAATATTATAAATGTTGTTGTAATTGTAAAAAATTGAGTTGTAATTTAAGACTCCACTTTACTTTATATCTATTTATATCTTCCAAAAACGCTAAGCCGTGAGCAGAAGCTAGCCGATATGTCCTCAAACAAAAAACAAAGAGAATGTCAATGAAGAACCCTGACAAAAATTTAAAGTTCTTCGAGGTCGCTTTTCCAAGTTCAGCATTTGCCAGCAATGCGCCTTGCAGTCAGCGTGCTACAAACTTTGCTAACTTGTTTATGTTGTATTTCAAATATCACATAACTCTACTAAAGTTCAAGAACAAACCCTATTCCAGTCCAAAACCACAAAGCTTCAAAGATATTCTTAGAACCTAATATTTTGGCGTACGTCATATCACCTTAAAAATTCGTGCCTGTTATGTTTTAACCTTATAAGTTTATAACCGCAGATGGAATTGTGTCACGGGCTGATATAAGTTGTGCAACGGTGGGTTTGTGGTTCCCATAGGCGGCACACGCTATTATAAGCTAATTGGGTAGTTCTGTGGTATGAAATAGAGATAAAATTCTATTGGAGAAGGTATTTTGTGCCAAAAATACCAAATACTCCGATTTTGAAAATAAAAACTTAGCAGTTCTGTATATGTACAGTCTCTCATTTCTTATTGCATCATGTTCTGGGGAAAACTCAATACAAATTTCAGACCATCAAAACCCAAGACTTGTTTACGGAGAAGCGGGGCGTATAGCGGCGCGTGCAGAGGGGCGGCCCGCACTAAATTCAAACATATGGAGTGTGTTTACGGAGAAGCGATTTTACACGCGTTTGTTTGATTTGACGCGTCGCACGCGGCGTGCACGCCCCGCGTCTTAGTTAACAACGCCTAAAATGCTTTACGTTATGTTATAATTATGATAGATAGATAATAAAAATATTTGGTACTACACATTACACAATTAACAAAGAGATAGATTTTTAACAAAAGTATAATAGGGTGAACAAACACATTAAAAAAGTAAGTAAGTATGTATTTAGTGACGACCACTGTGGCGCGGTGGGCGAAGGTCCGCCTGCGACGCAGGAGGTTGCGGGTTCGATTCCCGCCTCGGGACAAATATTTGTACGATCTGCAGGTATTTGTTCAGGGCGTTCTGGATGTTTTCTATATATAATAAAAAAATATCTATCTATGTAGTGTATTGTATTATGTATATCAGTTATCTAGTACCCATAACACAAGCTCTGCTTAGCTTGGGGCTAGATAATGCTGTGTGAATAGTCCAGCATTAAATAAATAAAAAAAATAAAAAATAGTGTAGGTAAGTGCATGGCAGCACAACAAATAGGCCATGGCTCAGTGTTTTTTTTTTTGCTTCAAACCGAAAACATAGATTTATATGTGTTTTGATGTTTTTGCTGTTGGCGTTCTAAACAAACAAATAGATTAAATACGTGTGATTGTATAGATGCAAACAAGTTTTTTCTATAGAACTACCATATCGTCTGAATCAATAGCTTTCGAGCATCCGCGCGACCAGTGTCTCTCCTTGAATGCTAAAAGAAATCTCACATAGCTCGCACGCGAAGTTTTCACGTAAGTACACGTCTTGTCATATAAGTACATGTTTACTAGTATAGTACGTATAGCCGTGCGTATATGGGTGATGGAGTTTATTGACTGCGTTTTCACAATTGATTTGGACTTTTATTAGAATTTTAGTTAGTTGTTATGTTGAGATAAGAGTTTTAAGAACTTTATAAATACAAACATCGGGAATTTTCTACACAAGTAAGTATACATCCATACGCTGAGTAAATGACTACAGTGTTTGGTACAATTACTAGTTTTTGTATAGCAACAATTATATTAACCGAAGCTGATTTTTAAGTGATACACAAGATTTCTGAACGCCAGGTGGCTATTCATTTTCCCATGGCTGTACCATAGGGACGGAACCAGTTTCAAATTGTTGTGAAGACATGAAACTATGTGAAGGCTTTGAAATAAAATTATATATTTTTCGTGCCATGTTTCCTAATAAATGTCTCTTACAGTTGGTAAACTGTATAAAAATATTGACGGAACAAAATTAGGTAAAATGCACAAAACCTTTTCAATAAAATAGAAGTGGATAATTTTGGTCCTGATAAGTTTAAAAGCAGCAATATAAATGTTTGATATACCTAATTATTGACTATACGAATTTTCTACAAAATATGGGCAAAGTTTTCGTGATTTCTGACTTTTTAACCTCAGTTGGTCCCATAGAAGTTTTTGATTAAAAAACAGGATAGATTGACACCAAAAAAAGTTTTTTGTATGAAATGCCTATTTTCTTGCTAAATATGTTTTTGAAATCTGAAATGATGGGGATGAAAATTACTCTAAATAAATTGTACAGTATAAGTCTTCAAGGACCATTTTCCTGTAACTACGCCGGCTACTTATCCGTATTGCCTCGTCGAAAAAATATTCATCAGGTTATAGCATTAACGACAATATTAGATCTTCGATCGATAGGCATTCGATAAGTATAAATGCAATAAACAAATTCCACTTGACAGAACACCCGTACAAGTTTTTTCTTATAACAATGAAACCTGTCTACTTGAAGCTTGACGAGACACAGAGGTCAAACAACAATGAATGTTGAAATGATTGACACATTGCTCTCTGTTGCATTTCCTGCTTTGATTGTATATTTTTTTTACCAATTACACTTGGAAGTTGTTATTCTAGAGAGTTTTATCATATCTCAATACAGCTCACATTTAAATACTACTTACAACAGGTACTTAAACGTAATTAGCAATAGGCGCAGATCTAAATTCAAGAATGATAAATTTTGAGCGAATACAAATTCAATAAATAGAATTTTACTGAAATTGATGTTGTCTGGAGAAAATCCTAGAATAAGTTAATTTATTATATTACAATAATTTAACGAAGATATAATATATAATTATAGAAACAAAATGTTAAAAAAAACTATAAACCGACTTCAATTATATTGATCCCATTGTCAGAACCGTACTTCATTAAAATGGGACCACACGGAAAGCACCAGCTGTCATATAAAGAAAGAATCATGATTATCGGAATCTCCTCCATTTTTTAAGTCGGGTAAAAACTAAAAGAAAATGCACATAAAAGAGTACGAGGAAAACTCACACGCATTCCCATAAAACCAACATTTAAAAATCAATGACCCGTGACTCGTATCACGTAATATTATTTAATATTCTTAAATTGCCATTATTATAAAACAACCTACCGGATTTTACTAGGTAGATACATAGAAAGCCAATCTGCTGGCTTTCGAATTTCACCAAATGTCGTAACATATACCTACCTATATCGACACCTTCTGTTTATAATGTCATCCTAGGGTGATAATGATAAAACATGAACATTTTATTATTCCAATAGCTGGCTTCTGCCTTCTGTTACACATTTATCATTCCTGTACTGGCTTTGTTTTCTTATATCTATAAAATAACCTATAAATTTCAAACGCCTATCTCACGTCTATCTATCTATCACTATGTGTACTTATTCTACGAGACATTTAATTTGTTTTTGTCATTGCTATTGACAGACAAAAGTGAAGGTTTCTAACATAGTTAACCTACTCCTCGATACAAGTGAGTGTTTAGCCCATGTGTGGGCTGATAAGAAATCTTATGTTATTAAGTTCAATCGGCCAAAACATGACCTTCTAACCGCGTCGGTGTGGGCGGGTAGAATGTCTAGTGCAACAAGTGAACAATGAATGGACGAATATTTGACCAAAGAATATGAAGTTAGCTGTTGCCAGAACAACCGGTTTTGGAATAAAATTGATGTTAACCTCTTAACTGAACCAAAAGACGTTTATCAATGTTTATATGGTTTATCAAATGAAGTTAAAGGGGGACTGAGGGGGACCCTGGGAACTCCTATTTAGCTTGTTTCTAGCATTATTGTGTTTTTAAAGACGGCTGCCATTTCATATAAGTAAAGACTAGTCATAATCTAATAGCAGCAGTGCCTTCACACCCTTAATATACAGTGTTAAATTTCATTCCGAATAAAAGTTACTTTATAAAATGTCGAACTCTGATTGCGTAACAAATTCAAATGCAACAAAATGTGCAACATGAACATGAATGATGTGTGAATGAACGTGGCCCATGAATACATTTGACACATGAGCAGTTGATTTCACGAGAACATGCCTCGGCTGTCGACTGAGCAGATGGCATGTTGCTGATTGTCTCGTTTTTCTCTTTATTGTGCAAATTTTTAGATTGCACAGCTTTGTTTTCTTGATTTATGTCAATGAGTTTAATTATACACCTTAATTCTTGTTTGATAGTAATCACCTTATTTCTTGTTTGATAGTAATAACTTTTTATCAAGCTGTTTATATATAAAAAAAATTGACTTGTCTAAGTGCTTATTTTGTGAGTCTAATAAAGAAATAAACGATTTGACTCTGACTCTGACTCTGACTATAGCTCTGCAATTTAATGTTATTCTTTTTCGAGCACGTGTTTTAAACACCTAAATATCAATACATGAAGAACAATTTGTGTTTTTCAATTATTGTATACCTATTTTATTTATTTATTTCTAAGGTAGATTCCCACTTAACAGGTTAGTACATTTTTGGGATCGTCTTTCCGGCGAAAGTAGTTTTACTTAGTTCAATAACATTGACATGTCATAACATCAAACAAAATAACTTGTTAAACTTGTAATGCTGGTTACATTCAAAACACGGTTGTCTTGCACATGCGCATTTCTCACATTCATTTTCTTCTACGGTTTTACAATTTTACGATGACTTTCATTTCATGTAAGATTTAATGACTCTTATTAACTAAGTTACAAATTTGTGTCATGTAAGTGTCAGTCATTTGTGTATTTTAGTATCATTAAGTCGAAATGTCTTGAATTTAGTAACTGAATGTTGGTTAACAGGTCACACGACGAGTTTAAATAGCAACTTGTATGTTAAAGTTCACAGTTAAGTTCAGTTATAATTATGATGTAGCAATAGCGATATCCGCAGGGAAAAGAATGATCAGCAGGGAAAGGAAAATTGTACGAGAAAGATCTCTCGTTTCTTTTGTGTATCTAATAGCTCAGTCAATCGGTTTAAAATCAGTTTCTGAAGTAATTAATCGAATGTCTTTTAAATAATCAAAAAAAGGAAAGGGAAATCTTTGTGAACTTTCCAGATAAAAATTATGATTTATTATCAGTTTAACGATCGACTACCGATTTTTCAATTGTTTAAACGTAATGTTGAAGGAAGCAATTTAACGGTCACTTTTCATTGAAAAGTGCTCACGCAATTTTAATCTATGTGCATTTAAATTTTGTAATTAGTGAAAGAGTATCCTAGAAATTGCGTGCGTTATTTGTCGTCACATTTACTCAACAGGCGATTATAACATCGACATTACGAGTTCTTACTTCATTATTCAGTAGACAGTTTTAGGCTGGTAGGAATATGGTTTCTATATTAACCAAATTTCACGTAATTACCACACTAAATAAATTTTATTCCTGCAAAAAATCGCACCCTATGAATTTTCTACCTGGCGAAATTCGTGTAAAATTAAAAGGGTTGGGTATTGTCAAAAAAACTAAGTTTGTGGTCTCATAAGAAATTGTTCCTACAGACCATTTTCCTCTTAGCTTAAGTATATGTATTGTGCGTTATGAGTATGTCAGAGTCTTGTAAGAAAATAAATATATTATATTCTAATGTAAAATCAAAATTACTCCAGGCAATGTTTGAATGAGAATTTGAATGAATTGAGATTTGCGCATATTAGCAGTAGACAACAGTGAGTCAGTAAGCCTCGAGAGTCGAGTCTTGTTAGTCAGCAGACCGTATGGGTCAATATTTGCCGTAGAACTACAATACTTTCTACAAACCCAGACAATCGTCGTTGGCTGTTAGACTTACAGTCATTCCCAACCAACGTCTCACGTGAGACGATTCCTATTCTCATTGTCTCACGAAAAGTCTGAGCTTCTTATTACAATCTACAACATCGTTGATAATGTTTTTCAAGAATAGTCAGTAACAATAAAGGCGTTGAGCTGCCTTAATATTGTTTGCCCAACTGTTTAAATCTACTAGTTCTAATACATTTATTTAAAAAAAATCGTATATATATATATATAATATACTTATAGCTTTCAAGCTTCAGTTCTGTCTGCGATTTTCCTAGCAATATTTGAAGACAACATTTATCCAGTTAGGTCCAAGACTGTGTGACATGATTATGTTTGTTCCTACGTAGATAATATACCTGTGTCTTAATATTTATCTCGATACATTCTGTTGATAAGGCCTGAGTGAGTACTCGCAAAAACCAAAATTTAAGTCTCTGGTTTGTTTTCGTGCAATATATAGTTAAATTATGAATAGTTTTTGCACTAAAAGAATCAGAAACTTCGGTTTGCGTTATTCAAATAGGCCCCAGATGGCCAACATATTTTGTAAAAAGCAAATCCATATAAGCATCCATCTGCTCGAAATATTTGACGATTTTAACAATTTAATGTAAACTTAAAAACAATTTAATTTAAAATTTTGAGTCTCAGATTGCTTACAATAACTTATAATAACCTATTCATTTATTTCTTATCTATTGCCATTGTATACCTACCAACTAAGTTATGGAATGAAAATGTGTAAAATGTAACAAATGTACTTCTCCTGTCATCATCTTTACCTGTTTACACAATTTTACCCCAAAACCTCGGCTCTTTTACCCTAAAAACCTTTGCTCTTTCAGTTAATAAGCATGTAACAAGGTCTGTGTTGGTCATCACGTGAGTGCTCGTCAATTTCCATACAAATTACGGTCACTTTCGAAATACACGGTGTAGGCGATTTTAAACGCCATTGTTAGCGGCACTCATTCGTATAGGTCGCGGTTTTGAAAATATTGGACTATTCGAAAAACAGAAGGTAACCTTTATAATTTAAAAAAAACTTCATAATGACGAAATATGACTATTTATGCTACTATTAATGCTATTATTCATGCTACTATTTATGCTACTATTTATGCTATTGTTTAATCTGCTTAGGCCATAACAATATAAATTTTTAAAAACATTTTGTCAGTATAAATGCGAATGGATATTTGGATATACACTCGAGAGCAATGAATCCGGGTCACTTAAAGAATGTTAAAAATCTCGGAAACTAAAAATGATAGGTTAATGCAATAAATTGTATTTAATAGACAATGTAATACTCCTTAAATGAAAGTAAAAAAAATATGAGTCACCATACATTTTATTAACACAAAATTACATAAAGAAAAAAACTGCTGATCTCTCCTTAAAACAAAAATAGGAAACATGAAATTTTTGAACTTTATTACGATTTTCTTGAATTTTAATACTTCGTATTGCCTCCTCGTGCTTCCATTACTGCGTTTACGCGGTTTGGCATGCTGTACACCAAGTTCCTTATACGATTTTGGGGAATATTCTCCCATTCCTCTGTGAGAGCAATTTTGAGCTCACGAAGCGTGATTGGGGGAGCTCGTCCCAAGCATGCTCGATCGGGTTGATATCCGGGCTGCGCGCTGGCCACTCCATACGAGTAATGTTCATCTCTTGAAGGTAGTCATTCACAATCCTACCTGTATGAGGTCGGGCATTGTCATGCATAAATATAGCATCCTCACCTAAATTGACCATAAATGGACCAACGTGATCATTGAGGATTTCTTCCACATATCTTACGCTAGTTAAAGAGCCGTTTTCTATGATCACCAGCTCTGTGCGACTTTCAGAAGAAATTCCGGCCCACACAAGTACAGACCCACCACCGTAGGCTACTTTTTCTTCGATGCATGCTTGCTTGAATCTTTCCCCTGGTCTTCGATACACTCTGTGTCTTCCATCGTGCTTGTAGAGCATAAATTTTGATTCGTCGGAGAACATAACTTTTGACCAATCTTCAATACTCCAATTTACGTTTTTAGGATTCTTTAAGTGACCCGGATTCATTGCTCTCGAGTGTATTTAGCTGTTTGTTACCTTTTTACGCCAAAATAGCATACCCGAGCCACACTAGCTTAGATATTGCTATAACTAGCTTAGATATTGGCTCGGGTATGTTATTTTGGCGTGAAAAGTATATGACAGCGCCACTTATTTTATCACATTAATTATTACGTTAATCACAGGAAATTTTAAAAATCGAATTAAAGAATTTCGTGGTATCTACTTTCAGCAATTTTTCAATACCTCTGTAATAGTATTATCTTGTATAGTTTAAGCAGAGATGTGAAAATAGAGTTTAGTAACCAAAATTGAATAGGTAGCAGCGCCACTTTCGATCGTGTATCTACTATCTCGAAAACTATTTCTATCCTGAAAAAATGTTTGCAAAACTGCGAGTAGAAGCTAGTCTTAAAGATATAAATGTTAATCATGTTTCAGGTAACCTTAAACCATATTTATAATATTTTCTTTTTACATTCACAAATACATTCAAAAATTCCAAAAAAAGGTTTAGGTTTTAATATTTGAGAGACAAATACGCTCAACAAACGTTTAGTAAATAAATACGTAAATGTCAATAAAATAAATGTTTTAACGAAGCATCAATGATTCCTTTAAAGTATTTTATTGAAGTTTCGTGACTAAAGCCACCTATTATTCCAACCATATTTTTATTCGAAGGCTCTCCGAAGCAATGAAATCAATTACTGTCTTGTAGCGAATAAAATAATGCAAAAGCTGGGTAGGGTCGTTTACCTACTACCACCGCATCTTTATGAAATGCCATCCAAATACTTAGCTAACCTACCTTAATCTAAGGTACTAGACCAGCACATCAAGTTGATATCTTTCCTTCGTCAAAAGGTGATACAGTTGTTTTATTGTTTGTTTTGTTTTGCTTTTCAATTCGATTTTTCTTTCTTTGCACAAATATAGATTACTAGCCAACAGGATAAAGCAATGTAGCGTAGCTCAGGTGGCATATGAAGTTTCGAGCCTGAAAGCCTATATTGACTTGGTACTTCAGTTCGTCTACGCCGGCTAAGACGAACTGAGTTATCATTTTCTAACAATAAACACGCGTAAATGCGTTTCCAATACGTCTCAGAGGGTGATGTCGAGTGACGTTTTGCCAGCGTGTTTATCGTTAGAATAACAGAGGGCCTAGACAATATAACAATCGAAGTCGAAAGCGATAGTAGAAAAGTCCAAAATGTATGGGTTTGACGTATGCCTTAGATATGTCACGTGATCTGTTTCGAATTTTTCCCTACAAATCTTTCAATTGTCGGATCAAACCTTACCGTACAACGTTGCCCATAATTTTGTTATTTTCTTATATCTCTTTGATTAACATTTTATCGAAGAATTCACTTCGTTTATCTATCTTTATTACCGAACAACGTTGCTATTATTTTTATTTTACTCTAATACATATTACGGACATTGGCGAAATTATGTCAACCCAGACGTAGACGCCATTAAAAGAAGAAAGGAAGGAAGGAATCTTTCAATTGTTTTCTATTCGCTTTGTAGCGAATGGCTAGGCCCTCTGATCATTTTAGCCGGCGGCGCGGGGCGGGGGGGACGTACTGTACTTCATTTCGACTTGCTGTAGATTCGGGAAAAATATATTGGGACACCATGTCCCAATTGACACTTTTAATTTTAATATTTTAGTAACTGTCTCGATATACACAGCCCGGAACGTATGGCATCCAAGTTCCCTTATTATGTTAGATATGGCCTATCTACTGTATGTACTTACTATAGCTATTATTTGAGTAACTCGAACAGGTACAGGTATAAGACGGTGGTATGCCAGAGCCAGAATCAGCTTTAAGTTTATTCGCCGCCATGATTCCATATTAATGTAGGTAAATGCCAGCCCAGAGCCCAATGCAATCGTGACTAAGAACAGGGCAGTGATGCAATGCCCTTTGAAAGTTCCAGCTTCTTTGTTTTATACCGAGGTATTTTACTTTGTACTTTGGATAGTGATGCAGGTAAGTAATTTTTTAAAGATTTATAATATTTTGGGGGATAAAACACATTGGTTTATTATAATGAATAGTGAAAGTTTACATAAGTTGGACTTTTATGTTTATCCAGAATCCCCATTGATCACCTTAGTACCAACTACACTCACACACTTATACAAATGTTGCAACCTCAACAGCCTGTATTGGTCCACTGCTGGACGCAGGCCTCCCCCTGATAAGCGTAAGATTTAAGTCAGATTCAGAATGTATCTTGGTCTAATCATTTAATATATTTATTGTTAAAATCTAAATTGTATTAAATATACGCACAATTTATTGTCATTTTAGTCACAGGACATAATCCTTGACTAAATGAATGTATCTAAGTCAGTTGACATCATCGTGATAGTGATTTGTAAAGGTCAATAGGTCTGCTAAGAATAAATATGGAAATATGGTCATCGTTATTAGTTTATTTTATCGTCAGTGAGTACCAAATTCGGTTTTCTCCACCGTTGGACGTAGAGCTGACACACTTGCAAGTCGTTGCGATTCGTCGTGTCATCGATATGGTAAAATTTGACGTGTCATTTGCTTTTTCCATACTTTTTTGTTTTCACGTAGAGTGGGCACTTTTACCATGATATCGCTCTTTGTGTATAAGGTACTAGGTCTATCGGTTTTGGAGGTCGCGGCTTAAGAATACATGACCAACTAAGCCGATGGATGTAAAAGTCGACTAAGGTAATACCAGTGCAGCTGATTTCTTCTGTGAATGCTGTTAGCTATAAGGCCTATTTTGCAATTGTTTCTGTAATTGTGTTTTTCTATTCTGTTTTTCTATGTCAAAAGTATTTCTATTGTATTCATTGATTTAAAAAGGGAAGATAGATTACGTTCTCCCAGCGCTTACTCAAAAAATGGCATGTGTTACAACTACACGCAAACACATACGCTCACAGTTATATTTCCAGTCCTGTGCAATAGAAAGAAGAACAAAGACGGAAAGACGTATCTAGGACCGAAGTGAGACTGAAGTGAGACATTATTTCACGCGAATCACGGCCGCCCGTGCCGCCGGTCAGACGGTGACTGATGTGGAAGAACACAATTTTACACAATTTAAGGTTGCCACTTTCGAGCAACCAGTACCTCATCTTCGTTTTTAATAAATCAATGATTGTATTGCATTGTTTAACACTTCGATCATCGGCCATGCATACGTAGTGCAAAGCAAACCCACCATTGTCTGAGGGAGGAATGTTTAGCGGTGAACGTATATATTGTGTGCTGGATATCAGTTTATTAACTGAGATTTCATGTGAAGTAGTCTGCATAGAAGTATTATAGAGGCAGTTAAGTATCTACTCAAGTTATCTCATTAGTTGCAAAACGACCTGTCATAAAATCAGCTAACAGACAGAAGGATGGTCTGAAACTCGGGTTAGTTATATTTCTCATTGAATCTCCTTACTGGACTTTCCATGAGACAGTCGCTTTGCACAGCATGAAATCGTAGTAATTTTCCTTAAGGTTAACCACAAAATTATACATGGAAATCGGTTATTCAAAGCACTACGTAATGAGGGGCTTAAGTATTTACGTTGTTAGAGGTTGAAAAACTTAGTAATTCTTGATTATTCATTCCTGTTTTTTGCACTATGTAAAATTAATTAGCATCTAGCTATAATTAACATACAAGGCTCACCATAACGGTAAAATGATCAGCCCAAAAATCTTCGACAAATTTGCCAAAAACCGCGCACGAAAAGCGTTCCAAAGACAATCTAGAACAAATCGGATAGACCAATTTCAAATTCGAATTGCACCACTTTTAACGTTCCGATTTACGTAGTAGTGCTGAAATACAAAAAGCTTGTGGTATCGTGACACGGAATATAAAAATATCTGTATTTGGCGGTGATTGGTGCATTCGAGTGGAGTGGTAGCTACGAGGTTGACTCGAGGTCGGAGCGAGGTCCGACTGCCCGCTCCAATGAATAGTTTTGTAGAACTCACGACTTTATGAATAATATATCCAACGTCCACTAGATGATATAGAAATTGAGTTTTTTTTTTTTTTTATTCTTATTTATAAGGGACATTGAGTAATTGCTGACTATGTCAGTCCCGTATTTAACAAACTAACTACTTAAACCTACTTAAAATAAAATTATATTTAAAACTAACCTAAATAATTTAATCGCCGCCTCACTCAGTGGAGCGGCTAAAATTATTTGGATAACACCGTTTAAGAGATGTTTTATACAGGGTTTCTCAACATCAACATATTATGCCAGAGTCCACTGCTCGACTTAGGTCATCCCATGATAAGCACCTTATTGATTTTTATTTCATGGGAGGTAGTACCCAACAACCCATACCCTTAAGACCCACGCTGGGCATGCAGATTGGGGATCGGAGTCTGGAGTTAGAATGGTTCCGCAGAGGACACTGCTACCCCCTATTGATATCATTTAGTCGCATCATAAGACACTCGAGGGAAGAATTGGATAAACAAGGTTAATTTTATAAATAAATTATAAAACACCTCTTATATTTACGACAGTTAGCACTTTGAACCTGAACCTTGAAGCAAACTTTAGGTAATAACAGCTTTTATAACTGCTACTTTTACAAGTCGTTGGAAATTATTTCTAGGTTAAGTTCGTCGTGACCAAAATATGGCAGTGTGCCAACAAACAAGGTCTAAAGTAGGAATGTACCTACCTACAAGTTTGAGAAGATAACTTACACAAGTTTCTAAATTATTACTGCGCCAAAAACTGGGTATAAATTTGTTAGAGATGTGAGTATTTTTGAAATTATTGTAAATCCCCAATCACCAAGCTAAGAGCTTAGTGATATGGGCACTAGTTAACTTAATACAAGATACTACATAGATATTTATAATAATATAATTTTAATTAACAAAGAAAAAATCCATAACACCCACAACAAATATCTACAGATCATAAAAAGATTTGTTCCGAGGCAGGAATGGAACCCGTAGTCTCCTGCTTCGCATGCAGCCCTTCGCTCGATCTGCTTCAAAATAAGTTTAGTGTAAAATGTTTTTTTTATTTGTACATGCATGGGAATGAAAATCTCTTTAAGAAAATTACAGAGAGGCTTTCTGCTGTGGGGGAAAAGCTGGCTCGGTAGCCTGTCGGTTGTTGCTTTCTAGCCAGCTTGCCTGATAACATATTGGTGAATAATAATAGGGTATATGCATCGATTTATTTTATTGTTTTAATCGATTCTTTAGGTCATTATTTAACCGAGAAATGATAAGACGCTCACTGAATTTCGCATTAACAAGGTAAAAAAAACAAATCAAAACTACAATCATTTTCGGGTGATAAAAACGCTGCCATATTGGCGCCATGTTTATTTGACGTCGACGTTCAGACTTGATTAAAACCTTTTGTGACGACCTCGGTAGTGATCATCTCAGGAAAGAGGTTTTCTGAAAAATCTGAAAATAATCGACAATACGAAATGTCAAGTGGGCAGAATAGTGTCAAATCATGGTGCAGCAAGCAGCATAAAAAAAGAAGAAATGTGTACAGTGATGTCACGTCCGCTCTAGTCAATAGCGTAGCGTTTTGAAATTTTGCGATTGAGATTTAAAATATCAATATTTCAATGGTTAAATTCTACAATAAAAACATCTCAAAATGCAAAAATAAATATGTAGATATGTTTCTATATCAATAGAGAATACGTATATATTTTTTAGCCATTTTGAAATCCTATTAATAACGGTCCTATGGTCACGAATATTTTACAAATTTCTTTTTCGAGGGTTTTCTTCAGCCAAAGACCGTTCTTACAAATTTTTTAACTTTGACTTCACCCTACAACTGTGCCTAGTCTGAATATACCTGTAACCTAGTGGTGACTAGCTTTTGCAACAAGCTACAGGTATATTTTACTCGCTTTTAGGTATAAGAACTCTCCCTAAACGTCGTGTTCAGTGATTTCTAACTTTGATAGTGGGTATTGTAGTTATACAATTTATATTACTGTAGTCGGAAGATTGCCTTGCTTTCAAATTAAATTAAATTATTTTACTTTATTAATACAACTGTTCGTAACTATACCGTATCCATCCTGCCTGTTTTGAACTCGTTTTTATCTGTATTAAACTCGTAAGTACTATTTGATTTAGTTTAGCTAGAATGTCTCAATCGAACAATAGAAACATAAAAGTTTAGAACTCACTTTTGTCTCCAGCTGTCCATCGACTAAGGACAAGCACAAAGAAAAGTGTTGTTCCAATTACGATGCCCTTAACACATCCAGTGGGCGGCCGGTGTGGGCAGCCTCACGACATTGCATTACCCTGAATGTTCCTACATATCTTTACTTACATTTCTAAGTTGTGTTCTAAGTCCGAATTGAGCACGAGAAACATTTCCAATTTGTTTACGTTTTGACGTTATATGTATTTGCTATGGTTTTATATTTACCATGATTTGAGTTATGAGCTGTCCAATATAATATATATAATCATGTTTACCCCACTGTGACTTCAGTTTTAATAACTACGATGTATTTAAAAGTTTAATAAAAAGTATAGATTTTAACAAGGTGCCGTTATTAAGACACAGATATTCTAAAGTTTTTTTTAATGATCTATGGATAAAACGTTAAAACATGTTATTATTAACTTTCACAACATTTACGTGCGTGATTGTACCTGCTATCGTTCACATATTTTTTATTCACAGCCACACACAAGAAGTTGAAGTTGAAAGAAGTCTCAAACAACAAATTCTTTCCCTTGAACATGTGGGGTGGAATCAAATATTTACAAGTTGTTACTATCAAGAAACACAAGTCTTATCATATAAGATACGGGCGAGAGATAGACGACATGGGAAGCAAGGTAATAAAATGAGAAAATATTATTGTATACATCTGTATTTTACACTTCTTCTTGTGTCTTCTTCGTGTCGGGATACATCGTCACCTATATGAAAACTTGTTGTAGACTCATAGAAATATCAATCTGTAGGCCAGGCCTAGCACGGTGTATGTCTAGGGAATAGAAAAAAATTACGTCACTTTATCATCGAAACCATAAAATGTTTGAAATTCATTTCTTTAACTTCATTATTTTACGCAATGTATGTCGATGCTATGTCATTTTTCTCTATTCTCCAAAAAGGCTTATATCAGATTATCTAGAGGATAAAAAAACTTGGGACGGGTTTTGCTCCAACTCTAAAAATAACATTTAACAGGCTAAAGTTTTCTTCATCGCTTCTTTACTTTAGTCTACGTACCTACCGATGCAACAGAAATCAAAATAATCCTTTTATTTCCTTTTAGTGTTTAATTTTATAAGTTGACCTTTTCTAAGTGTACATTTATTGTCTTTATGGAAATAATTTCTCCATCTAGTGAAATTGTGGTCTAAGGAAGGTGTATTCACAAAAAACTATTAATTAATGAATATTTATAAAAAAATAAATATTTAAGTAGGTAATTTTTTCAACTAACGGCTCATTCATCGTCACTTAAAATTATCTCTAAATTAGGTTGGTATTAAAATCTTTATGAAACATTTTGTAATCAACAAAAAAATTTAGTTTATTTTCTACTAAGTTCAGTTAATTTTATAACTAGTATTTTTTTGGTATTTCAACATGATAATAATAAATAATTACTCTTAGGTTTTTGTTATTATAGTGCGTGCGTAAGCCCTCACATTCAGGATTATTTCTCAATCAAGCAACCATCCATCCATCCATACAAACTTTCGCATCACACTAATATTATAAAGGCGAAAGTTTGTATGGATGTATGGATGGATGTTTGTTACTTCTTCACGCCAAAACTACTAGACGGATCTGGCTGAAATTTTGCATACAGGTAATTCTAATCCTGGCATAAAACATAGGCTACTTTTTATCCCATAAATGAGTTCCCGTGGGATAAAAATCACCTTTAAACGTTTCCATAGAAATAACGCGTACGAAGCCGCGGGACGCTATTGATTTTATATCGAGAATGAAGCAACGAAATAAAAAAACATGTTTTTTTTAATTCTACCAGACTGGAACCCCTTGATTGTTTTGGTATTTTATTAGATTTTTTTGTCTAAAAGCCGATTCTAAGCAATTTGCAGTGTTGCGAAAATTGCTTTAAACTACCTAATCATCAATTTACAAAATGCATATGCATAGCCAGCGATGACATTAACAAAATTGCGCTCTTGACCTTTTGAAAGAAGGTTAGACGATTTGTCGTAAATACGATACTTATTTAGATTTCCTAAAAGCTTTTGTTTTAAAACTTGTTTTGATCATGGCGCCATCTTGGTTCCGTTATCTGTTAAATGTTCAAAAATGGAACTAGGTTTTTCGACGAACAACGGTTGCTGTACTGCTACAAGATAAAAAAGTTAGTTAAACCAAAATTGGTGCTGTGGTGCTGGCTTAGAATTTGTACCATCCCATCTCTTCCCGTGAGTGTCGTGCCGACTAAAGGATTACCACCGGGGGTGCGCAGCAACGCCCCTTGCAGAACAATTCTACCACTGAACTGCGATCGCAACCCGCATGCCCAGCGTGGGGATTATGGGCTTTACCCCAATTAGATAAACGAGGCGCTTATCACGCGGAGGCCTGCGTTCAGCAGTGGACCAATACAGGCTGTTGAGGTTAAGGTTGAGGTAGTATGGCCAAACAAAATTCTTGCATAGAAATATGATAGAAATAGAAACATTTATTTGTAACGCAAAGACACAATACCTACAAAAGTAAACACACACTTCGAATCCCTTAGTTTAAATTGATTTAAGTTTGATATTTACTAAACCCTCATAAATATTTAATTTACTTCTAGTCTGTGATTTACTTATGAAAATTAATATTATTTTAAACTACACAAATATTTTAAGTACCTACCTAAAAGATCTCTGTAATTTTGTACGAGTAATTTTGTAATTTACTTATGAAAATTTATATTATTTTAAATTACACAAATAATACTTAATATTACTTACCTAAAAGATCTCTGTTATTTTGTTTAAATACAAAATACTTAATTAAGTCCTTATTAAAATCTATTGCCATTTGCCATGCTATCTGACAAGGTACATAAAACTTTGTTTGACTAATGTTTTTGTTTTGCACTAAACAATCTGAATAGGTACTTAATAAAAAATCTGGGCTACCTCAGCATCATCCGCTTTACAACTACAAATCTTCTAAATCAGTCCACGATCATGATCTAACCGATTTGGAAGAAAACGGATAAATAAAAAAACCTACACACAGTCGAACATAGAAACTTCTTTTTTTTAGAAGTCGGTTAAAATGATTTAAAATAGGAACGACATCACACAGCTATCACGTAAGCTTGTTAGTGTCAAAGAGCAAGGTCGGTTTGGGTACACAGAGTCGAATTAAGTGATTTTGTGGTGAAACGAAGGTCTATAGACAATTTTTTTAGTTTAGATGGTGAAGTAAATTTTAGTAATGTTGAAGAAATCGCTCTTAGCGATAAGGCCGCCCATTGTGCAACTGTTTTTGTGTTTGTGTTTTCTTTTCTGTATTTCTATATCTTGGTGTGCAATAAAGAGTATTTGTATTGTATTGTATTGTATTGTAATGTTAGTACCTACTATCTTTTTATACTGCATCATCTACCAAGGTAACTAATTAACATATAGGTGACAGAAATTTTAAAGGGGCAACTGTTGAATATATAGGAGTTTATAGGGAGAAGAAGTCAGAAGAAAAAAATGATGGTTTGTGTGAAAGAGCCCATGGGTAAGAATAAGAACGGTGTAAGATGACGGCTGATAGAAGAGTGTGGAAGAATAAAACATGATGTGTAGACTACACCTTAAAGAGATATGGACCGAAAGAAGAAGCGACAGTAGTTTCGAAAAGTAGACAAAAGAAAGAAAAAAAGATAAAGTAGTGTATTGTATTATGTATATCAGTTATCTAGTACCCATAACACAAGCTCTGCTTAGCTTGGGGCTAGATAATGCTGTGTGAATTGTCCTGCATTTTTTTTTTATTTAACACCAACCAAAACATCGACAGTATTTTATTACATTACAGAATATGCCGTAGGTATTAATTTTCGGTGACAGGTGACAGGGCTCTAAAAATTAAGTTTGTAAAATAATTATATAGTTTATTTAATACAAACAAACTAAAAAGAAACGTACAAAGAAGTCTCTTCCAATTTTTGTCTATTAGAGGTGTTTTCGTCATGTCAAGAAATAGTTCGACCAGACTTAAAAGATAGAGCGTTTAGTTTGAAATTAAATGATATACACCCTGCATATGACACACTACTACAACCTTTATTCTTCCACGAAAGATCCATTCTATTTCTTGAGTTCTAAGGTAAATAAGTTCTTTTTCGGAAAACGCTTCATGTATTTGTAAAAATAAGGTTTATATCACAAACTAAGAAGGTAACGTAGAAAGATGTCTCTCTAAAACTCTGCCTCATTTAAACCCTGTAAATTCTAAAAGTTTACAGCCCGAATGTTTGCACGTTTATAAACTACTTAGAACCTTTGTCGTGATACCTCGGTGGTGTTCAAGATAACAACTCTAAGCTATGCACATTTTCTACTCACATACACGACCACAGTTCCTTCTATAGAATGAATATGAAAATGAATATGGAATTTCTCATATTCCTCTCTTTCTCTAATCATTGCTTAGCATCCTTTATTTGTACAAATAATATAAAAGCTATGTAATTATGCGCGTAAAGTATGTTTCCCTTATTATAATTCTTATTAATTATTTACTCTTTTTTTATTATATCATTATTATTATATTTTTTAATATTATATTTATTTATTTTCTATTTTTTATTTTCTTATTATAATTCCCTTATTATAATTATCCTTTCCAACTCTCCTGATTCCTATCCAGTAAATATCTTCAAAAAATATGTATAGAAATATTTACAGTTCATATAAAACGCATATAAGTTGTAAGTGTCTAATTTTTTAAATAAAAAATACTTAAATAACAAAAAAGGATAAAAACCTCCTTTGAGGTAAAAAGGAGGTTTGTCCCGTCCAAAATAAAGAATACGTGTTAAAGAGAGCGCAAAATTTAAATCAAATAAGAAATAATTAACTTGTCAAACCTTAAGCCATCGAAGTTTCTCTTCAGTTATTATTAAACCTCTGTTTTTCTTATTAGTGCATTAAAAAGAAAAAAAGAAAATAAAACGTGCGCCATAGTTATTTCATACATTTCACCTCTCTGTCTTACAACATGGAGCCTAAGATAAACGATAATAACTATTTCTGCTTATTTCTTGCTGAGTACAGGCAAGTGCATATGTGTACTTAAGTACTTACCTATATTTTTTACAATAGGACGAGGATTACTTTAGTTATAAGCTTATACGTATACCTTCCAAAGATAATAAGCAATAACAAAATATAAAAATCAATAAAATTGTGCAGAAATAGAAAATAAAACTAAATAAACATAATAGGAGCCACAGCGGCTATGACGACAAATAATTATTTGTGCACAATTTCATTGGTTTTTATTTTTTGTTATTGTTTATTATCTTTGGAAGGCATACGTGGGATCACACAGAAACAGAATACAGCCACATATAAGTATGGCTGTGGTGGCTTTGACCATTCATTGATATCCCTGGTCAACCAACTTCTAGGCAAAGGCCTTTACTAGTTCCCTACTGGACAAAGGCCTCTGATAAGTGCATAATGTCTCTTATCAGTAAGGATCCCTACGAGAAGAGACAAAGGCCTCATAAGCTCTTAACACTCCTTTAAATCATATTACAATCACATCACACTAATATTATAAAGGCGAAAGTTTGTATGGATGTATGGATGGATGGATGGATGGATGTTTGTTACTTCTTCACGCCAAACTACTGGACGGATCTGGCTGAAATTTTGCATACAGGTAATTCAAATCCTGGAATAAAACATAGGCTACCTTTTATCCCATAAATCAGTTCCCGTGGGATGAAAATCACCTTTTAATGTTTCCATAGGAACAAAGCGTGAGAAGCCGCGGGGCGCAGCTATTTTATTATAATGTCATATGTTCGCGATAGTACTCGTTTCATGACTGTTATGTCGTCACGCACTGTCACTGGCGGGTTGCGTCGTTTTATACAACGTTTCTGTTGCTTTTAATAATATTGCTCAATTTATTTTAATGTGTTTAGTTCCATACGCTGCGTTTGTTCTCGAATTGTCAGATTTGTAAGAACAGTTATCTAATTTTGCCGTTTTATATGACTCTTCAGTATTCGTAGTTGTTAATGTTATTTATTGTTAAAATTTTTATAGTAATTACTTTTTTTATAACATTTACTAACTTATTGGCAATCACACTTAAATTTTTTCCAATCAAGTTGTTTTTTTAATGATTTTGTGCACTAAGCAGCGGATCTAACCTACATACCCTCTTTTTGAAATAAATAGTAATGTTACCTTTCACCCAAAAGTATCGATGAAAATCATGAAAATATTAAAAAACAATCGGTCTTTCTTTTGTTAAAAAAACAAAGCTCATTCCAAAGGTAAATTTATTCTAAACAGAAGCTTCGGACACGAGTGCCGTACGTAAGATGAGTCAGGGACCTTTTCACCCGCCATTGTTTATTCTGGACGCAAACCCGTTCCGTAGACGTTTTCCCTCACATTTTCGTAGACACTTGTAAATAAACGGTTTTTATCTATATTCATAGGCTCATGAATAGTGTTGGAATATTAATTTTGTAACGTCTTACATTACAATACAACCTTCAAAACTGAGTAGAAACTTGTTCCTAACTTAAAACGGTTTACGCGTTGCAAAAACGTTTATCAAGCTTTCTACTCGATTAAATTCAATTTACAAGTTTACAGTTGGTAAAATCAAAACCAGTAGTGTAAATCAACTAAATAAGAATCGAATAAAAGTTCCGGTAACAGATAAAGAGTTGGGTAAAAAAGCTTTCTCCGCCACCAAAGTTATACAACAATCATAACTGTAAACAACTTACCTCCTCTTAGGCAAGTCCGTTAAAATTCTGGCACACTGCTTTTAATTCACTAGCACCTTTGATTTTAGCGAGTCGATCGACCGTCGGATCACTGCACCGTTATTCACGTCATATGTGTGTCAAAGAGAAAAAAATCTCTCAATTTCCACTCACGAGTTATCGATATCGACAGTTGCACGTTGCACATAAACACAGCACTAATGTTTCGGGAATCCACAAGCACTTTTTAAATTTGGAACGGTGAGTTGTTGCACTCAGTTTGAGCGAACGTACTCAGTTTGCGCGCGCGTTCGAAGTTCGAATAGTTGTTGGCGCAGGCGTCGTGCGTCCGCCACTCTCTCCCCGTAGCGACTGGCGCGGCGCCTTCACCTTTGCCGGCCCGTTTCGCAATCTCAGTGGTTTCCTTGCAGATATCTCGTTGCATGGCAACTGTTTCTGTTTTTTTTTCTATAGAAGCCGCAATAACCGGGATGTGGTATTAGGTTTTGTGTAAATACTAGGTATGTGATCTTAAAATCATGTTAAAACCTTCCTATATTTCAAACACAAATAAGTAAAATAATGCAATTTAGATTCAATCACAGAAAATGCTTATGTTTTACAGATTATTTTACTGAATAGTGTAGGCAGATACTTACAGAACTATATAATCACGCTGAAAGTTTGAATGAAGATAAAGGTAAATGTATAAAAGCTGACAAGATTTTTTTTTTCCCACATTGGTGTCATTAATCCAGGTGCAGGACTGAATTAGTGTTCGAAAAACAAAAAAGACACTCAAATGTTTAGTGTGCGCCAGATTTAAAAAAAATGTTATGTTACGTCTTTTTACGCCGTCACTACTCTACGGGCCGAAATTTCGCATAGATGTAGTTGTAGACCTAAAACAAAATATAGGTTACTTTTATCCCGGAAAAATGCATGGAAATCTATGAGCGGAAGCTAGTTGAACATAGTAAAACTTTTTTGAAAACTTCCGTATCAAAAAATCATTTGTTCCAAACCCGGAACTGGCAGATATGATGCTGCACAACTGGTTGGCTTTTTACTTTTAATGAGTGCTTATTTGATAACAAAGCTTTTAAACGAACCTGTTTATTAAATATAAATGCATAATAACTGGCTATAAAAGCATTTCGACAACGTATAAAAACTCAATACTACGTCAAGGTTTGGGAGAAAAACAAAAGTTGTCCTTACCTTAGCCCCTTACTCTTACCTCCTTAGGGGGTAAGAAATAAAAAAAGAATCATCAAAATTGGATCTCCCAGTCAAAAGTTCTAAGATAAAAAACGTTTTTTTTTTTAAATACAGTTGAATTGAGAACCTCTTTTATTTTTGAAGTCAGTTAAAAAGAAGCATTTATTGCCCATTGTATAATCCCAGGCTCGAATTTTGTTTGTGCAAAAAATCATCCTAATAATTTCAGTAGATAGATACTCTTGTTCAAAATAGTTTGTAAATTCAATGGAAGTAACCGAAAGTAGAAGGTTGAGCTTGCTATTTTTTAATGCGCAATGATGTTATACTTAAAGAAACTTCAAAAATACCTACTAACAAGAATTAAAATTCGACGACCTCTGTAGCGCGGTGGGCGAAGGTCTGCCTGCGACGCAGGAGGTTGCGGGTTCGATTCCCGCTTCGGAACAAATTTGTACAATCTGCAGACATTTGTTCAGGACGTTCTGGATGTTTTCTATGTATAATAAAAAAATATCTATCTTTGTAGTGTATTGTATTATGTATATCAGTTATCTAGTACCCATAACACAAGCTCTGCTTAGCTTGGGGCTAGATAATGCTGTGTGAATTGTCCAGCATTATTTATTAAACTAAACCAAAAAAAGAGGTTTTGCTTTCTGCTGTGAAATCAAAGTGATAAGACACTGCAATTATCTACAGGCATTGGCATACCTTCAAACAAACAAACATTTTTTATATAATTAGACCATACGTCCTATGTTCTCCGCCTATTGAGTTCTAAGGTAATAAAATAACTGTAGGAGTTTTTTTTTCCTTTTTGAAAACGTCTCACTGCTGTGTACTATGAAAGCTTGCTCAGTCATCGATCTACTTGAGTAGGTAACGATTTTCTATTGCAATAGCGTTACTCAAGCATATAGCGGGGCCTACTAAACATAAGCGATATTAGTTATTTATTTTATATCCATACTAGTTTCTGATATATAATAGGCTCTGTTTCTAGCTTCTGCCCGCGGCTTTTCACGTGTTTTTTTCTATGGAATCGTTTAAAGGTGAATTTTATACATGGAAACTGATGACTGACCTAAAATTACATGTAGGCAAAATTAGCCCGTTCCATTCAGTCTTTTTTGCGTGAAGAGGTAACGAACATCCATATATGTAGTATAATAAAAAAATCTATCTACTATGTAGTGTATTGTATTATGTACCTATATCAGTTGTCTAGTACCCATAACACAAGCTCAGCTTAGCTTGGGGCTAGATAATGCTGTGTGAATTGTCCAGTATTATTTTTTATGTATTTATTTAAACATCCAAACTTTTTTTTAACAAACTTGTTTTATTTGTCAATATGAGGGTGCTTAATACTTTTGGCCAAGGCTGATTTAATACTGAGTAAGCTTTCTGAATACGGGCCTGTGTGTACATGGAATTCCTTTTTTTTTATTCAAAATCAAAAATAGTCCGTTGTCTCTGCAGCAGGCAAACTTGACACTGGCTGAATGACGATAGAAAAGAAAATGCGCATATTCATATTACCTACAGGGTGTAATACTTTATGAGCTCACGTCTTCGTGACATGTCTACATAACCTATACGTGCCGAAGTTCGATTCTCAGTTTATCGAGTGGTATGGTGAAATGTGACGAAATCGATACCAATGCCGTACACTTCACACGAAGTCTAGAGTTTGGTGAATTAATTAACAATGCGAAGCGCGTTTATGTCTTTTGTATGGAGTTTTGGAAAATGGTAGGTATTATTTCTGTTAGAGATAATAATTATAGTTTTTGTTAGATTAAACTTATATTTAACCGACTTCAAAAAAGGATGAAGTTCTCAATTTGACTGTACTTTTATTAATTCATGTTTGTTACCTCAGAACTTTTTACTGGGTAGTCCGATTTTCATGATTCTTTTTTTATATGAAAGCTGATGCTTTCCGTGTGCTCCCATTTAATTTGGTCCAGTTCTAACAATGGGATCCATGAAAATCTATGAAAAAACTATAAAAAATTAAGTAGGTTTATATTTATTCGGCTGACTCGCTAATAGCACTGTTTCACACAAACCTCTCACAAACCTCTGTGGTTTACCTAGTGTTATACGTACTTAATGTGATATCAGGCGGGTCACTCGAATGAATATTTACTCGAGTGAATGCTTCATTTTCCTTTAATTTATGTTCACACGGTTCATATAAAATAACTTAGAATAGAACATTCTTGCCTTGGAATTAGTTAAATTATTAGTTGCCCGAATGCGAGTGAACATTCACTCTGTATTCAGATTGTTCATTTTTCGTTCATTCGAAGTGGGAGTGAAAGATGCGAATGAAAATATCGAACATCATTGGATCGGTGAATGAATTCATTCGGCACTATTGTTTCATTTTATGTTCAAAAGTTTCATTTCGAGTAAAAAGTGTCGAATGAAAATTGAAAATGAAGGAAAAATGAAGCATCTGATTCCACCTTTAGCAGACAATCTTACACAAGAAGTTCAATATCTTGTGTAAGAATATCTATAAACGTAACAGCATTAGCATCATTTCACATTAACTTTGAGTGCGAACATTGCTCAAACAATACAACGAAAGTTCTTTTTAGTTTATTTTCCCATCATGTTTACGTAAACAAATAAGTACATTACTCAACTAGTCATTACTACGAATAATATCCGTATGATATACCTAGGTTACTAAGTTTAGCGTGGTGCGTAATAAGGGTAAACAGTGGGGCAGTGAACCTGCTCTGCCCCACTGTTTACCCTTATTGTCCTTATGAGTTATGTTGGCATGATGGAAAAAGAAACGATAGAGACGCACAAGGTTCAACTATAAAAAAACCCCTATAGACAGTTTCTTATCATCCTAAACATAATTTATCGTGTAAAAATTTCCCCAAAAATAATTTAAAAAAGTAATGAGAAATTATACTTATTTGCCCGATCAGCGCCAAAATTTACTTAAATTGTAAAAAAAAAGTTTTTGCACCGGAGCAACGTAGCCAACATCTATGAGACTATTAACCCAACTGCTAAAATTTTAAATATTAGTTGTTTAATCGTAGTTTTCTATATGTTTCTTATAACGTATTATCACATGAAATTGTGGTTAAACAAAGGGATATTTTACACAGAAAACAATCTCTTGAGCTACTGTTAACACCACTCTCTTCAGTCCGAGTGCGAGTTTACTCAGCCCTAAAACGTAATCCTTGGTACGTCCCTACTCACCAACTACCAGGGTACCTACTTATTGGCCCCAGACCGGACGTTACGTATAAAATACCAGTAGCATGCAAAATTATAGCCTTACAGAGCTAATGTGGGTCTCTAGATGCCCATCTTTGCACTCGCGTGAGTCATACGAATTAGCCGACTAGCTTCCGCCCACTAGTCTGCGTGAAATGATGAATCTTATATTTAAGTGTAATTCAGGTTATGTTAACCATGCCATATTATGACTGGTTCGAGTGTAATTAAATTAAATCGCACGTTTAGATTTGTGATATTTTTTGGCATTGTTTATTGACGAACTTATTCCTGAAATTAAGTTAAGTTAGGATTTCACCGTCAATAATCGCTTTTGAAAATTATTTCGCTATTGTGTAGAGGGTGATCCCGAGGTCATTTATTTCCGAGGGATAAGTATTTATCCCGCAAAACGTAAAACGGTGTTAATGGATCAGTTGAGCTAGCTGTAGATTATTTTGCAACAGTAGCAGTTAGCTCAATTCAATTCAATACGTTTATTTCAGCTTCGGTACATGAGTACATATTTCAGCCATATTTATAAGATAAGAGAAAAGACAATGAAATAAAAACAAGAAACAAAAAAAGATCTTAAATCAATGGAACATATCATAAGCGCATAATATTATGTGTGCGCGTCCAGTGCTCCATGAAAGCGCAGTCCGTGTCCAGCCTTTCAGCTATAACTTTCAGGTAGCTACTGGTACCGCCCCTGAAAAAACTTGTAAGTATTTGCAATTGAAATAATTGACCCGGCGCATCCCTGATGCCTAATTCTAATTCTAATTCTAATTCTGAGTGGGGGAACTAAGATCTGCACGGACATCTCGCATAGGAGTGTATTGTGCATTATCCCCATGCCTATGTAGGCCCTAACCAGCCCAGCTCCTTGAAGTATCGGAGCAGGACCTTTGGTGACTGACAGCTTCGTTTCAGCTTTTCTGCGGGTGTGGATGGGATAGATGCCTCAATGAGGCACTTCAGCCCCGTTTTATGTCTGGCCTCTTCTGTGGCCGTGCAGTGTAAGACAACGTGTTCCACAGTCTCTTCTTCTTGGAAGCAGCCACGACATAAGCTGCTGTCTGTGGATCCAGTCTTAAAAAGATGATGGTTCAATTCACAGTGGCCTGTGATGATGCCCACCATCGTTCTTAGGTCCTCTCGGCTCATCTCGAGCATCGTGTTGGTGGTTTTCCTGTCTTTAGAGGGGAATAATGATTTAGCATGCTTGCAGTCTGTCCGACGCTCCCATAGTTTTTGGTGTTCTTTATCAGAGTTGAGTTTTAGTCTGTTTTTAACTTCCGCTGTGGGCGGGTTCGAGAGACTTACATCTTGATGGGTTGGAGTTAGTCTTGCTCCTTCCTTTGCTAGTCTGTCTGCATTTTTGTTGCCTGGGCAGGATCGACTCTCTGTCCATTCTAGGCAGACTATGCTGTGTTGAGCAAGATCTTGTAGTGCGTTATGGCATTCTACAATTGCTTTTGATCTTGTCTCTGTCCGTTTGAGTGCGTTTATTAGTGCAGCACTGTCTGTTTTAAAGATCAGCTGCATCTGTCTGTTTGGCTCCTTGTTGGCTGTTTCCAGAAGCATATCATTTGCCGCTAGTTTAAGTCCCAGTGTTTCCGCCTGAAAGGCTGTTGTGGCCGAGTTTAGTGGTTGGGCTCTTGAGAGTCCAGTTTCGGGGCAGCAGTAGCCGCAGCCAGCTCCTGTTTTGTTCTTGGCCCCATCAGTGTAGATGTGATATGTGTTAACGTCATGTGCGGTGATCGCTGCTGCGTTCTCTTCATGCGTTATTTTATAGGTCTTGGCGGTTAAGTAGGTCGACGCTATTCTATCAGTGCCATTCGCCGCTTCTGGAAATGCAGCAATTGCTTTACCTAGTATTCTACTGTGGTTTGTGAGGCCAGACTCGCCTTTCCACTGGTTTGTTGATTTTATTCTTAGAGACGCCGCCATCGCCTCTTGCTGAATGTGAACATGCAAGGGCGTTAGTCCTAAGATTATGTCCAGTGCTGCAGATGGGGTTGATTTCCTACATCCGCAAATGAGTGTACAGGCTAGTCTTTGAACTTGCTGAAGTTTGTTAATGGTGGTGACTAAGTTAGTTCTGGGCCACCATACCATTGCACCATAGGTTAGCACTGGGCGGACCATGACTGTGTACATCCATAGACACAGCTTGGGCTTGAGGCCCCAGTCCTTGCCTACCGCACGAGTGCATTGCCATAGGACGTTTGTGGCTTTTGCTGTGATATGGTCTAGTTGTTTGCCCCACAGCAGTTTACTGTCTAGCCATATGCCGAGGTATTTAACCTCCTTGCTTAGTGTCAGTGTTGTACCTAGCAGTGAGGGTAGTTCTAGTCTTGGGAGTTTGGTTTTGCGAGTAAAGAGTACTAGTTCTGTTTTGTTCGGGTTTACTGACAGACTGTGTTTTGTGCACCATGTTTCCACAATCCGTAGTGCCTTCTGCATCTTTTCGCAAAGAGTCGTTTCGAAAAGCCCCGATATCATGATTGCCAAGTCATCTGCATATGCGATCGTAAGAATACCATCTTTGTTTAGCGAGTCCAGAAGTTCGTTCGCGACCATTACCCACAGGAGCGGTGAAAGGACCCCGCCCTGCGGACAACCCTGCGTCACCCTGCATTGGGCTGCCTGCCCCAGGGATTCTGAGCCCTCGATTTTGGTTGCTCTGCTGGATAGCATTTCAGTTATCCACTTATTTAGGTTCTCATCGACTCCTTGCTTTCGCAAAGCGTTCTCTATTGATGGGAATGTTGTTTTATCAAAGGCACCTTCTATATCTATGAAAGTGACTAAGCATGATTGCTTACTTTCAAGCGCACTTTCAATCTTGTGGACTACTTGGTGCAGGGCTGTTTCAGTAGATTTACCTGATTGATAGGCGTGCTGATTTTTGTTCACTGGGTTTCTAAGTAGCGGCCCACTTCTGATGTACTTGTCGCATAGTCTTTCTAGAGTCTTCAGTAGAAACGAGCTTAAGCTTATTGGTCTGAATGACTTTGGTTGGGTGTAATCTGTTTTACCGGGTTTTGGTAGGAAGATTACTTTGACTTCCCTCCAAGCTCGTGGAATGTATTTCCATGCGATACAGCTTCTAAATATGGAGGCTAGCGTAGGTATGATTTTAGTTAGATTCCACTGGAGAAGGGCGGGAAAGACACCATCGGGGCCAGCGGCTTTGTACGGTTTAAAAGTTCTCACCGCCCAGTCTAGCACTTCTTCTGTTACTATCTGGTTTGCAAGTTCCCAGTCGTTGTTTTGAGGTTGGTGATGATTTCGTGCCTCCCATTCAGTGTTTTCCTCCAGTTTGCAGTCCGGAAAATGTGTTTTTAACAGTAACTCGAGCTGTTCCCGCTCTGTTTTTGTGTAAGGTCCATCTGGCTTTTTTAGTGAACCGAGCTTGATAGACGTATCCTTAGATATAATTTTGTTGAGGCGAGCTGTTTCACTCTGGGTGGCTATAGAGTTGCTGTAGCGTTTCCATGAGTTCTTACGGCTGCTTTGAATCTCTCGTTTGTATTCTTGTCTAACTTTCCTATAGTTGGACCAGTCTTGTTCATCTTTGGTGTTCATCGCTCTGTTGAAGTGATGTCGGGTTTTTTTTCTGAGTTTGGTTAGTTTTCTGTTCTACCATTTGTCTTTGCGATGGGCAATCTTGTTGCTTTCGGTTATCAGGGGGCTCGCTTCTTCGTAACTGGTGGTTATATGTGCCGTCAGTTCGGTCAGCGCGTGTTCGATATGCTCTGGAGTTAGCTGACACCCGGCATCAGGTCTCGTCAGAGTGTTCAGTTTACTGTTTAAGGTTTCCGTAAATAAGGTGGTATCAGTTTTCTTAGGATTTCTGTATGTGCGGAGAGGGATTTCACCTGTCATCAATTGAAATCTTATCCTCCTGTGGTCTGCGCACGATGCTTCCTCTGTCGCTACGTGCCAGTTTTGTATATGTTCCGCAATAGCATTGGTAGCCATTGTTAAATCTATGATGGTCTGAGCCCAAGATGTTACGAACGTTGGTTCAGATCCTCTGTTTATAATATTAAGGTACAAAGTATCGTAGTGTAACAACCCCCCGCATGCATTTAACTATCTTACTCTTAACGTGATGTAGAAAGCGTGATTGTAGTGGCCAACGGTGATCGTCTAGTTTAGTGGTAGGACCTACATTGTGTCGTAGAAACCCAAATTCTTTAAAGAAAGCTTTTGACAAATGGAAAACCCTTATCTATTGCTAAGTAAGAACATAACTACAAGGAAGTAAGATGTAGTAGAACTAGTTATAGAAGAATGATGTATTAATGATTAAAGGATGTATAATATTGGTTTTATCAGCCCTCGCCTTTCTCTCTGAGTTTAGCTCGGCTACTTTAGGCCGCCTCACACGACCTCTCTCTACTCAGCTTCCACGCTAGCTCAATCACACTGAGTCTAAGTTGCGGCATAGGTACGAGCTCCTCCACCGCTCTGTACAATAGTCCTCGACTCCTAACTGGTCAGACTCCTTCCGCTGATAGAAAGTATGCTGGGAATTCCATACTCAGTCTATCCTAAACTACGGACTCATCACAAAGTCAATGGGGCTTATTCTTTTCCAACCTATGCCAGCTTACGTCCGTCAAATACTCCTAGCATATATAATAAATATAGTATGAATCTACTCACTCTCAGAATTGTGATGTACGTTACTTGTGATGTTCGCAAACAACTCTTTCATGCTATCAAGATTTATCCTATAAAGTCGGTTCACCATACACTCCTCTTCCACGCGCAAGGTAAGTAGCCTTAGACCTCTAGTCCTGCCGCTTCCAGAGAGGTGAATGGTGACCCCTTTTTATCAGTCGGGGTCTGTCCATACCTAAGTGGAATAGGTGTAAACAGTCTCCTATTCCGCGCATAGCTTCCGTTGATAACTTGAGCCTCGTTCTGGATTCAACTTGCTGAAAGGAAACGAAAGGTACATATAAATGCCTCAGATTCCATTCCCTAGAATTTCTCTACGAATGAAACCCGCCCAGCGAGGTCCTTGAACCACCGATTACGACCCTACATTGACCAGGGCCCATCGGTGCCGGGTCCTAAATAGAAATAATACAATTTAGCAGCAGACTTTAGCAATTTAGATCCAGAGGTTGACTACTAATATTACCAACTGAAGGTTATTCAATTCATTAACTGGGATTTAAAAGGTTCCAGTAGACCTAGACAGAGCCGGGCTCTTGTTACAGTAAAAGGGTACCTGTTTGGGGTAAAGTTCAGTTAAATCAAGCCAAAGGCTGATAGCATGATGTTGAACTAACTACTGCGAGAATAGCCGTAAAGAAAATACGATTGATTCGGTAGAGCTTTAGGAGTATGTTGCTGGACTAACCCAAGGAAGAATACTTCCCTTATCCATAGTTATTCACGATTATCCCAGCAGCCAAATAACCCGTAAGGAATTGCTTTATTGCTTCACGAAGCAGCACACAAGAAATCTTTAAGAGAACTTTGTAAAATAACCGAAATTCGACCGTCCTATTCAAACTCCAGATCTCAAGTCCCGTAACCTTCCGTCTTCTCCCTGCCCCAATATCTGATAATTTTGAATTCTTTTATTTTACGTACGCCTTCTAATAATTTAGTGTCGACAAATCCCCCATCGATATGTATTCTATCGATAGCATCTAGAATCTTCCATCAGCTTTTACAGATATTGAAAGATTCTAGTTTTAGTGTAAAATGTTTCTAAACAAATCATCGAATGATCGATAACTCGCTGCATGAAATGTTATTGTGCTACCTCACTAAGACGTATTCTTCGAATATTATGTCTTTCAAGCGAGGTCCATCATAACGAGGCTTTAAATCGATACATAAAGAGATTTTAAGTCGACAATGTTACTATCTATATTAAAATCCGCCAAATGTTTCTTTATTTGCAAATGATGAATTCTGACTCGTTACAGCCGCCCCGAAAACCTTACAAAACTCCAGTGACGTAAGGGTTTTACTAAAGATTCAAATTATTTGCAAATAAACGAAACTAAGTCAATTCTGACTCGTTACAGCCGCCCCGAAAACTTTGCGCAACTCCAGTGGAGTAAAGATTTTACAAACAACTCAAATAGTTTTGCAAATATTTTTGTCTCCGTTATGGTTTGACAGTAGCAAGTTTAGCTTTTAAATGTTATTTAATTTAATGAAGAATTATTGAACTCTAATCTATTGAGCCTCGAAATCACATATATTTAATATGTATTGTGTATTTAAACCAGATATAAAACAACAAATGGTTCAGCACCATGTTAATTACTTGTCAGTTAATTCTATTGTATTATCAATGGTTCACACATAAAAACGAATTGTTTCTGAAATGTGGTCGTGAATCACATCATTTCTAGTAAAACTCCAGTCGATTTTACGATAGCATCTTCTGATTCACACGTAACTTCAACTAGGCCAGTTCAATTGTCTGTTATCTGCACACGAACCAATCGATAATGCAATTTTTCTTACCCCAGACCCGGTAAAAACGTTAAAACCCGCTTTATATCCGGCGTATGTTGAGTGTTCTCAGATCGGGCCCAATGACAAGGGGCTGCAAGATCAGTGTGAAATTCTTTGAAGTCAGAATAACTGCAATTCGATCCAGATTACTCAATTTAATCTGTTATGATCATTTAACCTAGCATCAAGAATCATTCCTTCAAAGAATCTATTTGTAGTGCATACGTGATTCAAGATTCAATAAACCGTCGTAAACTCTGAAGTAAAACAACTTATAGGGCCCTTTGAAACTCCATTCTGATTTGAAAGCTAACCTAGACATGCATACAACTAAACACGCATACCAGCTATGTCGAAGCCTGTGATAATAATCCATCCTCTTGCAAAAACACCCCCCACCCCCTTGCACTTCAGTCATACTCCCTATAAGTCCTTCAACGTCAATCGAGTTCAAGACTTCGAGTTCCACTTCACTAATAATTATTTTTATTTATTTTGGATATAGTGATCGCGTCTCTTTATTTTGGTTTTATACTGCGTTAGTTTCATAGCTCGTAAGTACTAGTTTTATGAATTCGTTAGCTGCCTTGTCTATACTATCGCGTTAATTCTATTTAGTTTACAAATTACTTTCCGAATTTTAAATTTTTTTCTCACATCCAAAAACTAGCAAAATACTGGTATCGACTATTTTAACGAACGCGATAATCATCTGTCAAAACCCTCCAAGCTGTCAGCCAACAAAACATTTTGAACGGAGGAAATTGCTCAACTCGTTGGTCGATGAAAATTTCCTGTACCCTAAGTAATCATAACAATATGTTACTAGATTATTTAAATATGCTTCGTCTATTCTTTTGAACCTGACAGCTAAAATCTAATGACAGATGCATAGATATGTCTTATAAATTAGGGTCCATAGAAGATGGCATTAGAGAAAGATTAGCTCGACTCGTTGGTCGATGGTAATTTCCTCTAGCCTATAAGTAGCCCTACGCTTCTGAACTTGACAGCTAAAATCGAATGACAGATGTAAGGGTCCATGGAAGATGGCCCTAATATTTAGAGAAAAATTAGCTGCGTTGGTCGATGGTAATTTCCGCTAGCCATGGACAATTTACTAGATTTACTTATGCTTTGTCTACGCTTCTGAACCTGACAGCTAATAATCTAATGACATATTGCATAGATGCCTTGTGCTTATACAAACTAGGGTCCATGGAAGATGGCCCATAGATTAATACTAGACATGGAGGATGGCCCATAGATTAATACTAGTCTGGTCGTTGAGGACGACTTAATATGGTCCATGTAGGATGGCCCATAGATTAATACTAGGTTATGGTCGTAGAAGACGTACATATGGTAGGATGGCTCATAGATTAATACTAGTCTCTGGTCGTAGACGACATATTTGCTCGAATCTTGGCCATGAAATTACTTGTTGGTAACTAGACTATGGATACAATGACGTATTATGATATAAATTTGAACCGTCATTGATCTCTGATAGATATACCTACTTTGACAGTAGTGGTCTATGTCAATAGCAATTAATATTTGAACTACCTGAGATATTGATCTGTCTAGCAATACATGTACTGCCTAAGAAATTCCTACCTAGGTTAAATAAGACAACCTATACTTGATTTTTATTGGAGGTACACTACCTAAGTAAGTACCTATCTCACCAAAGGAACAACACACCCTATTAATTTAATAACCTAATACATCTGCGTCAAAGAAAACCCAAGAAATAACGAGACAAGTCCATCGCAGTCCAACACGCAGTACCAGAGCCGAAGTCGGGATGCTGCTACAGATGTTCTTCCTTGCGCAGCCTGCCGGGGTCTGGATAGCAGCGTCTCATGGCCGAAGATCAGCATTCGCCATCAACGCACTCCGTTAAAGTCCATCGCAGTCCAAAACGTAGTACCAGGGCCGCAGTCGGGATGTCTCATGGACCGCAGATCAGCATTCGTCAGTCAAAGTCCATCGCAGTTCAAAACGTAGTACCAGGGCCGCAGTCGGGATGTCTCATGGCCGCAGCTCAGCATTCGTCTTCAAGCTACTTCGTCAATAGCCCACGTCCTCATCAAAACACTCCGTCAACAAACATCGTCGTCTTCAAGCATCGTCGTAGCTGGGCATGTGTCTCCGATAGTCCATCTGGCGTGGGCGTTGCACACAGGCTGGAGACGAGAGTGGATCACATGCTCACCGGATGGCTCACGAATACATGTGGAGAGAGGATTTTGATTAATAAGTGGTTTCACAAAACTGAAAGTAAATAAAGGGTTTATAAGAGACATACAGATCACATATTACAGTACACTAGAACTTTTCTCAATAATAAACATAATTTCCCTAAATCCTGTCGACAAAAAAACGACGCGAATAATAAAAGCAGTGCGTGCACAACCTGACAACATAGAGTCGAACCATAAAGACTACCGATGATGACGGCTAACGTTTTGACACTTTCTCGACATGAAATTTTCCGAATGTAAACAAAGAAAAATAACAAATTTCCAAGTCTTTTTACAAATACAAAGTTGAACTTCCTACCAATCCCTGTTGTGCGTGCAAATATTAACGAAGTTATAATGCCTAAATCACGCCGGAATCAACATGCTAAACAAAGGAAAATACCACCCTATTTAAGAAGCTGCGAAGTACACCTAGTTGCCTGGATTGACCCGGCCTATCAACACCATCAGCAGTCGCAGCAGCCCTACCCTACCTATCGACATCAACCTAATAATTAAGCTGAATTAAGTTAAAACTAAGTTATTGCTTTCTATGAAAGAGATTTCTAGTACTAAAGCGACATTACCCTACCTAATCTTACTCGTATGTATTGTTATTCCATTCGTCAAAGCGTCTCATCCATTACACTGCAACAAATTGTGCGAAAATCGCACTTTAAATCTAAATAACCCTATGCTTCTAACCCAAACAACCATCCTGGTTAAACGGCAAGCAAATTGTAACAACCCCCCGCATGCATTTAACTATCTTACTCTTAACGTGATGTAGAAAGCGTGATTGTAGTGGCCAACGGTGATCGTCTAGTTTAGTGGTAGGACCTACATTGTGTCGTAGAAACCCAAATTCTTTAAAGAAAGCTTTTGACAAATGGAAAACCCTTATCTATTGCTAAGTAAGAACATAACTACAAGGAAGTAAGATGTAGTAGAACTAGTTATAGAAGAATGATGTATTAATGATTAAAGGATGTATAATATTGGTTTTATCAGCCCTCGCCTTTCTCTCTGAGTTTAGCTCGGCTACTTTAGGCCGCCTCACACGACCTCTCTCTACTCAGCTTCCACGCTAGCTCAATCACACTGAGTCTAAGTTGCGGCATAGGTACGAGCTCCTCCACCGCTCTGTACAATAGTCCTCGACTCCTAACTGGTCAGACTCCTTCCGCTGATAGAAAGTATGCTGGGAATTCCATACTCAGTCTATCCTAAACTACGGACTCATCACAAAGTCAATGGGGCTTATTCTTTTCCAACCTATGCCAGCTTACGTCCGTCAAATACTCCTAGCATATATAATAAATATAGTATGAATCTACTCACTCTCAGAATTGTGATGTACGTTACTTGTGATGTTCGCAAACAACTCTTTCATGCTATCAAGATTTATCCTATAAAGTCGGTTCACCATACACTCCTCTTCCACGCGCAAGGTAAGTAGCCTTAGACCTCTAGTCCTGCCGCTTCCAGAGAGGTGAATGGTGACCCCTTTTTATCAGTCGGGGTCTGTCCATACCTAAGTGGAATAGGTGTAAACAGTCTCCTATTCCGCGCATAGCTTCCGTTGATAACTTGAGCCTCGTTCTGGATTCAACTTGCTGAAAGGAAACGAAAGGTACATATAAATGCCTCAGATTCCATTCCCTAGAATTTCTCTACGAATGAAACCCGCCCAGCGAGGTCCTTGAACCACCGATTACGACCCTACATTGACCAGGGCCCATCGGTGCCGGGTCCTAAATAGAAATAATACAATTTAGCAGCAGACTTTAGCAATTTAGATCCAGAGGTTGACTACTAATATTACCAACTGAAGGTTATTCAATTCATTAACTGGGATTTAAAAGGTTCCAGTAGACCTAGACAGAGCCGGGCTCTTGTTACAGTAAAAGGGTACCTGTTTGGGGTAAAGTTCAGTTAAATCAAGCCAAAGGCTGATAGCATGATGTTGAACTAACTACTGCGAGAATAGCCGTAAAGAAAATACGATTGATTCGGTAGAGCTTTAGGAGTATGTTGCTGGACTAACCCAAGGAAGAATACTTCCCTTATCCATAGTTATTCACGATTATCCCAGCAGCCAAATAACCCGTAAGGAATTGCTTTATTGCTTCACGAAGCAGCACACAAGAAATCTTTAAGAGAACTTTGTAAAATAACCGAAATTCGACCGTCCTATTCAAACTCCAGATCTCAAGTCCCGTAACCTTCCGTCTTCTCCCTGCCCCAATATCTGATAATTTTGAATTCTTTTATTTTACGTACGCCTTCTAATAATTTAGTGTCGACAAATCCCCCATCGATATGTATTCTATCGATAGCATCTAGAATCTTCCATCAGCTTTTACAGATATTGAAAGATTCTAGTTTTAGTGTAAAATGTTTCTAAACAAATCATCGAATGATCGATAACTCGCTGCATGAAATGTTATTGTGCTACCTCACTAAGACGTATTCTTCGAATATTATGTCTTTCAAGCGAGGTCCATCATAACGAGGCTTTAAATCGATACATAAAGAGATTTTAAGTCGACAATGTTACTATCTATATTAAAATCCGCCAAATGTTTCTTTATTTGCAAATGATGAATTCTGACTCGTTACAGTAGTACAAAGTCTAGGATGTCCTTACCTCTTTCGTTTGTATCTGGGGAACCCCATACTGTGCTGTGCGCGTTAGCATCACAGCCTAATATGCATTCCAAACCTTGAGTGATGCAGTATTGGAGTAGTACCTCTAGTTCCTCAGGCGGTGCCTCGACGGTGCTGTCGAGATATGCCGAGGCAATTAAAATGGTTCTGAGCTTACCTTCAAGTCCAGTTGCCAGCTGCACCACGGTGAGATCATCCGTGCACAGGTGTGTAACTAGTGAAGCCTTCATGTTTTTAGGTACGTAAATAAGCGTTCTTGTCTTATTGTTAACTGGTGGAGAGAACACCGTACCCGGTAGAGACGTGAAACATACCCGTTTTCTTACGATGTAGGGTTCCTGGACCAGTGCAATGGTGTGTGGTTGCTCTTCTAGGGTTCTTCTCAGCGAGGCGAACCCTGTGACGCTGTGTTGGATGTTGGCTTGGACTACTGAGATTGTGTTTATTCTGTCTAAGCTGATAAAAGTGTTCGGATCATCGTCGTTTTTAGGTTGAGAGATGCGATTATAGTTATTAGTTATCCTACATGAGGGATTGTGGGGAGTTTGTTGAGTTACCTTATTTTTAACAGACATTATTAGTCAAAAGAAAAAGAGAGGGTATAGGGGGAAGTAGACGAGTGCCTAGGCAGATCTACATTTGTTGAGGTGGGATGGAGCCCGCCGGGGATGCCATAGACAGCTCCAGGTCCATCTCTGGCGCAGGTGAGAGTAGGTTTAGGCTTGAAAGGCCCCCTAACTCGTCACTTGCGTCATCTAGGAGCTTGTCTATCGCCTCCTCGGAGAGCTCCCTCTCGCCTGTACTAGGGTCGACATCGACCGGCATTGCGGCGCCTTGCGCGGCTCCAGGCACGCCTGCGCTAGCGCAGGGTGTTTCCGGGGGCGTAGGCGCCACAATGGGGGTCTTGACGTCAGACGCTTTTGGGGCTCTAATGGTCAAGTGCAGACTGGCCAGTTTATATTTTAATTTAAACTTCCTGGCCGCCAAAGCCGAGAGCTCCTCCACGGGGATCCCGAACACCATGACGTTATCGGTCATGGTTCCGTTCGTGGTCCTTCTGTGGGCGAAGATCGGCCAACGGTCGATGCGCAGAAGGGGCAGATTTCGGTTGTTACACCACGCTAGCAACTGGCGGATGTTCACCGCGGGATAGTCGCAATCCGGCACGAAGACTACTCCTTTATGGTACCTGGGGAGCTTATGCTGCGGCAAATAATTGACCCGGCGCATCCCTGATGCCTGATTCATTTTCATTTTCAATAAATAAATTAAGGGATTCGAGTTCGTTTTTAGTTTGTTAAAAACAATTCAATTATTTGTATACTTAGGTAGTTATAACGCTATTTGCTAATACATAGATGCTCAAGCTACCTGAACAACACGTGAAAACACACCCCTGCAAAGCACGTGTTCGGACATTTCGTCCCAATCTAAAACTCGGCCACGGACGAGATGCTCACGTCATTTTTGAGGAGAGATTTAAGCCGGCTTTTCTCTATGGGATGTAATTATATCGCACACCCAGATCAAAATTCAGCAACTGGTTAGTGATAAAAATTTAAGATAAACGTCTTTTTAGTCTACTGAAAAATATGGTATTTTGATTGGTCCTTGGTCCTGGTGGGTTTTGATCTACGTGTGCGATATTTTACATCCCATAATCAAAATCCGGCTTAAAATTCGAGTTGTACCCCTTATCCAAAAGTGTTTGGGACATCTCGCCTTAATCTCTTCGTTACTATTCTTGGATTCTACACATATTGTGTGAAACTTTTTAGCACAACCACCGATATTGTAGTTTAGGTTTAGATACGCTACCTGCTTTATATTAATTAAAAATCTCGTTTCGCCTTTACCAACTCATTTGGAGGTTATAAAGAGTGAACTGAAAACCTAGTAACAAACAAACTGTGCCATGCCCGACCACATTATAATAACTTAAGTATGTGGGTAATAGCAATATTTACGAAAATAATGTAATGTCTGTCAACATTTTATTCCAAGTGATAAGTACCTATAACGCAATACGCAATACGATAATGTAACATTATTACGAATAAGTAGAGTTATTTAGTCAAATTTGAAAGTAATAGGTACTTAATTTAAAAACCTACTTTTTGTTAGGGTTCCGTACCCAAAGGGTAAAACGGGACCCTATCACTAAGACTCCGCTGTCTGTCTGTCCGTCTCGTCGCCAGGCTGTAATCTCAAGAACCGTGATACAGTTGAAATTTTCACAGATGATGAGATGATGTATGTTGCCGCTACAAAAAAAGACGTGTGGCACCCGGCGACTGCCGCAGTAAAGCTATTGCATAGCATAAGTCATTAAAAGTTCTGCTATTCATCGATAGATGGCAAAAATCAAAAGTATCACCGCTGTGCCGGTCGGAGTGGCCCCCCACTCCGACCGGCACAGGGTTAGGTTATTTTTTAATTTTAATTGCTGTATTTCTCCACGCTCAAGGCCCGCGATAAAAGCTATGCAATAGCTTAGTAAAAAAAAACAAAATAAGGCTCCCATACCACAGTCATGATTTCTTTGCCGTTTTTATAGATAATTGGTGCGGAACCCTTCGTGCGCGAATCCAACTCCGAGCTCGGGCCATGCTTTGAAAAAGTGGGTCCTGCGCTTGACCTCTCCCCTGTGGTACCACTTTGTACACCCTATCCGACGACGAGAGTGAGTGAATAGAGTGTACCTTTGTTTGTAAATGTGCACTTTAAGGTATCCCCAAAATAAGTGTCCAATAACATCTGATAATATAACTGACGAACTAATTTTAGTCATCAGGCCTATTACCTACCTACATGATGTAGGAGAATTATACCAACAAATACATTATAGAAGCCATTGGTTAAATGCAAACCAAAGCATTTTATTTTAAGGTCACAAACAAATTAAAGAGAAAACGATAAACGTTGAAAATGATGGTACTCATAGATATTGGAAAATCGTGGAAGCGATTTCACCACTTACCCAGCTTAGTGCCTACACACGGCTAATAAGAAAATAAGCACTTAGTACGTGTTGAAGCTTCGTACTATCATATAACATACTTACACATAGAATCTTAGGAAGAAAACCCAACCTAGACGAATGAATAGGTAGTTCCAACACTAACCCTAACAGTGGCGATTTACCACCAGGCTGAGTAGACTGGAGCCTAGGGCGGCAAATTATGGCTTACATTTATTTTATGTCTAACAGAAAAAAAATCTTACAAATTATAGTGTGTTTGGCACAACATTTGTCGTATAGAAACTGTAGGAAGTGGAACCAAGTGCAATATCTTGGCGGTATTTTTAACCATGAAAAACGACTATTTAAAAGCTTTTTTTATTTATTTCTGAGGTTTTACACCGCCGCACCTCGGGTTCTACTGGCGGCAAATCTGTAAATCTGCCACTGAACCCTAACTAATATTTTAAAGAAATAATAATAGAATATTGCTGGACATTCACAGGTTTATCTAGCTCTAATTTCGCTAAATGTTCGAAGAGCTCTAAGCTAAGCTATAGTTATGGGTACAAGATAACTGAATATACTTCATACACTGGCTACATTAATACATATTTTTGTTATAAAGAAAACATCCAAAACATCGGGAACAAATCTGCAGATCGTACAATCTTTCATCTCAGACCAAATAAATATCTTTCTGATTTTTTTACTTGGTTACTGCGTCTTTCATCTTAACATTTTCTTTACGTCGGTCATCTAGTCCTACGTACCTACCTAAACCTAAAAAAGGGCTATATTACAGAACTAAGAACTATATACTACAGAATATGAACATTATATTCGATTTTTAACTACCTGCACAACAGTTATACAAACCCACAATACTTAACCTCAAATTAACTTTCTTGTTGGTGATTTTTAAACATAATGTCTACTTGCTGATCTGAGATCCTTTCTTCAATAAATATTGTTCAATTATATCTCTTTATCTCGACTCCAAGCAAGTGATTTTTTTTTATTGTGTATATTTTTTTATAGATCATAGATGATGTTGTGTGGATTGTCCAGCATTATTTAATTATTATCTATCTCTCCAAAAAGTCAGAAGACATATTTTATCTCTTCTGTACTTACTTGTTTCTTACTACATTTGTACAAAGACATTAACACAATCACAAAATAACAAACTTAACATAACAATAACAATCAAATAGGGTCTAGCGTGAAATTGGCCACGCAATTCTATTCATAAAATTATCTCAATTTGGGCCAAGAAACGTTGTAACTCGTGTCTTTCAAAACGATGTAGCGCCATTTACTAAGAGGCGTTTGTAACTAGCTAGGTATGAGTGATTGTATTGTATGTAATTCAAGTGTTTACTCATGAGGTGGATCGTTTTCATTGTGCGGAGGATTTTTAACATTGAAAATGTTTGTTTTCCTGATCGAGTATAGTGCACAAATTTATTTAATTATGACATTTGCCTGTAGAACCCCAGATATGAGAGGTACACGGATGAAACATAATGTCAAAATGTACGTTTGGCTTTAAAGTGTAGGTAGGTAATTTAAATTCCCAAAATCTGTTGTATTTTTGAGATTTTCCATTATTTGTTACAGATAAAGATAAAGAATGTATTGTTGTAAACTAGGTGTAACATAACGTGAATATTGGTCTTATAAATAATATAAAAGAATCTCTAGTTTGCTGGTTAGGCTTACGACATAGGTACATGTAAGTTAATAAAATGTATGTTAATTAAAAAGTAAACAGTGGAGAAAAAATAAATTGTTTAAAATGTTACAAAATAGAAATTTGAATTTATACAATATGTCCAACTTTATAAGAGTCAAAATATATCATTTAGGAATTCCTCAATAGCATAATAAGCCTTTTCTTCGTTTATTTAATGTGCTTTAAATCTGTTCAAACCACTTTTGGAGCGTATTGACAAAGGGAATTTATTATAAAATATAGGGGCCATGCAAAACACACTCTTCCTATGTAAGGCGGTTTTACATGGGTGGTGGTGTACGGGTACGGGTCAAGTCACTCTATTTATGCATACAAGGAGGAAAGAGTGAGTATTTTCCATTGCTTAAAACATCCTTGCACGTATCGGTCTGTCTTAGACCAAACATTGCTCTAATGCAACGTTTCTGTTAAAATTTCAATTTCAGTTTTTTTTTTCGCTGTCTTGGACTAAGAACTTCTTAATAACTTTTTTTTGAACGCGCTATTAAAAAAAGGGAAAAAATTACTTCTTGACGCTGAATTAAGCTACAGACATCCTAAGATAGCTCAAAGCTATGACTGACTGTAGGCGGTAGCGGGTCCCTTACGCGCGAGCTCATCTGCGTTCCGTTTAGTTTGTTGTCAGTACGATGAAGAATTGATCCTATTAACTATGTATGCAGCTTATGCGGCATTATTATTTTATCGTGTGCTTTATTTCAAAATTACATTGTATCGACAATGTAATTTTGAAATAAAGCACACGATAAAATAATATAAAAGGCCTTTGATAGTTGCGCGTGTGAGACTTATAGTTTTTTTTTGTACATTACGTAATTTCTGCTTTCTGCAAAGAATAAAACTAGCGAAAAAGTATGCCGAAATATCAAAATAAAATATATCTTGTGCAGTATAAATTGAACGCGTATTCATTAATCCTACGGAAGTGAGTAGGCAAACATATTGTGGCCAAATTAAAATAATAATTCTTTGTAAAACGCTTAGCCTTCGTTCGTATAATAAATCCAGGTCATTTTTTTACTTCAAGATTTCTTTGACTTTTCAGCAGGTACCGCATTAAATTCAGTGCTCATTATGTAATGCCTAGTGAGCACTGGATTTTTCGGCTAATTCCCATTACATCCAAATTCCAAACCCTTTATTCTCGAAAAGAAAACTTCCATACATTTGAATAATAATTTTAAAAAATATTTTCTTTTATACATTAGTTCCTACTCACATCCACGCATAAGTTGAGGTTCAGTCATAAAGAGAATCCCCTGATAGTTTTTGGGCTCCTAAGGGGGGGCTCCTGGGAATCCTAAGACAAGTAAAATGGAATAAAATAGAAAAAAAACATTTATTTATGGACGTACAAAACTGAAATCTAAAATAAATGGTCGTATATTTACTTGGACGATTCTAGCTATGTACTTACCGAATTAAGGTACCAATTCGAACGAAAAAAGATAGATAGATAGATAGATAAACATTTATTTGCTTCTGCAACACACAGTACTTAAGTGGTAATTATAGGTAAGTACATACATTTGATCATCATCAACTATACACATTTGACAAAAATAAATATATAAAAAGCTTACAAGGAAAAACTAATAATTGATGTAACAAAAGGCACAGCCTATAAAATAGCACATATTAGAAGAGTATATAAATAGGCACGGTGTGTGCTGCAGCACAGCAAAAAGGCATTAACTCAGCGAATAGTTTTGCTCGAGGAGCAAACACTGATTTTCAGTAATACCCTCTAAGGTGACCCGAAAAACGAGATACTAACGAGTAATGATGTGTCTAAATTATTTAATTTAAAATGGAAAATAATAAACATTATTTAAGCTTAACGTGTTCCTTGTCCTACCTACAGATTGGCGCTAGGCGCAATAGCAAAAGCAAAACGAAACGATCGGTTGAGTATTTTTTGAGAATTATAATAGGCCCCCTGTCCCTACATTCCCAGTTACTACGCTTCACGTGTTAGCAAATTAACCGGCAAGATTCTTTCAATCATCCGATGAATTGAGTGAAAACCGAATAACTACCGAAGTGCTGTACATATTATAGCTATAGGTAGACAGCACGCGAGATATTGTCGTTCTCGTATTCAGGGCGATCGTAACAGTGGATAGGCACGGACAGTCGGTTCGTTAACGCATCCGTGGTTGGTGACCATGGACGTATAGTGTGTCCTGCCTGTGTAAAGTTGCACGCGGCTTCAGGTCACGCACTAAATTTTTCATCAAAACTTATTCTCAACTTATTTCTACGACCAATGATTTAAATCGTTAGATACGCCCTTAAGCTTAAAAACTGTGGCATTGAATACCTGACGCACGCCCACTATGAGTAGATAAAATTCATGTTTTTGTCAATAAACCTAACTGTTAATTTTGCTATTTACATGGCACGAACTTTTGAGAACAAGCACACCACAAAAACACACAATTCACTAATTACCACTTACAAAGACAAGTTTGTGAGCTCACAAACTTCGTTTGTCAACAAGCTTACTACGAAAAGAGCCTATCTAACGATTTAAATCGTTGACTACGACACTAATAATAATAATAATAAGAAAAACGTTTGTTTGTCTCTCACAAAGGTCTTAAGTAACTAAAAATACATATAAACACTATTGTTAACACTATTAAAAGACTATGATGTTGTGAGAGACTGGTGTCTGAAATAGGGTTTTCTAACCTGTGGTACAGGTCACCAGTCCCTTCACTCCGTGGAAATAGGAATTGGTAGACAATAAGTAATTTCAGGCTAACAGACTATGTAGGTTGGTACTTGTTTAAGGAAATAAACTTACGACAGAGATTTTGAATATAAAACTAATTTAATAATAATTAAATCTTAATCACTCACTTTATCTTGCGCAGTAGTATGCAGGGTGTGTGTGTGTATGAGTGGGTGTGAGGGTGTGGGTGTGTGAGGTGTGTGTTGTGTTTTAGTAATTAGTAATTAGTTTTCGTTTTAGTAATTAGTATTTAGGACAGCGGGATAAGTATATTTTCAGTATCTGCATAGGTAAGTGTTTTGAGCCAAATGGTAGCAGTAGTTTTGCATTTAGCTTTTGGGAGGGAGTAGATGGATAATAATTAAGAGTTGATAAGGTTGTATAGGGGCCTAGGTATAGAATATATTAGGAAGTTTAGATCGAAACTGAAGAGAGCTGCAGACCTTACCCTTCCTTCTCCTGTCCCTCACGAGTTCCAGCTCGTAGGTCATCTGTGAGTGTTTGTGCAGTATAATCTGAAGTATGCAGTATTGTCTAACTGTTAAGACTATCCAAGTGGTATATAATTCAGTTGTCGGGAAGCGAAAGGGCAAACCAGCGGCCACCTTTAGCACAGCTCTCTGGGCTCCGGAGACCTTCGATTTCGTTTTTAAGGGTAAGGGGCCAAGAATAGAACGGATTATACTTAAATAAATAATAGTGTGCAGCCTAAATGCACCTGATAGAGCTGGAAAGAGCCCAGAGAGCTGTGCTACCACTGGTCTGCGATGCTCAACCCGCATGTGCAAGGGATTATGGGCGTTATCCCCCATGAGATAAAAGCCAATAAGGCGCTTTGGCTTTATCCCGGACTATTATAGGCTGTTAAGGTGAGGTGAGGTCAGATGCCTGGGCCAAACTCCACATGCTTACATACCTACTACCTAGTAAATAGGTATTTGGGTATCCATTCTGGGTATCCAAAATACAGGTTCTGTTCTCCCGAAGTATTCTCAATAAGTGTGTACATAAACAACGTTTCCTACAATATTCCACTGCAAAGAATGTGTCGTTTGTATAATGAAGTACCTAAATCGAATAACATGGATATCTTCGATAATAACCATTGTAGATTTAAGTGGTTTTAAAAAAAATATTTTTATTATTATTTTCTAAGTAACAGTGTTTGTTAGTGTCCTTCTTTTTTGGCTTGAGGGTAATTTAAATTATATTGCATGCAACATTATTTTTTCTATGTTCACATAGTTGATCTCAATCTAGAACAAAATTGTAAAAATGCTTTGCTTATTCTTAATTTGATTGTTATCTGATTTGTGAATAAATAAATAAATAAATAAGTTAGGCCGCCCAATGTCCCAGCCCTCAAGCCCAGCCCAGTATCTATAGATCATGTAGAATGTTAATAAACAAACCATGAGACAATTATCAAAAATGAACTTGCGTAGCGTCGAGTTTCAGATGTAATTCAAAACAATATTTATTGAAGAAATGATCTCAAATCGACTAATAATGTAAATTACGTATAAAAAGAAACACCAACAAAGTCAATTTTAGGTTAAGTATGGGCAGTTTGTTCACTTACATTCTACATGCTCGATGGATATGGTATAGTGAGTAGGTTGATTAGAATGTGAAACTATAAATAGTTTGTTTTTGCAGGCGAAGTATGACGAGTAACCTTCAGTGGACCAATGGACCTCTCGAAATGGCATGTACTCGCCCACTGTTGCATCTCGCTGCCCACTGCCCACTTAATGTCCAACTATCGCTGTTGGCAAGTTCATCTTATAAATACTTTAATGTAATACAAACTTATAGCTAAATACAGTGAAATAAATAAATAAAAATATATAATGTTGGACAATTCACACAGCATTATCTAGCCCCAAGCTAAGCAGAGCTCGTGTTATGGGTACTAGATAACTTTATGATGTATATTTAATAGATACAATATGAGGTCGTCAGAAAATGGTGCCGCTACCTATTTTTATCTTATTACTTTACTTTACGTTTAACACAGAAAATTTTAAAAATCCATCGTCTGTACGATTTGTGGTATCTATTTATCGTCATCATCACCAGCCTATACTAGTCCACAGCTAGGCATAGGCCTCCCCTAATGATTGCCATAGCGCCCTGTCTTCCGCTTGGCGCATCCAGCATCTGCCTGCAGTCTTTCGCAGATCGTCATCCCATCTGGCCGTAGGGCGTCCTACACTACGTTTGCCGAGTCGCGGTCTCCACTACATATACATATTATAAGTTATTTATTTATGCCCCTTTAATACTTTTATTTTGTAAAGCTTAGGCAGCGATAAGAAGTTACCCTTTTTGGCCACCAAACTCTATTTTTGCCTTGTTGCACCTAACCAATACAAAAGTAAATTCTATCACACTTATTTCATAAAAAGACCGTGAAACTAAACCGCAAATCGTCAAATAGCATTCGCAATGATTGCGAAGTCACAGCAAAATTCGTGATCGCGATTCAAATATTCAACAAACAAATGTTTTTCACAACAGACTTAGCTTTAACTCTTTCACGCGTTTTATTGTGCAAATATGGATTATTGGAATTGAAAGCGTGGTGAATTGCTTAAGAAATGGAAGAATGGGCTGGGAAAGTTGACAGATATACCTAAAGTTAGTTGTCTATGGTCAGCCAACTTTTGTTACTATTTGGAACGAAGAGAATAAAAAAGAATAAGTCGCGCGCGTAGCGTTGTCTTGCATCCTAGGTTTTTGCTTGTTTTTGACAAGGTAATAAAGTTAGCTGATCGAATAAATAAATAATCTGTTTATGTATTCTAATCAGCACACCAAAAATAAAATGTTAAACTTTCACAGGATGGACGTTCCATTTTCATTAAGTCAATTTCAATTTAAGCCATTAGGTACTGCCAAAAACGTATAAATGAGAGTGTACCTAATGTGTATATAATTAATTTTGTTTTAAAAAACTATAAACCGACTTCAATTTTTACGGTTTTTCATGAATTTTTATGGATCCCATTGTCAGTACTAAACAAAATTAAAATGGGACCACACGGGAAGCACCAGCTTTCATATAAAAAAAGAATCATGCAAATCGGACTACCCAGTCAAAAGTTCTAAGGTAACAAACATAAAAAAACAGACGAATTGAGAACCTCCTCCTTTTTTTAAAGTCGGTTAAAAAGAGTCCTTTCCCCATTAATGGACTGAAGAGAGGCCTCTCTATTACTTACACTTCTAGCGATTCAATGCAAGTAGGTAATGTACCATTGTAGTAGGTAAGTATATAAAACCTTACATAAATAAAATCGTGGGAAGAAGCTCTGGTACAGTCATTTCTTCGTATTCAATTAAAACTAGGTAGTTTTAATGAAGCCGACGCGAAGTAAATTAAATTACGAGCGCATGTCAAGTCCACTCAGTGCAATTAATCACGACTATGATGTAGAGATTCGCACTGCATAGTGCAAGGATGGAATTGATTCTCTTGTTCCTTATTTGAATAAAATGTTTAAATAAAGAACAAAAGTTTTCTTTAATCTATTTTGACCGTACCGTATAGGTAAATGTCGTAAGGTGGAGCTTAGAAAGTTTTAGGTATTGAATTGAATTTTAAGGGACTAGTTCATTTGTAGCTTCGTACCTTTCATAGTAAATTCATAGTTTGTTTAGGTACAAAACTTACCTACTTAGTTTACACTATTTCGATTTTTTAAAAGAGGTGGTAGTTAGTACCTTTGTTAATTTCAGCAAAGCATAGGTGTGAGCATCATTAAAATTGGTTTTTGTCTCATCATCATCACATCAGCATATAGGTAGGTACGTTGTGTTTGTCTACAACAAACGAACATTCAAATCGCTAAATCAGCCTCTCAGCTACTATCGTAAACCCTGCGCTTGGGAACAATCTGGCCCATCAGGACAAATTGTTAGACCCATTATCAATGTTACCCGTCAGTCGTGTTGCTGGCTGTAAGGGGCGAACAATGCCACCTCTTTAGGCATCGAAAAAACAAAACGTATCGCGAATAAAACCTATAACCTTACCTAGTTCAAAAATAAGAGAAGTGGAGTGGACTTTTGAAAATAGAACACGCGTCCTGTGAAAGTTGGATGCTCATTTTATTTTTGTGGATTTTGATTTTACGGATTTTGTTATGTTTGCAAATGTTATTTTAATAGGATTTAAACCGTAATTTGCCTGGTAGTGTGAGTATCGTGTCAACATAATTCATTTCCGTTTTGTTTTCTTTAGAAACAAATGAAGCTTATGGACACTTCCACAAAGTTAGGTTTAGAATTTCATGTTTTCAACCGTGATTGAACCAAACAATATCTTGGTGTATTTTATGTAGTTAAATTGAAATAGTTCTTGATTATTCTATATATTATTCATCAATCTGCACACTCAAGTAAACCTCGATCTGTCAAAACCAAAGCCACATCTCGAGACAAATGCGGTTACTTGAGCCAATTTAGCTCAACAAACCCGTCCATCATTTCTTGACCCTTCCAATTTACATTCATCATCCACTTGTTGGTGTAAAGTCAGGGACATTGTGGTTCAATTTGTGTTGGTCTGTAAACGCCGGCCCACTGTACAGCGCTGACTATGATATCCGCTTGCTGCCCTATGTATCAACAGGGATTTGGATAATGAACTGTAAAGTGATGAGATAAGATCAAATTTTGATTGGGTTCAGGAAGCAGGAAAGGATTTTGAAGCTGTTTTCTTATGCTTGGGAAACAATAGGTACTTACCCACAACTAAATGTAAAAAGGATGTCTCTCAAAGAAGCCATCCGATAATATTTAGTAAGGACTAAATGTCATTCTTTATTTTGTTTAATATTTTCAGATAAATGAGCCCAATAGAGCAATATGGGAGAATTATGCCAAAGAAGAAGGACCAATTTGATCTTATTATTAATGTTATACGGGACAGCTGATGTTAAATCAAGTTTGCCTGTCGATTTAGCATCTGAAGAAAAAGGTAAGAAACCGTCTGTCACATTAAACTCTTGCAATGTTGGCTCGTCACTTAAATTTACGTCACTAAAGTTATTAAAATTGTCACTTAAAATATGTCCACCATATAAAGTAAAGACCAATAAGCCTGACAATTTAAAAATTCTAATTAGTCCGTCAGTTAGATTATCAGAAGATATTGGACACATACATAACATGGCGCTATTGAGCGCTCATTCGCGAGGCCTATGTCCAGAAGTGGACTAATTTAGGATAATATTGAAAAGATGTTCATCACTATTAAAAATTATAGAACTATTATAGAACCGTGAATCATCATTGTACTGGATCCGAACCAATCTCCACCTTGATTAGTCATCTAATTCACACTATCCTTGCCCTTATTTCACACATAAATTGACTCCTCGCGGAAGATAAGATCCTCCTTAGCAGTTGGAACACATTTTTAATGAAATTATGAGAACTGGACATCCTGTATCCGCTATCAGTACCTTCTGGCCTTCTGTCTATCAGAATCGTACACCAATGTGACGTAGATTGGGTAAAGTTAATACTCCGGGACGCATATAATAATAATAATAATAATAATAATATAAGCCTTTATTGCTGTTTTACAAAGGGTATTTTTTAAAGTATGCCTTATTTAACACTCGTTATTTTGTATTTGTGTATAGTTTACATCGGCAAACGTTGGTTTTTCTGTAACAGCTTGTCCTCCGACATAGGCCTCCTCTAAGGATTTCCATATAGTCTTGTCCTTTGCTGCACGGATCCATAGTGGACCATTTTCCTAATATCGTCTTCCCATCTTTTAAATTGTTTACCTACCTACCGGGACGCATATATTGAAATGCTAATTCAGTACGTCTACGCCGGCTTCAGTACTCCACCGCCAAGACAAACTCACTGACCTTTTTTGGGTCGCCCCTTTCAGTCACAGAGTCGCCACAAACCGCCGCCGGGGACGTACTAAAGACGCATTTCCATTTACACCTCCGGGACTCACCCTTTCAAGGAACTACAAGAAGGATCCATCCAAGACGGATGATCGTAATCGATAACTTAGCTATTAAATCGAATCAATTAATTACTTGCATTGTTATTACAAAAACTTGTACAGTCATAGGTACTGTTACTACTAGAAAATGATGAGGATTAGAAAAGTTTGCTAGAGACGATCTAGCAAACTTTTCTAATCAGCTTCAACAATCACTGCGAAAGAATACGCTACTAACCTACTCCAGGCGCAGATTCTACAGAACTTCAATTTATTTGCAGTATTACCAGCAACAACAGTATCTATAACACCATCTCTACCAACCACAACTACCCCTAACATTTCAACCACATACGCAACAGTGATACCACCTATACCACCAAGCGATAGAGACCGGTTCCTAACCTTTGCTGAGTCAGGTCATCATCAGACCTTCATGTTTGCTAAGGACAATACGTATATTCAACTGGATGGTAATATTATTCAGAGATTTCAACTCCGGTAAGAACTTAAACATTATTTTCTGACCACGGCTTCACACGCATTGTTTAAAGGTGACCCTGATGGGAACTGATTTATGGGACAAAATGTCGCCTGTTTTATTCCAGGTTTAGCTAGACTAGTCTATGCAATTTCAGCCAAATCCGTTCTGTAAATTTGGCATGAAGGAAGACTAAACCAACATCCACTCATCCATCCAAACTTTCGTATACCTAACATTACTGTGAAAAAAGTCTGATTCAATATTGGTGTATCAGTATCGTAAATAAATTTCATGTATAATAAACTATTGACTAAGACCGTTACTATTGGTGTAAAATCATGATCATAGCCACTAACACTATTATTGATAATGATAAGAAACATATTTACAAATTAGAACAAGTATATTTTTACTTAAAAGTAACTAGATTCAGGCGTTACTTTGCGGAAATCCATTGTATAAGGTATAAGGATGAAAATATTTAGTAAAAAAGACGTGTGGCACTCGGGGACTGCCGCGGTAAAGCTATTGCAATGCCATCTAGAGGCGAGTTGCTGAACTAAAGAGACAAACGTCAAGGTTTTTTCGTTACGGAATTTCTGGATTCGGTCCCCGCGCTCAAGGCCCGCGATAGAAGCTATGCAATAGCTTAACAATTCAGCGAAAAAAAACCTTTGCGATATAATTCAACAAATTATACAAAATCATAGACATTTATATAAAATGAAAAAAAGAAATTTTAGATATAAACATTTCTGACCACGCATGACGCAGCTCAAGAAATAGTTATACTTTATTTCCAAAAACATATGAATTTCCCTCGTAACCTCGTCATTTTTCAGACTATGCAGAGAGATATCGTTTAAATTCCGTACGAGACTTCCACACGGTCTGCTGGTATATCATAACGTGAAAAACCCTGTTTTCAAAATGCAACCGTATGCTTTGTACGTTATTGTGGAGAAAGGCGAACTGAAAGGTAACTAAACTGAGTACACATAACTAAACATTAACTTAAACCTGTTATTGACGCGAAGCAATACTTATGAAAGTTTCAATTTTAGATATGAAAGTTTTCTAGAATATACTAGAGTCACTTCATTACTTCATGAATCTACTAAACGAATCTACAAAACACAGTCATGAAGAAGAATGATAAAAACATCTAAATAAAGCTTTAAGTAACGACTTCTATTTTTCAGTCGTCCACGTATTCGGCAAACACCTAACTTCAGTAACCGTGGGTCGAGCACTGAATAGAGACCAATGGCATAGTGTAGTTGTAACCATAGACGTCCACGGTGCTAGACTTATTGCCAAAGTAGATCATTTGAAGGAAGAGGTGTATCTCAAGGTAGCCCTCTTGACCATTCTGATTTATTATCTTTATAACTAAAGTTGACAAAGATTGTATCAATTGAAATGTTGTTTCGTTACAGGGGCTCAGTTTTGATACGAATTACGGGATCACTGATAATCTTATATCAGTAATTCTTATTGGAGGTAACATCACATTTTATAAATCTAACTAATAATGTTTGAAATGTTTTTGGATTTATAGTGTTTACACATACATAGCCCTCACTTATACCTAGAACCTGCGCTATCATACACTTAGACCTCTCCTCGTTAACAACCAAAAAAAAGGCAGACGTACAAAAGCCGTAGAACGTCTCAAAGATACGACTGGTCAGGTGGTTGACATGGTAGCGAGATTGGTTTTTTGAAGTTCCTGAACAATGTTTTTATCTCGCGATTTCAGGATTAAGTTCAGAAGAAAAACTTCACGGAGTGAAATACATAATAGAATCATTTGTTGGCTGCATAAGTGACATGGTTTTAAGCTCTGGTAAAGCCGCATCTGACCTCTTACCCATAGTACCGCTGATAGCCACAAAACACGAGAACGTGAAAGAAGGTTGTATAGACAAGTGTAGGACTATGGAGAATCTGTGTTTTGAAGGGTCGAGGTGTATAAATGAGTATAATGGATACAGCTGTGATTGTTTTGGGACTTTGTATGAGGAACCGCTTTGTGATGTTTATAGTAAGTGATATTTTTTTTACTAATTCTTATCTTTCAACCTTTTTATGACGCAACAATTTAAGAAGATCGAACAAAAGTTTTACTTTTCATAACTGTGAATAAGTTTGTCGTTTGAACTTTTCTGGGATCAAAAGCAGTCTATGTTATTCCAGGATCACGCTATCTTAGTACTTTATTTTAAACTGAAGTAACAAACACTATGTAGGTGTCTACATAGTAATACTATGTAGAGCCCTAACCAGTTTATAGTCATATTCCTTGTTGACTTGGTCTGAAAGGACTTTATCAAAAGAAACAATCAGAACAAGTAGGACTAAATATTGCGTTTATTGTCGTCAGAACATAACAGTAATATCCTTTGCATTAATTTCAATTTCGAAATATTCAATGCAAAACTGTCTTACATAATGATTATTGGCAAAATAATGTGTTATGCAAACCGTTGAACCGTTTACAAAGTTATTTTTGGCTATAATGTGTGTATCGAATCAATATTACTAAGATCGCACTTTTACAATGTGCTCAAAATGTTTTTTTTTTATTTCACTTTTACTTCATAATTGCTCTGTTAAAGGTGAAAGTAGTTATATCGTTTATTTCTATAAACAACTTGGATCTGTTATCTATATGAGAAACGGTTAAGTCTATGCTTTTGGCCTGATTGAGACCAGTTTTATACATACAAACAAATTAAAATCAGCAGCTAAAAGACTATAAACAAGTTTTGCGAATAGCCCTTTAGACCTTTTACGTAATCGATTACAGCTGCAACAATTTTAACCCTACGAGGGTCGAGTTACGTGTCATATCGCATTTACGATTGGAAAGACCGAGTGCATTCCACCAACACACGAGTCAGCATGCATTTTAAGGTAAAGTTTTGTAATATAGTATTTTTGCATGTGACGCAATATCATTTTACTGTTTTTATTTGGACCCGGAACAATAAATAATGCTCAATAACATTCACTGAAATGGTTAACAATTATTTTCATAAATCTAAGGCCACAATTTGGTTTAGATCATACGAAGAGACTATTTGCAAAGGCTTTCTACATGCATGGCATGGTCATTATAGTACTTTATGGTATGTTAAGACTCATTCTCACAATCACGACAATCCTGGTACATTCAAAACTTCAACTCATAATGTAGGTAATTAGGTACTAGGTAATGTAACTTGTTTAAGTTATTCAGAACCTAATAACAATCATCAAAGCACAATCACAATAGGGTATATGCATGTGATTTCAAAATGGCTATAAAAATATATACGTATTCTCTATTGATATAGAAACATATCTGCATATTTATTTTTGCGTTTTGAGATGTTTTTATTGTAGAATTTAACCATTGAAAAATTGATATTTTAAATCTCAATCGCAAAATTTCGAAACGCTACTCACATTGACTAGAGCGGACGTGACATCACTGTACGCATTTCTTCTTTTTTTATTCTGCTTGCTGCACCTTGATTTGACACTATTCTGCCCACTTGACATTTCGTATTGTCGATTATTTTCAGTTTTTTCGGAAAACCTCTTTCCTGAGATGATCACTACCGAGGTCGTCACCAAAGGTTTTAATCAAGTGCGTACGTCGACGTCACATAAACATGGCGCCAATATGGCAGCGTTTTTATCACCCGAAAATGATTGTAGTTTTGATTTGTTTTTTTTACCTTGTTAATGCGAAATTCAGTGAGCGTCTTATCATTCCTGGGTTAAATAAAGACCTAAAGAATCGATTAAAACAATAAAAAAAATCGATGCATATACCCTATTGTTGTCATCCAGTAAAACATCTAACACGCGAACAAGATAGTTCCGTTGAGTGTTATCACATTCTAAATAGCTAGCATTTCTCTGGCATTTGCACAAATAAGTAGGTACACCGTAGTTTGCATTTGCTCAAGCAAAATCTGCCAAGCAACAAAGATTATAAGGTCGATATTATATTCGAAAGATAATGAAACAACATTACAGTTGTACTGTTCATAAACCTCAAAAAGAAATAGGCCCACCGATAAATTTCTCAATTTTATTACATCAGACAGTTCCGCTAGCAGTTAAAATCCATAATTAATTAATAAGGAAACGATAATGTTTGTGTTTTCATGACCTGATGTAAACTTTATTTATGTACACAGCTTTTATTTTGTTTGAGGTTAAAATACGAGACTGCCTATTTTGGAAGATTTTAATTCAGTAAAACGGCCAAGATCCCGAAATACCCTACCATGTAGATGATAAAATTTAAATTCTAGAAATTACCCAAGGGCACCTTTAATGTCGTCAACATTCTAAAATCCTCAAATTAAAATTACTTGCATTCAAATTTACGGATCCGACTGGTTTAACATGTATGCAGTTTTAGCAATGAACACTTTGCAATCCATGCCATTTAGAAACATTATGATAACATTCATGTTGAGGTAATAAATCAATAGCTGCCACATAATTTAGAAAAAAAATCTGTTTGAGCTGCTTGACTCTCATGGTATCCATTGGCTGGCTTGGTGTATATGCTTTTAAAAACAGGATCTGTTAAAACGGTACTAACTTTTTTATTTTTAACCAGACTAGGTTTGATGACTCAGCACTATTCTACGCCAGTGGCCAAATCGATGACAAACACCACTACATAGCTCTTTCAATACACGATGAAAAAGTAGCCATTCAAATCGACTTAGGCGACGGAGCTATAGAAGACTACTTAGGAGAAAAGGTCAACAACAACAAATGGCATAACCTCACAGTCATTATACAGGAGAAAACCGTAGTCGTTTACTTAGATGATATAACAACTATGTACGAACTGCCTGGAGACGCCAAATATGTTTGCATAGATCCTGAGATATACATTTGTGGTGGACCGGACCTATACAAAATGAAAGGGTTAAAATCCTTCAACAATTTCGCAGGGAATCTAAAATACGTTTACTACCACGATGTTTCTATACTATATGAATTGAAACAAAATAACCCAAAGGTTCATTATATCGGAGCGTTAGACCCTGAGTTCGAAGACGTCGATATAGAAGTGATACCAATCACATATCCATTCGCAACTTCACATATTTGGTGGCCGCTAAATCAGAGTCAAAGTGTGAATTTGATATTTGAATTTAAAACTAGCAAGAATATGGCAGTACTGGCCTACAGTCAGATAACTTCAGGCCAAGGTTATTGGGAGGTAAGTTGTATAATCAAACTAGTCTTGATCAAGATAAAATAGAGGAAAATAGTAATTTGCATTCAAATCAAAACAAACCAAGAATCATGAATTAAAAATGGCAAAATACACCGCACCATTGTGTTTGAGGAAAAATGCAAATAATAAAGATTGCATAGATTCAACTTCATTCAATCTGTTTGAAATTAATTATTTTACAGTTAGGTACATTGGCAGTTATACTACGTCATTGATTTTCCATTAATTATTTCGCTAGTTCAGGTAAAACTTTCATTGAAAACAGTGGTAAACTTACTGGCGCGCGCGCTGTCCACTGAAATGATGAATATTATTTAACTTATTTACACAATTAAATTAATTATCTAGCTTGATACCCACGCTCTTTTTCAGGTAAGAATGGTGAAAGAAGAAATTAGATTTGAACTAGTCCAAGATGTTGGCAAAAATGTTACAGTTTTAAAGTCAGTGAAATTCAACGTGAGCAACGATTGGCACACTGTTGAAATTGACTACAGGAAGGGAAGACTTAAGCTAACTGTGGACCATCTCAATAAGCATGCTCAGATGCTGGGTAAATATTTTTAAATAATATTTTGTGAATAGAATTTAATCGTAGAACGGCTGTGGCGGTAGTGGCGTAGAATCAACTTGTGTCTGAGTAATGTCTGATAGATAACATCAGTCGTGGCTAAGAACCTACTAGAAGGACGAGGGGTTTCGTCTATTTATTCTGCGATTACGAATCCGCCTGACAAGCGTGGTCATTATGGCAAAAATAAACTGTTTGGGCATGTTCAGTGTGGACTTAGAATATATGTCCTGATGAAGTTAGAAGCCAAATCGTCAAAAATCCCCACTGATTTCTGAGCAGTAAACGAATCATAAAGCTATTTAATTTGACCTTTATTTTTTAAATGCACGATTATTAAAGTATTTATTCAAAAATGCCGTTTAATAATGCCATATTCAAACAACTTTTTTGTACAGGACTTGGCTTTGAGTTGCAAGATAAGATCGTCATCGGTAGTGGCCTTAGATCAGCTAATCTTGGCTTAATTGGATGTATGAGAAATATTAAAATCAATGGTCTACTCATCGAACCAAGGTAGGTCTATTCTATAATAATAAGTTTCCCTACTTACTCTTAATAGACTATATGAAGAGATTACAATTCTACCAAGTTTCAGTCCCTACCAAAACAATAGAACAAATATTGAAGTATGAATTTATTTAAACCCGTTGGGCATTCAAATCGAAGGATTTGGTCTTTTTCCAGCTGTGCCTCGGTACCTAATAACTTTATTTACTTAGCAATACTAAAAATAAGATTTACCTAACGTTTTTGCAAGAACTACATCGTAGTTTTATGCAAAAACCGTTGATTAATACTTATTTTCGAATCTTTTGGTTTTTGCTTAACATACCTATTATCATTATTGGTTAGCACAATTAAAATGTTATTTGGCTATCTTTCGTCACTTTTAAATGAGTAAGTATATATTTTTTACATAGATATTTAGTGAATTAACGTTGTATCTAATCAAATTCATTTACATGTTTATATTGGTTTCTTGTATGTACCATATTTTTTCATATTAAAAAGTCAGTCAGTAGGTATAACCTTCACTACTTTAAAATATTTCACTGAAACTTACTTGCATATTAAAATTATTTTTTCTAGTTTTTACTATTGTAAACAGTTCACATGGAAAAGTTTTATTCACCACAAATCGTGACTAGTTTTTTAAAGATTTACGTCGGTGTTTCCATGACATCATGGATCAGCCTTATGTATTTTCCTCAGTTGAAGAGCATAATCGGGGGTTTCCTTATTATAATTTTCAGATACGTCATAAATACAGAAAGAGTGGTAGGAGAAGTGGCCATAGATGACTGTAGATACGTAGACCCTTGTACTAGACCCAACACTTGTGAACATGGTGGGATCTGTTCTATTAGAGAAGACAGGGTGATTTGTAACTGTGATAATACTGGTAAGTTTCACTTTTCTCTATACTCAATCAATATACCTGCATTTGACCACAATCTCACTTCATGGAAAGCGACGATATGGTTGACGTATCATGAAGGTCTAGAAGACACCCATTCGCTCTTGTATTGAAGAGACCCAGGTTGTGTTTGGCCGAAAAAACAAAAGCAGATAGCGAGTTCCTTTTCTTTGCGGTGCAAATGATGAAGGTGGACGATAACTGCCTACTGTGACATAGGCTATTTATTATATTCTGTGAAAAGAGAAATACCAAAATGTCTAAGTTTCATTTTTCGTAGCTCTCTGCTACGGCCAACGCGTTTATGTCTTTTGTATGGGGATTTGCCACTACAATAATATCCTTCAACAATTTTCCCTGGTTAGTATTTAATGGCAGTGTTTTGAATTTTTAAGTTATTTTGCTCATATTCAATTTTTTAACGCTTTAGGCAGGTGTTATTTTCGGTTGCTGCTGAATTTAAACACGATGCTTATCGGACACGAACATGAAAATTGCGCTGTATTGCAAGAAATAAAATAAATTTGCATGTGTTATCTGTGTAACAAGTACTTGCGTATAATTAATAACATTGATATGTTTAATAATAGTAATAATTAAATATGTATAAATAAAAAAATGTTGCTCAATCCACACAGCATTATCTCGCCCCAACTAAATTGTAGGTAGATTATACCGCAGCAAACGTATTGTGGGACGCCATCTCCAGCCAGGTGAAAAGACGACGTGCAAAATAACAGAAGCATCAGGATGCGACAAGCTGTATACAGGGCGCTATGGCTCTCATTAGAGGATACCTATGTCCATCAGTGGACTAATATGTAAATGATGATGATGGTGATGAATATACCTTACAAATTAGGCTTAAGTAGTTAAATATCATTCAAAGTTTGATCATATTATGATTCTAACTAATTTCTAGGTTACATCGGCGAAAACTGCCATTTCGCGACATTTCGTAAAACCTGCGAGGAACTAGCTCTACTAGGCTACACTAGGAACGACGTGTATCTCATAGACATCGACGGCAACGGAAAGTTTCCACCAGCACATGTCAAGTGCGAGTTTCAGATAGAGGCTGACTCCTCCACTACTGTTGTGGAGCATAATCTGCCCAGTCAAGTTGTAAGTTTGCATGTTATTCAGTACATATCTAACACCAAAGCTGGCACCTTAACGTTATCAAATACAAAGTGCCTGCCATAAATTCTGATGTAGTGCATCGCATGCTGGTCGAATCTTTGCGAGCCTTGAATTCCTTTTTAACCGACTTCAAAAAATGAGGAGGTTCTCAATTCGTTTTTAATTTTTATTTATATTTGTTACCTCAGAACTTTTGACTGGGTGATCCGATTTTCATGATTCTTTTTTTTATTGAAAGCTGGTGCTTCCCGTGTGGTCCCATTTTAATTTTGTTCAGTTCTGACAATGGGATCCATGAGAATTCATGAAAAAACTGTAAAAATTAAAGTCGGTTTATAGTTTTTTTAAAACAAAATCAATTTATATTTACATATTTCTTATTGACAGTATAGGCTCTCTAAGAGCCGTCCAATGCCGGCTGAGGGAATTTGTTTCCACGTTTTTTTCGTAAATATAGTAAATTTGCAGTGTGGTTGGTGGCGTATTAAGAAAGTAGATTATAACGGGGAAAAAAACGTGCGTATACAAGAGCCCTAAGTGTGGTAGCCCACAGAGGGCCTTTCATACTTTCTGGAACTGAATACACCTAAAGAAGGCTTGTCTGACTGGACACCCTGACCCTGTGCAAGCATCCTGCTTGTACGGGTTGTCAAGTCAAACAAGACAAAATATGACGTAGACGTGATGACTCGGCCAACAGGGTGTTGGGCCAGAATCACAAACTAATCAAGGACATCAATAACGGGTATTAATAACGTCATTCATTGTTGTCAGGTGTCATACTTTTTTTAATGTTGATTGAATTTATAGACTGTTGATTTTTGAACATGCTATTTTGATCACAATAATCATACCTAAGCGTTTATTTTGCATAAAATTTGGTGTACAAAAGGTCTTATGAAAGAAATTTTATGTAATAGGTTTATTCTGATATAACAGTACACGATATGAAAACAGGTATGCTAAATATTACAGAAATCAAAAAATAACAGAAAGGTCCCTGTGCCTTCTCTTTGAGTAAAACACGTTTTTTTTCAGGACGTCAGATCAGCTACCGGCCAAGACTTCAGTTTCAGGATAAAATACCGAGAGTTCACAGCTGAAATGCTACAGGAGCTTATCTCTCATTCGTTGTACTGTCGTCAATACATCAAGTATGACTGTATTAATGCGCCTCTAGAGCTGCATAGCGCCACTTGGTTCGTATCGTCTTCTAACGATACTGTAGACTACTTGGGGAGTGTGAAGAGGTACGATAATTTTTATATAAATTACCACATGCTTTGTTTATCAGGATTTTTGTTTCACGCATAATCATAAAAATACAATAGTAATGCTGTTCTTGCAGGAATTAATATAAGATAGGCTTATAGGTTGTTTTCTACTTGCATTCTCTGTCATCAAATTTAAATTCCAATTTCACTAAATGCTTGGAGAGCAGTAGGTTCAAGCACAAAATTAGCTGAACCTTCAATTTCATTTAGTTTCATAAAATTTCTCAAATTGTGCACCATTCACCATTATGCATTCAAGCGTGCCAAATAGGTATGAGTCAGCTAAGATCACACAAGTTATTCGAACTCTATTTTACATACCTTGGCGTAAAGCATCAAGAATCTTTCACAATTTCAGAGGTTACTGCGCCTGCGGAATAAACGCCACTTGCATAAACCCAACACAATCCTGCAACTGCGATTCCAACGAGAAAGACAAGTGGTTGTTCGACGAAGGCACATTTGGGGATACCACCAGTCTCGGTATAACGGAGATGTACTTCCTACAACAGAAATATTTGACTGAAGAGGCTCAGGGTAGGATTACACTGGGCCCGTTGGAGTGTGTTGAAACTAGTGAGTAGGTACCTAAAGCATGTGTGTAAACTATTAGTGAACCCAACTCAATCCTAGACCTGCGGTTCCAGCGAGAAAGGCAAGTGGTTGTTCGACGATGGTACATTCGGAGACACCACCAGTCTCTGTATAGAGTAGTACACCGAGTAGTCCATTACAGAAGACGGTGCTGGTTAGGACAGTTTTCAATCCTGTCAATTTAGCTTTGTAGTTTACATATTCTCCTATAGTGTCATAGAAATTCATCGATAATTATATGCATGTGATTTCAAAATGGCTAAAAAAATATATACGTATTCTCTATTGATATAGAAACATATCTACATATTATTTATTTTAGAATTTTGAGATGTTTTTATCGTAGAATTTTACGATTGAAAAATTTATATTTTAAATCTCAATCGCAAAATATGGGCTCCAGACTTACAAATAAAAAAGGAAAAGAGCTAATGAAAGCTGTAAAAGAAGCTAACAGTGATGTCATATCGACGAGATCACCTACCTACTGGCCGACAGATCCGCTTAAGATACCCGACCTAATAGACTTTTTTATTTATAAAAACATAGCACCTGACTACCTTAAAGCAGAACAAAGCTACGATATGAGCTCTGACCACTCTGCTATATACCTAGAAATCCGAGAGAAAGTTGTTCAGAAAGGACACACTTTATCCCTAGTTAATAAGCGCACAGATTGGGATAGTTTTGAGATAGAACTAAACGAAAGTATAAATTTAAGTGTCCCGCTCAAAACTCCAGAGCAACTAGATATAGAAATCGATACATTTAATAAAATTATTCAACAAACAGCATGGAATAATACTCCTGTATCAAGAAAAGGGACTACACGACATTGCTACCCTCCAGAAATTATATACCTAATACGTGAAAAAAGGAAACAGAGAAACCAGTGGCATCAAACTAGGTCTCCGCAAGATAAAACGAAGCTGAACAACCTTACTAAACAACTAACAAGGCGAATTCAGAACTTCACTGACGCTTCAGTTGATACGCACCTCCAAAACCTAACTAGTGACCGTAGCACAGACTATTCGCTTTGGAAGGTTACTAAGAACATGAAACGACCCAACACTCAGATACCACCGATACAAATTGGTCCTGGTAGATGGGCTGTCAGCGATGAACAGAAAGCCGATAAGTTCGCGGAGCACCTAGAAAACATATTCAAACCAAACGAGACCCAAATAATTAATGAAATCCTAACACACGAGGTCTGTGATGATGAACGACCCATAAAGCTTGTCTCACCCCGTGAAGTAGCAAGCGAGATAAAACAACATATAAATCCCAGAAAATCGCCAGGATTCGATCTTATCTCGGGAGAGATACTGCACCATCTTCCAAGGAAAGCCTTAGTTAAATTAACCACCCTAATTAATGCTGCTCTAAGGTTAAAGTATGTGCCAGACTTATGGAAAGTAGCAGAAGTGATAATGATACCCAAGCCAGGAAAACCACCACAAGAGGCATCATCATACAGGCCAATTTCCTTACTACCTATCATGTCCAAGTTATTCGAGAAACTATTACTTAAAAGACTAAAACCGATTTTAGAAACCCAAAATCTTATCCCGGAACACCAATTTGGTTTTCGAGAAAACCACTCTACTATAGACCAAGTACATAGAATTACCAATGTTATTGAAAAAACAATGGAAGAAAAAAACGTATGTTCTACCGTTTTCCTGGACGTAGCACAGGCGTTTGATAAAGTCTGGCATGAAGGTCTAATGATAAAACTGCGAAGAATGCTACCAAAACAATTCGCCGACCTACTAGAGTCATATTTATCAAATAGAGCTTTTAGAATAAGGCAGGAAGATGCCTACTCCGAAATAAAGGAGATTAAAGCTGGAGTACCTCAGGGAAGCGTATTGGGTCCGGTCCTGTACCTACTATATACCTGTGATATTCCAGAACTTGAGAATAACACTATCGCAACCTTTGCTGACGATACTGCTATAATGGCTGTGGGAACCACTCATGCAGAAGCCGCAGAAAAGGTTCAGATTGCAGTTAACAAAATCCACGACTGGACCATACAATGGAGAATTAAACTCAACGAGTCCAAATCAGTTCACGTTAACTTCACAAACAAAAAAGAGGACTACCATCCCATCTTTATTAACAACAAGCTCATCCCGTATGAAAATACGGCAAAATATTTGGGCATGACGCTTGACGCGAAGCTACGCTGGAAAGCTCACGTTAAGAAGAAAAAAGACGAGCTAGAACTAAGATACAAAAGAATGTACTGGTTAATTGGAAGAAACTCCCCTGTAACAGTACGCAACAAAATCTTACTCTACAAACAAGTCCTTATGCCAGTATGGACCTATGGTATACAGCTCTGGGGCTGTACCAGAAAGAGCAATATCCAAATAATCCAGCGATTTCAAAATAAAGTACTGAGGGGAATAGTGAACGCCCCCTGGTATATCAGAAATGACGACCTCCACCGGGACCTTAAAATCGAGTTCGTCGCTGAAGCTATCCAAAAATATGCAGAAGCTCATCAATTTAGGCTTCATCATCATGTCAACGTCGAGGCCATCCAGCTCCTTGACAATACAGACTTAGTGAGAAGGCTCAAAAGGAAAAAACCCTTTGAGTTAGTGTAGTGTAATGAATTTATACTAGTGAAATGAAGTGCAACAAACTAAAGAACACAAGAACAAAGTGTCTTCCCATAAATCTTATACATATATAGAGACAATAAGAAAGGTGTTAATGAACACGTTCTTAGAATAAGTTATGCTAGCAATTTAGGTTAATTTCAAATTACTCATTAGCCCACGTTGTGGCTAGATCGTAATCATACTAGGGCTCATTCTTTAGAAGTAACTAATCAATGTGCACTGGATATAAAAAAAAAAAAAAAAAAAAAAAAAAATCGCAAAATTTCAAAACGCTACGCCATTGACTAGAGCGGACGTGACATCGCTGGTCACATTTCTTCTTTTTTTATTCTGCTTGCTGCACCATGATTTGACACTATTCTGCCCACTTCACATTTCGTTTTGTCGGTTATTTTCAGATTTTTCGGAAAACCGTGGACGTCAAATAAACAGGTCGCTAATATGGCAGCGTTTTTATCACCCGAAAATGATTGTAGTTTTGATTAGTTTTTTAACCTTATTATTGCGAAATTCAGTGAGCGTCTTATCATTTTCGGTTAAATAATGACCTAAAGAATCGATTAAAACAATAAAAAAAATCGATGCATATACCATATTAAGGTACCTTCTACTTTCTAAAATTGTAGGTTCTTCATTTTACCAAATTGGCTCATATGAAGCAAAATGGTTGCTCTTGGTCTTATTTAACGGTATGTAACGAAATGTAAAAAGAAAATGTATTTCAGACACACAACGCTACGTAGTAACATTCACAACCTCACAGTCGTACATAGAAGTGCCTGGTTGGAGAAAAGGCGACATCGCGTTCAGTTTTAGAACGACTGGAACAAGTGCTATACTGCTGTTCCAGCCGCCGATCAGACCTAATTATCCTTCGTTCATGGTGGCTTTGACTAGTGGTAAGTGTGTTGAATTTTCTAGTGTTCTTTTCAAGAGCATATCCCATGAAAAGGACAAATATTTTTTTAAGCTATACTATAAAAGATAGTATCATCCAGCGATGAGTAACATCGGTACGGAGATGGTAAAGATAATTATAGCAATGCAGATAAAAATAACTGAAAAGATAATGAAGGTAGGTACGAATGTTTATACTATTTCAAAATTGTTGACTCCAACGGCATCTGTTTTCGTGGCCTAGAGGCTATGACATACCCGTACTGAGTGGAGGACGCGGGTCCCGATGTAGCCGGATTTTTTGAAACATTATTTGATTTCTTAGAAATTACCCATCACAGTGTAAAACTATAATAACCAAAAATCTTTACATACTAAAAACATTAATATACCATTCATTGGACCTCCACAGAACACGAGCTAACATTCAACTTCACCCTCAACACGGGCACGACTCGCAAGCTGGTCATAAACTCCAAGCGTAAACTCAACGGGGGAGAATGGCACAAGATATGGATCGACTACAACTTCTATCACGTCAGGTTCATGCTTAACACTGAGTATCAGATGCTGAATCTATTGCAGGAGGAGGAATTTGGGCCTTTTGAGGGATCAATGTTTATTGGAGGTGCTACTGCGTAAGTTGTTTAACCTATGGATCCACACATTCTCCACACATTATTCTTACCGAATCTAATGAAGAAGTTAACAATGCAGACTAAAACAGAGCACAGAGATTGCCTCAATATACGTTAGCGGTTCTTAGATTTCTTAATCACTTAAAAAATAATTAAAATGAAATGAAATTTATTTATTTGTACAGAAACACAGATAAAAACGAATCCCAAAACAATCATTTTTAAATTAAACTTAGATGTATGCGTTGATTGCATTGGTTTTACTACGTCTATGCCATCCCTCATTACAGTGACACTAATTTTAAACAAAAAAGTTTATATGTTTTTAACCTATTGCATAGCTTCTATCGCGGGCCTTGAGCGCGGGGACCGAATCCAGAAATTCCGTAACGAAAAAACCTCACGCTCCCCACTCCGCCGGGCAAGGAGGTGTGGCTTGAAGGCCGTGCATCGTCTAACGTCGTTTCAATTCGGCAGTCTTCGACACGGCGTTGTGTGCGTGCGATTAGACGTATTGTACGACTCTACGAAACTCGCACGAATCGAGACGAGCTGCTCCGAAATCGGACGAATATATAATCAGCTGTTCATGAGAAAGTATATAGGTGTATAGGTATTTATGTACAACAGTGAATAGCTGTACTTGTAAAATTCTTATCGGTCACCACGCTCAAAAAGTGTAACTTGAATTAATATCAAAGAAAAAGCAATACTGCATGAATAAAATAAATAAATAAAATTATGATTGCATAAGTTGATACAAAATGCTATGCAATAGCTTTATTGCGGCAGTCCCCGAGTGCCACACGTCTTTTTTTTTAATTAAATTTCCTGTATACGTCAGTCTAACATATTACTGACTGAAATTATTAGAAATTATTTGAGACTTTATTTACAAACTGACTTTCCCGATCGACTGATCCTACTGTGTTTCGCATATTTGCCACAGACATGTTTAAACGAGGCGCCCAGACCATCCTGACGCGAATGTAGAAGCTAAATTCTCTATTTACTTCGTTTGTTTATTTCAGAGAGCATTTTAAAAAGTCAGCCGTGAACCAAGGCCTTATAGGCTGCTTCAGAGGACTCGTAGTAAATGGCGAAGTTCTAGATATTTACAGCTACATGTCGGTTCATCTATCAGAAATCATAAAGGACTGCAAACCATCGTGTGTACCGAACCCTTGTCAAAATAAAGCAATTTGCAAAGAGCTCTGGTCTTCTTATGAGTGCATTTGTAAGAACCCTTGGGCACATTTAGGTGCACATTGTGAAGAAAGTAAGTACCTTGCAAACTAAATGGAAACGTAGAGATAAATTACAAATACACCATACAAGTAGTAAATACAAGAAACAAGTAGGAACTAGAGGTACAATAATATATGAAAATGGCCATTACCTTCCTAAATGAAATTGAAAAAAATAACATAATTTATCCATTGCAGATATAAACGAAAAAGCACTAACATTCCAAACAGAAGAGTCTTATCTTAAGAAAAACTACCTGGCAAATAACGAAACAGATGCAGAGAAACACAAACTAAAAAAAATGATGACAGAAAACGTACTGATGAATCTACGTACTTACGACGACAATGCTCTAGTCCTATACGCAAATGACAATCTCAATAATTTCATACACATTTTCATACACAACGGCACTAAAATATTCTACCTTTTTAACGACGAAGATGAAATAATACAAATGAATGTGACTTACGCAAATATAAATAAAGGTGAAAGTGTACAAATAGCTATAATCAGAACTGAAAACTCGACAACATTACATGTAAACGATAAGAATACTACGATTAACAGAGTTGCTAGATTGTTGACGAACTATATTAACAAGCCTTGGGATAATCCTGAACAAGGTAAGAAGATAGTTAACCAAATAGGAAGAAAATAGAGGAATTATTATTTAATTAACATGAATAACAAACTTATTTCAGAGGTTATTCTTCCACAAAGACCTCCAGCACCACCTACAGACTATTTCCAAATGAATCTTGGGGGTTACGATGCGTACTCCCTACACCTGGCCCCGAGGGCAAACGAATTACCCCAGGGTGGGTACGTAGGATGTGTCAGAGGCTTCAAAATAGCTGATCAAGTTGTAGACCTACCGAAGAAAGCTCAACAAAATATTGATCAAGGTAAGATAAATGTCATAAAAATTAAGAAAGATGGCACTAACGACTTTACTAAATTGGCCAAAAGTAAATAACGAAGTTGTTTTTTTGTACTATAATAGTAAACCCAAAATACATTTTGGACGGCGAAGTAAACATAAAAAAAAAATCTTATTCCACAGATCTCATAGGAGTCTTACCCGAATGCAACATGAAATGCGATGCAGAACCTTGCAAAAACGGAGGGATTTGCACCGAAGACTTCACTAACCAAGAAAGTAGTTGCGATTGTGAATTAACTAGTTACTTCGGTGAAAACTGTATGGAGGAGAAAGGAGCTGACTTTAACGGAGAGAGTATCTTACAGAGAAAATTTGTTCTTAACGTTCCTATAACAATGGTAATCTTGGAATAGCTTAGCTTTTTGTTCTTGATCTCCTTCTATAATATACATACCATCATAAACTACAAACATTCTTTTGACTTCACAGGTAAAAATAAAGCTAGCATTCTCAAGCAATGATCTGCGACAGAAGAATACTGTCCTTCTTTTAGTGCAGACAGAAAATAAGTAAGTTTTTGGATGATTTTAATAGTAGTATACTCGTAATAAACATACAAACCTAACATCGTTTCTGCTAGTTAACAATAAAGATTTTAGAGCAAGTTCAACAGTTTCCATGTTTGCTGCAACCATTTCAGACGCAGTTACTATCTCCTAATCGCTATTACTCAAGATGGTTATTTGAAGTTTGAAGAAGACAGAGAAGAATCCGCTTACGGTGCTGAATTTAAAAACAGAAATTTTCTTAACGGTAACGCAACATACTCTCTTATACACTTTAAGTAAAAGACGGAAAAGACAATTTAATGTTATGATTCTAGGTGCCCGCCATACCGTTTACTATACACGTATAGGAGATGAAGCTACACTACTAATAGACAAAATAGATGTACCTCTGCAAAAATTGCCACCTGAAGGGTTATGGGAAGTCTTTGATGTCGGTTCCAATGAAGTACAAATCGGTGGCCTGAACACTACTGATCCTAGACTAAAGATTTATAAAGGGTATAACGGGTGTTTATCAAGTAAGTGCAATATAATTAGGTAATTTTTTTTGAAGAAAACACTGCAAATAATTAGGTGATTTTAGGACACAACACCTTTTTTATATAGGTATATATATTGGTATGACATCATAGATAATAATACAGACATAAGATATGCTATTCCAGATATCATAGTTGAAATAAATGACTATGAAATGAAGCCACTAGAAGAATACATGCTCTTTACTAAATCTGATGCTGAAAAAGTGAATGCTGTTAATGCACAAGGTGTAAGAAGTGCACAATGCTCAGCCGATTTTGATGAGGCATGGCCAGAACATGATCACCTTGGGTCAACTCATAATGGCAGCTTCTTAATTGTAAGTAAAATCATAATAAGCCCCCCAACCTTAGATAAAGAGGTCTCTTAGATACCCACTCCTATCGTCAGGAGCCTTACCGCCGCCATAATAATATTATAATCATTTCTATGGGATAGAAACTCAAGACTAATTTGAATCTCTGTCTACAATCTCAAAATATTTTCCCCCTAGTATAAACAACTATATTGCAAAAATTCTTTGGTTCGACCTGAACATTTTCACCAGTAGGTAAAATTGACATCCCTTTTGCTGATTCAAGTACCTTGCTGGTCACCAACAGAGCGTCGACAAAGCGTGGATTGAGGATCCTCCTTCCAGGATTCCCTACGACTCTCTGTACCAACAGCCTGATGCTGAGGAGGAAAATACTGATCAGTTCTTCATAGCTATGATTGCTGTGTCTGTGTTGGGGATGTGCTATGTTGGATATCATGTGAGTGGAAATTCCAATATAAAGCGTGTCTAAGTTTATATTAGAGAACCCTAGTGTCTAGATAAAACTAATTTAGGATTGAAGACCCTACTTACCATTAAAATGTATCATTCATAAATCAATAAACGTATCTATCTATCTATCTATCTATCTATGTAGTTGGTTAGCATAATCCCGTACTGAGGGAAGGATGGGATCAAGTCGCGTCGAAGTCGAAAATTTTAAGGATGGGTATTATTTGAATTTAAAATACTAATAATACGTAGAATAGAAAGTAAATGAGATAAGCGAAACCAAATAAAAAACAAATCAATGGGCACATAGGCAGCTGTTACTTTTCAGTAGCACAAAGCAGACTTGAAATAAATAATAAATTATGACTAAAACCAACCGACTAATAGCTTTATAATAGGTAACGTCCAGCGAATAAGAGACCAATATGCCCAGCAATAAGTATATAGGTGATGATGATGATAAATTGATTAAGAACGAATAATCTAATACATCTTAATAATCTAAATCAGCATGCCGCCCTGCCGTGCTTATTTATATTTAAATATAATATAACCTACTTAAGTTTGTCCCCTTGTCACTCGCTATTTATGTCTACTCAATGAACAGTCTACGAACAGCGTTGATATCACAATAACCTGCTAAAACTCCTACAAATTGCACAGGTAGTCCTTGAAACGAAATCTTTTGATTATTACTTATCCTATTGTATAATCCACTTATTTATACATCGCCTTAGGGTAAAAAAGCCTGTTATATTGTCTATAAAATAAATAATCAAATAATAATATTAAATAGATTTCACTAATTTTACAATCAGATGTGGCGGGCACATACAGCTCACAGACTGATCAAAGAGAAGGAAGCTGATGAACGGATGATGAGAAACAAGGATATCTCCATTTACCAAGAGCCAACAATCTCATTCTTACAAGTATGTATGAAGTGTACCTATATATCAATGTACATCCAACCAAACCACAGACATTGCTTCGTCTCTATAGAGGGGACTAGGCCGATAAATACTTGTGACTAGTGTCAAGAAATAACAAAGAACAATTAAGAGAGACAACAAAATACGCGACAAAACAGATAGACTCAGGCCCGTATTATGAATGGTTGCTCAGTCTTTGGATCTGTGCTTGAGTGATGATAATGCCCTAAAAAAGAAAGCTAATGTGTTACTTAAGCATAAATCGATGACTAAACAAACTTTCATAATACGGGCCTAAAGCATTAATTTGATGAAGAAATGGGAAATGAGTTAAAGGTATTATAACCCTGAAGTTAAAACTAATCAATATAAATCTAAAAAATACTTATAGTTAAAAGAAGAAGAAGAGAAAGAAGATAGTGAGAAGAAAGCTAATGGTTTAGTGATAGAAGAAACACCAACAGTCATTGTAGAGGTGACAGAGGAAAAACCTGTTGTAAGGAAAGGATCTTTGCGTTTCAGAGGTGAGTACTTATCAAAGACATAAAATCAATATAATAGCATTCTATGTACAGGCTAACGGCATACCTAAGTAAACCTAAGCCTCAATCCAACTTCTGCTAACTACAATTACCTAGGTACAAACGAAGGTACTTTAGATTCGGACGAGATTACTCAAAGTGAAGTGTATATCTCCCCAGCCGACAAGTTTAAGGCCCGTATTATGAAAGTTTGCTCAGTCTTCAACCTCTGCTTGAGTAACGCTTTTCTATAGTATAAAAGTTGCTCAAGCATAGCTCGATGACTGAGCCAGCTTTCATAATACAATAAATTCAAATTCAAATTATTCAAATTCAAATTATTTATTATTAAAAAAAGACATTACAGTTGTCTCCAAATCGTTACAATACAATAAAGTATACATAGAAGTACCCTAACTATGTAGTATGTACTATAAATTTCTTCTGTGCCCTAACACACCTAACCTACCCCTAGTAATAGTAGAGTAATAGTAGAGATTGCAGACATAATCCAGTGAAATTAAATGTAGGTTTGTAGAATATTTATCATGAACTTACATTACAATTTTGTACCTTCTTAGGTCATCATCATCAACCATTAGTTCACAGCTAGGCATAGTGATACTAATGAGCGTAAATCACCCCGTCTTCAGCTTGCCCCATCCAGCACTTGCCTGCAGTCTTTCGCAGGTCGTCATTCCACTTTGCAGGAGGACGTCCTACACCACGATTGCTGAGTCGCAGTCTCCAGACAAGAACATGTTTAGGTTCCGCAGCGATTGCCGGTTCTTCGCGAAATTTGGCCGGCCCACTGCAACTTCAGCTTGCTAATTCATTTAGCTTGTCGATAACTTTGGTTCTCTGTTGGATGATGATCTTCTTAGGTATTAAGTATATTTGAGTACCTAGTTAAGAAGACTTCTGTGACCTTGCTAACTGCTCTCTTCGCAGACATGGTAGAAAAGGAACGCGTTTGGGAGCCGTTAGTAGAAAAAGATGAAACTATTGAAAATGGAAACGAAACTGACGACGAGAATGGAGCTGACGATGAAAATAAAAACGACGTTGAAGAACACGCCCTGGTTGGTACTTTTTTTTCTAAAATCTACCTACATAAAATTCTTACTTACTCTTAGGTACCTACTTAGGTACTATGTAAAAAACTTATCAGAAAATGTTAAAAATGTTGTAAGAGTCCTCAGTGGAACCTATCCAAGATTCTATTCTAGAACAGAGTAGGTAAGTATGTTGGTTATTTTTTTTAACCAAGCCCCAATTTTACAGAGACGGACGGAAAGCCAAGATCTTAGAGGAACACGCATGCTGTCAGCACCACTGCCATACAAAATAGACGAGGAAGGGTCCAACGAATTACTAGCATCGACCGCCTAGAATAAAAATAAACCATTTTTATTAACATTCCAAAAATACTTCTTTCTCTTATTTTTACGTAATTTTATTTGCCTTTTCTTTTTTACCTGTGTAGATAAAAACTGTAAGGAATTGCGCTAGAAAATCGTTGAAATCGCTCTTCACAAGACGCGCCAATTAATTAGCGTCTGTGTGCGGAAGGCTTTATACGCTATAATAGGTATTTTTCAAGCGTGTGGACTGAGAGCTCTACTCTAGGGGTCATACCGGCTTTGCTTTAAGTTTTACAAAGTAATGGACCTTTGCTTCATGTTTAGCAATATGTTATATATATTGGTATTTTTTTCAAATCGACTTGCAAGGATTTCAAAATTGAGCTCTCAATCCATACCGAAGTTATTGTATTCTCTTTGTCCATACGCACATTCATTGTTCTCATAGATTTATGTTTCTCCTTCTACGTTGTTCTACTTGCTTATGATTGTGGTATTTTCGTAGTGGCAACTCCTCGTGACAGCAACAGAATTTTGTAGTTACAAAAGTTTTTAGTGAATGAATGAATGTTTTATGAATGTTTTACTATAGTCTATGGTAAGGTAAGGTAAGTCATTTTTGATTTCGGAAGGAAGTAAATTTTATCAAAACATGGATGAGTACGAAAAGGCAAAAATAGCAGCTCTGCCTTCTCAATTACTCGTCACCACAATATGTCACCCCATGGAATATGCGAAAGTTCTAATCCAAATCGGGTACGAGCCTCTTGCTCCCCGCCGGTCGACCACCCTTTTCGGACGCCCTGCCATGATATTACCTAACGTTTTCCAATATATCAGACACATCAAACAACAAGACGGTTTCCTCGGGTGCTACAAGGGACTATCGGCTAGAGTTCTAGGACTTATTGCCTCGAGCCAACTTACCACGAAAGTGGTATACGCGGTTGGTATTGACCTTCCTGAGATCGATGATCCCCCGAACATCATCAATGATGATGAGCCGAAAGCTGATGACTATTTCCGGCTCAGTCGCCGCGGAATGATCCTGCACATCGCTTCCAACGTCGTCGCGTATCCATTCAGTGTTGTGTCGATCAGAATGATGGCTTCCTTTATAGGCAAAGAAGAAAGCTATTCATCACTTTTGGGAGCTATCGCCTCTATTTACAAAGATGATGGAATTCTTGGATTCTTCCATGGATTCATACCCAGACTGATTGGAGATTTGACCTGCATAGCCACCACAGGTATACTGGCCTACTACGTAAATAAACATCTGATCAAGACCAAAGATCTCCGATATTACACAGTTCCCCTGTTGACATTTGTAACGAGCACCCTCACTTATCCCATGGTGGTTGTGTCCACTTGCATGGCTGTTGCTGGATGTAGCCTGTCAGCTGGGAACCCTCCAATAATGCCTAAGTATCCATCATGGCACCTCTGTTGGAGGGATCTACTTCGAAACAAGCAACACAAACGAGGTTCCTCTCTTATCTTTAGGTACTACATTGCTCCAGTCACAGCTTATGAGTAGATGTTTACTTATATTTATATTGCATTTATTTGTTACATTTATTTGCTCTAAGTGTTGAAACGTTCCATGATGAAAACCAAGTAGATTGGGTTGAACTTGAGTCAAATATGTATTGAAATGAGAATGTAAATAATTAGTATAAAGTGGTGTACCATGTGAATAATTAATTTTGCTAGATTGTTGTGTTGAGTCGAGTTGTGGTTATATTATTGGAATAAATAATATTTTATTCATCATTATTGTGTATTATATTTTATTGATATTCACCATGACTATTGTGTTCTTAATCTTACATGATTACAATTACTACATACCTGCTATAAAAGTTATATCATCAAGTTATCATATCAGTAACTCATACAAACTTCTACAAAAACATACTTCTAATTGTATTTATTAACTTCAAGCTGATTCTTATCAGTTAATTTGATATTGATAGGTAAATAAACATAACAGGAAATTTTTGAAGTAAAACCGGGTATATATAATACATAATATACCTACTACATGCTTAAGGTGAAGAGTGTCTGCTCTGCAGAAGCCGCAGTTTTATTAATTCCTCATGACATGATGAAGTCCTAAACTAACTCGGGGACCACCGCAAGCATTGGATCCGATCCGCGTCTCTGCATGATGCGTGCCACGTTGCGCGCATCCTGGTTAACAATATGTTTCTTACATTGTCTTGTTTGAAATTCATTTCCCAGTGCTGGAGGCAGTTCTATCATAGCTCGCCTATGAATGCTAATAGCATCTACATTATTTCCAAAGGTTGTTACAAATTCGATGTATTCATCCCATAGATCCACATTGACTTCACCATGGCTTATAATTGCCAATTCGAAACACCTTTTTATTTGTCTTACATTAGGATTGGGTTGTTTATTTTCAATATATATCATGGCTTTGTGGAGTTCTATCTGCATTGGTGGGATACTCATCAGCTTATTGTAGAGATCCCTGGCAGCTCTAAGGCCATTGAGTTCATACATTTTTATAAGGATTTTTGGTTTCACAGCCAATACGATTGTGTTCTCACATAAGTATAGATTCTGGACCAGTTTGTTGAGCTGAAACAGGCATAGTAGATATAATATCATAGGCTAATGTTGATGATATCACCATAATATGTGTATGACCAGTAACTTACAGATTCGGGATTTTGGATATTATCAAGCAGCACACAGAACACCAAAATAGAATCTTCTGCCGTCATGACCCCAACCCCAGCTTGTAGTATCTCCAGTTGTTTATTTTCATCAGGTTTCATGAGAATAATTTTCTCCGCCCACAAACTTTTGAATTTACTCTGTTTCTCTGTGACTTCAGTTAGTAACTGCAAAGAAAGTATTTTTTTAGGACAGCGCTAAAAACATCAGCAAGTAAGAATACGTTATAGTTTCTTAATCCAATATGAAACTAAAACATACATAATCAATGAACATTTAATATGACTACGTGACAAACAGGATAAATTCCTATCCTGGAACTGGGACAAAGATATCAAATAATATCCCACAAAACGTTTAATACAGGACTCGCACATGCGTCCTCCTTTCAGTACTGGGATGTGATAACCACTACACCACTATATCGGGTACTGTGGAAGTAGAAAATCTACAGCTTTAGAATTAGGCAAAAGCGATACCTCTCGCTCGTCGAACGAACTAAACATAACTTTAGTCTTTGAACCAGATTGGATGTTTCCCCTGTAGGTCAAGCTAACGGCGCCCGACGTCCACGGTGCCAGACTTCGTGGTGTAGTGGTTATCACATCCCTGTAGGTACTGTACTCCTCAACCTCAACCTCAACAGCCTGTATCGGTCCACTGCTGGACGCAGGCCTCCCCCTGATAAACGCCTTATTGGCTTTTAACTTATGGGGGTAATGCCCATAATCCCCACGCTTGGCATGGGGGTTGGGGATCGCAGTTTGGTGGAAGATTTGTTTTGTAGGGGGCGCTGCTGCCCGCCCGGATATCCCTTAGTCGCCTTTACGACACCCACTGGAAGAATTGGGGTGGTGCAAATTCTAAGCCAGCACCACACAGCTCCCTGTACTCCTGGTATAGTATTACAATATCTGTGCGCGTACTGAGCGGAGGACGCGGGTTCGAGTCTTGTCGAAGCCGAATTTTTTAAGGATATTTATTTGATATCATAGAAAAAAAATTGGAACTAATTCACCATTGTACAAATCAGTGCCAAGCAATTAACAAAACATCAAATTACCTTCCACAAATCATCCTTCGAAGTTTCCCCCTCCAACTTCAGAATGTTAAGGCCGAATTCGAACATACTATCGGATAGAAGATCATACTTATAGCCAAGGGACCATGCGTATTTCACGGCTGCTATCTTCTGCAACTTATTGCATAAACTTTCGTTCATGCTAACAAGAGCGTGGATGAACTTGGTGAACGTCTGCTCCAGTGGAATCTAAAAACAATTTTAGTCATCATTTTAGTAGGTAATACGTGCAGTAATGAAAAATTATAGTAAGTTCTACCTAACCTACTGTAGGTTAGGTAGAACTTACTATAATTTTGCCTATAGGCATTTACTGAATTTGACTTTGTACCATCCAGCTGCTTTTGTATCAGGAACGTGGGTGGAACAGTAGGTTTAATTAATTTAACAACTATTATGCGTAAATAAGTATTTTTTACTTTATCGATGTTATTATGTTTTGATTTTCAAAAAACGATGCAAGTCTCAAGTAACTGCGGTGGATTGTTAAAGTTTGCATGAAAGTTATCACTTTTAGCGACAAGCCCGCGCATTGTACCTACTTTACTATTTAGTATATACAAAGTCGCTTTCCGCTGTCTGTCTGTCCAATGTAATGCAAAATTCGTAATGTAAAGATCTAAATCTTAAAAAATTAAGAAACGTATTTTGATGCAGTTTTTTTTTAATAGATAGAGTGATTCAAGATAAATGTTTACATGTATAATAGATCAGCATTGCAACCGTATGAAGCCAGGGCGAGTCGCTAGTAAATAATAAAGAAGTACCAACACTCAGTGCGACACTGAGCGAGCTCAGCATGGGTGCGACCGATCACACAACTGGGTGCCCGACGCGTGATTTCGACGCCGACGACGACGAGACGGTTCCGTAATGGGCCTTATATTTTACATTCAATGATGGAATTCTTTTACAAATAGACTGGTCTGAGGGGACCGGAATATGGTTTATGCATGTGACTTCAAAAAAGCTAATACTTTTTTTAACGTATTCTCTATTGATATAGAAATATTATATTTTTGTATTTTATGATGTTCTTATTGTGAAATTTATGTTCTTACGCCGGTCTTACTGGCGTTCTCTCTTACATGGTCGGCGAGCCCACCATTCCACACAATCGCCGACCCCATTCTTCCATCACCTTTCTTCCCCTCTATTGGGACCCAAACAGGAAACACACAGTTGCATGCCAATGTCGACTGCTGTGCCCAGATGGGCACACATACTCAATCTCCGTAATTGTCCTAGGTATTTAAATATTGGGATTGAAAATGGAGTGCCTCTCTCATCATCTCACTCTGTCCGGCTTAGATCAACCTCAACCTCAACAGCCTATATTGGTCCACTGCTGGACGCATGCCTCCCCATGAAGAACACCTGATTGGCAGGTCGTTATTTAATTGTTATATATTTGTTATTTATAAATAAATAAATAAATAATAAATAGGCTATGTTTGATCAAAAAATGGTCTAAGCGGACAACACGCGAGGCCACTTTTAATCACGAATCTATAACCTTTACTTTCACAGCCCAAGACTCAAGTCCTCCACTCACGGGTAGGGCTGGGCAGTGAATCAATCCAGAAGAAGAAGCATCGGGCGCCCAGTTGTGTGTCAAGGTTTCTTGGTCATTTCTTTACTGTATCGTTAACTGGGAAACTATGAAGTTGCCTGTATAGTTTTAGGTTAAATATATAGATAAATAGAATAGAATATATCGAGATAAATTTCTGTTTATAGGTCAATTATTTATACTTAGGAGCTTACCAAGTTTATTGCTTCTTCAAATGCCCCCATGCAATAGCTTAGAGGTTCAGGATATTCTCTGTTGGCCAAATCTTCGGTTTCTATAAAATGGCAACCCTGAAATTAGTTTTCAGTTAATTATTATTCATTTTTAAATAGCTGTCTACCAGACGTCGTAAAGTGAATCATTCAAAAATGTAGATAAGTTTGCCGATTTCCCTGTGTCAGATCTGTTTAGGTTTTGTAGAAAATTATACTGGGGTCCATGAAAATTTTATTAATTATTCATAAATTTCATGCAATTGTTGCGGGACAATTAGTCTCGCAAAAGGAAGTTAAAAAACTGTGACAAGAGGAAATCTAAATCAGTTTTTTGTTTTTGTAAGAACATAAAATTATCTAGTTTCTTCTATCTGGGCGACGACGCCGCCTTGTCTTTAATTGTGTCTTTACACTAGCCAAATTCCACATGGAATGTTTGTAAATAAACATAAAACTATACCTATATAAAACTATATCTGAAACTCTACACCAAGCAATTGAGTAGGTACACTCAATTGCTTGGCGTAGAGTTTCAGATAAGATGCGGCAGCAGAGTGAAAATCAGTTTATGGATGGTTGGTTACACACATTATGGACTAGGCGGTTATGACAAGAGCGTGGGTCATACTCACTTCTAACTCCTTTTGAGCGATGAAGGGTAGCACTCCTTTTTGACCCATGCACCCCCAAATTTCATCTTTGACCTTGCCCAAAATATCATCCTGCACCTCATACTTCAAGAGTAGCTCCAGGCACTCCATTAGAAATGTATGAGGCCATTTTAAGTTCTTGACAGCGTTTCTGCATACAACATCTGCCCTGTTCAACAGCTTTATCTGGAAATTTTTAAACTATTATTATGATAAAACTTTTAAAATGGGAACGAAAAACCTCGTTCAAAGTCTGTTCAGACGTCGGTTCAGACTGTTCAGAGCGTCGTGGGAATTGAGGGTGCGCTTGTGACAATGGACACCTTTTGTTGCGTTGACAACACTGCTCTGACACTGCAGTGCGACTAAGTGTTAGTTCACCATAACGCCACGGCGGCAGTATAGTATGTACAAAAACAGAAGCGGCGCGGCTTCTCACAATACAGGTCTTATACTTATAGTTCTACGCGCTTAAAATATTTAAATCTTATCTATCAAAATTTTAGGTAAACCTTAAAAAGCACCTAAATAAACCAATTACACTGGTCAACACTGTTCTTGTTTCCTTAATTTTTTTTTTCTGTTATTGGGTATTTCTATGGCCCTGACTATGAAAAAAATACTGGGAGATTGGTAACAGCTTTACTTTTTGAAATATACAGTTTTATTATTTTGACAAAAAAATACAAAAAATTAATACATAATGTTAACAAAATTTCTATAGAACACTATCAAATGATCTTTTATAAGATTTCCTTGAATGAACAACTTCAGGTAGATCTCGTTGCAAACTCCAGCAGTAGTCTGCCATCATATGTGAATCCCACCTTCCCTGATAACGCTCTTCAATTGTCCGGAGATCCTGATGAAATCTTTCACCCTGCTCCTCACTAAAATCACCCAGATTTTCTGGAAATCGGTCTAAATGCGAGTGCAGGAAGTGGACTTTTATGCTCATGTTGCACCCTAGCTCTTGCAAGTTTGATAGCATGCACTCAACAAGCTCTACATGGTCGTCGGATTTATTTTTGCCTAGGAAATTACTCATAACCAAAACAAATGAATTCCAAGCTTTGGATTCGACTTCAGTCATTGATTTGACAAAATCAGGATCTTTCACGAGTTGCCTAATCTGTGGCCCATCAAAAATACCAGCTTTCAATTTTTCAGTACTTACTCCTGGAAACTTACGTGAAAGAAAATTGAAACATTCGCCACTTTTGTCAAGCGCCTTCACAAACTGTTTCATTAAGCCGAGTTTAATATGAAGTGGTGGAAGTATGATGCGGTCTCGGCTAACTAAAGGCACGTTTATAACATTTTTTGTACCAACTTCTAGCTCTTCCCGCACTGGCCAAACTTTTTGTGACCAATGGTGTTGTTTGTCACGACTGTCCTAGAGACACATGAAACAAGGGAACTTTGTGTAGCCACCTTGTTGACCTAAAAGAAAGTTAACCATTTTCAGATCAACACAAATGACCCAGTTGTGGTCTTGATACTTAATTTTTTCCATAACCTTAGAAATATTTGAGTATTCTTCTTTTAAAGTCGTCGAATGTGCAATGGGTATGGATCCGTACTTGTTACCGTTATGGAGCAAAACACACTTTAAACTTCTTTTGCAGCTATCTATGAAAAGACGCCAATCACTAGGTTGGTACTTTTTTAAACCCATCTGTTGCAAAATACCACCAACATCGTAACAAAAAACTAAATCCTCCTCTTGAGAAAAATACGGTAGGTAACAGGTTTTTTTCTCGGGTACGATAAAATGTGATGTTGGTTTCCGGAGTAAGCAAATGTTTTTCTTTTAAACGAGATGCTAAAATTTCAGAAGCTTCTTTCGGTAAGTTCAGATCTCTTACTAAGTCATTTAGTTCTTTTTGATTAAATGGTTGAGGTTCTGAAAGGCTAAATTTGTAGTCTGGATCAGAGTCTTCACTTGATGTATTTCGTTCGGGTTCAGAGAGATTTGGATCATCAGAAGATTTAGATGTGCTGGGTTGTATCTCTCGTGATTTTAATTGAGGTCGTTGAGCAGAAGATAAGTTAGGATATGCCCATTTACTTCGGTTTCCAGGGTTAATGCCGTTTATTTTCACAACACAGAAGTAGCAATCGTCATGATGGTTTCGAGGTTCTCGCCAAATCATGGGTGTTAAGAACATTATTGCATCTCTTTTTCCACTGGACCATAACCGTAGACACACCACACATTTCTGGCATACAATATGAGGAACCCATGGCTTGTCCTGATTACACAATTTTATTTTAAAGTATTGATGATACGCTGTTTTCACAAAGTCCGATATAGGTTTTCGATATTTTTCAAATATATATTCACCACAAATATAGCAAAAACAATCTGGATTAAGCACACAACGTCTTCTTAACGAAGCCATATCGAAAACAACAACAAAATATATTTTAGTGACCAGTAAGAAACGAAAATCAAAATAAAAATAGTAAATGAGGGTAGTTAGCTATAACTCAAAAACAAAAGCTGTTAGAGAAAAAATGTTGCCGTATTTAAAAAATACGCGTCAATTTCAGATAGAAACAAAAAAAATCACAGGAAACAAACAACTTCTATTTTTTTTGTTGACCAGTGTTATTACTAGTATCCACACACACGATAATTTACAGCTGTGTTTGTTGCTGTGAAATAGGAAATTTAAGATTAAGGACAAATTATATGCAATTCAGACCTATTATAATCAACCTCATTTTGGATAAAGCACTATTTTGATTAAGCTGCCTGACAGCACATGAAAGCTGGTCTATTTTCTATGCTGTTTTTGCTGGGTGACACTCTATTCTTATCTAGACATTAATAATCAAGGAGGCTCTATTACCCAAAAACATGTAACCATAACACTACCTCTGCCTGGGGCCTAATTCCACTATTTTTTAAACAAAATGCCATAATGGCGCCATACGATTGAGATAGAGATTGAGTCGTAAATTTATTTGGTATTCTCTTACCATAAGATTACAATCTCTATGACTTATAATAGAGTGTCAATAATGTGGTGTAGTAGAAGAATACCAAAAGGTGTCAATGGCGGTTATTGTTACGCGATAATGAAGCAATAATAGTGTCATAGTGAGGCGATTGTGTTAGTGGAATCAGGCCCCTGGTTGGTGGCTAGATGATGGCTGTGTAAATTAATATTTATTTAATCAATCATCATTTTATTACTTTCCAACAGTAAATCTGAGGAGTAGTTTGTTCTGTGTTTATATTACCTTTTCCACTTTCTCCTCAGCTTTGAACACCAGCTGTATCACCTCAAGTTTGAATAATTCAACATAGAGAATCTCTGCCGTGGGGTGTCTCTGCAGACCATTGGTAAGGAATTGCCTGGCACCATCTAGGTTGTTGCGTTCCTCAATCTCCCATTTGCTAGCAAACTGCCATGTAACAGGTTTGTCACCATGCATCTGAAAAATATACAACCAATAAGAATAGTATAATAGAATACTGTGTAGTATATACTAAGATTCTATTCAATAAAAATAGTTCCATCCATAATTTAGCAGTTTCGATAGAGTTAAGGCAGTTATTTACTTAATTAATTTAAGTTTTTAATTGTTGTCATCATCCACATGGGGCTAGATGATGCTGTGTGAATTGTCCAGCATTATATATTTTTGTATTTAGTGTGAGTTGCTAACCAAGTTACTCCTTCCTATACTCTTTACTTTAGAAAGCGTTCCGTGACAAATGGAGTAGGTTTCATTTCAATTTACTTGGATTTTTTTACATAAATGTTTCAAAAACTCAAATAATTTATTTTATTTTAAAGGCTCAATTAACCCAGATATTCCTGAAACTATTTTTCATCTACGATCATAGTGATTTTTTGATATGCTGCTTAAAATGCCCTATTATGGTTAGGGTGAGTTGTAAAAAAAATCTAACTTTTCTAGGAAAGTCGGAAAATTATGGCCTTTTAAAAGGCCTGTAGTATTATGGGGGGTCTATAGATATACATCTCTAAAAGTAAAACGAAGTATGGAAAATCAGTTTTTATTTATCAAATTAATAATAAAAGCACAAGTAAACATGTTTTTTTTTTTAAATTGGTATGGCAAAAAACAATGTCTAAGGTGTAAATGTACGTCACATTTTTTGAAAAAAAAAAAATATTTTACATACTTTGCACCTTAGCTGGGGTGCTCTGTATTCGACCAGATGATCTCTTTCGCCGTATCGAGATGTTCCTCTATGTGATCTAGAAGGAGGAACAGGGCCTCTTTTATCTCCATTTTTATAGGTTTCAAGCAAACCCCTTGCTAAAGCTCTACGAAAACCAAGGTGATCATACACTCCTCCATCTCGTTTGTACAACTGCCATGCGTTGCGTTGTGCACAGTCATATCTAGACTGTGGCAGATAAGATTAAAGTACCACTTTTTACCACGAATAGATGTTCAATACAAACCTATATTTTGGTCAGATCGATCAACCTCACCCATATTTTCATTATATTGTTTGATCAGAGCTGGTTGATCAATATGAATGTATCTCTTCTGTTCTTGCGAAAATCTCTTAACTTTTTGCAAAGGTTCCACATTTTCAATATTTGAAACAACAGTAACGGCACTGTTGTCATTCCATTTGCAAACTAGTACCTATATGTTCAGGTATACTAGATTTGTACTCAATTATGTTCCTCTGTCAGTATTTTTGAAGTTCTTATTAGTCGGGAGCGGGCACTTAGACATCTTGTTTTCGTGAATGGTGCCAGTTGCTTTCAGGCCTCTGTTGCCAATCTCATGAAACAGCGGGACAGAGAAGAAGTATTTGTCGAAGAACAGGTGGAACGGCAACGTCGGACTGCAAGCTTGAAGAACATCAGCAAATTGCAAAATCACACTTCCTCCTACACCAAATTGTTTGTATGCTTCCGGGTAAGGATCAAACCAGATAGCCAAAGTAACAAATTCTTCATCACCTGAGTCATTTTCAGGAGGATTAATTGTCATATAGCTTGGAAATGAACTTTCTTCATCACCACGCTCCAACTCATCGAGAATCTCATTGAGTTTGAGAGATTTCTCTAGTCCAAATCAACAACAAAAAAATGCCATGATAAATCCTACAGGACTTTTAAAAGGCCATCGACTTCAATTGTAAAAATTGTCCAAAAAAGGTCACTAACAAATCGAAATAATGAGTCTATTCTATAAATAAGACATCCAAAATAAAATATCACTGTGAAACATCATCAAATTCTTCGTACAAATATAACAAAATCTTACCTTTTTGCAGCCATAGCGAAAAAAAACACAGACTAGTTTTCAAATACCAAAAACTTCCAAAAAAATGTGTCTGATTTTGAATGTTACTGCCATTAATTACGTATCAATTTGTACTGGTTAAAATGACTGTTAAAATTATCCATGTCAAAATACAAAAAAAGTAAGATAAATGCGGGTAGATTTAATAAATTTGTTGGGCCTCTTAAAAGGCCGGTCGCTTCATCTGGGTTAAGCTTTAGAATGAAATTCTATAGCTTATTAATAAGATTATTTTTATACAATCAGAGAGTTCGTTTTGTGTAGAATGCAACAGAACAGTGATGACTGATGTGATGATCTAAAGCAGGGTTTCTCAAACTATCAGCTCCACGTACCCCAGTTAAAGTTTCCAGGTGATAGCGAACCCCTTAACTAACTAAAGAAATCCATAGGTATGTTGTAGTAAAGGGTAAAAGGAAATTCAAATTTCAAAGGTAAATAGTTCGGTATACTCTTTCTGACCAGCTGCCCAAAAATCTATCAAATACATCCTTTTTAAATCAGCTTGAAGAGTTTCGTCTGCGGGCGGACATTTCTAATATTGACTCCTGTTGCTTAATACTGAAACTAGAATTTATGATCTCGGTCGTGACCGCAAATAGGTTATGAATCTAGCCATCTTTAGCATTATTAATATCCAGAAAATACCTGTTCAGTTCGTCGAAGAGCTGAGAAAGATGAAGAGCAATTTCAGCCTTTATTTCGGAATCCACGGATAAGTTGTTAGTCGTGATAAATTCATACAAAAGATTTTACGTTTATTTTGTCCTGCACAGTTATCGATCAAAGTTTTCGCCGGCCCCCCATAGATTCACAATACGCGCTCTGAAACCCCGTCTGTATCAAAAGATTTCCTTTTTGGCATGTATGGAAAGCATTTGAATTAGTGTAATTTGAGCGCTTGGACAGAAAGCATGCCTAGCAAAATTTAAAAAATCACACGACTAAGGCACAAAAAGACAGGGTTTCCTATTTTCAGTAAAGTTTTAATGCATTTTTATTACTATATTGTGCAATTATTGCCCTTACTTTAAGAAATCGGCGTTGAAAATTATTTGTTTGTTTGCATATTATTATGTTACGATTTTAACTTTGTTATAAATTCATAAATAGAGAGGCAATTTTTTATATATATTTTAATTTTATGTGTTCTTGCGTTTATTATTTTTAATCTAAAAAACTAGTTTTCATTTAAAACTGATTCAAAAAAATTTAAATGAGATATTTTGATTTAGATTTTTTTATTTTTTGTTGCACTATATTTGTTATGTATTGACTACGCAGAAACAGTTTTGTGACTTCTCATAACCATAACACACATAGGCACCTACCTATTATCTGTCCGAAATAAAATATTTTTAATTATTTGAAATAAAATATTTTTAATTATTTTATTAGTAAATAAAAGGACCCAAATGAATTTTAAAATGATAAGTACAATCATACCACCGTTACGTATGATTTACAGATTGTTCCTGTAAAAACGCAGTTTTATTATTTTCAGTTACCTACCTACTTATAAAATGAAATAATTACGAGTCCACTAATTTCTTGTTCCGTATGCAAAAAACTTGTCAGGCTCTTCGCAAACTGTCTGCGTCAACAACAACAAGTTGTAGACAATTTTATGTGTTATTTTTGTAAGGTTCTAGGTATCTACGGGGAAGGCCGCGAAAAACCTGATCGATGTGCACAGTGAATACACTGCACGTGGAACCTTGCATCGAAGCATTCGTTTCATTGAGACACGAAAAAATTACAGGTTACTCTTTTAAGCCAGGTTTCATCTTCAAATCGGAATTTAAGGTTGAAGTCACTGTCTATCAACATATATAGATTTCGTGACGAAGTTTAACAAACCGAGCTAATATCCTGTCTTTTGACAACCAGCGTACTTCACAGTGTAGTAGTTATGAATCATGTTCACGATCACTACCCATGTCTCGGCATAATAATGCGAAAAGTCTTGAATGAAGCGGACGCATTTTTATGTAATTTATTATTTTTACGACTTCTGAAAGTTCTGTTTTTAAATCTTCAGGTATTTTCTTGCTCGCTAATGGTTCTCTGTGCAATGCACAATGCATACTTTTGACCTCAGGAGCCTCAGAGTCTTCTCGCCGCCATTACGTAAATCTGGTCGCGAACCCCCTGCCGTCGAATGGCGAACCCCTAGGGGTTCGCGTACCCCACTTTGCGAAACCCTGATCTAAAGAAAAGTAAATTTTAAATTGAAAATACTTTAATTGCATGATCATCAAGTTCATCATTTCAAAAGGAACAATCATCATCATTACAAGAGGCTGTTTTTTAGGCTATTGTTAAGTGGTATTCTTTTTCTATTACCTTCTTATCTGCTTGTATTGTTCAAGTAAAAGGTTGTGGACTAATGGTCGAGCTATTATGAAAATATTTTATGAAAAACGATTTTTTATAAGTTAATCATGTCACTAAAATGGAAGCGAAATATTTTGATTAAACTTTATATCATACCTATAATAGTCATACCGAAACGTCACCAAACGCCTATTACATGACAAAGACTACTACCACTCAACACAAGTGGTAACTAACATTAGTTGTCTCAGAGTTGATAACCAACTTGTCAAAGCATAGCTTATTTTACCTGTAACATCTCTCCAACCATTCCAGATGCAGCGACTTCAAATCCAACACTTTTGCAGAACTTAAAATACTCAAAATACACTTTAACTTCATTGTTAAATCTGTGAATAAACTGTTTGAAGACTCTGTTCACTCGAGATGCTATAGCATATTCAATGTCTTTCTTTTTCTCATTCATCTTTATTTCTTTTCTTTTATTCGAGATATTTTCAAGCAAAGTTAGTTCGAAAGTGATGTATGAAACGAAATCTTCTTTCTTCTTTTCGTGACGCTGGAGTTGGTATTCTAAAAGTTTACGTTTTCGAGATATCTCGCTGAAAAGTAAATTGAAAACTTATAAACATACAGGATTTATTATATTTTTATTCCAAGGTAAACCCATGCTAGATGTTGAAATGTTGAATGAAAGGCTGTTCTCAACATAAAGCAAGTAATTAAATTTATAATACAAGGTGTGAAGCACAATAGCAACGTAGGGACAAGACAGAGAACTCTTACTTTATTTCTTCATCGTTGTAAAGTCCGATTCTTTTCATTTGCTCCAACTCATTCATAGATCCCTCCAAACGCTGGTTTACTTGTTCAGCCATGATAACTTAGTGGTTTGTTTGAATCAGTACTTAATAATGTTCTCGTCTTTTTATAAATTCGCAAAGAGAATACAGAAAATCTTCGTAAGAGAAAATCGATCGACCGAGTATCTCATCATTATCAATACAAACACCTGCGCGCGCTGTTGTTTTGAAAATTTTGAGGTTATTTTTACTGATTGTCAAAACATTGAGACGTCAAAGTCAAAATTAAGCTCAGATTTCATTGGCTCAAACAGTCAGCCCCGTTCAATTCAAAATACTACCTACATCTATTTCAAAACTAATTTTGTCTTAGAAGATATTCTTTTTAAGCCCTCAGCACACAGACGCTAATTAATTAGCGCGTCTTGTGAAGCGCAATTCCTTACACACAGGGCGATTTCGAGGGCGGCGGCGCAGCCGGGCGCCCCCGCCAAAAATTCAGCCCCATCCGTCCAGTAGTTTTGGCGTGAAGAGGTAACAAACATCCATACAAACTATCGCATTTATAATAATACTAGCTGCGCCCTGCGGCTTCGCACGCGTTGATCCTATGGAAACATTAATAGGTGATTTTCATCCCACGGGAACTGATTTATGGGATAAAAAGTAGCCTATGATTCCAAGATTAGAATTATCTGTATGCATTTCAGCCCTATCCGTTCAGTAGTTTTGGCGTGATGAGGTAACAAACATCCATACATCAATCCAAACTTTCGCATTTATAATATTAGTGTGATTGGGATCTTCAGAATGCTGTTGGGGCTGCCTCGGTACTACAGTGCTTCAGAAATGTTTGCGAATACGTTTACCGACAGCTTCGCTGCGATTATGCGGAAGCGAGTAACATTCATCATGAGTAAAGTGAGTGGTACTACCAACAGCATTCTGAAAATAATATCATAAAACTATAATTGTCCAATTCTTCACCATTGAGTGAAATTAGTAAAAAAATAGATTTTTACTACCTACCCATAATAGGTACCTATTGTCATGGGGGGTCTCATTCCATAGAATAGTTTTGGCAGCTAAAGCCATCTCTTGTAAATTTTTTGAAGCGTATCACTTAGTTCAAGGTTGGCGTAAACTAACAAAATAATAGAGTTTGACTATAATGTCTGCACTATATTGAAACATAGCAAGCAATGCATGAGCAATGCCGGTGGTTTCAAAATGTATTTACGAAAGTACTTATGCCTGCTTATTTTGTACAAATAGTCGGTTTAATTAAACTTCTCCATTATATATCTAACAATAATATATTTACCAACTTATTCTCAACTATGCCAAACAAACAAATCTATTTATGAACAATCCATTTAACTTAATTCTAGTAGGTACTTTTTATTTACAAATAACTGCTAAAACAGTCTAACAAATTGTGATAATCATAGATTTTAAGATCACTGGGTACATTCAAATCATAAATTCATGAAGTTTAATTCAAAAAGTTGTGACATCACGTCATCTAGCTGTAAACTTAATAACACCCCCCCTCACAATGCTCAATAACACCCCTACCCTTAAAACAATTAAGCCAAGTTTTTGAAAACAACTTAAAACTCTCCCGCTCCTGATCAGTCTTAGACACTGGTGTAACGTTTATCTCAGGGATACACCTCCCGAAGTCTATAGCTGGCAGCCACACTTGAAAGTCAGAATCTGGGGAGTATTTGAAGATATCCTGGCAACCTTCGAGGTTTATGACGGGGACGGGAGGTTGCCGCTGTAAGAGTTTCTTCAGAGTTATGAATGTAAGGAGGTTGTTCTTTAGGGTGATGGATTGTAGGTGCTTTGCGCGGCCGATACTCCTGTAACAAAGACGTAGGTAAGGTGAAAGAACTGTCTATTTAAAATACGTTATAGCAGCGAAATGAGCGTGGACGATGCCCCAAAACGAGCGTGGGGATTATAGGAATTTTAAAGAGTCGGCCTGGATGTTCGGGTTTGAAAGCGGAGCCTTGGTACTTTATTAGTTCGTGTCGTGGATTTTTTTTATAGTGGATACCATGACGATATCGTCAACCCGTCGTCAACCCGTATACGTATAACTGAACATAGACTTCCTACTGACACCACGAATAGCGGTCCTGATCCGCCTCCATCCATCGACTCCCTGCGTCCTCTACAATGTCGTCGATCCATCTGGCATAATGGCCGTTTTTCAATAGCCGGCGCGGCGGCACCGGCGACAGCGACGACGCCGTAGAAGCAAAAATGTATGATAATATTGATAACGTATGGCTCGTTTTTCCACTTACCGGCGCCGGCGACAGCTGCCCAGCGATGTCTCCCGCCGGCGGCGTAAGCGGTGTGGGTGAGTGGAAAAACGGCCAACGGGAGGATGACAAAATATAAAGGGTAGGCTAACATTGTAAAATTTTAAATGACAATGCTTTATGTTATGTAAAAGTAGCTCACCTGAATATCCTCATAAACAGCCCATCAACAAGTTTACAATTCGACAGTCCAATCCTCCTCAATCTCAGCTCCTTCGCCGAATCCAAGAAGCTAGCTATACACCCCACCACATTTCCCCCCACTCCAACATTATCCAGCTCCAAATCAACTATAACATTCGGGCTTAGTGACGTCATCAAACAACTGACTACCACATTCTTGATTTGATTATTGCTCAAATCAATAGATTCAATGCTGTCAAAGTTCAGTCTATTGTTTGAATCTGTGAAAGCGTTTTCTGTAATACTGCAATAGTTCATTTTCAGCACCTTTAATCGAACGTACTGGCATAGCTTTGAGACGTTTTTGAACCCATCGTCTCCTATGGGATTCGAGCTTAAGTCTAAGTCTTCTAATGATTGGCAAACAGGTCGTGTTGCCTTCTCGAATAGGCTTAGAAGATGTTTCATTCCTTCACTGGTTATATTATTTCTGCTTATATCTAAATGCGTCAAATGCTTCATAGTACAAATACATTCGGTTAGGTACTTCATGCCAGTATCTCCTATATTATTATCTGATATCAGCACCGCTGTGATGTGAGTTTGGTGCGTAAGCGCTCGGAATAAGGGTCGTAGTTGCGTGGAGGAGAGGGTTTTTGATCCTAGCGCTAGACGGTGGGTTGTGTGACTTCTGCCGACTGCTTGTTGGATTTCTTCTGATGGTGCTGGAAGGATAAAGACATAATTAATTAAGGCACAGGTAGCTTTTATAGAGTTAAATTCTTGTTGACGACCTCTGTAGCGCGGTGGGCGAAGGTCCGCCTGCGACGCAGGAGGTTGCGGGTTCGATTCCCGCCTCGGGACAAATACTTGTACGATCTGCAGATATTTGTTCAGGGCGTTCTGGAAGTTTTTCTATGTATAATAAAAAATATCCATCTATGTAGTGTATTGTATTATGTATATCAGTTATCTAGTACCCATACCACAAGCTCTGCTTAGCTTGGGGCTAGATAATGCCGTGTGAATTGTCCAGCATTATTTATTTATTTATTATTCAGTATTATAAATTTTATACTAAAATGAACACTTTTTGCAAAGCTCGTTTACATCTCATTTCCTAAGAATTCCAGCCAAAATCAATGAAAAGAATTGTAAACAAACCAACCATAGTAAATTTTTAAATCTATATATGTATATAAATAAATGAATTGCTGTTCGTTAGTCTCGCTAAAACTTGAGAACGGTTGAACGGATTTGTCTTATCTTGGTCTTGAAATGTTCATGGAGGTCTAGGGAAGGTTTTAAAGGTGAGAAAATCAACGCGTGCGAAGCCGCGGGGCGCAGCTAGTACCAAATAAAAAATATGCAGATCCCATGCAAGCGGGTCCACTTATTATGTTTTTATTCAAAAGTTCATAAATAATAAGTCTCTTTAATTTTCCCGAAGAACTAAACATATTTTTCCCCCATCTTATAACGATTGCAATTTTTTGTGTGTTATAAATCTTCGATACATTTTTCTGGAGATTATACAATTCGGTGATTAGGTAGATGAGTTTAAGTAAAGATCACAGTATATACCCATTTAGGGTGTTGCAATGAAAAGAAATTGGAGAATCCCTTACGGATTTCCTTATTTCTAGCTAGGGTAATTCTCAATGAAATAAATTAGGGTTTACATGTCTTTTGTACTCTTATATCACACTAATATTATAAATGCGAAAGTTTGTATGGATGGATGGATGTTTGTTACTTCTTCACGCCAAAACTACTGAACGAATCTGGCTGAAATTTTGCATACAGGTAATTCTAATACTGGAATAAAACATAGGCAACTTTTTATCCCGTAAATCTGTTCCCGTGGGATAGAAATCACCTTTAAACTTTTCCATAGAAACAACGCCTGCGAAGCCGCGGGGCGCAGCTAGTTAGTTATATGGTACGGAGGCATTTTTCTGAGAGATGAACAGATCATTGTCGTCTACGCTATTTCCTATAGCGGATAAATTACTGCCCTTCCTCTGGTATTCGTAGGGATTCTAACGGCATCCACGGGCTGATTTGGAGAGGTCGATTTTGAGATATAAGTACCAGACTATTTGAGACATATGAACATTTGATTATTGAACATTTGAGAGATATATATAGTAAATATCGATATAAATTTTTCTTAAATTGGACGGGGAAGCAGATGTTAATTTTGGTTTTAGTTTAATAACAAAATGTGGTATTGTAAGGTTTTTGTTATTATACGCACACTCAAGGTAATTTCTAAGAAATGAAATAAAATCCCACCAAATTTCAGCCAAAACTTTTGGCTGAACTTTTTTTTTTCATATCGTCTTGTGTTTGGCTGGATTTTAAACAAGCGATTCTTCATACTCTATTTACGTTGTATCCCGAAGAGTGCGAAAGCTAGTCTATATCTATACACAATTTTATAAATCACTGCAAAAAAGGTAAATGAGCGTTAAGGATTTAAGTTTAAGAACGGCAGCGTTCTTAAACTTAAATCCTTAACGCGGTTTTTTATTAAAAAAATATAGCCCTTGTCGATTAGGATGCTATCTACAATTTATATCTTTATCTAGACTCCAAGACATGAATTTTAGTTTTTATTGTTCGGAACTTCATTAATTTTTAAAATGAAACGACAAAACACTAATTTCGACGATGTAAACAATGCAATCTCAAAAGTAGTTCATTGGTTTAGTGTCAACAATCTTTTGCTTAACGGAACCAAAACTATTAACTATATAATTAACTATATAAATATTAGATTTACTCTACCTAATGTTAAACAATTTAAGGCTGATGTAAACGTAAATGGAGAAATGTTAGAAATTATAGAAAGTACGGTATTCTTAGAAATCACCTTAGATAATAAACTTCAATGGGCCCACACATAGATAAGCTATCGAAGAGACTTAGTTCTGCAGCATATGCAGTCAAAAAAATCCGTGATCTCACAGACGTGGACACATCTAGACTAGTTTATTTCAGCTACTTCCATAGTATTATGTCTTATGGTATACTGCTTTGGGGGAACGCTGCAGATATTAACACTATATTTGTGCTGCAGAAGCGGGCTGTTCGTGCCATCTATAAAATGGGTCCCAGAGAATCCCTACGTGATAAATTCAAAGAAATAAATATAATGACAGTACCAAGTCAATATATTAGGTCCTTACATATGAAATTGGCGTTTTGTATGGGAGGAACAAAAAGTCGAATATTTTTTAATATAATATATTTAATTAATCAAAGTATGAACCATTATTTTCTATGCACTTTTGCCATCTTATAGGTAGTTCATTGATCCCTTTACTAAAAAAACCAGTCGGACGGGAATCAATAAAATCTTTGAAGGCGATTTGGACTGCCCCATCGGAGTTGAATTTTTTCCCTTGCAAGAAGTTATCCAAATTTCGAAAAAAATAGTAATCTGTTGGAGCAAGGTCCGGGGAGTACGGAGGATGTCTTAGACTTTCCAATTGAAGCTCTTCTAATTTAGTAGCCGTCTGTTGCGCAGTGTGTGGTCTAGCGTTGTCGTGAAGCAGCAGTGGCGTGGAGCGATTGACCAGCCTAGGTTGTTTAGCCGCTAGCTTTTCCATCATGGTTTGCAATTGCTGACAATAGACATCAGCCGTAATAGTCTGGCCAGATTTGAGAAAACTGTAATGAACAATACCGGCACTAGTCCACCAAACGCTTACAAGTAACTTTTTTGGGGTTAATTTTCGCTTGGGGCAGGATTTGGCTGGCTGGCCAGGATCCAACCATTGCGCTGAGCGCTTCCGATTATCGTAAAGAACCCATTTTTCATCACAGGTAATGATTCGGTTTAAAATACCTTCATTATTGTGCCGGTTTAGTAATGTAACGCAGCAGTCGACGCGCGTTTGCCGGTTTGCTTCAGTCAATTCGTGAGGTACCCACCTTTCAAGCTTTTTAATCTTCCCAATTTGCTTCAAGTGAATTAAAACAGTTTTATCACTAACATCGCAGCCTGCAGCTAACTCGGACGTGGTTTGCGATGGATCCGCTTCCACAATAGCCTTCAACTCTTCATTATCAACTTGAGTCTCAAGCCGTCCACGGGGCTTGTTCTGCAGGTCGAAATTTTCAGAACGAAAACGTTGGAACCAAAAACGAACTGTGTTTTCTTTTGCAACACGACCGCCATACACATCATTCACCCTTCGAGTTGTTTCCGCAGCACTAGTGCCACGGCGGAACTCGTACTCGTAAATAATGCGATATTTTAAGTTTTCCATTTTGTAAAATGAGTGACGCAAACAGAAAAAAACAGAAGAAAAAAAACAAATGAATGACGATCATCGAAGCACAAATACATGAGTCTATAGCTGTACAAATTTGAATTTGGAATTCCTTACCAAAGAGGAGAAATTTGTGATTAAAGTGGCCAGTACGAAAAACGCCAATTTCATATGTAAGGACCTAATATTTATGAAAATTTGTTGTACACTCATAAGAATATCAATAGTTTCCCAAAAAATAGCGATATACATAATGTAAATACTAGAAATAAACATAAACTCGCTGTACCCACAACTAGGCTGCATAAAATTAATGTATCTTTTAAAGGGCAATGTATACGTTTCTACAACAAAACCCCTACTGAGCTGCAAAAATTATCAGTAAATAAATTCAAACAAACTGTCAAAACTTTTCTATGCAAAAAGGCTTACTATAAAATATCAGATTATCTAGAGGATAAAAAAGCTTGGGTCGGATTTTGCTCCAACTCGAAAAATAACAACTAACAGGCTAAAGGTTTCTTCGTCGTTTCTTTACTTTAGTCTACATAGCGAAGCGATCGAAATCAAAAATACCACTTTATTTCCGTGTCAGTGTATTTTTTAATATGATTTACATTTATTGTATTTATGGAAATAAAGCATTTTTGAGTTTGAGTTTGAGTTTGATTCGTTAACATAATTTGCAGCGATGTATAAGCTTAAGCAAATCCAGACGTTAAACATTTCTAAGCGATACGTTTAGTATTATATAATAATATCTGTGGCGATACTTACGTATCCCCAAAGCGTCACAGCATTCCAAATACCGCTCCTCGGCGGGGGAAGCCTTCCAGTTGGTGATACAAGTCTTAAGTTCTGGAGATGACAGCACCAAGGACAGAGGATCATCTTCAGAGAGAATAGCACCATCTGATGTCATCAGGCTGAAGACAGGACGGACGCCGGTCAATCTGAAAAATGCAATAGCTGTTATTCGCTACTACGTTAATAATTTACCCATGTTTCATTTTATCAAAAGGGAAATAATGTGTTATTGATTTTATCTTTCCTTCAACTTATAGTTAAAGGTGTGTATGGTGGCAAATAAATAATACGAGTATGTCTGTATGATAGCCTATGTTTATGTCTACTTTAAAAGTGGGTACTGATTGGCGTTATGGAGCGTAATGCAACACATGCTACCCAGCGAGCGCTCGTGTATTCAATACGTTGACTCAAGGCGCTCACATGAACATCGAGATGATCATGTAAGCGCCTTGAGATGGTGAGGATTTTAGCACACGCCGTAACGTATCATGCTTACTGCGAATGGTACATTAGAGCGTAACACAAGTCAGTGTCCAGTGTTTTGCATAAATAAGAATAAAGAACAGTCAAACTTACTTATAATATCTTGATTTGACCTCCTCAACCAACCAGCTGATCGTTTGCCTATTTATCATGTCTAACTTCAAAGATATCATCAGCACTTTATCCTCAACCTGCACCTTCACTGCTGCAGGTGGTAAAATCTGCGTCTGCACCTGTCTACCATTCTTAGAAGACTGCACTATATTGATAGGTTGAATCACGTTCATCGGTTGCATTATACTAGGGTTGATACCTTGCATAATGAAGCGTTCTTTAGTGTTAGAAGTGAAGGAAAAATTATCTCCCGAAGAATGCCTTTTGAAAGTGCCAAAGTTTTCCGCGGAATTCTTTCTGGATATAGAAAGCTTCTTGCTGTAATCTTTTCTTTGGAACTCTGTGTCGCTTCCGCTGTTGCTAGATAGATCCACGTCGTCTCTTTTTCTTTGGAAACCTGCTTTGAGTAAAGTGCTTTGTGTTTTCCATTTCCTTCTCATGGATTGTCGGCTATCTACTCTACTGTCGTTTAGATCTCTGGATATATTTCTCATAGTTTCTGAGGGACTTATTCTGGGACATACGTTTTCGTTGCGTTGAAATTGTTCGACATCTGAACTGTTATCGCTTAGGTCTATAGCGTCACTGATCCTAGATTTCTTGCTTGGTTTATTGCTCTCAATTAACGGTGCTTTTATACTGTTCAAGTTATCTATTGTGTCTTTAAGATTTTCGTATGAGGTTTTCTTAGCTATGTTTGTCAAGGGATCACTGAGTTTACGTTTCTTACTTTTACCGATTCCTAAGTCATCGTCAAGCCAATCATCGTCGATTTCCTCGGGGGCTAGCAAAGCTGATTTTTGCTTGGATTTCTTGATTTCTACATCAACATCGTCACATATATTTCTATTTCGTAACGCTGATATAGCGTTTCTATATTCTTTCACTCCTGATATCTTATCTTTGCTTTTTTTGACGGAATCATCGACTGAGTCGTTGGAATCATCGGATGGGAATGCTAGTTGCTGTCTCACATGTTGTGATAGGTTAATATCATCATCATCAGTATCATCATCAATGATATTTCGTCGTCTAAAAGCTGGTGAGTCAAATTTCTTAGCACTGGACATTTTAGACGTACTAGGCGGAGTTAAAGTCTTATTATTTTTCACTGGGGTTTTAGTCTTATTAAGAATTTCCGGAACATTCGTCTTGTCAATAAAACTGTGTATTTTGTTGCATATATTTGTGTATAATATCTCTTCGTCTTTTGTTAGTATAGTGCCGGTCCTCCATTTTTGTAAGACGTCTAGAGGTGTCTCGCCGAAGTCTGTTTTGAGTGATGGTATTGCACCTTTTTGTAGTAATAGTTGTACTACTTCTAAGTGACCGTTGCTTGCGGCATCGTATAGAGGAGTTATACCTGTAAAGAGTGACATTGATAAGTGTTCTCAGTTTTTATAACCTACTTGTTTCTACACTCGTGTTCTATAGATTTGATTAATTCAACCACTGTGTATATGACCAAAATAGGCCCCTTTACAGCTTGGTGAATCAACAACTACAATACCAAACTTACCATGTCCTTAAAAGACAAGTCACAGTTTACCCTTGACATTAGCTCCACCTATCATGGTTGATCAGTATATTGGCTACCTCTAGCCTCTCATGAATGTAGGGCTCGTGTAGAGGTACCCAGCATTGTCACAGTCACCTTATTTCTATCAAAAGTATCACACTTACCATCACAATTAGAGCCGCCCCTATCGTTGACATTAGCTGCATGGTAGATCAGTATATATTGGCTATCTCCAGCCACTCATGGATGTAGGGCTCGTGTAGAGGTAGCCAGCATTGTCTCAGTCACCTTATTTCTATCAATAGTATCACACTTACCATCACAATAAGAGCCGCCCCTGTCGTTGACATTGGCTGCATGGTAGATCAGTATATATTGGCTACCTCCAGCCACTCATGGATGTAGGGCTCGTGTAGAGGTAGCCAGCATTGTCACAGTCACCTTATTTCTATCAATAGTATCACACTTACCATCACAATAAGAGCCGCCCCTGTCGTTGACATTGGCTGCATGGTAGATCAGTATATATTGGCTACCTCCAGCCACTCATGGATGTAGGGCTCGTGTAGAGGTAGCCAGCATTGTCACAGTCACCTTATTTCTATCAATAGTATCACACTTACCATCACAATTAGAGCCGCCCCTGTCGTTGACATTGGCTCCATGGTTGATCAGTATATTGGCTACCTCCAGCCTCCCGTGGATGCAGGCCTCGTGTAGAGGCAACCAGCCTGCATTGTCTCTCATGTTGACTGGATGACCGTTAGCTAGCAGTCGTTCTACCAGGAGTTTGTTGCCGGATATAGCAGCCTGGAATAAAACGCATTCAATGTACCCATCATAATAAATAATGCTGGACAATACACAAAGCATCATCTATCCTCAAGCTAAGCAAAGCTTTTGTTAATGGTACTAGATGACAGATATACTTCATTTTAGAGTTGGTTTCGGCTTTAATAATATACAGGGCGTTCCACGGCCATGCCACATGGAGGGAAAGTACCTTAAATATTGAAGATAGAACATTTTACTGAAAGAAGACTTTATTTTTATTTTATAAACAATAAAAACTGCATTCAAGGCAATGAACAATTCAAAAATAGTTGAATGCAGTTTTATTGTTTTTAAAATCAGAATAGTCTTCTTTCAGTAAAATGTTCTATCTTCAATATCTAATCTAAGGTACTTTCCTTCCATTTGGCAGGGCCGTGGGACGCCCTGTATATGTATATTCTCGAGTCTTGTGTTTGTATTGAAATGAAAGTTTTTATATTTTATTCTAAAACTAGCAGCGCCTTCGGTTACCATCTCAGCTCTTTTATCAATCGAATTTCTTTTAGTTTTCACAATAATTACACGTTTCGGTTAAATAATACTCACGACATGTAATTGAGTTTCTCCCTTCATATTCTTTTTGATGATAAATCCTTTGCCTCGCCTTCTAGTTTCTCTGGTTTTGTTTTCGTTCACATCTTCTTCGTTAGTGTCTGATAAATCTAAAATAATTGATTATGTTATAAAAAACTATAAACCGACTTCAATTATAAAGATTTTTCAAGGATCCCACTGTCAGAACTGGACAAAATAATAATGGGACCACACAGCTTCCAAATAAAATAAGAACCACAAAAATCGGCCCACCCAGTCTAAAGTTCGGAGGTAACAAACATAAAAAATAAATTTAAAAAATACACGTGACAATACAATGACGTTGTCGTAAGAAGAAAGTGACTGCATAAAAATTACGAAATGAGCAGCGGCATCCTTTAAATTCTTGAAAAGACCTACTGTCTGCTCTAACCGCCTGTCTGTATTTTTTTTAAATGACTGAACGGGTCTTGATGCAATGCGGCAAGGTGATGGATACATTTCCTGGGGAAGGACATAGCCTACATGAACAGCGGCATCCTTTAAATTCTAGTAGACTTTCTACCTACTGTCTGCTTTGATCCTGTCTGTCTGTCATATTTTACGACTAACTTACGAGTGGCTGAACGGACTTCATGAAATTCGGCAAAGTGTCTGAATGTGTGTGAATTTTTGATAAGCATACTTCTCAGGAGATCAAGCTATGATCTCCTGGGAAGTATGCTTATCAAAAATTTACCTCTATTCTAGGGGGATTAAAGTTTTGGTAAATAAGGGGTGGTAAAGTTTCCATAGAAAATTCTTCCTAGGTTCGATTCACTCAAAACTCGGTATAAATCTCGCTATTAAGTATATCTTTATATTATTGTTAATATGAATCACGTATTTTAGTTTTTACAAAACTACACCAAGACAGTGTGCAGTAAATTTCTGAAATTTGTATGATTTCCATGCGGGCGAAGCCGCGGGACGTAGGTGTACTAGTAGATAATAATTCCTTTATTTTACCTGTAAGATCATCCAAGCAGATATCATCCCCAATATTAGTGGCATCCTCACCACCGGCTGAACTTTGCTCATCCTCAGAATTCTCCAGGTTATCTCCCTTGTTGTATCCCAACAGTTCCAGGTCTAACTTGGTGCCGTCCATTTTCTCTATCTCGCCATATACCTCTTGGTACTTCAGAAGGATCTTTAGGGCGCGTATTTGATACTTCTTTTTGTTCCAATCTTTAGCCTGGAAGGAAATTTTTGGATGAGATACAGGTCTTATAATTATTTATAGTAGATGCTGTGACAAATTTCTAGTATTTTATCCTTTGCAACATAGAATTGCTGAAGTTGTATGCACTATTTATAAAACAAACTTAAAATTATCTCAATATTCTTCAATCATGATGGCTGAAAGTGCAGTGTAGCGCAGATCTAGGATCAATCCCAGATATAATATATCATATCAGCTTGTCCATCGAGGGCTGCAATGATGACCAAGCTTGAAGCACCCGAACTCTACGGCCCGAATTATGAAAGCTTGCTCGGTCATCGAGCTATGCTTGAGCAACATTTATGCTATAGAAAAGCGTTACTCAAGCAGAGATTGAAGACTGACTACGAGTAGTAAGCTTAGCTCGAGGCCATCATAGCGTGGTCCGCAGGGCAGTCGTCGTGGACCGAGGATTGTATAGTTATATACTTAGTGCTTTACTCGATCAATAGGTACGAGTAATTTATGGATTCGTCGCACTTGATTATTTTTACAATTTATACTTGAAAATGTATATACTTACACTATTATTACACCTAACTATTTTAAATAACTTGCAAAAAATTCACCGCAATGCTCTTTTTCCAGTTTCCCGCGTTTTTTTACCAGCCATTAATCTTGTACTGCGCATTATGCATAGAACCTTAATGCACCTAACTATTTTCAAAACAAATATAATTCGAAATACGAAATACATTGCGGGCCGCAAAAACACGACAGTGATGGAAGTTTTCCGACCGCTCTCAAGTAGGCCGGAAATGCCGACTTTGCTCGAAGAAGGTTGTCAGTATAATGTAAAGATTACTTTGATGTTTGAGTGAATATACTTACAGCTTTCTGGGCATCGTAGCAGGCCTTCTCCACAAGATAGTACGGCTTTTTAGCCAGGAAAAGCGTTTCGGCGATATTGTATAATGTTGAAAATGCCTCTTTGGGTACGCCCTTGATTAGCTCGTATTCTTTTTCGAGGTAAATCAGCGCTTCGTTGTAAGCACCCATGTCTTTGTATGTTTGGTAAAGGCTGTAAAGTAGAAAACAGTTTCGTTATTTCGGGCTACTACTACTTCAAGAAAAATCATAGTTTCGGAATCTTCAAAATCCCTCAAGTAAATTCAAGGCAAGGTATGTATCAGTTTCAGTTAGTAATTGCCTGCATCCTAACTCACGAACAGCTTGTTCTTGAGTGAAGAACGCGACTCGGCAAACAAAGTGTTAGACGCCCTCCGGCCAGATATGACAGAGGATGACGACCTGCGAAAGACTGCAGGCAGATGCTGGATGCATCCAGCATCTGCCTGCAGTCTGCGTGTATTTTGTACATAGTACATAGTTATGCGTGTATTTTATCTACTGCTGTCCAGCATTTGAGGTAGAACTGAACTTGCGTAGTTCTTCAGATGAGATGCGCCGTCATCGCCGAGTTTCTTCATAGAGCCGTTTAAAGGATGTGTGGAAGAAGACCTATATCTAGCAGTAGACATATTGATTGACATGCATATGTAACTAGCCATGTCTCGTGCACGTGGTCCTTCACCTGACCTCTCCCCGGTCGCGTCGGTTAGTTCGTATCTTCAGACTATAATAATGACGGAATGTGCACCGTGTTTCCGCACATACTTGTGCACAATAATAATGACCAGCTCAAATGGTTAGTCTCCGTTGTGGCTGGCCGCTGCGCAGAGGCCGAAACTTCGGCTGGGACATAATGTTAGTATCAGTTTCAATCTCACCTCACATAACTAGGTATAAGCGTCTTCCCACAGTCTCCAGCGCGCTCAGCGTGATCCAGCATCTTGAGGTAGAACTCAGCAGCACTTGCGTAGTTCTTCAGATGACACGCGCCGTCCCCGAGTTTCTCATAGAGCCGCTTAAAGGAAGCGTGGTCGGATGGATCGGTGGATATCAGAAGGTCTTCTGTGTAGCACATTGCTGCTACTGTTGGGAAATAGACGAAATAAGGAAATAAGCTACGATTGAAGGCAGGTGGAAAACGAGATTGAAGAGTCTAAAGGCATCAAAACCGTCCACGCCTACAGAAAAGATGAAACGAAGCTGTTAATCGCCAAAATACATAAATAGATTCAGGCGTTACTTTGCGCGCGATCGCGTGAGTCAATAAAGTCTTGCTCCGGTACTTCAAGGAGCTGGGCCGGTTGCGCAGACAATGCACAATACAATCTAATGCGAAATGTCAGTGCAATGAAAATTAGGCTGCTTTTTTATGTTGAAATTATCAAACTTTACCTGCAGATTATTCACGTCCAGATCAGGTATTAATGGGTGTAATTTCTAGGTTCGTATTTAACTCGTTTTGAACATTCATTATGAACAGTGTTCAAATATGACGACCTCTGTAGCGGGGTAGGCGAAGGTCCGCCTGCGACGCAGGAGGTTGCGGGTTCGATTCCCACCTCGGGACAAATGTTTGTACGATCTGCAGTTCAGGGCTTTCTGGATCTTTTCTATGTATAGTAAAAATATCTATCTATGTAGTGTATTGTATTATGTATATCAGTTATTAAGTACCCATAACACAAGCTCTGCTTAGCTTGAGGCTAGATAATGATGTGTGATTTGTCCAGCATTATTTATTTTTTATTTTATTTATTATGTTGAATATTGTATTATTTATGTAAACATATCAATTATCTAGTACCCATAACACAAGCTCTGCTTAGCTTGGGACTAGATAATGCTGTGTGAATTGTCCAACATTTTCATATGTTTTTGGTTTTTGTGTCTGATTGTCATATATTCAGTCATTCAATACCCATAACACAACACAACCTCTGCTTAGCTTGGGGCTTACTGATGCTGTGTGGGTTGACCAGCATTATTTATTATTCATTGCGACAATGCCCTTGCGTAACCTGCAGAATCATCCACTCAATACGGGACTCCCTGTATAATGCGAACGATTAAAACAATATCTCTAGTATGAGTATGATCATGTTTCTTACCAACTCTTAAGTTAGCTTCAATGAGGTCCCGCTCCTCTTCATCAGGCGACTTCAGCTTCCAAGCTTTGAGCAGCACTTGCTTGGCACTCTGGTAGTCTGACATCTTGGACAGGATGGATGCTTTTGTTGATAGAGTTTCGCAAGTTTTCAGAACCTGTGGATTGACAGGAAAATTTAAAGGGGAATGTGACGTGATATGACCTGACGTTGTGTGGGGCTGGCTTAGATTTTGCACCACCCCAATTCTTCCCGTGGGTGTCGTAAGAGCAGTCATATAGGCAATAAATACATAATTATAATTCACAACCTAGGAATCTTCATGGACAGGCAAATCTCGTGGGAAGCACAATTGGCAGAGGTAAGCCGTAAGACCTTTGCATCGGCCGCCTCGCTTAAGAGGTTACGTAATTTTCTACCGACGTCTACCAAAATTGCGCTCGCCCAGTCACTCCTGCTCCCTATCCTCGACTACGCCGACGCCAGCTATCCCGATCTTACCCAAATGCAGCTTGACAGGCTTGAGCGGCTTCAAAACTTCGCAATACGCTTCATCTTCGGTCTGCGTAAGTATGACCACATTACCGAATACCGCAATAAGCTTAAATGGTTGCCAATCCGCTTTCGCCGGGACGCACACTTTCTCGCCCTCTTGTACTCAATATTCAGCTCATTATGAGTCATAATGAGCTGAATATTGAGGAGATTTGTTTTTGCAAAAAGCTCTACAAAGTGGAGTCTTTTGAAATCTCGGGAGTTAGAGATGTTAGTTCTAATATATCTATTTTTTGCTGTTATCGTAATCCCATTAAAAAAAACTTTAACGTCTTCATAGAACAACTAGAAAAGTTTTTGGAGCACTTCTTTGACAAGAAATGTATTTTGGTAGGGGACTTCAATGTAAATGTATTGGCAGATGATGCGCAGAAACACGAGTTCATCAAACTCTTGAAATGCTATAACTTCGACTATTTAATTAAGGAAATAACTTTTACTAGGAACAGCGTAGGATCCTGCCTAGACAACATAATAACTAACATACAAGATGACATCATAAGTGACATTATTGTTGACCATAACGGGTTAGGTGATGGTCATGCTGGCTTGTTATGTTCGTGTACAGTGGACTACATTGGCAAGCATAATACAACGCGACGAATCAAAGTTGAACGCAGAGAGAATAGATCAGAGAATCATAAAAAAATTTAGAGAGGGTGTTTTAGAGATAAACTGGTTTGAAATGGGAGTTAATAGTTTTATAGCCAAATTAGTTAACTTATATAATGCACATTTTCCAAAGAAGAACAAATTAATTCGAAGAAATAATAGAAAAAAACTTAATTGGATTACAAAGGGAGTAAAAACAGCAAGTAAAATGAAAAGATTTCTGGTAATAAATGTTAAAAATAGTCATAATACAGTTGCATCAAACTACAAACAAACATATATAAAAATATACAAAAGAGTTATTAGAAAGGCTAAGCAGTTAACTGTACAAGAAGAATTAATGAAGGCAAAAGACTCAATTAAAGCGATTTGGCAAATAGTAAATAAGCATAGAAATGTAATAGATACTAGTAATAATGACGCAATTAAATTAAAAGTAGAAGACAAAATAGTTCACAGGCCTCAGGAAGTTGCAAACACCTTCATGAAGAAATTTGATCAAGACAAAATTCTAAATGAGAACTCTGAAGCCACAGCATCTGCTATAGAAGTTCTTACTCATAACAATGCTTGTATAGGGTCGGATATGCAATTTGAAATAGTTACCAGTACGGAAATCTGCAAATTAGTTAAAGCTATGCCTAGAAAGAACTCATATGGCCATGATGAGATCCCTATAACAATAATAAAAGATAATATTGATATACTCTCAGACCCTCTATCATATTTCTATAACTTGTGTATAGAGGAAGCCGTATTTCCAGAACAACTTAAGATTGCGAGAATAATTCCAATCTATAAGGGAAAGGGCTCGAAAACTGATCCAAAAAATTACCGACCGATTTCCCTTCTTCCAATATTGTCTAAAATTTATGAAAAAATTATTAAAATAAGACTTAATAGACATTTACTCACAAATAATATAATCAATGTAAGACAATTTGGCTATCAACATGGAGTGACAAACGATGCGATTAATAGACTTCTCGATGATGCTATTACAAAATTAAATGAAAAACAGAGAGTAGGGGGCCTATTTTTGGACTTAAGCTCTGCTTTTGACACAGTAGACCATGAAATCTTACTCAACAAATTGAAACACTACGGGATTAGGGGGAAACAGCTAGACCTTTTTAAATCATACCTCAGTAATCGTCACCAATATGTAGAGCTCAGGGCAACAGGCAGTGACAGAGAGGTGATTTATAATTCAGCATTGACAAAAATCAAGAGGGGCCGCAGGGGTCAATATTAGGACCAATTTTGTTTATAATTTTCACGAATGATCTCATAAACTACATGAAACATCATCTAGTCGATCTTCGTTTGGTAGTCTTCGCGGATGACACAAATGCGATTGTTTCAGCGGGTTCAGTTTCACAACTAACGATGAAACTGAACTATGCACTGGATGGGTTCAACACGTGGTTTAATATGAATAATTTGATAATGAACATGAAAAAGACTAATCTTATGTTATTTAGGACTACTTCTAGAAATAAGGAAACGCTATTTGTAAATTTAAATGACATAATAATTGAATCAGTTGACATTGTTAAATTCCTAGGTATTAATATTGACATGTTACTAAATTGGAAATCTGAATTAAAATCTATAGATAATTATTTGAGCTCTGCATGCTACGCTATCAGAAGTCTAAGAGATGAAGTGACGCTGAAACAGTTAAAATTAGTGTATTTTGCTCTGGTTGAGTCCAAGCTTCGTTATAGCAATCTATTTTGGGGAAACAGCTATAACTACAACATAAATTCAGCATTTGTTATGCAAAAGAGAGCGATTAGGACGATGATACGGATTTCCCAAACCGAATCATGTAGGGAACATTTCATTCGCTTGCGCATACTTACAGTGCCGTGTCTATACCTCTTAATTGTTTTCACATACCTCGTTAAACACTTAAATGCTTTTGAAACCCCCGATGCAAGGGCAATAAGAGAAAAAACTAGAAGAAGGGACATAGTTAAGGAATTCACGCCAAAGCTGAATATTGCGGAGCACAGCGTGCGACACCAGGCTGTAAAACTTTATAATAAATTGCCTATCCCTTATAAAAGTATATATAGTGCAGACAAATTTAAAAACAAACTCAAGGATTTCTTGTTGAAGAAGTGCTACTATTCTTTAGAGGAGTTCTGCGCCGACAAATACAAGTCTGTGAATCTGTGATATTAATAATTTAGGTAACATATTTGACATTATTTTTAAGAATGTATTTGACATCATTGTTATTATTTTAAATTTGACATTTTACATAATTAATATAATTTTAAATTTGACTTAATTTACATTTTTTATTTTTTATTTGACATTCTTGATTATTAATTGTTTTTGACATTCTAGAAATCTTATGTATCAAATTAATTTCATAATTATTGTACTCCGAATCCTGTTATGTATTTTATTTAGTTATGTTGGTAATAAACAGAGTTATAAATATGTAGGTACGCTCTAGTCAATAAGATGTAAAAGTGAAATTTCCGACACAATTTGATTATTGTTTGAGAATAAATGAATTGAATTGAATTGAATTGAATTGAACTCCATCCTCTTCATCCCTAATACTCCACATTACCTTAAGGAATGTTTTGAGTACGTCCACCAAACCCATTCCCGTTCACTTCGTTCCACCGAAACCCTCTCCTTGACAACCCGCTCCTGTCACACCCACAGCTCTTCCTTCACCGTGCGTGCCACAAAGCTATGGAATGCTCTACCGACTACTATAAGACGTGCAAAGTCTCTCCCTGTATTTAAGAATATGGTCTATGAACACTATCTCTCTTCAGTTATAAATTGTTAGTTTATATTTAGCATCTTTTTATGTTACTTGGTATGTATTATTTTTATGGTAAGTATATTATGTATTTATTAGTATATTATGTATTTTATAGTATGTATTATTATTAGTATTTATTGTATTAAAACGCCACCGTCTATACGTGTACAACTGCATCGTGTCCATCCCAAGGTTGTCTGGAAGAGATCGCTTTCAGCGATAAGGCCGCCCATTGTGCAACTTTGTTATCTCTCTTTTCCTGTATTTGTGTATTTTATTTTTGGTGTGCAATAAAGTGTATTGTATTGTATTGTATTGTATTCTACTCTGATTGGCTTTCATCACTATCAAATTGTAACCATCCACTGTTAGAAACTATAGGGTAGTTTCTAACAGTGGATGGTCTCGGATCTATATTATGTCACTACCATTATGGTGTTAGTAATGACATAATATAGATTAGGGTTTTTTAGGATTAGGGGTCTTAACATTGGTGCCGATTCTGTGTTTTAGGATTCCTAACCTAAATTTTAGGATTTCTAAATTTTCTATGCTAGGTAGACCTAAAAATTATTGTATTCTCTATAAAGGTCCTAAAAATACCTATATTAGAACGTTTTTCAAAATCGCAAAACCTCTCTGAGTTGAGTGGTTGGGATTTTGCTGCGAGCAAAATATGTTTTTTTTCTAAAATGTTATTTTAAAATACTTCTTTACATGGGTCAAACAGTTCATCCATTATTTGAGAAATCGTTTAGAAATTCAAATCGATACTAGTATAAAATCGATAAATTTTAATTATGACCTAATTAGATGCCTTCTAAAATTAGGTAGACGTTTCTAACCATAGCTAAAATGTAATGCAAATAATAGGGTTAAAGCTACTTATAACTAAGTTAAGCTGTTTTAGATCTATCAATCTAATTTTAGAGCTGTCATCCTAATTTTAAACCCGTTTGTTTAATTTTTCAAGGAATATGGTTATAGCCATTTAAACTAAATTGAGTTGTTTTAGGTCCGTCAGCTTCATGTTAAAGCTGTCATCCTAATTTTAAATGTGTCAGTCAAATTTTACAACCATAAAATCGTTTTTATCTATTTGAAATTCCGAAATCCTAATTTTAGCTAATCCTAAAACAACAGAATTGACACCATTAACCTCTAAAGTTTCTAAACTAAGGTCTAAGATTCCATACCTTATCCTCAAGTCGACTAGCAACTTCCAAGGCTTTATTCAGACAGTTCAAAGCTTTAGTCAAATCCTTCTTCTTATTGCAATATATCAATGCTGTAGTTGTATAGCAATTATGTAGCAGTTCAAACAAATCTTGACTTGTACAGATTGTTATGGCTTTGTTAATGCAGTCAATGGCTTTGTCGAGGTTACCAAGGTGCTCTTGGACTACTCCGATGTTTAGGAGAAGACGGGCTCTCATGTCCATCAGTTCCTGTTTGATTATTTTTCCATTTAATCTGGAAGGATGTGAATGAATCACACAATAACAATTTATTTAATAAATTGGACACATGGTTTTTTGCTACAATAATAAAAAAAGAAGATACCTCATAATTTTTTCCAGAGCTGCATAGAAAGATAAATGCTTGTTTAAAAATGCAGATCAAGTTACACAACAATTTTTTTTTATTTTGTATTATTTATGTATATCTAAGATACACAATCACACTCAGTTTTAAGAATCTCAAGCCACAATATTTTACGTAGACAGTTTTCTATGTCAGAAAGTCAGTAAAATTTACCATTCACAATGATTTTTATGAAATAGGTGAATTAAAATGCAAAAGTACTCACTTCTCACAAAGAACCAGGCTCTTCATAAAGGCCTTTTCAGCAGCTTTGAGCGAAGTTTTAGACTCTTCATCATCAGTGGAGCTTTGCCCTTGAAGTAAATATATTCGGCCGAGAGTAGCCATAGCTCTTTGCTCTTCAACCTGATTGTTTAACTCTTTTGCTACAGCTGTAAATGCAGAATTCAATGTGAATTGAAATTCTTATGCAGGAATTATAGGACTGAGATAAGCATACAGATAAGATAAGTTTTGTTTTGTAATTTTTAACTATTTAAATGTGATCAGGAGTATGTTTAGCAGAGGTTGTTTATATTGAAATCTTGTAAGTAATATAATAAATAAATAATCCTGGACAAACCACATGCAAGCCAACACCAACAGCCTGTATCGGTCCACTGCTGGATGCAGGCCTCCCCCTGGTAAACACCTTTTTGGCATTTAACTTATGGAGGGTAATGCCCATAATCCCCACACTGGGCATGCGGGTTGGGGATTGCAGTTTGGTGGAAGATTTCCTCTGCAGGGGCGCTGCTGCCCGCCCCCTGATGGATATGCCTTAGTCGCTTCTTACGACCAGACAAATGGGGGTAAATTAAGATTTAAGTTCTTGATATACAGATGAAGTTATTAAACAAACACATACCTAAATGCCGCTCTTCAAACTTCAAGGCCTTTCCAAACTCTGCCATCAACATATACATTTCACCAATCATCCTGCTACAAGTGCCCCATTCCATTTGAAGACCCAATTCCTTGCAGATGGTTGCTTCAGCTTTGTATTCATCGAGTGCATCATCGTAACGATTATGTTTGTAATAGAACGTCGCCAAGTCATTACAAGCCTCCGCGAAAGCACGTCGATTACTTCCGTTCAGAGCTTTTTTCTTCCGGCGAATCAGTTCTGTAATAATTTTAGTTTTAGAAGGAAATACTGAGTGTAACCTCAAATGCAAAATGATTTATTTATCTTACTTTCTTCGTCCATAACGAGCGTGTGTTTTAATATTGTCAAATCATACTTTATTGTATTTTCTTTGGATACTTTGTGTTTTTTAAGCACGAAGCGAGATAAATTAAGACAAAAAACTTTCACAATCACTCACAACAAAATAAATCAACAAAAGCGCGAAGCAAAGCAAAGCGCGATGACGTTGACGTCTTTCAGCCAGCTGACGCTGATAGCACACATTATTTGACATTGATATTCAAGAATACATTTGTCTACGACAAAAATGTTACCAGCTGATCAGATTTTGCCAAAAACTTGGTACAAAGTCTACACTGAGTAATGAGTAGAACAAGGGATGACTAGGCCCGAATCAGTGGTAACTTAGAAGGTACCAGTTTTTAAAATGCCACGAATATGTGGTGATTATGTTTTGCGTGGCAGGCGGATTGATCATTATCATCTGTGGAGGTGCGAGTACACAGAATGAAAGATGCTGTCCTGATGTACATATATGTATGACCTGTATACATAGGTACCTATTATTTTTTTATATGCAGTGCACATTAATTTGTTACTTCTAAATAATGAACCCTAGTATGATTACAATCTAGCCACAACGTGGGCTAGTGAATAGTATAAATTTAACTTAAATTTGTAGCATAAGCTGCGGATGTGTTCACTAACTCGTTTACTTATTGTCTCCATGTAATGTTTATGGGAAGACTATTTTTTCTTGTGTTCTTTAGTTTGTTAGCACTATATTTTACCTTTTTCAGACCTTTAAAATATATTTTTGATTTTATGTCATAAGAAATTTTAGGTATCTGGGCTCATGTTAAAGCTAATTTTAAGATCTTATTGTACCTACAACAGCATGATCGCAGTAAAAATCTTAAATCTTGAATCCTTCTTCTGGTAGGTTCTCTCTCTTAGTCACCACGGGGACCAAGTTCAACTTGGGCCGTCACGATGGCTGGACCAAACGAGAAAACCACATGAAACCATGTGCACTATTAGATAGGTACCTACCTATTTTTTTGCTACTTTGTAGTTCTACATTGAATCAAAAATTTGCTACCTCCGTATTAATGTAAATATTGACTATTTTAACATGTAGTATTTTAATTGTTTCATAATTTTTCGTCTCTTTTGTTATGAATAATTCAAACAAAACTTTAAAAAATATTTAAACGCCTAAATTATTTGCGCCACAATTTACCTCAGGATATTTTAGTAGTTAACTACCAGTCCTCACTTTTCTGTCACCGGAGAAGCTACTTTCAAACTCTTTCAAAACCGAGGTTACTGACATAAAGTCCGCGCCACGACTCAAGTCTTATGGAAAATGAGGTATACAACTACATAATTCCGATCACGATCGTGAAATAATGGACACCTAGGTACCTGAGAGCGATTTTAACCGCGAAATTTCCGATATAAGACCTCTTAGACATAATTATTGGAAATAAAACGAATATTTGTTTTATTTACATTATTTCTGCGATAGCAGCGCCGAGTCTATAGGGCTTGAGTCGTGGCACGGACTCTAGCTCAATGAACATGCAAACTAAAGTGGCAGTGGGCCGACCATAATTTTCGTAAAGAACCGGCAACCGCTGGAATAAACAGGTTCTTGAGTGCATGTTTAATTCCCTTTATCTTTAAGGTATAGGTACCTACAACATGTTGCAATAAATATAGGTATTTATTGCTCATTGTATAATAATACATTTTGTAAGTGACTTATTTGTAATTGTTTGACAAGTTCTCAGATAAGAACTTGCGGAAAATCGGTAGTTTTATTGAGAAAATATCAATCTGGGCGGAATGATTAATAGGTTCTTTGCTGATTTTAGGAATGGGTGAGTTTTTGCCGAGGACTGCAAATGACTGCTGGCAGATGCTGAGATGCAAAGCACTGTGGTGCCGCCGTTCAGACCTGTAGGTTAGAATAGGTTATTTATGCTAATGATGATGACGTGTATTTTATTATTTGTGAAGTATATCTTTTAATAAGTATTATATAGGTACTTCACTACTTTTAGTTTACTTTACTACTATATCTTCTCAATATATCTTGCGGAGGAAGGACCTGGTGACCCGTACCACAGGTTTTACAAACCTCTTTCGGGCACCAGCCTCGTGCAAAACAAGATAAGTAGGTAGTTATAAACTATTTTTAATCCTTAGATTGTAAGCTATTATCTTCTGTATGAGAAAATAAATATATTAATAAAATACATACTAGAAATTATGCAGATTCTCTGTTTATTGCGCGTGGCGCGCCGCCGCCCGCCAACGCCCCGCTCCGGTGTGATGCGGCGCACACCGACGACTTGACAACGACGCCGACGACGACGACGCGACAACGCGACGAGACGGGCGATGATGCTGAAGTGGAGTGGTGCAGATATTAGTTGGCAATACTACGACTGGAGCGAGCAAGAAGCAAGCAAAGCAAACGGAATGGGAGGTCCTCGGGAGGTCAATGATCGCTTGCTTGAGCAATTTTGCTTGTTTCGGCTTGTTTGTTTTGTTGTGTTGATGCCTTGCCGCTGTGAACCATCTGTGAACGTAAACAATTTTTTCGAATTTATAAACTTTTCTGACAGAAAAGGACCAAAAAGAGATCGTTTCGAAAAACTATTGTGTATTTGCGAAACTTTGAATAGTTTTCGTGAGATTCCAGTGCATTGACTGCTGTGGAAGGAGGCTCCTAATTTATCTGTGTGAGTACCCACTGAGACACAGAATCGTAAATAAAATAGGTAGATTATTCTAAAAATAGGTTTTTCCTACCGTTCACATAATTATATACAACGGAGGACTAAGTAGTACGAGAAAAATTAACATACCGGCACCCTTTATCATTAGTCAATCAGTTAGTGCGAGAAGTGTAGAAGAACCGCCGCCTCCCGCCTTCCTACTTTTTTGTCCACAGTCCACATTTGGTCCAATGTTTGGTTCGATCAATTTTTCGGGAGTGGTGTTCATTTGGCTGGAGCTTTTTACAGGGTGGATTTTTTGGACGGGGCAGTAAGGAAGACGAGGTAAGTACAGTAGTTCATCAACCGGAAAATGGTCTTTTGGGACTATTGTTTACTTATATTTTGACTGCCTTGTTGGTCTAGCCGTCAGCATGTTCTTATGATGAGGTCCTGGGTTCAAATCCCGGGCTGAGCCAACAGTCGTTATTTATAGGGATTTAACTAGCTAGAAAATATCACAGCAGCAGCCCGGAGTCAGAAAGTTGGCGGTGTTACACCCCTGTGCCTCGGCAAGCATGTTAAGCTGTTGGTCCTGCGCCCAACCTTTCCCTGGTTATCTGTCTGCCATCCCATCATATTATGAGGGAGGAAATAGAGAGTGCATTTGTGTTTGTGCATACATTTGTGCACAAACACAAATGCAATGTCCTGCCCACCTGGCTAGTTTTCTTTGAGACTGGCCGCCATGGCCGAAATTCGGCTAGGAGATGGCTAGGAGAGCATTATTATTATTATTATAGTTTAGAGAAATTTTAATCCTCATTAAATCATCTAAAACATATATTTAACCAACTAAGGTACAAAAAGTATCGAAATTGCAGAAAACTTTTTTCATACATTTTATGTGGAGTCCAGGAGTCTCCTCATAAAATGTATGGAATCCAGTTTATGGCTTTGTGAATTTTATCTTACCAAGAAACCCGATGAGCAATTAAATCTATACATTTGGTATTTTTATTCCTTACTGAGTCCCAGTTGTATGGGAAGACACCAAAACAGTGGTTTTCTCAGAAGATAAAATTGTCAGTCTGTAGGCTGAATATTAATTAATATGATAAAATGTGTTCACTGCCATGCAACTCCTGCACTAAGCTGGTGTTCTCTGCAATGGCCGTCATGGGTAGTGATAGTGCTATATCCTTCCTTCCCCAAGTTTATTATTACTTCCGGAGAGCAGCTCAATAAGTCAGAAAGTAAACCAAGAAACTTATAGTTTGGTTTTTGTTATTATATTTTATGTAAGCCACTTAGGGTAATTTCGAAGACATGCAGGATCAAGTTCATTCAAAAAAAATTTTTGGGTAGGTATATGTCATATTTGATTTCTTGTCTTATATCTAGTAGTCAAGCTACTTTACTTGAATTATTCTCCTTAGAAACCATACCTTCTGATAATCCAAGCATATCTACTGTATTGACTGACAAGGAAAATTCAACCATTACTCATGAATATCCACATTAAATGGGTCACATTGGATTATTACATAATGAACATTAGCATTCCCAACTCGAATTATGCCAGGCTATCACTTGTTGCTGCTATTTTCATACAAAATGTTGTTAAATCGTAGGCTTTCATTTAGAGCTAACAAAAACTTTTAAAAGTTACCTTAATTCAACCATGACTTACGTTATCGGAGGATCCAAAAGTTACTTTTTTTCTCAAGAGCCAAATTTTCGTAGATCATGCAAAAATTAGGCTGTTGCTCTCATCAAAATCGAATCAAATCATTCAATTTATTGCATGACATACCTACTTGTTATAAATGTTGTTATAAAGTAATGGAATGTCACAATGTATTGTGCCCTATTGGGTGTGAATTGTCTTAAAATTTACAATAGGTAATAAAATTGCTAATACAATTCTAGAGAAAATACCTAATATATAAAATTCACAGAAATAAAAAATAACTAATAATAATACAATAAATAAATAAATAATAAATAATGCTGGACAATTCACACAGCATTATCTAGCCCCAAGCTAAGCAGAGCTTGTGTTATGGGTACTAGATAACTGATATACATAATACAATACACTACATAGATAGATATTTTTTATTATACATAGAAAAAAATCCAGAACTCCCTGAACAAATGTCTGCAGATCGTACACACATTTGTCCCGAGGCGGGAACGACTGTCGGACTGCGGGACTTGTCGAACCCGCAACCTCCTGCGTCGCATTCAGACCTTCGCCCACCGCGCCACAGAGGTCGTCAAACAAACAATCTTATAGAAATAGAAAAAAGTCAATGTTGTACACTTACTATTTATCGGTCATGAATTCAATAAAGGAGTAATAGCATTTATTTGTCAATAGTTCAGTCACCTTCCTCCTAAACAACGCACACACAAGGTCATGATATCATTATCACATTCCAGAGAATAGATTGATGCAGTTCAGACATTATTTTGCAAGAAATCTCAATCCAGTGGGAAAGTATCTCCAATTGTTGTTTTGAAATGACACAATGGATGTAAAATTATTGATCACACAGCCACACTACACTCAGAACATTATTAATTTTTATGTAGACCTGCTCTGAATGTAGGCATTTTAGGGTACCTAATTCCATCCAAACATATAGCAAAAAGTATCTACGTCATTGTTTTCGGAGGTGCGTGGAAATGGTCTAATGTTCCAAAGTACTTGTGTATGAAATTAGCTCCTTCCTATCGAATCCTGGAGTGCCGACGCCGTCGAGGCGCCGCCATAGCGGCGACGATTCGACCTTCTTCATCGTTAATAACCGACGCGCCCTTTCTATGGGGTCTTTGAAATCCTCCCTACAGCTGTCAAAAACCTCAAAGAATTTCACAGAGCGACTGCACATTAAGTGGGGAAGAGCGCGCTTTGGTAACGCCGCGTTTTAAAATCCGTCTAGTCCGATCCGATACATCCAAAGTGTGCATTCCAAACGCGAGTGTGAAGAGTTTCAAGATTCTTTACTGCAAACGATAAGTAGATAGATAGAAAATTCTTTATTGCACACTTAAACATAATTAAAAAACAAAATAAACATTACAAAATATGTGACAATTGGCGGTCTACTCAAGTTAAGTACATGCTGTAGTAGGTAGATATATTTTGATGTCTTTTAATAGCTTAGAGGTATCGAGCATGCATCCTATAACGCGCGTTACCAAAACGCCTAACAAATGTGTTTTCTGTTTAGTTTTTAATCTCTCTGTAATAACGGTATTCCATGCCTACTTACTCTAAAGAATGATTACATATACAGATAAACGTACGACTTTGTTTGTAAGATTTGAGTAGATAGGACCGGGGGGTTATTATACGAAGGGTTATTCCCGTTGTTAATACCTATCTTTGTGACGCTACCAATTTTTTAAAAGAGTTAGTTCATACCAGATAGGTTCGTACTACGTATACGTACGCAACTCGTTTATAGCGTGACTAAACTAAACCGACGACGACGTAACGCACCCTTTATATGGGGTCTGTGAAATCCTCCCCACAGCTGTCAAAACCCCATGCGGGAATTTAACAATTAGATTCATAGTTTGGGTGTTTATTACCTTCAGGTAGACTCAGATTGAAGTAATGAGATTCAGGTTTGAGTAGATGACAACTTCGACGATCTGAAATGGCGTACGTAGGCACCTTTTGTTACTACCATTGTAATTAATAATCCTGGGGACGGACATGTGTCTAGTTGAAAAGTGCATGCGAAACCGCGGGTAGCAGCTAGTGCGAAATATTATTAATGACTTTCCAAAACATGTTTTCCCCAGACTATTGACCCCACAGATATCAGAAACTAAGAACCCTGTGATTGACCCTAATTGCTTACAAACGACATCCCGTTGTAATAAACTAGCGCTTAAACTTAAGCAATCCAATTCTAACATTTCACAGAACCATTTTAACTGTGCCATAAAACAATTTCCCAAAGCGATATTTGACTCGCAACATCCAAATAGAATTCAAGTTTAAAAATAAGCCCTCCGCCCGTAAAAGCATCACCTGGGTGATATTCCCGCTTCACCGACACGAAATCGGTCGACGAACCGACGAATCTGGGCCAAGACATATTGCCTGAATATTTTCATCTTCAACAGTTTCGAGTAGACGTGACGCTTGTAAAAAAAAAGGGGTTGACTTTTTCCTAGGTTCTACAAGTAATTTAGATAGATTTTACTATTTCCCCAAGCAGATAGCAGATAAGAAGTTTGGCGCACATTCTATGCCATTTGCAACGCTAAAACAATCTATCAAATCAATCAATTGCCGTTTTAGAGTCTATTGACTGAAATTGAGATTTTTTGATTTTTGATTTTTTACTAAAGCCAATGTCGCGATAGACTCCAAAACTACACTTGATTGAAAGTTTCTTGTAGGAAATACTCTTAGAAAATGGCTTACAATATGCGCAAAACTTCTTATCTGCTATCAGAATACCTTGTAGAAAATATAAGGTAGGTATAGTAAAAACCAGGTGTTTTTTTCGAGTGCCCCTAATCCCTTTACGCATTCATTGCCCAGCCTCAGCGGTAGGACCCCCAGGGGCAAGGAAGGGAAGGAAAAGTACGTCTGTCTGGATCTGAGGCCAGGAAAGTGTTAACTCGCAATCACAAAGCAACGATACCAACATGACTGCGTAACCATAGTGAGAGGTAAAATGAGCATGACTATACCCAATAAAATTTACAGTGATTACGGAAAGTCGGACTGAAAGTAAATTATTAATGCGACCGGCAAAAAGAGACCCTCGCTCATCCCTTCCTGGAAACTAAGCCTGGAAAAACGTGAGATCTTTCATTGCTGGTTGATACGCTTCGTTTGGAATATAGTGTTCGCGGAACGCATTTAGCTGTCATGAGTCCACCAGTCAGTGTCCGAACGCCGAACGGTATCAGGATTCCGGTTCTAATTAAAGCCGGTGAATCAGCGTTCAATGCTAATTTACCTAAAATTTGCGCTCTAACGGATCTTGTTGCGGAAGGCTTTTACTTTGAACTCGATATTACGCACACTGTACGGTAATAATGTTTACCAAGCGCTTCCGAAACAAGGCAATGGGCATTTCTGGTAAATTGTAGAATTGAATTGAAATGTACGCTTCTCACAAGTCAGGCCTTTCGAGAAATCGCGCAGAAATCGAACCCAACTCCTCATAGTGAGTTGAAAAATTTACCAGGAAATAAACTCAAACAAATTGTCAAAACCTTTGTAAAAAGGCTTAGGTACTAAAAAATATCAGACTACCTAGCTAAATGATAAAAAAGCTTGGGACGGGTTTTGCTTCATTTCGAAAAATAACTACAAACAGGCTAAAGGCCTTCGTCGCTTCTTTATTTTTGTCGACATACCGAAACAATGGAAATAAAAATATCACTTTGTTTCCGAATTTGACTAAGTTTTATGGATATAAAGAATTTTTGATTTTGATGTTTTAAATTCACTATTGCCACCCTGCTTATTCTTAACAAATTCATATTGGCCTATTCCGTTATAAAGCTTTTAAAATAGTTTGATTAACCAATCTGCTTAGGTTAGGCGTTATAATAATATTCATTTAAAATATTCTATTGACACAAAACCTAGCACAGTTTGTTTAGAAAGCTAAATTTCCATAAGATATTTGCTACAGAGAATGCTTTACCTCGATTCGGGTACACGGATAATTTTAATGCCAATTTATGGGAGCGAAGCCGGTATCTTGCCCAACTGCTCAACCCTACGGAAGGGCGACCTATTTACCTACCTAGCTGCGTATCTGCATTAATATCTGAAAATAAATGGGCGTATACCCACGAACAGCCGCCATAACGTCGTTGGTTCAATATTCCGGATTCTCGTAAAATGTTAGTTGTTGTAGTCGTAAATCTCGGTGATTGCGAGTAATGCTAAGGATTTTTGGACTAGCTACTGCTCGTAGATTCGCTGAAGAGGAACCTACTAGATAAAACATAGCCTATCCATAATAAGTAGGATGGATAGTATTAGCTAAGCTACCTATCAATCACTTATTCAAAATTAGGCTATTCGATCCCGGTAATATCGCATATCCAACAAACCTACAACATTCACCTTTTTTACAATATTAGTATTTACTTACTAAACTAAATTTATGGGTATTTATCTTGCGCTAAGCAGTAAGTAAGGTCTTAACGAACCTGCCACTGCATATTTGTATTATTTTCAAATTTGTCCACAATCAAAACAGAGGCGCGTTACCATCATCCCTAGTTGCTCTAATTCATGAAAATTATTCCCACGTATGTAACTATTTCAATTTGAAAAGGCTCCAAGGCAATGTTTGTATTTGGTTTATCCGGGGCAACCAGGTCAGGTAAGGCACAGTTCATAAAAGCTTTTGCTTGTTTGAATATAAAAATACACGTTCACGTTTAGCTGCACTGACCCTGTGTCAGTTCATTTAGTTACTAACTGCGAAGCTCCCAAAATATCGTTCGTGGATCAACGGCCTGGAAACTGAATGGTTTTATTATAGACTTCATCTATTATGTATCTGGCAGAGGCCAATCACAGCGCGAGCTGGGAAACGAAAATCGTTAGCTGTGGCCGGAAAAGCGCAGGTGATAGCTAAAATTAAAAGTATCTCCCCCATCTGTTACTCTTTACTTTTACCGTTAGATCAAGGAATGAATAAGATAAATCACTTTGGAGAACCCTAAACGAAGAACATACATATATTTCTTCTTGAACAAATGATTCCTCCGAAACTAAGGAATGGAAAGCTAATAGCAGAAACGAGGGAAAAATTTAAATATGAAATTACCCCATTAAATATGCAAAGAAATCATTTTCAAAATTCATATCTTTGTTGTGTACAGGTTTCCTAGAAGCCTGATGACGAAAAGTTGATGCTGGGTGTTTTTACGCAACATTGTATGATGATATCGTTATGAGCATAAACATCATAAACTGCGCAGTCCAGTATTTTCACTTGATACAATCAGAGGGACAACAACGTTAAGAGAAGAACAAATAGGCTCGCTTGAGACTTTATAGCCGAGTGGGTGTACAGCCCAGGCCCTTATCAACTTTATCTACCTCATTCGGATAATTTGTTTTGAAACTTATGCGAATCATCTGGTAAGTTGATGTTGGTAGCTGCGTAATATATTCAATGGTTCTCGAAATGAAGAGGATGTGGTCGTGTTTCGTAAAGAATCGTGCCTTGTCATTACGTATTGTGATGAGTCAACCCACGCTGATGGCTGTTTTATGAATGAATGCAGAATATATCCTCGTATGTAACGAGTATGTGCATGTCATAAAAAGCTTGAGCGTTCTCTCTGGTCGAAATTCATTTTAGCGAGATTGAAAGTTTAGTAGGCAAACGTTGAGGTGAAGTTAATCCCGAAGTTTAATAGAGGCATCTGCGATCCACAATGCATGTTAAAATTTTGCCCTGTAATTAATTATTCACAGAGTTAAACTTTGCCCACAGAACTTACTGTTCTCGACTGTTTCAAATCTTTGAGCTGAACAGAGCTCACATTGAGGTCACTGCCTCGCCGCAAAACTCTACGTTTACTTGCTTAATTTGTGTAAGTTTATCAACGCCTTTTGCAATTTATGTCAAGCACGGTTGCAGGTGCGATAAGGTCGAGATCGGAGTTAGAAATTTATAGTTTCCAGTCTTTGCAGTATGCGCATTCTTTGAGAGATCTGATTGTAGGGCAATGTTCTCGGTTTCTTGTTCCGAATATGGGCGTGGATGTCGCCGGTCTTCCATTTCGGGTTAAATGAATTCATACCCGCTATGCATAAACAATTGGGTATTAAGTTGGTTTCTTTAGCATGCAACATTGCTTACGCAAATTGTGTTTGCTTCAGTGGTTTTACGGTCATTACGTACGCAATGCGTGGACATGAATAAGGATATCTGGATGTCTTTCATATTGCCTTTATTCGGGAAAACTGTTTAAAAACTGAACTGAACTATCCTAAAAAAAAGAAGTGAATGTAGTACTATTTATTGTGTTCTAAAAGCGTAAATCGCCTTGGTTATGCGAACAACTGCATTTTCTCCACCACATCGGATCATATCGGACGGAAAACAGAACTGTATTCTCTGAAAACAAAATGAGGTTATTGGACTGATTCCTGTTGTATAAACAAGTAGGTAACCGAAGTTGAGTGTATTCTTTTGTAGTACTGTTGCTTCGGTTACAGCTTCATTAATAAAATGTCTCTCTTATTTCGGATTGGGTCTTAAACCTGGTGGTTCATTAAACTTTAGCTGATCTAAATTTCCAATCATGTTAGGGTATTGAATGCTAAATTGCAAACTAGATATATCAGGATTCAGGTCGACGAAGCAGCATTTCCAAATCGGTTCGATCCGACAGAAACTTGCAATCAGTTTGGCCTCTTAATAGCGCAGCTGGCATACATTTCCACCGATGCAAATATGCTATGAAAATTTGTACATCATTTTATACCGTGTGTTGGATAGAACTTTTTTCGTAGTTAGAGAACTCACATAATACCCTTCTTGCGTCAAGTCTGAGGTTTTAACATAATTATATTTATCTTAGTATATTTGATTTTACAACCGTAAAACCAGACTTTGTGACGTGACGTAAACTCAATACGGTGCGTTGCGACTACAGATCGAATAATCGGATGCATATTTACCTAAACTTCATTTTTGGCTAATAAAATATGGAAGAGGCTTCTTAGGATACTTTTATTAAAAATAAAATCCCGGGATTCGGGGATTGCCTAACTTATCGGATGTATATTTCGACGACCGATGTGGCATATTGGGCGAAGGCTCGAATGCGACACAGGAGGTTGCGGGTTCGATTCCTGCCTTGGGACAAATGTTTGTACGATCTACAAAAATTTGTTCCGGGTGTTTTGGGTATTTCTATGATACTCTGATTATTAAATCTATAACCACAAAACCCTGTATTAAGGTTGTTTATATCTACATAGGTACATACAGCAGATTCAGCGAGCAGCAGATATAGCACCCATTAACAGCCATGCCTGTAACATCGTTATGTTTCGGTTCTGAATTTACATACCTGCCAGTAATGTATTTCAATTTGATGTTAAATTCTATGCTGATTGTTTCCATTGAGTTTGCAGTTCGTCTGAGTTCATTCGCTTCTAGAGAATGCAGACCAATTTTATGCTGCGTTGGACTTCCAAAGTCAAGTTAAGACAATTTGTTTGGTTGACCGTCGACGGTGAAAGTAAAATTATATTATTAAAGAATTTGAGTTACTTCTCTACCACCCTGTAGAGCTCTACCATAGATGGATGATCCTTCATGCGGTAAAACAAAAATTTTTTAGCACTCGTTTATATTGGTTTACCATAAAATAATTAGAATCGTCGTACATTTCAAAACTTGTAACAACTAAGCGCGTTGTAAAAAGTCTTATTTTATGAAATACGATTGTTATAAAGACTAGCATGTGAAAAGCGTCTGGGGCAGATAACCTACCTTTATTCTCTGTTAGACTCGTGAAAAGTGTAATATAATTTGTGTCAGAAACCACAAAAGGCAGACTTAGATATACTTTTTCAAAGCCCTTATCTTAAGTCAAGTACTTGCTTAAATGGCAAACTGATAAATCTCTTTTTAAACCTGACAGCTTCATCTCGGTCCAATGATATTTCGTTTGACTCAAATCTCGTTAGAGGTCTAGGTAAAATAGGTTGTTTGTAGGTTTAGCGAACTTTCGAAGTCAAGAACGGCTATTGCCCCGCATTAATATTGTACCACTTGGGTTTTAGAGCTTTGAGATTTCAATTGAAACTTGACGAAAATTTGTTCGGCACGCAAACCTAATGATATCGTAAAAATATTAATAAATGTGCTCGAGGAGCCTTTTTTACCTTTGAAAATTCCAGAATTTTTATCGAAAAATTTCAATCACTAAGCTTATTAAGTTCATATTTGTGAACGCAAAATTTGTAATATCTGTGGTAGGTATATTTAAAGTTTTACATTACGAAGAGCAAAGTTCTGTCAGCAGCACATCTAACTTGAGGGCATTGTAATCAGTTCCACGGGTCGACGGAGGTGATTCCACTTGGTCAACGAGTTCATGCTTAGGTCAAGGAGCTTTGCACGCAAATTTAATTTCAAATTTTAAGCGGTTCTTATTAATACTATGGTCGTTAAATTGATTAGAGATCTTAGTTTTGGTTTGGTTAATTTTGGGCTTGTTGAAACTTGATATTTGTCCCAAAAAAGTTGTCATTTTCAATTTTATAAGTTCAATTTCTATTCATTGCGTTGCGTTGCGATGATTGAATCCAAATCAGTTGAAATAAATGAAAACGAATTTGTTTTTGTATAAATAACTTTATTGAAAAAGAAAATAACAATCAAATAATAGATACCTATAGATAAATTGTAAAAACTAAGCACCTACCTACATTACATTGGTCTCCAACATGATATTACGGTGCCCATTTTAGTAATGTACTACTAATTTACCTCATAGTCCAAATTTTACGGTGTTGAAACAAACATTTCCAATTAGCAATGATAGCTTTTCGACTGATTCTGCGTCTGCATGCATATGACATGAGGAAAATTAAATTCTGCGTACATATCTACGTATCAGAACCCGATAGGTACCCAATAGCTGAAATGAAAAGCCAGACACAAAACAATGGAAATCGCCAATTTCTATCCTATATGCATGCATATTGGTAGAATATGTAGGTAAGATACTTTCCAAATTCTAGCTTCTGTTTGACTCGACAACATTTTTAAATTCTTTGAATTATTAAAGTTGCAGTTAAGTTATGTCTCTTTAACCTCTGAACAGACTATCAAGCAGATTCAAAAACCTGCGAGCAAGGCTGTGTGAACCCCTAAGGTAATACAACTAATTACATACAGTCTAGACTACGAATTCTTCTGTCGCCTGTACCTAATGAAATAAACCGCTTACTCATACCACCTACGCGGGCTTTCGAAATATACTGATTAAAATGTGGGGTATCGATTGCGATAGAAACAGATAGAAAGCTCTTTGTCTTGATACACTACATTGTTGTATCAGATTACCTACCACGAATCGTTTCATTTAGAACTGTTTATTTTGCTTCAAAATACCGTTACTTGGCAAGGTCTCTGTGAAGTACAAAAGGCGCACACAGGCCCGTAATATTTTCTTTTCTCGCAGTCTCTTCGTTCATGGTTTTTGGGTCAGCAAACAATGCTTTCATTTGAGTAGTCACTGCCACGGTATACTAGGCGCCCATAACGCTGCAGAAGGCAGGTACGGGCGAAGTTTTTGCCGCGAGCTTTCGCATTGGGTCAACAAGTTCGCTCGAGTACCATACCAGCTCGGAGATGCGAAGTCTCTCAGCCACTTACTTAGCGCTTTATATAGCGCAGTAACATAGAACTCTTTATAACGCTCGTTCCGAACTGAACACTTGTCATTCAAAAGCTCTCATAAACTCTCATTGTCTCGACTCTCGACCGTTCTTTGCGGCTAGCTAGTTGATACGCTGCCACCGTCCTTTTCAACGGATATTCAATGATCTATTGTTTGTTTAGTTTTGTCGGACACCGTCTAAGAATTTTGTCTGGATCTCGTTACTTGTAACCAATTTGTATGCTTCACTTCGCTTGATCGTCTAAGGGGCTTTTTGTTAACCTTGATGAAGTTCCGTTACTGATTGTTATCTCTGCAGCTGTAGTGCTAAAATCGAGTGCATGGTTTAATTTTATGCAAGTTGGGCACACTGTATTCGTTCGCTGGACGGTATTGATTTTTGTTATTTGCATCCCGTCTGCCCGTTCGTTGTAGGTATTTTACATCAGCAGGCTATTGTTGTACGGGTAGGTAACCATTATGTGGACGAATTTCAGAAATGGTTCACGCTTGATTTCACTTGATATTAATAACAAAGCTATCGGTCTGATGGCTCGACATTCACTCGTATGCTTTTGTCTATTCTAATATTATAAAGAGGAAAGATTTGATTGTTTGTATTGAAGGCTCCGAAACAAATGGACCGATTTTAAAAAAAAAACTTTTAGAAAGCTTACTTTTCACGGAGTGACATAGGCTATATTTTATCCCTGAATTCCCACGGGAATGGGAACTACGCGCGTGAAAACGCGAGGCGCTGCTAGTATTCTATATTTTCTTTGTGTGCCGCAATTTATAGAGCACCTAACCCATCTTATTCGTGCAGTTAATCTAACCCGATGGAAAACATTGTTAGTTTACCCACTAAAAGATAAATCCTGAGTAGAGCGCAAACGTAAACAAACTCTATAGCTGTTTATAGTACGGCTATTTGAAACCTACCTGGTGTACCTCCCTCGTTGTCCTGAAATAGTGGTTCACGTGTTTCAGTATTTAGGTCGGCTCCGGTGTTACAATTATCTTTGCTGATGCATCGCTTCGTCGCTCGTAAAAAGGTTTATACGGCAGGCGTGGCTTTTGTGAGGTGTGATTTGAATTCCATTCTTATTATCCGGTTATGTCATCCATCATGTCAGGGGAGTAGATAATGTCAAGGGGTCTAGATATTCACGTACATATTAGTGAAAAATGTTAGCGTAGTAAAAAGAATATTTCTATTTTTATTTCTGACACTTTTGTTTTCACGCCTATATTTGCTTTAAAACGTCAAAACCATACGATACAGAATCCTAGATACCTATATATATTTAGATATCTACGCACTTGATGATGCTAAATAACGTGAATATCGTAGAACCAGTAGTTTATGTGCCTTTGCATATCTATTACTATTAGGTTAGTTCATAATCTCCTGTCTATTTTTCGTATCGCCTCCTGTCTTGAGTAAATTGGTAATTACCGTCTGAGATTACTCAGCGATTTCAGGGGTGTCCTATCGATCCTGTCCCGCCAGTCCTGTCGTCTCCATTAACTAATTCTGCAACTTAATCCACCTTCATTATAATTTCAAGTTTATTAATGGAGCTCTAATCTGGAGTGAGTTGTAGGTTAATGGATGAAGGTCGCCTACTTGACCGTTCTAAAGTTTTAGTACTAAGTTTTACCTACCAAGGGATTAAAAAGCGTTAGATTTCCTCACGGTTCATTTTAAGAAGAACTTCGAAAAATTGCACACGATTGTCTTTATGTTTGTTATGAATGATCTATCTATCTTTACTATATAATAGCTATATCTATACGTATAACGCAGTCACCGTAGCCGAAATCGGCTGGGATACATTATCATCATCATGAATGATCAATCAATCTTGTCTATAATATCACTAAACTACGAATACGAAGTCTAGTTTAATTTTATTTAAGTTTTCCATGCACTAAATTTATCAAAATTTTAATTTTGTATTCCATTACCTAGTGCCGTTTGGCTGACGAGCCTAGAATATTCTCAAAATATGGTCATGAAGCGGGCACTTCCACCGTTAACAGACCTAGTGCCGTATATTTTAGTTGAATTATAGAGGTGGCAAATATTTATACACTTGATGTCGTTATAATCTAATTTACTATTGCTTTATCATAGATAATGCTTAAATATGATTATATCTACATCCACAAGTTTTTGGAGAAGGAAGAAAACACCATAAGGGATTGTACGTAGAAGAGTGAATCTTTAATAGACACATATTAAATAATGGTTGGCTGTGAAATAGCCTAGAATTAATAACATATCAGGAATAAAGTATATTATGTCAAGAAATGTCATAAAAAAGCAGCTGTTTATGGGCTGGGCTAGTCCAACTTCGAACAGCATTCAATACTCCGTTTCAGCAAAACGTCTAGACTTAATATGTTCGTCCTTTTAAACATTCGCCAGCAGCAGTTCAGCGCACCATTCGACCTTTACCTATCTTACTGTCTACTCTAGATGAACGGGCAATGAGCAGTCTAATTCAGTTATTGGTCACTGCAAAATTCATTATAATCAAATTTATAACAGAGGTCTCTTCTACATGACTGTTTTCATTAAAATTTCTTTAGATATCGTCTACTTTGGGTGTCCTTTTATAAATTTAAATTTTATTATTTGGTGATTTATTCTACCTCTACATAACCTAAAATATTTGTCTTGTAACTTTAAAATTAACCGGGGGCTCATTCATAGTGGCTCTACACTACAATAATTATGGTGTACATTTAACATCAAACCTACCTCTAATCTGACATAATTTAATAGGCTGAACTTTGACCAAAGCGGACGATCGACTTACGTTTGTTTTTTTGTAAAAATGTGATCTAACAGAATATATATTAAAGATAGGTATACTGTCGAGAAAATGACTTACTTCTGTCAATATTTTTTGTGGTAAGACAAAAGCAAACCAAACTACCAATCTGATTATACGATCTTCCAAAGATATTATTTCTGCGAACATGTTGAGGAGCCTTAATGCCGAATATAGAGTTTGGGATCAAAAGACAATAACCTTTCAAGTCGTTGAACCGACTTATATGATATGATAGAACGTGGTTACCTTTTGAGGCAAACCCCGATTTGGTAATTGACAATGAAACAAAGATTACCAATATAGCATTCGTTCTGCGTGGAATTGGTAATAAAGCAAACTTTATGAAACCTGTCACGGTGAATCAGTCAGAAATCATAATGTAGGTATTATTTTAAGTATTTTTACTAATCTTCAACGAATTCATTTTGTTACAGTTTTGAAGAAAAAGCTTTAACGGAATTCAATGATTACTTTGTGAATCAGTGGTTGGAAAATGAAGATATGGTGAATATTTGGTGCTGCTACGCACAAAGACACCGTACGACAAACCTTATGGAATCTTGGAATCGGAGTTTCAATTGCAAAATTGGAAAAAAGCCATCAACTCTTTTATTTTTCGAAACAATAGCAGGAAATATTGTACATTATGAAAATCTTCTGAAAAGGTACTTTTGTTTTTTCTTACAATAAACTGTATTTTTAGGCGATACGTGTAATAAATACATAATATAATAATATATAATATAATATTTCACACTCGGCCGGTTAGTACCATGGTAAGTTATTTATTAGATTGTGATATGGTTACCTACTAATACCAACAAGACTGATGTACTACATATACATACTTAAATACTTCATATAAATACATACATCCAACACCCAGACCACATCTAACAACTTTGCTCATCACATAGATGTTGACCGTACCGGGAATTGAACCCGGGATCTGCGTGGCAGTCCGGCATGGTGACCATTACGCCAACAGGGTCGTCAAATACGTACAATATTCTTTAATTCACACAATTTTCTTTTTCAGATTTTATAACAATGAAGAAACTATATCAAAAAGAAGAAAAAAGTCTATCCAAAATGATATACGAATTAACAATCTACTCGGCGATTACAAAAGTGAAAAAATATCATTGGAAATTTGTTTGAACCAATTATCACGAGTTGCTTGTATTACTCTATAATTTTTTTTATTGAAATATATGTGACAATATTATCATCAGTTTCGTGTTTGATTTTTTACTTGACTGTACCCATTTCAATTAAAAGTTTACCAAATGGGAAACAATACATGTCATTACTTAAATGTTTACGAAATGGGACTGAATGTATGACATATAAAATGTTTACCAAACGCAACTTTTTAGTAGGTACAGTTTGAGGTTTACCAAATGGGAAGCTTACCAAATGGGAAGTAGCTATATTTCTGCTGTGTGTATGCTCTACGCTAGGCTTGTAAACCTAATCGAAGGATGTTCCTAAGCGACAACAAAGCAAACCATTTGTTTCAGATTCAAATCCATCTTATATCTTTCTCATCACATCATAGCAGACACAGGTCGTTTTTAGGGACCCAGCTGAATCGTTGTTCGAAATAAGTATCCTGCAAATATGTTTATTTGAACCGTTCAAATAAATACCTATGCATGACGTACAAGTTGACATTGTTTAACAGTTCGGCTACTTCCCATTTGGTAAGCTTCCCATTTGGTAAACCTCAAACTTTACCTACTAAAAAGTTGCGTTTGGTAAACAATTTGTTACTTCATACATTTATTCCCATTTGGTAAACCATGATTGTATTATTATTTTAGTGCGGTACAGTCAGAGTCAAATGCTTATTGAAATGAGATATTGGTTTTGAAATGCTTCAAAGTCTTGAGTTAGAATCTCGATCGTCAAAAAGAACGGCTAATCAAGAAGCATGTAAAAAAAACGTTATAAAGTCTGTCAAAATACCAAGTGCCGCAAAAGAAGCACCGAGCGGGTTCATGGTGGTATGACTTGAGAACTCTTTGGGATAAGATCATAGTGCATTTCTACCATAGATTAGGTAGTTAGTTGCCTAGGTAACCTTGTCAACGATTATGTCAAAACTTATTTATCTACTGCATTTCTTTGTCGAATAAAGCCTAGATAAATGGTGTTCACGTAATTTCATTACAATTTGTAAACAGGATTCTCCTTATCAGTTTACTCGTGTTATGCATAGTGCAAGGTCGTTGCAATGTCTGATGCGGGATCTTCTAGTGGTACAGTGAAATTAAAAATTGTTAATAGTGCACGAGGCGGTGAAATTTTATTACGTGGTGGATATCAATATTATAAACAGAAAAATAATAAGGACTCAAGTTGGTGGCGCTGTGTAAATAGAAAAGCTGAGTGTTCGGCAAGTGTAACTTTAAATTCGAATAGGAACCATGTTTTAAGAGAAACTGCTCATTGCAATTCTTGCATTCCGAATTTTGAAAAAAATGAAGTGAAAGTAGCTATCGAAAAATGTAAAAAAATCATGTGTGACGATCTGAAGCCAATTCCAGCTACATACAGGAGTTGTACTAAAAAGCTGAAAGATGATGGTTACGAAATTATACAAGCATTACCAAATTTTGACAAAGTTAAAAGCAGCTTTTATAGATACAGAAATAGACAACTGGGCATCAAGAAATCTCAAACACACTAACTCTACAGAAATTGTCGTACCTGACCGTTTTAAAGACAATTTATTGTTTGATGAGATCGACGGTGAAAACAGAATTATTGTGTTTGCTTCAAAGAGCGCAATTGGACATTTAAATGAAGTCCGTCACTACTTTGCAGACGGAACGTTCAAATGTTGTGCAAAGCCGTTTCTTCAACTTTACGTTATACACGGAGACATAGGAAGTACAGAAACTGGAACAAATATTGTACCATTTTTTTACGCAGTGTTAACAAATAAAGAAGAAACTACATATGAAAGGCTGTTTTCCAAACTAAAATCTCATTTACCAGAGTGGACAGCAGAAATTATGACCTTGGATTTCGAAAAAGGTCCAATAAATGCAATAAAAAAGACGTTTCCAAACATTATTGTCAAAGGGTGTTTTGTTCATTTTGGCAGAGCACTATTAAGAAAGGCAAAATCTCTTGGCTTATTGCAACATGAAGAATCTCACAATCACGTCAAACTATGTATGGCTCTTGCACATTTACCACGGGAGGACATAAACGATGGCTGGCTATACGTTATGAGTCAAAGGTAAATTAATTTTGCAGTAAATATCTAAATGAACGCGTTTAGATCTGGATTTTTCTTCTACCACCGCTTTGGAAAGGCGCTACATACTTTATTTTATGCGTCAGAAATCATAATGTAGGTATTATTTTAAGTATTTTTACTAATCTTCAACGAATTCATTTTGTTACAGTTTTGAAGAAAAAGCTTTAACGGAATTCAATGATTACTTTGTGAATCAGTGGTTGGAAAATGAAGATATGGTGAATATTTGGTGCTGCTACGCACAAAGACACCGTACGACAAACCTTATGGAATCTTGGAATCGGAGTTTCAATTGCAAAATTGGAAAAAAGCCATCAACTCTTTTATTTTTCGAAACAATAGCAGGAAATATTGTACATTATGAAAATCTTCTGAAAAGGTACTTTTGTTTTTTCTTACAATAAACTGTATTTTTAGGCGATACGTGTAATAAATACATAATATAATAATATATAATATAATATTTCACACTCGGCCGGTTAGTACCATGGTAAGTTATTTATTAGATTGTGATATGGTTACCTACTAATACCAACAAGACTGATGTACTACATATACATACTTAAATACTTCATATAAATACATACATCCAACACCCAGACCACATCTAACAACTTTGCTCATCACATAGATGTTGACCGTACCGGGAATTGAACCCGGGATCTGCGTGGCAGTCCGGCATGGTGACCATTACGCCAACAGGGTCGTCAAATACGTACAATATTCTTTAATTCACACAATTTTCTTTTTCAGATTTTATAACAATGAAGAAACTATATCAAAAAGAAGAAAAAAGTCTATCCAAAATGATATACGAATTAACAATCTACTCGGCGATTACAAAAGTGAAAAAATATCATTGGAAATTTGTTTGAACCAATTATCACGAGTTGCTTGTATTACTCTATAATTTTTTTTATTGAAATATATGTGACAATATTATCATCAGTTTCGTGTTTGATTTTTTACTTGACTGTACCCATTTCAATTAAAAGTTTACCAAATGGGAAACAATACATGTCATTACTTAAATGTTTACGAAATGGGACTGAATGTATGACATATAAAATGTTTACCAAACGCAACTTTTTAGTAGGTACAGTTTGAGGTTTACCAAATGGGAAGCTTACCAAATGGGAAGTAGCCGTTTATTTTAATTGTGTTGCGTTTGGCCTCGTAAGACTGTGATGTCATACAAGGCTTCTTAAGTATTGAAGACTCGAGTGTCTAGCCCGATGACTTATTCTTTAGTTATTGGTCTAGCCATAGTACCTAGTACCTAGCCATATTCTCAAAAAGTTCGTAAGCAGTAAACTCTTTCAGCGATGAATGTAAAACTACTACTTTCCACTCCATTTCACAGCTTTTTATAAAGTTTACGATTGTCTTGCTTAAACTTGACATAAAGCGAGAACTATTCGCTGAAAAGCGATGCATTCTAATTTATTTTGGAATCTAACAAAAACAGGGGTGAAAAGTCGAAGAATAGCTTTTGCCCTCTGTATTGAAATGCCATGCCGTTAAACACCGTCTGTTGTCCACATCTGGTGTTCGTATTTAGAGAATACAAGTTCTCTTGACTCAAACACGAACCTTACTAAAGCACGTGCCACCTTTAAAACATAATATTATTACCACTTATTTACAAAACAACTTACTTTCACAAGCAGACAACTGTGGGAAATCATATCACACTAATATTATAAATGCGAAAGTTTGTATTGTGTTTTACCTCATCAGGACAAAACAACTAAACAAATCGGTCTGAAATTTTGCATAAATATATTATTTACTTCTAGCCTGGATTAACATAAAGGCAACTTTTTATCAAACAGGAATCAAGTCAAATCATATAGTTTCATGAAGTAGTAATTTTACGACTCGCTTGTTTTCGTAAACTTATTTTAAAATAAACTTAAACTTATAAATTTTTATAAGTTAAAACGAAAATTCACAGGCAATTTAAATGTTGACTGGAAATTTAAGTTGTAAATTGTAATGTAGGTAAATAAATAAACATCGATAATGTTTACAATTGCAACTACCTATTCTTGTTAAGTATGAGATTGATTCTAATGGCCAATTTGTGCGTTGATTACGATAGTGGTCAAAACAATCTTGATAGAATTTTCCTCCCTTAACGTTATTAATGTGCAATCTCCTTTTATTGGCTCCATTTGTTGTCTCCATCGAGTCTCCTTCCCCCATCTTATTGGGTCCAAGCTCTATGAATTGACCCAATTCTTTCCAGTGATTATTAAATATGTTTTTGCCTTTCTTTGACTCAAATTGCGCACTAGTTATTTTATATCTGGTATCATCTTAATTTTAATTGAAGATTGCATTTCACGTTTCGAAAGTATTCGTGTTAGTTACCCAATATAGTTTTAACGCCTACCATCTTGAATTACGCACAATATATCATGCAATAGATTGTTGTCTTATGATATCCACAATACTAATTATACATATTTTATGTTATGAGCATTCAACGAATAGCTCGACGAAATTAAAATGTGCAGTGTGGGTCGACGAGAGATTTGGCAGTGCCATAAAAAATCGCTTTTGGAAACGGCTAGGAACGGGCATTAATATAATAGACTAGAATTTGATTGTATAGATGCCGTCAGAAAAACATGTGATGGGTCGTTCGGCAAAGATAAAGGAACTGCCACACACGCCGGTTCGCAATAAATCTTCTCTATGTTTGCTAACCAAATGTCGTATGAAAATACAACAAGACAAGCAAAGGCGCGATCGACATGCCTGCGGCACTCGGGCGTGGTTCTCGTATATATTTACTACCTTTAATTCGGAGTAAAAGACACTTAACTTTCTCAGTGTAATACCAAGACGGCTTTCCTTCTCGCTTACGAAATTCTATCGCTTTTGTTTCCCCACTTAGAAAATTAAGGTAGCGAAGAAAACAGCGTTAGTGGATTTATGTTCGCAACTTCGGTGCTTGCTTATACTTAAAAGTTAAAATTAAATGATGAAGAACAAAAAAAGTGGTGGCCGCGCTTGAGATGCCGTGCCCGTGCGGCTTAATTTATTGCCGTTTTGGTACTGGAACCAGCTGCATCAGATTTCTATTCGAGTAAGGAGTGTGTGAGTCAATAACGTTGAACGATTTACATGTCCGACGCTGCATTATTAACTTATTCAATAATCTATTTATGTCTAACCCTTATGAGAGGGCCCTGACTGAGTTAGAAGATCACTTGAAGAAATCTTCGCAAGTGGCTTAAACCTTTTCAAATTCTCTGTAAATCATATCGTTTGAAGAACCTATTTATATTTTTGTAATCCTCGGCTTTAGGGAACACCTTTGAAAATAAACCAAAAGAAGCGAAGTATTTCCCGAAATAAAACCATTCATTCATAATGTTTTGGTGCCTATCTCAATCTATTAGCTTCATTATTACTAACACAAGATTTAATTTTGCCAGAACATATTCTAACGGATTAAGTTTAATAAAACCTCGCTGAAATGTCATAAATTCTAACCAAGCTTTTCTTGCATCTTGAAACTGTCGTGTTTTGATGATTTTATGTAAAGCTTAGGTTGAGTCTCAAAATATTTTATGAAATCTCCAATCAGATCCAAACTAATGTTCCTATGATTGGTTACGAGCTGGTAATTGAGTTCCCAGTTGACTGCACTCTGATTTTACGACTGCTATGAATCAGCGACGATGCATTCATTAAATGAGATCGGGGACTTCAACTCTTGTGTGACTAAGGTATCGTGCATGGGAGTTTTTTTATTCTTATGTCACAACAGGGCATGTTTTTTATTTAATTGTCACGGCAATATTCCTAAATTCTCACTGGCCTATCTCCATAATGTATCTATATCTATACTTAATATACCTTAATATATTATACAATAGATGGTATTTACTTTTCCATTGTTACTATTTTGGTACCTGTTTTTGTTTTTTTTTACTAAGTAGGTATACAATAATTTTAATATTACTAAAATCTGTAGATATTATGTATGTACATATATGTATTAATGTGTAAAATTATTCTTTTGCAATAAGTTGAGTAGTATTGGGGAACAATATTAATTGAAGAGGTAGTTTTACCAAATTTTTTTATGGTTTCATTGTTTTTAAACGTTTTATTAAGTTATCTTGGATTTATACTTCAAAGAACTAATTTCTTCGGTTTGCGGCTTATTACTTCTTCGCTTACTTAGTTATCTTCCTTCCCACAAGAAACATAAGAAGCCAGAATATTAAAAACAACTAAAAATATCGCATTTAATCAAATAGCCACCTTAAACAGTAAAATTACTGTTACTGACTTAGCCAACGCAAAGTTTAAACGATTTATTGCCCCACTGTTGTTTGGTTTCGTTTCGTCTCATTGTTTATTTTTGTTAGTCTCCATGTCAATACATCTGTTTGGAAGACCCTTTTATTGCATTTGCTTTGAGAAATGCGCCTGATTTAAATGCCATGCTTGGACGCTGTTTCAAATTTTAGAATATCCAGGATCATAATCATATCTTGGGTTTTGTATACATTCGTTATCATATCAGTGACACAAGCAAGGCTGGTTCGACGCTGTTAGTTCGCCTGCCTGCCTAGCGGTCGGCGCGCCCCCCTACTGTGTTCCCCTCTCCTCTCACCGCCCCGGCTGCCTCCCCTGATGCAGTCTCGATTGAACCGTCAACGGAGCCGCACGTCTCATTGTCGCGTAAAGCTTTCGTGTTCGAGCTTTGTTTGACAATAGCAAGATTATGTGCTGTTTGTTGTCTTTCGCTATTTTATTTCGTAACGAATGAATTGTTCTGTGTGAATTTTGTGCTCTCTGTTTAATTACTGACCGCTTTGTGTTAATACCTAACGGTTTTTGTTGTGTCGGTCGGGATCGTTTATTTTAACTAAGTTCGTGACAGAGCTTACATCATCTGCCTATCAGGATGCATCACTCGTATTAGGATCTGTTGAAATAGAGGTAAGTACTACGGTAAGGTACTACCTACCTACCTACATTCAAGTTTCATAATATTATTATTTAAGTACTTCTTATCTCGTAATTATGTGAATAATATATCAAGAATAAATTACACGATTAAATTTCATAATCCTAATATTATCTGTTTATTAAATATCACATCGCTTTGTGTTGCCGCTGAGATAATTATCATATTAATGATAGGCTAAATATTACAATTAATTAATCAACCGATCCAGTAACAAACCTATATTTTGGCAGTATAGTTTCGTGATCGCATAAATATTTAATTATACCACGATCCTGTATAGGAGGGTGAGTCCAATGTGGTGTGGGAAAGAGAAGGAGATAGCCACCAAGAGGGGTTGCCAAGTCTAAAGCCGACACTCAACCAACACTAGGGATTTCCGTTTCGGCAAGTGTGTTTTGGGTAAAACACTATTGCCGATTTTTGTATTACTTATCACAAATTCACTATACAAACTTTATCGTCCGACATCACAATTCTGCCCAAAATTGGAGAGTAAGTTTTATACTTCATCATCATCATCTGGAACAGGATTTTACCAACTGCTGGGTAAAAGGCCTCCCTAAGTGTGTGCCATCCACCAATGTCCTGTGCGGTCTCCATATTTTTATACTTACATTAAAATAGGTATTATTATTGGGTATCTTTGTTAGTTCCCAATATTCAATAAATCTTTTGGAGAGTAAGATTTTATACTTCATCATCATCATCATCATCATCAGGATTTTACCAACTGCTGGGTAAAAGCCTCCCTAAGTTTGTGCCATCCACCAATGTCCTGTGCGGTCTCCATATTTTTATACTTACATTAAAATAGGTTTTATTATTGGGTATCTTTGTTAGTTCCCAATATTCAATAAATCTTTTGTTTTGTTCATTAGAAGTTGCATTTTGTCATTTCTCGTAATTTCATGTCCCAAAATTCATAGTTTTGGCCCATTTACCTCTATATCCTACATGAGGTTCCACTTTGGAACTAGCTCTTAATTTACGATAGAAGGTGCAAAAGAGTCCTCATAATATCCTTTCCTATATTGTTATAAATAAGGGTAGGGGGAGGCAGGGAGCACCCTTCCTTCATGGGTATACCCTTTTCAAGAAAGTCTAAGAAGTTAGCAGCCGCACAAGTTTCAACTTGTCAGATTAAGTGTGGACTTGTGGCCCCAGGCGATTCCTTATCTCTAAACTCTATTGGTCTTAAATTACATTCAGCTACATTCATCACGCCTAATTAATTGTGTAACACGAATTTTTATCGTCTTAGAAACAATTACTTTCTCGTGGAATTATACTTTCCATTCACACATTCGTTGTGTTGCATAGTGAGAGTAACATTCTGCAAACATTAATTTGAGACATTTTGTTTTAAGATGTCTGTATTTTTGAGATCACGCTTTCTACTTCAGCAATTTAAGCTCTCCATTATGTAAGTTTATTGTTTCTTACATAATCTAATTGTAATTGGCTCTCATCATAACTGATATTTGTTAGAAGACCTGTAATCTTATCTAAATTATTCGTAAAAAGCTCGTATAGTACGTTATATGGTTAAAACAAACAAAACGCAAACCTTTTCGGTTTTTAAGATAAACATCGTGATATTTCTGAGAATACCTATGCAGTTGACGGTATAAATATAATGTGTATTACGAAATTCGTGAGCTCAAATATAGGCTCGAAAGTGCTTGTTAGTCGAGGGTGTGTTGCGACATTTGGTCTGTTCACAGCAATCGGACACATTTAATGAGATGGGAGCGTCCGGTGACCCAGCGAGGGTCACAAGCTGTCAATTCGATACAATAACTCTTTATCATCCTTCTCTACACTTTATAGCACGCACACATCAAGGCTCAAGACTTAAGAAGCTGCTAACTGCCTTGATTGAAAGCATTGATTGAGCTAGTTTAAGTTTTTTATTCATTTATCGAATTGCTGTTATAATTTAGTCAACGACGACGCTTTATTATAATGGGCAGGAGACAGAGAATCGTATGTAGCATAGTAATTTGTTATGGCTTTATGATTGTCTGCAGTAGAACTATCACTTATTATAGCCAATGTATGAGACATTGAACCGCTTCGATGTTGTAGTCCCGATTTGAGCTGACATCATCAAACTAGCATTGTAACAATGTCGGGATAAATGTTGACTGTTGATATTTACTCTCATAATAATAATAGAGTATTCTTCTATCGGCCTACATGTGTCTTGTTTGTTAGACATGAATTCCAATTAGCTACCTACCTTCTTGAATGCCTTAGGCGTGAATCATCTTTTGATTCGAAATGTAGCCCGGTCACGGCGACTTCCTGTCGGTTATCTACTTAAACAAGTAAATTATTTGGCTCAATTACTAAGCTGGGCTTGTCTTGTTTCGTCTACTGCGTGTCTAAAGTCTATAAACATATTGACTTTCTAGATACACATTTAACTTTCACATTTAATTTATTATCATAGTTTCATTTCAATTTCCAAGTAGGTGAACATGCAGAATGCTGTTCAACTTGTTAAAGGCTTAACTAATTTTATCTGGCACCAAATTCTATTGATGTTTTTGTGTCAGTGAGATTGTAAAGCGAATCAGCGATTCGAATGTGTGGTTCGTGATCATTGTAGGTCACTTTTTCCGACGAATTAAAAGAATCCTCATTCCTCATTCGGTTATGTTTTATTCATGCATTCCGTCTTCTCTCGAGCACATTTTGTTGTGTTCAGCATTTTGTAATTACATCTGGGAAATGCTCATCTAACAATCGGATCAAAGGCCGGTGAGTGACCCGTCTGCCTCCCACTATACAACAGTTTGTCATTAATATTTATGGGATGTGCACTATAGCTTCTAGGAAGTCACCTGAATGCGTTCCTCCATTATTACGCCATACTTTTATAATAGCTTGATACCACCTTTGTGACAGCAGAAGATGCTTGGTGCTTTAAATTGTTCTATCATGTCAGAATTTCTAGCTTGATTTGTAGTCTGGGTGTCGCCCTTTGCCTACAATACAAAGTACTAAATCTATGTACATTCGTGATACTTACCTAAAACTCCAGTGAATAAAAGTTTTATTCAGTTACAGTCTTCTTTCGGCGTGCATCAATACCGTATGGAAATAGCTGGTTGCACCAGGCTACGGTGTGCTTTTGTGTGCGACATTTTCCATTTATATTTGGTTTTCCAAACCTGTGAAGGCATGATCGATGTGTCTGTTTTACGTGGGTGCTTTGCTTGGAATAAAGCTGCGATATATTTTTATAGTTAACTCCACATTTTTATTAGATTTCTAGTGCAAACCGATTTCTGTTTACTGACATAGAGAGAGAGAGAGAGAGAGAGAGATATTATATCACATCACATCACACTAATATTAGGTCCTTACATATGAAATTGGCGTTTTTCGTACTGGCCACTTTAATCACAAATTTCTCCTCTTTGGTAAGGAATTCCAAATTCAAATTTGTACAGCTATAGACTCATGTATTTGTGCTCCGATGATCGTCATTCATTTGTTTTTTTTCTTCTGTTTTTTTCTGTTTGCGTCACTCATTTTACAAAATGGAAAACTTAAAATATCGCATTATTTACGAGTACGAGTTCCGCCGTGGCACTAGTGCTGCGGAAACAACTCGAAGGGTGAATGATGTGTATGGCGGTCGTGTTGCAAAAGAAAACACAGTTCGTTTTTGGTTCCAACGTTTTCGTTCTGGAAATTTCGACCTGCAGAACAAGCCCCGTGGACGGCCTGAGACTCAAGTTGATAATGAAGAGTTGAAGGCTATTGTGGAAGCGGATCCATCGCAAACCACGTCCGAGTTAGCTGCAGGCTGCGATGTTAGTGATAAAACTGTTTTAATTCACTTGAAGCAAATTGGGAAGATTAAAAAGCTTGAAAGGTGGGTACCTCACGAATTGACTGAAGCAAACCGGCAAACGCGCGTCGACTGCTGCGTTACATTACTAAACCGGCACAATAATGAAGGTATTTTAAACCGAATCATTACCTGTGATGAAAAATGGGTTCTTTACGATAATCGGAAGCGCTCAGCGCAATGGTTGGATCCTGGCCAGCCAGCCAAATCCTGCCCCAAGCGAAAATTAACCCCAAAAAAGTTACTTGTAAGCGTTTGGTGGACTAGTGCCGGTATTGTTCATTACAGTTTTCTCAAATCTGGCCAGACTATTACGGCTGATGTCTATTGTCAGCAATTGCAAACCATGATGGAAAAGCTAGCGGCTAAACAACCTAGGCTGGTCAATCGCTCCACGCCACTGCTGCTTCACGACAACGCTAGACCACACACTGCGCAACAGACGGCTACTAAATTAGAAGAGCTTCAATTGGAAAGTCTAAGACATCCTCCGTACTCCCCGGACCTTGCTCCAACAGATTACCATTTTTTTCGAAATTTGGATAACTTCTTGCAAGGGAAAAAATTCAACTCCGATGGGGCAGTCCAAATCGCCTTCAAAGATTTTATTGATTCCCGTCCGACTGGTTTTTTTTGTAAAGGGATCAATGAACTACCTACTCGTATAAGATGGCAAAAGTGCATAGAAAATAATGGTTCATACTTTGATTAATTAAATATATTATATTAAAAAATATTCGACTTTTTGTTCCTCCCATACAAAACGCCAATTTCATATGTAAGGACCTAATATTATAAAGGCGAAAGTTTGTATGGATGTATTATCCTATACTTCGAAAAAGACGAGAACATGGCATTGATTTAAAAAGGGAAGATAGGTTACGTTCTCCCAGCGCTTACTCAAAAATTGGCATGTGTTACAACTGCACGCAAACACATACTCTCTGTCTCATATTTCCAGTCCTGTGCAATACAAAGAAGAACAAAGACGGAAAGACGTATCTAGGACCGAAGTGAGACTGAGACAACAATATTTCACGCGAATCACGACCGCCCGTGCCGCCGGTCAGACGGTGACTGATGTGGGAGAACACAATTTTACACAATTTGAGGTTGCCACTTTCGAGCAACCAGTGCCTCATCTTCGTTTTTAAAAAATCAATGGAACATGGTGGACTTTTGGTTTCCATAAATCAATTTCCATAAGTCCGACATGTGTTAGGATTAAAGAAATAATATTATTATAACCACCAAACTTCTTTTATGATAGCTTTAAATAGACCTTTAGTGCCGGATTAAAATTTGCACTACGGGTGTCATAAGAGGCCACTGGGGGCGGGCAGCATCGCCCCCTGCAGAACAATTCTACCACCAAACTGCGATTCCCTACCCACTTGCCCATTGAGGGGATTATGGGCACTACTCAGCACACGATAAAAGATGCACGCGTTGTTCCTATGGAAACATTAAAAGGTTTTTTCATCCCACGGGAACAGATTTATGGGATAAAAAGTAGCCTATGTTTTATTCCAGGATTAGAATTACCTGTATGCAAAATTTCAGCCAGATCCGTCCCGTAGTTTTGGCGTGAAGAAGTAACAAACATCCATCGGATGGATGTTTGTTTGCATACAGGTAATTCTAATCCTGGAATAAAACATAGGCTACTTTTTATCCCATAAATCTGTTCCCGTGGGATGAAAAAACCTTTTAATGTTTCCATAGGAACAACGCGTGCGAAGCCGCAGGGCGCAGCTAGTATTTAAATAAACAAGCCACCTTTTTTTTAATTCTTTCTTTTCCAGCAACAAACATTCTAAAGGTGTTGGATATTAGGTCGTAAGTCGTAACGATCGAGTATTCATGTTTTGCGTTATAATTATAATGTACCTTTAAGAAATGATTCCTGGTATCGGTTTGTTTAATGCAATATGTGTTTGCGATATCGTTACTGCTTTCAATAGATTCTGTACACACCATTAACTAATATTATATCGCAATCTACTGATAAACGGATCACCATGGCTAAACAATCAGCTGATGAAGACGTCGAGATAACCACTGACAATGTTGTCTTACTGGTTATTGCTTGCACAATAATCTCTTACCATTCAAACATTAGTAATTCGAAACTGAACCCTAATACTCGTTTGATTCAATCGACATAACGGAACCACAACATGCGTGATGCATAATTTAATTATTGTCACGATATGAAAGTAACGTGAGTGAAATATGAAAGTACAATGTCTAATCATTTAATAACAAAACACTTAAAACTGAAGAGAACAAAACAAATGTTGAAATGATAGCATCTATCACATTCAACAGTAGTGGACAATTGTAATTCAGGTAATTTTAGTATTGTCGTGACTGCCTTGTATACAGGAAAAGGTTTTCCGTGTGCTTATGTCGACGGAAGCCCGCTGATAGTACACGAGAGGCTCAGGAAATTACAGACGTTAAAACACTTGTGATGGAACTACTGATGACTTTAGGAACTGCAAGCGATTACATAGCGCTGTGGTAATGGTTATAAGTATAGTTAATGGAGGTCATCTGTCGATCTGAGTGTAAACAAACATGCGCAGATGATTTCGATGTTATCAGCATAACATTTAAAGAAGACGACACTATTAACTACCTGAGACATATCGACAGGCCCCAAAAACGACATTTAAAGGTTAATCTGTTTGGGTCAGCAAAAACTGTCACAACTTTAAAAGTCACGTTTCCTTTACGCTTTTTCCTTACTATCGACCATCGAGTTCAACTTGGCTGACTGGAATGCATATGCTGTTTTATAGCTCGTCCTAAAGGATTACTGGCTATTTGTTAATCCATTTTATTAACACGTGGTCATTAAATTTTAGATATTGGATTACCATTTGATGTTGTAACGATATATGCGGGCTGATGTAACGTGTAACCATTAATTACATTTTATATGCTACATATTTAGGTTTGTTTTTGATTTATTTATCATTGAGTGAAAGCTTTAACTGGATATTATCAGATTTAAATAACCTTTATTTAGCAAAGAAAATTACAACCAAATAATATAAACAAAATAATTAATTAATGGTATTGTATGTTTGCTATTTGAAAGGAACATCGTCCTGGGTCCTTTGTAAACTTGATACCTTTCAGGAAAGCCCAAGCGTAGATAATCTAATAAATAATCTTGGTCGCAAGTATAAAATCACATTTCAGTCGTATTCAATTAGCATTAACCGATTATTCTTAAAAGGTCAAAGACCGGTACTGTAATTTTCTATAGCATTGACTTTACAAGGCTATATTTACCTTCGGGTCCAAAGAAAGCTTCACAAAGCATCGTTAACGGCGCGTGGCGTGACCTTACCTATACCTACTGTTCTCTGGCTAAAAGCATTGACCCATCACTATTAAATTATATATTTGTTCTAAATTGTCTACTTCAATGTACCAACCATTTGCCTCGCATCATTACGAAATAAATCTACACCAAATGCGTTCTAACTCCATAACATATGGCCACTTACAGCACTCGTCGAAACCATAAAACCATTACGCTTCTAAATCTTAGTTAACCACCGGATCTCCACATAAAGCTGTGTTTTTCTATTTTATTGTATTAACGTGTTCGAAATTTCAAACGAGTAATGAATTAATGGCACGACTATGTTGAAAATATTTCTTTCATCCATTCAATCATTAATTCATTATGTAGGAAAGCGTAAAATAACATCAAAAGCTTTTCTAGCTGGATTCATATGATTAGATTTTATCGTAGAACTAGCTTTGCCGTATGGTATACCTATGTACTAGTTTCTGCCCGCGGCTTTGATGTTGTGTTCTGTGTTGTGATTTCTATCGATCCCATGTGATCAAAGTAGTTTATGTTTGATTCCAGGTATGAATTACCTGTATGGAAAATTTGAGCCCGACCCGTTCAGTAGTTTTAGCGTTATGACGTAACAAACATCCATCCACCCAAAAGTTTGCATTTATAATATTTGTATGATAGAATTTGAAAATAAAATGTTTCTTTTTTTTTAACTGTAAGTAGATATTCCGCTATGAAAATGAAATGTTCTGACTTCTGATGTTGAGTTGAACAATGGTTGACGTAATATCGTACTTTACCTATCGTAAACAGGCTTGTGTTTTGTATTCGAGCAGTAAAACCGAAGATGGTTCAACGGTACTTCGCCTTGGGATAACACCATAAACGTGGAACAGCTATTTGACGTCCGAGGGAGGTACCATGAGTACCCGTTAACCGAAAACTATCATCGAATCTTATTAACAAAGAACGGTATAATAGAAAACGATCGTCGAACAATAGAACGTCCTCTGATGCTTGTAAAGTGAGAAGACTTACTCAATCTTTCGTGTTGGCTTAAGATATCAAAGGCTTCTTCTTAATCAACAATCTGATAACTAGGTTAAGCAATGCTCATTTACTAACTGTTGGATCTCGTCTTTGTTATTTTTCTCTGCAAGAACAGACTACTCTTTGCCCGCGTCATCAGTATTCTGAAGTCTGAAGCTATCCTTGCAATTGTTACCTTTTTTGGAACTCTATCTACTATAATTTCGGAGGAGGGCGTTGCCATTTGCGACACAGTTATAAACTATTGCAGATGGCATCGTTTCCATTTATTAACCATGTTCCACTGTTTTTGTTCCACAATAAACGATTATTATTATTATTATTATTATTATCACGGGCGTAGTTTATAAATGTTATATAGAATAAGTCTTGGGAATTGACAAACGAAATTCAAGATGAGAGAGAAATTCATAAATCCTTTGTTCGGGATTTAACTCGCATCAATACATTTTCATAATCATAGACCTAACCCGTTTATTTTGAGTCTATAAATTCAGCAATCCCAACATGGTTACTTAAGTGCATCGATCGTTCGTAGTCGCGATTTCATGAGTCATAAATATACCCACCACAAGAACACAGCACTAAAGTAAGACCAATATGTATTTGAAAGCCTGATAAAATATATCTTTCCCTATCTTTCTTGAGCAGCATTGGTAATCTTACTGTTAAATATCTTTGGTTAATTTGCGATTTATGTTTTCCTTTCAGTTATTCAATTCAGATGCATTTTTGAGTGTATCAATCATAGTATTTTCGCAACGAATTATCTGCATTTAGATGACATAAAAAAAACAATGTGCAGTAAAAATAGTATGATGTGTATGATAGTGATACACGAATATATCTGACTGAACTGCCCAACAGTACTATAATAATTGAAACATTATAGTGTTCTTTTAATAAATCTGTTTTTTGTTTCAGGTACGCGTTATGTAACCCCCAGCATCGGTAAGCTTTTCGTGAAGTGTCTCTGTTGAAACCGTTTGTCATATTCAGTTTGTACCTATGCACGATTGCTTCACAAAACAAATTGCTAGGTAGGTTGAAAATATAAGGCGTGAAACAAGTTTCAAGATTTACATTTAATATAGCTGCGAAACAAATACGCAATCAGTTCTTATATTTGCAATAGAGCATTGCTTGCAATCCATGTTAGTAGCTCGAGCTCTTGTTGGCTCTATCTACAGATAGAGACTATCAATAGTTGTAGGATCAAGCCTCTATAAACAAACATAGAGTGTATTTCAATTTGTAGGAGTATCTCGCTTTCCCATACAAGTCTGCCTGATGCCATAACTATCTACTGTTATGCTGTTTGTTTTCTTACACCAGTCACCGTGTATATGCAACATAATATGCGCAATATCCTTTAGGATATCAACTTACAATAAATAATGAATTCTGTATTATTACAATGAACTTAGTGCTATTACAGCAATCAATGGCTACAGCAATTCCATTACCGCATCATCGTGTAGATTGTCCTGAATTCTCTCAGTTGCGAGTTCTTCCAAAGTTTTTTCATTAGTAATATAATATTTCTCAGTAAGGCGCTATCGGTAATTAAAATGTTTCAAAATATTTGTTACACATTGAGATGAAATTTGCTTTTGTACTTTGACTTCGTAATGGTTGATTTTCGTCGAAACGACATTAATATAAAGCTTAATCTGCAGCTCAAACCTGAGTATCTTCTTGCTTTCCTTCCCACTTTGTTTAACTGTGTTTCATTTGCAAGTCAGAATATTTTTAGTAGGTTCATTCTTACACTAAGGTCGAGAATGATGAGATATTTCAATAGGAGAACAAAAACTTGTACGGCTTTCTGCTTGTGTAACGATCCGTACCATGGTTTATTGCCATGTTTTCTGCTATTACTTATTTATGTTGCTTTCGTATGAAGACTATATAAAATTCCTTTATCCGGACAACTGATTGTATTTTAAGATAACCTATCTGCATACACTGGTTCAAAGTTATTCTCATCTCTTTATTTTATATTTTACTTAAATTGTCAATTCGAACTGTCGCCGTCGTCCTTTAAAGGTTAAAAAAGCTATATCAAGTCCAAATTTTTTCCAAAGGTTAAAAGCCTTGGCTTTTATTTCAACTGAGAATAAGATTATCTATCTACCTACTTTATATGCAAATACTCTCAAATTATTTGGCTTTTGGAGCTGTCTCGTCCGAAATATGTCTGATATTCTTCAAGACCCCTTTAAACATCCTGTATTTAAGGGAGTCGGGTTAACCCCTGCGTGACGATTGATATACAACATAGAACATTGACCTACAGTACTGTAAGGTGGTTTCACATCGGTTGCTTTCGTAATTCAAGTTATAAGTATCGTGTTTGGCCACAACTTTTTGGTAATTGACCGATGTGGTTTCTCAGTTTCCGATAACACGTTTTTGTGGTTGATTTGTTTGGTTTGCGCTTCCGCATCATCAGATGGAAGCGAGATGTTGATGTTCGTTTTAGATTGAATTATCATGGCACCATACTTTCTTTTTTCTTGAGAATTCAAAGGCGTAATGGACTTAGTAAAAGTCATAGGCTATTTCTGGATGCGTGAAGTGTTGGTCCTGAACCAAGATATTTCTTGTTGATAGAAGGAGGCCCACTGAGGCCCATGAGCTGTGAATGATGATGATGGAAGGACAATTCTATACCCGCTATATTTTTATCCCAGCGAATACTCCTATCTGGAATTAAGAGATCCGTGTGAAGTAGAAAGTAAAGTTGCGTTAAGTTCGGGGTAAGTAATTTCGACTTTAAGCTTTTAAACTTGTTCCTAAAGTTTCTACATTGACATAATGCCACTGCTGTCTTGCGAAAGACGTTTATGTCGGTAATTAGTCTTTAATACTGCCGTATAATAAAGCTACTTATCATGTTCAATTGAACCACTTAGTTGATTATTTTTAATTCCGATAAAGCTTATCGTTGTGGCATATTGGTATTACTCACCTTTCTTACTCTTTCGTTAATATACCGTTCACTTTCTCCGAAGGTTACGACGGCAACAATTTTAGTTCTGAAGTATGTAGGCATGTGTATTATATCTTATGGAATGGTCGGTGTACTAGAACCCACCATTCTATCAGATATAAATTCTTGCCTGTCGTATATCAATGTCGGTTGGTATATTTGTTGCAGTGAAAGTTCAAAGCATGTAGCCTATAAATTCAGAATTCAGATAGCCAATTGCCCTCACATTTAACCCCCTGCTAAAACTATTCGTCCGTCAACTTCGACAAAGGCAAGGAGCCCCGCGGCTACCGCTGCTATCAAATTGCAGTTATTATGCGACTGACTGGCGTGCTATTACATCGTCAAGCACTGGCTGATAGTTAAACTGGAGCCACAGACTGGGGCAAACACCGTTGGTTCATCATTAACTACTCGTACATTCGGACGACACGGCGTGTCAAATGCTGCACCGTCTTCCGACTACACAGACAGCTATTAATTTTAGACTTGTATCTTCGCTATGGTCTAGTTCTTCTTCAAATACATTTACCTCTTTCAAATAAACAGTAATTTCTTCTCGAATTTTCTATACTGAATGTAGAATCCTGGGTGTTTGGATGTAGTAGCAGTAAGCACGTCTAATGTCTCTTTAACTTGGAGCTTGCACTTCAGTGTATTCTTCTTTTATACTATTGAGAAAGTATGCTAACGGTTCTATAAAAGCTGTGGTTGAGCTTTGTGGGGTTCTCACGTCTGTCACACTTCACCTGGCAATCTAACAATGTGATACGTTATTACTTAGGTCTCATGCCAGGAGCAGCGGTTCAAAATTGCATACTTTGGTATCGCTTAGAACGTTTTCTAGTTCGCATTTATTCCCTACTAGCTTCTGCTCGCGGCTTCGCACGATATTTTCCGGGATTAAAAGTAGCCCAAGTCCGTCCCCTGGATATTTACTTTACTGAAAAAATCATTTATATTTGTTTGGGCGTGAAAGGCACAATTTTCTGTTTTATATCGTGCTCAATGATAATGCCATTTAGTTGACTCCTGTTAGGCTGTTGTTGGGAAAAGTCATAAATACAATTCGATGTCGTGGCGGTTACGTGGTACGTGATGCATGTAAGAACTTTAAGTAGTATCGAAAACGTCGAAAGTCGTTAACGAATAATGTGAATTCATTGAAATTCACAATAGTGACTTTTGAGTATAAATTATTTCCAGTTGTGTTGTGTGTCAAGAAAGTCCGAATCAAGCACTTATAGGTATCTTAGGCGTGTAGTAAAGTACAAATAGCAATAGCCAACCACTAAACTAAGTACAGTTTTGCGCAGACCGCTCATAATCGTAGTGGAAATATACAATTCCATCACAATCAGGTTCGCGATGTAATAACATCCTACACGTGTCGGCGTAAACGAAATTACAGTAAAATTGCTGCTGGTGAGCGGTGTGAGAGGATTCATTGTTGCTTTAAATGCACAGTTGTGATTTAATTTAATTGTATTGTCTACCATTACCTATACGATATGTTGAAAACAAGTACCAAAAATATGAGCGCATCTAAAAAAAGAAAACAAACACGCTAATGATTAAAAATCCTGGTCCATCCACACAGTCAGTCGGCTGACGGGACACATCATCATCTAAGTATAAGTCAAAATGTGTAAAGACCAGCAATTCCCAAGCAGACGACCATTGGGACTCGCGTACAGTCCATTTGTCGAAGATTGCCCATGCCATTACCCGACCCAAAGGGACCTGTTTGCCTGAAAACTGAGCAGCAAATTACGCATTTGCCGACCCAGATTACGCATTGGTTCTAAAACCTTACCATAACTATACACGGGTTGCATATTGAACAGAAAATTTGGTCATGAATGCCTAAAAAGTAGATTTATAAGCTACACTCACTTGCACTTGTAAAATGCAAACAATATAAATATCAGTTGCCTAAGTTTGAAAACATTCAGCTTTTGTTTCCTTGATTCCGATCCTGCGTTTGATTCTTCGAACGATGAGTTGCTTGCCTTCTACTATTTCGTTTTGACATTCTCCTGTGCATACCTATATAAACTAACTTTCATATCGACTTCTTAGTGCTCTGCCATCTAACGCTAACCGTTCAGATGTTTTACAATAGAGCAAACTTCAGCAGCATGCAATGATCCGTTTTACCGGTTTGAACGTTGTTCGTTCAATCATAAGTCATAACATAACGTAACAGAACGATGCCTGTGTACGTGAGAAATTGAGAATAATACCTCTAAATGCGCCGTACAAAAGGTACGCTCATCTGCCACTTGGGCGCTTTGAGGTGCAACAGCCGTTATGCGCATTTCCCCTACTGTCATATTTCAGTTCTTTGTTCTGTTACGAGTTTTATTAATTCCTTAAAATTGAGCTAATGTAACGGGCCTTGACTATGCTCTGTTTACTCTGATTAATGAGAATTGTTGGAACTGTTCTTTTACTGCCATCATACAAGTATATTTGTATCGTGATTTAGGAGAAACGAATTTCGCAATTGACATAAATCAAATAAATTCAGTAGTCTCCAGCAACCACGCAGACTGCAAGTAATATCCGAAGATATCTCACACGATCGCGTGTTGCTATTGACTTCGCACATTGGGAATTCTCGTAAAATGAGCTGAGGAATGTCCGACGATATAGCCGAGATTGCTTGGAACTTGAGAACGTTAGTTATTTGCAGTGATTCCAGATGCTCCTTTTGTAGGGAGCAGATTCCGGTATTGCACCCACACGTTTGTATAAATTCAATGCAATAAAGCTATTCTGCAAACGCGTGCACCCCTTATTTTAACGATTTATGAAGTTGTCTGACTTCAATCTGTTCTTCGTTTTACTACAGACGGTTTTAGCTTTAGTTTATAATGTAATGTGTTTTAATTATACAGCAGACGAAACCATTTTCTCGTCTTGAGCAACAGCTGCTCATATTTCGGTTCACCTGTTCGATTAATTTTGCCGTCGTTTAGCTAGCGTGGCTGGCTGGGTACCAGGGTCGCATGGCTTCTAAAGGGCTTGTATTAAAGTTTGTAGATAAAACATGGACCGGCATGCGACAGACTGCCGTCGCAGAAGTGTGTAATTGACCGTATGAATCGTGGCGCGCTGACCGCCTGTGTCCAGTGTATGGGAACAGACTGCAGGGCTGCCTTCTATGCGCCGTTATTCGGTTAGCTGTCGTGTTGTTTTTACTTAAAAGCTTTTTGTTTGCTTTGACACTTTGCCTCGGGACTAGTCAAATGTACGTCAGAAAGTGCGCGTTGTACTGCTGCATGCTCAGAGCAGGAAAATGTTATTAGCTGTATTCCTCATACTGGAAAGGAGTTAACTGTTCTAATAAAAAGTCTGATAACAAGTTCAGACTATAGACCACCGACCGATGTTTTATCAATTTTAAAATAATAAAACACCGATTGGAGAAATAATCCTTACTTTACGTTATTTGCAATATTCATGTAAAACAAGTTAATCGTCAGATTATGAGTAGGTAATGTATATACATAATACAAGTATATGTATATTATTCTCATTACTCACATTAAGATCGCATCGATCAACTAAAGTGCATTGCTTATACATATTTATCAATTCAGTAAGATCTAATGATAACCCTGAAACTGGTATTATGTGATACGTTAATACTGTACATAGCAAAGTTACATGTGTTGCATAGATGTACGTGACCACATATCATTCTGAACAAGGTGTGTGGTCAGTCCACAGCTGTGTCATACATATACCGGTGAAGCAGTACTTATATGGAAGGTATACACCACGGTCAATTACACATTGGTAGGTACATACAAATTAGCGGTCGGTCATATTATATGTTTTGATAACAACCGACAAAGCTATGCACACGTGCGAAACGGTCACGTTTAGCAGACTTCAGGTATAATTTGTGACACGTTAGTCACGAAGCAAAAAGCAGCTGTAAATTCAACTTGCCTATAGTCTAGACTCCTGCGATAAGAAACAACGTGTACGAGTATGTGTGTGACTTGCTGGTATAAAACGAGTCGAATTCGGTCGATTGCCTGTTTGATCGATGAGCGTTCCGTTCTAATAAAGCAGTTGTGTGCATGTCGACTTTTTGTGTCGGATGTTTTGGTTCCGGGCATAATAATATAAATAATCGAAATTGTGATAGAGAGTTTGAGGTATATGTCCCTGTGATTATTACCTGTGATTGGGCGTACATGGGTTCTAGCTCAGGCAATATTTGTGTAACCCTAAAAGGCAATCCTCCTGAAACATACTCAAGGAAGTGAGTCGATCAATACCCAACCGATACAGAGTGAAAGTGATTTTACTGATAATTTTGTTATGGCCCATCGATCATGTCAAGTTCCAGCAGGCTGATATAATATGTCTTCGGTTGAGTTACTCTTGTGATTAACTCTCTTTCTTTGAGATTTGGTTTGTAGAGTTGACCTCTCAGTCTCGATCTAAAGTCTTGTTTGTTTGACTACCAACACTCCCATTGTTAAACTAAAAGGATTTCATTATTTACCTTGACTCTGTATAATACTGTGTTTCAAACAGGATAACAAATCTAATTATTAACCTACTGAATCAAAACATCAATTGAATTTTACTGAGATTTAATTTTAGCTGTTGAAAGAAGAGTAAATTTTTCTATCGAGTTACTAACCTAGTATTCGTATTCGTAAAAAACTCTGTTCAGTTATTTTTGTTATTATTAAAGTGAACGCTAACTAAATCACCACGACTTATATTTCTTGGGTAATTAAAATCATTAGTGGGAAGGTTACTGTAAATAAAATTCTCATCATTGTTACACAAATAAAAGGATATTAAATTGTATTTTTAGTACCTATTTATTTTATATTTAGCACCATTATTATGGTAAAAATAAGGCTAAATATTATGTTATTTTCTTTTAAATTATTCACAGTATACACCAGATTAGTAATTTGTTTGTTCCTATACCTACAGCACGTTTTATTACCTTGTCGTGATTATTATTTCCAGGCATCGTACGTATGTAAAGACTACATAATGATTGCCGTGTAATTCGCATACGTCCGTGGCCCCGTGTTACTCATCGCAATCAGCCAAGCCCTGGCCACGGTTTCTAACTAAATAGAACTTACCTATAGGTAGGTATTTGTCCTAAAATACTATTTACTTCTTATATATTATTCTATAATTCTTCTTCTTATTCTATATTCTTATGTGCATCTTTTTCCTGAATATATTTCCTGATGTCCAGCAATAACTTAATGATTATAAATATCGATTTGATAATTTGCGGTTTATCTAATATATAATGCTGTGTGACTTGTCCAACATTATTTATTTAAAAATCTGTGGTCTAATTATACATGGGTATTTATGTATTTTCTCCTTTTGTAAAAAAAGGTTTAGTTTTCGTTGTGGTTTTGTTCATTCCGTTAAAGTTTGTTGTCAAACATTATTATTTGTCATATTTGGAGGTGTTTAGTTTTTTTCCTTTTATAATGATAGCTTATACAGTTTTCTCAATAAGTAGGTATTCGAAATATAGATTTTAAAGTATATTTCCGTTTATGTTCAACTCAACGTCAACGGGAAACACAAAAGTGTGTTTTATTAATAGCACGCACGACCAAAGGGTAAATTAACATTCGGACCGTATTATGGAAAGCTTCCCCAAGCTTTACTTACGTGAGTTCTACTCAAGCTTAGAATCTCTGCTTGGGTATATCTTTATTATACCTTAGTTGCTCAAGTAAAATAGCTACTTGAGTGAGTAGAGTTTTGTCTATGGTCTACTCATTTATTTATGCGAAAAACGTTTCGTTGCCTTATTTATTAACCTGCTTATCACAAATTATTTTTGGATGATTGATGATTTGGCCTTTTATGTTGTTTTGATGTTATTTGTGAAATGAAATGCAACGATTTCAATCATATTTGTCGCTTTATTAAAAAAATGCTTTGACGCGTAGAAATCCTTCCCAAGCCTTACTCAAGCGTGATCCAGACCACACTTGAGTAAAAATCAGTTCCAGGGATCACTAGGCAGAGATTTGAAAGTTTTTTTATAGGCAATTTGAGTAATTGCCTAGTAATGCTTGGTAACCATTCGATACTACGTAATAACGTGGTAAGAACGCATCGTTTCTTGGGGGTTTACATGAGTGAGTGTAGATTTTGACAAGAATTCCCAAAAGCATTAATGTAAAATTAGTCTTTACTCAAAACTATACATAATCATCACTCAAGCATAGATCGATGACTGAGCGTGCTTTCATAATACGGGCCATGTAGTCTACAATTCTACATCAAGCTTGTATAAATAAATCTGAATCTACTCGATACAATCTACCTCTCTAGAGCAACTTCCTATGGCATTCCGAAAGTAGAAAATGGACCATATAAAATGTACTCAAAGGTTCGGAGTAAAACAAAAGGGGTTTTATGTTAACACAGGGTTTAATCGGTACACACAAATTACGTTCTTGTGTTATATTTGAAGCACACTCCACTGAAGCATAGCTCCAACTTATTTACATGTACGGAATTGTTGGTAAGTTTATTCGAGTGTAAGGGATTCGGTAACTGTAGTATAAAGTAGACTGTTTACTAAGGGTCCATTGGCCAACCTTTGTTAGTATATTAAGGACAGTCTTTTGATCAAACTCATAGTTTTTAATTATTAGTCTCCTGAAGATTCCTTATCAAAGTTCAACGCAGGTATGCTTAATGTTCCGTGCCTAAAATATGTTGCTTTTTTCACCGAAAAATATCTAAATCGGTAACATATTTTTTGCATTTACAAATCTTACTTTCCTTTGGATTTTCTTCGCCGTATTTTTTTGAATGGCATGTCACGTTTCAGTCGAATTACCAAGGAATAATTTAGGCACGCTCAGAAAAAGTTCAATACCCTACCCTACCAGTTCCCTTTAGTTGAAAGTGTAACCGTGAAGTCTTTGGGGAAACAATAGTAAGTGCTTATAACTATTAGAGGGTGGAAGAGGTAGCTGTTTGATACGAACCATTGCGAACCGAGTATTACGTACGGACAATATGCTCGGATTTTTATTGTGATATTTCTGTTGTTACCCTTGTTGGACCAACTATGAAATTTATTTTGCCGGTTAATTAGAACACCTAAACCACCAGGTGGTGCTTGCATATTGTAATATTGTATGATTGAGTTTATCGCTTAACAAGTAAATGATAATACGTAGCTTACCTATTCAAGTAATTTGGTAATCTCTCTCTTAAAATCTACTTGGATTGATAAAGATTCTCATAATCCATTTGCAAAAATGTAAAAATAACTATCAATCAATAAATAAATAGAAATCGCAACTTATCAACAAGAAACACCCATTTAATCTAAAAGTTAATTGACTGCAAAGGCATTTAAAGATAAAGATACATTTATTTAGCTTTACAAGAACAGCACAAACATTATAATCAGATATGGTTCATAAGGTAATTTCAAGCTAAGTGGTGGCTAGAGTTACACATGAGGAGTACCAACTCAGACATATGCTAGATGCAGAAAGTAGAATAAATGATGAAGGTAAAGCAAGAGAAGAACATAAACTTTTAACCCGTGGAAACGACGGCCTTTTTTGCCACCCGTAAAGCTGATTTTTCGATAGTTCTATCATGGAATGCAGTCAATGGATCTAATGAGAGTCATCCAAAATTAAAACAGAAAATGATTTTTATGAATATTTATATAGAATATTTAGAATAAGCATTATCAGCTGGCCTGGGTCAGAAAAGGCTTGTCTATCATTCACTTCCTACTGAGAGGGCAATGAAACCGACCTTTTTTTGAACCTAGCATACAAACACCTGATCGTTGCAGGTGAACGGATGGACATGCCACAAAGCGGGCTCGGTCGGAAACAATAAATTCAAAACTGCATTTAAATAGGTACAGAATTCAAATTATTAGACAGGTGTCTGATAAGAACGATGCAAAACACTTAAGTAATAGGAGACCTCAATGAACTTTAAAATATTATAGATCTCTTATTAGATACTAGTAAGGACTCGCAAATACAAGTAAGGAATGAGAATCAGTTGTATTGAATCAGCATCGTGTGGGATAAATAAACTAGAATAGCATTTGTGTGAGAGGCTTTTAAAAACGAAAGTATTGGAGCATAACTTTTTTCAAAAGAATAAGATAATATGTTCAATGTTCCATAGCTAATGCCAACGCTGGATTCCGAATCAGAAATGGGATCACATTGTGAGAGCTCTATTTCCGAATACGCTTCATCATCTTCATTTATCAAAGCCACGAACTGGAACTTCATACGAACGTGGATATTGAGTCTGCTTTCTTTCGACTTCCTCGTCTTGTAGCTCTATTTATTCTACATTATTTTTATTCTTAGGCTTCCCCCTGTCCAATGTCCATATCTTGCAGTCACCAGCCATCTCTTACAGTTATTTCTTTGTAAAGATTTATAGCATGTACCTATAACATGTCGATCACCTATCGTATAATATATTGGTTGTTCTAGATCAATTAAATAAATAGTTTCATGCATCGTTGGCGAAACGTCTTGTTTGGTCCAATAGTATCGTGCCAATACTTTTGTTGCATCCCGTAATAAAACAAGACTACTAAACAACCATTACGTAGAGCTGCAGCCATTTTAACTTTTTAAGCCATCGCGTAATCCAAAGCTAGCGTGGCTGGGAATTTGGTTCCGAAAAACTAAAAGCACTAAAAGTTTCATCCCAGCGCAGGCTGCTAGTCTATTCTACTCGTAACGAGGCTATAAATTGCAGACGACACTGTATCTACCTGTAAGTTTCATTCCCCTTACCTTTAGTCCTTGAAAATTTACAAAAATTCACAAGATGTTTTTCTTTCTGCCAGCACGTTTTATAGTACCTACATGTTCCTAGAAACGTTAAGATAACGTTAAATTTCTTTTCTTTATTTCCTCAAATACATTTTCCGTAGGGATATTTTGAGATGGTTCTTCTTGATTATGTTCTTATTCAAACGATGTTTCGTGGAAGGCAAGCGTATCCAATATCGAAAGGAAGAAAGTTATTTCGCCCTAAAATATACGCGGCCTCATTCCTGTGACATGGCATCGAAACAGACATTCCCCATGTGGTTTGTAACAAACCCCCGAATTGCCGCATCAAGACGAAATAAAACTGTCGCGTACCCGTTTCCATGGAATCATTTTGATGTATCTATCACACATGAATATTTGAGAAATAATACCAGCATTTGCTTATTACGCTACCACTAATTGGGCACAAATGTGATCAATTGTGTAAATGTGTTTTCATTTCACATCATTACACTCATTAGATGCAATGAACAATGAACTCAACATGGATATGAATACTAAACAGTTTAAACTCTAGCTACATAATATTTCTCGTAAATAGGGCTAAATTCGACTACGAAGGGCATTATGTCTAGGATGAAAAATTATGTATGTATTCAACAACGAAATGATGCACTCCTCTTCCTCAACTTTTCCCATTTACAAAGCTTCGTTCGAATCTAAATAAGACGATGTTCGCAAGCCCGCGCCCTTATAATTAGTGTGGGTAATTTGTCAGAATCCGTAATTGTTTCTCGGAGGACTAAATAAGTAATTGTTGTGTATGGCGTTGCGTGAGTGGGTTCGGAAGTGGGCTACGCAGCCGTCAGCCGGGAAGCCCGAAGCCCTGCGGTATCGATCGCTCGCGCCCCACGCGTTATATGACCATCGGCGACAGGAGGGCGCTCCCGGCTTCCCGTAAACACTCTTAACATGTACACATAGGAGAGATAATCTTTTTTAATCTCCCAAAGGTCCAACATTTACATTAAATCTCCCAACGTGGCCTTATTCAAATTAGAATCTCTTTGTTTGCCCTGAAAACACACCCAAACGACCGAAGACGGCTTTCCGTTGTCTGAAATGGCTTCCTTTTGTTATCAGTAGGTATCGTTGAATAATATTATGTAAACACAGCTTTGCGAATTTGTACGAGTGCAAATTTTAAACTGTGAAACGGCTGCCTTTAGAAATACAACGTCGGGATAATTGGAAACATCACCGTTACTACTAGGATTTTCTAGTGTTTATTTTGGAATGATTTTATAACGAGGTATCTGGAAAAGGCTCAGCCGATTTTGATTTAATCCATTACGCCATGGAAAGTTTTTTTCATGTTTTGCTCGATGATGTTGTGCTGTTCTATTTTTATGTTTTCTATATAGCGAAACATTGCGTCGTGTCTAGTTTAGACATAAACATCCCGTTGCATCAAAGGAAGTAGGGTAGGTAAGCAAATAAAAATAAATTACGTCGCCTAGTATTGAGTCACTCTTACTTTTTGGTTTATTTTATTAGTTCCCACTATATGGTATGATATGAAAGTAGTTTCTGTTTTAGTTTCGTAATGGGGTTCACCTTTGTTTACCCAACACACTTCTTATGCGGGTTCATTGTTGTCTCGTCCTGTACGGCCCTTTGTGTCTCATGGTTGAGCTCCGTCGTCGCCCGAGGCAAAGAATAGTGCTTATTCAGCAACAGTTTCTTACTCTAGGGCAAAGCTCAATCTACTGGTCAAAGGATAGGTTCTATTCAACCTGATGGAAAAGGTAACAAAAAATCCGCACATAGTTTCCTGCCAAGAATGAAGATATAGTGTGGACCATAGAATGTTCTCCATCTTTATTATAAGGGTAACCCCGTTTTGATATATAGAACCTTTCTGCGAGCAGCTAGGAATGTTAGAGTTTCTAAATCTAAGAGTCTTCATTTTCACTAAGTGAAACACCAGTGATTTAGTTATTGATTGTGCGATTCGGGACTCACTTCAATAAATATTTTCACACCGACCGACTGTTTAACACAAACGTTTCCAAACAATTACCGAGGGAACAAAACTTGGCCCGGAAGCTGGTATTTCAATGGAATCCGTAATGGCACATCGTCTTAGCTGTAATCTGTTCTATTGTTTCGCTAACCATTGTCACACAGTCACACTCGATATTGTGCTGTGTTCCGGTGAAACCATACCTGTTTATGATGTACTGCTACTGGTGCTTTCAAGAGCCCTGGGACTTAAAGTGCGGGCTTTACAACTTACCTACGCTCAAATTTTATTTCCAAACTGTACTTACCTATACCAAAGAAAATTATCAACATACTACCGTAGTGTTATGTAATGATGAATGACCAGTACATTACACTTTGTATATCGCTTATCATCACTTATTATTATTTATGCTATTTGTGGTTAACCGTTCCTGCTCAGTGCTCATGGAAATTACTGAAAACAACATCCTTGACTCAAACCCATCCGTCTAGTGATCACTTTAACAGCCCATCGTTGCGGCGGTAAGGCGAGTTTTGAACATTATAAATATTTATAATATTTAATAGTACTGCTGGCTTAGCACGGGGATTGTAGTCTAGTGTAGAATAGAGAAAAGTGACATCGCATCGTCAAACATTGCGTAAATTATTGAAGTTGAAAGAAAGAATTTCAAACATTTTACGCATTTGATGACGTAATTTTTTTCTATTCTACCCTAGACAACAATTAGGCCTACAGCAATCAATCGCTTCTTCTTGTAAACGTTAAACTCAAATGTACGTTAACATGGTGTTCGCATGTATAGGTCATAGAAACGCGGTTTCCGGCGGATAGTCTGGCTACAGATTGAACTGTAGTGGCCCCTTGCTTCAGTCTGGCTCTGTCTTGCCACTCCATTCGGGCGTGCACAGAGTTTTAATAAGGCTCATTATACGCTCAATGGATCTTCCCTCTGGCGAAATGTATTTTCATTGAATGAAATTCTGCTGTCCGCATGGATACAGTAAATTTGTTGGGCAGCTTATTCAGAAAATTCCTAGTTTTACTATTGACCTCTCTGTTGTAAATTTAACGTTAGAGCTTATACGATCTCTTTGTTTCTCTTTTGTGTCATTGGCCACATGTTGTTAGTAAAATACGATTCTGCAGCACGATGTTTTCAAAACAACGTAACGTGCAGTTATCATTACACAGATCACAGTGCCGTGTAATTGTTATCCAATGAGTTGATCAAGATTTCCTGTACCTACAATGCCTTCCTAGCTTATTATTGCGTTTATTTGCTCTGCTGAAGTTCCTGACAATGTCTTGGACTGGACATAATACATTTTGTAGGAACGATACTTACCAGGAAGGTAAGATAATCGCGGTTGTTAAGTAAATCAAGTGCATTCGTATCAATAAAGGTGCTTACGATACTATTATCAGAGTACAATAATGTTCTTAAATTCGACAATGAGAGCCAGAAATTTCTATTTACCCTTGTTTTTACCTCATCATCTCTCGTTTATCGTCATGGATTTTCCCAATGGAGGAACTTTAGAACTGTTTTTGTGAGAACTTCACAACATACCGTGACTGATTGTTTTATTTATTTCATCATCCACAACAATTTTATTATTGCTTGTCAAAAGATTCGGGTCGGACGGAAGGAGCCTTATTCGTCCCATACTTGATACTCGGGACGAATCTGATAGGGCGACCGAACTTATGATTTTAGCAAAATTAAAAAAGGAAAGAAGATTATGTGTATAAGAATTGTAAAGGCACATACTCGTATTTGCAGAGTACATGGTACACTGCAACTGAGATCTATCGTCAAGTCATCAGTTAACCTATTGTCTCGTCCAAAATTATTATATTACGAAGGAAGCTTGAAGCACGTTTATTATAAGTAGAATTTGTACATACTGAAGATATCCCATTGTCTTCAGCGTCTGTGTCTGACGACTTCACGTCTGCGAAATAAGGCTCCATTCTGAACTAACTATGTGTGCAAAGCAAACCAACAAGTGGAATGATATGGTCTAAATTATCTCTAATTGTCTAATTATATTTTTTTTCTCAGTTTTGTTTTTTATTGTGAACGATCGTAGTCTATTTTTATATCTGTCGATATTGCGTAAAGTTTCGTTTAGAAAGCTTCTGATATAGCGACGTATAATCAGAATGACCATTCATTTATATATTTTTAAATATACTTACTCCGGCAATGTATGTATTTATTTCTATTTATTTATAACCTATATTGTATATATTTCTAATATTTTTGCACGAAATGAATCTCTTTCCCTTTAATTTTGACAATTTATCAGTACATTTAAAGATTTTGAATTTGCATTGATATATCTACGGTGAAATAGTCACCTGTCCTTTCAAGGTGAGTGTATGTTTATTGTGGTTTGGTGAACTGCTCTGTTTATTCTTTTTGATATTTTTGTGTTTTGTTAGTATTTAGAACTTAATTTTGCCTTGAATATACAGATTGTATAGGATAAGCTTTTATCATTTATCGACAATTATGATAATTATGATTATTATTATTATATACTAGGGTATTTAGTTTTGTTTTCGGTCGACAAACAAACTGGACTGACAGTCAACCATGACGTATGTATGTAATGATCATTTTTTCAATCTGCAACCAGTAAACCAACTCAGCACCGTTTTCACAAATACTTACAACAACCGTCTATGTAACGTGTACAATGTTTATGTCAGGTAGGTATATCACGACTTCCCGGTATATGGTTATTGTACTGTCAAACGTATTCATTTTCAACGATGAGCATGAGCGGTTCTCGTGTTACTTCCTGAGCTTGTGGTCTAGTGCAAGGCCTGTAGGTCTTCGTATTAGCTTCGGTCGAGTCATTTGTTTGCGAGATTGTATTGCACTATTTGCACTGTAGGTGGTACCTTAGTAAGTCTTGAGTTAGAATATTATTTTACTAGAAAAAATTTAGTTTCTTAAATCAGAATGAACATAAAGATCTTTATTAACAAAGAAAATTTCAATCAAAGAATTGAAACTAATTGGATGTACTGTCGCAAACAATCTAGAGATAGTTCAACTGATCTATATAAGAAAATTGTTTTTTTATGAATAATTTTCGGCTAAGGTGCCTTCATAATGGCTCGGGTGTATTTCCAGTTAATGGTAATTACATGGAAAGACCCATTAACGTCGTCATTACTTTGTAATTTCGTTTTAAGTCAATGCTTTTATGAAATCTTAAGGATCCTTAAAGCTTGTTTTGCGATTTACAACAAGCCATTTCAACAAATCGTTTGCCTGCGATTTATAGAGGAGCCTGATTGTACCTATCACGATCAACCCCCGCATTTGTCTTGAGAATGGCTCTGTGGGTAGAACGTAGCGTACTTTCCGCATTTTGTGGTTCAAGTTCAAGACTTCGGTCGGGTTTATTGACCGGCTAGGCTACAGAGCCTGCGCGACTACAGATTTAGCTTTTCTCCGCGATACGATCTCCCGAAATCGCATTTGGTTCTGCGGATTAAATGTTTCGAAAATAAGCCAAACCAAACCAGCCAATACGAAATCCATTTTGTTACTTTTATTTGGATATTTTATTTTGTTTGAGTTGCGTCTCTTGCTTGTCTATACATTAATGTATCGATCGATTCTACTCGTATCCACTGTGTTTGAACAGGGCTTTGTTGTTTAGCTTTTTATTACCCATCGCAATCGGTTAGTGACATAGATTTCGTTCACATGTTCCCATGGTAACGTTGTTGTAGCAAAATACGCATACTAACCTCATAGATTTATTTCTTCTTTTAGATTAATTACGTGTTTTTACCACGTGTTACGTTGTTACGTGTAATTTACCACGTGTTCTTACCAAGTAACAACTAACATGCTAAAGGTTTCTTCTTCGTTTCTTTACTTTAGTCAACATACCGAAGCGGCCGAAATCAAAAACACCACTTTATTTCCGTGTAAGTGTATTTTTTAAATATGATTTGACCTTTTCTACTGTACCTTCCTATCTTTAGTACCTAACTACCTCTAATTTAATTAAAATCATATTTTTTTTCTGGTAAATCTCTGTCCCATAGCATCGGTTTAAAATTTCGGTTGGCAATGGCTTTTGTGAACAATGGTGTGATGGTGTGTTATTGATTAAGTGCAACAGGTGGTTGGGGTGGACCCCGCTGGCGTTCTTTAGACCTTCACTTTCTTCCTTTTCGAATGCAAATTTCATCTCATAACGGGGCACTGCGTAGATTGCGCTTACGAAGAACCCTTCACCAGAATTCATTAAATTGTCCTTTGAGTCGATTGGCACTGGCATTTCTATGTGACAGTCCCCCAAGAAAGACAGTTTATTATGTTTGGCAGGTTTGTTGATTTTACTAAAACACAGTATTATTTCGTCTGAATTAATTTTCGGCTAGCAACTGTTCATCGCTCTCCTAAAATGTTTCCACTCTGAAAATACCCTCATTATAAATAATTATAATACAAATAAATCTCTGAAGCAAACAATAATTTAAGCTCGTCACGTAATATTTCTCGCAAATAAAGATACATTTACTGTTTTGATGGAGCACAGCCGACAACGTTTAATTAAAATCTGAGAAGACGGAACGAATTGTTTGATGGGTTGTTTTATTTCTATCCTAACGTTTGTTTTTGTTTCTTCTCTGTGTTTTCTATATGCAGTAGATGGTTCTCGATTTGTTTCTGTCGCGATTGTATCGATTCTCCCTACGTCGTCTGTAACTCATCGATAACAAAGCTATTTATTCGAGTCAGCAACCGATGTCGACAAGATGGACAAACAAATATAGCTTGTTCTTATATTTTTATTGTTTTGCTATTCTGTATTTTAGGTTGTGTCGCTATTTATTTACAAAGTGGGTTTTACACAGGTAGTTGGTATTTTGTATAAAATAATTTATAATAACACATTTAAGAGTTATCTATGTTAACCCATAACAGAAGCTCTGGTTTCCTTGGGGCTAGATGGAGCTGTTTCAATTGCTCAGAATTATTGATTGGCTTATTTATTTGCTCTATCTCTCAAGGCTAACTCACCAAGCGCTTATGGCTCTACCTACCTACATGCATTAAACCGCCGACGACGGCTAGAGCTTGCTTAGTGCTTATCAATATAGGTTGAAAAAAGATACTTGTCATAAAGGTTCTTACACTTTTATATACCTAAAGGTATATTTATACATAATGGTTTTTTATTTGATATACATCGCTGGTCGAGCAACGCACGTGCCATATCCCACACCCACACCTATACGAATTTGCATACTGCCTTTCGGCTTGCAAAATGCCTCTGCTCTGTGTTCAAACAAAATATACTCGACTAGGTACTACCGAATATTGGAAAAGCGTATTTTCGGTCTTTGATTAGCATAAAATGTGTGAATGTGTAGAAGGTTTTACGAATTAAATGAACGAAGAGTTTAAATCTCAGTTACTATTAAATAAAAACAGGAATTTGGTGATGATCCAAACTAGATTGTTCGTTGCGTAGTAGGTACCGTGAATCAAATAAATCACAATTGTTATCTCATCGATCGCGTTTCGCTTCATCACTAATATCTATCCCGTTGATGTCGTGGGAAACTATGTTTGAATTAGATAGTGATAACGAAGTGGAACATGAAAACCTACCTAACTTACTGATTAGTAAGGCTCATAAAAAGTGGTAGGCTAGGCTAGATATAAAATATCGCATTAAGGTTATAATGAGACTCAAATACACTACTGAGACTAGACAAGCCCAAGATGAGTGAACTGCGCGTATTTTGCGATTCCTTAGAAATCCGTTTTTATTTGTAGCATTTCGAATTTTTATATGGAGTGGTTTTGGTAAATGAAGCAGATTTCGGCGACAAATTTTATTCCTCACGTTTTTGATTGTACACAAGAAGGCAATGCACCAAAAAGCCAAAGGAATAGCCAATTTATCATTCAACTGTAGGAAAAAAACCCAAAAAAAAGACCTGTGGCACTCGGGGACTGCCGCGGTAAAGCTATTGCAATGCCATCTAGAGGAGAGTTGCTGAACTAAAACGTCATATTTCAAAAAGTCATTAAAAGTTCTACTATTCATCGATAGATGGCAAAACTAAAAAGTATCACCGCTGTCGGAGTGGGGAGCGTGAGGTTTTTTCGTTACGGAATTTCTGGATTCGGTCCCCGCGATCAAGGCCCGCGATAGAAGCTATGCAATAGCTTAAAAGGAAATATGTATAAATCTTTCACAAAAGGCAGACAAAGGATTCCATATTACTAAGAATAAAAGGAAACAAAACAATCTATCTTTGGCGAAGAGAAAGCCTAAAAATTACATTATATTTATGTCAACAATAAGATAGATAGGTGCCTAACCTACGTAATAATAAGAAATGATACACAAAGCGATTTAAAGATTTAGATATTAATCGATGACGAATTAAGATGTACCTATGTGTAAACAATGCATGTTTTGTTTCCAATCGCATGCGATACAAAATAAGTAAAACTTATGAAACTGATAACAAAATGACATAAGGACATACATTGTTCATATTAACCGTTTTGAAAATAAGTTAGGTACTTCACTCTTTCTCATTATGAGCTTATGGCTAGTCAGTTCTATTTGGTTTCCTATGAACCCACGCACGCAATCAAAACGTATATAACCTCAATGAGCAACTTCATTTTGCTATTCTTCGTTTCGCTATTACTCATTTACGAAATAGCCCAGAGTTCTACTTTCTAAATTGAGTTTATATAAAAACTAAATACTATATAGTATAATCTACTAAAACTAAATACTATATAGTATAATCTCGTGAGTTTTATGTCCTTAAATGTAGAATTGAGGAGAGGAGATCGAGCTACACTGGTAAACTAGATCTTAACTTCTTTGAACTTCTATTTAAGACCTTCAGAATAAAAAAATCTGATAATGGAATGTAGGTACATATTATAATGTGTACACCGAATAGAAACTCGTGATTATAACTACATGAAGTCCTAAAACTAACATAAATGATTGTGTTATCTCGCTGATAGTATTATTGTTTTAACCCAAATTAATGTGTTTTCCAGCGATATGAATGCTTACTCTTAAATAGTTTTAGACATGTACCTAACCAACAACTACGTAATACGTACATACTAGAATGTATAGTTATTCTGTGTACAGCTTTAAATTTCTGAATATTGTCCGCTTTTACGATCTCGCTTAGCCTCTGGATAGTTTACACTACACCTACTGGAAAGTACTTACGCTGTGTAATGTAGCGTAAACTTTCTAGTATGCGAGGTTTTTTTAAATCAAATTGAAAACGTGAAATCGAAGTGCAAAATTTCTTTCCAACGTTATTCCAACAACGAGCTATGTCGGTTACTCTGGTTCTTCTACTGACTTCCGTATTCCGGATCCTAGCGCGTAGAGAAACTCCGAGCATAAATCCATAGCTCGCTAAGCTACTTTTAGATTATGCCCATAGTCAGACCACATCTCGGATCCGGAGAGTTAGACCCAATATCTAATGATTGTGTCTGTTCTTTTCAGAAGTGGCTTGGCGCGGCGTAGTTGGCGGGCCGCGCCATGGGTAACAAGTGTTGCAGCCGTCGCCATGGCCCGGAAAGACCAGAGAGACTGGGTAAAGATCTACAAATATTTGATCCGGAAGACGAATTCGTAGCTTATATATTATAGTAACGAGAAAATAATGAAGCCCGTGCAATGGTGGAATGGAGACGAATAGGCAGGAAGTATTCCATCGGCCATCTAGGTAAGAAAATTACAATCCAATAACAGAAACAAATCAGAACTAGTCTTTACAATTGAAACAATTGCAGACTGTTATCAACAATGTACAGGTAGCTCAACTAATTCATATCCACCCATACCAGTCGGAAGCGTCCCCAAGACGCTGGGTGCAAGCAATGGCCCGCTATATGACAATGCTGATGCGCTGCAACAGATTCTCACCAGCTTTCGGGTTAGGTCTTCATTTCGACTTGACACTCAGATAATTTAGTATGTTAGGACGGACTAGAGTGCTCCAGCGTTTCGTACATAACATATTGACGGATTCCTGAACAAAGAAGGTTGAGGATATAAAAGATTCCAAACTAAATTCAAAATGTCCTATAGAAAAGCAATGGAGTTTCAGACCAGTTGACTAACAACAGATCATGGAGTGATCGCTCGGTTAAATAGTGCAAAGTTGCGAACACCATGGGTGAAAAACACTAATACTCATGTTAACTATACGATAAGGCTTCTGAAACTAAATGCCACCATACCACGACTGTGTATGAACACTATGGGCGGATCCTTATAATCAGATTTAGACTGGCTTTCAAGGTGCTGCCTATTGTTTTAACCTGGAAAGCTCCATTCAATTTAAGGCTTGTTCTGCAAGTTACCTAATCCCTTAACCAAGCAACAAAGTGCCGTCCAGTTTAACCGTAATCCTTATTATGTAAGGAGGAGATTAGGGTGAAATACTGTGTATGTGCAATATGGTATGTATGTTATACCGTGTCGTGCATTGGACGCCTGGCGTAGAGGCTTATATATAAGTGGTTCTTGGTGGTTCGACTTCAATATTGCGCGGTGGTTTTCCGGTTTTTCGTCAGATTTGCGAAGATTTTATACTCTGCGCTGCGAGTCGCACCTCTGAGCCCGGGCAGTGAATGCGTTAATTTAGTTTCGTTTGTGATTTTAGTACGCTATGCTTTGTGAAGCCTTGCGCCAGTTTAGACTGGGGCCACATAGAGCAATTAGAGCACATGTGTACGGGATAATGTTTGCTTGGGCCGTATTATTTGTGTGCGGAGATGAGACATTATAGTCTGGCTAGTATACTGCTATGCTAGTTATGGTATCCTAGTAACCGCGCAGTAAGACATTTAAATCTATAATTTGATTGTTTTGAAAAAACTATAACCGACTTTGAATCCCATCACCGTTTTTTTAAGTTTTGCTCGTTAAATACATGCCTTGGGATTTTAAAACTCATAAAAAACATACATACAGCCGCACATAGAACCTCCTCCTTTCTTCGAAGTCGGTGAAAAAGTTATAAAATCTATAGCATGGAATATAATCGAGTAGTATGCTTATGGAATGGAACGAATCGATTATAATGAACCTATGTAGGTACTTCTTTCCGTAGCCACATGTTTTCATTTAGAATTGCAATATGAGTCATATCATAGCAGAAGAGTAGCGAAACAATTTTCATAGCAAAAAGTATCACGATCCGCCCGAATGTTGGTTCAAAAATGCTATTTTGATTATTTCCTCGAAAACCTTACCAATCGGGTAATTGGTATTTTAAACCGAGAGTTTTTGCATAAACTTTTTGTACTTACTCCACTAATGGGCACAATAGCGCTATTTTTTCGCACGCTCAAGCTGATTTTGCCTATTAGGCGTAATTTACGTTAATATGTTACCCAAAGCGCTCAAAGTGAAGTTTTGAGGTCATGACTATTGTTCAGAACTGTATTAATTGAGTACCAATGGCTTTATGAATCAAATGCTTGGCCCTGTTAGACAAACGGCCTTATTAGGCTTGGGTAAACGTATTAATGGGTCTCGCCTAGATCGACAGCGCACACCCAAGTTGGTATTTGAAACGATTTGTCATGTCATTGAGAGCGAATCGATAGGTCTATTAGTAGATTCCAATATAATTAATACTAAAGTTATTTACAGCGGGATATTTACCATGATTTGAGTTTTGAGCTTTCCAATATTTCGGCACAGTTTCATGCGCTATGATCACGGAATAACAGTATAAATGATATGATATGAAAATGAAATGGTTTACTTAACACGACACATTAGGTAAGTACTACAACTAAACATTTAGGGAAGAAAAAACTTTAATAATTCAAACTAAGAAATAATAGTTATTCCGTGATCAATGGCATCAATGCGATAGTTTATGATGGATGATTTGTTACTTTTTAACGCTAAAACTACTGAACGAATCGTATTGAAAGTTTCCCTAGAAACAACGCCTCCGACTCGGGCAGAAACATCATTAATTTGGACCCTTGGAACTCAATTCAACTTTAAGTTCATATCAACTCTGTCAGTTTCAGTGTTCCCACCCGGTGGCTACAAGAACGATGCTGGCTTCACGACTTGCCCGTCATCGGCGACCACGGACCCGCGGTATACCATCGAGCCTAACACGCGAGTCATCAGCAACTCCCGGATAGTCAATACAGATATAGTCAGAGCGAGGAATCCTCCTACAAAATGTAAGTACCTTTTGTAATATTTTTCTTAAAGAAAGAGACTTCAGTATGGGGTTGGACAAAGAGAAAAACAAGACACACTCAGGGTCTGTTTCACAATGTCCGGTTAAAGTGTTGTATGACTATCTAAAGCCCCCAATACATGTTTTTCATGGCCGAGCTAAGGGCAACGCGGGCGCAAATCGATACAAGGCAACTGCCACCGTCTAGACGTTTGGCAAGTCTACTATTACACCACAAACATGTGGACATGATTGGCCGCGCAGGCAAACGCCTTTGATTTGTGCAGAAAAACCGACACGGGGCCGAAGTGAGGCGAGATGCAGTGACTTGTCACCGCTAGACGCGACCGCGAGCGGTGACAAGTCACTGCAATTGACCTCTATACACGATATTGTGAAACAGACCTTAAAAAAAACCAAAGATCACTAACTCGGCATGTGGGCTGTAAGGTCCCGTAAGAGACCTAATCTTCCGGGGTCTATCATAACTAGTGATCGGTAATTCGGGCGCCAATGTGCCTACTCTTCTGGTAGGTACATAGTGAAAAACATGGAGCGGTTACAACCACCTTCCGGGAATTCGTAGGAATTCGCGGGAATTTCGGTATTTTCTAGAACGTTGATGTATTATCGCCGGAATCTCCTTTCTACTAACGGAATATTTAGAATAAAATAAGTTTTATTTAAGAGTTTTATATTTCGTCTAGCTAGAAAAAGGACTTCGGCAAAATATCATCAATATTTTAAAAAAACTGTTTTTTCTCCGGAAATATCGACTTTAGTGAAAAACGCGTCGGAATAAAAGTGTCTTATATTTCGTGCTTAAATATGATTCCGGCGAAAGTAAAACAACTTACAATTTTAAAAAATCCCGAGTTCTTGAGAAAGAAGTGGTTTCAACTGCTCCATGTTATGTCTTCTGTAGGTACTTTACTCAACAGTAGGCACTTTAGCGCCCGAATTACCGATCACTGATCATAACATAAGATTAGCGCTAGCTAGGTTTCTTATAGGCTAGAAGGTCTAAGGCCCGTATTATGAAAGTTTGCACAGTCATGAATATTATGCTTTAGTAACGCTTGTCTACGGCATAAACTCACTCAAGCATAGATAGATGACTGAACAAGCACTATATGGGTCTGAGTCTGGCTGGCATTAGTGACGTCACGAACTGTGGGCGTGATTGTAGAATCTTGGTCAAAATGGTGGCCTTACTCTTCCTAGCCATAAAGCAATTTCCAGCAGCTCATTATAAGTATCACTATTACGTGCAAATAATACCACTCCACTTGATTCTATTGATAAGATTAAATAATAAGTACCTACTTGAAATTAAGTGGCGCTTATTTTGAAGAAGCCGACGTGAGCCGTTTCGCTAGATTTTACTTCTATTGTTAATAGAAAAAGACAAAAGGTTTGGCAGACACGATATCCTTTCCATCAACCGGGATTGGCTAAGGGCGCCAAATAACATGATCGGAGGCGGAAGGGCTGTGCCAAATAGTAGGCGAAGGAAATATACCAAGGATAAAAATAACTTAATAAAAATATCCCTTTGTTTGGCCATAATCTATTCCGATATTGGGTAATATCAGTAATGTAATGACTGACAATGGAACAAGAAAGTGTAGTAGTTTTTCACTCTCGCCTTGAAGAAACCCATGTTGTGATTGTGATTATCAGTTTACCGACCAGTTTACTCATGAATAATCTGATCACTAATCACATCATTAAAATTCAGAAAATCACACTACCTAAAATATGATAAAGTGCATAGATGTGCATAGGTCTACCTCATAAATAAATTTACCAATTAGGTATACACACTTGGTGATTTCTGGTGAGACTCAAAGCACTATGCTTGTATCTTGGGTGTCAGGAGAGCACTAGTTAAGCCCAAAAAATCGTTTTAATGGACGTAAGTAGGTGTTGTGTGTAACCTGGAATAACACATTTCATATTTGAAAACCTACCATCTCTGTTCCAGGCATAGCAAACGGTGGAAGACGCATCGTAAAAGCGCTATGCTCATACACAGCGCGAGCAGATTCCGACATCTCCTTTCGCAAAGGAGATCGGATGGAGGTCTTGGATGCTGATTCTGATTGGTGGAGGGTACTCCATCTGACTACACGAAGAGAGGGGCTGGTGCCTGTCAATCATGTTGCTGAGGAAAGCTCTGTGGAGTGTGAAGAGTGAGTATACATACATATAATTGTGTAAAGAGGTTGGTTCTCTTGGATGTATAGTCTGGTTGGTGAAGGGACTAGCTAGAAGAAGAGAGGGATCTGTGAATCAAGTGGCTAGGGAGAGCTCTGTGGAGTGAAAAGAGTAAGTAAATAGTGAAAATACTTACATTTGATCAAATTTGACTACCTCCGCTGCTCCGATTTTTTTTCATCTGATACATTTAAATGATAGTTATAAGGGACTGAGTCAATAAGCATCAAATGTTTTAATCAGTTTGATTTAATTTATGGCTCTACTCACGCTTGATCAAATTTTTTTAGTGCACAAATGATTTTCTCGTTTTAAAAGAAATACACTTTTATCTCCTCTGGTTTATAGGTGTCCCAATACTATCCCAGTTATGAAAAAAAAACATTGTTTAGTCTGACTCGTGTTAGATATACAGTTTTTTATTCTCACAAATTGATCCCATGACTCCTTTCACAACTATTGTCTAACCCTCATAGTTTCGGATTTGGTCTTCGACTCCACAGAGGCCATGGTCATTTAACAGGACATAACTTACTAACGAAAATACTTCGACGCGATATTAACAAAAATAACTGGTGGCGGTCAACCCACACCAACCATCGCATTAATCGCCCAACTTTTGCTAAAGGCAACCGTCATTCCACAGCTGGTTCTTCCCGACCGTCTCAAGAAAGGAAGCGGACAAGCTACTCCTCGCAGAAACCAACCCTCGAGGGACCTTCCTCGTCAGACCAGCAGAACACAACCCTCACGGCTTCAGCCTCAGTGTCAAAGACTGGGAAGAAGGGAGGGGATACCACGTCAAGCATTACAAGATCAAACCACTTGATAATGGAGGGTTTTATATCGCGACCAATCAGACGTTTCCAAGCTTACCGGCGCTTGTGATGTCGTATACGAGTAAGTTGATTCGACATTTTTGCATGTTTGTCTGTATTTCTTTCTAGTTTTTCATCTTGTTGGAAACTGCTTTTGGGTAGTTTAGCTAGTGAACTTCTAGTTTAATCATAAACTATCGTTAGTCTGTTCAAAAAGAGAAGAGTCGTGGTTACGGCGAACTAACAGTTTTAGTCGTACTGCAATGACAGATCAGTGTTGAGCAAACTGCTTATATAGTAAAAAAAATAACTGTAAAGCTAACGAAATAAACGATTTGAATCCGACTCTCTGACTCTGTTGTCAACGCAATAAAAGTTGTCAATTCTCTCTCTTTACTTTTTGAACAGACTCTACCTGTACTCAAGCCATTCTCAAGGTCAATATATGACAATAACTTACGACAAAAGAATCCATTTATTTCCTATAAGCGTCGTATTTGTAGAATAATTCGTCGTTTGTATTTCCATTGTAGAAAAGACCTCAAGTCTCAAATTCCTTACAATAAAGTAATGTTAGGGTTCCGCACCCAAAGGGTAAAAGTAATAGCGGGACCCTATTACTAAGACTCTGTCTGTCTGTTTGTCTGTCTTTCTGTCTGTCCGTCTGTCACCGAGGTGTATCTCATGAACCGTGGTAGTTAGACAGTTGAAATATTTACAGATGATGTAGGTGTTTCTATTGCCGCTATAACAACAAATTCTAAAAAACAGAACCAAATATATATTTAAGGTGGCTCCCATATAAGACATTATTTTTGCCGTTTTTATAGATAATGGTACGGAACCCGCGCGATTCCGACTCGCCCATGGCCGGTTTTATTAGGTTAAGTATATTTATTAGGTTATTTGTAAACATTGTATCGTAAATTTGGCCGGAGGACTAGTAGGTATCTAATCTTTCACCCAAAACTACTTCGGATCCATAGCTTGTCTGTGTTTCTGCTTTATTACTCTTCTTATAAGCTTTTACCTCACAACTCATTCTTACTTAATTTACCATATCATTAGTATTGATCGAGCGGACAAAACAATCCATGATCTCAGTGACATGTAAGCCGATACCACTCTCGAAACGGATGTTTTTCCATCTGGCGATCAAACGGGTCGTTTTGCTACGTAGCTGAGCGGTGGAATGTCTCAAATCCAAACAATAGTCTCAGTTTATGTTTAAACGATTTTATTATCGCTTTTATACACGGAATACAAGTTGCCGACTGCAAAGCCATAGCCTTAAATAACACCATAGTACCTTGTACATCTTGGCCTCTAGAATAATTAATTTCGTTTTAAAAAACTATAAACCGACTTCAATTTTTACAGTTTTTTCATGAATTTTCATGGATCCCAATTGTCAGAACTAAACAAAATTAAAATGGGACCACACGGGAAGCACCAGCTTTCATATAAAAAGAACCATGCGAATCGGACCATACAGTCAAAAGTTCTGAGGTAACAAACATAAAAAAAAATACAGACGAGAACCTCCTCCTTTTTTTGAAGTCGGTTAAAAAGGGAAAACAATGTAATGTGTAAGAACAAGAATCCAATCACGACTAGGATTCTTCCCTGGTAATGAGCACTACATTGTCCTTCGTACAGAGTCAATCAATTTCATAATAATCTACATACCTCAGGACAATAAGCTAGGAAAGAACCCTTGCTTTAGAATAAAGGCGATCCGATGTGCATGCAATAAAATGAAAATTCGACTGACATCATCAGGGGAGGTCTTTGCCCAGCTATGGAGGTCTTTGCCCAGCTATGGCTGGCAAAGGCAGTTGATGGCAGTTGTACCTTGACTCCAGCTTAAAAGACAAAACTTATAGACCGTGCAATTTATTTTTTTTTAAATTAAAAATATGTATATTTCCGGCACCAGCTGCAGTGGTGAGAACCCGCCTTAACATAATAAATAAAAAATGCTGGATAATTCACACCTCATTATCAGATTAGACCTCATGATAAGCAGAGCATGTGTTATGGGTACTACCTATATCAAATACAATGCACTTCATAGATCGATATCTATATATATATAAAAGAAAGTCGTGTTTGTTACAACACTCATAACTCGAGAACGGCTGAACCGATTTGGCTGAAAATTGGTGGAGAGGTAGCTTAGAACCAGGAAACGAACATAGGATAGTTTTTATTTCGTTCCCGGCTGAACGAATCTTGATGAAATTTGGCAGGGAGGTAAACGGTATCCCGGGGACGGACATAGCTACTTGAATAGAGCGTGCGAAGCCGCGGGGCGCAGCTAGTTATTACTAAACATAGAAAACATCCCGAACACCCCAAACAATATCTGCAGATCATAAAAACAGGCTGGAATCGACCCCGCAACCTCCTTCGTCGCCGGCGGACCTTCGCCTGTTGCGCCACAGAAGTCGTCCAATAGATACATCATACCGCTCCCCTGTGGTAAACGCTATCTAAATAAAAGATGCTCATTAATTTCCAGAAAACGCGTTAGGGCTCTGCCACGTGCTGGCCCGGCCGTGCCCGAAGCCCGAGCCTCAGATGTGGGACCTCGGGCCCGAGCTGCGCGACAAATGGGAGATACCGCGCACTGAGATACAACTCATCAGGAAACTGGGTCAGGGGAACTTCGGGGAGGTTTACTACGGCAAGTGGCGGAACAATATTGAGGTAAGCGTAGAAGAAAAGTTATGGATATAGATCTAAGGATCTGCAAGCTGAAGTGGGAATGGGCCGGCCATGTATCACCAAATCGCAGGTGTTAACGATTTCTGGAGTTTATATAAGACCGCGACTCGGAATACGTAGTGTATTAGGTACCCCTCCGACCAGCAGTGGATTTGAAAGCCCTCTGAATGGCTTTTGTAATTTGCGAAATGGCTTTCAAGGTCATTCAGAAGACTTGCCAACGGCAATATAGAATGGGTGTCATTAGGTTAGAGGCATATGTCCATTTGTGGACTAATATAGTTTGATGATGATGATGATGGTGATTATGGCAAAACCCCATTGTTTAGGGGAGATATGATTAGCAGTGGAGAATGTATGAAAATAGTCTATTAAAATGTAAATTTATGTTTGGATCTGAACTGTTGTTTTGCTGGCTTAGAAGTTACACCACCCGACTCTTCCCGCGGGTGTCGCAAGAGGCGACTAAGGGATATCCACCGGGGGCGGGCAGCAGTGCCCCCTGGAAAACAATTCTACCACGTAATGCCACCCGACTATGTATCGAATGCGATCCCCAAGCAGCATGCCCATTCGTGGGCATTATACATAGGTATTACCCCCATGAGATAAATACCAATAAGGCGCTTATCAGCGAGAGGCCTGCGTCCAGCAGTGGACTAATACAGGCTGTTGAAGTTGTTATTTTGAAATTGACGATGCTCATCCTCTTACCGCATCTTTGAAAATATATCAATAATGATTATCTTTAAAACAGGATACACATTGTTTCCATTTCTTAACGGCGACTTGTTTTAATATCCACGTATCAACAATACACAATTCATTCCTGTCCATTGATTTCAGGTCGCCGTCAAAACGCTTAGAGAAGGCACTATGTCTAAGCAAGCATTTCTCCAAGAAGCAAAGATCATGAAGGACTTCAGGCACGAGCGTTTAGTTCCGCTCTACGCAGTTTGCTCGCAGCAAGAACCCGTTTACATCGTTCAACAATACATGAGCAAAGGATCCCTGTTAGAATTCCTAAGAAATGGCGAAGGAAAATTCCTACAATTCGAAGATCTAGTCTACATAGCTGCGCAAGTTGCGTCCGGAATGAACTATTTAGAAAGAAGAATGCTTATACACAGAGACTTAGCCGCAAGAAACGTGTTAATAGGTGAAAATAACATTGCTAAAATATGTGATTTCGGTCTGGCGAGGGTAATCGCCGACAACGAATACTGCCCCAAATCAGGATCTCGGTTCCCCGTCAAATGGACGGCGCCTGAAGCAATAATATACGGGAAATTCTCCATCAAAAGCGACGTATGGTCGTATGGTATATTACTAATGGAACTCTTCACGTACGGTCAGATACCGTACCCCGGCTTGCATGGGAAAGACGTCATAGAGCAAGTGGAGAGAGGGTACAGAATGCCAAAGCCGATCGGACATTACTTACCTGATGATATCTACCGCCTGATGCTGCAATGTTGGGATGCTATCCCAGAGAAGCGGCCGACTTTCGACTTCCTGAATCACTACTTCGAATCGTTCACAGTGACCAGTGAGGTTCCGTATAGAGAAGTGCAAGACTAGACTGTGATATAGTGAAATAGTGAGACGTTGAGTAGGGTCCTCCTAGCGAAGCAAGCCGTGGATTTGTCATTTGTACCGCTTTTGTACCACACAGTCCAAAACAACACTGCCTTTGAACTTAATAAGTAAAATAAGTAGGTACGTTAAAGTGCATTTAGGAATTGGATGATGTTTATTATCAGTCCACACGTTTTGGTTTTTATTATCACTCGCGCCGAGGTGCTTCAATTTTATATGTTACCTGACACAGTGAACGGAAAAAAACATGGAAGTATTCCTTGCGCTAGAAAATGATCCAAAAGCAAAGTGTACTGTGGTAGGCGGCGCTTGTAAAATGATCTGCGATCGAGTTCAGTTCGCAAGGCGACTGGCGCGTTGGTAGCAACTGGACGGCGATGTAGAAAATGCCGTAATTTCTATAAACACTGACACAGAAAATTACAATCAAATAATATAAACAATTACAGGTAGCTCTCTGATCCTTATCAATACCAGTCGGAAGCGCTGATGCTGGCTGCATTTCCTCTGTATGGCAATGATGATGCGCTGCGCTAGATACCGACATCTCGGGTCACCGACGCTTCGATCATACGCTTGGATAACGATAATTTAATCTCGAAATCGAGGGAATAAAGTCGAGATTGAACTGTACGTCCCGAGTTAACAAAATGTTGGTTAATTAACACGGGATATTCGAGTTAGTTAGTGCTCTGATATTTTTCTTAAGGCCCATACAGCAGCGAAAGTGGCGCCCCCAACTATTTTATTTTATTATTACGTTAAACGCAGGTATTTTTAAAAATCCTACGTTCAGTTTGTGGTATCTATTATAAGCTATTTATTAATGTCTCTGTAATAGTTTCATTTTGTAAAGCTTAGGAAGAGATACGAAGTTGCGCTTTTTGGCCACCAAACTCTAATTTCGCATCTCCTCCTAAACTATATGAGATAAAATCATGAAAGAGGTATTAAAAAATAGCTTATAATAGATACCACAAACTGAACGTAGGATTTTTAAAAATTCCTATGATAAACGTAAAAATATGATAAAATAGGTATCGCTGTCAGATTGGCTCGGGTATGCGCCATAAGGGAAGGGTTTTATGTTTTTTTTCCGTTCACTGACCGTACATGGTTTAGATTTCAATTTTCACGTGCGGCAGTTATACCTCAAGTCGAAATAAAAATATTACAGGAATGCGTGAGCTTCTTTAATTGGTCGGCTTTTTAATCTTATTTCGATTGTGAACGAATAGTAAAACTAATTTTAAAGTAGCTTGTTAGTAAGTTGAATCACAAAATAATGCATAAGTTCATTGAATCTATTCGTAAGTATTATATAATCTTTCACTTTGTTTTTTAGCTCTCTGAATTTCGCACAATATTGTTTTGCTGTTTCGCAAAATTAGTTTTCCCTTATCAACATAAAAGCAAAGCAAGCTATAAAAATGTAACGATATTTTCGTATTATATAATAAGTGATATTTTTCTATCCCCGACGAAAGCAAAAGATCTCATATTTCTTCTATAGTATTCTATGCATTTTTTGTTTCTCACGGACAGTGTATTTTAGAAAAATAACGTAATTATTCCAATCATCAAAAAATCGCATATTTGAGGCTCCTTTGCAATAGTTTTCAACCAAATTATGTTAAAAATTAAGCAAATTATATATTTATTTGGTTCAATATTTTACGAACTGCAAAGGAACCAGAAACCATGTAAAAAGACAAAAAGCTAGCTTTAGGACCTAAACCAAAGAGTTATTTGTACATTAAAAGCGGATTATAGCAGTAGAGCATATTTAATTTTTAGTACTTATACCTAATTTAACCTTGTGACCTGTATATTGTTAATTTGACCAAAATGATCCACTTTGACATGTAACTAAATTATAGCTGAAATCATATTAACCTTAACGACTGAAATTTCTAAACTTTTCAGTTTTTAGCCTAAAGTATTATTTGCTCTATCATCAATTTTGTCCTAGAAATTTTATCTAAAGCCAATAAAAATAGTGTTAAACATTCCAAATAATCAAATACGTTAAATTTGGACACTTTTGTATGGAGAAACGTTTAGATTTTTAAGATTTTGTACATACAATGAAATAAATGTCATTGATAAAAATATATTATTTTATTTCATTACAGTCCACACTTACACCCTATTTTAAAATAAATATAATCTCTCAAAGCAAGTTTGACTCGCGCTCTATACTGTATCAGTAAATGTTTTGGTTTTAACCTTTAAATACCGATACTCTGATTTGTATAAAGAGATGAGGTAATGCCAGCATAACAGCACCAATTTTGGAACATATCCTGGGTTCTTTTTGCTATAATGATTTAAGTATATAGCTAGAAGCACCAGCATACCTGACCAGGCATATCTGAAAATAAGAAAATATCATTATAATTATCCTCACGTCATAATTTTAGAATAACTGGCAACAAACGGTTTCCATAGTACACAAGTATAAGCAGTGCATACGAATTTATTTCCTATTCTTGTCTTGATGACAACTAATGAGATTCTCGAATTATAACTAGACTAGCGTCCCGCCCCGTCTTCGCACTGGTGCAGTGCTGATGTATTAAACATATAAACTTTCCTTAAATCACTATCTAATTAAAAGAAACGCCACCGGATCACTTGTACCATTAGGCCATTGATGGTACAATTGGCACAGATGCATCAAAATCCGTTGCGTAGTAATAAAGTTCTAACTAAGCATACACAGGGACAGACAGACAGCGAGAAGCGACTTAGTTTTTAACCGACTTCAAAAAAAGGAGGAGGTTCTCAATTCGACTGTGTTTTTGACCTCAGAACTTTTGACTGGGTGGTCTGATTTAATGATTCTTTTTTTTATGTGAAAGCTGGTGCTTCCCGTGTGGTGCCATTTTGTTCAGTTCTGATAGTGGGATCCATGAAAATTCATGAAAAAACTATAAAAATTTATGTCGGTTTTATAGTTTTTTCAAACTAAATTAATTATATACTATGCCGTGATGTCGCCATTATAAGGTTTTTACCGCGCTATCAAAGGTCAATGTTTGGAGGAGTTAGCCATAAACGTCATGCGCTGGTAGGCATGTAGGCAATTCGGCAGTAGGTCCGTTCTGCCAGGGGTGCTACCCCCTGTGTAGATATATGTATACCTACCTAGTAGGTACATATATTTGCCCTTAGTAGGTAGGTATATTTGCCCTTAGCTACGACTACCTAGCTAGCGTGCATTTAATTTAAGCTAGGTAGTAAATTGGTAGCTAAACTTTTGTGTACCAAATCTTTCAGTCAAAACGTGGTCAAGTTAGAAACTTACTGGAAGACAAAAGCCTTGTTGAACATTAGAAACGATATCACAATAGACAACGCTTTCCGCATAGTGGTGACCGTCACAGCAACAGTAGCTCCGGATATCCTGACCAGGGTAAGCACAGCTTGCAGACCGCAGTATCCAGTCAAGCTTAGCAGAAAGACGTTTAGCAAGAAGCGTGGTAAGTTCTGAAACAAGAAAGTAGTAATATGCAGTATTTTTATGGCTAGACAAAAATATTTAAAAAAAAATTGTTTTGTTATAGAAAAAAAATGCCAGAATGTAGGTATGTACAAAAGTTCTTATAATGTAAGTTGTTTTTTTGTTGTGTTTACTAAGTTTTCTAGGTTCTAATTTTAGACAACAGAGAAGAAATTTTGCGCACATTGACTTTTGCTTGGAATATGAAAACCTACGACATGACACCAATTTTGAAACAGTTATTGACGTTGCTGTATGCCCTTTATCAACTCCGCGGGAGTCTATTTCATTTCATTTTTTTTTATAGTCATTATGATGTAGGTAGGTACTTTACCTACCTAAGTTGGTAGCTTAAAATCGAATTAAAGCTAGTTAGAAAATCTTGTTAGAAAGATAGATAGACCAATAACAAAACCAAGCTTACCAAGACATCAAGCTAAAATAAAGATCACGAATATGCATTAAAATCAATAAAATGTGAATATATTGCTATTGTGGAAGAACAGGCGCTTGCCTATTTAATTTAACCATCACTACACATCCTTCCAGGATTTTTGATTTATTTTTTGTCATTATTATAAGTAGTAGTGCTTTACGAAAGATACTCGTAATTGAACAATTAACAGCTCATCTATTAACTTTGAAGTAAAATGCACATACTTATGAAAACATCAGTTAAAAACTTCCATTAAAACGTAACTAGTCAATCTTCTGTTCGAAGAAAAATGTCTTAGGATGGAAATATTTAGAAGAAAATAATTGCCCTGTGCCGGTTGGACCAAGGGCAGTACAGTTTGTTCATTTACTAGAGATGCTTTAGTTCAAGGTCTGTTTTTAGGGACCAAAAAAATCAAGAGTACCTACCTATATTTGTTATATAGCGGCCCCGGTTTTGATTACACTACACATAAAAAATCCTAAAAACAATGTAGAGTTAACCCTAAAAATAGAAATACCCTTACCTCAAACAAATAGTCGAAACCAGCCCACAACATACCAGTTGAGTAGTTAATAATGAGTAAATAAACAAAACCAATTGAGTAAGAGTAGAAAACAACTTCATTGTTGGAAGCTTGGTGTTGCTTCATGGCTTTTTCTTGCACGTTGCCGATAATAGCGTCACAGAGGAGCGCTAATGATATTATTAATACTCCCACCGAGTCAAAGTTAGGCGATACATTGGAATCAGCTGAAAAGAAAAGAACAGCGATAAATTAAATTAGGGCTCATATACGGACGGCCAATTGCCGACTGCAAATGACTGCACGGTCCGCCAACTGCAGGCAACGGCGCAGTTACTGCAGACGACTGCCTTCAAAGCAACTGCAGCCTTAATACCTATTTGGTGATCGCGGTAAATCAGCGTTATGAAATTTGTTAACAAATCATTTTTTTTTTATTTGTGTCTCGTGCGTGCGTGTTATATCTAAGTTTGTACCTATCAGAATGAATATATTTTCATTTCATTTTAGTAGTCGTCTTTTTCATTTCATATTTTCATTTTAGTATAAGCGATAAAAAATTTAACACTTCTACTAAAATGAAAAATTAAATGAATTTATATTTATTATGATAGTTACTAAAAATACAAATATGAAAGCAAATGCCCTTCCTTTGGTAGGATCCTTTCATCACATCAGCACACTAAAGTCCACTGCTGAGCATGTCTCTCAAATAGTGCGTGGGGTTTGGCCACGCTTGGCAAGAGAGTGTTTGCAGTAGATTTGTAAAAAATAAGCTGATGCCCTGCTTTCAGCAGGTTCGCTTAGTCAATATTAAGACATCCACGTGTCGAGTTGGATGGGTCGATTCAACGCTGCGATCGACAGGGCCAAATTTATTAACGCCATCTAGTTATAGGTGATGAACTACTTTTATCTTTGAGCCGTATTTTAAGAATATAGTATCTTGACATTATCAATGTTTCAATTTGTGTCAAAATATGGCAAGACAAATTCTGAACTCGAATTTATTTATGTGCTGAGGACTGCTTTATTATGAAAGACTTCTGTGGCCCGAAGATCGGCCGAGACACGGAAGAGAAGAGAGTTGAATTTTTGCAATAGGACAAAATGTTTGTTTGATCTTTAATTGATCTGGTCTGGGTGTTTTTGCTACAATTTGCTGAAGTAATACCTGTAATAAGCATATCATTCAAGTACCTAATGTGGAATGTGTTGAAATTATCTTGTTCATACAATATCCATGCCCACGCGTTAGATAAGGTCCAAATTATATTGTACCTACCCAATTATAAATTAAAATATTAGTTTCTGTGTGTTGCCTTTCACGCCTATACGGTTCAACAGAATGTAATGAAAGATAAGAAGATAGATGGTATCCCTGGAAATGAGATCCCAGAGAAGCAGGTGCAAAGCCACGGGTAGAAGCAAGTAATAGATAACTTACCTAAAGTAAACATTGTCAACCCAACACACATGACTACAGCCGCCACATAGTCCAAGAACCAATACTTCTTATTCAATATTATAATACTCCCAACCATAACAGGTAATAGTTTACAGCTTTTAAAAATAAGTTGTGTTGGGTAGTTCAGGAAGCTTAGAGCTAGGTTTGAAAAGGTCATTGTGCCTAGCGTCAGGAGAGCAAGCATTGCATACGTTGATAACGGCACTCTGAAATAGTAAAATAGTTTTATTAGGTGTTAATGTTTCTCATTTTCAAGATTTTGCTATAAAAATATCAGTTTGATGAATAGTTAGGATGTAAGCAGGTTGACTTCAAACCCTGATTATGTGGAAGGAACAAGGTTCGTAGCAAACCTGCTTACATATTTTCATGATTAAGGATTATTTTGAGATACTGATCTATAAAAGGTACATATACATACATGGACAGAACAAGGAACATTTACTTTTATTTTTTATTTATTTATTTGACATGTTTATTACATTACATAAATTATCAGCCATTATCAACAGAGGGAAAAGGATTGTTCTATCACCTTATAAATGATATAAAATAACTGTTAGTTGTAATTGTGATTTACATAGATACCCATAAATAAGTTCTTAGCTTACCTACCTTCCGAACACATTTTACTCGCTCACCTTCGTTTAATAGGTTCCCCTATCAGAGACTCCAAGTAGCTTAATCCAGCAAAAACAAAATATTGACCTAGTGTGAGGGCCAGACCAATTGCAGCTCGAGACAGAGGTACAAAAATTATTATTTGTAATATATATGCATGTAGAACACCGAACAGTAATATAAATCCTGAACACCATAACATCTGTGTCAGTTTCCTGTAGGGTGTCAAGTCGCAGCCAAATAAATATAACACTTCTTCCTCATTGCTGACAGTTGGATTAACCATTCTAACACATTTCTTATGAAACATTTATTTTAAATCTTAATGTCCCATATTTTAATGTGATCATTAACAAATATATCTTGCACAACAACAATGGTTATAGTCGAAAATACAAAACAAATCCATGTAGATTTTGTAACTACATTCTAGTAGAAGGCAATAAAATATAATCAAAGAAACTTACCTGCGTTTAATAGGTTCTCTTATCAGAGACTCCGTGTAACTTAATCCCACGGTAAATAAAAATTGTACTAATGTTATGAACAAAGATATTGGTTTTGCTTCAGGTGGGGTAAATATCAATTCTAGGAAATATCCAAATACTAAATAGAAAACGAACACAAATGCTGTACAGCACAGAAACTGAGTTAGTTGACTGTAGGGTGTTAAATTGAAGCATAATATATTTATCTCAGCTTTCGCCTCATCTTTTGGAGAGCCATCAATTTTTATCACAGTTTCTTTTGAAGCCATTCTCATTGCTCTTATTAGCATTCAGCAATACTTCAGTAGGTTTCTGAAATATGAAAAAAAAACACAAATAAACATAAGCTTGCAGTGCTGACTAGTGTGTTCAGACATTCGCGTTTAACTGATAAAGACTAGCCAGAACATAAAAATACATAGGAAAGATAGTGAATGCTATGTAGGTACCTTATGTACATAAAGTTGGATTAATTAGTAGCAATAAAGGGTTTGTAATGTGGTACCTATTAATAGTAGTAGTAGTAGTATTTCTCCGGGGTTTGGATGGATTCTGTAGAGGTAGGCTCAGGGTATACTTACCGATAAGTGCTCTGTTTGATGGAAGATACTTCATTCATGACTGTTCTACATTATTTTCTCACACTACCTAACATAAAAATATATCCTAACACTAAGCAAACCAAGTACAGGCACAGCAAGTCACAAATAGAAGGCGACGAAACGAAATGTAAATAAAATTTGGAGTTTTTGATGTTCCGGGCCTGCTGGCAGAAGAAAAGAAGCGCCAGCTGATTTTGACATAACATGACAACAGGATAGCAAGAATTATGTTTCGCCTAGAAAAAAGAGAAGGGGCTAGTTTAAGCTATGGAATGAATGCTAGACTGCTCTGCGTTCCGATTGCGTTCAATTTAAGCGCTGACGCACTAGCTGGCGCGATCGTTTAAACGGAACGCTCAAGCGTCAAGTAACCGCTCGGCTCGTTTGAACACAGAACTATAATACTACTCCAAGAAGTTGAATTTAAATCTCGCACATGACTTCCACTTTCGAAATTTCCCGCCTAAATGACGGCTCATAAAGGAGTTGAAGGAACACACGAGCTTCCTTGTTTCGAAAGGTAAGGCAACTCATGCGCTCCCGTGCGCTCGACGGGGCAGGCGAAGTGGGCTTTGCCGTGTGGTCTGTTAGCGCGCTGTAAGTTGAAATGAAACGACTTTATGCGCGCGTTAGCGCTTTAAGCCCTACTCACATCAACGCTAATTTTTAAGCGCGTCCTGTGTCACGCGATTTTGCAATATTTGCTTGCGGAACATTTTGTACTAAAACGCATACGTTGACGCACACTGCCGCGATTCGGCTTGTCCGAGGCGTTTCCGCGTCGTGCGATTTTGCGGGGCGGCGCGGGGAGTCGGGGGGGTGGCGGGACGTACTTCGTCGTTCGCGGTGCCGGTAAGGGGCGGGGAGGGGGCGGCGAAATCGCGCTTAATAATAAGCCGCTGTGTGTAAGGAATCACGCTGGAAAATCGCCGAAATCGCGCTTTACAAGACGCGCTAACTAATTAGCGGCTGTCTGCGGAAGGCTTTATGGAGACGTGCCACTTCCACCGGAATCCGTGAATCTAGAAAATTTTAGTAAAGTGCGGCGCTGATAGGTGCGCGGGGTTACATGCTATTTCATACAAAGATTTGAAAACGCGATGACTTCGGCACGTGCCGTGCGGTCAAAAAATTCGAAAAAACGATCGAAAAGTTAAAAGACGGCACTAATGAAATACTTCTAGGTTTCCTAGCAAAACAAAAACCGGAGAAAAAAGTGTGCTGTTCCTGAGATATACGGTGTAAAAGTGTGTTAAACATATATATAAAAAAAAATATACAATCGAGAAAACTTTCACTATTGTTTTTAAACACGTAATTCAAGATATCGAAGTAACATTTCCCTAAATATGAAGGTGGTCACTTTCAAAGATTCTGAGTTAAATAAGGATTTCCAGGTATAAAATAATGGAACACTAAGCTCTATGCTGTAAGCATTTATTAATATCGCAACGCATCCGAGTACTTTAAAGCCCTCCTCAGACAGCCGTTAATTAGTTCGAAGTTATTGTATTCTCTTTGAATTAGTTAGAGTCTTGTGAAGCGCGATTTCGGCGATTCCTTACACACAGTGGCTTTTTATTAAGTACGATTTCGGCGGCGCGGCCGGGCGCCCCCGTCGGTCGCCGCCACCCCCTCCCCGCATACCGGCAGTGCGAACGACGAAGACTTGCCACCTCGCGAAGCACTGTGGATCGAGCCCGTTTAAGGAATTGGACATGGCGTGCCTAAATTTTCGAAGTCGTAATTTCATAATTTCATAAATATGCCATTCAATAGCTTTTTTAAATCTAAGCAATAAATTAATATTCTATCGCATTTTGGCCTTGAGTCATAGTTCAGGAGTAAATGGCATAAAACTGATTTCATTGTATGGCAAGCAACATACAACAGATATGAGGGGCTTGTTTCGCCCTGTTTCGTTCTAGGGTCTATTAAAGCATATTCCTGGCACTATACCGCAATTTTCCTTCAAAGACACATCTTGCCCTTTTTTACGTATTTTCAGTTAGGTATAATGAAAACAAAAAATATATTAAATTTATGACCTAATTTTCGCGGAAACGCCTCGGACAAGCCGAATCGCGGCAGTGTGCGTCAACGGATACTATGCGTTTTCTTACAAAATGTTCTGCAAGCAAACATCGCAAAATCGTGCGACACAGGACGCCCTTAAAAATTAGCGTTGATGGGAGTAGGGCTTTATGCGGACTTTTCGTTTTCTACCAAATTCTACTATCCAGCTGATTACCAGCTGACGTGTTGTGGTTGGTTTGAATTTTTCAGGCTGGCAAGAATTTTTGTGCAGTTGTCAAACAAAGAGAAAATACGTCTTGTCGATTTTTGTGAAATTCTCGTAGTTTCGTGCTGTAAAATTCATAGGTTCTTGTGAAACGGTGCGTGTCTTTACTAAGAAACTAACGCATAAATACATTTCAATAAATCACAATCGATTCAGTGGTGTGACAACTTTCGTTTCACAGATCGCATAATCAACCAGGCAAACTGGATTCAAGACAATGATGGATTCCGAGTCCGGTGCGGACTTCTGCCGGTTTTGTCGTTCGGAGGCATCATCGGACCGGCCATTGTTCCACCCCTGCATCTGCACTGGCTCTATAAAATGGATCCATCAAGAGTGTTTAGTGCAATGGATGCGATACTCACGGAAGGAGATTTGCGAGCTGTGCGGACACCGTTTCTCGTTTATGCCGATCTACTCGCCCGACATGCCTCGGCGGCTTCCCATCCGGGACGTGGTCGGCGGCCTGGTGACTTCCGTGGCCTCGGCGGTCAAGGACTGGCTGCACTATACCCTCGTAGCGCTCGCTTGGCTCGGGATAGTGCCCTTGACGGCCTGCAGGACATACCGATGTCTCTTCACTGGCTCTCTCGACCCAGTAATATCACTGCCCTTTGATATAATCTCCGCTGAGAACCTTGCTAAAGATGTCTTCTCAGGCTGTTTTGTTGTAACCTGTACTTTGTTTTCGTTTATCGGCCTGGTTTGGTTGAGAGAGCAAATCATGCATGGTGGAGGACCAGACTGGATGGAGCGTGAGAACCATCCACCTCCAGTTCCTGAAGATGTCCCTCTCCCAGATAACAATAATGATAGAGTGAATGATGGTGTTATGGATGTTGATGCAATTGATGAAGCTAACAACCCTGCTGGTGGAGATGACCCATTAGTAGGGGATGAAGCCAACTGGAACCCAATGGAATGGGACCGAGCTGCCGCTGAAGAGTTAACCTGGGCAAGGCTGCTGGGACTGGATGGATCTATGGTGTTCTTAGAGCATGTCTTCTGGGTGGTGTCACTAAATACCCTGTTTATTGTGATTTTTGCATTCTGCCCTTATCATATTGGAAGATTTGGTTACTCAATGGCTGGAATGCCTACAGAAGGTCCGTTTGCTGGTCCGCTGACGGCTTTGGCAGGCTATGTACTGGTTGGGGCTATATTGGCAGTTCTTCATGCAATAGCATCATTGGTCCGACTACGTAGTGCTAAGAAGGCTTTGGGATTCTGTTACGTGGTTGTGAAAGTGGCCTTGTTGTCTGTTGTTGAGGTGAGTTGAATTTTGTACTCTTTTAGAATGAACTTTAATCACATCACACTAATATTATAAAGGCGAAAGTTTGGATGGATGTATGGATGTATGGATGTTTGTTACCTCTTCACGCCAAAACTACTGAACGGATCTGGCTGAAATTTGCATACAGGTATTTCTAATACTGGAATAAAACATAGGCTACTTTTTATCCCATAAATCTGTTCCCGTGGGATGAAAATCACCTTTTAATGTTTTCATAGGAACAACGCGTGCGAAGCCGCGGGGCGCAGCTAGTATTATATAAATTGATTACAATTAAATTAAGAACTCATATTTCATACTGGTTTTCTCAGTTCATCACTGTGGATTCTGCTATGAGAACCCAAAGTTATTGACATAGCTCAAAGAACCAGCAAGTTGAAATGGCATACAAAGATTTGAAAACGCGATGACTTCGGCACGTGCCGTGCGGTCAAAAAATTCGAAAAAACGATCGAAAAGTTAAAAGACGGCACTAATGAAATACTTCTAGGTTTCCTAGCAAAACAAAAACCGGAGAAAAAAGTGTGCTGTTCCTGAGATATACGGTGTAAAAGTGTGTTAAACATATATATAAAAAAAAATATACAATCGAGAAAACTTTCACTATTGTTTTTAAACACGTAATTCAAGATATCGAAGTAACATTTCCCTAAATATGAAGGTGGTCACTTTCAAAGATTCTGAGTTAAATAAGGATTTCCAGGTATAAAATAATGGAACACTAAGCTCTATGCTGTAAGCATTTATTAATATCGCAACGCATCCGAGTACTTTAAAGCCCTCCTCAGACAGCCGTTAATTAGTTCGAAGTTATTGTATTCTCTTTGAATTAGTTAGAGTCTTGTGAAGCGCGATTTCGGCGATTCCTTACACACAGTGGCTTTTTATTAAGTACGATTTCGGCGGCGCGGCCGGGCGCCCCCGTCGGTCGCCGCCACCCCCTCCCCGCATACCGGCAGTGCGAACGACGAAGACTTGCCACCTCGCGAAGCACTGTGGATCGAGCCCGTTTAAGGAATTGGACATGGCGTGCCTAAATTTTCGAAGTCGTAATTTCATAATTTCATAAATATGCCATTCAATAGCTTTTTTAAATCTAAGCAATAAATTAATATTCTATCGCATTTTGGCCTTGAGTCATAGTTCAGGAGTAAATGGCATAAAACTGATTTCATTGTATGGCAAGCAACATACAACAGATATGAGGGGCTTGTTTCGCCCTGTTTCGTTCTAGGGTCTATTAAAGCATATTCCTGGCACTATACCGCAATTTTCCTTCAAAGACACATCTTGCCCTTTTTTACGTATTTTCAGTTAGGTATAATGAAAACAAAAAATATATTAAATTTATGACCTAATTTTCGCGGAAACGCCTCGGACAAGCCGAATCGCGGCAGTGTGCGTCAACGGATACTATGCGTTTTCTTACAAAATGTTCTGCAAGCAAACATCGCAAAATCGTGCGACACAGGACGCCCTTAAAAATTAGCGTTGATGGGAGTAGGGCTTTATGCGGACTTTTCGTTTTCTACCAAATTCTACTATCCAGCTGATTACCAGCTGACGTGTTGTGGTTGGTTTGAATTTTTCAGGCTGGCAAGAATTTTTGTGCAGTTGTCAAACAAAGAGAAAATACGTCTTGTCGATTTTTGTGAAATTCTCGTAGTTTCGTGCTGTAAAATTCATAGGTTCTTGTGAAACGGTGCGTGTCTTTACTAAGAAACTAACGCATAAATACATTTCAATAAATCACAATCGATTCAGTGGTGTGACAACTTTCGTTTCACAGATCGCATAATCAACCAGGCAAACTGGATTCAAGACAATGATGGATTCCGAGTCCGGTGCGGACTTCTGCCGGTTTTGTCGTTCGGAGGCATCATCGGACCGGCCATTGTTCCACCCCTGCATCTGCACTGGCTCTATAAAATGGATCCATCAAGAGTGTTTAGTGCAATGGATGCGATACTCACGGAAGGAGATTTGCGAGCTGTGCGGACACCGTTTCTCGTTTATGCCGATCTACTCGCCCGACATGCCTCGGCGGCTTCCCATCCGGGACGTGGTCGGCGGCCTGGTGACTTCCGTGGCCTCGGCGGTCAAGGACTGGCTGCACTATACCCTCGTAGCGCTCGCTTGGCTCGGGATAGTGCCCTTGACGGCCTGCAGGACATACCGATGTCTCTTCACTGGCTCTCTCGACCCAGTAATATCACTGCCCTTTGATATAATCTCCGCTGAGAACCTTGCTAAAGATGTCTTCTCAGGCTGTTTTGTTGTAACCTGTACTTTGTTTTCGTTTATCGGCCTGGTTTGGTTGAGAGAGCAAATCATGCATGGTGGAGGACCAGACTGGATGGAGCGTGAGAACCATCCACCTCCAGTTCCTGAAGATGTCCCTCTCCCAGATAACAATAATGATAGAGTGAATGATGGTGTTATGGATGTTGATGCAATTGATGAAGCTAACAACCCTGCTGGTGGAGATGACCCATTAGTAGGGGATGAAGCCAACTGGAACCCAATGGAATGGGACCGAGCTGCCGCTGAAGAGTTAACCTGGGCAAGGCTGCTGGGACTGGATGGATCTATGGTGTTCTTAGAGCATGTCTTCTGGGTGGTGTCACTAAATACCCTGTTTATTGTGATTTTTGCATTCTGCCCTTATCATATTGGAAGATTTGGTTACTCAATGGCTGGAATGCCTACAGAAGGTCCGTTTGCTGGTCCGCTGACGGCTTTGGCAGGCTATGTACTGGTTGGGGCTATATTGGCAGTTCTTCATGCAATAGCATCATTGGTCCGACTACGTAGTGCTAAGAAGGCTTTGGGATTCTGTTACGTGGTTGTGAAAGTGGCCTTGTTGTCTGTTGTTGAGGTGAGTTGAATTTTGTACTCTTTTAGAATGAACTTTAATCACATCACACTAATATTATAAAGGCGAAAGTTTGGATGGATGTATGGATGTATGGATGTTTGTTACCTCTTCACGCCAAAACTACTGAACGGATCTGGCTGAAATTTGCATACAGGTATTTCTAATACTGGAATAAAACATAGGCTACTTTTTATCCCATAAATCTGTTCCCGTGGGATGAAAATCACCTTTTAATGTTTTCATAGGAACAACGCGTGCGAAGCCGCGGGGCGCAGCTAGTATTATATAAATTGATTACAATTAAATTAAGAACTCATATTTCATACTGGTTTTCTCAGTTCATCACTGTGGATTCTGCTATGAGAACCCAAAGTTATTGACATAGCTCAAAGAACCAGCAAGTTGAAATGGCAGTAGTCCAACCATGTCTTGCAAAGAACTGGCAAGACCTGGAGTAAACAAGTTCTTCAGTGTAGGACACCCTCCAGCCAGGTGGGATGATGATCTGCGAAGGATTGCAGTCAGATGCTGGATGCGGCAAGCTGGCGACAGGGCACTATGTCACTCATAATTATGTCTAGCAGTTGACTAATATAGGATAATGATGATGATTCTGCTATGTAGTGAAAGTGGAAAACATTTATTTGTTATATCAGCCAAGCTCAGGATAAATATCTTATCTAAAGTTATTGCAACTCTAGAAATGATTAATTAACTCATAAATATTCCATCAGGTAGTCAGTAGTTCCTGATCATTCAAGTTATTTATTGCTTTGAAATCAAAGTTATACAATAAAATTATTTATTTGTTAAAAAAGTAGTAGTATTAATAATTCTTGTTTTTGTTTATTGTAAAGTGAATGTGAACAACCTAATTACAATCATATCACATTGTATTGGAGTATTTATATTATGTAGTTTTGTCACATGATTGTCCTTCCTTTCTCTCTAAATAATACCCATTTAAATTCTACAGAGGCTTAGGTACACTTTGGGCCTATTTAAATGCAAGTGCAGTCAAACATGGCCTTGACTTCATTGACTTTTTTTTCGAGATAGTACTTTATCCAAGACTGATATAGCTGATAAGTAAAAATTTTTGGTAATAAAATAAAATATTATTGACATGATAATTAAGCCTCGCCCGCCACTGTTTTAAATAATGTAGGGTTTTGATTAGTTTAATCAAAACAAAAAACTGTGTATACTTAATTGATTAAAAGATTTCCAGTGATGGGCATTCTTATCCTTGGCAGTATGTGAAAGCATATTCCATCCAAATATGTATATTCCATAGGTGGCAGCTTAGCATCTCATAATAAACCAGGAATAGTAGGTACTTCATTTTCTTCTAACTTTTGGACCAATCATGGTTATTAACAGTAAATTAGGATATTTATAATCTAATAATTGTACAAATTATTTTTAGATAGGTATCAATAATTTATTATTGATTTATTATTGACGACCTCTGTCGCGTGGCGGAAGAAGGTCCACCTGTGATGCAGCGAGGTTGCGGGTTCGATTCCCGCCAAACAAATATTTGTAAGATCTGCAGATATTTCTTCCGAGAGTACTGGATTTTTTCTATGTAGGTAGGTATGATAAAAAATATGTATATAAGCACTGTATTGTATTGAGTATATCAGTCATCTAAGTACGCAAGCTCTGCTTAACTTGTGGCAAGTTAATGCTTTGTGATTTGCCAGCATTATTTATTGTTTTTTTTTTCAACAGATCGGAGTCATACCATTAGTTTGCGGCTGGTGGCTCGACCTATGCTCCTTAGCGATGTTCGATGCGACTCTCAAAGACCGCGAGTCGAGTCTGAACGCCGCCCCTTGGACGTTGATGTTCATACACTGGCTCGTTGGCATGGTGTATGTGTATTACTTCGCGTCCTTCATCCTGCTGCTACGTGAGGTCCTGAGGCCGGGGGTGTTGTGGTTCTTGAAGAATTTGAATGATCCTGACTTCAGTCCTGTTCAGGTAGGTATCAGTATAGGTTATGTAATATTTAAAGTAAAATAAGTGCTTACACAAATCTAACATAGACACTACTGATAAACTTAAGTACCTAAAGATTTATTTAAATAAACAAATGATCCATCTATCTATATATACCCCAAATCGACTTCAAAAGGGAGGAGTTACTATGATCGGTATTATGGATTTTTGCTTCCTGTTGTGTCCGTCCTATTTCTCCGTTAATCATGAAACGATTATATGATGATTTATCTAGTTGTAAGAAAGGAATAACGCATAAGCTACTTTTTCGTATTTAACGCACGCGAAAAAACCTTATGGGAGCCTCACAGATAAATTTAGTCCAGAAACTGGCAGTAGGCAGTAGCGCTGTCATAAAGTCGTATCATGACACAGTTCGGCCAAGTATAGCAGTTACGTGTATTTATGGGCCAATTAAAACTCTTATAATAGCTAATGGCTAGTGTTCTAAAAACTCTAATTAGTACTTTAGTTCGATTATCAAAAAATATTGGACATGGACATGTATTTTTTTTCGTCGTTTACCTATACAAATAAAATATAGCCAATTAAAGTTCTGCGTTGCGTGTTGCGTCACACCTTGCAACACTTTTTAGTAAGATGTGACATCACTACCATACTTTGTCCTAACCTAACTAATAACAAGTTGCCCTTCGAGGTAGATACGAAAGCCTACCGTTGTAATTTCTAGCCCTTACGTAACATTACTCAAGGCTTAAACCAATACTGTTGCTTCACCAACATCTGTTTGTGTTATGATAGCAGAATCCTGATTAGGAAACTTCCTTTTTAAAATTAGTAGGTTCACAATACTAAGCTAATTTGGAATTTAAATTCAGCAGAATAAAGCATAAATAACATGGGCTTTGGTAGTCGAAAATACAATACGACAATATATCATGAATGCGATGGTTTGAATGTATGGATGTTTGATACCTCTTCACGCGAAAATTATTACGGATCAGGCTGAAATACAGGTATATAATTCCGAATCAAACATAGGCTGCTTTTTATTTTATTTTAGGCGTCACAGAGGTTTAATACTTTCTAAGTAAATACAGTACCTATTTAGCACTATGGTGACCATTAATAGGTTCCAACAAATAGCTACATACCTACTAGACACAACAAGAAAACATAAGTTAGCAGATGTACGATACATTTGTATTACTTTTCTTAAGTTAATAAAGAAAAGTAATACAAATGTGTCATAAATGATTTATGCGATATATTTTATCCCATAAGTCAGTTCCCATGGGATATAAAAAACAAGTGTTGTTTTAATTTCGTAAATTAAATTCGACAATTAATTTTGTTGCTTACGTAGAGAGATTCGTCTGACCCTTGCCATTTCGTTTGTTTGTTCGAAATTACTTATAAATTCCGCTTCAAGCAATGTTGTGTCCTTTTTGTTTGGGACAAAGGTTATTTCAATGTTGTTAGGTTTAGTCAAAACAACAGGCTTCAAAAAGGTTTGAGTTTAATTTAGTTAGGTGGGTACCTTACATGCTATCAAATCTAATACTCGCACCTCGCCAAACATAGTGTAGGACGCCCCCCGGCCAGATGGGATGGCCTGCGAAAGACTGCAGGCAGATGCTGGATGCGGCAAGTTGAAGACAGGGCGTTAGTTATGGTGCTCATTAAGTGAGGCCTATGTCCAACACTGGACTAATATAGGCTGATGTATGGTGATGAGGTACTATTAAATCTCATAATCAAATAGTCTTGATCAAAGGTACAAACAATAAAAATAGGTGTTTCTCACGGTTCAGCGCTAAGAAACACGCTTTACTAGGGCTTGCAAATATTCGAAAAATTTTGATATTCGAATATTTTTCGGCTACTATTCGAATATTCGAATATTATTCGAATAATAGAATATTATATAGAAAATAACTGTTTTTTTGTTAAAATCACATCTTTTATTGTTATAAGTATTATTTCCATGAACAATTTTAAATATCAAATATGTGTCGCTGTAACGACAAGACATTGGCGATTTACACGCACAATAAACCAAAAAAAATTAAAACAGTCTACAAAATCTAGGGTATTTTAATAAAATTTTACACAATATCAAGTAAATAAACACGTTAAGTAACGATAGCGCGTTAGTATTTACTAAAGTACAAAAACATATAAAGGTCTTTTAAATCACAAATTATAAAATTAGCAATTACTCCTCTCTAACTTTATCTTATTTGTATCATCAGCATCACTCATCAGCCTATATTAGTCCACTGCTAGACATAGGCCTCCTCTAATGAGCGTCACAGCACCCTGTCCTGTCTTCAGCTTGATGCATCCAGTATCTGCCTGGAATCTTTCGCAGATAGTCATCCAACCTGGCCGGAGGGCACCCTACACTACGTTTGCCAAGTCGTGGTCTCCACTCTAGAACTCGTTTACGGTTGTCGGTTCTGCGCGAGATATGGCTGGTTCACTGCCACTTCAACTTGCTAATTCTCTGAGCTATGTCGAAAACTTTGGTTCTCTGTCGGATGTGTTCGTTACGAATCCTATCCTGCAGAGAGACTTCGAGTACAGCTCTTTCCATAGCTTGCTGAGCGACTTTGAACTGGTGAATCAACCCTATCGTAGGTGTCCGTGTCTCAGCGCCGTAGGTCATGACGGGTAGGACGCACTGATTAAAAACTTTGGTTTTCAAGCATTGCGGTATGGATGACGACAAGACTCGACGTAGTTTTCCAAACGCTGCCCAGCCTAGCTGGATCCTCCTCTTGGCCTCCTTCCCTCAATTGTTTTTTCTTACTTGTTTTTTCTTCGTCGAGTCTTGTCGTCATCCATACCGCAATGCTTGAAAACTTTGGTTTTCAAGCATGAAAACTTTGGTTTTCAGCGTCAAATTTTTGTAATGTCTGCAGATCGTATACACATTTGTCCCGAGGCGGAATCGAACCCGCAACCTCCTGCGTCGCAGGCAGACCTTCGCCCACCGCGCCACAGAGGTCGTCGATAGTCATAGGCCATAGTGGTCTTTGTAATACAATTGAAGCACAAAACAAATAATCTATCTTTGTTCTTACAGGAAATGATCCACCTATCAGTATGGTCTCACCTGCGACGGCTCATAGTATCCGCAATGATATTTGGAACTGCAGTCCTTTTTATGCTGTGGCTGCCGATAAGAGTGATCAAGACGACCCTCCCTGGTTTCCTCCCCTACGCCGTCTCAGTACACGCAGAGGCGCCAGTCAATGAGCTTAGCTTGGAACTGCTGTTGCTTCAGGTTAGTTATACTCTAGTATCTAAGATATAAGGTTCTAGTTGCAATGATACGGCAGTTCTCGTCACGCTGTGGCTGCCTATAAGAGTGATCAAGACGACCCTCCCCGGTTTCCTCCCCTACGCCGTCTCAGTACACGCAGAGGCGCCAGTCAATGAGCTTAGCTTGGAACTGCTGTAGCTTCAGGTTAGTTATACTCTAATATCTAAGATATAAGGTTCTAGTTGCAATGATACGACAGTTCTCTTCATGTTGTGGCTGCCTATAAGAGTGATCAAGACGACCCTCCCCGGCTTCCTCCCCTACGCCGTCTCAGTACACGCAGAGGCGCCAGTCATTGAGCTTAGCTTGGAACTGCTGTTGCTTCAGGTTAGTTATACTCTAGTATCTAAGATATAAGGTTCTAGTTGCAATGATACGGCAGTTCTCGTCACGCTGTGGCTGCCTATAAGAGTGATCAAGACGACCCTCCCCGGTTTCCTCCCCTACGCCGTCTCAGTACACGCAGAGGCGCCAGTCAATGAGCTTAGCTTGGAACTGCTGTTGCTTCAGGTTAGTTATACTCTAATATCTAAGATATAAGGTTCTAGTTGCAATGATACGACAGTTCTCTTCATGTTGTGGCTGCCTATAAGAGTGATCAAGACGACCCTCCCCGGCTTCCTCCCCTACGCCGTCTCAGTACACGCAGAGGCGCCAGTCAATGAGCTTAGCTTGGAACTGCTGTTGCTTCAGGTTAGTTATACTCTAATATCTAAGATATAAGGTTCTAGTTGCAATGATACGACAGTTCTCTTCATGTTGTGGCTGCCTATAAGAGTGATCAAGACGACCCTCCCCGGCTTCCTCCCCTACGCCGTCTCAGTACACGCAGAGGCGCCAGTCAATGAGCTTAGCTTGGAACTGCTGTTGCTTCAGGTTAGTTATACTCTAATATCTAAGATATAAGGTTCTAGTTGCAATGATACGACAGTTCTCTTCATGTTGTGGCTGCCTATAAGAGTGATCAAGACGACCCTCCCCGGCTTCCTCCCCTACGCCGTCTCAGTACACGCAGAGGCGCCAGTCAATGAGCTTAGCTTGGAACTGCTGTTGCTTCAGGTTAGTTATACTCTAATATCTAAGATATAAGGTTCTAGTTGCAATGATACGACAGTTCTCTTCATGTTGTGGCTGCCTATAAGAGTGATCAAGACGACCCTCCCCGGCTTCCTCCCCTACGCCGTCTCAGTACACGCAGAGGCGCCAGTCAATGAGCTTAGCTTGGAACTGCTGTTGCTTCAGGTTAGTTATACTCTAATATCTAAGATATAAGGTTCTAGTTGCAATGATACGACAGTTCTCTTCATGTTGTGGCTGCCTATAAGAGTGATCAAGACGACCTTCCCCGGCTTCCTCCCCTACGCAGTCTCAGTACACGCAGAGGCGCCAGTCAATGAGCTTAGCTTGGAACTGCTGTTGCTTCAGGTTAGTTATACTCTAGTATCTAAGATATAAGGTTCTGGTTGCAATGATACGGCAGTTCTGTTCACGCTGTGGCTGCCTATAAGAGTGATCAAGACGACCCTCCCCGGCTTCCTCCCCTACGCCGTCTCAGTAAACGCAGAGGCGCCAGTCAATGAGCTTAGCTTGGAACTGCTGTTGCTTCAGGTTAGTTATACTCTAGTATCTAAGATATAAGGTTCTGGTTGCAATGATACGGCAGTTCTCGTCACGCTGTGGCTGCCTATAAGAGTGATGGAAACGACCATCCCCGGTGTCCTTCAGTAATTTTTAACCTATTCAAAAAAAAGAGGAGGTTCTCAATTCGACTGTGTTTTTTACCTCGGAACTTTTGACTGGGTGGTCCGATTGTCATGATTCGAGTCATTCACACATTACCTAGCCCCAAGCTAAGCAGAGCTTGTGTTATGGGTACTAGATAACTGATGTACTTAATAGAATACACTACATAGATAGATATTTTTTATTATACATAGAAATCATCCAGAACACCCTGAATAAATGTCTGCAGGTCGTCAAACTATTTTCCCCAGCTGTGGGTAAAATCTCAGATGATGATAAAGTTATAAATGTCTCTAAAAGGTTTACAATAATAATAATTTGGCATCAAATAATTCACTGATATATTATTCCTTCTTATAGCCTAAATTCGTTATTTATTTTCGGGATTAACGAAACACAAATTAATGTTGTGATTAGTAATGTTTCTGGCTACTTTGAATTTTTTTGGAATAATTTATATTGATAGTTAGTCATTTCGGAATCAACATAACTAACTACCTACTGCACTGCACAAATCTGCGTAATTAACTACTGAAAATCAATTAAACTGTGCTATTAGACTATATCAGGGTTTTAGATAATGAAATTGCTACCTATACCGTATCCATCGAGCATGTAGAATGTTAGTAAACAAACAGCCCATCTTCACTAATCTTTTTTTTCACTAACCTAAAATTCACTCTGCTGGCGCGTCCGTTTATACGTAATTAACATTACTTGCCGGTTATAGATGCTTCCTTCAGTAAATATTGATTACCATTACATCTGAAACTCGAAGCCAAGCAAGTGCGTTTTTGTTATTTGTGTCGTGTTGTTTACTAACATTCTACATGCTCGATGGATACGGTATAATTATGAAACTTATTGGCTAGTGATTGATGATTAGTAATGTTTCTTGCTATTATAGTTGGAAGTAGGTACTTATAGATTTTATAAACAAGTTAAGAGTAAGTAAACTCTGCTCGAAATAAATAAAAGGGCGATTACTTTTAGCCTTTGATATCTGTCTGTCTGGGCGGGGTAATTTATGGGTTGTTGTTGAGAGTTGTTGTTTTTTTATTAAATACGCACTTGCATTGCGTATAGGTATACACAAGTGACAAAGTGAATCAAAGTATTGATGCTGAATTATTAATTGTAGCAATAAAAATACTGCGGATATTACAGTCGGCACGCTTAACCATACACAACGTCATGAATCACTAATTAATTAATTAATCAATTAATTATATTATCAGAGGTTTCGGTTCGTTGAGCCATAAGATTAATCACTAAGGACTTATCATATAAGGAGCAGAACTCTCGTTTTATATTATATTCGTGAAAACCTTCGATAAGCTTTCTGATATTTGTCAATTTGTGAGTCTGTAATTATAAGCCTCTGGTTTTGCGAGCAAAATTCCAAATTATTATCGACTTTAAAGTATCTAAACTTCCTACACACATGTATCTAATTAAACACTGGGATATGAGTCATTATTTACTAGCATTAATTAGATGCGGTTATTTTAACCGTATTGTTTTCCAATTAGATTAACATTTCAGGGCTGCTTTCTAAAAGTGAATGCTAGTTGCTCATTATTTGTAGGCCGATAAGTTCAATGGATTTAGATTTGGACTAATAATCTATTGACATGATTTAGTTTTCGTTAATTGACACGTTTATCGCACGGGCGATCGACATTAATATGTTGTTTAAAACATATTGTTTATGAATTTTTTCTTTGATTATTTCATTATGTGATAATATTAGTGTGATTATCACACTAATATTATGCAGGGTGGGGCAAATTTTTGGCCCCTTAAGGGTAGCTACCGTTTCTTTTGTAGTTAGAAGGTTTTGTTCAGGAACTTTCTGTTTTATTTTGAAGAAAAAAATATTGCCATTTTTAGTTTTTCGAAAAAATGTACAGCTCGCCCAAGAAATGACATTTGTCAAAAAAAACAAGTGGGTCTTAATCGACTCTATTTCCAACCAGGAACACTTTTCCCAAAGTAACATATCAAATCAAATCGTAAGTTTTTTCAATAATTAACAAAAACAATTCCCATACATTTTCTATGAAAAAATGAGTAAGTGAAAACGCTACAGTCGTCCATAGCTTTTTTATCCTGTAATTATAATCTAATATTTTGTAGTAAGCAATTTAACAAAGGATATGTTAGACAATTTGTTTGAATCTACTTCAACATTATTATCTGCTGCCAGATTGAACCCACTGCTTGGTACAGCGCAGGGGTATAGTATAATAGGCCTCTTGAACTTAGTGCCATTACCACGGTCCTGCACTACTAACCGTGGCTTGACGTTACGCTTATAATATAAATAAAAAATAAATAAATAATGCTGGACAATTCACACAGCATTATCTAGCCCTAAGCTAAGCAGAGCTTGTGTTATGGGTACTAGATAACTGATATACATAATACAATACACTACTTAGATAGATATTTTTTATTATACATAGAAAAACATCCAGAACGCCCTGAACAAATTTCAGCAGATCGTACACAAATTTATCCCGAGGCGGGAATCGAACCCGCAACCTCCTGCGTCGCAGGCAGACCTTCGCCCACCGCGCCACAGAGGTCGTCAAAGAATGGATCCCTCTATTGGGGACCTCAAACTCAACCTCTATGTTATTGTCATCTTCTTTAGGTGATCCTACCAGCGCTACTGGAACAGTCTCACACACGGACATGGCTGAAGGCAGGGCTCCGCGCGTGGTGTATCTGCGCCGCTGGCGTCCTAGGCCTTCGCTCGTACTTGCTCGGCGAGGCGCGGCACACCGAACCTAACCCCCCACCGCATCCACCACACCAACTGGGAGCAGCGCATCAGGTAACTGAAAATTAATAAAAAATACACAAAATTTTACAATTACACAAAAACAAAGAACAAACTTTTGAGCAGCTCTGTCTTATGTTTTAGTTTTTTAAAACTGTGTTACAGAAGCCAGCGTCTTCCCAATTCAGGGTACATTGTTTGCAGTGTTAACCCATTATGGGCTGAATTAATTTATGGTCGTTTTTATTTGTGCGCTTTACATATGATATAAATATGGACCCCCTGAACATAAAATAGTAAAAAATAAAAAAATATATCTTTTAGTTTTTGAAAAAATGGCTGATGCCATATGGCATCGCTAGCCACTTGTGTGTTCTTTTACTTTTCTTAGCAAAATCAGGTCTCTCAACACAAAAGGTTTTAAAAGATTATTATTAGAAATGTTCTATCAACAAAACACAAAAATTACGAAAAAGCTATGTTTTTTTAATACTTCTATCTACTTATGTTTGGAATTGGTTGCAAGCAACACATGGGCCAACACCACACCTACGGCACTCTGTTTTGGTTTGCCTCTTGCATGACCCTAGGACACATCTCCAGTGTTTTCCATCCTGCGTAGTAGGTACCAACAGATGATTCAAGAACTGCGATCACCACGGCGACTACCACGAGTACTACGTCGACGAATTTGACCACGACCACGAATAGTTATGACGCTGGACGAGGGCAATGACTCTGCTGGATGTTCAACGTCCTCTGCAGTTATGCCGTCCTGCTGTGAAGATCTTGGAGCCAATACTTCTTGACAATCAGCATTAAGTTGTCGACCAGTGAGGTTATTGACAAGACTTCCTCATCGCCTAACCTAACAATCCTTCCCGGCGTAGACTGCTACGCCGGGAAGGATTGTTGGGTTAGGGGGTACAATAAACACCGACAAAGGTTCAAAACTTTCATCATCTTCGAGAGCTGCTAATGCTTCATGAAGCGTACAATCCCTATGTCGAAAAGAAATACAAAATTAGAATCAAAATCGAGCTCGATGATTTACCTATACGTATCTTGGGAACTACTGCAATACATTTTGAAAAGACAAGATATTGGGCTAGCGATGCAGTTTGGCACCGTCATAGTTTTAAGCTATATTTCACGGAATCCGAAAAAAAAATCACGCGTTTTTATTCAAATAACAATTGTTGCATCTAATGAGAATATTATTACACAAATAACTATCATGTGAAACAATAAAATAAATAAATATGAATTACTTACTTGAAGCGCACGTCCATTTTGCCGCAAATTTTTTCACCCTGAACTTTGAATCGTTCAAGCTAGTAATTATTTAACGATTTGTTGCTAATTTCAGTTGAATTCCAAAAAAATTATCTGTCTAGCATTAAAAAAGCAATGGGTCGGTTACCTAAATTGCACAAATAACAAAATAGACGTGAAAATCCAAACTACGCTAAGGCGATGCCGTACGGCACCTCTAGCTCATAATGGGTTAATATAGATAAATAAATAATGTTGGACAATTCACTCATTATCTAACCCCAAGCACGAACTCTACTAAGTGTTCGTGTTATGGGTTCTGGATAACTGATTTACTTAATACTATACAAAGATAGATGTTTTATTATACATAGATAACATCCAGAGCACCCTGACCAAATATCTGGAGATTATACACACATTTGTCCTGAGGCGGGAATCGAACCTGCAAGCTCCTGCGTCGGAGGCGGACTTTCGCTCGCCGCGCCACAGAGCTCGTCCACTAACTATGACATTTGCTTATAATGTTTGGCTCTTTGTTGCAATATAAATTAGGTTAAGGTTTGCAGACGTCATTTGTGTATAATATGAAGGTAGCGGGCCTAGTGTACTCCCTTGCAGGGCTCTCTTTTTATTACTAGTATTCTGGAAAGCTACTACGGTTTCAATGTTACTAAAGATTGAGCAATCTACTTGATAAAATGATCTGACGAGTACAAAAGTACTCCTAGGAAACACTGCATACGACTTGCAAAGGGATTGAAAGCTTTGAAAAGTTCCCAATCATGGGTGATGGATGAAGAAAGCGATAGATTTACTTCTAAGTTAATAAGACGTTTATTAATATTGTTTTTATATTATAAATTATAACTGACCTCAAAAAAAGAAAAAGGTTCTCAATTCGACTGTTTTTTATTTTTGTTACCTCAGAACTTTTGATTGGGTTGTCCGATTTTCATGATTATTTTTTTATATTAAAGCTGATGCTTCCCGTGTGGTCCCATTTTAATTTGGTTCAGTTCTGACAGTGAAATCCATGAAAATTCATGAAAAAAAACTAAAAATTTTTTTACCGGTTTACGGTATTTTAAAACAAAATTAATTATTTCCAGGCACTAATGCGTCGAGATGGCCCCGCTGGTTTCGAGCCTTACGTCAAAGTCACATGGTTCCCGCTGCGTTTGTTCGGACTGCTCGTGCTTGTGTCTATATCTCTGGTGCTGGCCAGTGCACTTACTTTGGTAGGTATCTCCCTCATCTTTACCGGGGTTTCATGATTGCATTTGTTCACATTACATTACGACTTCCAACTGCTAGGCTAACAGCCGGTTTCTCGAACGCTTATTATTTTGACAAATTGTTGACAATTTGTCAGGCTGTACACGCACTGCTTCTATTACTCGCGTGGTTCTTTTTGCAGAATAGTGTATATGCATCGATTTTTTTTATTGTTTTAATCGATTCTTTAGGTCATTATTTAACCGAGGAATGATAAGACGCTCACTGAATTTCGCATTAACAAGGTAAAAAAAACAAATCAAAACTACAATCATTTTCGGGTGATAAAAACGCTGCCATATTGGCGCCATGTTTATGTGACGTCGACGTACACACTTGATTAAAACCTTTGGTGACGACCTCGGTAGTGATCATCTCAGGAAAGAGGTTTTCCGAAAAAACTGAAAATAATCGACAATACGAAATGTCAAGTGGGCAGAATAGTGTCAAATCAAGGTGCAGCAAGCAGAATAAAAAAAGAAGAAATGTTTACAGTGATGTCACGTCCGCTCTAGTCAATGGCGTAGCGTTTTGAAATTTTGCGATTGAGATTTAAAATATCAATTTTTCAATGGTTAAATTCTACAATAAAAACATCTCAAAATGCAAAAATAAATATGTAGATATGTTTCTATATCAATAGAGAATACGTATATATTTTTTTAGCCATTTTGAAATCACATGCATATACCCTATTCTGTAACTTAATGGAAGTTCACTAGCGGAAAAATATGAATGTTTGGAGCACTATAAAGTTGTAGGTAGCTAAAATAGCATGGAACCGGCGCGAAACCGGCTGGTTTCTCTTTCAAAATCCGGTGCATTTTACTTATTTCATTTCCATCTTCCATTTCTCTTACTCTACTTGTCGAAGTGCTATAGGCACTGTGCTCACCATTTGCTTAAACCAACATACTTTTGTAAATTTTGTATTATTAAATGTTTCCTCAAACAAAAACTGAACAGAATCACAGGGCAGCAATAGACAAATACAGATAACGTTGTACAATGGGCGGCCTTATCGCTATGAACGATCTCTCCTAAACCTCAAACTCGTAAATATGGTTAATCTTTTTGTGGTACCCAGTTAAGTTAGCACCGTCTAGCTAAATAAATATTGTTCACAAACAAAAATATTATTAACTAGCTGCGCCCCGCGGCTTCGCACGCGTTGTTCCTATGAAAACATTAAAAGGTGATTTTCATCCCACGGGAACAGATTTATGGGATAAAAAGTAGCCTATGTTTTATTCCAGTATTAGAATTACCTGTATGCAAAATTTCAGCCAGATCCGTTCAGTAGTTTTGGCGTGAAGAGGTAACAAACATCCATCCATACATCCATCCAAACTTTCGCCTTTATAATATTAGTGTGATTAGTGTGATGTGATGTGGTCAGAACATTGGTTGCAAGCATTTCCTTCATATAACAATGCCAGTGCAATCCTACTATCAAACAGCTTGCTCATCTCTGATTATTGTGTACAAGGACCGCCGGTCGGATATCTCGCTGCCAGCCTTAACGACAGCATCCGTCAGGCCTTTGTAATTTTATTGACAATAAAGATCAAAGAGTTGTTATTATGTATAAGTGAAGGTGATTTTGAATATTTTTCTTAGAGATAGATAGAGATAGAGATACATTTATTGAACAACACAGTTACAACACAAAACAGATAGGTATAAGTAGGTAGGTAGTAACAATTATACAGACTAGCTTAGTACATAATATGAAAATATAATGCTGTAACGATGCAGGTCAAAGGGTTCCACCTCAGCTTGATGCTACCTCGCATAAATGCAATCTTATTTTTCTCGAAAGTGTAGTATGTATTACAAGGCCCTCGGCGGCGCCTCATACCTCAAATAACACACCCGATAGGGATTGGCGACTTTCTCAACTCGGTGTACAATCTACTATTGCATACCTATACTAAGGTAATACATGTACCCATGGTACCTACCTACCATACGACCATTGTGACCAATATACGCAAATAAATGATCTGTATTCTGTATTCTATTGTATACGTAGAACATTATTCAGCATTACGTCTATACTATAGGTATCTACATTCTATCTGGCTATCTACATTGTTGCTTAGCGAGCAACTACAACCAAGTTCTATTTGCAGGTTATCCCAGTGTCGATCGGTAGGAAAGTAATGGCGCTCTGGCTGCCTAAAGCAGCGGATGGCGTTCATGAACTTTACACAGCTGCTGCGGGTAAGTTTCTGTAACTTAAATAATAATAAGCCTTTTATTTCAAATCTTAATAAACATTTGATTTTGTGAGTTAGATAAGAATGAATAGAGAAAATTAATTAGTAGGTATGTCACTTGTTCATACATTATTTGTATATTTATAATTTATGTAAATAATTAATAGTTTTCTTAAAACTTAACACTTTCACTTAACATGCAATTGTCTTATGATTTGGGCACCCAGTTTCGGGTGAAGGCCTCTTCCATCCATCTCCACACAGTCCTGTCTGCGTTTCTGTAACTTATAAGACTTTAAATGCAGGAACTCTGCATCAAATTTTTCCAAGGTCGGCCACAAATCTAATTCTATTTCTGGGGGAACTGAGATCTGCACGGACATCTCGCATAGGAGTGTATTGTGCATTTTTCTGCCTATATAGGCCCTAACCAGCCCAGCTTCTTGAAGTATCGGAGCAGGTACTTTTGGTGACTGACAGCTTCGTTTGAGCTTTTCTGTGGCTGTGAATGGGGTTGATTACTCAATGGGACTCTTGGGCCCTGTCTTGTGTCTGGCCTCCTCTAAGGAACTCGGCCACAACTTGAACACGGAATAAAATTTGTGGTGAATTCAGTCAATTCATCGTCGAGCTCCCAGGTTACATCTGCTTATTCCCCTTTAAGTCTACCATTTTTTGGTAATTAACCTGGTCTTCAAATTTTTACTTAAGATACTCTGCCCTATTGCTTTTTGACCAACCATTATTTTGCTTTGATTTTATGTCCCCCCTGAGCATTCAGAGCCCATGATCGTGCACCGCACAAAAATAATACAATGAAAACATGGTGTTTTTACCATTTGGCAAATTATGTTCCACGCATAGATACAAAGATTGTATTATTTGATAAGCGATAAACTTGCTAGTGGTTTCTTTTTCACTTCTTTCGCTAGTGGACAAATTGAAGTGAATTAGAGTCAATTGCACCTTAGTTATTATTTGATAGTAATTACTATATTTAACAAACTGTTTATATAGTAACAATTTGACTTGTCTAAGTGCTTATTTTGTAAGTCTAAAGAAATAAATGATTTGACTCTGACTCTGACTCATGCGTGGAACATAGTTTGCTAGGGGTTCGGTAGCGGTGTGGTTGATCAAACCTCAAATTTAGGTTTCTCTTGAATATTCGAACCCAAGACTGTGCACCATACGTAAAAATGGGATGAAAGTACGCACAATGTATGTTTCAGGTATGTACATGTGCTGGGCGTTCGGTCGCGGAGGGTCGCTGGCGGCGGGCTGGGCGCGCGGCGGGCGCGGCGCGGTGTGGGCGCGGGCGGCGCTGTGGGCGCGGCGCGGCGCCAAGGCGGCGCTGGCGGCCATCGCGCTGCTGGGGCTCGTGCCGCTCATGTTCGGACTACTGCTGGAGCTGGTAAGGAGTAGCCATACTGACGAGTACCATCATTATGCGCACCGCTAGGTGATAGAATCGCTTCCTACGTCTGTTTTTCCGGTCAATTACAACCTGGATTTCTTGAAGACAAGGGACCATAGGCTTCTTGGCCTTCGATCAGGTGAGATTGCAGTCTTAAATAATATAAGAATGCGTTGAGCAAAGCGTGATTTCTGCATCACAAAAATATGCACTACTGTCGTTGCGCTGTTACTCCGTTGTTAAGTGTAGTATCCTGTCAGTGTCCTTAATAGCTGTGTGGTGCTGCCTTAAAATTTGCACCATCCTATCTCTTCCCGTGTGTGTCGTAAGATACGACTAAGGGATAACCACCGGGGGCAGGTAGCAGCGTCCCCTTAGGAGAACAATTCTACCACCGAACTGCGATCCCCAACCCAAAGCTAATAAGGCGGCGGGAGGGCCTGCGTCCAGCAGTGGACCAATACAGGCTATTGAGGTCGAGGTTGAGGTTGAGGTTGAGGTCCCCAATAGATGGATCCATTCTTTGACGACCTCTGTGGCGCGGTGGGCGAAGGTCCGCCTGCGACGCAGGAGGTTGGGTTCGATTCCTGCCTTGGACAAATGTGTGTACGATCTGGAGATATTTGTTCAGGGCGTTCTGGATGTTTTCTATGTATATTATGAAAAATATCTATCTATGTAGTGTATTATAGTATATCAGTTACTGCCCATAACACAAGCGCTGCTTAGCTTGGGGCTAGATAATAGTGTGAATTGTCCAAAATTATTAAGCTATTGCATAGCTTCTATCGCGGGCCCTGAGCGTGGAGACCGAATCCAGAAATTCCGTAACTCGCCTCTAGGTGGCATTGCAATAGCTTTACCGCGGCAGTCCTCGAGTGCTACAGGTCTTTTTTTATTTATTTATTTTATTTATTCTGGTCAGGTTCTCAACCAATAATAAAATCTATCTTTGTTCACAGGTCCTAGTAATTCCCCTACGAGTGCCGCTGGAACAATCGCCCGTTCTCTTCGTGTGGCAAGATTGGGCATTAGGCGTGCTTTACACGAAGATAGTATGCGCACTCACCATGATGGGTCCTGATTGGAGCATGCGCCGCGCCATCGAGAAGGCTTATAGGGACGGCATTCGAGAGATGGACCTCAAGTAAGTCGACATTTTATCTTAGTTGCAACGTATTTGAGCAATATTTAATGAGCTCTCGAATCGTGGGTCAAAATGAGGGTCAAAACAGGCCTTTGCCCCTTTCAGTAGCGGGGATGCTACCGAAAGGGGCAAAGGCCAGTTGTGTGAGGGCGGGCTGGGAAAGGGGCAAAATTTTGAGGCCCGCGTTGCGCATCCAATATATATAACGGGTGTCCTAATAAGAGCCCTGGATTTAAATATCGCATAATTTTGTTATTACGAATTGTATTTTATTAAGATTGCCAGGTACAGTCCCTCGATTTTAGAATATGGAAGTGTCGAGCAACATTTAATTATTGAAAAACACATCACATAGATGGTGACAGTTTTGCTAAAAAGATTTGCCAATAACGTCAAATTTTCGGTCGCATTAATGCGCCAAATGAATCAACTTTGAGGCGTTATGGTTATGGTTGACGAGTGTCTTTTTTCCACACTGAGTCTCGGGATGGTCCATTGTGCGTGTTTGTTTGCTAGTCTAGCGAGCCTAACTCCGTCCAGAAGCGCAGAATCTTTCTGGGATTTTCACAGGCTTCGCGGAGTGACCTTAAAACTGTGAGGCTTTTAATTACAACATTTTAGACCAAATTTACGCAGATAAATCAGAATATATATAAGGAAGTTCGTCATCGTCCTTGTCGGTCACTAGAAAATATAGCCACTGTAAGGGAATCTGTGTCTGAGAATCCAGGAACATCCAGTCGGCATCATGGTCAGAATTAAACATTTCCAGAAGCCAGCATGCGCTTATGCGCAAGGCAATTCAACGAATATTAATTTATTATATACTATATTAACGAATGTACCTTATTGTATGTAATCCGTGGAGTGGGGGACCTGGAGACTTGTAGTTACAGGTTTTTTCTAAAACCTATAGAAAGCCAGCCTCTCACAATACAGGTTTAATTAAGTTCTAATGTACTTATGATAACTAAATTTTAAGAAAAACCTATTGTGAAGAGGAAATAAACAGATATTATTATTATTATTATAATTACATTTTTATTATTATTTTGTCCCCAGGTTTATCCTAGTATCAGTAGCAGCGCCCGTGGTCTGCTGGCTTGGCCTAGCGCTCGCCGTGCCCTATGCGTTTGCGCACTCCATCGCGCCGCTCTTCGTCGCGTCGCCCGCGCAGCGCAACGTGCTGGCGCGGCGTGTGTACCCGGCCTTACTGATGGCTGCTATGCTGGCGGCGTTGGCTGTCTTCCAGGTATATTCTCAATCAGTTATGACATACTGGAAAGTTTTATGGGGAAAACTACGATTAGTAGTACTATTAGCGTTCGTGGGTTTATGTTCGGGCTAGCACTAGACGTTTGATGCGCACTCCACTGCGACGCTCTTCGTCGCATCGCCTGCAGAGCACATTGTGCTGGCGCGGCGTGTGTATCCGGCCTTACAGATGGCTGCCATGTTGGCGGCCTTGGTTATCTTCCAGGTATATTCTCTATCAGTTATGATATACTGGATAGCATTATGGGGGAAAATACAGGGGTCTTTAAGTATCAGTAGCGCCTTCAGTGTTCGTAAGGTTAGGTTCGGGCTCCCACTAATTCGATTGCAGACTCCATCGCTTTACTCATAGTCGCGTCGTCGTCGCCCGCAAAACGCAACATGCTGGCGCGGCGTGTGTACCCGGCCTTACTGATGGCTGCTATGCTGGCGGCGTTGGCTGTCTTCCAGGTATATTCTCAATCAGTTATGATATACTGAATAGTTTTGTGGGGGCATGGTTGACCTTGGTGGTCCAACAAATCAACTACCCATGGGTTTCGAGATGTTTTACCAGGAGACAGGCAGCAACATTTTATTAAATACTCCTTATTACCATATTTTTTTCTATTGTTTTTCCGAGGTACAGTACTTTTTATATTTTTTGTTTGGTTTATGTGACTTTTGTGTCACTGCGGCCATGATATGCCTATTGTGTGTTCAACCTTGAAGTAGCGAAGTTAATTTTATTTAAAGGTATACCGCGTTTGCTGCTGAAGTTTGTTTTTTTTGTATGTACCTGGAGGTATAATTAAAAAACAAACTTAGAAGAAGAAACGAGTAAGAAGCCTTTATACTTAATAAAGGCTTCTTACTCGTTTCTTCTGCATAAAAAGTAACCACACAGTAACATATAGAATTACATGTAACCAAATTATCTCAGTTCCAACAGTCGTTTTATGCGTTTCTCGCCAAGCATCACACTATCGCCTTCATAATATGACAACCTTACATATTATCGCCATTATAATATTAGTAGGATTTCTATCCTCAGATTCGGCAGTTCACCAAACTTTACGAGCACATAAAGAACGACAAATACCTTGTTGGACAACGGCTGGTGAACTACGACCATCGGAGGCACAAGCGTGAACAACAGGCGGTCACGGCTAACTGACTCCCAACTCTCTGGAAATCAACGCTGTTGGTATTATGACCTTTTGGGTTCGGACTTGAGTGTAGAAATGAACTAGCTGTTCTGTTTTCTCTGGGACTCTGTTTTTCTATTGTTTGAAGTCGCGAGTGGAACGTTTTTGAAAGTTTGACGCGTATGAGATTTTTCTAGCGATATGTTTCGTATAATTTTGTGGTTATTTAAAATAAAAAACGTACGTAATTGAGCATTCGACTTTTGCTTTATGAATAGTGAAACTACTTAATATATAGGAATATGTTAAATGCTAAGGTGTAATGTAAATGCTATTCTTTATTCCTCAGCAAAAAATAAGATATTTATAAAGCGATATATTTATTAAAAACAATCAAATGATAGAAATAAATTAAGAACTAGTATTTACAATTGAAACAATAGAACTAACTGCAGACTGTTGCAAACAATATACAGATAGCTGAACTGATTCAATACCATACAATACGAAGCGTCCCCAAGACGCTGGCTGCATTGCCTCGCTGTATGGCAATGCTGATACTCACCAGCTCTCGGCGGCGTCGCTTCAACCAGACGATATGGATATTCATTGTTTTAATAACTAACACACAGATTTCTACAACAATATAATTTTTGTATGCGTTCTTGATAAGCTCATACGCGTCAAACGAATTCTTATAATTATTAGTAAACTTATAATTAATGTGAATAAAGTAAATGTTAAAAACATTTCTGATGCACGTGGATTGTTCACCAATTTCATGAAATTATACCAAAACGTTTTAAAATTGTAAATTTAAAGACGCAAAAGTGATAATTCGATTATTCCATTGGCTGAGTGTAGTTAACAAGCATATTTGTGAAATTAATACATATTTTAAGTATAATAAAGATCACAAAATTCCTTGGCCTTAGGGAAATCGTTCCTTCAAAACCAAGAGAATAGATGTGTAAACAACCAATAGGGTATATGCATGTGACTTCAAAAAAGCTCATATTTTTTTTTACGTATTCTCTATCGATATAGAAATATATCTGTATATTTATTTTTGTATTTTAAGATGTTTTTATTCTGAAATTTAATAATTGAAAAGTAGATATTCTCAACAGCAAAATATCTAAACGCAACGATATTGGCACCTGAAGCGTGACGTCATACTTGAACATTTTTGTATGGGCATGAAGTTTTGACTTTGAGTTTACATAATGAGATCCGTTGAACCGTGACGTCACAAAATGCAAGGGCTAACATGGCAGCGTTTTTATCACCCGAAACTGAGTGTAGTTTTACTTTTTGTTTTTTACCTCAATATTTTTTTTTTTTTTTGCAGGCATATTTTTTTCTTTTATGTATTAACCTAAATAATCGACAAAAATAATAAATCCATGCATATACCCTATTGCTTGGAGTCAAAATAGCGCCTCCTCGATAGGTATTCGAAATTGTATTGGGAGATATTACACGATAATTAACTGGCTTTTTACTATTAATAAATAAATAATTAATAATTCTGGACAATTCACACACTATGATTGATTAGTGAGTTGTGAAACCATACAAATATATCAAATTTAATCAAAAATAAACAAAACAAATTCAATTTAAATTTTACATTTTAATAATAGTTGTGCAAGAATGTGTCTAAGATCTAAGGGTGTCTTTCCATCAGATATTCGTTACGTACACATTATTGGACGGACATATGTATTTGTTACACTTCATACGAATAATAGCATGCAGACACAAATTGTAGAATTAACATGAGAAATCGTTTCCGATAGTAACTATAGGTTACATTACAACTGTTGTAAAATAATTAATCATTAAAATAATGTCCGGTTTGCCACTTTTTCACCCGTGCTATTTGTAGGTTACACGTATCTAGTGGAAGGCCACCTTTCAACGTTTAAAAGAGAATTGTATTTTGGAAATTGTCCGCAAGACAAATGTAAAACGAAGCGCTTTCGTTGGCCCTTTGTTGCCGCCTTGGAAAATGCCACAAAACCTCATAGCTCCTAACAGTATAGGAGAAACCGTATAATGCTCTATCTGTTAGGATTAGGCCAAACGAACGTATTTTTGAGGTGTGTGTGTGCACGTTTGTTTGATACAAAAGTTTTGTTGCAAAACTATGAGCTGTGTTGGTTATGTTGGAAGAATGCAATTTACGAGGATCGCATATCAAAAAATTACGCTCGTTTGTTCTCAGCCTAACAACCGGTACGGATTAAACACCTAAATCGGAGTTTAATTAAGTCCAATATAGGTGTTTAATGTTACCGGTTTTGACTTTATAAAATAACATTAATTAACACTGCTCAGATACGATTCGCGGTTTGCACCATTTAGTTCAAATCTTCTTGGTACAGAGTTTTAATAAATATCAAAGTGTTTTTTTTCCGTTAGACTGTACAGAACTCTTGGACACGTCACAAATTACAAGAAAAACTAGAAAATAAAGTAATCACTTTGATTTTTTGTTCACTTCGATCATTTTAAGTGAATAAGAGGAGCGAACAAGAAACCTTGGCCTCGTTTGGGTGTTAGTTTTCGAGCTAGAATTCTCATCCCTAGCTTTTTTATCCTCTTGATAATTTGATATTTTGAAGAAAGCCTGGAGCCCAATTATGATAACTAGTTATGAACAATTTGGTGTTTTGCCTGGCCTCTGTCTAACGTAGATATAAAATCAAAATTGTATGTAATACCTAATTTATAATTGTTTTGATGTTTGAATATTTTGATCATATGTAAATTCAGTTCAGTGCTCCCAACTTAATCTTAGACTATGATAATGTTATGAATAATTTTAAAATATTTTTATTTTATTATACAAAGAAAGACAGCATAATTGCAAAATGTAAACAGCCTTAGAGTGTTTTTACACCAGAGTTAGGCCTTGTCCACACACGTTTTTTCGCCGTAAAATCTACGGTATTGCAGCGCCGCCGCCGCCGCCGTTGAGTAGGCCACGGTAGTTAGTATTCTATGGATATTATATATTATATTCTATGCAGTAATCTATCACTAAAGAAGCTTGTTGACATACGGCGGCGGCGGCGGTGCCGTAAACCGGAGATTTTTACTGCGAAAAACCATTTGTGCACAAGATACCTTAGCTACGTAGGTCCCCAAATAACGGAATGTGTCAAACCCAACCAATAAGATAGCTTAGCTAGCATTAAGCGAGTTTATTTCTTAAGTTTGACACATTTATTCGCTTCGCTACACACAGCATATAATAAGTGGAATAGCACCCTTATTTAATGATTATTATTTTGTATATTTATTTATTAAAATGAGAGCCAAAAGCTTCTTTAATACAGGTAAGGGCCTATTCCATTAATGTTTCAAGAAATTTCAGTTTTATTATAATTGATCGATTCGTGTATATTCTTGTATATTTTTTCATGCGATGAATGTATAAAAAATATTTATTTCCATAAATACAATAAATGTGCACTCAGAAAAATATTATGTTTACTCACACACAGTATTATGTTTACTCGTGTGAAAAACTCAGATTTTTATGTAGGATAACATTGCTCTTGTTTTATCATTACAGTATAACTCTTATTAGAAATAGTTTTGTGTGACTTTTCTTTCATTATGCTACATTCAGATTCCGATAGAATTTTCGAAATTTTTACGGCGCACGTGTGCAACAGGCTTTAGTAAATACATTGTGTGATGACTAGTTCTACTTAAGGATCTCTTGTTTCTTTTTTATTATTGTTATATTATTTTATCATATTAATTGGCAATGGTTTGCAAATAGATACATTTACGAATAATTATCCGCGCTGTTGAAAAATAACAGTCAATATCAATCTGTATAATATTGCCTTTGACATTATAATAATGTTTCTAATATAAATAGATGTAGTGTTTCGCGTTGTAACTATTTTGTGATTGGTAGATTCAATTCCAACCTTACTGATAAACGCGGAGTACCTAGCCTACTTAATTGGTTGAAAGATTCTGGGTTGATTCTCTTCTCTGAATAATCTAAAGACCTGAGCTAACCATTGTTACTTGCAAAGTTCTCTGCGTTTATCAATAAGGAATTCAGGTGTAAGTAGTTTTATCTGATTCCTATTTATTAAACTGCTCAAGTAACCTTGTCCATGCTATTCATAACTGTAACGTGAAGGCAATAGAGCTTGAAATTGCATTACATTGTTATCTTAGCCTCGTAGGCCGTTTTGGCATAGTTTCGTTGTGATTTAAACTCTGTTGCTTTAACATAAGAGTAATAATAAGAGTTTTGCCGTCTTCCGATTTGTTCCAGTACGTTTCAAATACTGTACCAAGTTTTAAAGAAGTCCTAATTATTAGTAAAGTTCCAATTATTGAGTTTATAAAACTTTGGTTTGACGCGTGACATTTTACATCAGCGAACAAAAGCTATACAAAAGAGTTATAAAACTCATTACGGATGTAGGCAGGTTTTTTTACACAAATAAGATTCGTTGTTCACCCGCTTACATACCGCAAAGGGATTCACACACGGCAGATATAATAATAAATACATGTAAAAATATACATGAACATGCTGGAGTGTCTGGTCACACGCCAGCTATATGTGTATTTTTCTTGACGATTTCTATGGATGTTTAAATGAGATGTAGCGTGCTATATACATTAGTATGTAGGTACATCTTAACATTACCTAGCTGCCGTGTGTGGAGCCCCTTATTAATTCGTCTAACTACGATAGTTTACGTTATAAAACTGTTATTAATTATTATAAATAATGGGTTGATAATCAGCATGGACAAGTCCTTTTAATAACAACAAAATGCTATCAGGGGTGGATAAATCACACATCACAATCTGTTATTTCTAGAATCTTGACCCTAATTTGTAAAGAATCAGTTATCTGACGAAGGTTTTCAGTGTAAATGAGGCTACATTCCGAACATTTCTACATTTCTTTAGACCTCTGTTAAGGTTTTATTCTTTCTGTTTTGGCTTTAATTACTAATACATCTCATTGTTCGTCAGATATTAAATTTTGATTTCGTCGAGTTGATCACTGTACTACAAATGTGGCAACGTGGCGCTAGACTCCGTATGAAGTCCAAGAGATTTTCGACTTCTACGTCAGTTGACTTCGTGGTGTTGTTGTTTGGCACTATCACATTCCTGTACTAAAGGAAGGACGCAAGTTTGCGAAAACTTTTCGGATATTATTAGATTTTTTTATTTTGATAAAATATCAAATTGTTTTCGCCACTGTTGGATTACTTCGTCGAAATCGAGATATAATATTTGGTGAGCGTTGAATGTTCGATTGATACGGTCGATAGATTAAACTAGATGATAGCAGGTAATAAGCAATTTGTAAACAAATAAACGTTAATTGATTTAAGAATTGTTTCTTTACACCTTTAGCACTTTATTCCAGGGTCTGAAGTCTGGCTCAGTTTGCATAGTGTAGAAAGAGACGTCTAGTGCCCTCAAAGAGAGACAGCTGCCAGCCATTTATCGCTTCATCATCGTCAGCCTATAAGTATTAGTCCACAGCTGGACATAGTCCTCCACCTCTTCTAATGAGCGCCATAGCGTCCTGTCTTTAGCTCGACGCATCCAGACTCTGACTGCAGTCTTTCGCAGATCGTCGACCTGGCCGAAGGGTGTCGTAGGTACACTACGTTTGCCGAGTCGCGGTCTCCACTCAAGAACTCGTTCACCCCAGCGCGGTTGTCGTTTTCTACTTACTAACCGAGAAGTACAAGCAGAATTGAACATTTTTGCGTTGATGCTAGAATCTAAAATGTATTTTTCCCTGGAGATACATACCTAGGTCAGAAATAATGAATTTCGAATAAGTACCTATAATGTTTCATTTCATTACCTATAGTACGTAACCACAGAATTTTCTGATATCTGTGTGTACGTAACGTAACACAGATAATGGGGTAATGGGGGGGGCCTCACCGAGTAGGTTAGGTACCAACCACAGATATCAGAGACTAAGGTAGGTACCAACGTTTGAAAAAGAGGCGCTTTGTGAACGTCGGTCGTCGGGGTTCGGTTTGCCTCAGGTCATAGCAGTGCCAAATAGCTCGCTAGATGGCGATATTTATAACTTAGCTATTAGTTTTATGGTTCAAATCCATCAATCGAAATAGGTACCCTGATTATTGAAAAGGGACACCTGAAAATAAGTACCTACTACGAATGAGACGATTTGAGGACACTATGACCTATTTCATCAACACCGATGCAGTTAATTATTTCAGGTTGTCGCACACATATCGGCTCCAAAACGAAAAACTGCCTTAGCTCGAGCTTACTTTTGTAGGTTTTCATCGAAACTTATACCTACTAACATCATTTAGGCCTTGTTTACGGAGACGCGGGGCGTGCAGCGGCGCGTGCGGCGTCCTCGTCATCGCACGCGTAAACAAACATACCGCAACGTATGGTGATGTTTATTATGGATAGGCGCGTGCGAAGTCCACCGAGCTGGACCTAGGCTTCCCCTAATGTGCATGTGCGTCATAGCGCGCTATATTCAGCTTACCACTTCCAGTATTACCTAGCTAGGCCTTAGGCCTGTACGGTGAAACCGCACCATCCTCTCGCGTCATGTTCCCCTTATTGTCGCGCGCGCTGTTATATGTTTATGTTAGCCCTTCATTCCGGGCAATCAAAGCATATCGGGAAAATCCATAAATCGATCAAAAACATCTATCATTTTAAAAGTGATAGTAAACCTTAGGGCTCATACTAACTACAAGGCTCAACTGTAGGCGATTGCAGCAACTTGCAGTCCGTGTGGTCCTTTGAGCCGGATCAAGCGGACGACCATTTTGCGTCCGTTGACGAGTTGTTAAGTGTGTGACAACCTTTCATCGGTCATCAGTGAACGATTCGAATTCATCTGGTGTCTTGAAAGGCATGTGTGGATTTTGCCTTGATTAAAACTCCATGGTCACATAAACTTGTGATGGGAGGGTTTATAACTATGATGTCATTGATCACGGGATTTGTATGCGTATGGGAAGAGAGAAGACTCATCTGGCTTGGTAGTTATGTGGGGGTCAAGAATAGGGACCTTCTTATTTTTATCTAGAATATGATTTGCAATGCAGTGTAAGTATCTAGTGTAGACAAAGACATATTTTATCTAGGTAGTAGGTATCTACTGTATTTTAGTGGTTAAACCGAGAGTGTAGAGTACATTACATACCTACCTAGTAAGTTGGTAGGTAACCTAAGTACGGTACCTAATCAAGGTTTTTGATAGGTAGGTCAGGTGTGTGGGGGCAACTCTTCCACGTAAATAAAACTGCTTTGTGCGTACGTGAAACTGAGTTATTTACTCATTTACATGGTTTACAAGTAAAAATATGCACATGTCGTTACTTTACAGGAGAAAAACAAAAAGACTTTTTATCTGTCACCCGACTAGGGATGTGACCAAACATTTAGGGTTGTGCTCTGTCGAACGAGTTTATCCATTCGCCACAGGTGTGTAGGTGCTTGATTTGATTTCTTTTTCTTTTCATTCCACGCAAGTTAGGTACCTAGGTACAGACAATGTCAATATTAGGCGTCTCCGCATACAATGCCTAAGACTACGTTCGTTCCCGTGCGTTCTCGTCAGCGCGATCTAAAGATCGTCCATGTTTACTAGCGACATCTAGTTATGTGCGCGAGCAGAATGGTTTGTGTGAAGTCACGACGGCGCGGCGGCGTAACAAAAACTTTAAGGTTCTTACTGACATTTACTGAATTTATTAGGTAGGTACGTAATGGAAACTAACAAGTGACATATTCAGAGGCAGATTTACACATTTTACGCAAAATCTATTTTACCCATAATTAGCCGCCCCCAAAAATGTAGGAACCTTACCTACCTACCATCGAGTTAAAATCCTAACTCGATGCTACCTACCTATGTATTTATTTGCTAAGTGACGTGGAAAGTTAAACCCACGTCTGTCAAGTAGAACTAGGGCTTGCAAATATTCGAAAATTTTTGATATTTGAATATTTGAATATTTTTCGGCTACTATTCGAATATTATTCGAATAATAGAATATTATATAGAAAAAAACATTTTTTTTATTGAAATCACATTCTTTTACTGTAATAAGTATTATTCCCATGAACAATTTTAAATATCAAATGTGTGTCGCTGTAACGACAAGACATTTGCGATGTACACACAATCAACCAAAAATTTTTAAAACAGTCTTCAAAATCTAGGGTATTTTAATAAAACTTAACACAATAACAAGTAAATAACACGTTAAGTAACAATAGCGCGTTAGTATTTACTAAAGTACAAAAACATCTCGGTCTTTTAAATCACAAATTATAAAATTAGCAATTACTACTTTCTAACTTTATCTTATTTGTATCATTATCATCATCATCATCGGCCTATATTAGTCCACTGCTAGACATAGGCCCTGTCCTGTCTTCAGCTTGACGCATCCAGTATCTGCCTGGAGTCTTTCGCAGATATTCATCCAACCTGGCCGGAGGTCGCCCTACACTACGTTTGCCGAGTCGTGGTCTCCACTCTAAAACTCGTTTACCCCATCGGTTGTCGGTTCTGCGCGAGATATGGCTCAGAGAATTAGCAAGTTGTAGTGGCAGTGGACCACTGCCACTACAACTTGCTAATTCTCTGAGCTATGTCGAAAACTTTGGTTCTCTGTCGGATGTGTTCGTTACGAATTCTATTCTGCAGAGAGACTTCGAGTATAGCTCTTTCCATAGCTCGCTGAGCGATTTTGAACTGGTGAATCAACCCTATCGTGGTCGCTACGGAGCTGAGACGCGGACGCGTCTCAGCTCCGTAGGTCATGACGGGTAGGATGCACTGATTGAAAACTTTGGTTTTCAAGCATTGCGGTATGGATGACGAGAAGACTCGACGTAGTTTTCCAAACGCTGCCCAGCCTAGCTGGATCTTTCTCTTGGCCTTACCTAAATTGTTTTTTCTTAGCTGCAGAATTTGCCCAAAGTAAGTGTACTCGGAAACAATTTCAAGAGGGTGTCCATATACGACGACCGGCCCCGGATCAATGAGGCCATTGATCATGACTTTGTTTTATCCAAATTCATGCCAAAACCGATGCGTCGCGAGGCTGAAGCTAGGCCTTCCAGCATCCGGTTCAGCTCCTCCAGCGACTCCGTCACTAAGACTATGTCATCAGTGAATCGCAGGTGTGAGATGTAATCGCCGTTTATGCTAATGAAAGGCAAGGACTTTCCAGTCTAGCGTCTTAAATATATATTCCAACGTACTCGTGAACAATTTCGGGGATATAACATCCACCTGCCTCACTCCTCTGCGCAGTTGGATGGGTTTGGATTGCTGGTCCTGTACTTGGACACTCGAGGTGACGGCGTCGTAAAGACATCTCGGCACCTCGATATAACGAAAGTCTACTTGGCATGGCTGTAAGGATTCCAAAACAGCCCAGGTTTCGAGAGAGTCAAAGGCCTTCTCATAGGCCACAAAGGCCAGACACAGGGGCTGATTATACTCTTCGGACTTCTGTATAATCTGCCTCACTGTGTGTATGTGGTCTATGGTGCCATATCCTCCGCGAAACCGGGCCTGTTCTGGGTTCGTGTTACTTCGTACAATAAAGATAACCACCACGACCGCGTGCATTACACAACTGAACACAATTCTGCGTTAACACAAGGACATTCACGTGAGCAACAGAGACGGATAGACAGAAGAGTATCGTCAAATATGCGAACGCACTATGCAGTCGCACGCGGCACTCCCGATTACTCCCGAGTGTTTCCGAACCGTGTTCCAAACCCTTTAACTTTTACCTGAAGAACGTAAACTTGTATTATCTTGTATGGATATACCGCGCGAACTTTTAAGTGGCCTTTTATCCACATCAGAATTTTGACTTTTTATTTAAATCGAATATTCGAATATTGCAATATCAGTATTCGAATATTCGAAATGATTTAATATTCGAATGCAAGCCCTAAGTAGAACACATCCCAAGGGACCTAATTAAACCATGCGGACTCCGTTTCGTATTTCTTTATTAGGAGAAGGGTAACTTTGCCCAAAGTTCATCTTATAAAATTTATGGCAAACTTTTATGGGGATATTTTTTTATTAATGCAATTTTCTCAAAAAACAGTCTATAACAAATAATTTATCATCGGTCTCATGGATAAGGTTATTTCTACTAAATTACCCTTACAAAATTGTAATTCCCAAAAACTGGTAGCTTATCAGTTTTTGGGATGCATCTTTTCATTTATATTTATTCTGTGACTGAACTTATACCTACAATTATCTACTTTGATAACCTCTGTGGCGTGTTGGGCAAAGGTCTGCTTGCGACGCAGACGGTTGCGGGTTCGATTCCCGTCTCGGGACATTGTTTAGGGCGTTCTGAATGTTTTCTATGTATTTTAAAAAATATGTATGTATGAATTGTATTGTATTAAGAAAATCAGTTATGTAGTTCTAATAACACAAGCTCTGCTTAGCTGAGGGCTGGATAATGCTGGGATAATGATCCAATTTGTTTCTTATATTACTTGAGAAAATGACCTAAACAGAAGCTGGGAATCCTTATATCCCTTCGAGACGGGTAAATTAAACTGCGAATAAAATCTGCCTTAGCAAAACGTAATCCACTTTTCCAAGGCTCTAGACCGTATCGAAAATGTCAGATACGAGGCTACTTAAAAATCCGAGTCTGACCCATTTACAAGAGTGCTAATCTAAAGGCTCAGTTTGTCCATTAAGAGTTAGCAGGGGGCAGTCGCCAGACGAACGCTAGGGTAGCTCAATCAAAGGGGAGATATTTTGGGAAATCTCGCGAAAATAAGGGGATGGAATGTATATAATATTTGGAGAAAAGCACACACACATTATACCTTCTTACGTCTATACATTTAACAAATTACATATGTATGTAGTTGTATGTATTATTATTAGTTATTATTTTTACATTATAAAACCCACATTTTATGTTGTAAAAATATTGACTAACTATTTAATACGTCATCAATTACGCCACCGAAACACAGAGACGAAACTAGTTGACGACTTACTTTGATAAATGATCTTTCATTTTGTATAAATGTATTTTGTATAATTTGTTAGATTTTATCGTAGAAGGTTTTTTCGCGGAGTTATTATATTACTAAATATTTTCATTCTTATATTTACAATGGATTCCCGGAAAGTAACGTCTATTGTGTATCTTACTAAAACATAATTAATCAATTACTTAGGCCCGTATTATGAAAGCTTGCTCAGTCACTGGTCTATACTTGAGTGACGTTTGTGTCATAGAAAAGCGTTACTCAAGCATAGTTCGATAACCGAGCAGACTTTCATAATACGGGCCTTAGATTGTCAACACGACGCTCGACGACGAAGTTACATTTTTTGCTGACAGGTGAGAAACTTTCCATATCCGACCGTGCTGATGTTGAGTCAGAGTCAGAGTCAAATCGTTAATTTCTTTAGACTTACAAAATAAGCACGTAGACAAATCATTTTCTTTACTATATAAACAGCTGGATAAACAGTAATTAATATCAAGTTGTTCCGAAACCTTAACAAGTACTTAATCTAAAAACGGGATAAGAATCAATACTTTAACAGTGTTGTAAAGATTTGTTTACATCTTTACAAAACTGTGAAGGTATTGATTTATACAGAATACCCACAGAATACAGAATACAGATCATTTATTTGCACACATGGGTCACAATGGTCTTGTTTATCTGATCTATCTCTTTATTTATTGGTTAAACAAATCCAGTCCTTAAATTTATTATTAACTTATTTGAATATCTGGTCACCCCACTCTAACGTCCAGCTTGGCGCCGAAGAATCGAATAAGGATTAGGTTAACTAACTACCTACTTAAACCTCTTACATTATCCATAACCCCTCCTTACCTACTTAAACTACAGTACTGACTCACCCTAAAAATGTAAAGGGAAAATTGAGGTGTCTTTTATTATTTAACGACTCAATAACCGTGTCGCCGGTAAACTGGTACAACGTAAGTATTTTAAAGTAGCCAAAAAGCTTAAGCTTAAAGAGGTCTGTTGGTATAATTTTAAACTTTACTCTTACCTACTTGTTGTATTGTATTACTTTGATATTCAATAAAATATATAATCCTCATCATAAGCATTTTATTCGATTCCTTTAATTTTTGATATTTTTAGGGCTTTTCTAAAGATGTCAACAGATTGATTTATTTATAAGTAGTTTGACGATTTTATAAGTGTTTGCATTGTAGTGATAGGTATAAATTATGGTAACAGTTTTTTAATAAATTAGAGCATATTTACCACTGGAAATCACCCATACACACGGTTAAAGTAGGTAATCTTTCTGAGCTTTCGGCTTACAAATGGTTATGAGTTTGTACAAATTGGCCGCCTCGTCGTCGGTCAAGCTCATAACTCCGGATTACGCAGAAAAATGCGAAAATAACGTACAACGGATTTACTACGTAAGCACCTACGTATTCTACACCTGCGTACTTCAATTCGAAAGATTTTCATTTTTACCGTGTAGGTATTTACTGCTGAACGAACGCGTTCAGCTCTTGAGGTACCTTCTTGGTACGTCAGAGGTGAAGGTACGTCTCAGCAGTGAACATATTTTGAGATTTTATTTGATTTTTTATCGTATACAAAATTAATTTAAAAAAAAAATTCTGCTACTAACAAATTATGGATTGATGTTATCTGGTTCAATTGTAAATAAGTAAGTAAAAAATTTTCAATTGATAAATAATATTATATCATAGTAATCTGAAAAATAATATTTTTTATCGAATAGGTGTGCTGGTGTGTAAGGCAGTATTAAGGCACAAGTTAGAGGTACGATTTTTGCAGCGACGATCGAAAATTACAAAGCGCTAAAAAATAACAATGGTCATGTTGCAACCTTACTCAAGGTCTTTATTGGATATTTCAACGACATGTTTATTATTTTCTCGCAAATCAAATAAAACTACCAAAACAACAAAACAAAAATAGTTTTTTCACTTAGGATATATTTAGAGCTAAAATCATCGATCAAAAATTTTGCCGGTCCCCCTGAAATTTTTTATCGATGGCTAAAATGAACAATTCCAAAGTATCAAATCAAATATCATCAGTGTGATGCTGGCTTAGAATTTGCACCACCAAATCTCTTGCCGTGGGTGTCGTAAAAGGCGACTGAGGTATATCCACCGGGAGGCAGGCAGCAGCGCCCCCTGCAGAACAATTCTACCAACATACTGCAATTCTACCCCAACCAGCATGCCCAGCGTAGGGATTATGGGCAATACCCCTCATTAGATAAACGCCAACATGTTGCTTATCTGGGGGAGGCTTGCGTCCAGCAGTGGACCAATACAGGCTGTTGCTGTTGAGGTTGAGGAAATCAACCGAGCGATTTATGAATGAAATAAAATGAATGGGCATAATCACGAGTTCGCAGATTAAATTACATCAATGAATCATTTAGACTTAAAGCAAGAGAATTAGTTACCTACTCATCTGTTTCCGGAGCTTAAATAATTAGGTAGGATTTGGATTTAAGTGGGTAGGTATGTTGAGACGAAGCAAATCTTTTCACCCACTCAACCTTTTTGTTATTTTATGCGTAGGACTCGTTTTCGTTTGTCGAGATTTACATGGTCCGTTGGGATTTAACATACCTACCTGATCTTAAAGTAATGTTTTATTTAGAAATTTAGTTTAAATTTGTGCAGTGTTTCCGACTTCTATGGGAGACATTTTCCCACTTTTGCCAAAGCCTTACAAGCGCGAGCTGCTTGCAGCTCTTGCACTTAAAGAAAACTAGTTTTATAGTTATACACCGTTTTATCAAAAGATTGGTTATGTGTCAAGGTTAATATTTTTTAAACCATAATACCTATACCTCGTGTGTTCATAAGTCTTGAGACACAGTAAAACTAAAATATTTTTGGAGCTAAGTTGAGTATTCATTTATTGGATATTAAAATTAAAACTACTGACATCTAGATCTGTATTTAAAAATAAATCATTCAAAATGGCCGCCTTTGCATTCAATGCAGGCCTTCAAACGCGTGCGCCATTCATCTAAGGCGGCACGAATCTTTTCAATGGGAATCCGTTTCGATTCTTTAATAAGGGCTAGCTTGAGCGAATCCAGGTTTGGGTGAGACTTTCTGCATGCCCTCAGCTCCAATTCCGTCCATAAAGAATAATCCAAAGGATTCAAGTCAGGGCTTGACGTGGGCCAATCTTCGCTCCGAATGAAGCCTGGCAAATTGGCCTCCAGCCAACGTTGGGTAGTCTTAGCTTTATGGGAGGGAGCAGAGTCCTGTTGGAAAACCCAGTATTTTCCAGCGAATAGCGTATCACTTAATGGTTTAACCACCGCTTCCAATATGTCGGTTTGGTAATTTTGTGCCTTCACCTTGACGCCTTGCTGGCAAAAATGAAGCGAAGTGACCCCCTCGTAGGAAACACCCCACCAAACCATCACACTTGCTGGATGATGAGTGCGCTGGACATTGCGTACAGATGGCTGGACGTCCTTTGAACTTCTGGCGTAAACCTTATTGTTCTGCCGGTTAAACTTTTCTTCCACCGTGAAGATCTTTTCATCGGTAAACAGGATATTTTTTGGATCGTGTCTCTTCAATAGGTTCCGACATCGTTCCAGTCGCACGCAAATCTTTTGTTGGCGCCATTTTCACGGAGAATGAAACAAATATTCAAATGTATATTTTTTCTGATTCAAAATATTCGAAATTTAAAATTTTAAAAGTTTAAAAAAGGTTGCATGAATTACTTTCTTTTTAAATTAATTAAATAAGTTCGTCTCAAAACTTATGAACACACGAGGTAGTATATGATTTATGTGATTGTAAGGAAAGGAAATAATTATATCTTTTAGCCATCTTACAGTTTGTGGTATCTATGCTAGCTTTTTACTGCAATAGTTTCATTTTGTAAAGCTAAGGCAGATATACGAAGTTGCGCTTTTTGGCCACCAAACTCTATTTTAGCATCTCTTACTAAACTATTTAAGATAAAACTATTACAGAGAGAAATAATTTTACCAGAAAAAAATCCTTTTAATAGTTACCACACACGTAGCACACACTGTACGATGCTAAAATTTCAAACTCTATTTTAGCATCTCTTACTAAACTATTTAAGATAAAACTATTACAGAGAGAAATAATTTTACCAGAAAAAAATCCTTTTAATAGTTACCACACACGTAGCACACACTGTACGATGCTAAAATTTCCTATTATAAACGTAATAATATGATAAAATAGGTGGCGCTGTTATATTGGCTAGAGTATTTATCCTCCTATAAGTTCATAAAATACCTGTACCTACTTTTTATCAAGTTTCTGAAGGTATGGCCAGATTTTCCTGATAAGTTATTGTTTTTTCCTAATAGAACACCTCCACACATTTGATCACACTGTGCTGATTTGTTATAGATCTTGAGATCGCATTAAGTATCTGTCAATAGAATCTTGAAAATGAATTAATTCCAATAATAAGTAGATAGTTAAACGATTCGTCCCTTGATATGGTGAAAGGTAGAATCGGCACGGCCAGTACCAAAACCGATCCTCTCCATAACCCAAAACTTCGAGCTCGCATTAACCGCCAAATCGAAGTTTCTTTTGAATTTGGGTGATTTAGGTCGGTAAACCGAAATCAGTTGTTTTGTTAGACCTAACTGATAGACTTAAAAAGTTGATTGGGGTCTGAGGTCTTTCCGTGTGGATATGTGAGTGTAATAAGAATAATTTTATAAGACGCTTCGCGTTGCCAACAATTTACTAACGCGGACCACTGAAAAGGCGTCTATAAAATTTAATGATCAATTATTAATAATGCTGGAAATCCACACCGCCGATGCTTTGTTTATGTTATGGACTGATAAACAAAACAAAAATAAGAGAAGCAACATTGGCAGCCTTATCGCTTAAAGCGGTGGTAATCTTCCAGGGGACTAAAGTGAGACGAAAACATCATAGGATGACGGTGTTGATGATTCGTCAAAGTAGTCATGGTTGGTAAACATTCTTGGCCTTGAGACAACGATTTTCAAACACCGGAATACTTTAAAAGTCGATCAATTTTCATCGCCGCCGTGTCAGAGCCAAATGTTTGCTGCCTTTCGTTTTAATTAATTACAAACAAGACGAGTTGATACCTACTACCCAACCTAATGACGACAAATGGCTATTTAATGACCTACAACTCAATTCGTAAGAAAGAAGAAAGAAAATCTTTTTATTTAGGTAGGTACCTACTTTAAAACCTACAATAAACACATATATAAGAAATATTTATTAACATACATATATTAAAATAATAGAAATAATTAGAACGGGTTAGGGTATTAATGTCACCAGGTAAAATAGACATCGTAAAAATCTAGTGTAACTTTGTCATTTACAATTGAGTTAAGTGGAGACTATTGCAAACAATCTACAGGTTGTTAGTAGGTCAACTGATCCATATCAATGCCAGCGGTCAGCGGCCTACCCAAGACGCTGGCTGCATTGCCCCGCTGCTGTATGGCAATGCTGATACGCTGCGCCAGATACTCACCAGTTCTTGTGTCGCTTTGACCAGACGCTCAGAGAATTTGTGAAAAACCCGGCGAGATTTCGGTACCCCCAAGAACAGCCTCGACCCCAAGGGGAACAAATTCAAATAGCTAAGTAATATGGGCGAAATAGCCATTTCTAATTAAATATTTCTTTATTTTTTGTGTGAACACTGTGTTTGGTAGATTTTTGTTACTATTTAGCTGTTTTTTCTAATTGGTGATCTGATTCCTGATGTGTGGGAGTCTATGGCTCGTATTATGAAAGCTTGCTCAGTCATAGAGCTATGCTTGAGTGACGTTTATGCCATAGAAAAGCGTTGCTCAAGCTTAGATCGATGACTGAGCAAGCTTTCATAATACGGGCCGTGTAATTAACTACGCTACTAGTATTTCCACGAGCTGTCTTGTATCAGATCCTGTCAATGTAAAATTCATCTTAAGTTTACGAGTTATAAAGCCTATATTTGAGAATGCTCTTCTATATGATGAGCTGCAGCTGTGTTTTTCAGGGGTACGACCTACGAAGAAGTAATTACATCTTCGTAGGGTACGAAAAGCTCAACATTGAAGTTTAATTTTTTGTGGAATATGTGTTGTATAAACGGATCGTATAAACGGATCTTTATTAATAAGAAAACAATGCTAGAATACCTATATATACCTATATAGAATACCTAAACAAGGTATCTTGAGTATAATAATACATGGGACTTTTATTATACAGTTCCATTTATCCAGAGCAGGTGTTGGAGACACTAACATTTATTCATGTCCTTCCTTGCGTTGCGATTGCTATAAATTTTTTGCGAAGTTTTTGAATAAATTATGATTATATTATTATTATTTATCTAGTTGGTTTCGATGCCTCATGATCGTATTATATCCAATATGTGTGGTGGTATAAATATTATCGTCGAGGAACTAATCGTAAAATTTTATGTGAGAAACAATTTTGATAAGTAGGTACCTATATACAAAACTTATTTAAGTACACGCCGGACAAGTAGATAAAACTGATTCGCCAAAAAAAGAAGTGGTTTTTACTGTCTCATATATTGAGAATGACTGCTTTCTGGACTTTTCTCTAACTCTCATGGTTTTTGATTCAGCCATCCACTCCAATTCAAAAAAGCCACCCTGTATAAACGAAAAGACTTTGGTGTTACTGTGACTAGACGCAATGAAAAGAAAAGCCATCAATTATAATCCTGTCTCACGAGCTTTAATAACGACGAAAGTTGAATTAAACTTACAATTTTAGGATAAATTTGCGCAACAAAAGAAATAACTTCTAAAGAACAAATTAAAATTTCAATACACGTGGGTACTGTCAACTAAGTAAAAGGCCTCACAGAAGACGCGGCCTGCGGTGGCGCATGGCGGCCGCGGTCGGTCGGTACAATTGGAAGAGCAGAGGCCCTAGAAAATGTAACAATCGATGTCGAAATGTATGGGATTGACGTATGCCTTAGATATGTCACGTGATCGATCTGTTACGAATTTTTCCCTACGAATCATTCAATTGTTTTCGATTCGCTTCATAGCGAATGCCCTTGGCTACGCCCTCTGGTGTTGTCAAATTGCACTGACCGCAGGGCGCAGCAGTCTGGCAGACCCTCTATTCTGCTTTTCACAAAATAAAACGTTATTTTTGACAACTAAAAATAGGCAAGCCAAAGGTTGAGATTGACTATTTATATAAAATTAATATAAAAACTAATATACATTTACCTACCACTGCCTACTTCCTTAACCTCAACCGCCTATATTGGTCCACTGCTGGGCGCAGGCCTTCCCCTAATAATGTGCCCTGGTGGATATATTTTAACAGATTTCATTATATTCGACTACGCCACAACAACTTATTGATATAAGTTGTATTTCGTAAGTTTTGCTTTAGGCGTTTAACAAAAAATGGAGATTCGAACTACTCGATTTCTATAACCGTTAGAGATAGAAGTTTCAAAATTTTCCATAATGGTGTATCTGTATATAGCATAAGGTGCTATTTTTTGAAGAAATGTCAAAATCACAAAAACTGCAGATTCGTAAGTTTTCCCTGGTGACAATGTGTACAAAACGTACAAGTTACAATAATTAATTTTCTTTTATAAAACTATAAACCGAGTTAAATTTTTATAGTATTTTCATTAATTTTCACAGATCCCATAGTCAGAACTGAACAAAATTAAAATGGGACCACACGGGAAGCACCAGCTTTCATATACAAAAAGAATCATGAAAATCGGACCACCCAGTCCAAAAGTTCTGAGGGAACAAACAAAAAAAACCAGTCGAATTGATAACCTCCTCCTTTTTTTGAAGTCGGTTAAAAAGGCATGAAACCATCTAAATAGGTGTGTCTTCCATAGTGTTTTATTTATTATATATATAGTTATTTTTTTATTTAATGAAATTTAAATAACACATATTGCAATTGAGTTACTGCAGTTAAAAGTAGCAATCTTTTTTTGTAACCTTCGTTTTACCATAATATCACGTCATGGAAGCTGACGATATGGCCGAAGATGTATCACAAAGGTAACTTACATAGATAAGTTGATAGTATTATAAGTTAAATGTATGTAAAATATCAGCCCGATACGTTTAGTACTTAAAATTCCACACGCTCTGCTTAGTTTGGGGCTAGATAAAGCTGTGTGAATTGTCCAACATTATTTAAATTTATTTATTTATTTAAAACCTCAACAGGCTATATCGGTTCACGGCTGGACGCAGGCCTCCCCCTGACAAGCGCCTTTATTGGCTGTTTTCTGGGGGTAAGTTTGGTAACAGAATTGTTAGTTAGGAGGCGCTGCTGCCCGCCCCCGGTAAATATCCCTAAGTCGCCTCTTACGACACCCACGGGAAGAGTAGGGCTGGTGCAAATTCTATGTCGCCGGCACCACACGGCGAAGTAGTGATATAAAATAACTGTTATTTCATAATACCTTAATTAAAATTATGTTTGTATCCTCTTGGTACAAACATCTTAATATACATAGTAGTAGAATGTCCAACACAGAAGAAAGGGATGGAAGGATTAATCGGGGATCGCTTTTTAAAATTTTATTTTGTTAGTTAGTATTTGATTATAATTACTAAATTTTTAATTTCATTCAACTGTTAATTTCCTAATTCTATAAGATACGATACTGATAGTGGCATTTTTAATTTTTTGTACGAGTTTAAGGATTTTAAATCTGCGAATAAATAAGTCAATAATATAGGTACATAGGTAGTCAAATGGTAATCTAAAAGCAATCGAGCTTCCAACGTTAGCTAGGTTAGGTACTTCATTTTACATGAAATCTGAAACTTTTCGACAAAAATCAAACAACAAACACCCGCTTCGAAAATGTTAAGTAGCAAATATCAAGAAATATTTTACAATTCTTGTAACAATTTGAGAGACTATTATTTAATCTAATATTTTGTGACTATTCAAATATTTGATTATCAAGTATACTCGTATTCTGTTAACTAAGTAGAAGATCGTAGGATAAAATCTTTGGAAGGGTTCTGCTCCAACTCAAAGCTAATAGTTTCACGAGTAATAGAATAAAATACGGTTATACCTTTAAAAATTGCTTTCAAAATAACGTATTATTTCCTAATTCTCCCCTGGCAAATGGTTGGCAATAGTGGTTATTAATGATACCAAATAGCGCAACAGCTATCTGTTGCTGCAGTCTTCTTTAGGGTAGCTGGTCCCATTGTTTACCCGATGTTTTGGCAGATTTCCAAACAACGAACAATAAGCTTGGCTTCCAAGTTTTACTGCAAATATTTTGTGAAATGAAATCTTATGGCTTTCAACTAGGTATTCGCAATGGAAAAAAGAAAAATCTAATAAACTATTAATTTATCACAAAACTATTATTAATAAAAAAGGAAATATTGGTGAACTATTAATGATTTTTAATTTGATGGATGATCTTTAGGTTATGTCGAGGTAGATTCGATATTGTTTTAGAAGTATTTGGTTACAATGAAATACGTAAATAATCAAATCGGAAAAGGATACAGAGCAAAACTGTACAACATTCTATAAAGCAACCATTTTTCAGGCTGTTCAATACATACATAATTATAATGCAAAAAAATATCACCAACAAAAACTTTTCAGTTATCGATTAGAAAAAGAGAAGATGGATATTTTGTTTCGCAGTAGTTCAGACAGCGACAGTAATAGGTAACCCCTCTGCATAACACTGTCGAAAATTATTTATATTATTATTAAGGAATCATAAAAGCAGAACGAATAAAATATTAAAAAATCTGATTCTAATCTGCATAGTGTTATGCAGAGGGAACATCCTCTATTATATTCGTATTTTCGTAGTAGTTAGTAGTTTGAGGTAACCACCCTAATACTGACGCTATCTGTAAAAGTTACAAGAGCCACTACAAAAACAATAAAACCAACTTGTAAGCTAAAACTATAAATGCACTCGAATTTACGGCTCACGCTATTATTCATACGAAATAACGGGATGATATCCGTCGCAGATGGTATCCCCGACCGTAGACATAACGCCGTAGCCAGTTCTACGAGTGAACCGTACCGTAACGGCCGCGTAGCACTTTCGTAGCTAACGTCTACGAGCTAGCTACGAAGCTAAGCTGAGCGATTTTGTGGTTTAAAACTTAGTGCTTTCATTTTGTGTTTCACGCTTTTCACATCTGCAGAACCATTTAAAAGACACGCTCAGTGCTTTTGTGAGAACTATGAGTTGAGTTTAAAAATGTGGTGAAACTTTTAGGAGTGGGTAATTATTGAGTTTGAGAATGGTTGGTTTTATTTTAGCTTCCGAATTAAATGAGGGTTTAAAATAAATAAAATAATTAGCTGTAATGAAGACATGTAGGTATCTTAGTACAATTGTATTAAAACTGTTTCATCAAAGTTATCAATCTATAATATCTTTTAACTAAACGTATAGGTAAGGTACGTATAACTACGTACCTATGTCTTAAACACATCTCAAAATTAATTACCAAATCAATGAGTTATCAACACAAAAGTTTTTATTTATGTCCTTTGAATAGAATAAATGCTGACTCAAACGGCACCCATTCACCTCAATAAATTCAATATCCACGAGGTCCCATAAAATTCCATTGCAAAAGCAAAAACTCCACAAAATACGAAACAGAATCGTTGTAAATAAAATCAAATCACTGAGTGGGAGAATCGAGACGCTTAGGGTCCCTTCACAACGGCTGAATGACCTTTGGAATTTGGTTTTAGGTTGAACGAGTTTTGATCTCTATTGTGTTATTTTTAAATTGTAAACTTTCTGGAATACCTGGTTTTGTTCTGATTCAATAAGAGTACCATATCAGATTGATGGATTTTCTTTCAATGTAGTTATTATCAGACGTCAGAACACTGACTAATGTCATGATGGGTGTCCTAATAAAATAATATAAATATAGGTAGGTCTGGGATAATATTTTTATCAAATAATTTTGGTTCTCTTTACACAGCATCCAAAGCAAAAAAGCTTTTGTAGATGTCAAAATAGACCTGTCAATAGAAAAATCATAAAAAAACCTATGATATTTGGTGTCAGAGGTTCAATAGGTTCAAATTAATTATGAATGTAAGTGAACTGAATTCGTCAAACTACGAAAGTTATACGTACAAATTCATTTGAATCGACTATATAACCGCCCCTTTAGCCCTTTAGGCATTAAGGTACCCGAAACATCGAGATTTTCCTGTGATCCCGGTACCTTATCCCGGTTATGGAACTCCGGCTTACCTCGTGTATGGAGATTTGGACGAAGGTGTAGGTATTTGAATGAGCAGCCGACGATAGAACTGTCAACTTTGGGGTATTGAAGTTTCGCACCGTTTTGTTTGTTCAGGCGGCTGAACACCCCTCAAACACCTTATTGCTTTATAATAATAGTTATTTTGTTGAATTTTCAGTACACGAAACTACGAATATATAAAGAACTCAGATATATTTTAAATAAAGCGTATGTATGTTCTATTAAATACCAAATAATTGTAAACTTTTTAGTAGAAAACTAAATCTTTTGAATTTGTAGAACCTTTTCAATTTCTGATTAGACGACGCAATCGAAAGGCATCCCTGATTTCTGATAAGAAACTATTTTAAAATTCCAGGTTGGTTGGTAACTCAAGGATAATTGGGTACCTACCAATTTTTAATCAGCTTGGTAACTATTATAGCAAACATATACCTAAAAAAATATACACAACAAATTGCGAACCTCCTCATTTTGAAGTCTGTTAAAAAAATTAATAGCTTTTTTGTGTTTTTTTTTTACGGAAAATAGACCTTTGTTTGACTGCAATCTCACTTGATGGAAAGCGAAGATGCGGCCGACGGTGTATCACGAAGGTCTAGAAGATACCTATTCACCCTAAAAAAAAGATTATCATAAATTTAAACAAAAAACAAATGAAACCGTCGAAAGTAGACGGCGTGTTTTATGATTTAAAGTTACATTATACGAGTATATGTACTTAAATATAAAATACTAGTTTCTGCCAGCGATATTGTTTCTATGGAAGATTTTAAAATGTGCTTGATTCTAGAATTAGAATTTGGCACTTGTACACAAAATTTCCGCCCGTTCCATTCAGTAGTTTTGAGCTGAAGAGGTAAAAAACATTCGCATTCATAATATTAGTGTGAAGTTTCATGCGTTTAAGACGTAGACGCACCGAAGGAATCGAAAAAAATCGATTTTTTCGATACCGCCCAGCGCGTTTGGATCTAATAGACGAAGAAAAAAGTTACTAAAACGTATATCACACATTCCTTTTGTGACAGCCTGTACAACACGTTATTTCGTTGTATTTGCTCCAATGGGCAAGATATTTCTACTTTCTCTCTGGCCCTGGTTTCTGAACTGATACCATTACTTTACCTTTTCGCAGTTGATCGCCGTTTTATTCTGTTTTGGAGTGGAATCCGGAAATATATTTTATCTGTTCATACTGTATTTATGTGAATTATTTTGTGTTTAATAATTTACCTTAATGTATTTTTGTCATATTCACACATAATTTAGATCCAAAGTGTACAAAGCTTGTACCTGTAGACTGATATCAGTACAAAAATCCGACAAAAAAAACACGCACTACATACATCTCTTACACATCAATTAGGAAATACCCAAACCTGCGTTTGGGTATATAAGTATTTGAAGATTTGTCGCGCGACAGGAATCAAACCAGCAACCCATCCAGTAGACCCTTGACGCCAGACCAGACAGCGTTCATCGTGGAATTTTTCGCTCTTTTCTCTTTCCTTAGTAAATTTGCCATTTTAAATTGTATTACCCTTGGACCATTCTACAGTGGAAAGTTTTGTGCATTATATTTAAAAGGAAGACAGAAAGGTTATGTAAAATATCTGTAAAGATATGCAGAAGAAAAAATTTAAAAGTATCCGAAGATAAGCTTAAACGAGCCCGAGTTTGAAAGTAGAATAAGCGGATAGAAACGCAACTCCTCTACTATTTATTCCTATATTGACAGCAAAGGTTCAATGAAGTATAAGCTTAAGTCGTTAGTCCGGTATACAGTAAGCGATGGCGCGCACACACACACACACAGTTTTTATTACCAAAAATAATTTTAGTGAAAATCAAAACCGATACGCAATAATAGATGGAAGAATAATGCTTTGATCTGCTTATCGCATTAGTAGCATGTCTGTAGGCCTAGATTCTCAGTGTTAATATGAACATTTCCACGTCAAGTGGGACACATATAGCAGCAAATTAAATCTCCCAGGTGTCTCTGTCTGTCTTTTCTGTTTCAAGAGTGTACAAATCGCTCGCTGACGTCCATCATAATTTGATTACTTTCCATTGTGATAGCTACTTGTACTTAGTTTTTCTTACAATATTTGTAGACTACAAACGATAAATGATGAGTGGACTCTACAAAATATACCATGCGGGTTTCACTTCTCTGAATATAAAAAATATACCACTTGAGTTTCATTTCTGTGAATATAAAAAAAGACTACCTACTTACTTTTAGGTAAACGTTTTTTCGTGTAACAGGGAAACTTAATATAATCTTGATTATAAAGACAACATAAAGGGTTGGTTCGAATCACCTTCAAAGATTTCTCTAGCGCAAAAACTTACCTTACCTTATTTATTAGTAGGTACAAAAGGTACATTGTACCATCTGCTATTACCAATTCGTCTACCAAGCGTGGTAATTATGGCAAATGGTTTGGCAATGGTTTTTATAGTAAAGTTAGGTAAGTCACCTACTTTATTGAAAGTAAAAAAAAATTACAATTAAATAACATAAATAAATTAGAAGTATTATTTACAAATTGTCTAAGTGCTTTTTTGTAAGTCTAAAGAAATTAACGATCTGACACTAACTCTGGACCTCTATAAGTATAGACATATAGGTTAAAATCACTAATAATTTTTCAAAAGTTTATGAAATTATTTACACGTAAAAACACACATAAAGTAAAGGTTCCTTCAAAGATTTGTATCTCGTTGCATTCAGTGAAGGGCCGATTCAGTAAAATTACATTAGAAATAATTCTAGGCTCTCAGTATACTAGAGCCACCTCACACAATGATTAAACTTGGATAATGTTCTAATTTACCACCTAAGTAGGTTAAACTTTGTTTAACCACTCTTGAAGCTAACTCGGCTTAACTAGATTCTCATGAAGTGGTGTAGAAGTGCTTCGCGTTACGTGCACATGCGGCCACTTGAGAGAGACTTTTAATAAATATAAGTAACCTTGCCTACATTTAATAAAATAGAATCGAATAAGAACTTAGTTATATTCACAATTGAAAACCTAGTTATAAAGATTAAAACTAAAACTTTCTATTATAACTGACTATTATAGATAAGCTGTTAAAACTGTACCCTATACTTAAGATCTTTTTGTAAATATATTTCTGATTCTGATTCTGAAACAGTATGTAGAGCTAACTGTAGACTGTTGCAAGCAATCTATGTAGTTCAATTTAATGAATGATTTGTTTGTTCTTAATCTGCCTACTTTTTTACACATATGTTTTTAAATATAAATTTTCTGGAAGTGAACCTACTTCCCATTATGATAAATATAACATTTACACTTGGCAGTCTTGATTGATGTTGGTAGGTACGGTAGCGAGTAGCTACGTGTAGATAGGAACATATATAGGTAAGTACTTTAATAAATGCCATCTACTCCTGATGTGAGTCGGAACTCATTATTTCCAGATGAACGATCAAACGGTGAGAATTAGCATTAAAGAATTTTTTTATTTGGAACGCTTAGCAAATGTACGTGGTAACATCATGAGGTAGGTACTGATGTTTAAAAAAGTAGGGAAAAATCATCAGTATAGATTTGAAGAACCACCTACCTGAAGTGTAGATTTAAAAAGGGAAGATAGGTTACGTTCTCCCAGCGCTTACTCAAAAATTGGCATGTGTTACAACTACACGCAAACACATACGCTCACAGTTATATTTCCAGTCCTGTGCAATACAAAGAAGAACAAAGACGGAAAGACGTATCTAGGACCGAAGTGAGACTGAGACAACAATATTTCACGCGAATCACGACTGCCCGTGCCGCCGGTCAGACGGTGAATGATGTGGGAGAACACAATTTTACACAATTTGAGGTTGCCACTTTCGAGCAACCAGTACCTCATCTTCGTTTTTAATAACTCAATGGTATAGATAGACCTTGGTCTAAAAACCCTCTTAGATAATCGCCTATATACTGGGGAGGGGATTTTTACACTTTTGACCAAAAATCACATACAATCGAATTAAACTGCAAAAGGGATAATTAGACAAACAATCTAGAAATCCCCTAATCATTTAATTTATGTTGGTGGAAGGGGACATAATGATATAGTTAACTGGCTCTAAATTACAACTAGTATTTATTCTTATATCTACACACCCAATCTGGTTAACTCTGATAATCACCTAAGTCATGCCAACCAAAAGCATGAATATTTTCGTGGCTCACTTGTCTCGCCGTATTTCCTAAGCCGTCATCCAGCATAGACTAAAAGAAATTGTCAGTCGAAAGCAGAAGTTATTCAAAAAATGAGATAGATTCCACTGACCCGAAAACAATTTCCTTGGACAGTAGATTAGATGAGATACAAAGAAACAACTTTCTCTATTCCTTATTCTATTTCCTGAAATATTGATACGTCTCTAAAAAGTTCCAGTCGAGTTGGTGCTTTAGTTGACCTATATAGCTTGCTCCTGAGATCGAACCTGAAGTGTAGATATGGCTTTACTTAGGTATTTCCACTTACCTCAAGTACCTAACTTCAGCAGTTGTTAAACCACTGTTAAACAGGTGGTAAGGTATGCGGTAACGCGGCTTTACTAAAGCAATCTAGGAAGGGCTCAACACAACTCAAGTGTAGTTACTGACAGGTAACATATTAATCGGTATAGCAAAGGTTGTTTAGTTAAGTATTTATAGATTGTTTAATGTTAGCTAAAGATCCTTTATTGCATTGTAAATGTAAGTGGGTTAACTACGAACCTTGATTGTGTTGGAAGAACACCAACGTCTCATCCCTTAACGAGGGACATCTTCAGGGCGAGTGCGGTTCTAGACGCGTGCGCTCCGCATCCCTTCGAGCAGATACATTCATAATGAATTCGTCAAACTACGAATGTTTCTATCCTTAATTTCTTCGTTGATGTTCAATATTCAAAGTTATTTTAAGCCCAAGTCAGTTTACATCAATTAATTATAATTCGCACCGCGGCTAAGGCTTGGAACACGCTGCGTGCCTGGTTTTCTAAGACAAGAGCTAGGTGTCTTCTAGACCTTGGTGAATCGTGATATATCGTCCTTCATATCGTCACTTTGCATCAGGTAAGATTGTAGTCAAACGAAGGTCTATGGACTAATACCTAACCTGCTACATAACGACTTATTCATAAATTAATGAATATCATCATTGTAGTCTCTCATACCGGATATCTTCCAAGAAATGACGATTTAGCGAAAAAAGTTATGAGACTGATGATATCTTAAACGAAGATTATTGATTATCAAACCAAGCAAAGATTCATCTCTTCTTTGACAGTTCCCCATTGTTCGTTGTGAATTTCATTACAAGTTTGTTGAGAAGTCAAACAACGGGTGATTTCCCGGGGGCAGCCATAGCTTCGTTAGAACCATCGACCATTGCTTGCTTGTATTTATCTAGCATTATTAAAACGAATACAAGGTGCAACGAAAAAATAAGCCAAGTTCTCGTTGAATATGAAAAATAATATTGGGTAAATATTTAAGTACAACAGCGTCGTATTAAAAAAATGTAAGCAACCATTTTTTGTTTAAAGGTGTCTAAATAGTGCAACAATAATCAAACAAAATTAAACAACGAGAATGACCTAAATATGTATAATGTATACCTACATCCGTTGATAGCAGTACCGTAAGTAAGCTGCAAGCAACAAAGAGCATTTAAATTCATACTTAATGGTGGTTTTAACGGTTGTTATACATTAAATAAGTCTTAAAATATTAATGTGTAACTATTTACATTACAGCTTCGGCCAAAATTGCTGCTGGGATAGAGCAAGGGCACTTTTATACATAAATGTTCTATTAAAGCTATAATGTCTAGCTTTAATGTGGGTTAATTATTTTAACGGGTTAACTAAAGATTATGAAAGCTCGCTTAGTCATCGATTTATATATTCATTTACTAGCTGCGACCCGCGGCTTCGCACGCCTATCCCACGGGAACTGATTTATGGTATGTGTATATATAAAAAGTATGTGCCTAAAAGTAGCCTATGTGTTATTCCATGCCTAGAACTACTTGTTTGCAAAATTTTAGTCCGATCCGTTCAATCATTTTTGCGTGAAAGAGGAACAAACATGTTTACAAACTTTGGCGTTTATAATAGGTATTAGTAGGATTCACAGAAATTGTAATAATAAACTACTATTATGGTTTCTGTGGTAGGATTTAATTTTAAGGGAGGCCTACAGCTTATATTATTACAAATTAATTAATAGAACCTGGCAACAGAAAAGCTAATACATAAAAACCATAAAGGTAATTTATGCTTCAGTAACGCTTATTCACTGAAGCATTATTTTTGCACACGGAACGCACGATCAGGTCGCCGGCAAAAACTTTAATCGATGTTTATAGCATAATAAGCTCCTAAGATTCACGATGTGTTTGTTTTGACAGATTTTGGTAAACGACAGTTTGACAAGCGGTTCATGCTTTCCTTTCATTGTAGGTAGAGAGCATGGTATGGCATGACATGTTTACCTACATTTCTCGTAATACTTTTTTAGCTTTCGTGTATGAGGTGTTCGTGTGTAACAAAACAATTAAATTCCTAACCTACTAAACCTTAAAGTCCACATGCTTTATTTCCTTATGATACTATTTTTGTTAAGGCTACAATCCATACAAATATCACATTATTATATTCATCTCAGAAACCTAACGCTTCAGAACAATATTTTATTTATATTTATATAACCTCACGCTCCCCACTCCGACCGGAACAGCGGTGATACTTTTTAGTTTTGCCATCTATCGATGAATAGTAGAACTTTTAATGACTTTTTGAAATATGACGTTTGTCTCTTTAGTTCAGCAACTCGCCTTTAGATGGCATTGCAATAGCTTTACCGCGGCAGTCCCCGAGTGCCACACGTCTTTTTTTTTGTTGGTTTTAGTGTCCTCTATCTAAATACCTACAAAACTTACTGAGCGTGGCGATTTATAACAAAAAAGTGGCGACTGAAGTTATGATACCATCCATACCAAAATTATCAAATCCCTTTTATACACGTCAAATATATGACAATCTATCAAACATAACGCTAATGAATGCGCCATAAATCATGTCCACAAATCATCTAATAATTAATTCAAGTATCATTTGACATTTGAATTATCCGGACAGCCGGCCGGCTGGGCGGAAACATTACATTGCGATGATGGTGTTATTAGTTCCTGTCTGCGGTTTCGCATGCGATGTTTCCTTCCGGTATTAAAAGTAGCCTATAAAGATAGATGAAGACACGCCTATGTTATTCCAAGTTGACAGATATGTTATTCCAAAGTTGACAAAGATCAACTTTTTGTTTCTCACTACGGAAAGGGTAACGATTTTTTCTCATTTGAATAATATCACTTACGAAACTCAACAAAATAACGAACGTCTCCGTATTCGACTTTTATAAAACCAACAAAAGCTTCACCCTCTCGATTTAAATTTAGGAAAGTACGAGTACCTATTTCGTTTGTTAAAAAGCTATGTGATAATGAATTGTACATTCTGACCTTAGATATACCTACGTTGGGTTTCTTGGGCGGAATCGTTGGGCCCAATGGTTTTCACACCCCAATAATGAGATTGGGCTCAGAGCTCCAAAATAAACGATTTTTCAATAAATTGCTTCGGGATTCTTTCACAATAGGTGCCAGAGATAAATTTTGTAGATAAAAAACCGGCGATGGCGGTTTTTTGCCGTTGTTGCTATTTTAATAACATTTTTGTAGTTATTTGCTACCGATCATTTCAGAACATTTTTAATTTGATTGGGTTGCTAAACATATTTAACATCGTGTTGTGCTTTTTACCATATTTCATTTTAAAATACGATAGACAGGACGTACCGTAAAAAGACTACTCTCATATAAATCCTTTCAGCATAACATTATTCACAATAAAGTCTATAAATTCCCTTATTATCACTGTCGACACCGATAATACTTTAATCAGACAAGGGTAAACGATTTAATTCCTCATTTTATTGCCAACAAACAATGACAAACGTTATCTTTACGACACGGGGTGTTACAGCGCTATCAAAATCGACATTTAATGCTAACTGCTACCCTTTCACTGAAAACCAACGTATTTAAACCATAATACAACGAAAATAGAGCTAAATTCTCTTATCTCGATAACAAAGACAGATATTGAGGTTTTTATCGCTCGATCGGTGTCCCAAATTGCTTTGATATGGGAAAAGACTAAAGTCCTCGCGGAAAATTAATTTCGACCCTCTTTTAATTGCAGAAGGTTATAATTTATTTGAGTGTTTGGGACATGAAACACAGTGAACACGCAAACATTTCCCGCAAAAGTTGTACCTTGTTACAATAACGTAGATAAATAAAACAAATGACTATCGATAACAGTGAAGTGGAAACAAAAGCTGCCCATAATGCCGCGGGATGACAGCAAAGTGAATAACTAACAATGTTGAACGGTACGGAACGCGGTACGCTTTCGCTGCAGTCGTCGCCCGTCAAAGTGACAACGTCGCCGGTCAGAGCGACATCCAGCCCGGTTCGAGCGCCGCAGTCGCCGCTGAAATCTTCTTTAGCCACGGGGAGGGTTAAATCCCCGAGGCGTTGCCAGTTCGCGGCACCGGTGGAAGATAGCCGGGACAAATGCGGGACTTCTTGGCTTTGTAGAAGAGGAGCGGGGATCGGCGATGAGTCAGATGGGGAGCGGTCTCCGGGGCCGAGCACGCCGCTGCCACAGGGTTGTGTGGAGGAGTCGGCACCCCCGCCGAAGAATTGCTTTCGGCTGGTGATGTTGGGGTAAGTTTCTTCGTTTAAAATATAGTTTATTCTATAGGTACCCAGTAGGACGTCAAAATCCCGTAAAAAATAGATTTTGTGCTTGCAAAGTTCCGAAATAAAAGTAATAGGCCAAAAGTGTATAATTGGTCCTTTAGTTAGATTATTAGAAGATATTGGACGCGTACCTATTTTTTATTTATTAAGGTTCCGCGTGACGTCACATCTCATGACACTTTTTAGCAAGTGACCTCACTATTTCACCACTCTCAAATTTTGACTCGCTTTATTTTTGACACTTTTTGTTTGATTGACAAAAGAAAACAAAATTTGTGTTCTGATAATCTTACTGACAGACCAATAATATTTTTTTTTACTTATTATGCACTATTGTCAACATTGTTAGACTTTATCTACACAATGCTAGGTCAGGTTTCAGGTATCTTCCACACTCTGATCCATCCATTCCACATCTTTTCTACATCCTATGACAAAGTAATGTCTTATGCATCAGTATTATTTTGCTGATATACGCAGGTAAGCCTAAACTAATTCCATATGCCAGACAAGTTCCACTTCTATCCCACACTTTTATGAGTCGAGTGACCCCTTTCCATCAAATTCTGGGACACCCTTTAAGCGATGCATTGCGACGTGCCGCGCGTGGCATATTTTATGACCCTATGTGGTATTGCAACAATAATGGTTGTACATCAGGCAAACCATTGTAATCAGTTTTATGTTATGAACACGAAACGTTAACATTACTGAAATATTGTCAGTCAAAAAAATGGTACGCTCGATGGAAAAATACGAAAATTCGTAATGAAAATTATTGTGATACTGTTGTAGCTACAAAAATTGTATAAATAAAAGCCTCAAAATTTGCTACGAAACTTGCTACGATCTACGGAATGTCTACGACCTACATAAGTCAATAAAGATTGGGAAAGTAATAAATTCTATTATTATACGTGGGAGTAATCGCTTCAAGCGATACATATATGTAGTTTCTTTTCACCCGACACGACTTTACGAAAGGAAAGAAATGATACTATATTGATATCTTTTCTAAATGTTTTCCGATTTAGATAAATCTTTCGCTATGATGGTCCCTTTTTTATTTCTATTTACGGACCTTTCGTCTATAATAACTAGTTAATTCGTTATCTGATTGTCAATTATTTATCCAGTTTTGTGCTAGTTTTGATTATTTTTATTATTAAATATTTTAACTATTAGAATCACCAATAGTTAATATTTGCACACCTGCTTGGGTTGAATACATCATAAGATCTGACATGTAATATAATAACGTATTCAGCAAATAAATAATTTGATATAAAAATCACTTTATAGATCCAGGAAATATATATCGGTTTTTACTTTTTAGTGACCAAGTATCTTTTGCGAGTGATTTAGGTCCAACCATTTTAATACAATCTTAAGTAGGCCAGTACAGAATGTAGACCTCTCCCAATTTAAGAGGTTTTGCTAAATGTACCTAATATTTTTGCCGCTCCGCTCTCATTCATCTTCCAGTAAAAAAGATACAGAAACGTTCGTAATTTCTGACCTACCTTAAATAGACTGACTAGTTTGAGAAGGGTAAAGGGTAACGGGTGAAACGAGCTATTTATTGAAGATTGAGTGTTTGCGATACACTCATATTGATTCATACTAATGGACTGATGGCAATTTGAAGGAATTTTTGGTACAAACATCTATTTATGGTTCGTAGGCTCTCGAGGTTCTCAATTGAGACTGCAGACTTTTTTAAGAGTAAAAAAATCTGTCAAATACAGCTTGTTCATTAACACCACTGTTTAAATTCATCCCTGTAGTTCATAACTACAGTTTTTGGATCTTGCTTAGTCTTAAGAATATTCTTTAGAGTGTGTGAGTTCCACGCAATTACATAATAATATTATGTATATTTAATTACTAAGCTGAGGCCGAACGAGCAAAATATTTTGCGTTGTGAGTCACGTAAAACACGTTGTTAGATTGAACAGTGTAGCACAAACGAACAGGGGCCTAATTCCACTATTTTTTAAACAAAATGCTATAATGGTGCCATAATGGCGCCATACGATTAAAATAGAGATTTAGTCGTAAATTTATTTGGTATTCGAATACCATAAGATTACAATCTCTATGACTTATAATATCGTGTCAATAATGTGGTGGGGCATATAATCATAATCGTAATAGTCATAGATATAGCATAAACAAAAAAAGATCGTGGTAGTAGAATACCAAAAGGTGTCAATGGCGGTGATTGTAACGCGATAATAAAGCGATAATATTGTTATAGTGAGGCGATTGTGTTAGTGGAATCAGGCCCCAGGACTTTGTAAAAAGGTGATATTTAAATTTGACCGACAATAAAAACCCCATCACCAGAAACTTATTTGATTAATGTGGTGCTCTTAAAATTGGTGCCCTAATCGGGAAAACTTCCACAAACCCATTACGAATTTCATCAATGGAAATCATTTTCCTGTAGCTTGTATACTGAGGTATACTAACTTGTAAAGAAGGTATCTGTCAAAGTACGTGAACTCCAATGAAACCCCGAAACATCTCAACTTGTTGATACAAACAAGAACAATCCCCGGACCGGGATAGTTCGTGCGGGATTCGGAACAAAACGATCCAATTTGTAGGACGTCAATCGCAATCTAGCCAATGTAGTGCGGGAGGTGTTTTATTTTATTTGTGGACTGTCGAGTGAATTTCGTTCTTTTTTTGGTGGGACACCGGGAAATTCATCTCGATAATAGAGTTGTAGGTGAAAAAATGTTACTCTATTTAGTTCGTGAGTTTAATATTAGACAAATAATTTTTCATTTGTCAATCAGACAAAAAATTACATAATTAATTTTGTTTTATAAACAAAACCGACAACACACTATAAACCGACTTCAATTTTTATAGTTTTTACATGAATTTTTATGGATCACATTGTCAAAAAGGAACAAAAGTAAAATGGGACCATACAGAAAGTACCAGCTTTCATATAAAAAAAAATCATGAAAATCGGACGACCGAGTCAAAAGCATTGAGGTAACACAAAAAAAAATACAGTCAAATTGAGAATTTCCTCCTCCTAATTTTGAAGTTGGTTTTAAAAAATACAGTCGAATTGAGAACCTCCTCCTTGTTTGAAGTCGGTTAAAAAATAAAGTGCGTCAATAGTGAAAGTGAGGCTGAAAAATAGTAAATGAGTTAAGAAAATGGAGGCTAAAAAGTGTCCCAAGGTGTGACGTCACGCGAAACTTTAACTGGCTAACTTCACAATTATTTAATTATTCGAAAAAATAAAAAATACGTTTTCAATATCAAATACAAATACAAAATAAAAAAATACAAATAATTTATTTAGAACAATGTACATGATACAGTAAGTTACAAATGAACCATGAGACAGCAAAAGTTTAAAACTGTGAAGCTGCCGCATCGCCCGCCTCCTTGACACAACATAAATAAATAAATTATAGAAGTAGGTGTAAACATTTAGTGGTCTTAAAGTTAATTATGAAAGTTAAGTTAAACATAGAAAAACAAAGTAAAAATAAGAGCACGGATCCAGTTTATAGGTGACGTAGATTACGCAAGAAATAATTAATAAATGACTTTTGGAAGGTGCTATGAATGGGTATCATTAGGTGTGTATGTGTGTGTGTGCGTGTATATTTTAGAGTGGGGAAGAGGGCTCTTCATATCATTCATATCTTCTTATAATCTTACTGACGGACACTAGCCCTGTAGAAATTCTATAAAAAAAAAGAGCCACAATGGTTATTATGACTCATTCATTATGGACTATATATAAAATATTGACTCATTGGATCAAACTGTATTCTAGAAGGGTTCTTTCTAAAAACAGTTGAAACTATACGAAATTCTCACGATTTTTTCTCCATACACCGCATAAAAAATATTCCAATCAAAGTGATTTAGCACTGAAGGAAAGATAGATTTAAGAAAAAATAAATAAATAAAGGAAGAATGACATTGTAATACCCTTTGACTTGACTAGACTTATTTATTTATAAACTGTACATATATCCCACCGTATGGTGCCAGCGGCTTTGAATTTGCACCAACCCAACTGTTCCTGCTGGTGTCGTAAGAGGAGACTTAAGACAACCGCAGGAAGAATTGGGTTGAAGCAACAATTATGTCACCAAACTGCGATCAGCACGCCGGGCAACCCGCATGCCCAGCGTAGGGATTATGGGCATTACCTCCATGAGATAATAAAGGGGCTTATAAGGGGGAGGTCTGCGTCCAGCAGTGGACCAATATAGGCAGTTGAGGTTAAGGTTGAGGTTGTACATGTATCCATACTGGATATATCCTTACTTGATTGTGTTGTATCACTTTCGTGGGGTTAACGTTTACTAAGCTAGGGTGTTATTTGATCTAAACCTATTAAGTTAATATAAATATATTAAGTAAAAGTGAGGTGTTATTAGTTGTTTTTTAATGATATTGTTATTTATTATTGACCAGCCACCGCCCCTAGCGGCTTTGCACGGGTGCAATGCTTTTTTTTTTTTTTTACGGTAAATAGACCTTTGTTTGACCGCGATCTCACCTGATGGAAAGTGAAGATGCGGCCGACGGTGTATCACGAAGGTCTAGAAGATACCTATTCACCCTTGTCTTGAAGAGACCCAGGTTGTAAATGGCCGGAAAAATAACATGACGCTGATGCTGACGTACGTATAACATATAAAGGAAGGAAGAATTTCAAGAGGAAGGTTTATACGAGTATAAACCTTCCTCTTGAATCACTCTGTCTATTCAAAGATTTCAGCATAGAGTCAGAGTCAAAGTCAGAGTCAAATCGTTTATTTCTTTAGACTTACAAAATAAGCACTCAGACAAGTCAAATGTTTACTATATAAACAGCTTGATAAATAGTAATTACTATCAAATAAGAAATAAGGTGCAATTCACTCTAATTCACTTAATTTTTTTATCCACTAGCGGAAGAAGTGAAAAAGAAACCACTAGCAAGTTTATCGCTTATCAACTAATACTAATTTATGTTCTTGCATACTATTTTCGGAACTGGGCGACATCCGGCCAAGCATTAACATCATTAATGAAATCATCTATGGAGTAATAGGCTTTCTTGATAAGATTTAGTTTTATGTACCGTTTTAATTTACGAATAGGGAGTTTCACATATACATACCTACAGACAAACAAACAGCAGGAAGCGACTTTGTTTTATACTATGTAGAGGTAGTTGATATTAGTTTGACGACCTCTGTGGCGCAGTGGGCCAAGGTCCGCCAGCGAAGCAGGAGGTTGCGGGTTCAATTCCCGCCTCGGGACAAATGTGTGTACGATCTGCAGACATTTGTTCAGGGCGTTCTGGATGTTTTCTATGTATAGTAAAAAATATCTAGGTATCTATGTAGTGTATTGTATTAAGTATATCAGTTATCTAGTACCCATAACACAAGCTCTGCTTAGCTTGGGGCTAGATGATGCTGTGTGAATTGTCCAGCATTATTTATTTATTTATTGAATTCCAAGATATTGAAGGTTTCTACACTTTTGTAGGTACGCGAGTTGATCTTAGAGTCATTAGGTACCTTTTTAACCAGTTAGCTCTCCGACTATTTCTTTTATTCTTTTCCCAATAAAACACTGGTGCTTAGTCGTAAAATAAAACGGTATCTCATTTTAACCGAATTGATAATAAAGTGAAATCATGTTTTAACGTTCTTTCATTACATTAGCAAAAAAGCGGACGTTTTTACGAACAATCATCTTTATTGAGTTTTGGTTCAAAGAATTTTGTGGATTTTTTATAGGATCGTAATATTTTCTAATATGTAAAAGTTATGAGTAGGTACTTTAGGCGGGATATTAAGATTTTTTATGCTTAGGTAACTGGTAATAAATCGGGAAGTGGCTTACTATAACGGCAAATAATGATCGATCTTTCGAGAGCAGGGTCTATTTCCAAGTGGCTATAAACTTATTTACAAATAAGTACCTACCTATAGATACTCAGATGTTTAATATTCACTTGCTCGGAATTAGGTTTATAAAAGCGATGATGGGCTTGCTTGAAAAGAGTTTAAGGCCCATACACCAGCGAAAGTGGCGCCCCCAACTATTATATCTTATTATTACGTTGAACGCAGGAATTTTTAAAAATCCTACGTTCAGTTTGTGGTATCTATTAAGCTATTTATAAATGCCTCTGTAATAGTTTCATTTTGTAAAGCTTAGGAAGAGATACGAAGTTGCGCTTTTTGGCCACCAAACTCTATTTTTGCATCTTATGCGGATACGCCAGAGAAAGTGGTGCCCCCACCTATTTATCTTATTGTTACGTTAAACACAAGAATTTAAATATACCCATCGTACAGTTTGTGATACCTATTATAAGTTATTTATTTACCTTTGTAATAGTTTCATTTTGTAAAGCTTAGGCACAGATACGAAGTTGCGCTTTTTGACCACCAAAGTCTATTTTCGCATCTCTTCATATATATTCTGAAACAATAAGAGATAAAACTATTACAGATATATTAAAAAATAGCTTACAATAGAAACCACAAACTGTACAATGGATTTTTAAAATTTCCTGTATTTAACGTAATAATATGATAAAATTAGTCGCCCTTAGTCGTCTCTTACGACACCCGCGGGAAGAGGTGGGATGGTGCAAATTCTATGACGGCAGCACATGGCAAGCTCTTTCTTTTTACCTATAGAAAACCAACCGACAAATAAAAATAAAATTACCCCACTAATGGCGTGTTGGTAGCGTGTAGATTGTTTAGTTTACTAAACAATCTACACGCTACCAACACGCCATTGGTGTTGTGTATTGAATTAGGTAAAGGTAAAATACCCTTAATTAAAGCCACAAAATGGAAACTAGCCCAGACATCAATTGAACCCTCAATAAATTCAATTTAGTTGTGAATGGGGCTACAACACGTGCCATCGATCAGTGGACGGTAATCTATCAATTTCGCAGGCGAGCGATCAAAGGTGCGACATGCTCTAATCCGTGTACCTACTATGTGTGGAGGTATTTGTGTGCAGTAGCTCTTACTATTGTTTTCTAGTCGAGTTCGTTCCTTATCCGAATAGAGGGGACTCATTTAGAACTCAATGAAAAAACCGCGGAGTAAAAAACCGAACGTGGTTTTTGAAAGGTCGGAGATTTTTTAAATTTTCCTGTTCAGCATTTTTTAATTGTTGGCTGAAGACTTTTTGATCCAGTCTTGTTAGTGTAGGACACAGAAAACTAAAACAAACGGAAAAAGGTAGTCAGAAAAAAAGAAAGAGCTTGAAACGGAAAGTGAAAATTTAATCTAAATTCACACTATTTTCTAAGAAATCTTAAACTCGCTAAAACGCACACCTTTTAGAACAAAATGGGCCTCGAGAGAATCGTATTGATTTTTTTTTATTTAACATATATGATTAACCCTGACTATGTACTCACTGGCAAATTTAAACAGATAGCCATTTGTCTTCTAAAATTTAACTAAGCCAAAAAAGACCACGCTTTTCTTACCTCTTTTCATAGCTGACCTATTTCCTAGCTGAACGACCAACACGACGCCCACTTTTATAGTTTTTTTAAAATTCCTAATTCCATAGTAAAGAGCACTTTACTGACAATTGAGTATAAAACTCAATTGTCAGTAAAGCGCACCAAATTCAAATGAGAGCATCGCGTTTCTCGTTTCTCTCACCTTTTTCTTGCAGGGGGTTAGCAAAAATAGTTATTTACCTAATTATTGTTGAAAGTGGACAGAGGTTTAGGGGGACCCATGGTAAGGCCGTGTAGGAAACATGAACATGTCGTCGTGACGAGCAGATACAAACACGGTAATCATGCACGCTCATCGATCGACATGGAATTCGCAATTTAGATCCATTGGATTGTGGGCTTTTACATTAAACCTATGCGATTTTGTCTGGTTTGTCTTGTTGGATCAAATTTTATCCGCATTACCCCGTAAATAGCCTACGTCTACGTTAATGTACGTAAGTTGTCCATTACTGATTTTGTTTATGAATTTTCCTATTTTTATCTGCTAAACTTATATTACTTAGTTCGCTTACTTGCTGGCCAGACATTTGAAAAGTGGTTTGTCTTCTTTGATTTGACTGGAATCGTTTCGTGGGTAACAACGTTGATACGTTATTTCCGTTCATTTCAATTCCTTGTAAATCTAACAGTTGCATAAATTGATTCCACAAAGCATCAAAGTCGTCGTAAATCTAAAACTAGATTAATTCCGGAATGTTTCAAAGGTGTCGACGCGATGTACGACTGTCGTATCGGCTAATACAAAATTTCCCGTTTCTAAGATACGCCACGTATGTGATACGCCTAGAGATTATTGTGCAATAAGCACGTCGTAGGTTTCTACTCATACACGTGACACATCTGACAAAGTGATTCAAATTCAAAGGGATGAAGTGATTCATCAAAGAGGAATATTCATACATCTTTGTAGGAATATTGGTTACCTGGGTAATCATTTTATCAAAGCAACGAACAAGCTTTCTTAATAGAGAACTATACTAGCTACTGCCTCAATCATTTGTGCACGTAAATTTAAATTTCATTATCTTAGCTTAATTTTAAATAATAATAATTTAACGAACTACTTTACTTAATCTACTATTCATTGTTATTTTCTTGGAAGAGCGGGATCCCCTAACACAGGTATATCTCTTACTTAAAAGTACCGAAGAGTACCTATAGAAAAAAGATGAGCTCTGGAGTCTAAGTGACAATCTGGATTTTTAGAAAATATAAATAATCAACCTTCTTTCTGCACACTTCACTTAGTGACTTTACAAAGGCAACTTACGATATAAACTCTATCTCTAGATATTATTGAATATGATTTTATTATTACAATAAAATCTAGAGATAGGGTTCATAATTCTCTTTTAGGTCTCTACCATCGATCAAAGTTTGCATCGGGCCGCGAAATACCTGATCGATGATCTCTACATAAAGAAAAGTAATGAAAAAGGCGTCACGTTCTTCTATCAGAAAAATAAGTCGAATAGAAGAATTTTCTGAAAAGTAAACTTCATTACTGATTTCCTTTGTAAAAATATTCTTCTGGTATTCAGCAAAAACGGACTCGCTCCATCATAGTATGAAACTGCATTATGAATGCTAAGTGCGCTACGCTGCCTTCATAAGAAGCTTAAGAGCAGGAATAACTAAACGGGAGGATGATTAAAACCACACACCCAAGCTCGCTAGAATTTTAATCCTCTTAAACACTTGGTAGTGGTTTTACTAGTTTTATAAAGGGTTAGACAAGTTTTATGTGTAAAGTAGCTTCAACTAAAAGTTTATATTGAGATTTATGCAGAGCTTATACAGAAGCAAGGATAGCGTTGCCTGACGTGTCTAGACCAAGAAGCCAGCTGAAATAATTTTCAGTTGGTTAACCACCCTTTTTTCTTCGATTTTGTTTTGCTAAGAAACCTAGAAGTGGTTCTTTAGTTCTTAGTGTAGTCTTTTTATTTTACGATTAGTTGATTCACTAACTTGTAATAATTAGGTACAAACAGTTTTGGCGCATCGAAAATTCAGTACACGTATCTGATCTGTAGGTACTTCTCACTACCGAGAAAACCTTATCCTGTCATCTCGTTCGAAATCCATCTCGTAGTAATTGTGGGGCGTTTTTTATTACGATTTTCTTTTGACTGCAGTGCCGTTAAATTGTGATGGGTCTCAAGCGGCAGCTGCAGCTCGTAAATTTTTCTTCACTTAAAATTTCCTTACTGTCATTTGTAGAACACACACGCCATTGGTCATGAAATGGCTCTGGTTTACGATTGTAGTGGCGCGCCGCAAATGAGAAGCTTTTAGTGCGAGCGGCCATTGTTCTGCTTGTCATTGTTTAGCAACGCGAGGGTAGTCAGACGCTGGCTGGATGGGATCTCTCGGAAACAGGCGTGGGATCAAAGCTTGTTACAAATGTTGGCGACTGTATAAGTGCAGTATATACCATACTTGACTGTGACTTGAATAAATTAATTATTATTGTTAATTATTTTTTAATTATAATGCATAAACATTATCTTGTTAAAAGTAATTATAATAATATAACATAATATCATATCGAACAATTCACACTGCATCATTTAGCCCAAAGCTAAGCAGAGCTTGTGTTATGGGTACTAGATAACTGATATATATAATACATGCAATATACTACAAAGATAGATATTTTTTTATTATACATACATACATCCAGAACGCCCTTAACAACTACACAACTAAATATCTGTGGATCGTATACACATTTGTCCCGAGGTGGGAATTGAACACGCATCCTCCTGCGTCTCAGGCGGACCTTCGCCCACCGCGCCACAGAGGTCAACAAATTAATCGATTTCCAACATTATTTTACTCATGGGACCTACAAAAATTGTAGTAGTTCTGTTATAGGTCTTGTAGGTCTTATAAATAACTATTTTAGACCCTGAGTGACTATAGGCCTTTGTCTAGATACCAGGTAAAGAAAGCTGCAACAATACTATAGGTATAGGTTATGAATGTTGCTGTGTGAATAGTCCAACATTATTTATTTATCTATACTATAATATATTCTAATATTATAAAGAGTAAAGATTTGATTGTTTGTTTATTTGTATGGAATAGGCTCCTAAAGTACTGGTCCGATTAAAAAAAAAGACGTGTGGCATTCGGGGACTGCCGCGGTAAAGCTATTGCAATGCCATCTAGAGGCGAGTTGCTGAACTAAAGAGACAAACGTCAAGGTTTTTTCGTTACGGAATTTCTGGATTCGTTCCCCGCGCTCAAGGCCCGCGATAGAAGCTATGCAATAGCTTAAAAAACTTTCTTCGTTTCTTTCTTACTTTTCAGGGAGTGACATAGGCTATATTTTATCCCGGAATTCCAACGGGAACGGGAACTACGCGGGTGAAACCGCGAGGCGCTGCTATTTTAAATATAAGCTTTCTAAAAGTTTAACGACGGAACTGGTAGACGCTCTACGGGATTGTAGAGGTGCTACGCGTCGTAGAGGCTCTACGCAGACAACTTATTTAAGGCGCATACCCGAGCCAATATGACAGCGATACCTATTTTATCATATTTTTACGTTTATCATAGTAATTTTTAAAAATCGTACGTTCAGTTTGTGGTATCTATATTATAAGCTATTTATTAATACTTCTTTTACAATTTTATCTCTTATAGTTTAGGAGGAGATACAAAAATAGAGTTTGGTGGCCAAAAAGCGCAACTTCGTATCTCTTCCTAAGCTTTACAAAATGAAACTATTACAGACATTATTACAGATGCATTAATAAATAACTTATAATAGATACCACAAACTGAACGTAGGATTTTTAAAACTTGCTGCGTTTAACGTAATTATAAGATAAAATAGTTGGGGGCGCCACTTTCGCTGGTGTATGGGTGGTGATCAAGGGTATTTAAGTAATTGCACGGAAGCAGTCATTATCTTTGAAACATGTATACAAATTAATACTAAGGTACTCCAGTAAACCATAAAAGAAAAAACCATGCTTTCTTCACTATTAACCTAGTTTTAAGGTTCCGTACCCAAAGGGTAAAACGGGACCCTATTACTAACTCTACTGTCCGTCCGTCTGTTCATCTGTCACCATGCTGTATCTCATGAACCGTGATAGACATTTACACAGTTGAATTTTTACAGATGATGTATTTCTGGGCCCCTATAACAACAAATACTAAAAACAGAAAAAAATATTTAAGGGGGTCCCATACATCCCATCCCTACCGTCTAGTTAAACCTTACATATGGTTTAAAGCACTTCTTATCCTCAGTTCTAATCAAATATAATGTTGTTCTTTATATGACTAAATTATTCTATTCTATTATGTTGCATAGAATATCATGGATTTTAGGAGTAATTAAATCAATTTTTTTTTCTTACAAATTGAACAATCAAAACTTATAAAGTCCGTTCAAAAATAGAAGAGTCGTGGGAATTGAGGGCGCTCGTGTGCCAATTGACAACTTTTGTTGCGTTGACAACACTGATCTGCTGTGACAGTACGACTAAAAGTGTTAGTGTAACGCCACGACTCTTCTTTTTGAACAGACTCTAACAACAGTATAAAGTTGAGGGATGCCGAATAGAATATCTGTCTATTTCCTGACCAATTCAATTTTGACCAATAATTGCCTCAGGAAGTCTGAATGTTAGTTTGTGTATCTTTAATGGATATTCAATTTGTAAATATAAATGCAGCACGCATTCACCCGAACTAAAAAAAAAAAAAAAAAAAAAAAAGCCACAAACGAAATTGAAAGGATGTGACTATTGGTACACACAACGTTTCAATTTCATATTAACAAGGTTGCATTAATTTCATGCAACGAATTTGATCTTTAGCGCGATTTATGTCTTGATTTTTGACGTGATACGTCTGTTAAATCGATGAACATGTTAAAAAAAGTGTTACGTTGTTGATGATGTTGTCATGACGACTAAAGCACTGAAGATTAAAGTTTTAATTTCGTCTTATAGATAGCGTTGATAGCTAGCTAACACCAGAATGGCAAATATAAACTACGAGGTAAGATTTTCAATAGATCAAGTAAATGACATTAGCACGTAAAATGATCATTCCTAAACCGACTTTTGAGACAATATTTTTTACTTTTAGTCTTCAAAGCAGTACTTGCTCTTAAGACGAAAGACCACAATCAAAAATCTAAATTTAAAAGGTAGAAGAATTTGGGTGTCAGTTGGGGGGCTGCTGTTCAAGGCACCCAAATCCAAGATAGCCAGCAGCTAGGTAAAATAAATATGATCTGTTACGGTAAGTAAAGTACTCTATTGTCAACATTGCAGCTTCCAAGTTGACCCATTATACGCGATACTTCAATAATGTTCATCGTGTCAACAACGCCACTATACCTATAAAGCCATGTTCATTATGTCGCCTCGATATTGGGTGACAAGTGCAGGTAGGGACTTTTATATCTCAGCGGGATGCAGGGTATTCAATACCTTATGTGGAAGGTTTTTGATCACGTGTTTTCATCTATAGTTTCGGATAGGTTTGGTCAATGGTCCTTTGCTAGTTTATGAAAAAAATATGGCTCTAATTTTTGTATTTTGGTGATAGGATATTATGGTAAAATGCCGGAGATTATTACAGCATTATCTAGCCAAAAGCTCCACAAACCTCAATAATTAGGTTATTAAATTATCACGCAATATTTCTTTGTTTTTTAAATACAGAGACAGAAACTTTTTCTTTATCATTTCTCGCTTTCTTACCAAGTTATTCATTTTCTTGCCAAACTCTTCTTTCATATCATATAAAAAAAAAAAACCTAAACAGGGTTCCTCACAGACCCTTTTATAAGTACCTTCCAGAAGTTCTGAGAACCTGTCCGCCTCCGTCCCGTTAACCCTTAAACCGTCTCGACCCAGAGGTGGCCGTAATATGAACAATGACATTACAGGCTATCTCACACGGATAGAACAGTTTAACTACCTGCTAGGAAATTAGTTTTACGTGCTTTGAAGTGACTGGGATGAGGTCTTGTCTTATCTTGTGTTTACAGCTGACATTGAAAACGGGTTCCTGGAATACCCACATGAATTGAAAGGTACACAGGTAGTTTAGTCACAGAATAGTTTTATTATCATAGAATAAATTAAAGCTAAAAACCTAATTAAACATTACGAAAAGTTATTGACCATCAGGGCATTTTCATTATTACATGATCTCTGTCCTTCTCGGTTTCATCCAGGTGTAGCCATTTCTTTCTGTCCGTAGTTTGCCATTCTTTTAAAGCGGCTTCTAAAATTACGTGCAACCCACCTTTAAAAATCCTCAAATACAAACCATAACATCACCTTTAAAACTTATGGTTTCCGCTGAAAACCAAAACGCTAGGTATCATCATCATCATCACCATCACCATTAGGGTGTATCCAGCACAATGTTGAGCGAAAGCATGTTTGCCTTCATCACAAATACTACGCATAAAATTTTAATCATGCATCAATTATTACTATAATACCTCAATTTATTGCGTTCGTTCGTGTCGTTGTTTCGCTGTGTGATGTAATTTTAGATTTTAACGCAGAAGGTTTTTTCGCGGTATTGTTACTAAATATTTTCATCCATATATTTACAATGGATTTCCGGAAAGTAACGCTCTATTATGTATATTAAACTAGCTGCGCCCCGCGGCTTCGCACGCGTTGTTCCTATGGAAACATTAAAAGGAGTTTTTTCATCCCACGCGAACAGATTTATGGGATAAAAAGTAGCCTATGTTTTATTCCGGGATTAGAATTACCTGTATGCAAAATTTCAGCCAGATCCGTCCAGTAGTATTGGCGTGAAGAGGTAACAAACATCCATCCATACATCCATACAAATTTTCGCATTTATAATATTAGTGTGATTATTATATAAGTGTGATGTATGGGCTTATATTAAATGTGCTGTTGAAAACCAATGACAGGGTATAAGCTATTAAATAGTTATGTACTTGAAAACTTCCAAACATCCGTTATCAGTTATTTCCACCATAATCTACTTCCGCTCACGTTTCCCAGCAAAAACGCCAAAGAGTATTTCCCCATCACATATATTTGCCACCTGGAACTATTTGAATTTACAAACCTGCGTGACGGCTAGCATATCTAGTTCATATGCGTTGTGCGTCGCGAGGGACCCTCCCCAGGGCTTCTAAGTTCTACTTTAAATAGCGTGTATGAATGTTGTTACGAATAATACACACACCCCGGTAGGTTTCAGGACAGTTTTTGTCAATGTGCTTTCATGTATTACAAGCGTGTCATTTGCAATTTACTTCAAAATTGTACTTCGAAACCGTTATTTATCTCAGAATCTGTAAACTACCTTCCTATTTAGGGAAATGTTAGGTACATTTCCCTAAATAGGAAGGTTCTACCATCTTTTATCTTGAATTACGTGTTATAAAAACACGATTGATGAAAGTCATCTCAATAGTTCATTTTTTTAAAAATATATGTCTTGCACATTATTTTCTATTTACTTGTTTTTCAGGAACAGCACACTTTTTTCTTTGGTTTATTGTTTTTGTATGAAGCCTAGAAGTATTTCTTTAGTTATGTCTTTTAATTTTTCGATTGGTTGTTTCACTAACTTGTAATAAGGTAAAAACAGTTTTAGCGCATACAAAATACGGTGCTCATCTTTGCTCTGTACTTCTCACTCCCGAAAATACCATATCTTGTCATCCCGCTCGAAATCCATCTTGTAGCGGCGTTATTGTACACTCTAAAAAAAATATCTATAAATGCAACCAAATATCTAATAGAAACGATTTACAATTGAACTAACTGCAGACGGTAGCGTCCCCAAGATGCGTAGTTACTTGTCTTACGTACCTACCTATCTACATCTAAAAAAGAAGCATTATAATGGTGGTAACTATAATACTTATTTAGTAGATAGACAGGCTAGTAGTAGGCATACGCCGTAACTTGCTTATCAACATAACTGAATGCGAGCCAATGTTGCTCATACCTTTTCATTTTATCGGAAAGTTAGCGTCAAACTTTGTAGATATGAAAAATTATTTTCTTACTGCGAGCGAAAGTTTGGTAGTAGGTGCTTTTGAAATGAACTATTTTAGTTGTATTTGGACTTGACGCAAACGGTGGAAGAGTGAGGAGAGAATGTGTTGAACGTTCTCAGGCTCAGTATTTAGGCTTTGTCTATCTCTGCTTGAGTAACGTTTTTCTGTAGCATAATCGTCACTCAAGCATGACTGAAAAAGCTGGGATGGGTTGCGGTTGTTGAACATTTTAGCTTATAAGTAAATGAATATAAAATAAACTTAATAGATTCAGGCGATACTTTGCGGAGATCCATTGTATATAATGTATAAGGATGATAATATTTAGTAACAATTACGCGAAAAACTTTTTAAAAATATTTTTCGCGGAAATTTAGAAATATATTATCATCCTTATGGATATAAAATATTAGTGAACAAATATATAAGTAAATAAATAAATATAAATAAGTTTATAAGTATATAAGTAATACATATACAAATTTTCACCAGTCCCATTTTCCACCAGATCAGCACGCGTCGGAAAGACCTCCCTGGTCTCCCGTTTCCTGGGCACCAAGTTCGACGACAGCTACACGCCGACCATCGAGGACTTCCACCGGAAGCTGTACAGGATCCGCGGAGAGGTCTACCAGCTGGATCTATTGGATACTTCCGGGAACCATCCATTTCCTGCGATGAGGAGGTTGTCGTTTCTTACTGGTGAGTGGCACAGACAGACTTGCAAAGTACTGCTGGTTGAAGTGAACATATACCTCTAAGTTTCATCAGCACATAATTATACATACCTATATTATGTAAAACCAATAGACATAGCATAAAGAATTAGCAAATTGAAGTGGCAGCGGGCGGCTGTCGAGCTGAAGACAGAGCGCTATGGCGCTAGTTAGGGAAGGCCTATGTCCTGCAGTGGACTAATATAGGTTGATGATGATGATGTATGTAAACTGCCTCTCCCGAACGCGAGGGGCTTTGCCAGAATCATCACGCTTAGGAGGTGGATTGTTGATCGAATTCAAGGTTTTGAATGGTTCAATGGTTCAATGGTTCATTTATTGGTAAAAAATATCATTACACGTCAAATAGTAGAAATCACACCTTAAAATATACTAAAGTATATCAATGGTAAGTACATTCAATTATACATTTCAAATAAGTAAATCAATTTGTTATAAGTAAGTAAATCAATTTGTTACATAAAACAAAATAATCAATTTAAATTATAAATAAATCGAAAATTATAAATAAATATTGAATGCCTCATGCTCACAAAAGAAAGTTACCTCCATTCCTCTGGTAGGCTGAGCTGGATTCTTACCTTTAAACGAGCAATTCTTATACCTACCAATTCTTTTATTTTATGAATCTATAAATCTTTTATTATATATAATCCGAATCTTGGAAACGTCTTCAACGATTTTCATGAAATTTAGTATACAGGGGGTTTCGGGGGCGATAAATCGATCTAGATAGGATTCATTATTAGAAAATGTCGTTTTATTAGTTTCATTATGTTTTCATTATGTTAGATTTATCGTTATCAATTGACTTTTCCTGACATCTATTAGCGAATAGTACTATTTTATTCGTGTTTTCAGTATTCCACTTTATCCCAATCAACTTAAGAATTATAGTGAAAAATATGGCTCTTCCTGCCATCTATTGGCGAATAGTAGACTACTATAATCACACTAATATTATAAATGCGAAAGTTTGTATGGATGTATGGATGGATGTTTGTTACCTCTTCACGCCAAAACTACTGAACGGATCTCGCTGAAATATTGCATACAGGTAATTCTAATACTGGAATAAAACAAAGTCTACTTTTTATCCCGTAAATCTGTTCCCTTGGGATAAAAATCACCTTTAAACGTTTCCATAGGAACAACGCGTGCGAAGCCGCGGGGTGCAGCTAGTTTCTCATAAGCACAATTTACCAAAAAAATACCGAGCGATGTTCGGTCACCCAGGTATACCTCGAGTATAAATAAAGCTGTGTGGTGCTGGGTTAGGATTTTCACCACCCCACCTCTTCTGGTGTCGTTAGAGGGAAGGGAACCTACCAGAAAAATGGCTGCAGCTTCTTACTGTGTTTTTTTATCATCTACTGCGATCACCAATCTGCCTGCTAAGCGAGGTTATTATTGCAAAACCCTCTGTTCTCGATTCGACTGGTTTATTTTATGTTTGTTAACTCCAAACTTTTGACTGGGTGATCCGATTTTTATGAAAGCTGGTGCATCCCGTGTGGTCACATTTTAATTTTGTTTAGTTCTGACAGTGGGATTCATGAAAATTCATGAAAGAACTACAAAAATTTAAGTTAGTTTATAGTTTTTTAAAACAAAATAAATTATTAAGCTATTGCATAGCTTCTATCGCGGGCCTTGAGCGCGGGGACCGAATCCAGAAATTCCGTAACGAAAAAACCTTGACGTTTGTCTCTTTAGTTCAGCAACTCGCCTCTAGATGGCATTGCAATAGCTTTACCGCGGCAGTCCCCGAGTGCCACACGTCTTTTTTATTTGAGGAAAGCATTGGACGATGTATGTTAATGAGGATGCTCAGGAAACTAATTTCATGTTTGACAATCAATTAAAACACATGTTTATGAAAGCTTAAGGGGTTAACAAAAACTATACCTTATCCATTGTGCTTGTAGAATGTAAGTAAACAAACCACGACACAAATAACTAAAACTCACTTGCTTAACGTTGAGTTTCAGAAATATTTTGAGAAATATTTATTGAAGGAAGGATCTCAAATCGACTAGTACCTAATGTAAATTACATATAAAACCTGGTTACCGCCTTTTCCAATTCCCCAATCCTAATTCAATGAATTTTAAGTTAAGTATGGGCGGTTTGTTTACTAACATTCTACAAGCTCGATGGATAAAGTATAAGTATAATAAGTATTCCAGCACTACTAATGATTAGGTTTTTAAAGAAACAGTCAAATTCATCTATTATTGCAGGTATCTATTATGATTATTTCAAGGCCAAGAGTCAGAGTAAAATCGTTTATTTTTTTAGACTTAAAATACGCTCTTACACCAGTCAAATTTTTACTATATAAACAGCTTGATAAATAGTAATTACTATCAAATAAGAAATAAGATGCAATTGACTCTAATTCATTTCAATTTTTTATCCACTAACGGAAGAAGTGAAAAAGAAACCACTAGCAAGTGTATCGCTTATCAACTAATACAATCTTAGCATAACTAAGTCTAACTGTTCTTACATACAATCGTCGGTGTGGAACTGGGCGACATCCGGCCAAGCATTAACATCATTAATTTAATCTATGGAGTAATAGGCTTTCTTGATAAGATTTCGTTTTATGTACAGTTTAAATTTACTAATAGCGAGCTCAGTTGCTTCAGATGGAAGCTTGTTATAGAATCTTACGCAATTGCCCACAAATGATTTCCCTACAAAAAAAAATTCTTTATAATCTACGATCACGATTACGAAAGTGTAATCGTTATAGTAGTTTAAAAAGTAAAGTCCAGTAAATTTTTACCTATCTTGTTCGTAGACCACAGACATGAACCCAACATCACTGTTTTATATCCACACAAAACCGTTCCGGAATAAGCTAAAGCTTTACAGCCACAGTACTAAAAGCAACACTAAAGGCAGTAGAGAGCCCTTTCAGACTCATCTGGATTTAGTGCGGCGACCTAATTACATGTCAAAACGTCATTCCTAGACAGGCTTTACTAAAAAGGAGGGAAATTGGACGTAGCAACAGCAACTAGTTATTGGGTCGAAATTGAAACGCCAGTAGGTAAATTGAAATATTTGATGGAAACTTGGTGATAGGTATATTGGTCATAGTGGCAGTATCATCATCATCATCATCATCAGCCTATATTAGTCCACTGCTGGACATAGGCCTCCCCTAATGAGCGCCATAGCGCCCTGTCTTCAGCTTGACGCATCCAGCATCTGCCTGCAGTCTTTCGCAGATCATCATCCCACCTGGCCGGAGGGCGTCCTACACTACGTTTGCCGAGTCGCGGTCTCCACTCAAGAACTCGTTTACCCCAGCGGTTATCGGTTCTTCGCGAGATATGGCCGGCCCACTGCCACTTCAGTTTGCTAATTCTTTGAGCTATGTCGATAACTTTGGTTCTCTGTCGGATGTATCCGTTACGAATCCTATCCTTCAGAGAGACTCCGAGCATAGCTCTTTCCATAGCTCGCTGAGCGACTTTAAACTGGTGGACCAGCCCTATCGTGAGTGTCCACGTCTCAGCTCCGTAGGTCATGACGGGTAGGACGCACTGATTGAAAACTTTCAAACTTTAGTGGCAGTATAATATAGTAAAATATAGTATGTATAAAATAATGCATGTGACTTCAAAAAAACAATTGTTTTTACTTATTCTCTAATGATATTATTTATTTTTGTATTTTATGATGTTTTTATTGTGAAATGTAATCATTGAAAACTAGATATTGTAAATCTCAACCGTAAAATGTCTTATTAATTATTTATTATTAACGCTATTGGCACCTGAAGCGTGACGTCATCATGAAGTTTTGACTTTGAGTTGATACAACTCGATGATCCGTTACGTCACAAGATGCAAGAGCTAACATGACAGCGTTTTTATCACCCGAAACCAAAGAACTTCCCGTGTAGTTTTACTTTTTGTTTTTTACCTCAATAATTATTATTTTTTTGTCTTTTTTTTCGTAGTAACCTTTACAGGTAACCGATTAAAAAAAAAACCATGCATATACCCTATTTTCATAAGTCATCATAATGAATACTAATCCTAATACAAGCCCTAAACAATTTTCTCTGAAGATTATTTGCAACAGTCAACAGTCAACAGTGTAGATAGCTCAATTGTTTCAATAAAATTGTAAATACAAGTTCTAAAACTTTTTTCTATTATTTGATGGTAATTTTCTTTTTCAATGAAGATGTTATCTGTTATATCATTTTATAACAATCATTATATAACTAGGTATCCCCAAATGAAGAACTTACATACATAATAAAGATAGATACCTACTTATTGAGGAAAAAAGACATTGACATAGAAAAAAGAAACATCGGACAAGTGGATCTCATCAAATTCTAATAAATAAGTACCAGAAGTAATATTACTTACTATTAGTATTAGTTATAGTTTTGATTAATCTATTTATAGGCTTGTCTTGGAACTAGTTCTGAAGTTACAACAAGTTGTTATATTATAATAATTACTCATAGGCAGAAATATTGATCCTTTATATTATAACCTTCATCATTGGCCGAATTGACTATAAACTAAAATATTTATCTTCAAAATAAAACACAAAATTCCTCAGAACAAAACCGTCTTACTACAAATATTGAAATAAATTATATTTTTATATTATATTTCAAAAAAACATTTAGGTATGATAAATAGGTGGCACTGTTATATTGGCTCGGGTATGCGCCTTAAAATTATTTTTATCTCATTTTTTAGGGAATCGATTGATATTTCTCTGAGATATATCCTACCTTTGCCGAGTCATTTAAGGGCTTGGGCTTTGGCTTAGATAAATTTGAGCCGTACATACAATGAAATAAAAATGTAAGTAGATGTTATCCTACCATTATACTCCTGGATAATCCAGTTAAAGTTTTATTACGAAGTGGCCGACCGAGTTCGTTAGGGTTCGTCCAACTTTTAATATCATTAGCGGGTTCTTCGTTACTTTTATCACATTAAAAATTATGCTGCGATAGGTCTGAATAATTTTGAATACTAGATTTTTTTATTAATTAATGAATACCTACGGAAATCCGGAATTTATAATCACACAATTATTATTATTTGGTTATTACAAAATTCGAGGTTTTCCGGGATCTTATCCGGAATGTTGTTATTTCTATGTATTCTTTACTTCTGATAATATTAAAGTTTCTTTTCAAGTGTAAGATACAACTGTGTCTGAAGAAAAAATAATGTTTACATTTCAAGTCTACTAGTAAAACTGTGTCTCTTGTATCAAAAAAAAAGAAATTTTGACATGACACTGAAAACTTTCCAGGACCTTATATTTTCGAATCAAATGACTCTACTATGATAGTAAATATTTTTTTTGGTAAAATCTTAACTTTTCTGTTTTTTCTCCGCTCTATCCCTATCTTTCATCGGCTTTTACTGTAGGGTGTACTACGGCATCTCGACACACGGTAACCTAGTAAAAGTAAACTCAAAGCTTACAATACACTCACGATTGCATCTGAATTGACCAGCCATTATTTATTACTATAAATTCCATCTAGTTGCTGCTTTATCGCAATGAAATATGTTCAGGAAGATATATATGTATACCTACGTAGTTGGTTTACTGTCAACCTCATAATTAACAATTTGAATGTCATCTAGTAGCCGCTGGCTCAATGAAATGAAATAGTGTCTGGCAGGTAGGAAGTTAGTTTACTGCAAACCTCATAATTAAAACTATGAATACCATCTAGTTGCTGGTTACTTCATTCAAATAGTATCTGGCAGGTAGGTAAAGTTAGTTTACTGTCAACCTCATAATTAACACTTTGAATGCCATCTAGCCGCTGCTGGCTCAATAAAATGAAATAGTGTCTGGCAGGTAGGTCGTTAGTTTACAGTCTGCCTCATATTTAACACTTTGAATGCCATCTAGTTGCTGGCTCATCTCATTAGAATATAATAAACTAGCTGCGTCCCTCGGCTTCGCACGCGTTGTTCCTATGGAAACGTTTAAAGGGGATTACAATTACCTGTGTGCAAAATTTCAGCTAGATCTGTCCAGTCGTTTTGACGTGAAGAAGTAACAAACATCCTTCCATCTATCCATACATCCATACATACATCCATCCAAACTTTCGCATTTATAATATTATATTGTGACTAACAAACGATGCCCTCACGGCAGGTAGGCATAGTTAGTTAGTTTACAGTCCACCTCATAATTAACACATTGAATGTTATCTAGGAACGGTACCGTTAGAGAGAAGCCTCTCAATTTGCATGTAGCTGGCCGTAGAGGTAATTAACTGGCGCAGTAGATACGAGCTTTGTCTCTATGCGCTCGAAACTGATTGAAAATCGGGTAACTGTTGTAGTAACACGTTATTGCAACACAGATAGGGCGCTATGGTACTCGTAAGGAGCGCGCGGAGGCCCAGCAGTGAATAATTTATTTATTTTATTTTGCTTTATTAGGAGAACAAACAGTTTTACACACTTTAGGAATAAACTTAGATACTAACTTTTAACAATTTATATGTCCTCGCATATAGAAGCTAAAAGGTTGCTTGCTTGCGGAGAATGAGTGAAAAAAATAATGATTATAAAAACAATAACAAAAAATAATGTACCTACAAGAAGGTAAACAATGAGTAAACTTACAAATAACAAAACTTTAAATAACTGTATAGAATAATTGAAAAGAAAGAAATTAAACACACAAGACAGGGACTGAATGATAAGGGGGAAAAAAAACTTAATATACTAAAAATACAGAAACAATATAAAAAAATATTATAGTCTGATGATAATAATAAATGCCACAAAATGGTTAAAATCATTTTATTGTTAATCCTTTAAGTTATTCTTCCGATTCTAAAAGAAGATACCTAGTTGGTTGGATGATATTGTGTAAATTATGTAGCATTTTTATATTATAAAACTAGTTCCTATACGGCTTCGCACGCATTGTTTTTATGAAAACGCTTAAAAGTTATTTCTACTGCACGTGGATGTAATGAGGGATAAAAAGTAGCTAAAGTTTTATTACAGGCCTAAAACTATCAGTAGCCTAATTCCAGCCCGATAGATATCCAGTTTTGATATGAAGAGGTAACATGGATGGATGTTCCATCCATAAATCTATACATCCTTCGTATTTATAACATCGGTGTGATAAATTTGAAAAAAATATTATAATATGCGTTTTTTGTGAGCCGGAAACAAGCGTTTTTTATTGATATCAATATCAGAAATCAGAACACAAGAAGGTAACTAATAAAATAAAAACTTTTACAGCTCATAGTTGCACACACGCAGTAAAAAGTTGTCAATTATATTTCAAAAATAGCCGAGACGATTAAATTAGAGCTGTCAAAACCACACATTGTTTAGATTTTTTGCAATTTGGTCCGATGACCATTGCCGTACAATATTATCTATTAATATTTGTTTGGCTTTAACCCATGTCTTAATTATTTTTAAAGCTGGCGCGATTGCTTTTATTTTTTTCATCCAGTTATCTTTTACATTGACGTCCAAAAAATCCAGGCCGAAGAACAAAAGGGTTCAAGGCAGCTTAATGTATAGATTTACCTAATACCTACTTACATTATAAGGCAAACTCTTCCCGCGTTGGTCGTAAGAGGTGACTTAGGGATATCCATTGAGGGGCGGGCAGCAGCGCCACCTGCAGATCCATTCTACCATCAGACTGCGATCCCCGGCCCGCATGCTCAGCGTGGGGATTATTGGTATTACCATACGACAAAAGCCAATAAGGCGCGTATCAGGGGGAGGCCTGAGTCCAGCCGTGGACCATTAAGGCGCATACACGAGTGAAAGTGGCTCCCCCACCTGTTTTATCTTATTATTACGTTAAACACAGGAAGTTTAAAAATCCACCGTACAGTTTGTGGTATCCATCATAAATTATTTATTAATGCTTCTGTAATAGTTTCATTTCGTAAAGCTATAAAAATATTTGATTATTATGTATCGTCGTAGTTGACGAATTCATTACGGATGTAAACGGCTTAACTACGAACCTTATTTGTGTTTGAAGAACACCAACGTTTCGGTGCTCGAACACAAATAAGGTTCATAGTTAACCCGCGTACATCCGTAATGGCATCATAATTCACCTTGGTCTCGATATACGAGTAGCTATAAGGTCTCCCTCACAACCTGCAACCAACAGTTTCCTGCGGTTGGGCGAGGTAATAGTTAGGTAATAGGAGTGCTTCAGGCGTTCTTGGAATTCAGCAGATTACCTTCCTATCCGTTAACTGGGTAATTTGATGTCAGAAGCCAAGTTACTGCGAGAAGTACTTAGAGCCGTTAGATGCAGAGCAGACCTGTTCAGCTTGAAAATAGAGGGATATTCTAAGTAATTAACCGAGAAAGTTACAATGCGAAACGTACAAATGTATTACTTATAGGGTATTACCTATACTATATAGGGTTTATGCCGGGCATTTACAGGGCGGATTGAATAAATGACAGGGCAGAAACTAGTTTGTAGTTCTTAAACATTTTGAATTATTTTCAATTTTAAGTATTACAAGCTACGCTACGTACGTACTTACGTATTAATGGACGTTATGTAGGTACATGGTTTTTATTGCTTCAAGGTACCACTTATTCATACTTACTTACTTAATAATAATATAATATTGACTCTCAGACATCACGAAGTAAACCTTATAATACTTTAAATTGAAGAAAATTCTTGAAAAACATTCAAAATGTTTAAAGACTAGAAGCGTAGTTTCTGCCCTGTCATCGGGCATTTATAAGGCATAAAAAGACGTTTATTAGGCATTTACTCAATCCGCCCTGTAAATGCCCGGCATAAACCCATCTCTAATTACTTATCGATTTTTTTAAGAATAATCTTCGCCACGGTTAAGCTCACCTATGTACATAGTATTTGCTATGATTATCGTGTGTACAATAAAGAAGGAAACAAGAAAGAAACATAAGTATGTGTGGGTTCGAGTCCCGTCAAACATTTTTGGGATATTATTTGATATCTTAGAAATTATTCATAGAAGAAAGAAGTTTACTGATGATTCGATTCAGTTTTACTTACAAGTATACGTAATTTGAATTTAGTTACGTATCTGTCCTGTAAGATCTTACGGAAACAAAGTACTTTGATATTCGTTTTTATTAATTTGATATTATGATGATGATTATCAATCATCATCATCCACGTCCACTGATGAACATAGGCCTCCCCAAACGACCCCACGAAAAGCGTTCCCGAGCCGCCTCAATCCGGCAGTCTGCTCTAACTAAATTCCTATATGCTTTCTGAAGCAGGCAATCGGCTCTAACTTAATTCCTATATGCTTTCTGAAGCAGGCAATCGGCTCTAACTTAATTCCTATATGCTTTCTGAAGCAGGCAATCGGCTCTAACTTAATTCCTATATGCTTTCTGAAGCAGGCAATCGGCTCTAACTTAATTCCTATATGCTTTCTGAAGCAGGCAATCGGCTCTAACTAAATTCCTATATGCATTCTGAAGCAGGAAATCGGCTCTAACTTAATTGTACGCTTGCATGTATAATAAATACATGGTATTTAAATATATACATATAGATAAAACATTTATTTGCAACTGCAACACAGAATACTAAAAAAACACAATAAGAGGTACAAGGAACATAAAAATAACTTGGGAAATAAAGGTGGAACAATGCATGACATCAATTAATCGGCACATAAATTGATTAACCACGTGGACTAAGCTGTAGGTCTAACGATAGTTTAGTCTAAACATTATGTTATTTTAATATGTACTAGCTGTGCCCCGCGGCTTCGCACGCTTTTTTCCTATGGAAACGTTAAAAAGTGATTTCTATCCCATGGGAACTGATTTATTTGATAAAAAGTATGCCTGTGTTTGATTCCAGTATTAGAGTTACCTGTATGAAAATATCAGCCCGATCCGTTTAGTAGGTTTGGCGTGAAGAGGTAACAAACATCCATCCATACAAACTTTCGCTTTATAATATTAGTGTGATAGCGCGATACCTGAAGTTATAATATTAACTGAAATTATAATATTACTACTGTTGGTAGCTCCATAATAAAAAATAAAAACCGGCTAAGTGCGAATCGGACTCGCGGAAGGGTTCCGTACCATACCATTATCTATAAAAAGTGAAAAAAATATTGTCCGTTGTATGGGAGCGCCCATAAAATATTAACTTTTTTCTGTTATTTAAGTACCTATTTGTTGTTATTGTGGCAACAGATCATCATCATCTGTGAAAATTTTAACTGTCTAACTATCACGGTTCATGAGATACAACCTGGTGACAGACGGACAGACAGACTGACGGAATCTTAGTAATAGGGTCTTCCGTTTTACCCTATGGGTACGGAACCCTATAAATTATGTGAAAATATTTTGTACAAAACCCAGAAATAAAAACTTGTTGTTGACAGATGAAAAAGGATACAAAGCAAAACTTTTGAATTAATTCTCGGCAGAGCTTCCAACTCACTGAGGTGTATTATTTTTCAGAACCGATATTCACGTAAAAATACCGAGTATTTAATCAATTTCGTATACGTTTCAAAAAAGCTAAATAAACCTACACTCGTCGGAAATATCTGTTATAAATAAAAAGTAAATTGCAAATGAAGCGACATGAATAGGAACGGTTGGAGCCATTGATTTAAAAAGGAAAGATAGGTTACGTTCTCCCAGCGCTTATTCAAAAATTAGCATGTGTTACAACTACACGCAAACACATACGCTCACAGTTATATTTCCAGTCCTGTGCAATAGAAAGAAGAACAAAGACGGAAAGACGTATCTAGGACCGAAGTGAGACTGAGACAACAATTTTTCACGCGAATCACGACCACCCGTGCCGCTGGTCAGACGGTGACTGATGTGGTAGAACACAATTTTACACAATTTAAGGTTGCCACTTTCGAGCAACCATACCTCATCTTCGTTTTTAATAAATCAATGGTTGGAGCACATTCCATTGAGATTCGCGAATTTTTATGTCGAATGCCTATTAGGTATTATTTTTTATAAAAATCTCTCAGCCTGCAATAGGTGCAAAGTTTTTAACTATAGTTTTGCAAATTTTTCCACAAACGACTTAAAGGGTACAAATAATATTTTGTAAGGTACCTCCTAGTTATATTATTGTATGATTAACTGATAAATTTAATATCTATAGCTTTCTGCCATTTCTATAGAATTAGCATAATTGAGAGAATTATAAAACATAAATAAGTAGTAGTAAACTGTGATGGCTGTATGTATTGTATGTGATCAAATCACCAATACATTTGATAACATCTACGTAACTGCCGTTAATAATGAAACGACAGTTTAGAGACGTAACTAGCGTAACTTAGCTTGGGGCTAGATGATGCTGTGTGAATTGTCCAACATTATTATAACTAGGTCCATAGTAGTGTAGTTGATTGAGGGATAATAAAATTAATAGCCATATTAGTATTATATACATGGTGGGGCAAAATTTTGGCCCCTTAAGGGTAGCTAAAATTTCTTTTGTAGTTAGAGGGTTTTGTTCTTGAGACCCTTCTATTGAATAGCTTGATTTTTAATAAAAAGGTAGGTAGCTACCACTAAGGGGCCAAAAATTTGCCTCACCCTGTGTACACACTCATATGTTATCTGTCTGTCTTCCTGTCTGTCTGATTGTGTGAGCAATGTGACGTAAAATATTCAATTTAACAAGGTTCCATCCCATTCAAATCACCGCGCGGACTATACCTGAAGCACCCTGAGGTATGAGCTCAATTATTTCCGTACACTCATATTAATCCTGAGTTATGATTCTTAACAATTTCACTCCTTGTTGACTGGATTTTAAATAACAGAGTTGGTTATTTGCTTTGCGTGTTGAACACTGCGATAGCGTTGAGACCACTTGAAACATTTTTCTCGGAAAACAATTTCCGATTCGATTCTAGTCGTTTTAAATCGGAAGCAAATCTACAGTTTCGGATATAAAATTGAATCAAGCCAATGGGAAATTAGATCAGTAATGTAGGTGATTTACTTTGGAAAAAGGCAGTTGTGACTTGGTGACAGATTGCGCATCGATCTTGGCTTTGGGTCTTGCCTTCGAATGGAGCAAGCCTGAGTTGGATGTGATAACTACTTACTACGTACCTATATAAATACTTACTACGTGCCTATATAAATTATTTTGATGTGATGTGTCCAAATAAAGAAGCTTAGTACTTTGATTTTATTGATGACATAAATTTCGGGAAGCATTATACCCATCAGTGATTAGAGTCGCTGCGGATAATGATGTCAATTAATAAAATTAACAATTAATTAATACATCAGGAGATGTTGTTTGCCAATTATTATATCCCCCCTCAATCATAGTGAAATTTTTATGTATACTACACTGCATCCTACCCAAAATAGTATTTTGATACAAAATGGATCAAAAATTTCAGAATATTCTCTTTAATATGAGTATTATTTAATTTAATATGGGCAATTTCCCGCATCGTGACTTAAATGCATGCCCGGTTTAGAAACATCGCGATTAATGTAAAAGTCATGTCTCACTTCACGCCTCCTGTTATGTCGTGATTTATTCCGAACCTCACGTGATTAATTGATTAATGATTAATGAACGCAAAATTATTTCTTAAAAGCACTCTGTTCCTAAAACATTTCGAAATTGTTATCACAAAATTGTCTGAACTTTGCTAGTATTGACCGATCACACAACTCTATCAGCCCCTACTAAAGTAATCGAAGTTCATGCAATGTTAAACGGTTTCTGGCAATTTCAAATGCAGTTGAATTGAATAAGGAGCTGTAGGTAGCTATATGTACTACCCAGGTTCCAGTTATTGGAATAATTCTTGAAGCAAACCGTGTGAAAATCCAATTAAAACTTTATTATTCAAAGTCAGCAAAGTTTATACCGTTATTTATTTATCTCTTCGTTCCCCGGTAGGTTACTAAGTAACTGTTAACAATAATGATCCTCAACCCTCAACCTCAACAGTCCGTATTGGTTCACTGCTGGACGCAGGCCTCCCCTGATAAGCTCCTTATTGGCGTTAACTCATGAAGGGTAATGCCCATAATAACGATTATCGTGTGCTTATTCTCAAGTTTCTTTGGACATAGAACATCTTGAACCGAGTGACAACTTTTCTGTTCCACTCCAAGCCTTTCAAATTATTTAATTATGTTATTTTTATTTTTGGAAAAATCTCTTCCACCGCAAATGCTGTCTACTTGTACTTTTTAACAGGGTGTAACAAAAAGTAAGGAATGAGGAACAAAATGTCAGAGTCGCGCAAAAGGGAAGCCCCGCGACTTAACTATTCGCTGTTGAGCAATCTCAGTTGCGCAAAAGGGAACTCGCGAATCTTTCAGGGGTGGTTCAGGTTTTGGAAAACTAGAGTTTCCGAAAGCCAGAATTTTTCAAGAATAATCATTATATCGTACATTACAAAAATATCACGTCTATTATACAATTTTAAGATGAAATTTAAAAATATAGAATAGTTGATAATAATTGCCATATCTACAAACAGATACTAATGATGAATCACTTTTACAGACTAAGAACTCGTCGTAGCTATAAAAACTGTAGTCAATAAGCCAGTGCTTTAAAAGTAGTGAGGCTTGTTGCCTCCGCAATATATTTTCCCGTCTTGTGTGATTAAAGCTGATCCCATTAAAGTTTTATTCTTGCATTTTGTTATATTTCGTATTTTAGATTGAACATCTTTTTTATACGTTTCATGTTTCTCTAGTAGTAAAACGGGTAGGTATCATCGCCAAACGTAATGCCTATCCAGATTGAAACTATTTTGCTTTGCGTTAAAAACAAAAGATATCGAGCAGCCGGGGTTGGCAACTATTCACTTCACAGAAAAATCACCCTAGTGGTTACAACCACAAGGCACAATGTTTGCTGTATACCTAGTAACTGAAATCTTCTTCTATCGCAGGTGACATCTTCGTGCTAGTCTTCGCAATGGACAGTCGGGAGTCATTCGAGGAGGTGATCCGGCTGAGGGAACAGATCCTGGAGACCAAGGCGAGTGCAGCCAGCGGCAACAGTCGGGGCAAGCGGCAAGTGCCGCGCGTGCCAATGGCGATAGCAGGCAACAAGTGCGATAAGGAGCTCAAGTAAGTATTTTTAAACTACACCTGCTCAGAAAGCTTCCGCTGAAAACAATCCATCCCGCGGGTGTCGTAAGAGGCGACTGAGGGATATCCATCGTAGGGCGGGCAACAGCGCCCCCTGCAGAACAATTATACCACCAAACTGCTATCCCCAACTCGCATATCCAGCCTGGGGATTATGGCCATTACCCTCCATGAGATAAATGCCAAAAAGGCGATTATCAGGAGGTCTTCGTCCAGCAGTGGACCAACACAGGCTGTTGAGGTTGAGGTTGAGGCTCAGAAAGCTTATTCCTTTTCCAGACATAAGGTAGGAAGTAAAACATTGCAGTTGTACTAAAATAGGGGACGAAATACTCTAAGAAAGTTCATTGCGCACGCGAGGAAAGTGTATGTAATTATAATCCATTTCAAACGTGTAATTATTTTTTAGTGATCTGAAATATTAGCCGTTAACTACGGTTGTTTTCATAATAGGCTACACGGCAAAAAGATTTTACTACAAATGCGCCATGTGATATCGGCCTCTTCTGTGTTCAGAACAATAATAAAAAATAAAAAAACCGGTCAAGTGCGAGTATGGCTCTCGCACGAAGGGTTCCGTACTATATTATCTATAAAAACGACAAAAAAATCATGTCTGTTGTATGGGAGCCCCCTTAAATACACCAGCAAAATACACCAGCGAAAGTGGCGCCTACAACTACTTTATCTTATAATTACGTTAAACGCAGCAAGTTTTAAAAATCCTACGTTCAGTTTGTGGTATCTATTATAAGTTATTTATTAATGCCTCTGTAATAGTTTCATTTTGTAAAACTTAAAAGAGATACGAAGTTGCGCTTTTTGGCCACCAAACTCTATTTTTGTATATCCTCCTAAACTATAAGAGATAAAATTATAAAAGAGGTATTAAAAAATAGCTTATAATAGATACCACAAACTGAACGTAGGATTTTTAAAAATTCCTATGATAAACGTAAAAATATGATAAAATAGGTATCGCTGTCATATTGACAGCGATACCTATTACATTTATCATAGGAATTTTTAAAAATGGCTCGGGTATGCGCCTTAAATATTTATTTTATTCAGTTTTTATTAGTATTTATTGTTAAAGCGGCAACAGAAATACATCATCTATAAAATTTCAACTGTCTAACTAGCACGGTTCATGAGATACAGACTGATGACAAACAGACAGACAAACAGACAGATAGCGGAGTCTTAGTAGTCTGGTACGGAACCCTTAAAATAACCATGTGATAATTGCACGTGCACGTATTCATTGCTTCATTTGAGTTTACAGTTTGAATTTACCGAATGATTTTGAAAATTCTAAATCGAAGATTTTCCTCGAAGTTGTAGTAAGCACCATGTATTTATAACTCGAGAGAAAGTGCGATTCCTACCTCGTGTGATTTAACCCTTCAACATTGATTAAGACATGGGACACAGGACCTCGGCTGCACCTGGACCTTAAATACGACACTCCATCAACGTTATAGGTGCTAGACCGCTGAACGATGTCTACCTTCATTTATAGGTGTAAAAGGTATAGAAGATTTACCTTCTCACCTCAGCAGCTTATATTGGTCCACTGCTGGACGCTGGCATTCCCTTGATAAGCGTCTTATTGGTTTTTATCTCAGAGTGCCCCTAATCCTCACGACTGGGCATGCGGGTTAGGGATCGCAGTTCGGTGGTAGAATTGTTCTGTAGGTTGCGCTGCTACCCGGTCCGGTGGATATCCCTTAGTCGCCTCTTACAGCACCCGAAGAAATTGGGGTGGTGTAAATTCTTAGCCAGCACCACATAGCTACATAGTAATAATACAGCTTAAAAGATGCTGATGTCTCTCAGTTTTGTAATTATGATTTTGTATGAACTAAAACACTTCAAATGGAAATAGTTCACAGAGTTTCTTGCAGCCATATTACGAATACCTAAGTATTAAGACTTTCCTGAATAAGAAACTAGGAGCGGAAATGCACACAGACGAGTATTTAGACAGTCTATTGGGTTCCCGGGAGAGTGCTTTCAAATGCAAAGCAGCGTCTTGAAACGCCTGCAAACAAGATATTGTGAGATTCCATACAAGAGAATCTGTAAGTTTAGAAAACTGGGCTTAGTATAGAGATGATTTTAATAAAGATATAATTAGAAGTATTTTTAATGAATTGATTTTAATCCTATTTTGTAAAATAAATCATAATCAAAGTATAGAACAAATTAGAACTAGTATATAATTTACAATACAGCTAACTGCATACTGCTGCAAAACATCTAGAGATCGTTTTTTCAATATTTATAGTAATTAAATATAATAATTAATATTCAAAATCGTATAAAAGTCGGATATTATTCTTACTTTATTTACAATTCTCTTATCTTAGAAGGAAAATAATAAATTTATAAATTTATGCTACAAGTGTTTTTGCGAAAACGTACCCTTTTATAAAAAATGAAAGTCTATGCTATAATTATAAACTAATATTTCAGGGTACAAATTAGACTTTGTATCGGTTCTTTCTTAACAACCTTTTTTCATCCACAGATCGGTGCAACCTGAAGAGGCAACAGCTTACTGCACCTCCCAAGACACAGATTGCGTTTTCGTCGAGACCTCAGCAAAGAAGAACTACCAAGTCGAAGACCTTTTCTACGAACTTTTCGTCGTTGCCAACCTTCCTTTAGAAATGGCTCCTAACCACCACAAAAGAGTCAGTACAGCCTTTGGCAGCCCCTGTACCCTACCCCCTACCAGTAGCCAGAGTAATAGAAGCAAAAAGTACACAGTATCTATCAAGAGAAGATTGTCCGACGCTTGTGGAGTGGTAGCACCGAATGTGAGACGGCCCAGTATAAGAACGGACCTAATGATAATGAGAAATAAGACTTGTGCCAAAGGGGATAGCGACAGTGCCACTGGAAGCCCAAAAATTAACTTGAACAGGTTCGTTCGGGCGCCCGGGCCCAGTGAAAAGAGATCTTGCGTAGTACAGTGATATTGGACTGTTTCAGGCCTCGTATAATAAAGTTTGTAAATAAATGAAGTTTGACTTGGGCCTGTTTTACATTCTACTGTACGATATGTTATTAAATTGGTGCCCGAAAATAATGTTTGTTGTACGCATTAAGTTTTTAACGTGTTTTAGTGTCGTAGAGTTGAATGTTTGGCCTACGTTAACTATTTAATAGTGATGATTATGGTTAAAACATCCAAGTTTTAGGACGCATGTTCAGCCTTGGTTCATGTATGCTGCGAACTAACTAAAAAGGTTTAATATCATAAAAAAATGTGTATATGCTACGCTATTGCGGTCAGTGTGAAGCTGTGTATACGAGGCCTATTGTTAAAATTCAAGCTGGTGCTAATAGAAAGTTGAAACGTTTTTGGCGAAAAATAATTGTTTTGAAAAACAAACGGCGAAAATTACCCATCAGTTTATAATTTATGTCGGCGTCGTCGGGCAGAATTATAAAATGAAATTACATAGCGATACAATTTTCGGAATGACACGAATTCTGCGAATTGCTGCAGCCTTATTTATAAACGTGAATGATTGTAGTGGTTGGGAATGTGACGGCGGAACTTTATTAACGATAGGTTATTTTTATGCTACGTACAAAGTGTACAGTTGGTATTTTGTGGTAGGATGCTCTACTACGTATATCGTACGCTACTGATAAAAAGCTATGACAATTATTACTAACACATTCATGGCCCCAGTGACGCCAGTGGCCTCCTGCATGTCGCACCGCCGAAGCTGGGCAGTAAATGCGTTAAAAGAGACTTTGAAATAACTTTTCGTTTATAAATAAGGCTGCTTAAACTTTAATTAATGAAAACTCAATTTGTATTAAGTGTACTACGAGTTGGGGTTCTATAGCTTAATGAGTGTAACCACTTATAATTAAGTGTAAAGTAATGCTTGTTTTCTAAGTTAAATAAATTAAGTTAATGTTGAAAACGGATTGTTGTAAAGCTTGGAATATCATATGTTAGGTATATTAAAGGCGAGCACACACTATAGCATGACAAGTATTGAGTGAGCAGTAAGAGTTTCTTTTATATAACTTACGCTGTTTTACTTCTGTGTAACGTGTTTAAAGAGCCCTTAAACAGAGGCTATAGTGTGCAATAGCCTTTATGTGTCTTGTATTTTTCGACAAACGTAAAAATTTTAAAGAAATTATGTAAATATGAAACAGAAAACCAAACGGTTTTCTAGCAACTTAGTAATCTTTTTAAATTTATTTTGGCTTTGTTTATACTTATCTTAATTTCAAAGTTTGGTTTATTATACATACATAATATTGTTATTTTCGGTATTTAATCAAAATGCCTACTTATTTATAATGTTACATTCAGGTAATGTCTATATATCAGAGGGATGAGTTTATCTACGTTATAACGAGACGTTATCGTGACGTCTCCTTTTTAACCGACTTCAAAAAAGAAGGTTTTTTTATGTTAGTTACCTCAGAACTTATGACTAGGTGGTCCTCATGGTTCTTTTTTTATATGAAAGCTGGTGCTTTCCGTGTGGTACCATTTTAATTTTGTTCAGTTCTGACAATGGGATCCATGAAAATTCATGAAAAAACTTTAAAAATTTAAGTCGGTTTATAGTTCTTCGTCCGGACAATAGACATAGACATAGCCATAGACATAGACATATCATTTATTTGCCACCACAATACACACAATATAAATGAACATTAAATACATAGTTACCAAATTAGAATATAGGAACAATATACTCAAAAGAAATTAACAAAATAAATAAGTGACCAATGTGTGCTGCAGTAGCAAAATGGCCTAGACTCAGCATAATGCCAACTGTTGTGTACAGAAGGCGCTGTTATTCTGCCTAGACCAAAAACTAGAACAGTCACAGGACCCTGCAGTTACAAACCATCAAATAGAAGAAAAATATATATATATATATATATATATATATACTCGCTCAGTTATTAGTGCCTTTAGGAGAAAAAAATCATAATAATGTGCATAGATTATAATAATATCTCAAGAAATATCAATAAATAAATATTTAAATATTACCTAGTAAGTACAGTACTCGTACTTACAATAAGAAAAATCATAATAGTATAAATAACCAAAAACAATAATTATAGTAGAAAAATAACAATAGATGCGCTGCTCTACCAAATGGTGTGGAAATAGGAAAGTTACGATCACGTCTCGTTACTATCGTCAAATAGCCTCGCCCCTCTGCCAGAAAGATATGTAGGTATAACATACCATGCTATGGCGGGACCAATCAAAATTGATAATTCTTTGTTGTTCACATTATAAGGTGATATTGTTATGAGAGTTCATTGCACTATTATTAAAAACCGTGCGTGTTTTCAAAGGCGATATTTTAAGCAATATTTGTATATAAAAAGAAAATAAAGCGCTTGTTTTAGAAATAGTCATAAATTAAGGTATTATACGTTTATTATTAAATCAAACTTTGCATTTTTAACTACCGTAGATAATTTTTCTGAAAATCCTCTGTAAAATACTGTCAATGTTTTTATAAATGCAATGTATACCTATCTTCTTAATAATTATATCTTAACATATTGAAAGAAATAAACTACTGATCGTTTTCAATATGCAAATTTTATTTCGACATCCAAAAACTTCGAAAAACCGATAGCATAAACTCGCGTGTTATTTCTCATGTTGGAATTTCATTAGGTTTTCTTGTGAACCTCACTTCAGAATATTTAGGGGTTTTATCATAATACTTGTATTTTTAATATAAGACCACCCAGAGAGGTTCTATATGACAGGGTTGGTATAATTAAATTTAGGTTCCTTTACTGCACTATTTAAAAAAATCCATGCTTTTCAAGGATAAAAGAAATCATTTTTCATAAGTATATACGAGTATTCTACAATAAAATGAAACAATTAATGTTAAATACACTTTATAATTACACCACAGTCGGTCTAGCACGGGGATTATTGTCTAGGCTAGAATAGAGAAAAATGACATCGCATCGTCATACATTGCGTAAATTATTGAAGTTGAAGGAATGAATTTAGTAGTTAGTTTAGTAGTAATTTAGAGTAGATAATAATAATAATGTTGCACAATTCAGCCAGCATTATCTAGCCCCAAGCTAAGCAGAGCTTGTGTTATGGGCACTGGGCACTAGATAACTGATATACTTAATACAATACTACATAGTCACTTTTTACATAAAAAACATCCAGAACGCCCTGAACAAATATCTGCAGATCGTACATACATTTGTCCCGAGGCGGGAATCGAACCCGCAACCTCCTGATATATATTTTTATCAAACATAGAAATCTTCCAGAACACCCTAAACTCACGAACCTACCAATCCGCAGAAATTATAAACTTTTGTCCCGAGGCGGGAATGGAACCCGCAACCACATCGCAGGTGGACCTTGTGGACAAAAAATTTCAGTGAATTAGAATCAATTGCACCTTATTTCTTGTTTGATAGTAATTACTATTTATGAAGCTGTTTATAGTATAGCAAAACAAATATTGACTAGTCTAAGTGCTTATTTTGTAAGTCTAAAGAAATAAACGATTTTACTCCGACTCTGACTCTTTGGCTGGTGCGCCTCAGGGGTTGTGGAAGAAAGTCACCCTGTATAGTTATTCTGAGCTCATACTAGAATTGCTGAAAACTTAGTATTCGCTGCGGATAACAAAAGCATGTTTCGTGTGCGTCGTGTTTTATCTCGAACTCCAACCGCTTAAACTGTTAGACATAGAATGCAGCCTTTACCGATTGTACTCGTAACATTTTGTATTTAACTGCGCATTCTCTATAAAACAAGTTATGTACGCAAAAAATTGTCATATGTATTAGAATAATTACCATTAAGATTTTGTTAGATATAGACATAATATATATGATGTTTGTGTTCTTTAAATAAATAAATAAAATAAAAAACCTGTGGCATAGTAAAAACAATGAGTAGGAAAACTTTTTTAGCAAAGTTTTTTTTACTACCTTTATATACGAGTATTATAATTAATGGAGTTTTGTCATTTATTGTGACTATGGCACTCCGAAAATTACAATCAAAAATACAAATTAGAACTATGTAGTATTTACAAATGAAACATTTGACTTAATTGCAGCTCACGCTTTACGAAAAATGTTTGGCTGCCAATATGTTTTTCTCCAAAAAGGAGCTGCTATTTCAAAAGAAACTGAACCTGTATCTCCTCTGATTATTGGGTGCCCCCTAATGTCCTTGTTAAAAAAACACACTCCATAAATTTTAATTAATGTTAATGGTTAGTAAATTAATAGTAATGGATCAATGGTTCGGATAACTGTTTTAATAAAATAATTAAATCACACTATCACACTTATGTGAAAGTTTGTATGGATGTATGGATGGATGGATGTTTGATACCTCTTCACGCCAAAACTACTGAACGGATCTGGCTGAAATTTTGCATACAGGTAATTCTAATCCTGGAATCAAACAAAGGCTACTTTATCCTATAAATCTGATCTCGTGGGATAAAAATCACCTTTAAACGTTTCCATAGGAACAACGCGTGCGAAGCCGCGGGGCGCAGCTAGTATACATATAAATAAATAAAAGAGGACGTGACGACGCGACGACGACGTAGCGAAGGCAACAACCTTAAAGTTAAACTGTTACAAAATACCAGCAACGTCTAGGTATTTGATTTCCCCCAGTCAGCACGTTCAATATAACTTCAAATTGAATTCCACAAACACATTTGACTGAAGCAAGCGCGTTGTGTTTTGTTATTTTATCTTGTTTATTGAGTTTTTGCTCCCAGACGTGTTACGTGCGGCAATAACATAGCGATTGGTTGTTTTGACCTTAGTAATCACACTAATACTCGTATTATAAATTCGAAAAGTTGTATGTATGGATGTATGGATGGATGGATGTTTGTTACTTCTTCACGCCAAAAGTACTGAACAGATCGGGTTGAAAATTTGCATACAGGTAATTCTATTCTATTCTTTTGGAATTATACTTTAGCCAAAGGGAATATAGAATTTGAATCCACATTTTATTTTTACTCGACTACCGACGGTGGAGAGTTATGAGGTCGGAACCATATGTTTGTATAGTTTTATGTTCTGACGTATGTACATAGCTAGTGCTGAAACTACTCGTTCGATTTCAACATAATATCGATTGATTCGTCTCAATACCCCGGTGGTTATAGGGTGTATGACGTCAGACGATATTGGGACTCGAACAAAATTGCAGGGTATATAGTAAGGGTCTAAAATTTCATTGTTAAAATAATAAGCAATTCAGTGGAGGCCGTAGTCAGTTTTAAGTTAATTTAACTTATGTGCTGCGCGGAAATGGCGTTGGATTAATGTGTGCAAAGCTTTAGATTATGATTTAACCTATGATTCTGTGGTTACGTTCCGTAGGTACAGTCTATTCAAATTCAAAATGAGAAGTATCGTGGCGTTTTGGTAAACTAACACTTTTAGTCGTACTGCAATGACATAGCAGTGTTGCCAACGCAACAAAAGTTGTCAATTGGCACATTCAATTCCCAGGACGACACTTCTCTTTTTGAACAGACTCTATGTACCTACAGCCTGTCAAATCTGTAGTCGCAATTGTTATCGATTTTTATTTATTTTCTTGTTTGACTATTTAAGTTTGCTTGACATAAATGTTGTTTTTCGGCTGTAAAGCTATGTAAATGTGATGCTATCAATCAATAGGACTACGCTGGGGAAAATTTACAACGCTTCACTAAACTTTTGATTTATTCAAAAAATATTCACGGATTTCATACGCGTCACATAAATTAATCTGGGTTCAGTTGGCTGAAAACGAAAACAAAAGTTTTAAATATAAAATCGGGCATTTACTAGTTTAATATTTATTCTGGGCTTACGGATTAGGTAGGTACAAATATACTAGCAGCGCCTCGTGGTTTCACCCGCGTAGTTCCTGTTCCCGTGGGAATTCCGTGATAAAAAACGTGTCTTTGTCACTCCCGTAAAACTAAGCTTTTTAATGATGAAATATTTTTTAATCGGTCTAGTAGTTTAAGATTAACTGTTTTGTTGTAACTTCCTGACAATTCCTTTATTTAAATATTATTTTTCCATGTAACCGCCTATAATTAGATGAATCAAGCGCTCTAAGCCAATATAACTTTATTTTTTTGTGTTATATATTATATTTTTGTGTATAAACTGTTGGAGGTTCAAGAGTATCAGTTTTTTCAGTTTGTTTTCTATGCACAGCGGTGGCGAATTTTTCGACAGTTTCCATAAAATCTAAAATACACTTTTTTTATTTGCAATTTAGTTTATCTTGGGGTTAGATGATGCGTGCCGATTGTTCAGGACTTCAGGATTTATTTAATATATATAAATGGCGGCATTTGAGACTTATTCAAAGAGTCCCTTTCTTCCACCCTGTTTTATTTTATTTATTCTTTTGATTGAGGTTAGGTGAGGAGGAGTTACATAAACTAAGAACAAGTTAAGACCATCAAGAAAATAATATCGCTGTGGAGATCAAAACAGAGAAAGTTACATCTGGCAAGTCGTTTAGAACATTTTAACGTGCTTAGTTGTTTCAAACCTCTACTTTGATTGCGAAGCGTTGTCGCGACTTTAAAGATTACAACTCAAGTTTCACTTTGAAGTTTTGCAAATTTCAACGATTTAGTCATCATTTCCATTTTTATAGTGATTTGATTGTTTTGATAAACGCATCCCTTTAGTTTGAGAATAACGTTTAAGATACCATTATTTTTACTAGATGAATTGATTCTTCTTCCAAGAGCTGGTTGCTTCTAAGAGCTGGTTGCTGTTGCTGGAGCTGGTTGCTGGAGCATTGCCATACAGCGGGGCAGTGTAGCCAGCGTCTTGGTTACGCTTCCGACTGGTATTGATAGTTGGGCAACCTGTAGATTGTTTGCAATAGTAGGTCTTTAGCTTGATTACTTCAATTGTAAATACTAGTTCTAATTTGTTTATATTATTTGACTGTAATTTTCAATACAGTGTTATTACATTAGTTTGTATAACTAAAACTTACAACTAATATGTTTATGTTTATTATAACTACTCTATAATATCTGCCTTTGTGTATAATAGTATTTATTTTTTTGTCATATGGAACAATATTTCGAGATAAACCGAACAAGTATTTTTATGGTACAAATATTATGGTACCTACTGTGATTGTTTACTAATAACATTAAAAAATTAAACACAGTGTGTATCTGCAAATATTTGTTCCGGGTGTTCTGGATTTTTTTTATGTATGCTAAAATATCTATCTATGAATTGAATAATAAAGTATATCAGATATCTGTACCCATAACACAAGCTCTGCTTGGCTTAGGGCCTAGATAATTATACAATACGAGTACAATACAATACGAAAATCTTTATTATCAGGCATCAAAGGTCCATAAATAACACAAAATTACAACCATAGATATACAAACAACATAGAAAATAAAATTAAATGTTCATAAATTAATAACTCCTAAGAAATACTAGTTTCACCCAGTGGTGCAGTATGGGACAGTTATACTTTTGGGATATTACTTCAGGATACTGTTGTTACTACCTCTCACTTTACTCATAGATGATGCCACTCGCTTCCGCATAATTGCTGAATTATGCTGTTTTAATCGTCCAGCATTATTTATATAAAAACATTAACCAAACAACAATTCGGCGGGCCTGTTATTGTGTCCTATATTATTCAGATGAAACTGAACACAACAGTTAATCCAAAATACGATATTCCCTGAAATTTCTGTTGAATGCGATACGACGTGAACAATTCAAGTATTGAATTTTAATCAGCATCGAACAGATCTGTTTTCGACTTTGGTTCATTAAAATTAACCCAGTTCTTGGTCGGTGGTTGAAGTTTAAATAATAAATAATAATACATAGGAGGCCGCCGACCGCATAGTGACGAAAACAGTTATAAAAAATATCTGAGATTTTATGTAATTATGAATCTCTGGAACAACGACTGTTAACTGCACTGGTATAAAACGTAACCCTGGGTAACGATTGTAATGTAGCTGATAAAACTACTTTACCACTACCCAAGGCTACGTTTTTTTAAGTAACTCTGTGCATAGTGATTTATAAAGTAGCTGATAATAACTACAACCACTACCCAGGGCACCTAAAAAACCCTGCCTATATTGCTTTGTAATGTTGCTGCCAATAACTACATTACCCAGGGCTACGTTTAATTAAAAAACCCTGCGTATAGTGGTTTGTAATGTAGCTGATAATATACCTACTCATTACTCAGGGCTACGTTTAATACCACAAGAACGAGGCCGAAGGTAGATGCATAGAGGTAGGTCTATGTATCTATCTATCTGTGGCTAAAGAAAACAAAACGACATGTCCTATACTTCTCAATGCTTTCTTAATGCTAAGGTAATAATTAATTTGGTTTTAAAAACTATAAACCGGTTTTTTCATGAATTTTCATAGATCCCATTGTCTGAACTGAACAAAATTAAAATGAGACCACACGGGAAGCACCAGCTTTCATATAAAAAAAGAATTATGCAAATCGGACAACCCAGTCAAAAGCTCTGAGGTAACAAACATTAAAAAAAAAAACAAACGAATTGAGAACCTCCTCCTTTTTTTGAAGTAGGTTAAAAACAGCTCTCCTAGTGATTTTAATTAACATTGTCAAAATGAACCTTGTGAAAAAGTCCGATACTCGTACGATCAGGCACGTTTACACTATGGTCTAGTTTCTTGGGGCATCAGCCTTAATACACTGTAGTCGATAGGTGTTAAGCAGTCTCATATCAGGCAGCAGGCGTCTGAACCATTGAGCTGTGAAATGACCTGACGCGATACACTTTGTACTTCCGAGCGAGCTTGAGACAAGAATCCATCTATTAGGGTTATGGGGACCTCGTTTTACGGTTTACTACGTATGATATCGTTTATGTTTACTCTAGATGTACGTAATAACTTATAATGTTTAAACAATTGCTAGATCCTCAACTTCAACCTGTATTAGTCCAGTGCTGGACGCAGGCCTCCCCCTGATGAGCGCCTTATTGGCGTTTATCTCATGGTAATGCCCAAAATCTCCACGCTGGAAATGCGCTGTTTGGTGGTATAGTTGTTGATTTGGGGTGGTGCAAATTCTAAACCAGCACCACACAGCTATGCAAAGATCGCCCACGCCTTCGCCCACGCCCACGCCCACGCCCACGCCCACGCCCACGCCCACGCCCACGCCCAATTCACTTACTCGTTTTTACATTTGTACTTTAAAAAAAAACTAAAAATGTCAATGTTTGGTTCGTTATTCTAAATAGCAACTTCATTATTCCAAATTTCAGCCCGATTCATTCAGTTTTGGAGTTGTTTTCGCACAAACATTTCACTTTCATAAAGTCGAAAGGTCTATAAGATATTAACGCATTCACTGGGCCATGAAAGTGTTCATGGATCAGTACCTGTAGATTGTTTGTAACAGTCTATAGTTGGCTCAATTGCGCCTTACTACACGCCTTGCTTATCAGGGGAAGCTTAAAATCAGTAGTTGAACTGGTAAAGGTTGATGATGTGACTTCTGATTTTGGTTGCTATCAGCCTTTGTGTAATGAGTGGCATTGCTTAGGTTAAGGGGAGGTGGGGTGGACGCTATGTAACGTACTCGTATAAAGAGAGCATCAGTTTCAGTAGTCTTTACAATACAATACAATACAATATTTTATTAATAACGCCATGTTACAAGTCATATCTTTATCATTGATTAATTAAAAAGGGAAGATTAAGAGAGGTAATGTTCTCTCAGCCATTACTCAAAAATTGGCATGTGTTACAACTACACGCAAACACATACGCTCACAGTTATATTTCCAGTCTTATGCAATACAAAGAAGAACAAAGACGGAAAGACGTATCTAAGATCGAAGTGAGACCGAGACAACAATATTTCACGCGAATCACGACCGCCCGTGCCGCCGGTCCGACGGTGACTGAGGTGGGAGCACACAATTTTACACAATATGAGGTTGCCATTTTCGAGAAACTAGTACCGTAAAACGGGGTGACTTTGATTAATTTTGAAATGAAAATGTCTGCTACATCTTTATTTTCAAATGTAAAAATTTATAAAAAACAGTAGAATGATGGACATACTAAATACTTTATTATAAAAAGAAGAAAAAATTAAAAAACTTTTAATTTTTGATATTAAAAAATAAAAACCGCGTAATCAAACTTATAATGCATTTGGGGTTACTTTGATACCACCTGTTTTTTTAACTAATATTGATAGACACCCCGAATAGGAACAAAATCCAATTTAAAAAAAATAATTGAGACTTATCGTTTTCGAAGTAGGATTTTTTAAATATTTTTGGGGCTACTTTGATCTAAGGGGTGAAATTGATAATAAGTAAACATTATTTAATTAAATAAATAAAGGCATAGGTATCATGAACTTTTTTATTTAAGAAATATACGGCACTTCTATTCTTTATATATCCAATCAACAACCAACATCAGCCTCATTCAGCCATCAATTTAAACACAAATCAGTAAAAACAGAGCAACAAGCTTACTAACATTAAACACTAACTTCAAAACTTACAACAAAAAATATTTCAAAAAGCATATAGGTAGGTTTACCTACCTACCTCAGCATATTATGCTAATCGGTAATCAGTCTTAATCATTTAAACAGAGATCACTAGCTTCATACGCATGCCTTTATATTTATTGTACAATGTCTCAAATGGAATTTGAAATTGTATAGAAGCAGCATTTATTGTCAATTCATCATTTGTTATTTCTCAATCGCCGCCTCCAAGGTTTCTTCCGAATAATTTTTAAAATTTCGGGGCAGTCTTTTATATGTTCTAACCATGATGAATTGATGAAACTGGAAATTAATATTTTCGTTAAAAAAATGAGTAAAAAATCATGCACGCACACAATTTATTGAATAAAGACATCATTTTACACTCAAACATCATGCTGTCAATCAAATTGTTTCGTAGTTCGCGCGCATCGCGAACATTTACGCTCATATTTTTTTTCTAGCGCCAAATGAAATGTAACTTCAAAAAACAATCAAATAAAGTTCTAGGGGCGAGATTGAATACTACTACGTAGATAAATAAAACATTTTAATATTACTGGGGCGAGATTGATAGCTATCAATGTCGCCCCGTAGGGCATATCAATGTAGCCCCGGTATACAAAACTACTCATTATAATCAAAATGGCGACCGCAACTAGATCACATCGAAATATTTACATTCACAAAGAAACAAACAATTACGTTGTGCATTTACTATAAATCAAAATTAAATACATACGGTTGTACATTTGAAGTTCTGCAGGTCGAATTTTCTTGCTTATTTCCCCACCAACAGTAAATTATTATTTTCTTCATGCACAGGCACCTTCTAGCACGGGCACTTTGAGAATTGGTCGCCAGAATGTCAGTCTTGCCAACACAAAAAAAACAATATTCATTGCGTTTCGTATTACGGAGAAAATTAAAAAATAGCATACATTTTGAGTAATCATCAAAGTCACCCCGGTTCTCAAAGACACCCCGTTTTACGGTACCTCATCTTCCCTTTTTAATTAATCAATGGTCTTTATCGGTAGTTTTTATCAGTAGTTTTTATAGGAGGAAATGCCATCAATATCCCCACATGGGGCATGCTGGTTGGGGATTGCTGTTCGGTGGTGGATATGTTCTGCCGGAGACACTACTGCAGGCCGCATGAATGACGCGCGGAAAAATTAAGCTAATCATTTTATACTTTTTCATTCAAGTATCTCAACTCAACCCTTGTAGGCCCGTATTATGACAGCTTCCCCAAGCCTTACTTGTGCAGTCATTACGTGAGTTCTACTCAAGCTTTGAATCTCTGCTCAAGTAAATCTTTATTATAGATCGTAACTCTGACGCTATTTAGCTAGCTGCACTATCAAAATCTCTTCTTGAGTGAGTAGGCTTTTGTCTATCTACACATTTATCTAAGCGAATAACGTTCCTTTTCCTCATAAACCTGACTATCACAATGTATTTTGGTTGATTTGATGGTTTTTGTGAAACGAAACGCAACCATTTCAAACATTTATGGCGCATATTTAAAAAAAAGCTTTCGTGCGTCGTAGAAATCATTTCCAAGCATTAATCAAGCGTGGTCCAGTCCAGACCACACTTGAGTTAAAATGAGCTCAAATAATCACTAGGCAGAGATTTTAAGGTTAGAAATCGTTCTAAAATAGGCAATTACTCTTGAGTTCTATTATAGCATTACTTGTAATGCTTGGTAACCGTTCCATAATAAATAATAAGTAGTAAGAAGGCATCGTTACTTGAGGGTTACATGAGTAATTGTAGATTTTGACATCAAGCGTTATTTTAAAATTAGTATTTACTCCAAACATAAGCATCACTCAAGCATAGGTCGATGACTGAGCATGCTTATATAACACGGGCCGTAGAGTGCATACTACTGGTTTTGGCTTTCTAATCCGTGAAAAGCTTTCCTCTTTTTCCTAATTAGAGCGGTACTATTCCTAACCGTTACTTGAAATAAAAATAAATGAAAGAAGGTAAGTAGGTACTTTATTCAGGAGACGTTAAGTAATCCGCTAAGAGCTTTTTTGCATTAAGAATATCTGTTCCAAATGCTCTTAAGCTGTCAATCTGCTCTACTTTGCCAGTGATGAGGTAGACCATTTATTTCTTTCGTTTTACTTCCGGATTCCGATAGATCTTTGGACTATAATCCAATTAAAATGTTTTCTATGGACTTTGAAAGTATTTAAATAGTTTTTTATGCTTGTTATTTCTTAGCCTCTCGGGTGGCTAAGAATATGAAAGCTTGTGTGAAGTAAACTCGCTGTTTTAATCCCTTATCGTTATCCACATTTGATGATAATTTTTTTATCTTCTATATATCTTCATAGCTTCTATATCTATATCTTCTTCCGCTAGTGGACAAAAAATTGAAGTGAATCAGAGTCAATTGCGCCTTATTTCTTGTTTGATAGTAATAACTATTTATCAAGCTTTTTATATAATAAAATTTGACTTGTCTAAGTACTTATTTTGTAAGTCTAAAGAAATAAACGATTTGACTTTGACTTTTTGACTTTACATTTCATTTGGATTTTTAAGGTAAAGTTAAAATATACATTATGGTCGTATTTTGTTTCAAATGGTTTTTGGTTCCAACATTTGAGGTCTCACTTCGGCTCCCAAGATTTTACTATATCGCGCAAGATCTAGTGAAAATAAAAAAAATCTGCATCTAGTTTCTCCGTTTCATGTTTTATTTAAACTGAACAGAACTAGCTAGATTTTGTTCATGTTCTCAACAGTCATTCAATGAGCTCTCCATCACGATATAATTGAAATTGTAAGTACATAATAATTGAACTGGTAAGTACTTACTTTACTTTATTTTTCAAGTGTTTGCAATGTGTCTATAAATTGAGTTTATTTTTGTGTATTCCTTTTTAGTCGTCCATAACCACTGAAATAATAAAACTAGAATGAAATTTACTACCAGTGAAAACTTCATAAATAGCCTTCAGGTACGTGTAAAGAAGGATGGCAACACCCGCCCCTGCACGAATAAAAACAAACAAGGCTGTGCAGACATGTAATAACTAATAACGGATAAATAATTTTTTTAAAGATTTTTCTAACCATCATTTACATTTCTAGCTGTTGGGAGTCAAAATAAATTTGATCGGGGTGATGCTCGTCGCCAAAAAAGTTGGGTCAGCAGATCTATGGAACCTTGCCATCCTTCTGTCATGTTTTTTGTTCTAGCTGTAATTTTTAAGATTTGAAAATAAAATAAAATAAAACTTAGAAATCTCCGAACGCTGATCTCTAAACCATCCACCCTCTCCCTAAACATAATTTATTATGTGCCATAAGTACAAATTCTAGACCTCCAATCCTAATCCTAATAGGTAAAGGTTTTCTTTGGATCGCACCATAATTAAATGTATCCAAAAATTGTCAATACTTCGACTGTCAATGACGTACGCACACGGGGTGATCTTAGACGGCACCATGCGTCGTCCGTCCCTCAGGATTGAACAGCAGTTAACACGAAGTTATTGTATTCTCTTTGCAGTTAACCTGTTAAGGCGCATACCCGAGCCAATATGACAGCGGCACCTATTTGATCATATTATTAGGTTTAACATAGGAAATATTAAAAATCTATCGTACAGTTAGTGGTATCTATAAGCTAGTTTTTAATACCTCTGTAATAGTTTTATCTTGTATAGTTTAGGAAGAGATACGAAAATAGAATTTGGTAGCCAAAGCGCAACTTTGCATCTCTGCCTAAGCTTTACAAAATGAAACTATTACAGAGGCATTAATAGATAACTTGTAATAGATACCGTACGGTACGATTGATTTTTAAAACTTACGTAATAATAAGATAAAATAGGCGGGGGCGCCACTCTAACTCGTGTATGCGCCTTAAAATAGTAATGTAATGTGTAAAATTATAAGTTACGCTCACTATAAAATACCTATCTACTTAAACTTGAGACATATTATATGAGCTTTAATGTCCATCCGTGTGGGTGGATCCATTTTGCAAGTATTTTATGTCAGTTCCAAACTGTGAGATAGCACTTTAAGTTGGCGATAATTTGCAAAACCAGCAGGCAAATTTAGTTCTTAAAATTCATGGGATAGGGTTGACATTAGATTAGCACTTCCAAATTCCGTCATGCAACATTATCCTCATGGGTAACCAACATAATTGCATGCGAATGACACTCGTTTTACAATTTGCTGTTATGAGCAGTCGATCATTTGGGATAGTGGTCGTTATAACCAAGGAGCACGGTTCAAAGTTCAGTAGCATGAAACAAAGCTCTTGTAACATTGATGTTAAGGTGCCTTTACACTAGTAAGTGTCTAGACCAGGCATAAGTTCCAGATAAATTACTCGCGGGAATAAGGAATAACAACGAAACAAATTTCCGTGAGCGCGGTTGACAATTCCGCGTACTCGGAAAATCTCACGCTATACCTAGCTAAGTGCAACTTAATACAATTCTTAACATAACATTTTTTTTAATCTTAAAATTTATGCAAAAAGAAAATGACAATCAATAATTAGAATAATAGAATAATATAAATAAATTAAAATAAGTAAGTATTTACAATTGAGCTAACTGCAGACTAATGCAATCAATCTACTGGTAGCTCAACTGATCCCAATACCAGTCGGAAGCGTACCCAAGACGCTGGCTGCATTGCCTTGCTGTATTGCAATGCTGATGAGCTGCACCAGATACTCACCAGCTCTCCGGGTCACGCGTACCTTAAAACAAATTTATTCTAAGCCAAGCTAAGCTATATTCATTCTGGCTTAGGGACGCAGTACCGACTCTCCCACAGTACTACCACGTACCTACAATAAACACAGCATGGAACTATGCAGTGGAACCGACATAATTGTCGGAGTCATTATCTGGAGCCGGGTTGGGTCCCACCGTATGTAGCTCAGAGCCTATAGGTTAAATTGTGTTAGAATAAATATAAAACAAATTTATTCTAACCCAAGCTAAGCTATACGCATTCTGGCTTAGGGACGCAGTACCAATTCTCTCCTACTAATACAAAATGACAAACCCTAGTACGGCTAGTACCTACTTTAAACACAGCACAGCAGTATGCAGTGGAACCGACATAATTGCCGGAATCATTATCTGGAGCCGGCTTGGATTCCACCGTATGAAGCTGAGATCCTAAGGCTTAAATTGGGTTAGAATAAATATAAAACAAATTTATTCTAACCCAAGCTAAGCTATATTCTCCCCTACTATTACAAGGTGACAAACCATAGTACGGCTAGTACCAGTAGGTACCTACTATAAACACAGCACAGCACTATGTAGTGGAACCGACATAATTGTCGGAGTCATTATCGGGAGCCAGGTTGGATCCCACCGTATGAAGCTGAGAGCCTATGGCTAAGTTTGGGTTGAAATAAATATAAAACAATTTTTTTCTAACCCAAGCTAATCTTAAGACATTCTCGCTTAGGGACGCATTACCGACTTTCCCACCATACAGTACATACTATAAGCACAGCACAGCTGTATGCAGTGGAACCGACATAATTGCCGGAGTGATTATCTGGAGCCGGCTTGGATCCCACCGTATCAAGCTGAGATCCTAAGGCTTAAATTGGGTTAGAATAAATATAAAACAAATTTATTCTAACCCAAGCTAAGCTATATTCTCCCCTACTATTACAAGGTGACAAACCCTAGTACGGCTAGTACCAGTAGGGTACCTACTATAAACACAGCACAGCAGTATGCAGTGGAACCGACATAATTGCCGGAGTCATTATCTGGAGCCGGGTTGGATCCCATCGTATGAAGCCAAGAGCAGACAAGAGCAGTCGACCTAGTTGACTTTACGCGAATAAATGCGATATTTCGGTTATTCTCATTTTGTTCGCAGAACACAAGTGTCTTTCTTTCTGTGGGCGAACAAAAGGAATATAAAAATGATAATAAAAGTTGTAATTGAAAATACGAGTGCCTACAGACGAATGTTCATGCCAAATGAATGATAGATAGGTTGGATCACACAAAAGTTATGAGAAGTTGTAATACTTATTTTTTTAAATAAAAAAAAATGTTTGGAAAGTAAATAACTTGATACGAGTTAAAGGAAAAATTTGTCCCACCCTGTATACATATATATACAGGGTGTGTATAACGATACAGTGGTTCACGACCTCTGTAACGAGGTAGGCGAAGGCCTGCATGCGACGCAGGAGGTTGCGGGTTCGATTCCCACCTCGGGATAAATATGTGTAGTATAGAAATACATATGATCATAAATGATGCAGATATTTCGTTCTGGGTGTTCTGGATGTTTTCTATGTATAATAAAATAATAGTAGTGTATTGTATTATGTATATCAGTTATCTAGTAATACATAACACTAGCTCTGCTTAGCTTGGGCCTGAACAATAATAAAATAAAAAAATATAAATCATTTATTTCAGACCATAAGTCCATAGACACATTAAAGTACACAATGCTGTATGAATTGTCCAACATTATTTATTTATTTATTAATTATACTTGTATCTCGTTCGAAGAAATAAGTATCAATTACCCTCCCCGGATCCCGGAGTTACATTCGGGAAAAAATCACGTAGGTATCTAAACGAAATAGAAGGTCCATTTTTTGTACTTACCTTAAAATTAGAAATCATTATTAGGTACTAAAATTTTCATGAAAATGTAGTACATAGGTAGGCATCTAGGTTCTTTAAATTTATTGATCAGCCTCATCTAAATAAGGACGAGTTTAATTGGATCATCCCAACGGAATCGGATGTGGTCGCATCTGATCACATAAAAAGTTCACAATGAATTTATTGATCCGTTGCAAGTATATTCCTTTGTCTGAGGTTGCAAGTTGCAACTGCTTTTTCATGCATCGACCGTCGCGTCGGATCAAACCGTTGTTTGTCTGACTGAACGACCAATAAAGGACAGATTTTGTACCTATAAGACGTAATAAGCTTGACCTCAGTGTGACTCGGCCACTACAGTTTTTAAATCACGAATGATCAAGTTAGCAACAAGCATTGAACACTTGACCTTACCAATTCAACTCTCTGATCACGTATTAAAGCCTACTTTTAAACAGCGTCCAATAATGCTAATCCTCAATTTGGCCGACTCCACCGGGCTTTGTTAGGATTACTTGAAGCACTTATTGTGTGAGCTGGGTAGCTATGGATACCGAAGATTACGTGGCGTGACGTATTGGGCTGGAATTTTAATGATTTTACACCCTTAGTAAATCAGCCTTATTCATACCAATTAAGGATACCCGAGCCAATGTGGCACCGCCACCTATTTTATCATAATGAATACGTTAGTACGTACCATTGATTAATTAAAAAGGGAAGATGAGGATACTAGTTTCTCGAAAATACTGTTGTCTCGGTCTCACTTCGGTCTAAGATACGCCTTTCCGTCTTTGTTCTTCTTTGTATTGCACAGGACTGGAAATATAACTGTGAGCGTAATGTGCTTGCGTGTAGTTGTAACACATGCCAATTTTTGAGTAAGCGCTGGGAGAACGTAACCTATCTTCCCTTCTTAATTAATCAATGGTTTTCGCTCCGCTTTTAGCTTTAGCCTTAGTCCGTATACAGAAAGAACGCTGGAAACTTATAAGCGCGGTTGTACGGTGATGTTTATGGATAAGCGGGGCAAACAGAGTGGTGGTGCACCCCGCATCCAACGCTTCAAAAGAACGCTTGTAAAATCGCTTCTCCGTAAACACCATCTACCAACGCCATATGTTTTAATTCTGTGCGGGCCGCGTCGCTGCACGCCCCGCATCTCCGTAAACACTTACAGGACTTAGAAATGATGACAGTGATGAGAAAACTGACGTTGCTGTGCTTTTGCTTTCTCAAAGCATTAATCTTTCTAACATTAGCTACCAATAGAAGTTTAGTGCACGAAATTTGAGATGCAATATATCAAATTTCGTGTACTTGTATTATGGTAATAGTTGAATTATTAATGCTTTTAGAATGCAGACATAAAAAGGTAACAAAATTTCAAAAGTTTACCTATGGGTTTAAAACGTTTCTAAATGTGACTGGTTTTGCTCAAAAAAGGTAGCATTTAATAAATTATCTACGGATTTTACTCACATATAAAATTGATAAAGTTAAGATGTTCCCAGAACTATCGCAAACCGCTCTTCTTTTTCTATTTGTCTTAGTTTCAAGCAGAGAAGAGAAGAAGTAACTAAGATAGGTTCTAGGAATTATTTCTCAAGGGTTCTTTCCTATAGTCATCAAGTGTACACACGTTGTCTTCAAGGACTACTTAACTTAAACTTCAAATTATCTTAATCGGAATGTGCAGGTCTACTTAGGAATTCCGACTACTTGCAAGTTAGCGATCGCTGGTTAAAGTTGGCCCAGGTACCTGTGCTTGTATAAACGGTATAAAGTGCTTCGATGCTAAACTTTCGTATTATCCTCTCGTAGCTACGTTACTAAGGAAGGTACAAACGTAACTGACACAGACGAAAATCGCAGAGGATTATTGTTATAAGCCAATGTTTAAAGTAAGCGCTCAATATTTCGTTAAATAAACGTGGAATGTACGTTTATTTAACAAATATTCTAATATCGCAAACTGATCTCCAACAGTGGAGATTATAGACCCCATGAGTAAAAGCTAATAAAGCGCTATTAAGTGCGTCTAATAATGGACCAATATAGATAGGCTGTTAGGGTTGAGGTTGAGGTATCAGGCCGCCAATTTTGACTTATTCTTTAAGAGTAGGTACGTACATAACATTTATTTCTAATTTTAATGTGCAATGAATTATTTACTATTTCTATCCAAAGAGAATACAATAACTTCGTAAGATTTAGGTATATCTATGGTTTATCCATTTTGAATGAAGCATGTTAGTAAACAAAGTACGACACAAATAACAAAATCTAATTTGCTTGGCGTCGAGTTTCAGATATAATTGTAAGCAATTTTTATTGAAGTGAGGATCTAACATCGACAAGTAATGTAAATTACGTATAAAAGGACGCGCCAACAAAGTGAATTTTAGGTTAAGTATGGGCGGTTTGTTAACGTTTATGCTCCATTCAAAATGGATACGATATAGGTACAATATTTACCTATGTTTAGTGACTTTGAAAGAAGAGACTTTGCCTCTATTTGTCTATCAAATAACGTAACAAACAGTTACCATTATCTTTTGGCAATGTAGTTGAAATTCCAATTTTCTTTCAAAGCTAATCAAAGAACTAATCCAATAAGGTTCGAATAGGATCCGTTAATAGCATTGGTATCGAGAATGGCATCGACGGGCAGTGGCACAGGTAGGTCTAACCCTGACACGGAATAATATAGGCAGGTGGAAGCCAGGCGCCGGAAGGTGACTGAATCTCGGCATGCGCCGGAATTACACAGGATTGTGCATTTTATTCGTTATTCAGTGAGGGCGCATTGCACGCCATTTTGTGAAAAAGCAACGTAGGAGGACTTGGCGTTCATAGAGTGAGACAGAGTATACGTTTTGGAACGGCGTATAGGCGCAAAAATCATGTTTTGTATTTTATGTACAAGAAAAGTACTCCACTTATGAAAAAACCCAATAGAGGAACCAAAGAATTAGTAAGTAGGGGTAATAATGATGAAAATTATTTCTATAGATTGCGGGGTTCCTTAGATCTAGAGCAAATTAGGTGCATCACAGTGCACTTTCAAGTTTTTTTTACCGTATTTTTTTACTGAATCGTGTTTTCACAACCGAGGGACCGAAGGAGAAATGTTAAATTTTATGTTAAAATTCTTGTTTTTTACCACGGGGCTTCCGTGTTCACTGAGATCTTAGCGATCTAGTTTTTTTTAGCAAATCTACTAGGTTCGGGCCTGAAGGAAATCTAAAGAACAAAGAAATTCACACAATCTTCCGTGTGTGCTGGTAGATTTTATTTGTTCGGAAGGTATAAATGGTATTCACAGATTTCTTAAATATCTATTTGAAAACAAAAGTGCAAGACCAAGTTTTCCTTTGCTGTGTGAAGTCAGCACGACTTAGAATTCGAACCATCCCAACTTTTCCTGGGCGACTAAGGGATATCCAACGGGGGGCGGGCAGCAGCCCCCTGCAGAACATTTATACCATCAAACTGCGATCCCCAACCCGAATGCCCACCGTGGGGATTATGGGCATTAACCTCCGTGAGATTAACGCCTATAAGGCGCTTATCAGGCCTGCGTCCAGCAGTGGACCAATACAGGCAGTTAAGGTTGCGGTTGAGGAGGTACCTACGTTAAAATAATGCGTTACGTTTCAGTGTGACCGCATTCCTGTGGGATCCAAACCGTTTAATTTAGCGGAACGGGCGACGATAGATACCGCACGGGAACTATGTCAAACGGCTGCCACTTGTGGATGTTTCGCAGTTCATTACGGTGTGAATGGGCCCGCTAGATATGTACGTGATTTTAATTAAGATTTGCTGTGGATTTACGCCGAGTATGATGAACTACGAACTCTTTAGTTGGAGTTGAATCGCTCATCTCCTCTAAGAGTTGATTAAATTGTGTGATAGCACAGCTGTACCTAAGCCTTACAAAAAGTAAGCAAAGAAGATTCTCTGTAAGATTTCACGCTTTGTTTTTTTGTTGTTTTAATTATTTAGTTAAGTTTTAGATATAATTTAGTTTAAAATAGTAGGTACATAGTTCATTTGTTTATATACGGGGCCGACATAGTCACCAATGACTAAAAGTCCCGTAAATAAATAAGAATAATAATTCATTTTCTTTAAAATAAACTATAAACAGACTTCAGAACTGGACCAATTTAAAACGGGATCACGGGAATCAAAATCGTTTATTTCTTCGTATTGTGGTCGTTTGAGACTTTGAAAGGCTCTTTTAAAAATCTACGAATGAATTTTTGTTCAACTTTGAAATTAAGGTACCAATAAAATCCCACTGGCTGACCTTCCTATGTTCTAAATGGAAAGCAACATACATTTAAAATCGCTAAAATTAATACGGAATATTGTTTTATTGTCTGATAAACTTATCCAACTTGTAACTGAGAAAACTACCTAGGTTTTCTCCAAACTTTGATCTCGATTCGAGACTTTTAGCGAAACATTTGCAGATTATTATTTGCTTGGAAAAGAATTTGACACCCAAAAATAAATTTATTGAAAAAACTACGCTCGCTTGATCGATAAAAATCCTCCACCTCAACCATCCCGGTTATAAGGAGGATTAAGCAAGGTAGGTAGCATAGGTAGGTACTTTTTAAACCCCTGCAAAATGCCAACGAGCACTTTCATAAAGAGCTTTACTTCTCCACGAACGTATTCTCATAGATTTGTTCGCAGCACAACTTCCATACAAACTAGGCCAAAGCCGGCAGTTTCCGCAGGTCCAGTTACCGACCATTATCTCGCTAACTTGTTCGTTTGTTCACCTATTTGTACGCCGGATAGAATAATATTGTTAATACCTAAGGTTTAGTTGGTTGAAGCTAACTCGCGTTTTCACCAAATTCTACACGCTTCTTGTGTCAGTATGAGTCGTTTTTAACCGACTAAAAAAAGGTTTTTTTTTGTTTTTTTTTTTAATTCAACAGTTTTTTTTATGTTTGTTACCTCAGAACTTTTAATTGGGCGGTCCGATTTTCATGATTCTTTTTTTATATGAAAGCTGGTGCTTCCCGTGTGGTCCCATTTTAATTTGGTCCAGTGCTGAAAGCAAAGCTGGGATCCATGAAAATCCATGAAAGAACTATAATAATTGAAGTCGGTTTAAAGTTTTTTAATACTAAATTAATTATTATTTAACCGTCGCAAAAACGGAGGAGGATCTCAAGTCAACGTGTATATTTGACCTCCACATTTTTTTACAGAGTCCGATTTTGATAATTCTTTTGTTATGGGAAAGTTTAAACCTACCCCAAATTGGTTCCATATAAATTTTAGCGGTATTTGGTTAATGTTAAAAAGTGCTTATTTTATCTGAAACACTTGAAGGATTTTGAGTCATGGTTTGACTATGCTAGTTACGTAGGTAGGGTATAACAGTATTTACTACATATAACTAAATAAAAGTCGCTTGTAACCTGATTAACTATCTCCTAACAAATAGTTTATTTATAGTTGACAAGAGATTTGATTATTCTAGTTTACTGTTAATAGAAATGATCAGCTTTTAATCTCGCTTAATTTATCTTAGTTTCTGGTAAACTCGGCCCTAATTTGGGTTGATCGTTGTTTTCATAAAACCCAAGGTACCGATTCTGCCTTCATTAAAACTTGTGGGAAAACCTCGGGTGGGTAAACATACGTACCTACCTACTTGCCTCGGCAGTACAGTATACCTACAGCCCCTACAGGTAGGTAAAGTGTACTGCCGATACATAATCTCAACCTCAACGGCCTGTATTGGTCCACTGCTGGACGCAGGCGTCCCCCCGATAAGCGCCTTATTGACATTTATCTCATGGATGGTAATACCCTTAATCCCCACGCTGGGCATGCCAGTTAAGGATCGCAGTTTAGTGGTATAATTGTTCTGCAGGTGGCGCTGCTGCTCGCCCCTGGTGGATATCCCTTAGTCGCCTCTTACGACACCCGCGAGAAGAATTGGGATGGTGCAAATTCTAAGCCAGCACCACACAGCTACGTAGGTATACATACATGCCGATAACTGTGCGTAGGTAGAATAGGGTAGCCTACATAAGGGCTACATGCCAAATATGCCGACAATGGTCGGTTGTTTGCTTTGTTGATGTAGAGTTTGAGAGCGTCTTTGTGACAAGTAATTGCGGCAACCAACTAGGTATAAGTAACACAGCCTTTGTGAAGGACAACTACCTGAGAGAGACAATTAAAGGCTTTTATATCATCTTGGATCAAAGTGGGAAGAGAAATCCAACGAATTCAAACTCGATGGTGTTTAGGCGTTTTGTTTAGAAGTTTTAGGAGTTTTTTTTATAGGAGGTGATCTTTTTCATCATCAAACTAGCTCGGTGGTACCATGACATTATTGTCACCGAACTCACATAAGAATTCCAAATTTTAGCTTAATTTTCTGTAGATAACTTTTGCACTAACTTAACTTTTGTTGCAAGATTTGTCTCGGATACCAACAGGGAAAGTTGTTAAAAACTTGCCTTGTAAAGATCAGACTTCCGATAAATTTGGCCTTTTCCGTTTCTGTGTATGTTTTGAAAAATATTGGTGTTAATGTGACAAGTTTTACAGAAAGTTGACTTTGTAGAAAGAATACCAATATTTTATTTCCTCTATGACTGCTTACTATATATGGATTATTGCCAATTTACTGACACTGCACACAGATGGTTGTATACATGATTACGAACACGTTTGTGCAGAAGCCAGCTTCTTATTCTTACACTTGGCTTAAGCTTAAAACATTACTATATAATAAATGTTATTACACAATTCAAGATTTTATGTCAATGAATGTTGACAAATAACCAAATTAATTATTATTTTATATTGACTTATTTTGCTTTTTTTTGACATTTGTGTACCAACTTTTATAATTTTTAAGATTTCAATTTATTATTTCCTATTAAGCATGTACCTACTAGACAAAAATTGCACGCTTATAAAGGGCAAATTACATTGCTACAATATTATTTTATTCTTCCATCTATTTCACATGTAATTATGTAATAAATATACTTTTACTTTTACTTTACTTTACTTGGTATTGGTACCTTGTGAGTACCAGTCTGTATGGAGCCGGCTTGGAACTTGCACCATTCCAATTCTTCCCGCGGGTGTCGTAAGATGCGACTAAGGGATATCCACAGTGGGGCGGGCAGTAGAGCCTCCTGTGGAACAATTCCACTACCGCACTGCAATCCCCAACTCATATATCCAGCGTGGGGATTATGGGCACTACCCTCATAACATAAAAGCCAATAAGGCGTTTATACCAGACAAGGCGCCTGAGGCCTCCGTCCAGCTGTGGACATCCTCTGTTGAAGTTGAGGAGGTTAAGGTACCCCGCTCCATTCATTAAATCGTTTTTTTTACTTGTTTTTATTTGAAACTTAACAAAACAGTGTGGGAGTTCCAGATCAGACAGACATTAGTAATTAATTGAATTCCGGATAAACGTTTTTACATTTTGTGACCTGGCATCCAACGTCACTAAAGTGTTCGTGATGATGGTAACAATAATTCATCAATTCAAGTCAGTGAATAGGCCAGACAACTGAAAAATTGTAATAAGTCGTCAGATTATTAGATTAACAGCTTCCACCCTAGTGCAGGAGTTCGTTACGGCTGAAAATTCTCTCCACTCATTCTGCTTGAAAACACTGGTACTCCGTGCTTCCAGTTTCAGTAGATTACAAGTTGTCATTAAATAAACCAGACCAAAAACATTCCGACATTTTATGATTGAATATATCTGTATACTTCCCTTCAATTTTTCTCCCCCGTTCTTTACCGTATTTACTTTAGGAGAATCTGTACCTAACTTTTATCCGCACATAAAGTTGAAGTGGCTTCTAAATTAGATTGTATCCCTTTTTCCGTACTAAGTAAAAATGAAATGCTACTGTTATAATCGGGTTTATGGGGAAACAAAACATTTGCGACGTAGATACAAGACTTTCTCCTTGCGTACCGTAAGTAGTAACGGAACGTAAGTACATAACGTGCTTATACGTTGGTACGTAAATATTGTACAATGAGTAAAACGTTTCGACGCTACATGGAGCATTATTTTTACCGATCGCGCTGTTTTGTTTGAAACTAAACATTTATTCATACTAAACAGATTGCTTTATGTTTTTTTTTAAACTTTCTTAATAATCTTACTTTAATAAATGCGAAAGTTTGTATGAATGTTTGTTCCCACGTATCTCCGTAACTACTTTAAAAAAAACTATGACGTGGCTGAAAAGGTTTTGAAAACTTAATGATTTCTTGGTTCGATTCACTGGAAACTCGGTATAAATAAAGTAGAGTAAATTACGTAGCGTAGCAAGCAATACATTTCTAAAAGTATGAATTCCAAGCATCCGAAGTCGGTGGTCGCAGCTAGTATATCATAAATCCAACAAATTGGACCTACTCGAAAACTAAACTAAAGCTGAGCCTATAATAGTTTTAGGTAGATCCCTTATTAAAATTTTAATAGGGGCTCGCTTGAAACATAACACTTTATTTTCATGTCATGATTAATATTCTCAATTTCGAATGGTTATTCAGTTTTGAATACCCATTTGAAATAGGCACGATATACAATTAACAGTAGACACTTTTACTTATTTCCATAACCTATTTTCTTTTTGACTTTAAAAGCGTATGCACTCAAATAAGTCAAACGAATTAATGCACAGCGATGCAAATTTCGGCAACTCTTCATTTCAGTTGATTCATCCAAAATGCAGTTTCTAGGACCTCTTGACCCGCTAGAGTAACTTTAAGCGCGAATTTTTGGAGTTGTTTGACCCATTTTATCTGAAAATACGTTGACTTGTTTACACCATTTACGTCGTCATCATCATCATGATCATCAGACTATATCAGTCCACTGCTGGACATAGGACTCTCCTTATGAGAGCCATACTGCCCTGTCTTTCTTGTTACTTGTTTCTGGTCTGGTTTTCCGCAACTAGGCCACAGGTGGGCCCCTTTTGCGTGTCGAGGCGCTTTCGCAGCTCATCATCCCACCTGTCTGTACGGTTTCCTGCACTACGCTGGCCGAATCGCGGTCTCCACTCAAGACTCACTCCGTTGTCTGTTGTCAGCCGAAAAAAATCTATTATTTTGGCTAGGCTTTTTGTGCACCGTTTCAACAATAAACATGTTTCATTTCATTACATCTCTGTCTGAGATACCCAACGTGGGGCATTCCCCCACGTGGGGTATCTCGACAGAGATGTAATGGGGGAATTCAGGAATAATCCGGTGTTACCACCGCGAGCGAAGTGGACCCACTTTTACTCCCAAGAGTCTACTACTTCATTATTATATTTCCACCAACGAATAGTCGAACTGAAAAGACTGAGCGAGCGGAAACTGTTGAAATTGACTCCACCCATCTCTTATTACCCTTTGATTGCCCTTTCGTGGTGGAAACCTGACCTTAGAGTCAAAATATTGCAACCACCGGGCAATGGCCATGTATCCACTGGAAGTGCCTATTATTCGTTTGACGGCATCCGACACAACATTGTTCTATACTGCCATAGCCTACCCACAATGGATATACAGTGCGACGGAAAGGGTGTACTAAGCCGAAAGGAGGTGGTTTCGGACCCCAAAGGGAGTGAAAACATTTTTTTGAATTTCGTATTTTTTTTTTTCAAATAATATTTAAAGATTTGTTTTCTTTCTATTCGTGTAATTCTACACGCACCCTTGTATTATTTACTCGACCTCTGTGGCGCAGCGGGCAAAGGTCCGCCTGCGACGCAGGAAGTTGCGGTTTCGATTCCCGCCTCAGGAAAAATATTTGTACGCTCTACAGATATTTGTTCAGAGCGTTCTGGATGTTTTTTATGTATAATAAACGATATTTATCTATGTAGTGTATTGTATAATACAATATGTATTATGTATATCAGTTATCTAGTACCCATAACACAAGTTCTGCTTAGCTTGGGGCTAGATAATGCTGTGTGAATTGTAGAGCATTATTTATGTATTTACCAATACATAAAAAAACACTAGTTGACCTCCTCGATATCCGATTACGGCTTCATACAAGGTGCTACGATAAATGCGTATACAAATGTATACCCTTTTCCGTGGCACCCTGTACATATACAAAAGGTAAAGTATAGATATAGTAGAAGAACCAGCTAGCATGCAGTGAACCAGCCTGACCTACTCCGATACTAATTAATGGTACGTTGTATCCAGCTCGAGTGGTTTTCGTACGGCCACTTCTGTTGCATTCGAGAGAGCTTGTTGGGCTGGATTCGAGCCGTAAATAAACTATGGCTGTTTTTTCGTGTTTTTTCGGTAGACACGACATGGGAGCGAGAGTAGATCTTTCACATTTTGTATGCAGATTTGGCACGCGCGAGTTTTCCATTTAAAACTGTCAATTAAAGTTGTCGCAAAACAGAGGTAGCTACAACACAACACAAACATGTGCATTCAAAAATGGGCTCTAACTCGTAACAATTACATGTTTTTCTTATTGACGGTATCAGGTGACAGACAGATTGCGGGCTATTGTTTGAAGCTTGTGGGAAGCCTTTTATCAGTTTAAAATGTAAGTTTAATACCCAAGCATTAGCCGTAATTATTTGAATGCACCTATATAATTTTGTGTGCTGTGGGTTGTTGAATTTATTTGTGCAAAGCTATGGTTATCTTAAGTTTTTGGTTATTATAGTTTACACCAAGTACCGCCGTCGTCCACCGTCTAAGAAATCAAATAATATTTTATTGGTTATTATTTAAAGCTAAAAATAAAAAAATAAAGCTTCAGATCTACGCCGTAATAAATTGCTAAACAAAGCGGTAGCGATAAGTATCGCTTTGATTACGCTCGGTTTCACGGTATTCTAGACTGAATATTTTAGTGACAGTACGATTAACGCATACCCACTCAAACGCTGCCGCTCTGTGTAGCAAATATCATGGCCTCTTCCAATTTATTCCTGAGTGTTCCACTCATACTGCCGATCGGTTAATTTTCTTTAGTTTTTTATTCGAAACTAGCTGACCCCTGCGGCTTCGCCTGCGTGGAGTTTTATGTTTCCTTTTTACTTAATTTTACATTAAGTTATTTAATATTAATATATTTCTTTCATGAACATTCTACTGACAATAACAAACAACAAAAAGTGCCAAATTGGTCTGATATCGTAGCTGCTCGTAGCTGTTCTTAAAATTGCTACGCCGTAGCTGATAACGTAGCATAAGCTCGTAGCAGTACTACAGATTGCTACGCCGTAGCTGATATCGTAGCACAATTTCGTAGCAGTTCCTCAAATTGTTACGCCGCCGTAGCTGATAACGTAGCATAAGTTTGTAGCAGTACTACAGATTGCCACACTGTAGTTGATATCGTAGCACAATTTCGTAGCAGTTCTTCAAATTGCTACGCCGCCGTAGCTGATAACGTAGCATAAGCTCGTAGCAGTACTACAGATTGCTACGCCGTAGCTGATATCGTAGCACAATCTCATGGCATAACTATAAATCAATTATGGATTAAATGATCAAGGCCCATAATAATGCCCCTGCCAAGTTGAGTAGATCAATCACAACCGGGCATCTTTTTGAACTATTGACGCACTTTTCAGCATCTACATAAATATTTTCTCTACATTACTTTTCATAGGCACCACTTGCCTGCCCCTATTTTATTTTGATCCTTCCATCCCAAAACAATCGTCTGGAATAAATAGTTTAAAGCGACATATTTGGATAACATTATCACAATATTTGACTCTGTCTTGTCTCTGTACCGTAAGGTATTTACAGTTTCAGCATCTACATAAATATTTTCTCTACGTTACTTTTCATAGACACCACTTGCCCCTATTTTATTTTGGTCCTTCCATCCCAAGACAATCGTCTGGAATAAATAGTTTAAAGCGACATATTTGGATAACATTATCAAAATATTTGACTCTGTCTTGTCTGTGTACCGTAAGGTATTCACAGTTTCAGCATCGACATAAATCTTTTCTCCACGTTACTTTTCATAGACACCACTTGCCCCTATATTATTTTGATCCTTCCGTCCCAAAACAATCGTCTGGAATAAATAGTTTAAAAAGGTATTTGGAAAACATTATCAAAATATTTGACTCTGTCTTGTCTGTGTACAGTAAAGTATTCACAATTTAAGCCCACCCCTAAGCCCCACTCCCGTCAATCTCGCCTTATCAAGCGCGAAGTTACCTGCACAAGTTGTGCCATAAATCGCGCCGCTCATCCTCTGGAAGCGCGCCAGACTCAGTTTAGGCTTTTACTCATCCATCTATCAGGATGATTTATAAACTGTCAGTTACTTTAAGCACGCATTAAAAAATACAAAACTCTTGGATTTTATCATTAACATTTTGTATATTATTAATCACTTTATTATCACCAATGAACCGAATTCTAGGGCTGACTAGTTATTGTATTCTCTTTGTTGATTTTATTGGTGGCTATGTACAGTTAAACGAACGAAATAGTCAAATATTATTTTTACATCGGATACGATCATAGAAGAAAAAAAATATATAAAAAAATATTTATTATACTACAGGGTGGGGCAAATTATTGGCCCCTTAAGGGTAGCTACCGTTTCTTTTGTAGTTAGAAAGTTTTGTACTAAGGAAGAGCGATAAGGCTTTCTGTTTTATTTTGAAGAAATAAATATCGCCATTTTTAGTTTTTTTGAAAAAATGTACGGTTTGCCCAAAAAATGACATTTGACATTGGTCTTAATCGACTCTATTTTCAACCAGGAACACTTTTCCCAAAGTAACATACCAAATCAAATCGTAAGTTTTGACTCTCAATCATTAAAAAAAACAATTCCCATACATTTTCTATGAAAAAACGGGTAAGTGAAAACAGCAATGTCACTCATTCAATGGTTCTTAACTTAAACTCGAATGTAACTACTTTTTTAAGTTGGTACCCACCCAGTATATGGATACTAAGCTTAAAGGGGTGATTCTGGGGGGATCATCCAGAAATAAAGATGTATCGTAATTTTTTGTTATAAAAAACCTTTGATATTTAAATAGAATATTATATAGAATATTTTAAATCAATAATAATAATGGAAGAACACACATCAAAAAACAGGAATATAAAGAAAAGCATCTGAATTAATTTTCAAACTATATAAGTTTATTTTTGAAGACCATTCATTATAGCAATATAGAAACTGACAGGTTTATTCACAGAGATAGACAGCAACGGCGACCATTCACGTTAAAAACGAGAGGTTTCTGCTGGAGATTGAATTATGCGGCAATGAATAAATTTTCCAAGCAAGATTCTTTGCACATGTGCCTCTATTTGAAGATCCAACGTAGCTGCCGATTAAGGCGACCTATTTATCTTGAGACTTCAGTTTAAAGAATTTTATTTCTCAAAGGAACACGGTTCACTTAAATGAGAATGTATATACATTATTCTTAAGCCTATAATATTAACAATGGTTTATCCATTTTGAATGAAGCATGTTAGTAAACAAAGTACGGCACAAATAACAAAATCTCACTTGCTTGGCGTCGAGTTTCAGATATAATTGTAATCAATTTTTATTGAAGGGAGGATCTAAAATCGACAAGTATAATCGACAAGGCATTAATAAATAGCTTATAATAGATACCACAAACTGAACGTAGGATTTTTAAAAATTCCTGCGTTCAACGTAATAATAAGATATAATAGTTGGGGGCGCCACTTTCGCTGGTGTATGGGCCTTAAATAATGTGTATTGATAAGCAGTTTTTAATATCATCAATTATCAGTTATTATATATATCTTTTTCACTTCTTCCGCTAGTGGACAAAAAATTGAAGTGAATTAAAGTCAATTGCACCTTATTTCTTGTTGATAGTAATAACTATTTATCAAGCTGTTTATATAGTAAAAATTTGACTTGTCTAAGTACTTATTTTGTAAGTCTAAAGAAATAAACGATTTGACTTTGACTTTGACTTTGACTTTATAAATCCGTGCACCTTCATACAGGATGGTTCGTTTTCCATAGTTGGTCCGTGGATTCTTTAGTTTAAGCTTATTTTTATTTCTTATATTGTAGGTATAGGTTTTCTTTGTTAGTATGATTTGCGTATGTATTTTATTAGTCACTATTTTCCTTACAAGAATGCAAGTTAGGTAAGTATAAAGCTGGATATTAAAGATTTTGGTTTCCTTGTAAATAGTATGTATGTGATGTGTGTTAGTTATGTAGTCATATTTGTATAGCACTTTAATTAATTTATTTTGAGATATTTGTAGTGATTTTAGATTTGAAACACGACTTGAAAGCGAGAAGACGATTTTTATTTAAAAAAAAATTAGATGAACGTGAAACTACGAGTGAAACCTGTAAAGATAGGTAATGTACTCTACTCTAAATTAGAGTTATCTAAATTAAATTAAGTAATGTAAATGTAAATGTTCTCTACATTAAAGTAAGTAATAACGAAAAAAAACTGATCTTCACTAATTTAACTCGTTACCTTACGACATTAGAGACTTTAAAGTAGTTAAAGCTTTACCTTATAATTTTAAATGAATGTACTTACCTATCAGAGCAAAATATCAACACAAGCTAGATTATTTCTATCGAATCCCACGCGCAATTACTATACACGTATAGGCCTCTTCTCTCTATGATAAAACGGTATTCTGTCCTGCCCTGTGCCAACCTCTTATTCGAAAAAAAATAATAACCTGGGAGCCTACTCGGAAAAGGAAAATCGAAGTTTCGTTTTCGTTGTCGTGCAAACAACAACACAACCCAACTATTATGCCAATATTTCGCTTGTGAAGAAAATAAGAAACGATACGAAAAGAAAACATATCAACAACTTCGTATTCGTCTTCAAGAGTGGTCCTGGCTGCTAAAAAGTAAGAGCTAAGGACAATCTTAATGCCATAATACGATAGCAGATAGCATCCCACAAATTTCACTGCTGGACTTAAACACACGATGCTATAACTCCCGGTCTCTGAGCCGCCGTGCCGCATCATTCGGCAGACAGCAATTTATTTTGTCGGCCATCGACGATATCTATTTGCATGGATGGATTTGGGCTGATATCTCGTCGACCGACTGGCGTGGCGGGAGATCGTCCGCCTGCGACGTAGGAGGATGCATGTTCGTATCCCGCCTTGGATTTTTTTTTAAGATCTGTTTATTTTGATTCCAGGCGTTCTGGGTATAATAAAAAACATCTATAAAGTAGTGTATTGTATTTAGTATGGGATTTACGTAGATGATGATGTGCGGATTGGAAAGGATTTTTTTTAAATTTATAAAATACGAGGGCTGTATCTGTAGCCACATTAATGATATGCTGATAACTTCAATCAGGTATATCACGGCCTGGCGAAAACTTTGATCCTCAACCTCAACCTCAACAGCCTGTATCGGTCCACTGCTGAAGGCCTCCCCCTGATGGGGTAATGCCCATAATCCCATCGCTGGGCATGCGGTTTGGGGATCGCAGTTCGGTGGTAGAATTGTTCTGCACGGCGCTGATGCCCACCCCCCACGGATATCCATTAATCGCCTCTTACGACACCCACGGGAAGATATGGGGTGATGCAAATTCTAGGCCAGGACCAAAGCAACACTTTGATCGATTGCTGATCATTATATTTTTTGCAATTATCCATTAGCCGAGGCAACCTGAGCTTACCTGTCCAACCGTCATCATCCCGGAAAAATCTCTAATTACTATCTTCAAACAGAATCGACTTGTAAAAACAAAGCAAAAGAGTCAGATTGCTCTACAATCTTTATTCTCTGATTAATCGAAGTCAGAGTAAAGTAGAACAGCCGAGTGTGGTATGAACAGAAAGTTATGATCATAATAACAATGCTTACTAATAGCACGACTTTTTTTACCATGTCATAGAAACTAAGTGGTACCTAAGGCCGAGTATGCCGTATAAACGAGTACTGACAAAAGTTTTGAAGGACGACCCATGAAATAGAGCCAATTTTTTCGCTGGACCTCTGGCTAGCAGATACCGCGTTAAGCTTCTGGCAGGTTAGCTGTGGTTGCATGTTATGCAGGGTGGAAAAAATCTATGGGAATAACAAAATAGTGAGGTTTTCTTTTTTTAATTTTTATTTGGTTCGATTCCATGCAATTTTTAGAAGATTATGAATGCGATTATGTTTCTTTTAAAAAATAAAGGAATGTTTCCTTTCAGTTAAATGAGCTAACTAAAGCATTTAAGGTAGTTTCCCTCCAGGGCCCATAGATCTTTTACACACTGTATATTCTAAATGGTTAGTTTCCCACTATGAATGAAATGAATGAAAATGAAAATGAAAAATGAAATGCTTTATTAAAAAGGAACAGCATTAATACAAACATTACCCAGTCGGTAAAATGCGATCGATTTCTTGTCAAATAATAAATATTCATAAATTAATAAATACAAATGGCGAAGCGCATCAGCATTACCATACAGCGCGGGGCAATGCAGCCAGCGTCTTGAGACGCTTCGGACTGCTATAGATCAGTTGAGCCACCTGTAGATTGTTTGCTACAGTCTGCCGTTAGCTCAATTGTTTCAGTTACTACTAGTTCTAATTTATTTATATAATTTGATTGTAATTTTCATTGTTAATAAAGTTACTCATTTTTTAATATATTTTTAATTGCGTAATGTTATATGGTATATTTTGTATTGAATTGTTATATAATTATAGAATATTTTGTGAAGAATGCATCTATCCAATTATTGCTCTGGGATTGGCTCTTCAAGGCGAGTAAATGAAAAACTCTGCGGAGCATTACCAGAGACGGTGTTAAATTATTGTTTTGACACACTTTTATTTCTGTTTCAAGATGGTCTTATGCCGTTATTAATAAAAAGTTAATCCAACAGCGTATTTTGAAACTAACATTTAATAAACTTAAAATAAATATCACTGACAAAGCTTACCCCCGAATAATACTCTAACCTGTCTGAAATGACGAGTTTTTAGACAGTTTTGTCAAAAAATTGACACGTGCTTAAATTTGAGTTGCGTTTGAGTATTTGGGCGTTAGTTGACAAAATATTAGATTTAGATTATTATATGAACAGTTCATAGCCAGCCATCAGCACTAAAATAAATGGGACATAGGATCAGGAAAGTGGGAAGAAAACAAGACATCCAATTTAATATAAACTCAACAACGATAATATTACGCTGAAGTCATTTCTGAAAAAAAATAAACATCAAGCCCAGTAACAGATGTCGAAGTCATCGAGCTTCACATTCGGTATAGTTAAGATTAGAAGGGTCAAAACATTTTGTTTTAAGTTTCTCATTATTTTTAAGTTACGTTTTTCCTTTGAAGTGATGATGGATTTAACCAAAAAATACAAGGTTTTATTTTTTGGTTAAATCCATCATTTTGCCTTTTGAGAAACGATGTTAGTCTCTCGAAATCCTTTAAATGTACATTGTGTGTTGTCTTTAACATAGAATACACGCTCCGTAATGTTGAAAGTTTGTAAGTCTTTGAGAATTCGTTAAAATACAAATAAAACGTTTTCCTCTAACGATTTCACTATTTTCTCAGCGCGCCATTTCATAAAATCGTTGTACGATTTTAGGTACCTTCATTTTGATTTAGGTGGTAAAGGGTTTTCCACTATTACTTAAGCCTCTTCTATTATTAAATTAGGCGTTAAATCTATGTCTATATCATATTTGCGTCAAACCAGACGCAAAAGCCAACTCACAAGAAGTTGAAGTTGAGTGGCTGTATAGAAAGTATCACTTTTCTCTTGAACCATACATTCTACATGTATGGTTCAAGAGAAAAGTGAGGTGACAGCTGTCATTTGTTTTGTACTTGTCGTCCCTGGGGACGAAAAGTATAACTTTCATCCCGCTGCCCAGGCAACTTCCGATCTATAAGACGTTCTAAGTTTTTGATAAATAACCACTGTTTACAAGCGATGATGTCTTCCATTTTCCTCAAATCGTTTATTTTCAGAGTTCTAAAGCTGTCTGGTTTTCTATTTCACTGGGGAAACCTATATGGTTCCGTCAGCACCTAGGTATAGTGGTTTTCATGTATGAAATAGGAGAATAAGGCCTATTCTAGTATTTCATGCACACCTTCTCAATCGATTTTGATAGCCTATTCAGAGGCCTTAAGGTTGTCGTAGATCAGGGCCACTCTAGAGTCACCAGAGTGGCATACCTTTTGCTATTGTAAAATGTATCTAACGAAAACTCGTTATCGTTATATTATCGCCGAGGTTCTAATTGCCATTGAAAAATTAAGGGTAGGTATCGTTTTTTATATTAATGAACCTAAAAATCGTTCAATGCCTCTACAGTTTAGTGCTAAACAGACCTAAACCTTAAGGAGAATAGGCGTAGTGATGTAATCAGGCATCGCCCGCCACCCTCATTCTTCTTGGCACCTATTTTACTATTCAGATAGTTGATAGCTATTCATTTGACCGGAACTGTCCCGGAGAAGCGGCTCCTGTGTCCCCATTTCATTTGCTCGTGGATGTAGAGCTGGTTGCTATTAGAAGTGGCATGTTTATTTTATACAAGCAGCGATTCGTAGTTTCACCCGTGTAGTTCCTGTTTCCGTAGGAATTCCGGGATAAAATATAGTCTATGTCACTCCCTGAAAAGTAAGCTTTTTATTGATGAAATTTTGTTTTAACCGGTCCAATACTTTCGGCGCCTATTCAATACAAACAAACAAACAAATCTTTCCTCTTTATATGAATAGTATAGATAAGGTTATTGAAATGTCCAGGTATAATTTTGTAATAAATACAATTCGAATACTTCGACGACGCTATCAGATAATTTTGATTTAGAATTGGAGATTAAACTTTATTCAGACATTTTGTTTTTGTTTCAAGGCGCTATGGCGATAATTAGGGGAGGTATATGTCCAGCTGTGTAATATAGCTTGAAGGTGATAATAATTGTTTTGTCTATCATCGTAAAAACGATATCTTCGAACATTTTATCATTTCTCTCTAATACAGAACAAAACCTCACCAAGTTTCGATTAAGAACGCAGAACTCAAATAAGCCACTACTTTCTATGTGATACTCACTCAGTGATACAACTCGGCGCAAGCTTCACTTTTGAACAAGATTAAAAAGACCTGCATTTGTTTTTATATTTTCCTCCCTTAAGAAGCGTGTCTACCCGAAGCGATTGAAATAAAAAATACCACTTTATTTCCGTGTCAGTGTATTTTTTAATATGATTTGACCTTTTCTAAGTGTACATCTATTGTATTTATGGAAATGAAGCATTTTTGAGTTTGAAGAACTTGAAGGCACTTCTATCTCCATTCTAAAGCCGCCGCGGCCGCAATACCGCCATGAATAGATGATGCTGCCCGTTGGATCCATTACAAGCAAACTATGCTCAGTGGTTGAATTCGTATTTTAAACACGTAACTTACTCTCAATATGAACTGTTTGCAATTAGCTGACTAAGAGAAAATGGTTTTAACTACGGTTTTAAGGTTATTTGGGCAAAGAAATGGAAAAAATACGCCGTGTGGTGCCGGCAGGCAGCATAGAATTTGCAGCACCCCCAACTCTTCCCGCGGGTGTCGTAAGAGGCGACTAAGCGATCTCCAACCCGCATTCCTAGCGTGGGGATTATGGGCATTACCCCCATCAAATAACAGCCAATAAAGGCGCTTATCAGGGAGAGGCCTGCGTCCAGCAGTGGACCAATATAGGCTGTTGAGGTTAAGGGTAAACAAATACCAACTTTTTTTAACCGACTTCAAAACGTACTATATTCGGTTATATTATTTTTTGATGTTTTTTTATTTATTAATCCGTCAATTGTGGACCGATTTCGATGATTATTTTGCTATTGTGCCTTGGTGAATTATTTTGTGAATTATTCTCTAGATGGATTGAAATATTCTCGAGATGGCCCCATACAAATTTGATTCCCCAGGGATAAAATACTAGAGTCACGGACACTGATCGTCGCGGAGTATCGCACATACATTCAGGGGTTTGTATCGGTGCTCGCACACTACGCTTCCGGTATCGGGTTATTCCAGTTTTCCTCCCCTCAAAATTCCCAATTAGGAGGAAAACTAAACTTCAAAAATATTTATGCCAGTTTTTCCCTCTTTTCCTTAAATATTTTTTGTACGGAGAAACAAGAATACAAAAAAACCATGTATCGCTTTTGACTTTAGATGTAATTTTTAATTGATTAAACTGATAAGTACTGTGATTTTTATTGCTTGTATTTGCTTTCAATCTCCCAAGGGGAAAATTTGCAACACAAAAAGTCAGTGAGGGGCGAAATTTGAATAACCCCAGTATCGTATGCGTCCGCGACTACTCCTCTCAAAAAAAATCATTGGAATAGCTCGACTAAACGGCTTATTCGCCAACTCGACTCACGACACCGGACCCACGTAACCATCTATTCATTAAAGTATAAAATAAGTGATACACTTTGTTATTTCCACTAGCGTTATGTGCGAACGTCGAGTTGTCAAGAAGTATTCCGCTACATACAAGTTGAGTATCGTCCGACGTGTTCCGTATATGGGAGAACAACAGAGCTTATAAAACAGTCTAAATATTGATTGTAATTGTTAAGGCATATGAAATCGGTTTTAAGTTTCTGACGTGATAACTTCTATTAAATCGATGATTTTGCTGTGTGGTGCTGGATTAGAATTTGCACTACCCCAATTCTTCCCGTGGGTGTCGTAAGAGGCAACTAAGGGATATATACTGGGGGGCGGGCAGCAGCGCCCAGTACCAGTAAAGCCAGGAACGCAAGCTATGTGTTTTGTATAGAAGGTCACTTTGGAATGAACAAGAAAAGATCAATATAAAAAATTAATAAAATGATTATTATAAAATGTTGCGTTTTCTAGTAGTAGATCCTTAGAAAACACACCATTTGATTTAGCAACTATAAAAACGAAACGACTTTATATTACCTACGTAATTTCGGAAACTCCCATTTTCAGTCGCACGCAGCGCATGCAATTAAACTTTGTACCTCCGAACTTGTAAGGCTGTGAACATACTGGTAAAAAGGTTTGTATAGACTGAGATTTTTTGTTAACGCAGGCTTCCCCCTGATAAGTGCCTTACTGGCGTTTATCTCATGGGGGGTCAAACTCAAACTCAAACTCAAAAATGCTTTATTTCCATAAATACAATAAATGTACACTTAGAAAAGGTCAAATCATAGTAAAAAATACACTGACACGGAAATAAAGTGGTATTTTTGATTTCGATCGCTTCGGTATGTAGACTAAAGTAAAGAAACGACGAAGAAACCTTTAGCCTGTTAGTTGTTATTTTTCGAGTTGGAGCAAAATCCGTCCCAAGCTTTTTTATCCTCTAGATAATCTGATATTTTATAGTAAGCCTTTTTGCATAATAAAGTTTTGACAATTTGTTTGAATTTATTTACTGATAATTTTTGCAGCTCAGTAGGGGTTTTGTTGTAGACGCGTATACATTGCCCTTTAAAAGATACATTAATTTTATGCAGCCTAGTTGTGGGTACAGCGAGTTTATGTTTATTTCTAGTATTTACATTATGTATATCGCAAATAGCGCGGGTAATGCCCATAATACCTCATCCTGGGCGTGCGGGTTGGGGATCGCAGTTCGGTGGTAGAATAGTTCTGGGGGAGTGCTGCTGCCTGCCCCCCGGTGAATATCCTCTATTCGTCTCTTACGACACCCACACTGTAAAAGTTGGTGGGTTATAGCGGCAACAGAAATACATCCGTAACTGTTCATTTGCTGTGTCAATCAATCTGACCTCTGCAAAAGTACAATGTTTTACTACAGAATTTCACTCATTCACATCACTACTTAATTAATAGGAACCTAGCGACAGGCCTCTACTTTTTGTTTTAAATTTTTATTTTTATAGGTATATAAGTTACTAGCTGCGCCCCGTGGCTTCGCACGCGTTTTCCTTTGAAAATGTTTAAAGGCGATTTTTATCCCACGGGAACTGATTTATGGAATAAAAAGTAGCCTATCTTTGATTCCAGGATTAGAGTAGTAGTTTTGGCGTGAAGAGGTAACAAACATCCATCCATCCATCCATAAAAACTTTCGCATTTATAATATTAGTGTGATGTGATGTATAAAACAAGTAACCAATTGTATGTGTAATACACACGTCACATAAAATACACATTGTGTATTTTACGTGACAAATAAATGATTTACATTATTTATTTACTTACTAGATGTGTTAAAAATCTGCCAAAGTGTAGTTACCACCTTCTGTTTGTCAAGTTACACCTTCCGAGCCCCGTCCCACAGCTTGTTTACATTAGTTGTGATTTGTCGGGTGTTTTAGGCGCAAATTGCCGCTGGGGCTGCCCGTTTAGTTAATTGGTAAGTTGAGCATGGCCATTTTATGTATTTTTAATGTTACGTATAATATTGTATCTTTGTAGACAAACACTCACTGTTGGCCTTCTCTACAACCCTTTATGCGTCGTCTGGAGTGCGAGCAATTACGATTCTCGATGGGGATCGATAAGCAAAGATTTGGTCTCTGGTGACGATAAAATTCGGTAACAACCCAACGGACGCTCCTACCGACACCCAGGAACAAAAGCAGTGCTTATCGATCCTTATCAAGAACCGTAATCGCACTCCTGGGCCAGTCGGACGGTCAAACTGGCTCAGGTGTTGTATTGTATTATCTATACCATTCAAAACTTATTATAATCTTATTTTTACGACACTTTACTTAAACTCATACTCATTTACCTATTCGCCGTATAAGCACAAGGCACACTTGGAGACGTCAATTATACAATATAATGCTAGTGCAAGTATAATTTAAAATTTAAAGCCATACAACAGACAAGACAGAAAAATAATAAAGCTACTTAATAATGAGTACATATAAAAAAGGTATATTATTAAATAGACCAGCTGTAAATGGGAGTCGTTAAAGTCATGTACAAATAATAATGGTGCTTCTGTAAAATGGCATTGTCTGTCATTATTAAATCTAAATACTTAATATTATACAATTATCACAGTTGCCTTATCTAGGTAAAATATAGCTGCTAAGAATGCATTGTCATTTGTGGACTTACCTATGATTTAAACTATAATCTAGAAGTTTTGTCTAGCGTCGACAGTTAAAGCGTGTTGACACAAATTTGGCATGAAGTTATAGAATAACATTAATAAGTTAAACATACTACATCTAAGTTCCTACCTATCATTATCAGTTATAGTTAGTTACAAATACAATTTAATTAAACCATTGATTTACTAAAAAAGGAAGACAGGTTACTTTCTCCCAGCGCTTACTCAAAAATTGGCATGTGTTACAACTACACGCAAACACATACGCTCACAGTTATATTTCCAGTCCTGTGCAATACAAAGAATAACAAAGACGGAAAGACGTACCTAAGACCGAAATGAGACCGAGACAACAATATTTCTCGCTAGTACGATCGCCCATGCCGCCGCCAGTCAGACGGTGACTGAGGTGGGAGCAAACAATTTAACACAATTTGAGGTTGCCACTTTCGAGACACCAGTACCTCATCTTCCCTTTTTAATAAATCAATGGTTTTAACAATAGAACAAACTTGACACTTTCGATTAAGATGGTCCAACTTGGACCATACGCTATCGAATGTGTCCAGTTTGTTGCGCCACCCCCTAAAGTTTAATTTGTACAAAGTAATTCATTCCTCTTTCTGTCAAATACATAACCTTCCTTTTTCGCAGCTCAGTAAAAAGGGCAGAGGTATCTCTGTACGTGACAGTAAATGAGATGTTAAGGTTGAGGTTAACAGTAGGTAAATAACATGAAAATACCGACATTTCATCAAAACGTTGAAAATATATTTTGTGAGCTGATGTAGGTTCCATATTGGAAGCCTTAGGCAAAAGACTTTTCTAGAACAGAAATGGTTATAGCCTGAGCACTGAAGTAACGATGCTAAAAACCTATTTTAGTAATAAAAAAGATAATCCTTGACATTGTCTTGTGCCTACCGGGTTTGTACCCGATTGTACCAGATAGGCTCAAAAAACATGAATATCCCAAAGTCGATAGCCTTGCCAGGTTCGCACACAGCAATCCTTGTAAATTTATTCGGCTGCATTCTATTATTGCAGTTAAGAACACAGAAGTAAAACACATAATTACCCTGGTAGGTAGGTAAGTAGGTAATTTTTTTTAGTCAATTTTATTTTATTAATACCTATTCCTATAATTTCCTAATGGATGGAAAATGGATAAATGTTAGATGTAGGCACTTGAACGTAAGGGTTAACCCTTATGTGCCTACATCTAACATTAATCCTAGAATGGCATAGTTTGCTGATTATCTGTTGCGTACATTTGCTTTTTAATGAGCAAAATAATCTTATTTTAGTCTTCACTAAACCAGGTTTAGCTAGATTTATTAATAAAAGCTCAGGTCAGATTTGTACACACATTCAACGTGATAAATGCTGACAAGATTGTAATCTCGCCATGATTTATTTATTCATCTCATACGTTTTATGTTTATTTATTCTTGTCATATGTATCATTTGTTATTGTTATCGGCGGGGATATTGAGACTTTGCTGAGGATGTGGAGTAGCTTTATGTTTATTAAGATAAGGTTGAAATTCAATAACGAAAGAAAGAAATGATGGATCTTGTGTGTCAAGCGACAAAATCAACAAATCCTTTTTTGCGTAGGACTTAGGAAAGTTTATAAAGGAGCCGACTTATTACAAAATATATTCATTAGGTACCTAAATAAATAAAAATGGTAGATGAAGAAAGTAATGGCTCAGAAGATATACTTATATTGGGTATGTAGTAATGGTACCTCCCATGTGTCAAATGCTATGGAACATAAAACGGATCGATTCCCGCCTCGGGACAAATGTGTGTACGATCTGCATATATTTGTTCAGGGCGTTCTGAATGTTTTCTTTGTACACAGCAATATTGAAAAATATCTATCTTTGTAGTGTTTTGTGTTAAATATATCAGTTTTTTAGTAGGTAACACAAGCACTGCTTAGATTTGGGTTAAAAGGCAAAAAAGTCAAACATAGAAAATAAAACCACTTAAAGCTAAAGCATTAAACAAAGGTGCATTACAGAAGAAGTTACAATAAACTGCCAAAACATTTATTTATTTATTTACTAGCTGCGCCCCGCAGCTTCGCACGCCTATCCCACGGGAACCGATTTATGATAAAAAGTAGCCCATGTGTTATTCCAGGAAAATTTCAGCCCGACGACCGTTCAGTAGTTTTTGCGTGTAAGAGCAACAAACATACAATGTTTACAAACTTTCGCGTTTAAAATTATTAGTAGGATCTATCTATCTTCTTCGAGCTTTAAGAGTACGTAATATAATGGCGCAGCAAAAGGCGTAGTAGTGCTACGAAATACTTCACTATGTATATGTTTGAAAAACGATATGAACATTCCAACTTCAGGAATTCGATTGGAAGTTTCTAGAAACAAATTACTGTCATTTATTTTTCACTGAACAAACTGGCTAAATCATATTTTATTGTTTTGTGAAGAACAAATGATATAAAAGGTTTTAGACAAGTTGTAAAATGAAATTGCACTCCTTCAAATATAATTTTTGTTAAGAATTTATAAGGTTTTAATGTAAAGTATACTACTACTAATGTAAAGTGTAGCTATTAAAGTGAATTAATTATGTGAGAACTCGTGGACAACTAAGTAAAAATTGTAATATCATTTAATTTGATCAAATAAAATCTATATTTATGTATCTATACACTAGCTAAACTCGATGTAGAATGTTTATTTGTATCAGACTTTGCTGTAAACAAAAAACGACACAAATAAATAACTGAAACTCCCTTGTTTGGAGTTGAGTTTCAGATATAAATTGTGAGCAATATTTATTTAAGGAATTATCTCAAATCGACAAGTTTACTGCCGAAGGCTTAATGTTAGTGTCAGGTTCCTTGTAAAATCATGACAATGACGAAAACAGTTAGTTGTTTTGACCTAATTATAAAGAACCTAGCTAGCGGCAAGGTGTTTTAACTTTAAATTTTTATAAGTATCTAAAGTTAAAAAGACGCGGTAACAGAGCGAATTCTCGGGTAATTTTAATTACTTACTTATATAGGGTTACTTTACAAACATTCTACATAGATTTTGGCTATAGTCCTATTGTCTTGTCAGCAATGGTGTCGATTCTGTTGTTTTAGGATTAGCTAATATTAGGATTTCGGAATTTCAAGCAGATAAAAACGATTCTATGGTTGAAAAAATTGACTGACACGTTTAAAATTAGGATGACAGCTCTAACATGAAGCTGACGGACCTAAAACAACTCAATTTAGTTAAAATGGCTATAACCATATTCCTTGAAAAATTAAACAAACGGGTTTAAAATTAGGATGACAGCTCTAAAATTAGATTGATAGATCTAAAACAGCTTAACTTAGTTATAAGTAGCTTTAACCCTATTCTTTGCATTAAATTTTAGCTATGGTTAGAAACGTCTACCTAATTTTAGCAGGCATCTAATTAGGTCATGATTAAAATTTATTGATTTTAAACTAGTATCGATTTGAATTTCTAAACGATTTCTCAAATAATGGATGAACTGTTTGACCCATGTAAAGAAGTATTTTAAATAACGTTTTAGAAAAAAACATATTTTGCTCGCAGCAAAATCCCAACCACTCAACTCAGAGAGGTTTTGCGATTTTGAAAAACGTTCTAATATAGGTACTTTTAGGACCTTTATAGAGAATACAATAATTTTTAGGTCTACCTAGCATAGAAAATTTAGAAATCTTAAAATTTAGGTTAGGAATCCTAAAACACAGAATCGACACCATTATCGTGAATGTCCTCTGTCTCAATTTTTTAGGCGCATATCCGAGTCAAAGTGGCGCCTCCACCACAAAACAAATAAGTTATTTAGTGATGCGTCCGAAGAAACGCACGTTTAGACGTTCATCAGAAATGTTGTTCGTTTTGGGAATGTCAACCGAAACTCCGTATTTCGTGACTCAAAGTAGGCCATTTTTTCATCCATGCGTCACCATCAAACTAAATGAGATTAGAATTATAACTAACTGTCGCTTCTTGAAAAATTTTAAGTCTGTAAAACAAACCCAATTATATATTATTATTACGTTTTACACAGAAAATTATCACATTGGCTCAGGTATGCGAATTAAATAGACTTTCGTAGTAAAATCGAAAGAAACTTGAAATACGAACTTTTAAACTTAGGGCATTACTCTCTTGTCTGTGTTTCAGGAAGTAAAAGATTAACGACTCGAAAAGAATTTGTTCCCGTCAGCGTTGGATTTAACTAAAGTAGGGTAATTTCAGTTTTCAGCCAACTAAGAGAAGCTTTTTACTTTAGGCATTTTCAGCGGAATTTCAAAGCTTGTAATGAAAGGAAGTTGTGGGAAACAAGTAGCGCTGATGAAAACTGGGTTTTAAGTAGATACCTATTACCATGTGTACTATGGAATTAGGAGATGCAGCAAAACATTTCCATAGAATTTACATCATATGTTGTACTTTCATTAGCCTAGAAAAAACCCGTATGTCGTATTAGACGCCATTTTATAATATTGAATGTTGACTATAATTCATTTTGTTTTAAAAAACTATAAACCGACTTCAATTTTTATAGTTTATTCATGAATTCTCATGGATTCCATTGTCAGAACTGAAAAAAACTAAAATGGGACCACATGGGAAGTACAAGCTTTCATATAAAAAAGAATCAGGAAAATCGAACCACCCAGTCAAAAGATCTGAGGTAACAAAGATAAAAAAAGACGAATTGGGAACCTCCTCCTTTTTGAAGTCGGTTAATAAAAATGAAAAAAGCTGGCCGTGATCATGACGTCTCCATGTTATAAAGGGATTTGCGTAGTTCCCTGTTCACACGATAGAGGCGCCGCGCCGTACCAATCTGTATGGAATAAAGCGGCCAAGTGTTCCGTACCATCACACTAATATTATAAATGCGAAAGTTTGTATGGATGTATGGATGTATGGATGGATGGATGGATGGATGTTTGTTACCTCTTCACGCCAAAACTACTGAACGGATCTGGCTGAAATTTTGCATACAGGGAATTCTAATGCTGGAATAAAACCTAGGCTACTTTTTATCCCATAAATCTGTTTCCGTGGGATAAAAATCACCTTTAAACGTTTCCATAGGAACAACGCGTGCGAAGCCGTGGGGCGCAGCTAGTTATCTATAAAAACGACAAAAAAATCATGTCCGTTGGGCCCTTTTAAATATGTATTACTCTGTTTTTAGTATTTTTGAATACAGCGGCAACAGAAATACACCATCTGTGAAAATTACAACTGCCTAACTATCACGCTTTATGAGATACAGGCTGATGACAGACGGACAGATGGACGGACAGCGGAGTCTTAGGAATAAGGTCCCGTTTTACCCATTACCAGCTGTGTGGTGCTGGCTTAGAAGTTGCACTACCCCATCTCTTCCCATGATGTCGTAAGCGGCGACTAAAGGTTATGCACCCTTTATTAAATTGGAAGGTTAGTAGGATTTAATAATTCCCTTAATTCTCATAACCCAGTTCATAACCTCGTCTAAAAAATCGTTTCAAGAAGGGAAATTACACGACATAGTACCTACCTAACCAAAAGATTTATTTACTTAGTTCTAGAATCCAACATATTTTTTGTAAACAACGATATTTATTTATCAAAAACTGGATTACAGGAAAAGAACAGTAACCACTAACATAAGAACAAAGTCTTCAACAATAGCGTCTTAGGTTTAAGCAACCTGTTAGTTATACCTCTAACGTTCAATAAAAAAATAATTCTATAAACGCATTATAAAAATTCAGTTTTGAAAATGGACGAGAAGCAAATTAAATATTATGTATAAAATGAAAGTCGGTGAAAGCAAAAATTGTTCGATACCTCTACAATTTGCCCCAATAATAGTCAGACAGTCAACTATAAAAACAAATAATTGTATACATATTAAATTGTATACAATAAAATAAGTAATGAATTAATTAACAATCATTTATATCAAAACAAATACGACTTCACAATAAAATTTAGATAAGTACCTACTAGTGTTGTGTAATATTTAAGACCAAAATTTCTTTGGTTTTCCTTTGTTTACAAAAATTATCTAGGATTCTAGAACCGAGTGTAGGTCCTAGCAAACATAACGAAGTTAAATAAAGGAGTTTAATAAAAGCGCCGAGGGGAAGAGAGGTCTTTATTGTCTTTTGTGATGATTCGATCGATTCGTCGATTTGTGACTCCGTAGATGATTACGTTAATGATGTTAATGATTGGCCGGATGTAGCCCAGTTCCACACAGACAATAGTATGTAAGAACAGCTAGACTTAGTTATGCTAAGATTGTATTAGTTGATAAGCGATAAACTTATTGCTAGTGGTTTCTTTTTCACTTCTTCCGCTAGTAGGGTTGCCAGGTGAGTCGCAAAAAATACCGGACAACCCCAAAGGCAAGCTAGGGGTAAGCTAGGTCGAACAAAATATAATGCTGTCACTAAAAATGTTGTACTGTACCTAGGTACTTTTAAGTAGTACCTACCTACTTACTTCTTTTTAACATACATATTTGGCACCTGACGCAACCGCTTTCAATAGTGTTATATTTTGATACAATACGTTCTTGAGTTGGGTGGTGCAAATTCTAAGCAGGCACCCACGCGGCCTTGTTGAGATAAAATATCAGGTGATAATAAAATCAAAATAAAATTTTGAAAAACCCACGACGGATATAATAAATAGTACTTATGTACTTAATCGAAAAAGGAAGAAATAATTTTTGCAAAACCCTCGACTAAATGGAATTGAAAATGACAATTAAATTACCTTTAGTTACAATTATAGCTTCCTAAATTTTTTCACCTATCCATTACTACAAAGCCAAAAAAATCCGTCGGGTGGCTGCAGACAACAGGTAATCTATACGTTTTTTCAATTGTAAATTTAACATATAGTTCAAATTTGTATCTATTAATTGACTGTATGAGATAATCTTTATACCTACTCATTTAAATTCAGGAACCTCAACCTCAACAGCCCGGATTGGTCCACTGCTGTACTGACCACTGATAAACGCCTTATTGACGTTTAGCTCATGGGGGTAGTGGCCATAATCCCCACGGTGGGCATGCGAGTTGGGGATCGCAGTTCGGTGGTAGAATTGTTCTGTACGGGACGCTGCTGTCCGCCATCGGTGGATATCCCATCTTACGACACCCACGGAAAGAGATGGAGGTGGTGGTGAAAATTCTAAGCCAGCGCCACACTGGGTACCGGAAAATTCAGAAAATAGATGGCAATTGGCTATTGGAAATGGCAGCCCCCCCCGACGGATTTTTTTGGCTTTGTAGTAATGGATAGGTGAAAAAATTTAGGAAGCTATAATTGTAACTAAAGGTAATTTAATTGTCATTTTCAATTCCATTTAGTCGAGGGTTTTGCAAAAATTATTTCTTCCTTTTTCGATTAAGTACATAAGTACTATTGATTATATCCGTCGTGGGTTTTTCAAAATTTTATTTTGATTTTATTTAAACTTTTTAGAGATTTTCTACTTTACTTACAGCCGATTTTTCGAAAGCAGATCATCCTTTTCATTAATGAATCAATGGTCAACTCTTTAATCAAGTGTATTTTTAACAAGTCAGAATTAAACACGTCATGGTTTTTGACAGTTTTCAATGAAAATCTGTCAAAAATTCCTCACTTGAGATGTGAGACGTGCATGAATTTCAGTTGTGTTTGAATACTCGGAAGTTTAACTTTCGGAAACTGAACTGAGGGGTGAGTTTGACGACAATATCGAGACGTCTCAGTTTCCCATAGATTTTAGTATAGCGCCCCATCTCCCCGTATCGTGCGGACTGGGAACTACGTAAATCCCATACAAATATGAGACGTTACGATCATGTCTCGTTACTATCGTCAAATAGGCTTTCTTTTTGTTAAGTTTTGAAATCGTTGCGTTTCGTTTCACAATAACCGTCAAAACAACAAAAAAAGAAAATTGTGATAGTCAGGTTGATAAGGTCAAGGAACGCTTTTCGCCTAGATAAATGTGTAGACCATAGACAAAATTCAACTCACTTTAAGTAGAGATTTAGGTAGTGCAACTAGCTAAGTAGCGTCAGAGTTACGTTCTTTAATAAAGATTTACTTGAGTAGAGATTCTAAGCTTGAGTAGAACTCACGAAATGACTGCATCAGTAAAGCATGGGGAAGCCTATACAATACGGACCTTAGTAAAGCAAGCTGAGTGAACCTTACATTTTTAGTAGTATACCGACGACAGAGGCACGCCGCCCTTTTTGTATTTATTTTATTTCAATTATTAAGTTATTATTAAATAAGCAACGCATCGCGTTGTCTAGCAACGGAATGTGTTGGCAAACATGTCTATAAAGGTACAAAGGTTGCCTGGAAGAAATCGCTCTTAGCGATAAGGCCGCCCATTGTGCAACTGTTTTTGTGTTTGTGTTTTCTTTTCTGTATTTCTGTTTCTTGGTGTGCAATAAAGAGTATTTGTATTGTATTGTACAAAAATATTTTTTTTAAACGTCGATTGCAGCGCCCCCTGGTGAGCAAACACCATAAAACTTTGCTAAGAACCATCGCCAATGAACCCCATACCTTATACTGAAAACTGTGTCTCAATCGAACAAACCGTTCTGGAGATAAATGGCAACATTGGTTTTCACTAAATACACATATAACAGCGCCCCCTGGTGAGTGAAGACAATAAAAACTAGCTAAGAATCATCGCCACCTAATTTCAAACCCGAAACTGAAAACCGCACCGTAATCGGTCAAGCCGTTTGGGAGATAATTGGGAACATTGCAAATTGCACATACATACATACATACAAACATACATACATACATACATACATACATACATACAAACAACATCACACCCTAAACGCATATACCGTCTCCGTTCCGTCGCGGGTAAAAATCACAAATATTAATCCCACTAAAAACTGCATGATGGTTGGCACCATAGTTGCCACCTTATCGACCAACTTATCACAGAAAATATCAATTCTGAGAATAAGATTGTTAAGATTGTAGCAATTACTCGATATTTTGACAGTTCTTGCCGTACTTATCGAGTAGATATATTGCCGGAATTTAATTTTTACCACCCCAATTCTTCCCGGGAGTGTCGTAAGAGGTGACTAAGGGATTTCCACCGGGGGGAGGGCAGCAGCGCCCCCTGCGGAACATTTTTACCACCGAACTGCGATCCCCAATCCGCATGCCCAGCGTGGGGATTATGGGCAGCGCCTTATTAGTGTTTATCTCTTAGGGGGTACCCATGACATAAACGCTAATAAGGCACTTATCAGGGGAGGACTGCGTCCAGCAGTGGCCCAATACAAGCTGTTAAGGTTGAGGTTAAAGTTTCAGCTTTCAAAATGCGTTATGTATTATAACAAAAAAATTGTAACCTAACCTATACCAAAAAATTAGTACCCATATGATCTGTGCTTACGAGATTAACGGGCTGAGTTGGAGAGGTAATTTTGTAGTTACAAAGCTTTGTACCTTATATTTTAACTGTACCTAGTAGGTACACTTAATTATCTTTCTGTGCCCTAGCTGGGTCCATATTTGAGACTGATTATGATTAACTTTAATAACTAAAGTAATATAGTAAGGCATTTGAATTTAAGATCGATTCTTACGCCGCGAGCGCCGCCACAGCTCTGCTACTCGCAAGTGGAAGCTAGAGCGGCGCAGTAATCGGCGTAGCAATTAAGATGCTACGACGTAGCAAAAAGAATGCTACGGCGTAGCAAAGAGAGTAACATTATCTTTGCTACGTCGTAGCATTCTTTTTGCGTAGCAATAAGGATAATACTGCGTAGCAATGCGCCTGCTACGACGTAGCAACGGGGATACTTCGTAGCAATAGAGTATTTCATTTACAATCTATCGGGCACAATAACTAGTAATCTTAGAAATAATCCTTTTAACCTGCTCTCTTGAGTTACGTTTACGGCAGAGAAGATAATAAGTAAGGGTAAAGCCAATAAAGTTTTAACTCGGCGTAAATCACCTTCGTCGTAAAACTCCCGGGGCTTAGATATCTACCACTGTTGTAAGTGTCTATAATAAATGTAGTCGACAAGATTTGGCTGATGATCATCAATTTTCAAACAGCAACAAAACATTCTAATACTTTCATATCTTCCACTCCCGGGTAGCGGATGGGCAGTAAACGCGTTAATATTTTCACGCCTACAGGGGATTGGTTGGGGTATTTTAATTCGTCGGAAAGGCCTTCGGATTCGTTATCGAAAACTTTTAACAAATCAAAATAGCGTTCTAAAATTTCGTCGAATTCAAATTTGAATCTGACGTTTTCGCTTCAAAAACGAATCGAATGAATTAAAAACTTGAATAATAATAATTACTGAGCTCTTTTATGATATTAATTTCTACTGATACCTACCTCCACGCGGTCCCGGGAAAATTGATGGTCAACGAAGTGATTCTTTAAACTACCTAGTTTAAAGGTTCCTTTTTCCTTTTGAGCTAAATGCCTCGGACATGAAACGCTAAAAACCGTAGTTAACCGTAGCCCTTTTTAGAAGATGAACGTACGTTTTATCAGCTAGTAAAGGGGTGTTTATCCAGTATAATTGGCTATTCCACCCCGGAACTATGAAGTCAAGATTATTCATTTTCAGTGTTTGCTTTACCTTTCGCTGCCTTGTAATTAGAATTTTGGCGAGATTTTGTTCCTTTATTAAATAGCAGGTTAAGAAAATAGCCTGTTCGTTTAACCTGTAGGTACCTACCTACACCCTACGGCTACGCCGCTGGTTTTTTGGGACTATTTCATGAAAACGAAGAGTAAAACCTACTTCCCTGAAGAAGCTTTCCTTTGCTAGTTTTTTTTTTAAATTACCTTGGTATTTGAGTAATTTTAAACGAATACTTTTTCAGATTCAATCAGTGGTATTGTTCATGTTTTTATTTGGCTATGGATACTCATAACAAGATATCTATTTATATAAAAACAAAAGATTATGTATATACCTACCAACTAACCAATTCGACGAAGAATAAAAAAACTTGGGACGATCTTTGCTCCAACTAGAAAAATAACAACTAACCGGCTAATCTTATAATCAAATAGTAATCTTATAACTAATTTTGGTATTTGTAATTTTTAACTTGACTATTTCTTTAAGACTGTACCTAATTAGAATAAAAATATTAATATTTGCATGCCTTGGATTTAGGCAAAACATGTATGGTGCGTTATTACTTCGTCTCTTCCATCTATGTGACCCATGTTTACAAATAAAGAATTTGTATTTGTATTTGTATTTTGTATTTGCTAAAGTTTCTTCGTCGCTTTTACTTTAGTTTACGTAGGTACTGAAGCGAGAGATATAAAAAATATCATTTTATTTCCTTGTCAATGTTTAATTGTATAACTTGACTTTTTTAAGTGTACATTTATTGTATTTATGGAAATAAAGAGTTTTTGGTTTGATTTGATTCAGATTTTTTCTCATAAATTGTAGAGTAGGTACGTAGGTAAATAAAAATAACTTTAGAAAGAGCAATAAAATATTGCGTAGGTAGTTTCACGGGCGAAAAATAGCGATAAGCGGATTGGCAGCTTAGCACATAAACCGATTATCATAAAACCTAAGTAGGTTCTTACCTACCCTATCTAAAATATTTCATCCACATTGTTGTTTGGTACTATATAAGCTATTTTCAGCGCCATTTACTTGATAGAATGATGGGTTACCCATTTATTGACAACGCTGGGCAACGACCGATAGTGTAGGTAGGTAGGTACCTACTTACCTATTTACTCAATGGTTTTTGTCAGGCGTAGTGTGGAGAAATATTATCCATTGGTCGTAGGAGATACAGGGCATTAACTCATTCACAGCCCAGCTTCGGCAGTACGACTCGCAGGGGCGCGCTACCGCACCGCGCCGCGACACGGGGGTGAAGTGAAGAGGCAGATGCGCTTCTTGAGCCATGAAAGTGTTGTTCCAATTTTCAGTAGTTCCCACAGCTGGGCAAATTACTCACTTTTCTCTGTCCACTCCTCTTAGAACGCAGTCCTCGGCAATTATGTAAGATGTCGGCGTCCATCATCAGTTTGAGGGAAGACCCAAGGCCCGGGGAGCCTGCCACGACGCCTCGTGGCCTGAATGGACTCCACTCTGTAGTGGGCTCTACCCATCATTCTCTGGACATTTGACAGACGTGTGGCCCAGTTACCCTTTAGGTTTTTTAGGTCAATGGTCAGTCATTTTACAATGAATTCGATATGGTTAAATCAGTACTTTGGAAAAACAAAACTCACCCGTTTTTATTTTCTTTTTAGAGTGAATAGGCGTTAATAAAGTTAATTATAGTCAAGGGTGAGTTTTGTTTGACCAAATAATGGTCAAATAATGGAGTACAGAAACAAGACAGAAACGCTTTTTCATAACGTACCCAGTATTTCCGCAAGCGGCGCTTCTATAGCAAAATACTGGGTACTAATTATTCGACGCACCATAGAAAGGGCGCCAACATACTATGGTAGGGTAGAACTACCTAACGTAGAGATAAAAAGATACATAAAACTATGACTTAGTGACAATACTTCTTCGTAGACATAAACCCCTAAACTATCGGCTTAATTTCAATTTAAGTATTTATAATTAGTGCCTAAACCTTGGAGAGAACTGAGCGCTGACAAAACTGTCCAAAAAGTGTAGATATATATATTTAGTTTGAAATAATAAACAACTTGGTTTGTACCCCAAACTTTATTGCAAAACTATATAAAATTCGATATTATAATCATAATCACACATATACCTACAATATAATCAACATTTTTCTCTTAGGTATGATAATATAAGGCATTTGTGGCTGAATCTATTTATCTATTACCTATTTGACTACTATCATATCAGCAAACAGAACTTATTGAAAATGTAGTATGATAAGTCAAAAAGCAAAATGTTTTTATGATGTCAGTTGTTCTTTTAAACCATTGTCTTGAGCTAAAGAATATTTCTTAGAAATCCTTAGTTATTAAATGTTTTTAACAGTAAAAAACCTAAATTATAGTAAATAATATCAGACCAAGTTTGATGATCTTCTTTCAAAGTTTGAATATGGCCTCATTGCATACCTAATAATAATAATTGGAATCAAACTGATATAATCACTTACAAATATATTTTGAAATAACATTAAAACCTAAACTAAATTTTTATTTATATAAACATTCTATAATTGGTACATCTATGGCAAAAACAATTCCATTGTTATAATATTTGTTTTGTGTTCATTACAATACATACTTACAATACAATAGATATTCTAGTAGAAGATATACAGCTAAGAGTTACTAAATGAAGTTTATGTGAATGTAAATAAATTGGAATATTAAAGGTTAGCATCAGTTCAATTGATTGACAAAATCAATGATTGCAACAAATCATTGATTCATTCTCTTTCCTTATTTTGTAGTAAGTTCCGAACGCAACCCATATTTTTGTTCTAGTTTTGAGGCAACATAAAACTTTTACTTTTCTACAAAGATGCATAGAAAGAGCATTTTTGCTGCATTACCTGTGTGCTCTTAGGGTATGACAGAAACAGTATTTATTAGTCACAAGATGTTTCTTCAAATTCCCAGCCCATCGCAATATGTAGCAAAATATAAATAACACTCATATCTGTAATCTTGTCTCAAACAAAGGAATGACATATTGTAAATGATGAACTATTAGCACTTATATAAGCATATTTATCAGGATGAGTGATAGATTTGCTATCCGATAAGTGATAGTGATTCTTTTGTAATTTTTCTTATATCCCAGGCTTAAAGTTTGCTTTGAACCATGTATTAACTTTAATTAAAACTAGCTCATTAAAATAAACAAGTGAAAGTGAAAACTTTACTACAACTATATGAAAACAAGTTTAAAATTTTATTTGATAAACAATTTAAAAGTCATTCATATGTGTGCTGCACACATATTTTGATTTGTTTAGGTTTTTTAGCAAATCATGGTCATGCATGATCAATAATTTTTATACTTATCAATTTGTAAAGTGAAGTCAATTACCAAAACTAAGATCATTATTTCCAATCAGCAATGAATTTTTAACTGCAGTGATAATTAGTCACTTTTATTTTACACTTATCCAATCATTAACTCTTATCAGAAACATTTAACAAGTCTGCATCATTTTTAGCCAAACAGAGCTCCGCAGTTTGAGCATCTCCTGTTTTTAAGAGCGAGACAGCAGAGAATTCCAAGTGGGAAGAAAAGGATAGCACATAAGATACCTAGGAAAGTGAAGTCGTCTTCTAGAATGCCCACTCGACAGGCAGGGCAGGCTCCGACAGCAATGATTGGCGGTGGAATGATAATCTGGGTTGCTCCATAGTTGGGGACGTAGCCTGTGACCGCGGGGGCACCTTGGGGCGTGTATCCAGGTGGGGGCAAGTACGTGTGTCCTGGAACGGCACTAGGCTGCGGGTATGGCTGGGGATACGCTTGAGGACCTGAAATCCATCATAACAGAATCGTTAATCTATGTCAGATATATTTAGTACAAGCGTGAGAACATCACGCGGTATAAAGTTACAAGTTGCGCAGTGGACGAGACAAAATCCGCTTATCTTATTGTGATTCACTGGCATCGTGTAAGGATTCACAAAGTTGAGATGAGTTACCTGGTGCAGTGGCTGAATATGGAGGGGGTTGATCTGTAACCGTGGGCTTTTCCATGGCGAAAAATATAGATTTATCAAGTTTTGGATCAAAATAATCGTTCCAAACACTAAAAAAAGCAATACAGTTCTTTTTGTGCAATCAAGACACACACACAAAACAAATCAGCTGTCAGTTGGCATGGGTGAATGACACTGACTGCTAGCTGGGATAATCTAATCCAGTGAACTGTGCATTGGGGTGATTTTGTTCGTCCAAAGAACTAAGCATGCCTTCTTCTTCTTCTTTTTAATCGATTTCAAAAAAAGGAGGAGGTCGAGTCGATGTCCCCAATTATATGGACTATTTTTTTTATGTTTGTTACCTCAGAACTTTTGACTGGGTGGTCCGATTTTCATAATTATTTTTTATATGAAATATGTGAGTATGATAGTGCTTCCCGTGTGGTCCCATTTTAATTTGGTCCAGTTCTGACAGTGGGATTCATTAAAATCCATGAACGAACTATAAAAAATAAAGTCCGTTTATATGTAGTTTCTTAAAACATATGTCATTATTAGTTGCATGAACTATGAATGTCTTCTTTTTATTCTTGGCTGCTGACTATAAATGTCGAAAGTGTTTGTCACGGTTCGACAATGGCAGCAAATGCAGTAAATGGCAGTAATTCACACCGTCTCGTACAGTACAACGGCGCCATTTAATTAAAAAAAGTCGGTTCGCGATGGTTGTTATTCAAATTTTGCCAGTGTAATTTTTTTTCGTTCAGCGATAAAATCACCGGGGAAGTAGGAAACCGACAATTGTAAACCATTTTCATGCATCCATGTGAAAGATGTGTGAAATTATCTTCGATTCAATGGTGATTTTAGAGCATTTTTTGATATTTATTTTTACCCACTACGTCTTTCTTAGTCCGTGGCTTTGCAAGTTCTTTGGGAGGATGGAAGCATTATAATGTCCGTCCCTAGGATATCGTTTACCTGCCTACCATAGTAATTCATTTAAGTAATATCTTTCTTCCGATTTTGTCCCCTCAGAAACATACACAAACCCAGTCCAAGGAACATAAATACTCCAAAGAAAAAAAAAAAACTTGTTTGTCAAGTCAGAGCTGAAATAGCGCGTCGTCTCGCCCATTATTTCCGTCAAATAAGATTCCAAACGATATTACGAAAAATGACTAGATTTTTTTCAGTATTAACTATGTACAGGTACTAAGTACTACTAGGTACTGCTAGGGAGCATCACACGTTATTTTTATATTAATATTTATTCAATCAGATGTGAATTCCGGTTATCCACCCCGATCATGGTGGATAGATGGATACGCGTTTCCGATTCTTCCATTTGGTTACGTAACAGTTACTTGATCATCAACCTAATCAATGCTCTTGTGCTCTTTAAAGCATGCTTTTGATATCGGTACTGTATGGAAATATATAAAAACACGACAAATTTTTAACTTTCAATATATTTTATAATATTCTCACAAAAACAAATAACTATTTTAAGGTCAACTAACTATACTATCTCACTAAAATATTTACAACATTGTTCAAATATTAAATCATTTTTTTTGATTATTACTACTTTTACCCATCATAGGGCAAATAAGGTGCAAAACATGTTATAAATTGTTTACATCATTTTTAAATCAAAATATACAGTTAAGTTATAAGTCAATAGATATAAAACACAACATACCTACTTGTTACATCATTGTTGTTTGTCATAATATAGAACAGAGAAAGGCAATGATAAAAATATAATTAAATATTCGTAGAAAATCACGAAATCCTACTTATATAAAGGAAACACATATCAGTAGGTTTACAGAAAATAAATAACTGCTTTGAAACATAAAAGCGCAGTCTTAAATACGGAATGTTATCAATATAGGTAGTTAATAAATCCATAGTAATATAAAATCCTCGAATTGTAACCTTGCTGCTATATAATTAGAATTTCATTTTTTATGTCATAGTCATGATCTACAAAAGTAGGTTTTAATGATATGATATGGCAAGACTATTTGAAATACTAGAGTAGTTAAGTAGCTGTATCTATTTTTTTCAAATTCATATGATCTAAAAATCAGTAAGTAACTCATTGAAATACTACAGAAAATGTCTTCAATCTTCATATTTGCTGCTAAGAGAGCTGAATAAAATGTGCTAAGTATAATGCGAATAATATATTTTGCTATAGTTATCGGATCTAGTAATCGTAGGTAATAATAATTATGTCAAGGAAAATAAAAGGCTAAATAAATGGTAAAACATAATCCAGAATGCAAATCCAATTTCAAATACCAGTGCCGATAACTATTGCAACCATCTTAAGTTAAGTTTCAGACTGAAATCAACAGGCGGTTCAAATATGACGAGCGGAGCGAGCCGCAATTTCTGTCGTTGTTTTGATCTGATGCATAACGGTCCGCTTTAACATGAGTGTACTGTATAATGCAAAAGTGAAATTTTTCATGAGGGTTTTTTATCAAACACCGATGCCGCAATATAGTTTTTTTTTAAAACTTCTTGCGTACCAGTACCTCATTACTGGTACTGTGTGTATGTAATAAAAAAAACAATAATATCGGCGAGCAGAGGGAGCTGCAATTTTTGTGATGGTGTGTTTGGTTGGAAATCAGGTTGACAGTATCTAACTACCTATCTGAGCTTTAGTAATGCGCCCGGTTGTCACCGTTGTAACCGCCCATTCACCCTACTAACTTAAAAACGCGCGTTTAGAAGCGCATGGGTGACCAACAACCGCTCCGCTCATCGCGTAGGTAGTAACGCGCCCGGTCGTCACCGTTGCAACCGCCCATTCACTCCCCGAACCTACAACCCGCGTCTAGAAGCGCATGGGTGATCAACAACCGCTCCGCTCGTCGCGTCGGTAGTAAACGAACAGTTGTCACCGTTGCAACCGCCCATTCACTCCCCGAACCTACAACCCGCGTCTAGAAGCGCATGGGTGACCAACAACCGCTCCGCTCGTCGCGTCGGTAGTAAACGCCCAGTTGTCACCGTTGCAACCGCCCATTCACTCCCCGAACCTACAACCCGCGTCTAGAAGCGCATGGGTGACCAACAACCGCTCCGCTCGTCGCGTCGGTAGTAAACGCCCAGTTGTCAACGTTGCAACCGCCCATTCACTCCCCGAACCTACAACCTGCGTCTAGAAGCGCATGGGCGACCAACAACCGTTCTGCTCGTCACGTCTGTAATAATGTGGTCGGTTATCCGGAAATACCGTTACGGCCGGAAACGGGTGCTGCTGGATGAACTTTAGCGTTACGCGAATCTGGAATTAGAAAACACAAATAAATAAATTTAACTGATATGGATGCAAGTACAATACAGGAGGCTGGCATTACTGAAATGACAGTTTAATTATATGACAACGGGCTTACATAATATTGATAAATAAATCAATAATGCTGGACAATTCACACATTATTATCTAACCCCAAGTTTAGCAGAGCTTGTGTTATGGCTACTAGATAAATACATCGACGATGTAAATAAAATGGACGAGTAGGTCATTCCTATACTTAAATTAATAATTGGTTTTGTTTTAAAAAACTATAAACCGACTTCAATTATATAGTTTTTTCATGGATCCCATTGTCAGAACTGGACTAAGTTGAACTACACAGGAAGCACCAGCTTTCAAATAAAAAAAAAACATGAAAATGGGACCCAATCAAAAGGTCTGAGGTAACAAACATAAAATACAGTCGAATTGAGAACATCCTCCTTTTATTGAAGTCGGTAAAAAAAGATGACACTGTTTTGCATAGTGTTTTGTTCGTAGTTTGATTTTTAGTGCCAAACTCAAGTTAATTGTGTTAGTTGTAATACAATTAATAACTATTAAAATCAGTCCTCGGAAGATCCACAGATCGACGTGTTATTACAGTTTGAACTCTATTTATACTTACATTGTGCACAAAATGCGGCGACTCGACGGTCGGCGTGGTGCTGAGATTTTGCAGTACTAAATCGTCCAACTAATCGAGCCTCAGATCGACAATTGGCACAGTAATTTAAACTCTATTTATACTAACATTGTGCACAAAATGCGGCGACTCGACGGTCGGCGTGGTGCTGAGATGCTGCAGTATGAAATCGTCCGACTGCTCGAGCCATAGATCGGCGCCGCGTAGCGGATCGTAGTTGAATGGGCCTATACGCAGCATTCCTACTCCGTTATCGTATATGTCCAGAACCTGAAAAAAACCACAAAACTTTTAAAAACATTTTACCGTAGAGTATAATCCTCAGTATGTATATATGACTTCAGTTTTTATAGTTTTTTCATGGATCCCATTGTCAGAACTGGACCGAAATAAAATGGGACTACACAGGAAGCATCAGCTTTCATATACAAAAAACTTTTGACTGGGTTTTGAAAACCCAGTCAAAAGTTCTGAGGTAACAAACATAGAAAAAATACAGTGGAATAGAGAAACTTTTCCTTTTTTTGAAGTTGGTTTAAAAAAGATTTCGTATCAGTACAAATGCATATGGCATTTGTAGGAGGTTTTAGCTGACTGAGAGAAGCCATTTTACGAGTATCATCATCATCATCATCATCATCAGCCTTTATTAGTCCACTGCTGGACATAGGCCTCCCCCAATGACCGCCATAGCGTCCTGTCTTCAGCTTGACGCATCCAGCATCTGCCTGCAGTCTTTCGCAGATCGTCATCCCACCTGGCCGGAGGGCGTCCTACACTACGTTTGCCGAGTCGCGGTCTCCACTCAAGAACTCTTTTACCCCAGCGGTTACCCTCTTCGCGAGATATGGCCAGTTCAGTTTGCTAATTCTTTGACCATCGACATAGGTCAAAGAATTAGCAAACTGAAGCTTTGGTGACGAGTATATTACTTCATAACTAACCTGCGTGGAGTGCGGTCCACCAGTAATAGTCCTCGCCCCTCTCAGGGGTAGTTCCGGCCCTTTATCAGGGAACGTGGCGGGGAACAAGTCTCCAGCTCTGATATCAACCCCCACACCGGTTATGAGGGGTGCCGGGGACCCGCCGCCGAGCGCCGTGTTCAACTCGCAACAGCACGCCAGGGTTAAGTCGATCTCGACTGTTAGACGGTGGAATGATACTGGAATAGAAAAAAAAATGGTTCTTAACTCAAACAAACAACTTTAAAGAAAAAAAAAGACGTGTGGCACTCGGGGACTGCCGCGGTAAAGCTATTGCAATGCCATCTAGAGGCGAGTTGCTGAACTAAAGAGACAAACGTCAAGGTTTTTTCGTTACGGAATTTCTGGATTCGGTCCCCGCGCTCAAGGCCCGCGATAGAAGCTATGCAATAGCTTAAAAACATACAAGAGAGGCATAGGCAACGATTCAAGTCAAGACAGTTTACTGTAATCATCTGTCAAAAATTCTTCTTTTAAGACGTGCTATATGTGAACTGCGTTTGAGTACTCGGCGGTAAGCCACGAAACGGTCCCTGTCTCAGCATTATTTACTTCATTCTAGACATACCTAACCTAAGAAAAATCCTCACAAAACAATGCCATACGTTAACACCTTCATAGCCCATGAGGCAGGAGCAGGTCTTCGTCCCCGTGTACCGGTGCGCCCCTGCGGGTCGTACTGCTGGGACTGGGCAGTGAATGTGTTAATAACAAATCATTTTATTCTGAGGTCTATTAACCTGAACGGCCGATTATTGCGGCATTGGGAAAGGTGCATACAGTGCTTGCAACCAATTCCAAAAGTTGTTCGTGATTTCTCCATCTCTAGACATGTAGTGCTCAACTTAATGACTTTCAAATTGAAAAAGCTTATTAAAAAGTGAATGTTTTTTTAAATGACCTCATTGTTTGAAATTAATATTTAATTGACTATGTAACTTGAATTTGCTGTAAAATGATCGTTACCTTATTTTATTTCTTTATTTAACAATTAAACAATTCTTCATCTCAATCATAAAATTTAATGCTTGCATTATTATTTGATATCGTTTTTATAAACTAACCAATTTAATTTTCACTTTTAACATATTCATATCCTTCTACATTGATTAATTAATTAAGTATAATTTATTTTATTAAGTTTTATAATTTGCAACTAATTGATTGAAAATGATTATTAAGTAGCAAATATAAATAATAATATAATAATTGAATGCTTATTAATAAAATTATACTGATTTTTAGTCACAATACTTTTAAGATGTTTTATGATACTGATTGAACGCCTACGGCAGAATCCAGGGATCTAAAATAAGTCTTATGTATCTACTAGATGATTTTCTTTTAATTTATAATTTCAGCCCTTACTGCCCCACACTGCGTACTGGTATCTCTTATTATGATCTATTCCATGATTTAACGCAGATGACTAGCAAAAGGCAGATAGTACTTTTGCTTAAAGTTTGTCACGCTATAACATATTGTTTCACTGAACATACATTTGGCAAAGAAATGGGATACTAGAAAAAGTGGTGACGATATGGAATCGTTGAAAGCTGACTCACAATGATGTCACCCTCTCAGAATTTCATGAATGGATATGCTATCAATGGCTTCGTCAAACACTTGAATTTGCTGAAGCTGATAGCTGACAATATAGATCACCCACTCGATAAAGACACACACAACTATATACCTATTTAAAACGTTTGGCAACGCTTTGCTTTGTTCAGATTAATCATCCACCTAGACAGCGATTTCTACAGAACAAAAATTTAAACCAAAAACTAAAAAACTTGCGGTATCTTTGCGCAGGATTGTCACTTTATAAAATTGTTTTTACCTTTGTAACTCATTCCTTCAACTTCAATAATTTGCTGTCTAGGTCAATAAGGCCGCCCTTTGAACTTCCTCGATTCTTAGCATTTCTCTCTGTTTGTTGTGTGACAAATAAAGATTTATCGATTCACCTAGGTATGCCTGCTGATATAGAAATTATGCGTGTTGCTTCTATAGCCATTATTTACGACAACTACCCATGAAATTGTTTAAAAAAGTAATATCTTGGGAGTAAAACAGCAGATCTAGACTAAAAGATGTGCCAAGACACAAGACTTGTGTCAACAACTTTAATACTTGCCTATTGGCACCGTGACAAATCTACTCTGACCTTAGACGTCAATACTAATTATTTATTTCCGACTGCGTTAGTAATTTCGTGTATTTTGTGCAATACGAGCTGATTTATTAGCAAAAAAACTAAGTTCATTATCGCATTTAAAGACGCGTCAGAAAGATTTACTAGACAGCTCATCGTCGACATCTTATAGGTCACCTCTCTCTCTCTCTCTCTCTAATGATGGGTCTAATGGATGTCCTTTAATTATTGCTAGCCTCGTCTGTCTTTTGCAATGAGGTGTGCCCACGAACTTTTGCAGTGTCTCCGATCTTACGCTGTGCCAGCGCACTTTCGGATGTCCACGACTCTCTCTCTTAAGTATTGGTCACAAATAGATAGGTAAATAATGCCGCATATTCAGCAAATTTCCTTATTTAAATTAAATTTCTTCATCCAAAACAGTAATTTCTTCACACAAAGTACAAACTAATACTTACTTAAGGTACTAGTTTGTACTTTTTACATACCTATGTAGATCTTGATGAGCTGAATTTGTCTCATTCTCAGACAGATTAATCAAATTCCAAGTAAAATTTGTAGGTCAATTAATGTCACACTAACTAATGCAATTTAGCTGCTATCTAGCCAAATGTAACGTGATTTGTCAAGTAAATTATCCAGTCCAGAACTAGATTCTGTCTCAGTTTCAGTACTGTTGGAATCGGTGCTAATCTTAACACCGTATCCCATGTAATCTAATTGCATAAGTAAACAGTTATTAATTTACAGAGAGATGAGAATATTGTTTGTCTACGTCACTACTGTTTGGTATATCGATTTACACATGGCCGAAAAACTATGGAGCGTAGCACTTGGTGTGTATAATAACACGACACCGCGCTCCCAATGGCAATTGGGAGACATCTTTAAAGAATGTTGATTTAACTGGCTGAGGATCAAGATGCGTGAAGGGACCAAGGTTTTTGCCTGTGTGACACACCAGGACAATTATTGAAAAAGTTTCGCACTTAACTTATTTTAACTTCAAATAACACTAGCAAAGAGTTCATGCGAGTAATCTGTGTGGATTTCTGAACCTTTTAAGCTGTACTCGAGGTGATCATCACTGCGGCTTTTATCGCTGCTAGAACCTTCTAGACTAGATGTTCAATGTAACTTACGCATAATACTAGCGAAGAGTTCATCTGAGTATCTGTGTGGATCCGTGAACCCTCCGACCAGCTGTAACTCAAGGCGTCCGTCGGGGTAGCCCATGGCTAGCTGTTGTACTCTCGTGACCATCGCCGCGGCGGCTTCTGCTGTGCCGGAGCCGTCTAGATGTGCTAGGGCGATCGCTCCTGAGCCTGGAATGGGAATAAATGCTTCTATAATCATCGATCTAGCTTTAACGATATGATCTGGTAAGATAACGAATGGCGCAATGGCCGAAAGTTCACCAGTGACGCCAAAGATTGCGAGCTTGATTCTCCAATGCATCACTTTGCATCAAATATCTAATAATAAAAAAATCCTAGATTCTAGTCCCAAGTCCCACAGTCTAGTCAGTATAAGATGCTTTGTGAAGTGTCCAGTATACATTACATTTAAATTGATATCTCTATCCTTGAAGAATCTGTTAATCATTGAATCTATCGTCTTACCTGAATGCCGAATTACAACTATAATACATGATGTGGCGTCGTCTGATCCAATAATGTTTACGTTTTCTGTGGATAGAAAAGTCAGTGATTAGTAAAAAACTTACCAAAATTTTAGACATCGCTTATGAAGGACTTTAGGAAAGCGTTGGAACAAGATTTTCGAATATACAAAAGTAAGAAGAAAATTAGAAGAAAAAAAAACGTAATAAAAAAGAAAATTAAGTATGAAGTATACGTAACAACTAGAATTTTAAAGGGAACGCGGGCATGCAACAGATATTATCCGCCTATATTGCGCCTATACGGCGGACAGCAACACTTACTGTCATGAGGCACAACGGCAGCCAGCTCTCTCTGCGCCACGTACAGCAGTCCCTGAGGTCCCACGACGCGGGCCGCACCGCCCAGCAGCTGCGCTGCCGCGTCTCTGTAGCCGGGGTGGGCGGCTAGCAACGCGCGCACCGAAGACGGACAGTCGTCGGCAAGCACGCCGTTCAGCACGACAACCATGCTGACGCTGAAAAAAACAATATAATCTGTCAAATTCAAATCAAACTCAACTCATAAGACTCATAAGACCAACCGCAGTACATGTAGAAGCAGTCGTAGATTGCGGCGCGCCCTGGCAAGTTGTTCTGTACTAGGTACAACAATAACTTTACCCTTTTCTAGAACACACCTTTACCATATAAATAGCTTATAAAAGAGTAGCACAGGGCACAACAATGGTACCTCCTATGTTCCCACTTTACACAAAACCGAAGGCTCGTTGAATTCCATTAGACAGTGCACAGTAAGGTAGGAAAATATTCAAAAGTGCCGAGGACAACATGAGTGACGTTATACTCGCTCAATTGTCTGTAGTCTGTAATGTATTCCGAGTGGCAAGGGGTCACCGCAACGACAACGACATTCGTTTTACACCCCGGTCACAATAATAGCTACCTATTAACTAACAAAAAGTTCCATTTTACGATTGCAAGCGATTCGAACTTGATTTAAAGACAACGGTAAACATTTATAAATAACCCCACAATAAAACCGTTATATTTAGAAATCGGAGCAAAGTAGCTGAAATCCATGTAAACTTTAAATCAAAGCAAACCAGATCGAATTTCATAATTTTCCTAGTAGTTTTAAATATTGATATTTCAATACGATAACACAGATAAAAAACAGTAATATTTCGTGGAACATAGAATTTATTTTGAAATGTAATCATAATCACTCAATGAACGCATGAGCATGAATCAAATGTTTTAAAAATAAGTATAGATTTAACTAAAAAATAAATGAAGCAGAATGTAAACAAAGATAATTTAAGAAACCGAAATAAAGATAACAAAATTAGTAATACTTCTCAGATAACGATTTATCTAAAAAACAAACATCGGAATAGAAACCCCAATTAATGGCAAAATTCTAACTCTTGGTAGGAGAAAAAACAAGGAGCGTCTAAATCTAAAACCAAACTTTAATTTCAGTGTACCTACTAACATTTACTTTAGACCTCGTGTTACATAAACGATAAGACGATTTAAATACATATCAAACCAACAACAGTTCGTTACCAGATTTAATACCTGGATCAATGCGAAAATAGTTAGAGACACACGTCAAGGCCCATCTATAAAATTGACAAGTAAACAAGCAATTATCCACTAATGACCAACATAAACTAACAAACTGCTCTGTTAATTGAAACTGTGTATTAGAATGTCGCTGTAAAAAGTTGTACATAAATCACATTCATTAAAATTGTCGAGACAAGGCATTAACTACAAGGATGTTTTTTAGACGAAGGCTGTTTGTGTGTGGTTAACAGAATTTACGTGTATGTCAATATTATGACTGATTGAAAGGATACAGGTCAATGCAGACATTTTAATTGTGAGATTTTTACTGGATATCCTTATGTCAGCAACCATAAATGTTTAACGGAAATAATCTCTAAAAGAGATCATATACCATGTATACTATATATAACAGGATCATATTATACACGTAATTTATTATTCTATAATTGACCGATCTATTATATTATTAAATTATACCTAATATCAAAATAAGCTGAATATTATTAATGTTTACTTAATTCACTGAGAGATAACGTACTCGTAGGTATCAATCAAATTACATTACAGTAAATGATAAAGAAGAGGCGAGTAATAATATTGCAATAGATGATATAGCCTAACATAGAACAAATATATTAGATTAGGTAACATAAATGGGAGTACTGAGATCATTATTTGATAATATTTGAAGGACATGAAAACCGTTTAAAAATAGTTATTGATTGAAATGGCACATAAAAGTCACACAATTCAAATATTTGTCAAACCGTACGTATGACCGTACGGAAATGGTTATTGCATGAACGAGACGTGACTCTTTCAAAACACGCTCCAAACAAAAGCTTGATTTTCGTCACCGAAATGTCGACGGAAATATTTAAACAATCGACAAGCGTCCTTGCAAAAGCGGTGATAAATGAATCTAGAAATCATAGTATCACAAACTAAAATGGTCAACCCCTTAGCATACCTATATACCCTTGACAACTCTTTGTTCAGACAAGATTAGAGATCAATTACTATTAGAGTGTACATTTTTGGTCAAGTTGAAGGAATGAGTTTCAAAAATTTTACCCTTTCGATTTCTTTTTGTCTATGGTAATAGACAAAATCGCTGCTTAGGGTGATTACGAGATCCATAGGGATCCTATAATATACATAGATATAGATATACTCTCTAAATGTTCACATGTAGAGTATTTTTGTTGCACTAAGCTTTTTTAAATTTCTTTGAGTAATGTATTAATAGTAAGGAACATAATCACGTAACTACTATATTTTGAAAGACCTGTAAGGGCTGTTAAAATAATAATACACTATATAAATAGTAATACACTATATGTAAGCCTTAAATATATTGTACTGTTGGTCTTTTATAATAAATAAATCTGAAAACTCAACGTCGTTAAACACTATGGACTCAACAGATAAGTTGGCGGCTATGAGACTATCACTTCAGTTACACGTGAGGTCCATTCATCCGGTGTTGGTACTTGGTACACACGCGAACGCTGGCTTCGTAGAGTCGGTACCGGCCAATGCCAACAATAGTCTAATTATACAGCTCAAAAATAAATTACTCGCATCATCAATCATTGCTTTCATATCGAGCCTATGTCGATATTGACTTGTGGAACTTTGAATAAAAAATTAAAGGTTTTTTGTTCCAAGATTGTTAAAATTTTGTAGTTTTCCTTGTTATGATTAGGTTTTAGTATTAACTTCATTTAATTTGTTTTTATTAATATTGTTAAACTAATAACCTACTTATCCATAAATAATGTACAAAGCTAAGTTTCCCAAAAGCCGCATGATTATAGCTTCATCAAAAAGTTACTTACTTAACAAAATAAATAATTAAAACTAGGTGAACTTTTCTATATCACTGAAAAAGTCACTTTAAAAGCCTTCACTGATGAACTTATACTATGTATCCCAATAAACAACAAAAATAGATGGTATCCTCGATGATACGGACACAAACGCGACGTATCAAGTAAACGGGGCAACTGAGCCCGTTTGTTAGGTTATCGTTCTCATGAACACATCGAATACCGCAGAGTTACTAGCTTGTTATTGTTATGATAATGCTTATTATGTTGGAAATAGTGCTCCGATAGTCGCTGGTATCTTGCTACTGGCAATTAAGAAGTATGTAGTCATCTTTGGCGTGAACCAGCTTCTGTTGTCGGCTTCATTCTTAAACTAAACAGCGATGCGAATGCTAGATTCACTTAAATTGGAAAGTATGCAATAAGGTACTGCTGATAGACAATTACATATAAAAGATAATTTATAGGATCTACTACTAACATCAAAAGTTTTGAATTACTCGCTGGCATATATAGTACATGTAGAATGTATACCCTTCTACCAATGAAAAGAACATCGCGCTTGCATACAAGAATAACTTGAACAAAATTGTCGCGAAAGATTTTAAGTGAAAATAAAATAAGTTTATTAAACATCATATAACAAGATAGACCATTTCTACAGTATGAAAACTACAGAAAAGCCGAAATTGTAAATAACATTATGGTAGACTAGCTGCGCCCCGCGGCTTCGCACGCGTTGTTCCTATGGAAACATTAAAAGGTTTTTTCATCCCACGGGAACAGATTTATGGGATAAAAAGTAGCCCTTGTTTTATTCCAGAATGAGAATTACCTGTATGCAAAATTTCAGCCAGATCCGTCCAGTAGTTTTGGCGTGAAGAAGTAACAAACATCCATCCATACATCCATACATCCATACAAACTTTCGCCTTTATAATATTAGTGTGATGTGATAATAAAGAGCTAATAAACAAGAGGAGACACTAACAAGTTGCGCTCAGATAATCATCTCAATTCATACAATCTTCCTGGAAATGCCATTAATGACAGCTTATCTACTCAATTTGCAAATTGCTGCAAAAATGGTGATTGTAATAAAAAATACTCAAAGAAGGACAAAAGAGGAAAAACCTAGTAAACATAATTAGATACCTAAAGCCGGATAAAGCAACTATATGTAAAACATTCGTTCGTTGTTACAGATTCTCTGATTCTTGGGTGTCTCAGCGCCGATTTTAAACTTTAAATATTTATAAAAAAAAACAAATTGTATTATAAATGTTATAATTGTTGTAAATTATAGTGTAATGTTGCGGATTTTATGTACGAAATATTACACCGTCAAGATGTCTTCCCTCACGGCGAATGCACTCTTCAAAGCGGACAAGCGAATTCGCAGAGACACGCCGTAAAACGTCAACTGATATGGCTCGCACTTCTGTAGTTATTTTGGCCTTTAACTGCTCCAAACTCGTAAGAGGGGTATCATATACTCTTCCTTTGAGATAACCCCATAAAAAAAAGTCAGCTGGGGTTAAGTCAGGAGATCTAGGTGGCCACAATACGTCTCCAAAGCGGCTAATGATTTTACCAGGAAAAAAAGCTTTTAGTGTGTCCATGGAGACCCTAGCAGTGTGGGCTGTGGCCCCATCTTGCTGAAACCACACATTTGACTTGTTAATAGCCCCATCTTGCAGCTGAGGTACAAAAAAAATATTGATCATGTTAATATACCGCTCGCTCGTCACTGTAACCGCTACACCTCGGTCATTCTCAAAGAAAAATGGGCCGATGATTTTCGTCGCCGATATTGCACACCATACAGTAACTTTCGGGCTGTGTAATGCTTTCTGATGTTTTTCTTTTGGGTTGCTTGATGACCAGTAACGGCAATTTTGACGATTTACGTAGCCTTCGAGGTGAAAATGTGACTCATCACTAAAGTAAACATTGTCGATCACATTTTCCTCTGAAAAAAATTCTAACATCTTCTGACAGTAAAATTTTCGCTTGTTGTAGTCTTCCGGTTTGATTTTTTGAACTATTTGGATTTTGTATGGATGTAATTTTAAGTCTAAAGCCAAAATTCGTTGAAGACTTGAACGGTGAAGGCTCAAAGAGGCAGCATGTTTCCTGACTGATCGTCGTGGATGCTCCGCGATCGCAGCGGCGACGCGGTCGATGTTTTCAATCGATCGCACAGGTCTATCTCGAGGGCGAATTGAATGGTTAAGCAAACATCCCGTTGCTCTAAACTTTTCTACCCACGACTTAATTAATTGAATACTCGGGGCGTCACTTATACGGCGGATTTCAAAGCGATTACAAAACTTGCGCTGTGCTTCACTCAACGAAAACTCATTGCAAAAGTAAGCCTCTACTGCGTACGCGCGATGCGCGCCAGACCACTGCGACATGGCGACTAACAAATCCGCACCGCACTTGTTACCAACCGAACGCTACCACTCCCCTCCCGCTAGCCCCGCAAACTTCTGAGAAATTCGTGTTTAAAGTTTAAAATCTGGGCTGAGACACCCTTTATTAAGTACTAAGAAAACTAAAACAAATAAGTCTTCTTTTCTATTTTAAAAAATACAACTTTAAAAACAATTTTAGGGCCGATTTAACTTTGATGTTATAGTGTTTTAAGTATCCCAATATTTATACAGTATTATGCGCCATGATCAGGGTATAATTATAACTGAAATGACTGGTGAATAGATTGCCACGTTTAATAACTGTTTTATTAATAACGATCATAACTTCATAACCTTTATCAACAAACTTTGTACTCGCCTTTCCCTAGAAACCAGCTAGAATATCTTGCGCAGTATGTACCACAGAAGTCTACTAGATTTCCACAGATCAGAACTTTTACAACCTTAAATTTACGAGTAGTCTAAAGTTACGAGTTAACCTTTATTAGCCAATTAATATCATGGGGATAACTTTTACAACTCCAATCAAGAGTCTTCGCGAGTCGGCGCCTTCGTCGTCGATCAAAGGTATGCGACGAACACGATCTTGTAATTGTGGTTAATTGACATATGCGCGTGCGCCTGCGCTAAGTGGATTTACAGCTGGAATTGGACGGCTCGACAATTGTCTAAGTAGGGAAATCTGTGTCAAACGTATTAGTGCATAGAGGAACAAGGAATGTTCTATTCCTTAACAAGACGATTGGGTAATTGTTTGCTGTCAACACTGAATTGTTTGAAAGGAATTCTTGATTGATAGACGTTAATATCGTGAGCAGTGTCAGGTATTTTATACACTAACAATAGGTGCAACTATGGAGTGCACATGAAGTAAAAGCGCTGCGTATTTTCTAGGCTATACATAAAGTGTGCACGGGAGTTGAAAACATCTATCAACACAATGAGCCAATAAAGAACAGAGAAAGTTAGAAGGGCAACTAAGCAGTTATCCCATCTCCCACACTACCCGACCATTAAAACTACAATAAAATCAGACTGCTATCTAAAATCCAGAGAGATATTGCTTTCGGTGCACCCAGAGATCTAGATGGGACATACTAAAACAAGGCAGGAATGGCTCCATAATTTTATAAGGCCATACAAATCCGTGACACCGAAGGGCAAAGCACATCTCGTTATGGAGTGCAGGCCAATAGAACTGTCCAGCGACTTATTAATGGCAGTTAGACAATGAAGCTAATGCTATTAAGCGGTGGCAATAGGTAGCCCGGGCTTAAACGGTCGCGTGCGGATGAATCGACGAAATTACGAGATGTGGATTTAATATGACCGTTTAATATCTTAAAGCTATAAGCACTTTCCTCGCCGAGGTGTAGAGTTTTATGTTCAAACGAGTAAAATCTATCGAATCTGAAAATGAACACAAAATCTAAAAAGGTTTCATAATCGCTACCTAGGAAGCGAATAAAAGCTTTAAGTTACGCGTATTACAGCATCTATGTGACTTTAATTTCAAAACTAAAAGTGGAAAGTTTAATACAGCAGTAATATTAATGTTTTGCGGAGATTATTGGCATGTAAAACCGCCAGCTGGGACTTTCGAACCATAAAACCTAATGAATAACGTAGAATACAAACTGAGATTTTGCGATACGAATAGAAAATTAGCGATAGCGTATCTCGATGATCAGATTCTTTAGGATGGTCTGACTGTATGAGAAATTTCTTTCTCACGGTATATTAATGACTAGGCAAAAGTTTTGCGGTTATCCGCTCCTTTTATGCGGACCATGTCCCATTACTTGGCTCATTTGCGGCGGAAGACAAACGCGCGGTGGAGGCGAGCACAAATTTCGTCGATACTATCGTTCGAGTTAGATGCGGAAAGGGCCGGGGCGAACTGTGAGCGATTTCGGCATGAGCAGAGGAAATAAACCTACCTTTTTAAAAAAGGTTACAGAACAACTCACCTTCTGCCTAATATACACAGACCACACTGACCTGCTATTAGTCACCTAGGTACGTATTTGTCAATTTAATATAAATGAAATCTAAGATACATAACTATCTAACTTATTGATACATTATATTGCTGTGTTGCCTTTTACATTTAAATATTAAAATGGCATTGCTAGTTTAAAAAAAAATGTGACATCGCTTGTTTTTCCCTTGTGTATTTTTGTATCTTAATTTTCTGGAAATCGACAAAGTTTCGCAAAATGTTTAATTCCTACAATGTCGAGTCTTAAATTTTCATAATAATAATAATATTCTGGATTGTCCAGCATTATTTATTTATTTAAAAAAAAATTTAAACCAGTAATTTACTAATAATCCGTATTATTAGTAAATTACTGGTTCTGGAAGTATCGTAGTAGGACCGCAAAACCAGCACGGCTTGATACCACGACGGCGATCTCCACTGCTCCCCATTGTGACAGAGCGGTACTGTAAGACAATGGTTATCGTTCCGGCGATACGGCCACAGATAGCCAGCCCTGATGGATGCCGCACGCTCGGAGATACCATCGCCATGCTCCGCCCAGCCTTATGTGCACCAATTATTATTCAATATCTAGATGCTAACGATATACCTGATATGGTCAGCGGTGATGGTTATGATGTGATCATGATATCAATTGGTAGAATCTATTTGCGGAATCGTGATGAGGTGATATCTCTAAACAGCGAGTTAGATTTGACCCTTCGAGATGTTCCAATCGATCACATCGTTAATCACAATTATCTATTTTGGTAGCTTTTACGATTTTGTCAACCGAAAACTTATTGATTTGACAGCACAATCGCAACAATAGAAATAATCAGATGGCAATAAAAAAGTTTAGAAGCAAGAAGCTTACACAATCGAAACAGCGGATAACAACAATGATAAAGCTCAGAAATAAATTCCTTTGACGTTTCAAAACATACGTGAACACAATGAAACGCAAAAACAATAGAATCTCCATAAAACAAGCAAACCTGAGAACAATTTCACTTGCAACAAATAGGTGTCCAATACAATCTGTAGACCTGCGGGCGATAGGGATCTTATTGGGGTTAACATTTGATTTGATTGGGTCCGGACCGGTCAAGTGACAAGCACATATCGTAATTGAATAACGGTGAGGAGACGATTGATTTATCATTCGATCGTGGCGACATGACGCATAGGCTAGTTGCGATTGCGATACAAGCGTAGAATTCATTTAAAATTGCTACGATTAATGAAAAAGAAAGTTGAAAAATAAATATCAACAAGCATCATTTTATAGGAATTCTTTACGGAAATTCATGTAAAATTCTAGGATAAAATTTACATTTTAAAAGTGCTCTAGTGTGTTTTTTAAATTCTCTGGGTGCATGGTAAGTATGTCAATTTGAGGGCGGTGCAGGTGAATTGCATTTTGTTGAAACTCATCACATCAAAGAAGGCTTATTGCGTCCTCAGGATGCAGGATGCAGGGCAAGGCATCTTTTTCTTACTTCCACTGTTTTCAAGTTTTAGTTAGAGAAAAGAAAATCAAACATTTTCTCTTTTATTTACGGGTTTATAAACTCGCAACTGATATTTAAAATGTTATTATAACGAAACGACGCATCTGATATACAATACTAATTGCTTACGACCTCAAAACGGACTTGAAAACTATGTCCCAATCCAAGAGCTTTACTACACTTGCCTTGTGGTGTTGTAACTTTTTATGACATTTTCAGTGCCTTCTCTATAAAACGGGAGATAAAATTAATAACAAAGTCCTATCTCGAATTATACTGATATCGATAGAATAATGAAGAAATTCGTTGCGGCGGCACTTCAATTCAGGGGAGTATTTGATTCATTTCATTTAGATAAGTTATCACAGTCATATTATTTGGTTAATTAAGTCGGTAGGCAGATGAAAAGAAATATCTTTGGTACGTAATAAAGAAATCAATGACCTGTTAGAGTTTGAGGAAGTAAACAAGTCTTACACAAATACGATGGAATATTTATATCAATACTCACGTTTATTGTAAAGTTGTTGAAGTCAAGATCACTCAGGTCGGCCACCTGTAACAAGAAGACACATAATAGAATTGATGATGTTTTGAAGGTTATAATTACAGAAGTTGCTTAAGGCATGGAACAGATAGATCTTAATCGAAATTGAAACCTTACTTCAATCAGATAAAGACGATGATGACAGAATATGCAGAAATTAGCAACGTTTTTAAACACAATAGTATTTCAGGATTGAAGCTTCGCCGATCCCAATTATCTCTATGACCAAGTTGACCCAAGTGCCGGAGTTGATCTGAATAATGTTGAATCAGTGGCAACGCAAACAGAAGCCGTGTAAATACGAAACGCACGTGCCTCGTGCCGCACGAGAGCCGCTAAAGAGCCACCAAGTACCCAACAGAGATGTGAGCCCATCCAGAGGCATTATCGACGCGCAATCTCGCACGAACCGAAACCAGTCCACGGCACGACAAAAATTAAAATAAAATGACACTGAATTATGAGTCGGAGAGTCGAGAAGCAACAATATCGAGAACAGAGGTAATGCTAATTCAATAGCGTAATATCAAGAGATACGGTCTTGGAGTCGCGATCGGGAGATAGTCTACGATCGGGCAGATATGGTTTTGTTCGTGATTTATTTTGGTCGCTTCCATATAAGCAGTGCGCGGCAACAATGGGCAGAGTTGGATTTACGACAGTCGATTTGGTGGCGATAAAGATTTAGTAGCGTCTGCGGAAGGATTCGAAAGCGCCTAGGTATTAAGCTAGAGGTTTATGTGCATCTGAATTTGAAACAGAGCGCATCAGCGAGACCTAGATCTTAAATAAAGTATAAATTACTAGTTTCTACCCACGGCTTCGCACACGTTGTTTCAATTGAAACGTTTAAACGTGATTTCTATCCCGTTTGAACTATTTATGGTATAAAAAGTAGTCTGTTTTATTCCAGGATTAGAATTACTTGTATACCTATGCTAAATTTCAGCCCTATCCGATCAGTAGTTTTGGCGTGAAGAGGTAACAAATATACATCCATCCATCTATCTATCCCTTTCGCATGAGTAATATTTGTGAGTTAATTGTATTAAAATCAACCAAGTTGCAGAAAACCTTAATTTTATCCTTGTTCATGCGATTCTTTTGTAACTAGAAAAAGTTTCTTTTTGTAAGTGTAGGTAGAAGAATTGTACGTAACCATTAGACATATCGAAGCAAACACATCCAATGCTTTTTGTTATTTGTACAAAAGTGTTGCTTTAGACCGATTAAAATTATGTTTGTTACTCGTATAGAGAAGAAAACTCCTTCAGTAGTACCTAAGTATCGTTCTTTTTCTCGTGTAGTCACTCTAATACTAGGTACACGGGTTTTTTTTATTAACAAACGCACTTTGTCACGTAAAACTTCTTTCCTGCGAATCACTTTCACACTCTCTCCATATTATCCACCTAATCATATTCATTTCGATACGCCACATCTTCACTTCATTTCCGATGCATCCTACATTGCCTGGTAGTTATATATAGAATACTATGTATAAAATACCAATATGCGGATAATATAAACATCCATTCAGATAAGCGAGGAACGCTATACAAAACTAACATAAATTTTAATTAGATACGCGCGAGCTGGTCATATCTTGGCTGTGCCAATAAAATCCGCTCGTCGCGACTTTTCGTCTTCTCTCGCACTATTTTAATTTACATATTTAGCTTTAACTTATTTCTGAGCCATGTTTCCCATTAGCAGTAAAATAAACTAATTACTATCAAATAACTACCTAAACTCAAAGTTTACGTCTATTATAAAACTGATTAAAGTCATTTAAAGTTTAAATAACTTGAATATTTAAACCAGAGTCTATCTTATTAAAAGCTTTTATAATAAGCTATAAAACTATTGTTATGCTAACTTCAAATTTGTATAAATGTTTATTAAAATATGGATTTGATCACAGCCCATTATTTGTTATGATGTTAAAGGTGAATCATCGGAAAATTTAAAAAATATGGAATATTTAATGTCCTTAGAGAATTTTCCAGCAATAAGCTTATATTACCAAGGTCGAATATATTTAAGTCTAGAATAAAATACTTAGGTAAGAAATACCTAATTTATAGAATGCATGGTTATCACTGGTACTTTACGTCAGTGTAAATAATAATTTACGTTCAGTTTCTAAACAATAACTCTAGGAAGGCAACTTTTCAAGATTTATGTAAAACATGACTTTCGTTGAATAAAACATCGCTGACTTGAGTTGCGCGCGCTTTCTCTACATTTCTGCGATCGGATCTGCGCAGGAGTTTATCTAACGTGTCGTCTGCGCATTAACGGCAATTGCGCTAATTGTGGAAACTTGGAAAGTGAGACTTGGTGACAGTTTTCAGCGTGATTTTCTAGATAATTTACAATAGGAACACATTGCACATTGTTTTGTTTTGTGCTCAGGTTTTTTAACAATGTCGTACGAGTATATCTTTTCGAGACGTTGAAATAGCTTTCTAAGAATGATAGAAACCAGCACCTTTGTGTATTTTATGTCACTCGTAACTAAATGCGACAAGGTGTAAAAGGAAAATTAAACACTGCGTGTATTTACCAGGTTAGAAATCAAATAAATCTAATGATCATAAGACGCGCCTAAAAGAGAGGATAGTCTGATAGCAATCGTGAGCACTATCGTCGTTGCGTAAGTATCATTATAGCATCAGTAATCATACGATCTCGCCGGTCCATGCTGCGTTATCATAGCTCACCTATCGAGATTCGCGTGATACTACGCCATTGCTCAGAAACTCAGGAAGTTCTGTACTTAGTAATCCTACACAAAAGTACACTCAGTGGTAGAGCAATAAAGGCAAACGTAGCAGTATATTATGCATTTTTTTTAGCAATTTACAGTTTTACTACAAAAAAGATAAATTTATCGCGGGTTTAACAAAAGCGTAACTACAAAACTGCGTCTTACGACGAGCTATTGTTAGAGGGTTAGAAATAGTTAAAACGAGAGTTAAACTCTTGTTAAACCCATGTCTAACTGTTTAACCACTGTTTAGCTAAACGCTTGTTAGATCAGTGTTTAAGTTGTTTGGTTTTAGTAGTACCGCTGTTATTATTTTGTTTTTTGATTCAAGTTTAGTTTAACGCCCCTATCTTTGCCACAGCATATTTTAGATTTCAGATTTATTTATTTAACCATTTCTATAACGAACGCAGAAAATTGTATAATACTGTCGGCTGTATACATATCAAATACAATACAATGTATAATAAGTCGTTCTGTGTATTAGAATAAATATATCGTACGATTTTTTGTGTGTTATGGTGCTGTTAATAAAAAAATAACCATCTTAAAATTAAGGTCGTACCCATAAATTATAATTTAAAAAATGTGGTTCATATCACATCCTGTAAAGATAAAATAGGTATCAGTACACTAGATACGATATTTTTGCAATATCTCATACCCAAAATAATAACCACTCACCACAACTTCCTCACAAAAATGATAATTATTTCTCACGTAAAATTAACATACAAAAATTCTCATGAGAAAATGATTTTATTTCATAACGACAGAGGATAGACCAATAAGGGATTTTCTTAATTTTGAATCAGCATCGACGACTTTTATTTTAATAACACCCATAAGCACATTAGGTTTTTTTTTAAGGAGGCAAGAAGTTATTAAGAGAGAAGTTAAGGAGTTATTGAAGTTATTTCTTAAGAGTTAAGAAACTCCTTGCTATTATTTTTTCGTTGACCAGTTGACAGGTTGTGTACCTGAAATAATAGCTTTCGTACAAGCTTAGAATTTGCACCACACCAACAGGGATATCCACTGGCGGCAGCAGAGCCCCTCGCAAAACAATTCTACCGCCGAACTATCACCAACCCGCATGCCCAGCGTGGCGATTAGAGGCACAACCCCTTATGACATTAGAGCCAACAAGGCGTTTTTCAGGGAAGGCCTCTTCTTTTTACCAATACAGGATGCGGAGGTTGAGGTATTATCTCGGACGCTTCCATACAATCGACGCTGACTGTACGTACCTTATGACATCGGACGACAAAACACGCGATCTTACTACGGGACCCCATAATGAATACCGAGTCCCTATTGCAAATAGATTAGAGTTGATAATTCTGTGATAGATAACTGTGATGAAATGATTCACATACATCAGATACTACGATCGTGTTCATTGACCGTATTCTTATAATACAGGGAGACGAATTATGTTATGAAACCGAAAAAAATATGAATCCATTATCATGGGGGCATCCATAAATATATCCATAATATATGCCCGAGAGGATAGATGTACGTACATGTTTATAAATAAATAAATTACGTGAGGTGATTTTATTGATTTTTCGATATCGATGACGATATCGTAAGATTTTCGTCGACCCGATGTTTAGATATCATATCTATCAGAGATTTACAAAGTATACACCGGTAGTAAATATTTTTCTTTGAATGCAGTGTTATCGATATTTGATATTCGCATGAAATCAGAGTTTACTATATACCTACTGAAATTGATTTTGCGAAGGATTTTGACTTTAAGGAACGGCACAGGTTTGTTAGAGTCTGTTGTTTGCTAAGGGACAATTCACACAGACCCAACAAGGCTACTACATCATAGCGGCGAAAAGTGGTCAAGCAGTGGTTACGTGTGAATAATGCCGCTGCAGCTTTTTGTAGTTGCGCTGTACTAACTACAAAAAGTCGATGTGGTTGTAGTTGCAACGTGGCTAGCAGCGGCGGCTAGTGCGCGTTGTGTTGGGTTGTAGTTGCAATGTAGTCGGTACCGACCACACGGTTGAATAAGATGGCAAAATGTAGTTCTTGTGAATTAAGACATTAATTTTCATACAGATTAGCACCCAACTAACGTTTTGTCGTGTGGTAGTCGTTCATGCTAATTGTCCCTAAGACTTTGCAAGCGTATTCCTAGTTAGTTGAAGTAGAAGTAGTAGGAAGATCAAATAAAGGTAAGGAAGATATAATAATGTCTATTCAGATGTCGCAGAAACTAAACTAATTTGACAGTAGTAAAAGTGTCGCTGTCCTTGTCATAACGATCAAAATAATAAGGACGGCATCATTTTTAGTCCTGTCACATTGTTTAGTCTAGTTTTGGCGACTTCTGAATAGACACCTATCGCTTGATCAAACTTCTAGAGGTAGAGTTTAGTATTACAAAATGGTTTCGAAAAACAAATGACTAATCAAATTATTCAAACAACATAAAATGAAGCATATGTAAATCAGCCACTAATGAGTCTAGACTTCGAGGCTCAGAAGCTTGGTATGCCAACAATTTGCTAGAGCTTGCCAAAAATTCAACAATTATTCGTTAGTGCCATTTACTGGTACGTACACTGACCTTTATACGAGAGTTTTGATCTAGATTCTTTAACAGGTGGACTACGATTGCTAGGTCTGTTACATATAATTTACTGTACAGATTTCAACATCCTGTTGAAAAGAAACATAAATAAGAACTAAGTCACTAACTACATAGGTTCCTAGGGCATACAACATTCACACAGAGTTAGGTCCTATTGTCGAAAAGGCTTTTCAAACAAAAGCTGAAAAGACGGCAAAATATTGAGACTACTAATCATCATAAACTGAGATAGAAGGTAAATTCCGATAATCCTAATTGCATTCCAACCAAGCTCTCATCAGTTACAGAGTTTATGGATACATATTTATAGTATAACTTGATTGTGTACTCTAAATTGATTTTGACGCGTTTTAAGCCCATCAAAGGTAGTTTACATAAATTCTTAAGCTTAAAAACCAACATCTCTATCAGAAGCTCTCGGATTCCATCGATTGTCGTTTTGTCACGACTCGACGTGCAACCGAATTTCAATTTCATCAGATCGGTATTTACGATGCTCCTAGCGATATACGAGATTAGAAGTTATTTCTAGAAGGATAAAAGCGTCATGCAAACTGGCATTAATTATAGCGAAAGCTAACTTATTTACGAGTATATGATTGCCAAAGCCAACACCAAAAACCAGGATACGGTACAAAAACGTCAAATAATAATTAAAAAAAAACCATTAAATTTAGTGCATGGACGGACCTCTTTCCATTCTCACTAAGTGGAATTTTCGTAAGTGCGATTACCTTTAATTTATTGAACAATTTATCGCATCTGTGTCACAGGTAAATTACATTCGTATACACAACACTAAGATAAGATAACCAAAACGAAAGATGAATGGGCTAGTGAGAAAGACGGAGCAGCAAACAAACTTGATCAAAATCATAGACTACAACATCGTGGACTCAACGCGTGTCAAATCGCGCACACGTCGGAGGCGGCCATAGATAATCGGACACTGAAACACTGTGGCTGATATGTGATATGTTAAGACATATATAATCCGATAATAAGGAAAGAAAAGTCAAGGAGGGCTATATACGAATTATATAAAATCTGTTTTGACTAGTTGCAGTAATTGTTCATAATAAGTAGGTATATACATTTGACTAAATATAGGAGGAACGAGATGAGACTAAAGAACGATAGTTGATTTAATGAACGTCTGCGTCCAGTCGGGTTCAATAAACGCTTTTTACTTAAGAATGACAATTACACTGACAAACACCCAAATGCAGATGACTGTACTGGTTGGTAGGTATTTGATGATACCAACACCTACGATAAATCAAAATAAACGAACGATGAGTAAATCTAGCTAATGATTACCGATTGCCGGCAACCTATTTTTTATATCTAATTATATATATTTTTCATATAAGGCTAATGCCGGACGAGCTAGATGAAACTGTTTAGTTGCAATAACCGTCGAATCTAGAGAAGACATTTCATTCAAATTGTCTTTATGCCATTTGCCTTGGTCCTGCGTCAGTCTGAATCAAATGTAACCAACGGTTTACTTGCGTAAAAAAATATGCCGACACATTATAGTTTTACAGACAGTTGAGTCTATAGGCACCTGAACTAGTTAAAAACTGTGTTTTATTATTGCATCGACCCATAATATACACACCTAATCATATTAAACTGTAACCACAAATATTCCACATTCTCTACTTTGCAAAAACATACCTACAAATATAAAATATCACTGACAATTCGTTGGTAAAGTATCTTAAAATAAAAGTAACGGTCACGAAGAAATACAAACTCTAACAACGAAAGATGGTAATATAAATTCAGAATACGTAGCAACGTTTATTATTTGATATTCTCTGGTAACATATAATTATTATTTACAGTCTCGCACACTCCGAACCTTGTTTATGACAAATCGCTGTTGCGCAACAAAAAGTTTGGCTATGCGCGGACTCTCTAAAGATATTATAAACATTCCAAACATATAATTAAACATTTAAAGCAAATTAACTTCATAATAAACGAAAGGAATATACAAAATATAAACAGAGATATTAATATCTGCCAATCTATACCTATACTTTCATATTGAAATTTTGATGGCGATAAGAATAATTGCAAAGAGTTGTGTTATCTGGTGGAAATGGAAACTAATAAAATAACCATAAATATAAGTGATAAAATCATATCTTTAAAAGGATGCTTTAAATGGGTGAAATACCCTGAACTATATTTGTGTCGTAAAACTTAAAAGAAAAGATTATGAATGATTCATTTCAGATAAAAGAAATATTAATTTTACATTTCTGTCAATTTATTACTATCATTATTTGTATTTTTATGTAATTATTCCGGTAAACCAGATTAAAGTCTTGTAATTTTTTTACAATCGAATTTGATTTTTGTTTCTTAGAATCAAATGGTGGCCGCTCAGAATTAGTACCACCGCCACTATTCCCACGGGTGTCGTTAGAAGCGATTAAGGGATATCCACCTGGGGGGTGTGCAGTATCGCCTTCTGCAGAACAATTCTACCACAGAACAGCGACCTCCAACCGCATAACCACCCAGCGCAGGGATAGCGCAGGGATTATGGGCATGACTCCCCATATGATGAAAGCCGATATGGCTCTTATCAGGAGAAAGCCAGAGTCCATCAGGATATAGACTGTAGATGAGATATCAAATAGAGCTAAAGGGCAAATAAGACATGAAGTCGTTACTTAGTCTACTTCCTTAATTACAATAACCAGACCACTGGAACGGTAAAGTTAAAATTATGCTAATCCAAGCGACAACCGCGATAGGGAAGGCCTTGACAATTTTCCTAATTATAATTGCTGTGATAATTAGTCATACTTACATTTATATCACGTTGGCTTCACACGTTCTCGTTTGTACCCGCAGTTTGTATGTCTGAAACAAAGAGACGGACTTAAGACGTGTTGAAGAATGAAACCTTGTGCGAACATTTTGGAGGCAGATATTCTGAACAAGGTGTTATTGAGGGGAAGTATGGTATTCTTGATAATGTGAAAGCTCTATGAACATCGAACAAAGGATATATTAGTGATATCAAATCTATTGTCGTTGGCGTGGCCGGAAGAGTGGATATGGCTCGGACGGGACCGATTAACCTAGCGTGTAAAAGAGGAGACCTTTACCTACCGTACCCTGTATGGCACCGGTCTTTACAGTCTGAAACGATGATGATAATAAATTTATGCAAGACTCAAGATCAATATGTTGTGTTGTGTTGTTGTTGTGTGTTGTGTTTCCATGTTTCCAAGTAAATCTTAAATAGTTTTTTACCGAATATAAAGAAACAGTAAGGTTATAGGGCTTCGTACCCGAAGGGTAAACGGGACCCTATTATTAAGAGTTTAAGAGTTAATCCAAAAAGTACAAGGAAATAATATTTTTCTAGAGGGATTACAATCAGCTTGAACCGTTTACTTAGTACTAGCTAATGCGCGACCTATCCGCGGAACAAGGTCAAGAAACCGACTTTAAGGAACCCTGTCTCCAAGGTTTTCTTAACAATTTTGAACCTAAATGGGCTTATTAGTAATAAACTTTTCATAATATAAAAAGGTTATGATAGCTATATCATGTTTTAAGCCTACGAAATCAAAACAAAAGAGATTTACTTGATACAAAATTTTAGCGAGATTCAAAACACAGATCGATGTTCCCAAGATCAACAATCTCTTAAATAGTGTGTCGCTCGATAAAAAGTGATTACGGGCGATTATTTATGCACGTCGGATGTCGGTGAACGGCCGCGGCAGCTGAGAAACGTGCGCACGCGCTGTTCCTAGGAAATTGTAACTTTTAGACATAAGAAAAAAAAAATAATAACGAGAAAACATTGGGAAAAAGACGGTTAAGAATATGAAAGCTGTTTTCGCAAAATTAAAGCTAAATTTATCCGATCGAAACAAATGATGAAATGCTATAAGCGGTGATTTAAATCACGATACTTATGAATACCGATAAGGTTTTTTCGATTCTGTCAATGGTTTCGTCGCGAAAGAAAATGAATAATTCTTATCGTAAAATACCTGACGCCTGCGTAAATTTATTTCTTCTGCAATTTCTCTTTTATATAGAAAAACTAACATTCATGCCAAGGAGGATGATCTACAAAAAACCTCGTCCTGTACAGTATGCTTTATAGACTGACTTTGAAAACTTGACACAAAACTAAAACGGAATATTTTATTAGCAGTATACTTTATAGACTGACTTTGAAAACTTGACACAAAACTAAAACGCAATATTTTATTAGCCCCACTCATTTATATTCAAATAAATCACAACAAATAACATCTGACAAAGCAACTATAACCAAGACACTTAACCACAACAAAGGAGAAATGATACACATAAATAAGACAGAGCATGTTCCTCATAATTGCAATAAAATAGATGGGCGATATCTTCATTACGAGCGAGCACTATCGAGGCAGATAATTACCAGCTACGAGAACTATGGTATTAATCTGGAGGGGAATAGTGCACAGTGTTATTGATGATGCTAATGACGATAGAGGTGCGTCTGTAGCTAAATATCAGGATAACGTTAGGGAAGAAATGGATGGTAAACAAACTGTAGTTAAAATGACAAAGGAAGTATAAGAGGTGATTGTAGGCGACGGCATTTTTTTAACACACACAACCACTCTTCATCTTGAAAATCTTGATGTTGAAGAATGTACGGAAAGTGGTAAAAAATAATCACACGGCAAAAAATATCTTCATGGCAACGACTGTGCATAAGACTGATTAGCTAACAGAGGTAACAAATGTTAGAGAAATTAATCACAGCATAGTTATGAGTAACAGTTCAGAAATAAAGCTGTTAATTTAAAGAGCTATAAATAAGCAGCTTTATCAGCATCAATTTATTAAAATGCAAGCTAATCTTCGAATATAGCGCCACATAAACTAGCTTATCAACGTACATTTTTTGTATCCCTAAAAATTGGGCGAGCAAGGGATCATTATAAAAACGCGTCATCGTCTGGTTCGACGCTTATCTCATTTCTAAGAATTGAGATCAAAAAAGTGTGGTGACGAAAAGACGCGGGTAAAATTAATGGCAACTTTAAGTGCAGTATGGTATAACTACTATAAGTCGTTCGTTATCCTGCTAACTCGGTATAGGTAAGAGTACTAAGTACGCCACAAACTTGTTTAATAAAACTAGAGTCGCTAGGCACGCTAAATGGTAATTTTTGATAGCCTAACTTAACGAGCTTACAGAAAATTATGGAGAAATAATTTAGGGATTATATGACATGACACCAAGCTTTCAAAAGGAAATCAGTATCAATGCAGTTTGTTGCAAATACATAGATATTACAAGTGAAAGTAACACAAAATCATTACAACCTGTAAATACTAAGGAACAATGATATTTTGTAGAATCAACACGGATTATTGAGTAATTGCGTGCAATCGGAGCGAGTATCGATGCCTCAATGGCTCGCAAAGTTCGAAACAAATCACAGCAATTTCGTGAGGCATTATAACAACGTTTTTGTGAAATTACATGTTGGGCTTGATACGCAACGTGTGTTTATGGAAAGTATAAAGCCGTGACTGCAATTTTAGAGAAAAAAGAAGATTCAATGATGCATTCCACGTTGATTATAGCGGGTCGGTGTCAACACCGTCAACAATTGTATTAGAAAGTCTTAGGATTGTAGGGGCGGTGTTGAATAGATCATCAGCGATAAATGGGACATATTTCGATGGGCACAGTCACTTGTCTCTATCTCTGGCAGACATTAATCACTCGTCACTTCTCAGCGGACATAAAACACTGAGATTACGCTCGTAAACGTTACATCACACTGTTGCATACGAGATAACTCAAATTCAAAAACATTTATTTCATTTTCGGTGACATGTGAACCATTAAATTATCACAAAGTATCATTAGCTGAGATTTATCTCATAATGAAGACGTTATCGAGAATTTAAATAATTAACCGATAGAATTTAACATGGTTTTGATAACGATTAAAAGCGACAGATATAATTACTAAATATTTAGACCGTACGGTAAATCTTACGGTTGGCTTTACATTTTTTATAGCAATCAATATTGATACATAGTATTATTGGGATTTTAATGAATACATCACGAGTCTATACATTTTTTTTCCCTTTAAATAAAACAACGGAAGTAAATTCACACAATTATGATTTTATTACTTATGATTGATAAAGTTGTGTTTTTGATGAGCACAACGCGAGAATGATAAACTAAAATTGGAAACAACGAACAATAGGTCACTTTCGTATCTCAAGTCGCGGCAAGCTAAAGGCATTCCACGACATGACGACCAGACGTCACAATGCAACATTCAGATAAAAATATAATAAAAGTAACTTTTTATTAACTAACATATTCAATTGTGAATTCATCTCAGGCACTTGATAGTATATGATACAAATATAATGTATAGCTGTGTATATGCTCCTGAATAAAATAAAGTAATAATGTGAAACATTAACCTAACTTTGGTTGTTTTGTTTAGTTTTACATTTTAGCATTGTTTTGCAGATAAAACTGTATTGTTTACACTGTTTTGTCTGCAAAGTAAAGTATTCATTCGAAGTTAATACTATTTATATAATTTAAGTGAAATCATAAGCAGAAAACCCCATTTTGTTAGATTTTGTTGTATTTTAGCCTTGCTTTGCAGATAAAACTGTATTGTTTACACTGTTTTGTCTGCAATGTAATGTATTCATTCGAAGTTAATACTATCTGTATAATTTTAAGTGAAATTATAAGCAGAAAACCACATTTTGTTAGATTTTGTTGTCGAATACCGCTGATGACGTAACGATCACCCGAGGCGCAGGTGTTGTTTACTCACTGGTATAAAAGGCTGTCGAACGGTCGACTAAGGGACAGTTATCGAGCAGCAGTCGGACCGAGCGGAGCTCCCCCCTCGTTGCAAAGTTAAGTAATTTAATTATTGTTTTACTGCTAGTTGGTTTTTGACATTGAAATTGTCAGTCAAGATTATAATGTTTTATTGTTTTATGTTTGTCTCTTCATAGAGATAGATAATGTATAAATTGTGGTTATATAGATAATGGATAGTGCTGTGTGGATTGTCCACTATTATTTATTATTATTTATTTTATGTTTTATTCTAAAATAACATGTACTAGACACCTAAGAGATTAAGTAAAATTGCTAGTGGTTTCTTGTTCACTTCTTCCACTAGTGGACAAAAGATTGAAGTGAACAGAATTTCAATAACACCTTATTTCTTATTTTTATAATAGTTTTGCGGTACTTAAGTCTAAAGAAATAAAGTTATTGGCTTCTGACTTCAGATTTCATTATTTACAATTCCCAAAATGTTAGGATGCATTGTGATGTAGGTAATTCCTTAATCCTATCAAAATTATATAGTTCGACTAGGTACTTATAGGTCGAAAATCTCTTATCAGAAGTGGGGATAGCCAGGAACTGTTTCAAAGTTCTAATATGTTCTTTCACAAGTTTCAGGTTGGATCCCGCAGCAGACCTGCGTGGACGAAGGTCTTGCTCAAGCCGATTTCTGACTGATGCTTCCAATCCACGACGAGATGGTGGACGTGCTGCTACCAATGCCCGGTCCTACGACAGACTTGCTATTTGTTGCAACTACATTGAGGTGCTGATCAACGAAATTCGGACGAAGTCACGAAGGATCGGAAGGGTTCGTAAACTAGATACGACGACGTAAAAACGTGACGTAAGACGGTCTTACACGATTTTGTTTTGGTAGCTATAAACTTGAACTGTATCATAATAAGAAACTTCAGGAATAAGTAGGCTTACAATTCATAAAAACCTACAAAATTCTCAAGAATTACGATACAAAATTTGCAACTTCTAGTATTGCTCGATCGATGTTTTCATATTGTTCTGAAATTGTAGTGGTTGACATAGCATTGTCAATGCAAACTTATTTTTAACTACCGGCAGTTTATCATTTTGACATCGTTTACTACTTTGGTTCAATTAGTGCCAACAATTTTTTTTTATTTATTAGTTTCTTTTGAATTTCACTTATAAAAAAATTGGCCAAATACAAATGCTAGTGAAACAAAAAAAAAAAAGAACAGAATAATATACCGGTATTGACTTTTATCTATCTTGATATAATTATATATCTGTTATATGGATGTTATAAGGAAATTGCATTGGATGGTACATGTTCATAAATTTGACGACGTTGAGATCTAAATGATGTGCTTTGTTTATTGCCCAAGAGTTTAAGATTGTTGGTTTGAGGCCACCAGTCTAAAGATGGGGCTTGGTTATTTTGGTGACTTGAAGTCTGTTGGCTTGGTCCGCTATTAAATAAAAACAGTTATGTATGGTCATATCTTATGAACATGTACATTAGCAAAAGTTTTGTCAAACAACAAAATATATATATATATATATATATGTACAAGATTAGGTACATATTAAACAGAAAAAAAAAACGAATAAGGTCTGGTATAAATCATTTTTTTATTAAATTCACATGTAAACAAAGTGGCTTTTATGGACATTGTCAAATAAACGAAAACAAAATAATAAAGTGAAATAATAACAGAATCAGTATAAACTAAATGAATGGTAAATAAAACACGTACCCAACAAAATTAGAAACACTTTATAGGGTTGGTTAAAAAAAAGTGCTTTACAAGGATTTCAAATGAATAAAATCGAAAAAAAAAAATTTTTAAAACATTATTTTTACTACAAAATATTACGCATAATATGACATAGTTTCATGAATTTATAGTATTTTAAATATTTTCGATAAATTATAACATCAAATATGATAAACAAGACAGGTATTGGTAGAAGTCTCCCCCATTTCTCTCCATGGTTTTTCTGTCTCTGGCTTGTCTCATCCATTTTGGTCCGATTTATTTTTTTAAATACGCTTCCGTGGTCGCCCTTTGCTTCCTTTATTTTCTCGTGGTATCAATTCCGTCACTTTTTAACCGACTTCAAAAAAAGGAGGAAGGTGTCAATTTGACTGTATTTTTTTTATGTTTGTTATCTTAGGACTTTTGACTGAGTGATCCGACTTTGATAGTTTTTTTATAATTTATTTTTGGAAGCTGGTGCTTCTTTATAATTCTATGTCAATATTGCCCAGTTCGGACTTTGTCTATCTTGTATCGTCCATCTTACTGACATGTTCTGCCCAGTTCCACCCAGCTCCACTTGAATGACCGTATTCTAGTTATGTCAAATCGTTTTTGTTTTGACTCTAAGGAAGTGTTTGTTAAGGAATTTAGAAGAGTAAAAAAAAATTGGTGAATTGCATTTTATACCATGCTCAATTATAGGGTAGTAAAACCAAACTCCTTACAAAAAATAAAAAAAAGTCTTTTGTCAATTCAATACCTACATTAGTGACAGCTTAATATTTTTATCGGAATAGTTTTCCTTTTATGTTGTCAGCTTAGCCGAGCGATTAGCCGAAGGTTCAGTAATCAGTAAATATAATAATGTAAAAAGATTCTTTTGGCAATTCAATACATTAATGAGAGCTTAATATTTTAATCTTATCGTTATAGTTTTCCTTTTATGTAGTCAGCTTAGCCGAGCGATTAGTGAAAGGTTCAGTAATCAGTAAATATATTACACCCAATATATTATTTAGAATCTGATGAAGATAAACTAAGCAACAGCTTAGAATAGAATAGAATAGAATAAAAAAAAAACATTTATTTGGACACAGGTACATAAAGAGTTTCAAAAATAAACAATCGACAAACAAAAACAGTATAACATGGAGGTAAAAGTGTCATGAAAGGGTGATGGTAGTTTACATTAAATATATGGGTCTGCCTCCACGTCCCTTTTAATTTTTATCAATAAAGAGCTCTGTATCAACAGATAAATTGATTAATAAATATAGGGATCAAAGTTTGAAAAAGGTTATAATATAATAAATAATTATATGATTGTGTTTGCTGCAAATATGTTTGAATGTTAATGTTATACAAAATAGTAAGAAAATAGATGAAACAAAAATTAGGCGCTTTATTAGTTTGTTATTCGTCGATCGTGAGGTAGTAAGTGTGTATGCTGTGAAATTTTAGTACTGTACAAAGATAAAGAATACTGTTGGAGTGAGCTTCCCGATACGCTTCAAAAAACTAACTATGTAAACAAAAAAAAAAAAAAAGAATGAGTGATGTTCCCATAAAAATGCATAGCTTAGAGCTTAGAGATAGTGCTGATCGCTATAAGAAGTTAAAATAACTTGCACAATATAACAAAAGCTCAAGAAAAAAATTGCTGAGATGGCCAAGTGAATGGCTTATACAGAATAATGACTTTGAAGAATCACTTTGATCAGTACCGTAATAGATTATTGTGTTACAAAGTAAAATAAATAATATATTATTAAGATATTGGTTCTGTTACAATAAAATTATTACATAAAAACATTTTACTGTATAAAGTTAAGTATAATATGTTAAAATAAAATACATATTATAATATTAAAATATTGGTTCTGTTACCATAACATTATTGTATTTAAACATTTTTACGGTGTAAAGCTAATTTTATATAGAATGTTTAATTCGTTACTGTATAAAGATAATTAAATTATTTACACATAGACAACTCATAGATTGAAATGTAGTTGGTATGTTTATATACATAGATATAATTGCCAGGAGCATACACATAGATGGGCTGGGATGACTAGGACACTGGTCTATTCTTTGCCTGATGTTGACCTGAATGTCATTTGCAGTGGTGGCAGGGTCTTCATGTCAAGGCACTGAATATTAGACCAACTCATGAATGTGTTGGACACTGATCGATTCTTTGCTTTATGGTTATCTGAATGTCATGTGCAGGGGTGACAGGATCCTTAAAACGAGGCACTGAATTAAAATTAAAACTGTGCATCCATGGGTTGGTACTGCTGGTCGATTTCTGCCCTGATACTTCACTGGTATTCATGCTGCAGATGATAGGTGTTGTATGTCATGGGATACTTCACTGGTATTCATGCTGCAGATGATAGGTGTTGTATGTCAAGGGCAGGGACAGCAGGCTAATTTGGGGGTCAATTGTAGTTGGTACTTTGAGAACAAAGTACTTGTCAGTATGGCCGTGATAGTATATGATACAAATATAATGTATAGCTGTGTATATGCTCCTGAATAAAATAAAGTAATAATGTGAAACATTAACCTAACTTTGGTTGTTTTGTTTAGTTTTACATTTTAGCATTGTTTTGCAGATAAAACTGTATTGTTTACACTGTTTTGTCTGCAAAGTAAAGTATTCATTCGAAGTTAATACTATTTATATAATTTAAGTGAAATCATAAGCAGAAAACCCCATTTTGTTAGATTTTGTTGTATTTTAGCCTTGCTTTGCAGATAAAACTGTATTGTTTACACTGTTTTGTCTGCAATGTAATGTATTCATTCGAAGTTAATACTATCTGTATAATTTTAAGTGAAATTATAAGCAGAAAACCACATTTTGTTAGATTTTGTTGTCGAATACCGCTGATGACGTAACGATCACCCGAGGCGCAGGTGTTGTTTACTCACTGGTATAAAAGGCTGTCGAACGGTCGACTAAGGGACAGTTATCGAGCAGCAGTCGGACCGAGCGGAGCTCCCCCCTCGTTGCAAAGTTAAGTAATTTAATTATTGTTTTACTGCTAGTTGGTTTTTGACATTGAAATTGTCAGTCAAGATTATAATGTTTTATTGTTTTATGTTTGTCTCTTCATAGAGATAGATAATGTATAAATTGTGGTTATATAGATAATGGATAGTGCTGTGTGGATTGTCCACTATTATTTATTATTATTTATTTTATGTTTTATTCTAAAATAACATGTACTAGACACCTAAGAGATTAAGTAAAATTGCTAGTGGTTTCTTGTTCACTTCTTCCACTAGTGGACAAAAGATTGAAGTGAACAGAATTTCAATAACACCTTATTTCTTATTTTTATAATAGTTTTGCGGTACTTAAGTCTAAAGAAATAAAGTTATTGGCTTCTGACTTCAGATTTCATTATTTACAATTCCCAAAATGTTAGGATGCATTGTGATGTAGGTAATTCCTTAATCCTATCAAAATTATATAGTTCGACTAGGTACTTATAGGTCGAAAATCTCTTACACTCGTGATGTCATTAGAGAATAATTTGATAGTGATTCATGAGATAAAGGAATGATGAGCTTTCTACGAACTTTTTGTCTTCGATAATCGTTGCGAGCATATACGAGCCCCTATACCACGTCATTTGAATTACTTAAAGAATGAAAAACATTTGAGGATTCTCGTGGAAGGAAAGTGCGATGGTATCGTCGAGCAACAACTCACGAAGCTCCTCACATACCGCGAAACGTTTCCTCGATTCCGCTAAACAGAATTCTCGAATGCAAATAAATACCGTCATTCAAGATATTTTTGTATGCAGCATTAGATATGTATAAGGGTAGGTTACAATACAATCAATACACACTGATGTAAAAGGCAGCTTATTTTATAACTAGGTTGTATAATAGCGGCAAAGGAGTTCAAGAAGCAGTTTATAACATTCAACTTTTGTAGCTACAAAAGTAATTCTAGAGCCCATTTATTACAGACAGTTACATAGGGCATTTGGTCGCTGAAAGCTGCTTATGTAGGTACCTACTGGATGCTCTTGTACGGTACCTAGAACTAAGCTTAAACCAACGCACGTGCCCAATAAGCAGCGGAGTGGGTGGTGCGATTGCCCGATAAGCCCAAGGAGCCAGGAAACGATTGATCGGCCGATACTTCCATACGTCAAACGCCACCAGACTGATCCACGTTGTATTGAACCGTCACGCGCGATACCATCAGACCATCGTTAGGAAGCCTTTTTGTGAACGACCCAGGCTACATTACCTATTCAAATATGCAAGTATCAGATAAGTAAACTTAGCTTCGTATTTTCTTCTATGATGCCAGTGAAAGAGGAATAACAATGTGCATTCACAACGTAAAATATGGTAATGGTAATATTTATATTGAAGGAGAAATATGAATGTTTAAGGTTGCGTCTGAAGATCGTACAAATTCGAGGAACATCAATAAGAGAGCACTTTGTAAGATATGCTGCATCTTTAGTTTGTTCGAATGGGCTCGTTACGCGTTCGCGATCATGAATGATGGATAGCCGTGGCGGATCGGCGCGCACGTTGCCCCAACTTGTTCTCAACCTGTCTTATTCCGACCGGCTCAAGATTGAAATTCTTTTGTCATTATCAGGTGTAACTCTGACATGTGGGATACTTATGATTGACAAGTCCGAGCCGATGGTATCGCGTTCATAAATAATACCATCACTAGTTAGTACATATTCATTGCAGTATCTTTGTTTTCGTGACATGAGAAATATCGTGTGCGTATTTTAAAGCTGGATGATTGTTCAAGTAGGTACTTGGTTAACATATGCCATTGAAACACCCTTTCTTTATTCAAAGAATTATTGTTATTGTTGACTTTTAAACACCTTAAGTCGTATGATGTGTTTGTTACACTTAACTAGATAGGTAAGTTTAGGAAAATATACAGGTAAGCTTACATGTATATTTAATATAAATATATTTTCATTTCATTCCTTTTCTTTATTCTTATAATTATTGTTATTGTTAAGGAAGAGAAACATCAGATTAGAATGAAAGTAATCTTTACAAAAATCATTTGTCACGAATTTCTCACGATGGCAAAGTTTTCTCGAAACACCTATAGGTATAACTATAAAAAGATTTAAAAGTTACACAATAACATGTTTGAATGCACATTCACTCGACGCTATGAATAGCGTCTCGATGACAGTAGAAAGTTTAAACGTCTAAGTGAGATGCAGAATAAAATCAATTACAGATAATATAAGCAATGACCAGAGTCTTAAATCATTTTATGCCATAACTGAAAAGAAAATTTTAATGGCGCCCACATTGAGTAAAACGTAAAACAGAAACATTTTTAATACTGTCATGGCCCATGACGCAGATGTCCTCCTCGAGCCCCATGTAGCGGCTGAGGCTGAGCAGAAAATGAGTTAACCATTACTGAGAATCAGAACACTTATGAATTACAGATTGCCCTGATAAATTTGGGTAAGTAAAATCATGTTAACGTGGGGGTAGTAACAAATAGAGGCGCCACAACTTGGCACTCGGGTCTAGAGACTAGGAGAGTCAACAGGTTTGTGCGGATGTCGTACTTTACAATATATTAAGAAGGCAGAGACCACCTTAAGGTCGGCAAGCGCGACCGTTACTTCGTGTCCAATAAATTCAAGAACAAACGACAGCAATAAGGAACATCGCAAGCATCCATCTCCTGTCAACCATCAGCCGTCTATAAAGACTATGCGATAAGTCACAAGCGAACGACTCCATGATAAATCAAATTCGGATGTTCACAATATAGAACGATAGAAATAAAACGAGTTACATAATTCAAATGAAGGAATGAATGACGCTATTGATATAAATCTTGAGAAAATCAACGGTCATGTTATAAAGATGAATAAGGAACCAAATTGACTATAAACCGAGAACTGTTAGGCGACGGCACTTAATAATTAGATTTCCATATTTACGACCATGCTGTAGACATGGAGGCTGGTACGAGCGGAGCTGGCTACAGTACGAGTTCAGGAGTTTTGATATTCGCAGCAATTAGGAGAGATTGCATCGAGGCAATATAACTTAGATCTCAAGATAATTTATACAGGGCCAGCTATCTATCTTTTTAAGTGATACTCTGAGGGTATATTTGGCTCTCACTCACTCCATAATGATTCCCATATAAGATTGGAGTCTGCCTTTCGCGTCTTTTTTCGTCTTGGCTCTATGAAACGCAAGTCTTAGAAACAGTGCGATCTATGAGATGGTTTTGTATCACAATTGACAGCACATCTGTTTTATCACAGTTGACAGATGTGCTGTCAACTGTGATGTAAGAGTATGCAGATTTATCGAAGTCCTATAAAAAATTACTAGGCAGAAAGAAAGAAATGGTTGGAAAGACTGCAGATCATAATATCTAAGATCACACAACAAAGGCATCTACAGGGTGTCCGGCACAACGTTAGTCATATGGAAACTGGAGGCAGTTGGAATTAAGTGCTTGGCGGCTTTTTTAACTCTAACAAGCTCCTCGGCTATTTTTAGATCTTACGTTTCTTTTTTTCTGATAATTGGAGTTACTGTATACTGTACTGTATACTTACTTATTGCTTTTGCTTCTATTAGTTCTTTAAAAAAACTACAGAGCTTACGTAATAGTTCAAATTTCGAAAAAAAAAAGAAAAATATTAAAAACATAGTCTTCAAAATTCCCAAGAAGCTATTAATTAATACACTACAATTGGTCCCGCCTACCCCCAGTTTCCATAGATAGATAGATTGATAGAAAATACTTTTATTGCACACTTAAAACTAGGAAACAATTTACAAATGAAATAATTAGACCTAAGTGACAATTGACAAACGTTTTGCCCAACACCCTGTATAATCAGCGTTATAAAATCCATAAGGCATTACAAAGTAAAACAATAATGGGTGCAGAAGATAGGGCAGATGTTTTCGCCGGATGTTAGTCATGAACAATAAAATCATAAGTGCGAATGACGGACATTAATTGAAGACTTCCTGTCGGCGGATCTTAAATTGATTAAATCGTGTTTTATTAGCCATGTTCGATTCAATATTAATTACGATGATGATACACGTGCTTAGTGCTTAATGTTAGTTAATTGATGATGTTCAACGTATTAAGGCTTTATTAGCTGATTTATCAGTTAACAGGTGTAATAAATGAAATTTAGCGTAGCATTAGCTTTAATTATCAAAACAATATTTCTAAACTTGCTGGCCGCTATATTGAATTTAAATGTTTATTTAAATTATATTTTTGTATGTGAAATACTAGAATTACAATAGATACAAGTTTTTGTAAATGTTACGCAAAAAATAACAAAGATCTTATGAATAACTTAATTAAAAATGTCATTGACGTCATATTATCAAGTCTATATGAGATAACGAGGTATAATATACCTAAAAATTGTTTGACTCTCTCAGAAAGGAAGACGAATCCTAAGAATCTACTTATCGGAACGTTAGAAAGCAATAAATCAATGAAAGATAACTCTATCGTACAGAGTTTGCAACATAATACGGCGAACCTCGGGGCTAAATCTAGAGCCATAAAAGCGGCAAATAGTATGGAATCAACAACATATTGACTAGCTAGCACAGCGAGCCTTGCCAGTGCACTTCTGTGTGACTTGAATTGCCAAACGATTTATGGGTTTTGTAAGTTTTTTAACCAACTTCAAAAAAGGAGGGGTTTCTCAATTCGACTGTATTTTTTTAATTTTTATTACCTCAGAACTATTGACTGGGTGATTTGATTTGCATGATTCTCTTTTTATTTGAAAGCTACCCGTGTGGTTCCATTTCAATTTGGCCTAGTTCTGATAATAGGATCCATAATAATTGAAGCTTGTTTATAGTTTTTTTTAAACATAATCATTTATTTAACACAATCTTTAAAATCTGAATCTGATTTTGAGCACAGTGAAAACAGAAGTAACTTATTCGCATTATCATTTTAGTTCATCACTTTTTTTAATTTATATAACCTGTTTGAAGTTCAGGCAGTCAATGAAATAACTAGCTGCGCCCCGCGGCTTCGCACGCATATCCCACGGGAACTGAATTATGGGATAAAAAGTAGCCTACATATGTGTTATTCCAGGCCTAGAACTACCTGTATGCAAAATTTCAGCCCGATCCGTTCAGTAGTTTTTGCGTGAAAGAGCAACAAACATACACACCTACATGTTTACAAACTTTCGCGTTTATAATATTAGTAGCATTCAGGTTCTATTTTATACGGACCATTTACTTTAGGTGCTGACTTAAACTTTACTCAAAAATTAAGTAAGAACCTTTTTCCACCTGTACTGTTCCTTCCGTGGCGGATAGCTGATGAATGTTCGTGACCCGAACACATACAGCCACGGTGCAGCCATTAGCCACACACAGGGCTAAAGACTTAAAGACATGTTCTACAAGATAATGCTGCAAAACCTAACATCTAAAGTAATTGAGGCAATGACATTGCAGAGATCGTTGAACCTGATAATGAGTAAAAAGACGCTTCCGCCATTTTTTGTATCAAGCTGAAAAAAACCGAAAGCGACGCGAAATAGATCACATAATTCCTCAAATCATATCACATCAGCAAGGTCATCAATTCACCGGGCAGCAATAACTTACTTAACCTTCCACGTTTCGAGTCAAGAGGTGCGTATTATGGTCCATTAGCGATCATAAAAGATCATAAAACTCGTAAAGATCGCGCTGGTAACCCTGGTGAGACGCCCACACTAGATAGACACGTTAATAGAACGCATATGACACAGTTATTGTATGCGTTGGGGAGTTGAGCACAGGTCATTGTAATTTGGATTTATTTAGAGCAGAATCTATTTTCAAAAACGTACAAAAAAGACTAGAGCTTTTGTGTGTTTTGGAGAGCCTTTAGAAATAATAGCATTATATTCTTCCTTCACAAATGCAATACGCATTGTGTTTATTCATTTTATGAGGCACACAAGACTTTGGAAGTACCTATGTATTTTGTTTCTTTTTCCACTTCAGAGATTGCAATTACTATGATCTAGAAACAACCTTTAGGGTTAAAGTGAAAAAAACTCCTCAGACGGTTCAGAAAACCGACAGGCAGTACCTAATTGGTATAAAATTATTCAAGATTTTTTTGCCTAACAGTGATTTATGGTTTTTCGAAAGCGCAAATTGGCTTCTTAAACGCTTCGTGATTAAACTACTTTCGAATTTTTCATTAAAACTCCTACTATAGTACTTTTCATTGCTTGATAATACAATCATCTCAACTTTTTAGCTAATTTGACTATTTGCATAATATACATAAATTATATTCTGTTTGTGTTGTAATGAAAATATGCAAACAAAAATACGAGTAAATTACTACATTCTTATAATTATATCAAGAATTGCATAACATAAAGTCTTGCAACAAAATAAATATAAAAAGCCGTCGGTCAAATCCACAATAGTGTAAAAGCTGGCGATAGCGCTTTCAGTGCCAAACCCCGCCTTCAGCTATTCAACAAGTTGATAAGTTTTGCAAACTTTGGCATGTTGCTGAATCTCCGTCCGAATTATGTTTTAAGATTACAGATAATTAGGTATAAAAGTATGTATGAATTGTAAATATATGCGTTCTCTTATCTATACTTTTAATAATAAATAAGTGAGACTGGACTGATTATTTAAAAAAAAACAAAATACTTAAACACCACCTACGAACTGAATATCGAGCACACACATAACTTTAAAAAGATAGATAACTTACAATTACTTGTTCTCAAAAGCCGGCGCCAGCAAAAAACACAGCAAACACCAAGTCATTTATCACGTCACAGTTCATGCACGGAACTTAACGACAACCGCTCACGGGGACGTCTCAACGTGGAATGGTATCTTGATGATGGTGAGGCAAAAGACAGAGGGGGTAAAACGAGGGGCGCGGGCCGAGAGGCGATGGGCGTGGCTTCGCAGGTGTATCACCCGAACAATGATATATGCGCATGTTAACACTTCGATCAGAACACGCCTCACTGTCACGTCCGCTGAAGTCGATCTTTAATTGTTTGATCGAGAGGGAAAGTCATACAACACCATTTAATTTTATACAACGCAAGTTGTATCAGCGTTTTTTAAGGTCTCACAGACTGACAACACAGATACGACAGCAGATAACGCGTTGAAAGATAAAGGCCAGAGTAGGTAATTATTAAGAGACCTTATCAGTTCTAATGGGTGTCTGGTGTAGAAAGATTAGCAATACTAGAACGAAGACGATACTGGCAAAAAATATGGTATTTCATTTAATGTTCTCCACACTATGATTTATCGTTGAACACCAGAAACTGCCACTGTCCGGCTGAGCAAAACCTATTCACATAGCCGTGCTTATTGAAATTAATGGGTGCCTTTCTAAGGCGTGCTCATAAAACCTCAAGGTAGTTAGGTAACCGAAATGAGGTAATAAATATTGCAATCGGAAAACGTATTTTTGCAACGAATAAATCATCTGAGCTCCATAAAAAATGCTTCCAAAATCTGAAGATAATCGCACACCCAGAGAGACCGGCTTAATTAACCAATAACTCAAACACACGCTTTAGACAATCGAGGCACGAGGATGCGAGAGACAGATTACCAAGGCCAATTGCAACGAGCTGCCTGGGGGTATTGCATGTAGGTACTTCAGATTGAGGGCAACAAATGAACGAATGACTTGAAGGTAACAGGATTGCTGGGAGCAACATTACAAAATAGAAATCCTACATGCATGGAACATTTCAATTGTTTCCTTGTATTGTGTATTGTTTGTTTAGATAGACTAAAAATAATAGAACTCACTACCATGTCAACTGACTAAAAGAAAAGTAAAAACCCCAAAAATTCCCCAAGTTTTCACATAATAATAAAATATAGAAACAAAAGTCACGTAGCATCACAACAAGAATCAATTTCCGTCAAAAGCCAAGCAAGTTACGGAAAGCGCAAAATGACAATCTCCTAAATTAAATACACGGGAACTTGTACAATCGTGAAAGGTTAAGTGTGTGGAATCAGCTGATAGGACTTAAATACCAAACAATGGCACAGACATTAAAGCTTAAGGTGTGTTCATAGACTTCCGTACAGATTCCGACTTAGATGGTTTGTATTCAGACTGAATTATGGAAAATACGAAGTTGCTTGCAGAATTTAATATAAATGTCGAGATTAAAATGTTTGTATGTGTTTGAAATAGAATCGTAAAGAAACAGGTGGAATCGGAAAGAAATACGACTTTAAGACTCGATCTCATTAATCTAAACATGAATTACAAGTGCATTGACCGGATACTTGCTACTGAATCTAGTAAAACAAGTATAATACACCCTTATTCCGTGCAGCTATGCCAGGGAAGCCTTGGGACAATGTAAACTAAATTGACATTTAACCTAATACTAGGATTTATCTTCGAACAGCAGAACAGTAATTTATATTTGATGCAATTTATATCATAGATCAAGAGCCAAGAGGCAAAAAGTTTATTTATCATGTTTTCAAATGACTTTACTAGCGAATATTTTGATATTTTTCGCTTAATATTTATAAGGTCCGACGACCTATTTAAAACTTTAACTTATTGTTTGTCTAATGTCTAGATAACCTGTTGAAACTGTACACTAAGATCACTTTGAACAAAAGTTACAGACAGTAAATATATTTCTGATTCCGATCAAATGCATATATTTTCGCTGTATTTACATTCTACATTTTATATAACATGTAGGAATTATGCTGTAGGTTCTGTACAACTTCAGCCCATCTCGAATTATCCTTGAAGGTTGCTATTAAGTTGCTACATCTAGATTACCTAGATACAAAACGATCTTGATATTAAAGACCTTACATCTTTCTTATCTCAATTTACAATCAATAAACATAATAAAGAATAGAAATGAACGCTTGAATCGGAACTACATAAATAATTTCGTAAATTACAAAGTTGCAATATTTTGCAAGCATTCCGATACTCTATGATGAGAATCAAAATTCTTGTGAAATCGCTTTAAACATGATCTTACGATAATACCTGTGTACCTGCTTAATGATCACTGATATTATTGTAGTGATTTGAAAACCATAATACATAGACCTAATTTTTGCCCGATTTTCTTCCAACTTTACAAACTAAATGATCACTGATATTATTGTAATGATTTGAAAACCATAATTGACCTGATTTTTGGCCGATTTTCTTCCAACTTTACTAACAAAATTCAAATCGTAAAATTTACAGAATTTATGAATAATTCCAATTAAATCTAAGAAAATCTTGATCCGTTCACCAAGACAAAGCATTAATTAGTTCCTTACAAATCTAGTCTCATAGAATCGCCAGACAACCTATCCTACAGCCGCATTCCTTTTCTAACTTGTCTACAACCAAAGCTGACATACTGAAACGAAAGCTCCGTACAAACCCCACAAAACCTGAAGAACCAGGGGATAGTACAGCACAAACAGATTGGTGTCTTGGTGGTGTCACGCAATGCCGTTTATAATTCAACAACAATAAACAGATAGTTAATTGCGATGCTGTCACTGCCACAGTATATGGTAATGAGCTGTAGGGATCGCGGTCGCACGGACAATATCTCTCGACGGTGAAAGGTAAAATGTGGATGGTACAAGGTGGGAGCGGCAGGAGGTTAGTATATCGCATTCACTGCTGAGCTGCGACGCGGAGTTTTCGTGGTACGTCTGCGTTTTTGGTTATGAAAGTGTTAAGAGAGGAAGTACCAGCAAGTGAAAAATGACATTTATTCATTATAAATTTAATGTAAGCAAGGGTAACTATAAACGTAGTCGGCGTTCGTCAAATTAACGATATGTCTGCTCCTTGTGAAAGGGTACGTCCTGCGGGGCGAAAAGAACATCAAGCGATCAAAAATGACAGGTTGTATGTCTTTTTTATACCTTAGATGCATTAAAGAGTACGCTTAATAGAATTAGAGGGTTTATTTTTCAAGTAAGATTGACCTGAACCGTATTGCAGGCACACCTTTACCTCAAGGCGGTAGGCGAGAGGACCGCATATTAAGTAGAGCGCATATTTAGCCTGTGGGAAATGTTTCTGCCGAATAATGGTGCCATATTAGCAACACTGACTGGCACGGCAGTGACAAAGTAACGAACTCGAAACTCGGCAGTTATCACAATAAGCATGTTACTTCAAAAAAGATTATATCTTTACTCTCTCTATTGATTTAAAATATATCTGTATATTTATTTTTTCATTTAATGATGTTTTTATTGTGGCACCCGAACCTTGACGTCATACTTGAACATTTTTGTATGGGCATGAAGTTTTGACTTTGCATTAACATATCCGATGAACGGCGACGTCACAAAATGCAACGGCTAACATGGCAGCGTTTTTATCAAACGAAACTGACTTTTAGTCTGAGTTTGGTTGAGTTTTAGATTTTGTTTTTTATCACAATAATTTAAAAATTTTTGGCTGTTATATTTTTTTTTCGATTATGTATACCTAACCTAAATAATCGATTAAAAAATAAAAAATAAATCCATGTATAATGTATATACCCTATTCATCTTATCAAATGTGTTGTCGGCTTTATTATTTTAAAAGGTAACTTGTAGGAAAAAAACACTTTTTAAACTTTTTTTTTCAGAGCACCACCGCTCACGCTTATATCTTCAAACGTATCACCATAGTGTTTGCTTAGCCCATGGCCCGTGTCTACGATAGGTGCTGTACATGCGCTTTCAGGTACGCCCGGTATCTTAGAGGCTGACACCAATACGTTTTTATCAAACCCAATCTCCTATGAGAAAGTAACTAAACTCGTATTGTATGCGAGGAGAACCGGCAACAATCGTCTATTAGCGCTCCTCGGGCTAAATTCTATAGTTAACTAGCCGTTCTAAATTCCGGAAACGCTGGGCCCTCCATTGAATTTGAGCAGATCCAATCTTAGGGATTTATATCTGCTTACACTATAGGTACCAATGATTAAATCTATGCTTATTTCTTCTTAAGGAACGTACCCATACTGTCAGACCCATTTTTGAAACCCCCGCCGCCATCGGTGACCACCCGTAGTATATGAAAAGACCCCCCCCCCCCCCCCCTTAGTTTGGACGTAGTAATTCAAATTAATACCCCCTCTTCCCTGTGACCAACCGTGGTATTTTGAAATCTGTCCCGTAGTATGGGTACGGTCCTTTATGGAACAGTATACCAGACTGGCAGACGATGGATGGAGCAAGCTGGCAACGACGGAACGGCGCTACGGCGCTCATCAGAGAAGTCTTATGTCTGTGAACTAGAATAGACTGATAATGATGATTTCATAAAATTGAATACAGCATCGATGTTTTCATGTGCAGTGTTATTGTAAAATAGAAGTAAACAGGTTTAAGTAGAAATAACAAAGTAATTGTCATTAAGTTACATAACGTTACTCTCATGATTAGCTAGGTTTATGAAGCTTATCTGTATGTAGACTAATTGCAGTGTTACTTGCGAAGTCATTGCGTCTAAAAGCAATTGTAGTTATAAATGTTATACCTAGATAACTATAAGTTACTTTTTGTACCATGACGTGTGGTGTGTTATTATTACTGTTATTGTGACATTATCTAGGCCTCTTAACTAGCTAAGATTAGACAAAAGCAAACAACCTAAACGACCATACAACCCAATTAATGATATAAATAACCGAATTTGGTAAGTTGAGATTTAAATATAATGTACAACTCTATAGTTTCATAGTCATTTTATTTTACACATAAATCTTACGAGCTAGTATCAACTGCAGCAGGGCGTGAATAGATATTGGAAGACTCCAAAAATTTGGTAAACCCCGAAATAATTATTTCCCTTCCAGATAATTTAACAAAACGCTGCCTCTCGTAGGTATAGATTTTACGCAAAGGCCCTTACGCGAGTCGTATGAAGCTAGGAGCAGATGAGAGGTCAAGTCAGATTCAGGTTAACCAGATTAAAATGACAACAGGACCATCCGGTGAGAGTAGGCTGGGTATAGCCGAGGTATTTGGCACAGAATCCTATACGAATAGAATTACGGTCTAATTATACGAAAACCGGTTGAGTATCGCATCGTAAATGTCATTTTGCACTTGTATTAGTGCTGCCAGCTGAAAATTCTACGGGTGAATCTGTTGCTACAATTTGTCTATGCCTAGATTTAGATAATGTGAACGACTTGTATGCGATGTATGTGGATTTAAATGAAACATGTGAAATATGTTTTAACAATCACCAAATCCAAATCATCAGGCAGTGCTTGTTTAGTAAAAGAAGCAGAATAATACAAGAACACGTTAATCTGGCTAGCCAAAGAAAAACGCAGGATTTTTGTCAAGTTGGTGTGGCAGCACATGAAAAATATATAGATACGGGAGCAAGTGCCTATCGTAAAAGTGAAGTGTCACATATTATTGAAGACTAACTCCAGTAACCTTTATCATATAAAAGTGGGCAACACTAAAAGCTTGCCTGATTCTCACGAGGTTGTTGCGATTACCTGCCCTGCATGCGATATGGGGTTAATTTTACGAGGCTCGCTCCAACTAATGAGATATGTAGGTGGTGGTTGTACTTTACTACAGGTTTCGAATTAGTTGAAAGTTTTGTAGTGCGCGATAAAATACGAGAAACACGCACGACATGGCCTGAACGAGATTAGTGTGGATCTAATGGGGGATCTAACAAGGGTTTACATGCTGAGGTAAAGGTGAAGATGCACAGGCAAATGCAACTAATAGAGGTAAAGTGAAAGTACCTTTAGATAAATAGATGACTCTTTATTGTACTGTACAACCACACAGAATACTATTAACAAATAAAGGAAATGCCGGGATTTCTTTCTGTTTAACCTTTCTTGGTTGGATTAAAAAGAAAAGTAAAAGTAAGAAAAGTTAAAATTGTTTTATTCACATAATTACAGTTTTACAGACAGTAATAAGTCCCCTGAGCTAGTAAAAGCTGCTGTGTCAGAGCCAGAGTTGAAGAAGATTTAATTCAATCGACAGTTTCGACGGACAGTCGCAGTAAGAAGACGTCGCACTATCTCCAAGAGGTTGATTATAAGTGACATAACTTAATCCCATGTACGCGATTATTCTCTTAAGTATTTTTCATCTGTGTGCTTTATTCCTATCGCATAAAGGTCAGTGACTTTGAAACCATCGTTCACATAACCATTCAGCAAACATACAAGCAAATCCTAGAACATGAGCTACGAACTACAAGGTTAACCTATACAAGCGAACATAATTTCTTGTTCGAATTGGATCTGGTCTTGTAGAAACCCATAGTGAAGTGATAAGTGACGAGTTATGATAGGAATGGATTGGTCGTGTTGGACTCTCAATAAAATAAATCTAGCTCTATGTGGGTGTTGCTGATCATATGGATTTGATGGGTTTACTAGTGTGATATGTGGGTTATAGAATAAGGAAAATTCTAAAAATAAAAAAAAGGAAGAGGCTTTGTCTCCCAGACAGGTAACGAACATTTGTTGTTAACGGGCTGACCTGTTGATGGATTACTAAGCCGCTGTTGGTCCTTTGCCTGACCTCTCTCCGTTCGTGTCGATTGGCGGTCCCATCGGATTATTAGAGTTAGGAAATAACGAGGGCAACTGTCTTTGCGCTATAACAATTCCTGCGCACATGCCGAATTTCGGCAGGAGGACATGTCATCATCATGGTGGAATGCAAAGAGAATACAATAACTTCGTAAGAGTGGAATGAATGATAACAATAACTGATGACGATATTCCTTCCTTCCTTTCTTCTTTTAATCGCGTCTACGTCTGGGTTGACATAATTTCGCCAATGTCCGTAATATTAGAGTAAAATTAAAATAAAAGCAACGTTGTTCGGTAATAAAGATAGATAAACGAAGTGAATTCTTCGATAAAATGTTAATCAAAAAGATATAAGAAAATTACAAAATTATGGGCAACGTTGTACGGTAAGGTTTGATCCGAAGATCGATGACGATATTCAAATAAGTGGGTACAATTTTTTGATTAGCAAAATAATGACAGTGAAGAATTAGACTATCGACAAAAAATAGAGAAATATCGAGTAGATAAAAAATTCTAGAATATTTATGCCCAAGTTCAAATTATTCCCTTCAACAAACATACGTTAAAATTCATTCTTGAACATTCACACGCTACTTCGCACCCACTACAAACAATCAATAAAATTAGAACTACGCGTCACCTGTCAACCGGCAGAGCACCCATTCAAACACCTTGTAAAATACTTCGCATGTGGCTCTAGAAATAGACGTCGTTCGTAATTACCCGCTAATAATAGAGGTAGATGGACAATCGCCGAAAACATGAGCATTAGCTCATTAGCAATACATATTATAGGTTTCCCAATGGTATGCAGGAAAGCAGCGGTGCGAGAAGAATGGCGTCGTATTGTAAAACGTACTACCCTCGCTTATATGACGACCACGACCACTCCCACCAGAGTGTAGCGACAAAGAAGAAGAATTATTATGCATGGGGATGGTTCTCATTGAACGTTTACCTAAAACTTTTACGTATTCGGCTTGTAGTTTTTGATTTATTTTATAATCATTAGTAATAATAATAAACTGTGGCCGCAACTGTCTGCTCACTGACATTTCCATAAAGGTTATACTGATACTTTCCTAGTAATCTAGATAACTGAGTACAAGCCTGAGTATAGCTATGATTCATAGCATATCATATTGTCACAGACGACACTCCCTCCACCTTCCTATGGTCAATCGATATTACTCAATCAATAGTCACTCGGGTGACTCAAGACTCTACAAATCCTACGCACTGTGTACGGGACACAGACACACACTCTACCTTTTTTAGGGCATCCCCACATCACATCACAGACTTCATTACCGGGCTGCTCCTCCCCAGCCTGATGCTGCTTTGCGCAAACCATTCCCGAACGAATGTGTGTCATAGACGACATTCAACAGATATATACTCATATAGAAACATAGACTCGTAAGCTCTTATTCACGAAACACATGACTAGACGATCATCTTCGTCAATGTGGTGCCTGGCTTTGAATTTGCACCATCCCAACTCTTCTTGCGGGTGTCCTAAGAGTAGACTAAGGGATATTAACCGGAGGCCAGCACCTCCCACAGAACCATTCTACTATCGAACTGCAATCTTAACCCGCATGCCCAGCGTGGGGATTATAGGCATTACCCCCCATGAGTTAAAACCAATAACTGTAACCCTGAAGGCGTGAGTCTAGTAGTGGACCAAAACAGGCTGTTAAAGTTGGGTATCATCTTCGAATCCAGTTCTCATAGCCACATTTTGTACCTTTGTCGTGTGACAACCAATATTCCTGCACAAATGTGTTGAACCAAAACCTACAATCTCTCAACAACATCATACAAAGAACAAATAAACCAATACAAAGCAGCAATAATAAGGAAACTAAAACCCATCCCTAGTTTCATAAAGTCAATCTGACCCCATCTCTAACAAATAAATTGCCAGTAAAAGTCAAATAAAACCATAGAACGCGTAATAAAGAGAGTTCACGAGTAGTTGTTTGCAAAGTGAACATTCACATACATTCGCGAGGTGCACACATTAAAGTAGTAGCTAGACGGCAAAATAATAATTTGAACCTAACAAGGCTTTTGGATTTCTAACATGATGCGAGATATAAGTTGGTACACAATTAAATGATTTTGAAAGAACGAATATAAAGATCATAGTCGTCGTAATCTCTTGTAAAAAGTAACTAGATTTTTTGCATACAAAATAATTCGATAATCAAGAGGTTCTTAAGGAATCTCTTGATTTTCGAATTATTTAGTTCTTGCTCGTTGCTTATGAATCACTAATAAAAAAACCTCTAATAACGATGCACAAAGGGATTGTATGCTCATTTTGAACTGTGGCCTACATTGGGTCCGTTCAAGGCATTTGGCCGTGTGTAAAGCCTCTTCCTAGTCTTAAAACGATGTCGCTGGTCTCGCGAAAGCAGCATGCCCTTAAACGTTTTGTTAAGAGATATTAACGTGGATTGTGAGGTGTGGCATTAGACGCAAATGTATGTGAGAGTCCGGAAGATTTACCACCGGGCTTGGGTTACCAATAAACTTGGGAACTCGAGACAACCCGCGATACATGGCAGATAGCTGCGCAAAAATGTTTAGAAGCTGCTGAATTTATATCACGCTATCTCGTATTCTCAAATCAATTCCACACTTTGTGTATTTGCATGGATTAAAGATAAGGTAAAAGCAAAGCATCGTTAAAAGACCAAATAGACTCTTCTAACATTTTATTGCGAAGATACTCGGACATGATTATCTGTTATCGTCGATGGCGGCCGCTGGCTAGGCAATAACACTCTCTCAAAGCAATGGTGTTTTGCATAAAACATTTCAATACAAATTATCATTGAAGACGGCTATTACAGACAAAAAGCTCACGGCATCCAATTTCACGCACACTAAATAAAATTAGCATCAAACTGACAGAGTAACAAAGAGGTCTCAATAATTCGCCCAAGAACGAGCTACGAACGTACAGACACACCCCATTAATCACACTACACATGCCTGAGCTCAATAATAATTTAATGAAAGTAAGTACAAATTGCTAAGAGTATTCAATTCAGTTAATATGCGATAATTGCCATAAGCACCGTGGTGGAGAATGGAACGTTTAGCATACGTACTGAGCGCAATTACAATACAATTTTCTTTCAATTTCTAAGTGTGTATAATGATAATCTTGTAGTTCAATGCGATGAACTGTGTAATAGGACGGATCATTACAGCGTTGTTGTTGTCGATTTGCTTGATTCTTCTTCATATTAGCGAGGCAATGGAGATAGATAAGCACATCCGAAAAAGATGGCTAGGCTAGAGGCAATATAGGTATAAACGCAAGAAAAGGGGTTCATATTGTGGCCTATGTAAAAACCGGAACAAGAAAATAATATCCTGACGCACGGGATGAACGCCCCAAGCAGCGGCTGCATCGCATGTATTCGGTGGACTCAATAAATGAAAGGACAACAGAAGAAAAATCAAAAAGGAGATAAGCACATGTTCGTGTAAAATTATAATATCGTTCACAAGTTTTATGAAAAGTTCAAAAAGTTAGAAACATAAATGCGCAGTTTTACGCAATTCGTTCATATTCCGGCCACTGGCCTCATTTCCGCTTCGCGCGCATTCGATAAGATTTGCGGAGTCCAACTCACGCCTATTGAGGGTCGTTACTAGACGCTGGCGCGAGATGATCGATAATAATGGTAATTTGGACTGGAACACGTGTAGCATCGTTCCCGGTAGAGCGATCGAGATCGCGCACCACCGACCCTATTAGGACGTGAAAGGAGAACAGGACGACGACGGAATCGGCGCGCAACCTCTAATCTCAGAACTCACTGTTTATTCAATACTTTGGCTATCGATGCGAAGGGACATGAAAGATGGTGTTTGATTCGAATAATCCTGATCACGACGTTATTTGAATATTTTCTCTGCGATGGAATATGCAGATATGAGTCAGAATCTGACCGGTACTGGCATTGCGACACGGCGCGGGAGCATTGAGATATTGCTACGCATCAGCTCCGAGCTATGAAGCGACAACTGCGACAAGCCTTCCAGGGAGTGTATTTATGCAGCCTTCCCGGCGACCTATAATGGCAACACAATATCACAATACGGGCATAGATTTATGTCTGGCTCTCGCACGCGGAAATCCCATAGTTATTTACCGGTTGCGAGCTAAGTGCGGCAGATTTATCGGTGTGCGCTTGCGCCTATGGACGATCTCGTTTCAGTGCGTCTCCTCGTGTGCACTATGATAAATACCGGCAGATGATACCACTATATCAGGCGAATATGTAGTCTGAGCGCATGCATAATTGCAGCAAAGGGATTGCTCGGGTAATTGTGGAGCGCCAAGGTCCAACTAATCATTGATGAGAAGATTGTCCTTGATGACTGAGTCGTGTCGTGGTACCTTGTTACGGAGTATACGGTTTGAGAATGTTGAAATATCTAAATCTATTTTGACGGTTGCTCGTCTGACGCAAATATTTTGATTGCTTTGAGGATGCCATAAACATCTTCCTGTGTCGAACACCTCGTATTTTCTTTCATCCAATGTTCGCATTGCATTGAAATATTTCTTTACCAGACGGTACATCACACAGTAAACAACAAACGAAACTAAAAAGAAGAGTAACACCAGACAATGGAAGCTCATTACACTTTTAAATCGGAGAACAACTTTATCATTTCAAGGGGTATCGACGTCAACTCAAATAGATCTTGAGCGATGCATGTTACAAAAAGATTCTTGATCCTTTCACAAAAACTTAGCTTAAGGCGAGGTGATTTGAATTCCTTGGTTTTCAAACCAAAAAATCTCTTCTAAAATGAAAAATTTTGTACATTTTTTTTTATGAATATTAAAATTGAACATATATTCTCGCAGATTGTGATTATAGAAACGTGATTAATATAAATTTACTCGATAAAAAAAATTCATAAAGATGACACTAAATAAAATTTAAAACAATCGATACAAAGAGGTTACTTATTGAAATTATCTCAAAGCTATGTCAAAGGATAGGGATTTTTATTTACTAGTAGATCTTGAAAAAAAAATTTGTAATATAGTTATTATTTATCTCTGTGAAAGAAAACTATCCAAATCTACCCATACAGGCGCTCGCGGCGGGCTGCCAGTGCCCGTCGAGACGTCTTCGAGGTCGGACGCACGCCGTTTGTCTCACAGACACCCCCCCGCATTTTTTATTGGTGCCGTGCATATAAAAAATATCCGATCGACTGATACACTAATCGACTGAACGAATTTTGAAAGGTGGAAGATTTTTATACGCAATGCTTTTTGGCAGTAATTGTAGACCCGCAACTAATTCGCGGTATGCCAATACGAGACATAATTTTGAAAGAAAATGACAAAAAGGACATACTCGTACCTATGCAGCCAGGTCCAAGTAAACTCACGGATCAAATTCAAAGTTCAATTCAACCTCGTGCTCAGTTTGGTCCATGTAAACCTAGGCAGCTACAATTTTATGAATTTTAGTACCCATATGCACTAAAATTCACGAAATTATAATATAGTATATATAAAAAAACAAGAATTATTAATGAAGATAAAACAGAAAAGTTTTTAATAATATCGACGGTTGGAAGGAGAAACACTTTAAGCGACACTTTGGTCAACAAAATTATTTGAAATCAGTGTTTTTTTTGCGTCGATTGGTCTTGGTTTCGTGGTGATTAGAGCACAGTTTTTTTTAGACACTAAATGAAGTGACAAAGAATTATAGCAATTTTGGTTAGAGTTTTAAATGGTTAGATTGTTATTTGATGTGTTTTTCCTTTTTTGTTTCGGATATTATAAGTTACCTACTTAAATCGTTTTTCCTCGTCATAGGAATTCCTATTTGAACTGAACACTGAAGGTGTTTTTGCTTACTCCTATTCTGTTGGTGCCCAGTCGCTACATTAGTTTTTCCTTGCTTACCTTATATCTGTATGATGGAGTTGATGTGTTTTTTCTGTATGATTGTTATAGGATATTAGTTGTTTTCGTAATCGCTGCAAAAAGCAGTGGCTTCGGTTAATGTACATCAGTTTCAAAATTGTAAAACAGCTTTACAAAAAGTCTATGCCAATAACCCAGAAGAAATTTTGTAAAAGTTTTGCCATACCAAGGCTGTTCCACAACCAACATGTTACTTTACCTCATCGTCGTTGATGTTGATACGTTAGCTGAAACAGATGTTGAGGATTTACTCGTATATAGTACAAGGAGCAACTTATCAAAATTAAAGGTTTCCAACGTTTAAAGTTGCTTATACGTTGGAAACATCGATCAAAAATTTCGCGGCCTCCCCCGTAGATACCTAGAACCTTACGAAAATGACACTCAAAATTGTCTACGACTTGTTTTGACGCAGACAGTTTGCGCAGACCCTGACAAGGTTTCTGCTTATGGACAAGAGATAAGTGGAATTGAATTTATGTTATTTTGTAAGTAGGTAGGTAAGTAAAAATAATAAAACTGCGTTTTTACAGGAACAACCTGTAAATCATAGGGTTACCTTGTACCTATCATATTTTATTTCATTTGGTCCATTCTAATTACTAATAAAATAAATAAAAATCTTTTATCACGGACAGCAAATAGTTTGGTATATAATTATATGGTTAAGAGAAGTCTGAGAACTGTTTTTGTGTAGTCGATACATAAAAAATAATAGAGCATCAATATTTTTTTATAAATGTTTGAATCATTATTATATTAATCTAGTCTTTTTAGATTAAAAATAATCGCAAGATCACAAAACTTAAAATATATAAATATAAAAAAATTGCCTCTCTATTCATGTATTTAGAACAAAGTTATAATCGTACCAATGCAAACCAATAAATAATTTTCAACACCGATTTCTTGAGGTAAGGGCAATAATTGTACATTCAAGAGGTAAAAAATGCATTAAAACTTTTGTTAGCGACGACGACTTTATGTGGATTAGATAAGACTTAAAATAGTTAGAATATTTCATAAATTTGTTATTTTAAAATAGAGTTCAAATTCGAATGTTATTTTAGGTAAACAGAATATGTAATAGTAGTTGTATTCAAGACGTCGTCATAGAACAAGTAATAGTAGTTGCGCCCGAGCGACTCGCTATACATGCCTACCTATTATATGTATAGATTAGTTTCTGGAACGAATAGAAAGGAAAGACAAGGACAATAAAATATTCTAGAATAAAGAAAGGGATAGCTCTAGCTTCGGGAAATGTGTGGAATTTTCTAGGCGGGACCGATTTAGGTATAAAAGCTGGGCCTTTTGGCCGGCCGGTTGATTATTCAGTTCTAAGCGATCGAAGAGTGAACAAGTGATATGGAAAATTATTAAAGTGAATTATTGAAGTGCAGTCGCAGTGACCATTTGTATTAAGTGCGTAGTTGAGTGTATGGTTGAATAAACTAGCTTAAAGTATTCTGAAGTGTTTTTACATTCTGAAGTGTTTGGACATCATTCCCGACCAGCCCTAGTTGAAGTCTTACACCTTCGACGAGCCCCTACAACTTTACTGAAAATAGGAAACCAATCTTTTTTGTGTCATGGACGTGTAATTTTTGTAATTTTGCTAGGCATGCTTTCTGTCCAAGCGCTCAAATGACACTTCTTAAAATGCTTTCCATACATGCCAAAAAGGAAAGCTTTTGATACAGACGGTTTCAGAGCGCGCATTGTGCATTTAAGGGGGGCCGGCGAAATTTACGATCGATGGTTGGAAACCTTAAATTTTGATAGTATGTGATTTTAGTGTCATTATTAATTATTTAATAATGGTTAATTGTTTTGTTTTGAAGATTTTAGATATTATTATTATTTACTTAATCAGTAATAATAATTTATTCTTTTTTATTTATTTATTTATTTATTTATTTATTTATTTATTTATTGACTTAGTACAGAATTACTTCTAATAACACTAGTCATACAACGAATGATAAATTATACAGTTCAATGATATTAATTAAATCTAATGGGATAATAATCAATGGTAACAAATATATTTAAATTAAAAAACAGTAAGAAAAAAAAAAAAAAAAGTCAAATAAGCACTTAATATTAAATAAAATATAGATCTATATAAAAATTGATTTTGCAAGCAGAAAAATTAAATTGAGCCGCAACAAGTGGTCGGCAAAAATGAATTAATTGGTCAGCAAGTAATGTGACATTAGTCAGCCTACAATTTTATATCATAGTAAATAACAATTTTGAGCAGCAATATAAAAGTAAGATAGCAGCAAAACGTGATCAGGATTTAATGAAATTCTGGTATACCTTTATAACTGAAATTAGGCCTCCTACCTATTTTACCATTGTCTAGTACCTAGCCTACGTACGGTTTAATAAATTAAATCTTACCAGACATTTCATCATTAAGTACATACCCTTAACCTAGGCATATAGGTGAAAACTAGTAGCTAAGAAGTAAAACTTATTCAAAGTAAAATAAATACCAATAAATATATAACACTCCCATAGTAAAGTACCTACACTGAATTTAAGTTTGTGTTTTCCCACTGAAGTGGGGTTTTTAAGTGCAAAATGTAGTACTCAATAATGTGCTTCTTTTGTTTCTAAGCTTTTAAAACAATATAAGACACTGTTTTAACTCAATATTCTTATTTTTTTGGTATTTTGGGAAACAAAGTACGGACTTCAGGTAAAAATATAACATTATACTATTACATAGCTAGCGCTTATTGTGTTATTCCTCTACTTAGCATACTATGGTTTTCTTAGTTAACTGGTTATAATCGTACCAATGCAAACCAATAAATAATTTTCAACACCGATTTCTTGAGGTAAGGGCAATAATTGTACATTAAAGAGATAAAAAATGCATTAAAACTTTACTGAAAATAGGAAACCAATCTTTTTTGTGTCATGGACGTGTGATTTTTGTAATTTTTCTCCACAACCCTATAATCTTATGCTCAATACGCTTCAGTTGTTTTTCTTCCTCGTTAAATCCATAGCTGGTCGCTTAATGTGTTTTTCCATGCGTTTGTCAAAAAACGGAGGTTGCATATAATGTGTTTTTCCTTCCACCGTATTTGCCATAAAATAATTAAGAGACGCATAAAATACTTCTATCGTGCTTGCATATTTTTCTAAGTTTCTTCGGAAATTAAAAATAAAGAAACTGTTTTTTTTCCTGTCCCTCTTCACATAGTCGTTTTTTAGGATTTTTTTTCGGAAAATAAAAACTTTGATAGGATCTCCTGGACAGTTCCAAAATTATCGCTTAAAGGGTTTCTCCTTTCCACCGTCGATATATATAATTGTTACTTCTACAAGTTGTATTTTTACCTCTATGTTCTCGTAGCTGAATCGAAAATGGCATGTGCTACACGAAACTAAAGTAGGTATTTATTATTTATTTTGAGGCTGGCCTAATTTTATTTTTTTATTACCTAACTTTGCGACTGTACCTAGATCTACACACATAATATGTAATAAAAATACTAGTAATAATGATATCAATATTACCAACCTGAAGTTAGTAAGTCCATAACATGCGTGCCTACTGCATGATTTTCTATACTGTGGCACTAAGTATCGTATGCGGTCACGCAAATTCATGTGGCGCACGGCCTACCCCGGGCGCGTAAATAAATACGTCGCGCGCTCAACATGAGGGGGCTGAGGTAGCGCTAAATGCCTAAAGTTCTCAGATATCCCCGCCTTAACGAAGCCCAACTGAACTTAGCCCAAACTTCAAGTCTGAATTAAAAGTTAGTATCGAAATGTAATTTGAAACATAACATTTACACGTCCTTTCTTATGGGATTATTTTCAATATACTTTACATAATAATAAAAATAATATTTATCTAGATCCTTGAGATATTGCAATACAAATACTCTTTATTGCACACCAAACAAAGCAGAAACACAGGACAGAAAAAGACAAATACAGATTATGTTGTACAATGGGTGGCCTGGTATGAGCGAGCTCTGCTGTACAACCTTTGGATGGATAGGGAATGATATAGTAAGTGTACAAAAATTAAGTGTGTGTAAATAATACGCACATAGAATTGATCCTAGAATACATTGATATATGTATCAAGAAAATATAGCGGTTCTAACTTGTTATTACAAACCCGTGTGAAATTACACTCGGTCATTTGTCAAGAGGCAAGGAGGCGCTAGACTTGTGGCACGGTTATTAATTTCATTAGCTCGCTCTTAATCAAACCACCGCAGTGGGTGTTAACGGCACGATGCCTATTAGTGATTATTCACCGGCAGAGAGTAGATTTTAAAACGTGATTCTGTTATTCACCGTAATTGAAATCAGGAAACAATTGGGTAAGCAAACGGTAAAGGTAGACGGAATCAGCGAAAAACACGGTTATCGGATTACTGATACGCAAAACTATAGGCTAATTTCAGTATTTGTGCGAAAACTTGATTTACTGGGTATTCAACGTGCAACCAACGAAAACATAGCTGTTGATGTTTAACCGGGTTGTTAAGATTAAGTCGTCGTCGGTCGTGTGTAAGCCTCAATTGTGTAATAACGCATCAGGCCTCTAAGGCATTCCACTCCCACCTGATTTGGAGGCTAATTTGAGCGGGAGCCAATTCACCAGCTCATAATCCAGCACATAGATCATCGCGACGGCTGCAGGCGCGGCGAGAGCGCCTCAATTGTCCAGATTGGCATAATGACACGCGCCCCAAGCCACCGGCTAACTTATGACCACATTACCCTGACACGGCTTGACGCATGTCCAATTATTACACACAATCTATTCGGTGTTGCCCGTGTAAAATATGAATAAGGCGCATGGCAACCATTAATATGAATATATCGTGTGTACGGCGTTAGTCACTTTGAAGGGACGAGATAATGTTGCTTGCGTATAAATCCTAGACGCTGCTGTAACAAATGAACCGACTAAGGGAGAAATATTGCAAAAACTTTTAATATATTACCTACATTGTTAGCAACGCGATACGCGCAAATAATACACGAAGGAATTTCTTTTTAGTGTCTCTGTACGTCTATAAACAATGGTAGGTAAGTAACCAACGAGTATAAGGGTTTTGCATATGTGAAATTACAAACAAGCTAGAGCCTGCGCCAGCTAACGGGCGTGGATCATTTCGAAGTAGATAAATGTATAGAGCGATACATCAAGCTGAGATTGGCTATCTTCAGTAACCATCGCATCGGCTCATCGGCCCTTGAAGGGTTCGCGGAAACAATCAACCTTAGCCACCCTCGAATGGTCCAATCACCAGAAACAAATGGACCACATTTGTCTAAAGAAACCATCAAAAGGTTCCTTGATTAGCATATCAATCTGCGCGATTTATTAACGCAGTCTAAGAAACAATATGCTAATCTTGAATTTAATTTATAGTGACTTGTTAATTTTTCACTTGAATGAAAAACGATTAATATAGATTTTTGCGGTGTAGCAACCTACCATTATGGTGAGCATTTTCTTGTTTTTTTCAAGATCATGTTGGAATGGTCTTCTTCTCTCGGTGACCATGTCGGAAAGAGAAATTCTAGATGATTTAGCTACGTTTTTGATGAAAAGTAAAGACGGGTGTCATACATACTTACGTCAGTATTTATTTATTTATTATTGACTTGGTAAAAACCTAGTCAATGTTGAATACAGGTATGTCATATACTAACGTAATCATTTATTTATAGGTCAGAATCAGTTCACTACAAGAAGATATAAATGAGGAAAGAAATCTAACAAATGATAAACTTATAATTAATTATAACATGTGTGCCTTACGAAGAATAGAACGAGACCGAATAGGCAACATAACAACTTGGAAACTTTGACTTCAGTTAGAAAGGTCCGCGCGGGTTGACAAGATATTGTTTGCAAGTGGACACTACCGCTGCTAATCTAAGAGCCGACAGTAATTAATGTACATTACTTAAACCGATTAACCGGACCGCCCAGCGGATGTAAACGGCCCAAGTTAAGAGATAGAAGAGAAGGCATATCAAGATAAAAATGTAAGCATTTGTCCATTTTATTAACGTTAACTGTAGAATCGATGCTACCTAAATTGTCTTACACCAAATGATAATCAAGTCCAAAAAACCACCTTTTTTACCCCAGTATTTTATGCGCAGATGTGGCCGATGGTATATCACGAAGGTCTAGAAGACACCGACCACTGTGCAAGAAGTAAAGTTATGTTTTATGATTTTTTTATTATATTAGGTCCTACTAATAAATTTATAATTCACCTAAATAACGTTGAATTTCGGTTGACTTACTAAGGAATTTGTGTTTGTATGTTTTTTTTATATTTTTTGTCAGGTTATCACGGTAGTTGAACTTTGAAGTCGATAATGATCTTTAAGTAACAAATAAAGTATGGTATAGGTATAGTGGGGTTTCACAAACGTGCTAAGCTTGATAACCCTGGATATTTCAAATCTTTTCTGGTTTCGCAAATTAGTTGAAAAGGACTGGTGATTCACTTCAATATGTTAACTAAAGTAACGGAAAAAAACCTCTGGCTTCTTAGTACAACATAGTACTATAACATATTTCTTCTTAGATACAACACAAAAAACAAACACAGTTCACTCACCATCACACCATATGTTAACTGTTCCATTTTGTATAACTTGTGTCAAGTTCCTCCGAAAGGTTATCCCTTGAAGGGTCTGTGTCCAGTTTTCTAAGGAGATTACTAAGAGAGATTTGAAAACTCATCAATAATTGTAATCTTCCTGAAAGTTTTCATGGCTTAATAGTAATAATTAATTTAGCCTTAAGAGCATTATGTAAGCCGCAAGTAATTTGAGAAGATTACGAGAAAGTTTAGAGAACTTTTCATAAAACCACTGGTGGGAAAGATTATAAATTGAATTTAAAAAAGAATGAATGGGTCTTTCATGTGTACTCAAAATTACTATCGATGGGGATCATAATGGCCTCTACATCTACGGAGGAAGGATACATTACCTATACTGATACCACGAATGAGACCTCAATTTTATGTTATGTTCATTTGGCGGCAGTGCAGTGATGTGATGATGATGACTCATTACTGCACAAGTACTGCCGCCGTGATGAGTCTTGTTTTTGTTTCAATGAAAAAAAGTAAGTATTTAAAAAAAACCAAAGTCCAAGGGTAACAAAAAGGGTTTCCGAAAGAAAACTAGCGATTCTGCAAACTTTTACTTTATCAACAAAGTAACATTGATGTCAATTCATATACTTATCGCCAAAACTAAACTAAATTTATTCAACGGCACTGAACATTTTTCCGTGCCTTTCAAACGATCGAAATAAACAGGATGGCATAATTTTTAGTACCTACTGTCAATTTGCTTAGTTTAGTTTTGACGAAAAATATTATTCCCACTCACATCCACGAAATTTTAGTACAGTCGACATAAGCAAGACTTCTAGTGTTATTTATTTGTATCATGACGACGATGTTTTTTTAAGTACCATTACTTGATAAAAACATAGCTACTATTGTACCTTAGTATCTAAGTACACGACATGTAACTTGGTGTAACCAATAAATATATTGTATTGTTTAATATTTATGTTGCGAGTCTACAATAATGCTTGGCTCTACCAAAATATTGAGTGTCTTAGTATTTCAATTTGAATCACGCCTTCCATAACTGCATTCCGCACATCTAGGTACTGTACAACAGTTATGTCAATGTCAAAGTCCCTATAATCTAACCCCCTACAAAACGTCCGATCATCAGGATGAGGTCCCCTCAGACCCTACACTAGAGGGCCGCCTGACCGGTACAAATGGACGGCATCCATCTGGATATCTTATTTCTCGCTGGGATATGGGACCACCTTGTGTATGATACGTAAACATTAGACTTTCCTTGCTTATTTTACTGGTTTGGTGGTAAATTTAAATCTTCGATAAGCTTTCTGGCATTCATTGTTTTCTACATAACCGGCGCAGTGTTGGGCAAATGCCTGATTCTGCAACATGCTGAGGCAGGGACCCATTTTACCCTTTACCACCTTGTATTTAGTGTAAGTACCTAGTCAGTAAAATCGTTTTAAGTTACTACATATCTGTATTGTACTCCTACCAATTAAGGTGTTTTTGGGTAAATAAATTATCTCTCTCTCTCTCTACATAAGTCTCCCACAATTATAAAAAATAATAATTTAAAATCGTTGGAGACGCTGTCAAGACAATTTCGACGCCTGAAGAACGAACGCGATTCCTGGAAGTATTGCCCAGCAGTGGGACAGCATGAGTTAGATAAAAAAATCGTTGGGACGCTGAGACCAGAAAAACCTCAAGTTTTAGAAAGTTATGATAACGTATAAAAACAAACTTGGAAAATTCATGTCGAATCTCAAAGATGGGTATATGCAAGGAGTTCACGATTTTAAGATGCCTGGGTACATCTAACAGAGGTTAAATACGATGATAATAATAATGATGAAAAGTTAAATCTTGGTTTACTGAAATCAAAATAAGTTGTAACACAAAACATTTACCGGCAAAACACGACATTGCCCCATAAATTCATAATCATAGAAATAAATAATTGGAAGCGAATGCGGGGAACATAGCCCAAAGCTAGAAACAGATCGAATGCCCAATAATTATAAATTACAGAACCAACATAAACCGTTTAACTAATCCCGAGAGCGCAGGAAATGCGGCTCATATCGGAATTGTAGTTGAGAATGTAGCAGACGAGACTTTTGGTCGCTAAGCCTTGAGACATTTGGTTACCAAGTCGTGAGTTCAAACATTATCAAAACTACACACATCGGTGTTAGGTGTATATCGTAGCGAAGCGTACCATACTTTGACTAGCGTTCAACTTAAACTAGCGTAGCGCAACTTAAACATCCCGTGTTTCAATCATTGGAATTTATGCCTCGAAATCATGAAAGGAACTTTCAATGCAACATAACAAGCTCATTAAACTCGACCATAAATTCGGCCTAAAGTCTTTATTATGTTGTATAATTAATAAGTATGTTGTATAATTTATATAACTATATAATATATAATTTAGTATACGCGGGTTCAAGGCGCAAAGTTGCGTCAGATACTTCTACTAGCTTAATCCCTCATCCATAATCATAATAACAATCTGAGTTACAAAATTTTCTCACTGCTTCATTACAAATAGCATTGGATTCAATTAGTTGTTATTCGGAAGAGAATAAATAGAATAACTGAACAAACCGAGGAATCTTCTAATTGGAATCTTTAATTGCAATTACGTTGTAATAGGAAAACCGTCCGACGAACGATTTAAGTAAATGCAGACTTAGGATGCTCCGGAATGTAAACGTTAGCGAAACTTATACGAAACGAAGATGAACGACACAAAAAAATAAATATACTCAGAGATGTTGGACCAGAAGATGAAAGACTATAGCAAAATAATATCTAGCGTCCTTTAAATCAAAATCTTAGATAACGTGGGATGCACAGCGAATTAATTTCTGCATTATAATACAAATTACAGCAATATTATCTAGCAAGAGCCTATCAGCGCTACAACTAGACTAAAAGCAACAGACGCGGACACAAACCTACTAATTAAATTTCTCCACAAAACTTTATATTGTTCACGGCATCGCAGATAGTAAGTACTAGATAAGGGGGTGTGTCGACAGGCGGAGCCGGGTACAACACATTACTCATGCCGCTTATTGAAAGCACAAATGGATTTTATTTTATAACATTGAAACAAAAGTACGATTTGCACGGTGGAAATAATGAGAGAAAGCCCGTGCCCGTGTTCCATGTTTTGGTTTGTCTAAAGATTTGTAAAAAAAGTTGGTATACGCTATATATTCGAAAAAAAACATGGTATTTTGAGGACATTTTATAATCACTCGCTAAGTTAGCTGTTGATTATCAATCGATCGTATAAATTGTTATTAAATTACTCAGCAAATTCGATTTTCAGAGTCATCTCATGTAAGATGGAGACTGATTCGCATTGATCATTAAAACATTAATAAATCAAAGAAAGAACTGTTATCGAGCCAACAAATTAGTAGCCCTTTAACAAATAACGATAGCTTTACGATCAAAGATAAATCGTATAACAGCATTCGTATTCATTAGAGAGAAGTTAACACCTACACAAGACACGAACAGAATGAAACACATGAGAATGCTACAAAAACTGAAAGAAAGGGAAATATTCCTCATTGATAGGTAATTATTGCACCTCAAGAGAACATTTTAAAAATCAAGTTTTTAAGAAACTTTAAATTTGAATACCGCTAAATAAATCATGGAAGTTTTACCCAAATAGAACAAGGAAGTTTATTTGAGTATGTTTAGAACTACTTTGGTCTACTAGAAAATCTGAATATCCCTCGAAAGATACAAGAATCCCGTAGAAGCAAACACAACAGTTCGCCTCTCAAATAGACAAAGGTCCCGGAATGAGGCGCATGGGGATCACGACGCAACCTCTCAATTTCTAAAACAAAGCCGCATCAATAGATTATTCATTCGATCGGCGGCTACCGTTACATGGCAATGTAGAGGACTATAGTAAAACAACTGTTGAACCACTTATTGATAACAAATATAGAAAATAAGTCAATAACGCAATCTTTGAGAGGTTTGGGAAAGTATAAATAATGAATTTACATGAATATAATTGAGTCTACATTAAGGTCGTAAGGTCAAATATAAGATTATGCTCCATATCTATAGATATACTCTACCATAAACATGGTATGTAAATGTCAGCCTAGGCCATGCCTAATAGGGCTTAAACTAAGATGGGTCAATGGAATATGTAGATTCGCAGTTGACTAATTATCTAAGACCACAGACTAAAAATTCAGTAGTGTTGTAAATAATATCTTGGGTGCATCTTGGGTGAGTAGACGATCACAATGATGCTTATATAACTTAGTTTATATAACTTTTGTAGATTTATTTGAGTGACTTATGGTGATGGATGAGTATTGAAAGTATATTAAAGAATTGACCATATTATATATTTTTGTTTATGAGATACGGCCACGTAAGATTTACAGTGGAAACATGATCAGCAGTAGCCCGTACCATTGATGCCAAATTTATAATACAAAGAGGAAATTATACGAGCGCAAGATCACTAAGTCTTCGTTTTATGAACAAAACTGCTAGCTTCTACTCGTACTTCCCTTACGTGAGACAATACGCGATACCTAAATCATTAATGAATAGATTCATTTAAAATTTCCTTTTTAAGCTATTGCATAGCTTCTATCGCGGGCCTTGAGCGCGGGGACCGAATCCAGAAATTCCGTAACGAAAAAACCTCACGCTCCCCACTCCGACCGGAACAGCGGTGATACTTTTTAGTTTTGCCATCTATCGATGAATAGTAGAACTTTTAATGACTTTTTGAATGAATATGACGTTTGTCTCTTTAGTTCAGCAACTCCCCTCTAGATGGCATTGCAATAGCTTTACCGCGGCAGTCCCCGAGTGCCACACGTCTTTTTTTGTTGGTAAGAAGAGTAATTCACAACATCCTCGCTAAAAGCATATGAGAGTGAAGAAGTCAAACGCAGATCTGGTTACCAAATACACAAGCTTTTAGGATTATATTATGCGCAAGAGATTGCTAAAAACGGAGTCAGCAATAAAAACGACCACAAACCAGAAGTTTCAGTGAAAACGACGTTCATAAAATTCCCACAAATCCATAGTAGGAGTAAACTCAAGGCGCAAGAAATGGTAGCGCTTCTCCATAAAGACATGTTCGATTTAAAATTCACTGTACAGGCAAAAAATAGGTCTTACATTATGCGGGCGTGCCTCACGATCATGCAGTGCTCAGTAGACAGGGTTTCTTGGGTATAGGACATGTGTTTGTTGAAGTACTGAGAAGAATCAGGGTTCGTTCATTGATCAGAGGAATATTTTAACAAAACAGGAAAACTATTGTTCGTATTGCTGTACAACAATGTATTGTATGAAATCCAAAAAGGAATTGTATTCGCTTTTATCTTAATAATTTTACTCGCCCATGATTATTTGTTGCATGTTGTCTTCACCTATTAATTATGCTGACACTTGACATGATTTCAATTAAGGTAGTTTTATTGTTCAATGTGTTGGTGTTTAATAAATAAATAAAAATAAACAACAAAGCTCTAAGTTCTTATCCATTAAGTCAGACAAAAGCGATGACTTTCATAGAAAATAATTGAGCGATATATGGGGGTATTATGTTCATGTAATATAAAGATAACCTGTTATTTAATTTAGAAACTCACCTGCACATTACAACCAAAGTTTAGTCTGCTATCTGAAACAACATAAATTGATTTAAATATTATTACACCAATATTTTTAATGCGAAAGTTTAACGTTTGTTTGATGTTTAAATGGTTGGATATTTAGATGTTTGGATAATATTGTTACCTCGGGGTTTGTATCAAAGAAGTAATTCTAGGCCTGGATTAACATAATATGCTTTATTTCGAATCCCGATTGAATGCTTGCGACAGTTTGTGAATATATATTTGGCTATAGACTACACCAATTCAACTACTACTGTACCTGAAAAAATTCTTAGATGTAGACCTAGTTTGGCTACTTTTCATCCCGAAAAAAGGTGTGCGAAGCCGCAGGCTGGAGCAGAAACTGGGTCTATGAATAAATAAGAATCCAGATCAAATTTAAGAATATAACTTAGGGTTTGATTATTATTTGATGTTTTATTAGGAAACTAAGAAAATGTATCCAGTGCACTATTAAATAATATAAGACAAGCCATGGTAGACGAGTAACCAAAGTCCCTAGCATGCAAGCCAAAATTAATTACTGCAGGTAATAGGAAGAGCGATCCAATAAGCAATTTGAAACTAATATCTATGCAAATACGGAGGAAGAACAAGGCTCTATTAAAACTATTAATGGAATCGGGAATCGATTTCAGGCAAAATTATGAAGCGCCCGTTATTATAGGTAGATAGATACTGGTTTTCAGCTCCTTAAATACCTTAAAGGTGTAGAATCTTTAAGTGTTTCGGCGCTAAAAGTTGCCGGTAATGCAAAATTCGAATAAACTCAGTCACACCGAAACTATAATACGAGTATCATTTGTTTGTGTTTGGTGGTTTTTTGATGTGCAATAAAGTGTATTGTATTGTATTTTCATTTGCTCTGTCCCGGGTATGTTCTATGGGACAGAGGCTTATTCCAGTTCCAGTTACTTTATTCCAGTTTTTATGCCACAGTGTGGGCCAGTCTGACAGATAAATCTAAACTAAATTAACAGGGTATATACAGCGTCATTAGAACAAGTAAGCTTAACCTTCTTCTTATGGATTTATGACCAACTATTAATCACTATAGGTATCAATACTTAGCACGTTCGTTCATCATTTCTAGCCCTGCTAGACTAAACAAAATTTTACGCCACGATCGACCGAGATAATGAGGGTAATAAATTCTATTGACAAATAAGACAAGTCAACATGCATTATCGATTAAATACCACTAAATTGCCATCATAAAGAAGGCCGTAAAACTAAAGAAATAGAAAGGCACATCCCTGACATAAAACTGGTAATATTTGTTACTGTCATAAACAATTTTATAAGTCAGCGACACAAACTTAGGTAAATCTAAGAAGCTTAATTTATTATTATCGCCTTATTTATTCACAGAGTTTATAAATTACGTTACTTGTGAACAAAATATTTATTAAATTTGTATGTGGTTGAAAAGTCATAGGTATGAGTTGCATATACATATGCAATTGAAATATATTAAACATCATAATCCTCTATAGAGTAAATCAGAGAGTAATCATTTATGCGTCAGTTATGGAACGGTCAACGATTCTATGAATGGATACGCATCATTGTAGATACAGATTTTGTAATATAAAAAACGCTGTTATTATGTAAAACTGGTAAATCTATTACCCCATAAATAGTTGTTGGGTAATAGAGCCATAAATTACAAGAGTTATGCATGGTACATGTCAAGTTCTATACGTGCGCACAGGCTGGGTGCAGTTTAATATATCGTTAGTTACCAATGCCCTACTACCAAAGCAGATAAACAAGATCATTATTGATGATTCAATAAGAATATGTATGTCAAATGTTGATATCTATAGGCACTCAACTCATTTATTTCGATAGTAAATGAAGATAAACTTAACGACAACTTCGCATAAATACCTGTCGTTAATAAAGCTGTCGATGTTGCAGAACAAATAAATAAAGATATTAAAGAGAAACGAGACAAATACGATCGGTAAGGAGAAACTGCAGACGATGTAGAAAACCGAACGTACCGTTATTTTATTGAACCGCCCCAAGGCATGAATAATATTCATTTCTGTTTATTTATTTTGCTTAGAGGCTCGGCTACCGCGCACGCTCTCACGACTCAATCTAATAAATAGTACTGGTATTACTGGAAAAGGTACTCAGTAATAAGATATCCAGTAGCAGAACGAACGTCGGTGGTGTTACCGAACGATAATAGGAAATTATTGGCTCTGCGGTGCGTATTGCAGAATTTGCAGACATTCGCTGCACTAAAAAGAAGTTATGCACAGCAATAACTCGCCACTACGACTAGTATAATTCAAGGATTAGAATTGCAGCAATTTGTACAACAAATTCCAGCAAAATCAGCGTCGCAACACGACTAGAAAGTGCTCAAGTACTCCGATGTAACGACAGGGTGTCACGCCACTTCAGCGAGACAATGCGCCCAGTGCAACACAATCGAGTATTAATTTAGAAGAAGCCAGCGGCACGGTCACGCAGCCCGGTACCGTTGGGACCCGCGGCTAGGATCCGAACAATTTTACAAACGACCACTCTATTTGGAACGGTAGTGATGTCTGTCAGTAGGCCAAACACGTTGAAACACGCATCGTCAATTACGTTGATTAGTTGAACATCAACACATAGATTTCTAGAGTTAAAATTGCAATTATAATACCATCAGCACGTGATGTGATGCTAATATAGAGTTTACTTTCTTGGGATTGCGGAAAGTTTGCTCACGAGAATATCTTGGCTGTGGCTCTAGTATAGTATAAAATTTAAATTGGCATCTGTTTGCTCTAACGACGAACACCGACGCTTCCATGTAGCCTGAAGGATATAAATAAAATTGACGTGTGATTTGAGAGCCTTAGCCAATATGGAAGGCTGCATAGTGACGGCAATTCGCGTTGGATAAATTGCTTTAAATATTTGGTAGACGCGACGGTCGAGCAACGAGACGTAGGACGTTGTTAGGTTAGACGAACAAGTTACTGACACAGGTAAGATGAAAGAGCAGGCTTATGTACTGTGTTCAGTTTTTTGAAATGGTCAAGGAGTCATGCTTGTTCAGGTAAGGTTAAAAATCAATAAGCGCTTAAGCAAGGTTTGGAGCATAAGTCAACATGGCCATTTTAGATTTTGTGAGAAGATGGATTCTTTGTGATTTGCATGTAGTACTATATATTTATTATGTGCCTAAGGGTGAATCTCAGAACAAGAGGTATTAGTGTACTATGAGTGAACAGATAAAAAATATTGATTGGTACTGCGTAAAAGCATTTCTTAGTTTGAGTCTAGATGATGCCGAGAGGGAAATGTCCAGTCTGAGATTAGTTATCACAAAACTCCAAGAAACATAAGACGTCGCAAACAACATCATAGGGATACAGCCATTCCCCTATCCCTATGATATTGTTTTAGCACATTATTGTAACATAAACGCGTCGTCCCTAGTTTATGGCCGGATCGGGACTCACGATGCCAATTTCATAGGACGTTTACCAAGAGAGCCCCCAACGATTTGTAGGGCTCAGGGCGATAAGTGAACTATCGGCGAAAAACTTGATAATTTGATAGCCGACACCGTTGGACAGATTTCACTGGTAATAGGTTCGGAACACGTAATGGCAATGATTTAGTTGAGGAGCCAATAAACTGAAAATATTATGTCCAACATTATATTTTCAGTTTCTTAGACGTAAATCTTTAAATTAATGCACACGTTTAGCAAACAGCAAAAAATTTGTCACATAAACTCAATATTTGATAAGATAGAAAAAAAAAAAATAAACATAATTGTTATTTCCAGAAACCACTAAAAGTTTTAAAGTTAAGTAGCTATTTGTGACTGGTTTTCAAAATGCATTTCCTTTCAATGAATACTATTCAAAGTCGAAAGAAGGATATCGAATAAATTAACATTTTTAACATAATTAACATTTACATTATATTTCTCAAAACTTTGTATGCAAATGTGTCATTGAAATGCAGGTGCAAGGATTTTGTTATAAAACAACAAGCTACCTTTCCTGCATATAAATCAATATTTTTTGTAAACAAGCTTCTTGTGTCCACAAAGAGGCATTTTAAAGCAGACTTGTGATTGAATGACTGACATATTGTCAACATAAAATTATTGCAGTTTGGAGAATTTGTAAACCCTCCATAAGGCTTGATGAAAAAGTTTTTTCTCAAAAATCTTTACGCAAGAAGACTGATGAAAACTACATACAGATACTGGTGGGATATCTAATGCTGACTTCGCAATTCTTTATTGAAAACAGTAGAGTTCAAAACAAATACTAGTAATTCAATTTAAAACAACCAAGCAGTATTGAACATAATATTAATTTAGAACATAGAAACACTAGCCTTAGGGTAGGGGCGTGCAAAACATACATTCCATATCTGCGAATCTGAACAAACCCACAACTTCAGCCGATCGAATTACCGAACGAATTCGCTGCAAGGCGCTTGCATACAGCAGGCGTGTTCTTAATAGCACCGGGTAACAGAGACGTGCTAGTTACTTTTGATATAGAGACGCAATTAAAACTTTCAATTTAAAATCAGTACAGATTCAAAGTAAAAGCTGTTTCGACAGATAACGATTGGTTTTGGGATTTACCCCCGAATACTCAAACGCAACTAAGATTTAAGGCGCATACACCAGTGAAAGTGGCGTCCCCACTTATTTTATCTTGTTATTTCGTTACACGTAACACAGGAAGTTTTAAAAATCTATCGTACAGTTTTTGGTATCTATTATAAGTTGTTTATTAATGCCTATGTAATAGTTTCATTTTGTAAAGCGTAGGAAGAGATACGAAGTTGCGCTTTTTGGCCACCAAACTCTATTTTCGCATCTCCTCCTAAACTATATAAGATAAAACTATCACAGAGGTATAAAAAAATAGCTTAAAATAGATACCACAAACTGTATGATAAATTTTTAAAATGTCCTATGTTAAATATGATAAAATAGCTGGCGCTGTCATATTGGCTCCTGTATGCGCCTTAAGTACATCATCAAGTTACGAGTTTTTAACAGTTTTCCATGAACTTCTGTCAAAATTTCTTCATTTGAGACGTGTCTGAATCTGAGTTGCGTATGAGTATTAGGAGGTAAGAGGATGAATGAATCTCATCATTTAACACGTCACTGCTTCAACAAAGGTAAACAAGAAGGGGAAATTACAAACATGTCATAGGGACATAGTCCAGAAATAGGTTGAGAAAGACTGATGACGGTGATAAACAATCAACCGATCAAATACCGATACTTACGGTATCTAACACAAATAAAACAGGTACAGGTGTTATGTATTTTGATTAGTACCAACACAAATACTTTTCAAAAATCGTTTATAAATCATAGTAAATCACAAAGAGCGCTAAGGAACAAGTGGCAACCATGCGAGTTAATATTTCATAACTTATTATCTCGATTATAATAATATTTTTAACACGCTAAAATAGATTCATAGAAGAACAGTAAATCACGGAGAGCGCTGAAGAAGCGACCACGCGAGCTAACTATAATTACGGCCTATCAATGCGGTACAGGTTTATTGAAAGCTTCGCAGGGGCGGGGGATATTAAGATGATGGCCGGCTTGTAATTTGATGGATTAAGGAACACACCCGCGGGTAATCACAGTCGCCTAAAAACGTAGTCATGAGGCATGCAGACGATTATTTGTAATGTGCAATATTGTGTGCAATAGACGGATGGGAGTGCAAGAAATCAGTAATTTGATGATTGTTTGGAAACTGTGTTTTGTTGAGTAGGCTTTTGTAGTTATGGCTGGGGATAAATAGAATAGCCTAAGGAATAGAGTCTACCTTTTTAAGTCTTTAGTAGATAGAGTTAACATGTTTCAAGATATTATGTTCACTTGTTAAGGAATGAGATGGAAAAAAGTATACGTCGCCTTTATGGTTATGTGAAGGAACCATCAAACCTCACGCCCCAGGAGTTTTCTTCGACTTCAAAGGCAAATAGGAAAAAATGCCTATCTGATAGAATCAATCTCTCAAGTTAGGTAATAAATAAGGTGACAACTGACTCCTGAATAAGGTCCGGTGAAATTTTTCACCAATTAATTTATTTGGTCTATGATTATTTTCTACTTAACCTATGACCCTATCAATCAGGACAAAGCATAACTACAGAAGTCACACGCACAGGCGTGCAAGATTTCAGATGTTGCCAAAACTAGACTAAACTTATCTGACAGGACTAAATGGTGTTATCCTTATTATTTTGATCGTTATGACAGGGACAGCGACATTTTTAGTACTGTCTGTTTAGTTTAGTTTTGGCAACGTCTCAATAGACACCAATAATTTGATTTCATATTTTATGGTAACATAATAATATCCACTTAGACAAGTCAAATTCTATACCTAATACTACGTTTATATTACCCTAGTGTCTAGATAAACTTAATTTAGGATTTAAGACCCTACTTTCCATGAAATGTATCATCTATCTATAAAAAGCTTATATAAAGCCTAAAGAAACAAACAGCTACCTTCGTCAGGCAAAATTTCCCGCAAATAAATTAGTAAACACTCATCTCACAATCAAATATCAATAGCAAATATGAAAGTTTCTCACGGAGCGTGGTTGGAAGGCTGTCCGGCGCGCCTGCCCATCATGTCTGGCTGTCATCCAATGAATAACCTGCGCAACCTTGCTGGGCAAACCGCCTTGTTGGTTTTCTGTCGCGAGCGCAGCGAAATGACAATGGTATGAGGATTTAATTTAAAGTTGTGGGATACGGAATTTTCGAGAATGTTGGGAGTATCATAGTTAACATCTGTATGTGAAAAGGATATTATTACTATCAAATAAAAGATTTAAATTAAAACTAGTACATATTTACATTTGAAACAATTGAGCTAGATGCATTGACTGACTGTTGCAAACAATCTACAGGTAGCTCAACTGATCTATATCAATAACAGTCGGAAGCTTACCCAATACGCTGGCTGTATTGCCCCGCTGTATGGCAGTTAAATAATAAATGCGAGAGTTTGGACGGAATGATGTTAAAAACGGTAAAGTTATTTAAAGTATGTAAGTACATACTTTAAAGAACTTTACCGTTTTTACTTTTTCGCAATGTAACTACTGAATAAATCGGATCAACGCAATGCAAGGTGCATTGCATGTCTGGCTGTCATCAAACGATTAACCTGCGCGCGCAACCATGCTGGGTATACCGCCGTGTTGGTTTTCTGTTGCGGGCGCAGGGAAATGACAATAACAACTTTAAATTAAATGCTATGAACATTTAATTTAAAGTTTTGATATATGGAATTTTTTGCAAATGTTGGGAGTAAGTATTGCAGTTAAATATTAAATGTGAAAGTTTGGACGGAATGATGTTTGTTTTAGGTACTTTTTCGCACCACTTAGGTAACTACTGAATGGATCTGTGCATATTGGGCTGTCATCAAATAAATAACCTGAGCAACCCTGCTGGGCATACCGCCTTGTTTTTTTCTGTCGCGAGCGCAGGGAAATCACACGATAAAAATGAGGGCTTAATTAAAAAAAATCGGTATATATAGTTTCTTCATAAATATGAAGAAATTATTTATATATAAAAAGGTATCTTAACACAGATGGGTCAATTTGCTAAGTGTAGAGTAAGATTGATTTCGGTTCGTGTTTTTATAGAGTACTGCTCCGATTCTGATAATCATTTTACTTATCGGTTCAATCACCCCGGATCGCTTAGAACGTTTATGTTTTATCCAGGCACCACACGAGCGAAACAGCCTTAGAAGCACTTCCACATAAAATCATTGATTAATTAAAAAGGGAAGATAGGTTACGTTCTCCCAGCTCTTACTCAAAAATGTGTAACAAGACAACCACACGCAAACACATACGCTCACAGTTATATTTCCAGTCCTGTGAAATACAAAGAAGAACAAAGACGGAAAGACGTATCTAAGACCGAAGTGAGACCGAGACAACAATATTTCGCGCGAATCACGAACGCCTGTGCCGCCGGTCCGACAGTGACTGAGGTGGGAGCACACAATTTTACACTATTTGAGGTTGCACTTTCGAGAAACCAGTACCTCATCTTCCCTTTTTAACAAATCAATGCATAAAATACTTGTTCTTGGATATAACTCAAACTGCACCTAATTTAACCCTCACCTATGTTCTAACAGCCTCCTAACCTTTGATAGCTCCTCCCTACAGTCAACAACAAATCTCTGAGCAAAGTAATACGAGGCGAAATCCAATCCTGAAAAGTCTCAGCGAATTTTCCACCCGAGCAGACCTTGCATGGGAATTCTTTCCTCCTTCAATAGGCTCTAGCATACATTATAAGCCCACACAGGTCCACCGTTGGACATAGGCCTACCCATACCATACCACGCCACGAATAGCGGGTCCTGAGCCTATTACTTCAAGTGAAAAGTCCCACAGAAACGTGTATAAAACACAAAACCTTACAGACCTCGGAGACATAAAACCGCAACACGAGCGATAAATCAGCAATGACGCTGTTGCGATTAAAATCCATGTCGTATGAACATAGGGAAGGCGCGGCCCGTGAGAACGAGACACGGTAGAAACTGTTAGACGCACAGGGATATAGGTACCAAGTACTATAAATTTGAACTTTCAAACACACTTCAATACTCTACTACCTATTAAAGCATAAGTTACAGTAAGTATAAGTTACAAATAACAAACATTTTATCCAAACTTAACTATTTGTACCTCATAAGAAAAAGCCTGCGCGACATTTGCTTAAATGCGTCTCGTGTTTTTGCATTACTAATGTCCAGAGGCAGGTCATTCCAAAACCGCACACACCCTTGGAAGACTAAGCATGATGATGACCAAGAGGACTAGGGTGTGACCTAGTACTATATAAACTCTATGGGTGTGACAGATCCCCTGCATAAATGACATGATGAATGCGGTAAATATTTAAAATTAATTTCTTCATCTTGAGTAATTAATGCATTGTAAGACATTGGTGTCGATTCTGTTGTTTTAGAATAAGATAAAATTAGGATTTACGAACGCCAAATAGACGAAAGCTTTTCAAATTGAATAGTTATTTTATATTTGACATCACAACTATCTTAAATAAGAATTTAGGAATCGTTAGGAATCGATTATGGAATCGAAATGTATCGTTTGACATTCCTTAATCCTAATTTTAATTACTAATTTTATCTTATTCTAAAACAACAGAATCGACACCATTGTCTCTATTATTTTCTAGGGTTTGCTACCGGTGCGCTTGATTGATTGGAGCGAAATCATCACGAGATTCAGTTCAATTAGTACACATATTTCATGGCTACTTGTAAACTAAAGAACTTTTGTACATACATTCATGCAAATAAATAATAATAATAAATAATGTTGGACAATTCACACAACATTCATTTATCTAGCCCCAAGCTGTTGTGTTATGGGTAATAGATAACTATACATAATACAATACACTACAAAGATTGCTATTTTTATTGTACATACATAGAAAACATCCAGAACGCCCTGAACTAATATCTGTAGATCTGTAGATAACCCGAGGCGGGAATCGAACCCGCAACCTCCTGCGTCGCAGGCGGACCTTCTCCCACCGCGCCACAGAGGTCGTCAAATAAAAAATATGATTGATAGAACACTATAATTTTATATAGGAGTCATAATATGTGATAGCACACCTTGGACGGTTCTTAGATGCTAATATACTTGTACAATCGTCAAGGTTTCTCTTTCATGAGTCCTCAGCATGAGTGGGACAGGAACAAAAGAAAAACCATCGCAGTTCCATCAGAGTACGCAGAAAAGTGAGCTTACTTAAGTATTTACTAAACAGAAATTGAGGTTGATGATGGTTTTCACTGGCGACACACTTATATCAGACAAAATTCCATTGAGAATATAGCTGGAAAACTTGTGCTAAGTCCCAACCAGAAGCTAAATACATATAATAGTTGCACTGCACAATCTTACAACAGACAGGAATCAACACAAGTGACCACATTAAATGCTCACGATTCGAACCTAAACATTCAAGAAAGGAAAGTTAAATTAACTTAGTCCGATGCAGTCCACAAAATAATTTCTAAATCCGTTTGGAACCTATTAAGAACCATTAAATAACCTTAGTAACCTTTCATCTACCGAAAACCATTTGAGGGATCTTAAGCTTGGGCTAGACATTGCGTTCTGTTTTAGCGTCCGATGCGAATCGATGGTATTAAAAGTTTTATCCCATTTTCTTTTTGATCCACTATGAATGAGATTAAGTTGTAGTGATAAGATTTCTATCTTATATCACTATAACTTGATCTCATCCAACAACAATCGAATACTCAACCGCAATACAGATTTACGCACGTCTCAACACGCGATTTTTTGACAGTTTTCAATGAAAAATTGTTTTATAATGCGTCATTTGAGAGAGTATTCGGGATAGGTAAAGCTTATTAACAAAGAAAATAAATTAAAATTGCTGGACAATATAATAGCAAAGATCACCTTTCTAATGATTCCTAAATTCTTATGTTAGATAGTTTTGATGTCAAATATAATTATAACTATTAAATTTGAAAAACTTTCGTCTATTTGACATTCGTAAATCCTAATTTTAACTCTTGTAAAACAATAGAATCGACACATTTAAGCAAATTTGGATGCCGGTCACCAGACTTTTTATATTTTTTAACACAATATAACAATACTTTTTTGTACGTACAGTACACCGAATAATATCCGTTAAGTGCAATTATTAATTAATTACCTTACTAGACTAGACAGCCGTTAGGTAGATCTAAGTTAAATGGAAGTCTCCGTTTTGAATATCATATACAATTCGCAACGTTGAAATAGACGACACCAAACCCAACGGTCAGTCGCATCGTTCCGTCAGGCGAAGCCCTTAAACTCCGTCTCATTATTCCAAGGCATTGTGCTTAGGTTTCAGGCTATAGCCAAGTCTATTCTACAGCCTGAATGGGGAAGATGTGCTGTACCGATACCTTAATTGACGAGAGCCTGACTACCCAAAACCTTAGAACGCTGCATAATAGTGGCGCATAATCCCTTATCGAGGCTGTTGTTAAGGGTATAGTGTATTGTATTATAAATACTACCGTAGTTTGATGAATTCATTAAGGATGTAAGCATTTGTCCTTCCAACACAAATAAGGTTCGAAGTTAACCTGTTTACATCCGTCGGGGATAGTAACGTGAGAAAATCTATATATCCTTTAGCTCCATATATCTTTAATCTTGCGAAGAACCTACAACCGCTGGAGTAAACGTGTTCTTGAGTTGAGACCACGACTCGGCAAACGTAGAGTGTAGGACGCCCTCCGGCCAGCTGGGATGACGATCCGCGGAAGACTGTAGGTAGATGCTCGATGCGTCAAGATGAAGACGCTATGGCGCTCATTAGGGGAGGCCTTTGTCCCGGACTAATATAGGCTGATAATGATGACAGGGTGTTTGGTACAACATTTGCCATATGAAAATTGGGGGTAGGTGGAACCAAATGCGATAATAGCTTGGCGGCTTTTTTAACCCTCAAAAGCCTCCCGCCTATTTTTAAGAATTTTCGAAAGAATTTTCGTTTTTTTTTTCTGAAATTTGAATTAATGATTTTTTTTAATAGTATAAAATCTTTTTCATTTACCTCTAGCCCTCAGTAACAAAGTCAATAATTACGTGCAAGTGTTAAAAAGAGAAAGTTTAAAACTGAGTGTAAAACAATGGATTAAATTTTAAACAAAATGTGTGATCTTAGAATTGATTTAAAAACTTCTACACTCTAACAACAGGTTTTGACATAATCACCGCGCTTGGCAGGCGGGTTCGTGATCGCAGTAGAGGTGTTAAAAAATGCAGTTTAACGCATTCACTGGGGACGGTGACTGGCACCCGCGTCTTGGGCCATGAAGGTATTAATAAAAAAGTGGGGATACCATTTTATCTTCCTGCAAAATTTCATAAGCCGTTTCAGACAGAATTACTTTCGCTTTTATAAAATGGAATACTAGCTGCTGTCTGCGGCTTGTCACGCTCTTTTCATACAAAAGCGCGTACAAAGCCGCGGACGGAAGCTAGTTTTCGTATAATTTACAGCGATCACTAAACCTATCCTCGCCTTAAGCCAAGCTAAGAGGATGTTAATAGCGGTGCCCACAATACGTTAATTAAATCGTCCGGTATCGCCGCACCGTGCATCTTACTAACGGCACGGACGCGAACCGAACCTGCAACACTGGAATTGTTTCAAACTTAGAGTTCATCCTTACAAAGCCTGAGTGCATAAACCTCTGAGGGTACCTAACGCGATTCACTCAAAACTCGGTAGACCTAAACTTATAAAGTAAATAATGAATCATGTATTCTTTATTTATGCACAACTAACTGCGCCCCGCGGCTTCGCACTCGTTGTTCCTATGGAAAAGTTAAAAGGTGATTTTCATCCCACGGGAACTGATTTATGGGATAAAAAGTTGCCTATGTTTGATTCCGGGATTAGAATTACATGTATACAAAACATCAGCCAGATCCGTCCAGTAGTTTTGGTGTGAAGAAGTAACAAACATCCATCCATCCATCCATCCATCCATCCATCCATCTATACATCCATACATCCATACATCCATACATCCATACATCCATACAGCCATACATCCATACATCCATACATCCATACATCCATACATCCATACATCCATACATCTATACAAACTTTCGCATTTATAATATTATAGTGTAACTACCCCTAGGCGGTGTGCAGTAAATTTCTAAAAAGGATACGGAAAAAAAGACGTATTGTGCCGACCCTACCTAGCGTGAAGTAAGGACCGGAAGATGGTGATAACTACATTTGACACCATTGATTTATTAAAAAAGGAAGATGAGGTACTGGTTTCTCGAAAGTGGCAACCTCAAATTGTGTAAAATTGTGTGCTCACACCTCAGTCACCGTCTGACCGGCGGCACGGGCGGTCGTAATTCGCGTGAAATATTGTTGTCTTGGTCTCACTTCGGTCTTAGATACGTCTTTCCGTCTTTGTTCTTCTTTGTATTGCACAGGACTGGAAACATAACTGTGAGCGTATGTGTTTGCGTGTAGTTGTAACACATGCCAATTTTCGAGTAAGCGCTGGGAGAACGTAACCTATCTTCCCTTTTTAATAAATCAATGTTTGACACACTACATTTGAGACACAGGTACATTAAAATATCAATGTATCGAACGTGATATAATTGCGAAAATTATTGAAAGTGAATTATAAACCTTGTTCTAGACAATAGGAAACGTGTGCGACCATACTGATCATAAACCAGTGAGTACCGTGATATGATGTCAGTCAGTAGAACATAATGGATCATCGGTGGCTGGGGGGTGGGGGACCTCAGTACCTATCGATTTAACCACCACATAATAAATAAAATTTGCTTTATTTTCCAATACACTTTGGTAGCACTTTCATAACAGTTTTGAATTTAAAGGTTTATAAAGGGTTAGTATAGAGTTGTCTTAAGGCGCATACCCGAGCCAATTTGACAGCAATTCCTATTTTATCATATTTTTACGTTTATCATAGGAATTTTTAAAAATCCTACAAAAATAGCTTATAATAGATACCACAAACTGAACGTTTGTGTATTATAAGCTATTTTTTAATACCACTTTTATAATTTTATCTCATATAGTTTAGGAGGAGATGCAAAAATAGAGTTTGGTGGCCAAAAAGCGCAACTTCGTATCTCTTCCTAAGCTTTACAAAATGAAACTATTACAGAGGCATTAATAAATAGCTTTTTGGAACTAGGATTTTTAAAAATTCCTGCGTTCATCGTAATAATAAGATATAATAGTTGGTGGCGCCACTTTCGCTGGTGTATGGGCCTTAATCCTAGTTGTTATAGTTTGACCGAAACCGCTGTACCGCGCCTGAGGTATGCGCGCGGCGAGACGGGGGGGAAGTAGTAAGACGCACACGAGATAAATATCCAAAGATGGGTCGATCTATCTCGTGATGTCAAGACCATCATTTTTAAAGTGGCCGAATATTTTAAGAAAAGAATAAAGGTTTGAATATAAAAGTGATCGCGATAGTAGATTTAATATTATTATCGATCCATTATTAATAAATTTGCAGAACGACTCCGATTCAAGTTCCAATGGCGAAACGGAAGACGAAGTTGAAGCAGAATCTATGTCAGAATATCTTTAGATAATTTAGTTATAAAAAATATAATCGTTACATAAAATAAACATTTCGTTTACCTACGATATCCTGAGATCTATCCGACAATATCGATCTCATGTGTACTCTTGCTCTTTTTTCCCCGGCCCCCAACTCGCCGCACTTTCCTAAGGAGCGGTACAGCGGTTTCGGTCAAACTATAGTAGTGTATGGACCGCCTATGGTGGGGAAAGTCTCCTCCAAATGTTTCCAGTCAGTTCTGTTTCTAGCAGTCCTAGACCAGAGTTTTCCTGCAGTCTTTGCCAGATCATCGCTCCAACGGGTTAGCGGCCACCCTCTCTACCCCCATGTATGTCATTCGATATTCACTGGTACAAAAGTTATTTTGACTTTTGTGAAATTTTGGTCAAAATCAGGTTTCAGACTGAATTTCGCAATTGCAGTCGTACGACGTCGTGACGGTTCAGTAAAAAGTGTGGCACATTTTACTGAGCCGTGACGTCACTAGCCCCCACTCCCAAACTTTGAAGCGCTTTATTTTTGTAATTTTTTGTTTGATTGAGAAAATAAAAATATGTGTCCAATATCATCTGATTATCTAACTTACGGACTTATTAAAATTTTTGAGTCATCAGGCCTATTCCGCGCAAAACTTTATCTGATGAGATCAAAAATACAATAAAACTTTTAAATCCATCATGGTTAATACCAAAGTTATTTACAACGGGATATTTACCATGATTACAAAAGAACCTGAGTGACCTGGTTGATAAATTGTGCTTATTAGGAATTATAGTAGTAGGTACTATTCGCCAATAGATGGCAGGAAGAGTAATATTTTTCAGTTTAATTCTTAAGTTGATTGGGATAAAGTTACATATTGAAAACACGAATAAAATAGTATTACTATTCGCCAATAGATGTCAGGAAGAGTCAATTGAATACGATAAATCTAATTATTAGAAACATAATTAAACTAATAAAACGACATTTTCTGAAAATGAATCCCAGCTAGATGGATTTATCGCCCCCGAAACCCCCTGTATACTAAATTTCATGAAAATCGTTGGCGCCGTTTCCGAGATCCGGATTATATAATATGTATTATGTATATACAAGAATTGCTCGTTTAAAGGTATATGATATTGGAAAGCTCCAAACTCAAATCATGGTAAATATCCCATTGTAAATTACGTCAAAAATACAACTAGCATAAACAAGGATTTGTTGGATCTAATCAGAGCTTTAGCGCGGAATTGTTACTAAATACTGTTTTACCATAATACTCGAATTAATTTATTAGTTAATTACGGATATAATCGGCGTGCTAACACTCCGTGTCGTTAACTTAATTATTAAATCTCAGAAAGCTCTTACATTTCCAAAGATTCTGTAAACCTGCTCCGTTCATTATTAATTCCACAAACGCCTTGCATTCTGTGATTATTTCAAGGAAATCCTCTTCTAAAATTGTACAGCAGTGAAGTTCCAGAAGCTTACCCAAACCACAATGGCTTATCTATCAATCAAATGACTAGAGAATACCCGCACATAAGGCAAAGAAACGCTAGAGCTACAGAATAGGTACAAGTAAGTATGGGACTGAGACTATCTAGGGTTGGCAGGTCAGAGGAGTCATGACTTTGGTTTTAAGGCTTCACTTTTATTTTGATGAATGCGAAATGCATTCAACATTCAAGCTATTTAAAATAATTAATTTTGTTTTAAAAAACTATACTTAACCTGATTTCAATTTTTATAGATTTTTCATGAATTTTCATGGGTCCCATTGAAGAACGGAACAAAATTAAAATGGGACCACACGGGAAGCACCAGATTGCCTATAAATGAGTGACTCCAGTGACTCCTCTATGAGAAATCACAACACAAGATATGGGCATTTTATCGCCAAGTTACTCCAGTGCATTAGCGATAGACCTCCGGTGGATCTTGGCTTCCGACGCAATAATTTGCTGCCAGGCATCTTGCTTCTAAGCTGTCTCTTTTCAGTTTGTAGAGTACGGAGAACTACTAGTATATTTATTTTTGTCAAATGTGTATAATTGATGATGATCAAATGTATAGCTAAACCACTTAAGTACTGTGGGTTGCAAAGCAAATAAATGTTTATCTAACCATCAATTTTTTTCTTCAAATTGTCGTCCATCAGTTTCACTCAACATGACAGCCCTAAGCTACGATGTACAAAATAGTTGAAGTTAGTGAGTTCTAAGAACCGCTTAGCCCTATCAGGGGAAGCCCTTAATTGGCTTCTGTTAATGTCACATGCAGATTCTTTCCAACGGTTCATTTGAATAATGGAACAAGCTTTTATAAGCTACTTAAATGGTGATGAAATTTCTCACTCTATCAAGTTTAAACCTACTTGATTATCTTTAGAAAGGAAGAGAGTTGTTTTTTCCAGTAAATCTGCTATAAATCATCCTCAACCTCAACCTCAATAGCCTATATTGGTCCACTGCTGGACGTATGCCTCCCCCTGACCTGATAAGCGCGTTGTTGGTATTTATCTAATGGGGGGTATTGCCCATAATCTCCACGCTGGGCATGCGGTTTGGGGATCGCAGTTCATTGGTAGAATTGTTCTGCAGCGGGCGGCGGATATCCCTTAGTCGCCTCTTACGACACCCACGGGAAGAGATGGGGTGGTGCAAATTCTAAGCCGCCAGCACCACACAGCTATAAATCATAAATGAAAATAATTCAATGGTATAATAATTATGAGGATGAAAATAATTTGAATGCATGGCCTGATTCGGGCCATCAGACAATGGCCAAATGGGAATGACTGTTTAGTTTGACACAAAATATACTTTTCAAGAAAGCATTGTGAGCTACAATAACGGATTTTATCATTACTTTTTGAAACCTCTCGATCAAGAAGTTTGATTTGATATACAGGGTGGGGCAAATTTTTGGCCCCTTAAGCGTAGCTACCGTTTATTTTGTAGTTAGAAGGTTTTGTTCTTAGGAACCTTCTGTTTTATTTTGAAGAAAAAAATATTGCCATTTTTAATTTTCTGAAAAAATGTACGGGTCGCCCAAAAATTACATTTGTCAATAAAACAAGTTGGCCTTAATCGACTCTATTTCCAACCAGGAACACTTTTCCCAAAGTAACATACCAATCAAATCGTAAGTTTTGGCAATAATGAAAAAAAACAATTCCCATACATTTTCTATGAAACAACGAGTAAGTGAGTGAAAACAACAATGTCATTCATTCAATGGTTCTTAATTTAAACTTGTATGTAACTACTTTTTAAGTTAGTAGGCTAATTTTGTAGGCATATCAGGAATTAAATTTTTATTTATTTGATTGATGATGTTAATTCATGTTTTTAAGCGACTTCTAAAAAAGGAGGAGGTTCTCAATTCGACTGTATTTTTTTCCCCCTTTTTTATGTTTGTTACCTCAGAACTTTTGACTGGGTGGTCCTATTTTCACATTTTTTTTTATATGAAAGCTGGTGCTTCCCGTGTGGTGCCATTTTAATTTGGTTCCGTTCTTCAACGGGATCCATGAAAATTCATGAAAAACTATAAAAATTTAAGTCAGTTTACAGTTTTTTAAAACAAAATTCATTATTTCAATTATTTCTTTTAATAAATTCTAAATTCTTTGCAGTAAATTTATTATTATTACTATTGCTGACGATACTCTAGCTCTTGGAAGAGGCCCGTTAGAAATATACAATAGAGCGAACAAGATGGACACAGCCGTTGCTATTTCGATAATTCAAACATTCGATTTATCCTATTCCCATTATGTCCATCAACCGAGCGTGGTTTACAACATGTTTGATTTACAACAATCCGTTATAAATACCTGTCGACTTGAGCTTTGTTTGAACTATAAATACACGCGCTCATTCCAAATGCATATACAGTAATAGGGTTATTATCACAAGTTAGCTACTGGTTCAAATCACCCAGTATAATATATACTCATACTTATAACTGCAGTTGTAGAATGAGTATATTTATACTGGGTCTGCATGAGTACGACCTAGGCAAAATACATAGATACAGAGGACGAAAGGGTCATTAGAAGTTATCCACATCCGTCATTCATGACGAAACTGGAGGCCTACTCGGAAAAGAAAAATCGAAGTTTCGTTTTCGTTGTCGTGCAAAACCAACGCTTATTTCGCTTACATAAGATTAGCGTTTGCACGAAATCAAATCAGAAACTTCGATTTTGTTTTTAAGAGTAAAGGCCCTGAACTGAAATTATACAAAAAACTGCTTCTGACAAAAGAGGAATCAGACGGACGTGCTCTAAATCAGGAAAAAACCAAGAGAACGCATCATCATCAAAGGTCGCTGCATCTGACCAAATTAGGATAGGATATGGACAATAACGGGGCTCACTTTACCTGCCTAAGACAGAGAAGTGTAGGAGCGGTTCATCAGCGTCTCTGTAAATGCTTTGGACGGTTACAACCTTCAGCAATAATATTCTACATAATATCATCAACATTGTCTTTTTTTTATCCAAAATAACCATAAGGACTTTTGTACCGAATCGGTTCCTCCTTTGTAACAAATTAGGAATCGGATGAGTTGACGCACGAAAATCATATTAAAAATTCAAGGGGTCAACTCATCCAGAGGATGAGATTTGCTCGGATGAGATGAAGAATACGACAAAGATTATTATTTTGTTTCTTAATAAATAAATAAATATACACACGACATTGTCTGAACAATGACAATTTCTGTCTCTCGGAAAAGATCCTGAAAAATCGCACCAGCGCGCCCCGCGGGCGGATTCATGCGACATTTCACCTTACCTTACCAACCTACATCATCGGTCTACTGCTAGACGCAGGCCTGCCCCTGTTAAACATCTTATTAGTTTTTATCTCATTTATGACGAAACTGAACTGGAATTATACAAAAAACTGCTTCTGACGAAAGAGGAATGCGCGGTAATAACCATAATTCCAAAGCTGGGCATGCGGGGTCGCAGTTCGGTGGTGACATTTCAGTTGCATGAGTATTGTAGGTACCGGCAGTGTTCTGACCACAACATGTCGGCAGCGCAGCGGAGGCCCGCCGACTTTGAAGAGTGATGCGGAATTTTATTTTACTTTTTTATTTTATTGAGAAGAGAAGAAAGAAACATTAAAAATGATATATTAAAGAAGAGCTCTACTAAATGTATAGTTATATAACTAGTTTTCATGTGTATACACGAGCAACGCCTCGCGGTTTCTCCCGCGTAGTTCCCGTTCCCGTGGGATTTACAAGATAAAATAGCCGCCCTGAAAAGTAAGCTTTTTAATGATAAAATATTTTTTTTAATCAGTCCGGTAGTTTTGGAACCTATTCCATAGAATCAAACAAACAAATCTTCCTCTATAATATTAGTAAAGATAATTTAATTTTTGGACCAGACCAGACTTTATTAATTAATGGACCAGATTTTGTTTGTTGATTTCGAATCCGAGTTTGACTTCTGAGTGTCGCAAGCTGTGGCGATTTTGTTCTCTTAATAATTTGCTATGCAGATACTAATTCATACTATTAGAGGACTATTACAAGACAATTAAGCTGTTTGCGGTCGCTAAACTTTAACACTGGGCTTACGGATTGTCATATGAGTAACAGCTACATCACATTTTTTCCGGAATAAACTTGGTCTTAAATTCAGGTCTCATATATACAGACAGAAGCAAGCAAGTATTAAAAACAATTAAAAGAAAAAACATGTTTAGAAATGCAATGAACATCATCATGCTCCAAAATCAGGGTACTAAGGTCCAATTCCACCGTTCATTGAATGGAAATAGGACCTATAAGTCTGTCTAGACTAAGGTCCAATTTCAACGTTGCCATTAGATGTGCTAGATATGTGTTAATATAAGATAAACTAAAATGTCAAACACGACAGCAAACAGCAGACAGACTATGGCAATATTGGCAATCAATGTCGGATAAAAACTTTAATTTCGTAAACGCGTTTAAAAGGCAGCGAACGGTAAAATTGGACCTAAGACTATTAAAAATGGCTATCCTAAAGAAAATCAGGATATGGTCATCAGTGGTTTTTCAGTCAGAACTGAATAACCACTTCGGCTCTGTTCAAATCGCAGTTTCGAATCTGAATCTTGATGGATGAAGGAAAATCTTCAAGACAAATATTCTAGTGACCTAGCTAGATCTTCATTTGTCTATCTACCTGAGCGCACTGCTATTAAAAATGATGAGATATTCATAGAAATAGAGCAAGCATATAATACGTGCCTGCAAACGTTCTTTGAATATTCTAATGCTTATAGGAACTGTGCGTTACACCTATTAGAAGGAAAAACCGCTCTATGGTAACTTGAAGCTGCAATTTTGGTAGGAAGAGGGACCGACCACAATACCAGGGGCCTAATTCCACTAATTTTTAAATAAAATGCTCTAGTGGCGCCATTATGGCGCCATGCGATTAAGATAGAGATTTAGTCGTAAATTTATTTGGTATTCCAATACCATAAGATTACAATCTCTATGACTTATAATATCGTGTCAATAATGTGGTGGGGCATATAATCGTAATCGTAATAGTCATAGATATGGCATAAACAAAAAAAGATCGTGTTAGTAGAATACCAAAAGGTGTCAATTGCGGTGATTGTAACGCGATAATGAAGCGATAATATTGTCATAGTGTGGCGGTTGTGTTAGTGGAATCAGGTCCCTGGGCTAAATACGAACCATAATCATCAATTACATCACCGTCAGCTTCAATACGTACCGAATATAGCGACCCTATCCAAAAGTGGCCTGGGAGAGACTGTTAGCGATAAGGCCGCCGCTTGTGCCACACTAGATAAAGTTAGTATTAAGTTCCTTTTTAGTTGTTTTTTGTATTGATGGTGCAATATTAATTTAATTTGACGACCTCTGTGGCGCGGTGGGCGAAGGTCCGCCTGCGACGCAGCAGGTTGCGGGTTCGATTCCCGCCTCGGGACAAATATTTGTACGATCTGCAGGTATTTGTTCAGGGATGTTTTTTTCTGGATGTTTTCTATATATAATTTAAAAAAAATATCTATCTATGTAGTGTATTGTATTATGTATATCAGTTTATCAGTTCTCTAGTACCCATAACACAAGCTCTGCTTAGCTTGGGGCTAGATAATGCTGTGTGAATAGTCCAGCATTATTTATTTATTTATTTAATATATATTATAATCTATCTATCGAAAGTTTTATTTCCAAAGGCGCATCTTCAATCTTCACGAACTCAAAGATAGCAGAGACAGCTCAAGAGCAAGATTCCCTTTAGTTCGGGCTACCGGATAATGTTAGTATTTCCGGTGGGTAACATGAACTAGGCTGAGATATTGACAGTTTTCAAAGAAACTGTTGCCGCAACCTTTATTTGATTTTATATATAATAATCATTGATTTATTAAAAACGAAGATGAGGCACTGGTTGCTCGAAAGTGGCAACCTCAAATTGTGTAAAATTGTGTTCTCCCACATCAGTCACCGTCTGACCGGCGGCACGGGCGGTCGTGATTCGCGTGAAATATTGTTGTCTCAGTCTCACTTCGGTCCTAGATACGTCTTTCCGTCTTTGTTCTTCTTTGTATTGCACAGGACTGGAAATATAACTGTGAGCGTATGTGTTTGCGTGTAGTTGTAACACATGCCAATTTTTGAGTAAGCTCTGGGAGAACGTAACCTATCTTCCCTTTTTAAATCAATGATAATAATACATGTTTTTTTTATACCATAAACCGATTAAATTTTATATAGATTTTTCATGAATTTTTATGGATCCCATTGCCAGAACTCAACAAAATAAAAATGGGACCACACGGGAAGCACCTGCTTTATAAAAAAAGAATCATGAAAATCGGACCACCCAGTCAAAACTTCTGAGGTAACAATCATTATAAAAAACACTCGAATTGAGAACTTCCTCCTTTTTGAAGTCGGTTAAAAATAACTATATATTGATGCGTCAGATGTGGCTGTGGAGAGATTTTCAACCTATCAAACTAATTAAACTGGACTGTCTACCGAAAAATAACTATATTTTGCTGCGTCAGCTGTGGCTGTGGAGAAATTAATGCCGACTGGGATATATAGGCACTGGAATACAAACCGATAGAAACTAACACGTTATACTGAAATGCATTTACGATGAGCCTTGTTTGTAGTGATTTATTCGGAATTCAAATAGATTTACTAATGCCTTTACTAAATCGTAAGTGGCATGTAATTGTGAGCAATAGCCCTTATATGTATGTCCGTACAGTTTCTCCGAAGTCGAGTTTATTGAAAGCGAGGAGTTAGGTAGACCTTTGCCGTAATATAACTTACCTCAGATTTAAATTGGTAGATACGCCCTTATGCTCAAAAACTGTGGCAATGGTGTATATTCAGATGTCGCCAAAACTAAACTAAACTAATTTGCCAGTACTAAAAATGTCGCTGGCCCTGTCATAACGATCAAAATAATAAGGATGGCATCATTTTTAGTCCTGTCAGATAAGTTTAATCTAGTTTTGGCAACATCTGACTAGACACCATTGTCTTTGAAAACGTGCGTTAACAAATTTTACAATATATTTTTGTCAATTGTCAATAAACCTAACTGTTATTATTGCCATTTATTGTGCAACCACATTGCACGAGTATTTGTGAACAAGCACACCACACTGTTCATTGATTCCAATTGAGTGAGCCCACTTACTTCGCTTGGCAACTAACACGGTGCGGTCCCACTACGGAAAGGGCATATCTAACGATTTAAATCTTTGTCTTACCTAGACTCTGTTGTTTTAGAATAAGCTAAAATTAGGATTTCGGAATTTCAAATAGATGAAAAAGAATGAAGACATCTAATTAGGTCATGATTAAAATTTATCGATTTTAAACTAGTATCGATTTGAATTTCTAAACGATTTCTCAAACAAATGGATGAACTGTTTGACCCATGTAAAGTAGTATTTTGAAATAATATTTTAGAAAAAAAAACATATTTTGCTCACAGCGGAATCCCAACCACTCAACTCAGAGAGGTTTTGCGATTTTGAAAAACGTTCTAATATAGATCTCTAAAACTCGCTAAGAAAAGATGAAATCGGACGTAAATTTGGAACATAGCCTAACTAGTAAATATTTTCAAACTTACGCGATCTGAACACATTCTTTACGTCGGAAAAACTAGGTAAATAAACGCGATAAATACTTGTTAAATAATACTAATAATAGTCCCACTAGATTAGGCTACTTATATTAGATACTAGGCTATTGAACTTACTGTGCCTATTGAAATAATCAGACCAATATTACAAATACGAAAGTTTGGATGTTACCTCTTCAAGCTAAAACAACCGAACGGCTGAAATTTGCAATACAGGTATTCTAATCCTGAAATATTACAAAGGTTACTTTTGTCCCATAAATCAGTTCCTATGGGATAGAAAAAGTTCCCATAGAAAGAACGCGTGCGAAGCCACGGGCAGAAACTAGCATTACCTAAAATTATTTAATGCCTACTTTTGTCTAAACATGGAATATCAAACTATATTATCATCATCATTAGCCTTAAATCTATGGAGGATGGTTGGTTTATGTCGTGTCATTTTAGATGCAACTTCCTATCCTAAAAGTAACGCACGTTTGAAGGCAGAACGAACACCCACGGCTAGTGAACGATAGCGTTTTCTATTCGCCATAAAAATAATGGCTAAGCAGCAGTCAAATAGTGTATTAAACTTAAAACCCCGCGCAACCAGGCGTCCTTACCTACCGGCAAACTTTTGAATAATGTTTCTTCAAGAAAGGAACGATGACAGAAAATGGATTTTAAAATGTTTGCACAGGGGCAGATCTGTGTATAATGTGAACTTGTGAACCACTAGTTCATTTTATTGTAAGTTCATATCATAAGTATATAATGAGTACAATGAGATTCCTGCGTCTGTTTTCCGCTAGAATACAATCTTGCGAGTCTTCACATCCGGGGGTAATTATGTTCATTCTGGGAACGCGTGCTCCAAATTAGGCCACATCTTCATTTACTTAAGAGTGGGCCATAAGCAATTTACTTCAAAATTGTGCTTCAAAATCGTTATTTATCTCAGAATCTGTTAAAGCTACCACCTTCATAATTAGCACCACCTTTATATTAATTCGATCTTTTATTTTGAATTACGTGTTTTAAAAACACGATTGGTAATAGATTTTTTTAGATTGTTTATTTAGATAGTTAATTTTTTTGAAGAATAGATGTTTCGCACACGTTTTGCTATTTTTCAGGAATAGCACACTTTTTTGCGGTTTTTGTTATGTAAGAAACCTAGAATTATTTCGTTAGTAATGTTTTTTTTTAATTTTTCGATTGGTTGTTTCATTAACTTGTAATAAGGGAAAAACAGTTTTGGCGCATAGGAAATTCGGTGCATGTCTCTGCTCTGTACTGCTTACTCGCGAGAAAACCATCTCGTTAGTTGGTGGCCAAACACTGGTGACTGGACCATCAATAACTTAAAATTGGAGCTCACTCTCTAGCTGTGATTAACTGATTACTTTGAGGCTAGATGATGCTGTGTGGATTGTCCAGGATTATTAGTTAATTATTTAACTAATTTATTTTGTGTTTTGTAGGTCCATCGAATTACGATGCATTAACTCGCATGGCTGTTTTGTTTTTTATAGTTGAATGAAAAAATAGTTTTTCTTATAGTAAGTATTTGATAATACTTTTAGGTTTAGTCTATGACAATAGTTTCATAATACGGGATTATGAAACTATGCTCTGTCATAGACTTATGCTTGAGTAACACTTTTGCCATAGAATATCATTATTCAAGCATATATCGATGACTGAGCAAGCATTCATAATACGGCCCTAAGAGTGCGTATAGCATACCTTGCTACGCTCCTGGTGTAAAAACATGCGAGTGTCCTAAACAGGCAATAAACAGAGTCGAATGGGATGCGTTTTATAGCCATTTAAGTTTAGTTTTTAGTGCTAATAGCAAATTGGCAGGAATACTACTTACTACCGACAAAGAATGTAATGGGCTGTTTGCGAGAGCAGGTATATGTAATGGAAGGAACAGTCTATTTCTGGAGTGCGATTAGCATTATCAAAAACCCAAGGTAAGCTAAGTGAACATTAAACCTGTTAAATATTAAACTTTTACAGAAGAGTCACCGCCACAGAAATCTAAATAATAAAGCACTCCGCCGCCTTCTTCAGGTTTTCTTCAAACGCTTCGTGTATCTGCTTCCGAAGCGTTTAGTAAGGGCTCCGAGGTTTTCCTCTCTACCCCGACTTCTACTCGCAAAGGCAACTGCCTCTGGGTCAAACAACTAAGGGATTTTGCTCTTCTTCTTCGTGGGCTTTTGTTTTTTTTTTTTCGACAAAACTAAACTAAACTAATTTGACAGGACTGAAAATATCGCCGTCTCTGTCAAAACGATCAAATTAATAAGGATGGTATCAATTAGTGCTGTCAAATTCGTTTAGTTTAATTTTGGCGGCATCTGAATAGATACCACCATTTAGATTTGTGTCAGTGTTTGTGTGGTCGTGACTGTGACGTAGAGCATTAAACACATCGTCCACCGCCAGCTAAACTAATTAGGTTCAGTTAAGCTCGCATAGTTGGGCCAGATTTAGGGTTCCGTACCCGAAGCCTCCGTCTGTCTGTCAGAAGGCTCTCATTAACCGTAAGAGGTAGACAGGTGAGATTTTCATAGGATGTGTATATCTCTTTTTTTTGTATTAATAAATATTAACATTAAAGAAACAACGTTGCCAGGAATGGAAGGAGAAAAGAGAGGCTTTTGCCTAGCAGTGAGACATAAAAGGCAAAAAAAAAATTGTAACCCCTTTTACAATTTTTTTTTCTTGCTTCCGTATAAAAAAAAACGTGTATTTTTCGGCTATTTTTGCTCTTTGATTGTCAAGGCTGTAGGTATTTATTGCAGGCACATTAAACTTTTTATAAACAAGTAACACCTCTATGATAAAATAACAAATACTAGAAAGAAATATAATATACCTGAGTAGAAATTTGATGTTTTTTGAAAAAGTGGCCTGATACGGTACGGAACCCGCTTAGTTGCCACAGATTGCAGTGAACGCACATGTATGAAAAACTGGCTAAACTATGCGAGTTAAACTAACTTAAATGAAAAAACAAAAATCCGATTTTGTTTACTTAATTTTACACTGTTTTTAAGTTTTGCGGGAATAATACAGGGATAAATCCGGGAATAACGTTTTTATGGGACAACTCTCTCTACAATAGCGGGCTCATTCTTTATATACAATAGCGAGCGAAAGAATTATCAAATCTATTAATATCGTAATCTATAATACCTATTTTCACGATATTTACGGAGAAATCGACGAACATATAAAAATAAAACATTAGAACATAGATTCTGTATAGGTAGGTAATATATCTACCTAATATATTTCTGTTGTTATGTATGTTACATTACCTACACAGAGACATAAAAGTCTTACATGTGTGTTCGTTACAATAAATACCTACCTAAATCACAATCACACTATCACACTAATATTATAAAGGCGAAAGTTTGGATGGATGTATGGATGGATGTTTGTTACCTCTTCGCGCCAAAACTACTGAACGGATCTGGCTGAAATTTTGCATACAGGTAATTCTAATACTGGAATAAAACATAGGCTACTTTTTATCCCATAAACCTGTTCCCGTGAGATGAAAATCACCTTTTAATGTTTCCATAGGAACAACGCGTGCGAAGCCGCGGAGCGCAGCTAGTAATATATAAAAGACAATTCACAGAGCACCAAGCTAAGCAGAGCTTGTGTTATGGGTACTAGATAACTGATGTACTTAATACAATACGCTGCATAGATATTATATTTTTTATTATACATAGAAAACACTAAGTAGCAAACAAAAAGCTATGCTCAGATTGTTCAGATTAAATGAAAAGCTTCCCACCATAAGCTCTAAAACTTATGTAAGTGCTTAGCTACTACTTTCAAAGGGCAAAACTATTATTACCAACAAGTATTACTACAGGTATTAGCTTCTAATTTTGTTAGTTTATTAGGAGAGCTGTAATTTACAACAAGTAATTAGAGGGTAGGTAATTATAATTGCAAATTGAGATGGTATTGGGAAACCTTGGGCCTGTTATTACAAGCTTACCGTGTTTGTGTTTATGTTTTATTAATAGTTAAGCGCGTCACACACGGTGAATATAATATAAAATATATATTATCTTAGAGCATATTTTAGAATATCGCTCTCCATAGAAATCCTATGAACCATCACACACGACGAAGTTAATTTATATTTTATCTTCAGTATCTTAAGATACCGAGCGAATACGCAAATATGGAAATATATATTTCGTATCTTAATATGTTATCTTATGATACGAAATATACACATCTTAATATAAATACATGGTGTTCGGAAAGACGTTCTTCAGTGGAAATGCTCTGTCGCATTTTCCTATTTTGCTTTTTTATATCTTCCCTAGTCAAATCATGAATTGAAATGAATGTTTCTCTTGACTTTCTAAAATACTCCTGAAATTTCTTTGTGGACAGATCTTCATAAAGGTTAAATTCGCCGGTTTTTCTCTTTTTTGCTCTATCCAAATTTTTCTCCTTTTGGAATGTGCTACTGCAATCTGCATTTCACATTCTATATCAGAATCATCATCTGAGGAGCTGTCTAACAAATCAAGAAGTAAGGCAGTATCACTCATAATCACTCATAGTCAATCATTCTGTATATAGAACTCTCACAAGGAATACGTGTGGCACCAACGCAGACTCGTAAGGAAATGAACATTTTTTTTTATATTATCGTATCTTAGCCGTGTGTGATATGATAACCTAAGATACTATAATATTTTATATTAGGGCATCTATTACGAGTATATTATCTTCACCGTGTGTGACGCGCTAGGGTACAAGAAACTAGAGGCAGAATATATAGGAAAGTATGGAATATTTAGTGAAACAGATTACCTATTTGCCTTACTTTTAAGAGGTTAATGTAAATCTGTACAAATATATTAAGGAGGAAAGATTTGATTGTTTGTTTGTATTGAATAGGCCCCGAAACTACTGGACTATCTTAAAAAAATCTTTCATCATTAAAAAGCTTGCTTTTCAGGTAGTGACAGCTATATTTTATCCCGGAATTCCCATGGGAATGGAAACTACGCGGGTGGAACCGTGAGGTGTTGCTAGTTACGAATAATTTGAATGAATGCTAGATAACTAATCGAAATTACAGTGCCTGGGGCGTATGTGCTAGCAAACATTAGCTATAATAAGATCAACCTAAGTGATATTGGCAAAAATAAATAAAGGAATAAAGCCTGAGTTAATAAGGATAATGTGTTTGAAAATGATCATTTTTGCAATACACTCCTATGCGAGATGTCCGTGCAGATCTTAGTCCCCCCACTTAGAATTAGAATTAGGTAAATAATCGTTTATAATCGTTTATTGTGGAACAAAAACAGTGGTACATGGTTAATAAATAGAAACAATGCCATCTGCAGTAGTTTATAACTGTGTCGCAAATGGCAACGCCTTCCTCCAGAATTATAGTAGATAGAGTTCCAAAAAAGGTAACAATTGCAAGGATATAGGCAGGTAAGCTACTGATTTTACAAACATACTTATTTTATACAGGTTATTAAGATAACAAGGAATATTTTTAATAAAAGTAAATCTAAGCTACAAGTCTCTGTTTGGAAAATAAGTGGTGTGTGAGATGCGTGTTGTGTGTGAGTGTTTATGTATGAGGCTGTACGAAAGGGTGTGTTTGTATTATGTAAGTGGATGTAGCAGTGCTCCTGAGGACACCGTTCTCTTAAGAGTCCAGGCAACAGGAGTCACCAGAGGTGTGTGTGTATGTGCGTGTGTATGATATGCTCTCGAGGACACCGGGCAACAAGAGTTCTTGTGTTATTATGTGTTATCATTCGGAAAATATAAGCAATTCCTCTGTGTCAGGTGAATGACCTCATTCAGTATGGTGCGCTAATTAATTTGACTAATAATAACACCCTGTTTATCTATAATTCACAAGACCTCTGTGGCACAGGGGGAGGCCTGCGTCCAGCAGTTGACTAATATAGGCTGTAGAAGTTTAGGTCAAAATATCTGTATCAGTTTTTGTTGTACTAGTTGCTGTCCGCGGCTTTTTTCTATGGAAACTTTTTAAGGTATTTCAGGGAACTGATTTATTGGATAAAATAAAAGCATATGTGTTATTCCAGGCCTATTTTTTGGTATGTGAAAGAGTAACAAACATCTATACAAACTAGCGCGTTTATAATATTAGTAGTAGAATTCAAGTCGACTTCTTGAGCATGGTTTCTGCGTCTGGGTTGACGCAATTTTGCCAAGTAGTAAATTTAACGTTTCTACTGAGCATGATTTTGTTGTAAAATACAGGGGTTATCGAATTCATTAGGGAGCAATACAATAACCTCATAATAATAACTTCTGTATATATTATTTTACAAATCACTTACCAAGTAATTCAAATGAAGATATTTAAACTGATGCAATACCACACAAACACGGGATTTTAGTAAAAAGAAAAACCAAATGAAAAACAGCGAAATCAAACAACAACAAGTTATGAAATTACGTAGGTATATTTTGAATTCAATCAGCTGTTGTGTTGAGTGAATAAGTTGAAAGTAGAGTTCAAATGTCACTGTCAAAACGTTTGTAAGAACACATTAAATCAGTAGTGAGGTCGAAAAATTTAACAGTTATATAAGTAGGTTATAGTTATTTATAAACTTTTCGTACCTTTTATATCCATCATGGTCATTAATACTTATGTTATTTACAACGGGATATTTATCATGATTTGAGTTATTCCGTGATCATAGAACTCAAATCATGGTAAATATCCCGTTGTAAATAACTTTAGTACCTAATACCTCTTTGGATTCGGTTGTAGACTAAAAACTTCCAACCAGGATACGAACTCGATGTCTAAGTACAAATGCAACTTATTTTTTGTTATGAGTAATTTTCTTTGACAATCACTTCGAGGTTAGGGACCTTTATGAAACTTTATGACGATCATACTTAATATACACCTATAACTTACTATAACTTTAATATACACCTCCCCAATAAAGCGCTTATAAATAAATAATAAATAATAATAAAAAAATAATGCTGGACAATTCACACAGCATTATCTAGCCCCAAGCTAAGCAGAGCTTGTGTTATGGGTACTAGATAACTGATATACATAATACAATACATTACATAGATAGATATTTTTTATTATACGTAGAAAACATCCAGAACGCCCTGAACAAATATATGCAGATCGTACAAATATTTGTCCCGAGGCGGGAATCGAACCCGCAACCTCCTGCGTCGCAGGCGGACCATCGCCCACCACGCCACAGAGGTCGTCGTTATCAGTTAGGTGCGTCTAGCAGTGGTCCATTATAGGCTGTTGAGGTGAAGTGAGGAGTTTTATATAAACTACAGGCCTTTTCCGGCTTCGCACGGGTGGACATTTATTTTGAAACATATAAGTATAGTCTATGGTAGGTAGGTAGGTACTCAAGAATAATTTAGCATTATAGTAGTGAAAGAATTTTAAGAATCGATCCCGTAGTTTTTCAGTTTATTCGTTACAATTTTTTCCTATTTATAATTGTTATTACTGTAGTGTACCTATATAAAATCTATCAAAATAGTGAAACACCTGAATAATGAGATGAGGTAGGTACGTAATTACCTGTCTCAAAACGAATCAATAGGTATAATATAGTACTTATTTCAATATAATTTGTAACAATAATCCAAACACTAGATACCGTATTAAGTTGCTGTCTAGGTATAAGGAAGTAGCCAGGTAGGTTTATCTACCTTTAGAATAGGTACAGTCAGCATCAAATTGATATGGGGGTCTAGAGTAGTCAAAATGATCTGAAAAACATAAAATCAATTTGATAAACGCAGTTCGATTCATCATATTGTTTTAAGCACCCAAGGTATTCAAAATATCTTACCACACATGGTTGTCTGGTAGATATCGCTCTTGAGCGTTACTCGTGATATCTATCTAGAGTTGTCCAAAGGTGTTTAATCAGGTTAAAATAACAATTTGAATAATCTGCAAAAAACATTACTACCTATCCTACACGATCCCTTCTGCTAAAAGGCTGGCGAAGGTACGTAGAACGATAACACGACTGATCGCCAAAATAAAATCTAATTATAACCATTGGCTAGATTCTAAGGTTGATAACTAAAATGGACAACAATCAAATTGCAATCAGAAATGCACAAGCAGTTTTCACTTACCAGGTCGTTGATCGTTACATTTCCGTCACAAATTGATTTTTGTGTGTGCAGTAGCACGAAAATAACCGCCCGGGAGTCGCTGCGTACACGCCTTCAGTCGTGAAAATACTCTCAGGCGCCCAACCTGTCCCGCCCTAAATCAGAAATACGTTAATTTACGAAATCATTACTTCTGGTGTAAAAAAATAAAGTTGTACAGTATATAATGTTTACAAACATATGAAAAAAGTGGGTACCCGAGTTATTAGGAAATTATGTGACTTTGTGAGAATTTGTGATTGGAGACGATCCAAGTGCATTGTGTTTTATTCGAACAAGGGCCCTTGCCCTGCGTGCTTGGTAATTTTATACTTTTTAATAGTAGCTCGTATTTATCTTACAGTACTAACTACCTACATAGGTACATAAGTATCAGTAATAAGTTTATGTCGATAGAACTTAATATTAATCTATAGGTTTATCATGCATCGATTTATCACTCTCTACTCTAGATAAGAATTTCTCATTCTCTCATTCTATGACTTCAAGTTCTATAAGTACCAAGTACCAACCTAGTAGGTATTCTAAATAATAAATAAATAATGCTGGACAATTCACACAGCATTATCTAGCCCCAAGTTAAGCAGAGCTTGTGTTATGGGTACTAGATAACTGATATACATAATACAATACATTACATAGATAGATATTTTTTATTATACATAGAAAAACACCCAGAACGCTCTGAACATATTTGGTCCATAAATGATAGTTATGGAACAAATCTAGGCACTGTCATTAAACCAATGAATAAACAAAAATGTAAGTAAAAAATAATAAAGATTTACTATTAATTTGCTATGCTGTGTGGTGCTGGCTTAGAATTTGCACCACCACAAGTCTTACCGCGGGTGTCGTAAGAGGTGACGAAGGGATATCCACCGGGGGGGGGCAGCATCGCCCCTTGCAAAACAATTATACCACAAAACTGCGATCCCAAACCAGCATACTCAGCGTGGGGATTATGGGCGTTACTCTCCATGAGATTAACGCTAAAAAGGCCTGCGTCCAGCAGTGAACCAATACAGGCTGTTGAGTTGAGAGTTGAATACTGTTAATTTAATAAAATAAGGCAGTATGAACATGTTATTTATCAAAATAAAATAAAACAACAACAAACTAATAAGAATAATAATAATAATAAAGCATTTATTCGTCTCTGACAATAGGTGCTTATATAACTAAGAGGGACACTAAAGTAGGAACTTAGTTATAAGAGCCTAGTTAGGTATAATAATGCAAACTCTTTGTCGGATTATAATATCTACCTGTGTCCTGATTATGGTAATATCGACTAATTACCTGTTTGAGTTATGAGAGAACTGGTGCTTGTGATAGGTTTTATAATACCTGTGGTACAGGTCACAACTGATTTTTAAAAGATACTCAGGGATCGTGATCCCCATTGCACCCATTCTCATGTTTATAAACCGTAGTAGGTACCTGACTTAATACATAGCATAGCTATGTTGTGTGGATTGGGTTTGTTGTTTTGATTATACTTAATTGCTGCTAATTTATTTAGTACAAAAATATAACTTCCGGGTCTATTTAGGCAGGTACCTTTAAAATATTTTGAAAGTGGTCATGGCAATAAACTCATTTTGATTAATATTATATAGGTATGTTAGGTACCCACTAAGCATACTAAAATAATTTGTCATCGCATTCATCGCGAACCTATGTATATATATTAGTTACATAGTACATAATTATAGGTTAGACACATACAAAACAAAACACTGAATATGTCGCTGAGAAACAATTCCATATTCACATTAATCACCTACTCGTACATTGGCAAACAATTAAATCTGCGGTGAAGCCGGTATACGACGTTTTTATGACGTCAGAGGGCCGTCTGGATCTAGAGTAGACATCAGATCCTGGCAAATCGCCAACTAAATTCCCTCAACGATTTCATGAGAAATGGGGACGTTTCGGTTCTTATAACATCGGAGACCACCATGCATGTGTTATCTGTAATGAATCAGCGGTCACTGGATCATCTATGTTATTTTGTTTCAGCAACTGGGATGATGTTTGGTTAGCTATAAACATGAACACTGGAAGCCGGAGAGCCTTGACTGGCTCTATTCATAAAGTCAGAGAATTTGAATTAGAAAAAGTAGGTTTTAACGAGCTCGGGTGTGCATATTGCATAATTTTACAAGAAAATGAATATGGATACAAATCCAGGTTTAGAACCATTTCAAATTTTTAATATAATGTACCATGTTCCTTTAAAAATTTAGCTTCAACCTACTTAACTGCTTGTTTCTTTTTACACCGCTTGGAATATAGATAATGATAAACACTGACTGTTAATTTTCTGTAGGAACTGTTTTACACTTTTATATTTTTCAGGTGAGTTTAGTAGAAGAGTTTGATATATTACAAATTGTGGGAGAAGGATGGTTCGGAAAAATCTTGCTTGTTGAGCATAGAGCTTCAGATACTGAGATAGTGCTAAAAGCTTTACCAAAACCATATGTTTCCATAAGAGACTTTTACAGAGAATTCCATTACAGCCTACATTTAAGTGCACATAAAAATATTGTGACTACATTTGACGTAGCCTTTGAGACTGCTGGTTTTTATGTATTCTGTCAGGAATATGGACCTTTAGGTTAGTGTCTAGCATATTATTATAGATACTGTTCTCTACTTCACCTTATTCCCAATAAAATGTACCTACTTCCTTCCCGGGATACAGTAAATATCCTAGCTCAATATAATTTACATCCGATCAGCCGTTTTGTTGTGAAACGCGAACAGACAGACAGAGCTACTTTTGGATTTGTATGTACTATGATAATTTGGATATCTTAACCAACAACAACCTTGAAAAACAAACTACAAGTTGGTGGTCCAAACTTAAATTAGATGTTTCTACGTTTATACTTTGTGTTCGGTTGGACGTTAGCCAAAATTGTCATATTTGATTAATACCAGATTTGAATCTTTACTGCATTATTACATACACGCATACATACATGGTACATTTCTTAAGTTTTATGATAAATATAAGCAAGTTTAATCCTTTTTTTTATTTTCAGGAGATTTGACTTCGAATATGCTTGATACGGGAATCGGTGAAATCCATACAAAAAGAGTAGCAAAGCAATTATCAGCTGCGTTAGACCATCTCCATCAAAGAGATTTAGTCCACCGAGACGTGAAACTCGACAACATTCTCATATTTAAATCTGATTTCTCTAGAATCAAACTTTGCGATTTTGGAGAGACAAGAAAAATCCAATCTGTTGTAAAAAGGAGAAATGAATGGCTACCATATTCACCACCCGAAGTTCTAAAATTATCTATGGACAGCAGTTACAAGTGAGCTATTTTTAGATTTGCGTTCGTACCTACGTACGTTGAGTGGATACGAGTAACACAGCTAGCTGGATTTTCATGTACAGATTAAATTAAAATGAATAAATAATGAAAATTATTATCTAGTTATATCTAAACAAACTATTGGCGGGTCTGTTTAAATAAAGTATCGAACGCATAATCAAATGTTAATAATGTGTGTTTCAGAGCTTTAATAAGTCATGATGTTTGGCAGTTTGGCATAGTTATTTTCATTTGCCTCACAGGGTGTTTGCCTTGGCAGAAAGCAGCGTTCGATGATCCTCGTTATACATGGTAAAATAAAACAGGCGATCAGTTATGAAATTGTTATCCAAGCGAGTTTAAATAATAAACGTAAGAATGATAAATATTCATTATGAAAACAAGCTTTATCATTTTCAGTTATTACAGCTGGTATAACAGCTCAAATCCACTGAAAAAACAACCGAAGCTTTGGAAAATGGTTTCCTCAAGAGCCCAAAGGATGTTCAAGAAGTTTATCGAGCCACGGGAGGAAAAACGATCTTCAAATTTTTTAGAACTTTCCCGATACTATGAGGACCGCTGGATGGCAAAGGGCTACACAGATAGAGTTGGTAAGAAACAGTCACAAGATACTTATGTTCTTCATATTTTGACTGACCAAGGTACATTATCTAGACATGTATAATACCTATACCTACGTTATATATTTATTTTCAGCTGGTGGAGATATAGACGAGCTATGTCCATCAATGTACAGTTTTCACAGTGATCCTAATGAAAAAAATATATTATTGAAGCACTTCAGAGATAATGGGATTGAAACGACGGTTGATCGCCAAGCTAAGAAACAAAGAATACGAGACTGGATTCAAAATAGTGTTATAGAAGAAGCAGATGAAGAGGTACGATTTTTATTTAGATTACAATATTTAATGAAGATTACCTACAATTTGCAGGGAATCATAAAAATACGATTTGTTTTAGGAAGAAGAAGATCAAAATACTTATGAAGACAGTGATACAGAATTAGAACACAGAGCAAGAAATCATCCTATAGATGAAGCGCATCGAGTCACTCTACGTTTTGATACTGAAAAACACATAAACCCGCGAACTGGTGAAGTTATTGATGGTCACATCCATCAACAAGCGGAAAAAAATCCTCTTTCATATGATGTACAAAATATTGAGCCGGTTGCCCCTGATAATGTAGTGCGAAGATATGGAATTAAAGAGGAAGACTCATCACACGGTTCTACAAAAGATAGTGCTTATGGCTCGATGGACGCAAAGGGTCCCTCTAGAACTACTTATAAATATGACTCAAGACATGCGACTACGTCAATAGATAGCAGCTTAAAAAATTCTCCAAGCAGATCGATAAGTGCAGCCTCAATAAATCAACTAATGCCCTCATCGCTGAGCACACACGCACAGCGAGTACAAAAAAGTGATGAAGTTTATTCGAAAGAATTAGAGAGCATTAAAGGTAGCTCATCGACACTCCATTCACTAGCGAATTCTTCCCGATCCAACAGTCTTCAAGTAACACGGAACAGTTCTCTAGATAGTCCTTCAACTACTAGCAGTGAGATGCCTCCACAGACTGATGATAATAATATGTCGACGAGATCCAATAACCCAGTAATAACACAAAACGGGTTTAACCCGACCAGTAGTATACAAAACAAAACAAAATACGTGTCTATGAAAAGTACAGTTTATGACAATGTAAATACTCGTACCGATACTAACAATTTATTAGATGGAACTCCTTTTATTGGTCAAAGCCCCTATACATCTATGGTGAATATTGTTCAAGGACAAATCAAAATAAGCCCCCATGAAAATGAAATGAATAGAAATGTTGTAAATGTATCCGTAACACCAGTGCCACGCAGTAAAAAATGAAAATGCTCAATATTAATGTATTTGAATAATGATTAGTCAAGTATAAAATGTAGGTAGGTAATTATATTTTATAAGAGTATGCATTCATCATCATAATCTATTAAATGTTTTATGAAATTATGTATAATCCCTCTTAGGGAAAAATCCCTATTAGTGACATAACATAATTATTACATTAAACTACCCAACAACCCAACCCCATAAATTTGTTGTTCTGTGAACCCCATCTTTAAATTTATTAAAATTATTGTACCTACAAGTAAGGGTAATAAATAACACTGTTTCTTTGAGGTAGTTCCTTTTTTCACGTTGTTGGTAGACCTAACTTACAGTCCACCAAGTAAAAGAATTCCATAAAACCTTATGCATGGATTATAAATAACTATAAGTAATAAAGAACTTTTTACTCATAGGTACTCTGTTTTATTTTATCAGCAATCAATCCATAATCAAGACCCTTAAAATTACTCTACCTTCTAAAAAAGATTGTGTGATGTGTAAGTATTCGCAATCATTCATATCTCATATCGCAATTATACGCAATCATTCATACCAGGTTATAAAATAAAATAATTATCACTTAGAATCATACAAGATAAAAATAATTATAGTAAAAACTATCACACCGTTCAGTTTTCACTTCAAGGGTACAATAACGGCTATTAACGGATATATAAAAAAACCGTTAATAGTGTCTCAACACTAAAGCCAAAATCAAATGTTCCTTGCATTCCGAGTTGCGCCAATATCGATATTAGCGCGCTATCAAGCGTTCCGACTTACCGTGAGCGCGACAACGATGTCTCGTGTGACGTCATAGATGACGTCATTACATGCGCCATTTTGCGATATCAGTGACCATCCTACATACAGAAATCACTGTGAGCGCGCTGTCAAAACTGACAGTTGGCATTTATTTTCTTCGCCATCCTGTCCTTCCGCGGAGAGTATTTATTTACGTTCCTTGGTCTTGTCTGTTTGATAACAAATTTTATTTGTTTGCAAGTTTTTTAAAGAGAAATGGAAATTCATATAGATGACGAACGAAGTCAACAACAGTCGGAGAATAACTTTAATGCTCTCTCAAGAGCAGAACGAGAGAGCACAAATTGGATTGGTCGCTGTCCCACTCCTCAACCGAGTCATCGGAATCATTTGATAATAAACCAAAAGTTCGAATTTCGGGCATTTTTACTGGATTTCGAATTGTTGTGCTGTTTATTTTTTTGACTAACAAGTATCTGACAGGCGATGAAGCGACACGTGACCGTGAGCACGTTCATTGAGTGTTCCGAGATAGGATAGCACTCAACTGTCATTAATCGTGATAACTAACTCGGAACGTCAAATATCGTTGAGATCGCTAACATCGATAATAGCTTATCTCGGAACGCACGGGTTGTTTTTATTGTCGATGACATTGACGCATTTAGAAAATCCTTCTGTCAAAGAAATGTCAATATTGCTTTGCTTGCTGCGTTGCGCGAGGGAGGGATTCGTAAAAAAGTCCATTGCGGGATTTTGATTGTAGGTATGAAATAACGGAAAAAAAAATATCCTGTGATGTGAAATACAGCTGATAGGACCACCTTTTCTTATGTGATCATATCTCAATAATAAACAGTGTAACGTTGTACCAGAAATAACAGCAAATTCATAGGAATTATGAACGAACAATAAGAACCATAACCTCCACTCAAGTAAATGTTATAAGTAAATTTAACCTGATTTATCCTTTCATAACGAAAACACAATGCAGAAGTTACAAGACAGTGTCTTCACTTTAGCGAAAACAACAAATCTTTCGCCGGCTGTCTTCAGTTTTCTTCAACCGACCGATGAGTTCGGCGGTAAGTCTTGTTTGTGTATGACCATAACATTATTTATAGTGCATGATGATCACATGAGATGTTTTCAGATAAAACACCTCTCGGCGGCATTCTCAAGGATACGAAACATGGCTGGCTGGCTCTGGGCCCTAAGTTTTGTGTTGTTGATCTAAGAACTGGAATGAAAGTAGCAGCGCGTACATTTGGAGCTACACTCAGGTACCTATTTCGATTTCTTCGTATCATAAACACCATCTTATTCTAATTCTAATTCTGAATAGGGGAACTAAGATCTGCATGGATGTATCACCTATGTAAGTCTCTATGTATTATTCCCATGCCTAAGTAGGCCCTTACCAGCCCAGCGACTGGAACTATCATAAACAACATTCTACACAAAATCCTCAACCAGCCATGTGAAATCTATGAAGATCTCAGGAAGATTCTGTGCTTAAGGATGGAGTGATGCTGGTTACACTAGCAAACAAAACATGCCAGTCAGGAGTACACATATCATAATACTCTCATAACACCTATTCTAACATGTATATATCCTATTTATCATATTATTATTCCTGATGAAAGCCATAAATTAATTATGCTAACTTACAAATTATTTGCTTAGCAGTATCACATGTTGTTTTCTTCAATTTCAGTAACAATGCTGTAGTAACCAGTGTAGAAGAGCTACCGACTCCTCTGACAGAGAACTCTAGACAGCTGATCATAAGTTTGCAGAGCGATGACATCAGCATCATTGTTGTGCTTAACATTAATGGATCTCAAATACTTAGATGCATTCAAACAGGTAAACAACTGGTGTTACATCTAAAGTTATTTACAACGGAATATTTTCCATGATTTGAGTTTTGAGCTTTCCAATATTTCGGCACAGTTTCATGCACCATGATCATGGAATAACTGGTAAATATTCTGTCTAAAATCATGGTAAATATCCTGTTGTAAATAAGGTTAGTATTAATAACCATGGTGGATGTAAAAGTTTTATTGTGTTACATCTTTTTGTTTGTCTATTTTGTAAAATAAATAATGCTATATTGAAAAAGAATATTACAATCATATAATACAATTTTTTTTAATAATATTTACAATTCCAATAATTGACCTAACTGCAGACTGTAACAGTAACTGCAAACAATATAAAAATATTACTGGAACTGACAATTCACATGCTTGTGTTGTGGGTACTAGATAACTTATGTGCTTAATACAAAACACTACATAGATATTGTTTTATTATACATAGAAAACATCCAGAACTACAACAACAAAAATATCTAGTACTTAGTATAGTTTTGTGTAGTGTGTTGATTTTCAAACTTTTGAAAATATTATAAACTCATACAGTAGAATATAAAACACAAAATAATTATTTATAGGTATCTGTTGCACTTCCACATAAAACAAAATTGGTATACTTATCATTTATACAATATAACATGCATCATGCATTTATTTCATCCAAAACAGAAATGCATTGGCATTTCAATTTTTGAGATAAATAGATAAGATATTTCATTATTCAAATCCTGACATCTTAAACAATTTTTTCATAAATGCTGCAAGTATTATTAAGTCTTGTAAGTGAAGTTGTGTGCACAATATTTTTCCATGTCCCTTATTTACTTGATCATGTTTCAGATGTGGTTGTAACTCAGCTAGCCATCTGTGATGAAGCACCGGATGGGAGGTTCTCATGCTTTGATGGCATTATCGTGGCTGGTACCAAAAGAGGAGAGATATTTGCTTTTGATCTGAACAGGGCTGCTTTGATTCAAGGTATATTGAAGTGTCACATAACTAATTTGCTTGATAGTGTTTAAAGTTTCTAAAATACGAAATCCTAACCTAACATAAAATAAAAAAACAAAAATTGACTGTATTTGTGAAGCCAATATATTTTATCTTCATAATCCATACTAATATTATAAGTGCGAAAGTGACAGTGTCTGTCTGTTACCTATTCACTCCTAAATCTCTGAACCAAACTCAATGAAATTTGGCAGAGAGTTAAATATTATCCCAGACAGGGATGAGCTACTTGAAAAGCGCATACAAGCCATAGGCCAAAGCTAGTGACTTCATTCAACTGAGAGTTGTGGCATGTATGTAATGTACATTTGGCTTAGGATATAGATAGGCCATTAGGAGAGGCCCTTGTCAAACTGTGAAGTAATATGGGCTGATGCTGATAGATAGGCCTATAGTTTTTAGTGTTTTTGCCATCTGTCTATCCTGTTAATGCTAATTCAACACCATGTTTACAGCACTCAAAGACATATCACAAGGCTACGAACACCTCATCCAAAATGAGCTAAAGCCAACCAACCTTAGCTTCTTACCCCTGGAGTCCATAAACCGTATAGATGAGCAAAGAGAACTTGCCTTGGAAAACGACCATCATTTAGCCGTACTACTCAATGAAAACTCCTTTATTGATGGCCAGTATATATTCCGTAACCCAGATAGTTCAGTTCGGTTGAAGGCTAAAAGAGACCACATAAGAGTCACTGTTTTGGAGTATATTCCCCAAACTGGGAGTGTTGCAGTGGGTTTCAATTTTGGAGCTTTCCAAATATGGAATTTAACGATGCTGGATTTGGTGTTCACGTCACAAGTGAATGTTGACTGCTTGCCGGTCACCCACTTTGGATTTCAGGTATGAGACACATTGGTTCACGCACAAGGTTAAATTGCTTTTTAAGGTGGTGGGCGCTGTTGCATTACTAAATGTCTATAAGATCTGTCTTTCGACAAAAACAAAAACGAGCTGAGTGATTGGGCTTTGATTACTATTTTTAACTAAACAAACACCCTAGAAATGCTGACCACGGCGGCTGTTTCCTGTTTCTGACCATCGAAAAACAAAACCATCACATGAATATTACAAATACGAAAGTTTGGATGGATGTTTGTTACTGCTACGCGCCAAAACAACGTCTTAAATTTCGTATAGTTTTTTGTCGTAGTTCTTTAACATAGTCTAACATACTTTTTATACTATAAATCAGTTCCGATGGAAAAAATAAATTCTTTAAAATGTTTCCATAGAAACAACACGCATAAAGCCACAGGTACAAACTAGTAGTCAATTATCTGAAGTTAACTCTGACTTTAGTGTTAATAACTATACTAGTTTTAAAAGTTTTAACCGTGTAGGTATATCATAAACGTCTTTATTGTAAAGGTTTTTGGTTTTTAGGAGCCCTGCGATGATCCAAGAGCTTTCTGCTATCTGTGGGTTATATTCTCCTCCGTAGACAGATATGAGGAGGAAGAATTTCCATTTGCTGTGATGTACTCCCTTACTTACCAGGGGAAAAGGATGATATCAGACACCAAGTGTCTTTATCAGGTAAATAATCTTCTTACTACAAACTGAAATCGTCCATAACTATGTTTTTTTGTATCAGGAATTTATATCCTGCAAATAAAACAAATTCTAAGCCGGCACCACCCCATCTCTGATATCTCACGCCTATATTGAAAGCCTTTTGAAATATTGTTTTCTATCATAAACAATGAATGTCCCTAAATATAATTGTTACCCCCGTTTGCACTTTGCATCCCTTGAAAGAGATGCAAATGGGTTAATTATGAATGTAAGCGGGTTAACTACGAACCTAGTTTGTTTTGAAAGAACACCAACTTTTCATCCCATAACAACCAAGTTCATCAGGGTGAGTGCCTGCAATGCGCTAACCCGCTTACAAACAAGGTTCGTAGTTAACCCGCTTACATTCGTAATTAATTCATCAAACTACGAAAGTTTTTATAGTAAAAAGATGCTAATGGGGTTCAAAAGTCTTTTACATTATTATTCTTAACACTTCAATTTCCACAAATTAACGCTGAATTTTTTGCAGGATTTCTCATCCGCTACCATAAGATTCCAAGTGGATTTGAGTAGTGGCAATAAAACACCACTGCTGGGTGGTAAATGCATCTCCTGTCACACTTACTCCATCAAGTCTGGCCTAGGGGATGAAGGGGAAGATAGTAAGTATATTTGAAGAATAGAAGTAGCAAACAGATTCCTAAACTGTTAATAATCGTTATATTTCTTAAGTGGAAACCGTTCGGCAAATGTAGTGTCTCCTGTAATCGTTGTATCTGTCCACGAGATTTTGCAGCGATCGGTTGTTAAATACGACCTGTAGAGGAGTACAGACATAATGACAGTAACGAAAAATTGGCTAGTAGTTAAAACAGAGAACTCATTCACTTCGTTCACTCGGTCAATAAAAGCGTAAGTAACTTCTGTCTGTCTGTTACCTTTTCACACCTAAACGGCTAAACGGCTGAAAGATCATAATGATATTTGGGCAGAGCATAAACAATATCCTAGGGACAAAGGCTCCACGCGACTCGTTGAGGGAATTATTTAAAGAAATAAATATTTTAAAAGTAATATCGCAATACATCTATGAAAATTTAATGTATGCACACAAAATGATGAAGATGAAGATGTCGCCCAGTTCCACACCAACAATAGTATGTAAGAACAGTTAGACTTGTTATGCTAAGATTGTATTAGTTGATAAGCGATAAACTTGCTAGTGGTTTCTTTTTCACTTCCGCTCGTGGACAAAAATTGAAGTGAATTAGAGTCAATTGCACCTTATTTCTTGTTTAACCTGTGGAAGGCCGGACCGGGAAGAGAATTGCACCCATCGTGTGCCGCAAAATGGCGGAATCAGAGAGTGCACTCGACAGGGTTCGGAATTTATTGAATATTTTCAATAAATTGTTTGGTAGAAGGATATCTAATGATTATATTATAAAGTTAGATAATTACTGTACCTTATAATGTAACTTTTTACTGCTAAACATTATTACGCTTTTATTTTTCACAGGTTATTGTACCCAATATCAAATTAACACACCGGCTGTAGAAATAATGATATTTTTAGTAAATTCTGTGAACATTTTTTAATTTAATTTATTACCCTCGTTAGTTCAATATCAAAGCAGTTTATTTATATGAAAAACACAATCTTTATAGCTAGAAATCATTTAAAAATACCATGTTGAAAATCACAATTCACACCGAAAAGTTTGCCATTTCACATGTGTTCAAACCACACTTTTATTATTTGATAATAACATTCTAGGTAAAATTTTCATGAAAGTAAGTACGCATGTTAGTGAAAAATATATTATTTGTTACTTGTTACGTGCTAAAAGTACATGTATTATAATAATAATCAATTTTTTCGATAAATAACCAAAACAGGTACGTGACTTGTCAAGGCATTTTTCATAAACAAATTTCATGTTCTTCTAAATCTCAATGCTCCATGGAAATGATTGTGAATGATTATAGACAAAATGAGCTTTTCATAGATAATAAACACTCATGAATGTCCAATACAAAATAATTTAGAATAATGTGGTAACATGTGAGGCATAGATTTCGATCATTGTTCATTCTAGTTCAATTATTGTTTGCATGTGTGCGTGTACAGAGAAAGTGACAACTGCCGTAGCACTTATCAGCGCTTATAAAGCGGTCCGTCAACGGCCTAAGCACTGATCAGGATCACTATACAGGTTGTTAATTTTGGAAACAGTGAATGAAAAAAATATCTTATAAACTAATATTATAGAGAGGAAAGATTTGCTTATTTGTTTGAATTGAATAGGCTCCGAAACTACTGGACCATTTAGAGTTTTTTTTTCACCATTAGAATCCTACAATATCTCTGATGAACATAGTCCATAGAATATACCCGTGCGAAGCCGGGGCGGACCGCTAGTATTTTATATTATTATATATACTAATTACAAAACTTCATGAGGTAATCACTTTTATTATAAAAAAAACACACGATGTAAAAAACACTGGTTTTATTCACATTACAAATTTAATATATTTACATAACTTTTATCTTACAAATTATTACAATACAAAATAAGAGCTATAAAACAATCAACAGGGGATATTGAGTCCTGTCAAAAAGGGGGTAAATAACTAAAACGTAATAACTGTGTCCAATGTTCATTATGCCATCGTTTACAGAACCTGAAAAAAGTACATGCTGTATAACGTCATTGGTGACTTCGTATATTTACACATCACATCGCCATTTTGTACTGTGTATGTGTGCGTGTATTTTCGTCAGATGCGTAATAAATAATGACTTTGCACAATTATTCCGCATTTATAACTCATTTTAGATATAATGATATATTCTCAATGAAATTACCATCTGAATGATATATCTATTTCAACAAAAACAATACGCGAAATGTATGAAATCATCAACGGAATAAGTTACGGACAGCCGTTACAAAGGGTACAGGACATTTGACGAAAGATATTTCAAAACTAGTTACATTTGATAACTATATTCATGTAGATTACAGTTCTAAAATAGGTAAAGAATAATAAAATGTATACATAGCTTACCCTTCATGAAGTTTTTTCCACAAAAAATGACACTTTTCGACGCGCTATAAACATCCACACTTGCCTGCCGATGTTCAAATTTGAACTGCTTGTAATGACGGTTCTATGAACTTCACTGAATGAATGCAATGATTGTGGGTTCGTTCATTTCAGAGGTAAACAAATAAAACAATTTAGACTGTATTGCACTGTATTTAAATACCATAAACGAATAAATGGTATCGCTGGTTGCTAGCGCACTGATCAGATCTTAGGCCGACAAAGTTAGTAGGTACTGATCTGTGCTTAGGCAAAGGAGAGGTTAATAGTAATAACATTTATCAAGCTGTTTATATATTAAAAAATTGACTTGTCTTAGTGCTTATTTTGACTCTGACTCTGCTACTTGATATGCACGCGGAAGCACTAGTAACAAATAAATGAAACCATTCATATAACACCTGAAAATAAAGTAACCATCGAAAAAACATAAGTTGGCTAGATGATACTGTGTGTATTGCCCAGTATTATTTATTGGTTTATAAAAAGCAATAGGCCAATATCAGTTCCTATTTTCCTATTCCAGTGTAATGTACTTTCCTTGCACTCGTGAGTACCTAATAAGTATTAATATAATTTTTGTTTCTAGGTATGCTGAATCTATGTCAGTTGGTTTGGGAAAGCTGGGGTGAAAACTCAAACAGTCCTATGCAGTATGGAATGCTTTTGTTTGATTTGGACCAGTGGTATAAAGACCAGATGCCTTGTAAGTACCTACTCCTATTACATTAAATCATGCTTTTCTTGATGTATACATTCGACAGCGAAACAAAGTTATCGACATAGTTCAAAGAATTAACAAGCTGAAGTGGCAGTGAGCTAGCCATATAAGAAAAACCGACAACCGCGGGGGAGAACTCGTTTATTCTTGAGTGGAGACCGCGACTCTGCGAACACGTGGGAAGACGATAAAAAAAGAGAAAGACTGCCGGCAGATGCTGAATGTGTCAAGCTGAAGACAGGGCGTCCATTAGGGGAAGCATGTCTAGCAGTGGACTAGTATCGGCTGATGATGACGCTTTTCTCGATAATGCTGGATGCGGCAAGCTAATGACGGGGCGCTATGGCGCTCATTAGGTGAAGCCTATGTCCAGAAGTGGAGTAATATAGGCTGATGATGATGAAGCTTTTCGTGGCTAGTGGTGGCTCAGAGATACTCAACGACAAAGAGCCACCCGGCCGATGGTTAGACCATGGTATAGAAGATGTAACCGCGTGACCGTTATGTCTCGGAGGGCTTCTGCTGGGTCAGAGTCTGTTCCAAACGAGAAGAGTTGTGGCGTTTTGGTGACTAACACTTTTAGTCGTACTGCAATGACAGAGCAGTGTTGTCAACGCAACAAAAGTTGTCAAATTGGCACACGAGCGCCCTTACTTCGCACGACTCTTCTCTTTTTGAACAGACTCTAGACGACATTGCTAGAATAGCCGCGAAAAAGTGAATGAAATTGGCACAGGACTAGACAAAATAGATTAATAGAAAGGAGGCCTATACTTACCTAACAGAGGCTGGTAAGGCATAGATTCATGCAGGTTCTACCATGGTACTCTGTAGAAAGTCGTGGGTTAGATTCCCGCCTCCATACAAATGTTTGTACCTACTTCTAACTTCAAATACTTTTCCTGGTGTTCTGGGTGTTTGCTATTTCAACTCGTTCAACTTTTTGGCCAACAAAAACATTGATGTCCATTTATTTAACACATCTGTACGTAAGCTCAGACGCTTGCTAAGCGATGAAATTTCACGTTGTGTAGCTTACTTTTTCTTTTATTTATCCACTTTCGCTTTATATTTATTATTTGCTATCCTATTTAACTAAATATCTGCAGTAACTTTTATTTGGCCCTCGGCACACATGCAGTAAGCCGCATGTATTACGTAAATAACTATTCTTATGAGTGTGCCGTGCCATAAGCAATTTTAGAAATTTTGTACTTCTGAAATCGTTATTTATCTCAGAATCTGTGGAAACTACCACCTTCATATTTAGGGAAATGTTACTCCGATCTTTTAACTTGAATTACGTTTTTTAAAAACACGATTGGTAAGACCTACCTGTAAGTTTTCCTAAAATTTTGAAAATAATATTTTTTTTAGAAATTTATCAATCAATTTTTTCTTCCAGCATCACATCCCGTCGAAAGCAACACTTTCCTCTCAGCATCATCGTGGTCCGAACTTTCTGGCGGGAGCGGAAGCGTCGCTTTACACGCGAGACTCGATCCTGCTTCCGTCACTCCCTACTCGCACGCCACTAGGCTGGAAGAGCATTTCTACCCCAACTCACTGCAGTTTAGTAAGTTAACTTGTCATGCAAAAACTTTAAATAATACGAGAAGAGGAAACCCTGTGGTATTTAGAGGTAAATGTGGGATTCCCCCAAATAGAGCAGAGGGAAATCTCCTCTGAATCCATCTGGTCCACAGAGCCCGTGGTCTTTCGACCGACAGTTGATGTCGGGTACCATAAAACGGATTGAATAGAGACTCAAGGGTGGATCCTGATTTGAACGAAATACTGGATCAAAATATCCTTTTGCAGAGGTCGATAGAAGGTGAACTCATTTTATAAAGTACTAGCTGTGCCCCGCAGCTTCGCACGCGTTGTTCCTATGGAAACGTTTAACCTGTGGAAGGCCGGACCGGGAAGAGAATTGCACCCATCGTGTGCCGCAAAATGGCGGAATCAGAGAGTGCACTCGACAGGGTTCGGAATTTATTGAATATTTTCAATAAATTGTTTGGTAGAAGGATATCTAATGATTATATTATAAAGTTAGATAATTACTGTACCTTATAATGTAACTTTTTACTGCTAAAACATTATTACGCTTTTATTTTTCACAGGTTATTGTACCCAATATCAAATTAACACACCGGCTGTAGAAATAATGATATTTTTAGTAAATTCTGTGAACATTTTTTAATTTAATTTATTACCCTCGTTAGTTCAATATCAAAGCAGTTTATTTATATGAAAAACACAATCTTTATAGCTAGAAATCATTTAAAAATACCATGTTGAAAATCACAATTCACACCGAAAAGTTTGCCATTTCACATGTGTTCAAACCACACTTTTATTATTTGATAATAACATTCTAGGTAAAATTTTCATGAAAGTAAGTACGCATGTTAGTGAAAAATATATTATTTGTTACTTGTTACGTGCTAAAAGTACATGTATTATAATAATAATCAATTTTTTCGATAAATAACCAAAACAGGTACGTGACTTGTCAAGGCATTTTTCATAAACAAATTTCATGTTCTTCTAAATCTCAATGCTCCATGGAAATGATTGTGAATGATTATAGACAAAATGAGCTTTTCATAGATAATAAACACTCATGAATGTCCAATACAAAATAATTTAGAATAATGTGGTAACATGTGAGGCATAGATTTCGATCATTGTTCATTCTAGTTCAATTATTGTTTGCATGTGTGCGTGTACAGAGAAAGTGACAACTGCCGTAGCACTTATCAGCGCTTATAAAGCGGTCCGTCAACGGCCTAAGCACTGATCAGGATCACTATACAGGTTGTTAATTTTGGAAACAGTGAATGAAAAAAATATCTTATAAACTAATATTTAGAGAGGAAAGATTTGCTTATTTGTTTGAATTGAATAGGCTCCGAAACTACTGGACCATTTAGAGTTTTTTTTTCACCATTAGAATCCTACAATATCTCTGATGAACATAGTCCATAGAATATACCCGTGCGAAGCCGGGGCGGACCGCTAGTATTTTATATTATTATATATACTAATTACAAAACTTCATGAGGTAATCACTTTTATTATAAAAAAACACACGATGTAAAAAACACTGGTTTTATTCACATTACAAATTTAATATATTTACATAACTTTTATCTTACAAATTATTACAATACAAAATAAGAGCTATAAAACAATCAACAGGGGATATTGAGTCCTGTCAAAAAGGGGGTAAATAACTAAAACGTAATAACTGTGTCCAATGTTCATTATGCCATCGTTTACAGAACCTGAAAAAAGTACATGCTGTATAACGTCATTGGTGACTTCGTATATTTACACATCACATCGCCATTTTGTACTGTGTATGTGTGCGTGTATTTTCGTCAGATGCGTAATAAATAATGACTTTGCACAATTATTCCGCATTTATAACTCATTTTAGATATAATGATATATTCTCAATGAAATTACCATCTGAATGATATATCTATTTCAACAAAAACAATACGCGAAATGTATGAAATCATCAACGGAATAAGTTACGGACAGCCGTTACAAAGGGTACAGTACATTTGACGAAAGATATTTCAAAACTAGTTACATTTGATAACTATATTCATGTAGATTACAGTTCTAAAATAGGTAAAGAATAATAAAATGTATACATAGCTTACCCTTCATGAAGTTTTTTCCACAAAAAATGACACTTTTCGACGCGCTATAAACATCCACACTTGCCTGCCGATGTTCAAATTTGAACTGCTTGTAATGACGGTTCTATGAACTTCACTGAATGAATGCAATGATTGTGGGTTCGTTCATTTCAGAGGTAAACAAATAAAACAATTTAGACTGTATTGCACTGTATTTAAATACCATAAACGAATAAATGGTATCGCTGGTTGCTAGCGCACTGATCAGATCTTAGGCCGACAAAGTTAGTAGGTACTGATCTGTGCTTAGGCAAAGGAGAGGTTAAAGGTGATTTTCATCCCACGGGAACTGATTTATGGAATCAAAAGTAGCCTATGTTTGATTCCGAGATAAGAACTACCCAAAATTTTAGCCCGACTCGTTCAGGCGTGAAGAGGTAACAAACATACATCCATACAAACTTTCGCATTTATAATATTAGTGTGATTGCTTTTCGTGGAGTAGTTTGCGACAAAGGAATGGAGTACTTTTTTACCCAATTAAATACTGACACTGAAATAAAGTGATACGTTTGATTTCTGTCGCTTCGGTATGTAGACTATTTACCTTACTTATATAATTATTTCGTATACTTACAGACTGCATCTGCCTGAACACATCAGAAGTATGCGTGCTGAGTACAATCGGCATTCAACGCCAGATCATCAGCTCGCTTGAACAAGTGGGGCCGATCGTGCTGTTGAACCCTGAACGACTGTACGCCGCATGCGCTGCTTGCGGTCTACAGCCGTTATATGCGGCGCAGCATTCTAATCTCTCACAGGTACTATTTAACAAGCTTTACAGTTTATACAGGGGGGTGGGGCAAATTTTTAGCTCCTTAAGGCTAACGTTTCTTGTTGTTTTTTTTATTATTGCCAAACTTACGATTTGATTTGGTATGTTACTTTGGGAAAAGTGTTCCTGGTTGGCCATTTTTAGTTTTTTGAAATCGCCTAAAAATTACATTTGTCAAAAAAAACAAGTTGGTCATAATCGACTCCAATTCCAACCTGGAACATTTTTCCCAAAGTAACAAACCAAATCAAATCGTAAGTTTGGCAATAATTAAAAAAAAAACAACAAGAAACGTTAGCCTTAAGTGGCCGAAAATTTGCCCCACCCTGTATAGTAAAAAAATTGGCTTGTCTAAATGCTTATTTTGTAAGTCTAATGAAATAAACGATTCTACTCTGACTCTGGTATAGTAAATGTGGTGTTTCCTAAAGGTACATCTTAGTGATGTACCTACCATAATCACAACCGCTCTTATTTATAGTTTACATTACATGCGGTCTACAGCCATTATATGCGACATAGCATCTTAATCTCGCTCAGGTACTTTTAGTGTGGTGCTTTCCAAGGGTATATCTTTGTAACTCTTATTTATAGTTTACATTACATGCGGTCTACAGCCATTATATGCGACATAGCATCTTAATCTCGCTCAGGTACTTTTAGTGTGGTGCTTTCCAAGGGTATATCTTTGTAACTCTTATTTATAGTTTACATTACATGCGGTCTACAGCCATTATATGCGACATAGCATCTTAATCTTCAATTCAATTCAATTCATTTATTCATACTATAGATTCACAGGGAACACTTAGTCAAGTCAAATAGAAACACATTAAAACACAAAATAAAAACTCAAAATAGGTATACAGATTAAATACAATCATGGCTGCAATAGCATTGTCAAAAATGTAAAATAAGATAAACTACAATAAAAATAAGATTGTCAAATTTCAAATTTTAAATGTCTATGCACATTAATCAATTTCATTGAATGTAAAAATATTTTTATCAGCAAAAGCTTCGTCCAAGTCTTGCTCAGGTATTTTTAGTGTGGTGCTTTCCAAGAGTATATCTTTGTAACTCTTATATATAGTTTACATTACATATGAGACACAGCATTCTAATCTCTCGCAGGTACTTCAGGTTCTAATGTGGTGTGATACATCCTAGTAACGTTCCTATTTATTGTTAACATTGCATGCTGTCTAATAGCCGTTATATCCAACACAGGATTCTAACTGCTCACTGCTCAGGTATTGTTAATGTATTGCTTCCCAAGTGTAAATCGTAGTACCGCTCTTATTAATAGTTTACATTAGATGCTCCTATTTTATGTGCAGCGCATAAATATGTATAGCACATAAATGTTTAAGACTGTTTAACTTGATAATTTGAATAGGAATATCATCATCATCATCATCTTCAGCCTATATTAGTCCACTGCTGGACATAGGCCTCCCCTAATGAGCGCCATAGCGCCCTGTCTTCAGCTTGAATATAAGTACTCTGAATTTGTTAACTATAGAAGACGTATGAGATAGTCTACACTTTACCTACACACATACAAGATGAAAGACAGAATGACGGGCTTGTACGAGACGTTTGTTGTGTGGACTCAACACCTAAAACAAACTTTCACAAAAGTGTTTCATTCAATTTCACCTAGCCGTTTTCGGCTACAGTGACTTGGGCTCCATATTTATAAAGTCTATTAAATAACCCTTCTATTCCAGGAAGAACAACGTAGATATCTGCTCTCGGTCGCGCTTGAAGCTCGATTGGCAACGTTCCTGAAGCGATGCGCCCACGATTGGGCCACGGGAAGCCATGGCGGCGTCGGCTGCACTCTACCGTCCCTGGTAACTTGCACTTTATAACTATCACGACATATCTCAAAGAAGCAAGCTGAAGCGGTAGTGTGCCGGCCTTATCTCGCCGCTCGAGTAAACGTGTTCTTGATTGGTTACCGCTATTTTTCAAACGTGGTGTAGGTCTCCCTCAGACCCGGGGTTGAGGACCTCTGAAAGACTGCAGGCAGAAGCTGGATGCGAGAAGCTGAATACATGGCGCTACGGCGCTCATAAGGGGAGTCTGGCTGTGCCATATTATAATAGTATGTTGTAGATGATGAACTATGACGATAGATCACAGATGAGCTTACGACTGGTCCATGAGTGACATGCATGGGTATTTTAATTCATTCGATCAGTTTCCGAAGCGAAAACGTTAGATTTGAATTTGAATTCTATTCCGACGGAAGATTAAAACGCTATTTTGATTTGTCAAAAGTTTTGGATATGAAATACGACGGCCTTTCCGACGAATTAAAATAACCCTGATGGTCATATCACCATGTTATGATGTTTATTGTAGGCAGAGTAATGTAATTTGTTATATAATTTGTACTTTATAACCATAACTAAAGAGTACAATCTTGAAACTCGACTGATGAGGTTTCTGAGGCGATACTATTATCTTCTTTGCTTTATCCCACTCTAGGTGACGTAGGCACAACATATCCTTTTCTTATGAAGTCTTATGAAGACTACTGCCTATTGTATATCATATTCCTAAGTTTATTCGTAGAGTTGTCATTCTAAAACGGATCCTATACTTCTATACTTCGATGAATGAATTTTATTTAATAACAAAAACAAGAACAAAACATGATTTAAAAGTAAAAGATAAGGATTCTGTCGATTGGTCTACACTACAAGATGAGACAGATCTCATGCTAAGACAAAGAAAACAACATAATCCTTACGTTACGGAATAAACTAGACTGCATTTCTGCATTTTCCAGGTGGATTGGTGTTGGAAGCGAGCTATAGAACTGAAGGAAAACGCCAAAGAACTGACAGCACCATTGTTTGTGTCCTCAGCATTACCAGATAGGAATATAGTGCGATGCTTGGAGCATTGTGTGCAACAGCTGACACAGCTCACGGGGCTTATGGATGCTGTGCTGACTAAATGCTGCAATTTGGTTGTACCTGATGGTGAGTACATTATGTATATTTAGAACTAAGAAATGGTTAAATAAAATCTTAAGGTCTTTGCATACGTAACGTATTTTGTCCGGTATGGAACGAAACTATTAGAGGCTTATTCTTTTGTATGTATTTTTTATTAAATACGTGATGATTTTATATTCATAGTAAAATCATCATGTGTAGAGACATTCAAACAAAAATAGACGTTGAAATGTAAAACTGAGTCGAGAAATAGATAAATTTTATCCATTTTAATGGACAACTTATTACGATTGACCAAAAGTGTGGTATGCAAGAATTAGTTTCGTCTAAAACTATCTTTCTATAATGTTTCTTAGAAGTATTTTATGATTTATTATATCTTCATACTACCAGTTAAAGAAAACACAGAGTATGTGAATAAACATACTACATCTGCTTAGAAAGTTTCTTATTCCTTTTCCAAACATAATGTAGAATGTACGTCATTGCAGGCGTACTGAAATGTGGGAGGGAAATCTCTATGGAATAAAATGGAGTTTTACTGTCACACTCGATAAGATTTGGGCACTTTCTCGCCTAGGTGTACAATGTACTACTTTAAAACCTTTTTGTTTTTACAGCTCTAAGCGAAATGGAGGAGAAACACAAAGGCATCGGCACAGTATCCCTATACTTCCAAGTAGTGCAATGGTTCCTACGAGTCGGTCTGCTGCCGGAAAGAGTTGACGGCTCTGAAGCCATGCCGTACCCTAATGTGCAACTGTACTCGAGTTATAATAAAAGGTAAATTGAACTGTATTCAGCAGTAATAAAGACTTCTAATGATATCTTCCTAGCCGTATCTTCGGCCAGTCTCAACGGACACTAGCCGGGTGCACAGGACATTCCTGGTCGACATACAACAGTGTCGAACCAAAATTCTGCTCTACTTTCATAATATCCACAGCCAAGGAGTGGAATGACCTTCCTGCGTCTTCCCATTAGAGTATAATCTTGGAGTATTCAAATCTAGGGTAAATAAGTTCCTTCTGGAAAAACGTGCTCCATCTTAGGCTACATCTTCGCATTCTTAAAGTGAGTTAGTAGCCAAACGCTAATCCATCTGCAATAAAAAAAAACATATTAAAGTGCTTAAGTGTGTGCGCAATCACAGGTGAGAGTGCACCTGTTTCCTCATAATATGATAGGACGGCAGACCGACACAACCAGAGAAGTCCATTCAGAACTTTATAAATGTATCGCTGCCGGAACATAGAATCAGCCTGTTTCTAGAATGGCAAAGCCGCTTAAAAAACGAAATATAGTAGTAACATTCGTAGCAAATGACAAAAAATGAGGGTAGATCGTTATATCTGCCAATAAAAACTCACTCGCAGTGCCTTCAGTTATTCCATGATCATGGCGCATGAAACTGTGCCGAAATATTGGAACTCCCGAAGGAATCTATGATGGAAAGTCATCTAAGTAGACCTTTCCTATCAAATAAAAAACTCCATTATCATAAACCCCCAATACCATGGTACTCGGTAAAAAGTCATGGTTTCTACCATGAAGATACCAACCCCCTATTTATTTGCAAATATTCTATTTTCCACAGGCGTCTAAAGCTAAACCGAATTCAAGACAACAATAGTTCCCATCAGACCAGTGCACACAAGTCTTGCTGCCTGCTCTACATCGATCAACTGTTGGAGCAAGAGTTCGGAGGACAGAGAATACATCAGTAAGTTATTTCAATAGCTGTTTTCTTTTAGCTTGACATGGGCTCAGTTCAACTGAAGTAAGTTTAGTGTAGGACATTTTTAATCAGCGTCATCTAGACGTGGTGCCGGCTTAATTTGCACCACCCCAACTCTTAGACACGTCGTAAGAGCGACTAAGGGATATACGCCGGAGCGGCAACAGCGCCCCTTGCAGATCATTTTTACCACCGAACTGTGATTCTCTACTCTCTGTCCCCCCCTCTACCCGCATGTTCTGCGTGGGGATTATAGGCAATAGGGAGACATGGGGGGCCATGAGATAAAAGCCCATAACCAGTAGGCCAAGGGATAGAGAATCTAAGGTAGAATACCTCTAGAGAAAAATTACGTTACATCGTCATCGAATGCGTAAAATATTTGAAATTATTTCCTTCAATTGCAATAATGGAAAAAAAGAATGAATGACGATGCGATGTTATTTTAGAGGAGGTTTGGAGGTAAGAGGTTGACATCCTACGTTAGTATGTAGCCGATTGTTTTGTTCCCACGTAGCCCTGAAACTACTTGTTCCAACTCAACAAATGAGGTATCGATAAATTCGTCTCAATACCCCGGTGATATTACCCTGGTATTAACATCCCTCTCCTATTGTCCAAGTTATCTTACTATGGATTTGACTCCCATAATGTCAGATGGTTCCACAGCTATTTGAGTCGCAGCCACCAGTTTGTCGAGCTCACTATGGCTAAAGACGACCTCTGTGGCGCGGTGGGCGAAGGTCTGTGACGCAGGAGGTTGCGGGTTCGATTCCCGCCTCGGGACAAATTTGTGTACGATCTGCAGACATTTGTTCAGGGCGTTCTGGATGTTTTTCTATGTATAATAAAAAAAAAACTATCTATGTAGTGTATTGTATTAAATGTATATCAGTTATCTAGTACCCATAACACAAGCTCTGCTTAGCTTGGGGCTAGATAATGCTGTGTGAATTGTCCAGCATTATTTATTTAGTATTTCATTTTTTTTCTTAAACAAATGGAAGTAGGTACTCTTAAATCTGTCCTAGGCCTGTACTACGCGGAGTGTGCTCGGGCCAATCCTTTTCGCACTGACTGTGCCGATATAGTAGAGTCGTTCACCCTGATTGTCAGCATCACATTTATGCTGATGAAATCCAACTGTACTTCTCCTTCAAACCGCAGGATATCTCATCTGCTGTACATAAAATTAACTTTGATTTAGCACAAATTACAAAATGGTCTAAAAGTAACTCTCGTCATAAATCCTAAAATATCGAAGTTTTTGCTAATAGATACTAATAGGTAGTTATTTTGGCGTGAAGAGGTAACAAACATCCAACCATACAAACTTTGGCATTTATAATATTAGTGTCTGCGCCCCGCGGCTTCGCAAGCGGTGAGTTGTATTCTAAGGGAACTGATTAATGGGATAAAAAGTATTATAAGATTAGAATTACCTATTTGCAATATTTCAGCACGATCAGTTTAGTAGTGTTGGCGTGAAGACGTAACAAACATCCATCCATCAATACATCCCTACAAACTTTCGCATCTATAATATTAGTGTGATCTATCTATTTCAGAATGTGGATAAAAGGCGGCAGTAACTACGGCGGTCTGTATCCGCCTCCCTCGTTATACGCTCTCCTGCGACTTTACCTGCTGCCCGACATAGCAGAGGAACACAAGCATTCGCTCGTGCTTTACCTGCTCGTGGATTATTCTATGATCTATGATGATGTGCGGTAAGAATTCTTTTTAACCGACTTCAAAAAAAGAGGTTCTCAATTCGACTGTTTTTTTATGTTTTTTAGCTCAGAACTTTTGACTGGGTGGTCCGATTTTCATGATTATTTTTTTACATGAAAGCTGGTGCGTTTGGTCCTATTTTAATTTGGTTCAGTTCTGACAATGGGATCCATGAACATCCATGAAAACACTATAAAAAATTAAGTCGGTTTATAGTTTTTTAAAACAAAATTTATTATTATATTTCTCTTTCTATAGCCGTTCAGCGAGCTATGGAAAGAGCTATGCTCGGAGTTTCTCTGAAGGATAAGATTCGTAATGAATACATCCGACAGAGAACCAAAGTTATTGACAAAGCTTAAATAATTACCAAGCTGAAGTAGCAGTGGGCCAGCCAGATAATTATTGCATCTAGCAAAGAACCGGCAACCACAGGGGTAAACGAGTTCTTGAGTTGAGACGCGACGCGGCAAACGTAAGACGCCCTCCGACCAGGTGGGATGACGATCTGCGAAAGACTAGCAAATACTGGATGCGTCAAGATGAAGACAGGGTGCTTTGGCGCTTATTAGCGAAGGCCTATGTCCAGCTGTGAACTGATATAGGCTGATTGTAATTGTACTTTATTGTTCTTGCAGTTATGAAACTGTTATCCGGAGACTGATGCAGTTCCCTACGATGTTTGGTCTCAGTAACACCGCTATAAAGGCGACGCAGGCGTTCTGGCATCTTGATCATCGAGATTTTGACGTAAGTGCAACCTTCTTTTCTAGAATATTTCACTTCAATTTGGTCAACTAAAGTAGTAATGGTGTCAATTCAGATGTTGACAGAACTAATATTATTTGTCAGGAACAGAAACTAGACTATTTCGGTCGAAATATAAAGTCCGACATCATTTTTAGTTCAGTTAAATCAGTTAATGTAAATCAAAATATGCACTGAATATTAATTGAAGACCTCAGTGGCGCGGCGGGCGAAGGTCCGCCTATGACGCAGGGGGTTGCGGGTTCGATTCCCTCCTCGGAATAAATGTTTATAATAAAATATGCAGATTTGTTCTGGGCATTTACAATGCAAATATTCTTTTGTATAGAATACCAATATTCTTATATAATAACTGCGTCCCGCGGCTTCGCACGCGTTGTTACTATTGAAACGTTTAAAGGTGATTTCTATCCCATAGGGACTGATTTATGGGTTAAAATAGCCTTTGTTTCATTCCAGGATTAGAATTTCCTGTATGCAAAGTTTCAGACCGATCCGTTCTGTAATTTTGGCGTGAATAGGTATCAAACATCCATCCATCCATACATACGTACAAACTTTGGTATTTATAATATTAGTGTGATAGTGTGATTCCTCACAGAAATGGGCAGCCTTATGGCTAAAAGCGATTACTTACTTATTTATTGTTTTCTTTATAATAAAAAATACCTAATTTTCCCCGCTACATATGTGATAAACTACATAAGTGATAAATTATCCCAAATCGTAGTAAATATAAAAAAGATACACGCAAAATTCACAACTAAACCAGCAATTTTCCTCCACAGTTCGCTCTAGACCAACTGCAGTGTCTTACGGGCAACACGCTATCAGAATGGCAGCATAACGTCGTCCTTTCTTCCCTACTTGCCCAAAAGAAAACCCAAGCAGCACTTCAATACCTCCACGTTAGGAAACCAGCCCCGATTCAAAACATAAAAGATGAAGACTATTCAAGGCTGAATGACCATGATAAGCTAGAAGATTGGCAGTCTTGCTGTAACTTGTATCTGGCTAGGGGACTGGTGTTCGAAGCATTGGACGTTATAAGGATGTGTGTACAAAACGCACCGTGTGCTAATGAGAAAACGCAAGTTTTGAACTTGTTTTTCAAAGGTATGTGCACATATTTTAGTAAGATTGTTAAGTTGTTAGTCGTTTTGGTTGACGTGCTAATCCAACTCTTATGTCGCTTGCATAAGATAAGCGTTTGCACGAAAACGAATCGGAAACTTCGATTTCGTTTTTAGGTTCCGTAGCCAAAGGGTAAAGCGGGACACTATTTATTGCTAAGACTCGCTCTGTCTGCCCGACTGTCACCAGGCATATTGTATCTCATGAACCATGATAGACAGTTGAAATCACAGATGATGTATTTCTGTTGCCGCTATTACAACAAACAAAATATAATAAATATTTAATGGGCTCCCAACAGACATAATTTTTTGCCGTTTTTATAGATAGTGGTGGAGACCCAAATGTCACATCACACCTAAGTGGTGGCCCGCGCGTGTTGCCCCAACCTAACTTTTACCAGCGATGCACCCTCTGCCCTCACCAAAGCCCGGTTACGCTGTCAAGACCTTTATAATATATATTTAATGGGCTCCCAACAGACATAATTTTGCCGTTTTTATAGATAGTGGTGGAGACCAACTCACACTTGGCCTGTTTATTATCTTTTTAAATTGTGTACTAATTTGAATACTTATCGCTTTTAATTTAACTGGATGCTATAAAGGGAAAAATATATCAAGAATTTATTCAATTCTTGTTACTTCAAACTCGATGCTGATAAAGTGTATTTTTTATACAATAATATTTGTTGAAAGGATTCACATTTAGCTTAGCAGCGGCCCAAGGAGTATTTATTTAATTCATTTTTTTCTAATTTACTGGCTTTTTTCTTCCTTTCGTATTTTCCCACTGCATACAAATTCATATATTTTTTAATTTGTTCCCATCTGTACAAAGAAACCCGTACCTTGCTCTTCCCACCCTAACTCTTCCCGTAAGTGTCGTCGTAAGAGGCGACTAAGGGATACCCACCGGGAGACGAGCAGCAGCGCCCCCTCCAGAACAATTATACCAATAAACTGCGATCCCCAACCCGCATGCCCAGCGTGGGGATTATGGGCATTATCGTCCATGACATAAACGCCATTAAGGCGCTTATCAGGAGGAGGCCTCCGTCCAGCAGTGGACCAATATAGGCTGTTGAGGTATACAGAAATAATTATTTTGCAGGTTGTCGAAACACGGGAAACCTATCAAAAGTGCTGTCAATAACCCTGCTACCGTTCGAGGAGGAAGTCTTCATTAAGTATCTCGAGAACTGCAATGAACCGCAGACATCTGATATCCTGATCATGTACTATTTACAGCAATCCAGGTATAAAAAATCACTTTACTGTAAAAGAAAATACAATCAAATAAAAAAAAATTAGAACTAGTTGCTAGCTGCAGACTGTTGCATACAATCTACAGGTAGCTAAACTGAATCAGGTATTTAATTTCTTACTTATTAAATCAGTTCTCATGAGATAGACATATAAACGTTTCCATAGAAACAACGCACGCGAAACTAGTGCCTAATAAATGCGAGAAATCCTCACACTGTATAGACAGTTTAGCGGCTTAATAATAATGTCCCTATTATTTTCTCCCATGATGATAAGATCCCTTTGGGTCCCCCCAAATAAGCAATCCCCAAAACAAAGACTTCTTCTCGAACAGGAAGACGTAGAGTGGCATGGTGAGTACCATATACGCGGTTGAGTCGGCTAGAGACAATCTAATGGAGTAAAACTCTTCTTTCGAGGTGACCTCATCGAACCCTACACGATTCTCACTCACAAATACAACCTGCCATACTTTCAAGACATCTACATAAATAAAGAAGGACGTTCAACATGTGGACACCAACTTAAATTGGCCGCGACTCTTGCACTTACAGTGCACCATATTATCAGCAATAGAGTGGTTCATAATTGGAACCTATTACCGGAAGACATTATATCAGCCACATCAATACCACCTTCCACAATAACCTTGACAACTGGTTACGAGACGACAAAACCAAATAAAAAACGTGACGCAATAACTAAATTTAACACCGTGTGACACATCAGCGACAGCTGTTCGTTCTATTATTAATAAATAAATAAATAAACTTTCTTTATCTACAGATACCTAGAAGCAGAGCGCTACAACACCAAACTGCGACACACGAAACCAAAGATCAAAGACGTATCCAACTCAGCAGAGTCGCTTTTCGACTCGAACGACAGAGAGTCGGCCAGAGACAATCTAGTGGAGTCAATGTGCGCCGCGCTTCCTCGCATCGCGGAGAGAGTCGCGAGATGCGCTTTCGAACAAAAAGACATAGAGTGGCATGGTGAGTACCATAGATATACGCGGCTAAGTCGGCTAGAGACAACCTACCTAGTGGAGTAAATTTTCGCCGCGCTACCTTGCATCGCAGAGAGAGTCGGAGATGCGCTTTCGAACTGAAAGACGTAGAGTGGCATGGTGAGTACCATAGATAAATGAGACAAAGTAGAGTCGATGTGTGTGTGTGTAGTATCTCTATAAAGTTTACCAGAAAATTGTCTACTCGAGTTTATCATGATAATGTAGATGGAAGAACCTCTTATCGGTTTTCAAATTAAAGCATTCTGATAAAAAAGTTATGCGTATTCAGAACACGCACGAAATGCTGATAAAATTTACTTGAAATCGATAATCATAATGCCATATAGCTATAATTACCTTTCAAGCTATCCTGTAAAATTAAATACTCTGAGCAAACTCCCTTCTGCCAAACCTCCCGAACATTTCATCTCTTAACCTCGCCTCTGAATTCTCGTGCTTTCTCACGATCCTGGACAAACTATTCCCGTAAATATTTTGGTATACCAAATTTTGTATGTACAAGTTTTCAAATGACGCGCTGTTTTTTAATTTATCCTAGAACAGGTATCGCCTTGTGTTTGTCTCCATGTGATGTAGATCGGTCAGTATACGGCCGCTGTTGCTTACGTTTCCAGATTTGGGTCATTGTTCAGGATCCGGAACCTTCATTGAAAAGGTTAACGTTGTCCATCATTAAAGTTATTGAATTTCCTATCGCCGCGATGCCAAGTCCTAACTGATCTTGTTTCGCTTGCATTATTCTGTCCAATTGTTTCGAATCATCATCGAGGACGTTTGCAACTTCTAGGTGGGGCCTTGGTGCTCTCAAATCCTTGCAGTTCTTTGGTGTTCTGTACTGGCTTAATAGATTATCTTTTGTTTCAGTTCACGCGCCAAAACCAATGTCTGTGTTCGTGCAAGCGAAGTCTACGCAGAATACATTCACTTACAAATCTACCTTCATAGAGGTAAAACTCTTTCTGAAAATACCTATTGCAACTATTTTTTAAAAAGAGACAATAAACTTTCTGCCGTCGAGTTTGATTTATAATTTGTCAGCCATAAGCATTGTAAGACTGAGCTCTTCAAATGTATTTGAAGAGCAAAATTCTGCCTAAATTAAATGAATATCACACTAATATTATAAATGTAAAAGTTTGGATGGATGTATGGATGTTTGTTACCTCTTCACGTCAAAACTACTGAACGGTTTTGGCTGAAATTTTGCATACAGGTAATTCTAATCCTTCCTGGAATCAAACATATGCTACTTTTATCCCATAAATCAGTATAGTATTATACTATCTGTACCGTGGGATAGAAGTCACCTTTAAACGTTTCCATAAGAAGAACGCTTAAGAAGCCGCGGGGCCTAGCTAGGAAAGTTATAAAGTTAACAAATAAAACGCTTTGAAATATCCAATACAACCTATTCATTCTTGTGCAGGACACAATCCAGAACGCAAGTGAGACATGGATGAGAAGACCACAAATGCGTAAGGGCATAAAGAGATTGCTGAATATTGAAGATACGCCGTTTATTTGCACGCCGAAGTTATCGCGCTCTAGGAGGTAAAAACTTAGTAATATGTCTTAGCAAACCGCGGTGTCATAATGACCCCACCAACACAGCCCGTAGATGTCGTAAGAGCCGAATTCAATTCAATTCAAATCATTTATTTACTGTAAATTCTCAAGAAACACTTGGTCGAGTTATATTGCAACGAAATAGATTGGTACAATAAGAAAAAATAACAAAGGCCATGGACCGATGGACCGATTGAGAGGTGTCAAGGGACACCCGGATGGAACGAAGTTCCTTAAGAGAGAGAGAGACAGACAGAGAAACATGCGACGCCGCACAGCTTACAATAGCTTACTATAGCAAAAAGTGTCGTGACAACTTTTCGTAAGAATTTTTTCCGTCTAGTCCCCTTACACAACGCGCGATAAGGAACTTCGTTCCAATAAATTAAAATTACAATGCTGTAAAGAGGCATTGTCTTAAAAAACTAAGAAGGATGCAGTTCAGTGCACGGACTTCAGTCAACTGCCGTCGGGTGCAGTTGACCTTGAAGGCATTCGACTGCAGTGACTTGCAATGAACTGCAGACGACAACTGCCATCGCCTGCAGTCGATGGATTTAACACCTTACTTTTCACATTCGCATAACAAGCGTGGTGATTATGACAGTCCTCTCTTGTAACCCTCCTCTAAAGAGTACTAAAGTTATTTACAACGGGATATTTACTATGATTTGAGTTTTGAGCTTTCCAATATTTCGGCACAGTTTCATGCGCCACGATCACGGAATAACTGAATGTCTTGCGAGTGAGTTATTATGGGCAGATATATCGATCTACCCTCATTTTCAGTCTTTTGCTACGAATGTTAATGTACATGTTGTAATGAACATTTTCAGCAGTCCTCATTAGATAAGAACTAACATTGTTAACCAGGAGCACTCGGTGAAATTTTATTCGTTGTTATCACCGAGATATCTCTTAGTCCTTAATTTTTTAATTCGTTTTTATTTGTTTTAAGACAGTCTTAAACTACCTTTCAAGAAACCTGTTTAATTTCTATTTTTAAGTCTAAAATTGATCTCAACAATTTTTATTGTAATTATCTTTAAGTTAATTTCTTAAGAATGTTGTGTCCACCTATTATAGGTATATGTATAAGAACAATAAGTACTGCCATTAATTAAGTTATATTAAGCTATTATATGTATACTGTTGGTGAACCTTTATTGAATAAATAAATAAATAAATGTTACCACTAAAGAGCTTTTTTACCAGTGGCCTTCTATTGTGTGCTGATAAGGCGGTTGTGGGTAGATTCAACGTTTTGTTTATGGCTCTGCGTCACAGGGGCATCGTCCTGATATTTATGAAAGATTTTAATTGAAAGACCTTAATTCTGATTAGCGTTAGAGTATTAAGATACACATGGCCAAAGACGAAAAATTATGTAAAATCCTTCGCCCAGTTTCCATCACTATTGTGAACTATTAAATAAATAAATAAATTCCGGGAGTGTCCATAACTACATTTTGAAAGCCTTTGCCTCCTGAATTTGCGAGATAAAAAACATTTAAATAAAAAAGGGAAACCTATCGGCTGTTTTGGAAGCATCCAATCAACCATATTTTACAAAGTATAAATCTGTTACCTATCTCTCTTCTGCATACTTTTGTATTTTCTTGTTGTGCTATAAATTGTAGTCTATTGTATTGTATTGTATTTCCAGCATATTCACCAATGTCCAATCCGACGCGACACCCGCAAAGCGTGCCAGACCGAATCAAACCGGAACGCCTAAAACGCCCAGGTTCAAAGTCAGTGAGAAACTCAGCGGTCAGATGGAGAGGTTACTGGACATGCCTGAAGTCCAGAGCCCCGTGAGGATGTACGAACGGGCTGAGACTCCGCACAGCATTCTGAAGGTAAAATAAAGTGATGGGCGAAGGTCCGCCGGCAGCGCCTCAACCTCAACAGCCTTGATAGGTCTACTGCTGGACGCAGGCCTCCCCTCATAAGTGCCTTATTGGCTATCTCATGGGGATAATGCCCATAATCCTCACGCTGGGCATGCGGGTTGGGGATCGCTGATGGTAGAATGTTTCTGCAGGAGGCGCTGCTGCTCACACCGGTGGATATCCCTTAGTCGCCTCTTACGACACCCGACTTTGTGTTCTATTCTAATCAGAGTCAGAGTCAAATCGTTTATTTCTTTAGACTTACAAAATAAGTACTTAGACAAGTAAATTTTTTACTATACAGGGTGGGGCAAATTTTTGGCCCCTTAAGGGTAGCTACCGTTTCTTTTGTAGTTAGAAGGTTTTGTTCTTAGGAACCTTCTGTTTTATTTTCAAGAAAAATATATTGCCATTTTTAGTTTTTTGAAAAAATGTACGGGTCGCCCAAAAAATGATATTTGTCAAAAAAAAACAAGTTGGTCTTAATCGACTCTATTTCCAACCAGGAACATTTTTCCCACTACAAAAGAAACGGTAGCTACCCTTATAAGGCCAAAAATTTGCCCCACCCTGTATACCTTTGTTTGACCGCAATCTCACCTGATGTTTATCGCTTATCAACTAATACAATCTTAGGATAACTAAAGCTAACTGGTCTTACATACTATTGTCTGTGTGGAACTGGGCTACATTCGGCCAAGCATTAACATCATTGACGCTGATGCGATGTCAGCTGCCTGTCCCCAAAGCAAAATACCATAAGACATAACACTATGGAAGTAACTGAAGTAAACTAACCTAGCTGTATCTTCATCGGTAATATATCTAATTGTTCGAACCGCATACGCTGCTGAACTAAGACTGCCTGCAAGGGCATCAATTTGCGGTCTCCATTGAAAAGGAATCAATATGTAACCCTAGGAAAACAGTTGAGTCTACAAGGTGAACGAAGAAAAAACGTAATGTTTCGAAGTTCAGCATAAAATTGTCCCCGAAGTTTTGTAAAGTTATCTCGTAAAGTGTATTGCAATCTATACCGTATCCATCGAGCATGTAGAATGTAAGTAAACAAACCGCCCATACATAACCTAAAATTCATTTTGTTGGCGCATCCTTTTAAACGTAATTTACATTACTAGTCGATTTGAGATCCTTCCTTCAATAAATGTCGCTTACAATTATATCTGAAACTCGACGGCAAGCAAGTGATCACACTAATATTATAAATGCGAAAGTTTGGATGGATGGATAAATGGATGTTTGTTACCTCTTCACGCCAAAACTACTAAACGGATCGGGCTGAAATTTTAGTTACAGGTAGTTCTAATCCTGGAATCAAACATAGGCTACTTTTGATTCCATAAATCAGTTCCCGTGGGATAAAAATCACCTTTAAACGTTTCCATAGGAAAAACGCGTGCCGCGGGGCGCAGCTAGTTATTGATATTGTTTACTAACATTTTACATGCTCGATGGATGCGGTATACTGAGAATACATTCCTTTCTTACAGTCCCGTGCGCACTCAAGACTGGAAGACTGTGGCTCGCCCTGCGGCTCGCGGTATCTCGACGATACCGACGATGAACTGGAAATGGAGACCGCCAGCAACCATACTCACTACAGCGATTCTACCAACAAGTATGTTATCACACTAATATTATAAATGTTAAAGTTTGTATGGTACATCTATACAAACTGGATGGATGTTTGTTACTTCTTCACGCCAAAACTACTGGACAGATCCGGCTGAAATTTTGCATACAGGTATATAAAATGAGTTTTGATGTTTAGATGTATGGATTTTTGAATGTTTGTTACCTCTCTTTACGCCAAAACTACTGCATGGATGATGCTGAAATTTACATACTGGTAGTTCTAGGACTGGAATAAAACATTAATTCAGATAACTGTAATCTATAATCTGTTAGTAGCAGAAATTATATCTTAAGGTAGATATTACATTTAATTTAAATACGATTGAATTAAATTATCAAATCCCCACGCGGGTTTTGCGGGTTGGGGATTGCAGTTCAGGTGTAAAATTATTCTGGGGATAGCCAACAGGGGCGGGCAGCAGCGCTTCATCTCTTAATGGCCTCTTACGACACTTAAGTAAAATCCTAAGCCTAACATCACACGGCCAGATATAGTACAAGAAAAAAGTGGCAGTTCCCATGTGAAAGAAATAAGCTATATACTTTGCCTTAGAAACAACGCGTACGATGCTGGCAGAAATTAGTATCTTCATAAATTCTCTATTTCCTCTATTTCCAGGCAACTAAGGTTCACAATCCCTACACCAACCGACCCCGATACCGCACCAACGCCGTCGCCTATAATGACCAATCAAATGCCGGTATTCGAAGTGAAAGAGAGGGAACGATCCGCATCTACGGATAGAGAATGGGGGATAGATACATCAACGGCTGAGAGCTACGTTACCACTGCTTCTCATGCTCTGGTAAGTTTTTTTATGTTTTTACCTCAGAACTTTTTACTGAGTTGTCCGATTTTCATGATTCTTTTTTTATATGAAAGCTGGTGCCTGCCGTGTATTCCCATTTTAATTTGGTCAAGTTCTGACAATGGGATCCATGAAAATCCATGAAAAAACTATAAAAATTGAAGTCGTTTATAGTTTTTTTAAAACAAAATTAATTATCGGAGTAAAAACTTGTCTATGCGCACTTATTCTGAACAATTAATTACACAACCGTCACGCTCGGGTCGGTTACGCTGAATTAGGTGTATTCGGTACCAGTCTGCAACTTCGGCAACATTAAAAATTTAAGTTTGCACATCTATCGTATGGTATTGGTACAGCAAGCATCCACTTTTTTTAACTATTGCTTTCATTTAATTTTTTTTTTCAATTCAACCTTATATTTATTCCACAGAATGAAAGTAACCCATTGGAATCTCCGCCAAAGAAATTGGCAACGGAAGCAAACGTGACGATCAAAAAGACTTATAAGGATTCCGTTCGTGCAAGGTAATTTATATCTTATTAGCAGATAATAAATAGTCATTCCGTTCGTGCAAGGTAATTTATACCTTATTATCTGATGATAAGTAGTAATTCCGTTCGTGCCAGGTAATTTATATCTTATTAGCAGATAATAAGTAGTCATTCCGTTCATGCAAGGTAATTTATACCTTATTATCTGATGATAAGTAGTAATTCCGTTCGTGCCAGGTAATTTATACCTTATTATCAGATGATAAGGAGTCATTTTATTGTAAGAGTAAGCCTTTATTAAATACGTTCTTCATGGCTGAAGGACATGGAAAAAAGGGGTGTTATAAATTTGTCGTGTAGGTAACTTTTTCTAAGCTGGCGCGGTCACCTTCTGTTTTTCGTATATGGCCTAGATTTGTGACGTCAACGTGGATAACTGTATGAAGAAACAAAAGTCAATCACGCCAGCTCTAAAAAACCTATGATGTGTGTGACGGGTTTGTCATCTTAGTTCCTAAAAGGATGAACCGATTTTGATTTTTTATTGAATAGATACATAACTGTTTTATGAAAATCAATGCAACCGTTTGACCGTTCAAACTCTATAACTTAGGATTTAACGCTCAATTTCATTTTCAGACGATCCCTCTCAATATCAGCGAATAGCAGCTTATCGGACGATCCTAACACATCAGTGGAAAGCATCGCTGATATACCTATAACTCTTGTCAACCCGAGGTAAGAACCTTAGAACCATTTAAAATTAAGGTCAAAGCTCATTAGAGCCACCTGCGACCCGCACTGCCTCGCCTCGTGTGATTCGTATTTTTTATTTGGAATTGTTTGTATATGCGTTTACTACATCAACTCCGCAATCGCCTCGCACGCAACCTTAACGCGTGGATGTGGTGAAAACTCGTTTCTCACATGCTTGCATCGCGTTGACCACGCGGCATCCGCACGCTTTAATAAGCTATGACCTTTAAACCATTACAGTAGTAGGCGATAAATAATGCTCATCTAACATTGAATAGAGATCGCCTAATTTCGGCGCCGGGTCCTTAAAGATACTATGCCAAAATCCACTGACGGTCCAAAGGAACAAACGACGAAATGTGTAATCCTCATCGACAAAATGAGCAAATGGAATGAATGTATCTGCGATGAAATGCTCCAGTGTCAGAATGTGATTCGGCTTCTTAGAGCGTTATCTCTGTCGCTCACTACCTATGTGACGTTTTGTCAGTCGTTGTTCAAGTGCGATAGAGTGCGGTCGCGTCCAGTTCAATATAATATAGATCCAAATTTCAATATTTTGAAGCTGTACTAGGGCATCTATTCTTACTTTTGTCACGGTTTCCTTATTTTGACCTACCTATCAAAAATATCTAAAAATCATCCTACACCTCTTCAAATATAATCTGTAGGTATTCCGGAGGCAGACGAGCACAGTCAAGAGAACCCGAGACAGGGATGCAAGATAGCGGCAGAAAGAGAGACCAACGCAGTATGTCAGCGGAAAGGACCAGCACAGATAATGAAGAAGGTGGGGAGGTATTACAAGGATTTGAAGTCTCTAGGACGCCTACACCCACGGGTCGTAGGGGGATTCGTGCTAGCGGGGAAAGTACCCCTTTGAGGTGAGTTTCTCAAGTAGAAAATGTCGTAACTTATTGATTTGAAGGCACAAAAATTATGCCACGCTTATTATTTCGATCTGAAAGAGAGGTAGGTGTTATGAAAGAGATGGCTACAGTTTTAGTGTTTCGAATTATAGTTTAGTTTTGGTGACGTCTGAAGCAGCGCCTCGATAGTAATTAGTAATCAATCGAAAAATTTGTCATTACGATCACTTCTCGATACTATCGTAAACCGGACTCGGGGTTAAGTAGTTCTGGAGATTAACCATTACTCAGATACTTATGTAACTGTTTATTTCCTTATTCCAAGGGTTCTCAATTTTCCGTTCGCGGCGCACTGAACTTAAAGCATAGATTGTTTACTTCTATTGAAATAAAACCAAATTCCAAACAGCTATCATCATATTTTTGCTTCTTCGCCACTTGTAGAAGCTTTGCCACAATTACTTCAAGTACCGACCTGTTTATTAATTAAAAATCTGTCCATTTTGACAAAAACGCAACAAGAAACAATCGATGTAATGTCGTCTTTAGCTAGTTGGATAGTGGGCGGGTCAAAGCAAAGGAAGAAGGGGTATCGACGATTACCAAGCGTAAGTGCCTATCGGCGAGAGAGCGATGCATGCAGGCGCGACTTGAATCGTTTAATTTGAGACCCTGGTCCTCACCCCGCCCCTCTATACTTTAACACAATTGTGTTTACAATTGAAACAGTTGAGCTAACTGCGGACTGTTTTTTTAACCGTGTTAATTAAATTAAATAAACAATAAATAAATAATACTTTCTACGGCGGCGCACACTTTGGAAATGCCCTGCCTGCCTTATTCCATTAGTATAGATGAAGATTTTCTCGAATTGTCTACATTGAACAAACAAAACTTCTAAAGCATTGTACCTACCTAACATTGCCGTGAATCTAGGCATTCTAAAGGCCCTAGATACATTTTTAATATTTATTTGTAGAAACCGTTCAGTGACTCCTGAACGCCGCGATTCTCCAGCTGCGACTCCACTCCGTGGAAGAATCTCAAGGTATGTTTATTTAGAACAATTCCTTGAATATTCATACCTATACTTCTATACTAATATTTTAAACAGGTAAAGATTATAAATTATAATCTTTACCTTTTATAATTTATAATGCATACATGCTAATAAAAAAATATAGACACGTGTGAAGAGACTTTAAGAGACTTACAGGACAAATATTACAAAGAATTTAATCAATCTAACAGCTGAAATCGCAACTGGCTGTTGTGCCATTAAATCGCTTTTTTTCTGCATTTTGTTAAAATAATCACACAATGTTTTGATGCCGAAGTCAAAACATTATTCGGTACAATCTTTGGGGAGCTTTCGCTTTAACCCAAACTGTAAACTGATTATCACAAAGTCAAGTTGGATTCGTCCGATTTCTATCAAAAATCCAATTTAGCCGTTGTACCGGCGAAATTTTAATTATTCACACGAAAATTACAAATAAATAATAGAAACTAATAAGAGTTAGTATTTACAATTGAAACAGTTGAGCTAACTGCGGACTGTTGCAAACAACCTAGAAGTAGCTCAACTGATCCATATCCATACCAGTCGGAAGCGAGAGTCCCAAAGACGCTGGCTGCATTGCCCCGCTGTATGGCAATGCTGATGCGCTGTGCCAGATACTCACCAGCTCTCGGGTCACACATCGCTCTCCTTCCCCAGAAATGACTTTATTTACTTATTTGATTATTAAAAGGAACGCCAACGTACCTATACATAAACCATTCTTGCAATTGTAAGTAGTTCATTGGTTTAGTGTCATCAATCAACAATTTATGTTATCTAGACAGGTTCTAATATATACGCATAAGAACGGAGGATCAAACATTGTTTAAAAAAAATACTTCCTGATAATTAAATATATTATGTATGTACTATACTATAATAAATGAGGTCTAAGTTAAGCATTATTCAAAAACAATACAAACACTCTTTATTGCACACCAAGATACAGAAATACAGAAAAGAAAAACACAAACACAAAAACAGTTGCACAATGGGCGGCCTTATCGCTAAGAGCGATTTCTTCCATTATGTTATTTATTCGTTTTTTTTATTTGACAGAAGCAGATCTAAGACGCCGGAAATAAGTCCACGTTCGTCGCCGCTTGCTGTCATCTTAGAGCAGCCGAAACAAGAGGTCGAGAGCGAACCTCATGCCGACAGCTACGTGCTCAGCGTACCTAGGAATTTGAGGTAACACGATGTTGTAGTACTTAAAAAAATCTATTACATCCTCAATCTCAACAGCCTGTATTGGTCCACGCTGGACGCAGGCTTCCCCCTGAAGTTAGTGGCGTATCTCATGGGTAATGCCCGTTATCCCCACGCTGGGCATGCATCGCAGTTCGGTGGTAGAATCGTTGTGCAGGGGGCGCTGCTGCCTGCCCCCCGGTGAATATCCCTTAATCACCGCACAGGAGGTTGTAGGTTCTATTCCCTCTGGCCAAAATATGTACCATTTGAAAAATAAACCGGTTTCCACCATCGCGGAACGCAGAACGAGTTATAATGTATGGTTTACTATAAAAACTATCGTAGTTTGACATATTCATTACGGATATAAGCGGATTGACTAGGAATCTTATTAGTGTAGGAAGAACACCAAGTTGGTAATCTTTCAACACAAATAAGGTTCGTGGTTAACCCGTTTATATGTGTTAAATGACATACGTATATTTTTTTTATTTTAACACAGGATCTGCGGTTTTTTTACCGTCGTTTGACCTTCGTTGTACCACAATCTTACCTTATTATAACTGCTCCACTATCAATAGGAAAAACGATTCATTATTCGTACACTACCGTTAACATGCACACTGATCCATTTGCTCCCCCACAGGTGTCGATCCCGCACCCCAGAGCGCAAGGATATACTCCTGGAATCTCCCCGGTTGGAAGCCATCAAAGAATCTCCCACCAAGACCGACACTGATTCACCACCCGGCTCGCCGAGTCGACGAAATTTGAGGTAAATTTCATATCACTCTATGTCATCTTATACTGTACCCTAGCCAAACCAGAAGTTTGTAACCACTCTGTTGCCGCTACATACGTAATTTACATTGCTTGTCGATTTGAGATCCTTACCTTAATAAGCTTACAACTTTATCTGTAACTCGATTCGGGCATAGACATAGGCCGGACAATAGGCCTTCCCTGATAAACGCTCCTTTAACGTTATAATTAGAGGGTAATTCCTCCCCGCTGGGCATACAGTGTGGGTTGGGGATCAGGAGAGCAATTCTGGCAATATATCTACTCGATTAATATGCCACGAACTGTCAAAATATCGAGTTCTTCGTAGCAAACAAGCGTATAATTTGCTCTTTAAGATAGCCCAAGAATGCAGGTTTTGGCAGGAGTATTCATGTAGATTATATTCATTTGAACATGACTGGCACTCCCTGAAAATCAGCACTGGGTGGACACCAGTGTTTATCCAGCACGATTCTGCGTGGAGGCCATGTTTACCCTAAACCCTGCTACACGCAAAAATACACAGTAGATTTAAGTAAAATAAAATATTTAATTTTAACTTTAATCTTATGTAATTTGTTGCTGTACAGAAACCGATCAAGAACACCAGAAATTGAAGTAACCACTGACGAAACTGTTATCAACCCCAGTCCAAGAAACTTACGGTAAATTTTTATTTTTCTATCAAACTCTTTTATTAACAATTTTAATAAAAAACCGTTCTATAAACTTGTCTTTCGTTGTAGGAGTCGATCAAAAACACCAGAACTGTGTAAGAAAGAACATGTCAAAACTAAGAAATCTCTGTCACGTTTGGTTCTAGAAGCAAACACCTTTGCTAAAACTAAGCAGACTTTAGAATCGCTCGAAACTGAAGCGGCAGAAAGCTCGGGAAAAAGCGCCAAAGCGGCCATCGAATGTACTCCAATGAAACCTTTAAAACAACCTCCCATTATGGACATGACGCTATCCCCTATAGTCAACAAATCCATACTACATAGCTCAAACGACAGTATCACAGCATCAGCCGAAAAAGAAGCTAAAAGCGCCGACAATACAGACCTAAATACCATCCCAGCGTTCACCCTACACGAAACTTACTTCGAAAAGTCAGTGTTGCATAGCTACGAAAGCAGTGCAGGCGAATCTTCCAAGAGTACAAGCATAACCGAAGAGGTCGTTACTAGAACCGTGACAGAGAAAACTTTGCCAGCTTTTACGACTATTCACGACGATTTCGGTCAATCAGTCTTACATAGTTACGAGAGCAGTGCCGCTGGTACTTCCCAAAGCTTCGAAACTCCTCAAAAGACCGAAGCTAGCAAATCGAAATCTTATATAGTACCGGCCACGCCAAAAACCGACTTCGGTTCGGTTCTACACAGCCACCAAAGCAGCATAGCTAATGATACAACGCAAACCGTGAACGCGTCTAGCCTTCTCACTGATGATAATGATGAGAACGGAGATGAAGATGTGGAAATGACAGAAGCAGATGAAATAGAACAGTCAGAGAAGAAGATAGGTGAGATTGAGAGATTGAGAGTTGAGCTTCAAGATATAGATGATGATATGATGCCGTCTGGTGAGGATGAAAGTGGTTCGGAGGACGGTTCCGAGGAAGGCTCTGATTCTAACGTAAGTTTGAAATATACTATTTACTTTACTGTAAAGCTATCGTAGTTTGACGAATTCATTACGGATGTAAGCGGGCTAACTTTATACGCACCTTATTTGTGTTGGAAGAACACCAACGTTTCATCCCTTGACTAGGGACATCTGGGTGAGTGCGGTTCTAGACGTGCATCCCTTTGAGCATTGCACGTGAGAGCGCGACGTAAGCGCTGGGGGTGGGGAGAGCCATCTACTGTGTCGTGTGTCGGTGTCCTCTGGGTACACTACATACAGAACTAACAGTATCTACACCTGGCTGTATACATTTACTGCCATTCGACTTCCTATGGAGACACGGCCTCCAGGTGGGTTAGGCTTTGGTGTTCTTCCAACACAAATCTAGTTCGTAGTTAACCCGCTTACATAATAATATGTAATGTACTACTAACTATTTACTGTTGTTTTTTTTTAACACAAGGCTGAACGTAGCGCTAGATTATACTCTGTGAATTATTATTATTGTCATTATTAATTTATAGAAAAACAATATTCTGCCAGCGAGGCGGCGGGATAATAAATAAAAATAGTACTGAACAATTCACACAGCATCATCTAGCCCCAAGCTAAGCAGAGATTGTGCTATGAGTACAAGATAACTGATATACATTAATGCTCGGCAAACGTAGTGTACGACGCCCTCCGGCCAGGTGGGATGACGATCTGCGAAAGACTGCAGGCAGAGTTTGAATGCGTCAAGCTGAAGACAGGGCGCTAATTAGGGGAGGCCTATGTCCAGCAGTGGACTAGTATATGCTGATTATGATTACTGCTGGACATAGGCCTCCCCTTATGAGCGCCATAACGCCCTGTTTTCTGCTCGACACATCCAACATCTGCCTGCGGTCTGTATCCTAATATAATTAGAATATTTTTTTCAGTCTTCCTCGTCATCAATTGGAGAGGAAGCCATTCACGTAAGCTCTGATACTGACTTAGACTCATCACCATCGGAAGAGGAAGAGGAAAAGTCGCCGGAGGAAGTAGACGCTGAATTCCTAAATATAATGAAATCGGTCAAATCCAGCTCTAGGTCAACTAGCATCAACAGTATGGATCCAATTGAATCCAATACCGAATCCAGCGATTCAGCTAGTAATAAATCAAGTTCTAACCAAACGAATAAATCATGCGTAAGCAAAAATGAATCTAAAACGGATAGCAATAAAGATGAACAAACTGATCCGTTGAACCAAGCTCAAATCTCTCTAATGACTGAAGATGGGTCAATGAATGTTGATGAAGTTTCACAACAAGCGACGAATCCTTTGGATCAAGCGCAAATGTCACTTCTAGTAGATAACAACTCGACTGTGGTCGAAGAGAGAAACGTTAGTGAAAAGCCGGAAATGATAATGTCAGTAATTGAAACAGTGTCTAAAACTGATACGAAAGGTGAAACAGAAGAACCAAAGGCTGTTGAAATAGCTGGTACATCTAAACAGTCTGAGAACCCTAAAGAACTAATAACTAAAGACGAAGTTTTGGTGGAAGATCCTCTAGCACAAGATTCGCTTATGACTGAAGATACAGATGCCTCTGAAATCAGTTTGAACTATTCTGATGAAAAGATTGAAGATATCGAAAATAAATCAGAAATAGCAGGTAAGATTATTCTGTTCCATTGCATTTCACCTTTGGCACGCAGTTTGTTCAAGAACTAGGCTTTTGTGGTGTTTTGTTGGTAGATTTCCCTATATTTACTTACATTATTAATGTTTCTCTTACCATAAAAAGTTTAAGCCACTTATTTTTAATTATTTTCCTACTTAATAGATAGTTGATACCATATCCTTATTAATGCAAATTCATTCAAAAAATGAAGTCCTAGCTTTAGTACAAAATTTCCATAACTTATGGTAGAGATTTCGTTTATTATGAACTCCTTGTTGGCAATTCTTTAAAGTACTTTGTATCTTTCTTACAGACATACCAATCAAATGCAGCGTTATTGTCCAAAACGTTGTAACAGAAACAACTACCGATATACGTAAGTCGCCTCAAAGCATGGATGTTGTAGATACATCAGCTTCAGAAACAGAAATGAAAGACGTGACAGTCATTGAAAAAGAGACTCAAAAAGATGCTCAAATATCTACTGAAGTATCTAAAATAAAAGAATCTGCTAAAGTTGAGAAGGAAGCAGAGTCTTTACCTAAAGAATCTTTAGAAGCTGAAACAGAACCTAAACAAGATAAAGAATCTAAAAGTCAAACACGTACCCGGAAACGGTCGATTCGTTCCGCATCTACTGAAATTGAAATACCTGGGGATGAACCAAAAACACCTATCACTCGCAAAAGAGCGAATTCAAGAGCCAAAACCGTAGATGTTATACAGGAGTCGATCAAAACAGATAAACCTATGGAAACTAAAGAAATCGAAGAGCCAAAGACTAGAAAGCGCGGTCAGTCCAGAGCCAAGTCCATAGACGTAGAAACCCCTAAAGAAACAGATGAGCCAAAAACGCCAGCTACACGCAAACGCGTCACAAAAACCAATGAACCCGAGATTGATGAAACACTAAAAGAAGATGAACCAAAAACGCCAATCACAAGAAAGCGCGCGCAATCAACAACATCCAACCAATCAGAGGAGACTACCCCAGAAAACGTAACACCATCGCGTCGCAAAACGCCCACTAGCGATGTACGGAAGATCATAACTCGCAGAATGTCTCGGGAAATGAAAGAGGACTCATTCGATGAATCCGTCTCACTCACTCCTAAGAGAAGGACTAAGAAGGTAGCAGATGATAATGAAAGCATTGCGTCGGGTAGTTCTATAGCTTCCAGCGTTCAAAGTGGGGATTCTAAACGTAGGGGCAGGAAGTCCGTTGTGGCTACCAAGCCTGATTTGTCTGTGATACCTGAAGTTTTGGCTGAGGAGAGCAGGGAGCAAAGCAACCTTGATGTTATCCACGAGTATTCTGATGCTAGAAGGTAAATATCTTCGATAATAGGGTAGTTAGTGTCTTGGGTAAAAAATATATTATTCTATTGAGTCCGTCAGTAAGAATATCCGAAAGTATTGAAATCTTATTTTTTAATCAAACAAAAATAAAGCGCATCAAAGTTTGGGAGTAGGGAATAGTGACGTCACACCTTGCCAAAATGTGTCGCAAAGTGTGACGTCACGCGAAACATTAGCTGGCTATACATCATTTTTTGTTTAATCGACAAAAGAAAAGATACCGTGTCCAATATCTTCTGATAATCTAACTGACTTACAAGAATTTTGTTGTACACTAGCCTATTTATTAGGAATGAAAGTGGATTAACCTACGAATAAGAATAGTCGGGAACAGTAACTGCTTTTAAAAAATGCCCCAACCAAAGTTGTGCTAAAGTAGGCGGGGCTTAAAAGTCGGGCTCAGCGCGCCATCAGTCGGATATTTATCTTGCAAGCGAACACACGTCCAGTCTGCACAGACGTTTTCGTGAGTATCTTTGTGAAATAGCTGTGACCTATCATGCCAACATGTGTTGTGAAGTGGTGCAAGAGCCATACAAGATTAAAATGCCTAGGGATCAATTTTCACTAGTAAGTAATAGCTAAATTATAATTACATTCATAGATGTTCAAATACGTCATCAAAATGAAATGTTCAATACTATGCAATATGAAGTCAGTAAATTTTTGACTTCGTTTTTTTGTTATTAATACAAAACAATATTATGGCCAATAATACGCAAATTGAAGTCAGTTATTGATTTATTATATTTGAGATACATATTTTTTAATCTTAGAATCTTTTTCTTCTTGTTGATGAAATATTGAAATGTAACAAATACAATTAACATATTATTTATAACACTTATGTATGTATTTATTTTGCTTGTATTTGTGTTTTGGTTTTCCTGCCGATCCTATTCGGAAAAATAAGTGGATAAGTGCAGTAAAGCTAGAAAGACAAAAACAATTACTAATGAAAACTATGAAAACCATGAGAGTATAAAACTGAAGAGAAGAATTGCACGGTGTTATCAAACATGTAAGACCAACGACGCTTCAACTGCCAGAAACCGTGGAATAAATTATAGGCTTTATTACCCGGAAACTGCAAGCCAAAATCAACTATCCAGAATGAATGAAAATGTATATTTTCACAAGCTAATTAGTTTGAAAGATTTTGATGTACTCTCGTATCCATCGGTGGTTTTGTTTAAAATATGCTCACGCACCGATACACTAATAAGATATAAATAAAAATAAATGACCACGGAAAATCACTTCTCGAGCTAGTAATCTGTCAGTAATATCAACACAGATATTATCGTTGAACTTCTGAAAATCCGTCTTCACTACATTGCGAAGAAAGACTCTGTTTTAATGTCTTCTAAGCTAAAACTTAATAAATTAATCATATTTCGCGGAACATAGATTTCATTGATGTGTACAAAGTAACAAAAACAAATTAATAAAAAAACATTGTTAACTATTATATTATTTTATTTATAACTTGGTTCGCTCTACTTATTGCATAACATCATCCACGCCGCCTTGTTTCAGCTGTCATAGCAGACATTGCAGTACGCGCGCGAACCAATCACCGCTTACATTTAGCAAGCGCCAACCAATCCCTGCTTTCGTTCTGAATTCAACTAATCACGAAGCAATGTCTAATTGGAACTTTGGCTATGATTCGTTTTTTGACTTATACGTCATTTTGGTTTGAGCTAGGCCCACTTTTTGTTTGAAGTTTGTTCTGAATTACCCTTCCTGACTATTCTTATTCGTAGGGATTAACTTTAAATTAACCTTGCTTGTGTTAGAACACCAACGTTTTTTTAACGATGCCCCATCATCTGGATGAGTACTGTTTTAGACGCACGCGCTCCGCGTTACGGTAGTGTTCTTCCAACACAAACTATACCGTATCCATTTTTAATGAAGCATAAATGTAAACAAACCGCCCATACTTAACCTAAAATTCACTTCGTTGGCGCGTCCTTTTATACGTAATTTACACTTGTCGATTTTAGATTCTCCCTTCAATAAAAATTGCTTACAATTATTTATTTATATCTGAATATCGACGCCAAGCAAGTGAGATTTTGTTATTTGTGTCGTATTTTGTTTACTAACATGCTCCATTCAACGTGGACAAACCATAGGTTCGTAACTACACCGCTTAGTGACATCACTAACCACGCAAGTTTTCATAGTAAAAGCAAATCTTTGTTAAATTTACATAATCTAAAACCTTTTTAACAGACTTAAAAAAAAGGAGGAGGTTCTCAATTCGACTGTTGTTTTTGTATGTTTGTTAGTTCAGAACTTTTGACTGGGTGGTCCGATTATCATGATTCTTTTTTTATATGAAAGCTAGTGCTTCCCGTATGGTCCCATAACATCCATGAAAAAACTATAAAAATAGAAGTCGGTTATAGTTTTTTAAAACAAAATTAATTATTATAGGTAGACGTTTATCGATTCTGACTCTCGATACGACTGGCAAGTTGATGAAATAAGTACAGTACTTTAGCCTTGAAATGTGTCTTAAAAATATTTTATTTTTCAGATTAACTCGAAACCAGCAGTCTATGTTAGAAAAGTCGCGTGGTCGCCGCCTCAGTACCCCATCGCGTGCTTCTAATAAGTAAGATACCACTTCTAGAACATTTTTAGTCTACTAGGCCCGTATTATGATTGAGATGTGAGATGTGTTTAATCTGAGTTGGATTTGAGTATTCAGGGGTAAACCCCGGTTTCTCGAACGCTTATTATTTTGACAAATTGTTGACAATTTGTCAGGCTGTACACGCACTGCTTTTATTACTCGCGTGGTTTTTTTTTGCATAATTCTGTAACTTAATGGAAGTTCACTAGCGGAAAAATATGAATGTTTGGAGCACTATAAAGTTATAGGTAGCTGAAATAGCAAGGAATTTTATTCGTCGTACGTGTAAGTTACGTTAAGCACGCAGGTTATATTCCGCGAGATTAAAATTCACGCTGTCAGATTCCGCAGTGCGTATATAACAAGCCGTTGACTATCCATTCAAAGTGACAAGCGTTCGAGAAACCGGGGGTAAGTCTACTAGATTCTACCCGCGGCATTGCTTGCGACACTTAGATAAAATTTAGCCAATTGTAATCAAGGACGATGTAGCTAAATTGTTTTTGTGTCAGCTGATACAGAACTTTTGGACAAAGAAACAGTTAGCTATCAATTACTGGAAGAAATATCAAAATCTATCACTATAACACATGCATACTTATAAGAAAAATATTAAACAAAGACATTCACTCAGAAGTAGTATTTACGAAAAATATACACATTCACAAAATAAACCTAAGAAATGCACATAATATACGCCTACAGAAAGCTAGGACAAACTATGGCATGAAAAATATAATGTTTGAAGGAGCGCGTTTAGCCTACCTAAAAATATTAAAGACCAAAAAACTCTAACTCAATTTAAAACTCACCTTAAATGCCACATTTTTCAAAGTAGCCCCTAGAAATAAAAGTTTTCCATTTATAGTATTGCACATTTTATAATCCACAATGTATCAGTGTGCGCGCGCCTCTACTTTGTCTTTATTTTGCTCTGTATAGTATTTTTGTTTTCTACCCACGTTGTATTGAATATTTGCTCGTACCGAACCTACTAACAATAGATAATAAGCCTATTTTGTTTCTTACCAGTGATTACTAATCTTTTGAGAAATAAATAAAGATCTTAAACCTAAAATTGGACGTCAAGTTCCAAGGTTGGATTTGCAGACAAACTACGTCTTTTATATTTTAACCCATCATAAATATCGGCGTAAACCCAAGAAATAGACGTACTATGTCGAATATGAATGAAAATGACAATCATTTCAGCATTCAACTCAACAATGTAACGTCTGCTATATCTAGGGTCTATATTTTACCTTTTCTGGAAACTCATCTTCATTTATTAATAACCAGGTCAACTTTATCCGAAACAGAAGAAGAGGAAAGACAACCTGCCTTCGATCTGCAACCGATCGACAGAATTAGCTTGCTCAATAAAGAAACGTATGATGGTAAGTTAGGAAAATATAAAAAAATGGGTGTAAATCCTTTGTAGAAAGTAGCACTATAACTCAAGTAATTGTCGACACCTTAGTTAAGCTTTTTAGTTCACAATGCAAGCAAGCTAGATAAGAGGGCTTCACAAACAGCTATAATGTATTTAATGTACATTTCATTCCTTCGTATTTAATACATGTATAAATATACATTTCTAGCAGCGCTTCGCGGTTTCACCCGCGTAGTTCCCGTTCCCGTGGGAATTCCGGGATAAAATATAGCCTATGTCACTCCCTGAACAGTAAGCTCTTTAATGGTGAAAGATTTTTTTTAAATCTGTCCAGTAGTTTCGGAGCCTATTCTATACAAACAAACAAACAATGAATCATGTGTGGTCTCCTAACGATTTCTATGAAAAGTTGTAATGAGATGTATCATGCTATAGGAAACAGAAGACTTACTGCAAACAGCCAGTTAATCAGACAAACACTAATGGAGTCTCCTGTTGCCCGGACTCTTAAGAGCACAGTGACCTCAGGAGCTCCCTCACACGCACACGCATACCTATATTGGAACACGTTAATTACACAGTTCCCACGATCAGGCACACACCTACACAAACTCACACGATGCACACAGGAGTCTCCTGTTGCCCGGACTCTTAAGAGACCGGTGTCCTCAGGAGCCCTCTTCCCCACTCTAAAATACACACGCACGCACACACACACACACTCACCCAATGATACCCATTCATAGCACCTTCCAAAAGTCATTTATTAATTATTTCTTGCGTAATCTACGTCACCTATAAACTGGATCCGTGCTCTTATTTTTACTTTGTTTTCTATGTTTAACTTAACTTTCATAATTAACTTTAAGACCACTAAATGTTTATACCTACTTCTATAATTTATTTATTTATGTTGTGTCAAGGAGGCGGGCGATGCGGCAGCTTCACAGTTTTAAACTTTTGCTGTCTCATCGTACATTTGTAACTTACTGTATCATGTACATTGTTCTAAATTATTTGTATTTGTATTTATTTATTTGTATTTATAAGTGTACATCTTTACATTATAGCTGAAGTTTGTAAGCCCTTCATAGTGGAAAATGTTTTTAATTGAAATAATTCCGTTTTCTATGTTTTTATGAATTGTGCATGTTCGTTCCTATTATTATGCTTCACTTTGTAGTGCTCTTTCACGCTGTCAATTTTGAATTTATCAAATACAGTTAGTCTGTTCAAAAAGAGAAAAGTCGTGGGAATTAAGGGCGCCTGTGTGCCAGTTGACAACTTTTGTTGCGTTGACAACACTGTTCTGTCATTGCAGTACGACTAAAGTGTTAGTTCACAGAAACGCCACGACTCTTCTCTTTTTGAACAGACTCTACATAAACCTCCATACTGGATGAACCATTCCTAAGTGTAACTTATTAATGACACTAGCCACAATGTGTTAAACCTTTTTAGAGATTAACCTTATTTGTTTTGTATTTTTAGTAGACTAGAGTATGCAGTGTGTACTGCCATACTGTGTGTCTACCATGAGTTGTCACAGTTAAATCGCCTGACGTTACTACAGTAGTTACGTAAATACGCATATACTCGTAGTTCCTATATATATATCCACAGTGCATTTTAGTACCTAATTATCCGCTAGAGGCGCTTTAGAAGTTTCCATACATTTTTTAACTACAGTCGCTAGCGAGTATAGATTGTCAAAACTTATGGTAGACACACTGTACTATAAAGTTTGCACTACTTTATTATCTATGGAAATTTGAAAGTTATGTAAACGTCCCGCTTGGAGCGCTGTCACATTTCCATAGAAAATAAAGTAACGCAAGCTTTGTAGTAAATAGTAAGGCCGTACACACTCAGCATACAGAGTACAGGTTAGGTCAGAACTTTACATCTTCAAGGAGTTGTGTTTTTTTGTTCAAAAAACCGATAGTTTTCTAATAACAAAACCTTCTAATTTCAATAGAAAAAGTAGCCGAGCTTGACACGCGTAAAATTTTGCCTCACCTGTAATTAGTATACCTAACTGGCCCCTAACTTAATGTATGCTACCGTCCTTAAAATTGTATACTACCTTTCTTGCTAGAGTTGTAATGAAACTAATGGGCTCATACACTACCGTATCGCCACGTGACTCGACAAAACGCTACGCCTTTCGAGTGGAATCTAATCGTATCAATTTTCTATTAACATTATTGTAAACACCCAACGTTTCGCCGCGTCGTCGGGTGATTGTGATTCTAGTCTTCAGCCAGTCTCAGCTCAACTGCCTATATTGGTTCACTGCTGAACGCAGGACTCCCCCTGATAAGCGCCTTATTTGCTTTTATCTCATGGAGGGTAATTGTATGTATTGATGTCTGCACTACTAACTGCTTGTAATTAGGCCCGCCGGACGCAGATGAGCTCGAACTGAGTAGTATGTCTCCGGAATCAATCGCGTCGGATGCTAGCAAGATGAGAAGATGTGAGTACGCTTTACAAGCTATTATTTTATTAACTTATACTCGGTCGTAGAATCTAAGATATTTTATCTCAACATTAACATTTATGAATGAAAACATAGCAAATACGAATAACAGTGTATTTTTTTAATATGAGTTGCCCTTTTCTATGTGTAAATTTATAGTATTTATGGAAATAAAGCATTTTTGAATTTTGAAAACGACAGAGTAAGAGCAATTTCACCACCAACAACAAAAACTTCGAGAACGCTTGGTTGCACCACGCATTAAAAGATGTTAAAATTCGAGTTTGCTTCGAGCGACGACGAATGAAATTATTAATGAACGTTTTCAAAACCAAAGATTGTTTCTACCTTCTGCTAAATATGATCTATGACAATGGTAGTGTCGTGAAATACTTACCACTATAATTTCTTGGTTTTGTATCTACTTTATTTACAAATAATATTCAGGATTCATAGACTGAGTATAATTTTATTGTTTGCTTATATTTTTTTTCCTGTAATTCTTATTTTATACTGTAAACCATTAAATAAGCATTAATGACGTGATGTTTTTTTTGGCATTTTTAATAATTACCAACCATAGGCATTAATCACATGATGTTTATTTGGCATTTTTAATCATTACGGGCCTAAGAGTTTTCTGAAACCGTAACTTTGTTATTCTTTATTCCAAACTGTTATATCTTATTTTGAGTTTTCCCTTCATTAATAAACATGGTGATTTAGTTATTATTTGTAAATCACCCTTTCACAAAATGCTATTTTCCAAAAGATTCCTACGATTATCTACTATCCCACATTATTTGCACTTGTTTTAGCTTATGTATGTCTATGTATTGTAAAAACAATACAGCTTAATTAGTTAATTTGTGTTTTAGCTCGAATGAGTAGAGCTGCTTCCGAGAGTAAGGAAACTAAAGTAGTGAGAGCAGCTAAGATAAATAGGAGGATCGCATCTATAGATGTAGCAGGTAAGGTGTTAATACATTTCTTTGCTCTTCACTTTATTATTATACTAGCTTCGCCCCGCGGCTTCGCAGGCCTATCCCACGGTTTTATTAGCCTATATTATTAGCCTATGTGTTATTCCAGGCCTAGAACTACCTGTATGCAAAATTTCAGCCCGATCCGTTCAGTAGTATTTGAGTTAAAGAGCAACAAACATGCATACAGATATGTTTACAAACTTTCGCGTTTATAATATAAGTAGAATTAATTTGTAGTGCCCCGCGGCTTTGCACGCGTTGTTCCTATGGAAACGTTTAAAGGTGATTTATATACCACAGGAACTAATTTATAGGATTAAAGCTAAGTAGCTTACAACTGATTCCAAAATTAGAATTGAACTGTGTGCAATTTCAGCCAGATTCATTTAGTAGTTTTGGCGTGAGGTAACAAACTATATTGGTCCACCTGATAATCGCCTGTTGTTTGGATATATTGCCTGTTATATGGAGGGGTAATGCCCTTATTCCCCACGCTGGGCATGCGGGTTGGGGATTGCAGTTTGGTGGTAGAATTATTCTGCAGTAGGCGCTGCTGCCCGCTCCCAGTAGATATCCTTTAGTCGCCTCCTACGACACCCGCGGGAAGAGTTAGGATGGTGCAAATTCTATGCCGGCGGCACCACACGGCATGTGTCCATTTTGAATGAGGCATAAAAGTAAACAAACCGCCCATACTTAACCTAAAATTCACTTTGTTGGCGCGTCCTTTTATACGTAATTTACATTACTTGTCGATTTTAGATCCTCCCTTCAATAAAAATTTTACATGTATCCTTACAAATATATCTGAAACTCGACGCCAAGCAAGTGAGATTTTGTTATTTGTGTCGTATTTTGTTTACTAACATGCTCCATTAAAAGTGGACAAACCATAATTTCTATTATTTTCAGAGAGCCCAATAAGCTCCCCACTGCTAAGCGGTACTGACAGCCCGGCCCGAGGCAGGCGGGCGTCATTCACCCGCGCCGTAGAAGCGCTCACGCCTAAGTCTAGACGCAAGTCTATAGACGCTGCCGGGGTAAGTCCAGAATAAGTCTTACTAATACAAATACAAAAATACAAAAGTCTTTATTTGGAACCAAACATTAAGTATACAGTACAATTGTGGGCTGACTACCGCAAAAGTTAAAAACTGTTTAGCAGAGTCAGCGCTAGGGATTGCAATCCGGAAAAACGGATCCGGTAATCCGGCGGATCCGGCATCATTTAATGGTTACCGGATCCGGTACCAATATACCGGATCCGAAGACCGGATCCGGTGATAGCAGTTTGTGGGAAAATAATATAGCTGTTGCATGAGTAGGTACTTTAAATGCGTTGTGCGTAGTGTTCATGCGTGCTAGTCGCCCCACTACGCTTTGCCAGAGGAGGAGAATACTTGTCTGCTATTCATGATTATTTGCCGACAATAACGCCGACAAGTGTAGAAGCAAGAATTGCGTAAGGCTAATTGTATCTATTAGATATTATAGTTACTTGATAATTAATATTGTTACTTATAAATTGATCTATCTGTGAAAGTGAAATCTAGAAAGACTGAGCTACTCGTTACGTCGTAAAATTATTACTAGTTACCTACACTACTAAATTTTAATTGTTTTCTTGTTGTCTTAACGTTGGTTAGGAAATACGAGTAAAGTTGATTTTATATATTTGTGATTTATTTTTATAAACTACCTACATATAAGTGCAGTGACACTTGATTAACTCACTTATTAATTGTACTGGTACCTTGTTTAAGCCAAATATATGAGATAGGCCCGTCGTTTCCCGCCACTATATTCAAATTTACCAAGTCTTTCTGTCAAAATTGACGTACAGCCAAAGAGAAGCGTCGTTCAATAAGGAGTTGGCCAATCACGTGTCTTCACGCCATGTCTGAGAAGCGTGCGAGCGAGAGAGGTAGTGGCGCCACCACTCTGTTTCTTCATTGGCGTTTAGTTTCCCGCCGAGTACGAATGTGCTACCAAAACGTAGCACGCATCTGAAGAAATACCTTCAGAAATATTTTAAAGTGCATTAATTCGTTATGAATTATTATACAAGTGCACAAATGTAAAGGTTTGGTGAAAATAGTGCACTACTGCGTAAGTAACTTTTTTCTACAAACTTAAATTATCAAGTGTTAATTTGCGAAATAAATTTCGTAAACATATTTCTTTGGATTCATAGTCCATTTCTATTCTTTCGTCGACTGACGACACATGTCGCATTGTTAATACGAAAGCTGACGCCTTTACTACCTCGCACGAGGTGGTACCGCGTAAGATATATTTTTCTTGTGTGACTTTATTTAGAAATTAATGATACGTGTTCGCAAACACGTGGTTATTTTTATTATTTAAATAACATAAGCTGAGGCTTGTCCAACCTATAGCACGTGGTATATCCGCTGTTATCAGCGGCGGCAGTCCCTTTTTATTTAATAACGTAATTTTAACGGTTTTCCGTTCGATATGTTATTTTTATTTTCCGTTTTATTGTTGGTTTTTGTTCCTATGCTAAAATACTGTTTTTTCTAGCAAAGAGGTAAAAACGATAATAATGCCAAATTCGACGACCACGGGTGGCAATGGGATCGACGACCACGGGCCGTGAACAGCTGAAGAAAGAGTTCGACATGGAAATAAAATTGTGAGTACCTTTAAAATATAGCAATTTGGGCATTGCGGGCCACGAACGCTCAAGGCGTTAAATTTTTGCCCCTGCTCATATCTCAACCTTAGCAGCCTATATTGTCCACTGCTGGTCACAGGTCTCCCCCTAAGTGCCTTATTGGTGTCCATGGGGGGCCCAGCATGAGGGTTGGGGATAGCCCGTGGACTACACCCAACGTCTGTGGTAGATTTGCTTATCATAACCGTTGGACAAACTTGGGTGTCCATGTAGTTTCAGCTTTCACAATCGAATCTCCTATCTAAACAAAAAAACATTGAAACTAAGCTGGAATCAGCTTACACAAGAACACAATTGACAACTACAATTGTGTTCGTTTCTAGCATAATGTTTGGTTCCTATTTTAGAATTATATTGCTGTGATAAAAGTATCACAAATACTTTGCGTGATAAGGTGTCTTCTTATCCATCGACTGCCCAGCTACGCAGCAGCTTTTTTGCGAGGGCCTTGATGAGGCATTGAAAGGATGGCAAAACTACCAATTTTTTTTTTTTTTCAGAACGTTTTACATAGTTTTGTGCACTACTAGAACAGAATCAAGTCCACGCTTGAGAAAATACGATTGAAGAATGCTGAATAAGGAATAAAAACATGTCAGTGGATTTTAAGCAACACACCTGATGTATGTTCTTGCAAGTAATGAAAAACCCTCGCAGGGTTCGTTTTAGCGCCCTCGCAGGGCTGCAAGGGCACATATTGTTATATGCATCTTCTTGCAAGTATACATACCAAAAGCACCCTCGCAGGGCTGCAATTACACACAAAATTCGGCCGCACCGAATTATACATACCAAAACAACCCTCGCAGGGCTGTGCAACAACACACAAAATTCGGCCGCACCGAATTATACATACCAAAACAACCCTCGCAGGGCTGTGCAACAACACACAAATTCGGCCGCACCGAATATGTGTCAGCTATTATCATGGACGTGATGGTCATATTTCTCAACAACAACAAATCTAAAGATATTTTTGGTATGGCAATAACGTGAGTATGTGTTCACATAACCTTCAGAAAGGCCTGACTGGTACTATGTGGGTAAAGGATTTCGTCGTGATGCACTTCCATCGCGTACCTATTGACAAGAACTTCCAGGAAGGCTTACTAATATCTATATGATTCGGGTATTGCATACCCGAATCATATATATATACTACATAAACTTCTTGGGATGCTCTGTTAGTATTTATTTTGAGACAAATTGTTTATTCTTGGTGCACTACCGCTATATGGCGTTTTTCTTATCAAGGTATCGGATACCTATTGATGCTTATGGTTATGTATTTATCATCCGTAAAATTGGTCTATGAATGTTTACTTATTTGACACAAACTTTACGAAAGAGTCGTTAAGCTGTGTGAATAAAATCTTCTGGTATCACGCACTTGTGATATATATAATCTTTGGACATCGTACTTTTTCGAAAGAAGCTCTTCTTATCCAACTCGAGTTGATAAGTTCAATGAATTAATGTTTCATCGATTAGCTGATAAGTTAGTTAGGACACTATAAATTGCCTACCGCATCTGCAGCTGCTGGAGATGTCCTTGTGCTTAGGAGATGAAGGTTTTAAGTATGTCCTGACTTACACTAAACATTTTTATTTACCTCAACCGCCTGTATTGGTCCACTGCTGGACACAGGCTTCCTCCTAATAAGCGCTTTATTGGCGTTTATCTCATGGAGGGTTATGCCCATAATCCCCACGGGTTACGGGTTGGGGATAAATTTTTATTTAATCTGAGTTAATCCCAGAACTACTACCATCAGCGTATTATTTCTTTACGATATGTAACCTAAATGAGTAGGAGAAGATGTATAAACATTTCTATGGGTTCATAAGATCGCAGTAATGAGTGGATTGGATTGGTATTCCGTCTACCCTACAAAATTTTATTGCCTGCTAGACCTGCCGCATGGAAAAGACTAGTTCATCAAAATTATCTACCCTCAATTTTATCATCATAATCTCAGTGATCTAAGTCTGATAAGAAAGAAACAATCAACATAAAGATAAGATGAACGCTGATTTGTCGATATAAAAAAGTGCTTATCCCTCTTTCCAACATGAACTGAAATGATGCGTGGGATACCTTAAGTTCTAGCTGGGCTTACTTCCACCAGAAATACAGAATATTATGCTTAAACCACTACATGCTGCTCAACTGTCACCCCTAGCGAGGTTTTTGGGTCGCGTAGCCATCGTACACGGAAGGCTTGTCATTATCCCTCAGTGTCACGACAGTGTCTATCCACGGATATACGTTCGTAAATGCATAGAGCCATTTTGACCTTGACCGATTTAGGGTTAAGTGTTGGTTGTCAGACAAGTAAAGATGACGATTCGTATCAATCAAGCACTCAAGCACTGGGGGCCCAGGTGCCTTCATTGCCTGAGCTTACAATCTATAAGTATCTGGCGTGTATTATTCAGCTACATCGGTATAATCATCTAGCTTAAATTAAACTCTGGCCATGTCTGGAGTTATGATTGTGAGAACGGCAAAGGTGTGTACGGTAATAAACCTAACGTTTATTAACGACTAACTACCCTCTTCAAAATGTTTATCGTCAGTGGCATCTTACAATTATCTGCTTTGTATGTATGTATACATACATATATACGTTATTGAATGGGTACTCAGCTACGCATTAAAATAATACTGAGTACTATTATTTTCTTCATATTTTGGAACGTGGAGAATCTAAGAACAAGAAAGTTACCGATGTCTTCTCTTTAAACATCAGTACTACTTCTGTCCGACGTGCAGAGCTGTTTTTAATGTCTGTACGTAGATACTACTACAAAAAACGGCCATCTAAAATTTTTGCATTAATTGTGCTGGGGCAAATGATCATTGTCAGTTTCTGAGGTGTAGTGCTGTGTTCTGCACGCGTTGAAAATTGCAACCATATGCTTCGAAAGCGGTATGATGTAATTTGACATAATTAGAGATGGCACTACATTACTTCTAGTTAGTGTTAAATCCTAGTTATTTATTATTTCATTAGCATGAGGGAACAACAGTAACGACTGCGTCTTTAACCAAGACCATTTTGGATGAGCCACGCTGACGTATCATCCTAATATAACTCGAGTACCTACATTATAAAAGTAACGTGTTGCGTGTTTTTGAACAGCACTTTGTTGGGCGCAGGATATTTAGTGTCCGGTAGTCATTATGAGTCATAATCTCATTCGGAACGAGATGTAAAGGTGGCGCCCATGGCGCGTTTTCCGAGAGTAAAACATAACTATGACCTCGTTGGCTTTCTAAATACAGATAAGTGATACAGCTATCTGATCCGTAAGCTTTCTTACGCTTTTACATATGCAAGCCTGTTATCTCAACACTTGTAATGTTGTATTCCAAACAATGTGGGGGAAAAGTTAGTCATTTACTGAAATCCGTAAAGGAACTTCCCATAATCATCTAATTTATAATTAATATAAAGTTTATACATACTGCCATAATTAGTAGAGTTGGTTTTACTACCTAACTAAAGGATTTAAATTGTTTAGAAGGACCATACAATCTGATAGGTGAGGTTTTTATTAAGGCCAGTATAGCAATAAGCAAATGCTAAAATTAATGGTTAAAGTAATAATTTTGTTACTCAAGGACGTATAAATTACAAAAGGTAAGGTACTAAAAGAAATGAAGCCGTGGCCGCTGAGGTCTTATTTTACGGATACCGACTATGCTAATATATTGTATTGTGTACTAAGTTAATTAGTCATCTAGTACCCATAACGGCCATAACATAAGTTCTGCTTATTTTGGGCTGTATGACCTGTGGATTGTCTAGTATTATTTATTATACTAGCATCGGTTAAACCTTAATCATGGCATGGAAGTGGCAGTGAGCAAAACAAATTCAATTTCCAATGAATTTAATGAAATTTTACTCTCATTACTGTACTTTTTACATATTTAAGCGAACTGTTTAAATATGACTATTTTAAATTCCCATGTGCGTTTTAAGCATAACTGCATTATTATTGTATTCCGTTTGAATGTCGCAATGACTAATTTGCATTCAAAACTGTGTGGCTTACGATTATAACATTTATTAGTAAGTTCACATTGGCGTTAGAGTGTCTTCACCACCACCAGGCGATAACAAACACGTCTCATATATTTGGCTTAAACAAGGTACCAGTACAATTAATAGAAGCGTTTTACATAAAATAAAACGCATATTAATTTACTTACCTTGTTTAAGCCAATACTTTAAATTCTGCCTGGTGATATTCGACACAATGAAGAAACAGAGTGGTGGCGCCACTACCTCTCTCGCTCGCACGCTTCTCAGACATGGCGTGAAGACACGTGATTGGCCAACTCCTTATTGAACGACGCTTCTCTTTGGCTGTACGTCAATTTTGACAGAAAGACTTGGTAAATTTGAATATAGTGGCGGGAAACGACGGGCCTATCTCATATATTTGGCTTAAACAAGGTAAGTAAATTAATATGCGTTTTATTTTATGTAAAACGCTTCTATTTTGTACTAAAAAGCTAAAATCATCTTGATTTAATCAATCCGGCCGGATCCGGCCGGATTGATGGGAATCCGGTCGTATCCGGCCGGACTGAAAATGAGGCCGGATTGCAATCCCTAGTCAGCGCCCTCCTCAGCGAACAAAATTAATTATGTTCTATCTTAAGACAAAACATGCACATCGATCGATGGACCAAGGCGGTTACAGAGTGGTATCCGGTAGGGGCGAAGCGCTCCCGAGGCAAACCACCTGCCAGATGGTCGGATGACATCGTTGGGGTATCCGACTGACTAAGACTGTGGATGAGGCTTGCACAGTGTTGGAAACCCACAAATGCCATTACATAATGTCAATGTCATAATTGTATTATAGAGAGCATCTACTCTATGGAAATGATTTAGTTCCGTTTCCGGTTAAGTAAAAAATGACTTCCAAACTTCTAGTTAGAACCTGTACAGGTGCTCTGGTGCAATAAAATAATTATTCTGTAAACTCAGTGTTTTGGTTCATAAAATAACACCCAAACAGGCCATCCACATTAACACACAGGACCGAGTTAGCTGGCGTATAAGATAGGAGGCCTATACCCAGCAGTGGGTGTCAATGGGCTGATGATGATGATGAAACATGCACATCACTACAGCTTCACTACAGTTTACTAATTCTTTGAGCTATGTTGATAACTTTGGTTCTCTGTCGGATGTATTCATTACGAATCCTTTCCTTCATAGAGACTCCGAGCAGAGCTCTTTCTGTAGCTCGCTGAGCGACTTTGAACTGGTAGACCAGTCCTACAATGAGTACCTAGTTAGAGAGACCTACTTAGATTACGTGTTTTAAAAACACAGTGAAAATTTTCAAGTTAATATTTACTTTTGGAAATTACCTTCACACATTTTGCTATTTATCTCAGGAACAGCACACCTTTTCTCTTCGGTTTTTGTTTAGATATGAAACCTAGAAGTGTCTTTAGTTATGTCTTTTAACTTTTCGATTGGTTGTATCTCTAACAGTTTTTGCCCATAGAAAATGACGAGCACGTCTCTGCTCTGTACTTAACACTCACGAGAAAACCATATCTTGACATCCATCTCGTAGCGGCGTTACTGCACACTATTATGAATCCAGAAATGTGCGATGCCATGTTAATGTTTCTTTTTCACTTCATCCGCTAGTGGACAAAAAAATTGTGACTTAGAGTCAATTGCACCTTATTTCTTATTTGATTATAATTACTATTTATCAAGCTGTTTGTATAGTAAAAAAAATACTTGTCTAAGTACTTATTTTAGTATACTCTGACTCAGGAAAATTAGCTAATATCAACATTAATCTCCGCAGACGAGCAGCCCCGTGAACTCACCGGCTCAATCAGAGACAGAGGTCTCGGTGACGCCGCGTCGCGGGCGGCGCCCCTCCACCCAGTCCAACACCAGTCAGTCTGGCCGGACCAGGTAATGTCCCTTTAGGTATCTGCCTCGAATCTCCAGCGTGCACTCCAGTCATCGGTGAACGCCTGCGCGTCTGCATTGTAGTGTTCTGCAATTTATTTTTGTGACGTGTCGGAATGTAGAACTAGAACGTGCTGGAGCAAATTGTTTCAGAAATTTTGACTACATTACTTATAACTAGCTGCGCCCCGTGGCATCGCACGCGTTTATCCTATGGAAACGTTTAAACGGTGATTTTTATCCCACAGGAACTGATAAATGGGATAATTGCCTATGTTTGATTCCAGGATTAGAATTACCTGTATGCAAAATTTCAGCCAGTTCCGTTGTGTGTTGGCGTGAAGAGGTAACAAACATCCATCCATCCATCCATACAAACTTTTATAATATTAGTGTGATTAGTGCGATAATGTAGTCAAAATTTTCTACACTCATTCTAATAGAATTTGTCTCTGTTCTTCACAATTTAGATAAAACTCGCCTTTTGTTTACCTTGCCCTACACTTCACTTCTTTTGTCCACAATAAATCGAGGGTTAGATAAAAAATTGGAATGAAAAAGATGTTGTCGCCGTTAATCAGACATTTCGTTCGCGATTAAAAACAAATACCTCGACGACACAACCACGAACACAATACTATGCCTCTATAGTGCCGCGCTATCAGCCCGCTGCGATTAAAAACAAATACCTCGACGACACAACCACGAACACAATACTATGCCTCTATAGTGCCGCGCTATCAGCCCGCTGCGATTAAAAACAAATACCTCGACGACACAACCACGAACACAATACTATGCCTCTATAGTGCCGCGCTATCAGCCCTCTGCGATTAAAAACAAATACCTCAACGACACAACCACGAACACAATACTATGCCTCTAAAGTGCCTCGCCATCAGCCCGCTGCGATTAAAAACAAATATTTCGACGACACAACCACGAACACAATACTATGCCTCTATAGGGCTGCGTTATCAGCCCGCTGCGATTAAAAACAAATACCTCGACGACACAACCACGAACACAATACTATGCCTCTATAGTGCCGCGCTATCAACCCGCTGGCTTCGAAAACGGCTCTACGTTACCCGCCCCGCAATTCGAGGCAGAGGCCTTAGTGTGCGTTCTGATTCTTGCTATAGACATCAAGCCGAGGATTCCTTTAAAATGCGAGGATGCTTCCCTTTCACGAATAAAAGAATTGTTGCATGACATATTTCTTTGGGCCCTGTTAGGCCACTAATATATGATTTAATTGGCAGGTCAAGTTTGTGAGCTTTAAATAAAGCTTAGTTATTCAGGCTTGATCAACCAGCGATTTATCATGTCAGTAATTTTGAGAATTCATTTTGAATTCATTTTAATGAAAAAAGTTTGTACAATAACGAAAATATAAATGTCCTAAAGCGCGAGGTTTCAGAGATAACCTAAAAAAACATTTGAAAACTATATCGCAAACGTATTTCTGGGGCGTAATTCCACTATTTTTAAACAAAATGCTATAATGGCGCTAAGATAGAGATTAAGTCGTAAATTTATTTGGTATTCTATTGCCTGATAACAGTCTCTATGACTTATAAATAATGTGGTGGGGCATATAATCATAATCGTAATAGTCATAGATATTGCATAAACAAAAAAGATCGTGTTAGTAGAATACCAAAAGGTCTCAATGACGGTGATTGTTACGCGATAATGAAGCGATAATATTGTCATAGTGAGGCGATTGTGTTAGTGGAATCAGGCCCCAGTTAGGTCTTTTCAATTATATTGTATGTGACATGACTACAACTTGTGTTTATCTTTTTCAGAACTAAGAAAATGCCAGTTTTGGAGGAAGACGGGGCCTAAACTAGTTTAATTAATGTATATTATTTAAGTTATTTGTTTATATAGCACATTTAAAGTTAAAGATATATTTCTGTGGTTGTACCTATCGTTTTGCATTTACCATTTTTATCATATGCACATAATCATTGTTCTTATGTTTGAGCATTTTAAATTCGTAATAGGGAATTCAATCCCGCGAAAACGCGGGATCGCGCACGATTTATGCGGATATAAATACGCGATATTGCGGCAGCGGCGAGACAGAATCAGCATAAGAGTTTATTGTTAACTATTGTAATTATTTCTTGGTGATTTGATCGATCGGGAGAGATGTCATCGATACCGCAGATTGACGGGGTTGGATTCCCTATACGGTTTTTATTGGTATTGAATTAAACGAACATGAAGAATAATAAAATATTTTATTTCGTACACAATCAGTCAATAGAATCACAATTATTTATGCGTTGTTAGAACGAAATTTTAGTTAGATACTCAAATCATTTATTGTATTCCACGTACAGAGGTGTTTATAATTTATACATTTAATGAATAATTATTGATAAAGCACAAGTTAAAAAAGTTTCACTGATGGTTACTCTCAAGCAAATTATAATAACGTTGTGTTTTTGTTGTAATTCGTCAAACTACGAAAGTTTATATAGTGTGAAAATGTGTGTACTAAGGTAAATATACGAACAAAAACTGCACATTCAATAACTATTCACTCCTGCCTTCACTAAAACTTTATTTCTCATGTACGCCAACCATTCGAGAAAATAAAGGAAACCAAGCAATTCATTAATCCGATTTCAAAGAAGAAATTCCGCATCAACAAGAATAAACAAAGGGATATCTCTGCATACCTATTGTTAGTTAATCTAAACAGTGTGCACTATAACGTTGTGTGTACCTACTAATATAGAAAACAATGACCATCTTGTTTATAAATAACCTATTTAAATAATATAACAAGTATTTGAGATCACACAAGATAATTATACAAAAAAGTTCACGTAGTTACTCTACACATTAGTTTTGATACAAAAATACCCAGAGGTAGTAAAGAAAAGTGGGTAGCATGGCAGAGTTGATTTATCAGTTAGTTTATGGCCTTTGGCAATATTAGTATAGATTTTATTCAGATTTATAATTTTTGTAGGAGAAAATATTAAATGAAGTCTTTCAAATAATAGCATGGCAAGCTTCTAATCTCTAAATGAATTATTGAACATACTTATAATTTTAATGACTTACCGTAATAATTATAATACTATTTCTTAACATACAAATAACAATAAATAAATGCATAACGAACATATATGTTTTTATCATCGTTTTTTCTCGTTTTCATCATAGTTTTGTAGAGATCTACCGATTCGATGCATTGGATCCAAAGGCATTCTTGCTAAGCTGTCGCCTAAGTCAACTTTGGGCAAAACATTGTTCTGCTTTTCGAGTTTCGGATTCAGTAAGCTATCACATATATTTTTATCCAACGGATCTAAGGATTGTATATTTGTACAATCGACGACTTCTCTCTTTTGTCTATGACTGTTTTTAGAGTCAGTTTCAACATTTTTAGCAATTTCTTTTTCGATTTCTGCTGCTTTTTGCCGCTTCTCCCTTAGTTCTTGCAGCTTTTTCATAGCTAAAGGAACGAGTACGTTTTGTTTCATTTCGTTGTTTTGCAGTTCTTCCCCTTCTTTGTAAGATTCGGGTTCATCTGGCGAATGAGAATGTCTCTTTACTTTTTCTGTCTTCTCTTTACTCTCTTCATTTTTTTCTGGCACTTTTTCATAGCTTGGGACATTTTGAGCAGGTTTGTTATTTACGTAATCTACGATTTGTTTTGGGCTCGGTTTTATGCCGATATTCTGATTGATTTCTTCAATTGGTTTGGGTATTATGGGTTCTTTTTGATTTGCATCGTTCTCTGTTTTCATGTTTAGTTCTGCTGGTTTTTGTATATCTTTTGGTTTTATATCGACTTCAGCTGGTTTATCTTTTGGTTTGATATTGGCTTCAGCTGGTTTAGTCTCAGGTTTTATATCTTCAACTGGTTTTGATTCGGGTTTTGGGTCTTCTGGATTTTTAATCTCTTGAATAGCCTCTATGGTTTCGACGGCCTTCTTAGCAATTTGCTGTACAGCTTCATTCGTCAACTTCTCTAACCTCTCAGCTTTCTGGTCATCTTCCGGTTTTTCCGTCACACTTCCAATACTCTTGATTGCCATGTTAGCTATTTGTTTGATACTTTCAACTGCTATTTTTTTTGCTTCGTTGTTTTCTTCTTCCTTATTCTTTTCGTATTCGTTCTTTGTTTTGATGATTTCGTTCAGAATCTCTTTTTGTTCTTTTCCGTGTTGTATTATAGTTTCTAACAAGTGGTTTTCTTTTTCTGCGTTGTTTGCTTCGACTTTGGCCGGAGTTGGTTCGTTTTTAGCTGGTGTTTCAACCTTGGCGTCAGCTGACGGCTCAACCTTAGCTTCTTTATTATTTTTGATGATTTCCGACATAATCTCTTTCTGTTCTTGCATCAATTGCTTCTGCTCCTCGCCGTGTTGTTTCATAGTTTCAATCAGTTTTTCTTGTTTCTCGAGTTTTAACATCTCGACTTTGTTTTCCTCGTTAATTTTCACTTGCTTCTCTGGTGTTTTGTCTAATGAGTCTTCAATTGCAAGTTTTGCTTCGTCTAGCTTTGGTTTTAAGTTTTTGGGGTGCGTTTCAGATATTTTATCAACTGCTTCGTCCTCCTTTACTTTTTCTGGGAGCAGTACTTCGTTGAGCAACTTATCATTGTTAATTTTGTTACCATTACCGACGGCATCGTATGTTTTCACCTCGTTGGAATGAGATTCGGGCGGCACAGGGTTAGGGGGCTGTACTTCTGAATCTTTTACAATCGTGTTGCTTGGTTTCTGCGGTTCAAACTTCACTTGATCATTTTTCGGCATTTGTTTTAGATATTCACCTGTAAATTAGAAAGGAAAATAATTTAATTTTCGCTCTTACGTATTGAAGGTAGGTGTTTCTCAAATCTAGCTCATCATGATCACAGCCCGATACCAGTCACTGCTGGGTATAAGCCCTACATTTACACGTCGCTTAAAAACTTGTAATTAGTACATAAAAGACAAAGCTGGGATCCCTCCGCATCTTCATACAAGATTTAGCTAAGTAAGAGCGAGGATTCAAAAACTTTTTTATATTAAGATCTCATAAATACTCGGTATAAATTGATACAGGAGTTTAAATGCGAGTGTTATTGTTAGTGTCTCTATTTGGTAAATAAATACTTGTTTGTTTGTTTCCTTAATCGGTCCTATCGAGATCATCTGATTAGAGAGGAAAAGGTAAATTCCCTCTCCGTTTTTATCGTTTTCTTTCAAGCTCAAACAAACGGTCCACGGTTATCAGGAATCTATCATGCATATTTTTATTCCCATATTTTCTGTCTTGTCTGTTTTATGGCTTTAAATTCTAATTTAAGCACCATGTCTTTAAATTGACATCTCAAAGTGAGCTTACGGCGAATAAATGAGTAACGCCTGAATACTCAAACACATCTCAGATATAAGCACGTCTCAAGTGACGAATTTTTGACAGATTTTCATTGAAAACTGTCAGAAAATCGCGACATGAGACGTGCTTATATTTGAGATGCGTTTGAGTATTTTGGGGTAAGAGTATAAAATTTTATGTATATACAAGCTCTTAAAAAATCATAGGAGATAGATTTTACCGATTTTATACTTTAGAAATGTAGCCCATGATCCATATAAGAGGTGGGGGGCTCTTCAAAAAATTATGTCGGTCGCAATACCAAAAACCCTGTATTTAGAAATGTAGCCCATGATCCAAAAAAGAGTTGGGGGGGCTCTTCAAAAAATGATGTCGGTCGCAGTACCAAAAACCCTGTATATTTACCATTGATTCTTTCTCCTCTTTTCTCAAAGAAATCCTCCACGATCTTGTCTATCCGCTCCTGCGTGATGTATCTCTCGTCGTATTTGTCGAGCTGGTCCTCAGCAGCCTGCAGGTTCGCGTACGTTCCCAGAACCATTATTATCAAGCCCAGTATTAATACTCCCTGGAACAAATGTCAAAATGTTATAATTAATCAATCATTTATTTTTAAGAAGAAAGGTTTACACAATATACAAAAGGTTATGTTTACTGGATCGTGAGAGATAGACTCTAATGTTAATCTAGTTTGTGAGTGACTAGTGCCCGAAAAGGGTTAAACCAGGACTAATAATAATAATGATAAGATACGATTTTCGATTAGGGACAATCATAACATATGTGTAAAAGAATGAGTGAAGTTTGTTTAAATGGTTTTGAAGTAGGTACCTACTTCAGTCTCTTAACATCAACATTATAACTTAAAATAATATTATTTACTAGTCTTTAGGGAAACTGATTACCTACCAACATTGCTAAGGAGTATTTTTAACCGACTTGAAAAAAAGGAGGTTCTCAATTCGACTCTATATTTTTTTTTATTATTATGTTTGTTACCTCAGAACTTTCTACTGGGTGGTCCTATTTTCATGATTTTTTTTTTATTTGAATGCTGTGGCTTCTTGTGTGGTCCCACTTAATTTGGTTCAGTTGTTCTGACAATGGGATCCATATAATTGAAGTCGGTTTATAGTTTTTTTTTTTTTAATAAAATCAATTATTCTCTTATTCTCACTCACGTCTAAATCAAAAGCACACAGCATGAGAGACGTTAGCACTATGAGTGCCATGAGCACATGCTGAGAACGCGTTAAGGGTGCTTTTCTACCAGTGTTAAACTACGAGGATAGGCAGCTAAATGTGTCAAACACAGATTACCCGCCATAGGATTGCACCAATTGTGATTATTTTACACATTGTCAAAAACAGCCGCTTCAAATCCCCACTAAGACATGCCACATTCACTTTCGGACACAGACTGATCTACTCATATTATTCGTCCACGAATACAGTACAGTCCCGTGTCGTTTAGAATCTCCATTACATTTGCAAGGTCTCTATCTAAATATTTCCTTTACTTTTACAATTTATAAGTAAATTATGAACGAACAAAGTTCAGGTAAATTTGGTGCAAAAAAAGCAGAATTTTGGAGGCTTATACTGAATTTGTTTCTCCAAATTTTGATTTTTTGTTATGATAGAAACCTAGATATAGGTATTGCACAAGATAGATAAATTGTTAAAAATTTCAAAGAAAGATCTGTTACAACGCCATAATCACGTAAGAGCGTTTGTATGAAAAGTTAGACGGGTTGGCCGCTCTTTGGAGAAAAGGCACTATAAATAAACTAAAGTACGTTTGAATTTAAATTAAGACCCATTGAATGATTGACATTGTTATTTTCACTTACTCGTTTTTTCCTAGAAAATATATGGGAATTGTTTTTAGAATTATTGCCAAAACTTAGGATTTGATTTGGTATGTTTCTTTGGAAAAAGTGTTCCTGGTTAGAAATAGAGTCGATTAAGACCAACTTGTTTTTTTCGAACAATGTCATTTTTGGGTGAACCGTAGTATTCTTCAAAAAACTAAAAATGACAATATTTTTTTCTTCAAAATAAAACAAAAGGTTCGTTAGAACCAAACTTCTAACTACAAAAGAAACGGTAGCTACCCTTAAGGGGCCAAAAATTTGCCCCACCCTGTATAGTAATAAACGAACGAGCAACGGTGTCTATAAGAATAAGAATCATCTATTGTGTCCTGTGTTTACATAGTTGGTCTTATGAACTACAAATAATTGTTCCAACAGTTTGTCCTTTCGGACATACAATAATTGTTATGTACTATACGAATACAAAGGTAGGTACTTAAATAAAACTTAAAAATTAAATGAATTGCACCTTTTCTATCACACAATGTTAACAATAGGAAGTCAATATTTATCTAAATTTTGGAGGGATACTCTCAAAGTATTCATTAATATTATAATGGGTTTTTGATACTAAGTATTTTCTTCATTTTATTTTGAACGTATTATCTTCGATTTCTTTGATTTCTATTGGTAGACTATTGTAAATTTTAACGGCTATGGGTCTACTAGACATTTGTTCAGGGCGTTCTGGATGTTTTTCTTTGTATAATAAAAAATATCTATCTATGTAGTGTATTGTATTATGTATATCAGTTATCTAGTACCCATTACACAAGCTCTGCTTAGCTTGGGGCTAGATAATGCTGTGTGAATTGTCCAGCATTATTTATTTTATTTATTTATTTACTAAACTTACCTTAGCCAAGAGCCGTTCATTGGTATTCTTAAAGGTGATATTAACGAAGCACGCGGTGGGGAACACCACACATATAAGCACGCCGATGGTCGAGCCCACCAGGCCCAGCACCAGCTCTATATCGGGGATCAGCAGGCTGATGCAGAGCGACACGAAGATGATGCCGACGGTGATGCACCGGAAGGTGGTTTCCGGGATGCTGTGGTTTATAATGTGGTCGTGTTGGGAACTGTGGACCTGGAATGTTCATTATTTGGATATAAAGATGGTTTTTTAAGTACTAGTTCTAGGTGTGTACTAGTTCAGTGAATGCGTTAAGAGGTGGCTTAATTTTTTTTTATAAGATATTGAAAATACATAATTTATTTTTGACTGCTTATAAGTTGTTTAAGGCGGTACCCCGAGGCACACTAGTACCGTCGCTATTTTAGTCGAAGAAAGGTATCAAAAAAATTACGTTGAGTTTTGTTTTCCTGAACATTATAATTTCATAGCACCTATTAAATATTGCTTACCTTCTTATAAAGCAAGGAGTACAAGCTAGCTCGACAGGGGAAGATAATGAGCGGGAAACTGAAAGCCAGAGACATCACGAAACCCAGCTTTATGACGTCACTGGCCATAGTCGGACTCAAACTCATCAGGATGTTACCTGAAAAGAAAAACTGTGTTTGGGTGTTTCTTCATTGGCCGGCTTGGTCCAGCGCTGAGACCGACACTAACGTACTCAACGACACTGCACCGACAGCTATATTCTTCAGAGTCAGAGTCAGAGTCAAATCGTTTATTTCTTTAGACTTACAAAATAAGCACTTAGACAAGTCAAATTTTTACTATAGAAACAGCTTGATAAATGGTAATTAAATTACTATCTAATAAGAAATAAGGTGTAATTGACTCTAATTCACTTCAATTTTTTGTCCACTAGCGGAAGAAGTGAAAAAGAAAGAAACCACTAGCAAGTTTATCGCTTATCAGTTATCATTATCACCTAATACAATCATTGCATATTTAAGTCTAACACAACTAATTTATGTTCTTACATACTATTGTCGGTGTGGAACTGGGCGACATCCGGCCTTCTTCATTTGACCGACATGATTATGTAATAGGGTATATACATGGACTTTTTTGTTTTTTTTTATGGATTATTTAGGTTAATAAAAAATATATAGAGGAAAAAAACAAAAAGTAAAACTTCACTTAGTTTCGGGTGATAAAAACGCTGCCATGTTGGCTCTTGCATTTTGTGACGTCACGTTTCACAGATTCATCTATGTCAACTAAAAGTCAAAGCTTCATGACTTACCCGATATCTTCTGTGAACAAAATGCAATGTATCCAAACACGCCCAGTGTGAAATAAACGCATGTGCATATATTTATTGCGTTTTTGGTGACGACGTTCATCTTTTCCATCGACAAGGAAGGAAGTGACTCGAAGATTTCGAAGAGTTGCCTGAAATTATAAAAAAATAAAGTAAATATTTATTTATTTACGTTTAAACCGTGCAGGTCGCACCTAATGAATCGTGTCGACGAGTCGACGAATCGTCCCCTCAAGTCGACGAATCGTCCCTGCAAGTCGACGAATTGTCCCCTCAAGTTGAAGAATCCTCCCTTCAAGTCGACGAATTGCCCCCTCAAGTCGACGAATCGTCCCCTCAAGTTAAAGAATCCTCCCCTCAAGTCGACGAATCGTTACCCCCGTTAACCCCTACTGTGATCACCATCCACCTGCCCAGCTTGGTGATTATGGCATAATCTCCCTCTATTGGGCATTTAGCTGTGTATGTACGTATGTTTACTGTATATAGATAGGTTTTTTTTAATATATGAAAACAGCGTTTGCGCTCTCCGACTACTTAACGGCTATGTGCAGCAGCACATAAAACACAGAAATGCTTGATTCATTTTGAGTTGTCAAAATAACTCTCGGTTGTCACTAAAAATCTATCCTAAAGCAATCCGTCTAAATTTTTCGGGAATTGCGCTTTTTACGAGCACGTAGCCTGCGACATCATCATCAGCCTCATTCAAACTCACGGTAACCCCCGAGAGAGTGCTCTCGGGGGTTACCGTGAGTTGTAATGTACCTTGTCACTACAAGGTAAGAAGATATTACAGAAATAGAATCTCTCACGTTTGACAGAAGAGAGCCATGGAGAAGATGGGGACACATTGCAGGACTCCGGCCGGCTGCCACATCTCCATCTTGTGATACCATTCGCCAGACGGCAGCTTTGATGCCGCTTCTATTACTACCTGAAATAAATATTAATTTGGAGGATAAAGTGGAATTTCTACCATGTAGCTACAGAGAGAGATCTTCTTTGAACCGGTTCCAACCTATCTGCTCCACTGCGTCCGGTAGTCTTTCGACACAGTTGACGTCGGATAGTCGTTACCTACGACTGTATATTGGGTAAACTCAAACTCTCAAACTCAAAAATGCTTTATTTCCATAAATACAATAAATGTACACTTAGAAAAGTCAAATCATATTAAAAAATACACTGACACGGAAATAAAGTGGTATTTTTGATTTCGATCGCTTCGCTATGTCATTGGCGGATCCAGGGGGGGGGCCATGGGGGCCATGGCCCCCCCCAAAAGGCCCAAGAGTTCCATACTTTCGACTCAATTTTACGATTAAATTCAGATGCACTTTTACACGGGCCACGGCATACCTACTCTTAGGTAGGTTATGTAGGTACCTACTTTAAATCAAAGTACAGAAATATATTTTTTAGGTAAGTCGGTAGGTACTTTACATATATCTACAAACTAAATTCAAGAGGTTAATTTCTTCTCAGTATTACCACGTCCATCGACACGTTCAACGACTTTGAAATGAACATAGGTAAATGATATCTATTTCTCTTCTTCCGCTAGTGAACACAAGTGAATTATAGCCAATTGCACCTCATTTCTTATTTGATTGTCAGTAATAACTATTTTTCAAGCTGTTTATATTGATAGAATGAGAACGCATCCGAATTAGTTTTTAGTTTGGTTTCCATTCCACCCCTCTGGTTGCGACACTGGACTTCCTTCTTACTTACGTCAACACGTAATGTGTGTGGATTGCTCGTATTTTTCTTTTAATAAAAACTTAGTTCTAAATTACAAAAACGCTCTTTATTTGACTAAAACCCACATTTATATTAAATAAAATTACTCGTCTAAGTATACCTCGGTATTGGATTTAACTTGAAAATATAAGTTAAGTAAAAGAAAAAGTAGTACAGTGTGCGCGCATGTTACTCGCGAGTACGCGAACTTGCGAAGAAAGAAACGTACGCGTTCCCGCTTTCGTAACATTCAATTCAAACAATTTAATACACAATACAGAGAGATGACAAAAATATCACTGCTTTTTGCATTTTAATTTGTTTTTTGCATTGAGGTGTTCTTGCCCTTTATTAGCAGAGCCCTTTTAAGAATACTTAGCTAAATAAGTACGTACGTTAGAGTTATACCGTACTCGTAACGTATCGAATATTTGTAGTTAGTTCAATGTAAAACTAACTAACAGATGTATCACCACGGGCGTGGCGAACATCTTTTGCCTCTCTCGACGTGACCTGGATCTGAACTAAAGCCTCCTTTCAGTTTTCAGTTCAGTTGCAAAATATGAAAATATCTAACAAAATTTGTCGTTTTGACACTCTGTACAGCAAAAAAATTCGGTTACATTGTCCTCTGTTTCGTGGTCCATTTTTAATAATACATGGTCTCGATCTCACAATACGATCATTCTGACTACTAACGCGAGAAATTAACAAAAGATATTTTGGTTTCGCGGCTTGCTCCGCTGGAGTACTGTCTCGTCTCTGGCTGTGCCCATGAAGGCCCCCCTTATACTGAAATGGAAGTTTCTGATTCGTTTACGTGATAAGCTAATCTTACGCGAGCGAGAGTTCATTTTGTACGACAGCGAACACAACTTCGATATTCCTTTTCCAAGTAGACACCAGATTTTGATTTTCGTAGATTCTTTAGGGCAGGGCTCATCTATTTTGTTGTAAATCGTTAAAATTTTATTATTTTTCATAACTATCATAGCTTTCGCGTCTTGCTAAGCATACCTCACCAATTTCAAAAAGACTGCGACTCACCGATATTCATTATGTATCTAACAATTCCTCCTAACAATTCAATCTCAGTCGCGCACTCTTTAAAATTTTCAGGGCTGTCTCTGCTTGCTGATTGTTTTTCATACTTATGTGTTTCTACCACTGCGCACTTACTTTTCCCTAAAACCCGGAAAAGTCCTTTAAAAATTCGCGGCTCGCTTCGCTCGCCGTGGTTTATTGTTAGTAGTGATGCGTGACTCAAATTCTTGGGCTACGACCTCGTCTTATGAAGGTACATTATGTATATTCTTTGTTTTTTTCACCTGACCCCCCTTTACAGAATCCTGGCTATTAGTCCAGTCATTTAAGCTTAAATTAGGTAAGAATTTCGGAATTTGAGATACCCAGCTGTAAGTCTGTAAATACTTGTATATCGACACCCTAAAAGTTAAATAATAGATTCAGGCGTTACTTTGCGGAAATCCATTGTAAATATAAGAATGAAAAATATTTTGTAACAATTCCGCGAAAAAACCTTCTCTCGTGGAGAGACGAAACTAGTTGACGACTTGCTTTGATAAATGTTCTTTCATTTTGTATAAATGTATAATTTGTTAGATTTTATCGCAGAAGGTTTTTTCACGGAATTGTTACTAAATATTTTTCATTCTTATATTTACCCTAAAAGTTGTCTCAAAACCTACATATGGTAGGGTGTGCGCAACTATTACATTTCAAGGTCAAAGGTCACGAAAAATAGTTTTTTTTGTAAATATCTCCTTTCCTATGGGTTTCTTGCTATTTGTATGTATGAATTTATTTTGTGAACCATTGTGAACCCTGGCAACAATGATCTGTTTCCTCTTCTAAGTAGTTTTAGTGAAGGACGCGGGTTCAAGTCCCGTCAAAGTAAAAAAAAATTGGGATATTATTAACCCCCCCCCCCCCCCCCCCCCTACCTGAGGCCTGCGTCCAACAGTGGACCAATACAGGCTCTGGAGGAAGAGGTTGTGATTTTTTTACCCTATATCTGAACATTGTCAAAATGACAATGTTCAGATATAGGCCCCCCCCCAAAATAAAATACTGGATCCGCCCCTGCGCTATGTAGACTAAAGTAAAGAAACGACGAAGAAACCTTTAGCCTGTTAGTTGTTATTTTTCGAGTTGGAGTAAAATCCGACGCAAGCTGTTTTATCCTCTAGATAATCTCATATTTTATAGTAAGCCTTTTTGCATAGTAAAGTTTTGACAGTTTGTTTGAATTAATTTACTGATAATTTTTGCAGCTTAGTAGGGGTTTTGTTGTAGAAGCGTATACATTGCCCTTTAAAGGATATCTTCTAGGTACCTAATAGGATGTAATAGGTGTCTTCTATGCCTTCGTGGTACATTTTCGGCCACGTCGTCACTTACCATCAGGTGAGATTGTGGTCAAAAGAAGGTCTAATGTAAAAATATGTTAAAAAAATATATTTATATTATTCAGTTGTAATGTAACTTAATAAAGCATTCCAAGGATCTAAGATTGCTTTATCATTTGCTTTTTCGATATGTTGAAATTTTGTCTTTATGACATCTTCGGAGTTTCATTGAAGCGCTTATAGGTAGATTTACTGGCTTTAGTTATTACGGTGTTACTTAACATTAGCATTGTAGTTGTGCTCTTGTTCCCAGAGGTAGCCCATATTATCATCAGCTTGTATCAAAAAATATTATTCAATTTTATGGTTTTCTAATGGATGCCACTGTCAGAACTGGACCAAATTTAAAAGGGACACACGGGAAGCACCAGCTTTCAAATAAAAACTAATAAAGTAAGTAGGTTTACATACACCCTGTTGGGCACTAGAATTTTGAGTATCAGTCAGTTTAACTGCGACATCTGTGGCGCGGTGGGCGAAGGTCCGCCTGCGACGCAGGAGGTTGCGGGTTCGATTCCCGCCTCGGGACAAATATTTGTACGATCTGCAGATATTTGTTCAGGGCGTTCTGGATGTTTTCTATACATAATAAAAAAATATCTATCTATGTAGTGTATTGTATTATGTATATCAGTTATCTAGTACCCATAACACAAGCTCTGCTTAGCTTGGGGCTAGATAATGCTGTGTGAATAGTCCAGCATTATTTATTTATTTAACTATACATACTTTTTGTTCTAATTATAAATTATTTATACAAATCTCTTTAAAAGTACCAACATACCTTTATAACGAGACAAAAGTAGAATCCTATAGTCGCGGCGCTCACATTGCTCAAGCTGTCCACATTCCGCAACAGTCCCAGAGGCAGTACACATACCAGGGATACTATCACCATTATTGATGTTCTGCAAACAACAACATCCATCATTATTATAAATTACTGGCTGCGCCTCCAGCTTCGCACGCGTTGTTCCTATGGAAACGTTAAAAGGTGATTGTTATCCAACGGGAACTGATTTATGGGATAAACAGTATCCAGGATTAGAATTACCTGTATGCAAAATTTCAGTCAGTTCCGTCTAGTAGATAAAGATAGATAGATAAAATAGATAAAAATCATTTATTTTACCCAAAGACTTAAAAGTAGGTACAAATGGTACATGCAATAATAAAAACTAATAAGTACTTAAATCTAAAAATTTCTTAAACATTGTGTAAAAAGGGACCCTAGCTCAGCATTTTGCAGTATAAGGCAAGTGCCCAATACTGCGCTGGTTTTCAGTTAGGGTCCTTATGAGTGACGAAAAACATTTACACAAAGATGACAACTACAAACTTAACATAGACAAGGTATAATAAAATTTTATTAATACAATCAAAAAACATCACAAGGCAAAATAACACAAAACAGTGATTAATAAAATAAAACAAAACTATCATTTTAATTGTACGCATTGGTAAGTGAGCTTTCGAGCTAGTAGTTTTGGTGTGAAGAAGTAACAAACATCGATCCATACATCCATACAAACTTTCGCATTTTATAATATTAGTGTGAAGTGTGGTATTAAAAACTGTTTATCAATGCACTGATTTAAGAAAAGACTTATATTTATGTCAAGATCTTTTAATCAGCATAACCATTATTCAAGCAAGTTTTACAACTTGCTACTTCAATGATTAGCAAACTGTTGTAATTTTGTAATAATTAATTTGTTAAACTGTACTGATAATTTTTTTGGATAATATTGAATGAAAACCAGCGCCAAAGTTTTTTTATGATAATTACAAGGCATTTCAAACCAATTACCAGCTCCAGGAATGTGAAGTACACCATTTTGCAATGTAATTTCTAGGGTCTATGGATCTTTGTCATGTCAAAACTACTAAACGGATCGATAAACTTGCCAGTGGTTTTTTTTCACTTCTTCTGCAAGTTCACAAATAAATAATATTACAATTCATACATTCTTTATGATATTAATTACTATTTATCAACTGTTTACCTATATTATAAAAAAAAATACTTCTAAGTGCTTATTTTGTAAGTCTGAAGAAATAAATGATTTGACTCTGACTCTATACAGTTCGTAAATAGGTTGTTGCGGCATGCAGTGTCATTATGATTCCAACCAACACTAAACTGAATGTATATCCAAGGTTTTAGGAATCAAACATAGGGTACTTTTATATCCTGTAAATCAGTTCCCATGGGATAGAAACACCTTTAAACAGATTGGTTTGTAATTATTCATACGGGTATAATATAGGCCTGGAATCAAACATAGGCTACTTTTTACATCATGTACTTAAATCAATTCCCATCAGATTAAAATCACCTTTAAACCAAGTACCAAATAAAACTCTGCTTTCCTAAGCTGAGCATAAAGGGCTACATAATGTATTGTGTGAAATATCCAACTTTTTACTTAGTCTCTTAAATAAATAAATTTATTGGTTTCTATAATTATTTATAACATATTTCTCTTACCTCAATATATCACTTTGGTTAATGTTGAACATCTTAGAAACTATCTGCGGTCCAAGGTCTCCGACCACCACAAAGTATGCAATACAAGTGCCCATGAGGAAGCCTATGATACCAAGTTCCACAGCCAACTTGCCAGCTGGTCCAAATACATGAAATGCTGTAAATAATAAGAAAATAAAACAATTACCAACCACTCAATTTATTAAGTTAATTTTCAAAGAAATAGAAGCAAATTAACTTACCGAGGAACTCAAAGTTTCTTCGTCTTGAAATCAATGCTGATTTGAGCAGGAAATAGCAACACAATCTTGAGATCAAGCCCATTAATATAAGAATTAGAGTTGCAAGTACCACTCCACACTGAAAATATAAATAAATAAATAATACTGGATAATTCATACAGCATTATCTAGCCCCTAGCTAAGCAGAGCTTGTGTTAAGGGTACTAGATAACTGATATACAGAATAGACTACATTACTTATATAGATTTTTTTATTATTCCTACATAGAAAACGACCAACACCCTGACCAAATATTAGCAGATTGTACAAATATTTGACCCAAAGCGGGAATCGAACTCGCACCGGTCGTTTAAGAAAGGAATCAAATGAAAAGAGGACAATATGTTTACATAAAATATTCTACAATATTCCAGTGCGTAAAAGTGATAACTTGAAAGAGATAATGGGGATTTTAGTCAGGGAACATGTGTGATGAATGAAATTGAGAGAGCTAGTATAAATTTCCGTGGAAACATAACTTTTGTTAAACTTACTTGTTGAAAGCAAAACGGCATAGCCAAAATCCCAACGCCAATAATGCTGTTAGCCAAAGTTATAGATTGGCCGGTAGTCCCCATGTTTATTTATGCTTTTGTTTTCCTGTTTTAATGGTAATTTACGTAGGAACTAGAAAAGAACACCATATAAATAATAAACTTTAAAAAATCGCCACCACATCATGCATATTCATGCAATGTTTTGTTTGTTGACATCACATCAGTTGACTTTGACATTTTCTTTCGACATTTGTTTAATTTCGACAGCTGTAAATATAGCATGTTGCAAATCATGTTTCTCTTTTACTCTTCAAGAAACGCTCGACTCGGTACTTGCTCGACAAGGTAAGCATGATGTTGTGTTGATGCTCAAAAACTACATCGCAAAGAAACAGAAATGAGAGACGATTGTTTTTTTTTTAGTTTTGACATTCAATTGCAATGTTACCATTTCAACTTTGGTTTTATTAAAATCCTTGCCACCTTATAGTATTATAGCCTTCCGCAGACAGCCGCTAACATTGATATAAAACGGGAAGATAGGTTACGTTCTCCCAGCGCTTCCTCAAAAATTGGCATGTGTTACAACTACACGCAAACACATACGCTCACATTTATATTTCCAGTCCTGTGCAATACAAAGAAGAACAAAGACGGAAATACGTATCTAGGACCGAAGTGAGACTGAGACAACAATATTTCACGCGAATCACGACCGCCCGTGCCGCCGGTCAGACGGTGACTGATGTGAGAGAACACAATTTGAGGTTGCCACTTTCGAGCAACCGGTGCCTCATCTACGTTTATAATAAATCTATGGCCGCTAATTAGTTAGCGCGTCTTGTAAAGCGCGATTTTCCAGCGTGATTCCTTACACACAGCGGCTTATTATTAAGCGCGATTTCGCCGCCCCCTCCCCGCCCCTTACCGGCGGCAGCGCGAAAGACGAAGGCCGTCCCGCCACCCCGCGCCACCCCGCAAAATCGCAGGACGCGGAAACGCCTCGGACAAGCCGAAGGCAGTGTGCGTCAACGTTTGCGTTTTAGTACAAAATGTTCCGCAAGAAAATATCGCAAAATCGCGTGACAAAGGACGCGCTTAAAAATTAGCGTTGATGTGAGTAGGGCTTAAAGCAAAGACCTGTGGCAACGTAGAAGGAGAAAGCTAAATCTATGTGTGGCAAAGACCAATTAGTGTCGGGACTTCGGGACCTACTCACATAACGGGGCGCTAATTTATGAGCGCGACCTGTGTCGAGTGATTTTCGTCGACGGGTTGCGCAGTCGACTGCAGTCGGGTGCACACAGCATTATCTAGCCCCAAGCTAAGCTGAGTTTGTGTTATGGGTACTAGATAACTGATATAGGTACATAATACAATACACTACATAGATAATGCATAGATAAATATTTTTTTATTATACATACAAAACATCCAGAACGCCTTGAACAAATACATATCTGCAGATCGTACAAATATGTCCCGAGGCGGGAATTGAACCCGCAACCTCCTGCTTGCGTCTCAGGCGGACCTTCGCCCACCGCGCCACAGAGGTCGTCTACTCGTGTAATGACTAAGTGCTCTGTTATATGATGGATGAGTGATGACCTCTGAAGAGTTCGGTAGGTATTTTAGGTACCTACATAATATATCATAATTCTCGGATCAAATCACTTGTGTGAAAATCTAGAATATTCCTAACCCAGACATTCAAGCTGCGCGCGGCACCTTTAGCTAAAGACTTAAACTGGCCTAGCCTAGCGTTGTGCTCTATGTATTAAGGATGGGATAATTCAACTAAAAACACCGTCAGTCTCACGAGATAAACATTTATTTTCTATTGCTCTTTGGTACTTTTGGCCAGTACTCTATACTCGTAGATCAAAAGAAATCTAAGCTAATTAACTAATTGCACACGCAATGTAACACACACTGGCCCTGGGTCTGATGCGTGATATGATAATCGAACCTATTTGAGATCTAGTAGAAATCGAGTACTAGCCTTATGTGACGTCATTACTCCACAGAGGCGGTTCACGAATTCACAAAACACGCAATTTCTTTGGCTCAACCACAACTATTAACGCATTCACTGCCCAGCCTCTGCGACACGCAGGGGCAGCGCCCCGCCGCCGCCGCCGCCGCAATGTAGCTCTACTAGCTGGGCACTGCAAGTGTTAATATATCTATATATCTATTTTGGACGTAGTTAACTATATTCACAATTTTTCTAACATGATTGTATACATAAAGATCTAACTCAGTAAAGTTTTGAATATGCATAAAATTGCATTATCCGAATAATAATGCGTTATTCATTATTTAATGTGTAATGCAAATTTTAAATAATATAATATAATAAAACATAGCTAAGCAGATAATGGAAGCACCCCACTTAAATTATATTCTAAAACACCTTAGTATTCAATAAAAATAATTCGAAAATATAACATTGAAATGGCACTCAACAAGTTAGATGTAACAGCGAATAAAAATAAAAAAAAGATAAAAATGAATAACTCAACATGAAATTTTATATCCCATCTTGTCCAAAACTCAAAAAAATATCGAAAAATGTACAGTAATTAAGAGTTCTTAAAATATATATTTTTAGAAGTTTATATCTATAATAGTAATAAAATTAATCCATGCATAAAAATAATATAAACTTAATCAAACACCCAACAACATGGCACAATCATTCTCTTACGGAATGCTTTAATTTAATAAAAGAAAAATGTACAACTAACTGAATATTAAAAGTAAAATTATATCTTTGGACAAATCACTTTGATATAATGGCAAGGCTGCTTTTAAATAATTGTAGAAAACGTGGATTCAAGTATTTGCTAATATTAAAAAATTTTAAATTATTCTAAATGATTGGGATAAATAGGGTATATGCATGTGATTTCAAAATGGCAAAAAAAATATATACGTATTCTCTATTGATATAGAAACATATCTACATATTTATTTTTGCATTTTGAGATGTTTTTATTGTAGAATTTAACCATTGAAAAATTGATATTTTAAATCTCAATCGCAAAATTTCAAAACGCTACGCCATTGACTAGAGCGGACGTGACATCACTGTGCACATTTTTTCTTTTTTTATTCCGCTTGCTGCACCATGATTTGACACTATTCTGCCCACTTGACATTTCGTATTGTCGATTATTTTCAGTTTTTTCGGAAAACCTCTTTCCTGAGATGATCACTACCGAGGTCGTCACCAAAGGTTTTAATCAAGTGTGTACGTCGACGTCACATAAACATGGCGCCAATATGGCAGCGTTTTTATCACCCGAAAATGATTGTAGTTTTGATTTGTTTTTTTTGCCTTGTTAATGCGAAATTCAGTGAGCGTCTTATCATTCCTCGGTTAAATAATGACCTAAAGAATCGATTAAAACAATAAAAAAAATCGATGCATATACCCTATTGTAGGTATTGCTTATCATATCAAATAGACATTATCAATTATTATTATTATTTTTGGCTTAACTAGGTCAATCCTAAAATAAATTACCTACTTACACACATAAGATAAGAAGTAGGTACTTAAAGTTATAATGATCATCTACTTTCACTCACAAGGTATTTCTGAACATGCATTAATACATTAACTACTTTTTATTTCTATTTCTTATATTATTTCTGACAAATTTATTCCATAATGTATAATGAAACATCACCAACTGCCCGTAAGTAGAACAATCTATCAGACTACATATTACATTACGGATATGGAATCATTAGTAGGTTCTTAAATAAAGCAGGGCATAAATATTAAATAGTATACCTACATATCTACGTCAAATGTTTTGCTAATAAGCGTTGACCAGAGTGTCTGGTAATTAATGGATAACCCCGCAGGTTATTCAGGAATCTAGGATTTGGGCGTTGACACTACCACACAGTTTGTAAAGCTTCGGTCATATTTATGATCCTCATGTAAAATTTCAGGAATATAAGATTTTTATTATTTTATTATTATTATAGTAGGTACGTAGGTACTTGTGGGTACAACGGCCACTCGGAAAAATTATATAAATCTATCTGCGACCTACGATTTTATAATTTTCTTTTTTTAAGTATAATATGGTATAAAAATTGAGTAAGTACCTACTACAAAAAAATTAAAATCGTAGACTCAAGAAAAAGTTTTTTTAAATACTTTTTCTTGAGTGGCCACGGTGTCCCGGATGCACGGTAATCTATTTTAAAGTCTTTGGTACACCCCCTGCCTGCCTTTCTTAAATTTGCATAATTCTATACATCCAAAGGTTGCTTGGAAGAAATCGCTTCTAAGCGATTACCGCCCCGCCGTATTGTACCCGTTTTATGTAATGTATCCATGTACCTAATGTTATTTTTATGGTGTACAATAAATAATTTTCGTATTGTATTGTATTGTGCCCCCAGAAGTACCCGGGGGGTAATCCGTTAATTACCGGAGACATTGTATAACACACATTATCTAAATATGTGATGAGATGGTGCTGTGAATGGTCCAGCATTATTGATTTATATAAGTATATCTCTCTTGTCCCAATGACGCTAATGACGCAATTGTAAAATTACTCAATTTACATAATTCAGATATTATGGTCTAATCAGGTCAACTTATGCATACACAATTGTTTTTTTTATCTAGGTACTGTAGGTAACACATTCGATATGGTATGCGAGACCTACGGTATAACTAAATTACAGATAAGGGTTATGTCAACATATAAAATTAGTACCTAGTTATTAACGTAGTCAATGTGATTTTAAAATGAATCAAAGATTGATAAACCCATTTATAAATGTACATATATGTGTGTTGATCGTAAAATCCCGATTCTGGTCTTTATTATTACTTCATCTAGATTAAAACAAAGTACAAAGTTGCACAAACCCTTCACACAATCTTCCTTTCATCAGTCAAGATCTCCAAGATTTCTTCCGTAGTTTTATGTTCCTTTTTGAACTTCTTCATCTGGTAGTCTGGTATGGTTCCTTCTAGCAGTATCTGTATGTTCGTCTTGAGGCGTTTAATCGGCGTAAGGGACTTCTTCTTGCAAGGCTTTTTGCCTATAGCCTCTATTGACTCTAAAAGCAGTTCCTCGATCGGACGTTTGTTGAACCCTGTTGTGAGAAAAGTCATTAGAATACACACGAGATTTGAAATTATTCATAGGGATTTTAGAGCGTCTGATTACCAAAACGAATAAGGTGGGGAGTGACCAGAGTTACGAAATATACCACGCAGAGAGCATAATACGTTACGCCGTGTGCTATAATCTGTCTCGTTGCTCTTTGCGAGCCTTCATTCATCTTACGGGCTGTACGAATGTTCGCTGTGTAACACGTTACAGTATTCTTCGTAACGGCAATCAGTAGCCTACCCACCTCAGTTCTTCAATGGTTTCTGGCTTGTTACATGTGTTGGCTTATAGACTCACACCAAAATCGGGGTAACAGCGCCCGACGAAACGACGGGTTGATTAATGTGAATATTATAGACACCCGACAGTGTTTTGTCAACTTATTGCTGCCTGCCCGCCGACTTTGGTGTGTACACGTAGATTGACACTCCATAACAAAATAGAAACAAATGAAGAGCTGTAATGGCTATGAGCCGAATAAAATATGAAATATGCTAATATAGCATTCTAAGTTTTCAGAGATATATAGCAAGTACCGACTGAAAAAACGAATCAATGCTAATTGACACAATTTTTTAAACAGCTAGAACGCGTTGAAATCTTTTGCACCATGCTATTAAAAAATATATGCATACAAAATTATATGTACACTATACTACTTTATATTGTGTTTTTAAATTCAGGCCGATGAGGCCAATTCACACCCAACACCTATTTCCTCAACTGTAAGGTCAGTTTTGTTATCGATTCTCATGACACGGAAATTCAAGTTTCAACCAGTAGGTAGGGATGTACAATGCGAAAAGCTTATTATATCTATACTTAATATAATATATACACGTCGAAGCGAAGTCAGCCGTCACCACCACCCATCTCTCAAAGCGACCTATCACCCTGAAAGTAAAATACCCATATTCCTAAACCAGCATCCCTTTAAGCCGTCACCATCCAACACCAAATTAAGACACAATGAATGGACTCACTCGTCGATATATTACTTGCTGGTCCGCCGATGTCTATGTTTGCTAAAATAAAAACCATGATGTTAAAGGCTGGTTTTCAACGATCCAGTAGTCAATATAAATACTAGATTGTAGAAACCACTGGATCCCTGTAAACTTGCCTGAAAACGTGCTAAGTGACGTCACACAAGCACTCGTTCACACAAATTTGCACCCCAAATGGATCAATCAAAATGTAGTATAGAAATCCAAGGACTTCAGTTTTATAGATTTTATTTTGCCTGAGTTTACTTATTTGTTTACAGAGTTTTTTTTTGCCCATCTTAAAGACTGTTGGTGACCAAGTAGTAGGTATACTTATGAATGAATAACAATAGTCACAATAGGATACTTATCGAAGCGAAGCTAATATAAATCTTTGATACCTTGTCACGCCCATTTAAACAATGGCCTCGATAATACTCGGAATGTGTATGGAGCGCGTTGATGTCTTTAAGAAGGAAGTTTAGGAGTCATGATAATGATCGTAGTGCTTACTAAAAACTGGTTATTAGCTGGACTAACTAACATGTAGGATCTTTTTTGTATGAGTTACAAACTCGTTTTAACTATGCCCCTTAAATAAGACCGCATGTTTCCCCCAGTTTTCGAACAATTTTTGATTAAATCATTATCAAGCGGAGGTGGCTAGTATTGGAATAAAATCCAGTTTCTATTCAAGTGAATTATGCAAATACGAGTGTGGTAGGTATTTTTTTGAAAGTGTTCGGGAATGACCATGAATCGTGTAGTGTAGGGGTATCGAAATGGGCTCCCGTTATTTGCACACACACAGGAAGCAATGTTCCACACGAAAACTGTGCTAAATGTATCTTTTTGTACTATCCGACTTGAGATACGGCATTTGTCTACGCCTTTTCCAAATCGGGTGGCACAATAAGTGATTTTAATCGGTTATGGGTAAAGTAATAAGACTACGCACCTAGAAATTTCAGCCTCTGCTTGTTAGCCACCATCGTGAGCAGAAGTGCAAGGAGATATCTCATTCGGGACAACCTCATCGGCGTTTCTACTTCCACCTCTTCAATTTGCAAGGACGCCTGAATCTTCTCCTCGAAAGTCAACTCTCTGTCCCCAACTTCACAGTACTTTAAGTGAGTCTCCATTTCTTTTTTCATTTTGAAAAAGGTGTTGCATTTCGGGCATTTATATGGAGCGTCTATTTTGTGAATTTTGTATAGATGAGTCTTCATGTGGGGAAGTTGGGAGAAATATAATGGGCATACCGTGCATCGGAAAGGCTTTTCCCCGGTATGTCTGCGTATGTGAAGCATTAGGGAGTTAGAGTGGGTAAAGTTCCGGTTGCAGATCCGGCAGACAAAAGGTCTTTCCCCCGTATGGCATCTCCGGTGAACAGTCAGTTGAGTGGATTGAGTAAAACGCTGTCCACATAAGTCGCATTCGTGAGGGCGCGCTTTTTTATGAGTTCTCATATGCTCAGTCAAATGCCCTTTCAGTTTCTTGAAGCACACTGGGCATTGGAGTCTGTGCCCGCTGTGACATATCTGCACATGTCGCCGAAGTGAGTTCATTCTAAGAAATTCTTTACCACAGTGCTGGCAAACATAATCCTTGATTTTGAGATGTGATTTCATGTGGAACTTTAAGCGGTTGACTGAATCGAAGCTAAGTTGACAGACCGAGCAATGGTACTTTCCCGTTAACAGATGCTGTTTTTCATGCTGTGTCAGTAACAAATGGTATGAGAATTGTTTGTTGCAGTAAACACATTTAAAAGCGTTTTCATTTTTGATGTGTGTAGAGAGATGTAGCTCTAAATTTTCTTGCAGCAGAAACTCTTTGTCACAGATTTGGCAGACCATAGGGACAACATGTGTTAGGTCTTTGTGATGTTTGAGCATGTGTGTGTGAAGGTGCATTTTGTATCGAAACTTCTTAGAGCACTTTTTGCAGTGATGAGGTTGCGTCTTGAGATGAGTGTACATGTGTCTCCGTATGGAAGCTTTGCTACTGAACATTTTTTGACAGTGGTCACACTGGAATAGAGCAAGTGTGAGGACCAGGCCATTGCTGAGAGTAACCTGCTTTGTTTTGATAGATTTATCACCTGGTTTTTTTTTCTTTTGGTAAGTTCTTTTAGGCTTTGGATTTTCTTGAACTTCATAATCTTTTTTGTTTGAATTCTTTGTTGTACGCTGTGATGCGCTTTTTTTAGGACTCTTTTTTATTTCATTTTTGATTCCTGATTTAGTGTCATTGTAAGTTGATTGTTGGAGCTTTTTACTTTTGGCTTCAGATGATTGGTTTTCCTTCTCGGGTGGAGTGGGTATGTAAAGGACTGGTAAGCCAGCATAATAAGTGTCATTCTGATCACTGATTCCCACCTCATTATTGTTGCTAACAGCTGTAACAACTGCCTTTTCTATTTCCTTACTTGGAACTTCTATTTCTATCATCAACTCACCCTTTAGAATTGTGTCAATCATTTGTAAGCTTTCTCTTGTTCTAGGCCCAATAAGCCGTCCACTCTTAGAGACAAATCTTGGTATTGTATCTACTTTTGGCTGTCTGATTCTCGGTTTTCTTTGTCTTGGCCTTGGTGGCTTTGGTAATTGGTTTAATTTTATTCGCTTTTCAGTACATTTGTCGAAGTCTAACTGTTCATTCTTCATGAGCACCTCCTGTAATGCGGTGAGATCTCCTCTGCGTCTTGGGGGAGGGAAATTTTCTGTCACTTTGGCTGAATCTGAAGCATTTTTCACAACAGTCAAGGATTTATTAGGCCCTTTCCCACGAGTGGCACTTTTTGGTGCATTTACTCTGCCTTTTATGTTAGCCATGACTGTATATTACAGCAAGCAGCCTATGTATAGCTTCTATAGTGGAAATTACAATTTACGAAGCGATAGTATCCCGCCACCGAATAAGTTAGTTATCTGCGTTGCAGGAGAGACTTTCGTCAGAGGTAATACTAAAATACTTACATGCAGTGTGTAAACATCATTAGCATTGCCATAATCACCTCTAAATGTACTCGGCTCGTAGATAAGAGCCTTGTTTGCACAACGATGCTCTACTAATGTGTGAAGGACGAGCCTTTTGTCTCATCATAACAAGAACGTCTTCAGTTGCCTTGTCGATCCATCGGGCGGTAATCTCATACTTATCCATTACAATAACACACGTAAGTACACCTTGAACAACACATTCTTAGCACATGTTAACGTAAAGTTATGTACACAAACGATTTATGAGTAAGAGCCAGCCAGAAAACCAAAAGCTTCACTGAAAAAAATTAAAAACAATACAGCTCTACTTCGTGTACTTCGGTCGTACTGGGTCGTACTTTGACAATGATTTCGTGAAATGAAAATGGTACCTAATGTATTTAGAGAATGACAGACAGAAAGAGACAGAAACATCGCACTCTTAATACGGTTCCGAAAGAGACCACTATAATCTGTCAAATTAACTAAGGTTGTTTGTGGTACAATAGCGGCATCTATGAATATTCAAGGGACACTACTACAACAAGGTACCTATTCTACATAAACTTTCGCTCGTCATTTAAAATCTCATTTACCTACTACCTATTTTTGTTAATTTCTATTGAAAACAAAAAGAATCATTCTTTTGTACGAAACAAAACACTGTGTTCTATTTCTATGTTGGATGCTATTCTGATTTCAGACGTCCTGCTGCGCCATCTGTTATCATTTGCAGTAAGGCGAGGAGCCCGCGGGCTCCTCCGCATATTTCCGAGTTCCGTCCGAGCGACTACAAAATGTAGAGTCAATAGATAGAAACAAATAGGGCGCAACCACAGGCGCAACGCAACGGATGAACCAAAATCAGCAAACAGCTGCGCGCTACTTATTACGCATTACTTTTAATTTTACCTAAATGAATTACATAGCTAGGTACCTTAGCTTTAATCAAAGATTTATATCCCTACCTACCTAAATCTTTGCCCATTATATTTAACTATGTTTGGTAAGTACCTAGGTAGGTACGTACATTTTTTGGTGTAAGTATAATATAGACCAGCCTCGTATTGTATTGTAATTAGTTCATACTTAGTTGTACTTGTACATAAATACAAACGTTGACCTTGCTATGGAATGAACAATAGGTACCTACCTACCTACGATAAATTGTGTGATTACCTATCACACAATTTATCGTAGGTAGGTAGCGTATAGGTACAGGTATATGTAGCAGCTACCTACATATACCTGTACCTAGTTACAATTACCTAGGAACATAGGTTGCTGAGGTCAAACCAGGTCACGGCCCTATCTATAGGACCTACCAAACAGACAAAGTACCTGTACCTACTGAGGCTAAGTAGACAGACATAGGTACCTACCTAATATAATTTTTGAATCTGAGAGGTATTGTCTTAGCATAAATCATAGTTTGCAATGTCCGTTCGATGGACCCAATCTGTCCTTTCCATAATCAACTGTCTGGTCGTTGTCAGTCTTTCCCTGAAGGACAGTATTTACGTTGGTAGTAGATATAATGTTGGAAGGTAGGTAAGTATGTGAAATTTAGATAGATAGGTCCCTCCTACCTACGTAGGTACCTACGGTACCTACTTGCGTAAATCAGCCACGAACTGCACTGAGAAGTGAAGTGCCGTAAGATCCATAGATCTAAGTTAAATTCTGGTAAGAACAAATAGGTACCTACCTACATGTTTATAGAACGCGTTAATGTCTTTTGTATACAAATCTGATCAACGAGCTTCACTGAAAAAATAGTTTTTCCCGCTTTTTGAATTCCATTGCTGGGTAGTGGGTAGGGCCTCCCCTTCTTGTTATCTCTCTTGTCTCGTAATCGCTCAAGCTCAGATGGACCTTATAGGTCTAACTTAGGTACCTATTATATTTACTCTAGAAACTGAGCGCTCTGCGTGGCTAGCACGGCGCGTTTCATCTCTACTCTACACTTGAATAGACAAGACAGTTTCATGTCTTCGAAATCTTTATTTACACGGCTTTTCTCGAAACAAACCCTAGAAAACAGTTTATTCGTAGACAAGCTCTTTCTATAGCAACGGGAAAGGGATGGTCAGTTCCCGAGATATCAAAGATACCTTTGGAAATTTGGCAGCATTTGTTACTGGATGTTTATGACAGAGACTCTTGAAAAGTAACGAAGAGATTCGGACGAATGCATTGGGGTATAACTCATCCGAATCTAAAACCAAGAAATTTACATTCGAACGAAATGTACCCTCTTTAAAAGTGAAGGGGACATTTCGCCCGAATCTCTTCCCGGGCGGGTTTTAGATTCGGGCGAAACGTACGTACCTACCCTTACTCATATTTATAGGTACCTACGGAACTCTATGGTAAGAAAAAGAACCATAGAACTAAGTAAAATTCTGGTAAGCACATATAGAAAGACCGCGCTGATGTCTTTTGTATGGAAGTGAACTTTTCACGCTCACGATTAGATTCACTAATTCAAAGGTACAAAAAATATACGATTTAGATCTATGCGTCTCATTAGGTAGGTGGAAGCCACCTATAACATTTTACTAAGGTTTCACTGCTAATTTGCAAAGAGGCTAGGCATATCATTTTAAAAAAGGTGAGTTCATACTGTCATCTCCGTATTTTCTGGTAGGTACCTATAGTAACTCATCGATCGTTTCATACCCTCCTCTTACCCTCATCCTCCTATATTGGTCCACAGTTAGACTCAGGCCTTCCCTGACAAGCGTATGTAGGTACATCGATATATCTATAGTTGAAACTGTAGATTTGTAATTGATAAATACCTACCCTATCATAACTAGGGCTCTAAGTTCATACAGCCAATGAACAGTAGTTGTTCATCTCATTACAAACAATGCCTACCTACCTAAATCAAAACAAAGCCTAGAAGGCTAGACCTAGCTTCCTTAGGCCCCGAGCTAGGTGGACGTGGCTTTCTCCATTGTTCGCTCGGGTACAATGGTGCTGCGGTCGGCTTACACTTACACCATATATGAATCAGGGGGCGGCCCCGGCGGCGACGGCCGGGGCGTAAACAGGGGCAAAGTTCTGGGGCTCTCTTTCTTTCCCCCTGGCAAGGGCCTCTCCTATACATAGATAGAGTCCATAGACCATAGATCTCCATGATAATGTACTATAATAAACTATATCAGTCAGATGACTGATAGACTGAGCAGAGCTTGCGGCTAGGTAATGCTGTGTGGGAATGGATTATTCAGCATTATTTATATTTATTTATTATGAGTATATCTTTATTGAAAAAGAAAATAACAATCAAATAATTATAGTATTTACAATTGAAGCAAATGCAGACTGTTGCAAGCAATCTACAGGTAGCTCAACTGATCCATATCAATACCAGTCGGAATCGTAGTCCCCGAGACACGCTGGCTGCATTGCCCCGCTGCTGGCTGGCTGGCTGCTGTATGCCATGGCAATGCTAATGCGCTGCGTGCGCGCATGATCTCACCGCACCAAAAAAATAATGGTAGAGTCAATAAGTCGTGCGTGTCATGTCAAACATTTAGCTATCTCGAAGTTCGAGGTAAACTTCATTGGTAGGTCTCACATGAAGTTTTATTTTTATAGTTTTAAGAATTCAGACTAGATTTCTAGATATTTTATTGTGTCCTCCCCTTCTTCTAACTCCGTTAAAACAGATTCCACGCTCGCACAATCTAACACAATGCCATTGTTTGTATTGTGATTGTGACCCTCGCGTAGGATCTATCAGTAAAGTTTTTGTGGGGTATCTTTCGGTAGGTTGCTGTGTGGTGCCGCCGGAAAATTTGCACTCCCACCCCAAATCTTCCCGCGGCGGGTATTGTAAGAGGCGAATATGAGATATCTACCAGGGCCGGACAGCAGCGCACTCTGCAAAACATTTCTGAAGCGCATGCCCAGCGTGGGGATTATGAGCATTACCCGGGGGTCTGCGTTTGGCATTGGACGAATATAGGCCGTTGAGTTTAATAATTCTGAAGCCATAGATGTAATCGTGTCTGTAGCTATGCATCTCCTAAGAGTTCAATAGTTGTTTGGAATGAATTACTACATATTTACCTGAAATCCATTGAATTTAGAGTTTGTGACACGTAGGTACCTAAGTAGTTTGTTACCAAATGAAACCTACCTACCACTTTATGTAACGTACGGTAAACTTCTGTTTGACCACAAAGCCTACATAAAAGCATTTCAGCATCTACTATTCTTCCTTGAGAGCTTAACTTGGAACTCTTGCATCAAATCATCTATTTCACGGAAATTTCATAAGAAAAAATGCAACTCTACTAACAATGGCAAGTATTCACGCTTACACAAAAATGTCCTCTTATATGAAACGTTGAACAATGGACAAACAAAACGAATATTTCTTTTCTCTTATACAATAGTGACGGTAGATTTACATCGAGTTCACATAGAAATATTTTTGTTTCAAAACACCATCGTTTGACCACCTTGAGATAGGAACACAATTCAAAGCTATGCGGTGAATTAGGTCAAGAGGTCGTACATTCTTTGATTGTTCTTTGCAAACATAGGTACCGTACACCTTTACATACCTAACGTACCTACCAGCTAATTAAAGTACCTACTTGGATAATAATATATACTAATCTAAAGCGCCTTTTAGAAGCTACTTGACCTAGGACCTAGGTACCTTTTGCCTTTTAAGGTAGAGCACTAAGATAGACAAAACATCAACCCAGCCAAAGCGTCAGGTAAGGAATGTACCTACAGTTGAGATCAAAGGTACAAAAGATAGAAATAGGATGTTGTCAAGACATCCTATATTATTATATCTGATACTCAAGAAAAATGAGGTTTCTGCACTGCACCCGTTGAAGTCTTTATTGAGGAAAACTTGCGTTTACCATTTTTCTTAGAAAATCCTTACAACTACAATAAACCAGAGATGCACCGTCAAAACGATAAGCTTGTTTGAGTTGCTCTCCTGATAACGAAGAACCCATAAACCCACGAGGGTCATTCAACTCTACAACCTAATTTCTTTTCATAAACCGTCACACTCTAGTTGCATTCTTTCTAATGTCGCATACATACCACCACCTACGTAGTGTGTAGTACCTGGTACGACATAGTTTTGTCACAACACATCTGATTATCTGGCACAGATCTAAGCTCAGCAATGGTACCTACCTAAGCCTAATTACTTAGATAGCAATAGTGTGTTGATTTTACGGTTCGGAGATTTAATGTATAAGTAAAAACCTGTCCTATAACTACCTATTTAGTGGAAGACAACGACTAAATACCCAAAGATATCAATTAGCATCTTAATTCAAACGCAACTGCAGTGGAAACAATGTCTTTAAGATAGGGATATCAGCGGGCTTAGCACGGGGTTTCTTCTCTAGGGTAGAATAGACTAAAAGTGACATAAAAATGACAGTTAGGTGTAGAGAGTAGAAAGTTGTCTTCGGTCGCGAACATGGCGTTCGAAAGAATGAGCGGATAGAAATGTTTTCTATTCTACCCTAGAGATGAGTCTACCACTGCGAGCATGGCGTCAATTTTACTCTACTTTTGACATTTGAGAATAGAAACAATTCTTCTAATATTGTCTACACCTCTCGAGACATAGAGAAGCGTTTCTTGTTTGCAATTTTCACGGGTTACGGACTTACGGTACTAGGAAAGTATGAACGGCGGCGGAAGGAATTGGTTCTCAGCCAGCACGAGGAGAAAAACGATAGGAGACTAGAAAAAATGCTGTTCGAGAGCTCACAGTAGCTCTTAATTTGCCGGAGGCCGAGTTTCAGCGAAACTTTTTAATTTCAAAGGTGATGGTACAATATTTTTGTGCCAAGAGCTGCAAGAAGAGCTGTCTCCTCGCACAATACAAGGGTACCCACCAGGAGATGCATTCCTGATATCCCTATCTTGTAGTCATTTTGTTTCCACTGCAGTTTTTTTGCTCTAATAAATCGTCTCGCCACACTATCATTTCGCTGTTCTCATCACAGCTCAATCTATTGTGATTGTGGAACCAAATACCTGCTTCGAAGCGGGGATTATTTTCCAAAGGCTGCACTTCTTGTCTTAGCACCACTTTATTCGACGGTAGAGTCTCGCGCTGAGAAGCCATTTTGTATTTTGCGCATTTTCGCGGTATTTATTTTGACATTTTAAATTCAAGAAAGCTAGGCGATAATTTTATTCTGCCAGTGTTTTAATTTTCATGATTTGTTGTGGTGACAATGAACAGATTTTGGTGGATGTTTTTACTATTTGCGAAGACGGCTTCGGCTAGTAGTGATAATGGGATTCCAAGCGAAGAATCTGAAAAAGGTAAATAAATATTCTGGAGTAGGTACGAGTGGGTACTTTTTCGAGGGGTACCCAGTAGGGAATGACGGTAATGGACCTATTGCCAATACCGGTAATTTTTCGGTATCAATATTTTTAAAACCGGGATCCCGGTATTTCGGTAATTTTTCGGTATTTTACTATAAATATTAAAAAAGTCGAAAAAAATATTTTCTTCTGCGTGTTATATTGTTTAAGACTGAATAAGTATATAGTTATTGTAATAAAAAAGGGTTCTTAAAAAAAAGCAGTATTTTTTAAATCAACTTTAATTTTAATTGAGAATTTTTGGTACTTAGGTACTACTATACAGTCTTTCTTTAACTTAAACATACATAACAATCAAATATTTATCACAACAAGAAACAACTACAAACTTAATTAAACATTTAAAACTCGAAAGTTTTCACACAAATCAATGAAACAAAATAATCACGATATAAGTAATCGGTAAGGTATTTTAGAAAGTCTATCTCTATTCTATTTTATATTGAAGACTTTTAAATAGGAAAGTAATCCACAAAATAAGCACCAACTTTCAAATAAACAAAGAATCATCAAAGACGTTTCACCCAGAAAAAAAATCGGTGGTAATATACAATAAAACTAAAATGTATTTATTTTAGTTTTATTGTATATTACCACCGATTTTTTAGTAGAATTGAGATCCACCTCCATTCCGGTCGGTCATTGGTTGAAAAACCTTTCTGCTTTGAATTCACTCATATTATGCCTATTTACATCCATCAGTAATTCAGTATAATAGTTATTTATTTGCTCTAGACAATAAGACTTGCAATGTGAAACTTCCGATATAGTAAATTGTTTGAGAAATAAATGAAATGAACTATTACTTACCATTTATCCTTTCGGTGATTGTTTTTTCTCCAAAAGCAAACCAACAACACAAACGGTTTTTCAACTTCTTGTCACTGCGAAATGCACTGATTCATCCTTTTGGTGATAGTTTTTCGTCTCCAGAACCAAACCAACAACACAAACTGTTTTTGAACTTCTTGTCACTGCGAAATGCTACGATACACTGATTACCGTTTGAACCTTGTGCTCGTGCGTAGTAAAAATTGATAGATAACTGGCCTACCGAGCGAGAGCGCACTATGCAATTCAAAATGTGCGTGACAAAGAAAGAGGCACCGCACGGGTCCGACGGTTTTTTTCCAAGAAATTACAGGAACAATACTTGTTTTGCACTCGCACCTGCATTCGTCGTTAATTTCGTCAATCAGTTTTGAGCTTTATGCATGCAGAAATAATGTCCCGAACGCTATGCTCGCTATTAGCTAGGCGGCTTTCTCAAAGCCACCCGCGTCCGTCTATCTGCTTGCTAGTATACTTTGATTGTTTAAAAATATCTATTTATAGATTTTAAAACTTTTATAAAAGTAAAGATTTAAATCAAAAAACAGTCTAACACTATCCTTCGGGCATTTGTTCGTTTATTTATTTTGAAGTCGGTTTGCGACCACGTGAAAACATGGCGAAGCGAAAACATAGACTGTCCATCAATTTTACAATCATTATAAATTTTAAAATAAGTTGTTTGTAATCTGGAGCCGCCTTATGAGTTTTTTTCATTTTTTTTAACGTTAATTTCAAAATACCGAATTACCGGTATTTGCAATTTCAATACCGGTATTCCGAAGTGCCTGAAATAACTCGGTATTACCGGTTTTTCGGTAATACCGAATACCGGTGTCCATTCCCTAGTACCCAGGTACTGGACTACAGGTACCACGGGTGCCCGGCATTACACGGCTTGCAGTTGCAGACGTCATAATAGTACAATTCGATTATGTTGCTTTTGTGTAGGCTGAAGTGAAATTACTTGCGTGCCCATATTAAACTTACCTCTACCGGAAGTTAGCGACAAAATAAAGTTTTTGAAATCTTAATGCAGGCAGGTACGTCAGAATATCTTATAAATTGACTTTAGTCAGTGGGCTCAGAAGAAGACTTGCTAATATCTACGGTAGGAGTGGTTAGCTAAGAACTAAATATTTTAATATTGTGCTAAGAAAACACGTCAAACTATTTGAATAATAGAATGCATATGAAAAAAAACAGTTTAATTAAGAACCTCCTCCTTTTTTGAAGTCGGTTAAATATACACGTCTCGTAAAACGAATGTCTTTTGCTCTCAAGACTCGTGTTTGAAAAGTGCAAGAACCCGGTGTAGTGAGGACTTCCTCTCTCTAGGTATTCAATTTAATTAACAATGCAGCAGATTGTGTTGCACTTTCAGAAAAAGGCTTTAATTACAACTTTCTCCAAAACAGTCCTTTGTTTCTTTTATTTACTTTACCCACTTTTATAATTCAAAAGTACTGCACGACTGAAATATAGACATGGGTAAATCGCGACGATTTTACGGTGCTGAGCAACAAACAATGGAAGTGAAAACGGTGGGGCCACTGCTCTACGAAATAATTACTTGCTGGTTAGCTTTCGGTTCCATTTCAAACTTTATTAGGTTAAGCTTTTGGTCATTATCATCTTGGTATTAATAAAAGCCCAGCACTTAAGTAGGTACACATACCTACAACAGTGTACGTACATATCTATAGCTTAGCTTGGGGCTAGATAATGTTGTGTGAATTGTCCAACAGTATTTACCTATTTATTTTTAAAATTAAATTAAATCTATAGGTAGGTATAAGTACAGTTTAGTTTCGCGTAGGTAGGTTGGTACCTCCGTAAAAAAGCTTGGCTCGAGTCAAATACTGTTGCGTGAGCTATGAACACCATACCTACACTGGTATGGTACCTACCTACTTGCTATCTACAGTACGACTATACTTTTCGTATGTTGCCCATACTTTTTAACCGACTTCAAAAAAAGGAGGTTCTCAATTCAACTGTTTTTTTTTTGTTACATCATTTCTTTTTTGTTTGTTACCAGAACTTTTGACTGGGTGGTCCGATTTTTATGATTCTTTTGTTATATGAAAGCTGGTGCTTCCCGTGTGGTCCCATTTTAATTTTGTTCAGTTCTAACAGTGGGATCCATGAAAATTCATGAAAAACTATGAAAATTGAAGCTTTATAGTTTAAAATATATATATATATATATCGTAGGGAGTCGGTAGATTTTGTTCTCTAGATACGACGGACTAGAAAAGTTTAACCATCTCTATTTTATTGTAGAGTCTCGATTCCTGCCCCTATTCGAAGTGAAGCGATACGACGGAGGGAGGCCCTCGGGCGCCGGGGGCCTACCGCCTCTCACAAACGTACCGGTGGCTGGTGAGAGGTGTTCCGCTCGTCTGGAGTCGGCCTTGGACCAGATGAAACGACGGAAGCGGACGCAGTCTAAAAACTTGGATACGCCTTTGGTTAGTATCCTGTCACCTAATAGAGTGCTTTTGGTTGGATTTAATTACAAGCAAATTCGATCAGGAATTCAGGAGGAAACGATTTAAGATTGCGATATAAATACGAGCCAAGCGCGTTGAAGTCTTTTCTTTGAATTTGATTTTGTCTTAAAAAAACCTATAAACTGACTTCAATTATATGGATCCCACTGTCAGAACTGGACCAAATTTAACTAAAATAGAATCATGAAAATCGGAGCAGCCAGTCAAAAAATCTGCGGTAACAAACAAAAATAATAAAAAATACAGTCGAATTGAGAACCATATCCTTTTTTTGAAGTCGGTTAAAAGGCGTTTTTTAACTATATAGGTTAACGTTTTCAAAAAGGTAGGTACCTAGTGTACCTATTACATTTACAATTAAGTATTTCAAAATATAGTTGTTCCGTAATTAATAATGTTCGCTGCGTGGTGCTGGATTCGAATTTTAACCACCCTTCCCGTGGGTGTCGTAAGAGGTGACTAAGGGATATCCACCGGGGGCGGTCAGCAGGGCCCTCTTCAGAACAATTCTACCACCGAACTGCGATCCCCAACCCGCATGCCCAGCGTGGGGATTATGGGCATTACCCCCCCATTAGATAAACGCTAATAAGGCCTGCCTTCAGTAGTGGACCAATACAGGCTGTTGAGGTTGAGGTAGTAATGTTCATAAGTCATAACATAACAATTAAACAATACCTACCTAGGCTACCCTATAGCAACCTACCCCAACAAAAAAAGTGTCATTATTTTCTTGAAATAAATGAGTACCGCACTCATTTATTTCAAGAAAATATTGACGCTTCTTCTATTTCAGACAACTTTTACTGCACACACTTATCATAACCTAATAGGTACAATTATTAAGAATTATAAAAATAATAACGCTACATAAAAGCATCTACTAAAACTCTACACTTTTTTGCAGAGTCAAAGCATCGAGCTAGATGGCTACAGCTTATTCCAGCAAATGAGAACAGCTCCTGTGGACATGTACGTCACGAGGATGCGGGTTCGCCTCCCACAGAACTCCAATTGGGTTCGCGTGGAAAAATGCTACTTCGACCCCAGAAACGTTTCTCTCGACACAATGCTGCTATTCCACGATCTAACCATCAGCGGGAACGTAGACCTATACGACGCCAACGATCTTGATAGGACTATACCTCAGAGCAGAAGATTGAGGAGGCACTACGCTGATGATAGATCATACGACGGTTACGATGATCCCTATAGAAATAGGGGCAACGGTTGCAACATGATCCTCCGATTACGGAAAGCTGGTATCGGGTTCCACACGCGACCCTTAAACCAACACCCTGGGAAGTTCAATGTCAAGACTGATTCAGAATTCGTAGAGCCAGGTTTCATAAGCGTGTACGCGTACGGTTGCGAGAAATATATCAATAAGAAATCGAATAGGAACAAAGGTGATCTTCCCTTGAGGAGAAAACGAAGATCTGATGAATTTTCGTTTAATTCAGAAATGATGGACGCTGATTCCGACAGGTTTGAAGGTAGATCTGGAGATAAGAGTTGGGATTTAGTTTACGAACCACGGTCAAGAGCGAACTACGAGAGAAGTAAGCTGTTCCGGCCTGAAGACGAATTGGAGGACGCTGAGGATATCTCTAGAGAAATGGAGGATATCTTCACGAAAGGTATAAGGACACTTCTAACGACTTACATGAAGAAGGAACTTCAACCGGCGATTAAGGACACTTTGATGAGAAATATGGGTTATGTGATATCTTATGGCTAGAAATATATATGGTATTTCCTATTTAACTTCTACCAACTATGTTATTTGAGTTTAGAAATATACTTAATATTTGGTTACATAATTTAACAGTACAAGAGACAGCACATAACAACAAAATTATTCATTAAAACAAAAGTTTTATTTGACATTGGTGGTACAGGTTCAATAGAATTTTACTAATATGTTTTGTTATAAATAGAATTTAGGGTTTAATTAGTCAAATGATAATGATCTATAAAATAAACATAAGACATTATGAAATAAAAGTTTAATAATTAATAGGTAAATGACATACTTAAAAACTACAACTACTTACTGATAATATCACAGTAAAGAGGCAAACTAAAGATCAATAAGGAATCTAAAACAATAATCATAAAACATTTGATTCAGTACAACGGAGATTATGTAGAATTGGATAACAACATTTTGGACTAGGTAGGTAGTTAAAATAATTGCCTAACTCTGGAGCCTTGAAAAAAAGTGCTTTACTTCATCATACACAGCAAAATGCAATGCTGAGACTAGTACAGCTTTAAGGGCGCTAGGCCAGTAGCCTTTGTACAATGAAAGGAAACTTTCCTTAGTTATTATGAGCTTTATACAATGTACAGTTCCTTTGCAGTACATTTGCTTTCCAAATGCTTTTCTATGCTGTTGGAATCCCTGAATTTGCAACCTCTTTTTCACCAAATCAAAAGGATATATTGCAGTTTTTGCTGTAAACCCCGCTATTGATCCTGCTAATATGTTAGCCATCATTGTGGACTCTGTAGTGGCTGTTAAACTGATTGGTCTTTGGAAGAACTCAAATCTATTTAATATACTCTCTGTGAAAAGTTTATAGACAGCAAACTGTATACCTGCACTAGGTGCTATTTGAGCAATAGTAGGTGTAATACCCTTGTACAAGGCTTCAGGGCCTTCGTGTTTGACCATGGAAGCGAATGCATCTGTGAATCCTTTGTAGGCTTTGTGAGTCTTCTGCTCGGCTATTAGCCTCGTCCTCACAGTATCAAATGGGTAAGACACCACTGTAGCAACAGCAGCTGCTATCGCTCCATTCGAAAAGTTTATCCAATGCTTCTGCGCATGGTAGAATGTATGATCAACCCGCTGGCATACCTGAGTCAGTCTCTCGAACGTTGAAAACTGTAGTATTCCGAAAGTAATCGATAGTAGTTGCGCGGGAATGTGACCGCTCCAAAGAGTCGTTAAACCTTCCTCTTTTACAATAGTCTTTGCTGCTTGGAGGACAGAGCTGTATTTTGATCCAGATTTTACGGGTTCAACTTGCAGCTGAAACCGTATCTTTAGCACGTCAAGAGGCTGGGCTACTGCTCTAGTAAAAGCCCCGGCAAATGCACCGGCAAAAGCGGACTGGAAGACGGTGGTTTTGGATTCACTATTTTGTATTAGAGACATGTCGGGGAAATTATCAATGAAACATTCAAGCTGTTTTATGATCATAAAAGGCACTTTTGAAAATGTTTCGCCTCATATTATAACAATGCGCTGGATATTTATTATGATTAGCGGGTAAAAAAATACAAATAAAAACCTACCCACCAAAACAGCTGGCTGACTGATCGATTCGATATGACGTTCATTTGACCTTGACTTGACATGGACTTGACATCCTTTGCATCTGACAAAACAACTTCTTCTTTCCGGCCCTTGTGGGGGCACGGAGGGGGTCCTCGATGCTTGGCCTCTTTACCCTGGCTTCAACTCGATGGGTGACCACGACCTCTCGGTTCTTGGGTTGAGGCTACGAATAAGAATAGTCAGGAAGGGTAATTCAGAACAAACTTCAAACAAAAAGTGGGCCTAGCTCAAACCAAAATGACGTATAAGTCAAGAAACGAATCATAGCCAAAGTTCCAATTAGACATTGCTTCGTGATTAGTTGAATTCAGAACGAAAGCAGGGATTGGTTGGCGTTTGCTAAATGAAAGCGGTGATTGGTTCGCGCGCGTACTGCAATGTCTGCTATGACAGTTGAAACAAGGCGGCGTGGATGATGTTATGCAATAAGTAGAGCGAACCAAGTTATTAATAAAATAATATAATGGTTAACAATGTTTTTTATTAATTTGTTTTTGTTACTTTGTACACATGAATGAAATCTATGTTCCGCGAAATATGATTAATTTATTAAGTTTTAGTCTAGAAGACATTAGAAAAGAGTCTTTCTTCGCAATGTGAGAGTGAAGACGGATTTTCAGAAGTTCAACGATAATATCTTCAGTATCAAATATTTTAGAAAAACACTATGTTGATATTACTGATGATTACATTTCAATATTTCATCAACAAGAAGAAAAAAATTCTAAGATTAAAAAATATGTATCTCAAATATTTCATTAACTCAGAATATTATAATAAATCAATAACTGACTTCAATTTGCGTATTATTGACCATAATATTGTTTTGTATTAATAACAAAAAAACGAAGTCAAAAATTTACTGACTTCATATTGCATAGTATTGAACATTTCATTTTGATGTCGTATTTGAACATCTATGAATGTAATTATAATTTAGCTACTACTTACTAGTGAAAAGTGATCCCTAGGCATTTTAATCTTGTATGGCTCCTGCACCACTTCACAACACATGTTGGCATGATGATTCACAGCTATTTCACAAAGATACTCACGAAAACGTCTGTGCAGACTGGACGTGTGTTCGCTTGCAAGATATATATCCGACTGATGGCGCGCTGAGCCCGACTTTTAAGCCCCGCCTACTTTAGCACGACTTTGGTTGGGGCATTTTTTTAAAGCAGTTACTGTTCCTCACTATTCTTTATTCGTAGGGTTGAGGCAAAGATTCTCTTTTTGCCTATATTAAATATTTTTATTTTTTTGGCTGCATTTTATTTTTATTATTATTATTATTTTTTTGTTTTGGTATCATTGTTGTTTTTTTTATTTATTTTTTACAACCTATAAGGACGCGGGCTATGGCATCTGACAACGACTGCCGTAGATGTGCCGTAGTTTTAGATTGCGGCTACTCCGCGGCGCCGCCGCAGCAGGGGCAATCTAGGGAGTGGGGCGCGGTATGGACTATGCTATGTACCTACGCATTATGAGGATTGATCCAAGTCAATAATATAACAATATTGTGTAGTTACCTACAATGAATTAGTATTAAAACTCGAATATATCGTTTTTTGTTAGTTTTTGTGTTTCTATGTAGGTAAAAACTAACAAAACATAATATTATAGGTAGTTCGTATAATTACTCCCTAGATTGCCCCTGCAGCAACAGTTGACAGTGTAGACAGTTTTGTGTGTATAGTTCATTGATGTCTAACAATGTCCCGCGAAATATGATTAATTTACTAAGTTTTTTTCTAGAAGACAATTTATCTTCGCAATGTACGGGATTTAAATCGGTCCAGTAGTTTCAGAGGCTATTCAATACATACAAACAAACAATTAAACCTTTTCTCTTGATAAAATTATTATAATTATAATATGTACGGTTTTGTATAAATGACAAAAATTTACTGACTTCTTATTGCGTAATATTTTCATTCATATAGGTAAGGTATTTGAACAGCTTCGAATATAATTATAATTTTGCTACTACTTATTAGTGAAATGTGCTCCCTGGATATTTTAATCTTATATTATAGTATGACTCCTTTACGACTTACGCTCCACATGTTGGCATGATAATTCACAGCAACTTTTCAAAATAATACCAAAATTCTGTGAAGAATTGACGCGTGCTCGCTTGCAAGATAAATACCTGACTGATGGCGTAGGTAGGTACTGAGCACGACATAAGCATATGACATAGCAATGGTGTTTTACTATCTCATTTAAACATACCGGGCGTTTGGAAGCTGGGTGCAAAGGCTTAAGGGGTTGTTAGTACAGACCATCTAGAACAATTAGGGCCAATCTAGGAAGCAAGGATGGTCTGGCGCTCCTGCCGCCCTGCTGCAGGGCCAATGCCCCAATGCTTGCCATTCCCGCTTCAAAACGTCAAAAGTCCGAACGTCTCTGGATTTATTCTCTTCCTAGTCGTGTTAGTGGGTTCTTCTATCTTTTGTCAGCAGCAGGCTTTCTTCAAACACGAACAAAATATTATAAAAAAAGACCTTCGAGCAGGTACAGTTGGATCAATCAAAGTCGTTGACAAATATTCTGTCAATGTCAAGTCGTTAAATCATCCAACAACCAAATTTTTGTTTGTTTTCGTTCGTTCGTTTCGTCAAAATTTTGCAAGTTTGCATCATTTTGGAATTTCTGATTTTCTTTTGAAAAGATAATTTATAATAAAGATGTCTTCGCCGCTAGAAAACCTTGAAACACAATTAGAAATGTTTATAGAGAACGTGAGACAAATCCGTATCATCGTCAGCGACTTCCAGCCTCAGGGTCAAAGTGTTTTGAATCAGAAAATGTAAGTCTACGTAGGGACTTTCTTATCACACTGAAATCTGTTTTTTTAAAGACCCAAAGTCCTTAACATCTGTTTCTATTATTTTCCAGACAATCCTTGGTTACGGGTTTGCAAGAGGTAGACAAGTTGAAGTCACAAGTTCACGATATTCATGTGCCAACAGAGGTTTTTGAGTAAGTACCTACTTAATATTATAAACTTATCTTGTAAAACCATATCCTATAACGAACAAACTCTATATTTAGTCCATTTTAGATAGGAACTGGTCCAGAAAATGTTACATTACTTTCATTTCATGTTAATTTGACTATATAGGTTGTCCTGTCAGCCGGCCTAGCACGGGGATTGCTGTCTAGGGTAGAGAAGAGAAAAATGACATTGCATCGTCATACATTGCGTAAATTATTAAAGTAGATAAAATTAATTTCAAACATTTTATGCATTCGATGACAAAGTGACATAATTTTGTTCTATTCTACCCTACTAGGCCGGCAGGAAATGGTTACTATGTGAAATGAATGGACTATACTTGTTTGTAATGGACCAACCCTAGATGGTATCCATTTAAATGGTTCCACTTAAATGTGGGAAACCAAATCAGAAAACTGCTTTGGTTGGTTAGTGTGTACTTCTTTTTCCTCACTGAAACTCAGGTTGGTCCGTTGTGCATGAATTGCATTGGTAATAATTGCTAGTAACATATCATTTGTAAAGACACAAGAAAATTTTGAATGACTTATTATTATTATTTAACTTGATAAAGTCTACAATCTAAGTTACAAACCTATTTACCTATTTAATCCCTCTTTTTCAGCTACATAGACCAAGGCAGAAACCCCCAACTCTACACCAAAGATTGCATAGACAAGGCCCTTGCAAAGAATGAAGAAGTGAAAGGAAAGATTGACTCGTACAAGAGATTCAAGAGTGGTTTACTCTCTGAGCTGTCAAAGTCTTTTCCTAATGAAATTGCCAAGTATAAAGTTAGTCGGGGTGGGGAATAGAATTAATCTGTATCAATAATAATGTTATTTTTAAGTTCTTAAATATTTATATTCTTAGATATAATACTAAAACCCCTGTAAGACCTTAAAGTAATGTTTGAAACTCACAAATTTTCATAATCAAAGACACAGGTAAAATATGAATAAAACTAACTGTAATTTTGGAATAATTTTTATATTTTTAATTACACAATAAATAAGTACAAATTCATTTACAATAAAAATCAAATCAAAGTAGACCGAAAAATGAAAATTAAAACGATTTAATGAAATAAGTTCATTGAAAGAAAGAATGAAAAACATTGAAAGAAATAAAATTGTATAAAGAAAGAAGAAACACTTTTCTTCAAAAAGCTGTTCCGAAAATAAATTGGATGTTGAAATAAAGATAATGAATAAAATAGAAATTGAAATTAAAAAGGTAGATGCCAACCTCGATTTAAATGCATCAAATAATAAGTCTAGTATTAAAAAAATATTTGTTAAAATTCATTGGGCATGTTTGGGCGAAACATTTGTAAACATGATTAGTAAGATATCAATGATTTACATTCTAAATTATGCACACTTCTGGGGTAGACACAGTTTCCCTAAAAGGTTCTGGGATCGGTGCATCTACCACAGCTTCACAACTCATCTCTTCTGAGCTTTCATCAGATGATTCATGTCTGAAGTCACAATTTGTAATATCTATGCATTCAGTCCAGAGCTGCTTGAACTCTTGCTTGACTGGATCTACTAGCTGTGACTTATTTGTGATGTACACATAATTCCAATGATCTGATGAGCGATCATTGCCCCAATTGAGTGTGCCCGTCATAAGCACTTTTTCATCTACAAGGCAGAATTTGTGTTGCATTTCTTGGCTTGTGTTACATTTGATTTCTGCACCTGTGAAATAATTACCATTAAAATAGTTGCCTTGTATCTTGAAACAGAGCTTGTTCAGAAGCTCCATGTAAATAACCTCATATATAATGGCGCCTAAATCATGAATTAATAGTGCCTTATTCAAAATTTCAAACTCAAAACTGCTTTATTTCCTTAAGGCCATTAGAGAATCCTGGACACAAACAACAAGGTACTACTACATGTAGTTAAGAATCCATATAACTGATTTGTATTCTGAAAAGGATAGTTTAAATGAAAGAAACCAAAAAACGAGTTCCCCTCATTTGAGTTAGGTACACCCCCTGAACTCGTTCAGGCCCTATGCACGCTGTTTCTTACCAGCTGGATAGCCAGTGCATCAGGATTAATAGCACAGGCATTCCACTTACCGGCATCAATAAGTTCTTTAACGAAAAAGTCATTGGATTCGTTGTACCCATCGCGGTCAATAACTATACTGACTTTGACTTTCTTTTCCATCAGTATTTTGACTAATCGTCCTTGGATCGCAGGGTTCTGTATTCCGGGCATACAAACATCAACACTCTTCTTAGCCGCTTCCACGTAACTCATCAATTTATCAAAACAGTTGTGGGCGTTGTACTGTAGCTTACAAAACACCATTACTTCGTTAAGACTGGTGTTCCGTCGTTTGTAGAAGTACGCGGCAGCGGTAACAGCACAAGTGAGGGCTATAACTGCAGCTGAAGACACTATGCGAGGATTTAATCGCATTTTAGGTAATTTCGTACATAAATGGTAGTCTTTTTGGCGAAAATTAGACTATGCTTCACTTGTGAGCTAAGGAGAGGCCAATTTATACTTATGCAACCATGACTATTCACTCAAAGTTATAGAGAATATTTTTCATGACTACCTACCCGCATTTTGTAGTTTCTTCTATCGTCTAATCGGTAGGTAGTAGGCACTTATTTGTACCTTTAAATAGATTGACATGCCTTTTATTTTTCTGCGTAGGTACGGCATAGTTACACCGAATGTAGGTACAGGGTCGTTTTTTATACTTTTAAAAAGATAATTATTTTTGAGTCATAAAAACCAACACAGTTACCTACCTAACAAAATTAGGAAGGTAGGTACTTTATGTAACTGAAAAAGATCATAATGTGGGTAGAGGGTAGAGGTACCTACGTCAGAATATAAATTGACTATATTCAGAGGGGTCAGAGGAAGACTAGCTATACTATAGGTAGGTAATATCTACGGTAGGAGTGGTTAGTTAATGCGCATACACGAGTGAAAGTGGCGCCCCCACCTATTTTATCTTATTATTAGGTACGTTAAACACAGGAAGTTTTAAAAATCCATCGTACAGTTTGTGGTACCTTTTAGTAGATAATTATTAATGCCTCTGTAATAGTTTCATTATACAAAATGAGCTTATGCAGAGTTAGGAATTTGCGCTTTTTTGCCACCAAACTGTATTTTTGCATCTCTTCCTAACCTATACATATAGGTAAGATAAAACTATAACAGAGGTATTAAAAAATAGCTATAAGTTATAATAACAGATACTTACCACAAATGTACGATATTTTTGAAAGTTTCCTTTGTTTTCAATATCATCGAGTTTTGTTATAGGTACTTAATAATATGATTAAACAGTGGTGCTGTCATATTGGCTCGGGTAGGTATATTAAATGTGTTATGAAAATATAATAATTATTATTACCACACGGTAAGAAAATATGGAAGGTACGACAAACTATTTACATAATTTAATGCATTATGTAAAATATAAACGCCTCGTAAAGCGAATGTCTTTTGCTCACAAGACTGGTGTTTGAAAAGAGCTTAATTTTAGTGAGGAGTCTCTCTCTCTAATTTAAATAATATATAATGTATATGTATATAATGCGGCAGATTGTGTTGCACCTTTAGAAAAGGGCACAACATACAAACATCGAGTTTTTATGATGTACAAAATGGTTTTTGAATGCACGTTTTTTTCGTCCAAAACATCGCCACAAGCAAGAGCGATTGATTTCGTTCGTGCAAGAAAGGGCGCGCGCGAATTTGACATTTCTTGTCAAAACATAACATTGTGAAATTATTTTATTCCTTATGTACCAGATTTTCCCCGAAAAACCAAAGAAAGTAAGCGTACCGGCTGTGAAAATGGGGAATATTGAAGGAAAATTGAAGAAATGACTTGTTCCTGTGTATCGATTGTGCGTGTAGTTCACTTTTCTCGAAAAATCATCAAATAATCATGGGTATCACGGGCTTATTGCCTTTCATTGAAAAGGCTTCGAGGCGGACGAATATTAGTGAATTTAATGGATGCACTGTGGCTATAGACTCCTACTGCTGGCTCCACAAGGGTGCCTTCGCTTGTGCCGATAAGCTGGCTCGAGGGGAAAACACTGATGTGTAAGTTCATCGTTTTTAACATTACCGCTTGTCTTTTGTTTAGAAAAGCTTTCTTTTGATTAAAAACAAAGATAACTAACTAAACCTAACGTTAAAATATAATGCGGTTGTTCTCCAACAACTTTACTAACAGTAAGTATAAAAGAATTTTGTGTGCTTTTCATTCAGAATTATTACTGTTTATTTTTCAGGCACATAAAATACTGTCTAAAGTATGTAAACATGCTGTTATCAAAGAATCTGAAGCCGATATTGGTGTTTGATGGTAGGCACTTGCCTGCTAAAGCTATGACAGAGAGTAAAAGGAGAGAGTGAGTATCTACTACCTATAACCTGGGCGAAGTTAACATGGCATCTGATTTAAACAAAAACCTAAACAAAACAAAACAATAAATAAAAATGTTTTTTTTCCTTATATATGCTGCTGTTTGGCTATCTGAACTCCAAATTAATAATCCAGTCTGCTGTCCGATTCTATCTGTTCTGTGGCATTCAGAGAGTTTAGTCCAGTGTGTCAACTCGCGATCTTTGTCTGAGTAGGTATCTTCGTTCTAGTTCCCAGGTCAGGAATGCTGTGTATTTTTAGCCTGAAGAATTTGATACTACCAGAACCTTGGAGGGCGGCTAGTATGTTTCTATGTCCACCCAGTCTTAGTTGGTATTTTTTGCTGAAGTTTTCGATCTCTTTTTAGACTGTAGGCATTGTGATGTTCATATACATGTGCTTGCTTAGAATTTGTACCACCCTAACTCTTCCCATGGGTGTTGTAAGAAGCGACTAAGGGATATCCAACAGGGGGTGGGCAGCAGCGCCACCTGCAGAATTATTCTACCTCCGAACTACGATCCCCAACCCGCATGCCTAGAGTGGGGATTATGGCGGTTACCTCCCATGAGATAAACACCAACATGCTTATCAGGAGGCCTGTGTCCAGCAGTGGACCAATACAGGCTGTTGAGGTGAAGTTGTTACTTGTGCTTGTTGCTCACGTGTGGAGGTATGATGAGCATATTTCAAATGGTTTTGCTTTGGAATAAAAGAAATAGCAGCAAGAATATAACTTGGAATTTTTATATGTGCAAGGGTAATTGTGATGCTGGATCATGTGATTGTGACAGCCTTCACACGGCGACGGCAGGGCATGACCCTGGGCAGAAGGGGGAAGTATCCTGAACAAATATCTGCAGATATTTGTCCAGGAAAGAAATCTTTAGTAAAAATTCTTAAAATGTTTTGAGTCCAAATCAATTATCAATTTAAAAAATTAAACAAGAAGCATTTGTTTGTTTTGATATTTACAGATCAAGAAACATATCAAAGAAAAGAGCTGCCGAACTTTTAAGTCTTGGAAAGGTAAGTAGGTATCTGAAACTGGCTTTGAGGATGTTTTTAACTTATTTACGCTTATTTATGTTAAATTATTAAAAACTTTATCGAAAAAGAAAATAAGAATAAAATAATAGAAATAAATTAGAACTACATAGTATTTATAATTTAAGCAAATGAGCTAATTGCAGACTGTTGCATACAATCTACAAGTAGCTCAACTGATCCATATACCAGTTGGTAATACAAATATTAAATGTATTTTTAAATGAGTACTATGCATTTGCTATCATTTTAATTAAAAAAATCTACTTATTAAGCACAATCCTCTGTTTACAGATGGAAGAAGCGCGTTCATACATGCGACGCTGTGTAGATATAACCCATGAGATGGCGCTACAGTTGATACAAGAGTGCCGCAAACGGAATATAGACTGCATAGTGGCACCGTACGAGGCTGATGCACAGCTAGCCTATCTAAACATTAAGAACATAGCCCATATTGTCATTACTGAGGATTCTGACCTAATACTGTTTGGTTGCACCAAGGTAAATACATCACATCACACTAATATTGGTGCTGGTGACCTGTAACACAGGTTTTACAAATCTAACACAGGCACCAGTTTCGCGCAATGTTGCTCTATGGTTATCGCATCACATCACATAAAGGCGAAAGTTTGTATGGATGTATGGATGGATGGATGTTTCTGGACAGGCTGAAATTTTGCATACCTACAGGTAATTCTAATCCCAGAATCAAACATAGGTTACTTTTTATTCCATAAATCAGTTCCCGTGGGATGAAAATCACCTTTTAACGTTTCCATAGAAACAACGCGTGCGAAGCCGCGGGGCGCAGCTAGTGATAAATAATGCTGGACAATCCTCACAGCATCATTTAGCCTCAAGCTAAGCAGAGCTTGTTTTATGGGTATTAGATGACTGATATACTTAATACAATACATTACTTGAAAATAATTGAGTCGAGCCTGCAATCTCCTGCGTTGCAGTCAGACCTTTGTCTGCCGCGCCATAACGGTCATACATAATCTTGCTGAGCTTTTGAAAGGAATGTTATACAGGAAGTACAGAACCTCTTCAACGCTGTCCTTCACAGTGAGAGAACTCCAGCGGCGTGGAGCGGGAATTTGGTGATAAAATGTTGTACTTTTCACATACCTACAATTTTCTAGCTACAAAGTTCAGTTAGAATACACATTAAACGAATTGCAATTCATTATAAATTAAATTTAAATGCCGCAGCTTCAACGCTGAACACACGAAGTGGCGCTCACAAAAGGCTTATGACCGCAGCGACACGAAAGCCACCTAAAGCAAAACATTTGAAAAAATGATGTATTGTATCCATTCCAGGTTCTCTTCAAAATGGACTTAGACGGTACTGGCACTCTCGTCGAGACAGCCAAACTGCCTCTTGTGATGAAGTGTCCTATAGAGCAGTACTCCTTCAGCAAGTTCCGTCAGATGTGCGTGATGTCGGGGTGCGACTACCTGGCCTCGCTGCCGGGGATAGGGCTGGCTAAGGCGAGGCAGTTCGTCACTGCTACGCAGGACTCCAACTTTGCTAATGTGAGTGATGTTAGGACAGGAACTGGCAAGGATTCTCCCAAAAACCGCTTGAATTGCCTTCGGAGTTTCATAATCCTGACCCTCAACTGCCAGCTGTAGTAAGTTTATATAACAGTGAGCGGAGCGAGCCGCTATTTTTTATTGGATATTAACGATAAATAATGAGTGAAGATAAAATAGTGTATGTGTAAAGGTCGCTTATGGTAGGTACAATAAATGCTATGTAAGAAATCCTTACCACATTCATTAGCAGAAAAGATGTAGGTATCTTCAAGAAAACATTTAAAATGTTGAAAGTTTTTGTCGATGGTAAAGAAACTCTGATTCATTTTAAGTATTTGCGTTTTTCTGCTTAGCATGGGCAGATAATATTTATTTACTTTTTGGATCCTAGTGGGCTCAAGTACCTACCGGATAAAAGGAAATAAGTTAGACCGAACGCTGTGAATGCAGTTTCATCTTATTTTATTCCTATTTACCTCAATATTTCTGGTTCTTGCCCTTAAAGCCCCATAGATTTGGAACAGTATATCAACCGAGCAATTTTCAAAGAAAAGCCAGGCAAATATAACTATACATTTCAGGCACTAAGAAAACTGCCGAGTTTCTTCAACCGCGCCAACTTGACGGTAACCGATGAATACAGAGAGAACTTCCTGAAAGCTGAGGCCACGTTCAAACATCAATATGTGTATGACCCTTTAGAACGACAGATGGTGAGGCTGACAGATCCAGATGATGAAGGTAAATAAAATTGAAATCGTTCTATTTCTAGTTTCTTTAAAAAAAAATCTTACGTTTTATTGCTAAGAGTAAAATACATAAGCATTATTATTAATCATACATTGCTGATATTCGCTTACTACGTAGAAGGTGTAGGTATCCGGAAACGAGATTGTTGTCTATTCAGATATTGCCAAAACTAGACTAAACTAATATAAAAGGACTGAAAATGATGCCATCCTTATTTCGATCGTTATGACAGGGACAGCGACATTTTTAGAACTGTCAAAATATTTTAGTTTAGTTATATAGACATCTGAATAGACACTATATATTCAGATGTCGATAAAACTAAACTAAATTGACATCTGATAAAACGATTCGACGAACTCGATAAAAACTTAAAGGCCTCAATTACCAACGTGGGACTGTTGTTGATGATGATGACACACACACACAGATACGATTTAGCTCCAAAGTATGTAATTCTGATATGGCAAGGCAACCTAGTTGGCACGTAAAAATTAGATACTCATATATTTACCTATGTTAAAACTTTTTTGTCATACAAAACACCCATAAACCACAAATTTTTCCACATCATACAAACAATTTGACTCGCGACAGGAATCAAACCTTATGCATCCAAGGTGGACATTGATCCACTGAGTCATAGGTCTCGTCAACGGAATGAGAATCATACCCACTCTATTTTTGTGCTGATTTCAGACATCGAAAAAGCCTTGTGTGTGAACGCTGGTGAGCTTTTGGACGATAAGATAGCTTTTGAACTGGCCCTAGGCAATTTAGACCCCTTCACTTTGAAGAAAATGGACTCCTGGCATCCAGATAACCGACCTACCAAGGTAAGTGGACGAGTAATTTTATTTAAACATAAACAATATTCAATTTAAACTTAGAAAGATTAAATCTTCTACCTCGCAATCCGTCTGCATGGCTCTTTGGACCAAAGCCTTTTCGATCTTAGACCGTTCTTCCTGCTGTGACATAGCCTAGTTTGTTAACTTTTTGATTCTTTAGCGGCGTTGTGCACTTTTTTGGCATGGGTAATAAATGGTAAACTCACGTGACCGTGACGACGTAACAAGCTTGCATTACTAAGCTAGCAGCCTACTTAGATAAGCTTTCAAAGCTCGAAAGTTACAGCTACCCGTCTAAATAGTTCACTAAGTTGAAAGAAGATGTCGCCGGGAGCAACACAGAACCCACATTGTGGGTTGAGGTAACCTAACATATTAGTAGAGAAGTGTCGCCGCAGGCTAACAGATGGCGCCGTTTAAAGTATTTATTATCGCAAAGAACAGAACTGCCACTTGTCGCGCCTTAGTACATCGGAAGTGTGCGTGTAATTTTCCCTTTGCCTTTTTTTAATGTTCAATATTTATATAATTTTCGACTAACCCTTTGAAAACATAACGTCTTATATCCAAGCCATGTGGTCATGGGGACATGTCCCATGATCACAGAAACGGTTTATTTAAGCCTCACCTTGCTTAAACTGTAAACATTATTCCAGAACAACAACAAAAAATCCAGCAACTGGGCCGATAAAGTATCCGACCACCCTAGCATATGGAACTCCGAGTTTAAGGCGTACCTAGACGAGCCAACTCCGTGGCAGAAGAAAGTTAAAGTAAACGTGAGTGCGTTTACGCGTCGGCCAACACGGCGGGTTGTCAACCTGGCCAGTAAGGTTGTACCGGAGACGCAGGATCCAGATGAAAGGTATAGTCAGCAAAAATTGCGCCTTTCCACCACTAGGGTGATTTTTCTATGAAGTGAATAGCTGCCACCCCCGGCTTGCTCGATATATTTTGTTTTTAACGCAAAGCAAAATAGTTTCAAACTGGATAGGCGTTACGTTTGGCGATGGTACCATTCTTGATGCTTCATAACATGCCTGACGACTAAAAAATTCTAATTAGTCCGTCAGTTAGAATTATAAGAAGATATTGGACATCACGATTTTTTCTTTTGTCGATTAATCAAAAAATATGAGGATGTATCCAGTTAAACCTTACCTTTTGTGACATTTATTTTTTCTATACTTCAATTATCAAATTCCGAAAAGATGTAATGTTAAGCATTGCCAACCGTTAATGTTATTGTTTATTTGTTTTGCCTTTTATCATCATTTTTATATGTATTTTTAGTTTTTTTTGCCCCATTTTTATTTATGTTTTCTTGTTAGTTCTTCTTTTTTCGTTATTATTGTATCATAAATTTAGATGCATTTTATTGAGCTCTACTGTCTGTGTCTTGTTATTGTGATATGTGATATTAATTGGTGGAAACTTTGCTGGTTTAAGTGTAATTTAAGTATTTCTTTGTTGAGTTTAATAACTGTATGTTTAAATAAAAATAAAATAAAGTTCTGTGTGAAGTCACAAGACCCCACTTTCAAACTTTGACGCGTTTTTTGTGTAATTTTTTGTTTGACTAAAGAAAAAATACACGTCCAATATCTTCTGATAATATAACTGACGGACTAATAAGAATTTTGAGTCGTCAGGCTTATTAGGTAGATATTTTTTGAGTCGTCAGCCATATTAGAACTTGGTGTCAAATCAGATGTCTCCAATATTTAATGTACTGAACTAAACGTTAGATAAGCTAGATGTCTCAAATTCATCGTACAGCTTGTGGTATCTATTATAAGTAATTTTATTAACGCATTCACTGCCCAGTCCGCTACACGGGGACGTGGTAGGACATCTAAGTCATGGGCCATGAAGGTGTTAGTGCTTCTGTAATAGTTTCTATTGTAAAGCTTAGGCAGAGAGTCCGTTTTTGGCCACCAAACTCTATTTTCGCATCTCTGTCTGAACTATACAAGATAAAACTATCACAGAGGTATTAAAAAATTGCTTATTATAGATACCGCTAACTGTACGTGTAATTTTTAAAATTTCATGTGTTAAACGTAATGATATGATAAAATAGGTGGCGCTGTCATATTCGCTCGGGTATGCGCTTTAATTAATATTGTTAAAGCTAAATTCCTCCGAATCATAATCATCAGCCCGTATACATCCACTGCGGAATATAGGCTTCAATAATAAATGACTTCTTATCTGTTATACTAAAATCAGTAACATTATGGTCTTTCTTGTTTCAGCCTATCAATACAATCACTAAGCAACATGTACTGCGTCGAACCAGCGACCAAACGACTCAAGCGTGACGAAGGCAAGATGCATCTTTTATCAGACAATGAAATAAAAACACAGAAAGCCCCATCACCGATCTTAGAAAACAAAGAGAGATCATTCAAAAAAGGTCTCAGGAATGGCGGATACAACATACTCAAGAAACTAAGCCGGTTCCCTAGAACAGTTATAGATGATAATGTAGTCGAGAGCAAGTTTTTTTCAACAAAATCTACCTCAAATATACCCGATAAGACTGTTGAGATCATCGACTCCCCAGAGAAGACCCATTCTCTGGAAAATAATGAAGATAAGAACAATACCTGTTCAGGAATTTTAAATACCTGTTCAGGAACTTTAAATACCTGCACAGGAACTTTAAATACCTCAGATATAGTAAATAAGGCTAACATAAGTATAGTTATTGAAGAATCACCTGTTAAAAGTAAGAATCCTTTTAAGAAGTCAACAGAAAGTAAAAATACCTCCAATAATAGCACAATAATAGAAGACGATATAAAGAATGATACTATAGATAGTGACGAAACGATGTTTGAAGACTCGCAGAATGAGAATAGTCCAATGAAGGCCAATCCAATGAAGGCCGGTACAATGAAGGCCAGTCCAATGAAGGCCAGTCCAATGAATGCCAGTCCAATGAAGACCAGTCCAATTTTGTTACCTAGTCCTAGTAGAAATATGTTTAGGAATGTTGTAAAGAGATTGGATAGTAATTGCAGTGAAGATACAGTTATTGAGAACACTTATCCTATGGAGACTTTAGTGACGCCTGTTGATTCTCAGGTTAGTTTACTTATAGATTTTCAATTATTTAAAATCACATTAAAATTTGTTCTAGAAGCCCCAACATTGTAAAATATTTCAACATTTGTAGTAGATATGAATTCGTTATTATTTTCTGCAATTCTCGAGTAAAATGCAAGAGATTTATTGTTAAAACAGTAAAATAACGATTTTACAACACTTAAAAATAACGCGTGATAAAACAAACTGTATTCAAAGTTTGTTATATTAGCATGGGTTTATAATTTATGGCTTACAATAATGGTTGCTAAACCACCCTACTGCCAGCTAAATTGCTAGTTGAATCTAGAAAATACAAAAAAGAAAGAAAGAAAATAATTTATTTAAATGTATTCGGACTAAGCGCCGCATTCAGATACGTTAATGCTTATCTAAGTAAAGGTGTTCGTATCCTACTAGTTATTGGATTGGAATCTTTACTAAGTGTCAGTTTTCGTTAGTAATCATCAAATCTGAGTGTGGCTTTTAGACCAAATTTTTTGTGTGTAGCAAGCAAATATGGCCCCACTTAGCGATATGTTGGAAAGACCTGGTGTGTTTTCTCAGCGCTGGTTTTCAGGCTACCCCAAAGGATAAAATAATAAAATAAAAAAAAAACCAACTGCCGACAAAAGTGAAAACTACAAGCACATTCTTCTGATGTACTAACACTACAAGTGGCAATTTTGTTCTTTTGCGATAATAAATACTTTGAACGGCGCCATCTGTTAGCCTGCGGCGACACTTCTCTACTACTATGTAAGGTCATCTCAACTGACGCTGTGGGTTCTGGGTTGCTCCCGGCGACATCTTCTTTTAACTTGGTGAACTATTACATTACAGGTAGCTGTAACTTTTGAAACCTCATCTATATAAGTAGGCTTACAATGTAGTACCTATTTAAAATTACAGTAATGCAAGCGTGTTCGTCACCACGGTCACGTGAGGCTGATCTAACATTTTAGATCAGCACCACGTGATCCTGACGCAAGTTTACCATAACCATGCCAAAAAAGTGCACAACGCTGCTATAAGAAGTTTTGATTTAAAAAAAATTACGTGACATAGTATGTCTTTAAAACTAAAACGTAACCACATTTCACAGGAATCATTCGGCCAATCCCCACCGAAGCTAATACTATCCCAATCCCGGTTCGCCTTCAGTCAACCAATCAGGAGCAACGTAAAGAAGTCCACATGTCGAGTCCCTGGGCTGAAGCGTACAACCTCCTTACCCAGTAACCAACCTACGCTGCTGAGCAAGTTCGGATTTCAGAAGAAGTAAGCGTTTTCTTTTTAAGGGATATCCACCAGGGCTGGCAGCGCCCTCTGCAGCACCATTCTACCACATAACTGCTATTCCCAACCCGCATGTCCAGCGTGGGGATTAAGCGCAATACGCCCATGAGATAAAGCCAGCAGTAGACCAATATAGGCTGTTGAAGTTGAGATTGAAGAGTTTTCTTTACCAAATTATAGCTGCATCCAGTGGCTTCGCCCGCGTGGCATTTTTAGAAATGGCATTTTTACCGCCTACCTCCGGGGGTTAGATCATTATTGTAAAAATTAAAAAACGTGATTAATTACTTTATCTATACTAATATTAATAATTACTTTATCTATACTAATATTAATATTAGAGGAAAGATTTGATTGAATATGCTCCGAAACTGGACCGATTAAAAACATTATTTCATCATTAAAAAGCTTACTTATCTAGGAGTGACATAGGCTATATTTTATCCCGGAATTTCCACGGGAACGGGAACTACACGGGTGAAACCGAAAAGGCGCTGCTAGTAGTTAATATACCGAGTTTTGAGTGAATCGGACCAAGGAATAATAATTTTCCATGGAAATTAAACCACCCTTTTTAAACTAAGTTTAACAAGAAGTTGAAGTTGAAACTGGAAGGTTAACCTTTGAAAATTATACTAGCCAAAGTTTTATTCTAGATCTTAAACTATCTACACACCAAATATCTAAATCAGTTATGTACGGATATACATGGTAACTGAATGATTGTTACCATGTATACCCGACAAACTTGCGCATTGTTAGGTATACCAATGAATATTTTATTTTTAGTATAAATGAAATAAATAATGTTAGACAACACACCCCATCTAACACCAAGCTAAGCAGATATTGAGTTTAATATAGGAAGGTAATGCTGTTGGTTCTGTTGTTTTAGAATTACATAAAATTAGCTAAAATTAGGATTTACGAATGTCAATTACACGATAGCTTTTCAAATTGAATAGTTATCTCCTATTTGACATCAAAACTATAATTTTCGGATTAAGAAATCATTAGGAATCGATTAAGGAATCGAAATGTATCGTTTGACATTCCTAAATCCTTATTTTAGCTCAATTTAGCAAATTCTAAAACGACAGAATCGACACGAATATTTATAGCTGCTATTTGAATTTTTAGAGCTTTTGTCGTGTAACCTAAAAGTTTATATTCATGAGCGGTAACTTAACCATGTACAAAAAAAAACACTGTCATTTTTTTTTGTTACAGACCAGCATTGAAGAGGTGACCATTGGCTAACCCATCGATAATTTTAAGAAGTAATTCCTTTTTATACTAATTTAAGATAATCATTCAGAGAATGTAATTTTTAACCCCCATAATGACAAACCTCTCCTATTTTTACGCGATGAGAAAAAACACAGTTAAAAACAGTTTTATTATAAATATTTACGGGTATTTATCGCGTTTATTTACCTATTTTTCCTGACGTTTCAACAGGTTTACACTGTCGTGGTGACGGGATGTCTGGTAGTTGCAAAAAAATGCAGGCCCCGCTTTGCAAACGCGGTAGCTGTTAATATAATAAAAGTAATTGTTCAAGGGACTAAATAAGTTACTAACACCAAACACTGGGCTTTTCATGACGAATACAAGGAAAGTAAACATAAATAAGTAATAAATAGCTAAGAAATAAATAAGTATAATAATATAGTCATCCCGTGACCACGACAGAGTAAGTCCCGTTGATACGTGGGAAAAAATACGTAATTATACGCGATAAATTCCCGTGAATATTATATAATAATGTATTATATAATTATGTTAGGTTTAAAAAACTTTAAAAACTATTTTATTTAACAGGTTACCCATTGGTAAGGGGGTAACAAATGTTTGTTTGACCATCTAATGTCTGTGACGTTATTCATTGTAATTATGTTAATTTGTGATATAAAATCTGATTTAACTATATCCGAATTTTACTATCAATAAACCAGTCGTAAGTATTGTAAGGTAGGTTTAAAAAGTTTGAGATTGATGAGGTACCCAAATAACAAAACATTGCTAAGGATCAAATAAATGTTTTTAGTTGGAGAAAGTTCATAAGTTCGTAATAAATCATAATCATTATAAATCCCTTTATCATCGTAGTGGAGTCCGAGTAAAGTACCTAGACTAGCCAAACTCGATGTGGAATGTAAACAAACGACACAAAAACGAAAACTAGCCTGTCGTTGAGTTTTAGATGTAATTGTAACCTATTATTATAGAAAGTATCGCAAATCAACAAGTAATGTAAAGGATAGAAGATCCTGGATGAGATCGCTTCTTTACAAAAAGGCCGCCTATTGTACTAGGGAGGTAGGTACTCGTGTCTTATGTAGGTATTCGTAGGTATACCTAGGTAGGAATAGGTAGGTACCTGTGCGCCTAGTATTTATGTTCCTTGTACCTGTGTGTGTCTACCAGTTGCCACAGTAAGATCGCCAGACGTTACTACAGTAGTAACGTAAATACGCCTACGCGACTCGTACGGCGCATTATAGTTCCTAACTATGGCACCATTAACTAAGGCACCTTTAGAAGTTTTCATACATTTTTTTACTACAGTCGCTAGAGAGTATAGTTTGTGAAAACTCATGGTAGACACACTGATGTTTTTTTTAATGTTCTTATACTGGTGTACAATAAAACATTATTGTATGTATTGTATTGTTAAGTAAGTAGGTATAAGCAAATATAAAATCACGAAAAAAATATTTGCAATCCAGGCTTTCCAAAACAAAAACTCGACTCTATTTTCATTCACATCTCTTCCAACAAATTCAAATAAGCGCGAAGACGGATGTTGACTCAGACCTATTTCACTGAGCAACCAGTTCAATTGTAAAGGAGCTACATACTGACGAGACTTTTTTATTGAGTCGATAGGCTGCTTAAGTAGAGTTCAATTCTATGCCGCTGAATCATATTTATAATGTTGGATAATTCACACACACAGCATTATCTAGCCCCAAACTAAGCAGAGCTTGTGTTATGGGTACTAGATAAGATAACTGATATACATAATACAATACACTACATAGATAGGTTTTTTTATAAACATATTAAACATCCAGAACGCCCTGATCAAATATCTGCAGATCGTACACACATTTGTCCCGAGGCGGGAATCGAACCCGCTACCTCCTGCGTCGCAGGCGGATCTTTGCCCACCGCGCCACAGAGGAGGAAGTTATTGTCTTCTAAGGCTAATTTTCAAGTTTTAGAGACATAGCCAATTAGCCAAACACAAATATTTCCAGGCACATATAAAATGCATCCAAATTTTAAGAGTTATAAGGTCTGGTGCACATTTTGTAACCCACCCAACACATTATGTACTTTTTTACCGACAGAGTATATTTAAAGATTAGTATGTATGTAAGGTATGATAAACGAAAGTAAACATTTTATTGCTAAATAGACAGAGCTCAATCATCAAGCTTTGATGTAGGTAGGTAGCTGTGTGGTGCCGGCTTATAATTTGCACCATCCCATCTCTTCACGAGAGTGGTGTAATAAGAGACGACTTACTGCCATGCAGACCAATTCTACCACCGAACTACGATCCCCAACCCGCATGCCCAGCGTGGGAGCACTACACCCCATGAAATAAAAGCCAGTAAGTATTAGGGGTGGCCTAGGTAGCTGCGTGGTGCCGGCTTATAATTTGCACCACCCCATCTCTTCACGAGAGTGGTGTAAGAGACGACTAACTGCCATGCAGAACCATTCTACCACCGAACTACGATCCCCAACCGACATGCCCAGCGTGGGAGCACTATCCCCCATTAAATAAAAGCCAGTAAGTATCAGGGGTGGCCTGCGTCCTGGACCAATATAGGCCGTTGAAGTTGAGGTAAGGTTGAGGATGCTTTGAAATAGTTCATTAGACCGACCTTAGATTAGTACCTATTGCCCCTATACTTAACCTATGGTTTATCCATTTTGAATGAAGCATGTTAGTAAACAAAGAACGACGCAAATAACAAAATCTCACTTGCTTGGCGTCGAGTTTCAGATATAATTGTAAGCAATTTTTATTGAAGGGAGGATCTAAAATCGACAAGTTGTGTAAATTACATATAAAAGGACGCGCCAACAAAGTGAATTTTAGGTTAAGTATGGGCGGTTTGTTTACGTTTATGCTCCATTAAAAATGGATAAGATATAGGTTAGTACGTGTGCGTCAAGTTAGCAGCCACACCATGGAATTTACTATACAATATACTTGTGTATACAATATACTTGTGTCTACAAGTGATGATGCTACACCTCTACATTCACGTTATTCTGCGCCGATCAAATAGGATCCGCTCAATTTCATTTACATATGGCATAAGGGTGGCTAAATTAATTTTTCACTCGCTGGGGTGTACTTTTGGAGCTTATTGGGTGAATATCTTTGGAAATGTGAGGCTTCTGTAATAAGATTCAGATTTCATAAAGGTAGGGGAAAGTAAGGAAAAACACATTTTTGACAAACTTGAGAAAACTGTTTTCGCGCATAGGTTCTTGGTTTGTATATTGTTATACTAGCTGCGCCCCGCGGCTTCGCATGCCTTTCTCACGGGGACTGATTTATGGGATAAATAGTAGCCTATGTGTTATTCGAAGCCTTGGACTACCTGTAAGTATGCAAAATTTCAGCCCGATCCGTTAAGTAGTTTTTGCGTGAAAGAGCAACAAACATACATACATACATGTGTACACACATACATGTTTACAAACTTTCGCGTTTTTAATATTAGTGGATTGGATTATTTATATTTATATCCGTAACTTTTCACAAAGTTCTTCATGGCATAATCACCTGCGTAACAAAAGGCCCACCTTAATCATCACGAAAACTGCAAGTACCTAAAGCGAGCTCAGGCCAAATAGGAGGTACCAACTCGTACGCTCAGACCAAATAAAAAAGATTTTTATTTGTTCTGAGCGTAAGAGTTGGTACCTCCTTAGAATGAATAAAGCATACGACAATACGTTTCTATCTATCTAATCAATCTTAATACGAAATAAATAAATACCTACATACTAAACATGCACGAAATACCTACTTGAATGGCTCGTAACCTACTGCACCACTAACAAAACATTATCAACTCAATGAACTAGGTACAGGAATCGGGAATTCTCTTAGTCAGACCTTCGAATTAGAATTGTTTGAAAAAAAAATGTTGACTCAAACGAGAGCAAAAAGCTGTCAGTCCACCGATTCACAGATGTTATATTCTACAGTTAGATATAATAATAACAAAGAGCTAATCCCCCCACCCCGTCTCCATAAATAATATTGTTTTTATTAAAGCCTGCTATTAAATTGTCTGCATTTGTTGCCGGGACGAATTGTACCGCTTTATAAAGATCTATGCCGGGAAGGGTTAATTAAAGAAGGTATTATAATTTTGAGGGTTAAAAGACGGTAAATAGAGAGCTCTTGGCGGTGTGGTTCAGGATCTGTTATTTTACCAAGGTACCTACTTACTCAGGTAGGTACCCCTACATTATTATGATACTAGTTCATCATCATCATCAGCCTTTAGTAGTCCACAGCTGGGCATAGGCCACCCCTAATGAGCGCCATAGCGCATTGTCTAGCTTGACGTATCCAGCATCTGTCTCAAGTCTTTCGCAGATCGCCATCCCACCTATCCGGAGAGCGTCCTACACAACATTTGCCGAGTCGCGGTCTCTGATTTGTGATTTATCAGTATAGTACTAAAGCTCTGTCATTGCAGTACGACCATAAGACTAAGTGTTAGTTCACCGTAACGCCACGACTCTTCTCTTTTTGAACAGACTCTATCATTTTTTTTGGTACTTATAACACAAGCCCTACTAATTTTGGATACCTTTGGGGCATGACGCTGTATGGATTGTCCAGCAATATTTATTTATTAATTCATTAGAAACATCTTTCATAAACTCCACAAAGTATAAATAACGGCCAACGTGTCGAACCGCCGCTTGTATTTAAATCATCGACTAATCGTTGCCGCTTATTGGCTGAGCTTCCCGCGCTAATCCGACCATAAATTACAGGTTTGTCTGTGGTTTTAAAGTAAATATGCCACAACCTGCTCATAAACAAAATATTGCTACGGTATTCTGCAGAGTATAAATTAAGCTTTACTTATCTACATAAAATCAGAGAATCGTATAATGATACCTAGTATAGTGAAATATGTAGGATAGGAATTCGCTACTAAGCCGCAATCAAAGTTTCTTTTGTTATTTGAATTCTGCCGTAATATCTGCAGCTGGCGTATAGCGACACTTTCATTAAACCTTCAACACCCCCCTTTTGAAAATAATTCCCCCATTTTTGATCATTTTTCATAAAGGCCTACTCACAAATTTCTCTATATTTTACAGAAAAAAAAACTAGTAAAGGTATTGTGAAATACATACATACTTATGGAGAGCATGAGAGATGGAGAGCATCGTTTCTGCTATCCTAATACCTGATAATATAGCCGAATCAACGTGCTCATATGACTTATTACACCGTAGCATTTCTACGTCGTAGCACCTGTGCATCTGGCGTAGAAAAAGCAACACTTTCATAGATTCTCATTCATTCTTCCTTTTGAAATTTAGTCTTCAATCCTCCCTTTTTGGGAATTTTTCAAAAAGTATTAAACCGACTTCAAAAACGGAGGAGTATCTCCGAATCCTCTATCAATTCGAATGTTTTTTTTATAAGTTTTATTACCTCAGAACTTTTGACTGGGTAAACCGATTTTGATGATATTTTTATTATTTGAAAGATGGTGCTTCCCGTTTGGTCCCATTTCAGTACTAAAAGAAAAGTATTAAAAGAAACCCAATTATCTACTCACAGACTTCTCTTTATTTTTTGTTTCTGCTACCCTAACCTAACTAGCTAACTAACTAAGCTTACCTAACCTAACCTAACATTTGGTCACAGATTATTTGGATTACTTTATTCATGCCTGTTTTAAAATTCATGGAAATATTTGTTTACACTGTTTTAATAAAAATATTCTGATTGAAATTATTGTAATATTACGACTGTAATATTACGCACTGTGTACCGACGACCTCTGTGGCGCGGTGGGCGAAGGTCCGCCTGCGATGCAAGAGGTTGCGGGTTCGATTCCCGCCTCGGGACAAATATTTGTACTATCTGCAGATATTTGTTCAGGGCGTTCTGGATGTTTTCTATGTATAATATAAAATATCTATCTATGTAGTGTATTGTATTATGTATATCAGTTATCTAGTACCCATAACACAAGCTCTGCTTAGCTTGGGGCTAGATAATGCTGTGTGACTTGTCCAGCATTTATTTATTTATTTATTTATTTATTTATTAAGTTGATAAAATTGGAGCAAAGTTATACGTTATGTTCAACTGGTTGTACATTATAGTTGAACATACTGGAGTAGACGGAAGTCCGTCGTCAAAAGATCAAACTTCTAATCAGCTAGATATTAAGCTGAACCTGCACTGTGTACCTACCAACTGTATTTTTATGCATTTAAAGAGAAGGTTAAAATTCCCTTCACGTAGAACAAGGTACACTTCGCTCGGAAATTCAATAGTTCATACCGGAATACCTTGAGTTCCTCTTCATTTCATAGTTTAGTTTAGATAGACGGCACACGTAGAATTGCCTCTTGGATAACCATTGGACGGAGGCTCCAGGAAAGCATCTAGGAATGTGGTTCAATGTTAGCAATAGCTATGTTATCAGAATGTTGCGAGGAAGATAAAATATCATACAAACTCAAACTGGAAGAAAATCACACTAATATTATAAACGCGAATTGTATGGATGTATGGATGGATGGATGTTTGTTACCTCTTCACGCCACAACTACTGAACACACACATACCTACAGCTAATTCTAATCCTAGAATCAAACATAAATAAATAAATAAATGTACCTGTAATCTAAAATTACTGGTTGACCTGATAATCCCACCGATATGTCTAGCGAATCAAATTTTTTAATACAAATTTAGTACCGTTGTAAAGATGACGAATCAGAGAATTAATTTAGAGTAGAATAAATAATGCAAACACCGCAGTTTTTTTATTATTTTAGGATAAATTTGATTGTAAAGTTATATTTTTGTGTAAGTTTTTTTTTAATCGTCATAATTTATTTTGTAATCCTATTTTGAGGGAAGTTCCGATGTATTTTAATCACAAATGTTTATAAAAACAAATAAAAACTAAATTAATGAAGGGGAAAAATGTTACGAATGCTTGAAGGTCAAATTTTGGAAAATTTTCAATAAAGTTTAAAATTGACATATCACCAAAACTATAAAACTTTAGTTTGGGAAAGTAAGGTCCAATAATTAGCAAATGACCTCCTCTATTTGAGAATTTGCTACGGCGGGTTGAGTTCCAGTCAACCTGTATAGTAAAAATTTGACTTGTCTAAGTACTTATTTTGTAAGTTTAAAGAAAGAAACGATTTGACTGTGACTATGACTCTGACTCTTTATTTTATCCCGAAATTCCCACGGATACGGGAACTACGCGGATGAAACCGCGAGGCACTGCTAGTTGATTATAAATAATACATATACCCGCTTGAAAAAAAGCTAAAACTTGGGACTGCTTGTATACAAATCGGAAAAACCAGTTCCCGAAAAGGCAACTTAATGTGCAAATGTCAGCTTGAGTCGATTCAATTGCACGCGAGTGTAGGTTAGTGCAGATTCCCAAACATGACGACAAAAACCAAGCTCAACCTCAACCTCAGCAGCCTGTATTGGTCCACTGCTGGACGCAGACCTCCCCCTGATAAGCGCTTTAACAGCGTTTATCTAATGAGGGGTAATCCCCATAATCCCCTCGCTGGGCATGCCGGTTGGGGATCGCAGTTCGGTGGTAGGATTGTTCTGCAGGGGGCGCTGCTGCCCCCGAAACAAAAACCAAACACCGGATAATGTAATAAATAGATGATCATTGGAAGATTGATCAAACGATTTGGAGCCTGTAGGTACCACCTACCTACTACTTGATATTTGATATTCCGTAAGAATATCAAATATACTTCCTAGCTTGATGTGATGCCCTCGATTGTCCATTCTAGTCTAAATAGATTGATAGGCTGAAGATCCAGCCCAGTATGTTTCAATGGAACGTTCTCTATGCGAGTCAGGCTGTTGATTGAAAATTATGTAGCGGTCAGTGGATTCTCTATCTGTACATCTAAACGTATTCTCTACATTTACTTTCTAAAATAGATGGTCAGAGTGGTCGACGCCTACAGTAAAGACCGATTTACAGACAGAGGAGTTTGCACTCTTTAAAAGATGGGAAATGTATAAGTTTCTATGCTTAGGTAGGTAGGTACATACCTATCGAAACTATCAGTTTGGTGGTCTTTATTATTATAGTGCGTAACCCTCTCTATGATCTATTTGTCATAAAGCTGCAAATTAAGTTAATAGATTCCAATAACATAAATTAAAATTCACATGCTTGGAGTCGAGTTATAGAGATATAATTGGACAATATTTATTGAAGAAAGGATCTCAAATCAGCAAGTACTTTTCATTAGGTTTAAAAATCGTCAACAAGAAAGTTAATTTGAGGTTGAGTACTGCGTGTTTATCATATTTTATGTGCACATATCGATCCAAAATTTCGCGGCGAAATTTTTGATCGATGTTTGTGCAGGGTTTATAAAAAATCGAATATATAGGTAACTAGCTGCGCCCCGCGGCTTCGCACGCGTTGCTATAAACCTCACGGAGCCCGAGACCTTTCCAACGAATGCAAAACCGTGGAAATCGGTTCGTGCGTTCTGGAGTTATAGCGTCAGGAAGGAAAACCCGACTTATTTTTATATTATAGATTTCTAAGAAATCAAGTAATCAGTCCGTCGAAACCAATTTTTGTTTGGGATATTATTTGATTTCTTATTGGGATGGTATTCAAAAATATGTTAAAATCTTTAATTGATACAAAAATACTCTTAGTAAAAATATAATGATAAAAACACTTACTCACTCTAAAATACTCTAAATGATACAGACTACATTTTATTTTGTCTCTTGTATTAAGCATCCACGTTATTAACATTTTACTAGTTTCCAAATGGTTTTAGTTTCCCGGGTTTTATTATAGAAATAATTTTTATTAGAAAAGAGCTTAGTTTATCTTCATCAAAAAAAACTGTAAATAATAGGAATCGGCTTCAAACATAAGGATGCAGCTCTATGTACTTACCAACATGCCAAGTGAACAATGCTTGTAAAAAATATTCATTTCACTCATTTACACGACGTACCTACCTAAGCAGAGTGTTGGATACTTGATGAATGTTTAAATTGAAACTACCTACTGCCTAAAAAAGTATATAGGTACATACTATATTTATTGTAAACTAGCAGCGCCTCGCGGTTTCACCCGCGTAGTTCCCGTTCCCGTGGGAATTCCGGGATAAAATAGCCTATGTCACTCCCTGAAAAGTAAGCTTTTATATGACGTTTTTTTTTATAATCGGACCCGTAGTTTCCGAGCCTATTCCATACAAACAAACAAATATTTCCTCTTTATAATACATATTAGTATAGATATTGGAGAGAGAGATCACCAAGGCCCCAAAGCTTCTAAGACAAGTCCATGTTTGTCGATGACAATCCACTACCCTATCTGGGCAATCCAGCTTGTCTCAACAATAGCCCAATCTCATGGGGCACGTCGCAGATATTATAATTAACGGCCTGCAATACGTATTCATTGTTCCAACTTGTGCCTTGTGCCCCGACAATATTTGGGTTAGATTATCCTCCACAATTAGAGAGGCGATGTCTACTGAATAAGTAATGGAACTTCGCTTCAGCTTCTATTTCTTCTGCGGAAGAGTTATTTTTGTTTTATTCTGTTGGTTGGTTATAAGTTTCTAGCTGAGTGTTGCTCATTATTACCGAGAGAGATCAGATGCCAGATGGAATCTACTTAGCTTTAGCATCTTTGCCTCTGGAAGCAATCATGTCTTCTGGAGTTATTTGTATATTTGGGTTATTGGCATCCCTTCAACGGGTTAAATAGATAGATTGATATTGATTAAATAGATATATTGATACTTTTATTCAAAGAACTTTAAATACCTAAAAGTTTGGTAAAGGGGTAACAGAATTGGCGGCCGTACTGATAAAGCTTGGGTTAGGATCAATATTAATGACCATAACGGAAAATGTTATGTTCTGGAATTGTTTTACAACTATAACTAATTATTTCTGAAAAGTTCACGTAGGGTGGCGCCTGTTTTTTTAGATACATACCGAATTCGTAAAATCTGCGTAATATCTGGGCTATGGTGGTGGCTAAGGTTCTGTCCGAGCTTTATTTTGAACTAGCAGCGCCCCGCGGTTTCACCTGCGTTGTTTGTTCACGTTCCCATGGGAATTCCAGGATAAAATATAGCCTATGCCAGGTTATACCCTGAAACGTTAGCTTTTTAATAATGAAAGATTTTTTTAAATCAGTGCAGTAGTCTTCTAATCAAATCTTTCGTCTTGATAATATTATAGAAAAAGCTTTTGGCCTGCCTCGACAGAAAAGTATTGTACGTAGGTACTTTGAAGCAACTCTGAATATAAAAAATCCCTTCAATGTAACATAGATATTTTGTTAAGACTCGGGTTCAAGTAAGTAAAAACTTCAAATTTAATGGTCTCACATAAATTTATTTCTTCATATACATTATGTATAATTTGCGAATCCACTGTGCCCGAGACGCAGCGCGGTTATTTTACAAAATAATTATAATATTCGTCTACAAACACCTAAGTTACATTCATCCGCCATTTTAATTGCACTAAATATAAATTTAAAGCTAGGGCAATTAGTAGCCAATTTTGTATCGAATTCAGGCAAATAATATTTGCTACGCTAAATGGCGAGTTGATTTTGTACTTCGTAAATGCAAGAAAGAGCGACTTATTTATAAACGCTATATCTTGTTATCAATAAAAATAACAGAACGATGATGGTTCAACATTGTATCTTTTCATACTAAGTTCATAATTATGTTTAATACTTTAAACTTTTAATACTTTTTCCGTATCATGAATCATCCGTTACATTTTTTTATTGATAAACGATGCAGTAAAAAATATATTTCACATAATTTACGGCGCTTTCATGATTTAATGTTTATATTTCGAACTGATTCTATCAACATATTATTACCCGGACCATTTATCTACGGGCTATTTCCAAATTATAAAACTGTATAAAAATATTTTACACAACTAATTACAATCATTGATTTCATTCAAAACTTAAATACAAAATATTCGATCAATTCATGGAAAATACATTAAACAATTATTAAAGAAATTACATTCAAATTATCATAAACCAACTGGGTAAATCAGTCTTTTACAAAACATATGACATGGATAAACGTCACCACTTTTCATACGATTATTCTTTGTAAAAAAAGTAAACCGTAGCTAAAAAGCTTAACGTTTATAAATAACGAAGTAATATGAGATGATTCGATAACAATGAAATGTGTGAAACCATTTAAAACCAGAACAGCACCTCTTCTTCATGGCTTGGAAATTAATTATTGCATCCAATAATATCATCTAAGCTAGATAGAATAGATAATTGCCGTTAGAAAATCTAAAAACTGTACAGAGATCGTTAGTGTGCGTTTGAAAATACTAAATAGAACACCTCCACGAACAAAAACAACAAATCTTATTAAATAGTTTAAACAAAAAATAAAAAGAGGAATGATTGTAAAGTTTTTGATATAAAGAGGTTTGTATCTTGAATAGCTGCCATTCAGCATTCCGCATAAGCTTCTCGCCCAGTTGCGTGTTACGTGCTATGCCTAGAACCCCGCTAAATACATGATTCATTAACGAGTATTAAATTTAACTATATCCTCATTATAACAATTTATTTCATTAAAATCTACTTTACGTACTGTATTTAATTTTTTCGATACTCTTAACGAATGATTGGCAGTTACGAACGTTGGTCTAAAAACGACCACACCGACACGCACTTTAAGTCCATTATTTCTTAGTAATAATCAAAGTTTTTTGTTCGCAATGACTACATTAACCTTTGAAAACAGCGTTACTTACTAAATTACATACAAGCTCAAATTTAACTTATACGTAAGTTAGATCGATACAAGTAGGTATATAGTTGTATAAAACGAGTGAAAAACCTAAAGACCTTAGTTTTACTATGCAATGGATTATTGTTAAAGATTTAAATTATAGGGTATTACAGTTAAAGATAGCTTAATGTAGAGTGAAGGAGACTAACAGACCGGCAGTCGAAATATAATAATATTTCCTTTCCAATAAAATGGAGATCAAAGATCAGAGACGAAAAAATCATTCTCATGTTCATGCGATTTAAAAAAAAAGTTGACATGAAACGACGATTCGTAGTTTCTATTCCATTTTATAGTTACACACACGGACAAAAACATTCTCTACCTACATAAATAGATATGTCATCGAATCACGATTTCTAAAAGCAAGCAGTGATTATACAAAACTTAATTTACTAATGAATTAATTACAATGAAATTAAATACGATGAATGTAGAATTGATTAAAAAATAAAATTTCTCAAATTCATATCAGCTCTATCGAAAAAATAAGCATTGGCCAAATTATTGGGCAAGAATAATAAATGCATAAGACAACGTAATGTTACCATGAAAATACAACTAAGTATTTACATAACTTAGGTACTACACACACATATTGGTCAGCGTCCAGCAAAGACTTCGACACCAAATTAGTATAACATCACTGATAAAAACAGACATAGTTGTTGCATGTGTCTTTAACTTTTCGATCTAGTTTTCTATATTCTGGTGCCAAATCGTGATGGTGGACGCCGACCATGGGACTGACACAATATAATTTCACACGACACAGCCGATTCGTCTAAGATTTCCGTAATATTGCAATAATGAAACTTGTTTACCACTTTACACTACTTAAACATATTTCAACACTCGATATGAAAAATAAACTTCTAATTACAGCTGTAATAACTATTTATACATTTTACAATAATATGTATGTATATATTTGATCAGGATTAGTTATTTTATATCGCATAAGTTTAGTCTAAGCGCACTGATTTCACTAGATTACTAAACGATAGCGAATGTATGTGGCGTAACATTGACCGATATAGAAATTTCATAAGACGCATCTAACTATCAACCGTTTATATGGACTTCAACACTGAACTGTAGATAAAAATAGCGCGAACAGAGCCTTTATATGACTATCATAAGTTCATAGGATAATATACTTTATTATTATTACCCTTTCGACTCACAATCAAGATTTTAATGGTCACAATCGTAAATTTATCATAAGTTGCGTTCGTAGGCACTAGTATGTGGTTTAGCCTCTTAGGGTCAACATCGAATGTGAGTTCAAATCAGTCGATGTCGAGGGTACACTTTTATATCGTTGGGACTACACTTTGGGGGCGATTCTCGTATCCACGACATTTTGTCGAACGTTTAGTAACAATAACAATTGGAAGATTTTATCATTGACGTTGATTTGTTTGACATTTATGTTGTAGATATAGAAATCGGTATCTTGGTCAGTCTACATGTTAGTTGGTACGAAATAAAGGAGTTTATTCGAAATGAGATCAGAGATATGGAATAGGGATTTCAAGGAAGCTGTCTTTTGGCTTTGACTGTTCTAACATAAACGAGATACACTCTTAAAACTTTTCATTGCTATGAACTGTGATTGAAAACGATGTAGGCCTATTCTATTTATTTTATCTTGTAATACAACTTTAAAAACATTATTGTCTTCTTTTTCTTGTATGAAATCTGGACGATTATTCTTCTAAGTATTCTATTTTAACCACTTAGTTACTGTAAAAAGCCATTGAGTAATTTATTATTGAATGAATAGTATCTCTATGTATAAAATTAATTACTTAGCTGATGAAACCGAACATCAAATGGAATAATGTGAGTCGCATTTAATTTGATGCTTACTAATGTGTTTTGGTTTGTGTCAAAATTAACGTTGGATATATGTATTTCAAATTAAATTCAGTGCAGTCAACGAAATTCTCAACTGTGTCAATTTAAAGTTATAAAAAGTACTTTACGGGATATTGATATAGGCGCAGTGTATTTTTTTATTGTTTTGGTTGGTAGAGAATAGATAACACTGCCATTTCTGAAAGTAAAGCATCAGTAATCTCGATTTGTTGAGTTTGACCAAATCTCGAAATTACTGGTGGTCAATTAAAATTGGATACCTAAATACTACTAAGTACTTGCCGCCCGGCGGCAGACGGCGCTTGAGGGGTTATAGGTGGATAAACGAGACTTAAAGCGAAGTGATCTTATTTGAAGATGTTTGGTTATTATAGTTTTACACTATGGGTAATATCTAAGAAATCAAATAAAATCTTATTTGGTTACATTTGACACATTTCGACAAAATATACGTTGGTTTTGAACTATTTAAAAATGGAACTCAAAGACAGCTATAACAAAAAGTGTAAACCTCCTTTACCCCGTACCACGAGTACACATTAACACATTAAGTACACATCTAGTCCCAACGTTAGACGAGCCTGTCTCAGCGACAGTTCGTATAGTGATCGAATGAGCCGAGGTACTCCAGCGCAGCTCGGTAGCAGAACTCGTATTGATCCTGCGAAGGAAAGTTCAGTTAGAATCGCTTTCTAAAGCCGGGTACAGACCAACAGCGAGAGCAAGCGAGGAATAAAGAAAAATCGATTTTGCTATATAAACTTAGACATTTTTTTATTATATTTTGTCTGTTGTGTATTGTCGTCACTCCATAGAGCCCCGAACTGAAAATCAGCACAGTATTAGGCAAATGCATAATACTTCAAAATGCTGACATAGTTTTAGTAAAAAACGATCGTAGTTTCACGAATTCAATTTAATTGTGACCAGCTTGCCTAGAAAAAATGCTAAAAACGAATGTTGACATCCACAATCTAAATAATAAAATCATGATTTTAGATGATTAAAAAAAATAGCAGAAAAAGAAACAGAAATATTTGCAGATCGTACGAACATTTGTCATAAGGAGGGAATCGAACCCGCAACCTCGTCCGCCGCGCGACATTGATCGTCGCCAATATGGACATGATGTAAAAAAAAAATATAAAACGATATTTTATAAATCAAATTATATGCACCGCTGGACGCAGATCTCCCATTGATAAGAGCTTTATTGGCTGCAATAAGGCGCTTATCAGAGTCAGAGTCAGAGTCAAATCGTTTATTTCTTTAGACTTACAAAATAAGCACTTAGACAGGTCAAATTTTTTACTATATAAACAGTTTGATAAATAGTAATTACTACGAACAAAATCAAACAACAAATAAGGTGCAATTGACTCTAATTCACTTCAATCAGGAGGAGGCCTGCGTCCAGCAGTGGACCATTATAGGCTGGTGAGGTGATCGATGAAGTACCTCTGTCTGGACCATAGCGGGGCGCTGCGTGCGAAGCGTGCGGACTGTCTGGAAGACGTCCACCACCCCTTCGTACTGCATGCGCTCCAAGACGGTCGATAGAGTTATGAACACGCCTGTACGGCCCACTCCAGCACTGCAACAATAGCGGTTCAACATTCATACAAGTTTAAAAATTAATATTAATATATAGTGCCACGGAAAGCGTGTAATAAGACGAACTTAATGAATAAAAGTTTATTGAATTTCGAATATTTTTTATTAGTGGTTTGTCATGAAATATTTTCTTTCTTCCTATTAGTATTTAATATTACTAAATATTTCACAAATGTTTTTTGATTCTTGTTCAGTAAACCAGTATATTGTACGTAAAAAATTATGAAAATTCATTAAAATTTTCAATTAATAAAAGCAATGTTAGAATACACGTAAAAGAATCCGAATATGATGAAAAACAAAAGAAAAAATGCACCAATTTATCAAATCATAATACAAACTCCTCTATGAAGAAAATCACCCCCTTTCGGTTTGATATACAGGGTGCTACGGAAGGGACTCTAAGACCCTTTCCGTGGCACTCTATATATGAAACTAGGTATCGACATCGTAAAGCAAACGCAACGCGTCTTTACTTCGAAAAGTTAATATAATACCCGGCAATGTGTACGAGAATTCGTAGAACTGCTACGGCGGCGTAGACATCACTGCTATACCTAATAAATTTCGTAGTAGTGAAAATAATTATTATTTCGAATTAGATTAGACGTCCCTGCCGATTTCAAATCCATCCCAACCGTACAACGTTGCTTATAATTTTGTATTTTTCTTGTATCTTTTTGATTAACATTCACACACGTCCCTGCACAGCACTACTTTAACTTGCTACGGCGTAGATGTCACAACAACTAAATTTCGTAACTCTGCTATGATAATATCGTAGCAGTGTGTCGTCTTTATTAAAGACGACACACACTGCTACGATATTTCGTAGCACTGCTACACTAAGAAGATACTTGAGCTTTCTTTACATGTTTGTTTAAGCCTTCATTTGCCGGGTCTCATTACACCTGAATAATTTCTTACCTGCAATGTACAGTGATAGGTCCGTCCTGTCCAAACTGCTCCTTGGTCTTATGCACTTGTCCTAAGAAGTCAATGAAGCCCTCTCCACTCTTGGGAACCCCTTGCTCCGGCCAGTCCGTGAATTGGAACTGGCGGACGGTTCGAGAGGCACCGTCGCGGGCGTCTGTTACCTGGTGGAGAAATTACGAACGTTAGATTAATTGTAAAATACTTAATCACTAGCAGCGCCTTGCGGTTTCCGTGTAGTTCTCGTTTCCGTAGGAATTCTGGAAGAATTCCATTAAAATATAGCCTATGTCAATCCCTGAAAAGCCTCTTAATGAGGAAATATTTTTTTAATCGGTCTAGTAGTTTCGGAGCCTGTTTAATTGAATACAAACAAACAATCAATTATTTTCATATAAGTCCGCCAGTTAGATTAACAAAAGATATTATTAGAGACGTTTTTTTTCTTTGTAAAAAATTGAAGATATAGAAAGTTAAAGTTCGGCGTGACGTCACACCTCGCGACACTTTTTAGCAAGGCGCGACTAGCTCCCAAACTTTGAGGCGCATTATTTTTGTATTTTTTTTGTTTAATTAACGAATAAAAAAATATATGTGTCCTATTTCTTCTGATAATTTAACTGACGGACTAAATACCTAGTTTTTTTTTAGTCAGAACCCTACTATTACTTCGCGGACGAGTTTTAAATAAGGGCGAAATGTACCCTAACTCTTATGAATAGAGATTACCTAATCAACAGTCAACAAGCAAACGTCTACGTAGTCCACAGCTGAACAAGCCTCCCTCAAATAGGGTGAGTCTTGCAATAACCACCACGCTTGGCAGGCGGGTTGGTGATAGTGATAGAGGAGTTCAAAATACACCACAGGGAGCTGTTACCCTTCTTTTGGGACGAGTAAGTTTCCTTGGTCGACTCTTACGACAACTGCGGGCTGAGTTAGAGGGGCTGATTCTTCAGTTTCAACCACCACGGCCCCTGTGTCCCCCAAGGCCGTAGAATAGTTATTAAAGTCAAAAAATCGTTAGCTTCTTGTATGTGTAAATGACACTTGAGGGGTGAGTCTATTTAACGTTAGTAACTAGGCTATGCAAAAAATTACACTTCACGATCACTTCTCGTTAATAACGTCAAATAGACTCAGCCCTCTGATTACTTCACTTTTAATAGCGGTGATCGTCGCGCTGCACCGAGGGTTGAGTTATTTACATATTTATTGCATTTATGTCTATCTAAAGGTTAAAACCAAATTATGACATATCGACAAAGCCGATACATCAAGTGCTTAAATCTAACGCAATCAACGCTTGTGAACCTGTAATTGATGAATCATTTTACTTACCTTGAATTCTCTCAAGATGTACTGAGGCATGTTGTACTCAGCGATGGGGTCGACCACGAAGCACTGGTAGCGAACTGAGCGGTCCGAAGGCCAATACTGATGGCATTTCTCCTAAAAACATACATTAATTTTAGTACCGACCTTGATTTTAAGCTTACCAATTGTAAGGCTTGATGAATTATAATCTGCATGTATAAATTGACTAATCAAGTTGTATATTGTTACTGTACAATGTTTAAATACCGTACTAAAAATAGTGACTTTAAGACTTAAGGTCACAAGTGAATGATGTAATACAACACATTACTTACACGGCCCATCTCCTTCAATTTAGTCAGCATAACAATGATAGTCGAGTTATGCTCCCACAGCATACGCCAGAAATCATCCGTGGTGTCGGGAAGAGGTCCTTGAGTGGCGATATACGCTGCCCTGTACCGATATCCATCGACAAACGACGCGTTGATATAGTCTGATCCATCACGAGGAGACAAGCAAACTCGGGAAGATTCGTAAGGAAGGATGTGAACGAGGCGGTTCTTATGCTTGTTGCAAGGCAGGCTGGCTGATACGAATCGGTTAGAATCCGCCTTCATGTTCGCAAGCTTTTTGAATTCTAGCTCCATGCCAGTGATGTTCTCAATGGTATCGATACGCATTAGTTTCTGGATATGCGCGTGTAAGTTTCGCGCTGGGACCTCAGTGTCACCGCAAACGACGGCCTCAAGCAAAGCGTCGTGGATGAAGATGTACTGGTCTTCTGTTTGCACCATGTAGTTCCGCTGAGCGCGGAGGCAGGTTACGTGCCCGTAGATATCGACTGTACGCTCGTGTCTAGCGCGTTCCAGCATCGAATCGATAACGATGAAGCACCCAGTGCGACCGACTCCAGCGGAGCAATGGACTACGAGAGGACCAGCGTCAGGAGGGTTTAAAGCGCGAACGCGACGAAGGAATTGCAAGAAAGGCGCTGGGTGGTCCGGCACTCCATGATCAGGCCACGCTGTGAACTGAAGCTGCTTGATCTCCCGACGCTCGGCGCTGTTATCCTTGGTAAGTTGGAAAGTTCGGATGCAATACGTAGCCAGCTCTTGAACTTCAGCGATCGCCACGTTCATGTTCCCGTAAGATTCGTTCCCGCGACTCGGCCAGTACTGGTCGCACTTAATCCTGGTTCTTTCTTCAAGTTTCGTCATCATAACAATCGTATTTGTCCGCAATTCCCAACACATTCGCCAGAAATCAGCAAAGGTTTCCTGTAAGGGCCCCTGAGTGGCGACATAAGCGTTATGTTTACGATAACCGTCGCAGTAATTGGCGTTGATGTAGTCACTGCCGAGCACTCCGTCCATTGGCTGGAGGATAACACGGCTGTGGTCGTAAGCTATTACATTTGCATAACGGTTCTTGGGTTTGTTTATTTCCATGTTTGAGTGGTCCCAGGTGAACTGTTGACCGGGCTCGATGCTTTCATATTCTTGCGAAAATTTCAAGTTATCGTTCGCTTTTAATCTGTCGATATGATCGCAGAGTTCCGAAATAGGGATAGGAGGATGGGAAATCATAGCTGGAGTCTGGAAGTTCAGTCGTCTCATTTCTACTGGGTCTGATGGCGCTCCGAATCCAACATCAGCTGACATAAGTGGTCTTGTAACTGCTGCTTGATCAGGAGTCTTGCAAGGCTGACGTCTTCTCTTAACAAGGTATATAAGAATCAATAGTAGGGACAGCATTAATGCTGCGATGATTGGACCGATTACCCATAACATTCCAGCTTCTTTCCTGTTCTCCTCTATCCTGATCTCCGGGTCTCCGTTTATGTCTTTCGGGTCAGGTCTGCTCGGTTCTTCACCCGGGGGTGCTTCGCGCATATCCAACGACAAATACTCAGAAAAAGGACTGGACGTGTACAAATGTTTCTGAGGTGTATCCACAACCGCTCTTACGAACACTCGGTACTTTATACCGAGATTCAACTTTCTGTTCGAAAAACCTTCGTACAATTCATCGTTACCTAAATGGAATGTGTACAAAATGTTTCTCTGAAGGAACTTAGCAGCTATATAAGGGGCATTTTCGTCATCTGTTCTAGCGTTATTCTTAATTAAATCTTCGGTTAGGAACTGATCGGGATTCTTATGATTATGAGCCTTATCGTCTGGCACTACGACTAAATAATAATGCGAAATAGGTCCGTATTCTTCGGAAGCTTGAGGTAGGATGACGAGTATCTCGTTTTCGAATACGCCGTAGAAATCAGGCTTTACCATCGGTTTGGGAGCTGCCATTTGAGTGGTAACGGTGATTTTCGTCGGCGGTCGGTATGAGTCGTCATTTGGTATGGCACTTACGTTGACGTTGTACGTTGTAAACGGCGAAAGATCATTTATCGAATACGACGTCCTCTCGTGTTTCACAATGATTTCCCTCTTCGGGATTTCTTGCGTTTGAGTCATCCCCAGAGAGTCAACGAACTCCTTGATCGCATTGTAGGATATCTTATAGCTAACGGGGTTTAAGTGTAAGGGGGGCGACCATGATAGCGTCATCGAGTGCGTAGATACGTCTTGAGCTCTCAAATGTAAAGGCACTTCTTCCGGCTTGACTTTCACAGTAACCTTATCTGACAACCTTCCTAATCCATCTGCCGTTTTTGCTGCAACCGCTATAGCATATTCTGCGAACTTTTCTAAATTATCCAAATCAGCAGAATGTGTTACGTGGACGTTCTTCTGTTGCCATTCGTCTAAGTCTTCTACGGGAGTCATGGTGTAAAATATGACGTAGCCTATGATCTTCTTTCTCGATCTGAAGGTTTCCCACCACACTTCTACACCTGACTCTGACGTAGCGACGGCTTTGACTGACATTGGTGCTCGTCCGATATCCCTTTCTGTATGGACTGTGATGTCCTTGCTGTAAGGACCAGGCCCTTGGTCTGTATAGGCTCTGACTTTCAACACGTAATGAGCATCTTCTTCTAGTCCCGTAAACACAGCTTTCATAGTGTCAGTAGTTTTCTCTACAAGCGAAGTCTGGTCACCACGTTTGTAGAATTGAATATCGTATTTCTTAATTTTGCCGCTTCTGTCTTCTCTGATTGGAGGTTCCCATCTTACGCTGACTATGTCTGGTGTTTGGAAATGGTAGGTAACGTTGGTTGGTGGTCCCTTTGGTGCGCCTTCAGGTGTTAACCAATACTTTACCGCTTCCTGTCCGACACCTATGTGGTTCTTTCCTGCTATCCTAAACTCGTACTGAACACCTCTTTCCAAGTCTGTTATCCTATGGTTTGATGTTTTTGGAGGGAAGTCAATTTCGTCTGTTAGTTTGTGTTCATGGTTACCATATCGTAACCGATATCCTAGCAAATCTCCGTACGTTTGCGATGGTCTTATCCATTCGAGATCTATTGAGACAATTGGTTCTCTCTCCAAAACCCTGCAACAAAAACAACACTTTAGGTACCTACTAATTATTCTGTACAGAGTACTAAGACTCTTATAGATTTTATACGACCATCGGATACTTATGATGTGTCTTATGGAATAGAGAAATTAATTAGGTTATAGTTACATAATAGATTCAGGCATAACTTTGCGGAAATATATTTATTAGACACGATTATATTGTAAATATAAGGATGTTTTTTTCGATTTTATCGCAGAAGGTTTTTTCGCGGGATTTTTGTTTAAATTTTTTTTTTTTTTTTTATTATAAGTATGTATTACATACTTATTATACATAATTTACTTACCTACTTTACTTAATCTATGTTAAGGCAGTAGAAAATAAAACTTTATTTGGTTTGGTTATACTAACTTCAATGTTACAATGGGCCTGTTCGGTACTCCACCAGGGGTCTTAATAGTCGTCGGTGGGCTCCTATCTCCGTCTCCCTTCCTCGTGAGCGCCGCCACCTGCACACTGTACCGCGTGTCCGGCTGCAGCGCGGTCACGTTCATCTCCATCACCGTCTCGTCCATCATGTTGAACCGCAACGGATCGTTCAGCAGTCCCTTACCCTGAGGCAACATTTTCTAAAATCAAATGTGATTCTATCATTCAAAACGAACCTACCAATAAAACACTTACCTCACTACTGAGCTCTTGCACGTGGACGTGGTAGCCTCGAATGATGCCGTTCTTTTCCTTCTCCAGTGGTGGTTTCCACGAGACATGGATTGCGGTGGAGTTTATCGGGGTGATCTTCACGTCTTGAGGTTCTCCGGGCACTGTGAGCACACATGGACAATGTGAGATATCTGAGCCAGAACTGTTTGCTTGACTTAAATGCCCTATCAGCATCTACGGGAGCACTAGAAAATCTACCTTAAGCGTAAGTTTAAAGATCTAAATCGGAAAAAAGTTTCAAAAGAGGGAAGCGTTGGATAGTGCGGTCGGTAATCCCGTCGGCGATGCTGATAGAGTATTCTGGTCAAAGGCGAGTGACTACACACGCCTCAGCATCTCGATCGGGCATTTGAATACCAACACACACTGAGACATAATAATAATACGCCCTTTCACATCACCATAACCAATTAAAAACCATTACCTTCCAATCCACATCATAGAACAACTAAATCGTCAAGCTTTACAAAGGAGTCAAACATTTAGTAAGTGATCTATAGTTATTCAAGCAGCGTTTCTATATAACTAGGATATCGGTATCACACACTGCAAGGGATCATGCCGTTAGACTTGGGAGCGGACAATCGAAAAGGAAATACCACACCAAGTCTTTAAATTCAAAATCGTCTACGATGACATGCTTTTTCAAGTAACCGCTTGCAGTTTGTTGAGAGTAGTTAGAGTATTACTAGGAAGATACTACGTGAAGCATAGGCACAAGCACAACGCACACCAATACAAGCACTAAAGTAATTTATACTCACTCTTTATAGCTGTACGGGTTACCCGGCAGCCCATACAAAGTCAGTGACGAGAGAAAAAAGAGAAAAACGCATTCAAATATATTTAAGACAAATTGTGCGAACATTGCAGGGCGAACGGAACTACTAAGTGAGAGATTACGAGTAGAACGCTTGTCGGCGAAATAGGGGGCACTCTTATTTTACTTCCTCGTGTATTTTGAGGCGCTTTCGTTTAAGCCGCTCGGGGCGGCGTTCGCGTGCATAGCCTTTTTCTGTTCCCAACTGCACAAATGGGAATTTCGTTTCTTGAATAGACTGAAATGCTTCCGAGAGCTTTCTTCGCAGGGAATAGTTTACTGCGAAATCAGCTCATGGAAGCACTTAACAGTTGAAAGTAAAATGAAACAGAGAAAGGCGAATGCCGTTAGTATTCATTGCCCCGTAGAGAAGTCACTCACACGCACATGTATTGATTACGCGACGGCCGCATTGCAGTCAATGTGTGTGTGCTTCTTGTGTCTGGTTGTCAATGTGCGGCCACGTTGCTGCTGTGTGTGTGATGGCTCGTACCTCGTGTTATCCTCTGTGTTGTTAGTTTACTGTGTGTGTCCTTTTGCTGTGCTCTCCGATATACTGTTGTTTTAGTAAAGTTAGTTGGTACTTAACAGGAGTGGTGCCGCATGCCGGTGTGACGATGCATTCTTTGGACCCAGCCCGTCGATCAGATACGGCAATAGCGCACTTTAGGCAATAGTATTCTGTATATGTCACAATTATCTAGTGTTCATGCACGATAGTCTGATAGAGATACGGAAGAAAGAAGAAAGGCGAGACTGAAACCGCTACTGCCAAGAAGTGTAGCACAAGAGCAAGTTAGATAGACAGAGAGACAGAGAAAGATAGAGAGTAGCGCGTAGTCTATAGTACCGAGCAATCGGGAGCGCGGGCGAAGTTTGTCGTTGGAATCCGTCGGATCGAAATGCCAATTGAGATTAGTGGTGTTTAGATTTTAGAAGATCTTCGGGAGTCATCTTCGGCCCGGTCGTTCCCGCTAATAGTAGGAGTAGAGTATAGTATAGTGAGTAGAAGTAGTAGTTGTGAGTTGCATGCGCGCGTGTGGTGTGGGGACGGTATTGGTATTCAAATGCGGCGCTCGGGCCATGGTGCGTGCGGCGGAGGCCTCCTAGCCGGCGGAGGCCTCCCAGCACGTGGCTGGGCGGCCTCCGTCGAAGAGCGGCCGCGGGCGCCGAGACTGTCCACGCACTCGCTCTCTCACCTCGTGTCGTCGCATTTGCTGAGTGCGCCTATAAGTGCAACGCTTGCCTAACGCAACAGCTGATCCGCCTTGCGTACAACAAACGCTCCTAACCAGTGCCCGGTGATCGATAAACTCAACGAAAACGGTGCTTTAGTGTCGTAAGAAAGCATGCAAAATTGTGTCCATCGCTAAATACTCAACAACTGTGCGTCAAAATCAAATAACGGTGCTTTTGACACTAGACCAGGTGCAGAAAAGTTTGCAGTTCAGTGAGTGGCATCTTGGCGAGTTCACGATGGACTCTCCATCGGAATGAAATCATTACATGTGAGTGAGTGGAATATTGACTCTATACCGCCAGTGTAGCGGCTAAAATACAGTGATATCAAAATATTGTGATGATAAATATACATTTTCAGCAAGCATAGTAAAGTTTCGTTACGAGAATTGACCTCCTTAGAATCCTGCTATATGCTCACAAAAAGGAACAAAAGAAAAAAATGGTATTAGTATTTAGATAGTAACTGCGTTTGTTATGATTAAAGGACTTAACTGGATTAATCGACCCACCACCAGTTGCATTATAAATGAAAATATAGTACAGTCGAAATGGATCACTCAATTATATGATTCATTAACGAAATTAAATTGAATGCTTAGTCAATTATGGTATGTCGAAATATCGTGTTCCATTTCGACTGCCGCCCTTCACCAAATTAATTTATTCTTATCAATTTCAATCACGGAAATAACAACAATAAATTTATATTTATCAATGAATAACTTAAAACTAAAATGTTACCACCATTGCAATCCCAGAGTTCATGAAAATTGTTAGTTAGTTAATTGATATAATTTAAATGTTTGATTTAAAATATAATATCAAAGGAGGTTTTTATTAATTTGATTGAATTATTATTATTTTGATTAAGTTTTCCATTTAACACTTTAAAAGTAGAACAAAAGTTATGTAGTTGATACTGTATAGAAGACGAAATTACTCCTTTGATATTACTTGGCTAAAGAACTTCGTTAATTTCAAAGGTAAATTTAATATTTCAGAAAGTTTATCGTTAAATTATCTCTTTGACTCGAAAACGCTCAATCTTATGATTTATTATTACACTTTATAAATTGCACCTGTAATTAGTAATTGGCAATGGAAAAGATCTTGAACTTAAATTAAAAATTCAATTAGAAATTTTATAAAGATCAAGTTTCTTTTGAAAAGTATCTTTTAAGTTAATATTAGCATAGCACTCAAAATATGTCCGGAGAAGGTAACTTTAACGGAAAACTGTGGCGGTAAAAGTAAAATTTATTCTCAACTTTCCTTCGAACTTCGTACAAATCGAGATATTTCTTTTGCTGAAAGTGCATTGAGACATAGAGATCAGAAGATTGAGCGCGACTATCAGTAACATTGTGCAGACGTCTGAGACACGTACCGTCTTCGTGAGTGCGCACGGTGACGGGGTAGGAGGCGGGCCCGTCGCCCACGCTGGTGCCGGCCAGCACCCAGATGCGGTACTCCGTCCAGCGCCTCAACTCATCCAGCAGAAACGAGGTCTGGTTCAGTTTGACCACAGTCGCCTCAGAGTCTCCCCTCCCAGATTCCACACACAGCAGCTTGTAGTAAGCGATCCGGCCGTTCGCGCGTTCCGCGGGCGGCGGGTGCCAAGTCACGCGAATAGAAGTCGGCGACGCCGCCACAGCGGTAACATTCATCGGAGGCGCTCCAGGAACTAAAATATCTCATTAGTAAACAACCCTGCAACTCAAATCACCCTAACCGATGCAATCACTGAATGCGGAAAAGTGCACGAAATTAAAAGCATGCATGTGAGATCCGCCCGCCCATACATCTCTTTTTGTCATCCGTCACACTCCCCTGGAAAAACTGTGATTATGATTTTGCTCGCGGCACGTTTTAAATGAATTCGTAGAGTTTCTGAGTTTTATTCAATAGGGAAACGCGATGCTTTTCATGTCGCGAGCAAATTGGTAAAAATATATTTAAACTCGAGGTGAAAACCTCATTAAAACTGACCTACGTACAACATAAAGCTACTACTCGGGTACCGTGTACGTTCCGCGAATTGAGGATTCAGGATTGCGTACACATTACCGTTTCGACAATTACGATTACAAAACACATATTGTGATATAAAAACTTGGTGCTTTGTGCTTGAATTACTGGCAGCGTGCCGGGCAGGTGCTCTTACGTGAATTATTAGGGAATTACCTTATCAGGGAATCCACACGGACTCATACATCACACACTCCACAAAGCATCATTTGGGAAGGAGATTCGTACAAAAATTTGATCCAAAACTATGCAAAGTTGAAAGCATTTCTCATAAATTGTTTGGGGCACTTCTGGCTCGGAATTTAAATTATGAAACTGTTTTAAAACAGTGTAAAGTACTAGACAAGTGCCGCGTCAAGTGTAATTTAGCTTTGCTGTAGGTAACAAGTGTTGCTTTTTCTGCAACGCTCGACTACAAAGTAGAGTCTTGTTGCGTAGTACTTTTGTTTGGTTAGAGGTTTATTTTAGGATTTTATTTTAAGATGTTATGTATCAAAGGTTTCTGAGCTATTGCATAGTTTTAAGAGTAGCGTCGGAACTTATTCAACTTTTTAAAAACTCTTGCAGACAATAGGTATCTTTTGATATAATAGGAAGAGATGTGGGTAAACTTTTTAATGTGCCCCAAATGAGAATTAATAAGTGGGAGCATGACGAAATGGGTACTCAAGTAAATAAAAAATGAGATTAAACCATTTTGAGAAGAAGATCAACTGTTTAGTTTACGATATTTTTAAGATATTTTTCACTTATTAGTTAACATTAGATTCCCAAGGTACTGTGTGCAGTTGAATTAGATGATGATTTACGAAAAAAAACTATGACAAACGCTTTCGGATCAAGTTCTTGCACTCGCCCCCCAATAGACGGTCACCGTTCACCACATACCATACTGCTTCGTCCGGACTGCTATAGGGGGAGTCGTCGCGCCCTCGCCGCGCTGGGAACGCGCCGCCAGCCAGATGTAGTACAGGGTGTTTGGATAGAGACCGTTGAGCGTGTAGGTTTCTACCATTGGTATCCGTCTGTAGAAACAAGGATAAGCTCAGATAGTACTTTACATTTAGTTTTGGTTTTTGTCTAACAATGGACGTTGAATGACAAAACAATGCTTAGTATATATTTGATAAATTGCTTCAGAGCGTTATCCTGTACTATAAAGTTGCGTGCACAAAGGCATATTGTACTGTAATGAATACTCACTAAATTACCATGCCAATATTTTTGGAATGTTAATACTTAGTAGGAATACAAAAATACTACCTCAATATACTACAAGTACCTACATTTTCAGCTTACTTTACAGCTAGATAGATGCGGTGTGAAATACCCAGCTTATTTGCTTACCAACATTTGTAGCTTTTGAAGTTGGTTCTTTCTAATGTATCACACTTATTTCGTATACTATACTTAGCGTATGTATTATTAAATTACAATTTGTAAGAATAAGAATAATTCTGTCGTCCGCGTGCGCCGGCCGTTGCTAGGATAGCTTCACTGAGGTCTCACCAGGTTCCACTGCTACTAAAGCTACTTCATACTTAAGTATGAAGATTAAGAAGGTGGATCTATAAGAGTTAACTCACTTCTTATGATGTTCCTTAGCGTAAGTATCGTTCCAGTATAACTCGTACGAGATGATTCTGTCGCCCGCGTGCGCCGGCCGTTGCCAGGATAGCTTCACTGACGTCTCACCAGGTTCAATCGCTACCAAATTGGAGGGTTGTGATGGTACACCTGGGTAAGATATCAAAGAGTTAAGGGTTAATAAACGTTTTTAAAGTTGTAGGTAATATTCGTTGTTTTTGATTTGACGGTTTTCTTAACGCGAAAACCTTTTTAAATCCTGGATTCAAGTTCACAATAACTAGTATTCTGAGTGAGTGTACTGCCATACTGTTTACTCCAACTTTTGTAGTGCAGTAACAGTAAGGCAGTACACAACACACTCAGCATGCTAATTTTAAAGTGGGTCATCATTCTTTGCTTTTACTTTTTTGATCACTGAACAAGGAATAAATAATACTAATAGATCTAACAACTGCAGAACAATTCTACCACCGAACTGCGATCCCCAACCCGCATACCCAGCGTGGGGATTATGGGCATTACCCCATTAGATAAACACTAAAAAAGCGTTTATAAGGGGGAGGCCTGCGTCCAGCAGTGGACCAATACAGGCTGTTGAGGTTGAGGTTGAGGAATAGATCTAATAATATTCTAGTGAATTTCACGTGATTTCTTACCTTGCTGAGTCTTGACCTGCACAGGTGCTGAGATAGGCCCAGGTCCAGCGGAAGTAAAGGCCTGTACTCGTATCGTGTAAACCGTATGGGGAGTCAGCTCGCTTATTGTCGTCAGATGACTGTTGTCCACCTAAAGTTCAACAGTTCATGTATTTTCCCAAAGCTTAGACAGGTTATACAGCTATCTACGATAGAAGAAATAGCTTCTAAGTGATGACCCCGCCCATTGTACTTTGCCCAGTTTATGCTTATTGTATTTCTTTTACACCACAAATTAAGTTCTTACTGCATAGACAATATGGATGTCTATATTGTCTATACAGTAAGAACTTAATTAGGTCGATTGGTTTACACCCCGATGGTTTTATCTGATAAGCCTTCATGACAGCTCTTTCGTATATTATTTTGCCGTGAGGAATAGATACTGTTTTAGGTTTTAAAGCTTAGATTCTCGATCAATATAGACATCCATATTGTCTATGCAGTAAGAACTTAATTTGTGGTGTACAATGCGGAGTTGTGTATTGTATTGCATTCTATTGATCGAGGATCTAAGCTTTAAAACCTAAAACAGTATCTATTCCTCATGGCAAAATAATATACGTAAGAGCTGTCATGAAGGCGTATCAGGTAAAACCAACGGGGTGTAAACCAATCGACCGCCGCGGGTATTGCTGGGTTGACGAATTGGAAACTGATCCCCGCGAAACTAACGCTACTAGCGAGAAACAGAACTGAGATGCCTGGAGAAGTCTTGTGCCGGAAGTTAACATCCAATCTTGTCTGTCGATGAGCCACAGGAGTAGCCGTAAATTGTTATACGAGAAAATCTTTATACTATGCTATACTAAGGCGAAAAAGAGCCGTTGGAAAATATAAGACCAAAGACAACGTCAAAACTATGGATTGGGCTAAAATTTTGCGCATTGTAAGATGAACCTAGATTAACGTAAATGCTAATTTTAATTTCAAAAAAACGTAAGAAGCAGTTACATAATAATGTTAGTAGTTATAAATTGGGAAAGCAACATACATTCTGAGATGACCATGACTGCAGTGGTTGAGATGGATCCGTGGTGAAGTAGATTTTGTAGTTCTGTAAAAAAAATATGTGTTATTTTAGAACAACTTTCAAAAAAATATCACAAACCTTCAATTAATCGACCGTCGTCGTTCAATAAAGATCTAGAGGTATATTAGATCCTCTCTAAATCTGTTGACATGGTTACTTACCGCAACTTGACCATTAGGTGTTTCAGGTTCATCCCACTGTATGACCATAGTACTGGAGCTGAGGGGACGAACTTGAACATTCCTAGGAGCCGACCCTGGTTCTGAAATAATATTTCCCTTAAATTATCAAGAAAACACGCGGAGAAAACAGTTAACAAGATACGGGGTAGGCAGTAACCATATTATACGAGAGAGCAACACAAAGCTTATTTACATGAGCAACTTTACAAAGATTACCCGCGGCAACAAAATCAGGTCGAAAATAACACATCCCTTTGAAATAAACTCCTCTGAAATCCTTTAAACGCCTACCTTTTATCTTAAAAGCAATAACGCAAACAGCGCAACATCAAATAAAGAGTGGGAGAGAACGTCTCAATTACGTATAAAATGAAAATAAAAATAATACGAAATACTGCCGTCCTAATAGGATTTGTAATCGCCCTGACACGAAAAAAGGGCGTCACTCAATGAAAAATCTCTCGGCTGTTCATGATACTGGGAAGGCGAAACAATAAAAGTTTTTCTGAAGGACGCTGCAATATTAAAACGATATAATTCAGTTGCGAGGCGAAAATCCGGGTCGCCGCTCCGGCCCAACTTTTCTTTTATTAGAAACGTTGAGGAAGATATAAAAAGTGCGGTCCTATCAGGGAAACATACAAGTTGAAGTTGCGTTTGGAGGGAAAGTGCCGAAATTGAACAAAATATATCAGTCCTTCTTTTCAGAAAAAAATATTTTAAGTCGTAATAATAACACTATTATAATGTTTTGAAAAAACTTAAAGCAGACATCTTTTAATGCTTTTGATGAGAGATTTAAAGCTTTTTTTAGAAAAGACTTCAAAAAAATGAGGAATATCTATATTCGCTGTATGTATGTGTTATATATGTATATGTAGGTACATAATATGATCGTAAATTTTTCCATCAATTCTTTACCGACTTTGAAAATTCTTTTGCTATCGTATGGAGAATGATCCCGCGGTGGTCAGCTAAAAATATTATTCCCGAGCGATAAATCCCGCAAAAATTGAAAAAAAAGCAGTATAAGGGATTAGTAGTAAATTTTTATTTTTTATCGATCAAAATTAATACCTTACGATTCCAAAGAAGTTTATTTGCAGTTCTCGTTAGAGTCGAGATACCTACTATTTATTTTGTACCATCAGACTAATATTATAAATGCGAAAGTTGTTGGATGTTTTATCCTGGAATCAAACATGGCCTTTTTATCCCATAACTCAATTTCCCGTGGAATATAAATCACCTTTAAACGTTTCCATAGAAACAAAGAGTACGAAGGCGCGGGAAGAAACTAGTTTATATATAATCATCATAATATTTATTGCACTGACGCTTCAAATTAACGCAATCCTGATGCGAAATTTAATAAATGTCGGAACACTTTGCAGCTCTTTGATATTTTGAGGGATCCATGAAAATTAAATTAAGCCCAATTTCGTTGTAATATGTGATTATAACGAGGACTATCATACCACAACGAGAACCAAAAGTAAATTAATAAATGACAACGTACCCGATTAGATTACAACCATAATTATATTATCTAACGAATTCCTGAAACCGTGGCCTTTGTTATATAACCTACCAAATTCGTAGAACCGCTATTGAGATAACAAGTTTGCTTGTGTGATTGGCTTTATAGTAAGCCGATAGTGTTTGGACAAAAATACAAGTTATTTTGGGCTTTTAAAAATACAAGTTCATTTAGGTCTTTTACACGACCTAGAGCGCTGGATTTTACACATTTAAATCTAAAATAAACTATTTACAACAGGGAGGTTAAAACTAAGCGACAATTGGCGGTCTTATCGCTCAAGAGCGATCTCTGCCAGACATCCATGGGACCATGTATGCCTACATGAACCATGTACATAAAATCAGGCATACATGATGCCTGATTTTAAGTCAACTAATAGACTGAGAAAATCTGTTTATTTTTTGCACAACAACAGAAGCTTAGTAATGTCTATTTACACTGTCTACAACCACAACCGCTATCTTATAGATCAGGGGTGGCGAACCTTTTTTAAACGAAGTGCCTTTTTTTTCCTAAAAGTAAAAAATACAAAACAGCCATTTACAATGTGAATTTTCGAACCTTCATCAAAAGAGTTGTGCGCATAGATTTATCGATAAAAATCTGATAAAAAGATGTAATTTCCAATAAAAAAGTCCCCTCTTACGAGCGTAAGAGGGGACTTTTTTATTGGAAATTTCTTTAAGAATACTTTTTCAATTGCTCTTTAATAATAATAGTTTGAGTTATTAACAAAACTAAAATCTTTTCTGTCGTTCTCTTTTTGTTAATAAAATCTGCATGATACATTTCGAATCAAATGAGCTACCGCACATATTTTCAGGAGCTTGATCAAGATGGAACACCTTTTTAAACTTGTTCAAAACATGCAAAGTGCAAACCGGGCGTGACCAAAATACTGTGTCGTGCCACCAAGGCACGCGTACCCGTATTGGTTCGCCACCCCTGTTGTAGATTAATCGAATTCAAATTTCGCATAAATCTAGCGTATATTTTCGTAAATCGACATTGTAAAACAGTTACTAGTTTTATTCATTATTTACTCTTCATTGTTATTTGAAGTCGGTTAACGATATACCTACAGTTATCTACCTCTACTTGTATATGTTGTACTTACTTGATCCTTCATTGAAGTGGTCCACTGCATAACGGCAAAATAAACACAACATTAGTTTTAGTGACTCGGAGGACATTTATTACCACACATAGTGCTATAGTATAAAACCGTGTCAGGCACACTAGCAAGGCCCAAAATTGCTTGTCACAGAGGTTGTAAAATACCTACAACACACACAAACTGTCAAACTTCCAAGTCAGATATTGTAAGTAATCAAACTTCACATGATTTTTAAACCTCTGCAACTCTATAAAGGCACACCTAACACTGATAAAAACGAAATGGTGCATGAAAAATCAATAGAAAACTCACGCACTACATCTAAAACTACAAAAATGATAATAAAGGTGCAAATTAAACAATAAATAATGTAAAAACTTAAGCGAACTTACATGGAAGCGACGTCGTACGTCGAGGTACGTAGCATGTAAAAAACGATCAAAGAAAATACCTAATTAAAGAAGGCCGGGAAAAACGGGCAAAACTCAACATATGTACTGCCAGACATGTAAACTCGTTTGAAAGATCGTTTTAACTTTTAAGGTGTTTAGTATTTAATAGGTGGATTGTTTAGTAGGTCATGGTAAAAGTATAAGTATGTTATTAAGTAAATGCTTATTCCAATTTCATTTATTTATCGTTTACTTGACTAACTTAATACTCATTCCATATAACGTATAATTTTACTCAGTAATGATAATGCATAATAAATAATTGGAATGGTAGATTTGAATATAGAAGAGTCGATAATTATTATTTGTTTGAAACATTGGTACTTAGTTTTAAAACTATCACAGAGGAATATTTTCAGGTTGTTTTGATGATACATTTATTTTTACATTCCTATTATTTATTTATTTTAAAAGAAAACTAGATCTTATATTACGCTAGCTTATAATCAAATAAAGAACCTACATATCTGGCAGAGATTTTGTGTCAAAGTCGCCCGTATTCATTACATCACAACAAAGTCAGCGGAAAAACGAAAATCTATTTACCTAAATCCAAAAGCAAGGTAAAAAAAATAATGCGAACTTCGAAGCGAGGTAAAAATTAAACGAAAAAGCGATGTGACATGAGAATTTAAAATGGCAACGTCGAAAAATGGTAATTGGTATGATTTTAATGTTTTATTTTTCACGAGTTGTTAATGCTTAGGTACAAATATTTTCATGTATGATACAAAAACGAATATAAATGTATTCAGCGCTAAAAATAAATTGAGTTACACATATAAATAGAAACCGTAGAGGCGTACGTAATATAAAATATACCCTCTTTGGAATAATTGTACTTTCTATTTAAAAACTTCAAGTTCTGTCCATTATTATGAAACAAAATGGGTAATGTCACTAAATGTGGACATTATAAACATGAAAAACCCATGTTATATATTTTTTAACTAGCCTGTTTCGTCGATCCCTCTACTGCTGGGAAATGTTATGGTTATGATTTATTATTTTAAATTAATGTGGACGTGTTCCATAATATATTTATTGAAACTGGTCGCACCTTTAGGATGCACCATCGTTGATATAAATTGAATGATCAAACTTGTGTAAGAAGTATAATTATGTAATATAATAATAGATAAGTAATATATTTTGTAGCCTTTGTAAATGGGATTTATAAAGTCCAAGATCAATTCCATGTGAATTCATATCGTGATCGATACAAATATACAAATAGCACAATTGCTTATTGGTCAAGATTTCGATCGATGGTAGTGGTCTAGTGATGGATACCTAAATAAAGAACGAGTTAAGACAAAATCGTGGTATAATCATGGACAAGATCGTAATAAACAACAAACATTATAGTTTAACTACTCACGGATTATGATAAATATTTACGGTTATCGCTTTATCGCATTTATTTACCTATCTACTCACGGATTGACTCATGGGTCCCGCAAAATAACTAGCTAAAAGAAGTATGAAAAACCTTTGTCAAGTGCTTGGCCATTAACTCACTTTTAGGTAAAAGAAAATGTGGCCTAAGATAGATCATTCTTTTCCATACTTATTTACCCTGAATTTGAAGATAATTAAAGAAACACTAACGATTTTCTCTGCCTTTCAACACATGTAGCTGCTGTGAAAATAACCGTGAATAGTCAAACTATAATTTTATTGTTTATTTTTTATCGTTAAACTTTAGAAAACAATGTTTGTCATACCCGTTTCTCCCGTAGTGATGACGGCCGGCGCGGATGGTGGTCCCCGACCTATGTTGTTCACTGCAATCACGTACATCTCATATTCGGTGTATGGAGATAGATTCGTTACAGAATAGTATTGGGTGATCACTCCAGAGATTTCACTGAATGCCTGCGAATAGAAGGAAAATATAAATTCATGTTAAAAAGATCTAACAGCTATTTTTACTTCTCGAGAGTTTTGACATTGATCAAGTTATTCGAAACCAAGGCGAGCTTATCTCATATTTTCGGTGAATTTAAAAAACTCGTTTTTTTGTATTATTTTCAAAGTTTCCTCTGAACTTCAATTGAAATAAAGGAAGATCTGCAAAACCAATTTTATTTTCCTAAATTTAAGCTAAATTTAAACATTTCTATTAAATAAAAACAAAAGAAGGCATTCGAACATTCAACATTCGAATTTGAATAGAAATCTTTAAAAAAATTACTAAAAGAGTCACCATATAACTTAAACTTTTTGCAACCTTACTGTTAAAAACCTCCTTGCGTACTTTAAGACTAGTCACCACGACTTTTTACAGTCTACAGTCTGTTCAAAAAGAGAAGCGTCGTCGTGGGAACACTGCTCTGTCATTGCAGTACAGTGCTTCTCTTTTTGAACAGACTCTAGATCGAAGAGTAACGCAGTTATCCTTTTTGATATAAAAAAGGCTTAATCATAAAATGTGTATAAATACTTTTAGCATCTAAATATACAAACCTGGTTAGCATATTTCGGCTTGTACTGTATGACGTAGTACTGCGGTTCTTCAGGGCCCGTGTAGGTCCAAGCCAGTCGAACCGTGGTGGACGTAACTTCCGAAGGGCGAACTTCACTCGGTGGACCGGGTAACGCTGCGGGGATTATATACATGTAAATTCTATATTTTTATTAATATCAAATGTTATGCCAATGTTTATGGTCACCTAGTTTTAGCTCGGTATCGCACGCGTTGTTTCTATGGAAACGTTTGAAAGTTATTTTTGTCCCATGGGTACTAATTTATGATATAAAATTAAGTAGCACTAAAAGGTTTACTAGTTTTGACGTGAAGAAGTAGGTAAAAACCATCAATCTATCCATCCATCCATCCACCCATCCATATATGTGTTCCGGCGTTTACCTACCAATGGTATTAGACGCGTTTGAGAGATACCAGAGAAGAACGCACTTGCGAATACTTAAAAAAAAAACTTTTTTTTTTCGTGTTTTTTTACACGCATTATTTAACAATAAAAAATATTTCACTTGTGTTTTAATAAAAAAAATCGTAGAACAAAAGTTATCCCCCCTACGAGTTTAGAAGCGCTCTTTCGGCTTTAACACACCTTTAGTATCCTTTACATGTAGGTATATCTATTAGCTTACAATTGGAGGTACAATAAGCCTTATCATACCTGATCCATGGTGTATTATATATATAATCAACACGTGTTATTTTAGTTAGAATAGAGTAAGGAAAACACACGCGTTCCTAATCCTAACTCTACGAGAATATAATGTTATGAAAGGCCTACGTAAGCTTTATCCTATAAGCCGTAACCTTAGAAGATCGAAAGATAATAATAATCTAGGTCTTCGAAGACATTTTTTTTTGGAAAGATTTTCTTAAAAACTCACAGGTTCCTTTGTCGTTCTCTACTTTACTTTACTTACTCTGTCTACATACCAATGTGACAGATATCGAAAATAGCATTATATTATATATTTCCGTATCAGTATATTATGGGGAATGTAAAATTCGGTTTTAACGAGTGTTATTAATTTTTATTTAAGTCATAAGTGTATATACGAGTATACCTTTTAAATAAATAAATAAAAATACAAAATCACCTTCTTGACAGGCTTAGATCGATAAATATTTTCAAGCTTCCAAACGAAGTTATACCCACTCACAATTTCTTAGCTCAACTGTTGTAAATTTATGCTAACAATTCCTGCCAGAAAGAGGGATTTGCGAAAATCATTTTGATAAATTGTGCGAACTCGAGCATCCATTATGAATTAGTGTTATAAATTGTAATTGAAAGGGTTATGAAGTTCCCGTCCCTTGGAGACAAACGGATGTCGGATTGATTAATGATCAATGTTTACTTTATTGATAAAGAAAATTATAATCAAATAATAGAAACAAACTATATATGTATACATTAGAAATAAATAACAACAAGTATTTACAATTGAAGCAATTAAGCTAACTGCAGCCTTTGAAAACGATCTACAGGTAGCTCAACTGCTCCATAACTATGGAAAAACAATGTAGATTACTACCATTATAAGGGGTAATATATGGTACTCTATTGCATTGGGTGTGCCCGTAAGGATAGATTTATGTTTTATGTTTATAAATGAATGAATAAATAAATAAATGAATAATAAACCGGAAGCGTCCCCAAGACGCTTGCTGCATTGCCCAATAGTGATGCTGATGCGTTGCGCCAGATACTCACTAACTCTCGGGTCATGTGTCGCATCGACCAGACGCTCAAAAACCCGAAGAGCCTCGGTACCCCATGGACCGGTCGAGACCCTACATCTTGATCTGATGATCAACTGATGTACGAACGCCCGTTATTGATGCAAAGTTTATTGATTGCAAATACACAAAGGTTTTTAAGGTTCACATTTGTAGCAATGAGGAACGGAACGCAATGAAAGAACGGAACGTCAGGAGGGACCAGAGACAAAAAAACAAGACACTTTTTTTTTTGGCTATGGCGCTGAGACGAAGTTCGTGAATCAGCAACCATTGTAATTTATCTAAGTAATTAAATGTGTTGGGATAAAACTGGATTATTATTCACAATAATGCATTATTAACTGAAGAACCTGTATTGGTTGGTTTCTTAGTTTCTGATATCTGTGGTTGGTTTACAATTGAAAATTGTTATTTGGCAAGTGTCATCAATCACCCGATTATAGGCTAGTCCACAGCTGGACATAGACCCCCTATTCAGTGCCATAGAGTCCTCCAGCTTGCCGCATCTGCCAGCAGTACCATAGCGCCATGTCTTCAGCTATCTGCCACTTTGCAGATGGTCATCCAACCTTGCCCCAGCGCTACACTACGTAAACCGAGTCACCGTCTCAACGAACTTGTTTACTCCAGGTGAATACTTGTTTATTTAATCCAATTTACATAAAGGAGCGTCGATCCTTTTAGCTCACTTGCCCGGTTTCTTTCGATAACACGTCGAGAAATAGGGTATACATGACTTTAGAAAAAGCTAATATTTTTTTTACGTATTCTCTATTGATATAGAAATATATCTGTGTTATTTATTTTTGTATTTTATGATGTTTATTGTGAACGATGAACCGTGACGTCACAAAATGCAAGGGCTAACAAGGCAACGTTTTTATCACCCGAAACTGAGTGTAGTTTTAGTTGTTGTTTTGTACATCAATTTTTTTTTTTTTTTGCCTGTTATATATTTTTTCGTTTCTGTAATAACATAAAAAAATCGATTAAAGAAAAACCCATGCATATACCCTATTGTGTCACCACACAGTATACTATACAGACATATAATGTGTATATAAAAGTAAATGGCTATGTTGAACAATATGATATTATAGTGCGTACACCGGAGTGCCCACACTCCGGGTAATTTCTAAGAAAATGGAATAATATCCCAAAAAATAACATTTTCAATTGTCAATTGGAGATACTCACATTGCACTTTGACCTCAGCAACAGATTCTATAACGCCCAGCACGCTGGCAGCCTCACATGTGTAGTTTGCCGACTCCCTGATGTCTTCCAATTTCAGGGTGTTTAGGCCAAACGGGGGGTTGTCTTCCGGGGTCAACCATTTCGCTAAACCTGGATTAAAATTAAACGTTAAACTTCGAAAATATGAAAACACTAGTTAGAATACTTGGCTTCTCTTTTGAGTAGTACGACTTTACGAATTAGCGCCTTACATAATAGCGCCATCATTAGATGCTTGCCCTAAAGATTTTCTATATGCATAGTAAATTGCTGAAAAGTGTTACTAGATGAAACATAGTTGTCGTACCTACATAATATATCTGAAGTGAAGTAAAAATTAAGTAGATTCTCACATTTTTGGTCTGACTATTAAAAGATTTTGTTACTAGCATTCTGACTTCACACTCTGGTACATAATAGATTCAGGAGTTACTTTGCGGAAATCCGTTGTCCTTCAGCGATAAAATCTAACAAATTATACATTTATTCAAAATGAAAGAACATTTATAACACAAGCTCTGCTTAGCTTGGGGCTAGATAATGCTGTGTGAATTGTCCAGTTATTTATTTATTTATTTTATTTATTATTATTATTTATTTATCAAAGTAAGTCGTCAACTAGTTTCGTCTCTCCACGAGACATCATCAGGACACCACACCACTCGATCTTGACACTGAGAGCGCCAAACAACAACGGCAGAGTCCAACCAGAGATGTTGCCACTCCGAGCTCGGAGCTCGGAGTATAAATGGAGCTCGGAGGATAAATGTTCTTTTATTTTGTATAAATGTATAATTTGTTAGATTTTATCGCAGAATTGTTACTAAATATTTTCATTCTTATATCCACATTCTGGGTCTAAAGGAACCTAAAATCAAATGCACCAAATCTCTCGTTGTTCCCGTTTAACTGTAGGCACAGGCAATCGGAAAACCACACGCTCGAGCGCAATGTTCCAGCATCACCTCAGAACGGCAGACGCATCGAGAACAGGATCTTTATACATGTAAAGTGCTGATCTAAACTAGAAAGAAGGATCCTCCATCTATGGAGCATGAGGTCTCTTGCCCTGCCTCCATTTAACCGTGGGCACGGGCAATCGGAAAGATACAGGCTTGAGCGTCAGGTTCCAGCACTTCAAAACGAGGTGGGAGTATTGACAACTGGATCTCTAAGGCTGATTTAAATGAATCTTGAAGGGATAAGAACTTAAAAAACTTAGAACATAGAGTCTCATACCTTATCTTCATTTAACTGCGGAGGGCATGTGAAATCGGAAGGACACACACTTGGGCGTCAGGTTCCAGTATCACCTAAGAACGCGGCTGAAGTATCGATAACTGGATCTTTCGGGCTGTTTTAAAAGGATTTTGAAGGAATAAGAACCTTAATACCTAGTATATAAAAAGTGTCTTACCTTGTCTCCATTTAACTGTGGGCATGGGTGAACCGAAGGCGACGCATTTGAGGGTCAGGTTCCCGCCCAGCATCACCTCTGAACGCGGCGGCGGAGGGATCGAGAACTGCGGTGCTACACGTCTCACTGGGAACAAAAAAAAATTACTGTTTGTTCAAAAATGTATCCTCATACCTTAATATTACGTTTAACAATGAAATTTTCACAGTTTGTGATAGCTATCATAAGTTTTTTTTAAGACCTCTTTAATAGTTTTATTTTGTATAGGGAAGAGATGCAGAAACAGAGTTTGTTGGCCTACAAGTGCTACTTCGTTTTTACAACGCAATAATTTGAGTCGGGGTAGCGCCTTAACCAATAGATTGCGATTCACAGGTTTTGGTCAGGTCAGGTTTTGGTCAGGTTCAGGTCTAATTTCATGTGACCATGTGCAATCATATTTTTGCCTAGGGTAAAAAGGTCACAAGGACCATATGAAAATAAGGTAATAAATTTGGTGAGAGACGTCTTCAACTATCCTTTCTGCAACTACTTTTCGAAAGTCCAAAAGTGTCACAAGTATGATGAAGTTCTTACGTAATTTCGTAATCTTAATACCAAGTTTCAGTAGAATGAGTTTAAACTATTCTTTTTGTTTCACGTAAACGAGGGCAGTAAAATCTTGCAGACCAAGAAATGTAGGACATTCCCCATAACATTATATCGGAAAATTACATTGCAGATTCGTTTCTACGTATTGTATATGCAAAGTATTTCCCACCGGTCGTGCCTTGCCCGCTCTATAGCCTCTTTGTGCCAATGTGTACTGGATCGATCGGCTTCGGCGTCCGCCATTCAACGTAGTAATTACATTTTGTTTTACTGTTGTAAACAATAAAACATAAACTCTACGTAATGGTCTTGTGATAGAAATTATGTTACATGTTAGTAGAGGTTGGTAAAGTCGTGGCAAGGTAAATAAATATTGCTGCGGACAATCAACACAGCATGTTCTAGCCCTAAGTTAAGCAGGGTTTATGTAATGGGTGCTAAATGACTGATATACATTACATTATACAAATAGATATTTTTTATCATACATAGGGAATACCCAGAACATCCGGAACAAATTTGAGTCCTAAGGCGGGAATCTAACACGCAATCTTTGGTATTGCAGGCACCAATAGCCTATTTATATGTCAATATTATGCAGGCATCATCGTCGCCATCCATTCTTACGTTTTCCGCCAATATTCGTAGTACGAGTACAACATGGTGGATCACGAAGATATTTAAAGGTAATATGGGCAATAAACATGCCTCAACCTCAACCTCAACCTCAACAGCCTTTATAGGTCCACTAGTGGGCGCAGGCCTCCTCCTGATAAGCGCCTTATTGGCGGTTATCTCATGAGTCTGAGTCAGAGTCAAATCGTTTATTTCTTTAGACTTGACAAATAAGCACTTAGACAAGTCAAATTTTTACTATATAAACAGCTTGATAAATAGTAATTACTATCAAGGAAGAAATAAGGTGAAATAAGGTGCAATTGACTCTTATTCACTTAATTTTATTCACTAGCGGAAGAAGTGAAAAAGGAGTAGGAGTAATGCCCATAATCCCCTAGCTGGGTATGCGGGTTGGGGATCGCAGTTAGGTGGTCTAATTGTTGTGCAAGGGTTCTGCTGCCCGCCCCCCGGTGGTCCCTTAGTCGCCTCTTACGACACCCGTGTAAAGCGTTGGGGTGGTACAAATTCTAAGCCAGCACCACACAGCTGGACATAGACATGCCTACCGACTTATTTTAACTGGTTAAACAGTACCTATCAAGTAACAATAACAATACTTGATCTTTTCTACTATAACTTTAGGAACATTACCAAATAACGATACGAAAATTCGCTTTAGAAGCTTTTCAAAGTTTGCATAGGCCTTGAAGCCTTCCAGCATGCAAATCTCAAGTGTTCCCACTCAAACCGCAGTTCCAGAACCACAATTAAAAACTTTAAATTCACCTCCCGTCTTCTGTTTTTATAATTTTTAATCAAACGACTTATTATTACTTCTGTTATCCTTGTTTTTCTGGACAGTTCATTAGGGTAGGCGCTCCCCTTGTTTTAATTAAGGTGAGACGTGGACAGCGACCGTTCCGGAGACATCCTTTAGATCTGCGGTGGCTATCCTTCACTGACAGGATAAGAAGCGGTTCCAAGGCAAAAGCGGATGTGGAAAGAGCTTGGTAAAAATATTACGAAATACATTTATAAATGTTGGACGTATATGAATAACGGAGTATATTGGTCTGACATTGTCGTAATGTGTACAACTTTCATGCTCCATTAGTGGTCCAACTTTTCATTCCGTAGGTACAGACTTTTTTCTATCTATGCCGTAGACACCATTTTATTGCCGTAGATACCCTTTGACGACCTCTGTGGCACAGCTGGCGAAGGTCCGCCTGCGACGCAGTAGGTTAAGGGTTCGATTCCCGCCCCGGGGCAAATGTTTGTATGATCTGCAACTGCATATATTTGTTCAGGGCATTCTGGATGTTTTCAATGTATGATAAAAAATATCTATCTATGTAGTATCAAGTATATCAGTTATCTAGTACCTACCCATAACTCAAGCTCTGCTTAGCTTGGGGTTAGATAATGTTGTGTGAATTGTTCAGCATTATTTATTAAGCTATTGCATAGCTTCTATCGCGGGCCTTGAGCGCGGGGACCGAATCCAGAAATTCCGTAACGGAAAAACCTTGACGTTTGTCTCTTTAGTTCAGCAACTCGCCTCTAGATGGCATTGCAATAGCTTTACCGCGGCAGTCCCCGAGTGCCACACGTCTTTTTTATTTATTAAAGACTAGCTGTACAGGCGACTTCGTTCGTAACTATTCACATTTATCAATAGTTTGCTGAATTTTGTTGAGTGTCCGTATTTAAAAAAAAGACATCGCTTTGTGAGCCTTAGAGAGTTCTTTATGTGACCGGCATACATGCTTTACGATTGGTTGACGATTTGATGACAAAAAATCTATGTTATTTATAGGAGGGTAAGGAAGTGTTCCAAACACTTCCTTCTCGGCGGCGGCGTGACAAGAATGCGAAGTTTTATACGATTTCATACGACGAATTCTATCATTCGATTGATTCAGCGAGTAGACTGGTCATCTCATCTCACTTAATTTCATCCAGCTTGGATGAGTCGGTCAATCCAAAATATTAAGTGGTAACTCGCTTCCTCTAACGTTCGGCTTTTAAAAGAAGTGCTTACAGTAATATTGAAAGATGTACTTTATCCAAAATTCTTGGACCAAACATCTCATAGCCTGTAAGCGATGTTATTATTATTTTATTCAGAACGCTTCCGCAACGCGTTTTCTCACTTTGTTTCCACGATTAATTAAAATTAGTTCCGACGAAGAATGGTGGTTTTACCGATTGCTTTTTTGTATAATTAAAATAGGGTATTACAAAAGTGTGTTTGAATGCCATTACTGTCTTTGGTAGGTATCTCGGAAGAAAAAAGGAGCGTTTTCACTGTAAAAATAGCGATTTCGGTTGTAAAATACGAAATGTAAACGCTTTCACTGCCCAGCCTTTGCGGTCTGACCCGAAGGTCCAAGGGTGGGCACACCGCATGTAGAACAAGTTGAAGACGGGCATATGCATTATGGGCAATGAAAGTATTAAAAGATGTTAAGACAAAGTGCCGAATTTAGTAGGTAACCTAGCTACCTCTATTACGTCAGTTTGTAGGACCTTAATTGTCGGTAAATCTAGGTTACTAAAAAAGGTCATTTGTGAACACTTAGACAAAGAATAAGTTGTAGAGGAAATAGTTAATTACTGAAGTTTAGAAACGGATATCAAGTTATGAACTTTGAACATATTAGAGATTAAACTAACTAGTTTAGATTACCGACAGCGCATAGGAAATGGTTTCGATAAGTTTAACGACTAAGACATTAATAGCTCTCTGATTAAGCAAGGCACCTCTTTAATCTTTGCAAATTAGAATGAACAAGTTTTTAATTGAAAACTATTGAAAACCTGATTTGATGCTTATTAAAGGTTTTTCAAAAAATTTCTTTAAAATTAAGCTTATCACACTAATATTATAGATGCGTTTGTATGGATGGATGGATGGATATTTGTTACCTCTTCACGCCAAAACTACTGAACGGATCGGGCTGAAATTTTGCATACAGGTAATCCTAATCCTGGAATTTAGAACATAGGCTTCTTTTTATCCCATAAATCAGTTCCCGTGGGATATAAATCACCTTTAAATCTTTCCATAGAATCAACGCGTGCGAAGGGGGACGCAGCTAGTTGTCATATATTTAGAAGTCTAGACGAGTTAAGTAATAATAATAATAATAATAAATAAAATGCTGGACAATCCACACAGCATTATCTAGCCCCAAGCTAAGCAGAGCTTGTGTTATGGGTACTAGATAACTGATATACATAATACAATACACTACATAGATAGATATTTTTTTATTAAACATAGAAAACATCCAGAACGCCCTGAACAAATATCTGCAGATCGTACAAATATTTGTCCCAAGGCGGGAATCGAACCCGCAACCTCCTGCGTCGCAGGCGGACCTTCGCCCACCGCGCCACAGAGGTCGTCAAGATTAATAAGAGTGAATTGAATGAACCACATTGATGAAGATTCGATTCCCGTCTCGGGAAAAATGTTCGTCGTAATTACTACACAAACTCCTATAATATTATAGTTTTTTGCGTAGTAATTGGCAAAAAATACAGGTTGGTTGCATTGGGCAACAAAATAAAGAAGTTTAAAGTAAACGAATCAAAAGCTACTAACTTTTTTATCAATATTACACAATGTTACTCTACATAATTCGGCGTGCATGTGGAATAATGTGGATACACCTTTAGAAATGTCATAAAAATGTAACTACACGACTGCGGTTTCTTCCGACTCGCTCGTTAGACGTAATGTATGAAAGTTAGCGTTGTACGCCGGTAGAGGCGACACTATCGCGCGAGATATATTGTGAATATTACCGCCGGGTGTTTGTACTAGCCTACTTTCACTAATGTGCTCTAGTTAGAAACGATGTGAGTATAGGTATCTACAACTGAAGTATACGAAACTACTGTACTCCATCCGAATTTGATGTGAAACACTTTTAAACAAACATCAACCAAAAAAAATCGTATGCTTGGCGTCGAGTTTCAGATACCTCAACTTCAACAGCCTGTATTGGTCCACTGCTGGACGCAGGCCTCCCTTGATAAGCGCCTTGTTGACGTTTATCTCATGGAAGGTAATGCCCATAATCCCCACGCTGGGCATGCGGGTTGGTGATCGCAGTTCAGTGGTAGAATTGATCTGCAGGGCGCTACTGCCTGTCCCCGGTGTATATCCCTTAGTCACCCCTTACGCCACCCACAGGAAGAGTTTCAGATAAAATTGTTAACAATATTCATTGAAGAAAAATATTTCAAATCAACAAATAATATGAATTGCGTATAAAAAGGCAGCGAAGTGATAAATAAGACGAGACATCATCAGGACACCACACCACTCGATCTTGACACTGAGAGCGCCAAACAACAACGGCAGAGTCCCACCAAAGATGTTGCCACTCCGAGCCCCAAGTCTTGGTGCGCGGAGCTCGGATTGTTACTAAATATTTTCATCCTTATATTTATTAAATGATTCATATTTATGTGCCTAGAATAATATGTCAGATTATAAGTATTACTCAGCCACCTAGCTACGAGTAAATGTTGCCCAGCCATATCAGGATGTATATTTGAAACACTTCATCTTTAAAATTCCATGTAGGCACAACATGTTTGCAATAAAAATATTAAATATTGAATCTTAGGGCGGTTGGTTTACAAACATTTCATATCAAAATCGGGTGGAAAGTAGCTTGTTTCAGCAGCACACGATTTTCTGGGATGAGAAGATAGTAGCCCATGTCCCATTTCTTTGCCGCATGATTCGTTCAGATATATTTTTATTTTACTTAGACAACACTCGATATACATACCGAATAAATATAGATATTAACAAGATAAGAATAGTTACAAGTCGTACAAACATTTATCCCGAGGTGCAGGGAATCGAACCAGCAACTTCCTTCGTTGCAGGCGGACCTTTACCCGCTGCGCCAGAGTTCAAAATTCTTTGAAGCTCCATCAATGCTTCATTCCATTTGCTTCAGACAAACTACCCATAACGCCAATGGCAACACAAAATCCACAAAAGTAATTCTCTTCAAAGCTTTCTCCCAAAACGCTTTTCTCTTTGTCTCCCCAGCTTTCTAGTTCGTTAACCTACCACTTTAGAAAACCTTATAAACATAAACGCTTCAACCAACTTCGTTTACCCAAAGATTGCCCCAAACCGTTACTGATTACGACTACTACATCAAAATGCTACTCCACTATAATGAGGGCGAGGTATATTCCTTCACTTTTTCACCTGTACGAAAGTATACTTCCATCCCTGTCGTGACTAATCGGTGTGGCGTGTGACGAAGGCCCATTTCCCACGTAATTTCGCTTAGTTCTTCTACCTTTGACGTGGCTTTGAATGGTGGTCACGGGTAATCTAGATAATGTTTAGTTATTTGGATAGTATATTTAGTGACGAATATTTTAGCAGTTGTTTCGGAAGATATTTGGGTCAGTGAGGCCATTTTGCAACTGATTTAGAGGTATTTGTGAAGATTGTAAAACTTTATAAATGCACGCAGTTTGACGTTTTCAATGATGTTTTGATCTTGCGACCATGCAACAGATCGAACTAACGGGTTTAGTTGTCAAAAAAGATCTCAATCTCACTAGGTACTCACGAGATCCCGTGGCACAAAAAATGAGGTATATAAAATCAAAATATTTTCTTTGCGCTTACGCCGTCTTTCCAAAAACGTATGCTCTGCCCCGACCCTATCAACGAGAAATCCTATGCTTATCCTTGTCAAAAAATAGTGCGGTCTGCAGAGAAAAGAGCTTTGCCTTTATTGATGCCATAAACAGTATTGCCATTAAAATACTCTATGTGGTTTCTTCAATCATTTCTAAAAACTTTTGATTGCGGTTTGTGTGTCCAGTGTCCAGTTTGAGATACTGTAAGTTCATAAGCACACAATTTCACAATTTCACATTGAAATCCAACCGTGTTTTCAATCACTCTGAAGATTCAATATCCCTAAAACAACCGGACGACTAAAGTTACATACCTTTGACATAAAGCAGGGTCGGCTTCGAAAATTCAGTGCCGATGGAATTTTCCGCAAGGCACTCGAACTTTCCATGGTCAGCCTCTTCACTCTTCACTATTTGCAAGGTACCTGAAAGAGACAAAGTATTTTAATTGGCGTAAGGAATTCTTACTGAAGTTCGCAAGAGTTTCGTGTTCGATAAGTTTGGTTCGAAGTGGCGACTAACTTGGATTCTTTGGGGGCACTTTAATGTTGATTGAAAGCGATGTAGGTAAGACTTTGATATTAGTTGTATAATTTTTCAGACAATCTTTCGGAAGAGCACTTTTTCACTTATAACTTATAAGTCTATTGACCGATATGATTGAAAAATTGCTCAAACTTATGAAAATGTGAATATATTGTGTGAGAACAATACAGTGCACCGATTCACAACACAACCAACAGCAAATTTAAATAAGTCTCCCTACCCTCCATTATGGTTTAAAAGTTATTTAGAGTACTTATATTGTTCTGTGTATTTTACGATTTCGTATTCTATTTTAAAAAACGTTTTTATTTGCATGTCTTCTACGTTAGTAAATATTATTTTTATAAATATCGTTTAATGATAAAAATTAGGGCGCTAGCCAGAAATAAATTAGGAATAAGTTACCATAAATCTCATTATAAGTGAACTACTGTAAGTTTTTTTTTGAGAATAAATTCTTTAAACCGAAAAGTCATAGATAGCGATTCGATTTATTTGCGCGGTAGGTATTGATTGTATTAGTAGTTATTAAGTAATGTTGAATTTGAGAGTGAAGAATAGGAGTCTCACGAAAAGTATTCCCAACGTGTCACGAAAGTCATAGCATCGTGATTTCCAATCTACATCTTTGATTATTTATCTTTTTAGCCGACTTCAAACAAAGGAGAAGATTCTCAATTCAACAGTTTTTTTAAGTTTGTTACCTTAGAATTTTTGACTGCGTGGTCCGATTTTCATGATTATTTTTTTATATGAAAGATTGGTCCATATCTGACAATGAGATCCATGAAAATCTATGAAAAAACTATACTAATTGGAGTCGATTTATAGTTTTTTAAAACAAAATCAATTATTTATCCAATATTGCCTATTAGACTATGCTTGTACTCCTATGTTTGTGCCCTATAATATGTCAAAACACAAGACAAAACTGAAAAGTCACATGGAAAGTTTGAACGGCATACGTGAAGCCAACTTTTCAAACTAGTCACATAAACTAGACGACTTTATCCCTAATTCTATTGTGGCGATAAAACTCATTGAAAACTTTCCAACAATCATAATTCGTCCCTATTACAATGATACTACGTTTGAGAATCGAGACATCTGTTTTAACAAACAGGTGGTCTTGAGTTAATAACGTTGATATTCCCTTGCGGCTACTATAAGATAAGATCCGGACGCATTTACACAATAAACTGGTTACCAGCAACTTTACTACCGGCTTGCCGGATGATACTATTGGGATCAGAGAATGTGTTAGGTACTTCTAGATATAACACTCTTATATACAGGTTGCTACGGAAAGGGTGTACTGAGCAGAAAGGTGGATTCGACCGGAATAGCACGGGTATTGTCTAGGGTAGAACAGAGAAAAATTACATCGCATCGTCATACATTGCGTAAATTATTGAAGTTGAAGGAATTAATTTCAAACATGTTACGCATTCGATGACTAACAGCCGGTTTCTCGAACGCTTATTATTTTGTCAAATTGTTGACAATTTGTCAGGCTGTACACGCACTGCTTTTATTACTCGCGTGGTTTTTTATGCATAATTCTGTAACTTAATAGAAGTTCACTAGCGGAAAAATATGAATGTTTGGAGCACTATATAGTTGTAGGTAGCTAAAATAGCAAGGAATTTTATTCGTCCTACGTGTTAGTTAAGTTAAGTACGCAGGTTATATTCCGCGAGATTAAAATTCACGCTGTGAGATTTCGCAGTGCGTATATTATAACAAGCCGTTGACTATCCATTCAATGTGACAAGCGTTCGAGAAACCGGCTGTAAGAGACGTAATTTTTTTGTAAAAGTTTTCTGCACAAACTGAACTTTGAACCCCCGTAGTGCAGAATTGCAGTCAGGCAGGAGGTTATTACGTCATAAATCTTTATATTTCCTGCTATGCCTTCCAGACAATTTTCCTAAGCTACCTTCTTTAGTGTTTGCCTGCTTCGTAGGTAAAGTTATGATTACGTTTGTTTTATGAGGGTGGGTTTTAATATTTGCCTTACAGTCTAGGTGTTCTGTTTGATAAACTCAATATCAACAGCCTGTATTGGTTTCACTGCTGGACGCAGGCCTCCCTCTGATAAGCGCTTATTTGGCTTATATCTTATGAGGTGTAGTGCCCATAATCCCCACGCTGGGCTTGCGGGTTGGTGATCGCAGTTCAATGGTAGAATTGTTCTTCCGGGGATACTCCGGCCCGTTCCCGGTGGATACTCCTTAGCCGCCTCTTACGACACCCGTGGGAAGAGTTGGGGTTGTGTAAATTCTAAGTCGACACGACATAGCTGCTTAAACTGATATTTAAAAAGCTCGGAACGCTAGATTTAGGGCCCATCTACACCTACCTACTCTAAGATGTGGACTCCAATGAATTTAGTCCAGTTCTGACAACGGCATCGAAGAGAAAACCATATAATTAAAGTCAGTTTTTAGTTTTTTAAAACAAACTCAATTATTCCATTATAGCCTAGTTTCCTCTATACTATAAAAAGGAATTTTCAAGGGAGAAACTGGAATACGTTCACTATAGGACGGGCAATGCCTTACAATATTCATAGAATAAATTGTGGTCCAATCAATCTTCATACGTCCTAAAGTCGTCGGATAAATGTAGGGCTCCGTTAGAACCAGTGACAGCTGACGATCGGCCCGACGACGTGCCTGATGAAGGACCTGACAGATTTATTTGTACGTGACAAAGTGGTTTTTGTGTGAATAGTGTTAGAATCATATTTTGAAGACAGAGAAATAGATAGAGAAGCATTTACCTATTGAATAATGGATGGAGATGATTTGATGATAAAACTTTTGGAAATGTCATGGTTATTAATATTTACAGAACTTTTTGTGTATGAGAATATGATTAGAATTATAAACGGTAATAAATATGTTATAAAATTAAATAATGCAGGACAGTTCACATAGCATCATCTAACCCCAACCTAAACAGATCTTGTATTATGGGTACTAGAAAAGTGATGTTGTAGGGGCTCGTCGAAGGTACATAATTTATGACTGATTGCCAGAGGTAAAGATCAGTTTTAGGTCCGGTAAAAATGAAAGTAAAATAGCCCCAGAAAAAGTATAGATTTAGGTAAAATGTCTGGTAAATAACTCTTTAACAATACAAGCACTTATCCAACCTTCCCGATTGTCCCTTACCCCACTTAACGAATAAATAAAGGTAACAAATAAATCACGGTATTATCAGCACATTGAATTTCTCTTCAAATTCTATGGAGCTGCTCTGACCGTACTCATGAGAGATTTCAAATACAGCTAGGTATGAAAATAGCTTAGCATACACAGAGTTTATTAGGCCTACGTGACTAGAATTCGTTAGGCTTTTCGCACTTAGAAACGGCCGTATTTCATGCAAATTAAATCCTTATTGCAAAATTTTGTTACTAGGAATAATGTATTAGTGTTTTCACTCAAAAATATTTAGAGTCGTCTGCTTTTGGAGAATAAATAAATAACGCTGGACTTTTTCCTTAAGATCATCCTATCCCATAGTAATAATTATTTTGGCAAAAAGTGAGTTTTAAGTTAGTAAAATTCATTTATTTGACGCAAGTAAACATACAGTATACTTATATAGTTTAAATGAATCCATAGACTCCCGAACTAGTAAAAACTATATTTCAGGAGTCAGTGACGTAAGTAGTGTAGAGTGAGATGTAAGTTAAAAGTAAGTTGTTAACACAAACATACTTTTCGGAGTTAAAAGTAGGTAAAGATTGAGTTCACAGGAGACTAGAATGCTGGCTTCTATATCGGTCAGGTAATTAAATGTTAAATACCTGACCGATATAGAAGCCAGCATTCATCAATTCACTTCCTTCAGTTTCCTCACAGTCTCTGCACTTAGACTATTAATAGCGCGAAGGGTACTTGCTCAGGATGTTAATTCTTGCCCTCGGAATAGGGTACATGCATGGATTTTTTGAATTTTTTTAATTGATAATTTAGGTTAATACATTAACGAAAAAAAATATAACACCCAAAAAAAAAAAATTATTGAAGTAAAAAACTAAAAGTAAAACTACACTCAGTTTCGGGTGATAAAAACGCTGTTGTTAGTCCTTGCATTTTATGACGCCACGGATCATCGAGTCCCATATGTAAACTCAAAGTCAAAACTTCATGCCCATACAAAAATGTTCAAGTATGACGTCACGCTTCACATGCTAATAACGTTGCGTTTAGACATTTTGCTGTTGAGACTTAAAATATCTACTTTTCAATGATTAAATTTCACAATAAAAACATCATAAAATACAAAAATATATAAACAGATATATTTCTATATCAATAGAGAATACGTAAAAAAATATTAGCTTTTTTGAAGTCATATACCCTATTGCAAGTAGCTTAGGTCTGCGACGCGCGTATATACTGTACATGCTTGCTAGGTATAAGGTTTGTGTTTGATATCAGCCAAGTCAAATTTACAGAACTGATAGGGTTAAAGTTCTCCTACAATAAAATCATAAGGGCTCCGGCCTTTATACCGTACTAGTAACGCAATGAGCAGAAGCCTAGTATAATATACTTTAGCCTCCTCAATCTTAACAGCTTATATTGGTCCACTGCTGAACGAAGGCCTCACCTGATAAACGCCTTATGGCTATTTTCTCTTGGGTAGTGCCCATAAACCCCACGCTGGACACGCGGGATCGCAGTTCAGTGGAAGAATTGTATTGCAGTAGGCGCTCCTGCCCACCCCCCGATGGATAACCCTTAGTTGCCTCTTACGATAGCCGCGGATAGAGTTGGGGTGCAAATTCTAAGCACCACACGGGGCACTACTACTTTAGCCTAGATACATAGTTACCTACTATCAGCAATTCAAACTTGAACTTTTATCTTTCAACCATGCCAACTTCTACAGATTTCCTCATCTAGGCCTGATGAAATGTCCTACAAAGGGTTTATGAAAGGGTAACAGGTGTCGAGACCGAGTTACGATGCCAACGTGTCAGTTTAGAACATATTTGGCTTACAAATTGGACTCTAAGCAGTTTGCTTTAAGGTCTGCTATAAAGTTGATTAATTTATACGTGGAAACTGAGTTTACCGTAATGAGAACGGTGAAATTGAAAACTAAGGGGTCGCTTTCTAAAAGAGCCTTTAAAGGCTCTTAACTGAGATTAAGAAAACAGCAGGTTTGCACATGCACAAATTGTTTCATTAGTACGTACAGGTAACTATTATAAACTGACGCGCGCGATTACGATTTCTTTTTCGTATACTGCACGCCTGGATGTGAGACGTGATATAAGTTTGAGAGAGTCATCAATTTATAAAAAAAGTAGAGACAATCGCGCGATGTGATTTTCAAATACAGAATGAAGTATTTCATAGACAAAGTTTCTTTTGACAGATAGAGATGTGTCATTCATATTGGTGCATTATGCCGAAAAAAAGAAAATACTTATTTGGACAGGGTACTCGTATAAACTAACAAACCCGCTATTATTGTGGACGCTTAACAAACTACGTCAACAGACACCAAGGGGTAGTAATTAAAAGAAAAATAAGCTCCATTCATGAATGTCCCTCAAAATAGCCTGCACCATCCAGTGTTACCTGAACCTCCTACACCTGGCACAAGATGGAGCATAGAGGTCATGATATATTTGTGTCGAGCTTTATTACGTAGGTTCGTTTAATCTAGCTCTTAGAACAGAAGAAGTAAAGAGCATTGTCTGCTGAAACATTAGTTATGCATTGTGTTTTGATTCCTGAGTACATTTACAAGGTTTTGGGGATTACAATTGGTAACGGGATGGAAATAAGCTGTTTTCAACATCATTGTTATTAAAACATAGGTTAAATAAAGCAAGTAAACAGATAAGTAAATAGAAAATAAATATCCAGAAAAATGTACTTCAACTTAAACTCAAACTCAAAAATTCTTTATTTCTATAAATACAATAAATATAGTCTTAGCAAAAGGTCAAATCATTCTAAAAAATTACGCAAACACGGAAATAAAGTGTTTTTTTTATTTTGGCCGCTTCGGTTTGTAGACTAAAGTAAAGAAACGACGAAGAATTATTTAGCCAGTTAGTTGTTATTTTTCGAGTTGGAAAAAAATCCGTCCCAAGCTTTTTTATCCGCTAGATATTAAGTTATTTTTATAGTAAGCCTTTTTGCACAGTAAAGTTTTGACAGTTTGTTTGAATGTATTTACTCATAATTTTTCAATTATGATTTTATTTGGGACTTGAACGGCCAAAACCTCTTCGAAGTTAAATTATTTTTGGGGTATTATTTGATTTTTTGGAAATTACTTTAAATATATCATAAACACTCCGCTATAATACCATCAAAACACTCACTTAAATATTATAAACCTTAAGTAAAACTAAAGTTATCTTTTTGTTCTAACTACTAGCTATGTAGATGTTTCTTTCCACTTCTTTACACAACGTACAACCTACCTCCGGGACCCCAATGAATTACTAAAGAACAATCTTTTACCCACGGTTAATCCAATCCAGAACCGTTTTAAGATAATTTTCATTCAAATAAAGCCTCTCTCTGAGGTAGATTATTGAATAGGGGGTACCTAATACCAAAATAAAATAAACGTGTTGCTCCAGTGAACACCGTCCCTTAGTTTACGCTCTGAGGTTGATAAAAAGTTATTGACTGTATTTGCCTGTCTTAGCCTATCTCGTAAAGTGTACAATACAAAAAAAAAACTTTATCGCACACCAAAAAAATACAGTACAAAAGAAAATTACATAGAACAAAATAATCTCTCTCTATCCACTGTAATCTTTTCCACGCAACCTTGGGATGGATAGTATTTTAGGAATGTAAAGAATTTAAGGAAGGCAGGGGTGTACCAAATATATCTTAGATAAATATTGACAAAATTATAAATACGTAGAAACAGGAGCAAGTAAAAACATATAATAAATATCAGACTATAGATAAAAATATAATACAATACCTACATTATAAGTAATAAAACATATAAAAATATATATTATAAATTACATAGATACATAACAACATTCAATTTTCTGACAGAAGAAACTAAAAAGTGTACTGTACAAGTTATTGGTTTCCGCATTTATGCATTATTTATATTTATTTATTCATATAAATATCCTGGTACAATCTGAAGTAAACAAAAATAATGTGTTTCGCTGCGCTCCAATGACCATCGTCTCTTAGTTCACGCTCAGAGGTTGATTAAAAGTTATTATACGATCATATTTCCCCGCGACACTTATGACCGTATTTTCCTGTCTTAGCCTGTCCCGTAAAGTGTGATTGTATAGGTTATTGGTTTCCGAAGGATTATGGGGTGAGCCCGTTTTAGTGATGGGTTTGAGATGGATTAATTCTCTCTTTTTTATCCGACTTCGAAGAAGGAGGTTCTATTTTCGTTTGTATGTTTTTTTATGCATGTTTTCGATTTCTCCGTCATTTATGGACGGATTTGGATAATTATTTGCATTTGTATAGAGGATGGTCTCACGTGGTCCCATTTGTTGCCAATAGATTAGTATTTATCCCACATAGCTTAAAAAACAATATAAAATATAAACAATAAAATAAAACTAAAGGATTCTGAATCGGGTTTTCAAAGATAAACCTAAGAGTCGCGACGCGTGAGCCGAGAGCTAGTGAGTATCTGGTGCAGCGCATCAGCATTGCCATACAGCAGCGGGGCAATGCAGCCAGCGTCTTGGGGACTTCCGACTAGTATTGATATGAATTAGATGAGGTATTTGTAGATTGTTTGAAACAGTCTGCAGTTAGCTCAATTGTTTCAATTGTACTTGTTCTTATTTATTTCTATTATTTTCTATTTCAATAACAAATTATGGTAGTTGTTATCATTATTTTTCTGATTACTGAGTTAGTCTGAGACTGTTTTGCTGTTTATTTGGTTCGGTAGTTTACTCGAAATTTTGAACCACTCGTTTTTATGCTGCGAATTAAATGGAGATTCATATCTATGTCGACGATACATTTTGCTATTATTGATTTAATCGCTATTTTAGGAAGCTTTATTCATTGATACCCATTATTCACAGGACTATATCTAAACCCTATCTTTTAAAAATTCAATTTTTTATCATATTTATTGGTTGTATAAAATTATATTATCTGGTATAAGGTAAAGTAAGAAAAATAAAGGGCTTTATGAATTATATAAGTGGAACAATTGTACTAACGAACTGCGATCCCAGCCCACATGCTCAGCGTGGAGATTATGGACAATACCCTCCATTAGATAAAAACCAATATGGCGCTTATCAGGAAGTTGCCTGCGTTCAGTAGTGTACCAATATAGGCTGTTGAGGTGAGGGTGAGCAAAAACAAAGTTTTTAAATCGGCATTAATAAATACAGCGCTAAAAAAAATATTTCAACAACCAATAACGGTATACATTTAAATATAGGTAAATACACGGTCTGACCGATTCAGCCATGAATCAAGGAACCCCATAAGAGAGACATATCTCGTTGCAATTAAGATTGTATTTCAGCAAATATGCTTCGAATATCTATGTTCCAGTATAAATGACATACAGTAGGAAGGCTACATGCTGCAGCTAGAATTATGTAGCTTATGATTATTTTAAAGCACCTCTGTTGTCATGCTATTCAATAAGTTAATAGTAGGAAATTATCTATGTACTCATAATGTATGTGAAACTCGACCTTATTTATGACACTATGATCGTCGTCAGCCTAGGACATAGGCCTCCTGTAATGAGCGTCATAGTGGCCTGTCTTCATCTAGCCGCATTCATCTGCCTGCAATCTTTCATAGGTCTTTCATATATCACCTGGCGGGAGGGCCTCCTACACCACGTTTGATCCAAACTTTGGTGAGAGTCTAATAAATGGCGATTAATGCTTCAACTACTTCATTACCATTTCAGCCTCTTCGCACCCTCTGTTTATATGTTGGAAATTAATATAACAAGAGTTCCTCTTTTGGTTAACAAGTACTGTGAAATAAATTATCCGAATATTCAATCAGCATAACATGAAAATTAAAAGTAATACAGCAACTGAAAACCACACATAGGGTGTTCAATTCGTGGTTTGCGGTTTACGTGAAAAACGGTTTACAAAGTTACTCTACTGTGTTTTTATTTACTGTACTGTTGGAGTTGAAACTATAAACTTGCAATAAAGGAGATTGTATATCGCATCGCTGATAAACAACGAAGTTACGGGAAAAACAGAGAGTTGGGGAACGTGCAGTTTTATACTTTGTTAGTAACAGATAAATTGAACTACGATTGAATGGCAGTAGTTTCGATGAAAGAAAATACTCGGAAGGAAGTGAATCTTCTCAAGATTTGGTTTGAGTAAATAAGAGAGAAATCCAAAGAAAGATAGATTACTTTGTAGTCCAGGCTTCTTTTATTAATAAATCTCATCATATTTATTATTTACTTATGTAACCATCTTATATAAACATATTTCTTAGTATGAGGGCTCGGATATTTATTTCTTGTACATTTTAATTAAGAAATGGGATGGTATGCCTTCTACTAAGTATTACGACACCCTTTGTTCCATTTTAGTAACTGAGATTTCGTTATAAGGATAAGAAAAAAAATCGCCACATTATTGCCCTGTTCTTTAACATAAGAGCCAGGCATAAAACTTACGTTCTCTGTAAACAGAGTTAATATAAGTTTTCCCAGAAGTAATATCGTTGCATAAAAGCCGTAGAACTTCTGTTCAACCTGAACATTACTATACCAGGAACAGCGTTTAATTACGTAACAGACGGAAAAATTACTCATTGTAAGTGACAAGAGGCGGGTCGCACCTTAATCAACTCCTACCCTGTTGTTCGAATTAAGCCTCGCTTTTTGCTAGAACAACAGTCAGCCATACCGCCCCATTCAAAGTTGGAGGGTCCCCCGCATTTGTATGTAAATGAATCGTAATTTTACTCCGCAATCACAACGTGTGGGTGGGTTACCCAATGTTAGGGTCTGAGCAGACGGGGCTATTACGGTGGCGGGTGTAGACTACGCTGGGCCACTTGTACACGGTAGTCTTGCATGTTGTTTGCATACGGTACTTTTGCCTGTTATTGACGATGCAAGCTAGAAGTTAGGTACCGATGTTGGGTGCTCCGTACAGTAAACCAGAAGCGAGCCCGTTAGGTTCGTATTCTAGAAATAAATTTTTGTGTTGATGCATACGATGTCGATGTACCTAAATACCCTTACTTGTTATTGAGGGTGCAAGCTAGAAGTTAGGTTCCGTTATTTGGTTGTTGGCTGGAGCGTCAGGCATACCAGAAGTGAGCCATCTACGGTCGCTTTCTAGAACTGAATTATAGCATCGATGTATACCTCTAGCTTGTTATTGACGATGCAAGCTAGCAATTAGGTTCCGATGTTTAGTTGTTGGCTGGAAGGTACAATGAAAAAGAAGCGAGTGATCGTCGCTTATGGTTGCATTCTAAGACTAAATCTAAGCATCGATGCATACAATGTTAAAATGACGGCTAATGGTTAGTCTCCTACATCGGAATGCAGAACCCGTGACTTAATTGATATTAACTGTAATACTTCTGAACCCCGAATACCTACTCAAACGCAACTTAAATTTAAGCACGTGTTAAGTCGCGATTTTGACAGTTTCCATGGAAATCTGTCATAAATTCGCCATTTGACGTGCTTAATTCTGATTTGAGTAAGTGAAGCGGAAGGCCCTCACCCTATGAAGTTCCTCGTTAAGGGATGAAACGTTGGTGTTCTTCCAACACAAACTAGGTTTGTAGTTAACCCGCTTACATTCATAATGATTAAGATTAAGTGTTCTACTTTCAATAAGGAACGGCAAGTTTTGCCCTTTAGGATGAATGCCAATGCTTGCAAATGCTGGTCATTTGCAAGCATTGGGTTTCTTTTGGGATCTCATAGGAAACATGAGCTTTACTTTACACCCCAACCTAACTCTTTCCGCGGGTGTCGTAAGAGGCGACTTAGGGATATCCACCGAGGGGTAGGCAGCAGCGCCCCCTGCAGAACAATTATACCACCAAACTACGATCCCCAACCCGTGATCATAGTTCGGCTCGGAGATTATGGGTATTACCCATGAGATAAAAACCAATAAGGCACTTATCAGGGTAAGGCCTGCGTCCAGCAGTGGACAAACATAGGCTGTTGAGGAATTAGCAAATATTTTAAGGATACCATACTTAAATAATGACTGAATAACTAATAATATTGTTGAACATATAATTATTATGAGCCACCACCATACGGTGGTGGCTTAGAATTTGCACCACCCCAACTCTTTCCTATATAATTATGATGAGAGCATATTATGATACTCATTACAAAAACCGATATAGAGGTAAATAACAAGGCACCGAGGATTGCTTTAAGGCATGCACAGAATTTTATACGGCATTTATATTACAGTAAGGTACCCTAACAGTTTATTACATACTCATACTTTCATAGCGTAATAGCAAATTACCATATTTGATCCATTATAATAATTTTCACGTTTAAACGCAGCTTTTTCAGGGGCATTATAGATAGCAGTTATTTTTGATATTATCTCTTGGATTACCTGGGATCTTTAGCTAAGTAATTCTATTTTGTATTCTTTGGAGAGGGTATAAACGATTCACATTGTTAGTATTATTTTGTGATAACAGTTATTATACTGGTTTTTAAAGACTGAATATAAACCGCCAATAGGAAATCCTTAGTCCTATCACACCAGACCACACGATGTATCTATGTTTGTTACTTCTTCACGCTTATACGGCCGAGTTTGAATAAAATTTTGTACCAAGATAGCTTAAACCCTGGATTTAAAAAAGGGACTTTTTACCTCAAAAAAGTGTAGTATTCTCGTGTGATAATGAAACCATTAAAATATTTTTGTTACCTAATAACGCGGGTAGTACCGCTAGTTATACGTTTGGTTTTTGGTGTTTCTTAATCTTTTTCGATAATACTATTAAAAGTAATTTTCAGTTCCAGACTTAACATCAGGTAGGGTCCTATACCTAATAATTATGTCTCAAATAAAAGTAAAGCTGAAGTCGGAAGCTAGTCCAAAATTATTACCACATCCTGCTAGCTAGATAATATACTAAGAGCAATAATACACTTAGGTAATCTATCTGTTACGTCAAGTCTCCCACCATAAATTAACTCTTAACTACTACATCAAGGTTTCCAGGTACTAAACTACGAATATCCCAAGTACTAAACTACGTACAATCTAGAACTAGGTAAGAAGGCGGGTTTCAGAGTCGAGTTAAGAAGGTAAGGTTACATAGCAAGCTTGTAACATGTTAGATTTTACATATAATATGAGTTTTACGGGCTCTATTACTTAGGTTAACCTACCTACATATTAATATTTGTTTTTGGTGAAGATGCCAAACCTACCTATTGAAGGAAACTAGACTCTGAGAAGCTTACGAAGCAACAATACCTAATCTATGCTAAGACTGTATTGTCGGTAGAATGTGAGCTCCGACAGCAGCAAATTGAGAGAGCTTACTAAGGAAATCTGGTGCTTGGATCTCGCTAATGCTTGCAGACTATTTACATTAAAAATATCAAAACTTTAATCACGCTACTACCCAGCAGATATGTAGGTATCTAAGGGTCCAAAAATTAATTATTAAAATTTTAGCAAAGAGTATGAAACACGGACTGAGTATAAGCCCAGTCCTTGTTTTACCCAGACCCGTTCTCGTCAAAATGATATAAAAAGAAGTTGCTGATTCGTTTTGGTGCAGTACAATTTTATATAAGTGATATATGAGTAAATTTTGCCAAAAAACTAATTAGAAGCTCGATTTACGTTTTCCGAGTAGGCCTCCCTTAAAAAATACTATTAGTAAGTGCTGTTTAATGGAACGCTTACCTAAAATAAGGTAAGTTTTATTTTTTTAGGCGTTTTTCAAAGACTTAGAAACGCTCTTTCTGTAGTGAGACCGCGCCGTGTTTGTCGCCAAATGAAGTGAGTGAACTCACTCATTTGAAATCAGTGAATCAGTGTTTTTGTGGTGTGCATGTTTACAAAACTTCGCATTATGTTGTTAATAGCAAATAGCTTAGATTGGCCGCACAACTACTCCCTTTAACAGGCAGGAGGCGCTAATATTGATAACGTTATTTACAACAGGTTAATTCATGTAAATTACTGGTAGAACAAATAAAATAGTAACATCCGACCTATTCTCCGAACACCTCGCCACTTGGTCTAAACCATCGCCATGATAAAGTCCCAGTTAATATAGCAATGTCGTATGATCGGGCCAAAGATTGGGATAATCCGATAATGACCGAGCTCGATTCCTTAATATATCGAGTCATCAATACTGTTAATCCAATGTGGGGCCAGTTCGACGATTCTATCTCTACATTAGTCACTGGGTCGGTTTTTGTTTCGGCTAATGTACAGGTATATTATAAATGGGAAGTTTTGGTGGATGGATGCTTGTTACATCTTCACGCCAAAACTACAGAACGGCAGTGAAATTACGCAAAACCACCCATCCGATATTGATATTTGAAAGCCCGTTAAATGGTTTTCGTAATTTGCAATTGTATGGCCAAAGCCATTAAAATGGCTTTCAGGGCCATCGAAGGGGCTTTTAAATCTCAAATATTAGATGGTAGATTTTACCGTAATCAGTCTGCTGATCGGGCAGTTATTTTGTAAACAGGTTATTCTAATGGGATCAAATATAATGCTACTATTTATCCCATGAATGTATTCCCATGGAATAGAAAACAGTTTTTATAGAAAAAACGCTTGCGAAGCGCGGGCAAAGATTAGTTTCATAAAGGAGAAAAAGCTAAGAGATCATTGTACTATATTACAATAAACGCAAAACGCACATTTAAAATTAACAAAGTATTATTTTCCTGGTCTTGAAATGTTACGCGGCGGTCTACCGCTGCGCAAAGTATTTTCGTTTCTCCTTCCACTTTTTGTTCTTCAAAATAGGAAATACCTTCAATTGATAACGGCCAGTAATATCTTAAGCTTCTTTTAGAAAGCTCTGAAAAGCTCATTTCTTCAAGTCTATTTAACAAAAACAAGTCTTTTTTATAGGGTGCTTGAAACACCTTTTGCTCAGTGGCCACCTTTAGCAAAACAACGCTCCATTTCACAACAAGTCAGAAAGGTCTTCTATTGTCAGAAAATAATAAAACTCCGCGAAATATCGAAGCAAGAGAATTAATCTACTCGAATAAATTAAAATAAATGAGATTATAAGAAGTAAGAACTTGAGTCGGCTCGGCTCACTATAAGGCCTCGGCTACAGGAAGATAGTATCACGGTTAGTGTCTAAAATACAAAATTCAAAATTTAAAAATGCTTTATTTCCATAAATACAATAAATGTACACTTAGAAAAGGTCAAATCATATAAAAAAAATGCACTGAGACGGAAATAAAGGGGTATTTTTGATTTCGGCCGCTTCAGACCAGTAGGTAAGTTCTATATTTAGGCTAATCGAGAGAAATTAATGCGATGTGAAAATCGATACTATCGGGACTACTGAAAGTATTTTTTTGCATGAATAATCTAAGATGATCATTGTTAACCCATATCAATGATTTTCTTAGATTAAAGTGACATCATAAGTCGTGCAAATGGATGGTTGTTACAGTTGTTCAAAAACAACATGAAGTCGACGCTAACATTTTGTACGGTTTGAATATATCACACACACAGGTCTTAGGTACTATATAATCTTTTGAATGTAAAGATAAGCTTATTCTTACAATGTGTGAGCGATAGTGTAGTGTACCTATGGCATAACCACTAAATTAATTGACAAACCACACTGCTGATTTGATACCGAGAATTTACAACAATGGGAGCTAACGAGCTATTGAATGACAGTTTAACATAGCTAAACTAGCACTGGAAACAGTATTTTAATAAAGTAGACTGCGGAAAAAAACAGTTTTATAACATAACACACACTCGTTCAACAGTATGCTGAGCGTGCACTGCCATAATGATAATTACAACGTTTGCGTTACATTATTTTCTATGGAAATGTGACAGCATTCCAAGTTCAGGCCCATACACCAGCGAAAGTGGCGCCCCCAACTATTTATCTTATTATTACGTTAAACGCAGGATTTTTAAAAAATCCTACGTTCAATTTGTGGTATCTGTTATACGTTATTTATTAATGTCTCTGTAATAGTTCCATTTTGTAAAGCTTAGGAAGAGATACGAAGTTGCGCTTTTTAGCCACCAAACTCTATTTTCGCATCTCCTCCTAAACTATATGAGATAAAATTATTACAGAGGCATTAAAAAATAGCTTATAATAGATACCACAAACTGAACGTAGGATTTTTAAAAATTCCTATGATAAACGTAAAAATATGATAAAATAGGTATCGCTGTCAGATTGGCTCGGGTATGCGCCTTAACGCAAACTTTATAGTACGTCAGTACAGTACAGTATGGCATATCTACTGGTCAAGCCAAGCAATAATTACATCACAAGTTGTGGGACAAACTTGCCATTCACGGTATAGCATAGACACAAAAGGTCGCGTAAAAGAAGTTGATTTTGCTGGCAGTTAGTGACTGGCATAATAACTGTCTTGGTGTAGCAAGGGCATTAACTGAATTCAAATTACTTTCTCACCTCTTGTGAAGTGCATAATGGCATTAAAATTGAGAATTATTAACATTTTCCTAGCAGACGGACGGATTTAATTGTTTTGCTAAACTTTTGGGTTAATTAATTTAGGTTTACGACGGAGTTTTGGGTATTTCAAAGCTATAGTGGCGAAAGAGTTGACTAAGTCTCGAATATTTTATTTAAAAGGCAGTAAGGTCATATTTCTGGATTTGAATAATCTTTTAAGAGGCTTGAAGTTAGATTTTGTTAGCTTAACATTTAATTTGCAATTTTAAACACATTAACTCCACAGAGTATGGCAATTATGGCTTAAAAGATGCTATAAATAAAGATGGTATAAAACTAGATGACACTGGAAAAAAGTAAGTACCGAGTAAAACGGAGTGAATAGAGATTTAATGGTGAATGGAAATGGAGAAAATACAGAAGCAAAACATCCTTTTGCAGAATCAGATCGACTGACACAGAAAGAACGGTCACGGACTAAGAAATACTTCCACAATTACTAGTCATGTAATGGTGTCGATTCTGTTGTTTTAGGATTAGCTAAAATTAGGATTTAGCTAGATAAATAGATGAAAGCTGTATGTTTGAAAATTAGATAGATATATAATTAGTTAGGTTTAAAATTAGGATGTCAGCTCTCAAATTAGGCTGACAGACCTAAAACAACTCAACTTAGTTAAAATAACGAAAACCCTATTCCTTGCATAACATTTTAGATGTTTAAAAATTAAACAGACAGTTTTAAAATTAGGGTGACAGCTCTAAAATTTGGTTGATAGATCTAAAACAGCTCAATTTAGTTAAAAGTAGCTTTAACCCTAATCTTTGCTTTACTTTTTAACTATGATTAGAAACGTCTACCTAATTTTAGGTCATGATTAATATTTATCGATTTTAAACTAGTATCGATTTGATTTTCTAACAGATTTCTTTGCAAATGGATGAACTGTTTGACCCATGTTAAGAAGTTTTTTGAAATAAAATTTTAGAAAACCTTATTTTGCTTACAGCAACACCAACCCAGAGAGGTTTTGCGGTTTTCAAAAACATTCTAATTTAGGTATTTTTAAGATCTGTATAGAGAATACCATAAGTTTTGGGTCAACCTAGCATAGAATATTTACAAATCGTAAAATTTAGGTAAGGAATCCTCAAACAATAGAATCGACACCAATGTCTTGCTCCAGTATTTTTTATTCGATGCAGATTTCAAGCCAAACCATTCATTTTGTTCCATCGATCCAAACTTTTTTTCAAGAAAAGATTTTCTCATGCAACTTGCGGTTAATAATTTTAGAGTATTTTGTTCCCTTCGGCTAACATTAGTTTTAATGAACTCAATTAATTAGTATGTGCATCTTCGCAATGCTTCTTAACTTGCAAATTAAATTCGTCACAGTGGGAAGTTTCACGTAATTAAACTAACGCTCTTCGTTTACCGTGAGAATGTTTATAAGTAGACACTTCACGGCGTTGTAGGTCTTCACAAAAACGCCGCTACTTATATTTTCTTAAAATGAATTTTATAAATACTATTGGCACCATAGTCTGAATCTCATACCTATTCCCAGTCCCAGAGATTTTCGGCTCAAGGTATCTGTCTTGGTGGTCTAGAGGCAAGCCAGAGTCAAATGGTTTATTTCTTTAGACTTACAAAATAAGCACTCAGACATGTCAAATTTTTACTATATAAACAGCTTGATAAATTGTTATTACTATCAAACAAGAAATAAGGTAATAAGGACTCTAATTGACTTAAATTTTTTGTCTACTAGCGGAAGAAGAAGCTATACCCGTAGTGAGGTGAGGATGCGGGTTCGGTTCCCATCGAAACCGAAAATTTGGGATATTATTTGATTTCTTAGAAATTACCCATAGTGTTAATTATTATAACCAAAAACCTTTAGAAAGTGTTTACGTTTGTCTTATTATTGATACGACTCTAAAGTTCATTATGAATGTGAGCGGGTCAATTACGAACCTAGTTTGAGTTGACAGAAAAATAACAAGGATCTGAACATTTTCAATCATCATACCTCATATCTCTGCACCATAGAACAATCTAGAAGACACGTGGGATAAGTTAGTAGCAGTAAATAATATTGTTTGTATCGAGTTTATCGAACACAAGAACCAAAACTAAGTTATCCATATTCATCTATTACGAGGGAAGAAGCACTTCAATTTAGCTTAGAAAATGTTTTGTTTTGATAAAGCAAACACGAAAAAGTTTTGTAAGAAGCTTCTAAGATGTATAAAATCAGAGTGTTATTTTGTAGCATATGTTTTTCCACTGCTGGGCTAAAAGCCTCCATTTCACGCTGGGGCTATTTAATTGAAAATTTAGAATACATTCTTAATAATATTTAATTTAAGCAATAAATATAATTAAATATTTATTTTACATTATTGCGTGAATTTCATACTGATACAATATTATTTTATGGCAGATAAATCGTAATGGTGTGTATAATTGAATGAATAAACTGTGAAACAGTGCGTCATATGACCGGAAGTGAGCTAATAAAGAGCGAGGATTACGCGGTAACTTTATTAAATGCCCGACACTTCCTGGTTTGGACGTAATTATGGTGACCCCAGTGACAATATCATGACCTCTTCTTATATCAGACAAAAGATTATTATTTTCCAAGCTTTTTTTAGAATGGCGGCCTTATAAAAGATATTTCAACGCCACCTTAGACTTCCTGATGAAAATTGTTATAACGGACATACCCGCCTAGAATGAGGACATTTATTTATCTTATAAATTGAGCAAGCATTATGTCAAAGATGTATATTTTTACATTGACCCCATGAGATAAAAGCCAAAAAGGCGTTTATCATGGGGAGGCCTGCGTCCAGCAGTGGACCAATATATTCTGTTGAGGAGGGTTAACGGACCATGGAAAACATCATACGTAATTAATTAGTAACCGAAAAATCGACTGATAAATGTACAACGACTAGCTACATGGAGGTATATAGAGAAGCAGCAAGTTTTACTTAATGTATCCAAAACTAAGTAAAAGCCAGGAGAACCTCCAAAGATCTCTCTAAAGAAAATATATAATATAAACTTTATTGTTATTTCAAGTGAGAATCTCTCTGGGACCTCACGACTAGGGCTTGCAAATATTCGAAAATTTTTGATATTCGAATATTCGAATATTATTCGAATAATAGAATATTATATAGAAAAAAACTATTTTTTTATTAAAATCACATTCTTTCTCTTCTTAATAAGTATTATTTCCATGAACAATTTTAAACGTCAAATGTGTGTCGCTGTAACGACAAGACATTGGCGATTTACACGCACAATCAAACAAAAATTTTAAACAGTCTTCAAAATCTAGGGTATTTTAATAAAATTTAACACAATAACAAGTAGATAAACACGTTAAGTAACGATAGCGCGTTAGTATTTTCTAAAGTACAAAAGCATATAAAGGTCTTTTAAATCACAAATTATAAAATTAGCAATTACTCCTCTCTAACTTTATCTTATTTGTATCATTATCATCATCATCATCAGCCTATATTAGTCCACTGCTAGACAAGGGCCTCCCCTAATGAGCGTCATAGCACCCTGTCCTGTCTTCAGCTTGACGCATCCAGTATCTGCCTGGAGTCTTCCGCAGATATTCATCCAACCTGGCCGGAGGGCGCCCTACACTACGTTAGCCGAGTCGTGGTCTCCACTCTAGAAGTCGTTTACCCCATCGGTTGTCGGTTCTGCGCGAGATATGGCTGGTCCACTGCCACTTCAACTCGCTAATTCTCTGAGCTATGTCGAAAACTTTGGTTCTCTGTCGGATGTGTTCGTTACGAATCCTATCCTGCAGAGAGACTTCGAGTATAGCTCTTTCCATAGCTCGCTGAGCGACTTTGAACTGGTGAATCAACCCTATCGTGGGTGTCAGCTCCGTAGGTCATGACGGGTAGGATGCACTGATTGAAAACTTTGGTTTTCAAGCATTGCGGTATGAATGACGTGAAGACTCGACGTAGTTTTCCAAACGCTGCCCAGCCTAGCTGGATCCTCCTCTTGGCCTGCTTCCCTAAATTGTTTTTCTAAGCTGCAGAATTTGCCCAAAGTAAGTGTACTCGGAAACAATTTCGAGAGGGTGTCCATATACGACGACCGGCCCCGGATCAATGAGGCCATTGATCATGACTTTGTTTTATCCAAATTCAGACCGATGCATCGCGAGGCTGAAGCTAGGCCATCCAGCATCCGGTTCAGCTCCTCCAGCGACTCCGTCACTAAGACTACGTCATCAGTGAATCGCAGGTGTGAGATGTAATCGCCGTTTATGCTATTGAAAGGCAAGGGCTTTCCAGTCTAGCGTCTTAAACATATATTCCAACGCGCTCGTTAACAATTTCGGGGATATAATATCCACCTGCTTCACTCCTCTGCGCAGTTGGATGGGTTTGGACTGCTGGTCCTGTACTTGGACACTCGTGGTGGCGGCGTCGTAAAGACATCTCGGCACCTCCATAAAACGAAAGTCTACTTGGCATCGCTGTAAGGATTCCAGAACAGCCCAGGTTTCGACAGAGTCAAAGGCCTTCTCATCGTCCACAAAGGCCAGACACAGGGGCTTAAACTCTTCGGACTTTTGAATAATATAATCTGCCTCACTGTGTGTATGTGGTCTATGGTGCCATATCCTCCGCGAAACCGGGCCTGTTCTGGGTTCGCGTTACTTCGTACAATAAAGATAACCACCACGACCGCGTGCAATACACAACTGAACACAATTCTGAGTTAACACAAGGACATTCACGTGAGCAACAGAGACGGATAGACAGACGAGTATCGTCAAATATGCGAATGCACTATGCAGTCGCGCGCGGCACTCCCGATTACTCCCGAGTGTTTCCGAACCACGGTTCGGAAACACTCGGGAGTAATCGGGATTCAGCAGATTAAGGGTTTGGAACACGTTCCAAACCCTTTAACTTATACCTGAACAACGTAAACTTGTATTGTCTTGTATGGATTAACCTCGCGAACTTTTAAGTGGCCTTTTATCCACATCAGAATTTTGACTTTTTATTAAAATCGAATATTCGAATATTGCAATTTCAGTATTCGAATATTCGAAATGATTTAATATTAGAATATTCGAATGCAAGCCCTACTCACGACACTCAGAATGCAAAATACAAAGTCTAGGTGACCCATTTACGAAGGATCGTCTGGGACATCTTCAATTTATTGTTATCTATAATGGAATCAGCACATCCATCAGACGCTGGTATTACGTGTCAAATTCCAATGAAGTTTTCATTTTTCTACACCGGAACTTGGTTTCCCGTGACTTTTGGACGGCGCTTTATTCTCTAATATATAAACTTAGTTATTACTTACAGTCTTAGGCCAGGGTATTAAGTATTCAACTTTAACTTACTATTTCATGGCTTCAACTTCTTATTTCATGGCTTGCGCAGCGTCGTTACAGAATGATTATTGTTTGACATTGACAGCAAATGTCAGAAGTGACAATATCTGTCCAAATTCCGTACGCTTTGCGCGTTGCGTGAATGCGTGTTATAACGTTGCTTGTAAGTCTCCGTTTGTATAGAAAACAGGCACAGTCCAACACACAGAAAATGCATCCACACGCGTTCATGCAGATCACGCGCTCAAGCGCGGAGAAACATGCACCCTCGCGCGTAGGTGCGGGGCGAGACGTAAGGCACACCGAGTCCCGTAGTGCCGTGCGTGATTTTGGAAGAGCTTGACGCTCTGCACTGCACTAGCGAACAGCTATAAATGAAATGAGTCAGAGCCGTCGTGAATCCACAAACGCAACTACGCGCGTGAGTGCTTAAAAAAACCGCACGATGATGCAGATCTTTAGACTCATTCTGTAAAAATCGACTTCGAACTCGAATTCACTCAAGTGACCGAACTCACTTCGAACGCAAAATCACTTCACCTTGAAATGGTATTCTGTGAAATTTAGATGAACAAGTGAAGTGAAGTGAGTATCGAAATGAGTTAGGATTGAACCTACGCGTTACAAGCTATAATCGACAAATCGATTTATCTTTTTTTGGGTTTTATACAATGAAACGAAAGAAATGTATTTCGTAATATTATGTCAATAAAAAGTCGAAGTCTACAAATGTCAAAATCTCACTCAACTTAGTTCATTTCATTACCACGCTCGTCACTGAGGCGCTACAAGCATTATCGAGTTTTACAGAATACAAAACTAATATCTCACCGCGGATTCAGCTGAGTGAGGTTCGAAATGAGTTTATAGAATGAGCCTACTGCACTCCCGCAAGTACGCGCGTAGGTGCATCGACACGCAACATGCATCGTGGTGCGTGGCAGTGTGTTAACCGCCTTAACCTTACTAAAATATTAATTGCCACCAAATAGTTTGAAAAGAGAAGCTTTTTGACGTGAAGCTATCTGTCATTGAAGTGGCACAGACCCTCATAGACCGTGCTCATTTTGACATGACAACCCATTGTCATCCTATCCCCTCCGCGAAAGACCCCGCCACCTATTGAATTCTATGGAATTTGAAAAACGCCTCATTCATACGTATACTTTGGGTTCTAGTTATACATATACAGTTGGACAGAACCAGTATTTTTTGATATATCTTAAAGTTACAGAATGAAATAACTAAGCGTGGGACGATCTTTTTGGTTCATGTGATACCTACTTTTTTGGTTCCTTGGTGGTACGAGAAAGTATGGTAACTGATGTTTCCTCTTAGAGCTGATCTACCAAGAAGATAAAAAAGAACCATAGGTCTGACTGTATCCTAATAAACTACAACAACACCAGCCTTTATTAGTCCACTGCTGGACGTAAGCATCTTCTCATAAACGCCTTATCAGCTCTTATTAAGGGGAAATGCGACTAAGGGATATTCGCTTGGGCGGCCAAAAGCGGCCCTTGAAAAATAATTTTACCACCGAACTGAGATCCCAACTCGCATGCCCAGCGTTAGGATTATGGGCATTATCCCCTGTGAAATAAAAGCCAACAACGCGTTTATCAGAGAGAGGCCTACGTCCAGCAGTGGACCAATATAGGCTGCGGAAGGTTGAGGAAGGGGAAGGAAGCTGTAATCCACACAGGGGATACACGAGAGGGTGTCTAAAAAAATATGTTAGGTACTTACCATGCATCTTATCATTGAGCAGTGCATATCTTGGGTTGGCAGCTACGTCCAGCGGCAGGGAGTTCCAGAGCCAGCGTATCTTGGGGGTAGGGTTGCCAGCAGCCTGGCAGGGTAGCGTGGCAGTGTGGCCAACTTCCACCACCATCGTGGTAGGCGGTGGTGCTATCGATGGGAAGCCAGGAGGGGTTTTTTCAGCTGTAACAAAGTGTATTTATTATAATAACAAGAAAAAAATTAAATAAATAATGCTAGACAATTCACACAGCCATATCTAGCCCCCAATTCGAGGGGTTCTTTTTTTCTTTTATAGTAACGACTTTTCCACACACAATAGTTGTTACCGCAAATGATTTTGCATAAATTTCCGCTGGGAACGCTACTAGACACTTCTATATCTATGTAGTTCCTTGTCAAAACTGCGCTTATGACCACTTAGCTTAGACATTTTAAAACCGTTTTGTCAAACGCCTAAGCAACGTAGCAAGTAACAAGACCAGTTGACTACGAAATACATGGACTCTCTAGTCACTTGATTCTGACTGTGGTTTATTCTATCTATAAATAAATAAAAATATTTAGACATGAAGATGTTAAGCTCTATCGGATCAGTAGTTTTGTCGCGAAGCAAACATCTAATCTTCCAAACCTTTGAATTTGTAACATGTGTGATGTGTGATAGACACACAAATTTCACAGATGTGTGAAAGACACAAATTTAAAAACAGCTATCTCTATCAATAGATCTCATCCGGGTATATCCTACAATGAGTTCCCAACCCACCTAGCTATGTTTAAGTTTGATGATAATTATTACTAACGTGTAAGGGACTCCACGATCCCAGGGGTGTGGCAAACCAGACCCAGATTAAGTTATAACATAAACTTTGCGGGCCCTAAGATGATAATTATTAATAGTGTTGGGCACTTATGTGAAAATGTACCACGGGAGTTCTCATACCGACATCAGTAAAGTTTCACCGCTTTTTAAAGGAAAAGGAAATGCACAAGATTTGGACGCTTATCGCCCAGTAGCCATCATACCAGCAGTGGCAAAAATACTGGAAAATGGTCTGTGCTCGAGAATAGTTGAATACCTTAATTCTTTTCAAGCACTATCCGATCACCAGTATGCGTATAGAGCAGGTCGATCAACTACCTCACTCACTCGTGAAGTGGTCCGCCAAGTCCTGGACGCTCGCGAAAGGAAGCAGCACGTCGCTATGCTGTGCTGCGACCTTTCCAAAGCTTTCGATGTGGCGGACCATGGAATCTTACTGATGAAGCTCCGCCACTACGGAATCGTGAACGGGCCACTCATGTTACTGCAAAGTATGATGGTGAGCCGATCACAGGTTGTGGCTGGAGCCGGTGGCTCCGTCAAATCAGATCCACTCACACTGACAATGGGCGTCGCGCATGGATCAGCTATTTCCAACGTGCTATTCTCACTGCTGCTGAACGACCTGCCAGACGCCATAGATAACGCTGAGATTAGGATGTACGCGGATGATGTAGCGGCGATAGTCACAGCGCCATCTGTTGACTTACTAGAACAAAAGTTGAACGATGTCGCCACACGAGTGGCACGCTGGTTTAGCGACAATGGGTTAGTCCTAAACTCATCCAAAACGCATTTCATGCATTTCTGCCTGTCTGGCCATATGACCCGAAGAATTGTTGTTTCTGTCAATGGAACGACTTTGAACCAAGTAGGTGTCATAAACTTTCTTGGATTCGAAATAGACAGGGGCCTTACGTGGGAATCGCACATAGATAAGCTCTGCGGAAGACTGGGTGGTGCTTGTTTTGCTCTTAGCCGCCTATCTAGGTTCCTACCAAGGAACGTAGTAAGGTCGTGCTATTTTGCTACAGTGCATGCCATAGTCTTGTACGGAGCGGAGCTATGGGGCCGTGCTGCCGACTGGGAGCGCGCTTTCCGAATGCAAAAGCGCGCGATTCGGGCCATAGTCAAAGTATCGCGACGAACTTCAGTACAGCCATTCTTTAAAGAGCTAGGAATTATGACTCTTCCTTGCGTAGTCATTTATCAAATTGCCATTTATGTAAGGACTAACCTAAGTTCATTCACTAGGCTTGGGGATCACCACAGGTACGAGACGCGCCGGGCTAAACAACTCGCACGGAATGCGCACAAGCTCACTAAATCCAAAAAGCTCACTTACATCATTGGGCCGGACATCTACAACCGGCTACCAACTTCCATTACTGCGGCTCCCAACTTGCCCATATTCAAATCAAGGTTAAAAAAGTGGCTTGTCTAGCAGGCCTTCTACACAGTGGAAGAGTTTCTGTGCCTAAAGGTTTACCCTACCTCGATATAATATAATTTGTTCTTAATGTAAGCATGTATTTTTTTATATTATTCATTTGTTATTTGACTGTAGGTAAAAAAAAGTTTTGAATTATAATCAATAATATAGCCGAACCATCCATATCTACAGCGTCCTATACCCAAAGAAAATAGAGCTTGTGTTATGGGCAATTTATGTATGTACATATAGCTAATGTAAGCACTCAATACTACGAAATAAAAACAATTATAACCACACACGAAGAACAAAAAATAAGGAAAATAAAAAAATATATGTGGTAAAGAAAAACAAGAACTTATATTAAAATTTTAAACTTATTAAACGCAGCCAGCGTGTAAGAGTCCCAAGGTTAAAACTGTCTTCCTATCTATCTATTACATACTTACATATATATAACTATATTTTTTTAAAAGACCTGCGTAGAAAACACCCAGAACAAACTATAATGGTTATTGATACTAAAGGTAACAATAACGGGATATTTACCACGATTTGTATAGTTTTGAGTTTTCCAATATTTAACTACTGCTGGTGAGTTTTTACAATTAGAATTAGACGGAGCTTTCCTCATCTTTTAGTTTTTGGTACGAAAATTACCACTACGATTCCTTTGTCGAACGCAACTTGATCACGAATTCACGACACAAGACGTTAAAAAAATATTTTAATGACGCATAAAACAATGTTTATTCAGATAGCAAGCGAGCTATATCAGCTGAAAAAAATCTGACGATTTGTTCCAAATATTCCAATCGATCCCGACAAAGCAGTTATGTTTTATGGAATTTCATACTATTTCCGAAGCCCGCAAAAACACGACTTTTCGTAGAAAATACACATCTTGTGACTTCACTCACGTAATACTTAAAACTTAGCCTATATACTCGTGAATATATCATCTATCCTTTATTTACATTATTTACAATATATCCTTTATTAATTTAGGTATTGACATTTTACTTAGTAATCTAGACTTATAATGCCACATAAGTTTGCATGCTGTTAAGCTGATCATGGCTGTGCTTATTTTACATTATAATTGCCACCCCTGTAACCCATGTTTCGCCAAATAAATGAATTTGATTTGATTTGATTTATAATATTGTACCATCCAACCAGTGAAAGAAATGTTAGAATCACACCAGTATTTCTAGAGATTTCAAGCATAAGACAAACACTTCTTTGAAATGTTAATTTCCAAATATAATTTTCAATTGCCCACTCTATACTGGCAGCACTGCCCTCATAACTTCAACTGAAAAGTCACGGAGCAATGAAACTCTGTATCTAGCGATAAAATATATTACAATTTGCGGCCAGTCGAGCCACCGCGTAATTAATACCAAGTTTGCGATAAATTTACGAGAGCTTACGCTTGCCAAGCTATTTTTCACTTAAATTCCACTCATAAAAGTCGATTTTTGCGCGAGTTTTTAAAGTGTTGGAATGGAAAGGTATTTTTGGCTCTATCTCACCTCCGCTACTTCTTGAGGTGTTAATTTATTTTGTTTTTAGCTTTTCATCTGTTTTTATTACTTTGAAAATAGACTCTTAAGCTTACGACTTTTTAAAATAATAGCTTTCAGAGACTTTATTTCGACGAAAGAAATAAAAATGTCAATGATAATCAGAGGCATCGATAGAAATAAAAGTGCACTGAAACGTATTATTCAAAGCGTAAGCTATAAACTATACAGTTAAAGTTGATGCACAACTCGGGTAAAGAAAAGGTTATCCTTTAAGATATTCCGGAAATCTCATTAAATATGTGATCTAGCAGTGAAATATTAACGTTGGTAATACGGATAGCTATTGCTTTTTTCATGCGTTTCGAAAGTAGTCTTGTGTCTCGATGTGCAACAAGATATTCTTTGATGGTCAGTTGGCACCAAGTCTTTTTCATTTTTACTAGCACATATTTTCTGAGCTGAACATGTCTCGCCAAAACGAGGGTTTTGGCCAAAATAAATCGCATCCAAATCCGTGATAATTTATTTGTAACTGTTCACAACATATTTTTTCAACTGTTATATTTGGGCTGTCTTCAAATTATCATTCTCAGACTTCTCAAGATACGCGAGGAGAATCAAAATCTTTCCATGGTTCACAATCTGACAGAAATCTTGTCACTTGCTTCTTTAATTTTGGCAACTTGTTTGCCATTTTCTCCCAGAGATCATAAAAAATTCATTGTGTGGATCAATTCATATGACCGGATAATTACCTAATTGAAAAACACCAATAACATCTCCAAGAATTACCTTGTAAATTCGTCTTAGCCCACAAATGAAACTCCTACCAAAATTTGATTAACTTTAGCTTGTCATTATTTCCGGAAATTTCCGGATTCATCAACTCTTTATCGGCGTGTGAAAGAGATGGCAAATTGGATTGCTTTTGTGAACTTTAAGAGGAATTCATTGTCTGCGGGCTCTCATTAATTGGGTAAACAGTCGGTCGGTTAGAATATTATAGAACTTTCGGATAGGCACTTGTGGGACCGAATTGGGAATGAAATTAAGATGGCTGGCATGGACAACAAAATAAATCCGGTTTGTCAACCATTTTACGACGACGATGTTTTGTAAAATAAAGTGTTGTTTGGTTGTTCATCACAATAGTTTTGCTAAGTAAATAATACCTGACAAACTGGCCCCAAAGTAAATATATCTTGCTTTATGGGTACCACACGACTGAAATACATAATACGCCCAAATTAGGAACAGTTGCTATTGATACATATACAAATAATATATAAATATTATTGGCAGAAATTGAGGCAGCGAGAATTGAAAGCGCAACTTCTTGTGCCACGTGTATGGCTTTGGGTATTTTGGAAAACTAATGGGTATAATGCTAAAACTACACTAAAATAATGGTCGACGTCATTCTAGTAAAAACTCCATCTTTGTTTACTAAGTCGAAGAAAGGAAAAAAATCTGTACATTGCCTCAGCATTCATGAAACCAAAACCTGATTGTCCGGCCGAACATGAAAAGTAGTTAGCAAACCCGATTCTGCACAAATGGACATCAGTGTCCGCGGAAACTAGGCTAACTTAGTTGTTCCTCTTCTCTGGTAACTCACTGACTTTGAAGGAAATATTGTTCCTTTTTCCCGGTGCCGATCTATCTACGAACTTTGTTTTATCTATGAAGTTAGATGTCAATCAGTTCTACATGTGCCTATAGAGTAAACTAGAGAGGAACAAAGGGGCACCGTAGGTAGGATACGTTCCTGGCCTTATGTCAATTTACAATTTCTGAAAATAACAAAAAGAGTTGATTTGTAAGAATGTGTGAAGAAGAAACATATGTACATCAATCCAAACTGTCGCATTTATAGTGATATGATTTGTGTGATGTGTTCTTGCGTCGTTCTTCGCATCGTAAATAAAAAGTATTTCATTCGTATCACGTGGGAAGCCATGGGCAGAAGCCAGTAATCAATTCAGAGCCGAAAACGTACACGAGAGTAGGCCAATGTTTGACAGATTTCTATGTCACGTCATTAGACATCACACGTCTGTGTCAATATCAGTTATTCTAACGAACTTTTGTTATTTTATTTTTTCTCCCAAAAGCTGACGCAAAATATCACAAAATAGTCCCGTACAACGCTTGTATTTCCTTTACCGAGAGCGTAATTAAACCATAATCGAAAGCAATTCTTGTAGACAAAAAACAGGCTTTTGCTTTCAAAATTTTAATTAAAGATTCGCACGCACTCCTGTTAGGAAAAACCAATTAGACCTTTTACGCGGTGTGGAAGGGCTTCCATGACTTGCAAGAGTACGTGTGTGGTTAATGAACTGGTCTATTGAAGCTGTAATAGTTTAGGCCGGTCGATCGATTTATTAGTTGATTTATGAATTCATTATTAAAACTCTTTTTTGTTTAGCCTGAATCGCTACAGTGCAAGCCAGGGCAAGTCCTCAACCAGGTCAGGTTCCCATTAACAGATAACCGATAAGAGATAACCATTTAACACTTTCATTGCCCACGATGCAAATGGACGTACTGCTGTATTATCTTTGTAAAGAGTGGAGCCATTACCGTTCCAGTGGTTTCAACGAGACATAACCGGAATGTAAACTTTGCTTAGCACATATTCATTCCAAGTTTCACCATATCATTTGATGATCTTAGCAGCAGTGCTTAGAATTGTTTTATATGTGGAGTAAGTTAGCGCTTGGTTAACAAGTATGTTCTTGAATCTGATCTTCTCATCTAAGTGCGTTCTTAGGTTTTGTTAAAATTGAAGTGCATAGGTATGATTTTTGTAATTTAGGAATATCTCCCTCGATCTACTAAAATCCATTGCAAAGATATTTTGATGTACATTTTTGTGCCTTTCTGTCCACTTATTTCCTATATTCATGATTTTTTGGATATTTTGGACGTGTCACGTACGTTGTGATAAAAATCTAACTGGACTCTGACGTCTCAACAAGCACACGTTCAAAAACGTAATCAGGCTAAGGGATACACTAACCTGAAAATACTGTGAGGAGGCGAATAAACCGTTATCAAGCAACGTTTTACGTTACTTTATAACGTTTATTATTTAATGGTGACATATCAAAGCCTCCGACATCTAAGCTACGTAAAGTTAGACAGACGTAGCGTCATATTCCACGGCGTCGGGTTAGCTAGTAACACGACTCCTACTAATCCGAGCTGCCTTCCAATTGCGATACGTAATGGATGGGCAAAGGTTTTACACTTTTTGAAACCAAACATACTGTCGGACTAAATATTTTCAATGTTTTGAGCACACCCACTTGAGATGGTGGCTACTTACCATCAGCTAGTAGAAATAAAATAAGATAGGCATGTGGCATTGTCCAAATTCACAATAATTCGATTGTTTACAATCTGTGTAGAACTTTTCTAGTGAAAAGTAACTTAAAAGCTAAGTAATAACCTTTATACAGTTTGACGGTGACATAAGCCCCCTACATCTAAGCTACGTGAAGTTAGATAGACGTAGCTTCATATTCCACGGCATCGCGTTAGCGAGTAACACGACTCTTACTAATCCGAGCTGCCTTGCAATTGCGATACGTAATGGTTACGATTTTATTTTGTATCTGAAACAACTATGGGCCATGAAGTTTTTAATTAATATTACTAAAATTAAATTTGATTATGATTTTTTGTGAATAAGGCTGTCTGAAGCTGGCTGTCGTTAGATCAATATACTAATTATTTTATGTTCGCAGAGCAAAAACCTTCCCTTTTTTCAACGGAGCTCAGTTTTAAGCTAGATCAAGTTTTTTTTTGATCAAGTACCTAGTGATATTTTGGAAATTATTTATTCATAGATTGATAAATTTGTAGTGACTACAAAAATGCCTCCTGGCTCCTGTCAGCCCTATTGTGTTCGACTAGTTTATATGAATATTTGTAGTGATGTATGAAAACGCGCCAAGTCCCTGTTTTTTCTATACAACCAAAACGATCCGAACCAACATTAACCATTACCATTCGCATTCACAATTGGTATACCAATCGTGAAACGCGACTCCCTTTCATCGAAGATAAGGCTGAGGAGCTTCTAGAGTCTGAGAAGGATTACGAACACAGCGAATACTTAAATATTTATAGTCATAATGCTTGTTGACGATTTAATATTCATTTTGAATACATATTTGTGAGGTAATAAGAATTTAATAATGCAGCTGCCTATACATAAATAATTTAATAAAAAAAGTATAGTGGCGGTAACAAACAGTATCAAATGTGCCAATCACCAAAACGTCCAGTGTCCTAGCCGGTTCCGTACTCAGTTTCATAAAAAACAGGTATTTTTTGTTGGGTTTGATTAGGATTTCTATTAGGTGCAACTTCCTGAATGTCCAGTCTCCGAAAGTCGATTGTCTGAACACCCATTCCTCAAATGTCTAATTCCTCGAACGTCTATTCCCAGAACATCTAATAACTGACATAAGTACTCGTAAATAATAAACAGAAATAAAGTTGATCGCCTTCCAGATTGAAGTGAACAAAGATGTACACTTTAATCTGGAATAAGGTAAAGAAGAAGAGAAGAAGAAACCTTTACCTTTATCTTAGTTTCCGAGTTGGAGCAAAACCCGTCCCAAGTTTGTTTACTGTCAATTTGCCTCTCTTTTTAATTAAAAGAGTTATTTCGCAATTCTTGAAATGGTTTTTGACAAAAACCAAACAAAACAAGGAACCAATGTAGGTACGATCCCAGGTGTAACAACTTCAAGGACCAGACAAAAAGCAAATCAAATTACCGCAGAAAACCCACTTCTTAGCATTCCTGGTGCCAACAAAAGAAATCCGACAGATGTAACGCGAGTGTGCCCATTAGTTGGGACGGTAAAAAGTGCCAGAGGTGGAGCGTTTGCACAGGCCAGTTCCGGTGGCATCAAGCAATAAGGTCGCGTCCTGGGTAAAAATATAATAAACTATATAGTGCGTAAGCTAGATTGTCGAAAGATATTAAATACATTTTTTTTTGTAAATCAAACTAAAGATTACAAAAATAAAGTGTGAAAAAAACTATAAATCGACTTTAATTGTTGTTTAATGGTTTTCTTATGGATGCCACTGTCAGAACTGGTCCAAATTACTCATTATAATTAATAATGTGAATGTCTTATTATGACCACACGGGAAGAACTAGATTTCAAATAAAGAAAGAATCATCAAAATCGGTTCACTCAGTCGAAAGTTATGAGAACATAAAAAATTAGTCAAATTGAGAAACCCCTCCTTTTTTGAAGTCGGTTTAAAAAAAAAGCGAAAATTCCTCATTTAGATTATCAGAAGATATTGGAGACGTATTTTTATTTTGTCGTTTAATTAAAAATGATGAAGATATAGCCAGTTAAAGAACAGTGACGTCACGGTTCAGTAAAAAGTGTCACACTTTTTACTGAGCCGTGACGTCGCTGGCCCCCACGCTCAAACTTTGACGCGCTTTATTTTTGGAATTTTTTGTTTGATCGACAAAATATAAAATACGTTTCCAATATCTTTTGATAAGCTAACTAAAGGACTTTATTCATACCTACTCTGCAACTGTTTCTTTGTCCAATCCTTACGATTATTAAAACCTACGATTATTAAAAAAAAATGGTACAGTCAAGTAGGTCATTATGTACCTTAACTAAAGGTATAAAACGCAGCATAACATAAGCCGAAAGGTCATTCCCTAAAATGACTTGGTGTAGTTCAAATCCCTACAATAACTTTAACCCGAGGCGAGTACATAGGTACGTGTTGAGTTTTTAGGGCCCTCGTCAACGTGCGAGTGGTATTGTCAGACAAATTGACGTGGACTGCTCGTCTAAAGGGGGCTTTACTTTATGACGTAGCATTATTCCTTCTGATCCTGAAGGAACGATTGCGACGCAAGAGGGTTGCGGCTGCGGGTTCGTTTCCCGTCTTGGGATAAATGTTTTTGCGATCTACAGGTATTTGTGTTGGGTGTCTGAGTATTTTCTAAGTATAATACAGAATATCTATCTGTGTAATGTATTGTATTAAGTGTATTAGTTAACTTATATCCAAAACACAAGATCTGCTTAGCTTGGGGCTAGATGGTGCTGTATGGATGTCCAGCATTTTTTTTTTATGTGCCATGTTTCAAATGTGACAGACATGTAGCCAATAGCGTTATGTTAAGAAATTTTGCGGTTGAAATTTAAAATATTTACTTTTCAATGATTAAATTTCACAATAAAAACATCAAAACAATAAAATAAAAAAAATATACAGATATATTTCTTTTACAATAGAGAATACGTAAAAAAAAATCTTTTTTGAAGTCACATGCATATACCCTATTGACGTAATGCAAGTGTATGTCTGGTTCGCTTTTGTCAGCCAAATATTTTTATTATTGTAACGTAAAAGGTACCTACATTGAAGACCCAGTTTCAATAAATATATTTTTACGACCCGTTTTCCACAAAACGCTTATTATTTTCATGCTACAAGATTCACAGACTTAGCTTTATTATAGGTTTGTCTGGGCTAAAAAGGTGCCCTTGAAGACCAAAAAACTCATTCTGAACTGTATTTCATAGACCGACGGATCAAAGCCGTTCTGCTTTGATCTGTACAATGAACTCAAACATTTATTGTTATAAAAAGTGTATTCTTCGCGTTAAAGGTTGAGCTTTAATAATGGATTTGGAGGTGAACTGTAGTATTGTTCACTAAAAATGAAGCATTATTGCTATTAGGCGAAGTGTGAAAATTCTATATCATGATAAAGTCAAGATGTGTGCGTAGGAAATACACGATTGTAAAGCGAAATGTTTGAGTAAATGCTGCCAATTGTTGTGTTGGTGTATGGCTGCTTGTGTACCGTTATTGTAAAAAAAGTCTTTGAGGAAAACTCTCCTGTTTCACGAGAAGATCGCGTAGCTTTATGGTGCTTCCCCGACTCCCACTAGCGCCGTCACATAATTTATTCTTACTTTAACGTTAACTAAAAGAGCCTATAGGTATATTTGATTCCAGAGTGAGATTAAAAAACTAGGTTATGGTTGCATAAGCCTCGACCATATTTCTGTGGTCGAGTCTTCTTCTTGATATGGTCTATGGTCGATGGCTTATGCTTATATTTCTAGTGGTAACTTTAGTTACCAATCGCGTTCAGCGGTGCAATTTTAACTGGATTAGACTCCAGTTAAAATACGGTAATCAAACAAGTTAAGTGTTAAGTGGCCAGTCCTGGAATCAAACATAGGCTTTTATCCTAAAAATCAGCTCACATAGAAAACGTTTTCACAGAATCAACTCATGCGAAGCCGCGGGCACAAAGTAGTAAAACTGACAAAAAAACCTAAAACTGAACTAAATAAAATTGAGTTTTAGATATCACAAAATGGTGGCACCATTATACATATGTAATTATCCTAATTTTTACGTTTAAATAAAATTTTCAAAGATTTCCCGTTTGTGATATCTAGTACTCAATTTTATTTAGTTCAGTTTTATGTTTTATGTCAGTTTTACTACTTTGTGCCCGCGGCTTCGCATGATTCCTAGTGTGAGTTGGGAATGGGCCTTAAGGGTGAAAATAACGAGTTTCAATAAATTCGAAAAATTGGCTAACAGTATTGTATATTTCGAGTAAGGCACTAGCAATTCTACACCAGCACTAGCACACTAGCAATTCTGCGACCGATCATAATCAAAGCAATCTCCCAAAACTGGAAGTATGTAATTATGTAAATTCACAATAATTTTCCTTACATAGACGCAGGCTAAAGACGCAGTCCCACTTTAAATTTATAAATTCAAATCTGAATACGCAACGCAATCTCGTGTGGCATAGGCTTATTTCACGCACGCAAAACGTATAATTAACTTTATATTAACATACTGTGTAGACGGGGCTTTAGTGGCTTAGATGGGATCTTCCGATGGGACGAAGTTTGGCGAGGTTTTATGGGATGCGTGAAAACGCGCGAGTACCTTTGTTCGTTTGTATAATTTTCTCAATAGGGTATATGCACATATTTTTTTAATTTTTTTAACCGATGAAAATCTATAAAATTTATTTAAAATTATAAATTATTAGTTACACACAAAAATTAAAACTGCACTCAGTTTCAGGTGATGAAAACGCTGCCATGTTGGCCCTTGCATTCTGTGACGTCACGGATCACCAAATCACCTTTCTCAACTCAAAGTCAAAGCTCCATGACATTACAAAAATAAACGTTAGAAATTTTGCGACTGAAATTTTAAATATCAACTTTTAATGATAAAATTTCACAATAAAAACATAACAAAATACAAAAATAAATATACAGATACTTTAACATTTTCATAGACTTGAGATTTGCTTAAATCTTAGTTTCTTAATCAACATTTATTAAAATGCAAATTAATCTAAGTTTTTTAATCTAAATTTTAAAATGTATGAATGCAGTTTTTCTCGTTACTAAAATCGATGACATGGTTCCTAAGAAGAGATTTTCTTATATCTATAAGTTTGACTTTCCTATACTACTCGATCTAAATGTGCCTCCTTGTATACCCTTGCTCGAGATACAAAGATATTCTCAATAGGATTAATACAGCTTCCTTCTCTTTCCACAAAAAAACATTATCCGATTGACTGGGACCGGGCCGTACAAAGCAAAATGTTCCAATTGATGCCGTTACGACAAATTGAGTTATTGAGACGAAACATGGCGTACGCATTTCCTTTTCGAAGTAAACGTATTTACTGTCAATCCTAACGTTATTGCGACTTGTTTATTTACACTACGGAAAGATTATGGCTCGTATTATGATTTACTAGGTTCTGCCCGCGACTCGGCAAATGTAGTGTAGGACGTCCTCCTGCCAGGTGGGCGATCTGCGAAAGACTGCAGGTTCGTAGTTAACCCGTTTATATTGGACTCTTTATTATAATCCAGTTTTAAAACTTGTTAATCATCAATGCATTTTAGTCCACTGCTGGACATAGGCGTACCCAAGTGAGCGAAATACCGTCCTGTCTTCAATTTCCTTAAAGAAGTATCTGCCTGAAGTCTTTTGCAGATCGTCATCTGACCTGGCCGGAGATCGTCCTACACTACATTTGCCGAGTCCTGGTCCACTCTAAAACACGAGCAAGAACTTGCAGATAAAGTTTACTTGTGCTCAGATATTGCGTAAAGCAATGTGTTGAGTTGATCGATTCCAAGTTAAATTCAGTTGTCAGGTTGTAACGGAACGTATCATCAAATTTTATGCAATAAGGCACAGAATAATATATATATGATAAAGGGCACATTTTAGCAGATTTAATTTTTCAAAAATAATTTTAACAATGGTGTTGCCAATGTAGAGGAGATCGACTTGTAATACAACTGTAACAAAATCTCAAAAATGTAAAAATAAAAAAAAAGACGTGTGGCACTCGGGGACTGCCGCGGTAAAGCTATTGCAATGCCATCTAGAGGCGAGTTGCTGAACTAAAGAGACAAACGTCATTAAAAGTTCTACTATTAATCGATAGATGGCAAAACTAAAAAGTATCACCGCTGTTCCGGTCGGAGTGGGGAGCGTGAGGTTTTTTCGTTACGGAATTTCTGGATTCGGTCCCCACGCTCAAGGCCCGCGATAGAAGCTATGCAATAGCTTAAAAAACGATTTTGTTTTAAAAAACTATAAACCGATTTTAATTATATGGGTCCCATTGTCAGAAATGGACTAAATTAAAATAGGACCACACGGGCCACCAGCTTTCAAATAAAAATATTTTTGAAAATCGGACCAATTTTTATTTATTTTTATTTATTTTTACCCAGTCAAAAGTTCTGAGGTAAAAAACAAAAAAATACAGTCGAATTAAGAACATCCTCCTTTTTTGAAGTCGTTTGCAAACAACAAGAAAGTGGATTTATTCCCGACGTCTCACGTGAGACGTGCTTATTCCCAACTTCCCACGAAAAGTATTTGACTATGACTTCTGGGTTGAGTATGAGGACTATGTTTACGAAATAAAGTGTCTTGAGGATTGGTCGGAGTATCTAAAGATGCATTGCTGGGGGGCAATAAGGCAGTAAGGTGTGGTTTTAACAATAAACAACAACGACATTTTTATCCGTTTCTAACCAAATTTAAAAAAGGAAGACCCTCTCAATTAATAATACAAATAGAATAACAAATAATTAAAATAAAATAGCATAGACGATCTGAAAAATAATTATAATTTGTGGGAGTTCCATTCAGACATGTTTCTGACATGACACAACACAGGAAGATTAAAAAATCCATCGTACAGTTTTTGGTAAGTATATATTAAAAGTTATTTATTAATGCCTCTGTAATAGTTTAATTTTGTACAGCTTAGGCAGAGAAACGAAGTTGCGCTTTTGGCCACTAAACACTATTTTCGCATCTCTTCCTAAACTCTACAAGATAAAACTATTACAGAGGTATCAAAAAAAAGCTTATAAAAGATACCACAAACTGTACGATAAATATTAAAAATTTCTATGTTAAACGTAATAATATGATAAAATAGGCGCTGTCATATTGGCTCGGGTATGCGCCTTATTTAAAATTTTATTCATGGACAGATTCGCGATGAGAAAAATGCCAAGCTTTCTATGTATATCTAAGCTCGTTTAGTAAAATAAAGCATATTTAATCCTTGGCCTAACACAGGCCATCCATCATTTTGTGACATGTGAATCCCACAAAAATCTGAAGTGAAAAATATAAACAAAAAGTGAAACCTGAATACGAATCTCATGTTAAAATAACAAGCAATAATGTTTTCCCTCCCTGTTTATATTTGATTACGAGATAGGAGTTCTGTATGTGAGTAGCAGGGATGGCCAACAGTTTTGTTGATTTCTAACATTCTTGAAGTTGTATGCTCGTAAAATTGAAAGTAGGAGTAGTAATATGAGAACGTACACAGAACGTACACACAACATTTTCTACTGATTTAAATGATATGTACATGCGTGGTTGGATTTTAGTCGAGATCATAAGTAAAGTCGAATTGAATTAAGGTAAGTATATAAAGAAGCTTTAGCTTTTGTATCCTACATATTAATCTATTTCCAAAATTTCATTGATAGCAAGAACCTCGTTTTATACGTAAAAGGATTTGTAACCTTCAACTATTACGCATCTCTGAACATGTTTATTTTTTAGAAAAGGTTTGTCATCCCTTCGTGGGTACGAGAGCACAAGTACGTCTGTAAACAGACTTAGCTTAAGGCTCGTTGCAGACGGGATACCACTTTAAGGAGAGGGCCTAGACAATGTAACAATCGATGTCGAAAACGATAGTAGAAAAGTAAAAAACTGTATGTATGGGTTAGACATATGCCTTAGATCGGCACGTAATCTGTTTCGATTTTTCCCTATGAATCTTTCAATTGTTTTCGATTCGCTTCAGAGCGAATGCCGGTTGGCTTCTTCCTCTGGTATGCAAAGCCGCCGCGCCGCGATCTTCCATTTTGTAGGTATTTAAACATAGTGATTAGGAAACTCATTTTATCAAGTCAAACTTTGCAAATTTGTTTCGAAATATATAGTGTTTTCAAATAAGTAATAAAAAAAATATATAATTGATTTAGTCATATTAGCAACTTACTTTAACTATTCTAACAAGGGTGATTTTTTTTCTTTCGTGTGAGAGCATTTGATTTTGTTACTGAATTCGACTTTGACTAGATTGGTTGATCCTGTAAAATAATTATTTTTTTCAGAATTTGAAACAGTATTTTCTAAGTCTCTTTATCACTTAACCGGGCTTGAAAAATCGTGGGCTTCTACAAGCCCACGATTTTTCTATAAATCTTAAATTTGGCTACTTTTCTTAAGGGATTATGTAATCTTAAAATAATTATTTAAAATATAATAATATATATATGTAATTATAAATATAATATAAATTAATTATTATATAATAGGATCAGGCAAAATGCCTTATTCTAAAACATAATTAAATAATCCGCAACTTTGGAAGTAGCCCCCAGGGTTACTATATAACGTGGTCGGGATTTAGAACGCTATCAAGTGGGCGTCGACAAAACACTTGATTTTCGTTGTGTAATTCGAGATTTTACCACGGGGATCCTATAAATTACTGATAGATCTCAAGCTTTAAACATAAAGGAGGATCAAACTACATATTATCGTGGGTGGCTACAGACGAAGCGAGCGATACCGAGTGAATGAAAACGAGTGGGGTTCAACGATCGGTATGTATGTGAAGGCCCTTCGTTTGGGCTCGCTTGCTTTACCGACGTTCACACTAATTCGTTCGCGTTTGTTCGTAAGCCTTCGCCTGCTCTCGCTCGCTCGTCTGTACCCGGCATTAGATTGCCCCTTAAGTGTCTCGTTTGCTCCATTCCAACTCCAACGTCGTACCTGTTACCGTTAGAAGGATGGATCTCTTTACAAAATGTTTTATTTGTAAACGCTGTGTAGCTCTATATTAAAGGGAATTCCTTTGTATTAGAACAACGTAAGCGTTACAAAGTAGATTAAGACTGCGTGAGAAACTTTACTCTTTATTTCAATTCAAAAATACTAGCAGCACAGCAAGTACTCTGTCTGTCTGTATCTGTTATCTAGTAGGTAGCCAAAACGCAAGCTCTGCTTAGCTTGGTGCTAGATGATGCTGTGTGAATTGTCCAGCATACAAAACAAAAAAATACAATACAATACAATACAAACATTCTTTATTGCACACCAAATAAAAACAGAAACAGGACAGGAATATACAAATAACGTTACACAATGGGCGGCCTTATCGCTATGAGCGATCTCTTCCAGGCAACCTTTGTATGAACAGGAAGTGGTAGAACAAGTGTAGACGGTGGCGTGTTATACATAATAGTATTTGGGCATTATTGTTTCATCAGCCTATACTAGTCCACTGCTGGACATAGGCCTCCCCTAATGAGCGCCATAGCGCCCTGTCTTCAGCTTGACGCATCTAGCATCAGCCTGCAGTCTTTCGTGGGCCGTCATCCCACCTGGCCGGAGGGCGTCCTACACTACGTTTTTTAAAACAAGGATTACCACGAAATTGTCTTCAGAAATACTTTTTACGCAAGTTACCGCTACAACACAGTAAAAAATTATAATCCCATAAAACCTGCATTTAACTAATTGTAACAATAGATTAATTTTATATTGACGGCATAAGATAACCAACAGCTTGGTGGTCAAAAAGCGCAACTTCGTAATTCTGCCTAAGCTTTACAAAACGAAACTATTACAAAGGAATTAAATAAACTTTGAATTAAACTTATAATAAATACCACAAACTGTACGATAGATTTTTAAAACTTCCTGTGTTTAACGTTATAATAAGATAAAATAGGTGGGGGCGCCCCTTTCACTAGTGTATGCGCCTTAACGACCTCTATGGCGCGGCGCGCGCGAAGATCTGCCTGCGACGCAGGAGGTTGCGGCGTCGATTCCCACCTCGGGACAAATGTTTGTACGACCATTCAAATATTTGAATTCATTACGGATGTAAGCGGGTTAACTACGAACCTAATTTGTGTTGGAATAACACCCCTAAATAAGGTTCGTAGTTAACCCGCTTACATCCTTAATGAATTCGTCAAACTACGACAGTTTTTATAATAAAATATTTGAATGGTCGTTCATCTATGTACAATAAGAAAATATCTATTTATGTAATGTATGTATCTATTATGTACATCAGTTTTCTAGTACCCTATACCCATAAGCCCCATCACACAAGCTTTACTTAGTTTGTGGCTAAGTAATGCTGTGTGAATTGTCCAGTATTATTATTATTCAGAGTCAATCAGACAGCTGGATAAATAGTATTATTAATAATTAGTATTATATTATTATACAACTTGGTACAGCGTTTCTATCGTGTAGACAAATTTCAGGCGTCACGATCATGTCTCGTTACTAAACTCAGATAGACTCAACCTTCAGCTACAATCAAATTTCCCCGACAGAAGTAAACCAATGAAGCGTCCCCATCTGACAACAATAACAGCATAACATTTTCTGCCAAATCTACCTCGTCTCTCCACGGTCGGCTAAATTGTATTTTTCCTCAGCTTTATGAGATATACGAAGTTAGATTATATTCCGATCTGGCTCGGGTGATTAAGTTGCAACGAGACAACGTAAATAAGTCTTATTTACGGTAAATAAAATGTTATCGACGTAGCTCAAAGAATTAGCTAGCTGAAGTGGCAGTGGGCTGGCCATACCGGAAGACCTGAAAACCGCTGGGGTAAACGAGTTCTTGAGTGGAGACCGCGTATCGGCAAAAGTGAAGGACCTCTGGCCAGGTTGGATAACGATATGCAAAAGACTGGAGGCTGGATACGTCAAGCTGAAGACAGGGCGCTATGGCGCTCATTGGGGGAGGTCTTTGTCCAGCAGTGGATTAATCTATATTAATCCGCTGCTGGACATATGATGATGATGATGATGAAATGATTCAGGCGTTGCGTTGCGGAAATCCATTGTAAGATATTAGGATATATTATGGAATAATGTGTACGGTACAAAATTCCAGTTGAGATTAAATCACATGGCAACAATATTATAAATGCAAAGTTTGGATGTATGGATGGATGGTTGTATGTTTGTTACGTCTTCACGCGAACTGAACAGATGGGTCTGAAATTTTGCATATATATAGGGTATTTTTTATCCCATAAATCAGTTCACATGGGATTAAAATAACCTTTTAACGTTTCCATACACAACGCAACGCGTGCGAAGCTGAAAGCATAAAATATTAACAAATACATTTCACGTTTTTATATGCAACATCACTGTGCCGTTATCCATAACGAGTTAATTTACAAGATGCTGACGTTTAACAAATCACCCAGAATAGACGAGAAGCCAGAGTTTTATTATGATCCCAATTTTATAATGATCCCATTTTCCGCCACTCTGCTATTCGCATAAGATTCAGAATCCCTCAATTCCTGTCAATTCAGCTTTCGGCTCGGATTTCCCGGGAGTATTTAATTTTTCCTTATTTTTACTGTAAACTAAAGAAGGTACAAGCTTGCCAGGGACACTTCTTTTCATTACCCGTGAGACCTTAGATAGGTACAATCGCGAGCACATGTGAAACTGAGAAGCTTTGAGAACCCCACGAGACTAGGTTTTTAAACAAGGAATGGCTTATTGGATTAAGCTGGCTTTCTGGATAAAAGGGGCTTCTGTTTTTGTGGAAAGAAATTTTGCTATGGTAATTTAGGCTATACAATTTTATAGTCATCAGATTGTAGAGTTGTAGTACTCATATACCAAAAAAGTGTTTTAGCTAATGTGTCATTAATCTTTAATTTTGAAAACAAACAAACAACAAAACATAAGCGAAATGTCTTATAGGTTTAGTTCACTTCAGCTTAGCTCTAGCCAGCTCGGCAAACTTTGCCAGTATCCATGCAAAACGAATGTGGCATAACTTTACTATAAAACTTTTAAATCCATCATGTTACTAATACTAAAGTTACTTTAGTACAGACAATGTAGTGACGTTTACGTTTAGTCGTTCGTCAAATAAATACACACTTTTCAAGATGTAGCCAAGAATGCTGGTAAAGAAAATCTTAAAAACCTAATTTCAAAATATCTTTGTTTGGACATTTTTGTGCTTGATAGCTCTTAAGTGCAGAAAACAGCACCCAACGCCTGTGGCGTTAGATAGCGAACAACGTGCTAACTGCAGTCGTCGACGACGAAAAAATAAATCACTTTCGCGCCCGACTGTACTAAGACGTTCGTTTTAAATGGTCGTGTTAATTTTTAACTGTCTTTCTTTGTAAGACTAGCTTTTTCTAGCTTAGTTCTTGTTCTTCTACTCCTTGCGATTATGTAAGTTAGCTATAATATTAAAAGTTTTCAAATACGTATATATGAGTTTAATGTACGTAGGTTCCAAAACAATACGCAATGACTCGCACCCTATTTGATGCAAAGCATACAAAATAAACTTGGTTATTTTCTTGTCGCACCTCAGATTTGAGTATATTGTCCAATAACCTATGCAACTTTTATGGTAAAATAAATACTTTGGTCTTTTTAACCGACTTCAAAAAAAGGAGGAGTTTCTCAATTCACCTTTTTTACGTTTGTTACCTACGGTAAAAACACTTTTGACTGGGTGCTCCGAGTTTCATGATTCTTTTTTTATTTGAAAGCTTCCCGAGTGGTCCCATTTTAATTCGGTCCAGTTCTGACAGTGGGATCCATATAATTGAAGTCGGTTTATAGTTTTTTTTAGACATAATCAATATTTAAAAAAAACTATGTATTTTTATACTAAAAAGGAGTTGGATATCTAAGGTTTTTTTCACCGAATACAGCACAGGAACAAAATTTATTTGCATAATGATTCGAATAAGTTTTATAAGTAAATCAAGCCAGTCGCTTGAAAATAGATGCAATACATTAAGGTCCCAACAGACAGCGTGCAACAGCCCAAGGGACGTATTCGTCAGTCACATGTACGACGTACGTACGTTCGTCTACGAATGCAATTTATGTTACGGCTTTTGTTTTATACTGTTTGCATTGGACACAAGCGTGTTCGCTCTTGGGGATCATCGATATAAAGCTAAACGCACTCACTGCCAATACTGCTATGCATCTGTGGTGCAAATGCTTCAGCAATGAAAGTGCTTGCACGTTTAACTAGGTAAGGTGTGTGGTGTTAGCTTAGAATTTGCACCTCCCTAACTCTTCCTGTGGGTGTCGTAAGAGGCGACTAAGGAATATCAATCGGGAGGCGGGCAGCAGTGGCCTCTGCAGAACAATTATACCACTAAACTGCGATATCAGGGCGAGGCCTGCGTCCAGCAGTGTACCAATACATACGTTGAGATTGAGGTAACTAGGTAAGGTACCATTAAGTGAAGAATTTTACTATCGGATCCGTAGTTATAGAGATTTTTGCAATCAAGTATAACCTATTTTATAACGCTACTTTGTTAAGTAATGCTAGCCTGACTTCAGAAAAAACAGAATATAAAGGTAGTAGCTATTTGCAGCACACACACATCTCGCTCGTGTATTTTTATTTGGATCAGATTTGCTGAAAATAGTGAAATTTTTTTGATATTTCACGAAGAATTGACATGGAACGCAGACAATGAATCTGAAAATAATTGTAGCTGCTGTTCATTTAATTTTGGGAACGATTTAGTATTCGATAAACATATTATAAGGACAACCATTTAATTTAAATTATTAGGAATATGCCCGTGTTTTCACAAACTTGCGATAAAAAAAGCCAAGCAGCGTATGATTAAAATTCCAAGAGTATCTCTATTCTATTTTAAAACTCGAATATTTCATGAAAGAGACCTTTTTCTGACCAAACAGAACCAGAGGTTCTCAACATTGGAGAAACAAGGTTACCAAGCGCAATTAAAAGCAGTCAGTTATGTGAATGTCAGCGCAGCCCCAGCGATAGAGCGGAATTACACCACGCCTCTCGCGCACTGCCGTAATCACAAACAATTTCAAGAAGATTGCTGCGATTCGCAATATTGTTCCGGCGGTAGCTTAAGTTTGGAGTTTAAAGCGTATGGATACTCAAAACGCCTATGACGACCTCTGCTCTGCTCAGCTGTGTGGTGCTGACTTAGAATTTGCACCCATCTCTTCCGGTGGGTGTCGTAAGAGGCGACTTAGGGATATGGGGCGGGCATCACTGCCCCCTGCAGAACAATTCTACCACCGAACTGCGATCCCCAACCCGCATGCCCAGCGTGGGGATTATGTGCATTACTCCCTATTAGATAAACGCCTGTTTATCAGGGGGAGGCCTGCGTCCAGCAGTGGACCAATACAGGCGGAGTAGGAGGATGAGGTTGAGGACCTCTGTAGAGCAGCGGGTCCACTTGCGACACAGGAGGTTGCGAGGGACAAATGTTTGTACTATTTGCAGATATTTGATAAGTTCCGGGTGTTTTCTTTCTATGATACAAATATCTATCTATGTATGTTGTATAATGTATTAGGAATATCGGTTTCCTAGTACCCATAACACAAGCTCTGCCTAACTTGGAGCAAGATGCGCGTGAATTGTTCAGCATTATTTATTTATTTAATAAAATTTTGGTCAGCAAACGTTGGATGCCCGAACCTGATGAACCACCTCAAGAAATTGATTTGTCCCATGATAGTTGGCTTTCTGCAGCATTCACTGATTTATATTTCAAATAAACCGCATAAAAAATAAAACCAGCTAAGTGGGAGTAGGACTCGCGCACGGAGGGTAAAGTACCATTATTAAAAAAAAATCATGACCCTTAAAATATTCAGTTTATTCGCTGGTTTTAAGTATTTGTTGATATAGAGGAAACAGAAATACATCACCTGTGAAAGTTTCAACTGTGTTGACAGTTGAAAGTTATCACGGTTCATGAGAGCGAGACAGACAGACAAACAGACAAACAGACGGACGGACAGACAGACGGACGGACAGGGGAGTCTTAGTAATAGGGTCCCGTTTTACCCTTTGGGTACGGAACCCTTAAAAGCAAATAACAAAATGACAGTCAGATTGGCCCTATAAATCCCGCTATATATTAAAAATTGTACCACAAACGACTTATAAGTAAATGAAAGGATCTGTAAAGTGAAAATACAGATTGCGAGTTTACAAAACTTGTATACGGTATTGTTCTTTAAGTTAGCTCTTTAAGTAGCTAGAGGCTGAATTTGATTTTAATTTGGGTCTAAGGTAAAAACCAACTTCTTTTTATTGGGGTACATGCATGGGGTACGCAGAAATAGCGAATTAAGATATTACTTTACTTCACTTCTCTCTCTCTTATTCGGTTTTATCTGATATAATGTTTTGGTATCATTTTATACTCAATAATTGCATCTTGATACTTGTTTTAATCAATCGCATGATCACTTTCTTAATATTTAGCGATATCATAAATCAAAGAAAACTAAACGTTATAGTAACTTTTAATAAAGATCAAATACATTCTGACTAATAGTTTAAGTCCTCGTGTTCGCGCGCCGCAGTGGGTTACCAGCTTTAATCCACGTTAAGCTGTCGATAACAGTAGCTTACCTGAATATCTATTATTTAAACTCCGCCGACACGGGTCGACTTATTAGTTATTAATAATACGTTGAAAGTTCAATAACTTTGCCGAAAATTAACATCGCAATAGTAAAGACCTAGGTATAGGTAAGCATAACAAACCTACTTTTAAAAAAAGCCTAAAGATTGCATGCGGATGCTGGTTGCTGTAAGTTGAAGATAGGACGATATGGCGCTTATTAGGGGCATATGTCAATATGCAATAAATAATTTTCTATCTATCTGTATGTATATCTATGTCCAGCAGTGGACTAATGTAGGCTGATGATGATGGTAGTTCAAACAAAAGAGTGGGAAGTTGAAGCATCCGTACCGGCTAGTACCGTAAGGCTGTAATTTTATAATTTGATATTTTTTGTTAATTGTACATTTTAATGTATTTATGGAAATAAAGGGTTTTTGATTAGTATGTATTAAGATCTTTACACAATAATCCTTAAATAAAATTTCTTATCATATAATTTGGAAGATTAGAAATTATATTTTCTAACTATGAAAATAATGATCGTGGGCATGATAATGTAGTACAATTAAAGAACGTCTTAAAACAATAATGATGGGAAACTAAAATTTGGGCCCTAACAGACAAGTTACGAAATTGAAGAGTCAATTGCACGTTATTTTTTATATGATAGTAATTACTATTTAACAATTTATATAGTAAAAAATTGACTTGTCTAAGTGCTTATTTTGTACGTCTAAAGAAATAAACGATTTGACTCTAACTCTGACTCTGAAAAAGGTTTTTATACACTATTAGAATGAACTACAAGAAACCTGGGTATATGAAGACAAGCTGTTTATTTATTGTTATAACATCCCGTCTCGTAAAATATAGCAATTTAAAACAAGTGCATGATAAATTTACTTTACAGAATTCAGAATTCACATTTTAAATTCAATATAAACGGGCTGAAGTCGAAATGTTGTTTCATAGCCATGTTTATACGTGCAGACATGTAAATTCGATTTTGTTGCATGCGCGCTTCAGTTTAAAATTATTTATTTTTAAAGTATTTTTGCATGTCCCGCATAGTTTTGTAAAGAGCTTGTTGATTTTGTATTGTTTGTTTCAAAATGATATGCATTAAAAATAAACATTATTTTGTACAGAGGTTGGTTTTTAACAGACTTCAAAAAAAGGAGGAGGTTTTCAATTCGACTGTATTTTTTTAATCTTTTTATGTTTGTTACCTCAGAACTTTTAACTGGGTAGTCTGATTATCATAATTATTTTTGTTTGAAAGCTTCTTGTTTGGTCCCATTTTCATTTGGTCCAGTTCTGAGTATGGGATCCATGTTTATTTTTTTTAAACAAAATCAATTATTATCAATAGTTGAATCAAATAGAAGGCTACTTAAATCGATGCGGTAGTATGGTGCCTGGAAATTTTTTATCTATCCAGGCACCATACCACATAATCAAAATGGCAGGCTGAAAAACACTTTATATTAGTAAACCTTTTCTACGAAACGTTAAACCCTGATAATCTAAGTTACGGCAACTAAAGTTTTTTTAATAAATCCTAATGCTGTAATTTACATAGCATAGCATCACCTAGCACCAAGCTAAGCAGAGACTGTGGTATGTATGTAACGAAGTAATATTACGTACTATTAATAGTGAATACTATCATCATCATCATCATCTTCATCAGCACTAAGCAGTTTTCCTCCACCTTTATTATTCGCACCGCAAAGGAATGGAACTCGCTCCCTGCCTCTGTATTTCCGGTCAATTAGAACTTAGGTCTCTTCAAGACAAGGATAATTAGGTATCTTCTAGACCTTCGCGATACACCGTCGGCCGCATCTTCGCTTTCCATCAGGTGAGATTAAGGTCAAACGAAAGTCTATTTCACGGAAAAAAAAATCGTCAGCCTGTTTTAGTCCACTGCTTGACATAGGCGTCCCCTAAAAAGTGTGAATAAAATAGTGAATATTGTTTTAGATTATTATTAGCCCCGGAAGAAAATCCCATCTGACGTTAAAAATAACAATGGCAAAACAACCTACATCAAATGAAAACTTTATTAAGACTTTCCAAGTATCACTCGAGACTCATTCAATTGTGTTGTTTTGAAACGCTGGCCACAGAGTCTAAGAAAATAAAAATTGGTCAATAGGGTATATGCATGGATTTTTTAAATTGATTACTTAGCCTAAAAATATATAAAATCCACAAAATTATAAATTTTAGAGGTAATAAACCAAAAGTATCACTCAGTTTCGAGTGATAAAAACACGGCCATGTTAGCCCTTGCATTTTGTAACGTCACGTTTGGCCCCATAAATAGTCAAAGCTTTATGACCACAAAAAAATGTACAAGTATGACGTCACGATTCGACTGCCAACAGCGTTGCGTCAAAAAAAATATCTATTGAATCAACAAAGTACAATTGTTTCAAACAACGTAATACCATAATACCGAAACCATTACGTGAAACTCAAATCTGTAACATTGAAAACTGAACCTTACTACGCGAGCTTAAAGCTGAACCGTAATGGATGACCGCAGCACTATCAAAAGCCTTTCAGTCGCGACACGTTTTGCCGAATTTAGTACCATTACCCGCAAAATCTGCCGGAAAAAATATGGCGCCGTTTGCGCTCGCCTTACAAGGGCTCACAGATATTACTTGGGCGTAAGCTATGAGCTTTGAAACACTTAAAAGTATTGATTATACAAATCGAGTTCAAATCCAGAGCTATTTATACATATATTTTCCACCATGATGCTAGCATTAATCACACACATCACACTAATATAATAAATGCGAAAGGTTTTTATGGATATATGGATGTATGGATGGATGGATGGATGGATGTTTGCTACCCCTTCACGCCAAACTGCACTCACAAGAATAAGCGTAGCATTACTATGACGTAGCATTGCTACGGCGTAGCTTTTGTAGCGCGTAACAATCGGAAAAGATGGATTTTCCCATACATTTCTGTTCCCAAAGCGTTTAGTTATTTATGGCGTTGAGAGTAGAGAGTTTACCCTACACTCTCTACCCCGACTTGAACTCATGGAGGCGGGGTATCTTGAGGAAAAGAGGATGAGAAGAATATCGAGAACACCGAATAAATATTTGCAGATCGTACAAATAATTGTCACAAGGCGGGAATTGAACGTTTAGTGTCGCAGGCGGACCTTCACATCGGTCGTCAGGGAGGAAAAGTAAAGATTGATAATGTCGCCAAAACTAGACTAAACTAATCAATTTAGTCTAGTTTGGGCGACATATGAACAGATAGTGAATCTTGACTTTTCCTGTCAGATTTGACAGGATTAAAAATGATGCCATTCTTATTATTTTGATCGTTATGACAGAGACAGCGACATTTTTAGTAATGTCAAATTAGTTTAGTTTAGTTTTGGCGACATCTGAATATACATCACTTTACATACGTAGGTAGATATTAAATTTTTATAAGTTCCAATGTATCCTTTTTCATTTTTATTTAATATCAGTCTTTAGACTGATATATAAAAAATACAAATGAGTTTTTTTAAGACACGCGCATAAATAAATAAATATATTTTCAAAGAACAAAGTTCTCGCAAGTACACGATGCAGCACCTCATTAATAATTCATTATTTTACTAAACCTTTGCGTGGCGAAGCAAAGACGAACTTACCTACTAACTTTAAAAATTCTAAATAGTTTCAGTTACTTTAAAACAATTAAAAATGTAAAAGATTATAATATTCTTGCTTCTTCAGCAAAAAGTTTTAGTGAAATAGTTTTAACTTAATAAAAAGTTAAAAAAACTAGGACTCAGTAATAACGGGTTCCCCGTAGTAAAAAGAAATTACAATTTTTTCTTCGGTTTCTTTGCTGTAAAAAGACGACTCAATTAAAAAAATTACGATAAAAAAAATCATGAAAGTGCACTGTTTTGCACCTAATTTGTTTTAGATCTTAGGTTAGGAACGCGGCGGTCTATTGAAAAGTTTTTCGTTTTGATTCATAGGTCATTACTAATTCTTTGGTTCCTTGGTTGGGTTTTTTCATAATTGGTGTAGTTTGTAAATATACAAACACATCATTTTTGCACCTACGCGCTTCCAAAAACATATGCTTTGTCCCGCTCCTATGAACACCAAATCCTATGACTATCCTTTTCACAAAATGGCGGGCAATGCGCCCTCGTAACTGATATTTCAAGCAATCATGACTTTTCAGGTTGTTTCTCATAACTTACGCCTAACCACAAGGCTTTGTTTCAAGTCCTCGCATTTATTCTGCCCGTGTCCAAGTCCACTTTAATTATGGATAATTTATATTCAGAATAAAGCCAGGTGGGCGTGTACGCTCTATACTCTATGGTTTATGACAGATGGACGCCATATTTTATTTGTCCATTTGAATTATATGACGATCGGATTTCATGTTCTGATTAGGTATATCTATTTTTGTCGTTTCTTCGAGATATGGCCGGCCCACTTCAGCTTGCTAACTCTATGTCGATAACTTTGGGGCCTGCGACGCAAAACGTTCTATCCTATCCTTCAGAGAGACTCCGAGCATAGCTCTTTCCATAGCTCACTGAGCGACCTTGAACTGGTGGAACAACCGTATCATGAGTGCCCACGTCTCAGCTCCGTAGGTCATAAGTCATGTCATGTCATGACATATTATTCTTACTAACGCATAATAAAAATAATAATAAGAAAACAAGCATTTCCTACTAAGCTATTCAACCGTTGAATTAACTTGAAAATAACCCGGTAATATGACCGGTTTCACTACCATCTCATATACGATAATACGAGTACATAGAGAATAATATTTAACCAATAGTTTGGAAGTTTGGGTAAGTTTGAAACCAAATATCTTGAGATATGGAGGTTAAGTTGGGTCTCCGGTAGATATGAGAGATTCACGTGTTAATTACCAGTAAGTATCGAATATCGACACTGATATCGATAATCGAAGTTGAATTTCACTTCACTGAAGTTTGAATTCCGAAAAGGTTCAACCTTTTACTTTATAAGCCATCTTCATTATCGGTGAATGAATAGATTTCGCACTTGGGGTTTAAAAATTTCCTTTTTTAAATTTAGAAGCACTGTGTTTTGTTTTTGAATTTCAAACTCATTTTTACCATAAAGGCCATTGTTATTTTTTACGAATATATTTCGCACTTGGGTTTTAAAACTTTAAAATTAGAAGCACTGAGTTTTGTTTTCTTCCTTCTAGAGAAAAACCTTCGTTATTCTGTGGTACATACTTCCTGAGTTATTTCCAACGTCTCACGAAAGTCTTGCACAATACACACCAATGCGAGATATCCTTGCAGATCTTAGTTCCCCACTTAAAATTAGCATAAGATATTTTTTTTCAAACGAACTGTTACCTACCTGATGTAAACTATAAGAACACTGTTATCTTTTAAAAACATAAATGCATTCTTGATCCCCCACAATACAGTGTATTTCTCTCTAAACAAATAATCGTGATTCCATTCAAGTAGGTATTTCAGTAAACATTTCCCAGGTTGAATAAATAACTGTAATTCGAGATAGCATGTCAGTCGGTCAGTCAGCGCTAGATACAGCGATTGATGATTGCCGTTACAAACCCTGGAATAGTAATGAGCGAAAATATCAGCAATTTCGACTTGAACAATATAAAATAATCTAAACCCCGACTAGGCCTTCACTGAACATATTATTTTATACCTTTAAATGAGCAATTCTTGTAAAAATATAGATCGATTTATCGCCCCCTAAAGCCCATGTGTACTAAATTTCATGAAAATCGTTGGAGCCGTTTCCGAGATCCCGATTATATATATATATATATATATATATATAATCGGGATCTCGGAAACGGCTATATATATAAATATAATCGGCTTTAGGGGGCGATAAATCGATCTAGCTATTCATTTTCAGAAAATGTTGTTTTATTGGGTTGTTTATCTTAATTCATTCTTCGTTTTCAATATTTAACTTTAACGTAATCAATTGACTCTTCCTGACATCTATTGGCGAATAGTAATACTATTTTATTCGTGTTTTCAATATTGAACTTTATCCTTATTAACTTAAGAATTAATCTGAAAAATATGACTCTTCCTGCCATCTATTGGCGAATAGTACTACTATTATTTCTAATAGGCACAATTCACCAAAAAAACCGAGCGCCCCGCGGCTTCGCACGCGTTTTTCCTATGGAAACGTTTAAAGGTGATTTTTATCCCACGGGAACTGGTTTATGGGATAAAAAGCCTATGTTTGATTCCAGGATTAGAATCACCTGGGGCTAGAATCCTAGCGGGAATCGAACCCGCAACCTCCTGCGTCGCAGGCAGACCTTCGCCCACCGTGCCACAGAGGTCGTCAATTATAATAAGCTTCCTAAACCTCAACCTCGGCAGCCTGCATCGGTCCGCTGCTGGACGCAGGCCTCCCCCAAATAAACGCCTTGCGTTTAACTCATAGGGTTGCCCATAACCCCCAGGCTGAGCTTGCGGGTTGGGGATCGCAGTTTGGTGGAAGATTCGTTTTGCAGGGGGCGCTGCTGCCCACCCCCAGTAGATATCCCTTAGTCTTACGACATCCGCAGGAATAGTTTAGGTGGTGAAAATTCTAACACGGCAGGGGACGGGAGAAGTTTATCTTATCTTTATTTGTAATCAAATAGACTTCTAATAAGTAATTTCATAGGCACGTGATCTGAGATGATTGACCTTATAGCCTAAGGCAACCCACACAAAGTATTAGATAACGAAGTATCAATATCGGTAAGAAGATTGACAATATTGACAGTACAATATCGCGCTGAAATGTTGCAATTAAATGTAGGTCTAAACTGAGAATACATAGGTTACTTTTAACCCATAAATATACTAAGAACGTATCCATAGATTTATCATTCGTGTATGACTAGTGTTATTAGAATAGTATTTCTGTACTAAGTCAAACAAGGTTCGTACCCGCTTACATTTACATACATTCATAATGAATTCGTCAAACTACGAAAGTTTCTAGAAACCATGCTCGTTTATACGTTCGGTTTGTATGAAGTAAAATGTAATAGTAGAGTATAAGTTTTATAAGGCAAACCCAACAAAATTTACGAGCAATTCGAAACGCAAAAGGCGTCACAGACCCTACACAATCGGTCTACCAAACCCATAAAAAATAAGCGAGCACAATCCCGGCGCTTTAAATTCACACCGAATCATTTCCAACTTAAAATCCCCGCCCTTACTACAACGGAATACTGTTTAAGGCTTTCCAGGTATTTTCAGGTGTAAAAAAAAAGTCACACGCATGACTCTTATTGCAATGGCTATAGAGTCAAAATAATTCGGAGCACACCTGTCAGATCACAGCCAGGTCTCTGGGGAAGGACGTAAAATTGCGTAGGGACTGACCGCACTCGCGTGGCGTGTTAAATAAAACACGAGTTAAGAGGTAATTTGTACGTGCAATATATATAGTTCTATATGTCTGAAATGAAACACAGGAACTGATTTAAGTTCCTTTTTATACCTACCATAAATCAGTTACTTCATCTCCGCCGCACGCCCCGCTGCACGCCTCGCGTCCTCGTAAACACGGCCTAATGAGTCAATAACTGAAAACACCAATCGATTCAGTATTCCGAGAAATCAGCTATTGAGCTATCAGATATCAAATTGATATTAATTGAGAGCAATTATCCGAGTATTAGCTGAGACTACAACGTAACATGAGATTATTCTTGTTACCTAATAAATTAACAACCTCTTTAGCGTTGGTTTATTGTCACACATCACACTAATATTATAAATGCGAAAGTTTGGATGGATGTATGGATGTATGGATGGATGTTTGTTACTTCTTCACGCCAAAACTACTGAACGGATCTGGCTGAAATTTTGCATACAGGTAATTCTGATCATGAAATAAAACATAGGCTACTTTTTATCCCATAAATCTGTTCCCGCGGGATAAAAATCCCTGTTAAACATTTCCATAGGAACAACGCGTGCAGGGCGCAGCTAGTTTATAATATTAGTGTGATGTGATGAGGCAGTTTATGTTTGATGGTAAGCTTTCATGCTAAATGTTTGCAATTAACACATTACACATTGGCTTCTAATCAACAGATGTTGTAGATTGTAATAGAAGCTCTCTGACTTATCGGGAGACGCTGAGAATAGCAAATGTCTCACGTGTGACGTTGGGAATAAAACGATAACGTGAGACGTTGGGAATAACCTAAAAAAGTACCTATTTTCTTTAGAGAAGATTGCTGAATCTAAGTAGATAACTACTAACTGTTCAAATAACTTACGGTAGAGCTATGTTTATTTCATCTAACTACAGCCTACTAGTCCACTGCTGGACGCAGACCGCCCCCTGATAGGCGTTTGTTGAATGTTTGAATTTAGTGCGAGCCGCGTCGCTGCACGCGCCGCTGCACACCCCTCATCTCCGTAAACACGGCCTTAGAGATAGATATAATCTATACGTCCACTTTCAAATTTAAAGGAGTTAGTTCGTAAGCTCTAATAGATTTTCCGAACTGTTTCGTATCACCTCACCTCACCTAAACAGCTTATATTTTTCCCCCTGATAAGCGCCTTTATTGGCTGTTATTTCATGGGGGGTAATGCCCATAATCCCCACGCTGGGCATGCGGGTTGGGGATCGCAGTGTGGTGACAGAATTCTTTGGCAGGAGGTGCTGGCCCCATGTAGGAATATATCTAAGTTAAGTAGGTACTTTTTGAAACGTAGCTCCCGAACTCGATTTTCATTTGATTTTACTAGTTTTAAAGTTGACTTTATGGAGCGTTTTTACTATGTACCCATGACTGATCAAAATTGATGCAATCTTATTAATGACATGATGGCATTCGACGTTTTGTACAAACAATAAAAAAACATTTGATAAATTCCACACGAGATAAACCGACAATTTAATACCAAGTTAAATGCAAGCGAGAAAATATGCATAAAATACTGCAAAACAATCTGCGAAATATGAAAATGTTCACAAAATAATAAAACATTTTGGCATTGCGCCTGGCGGATTATGCTGACACTTTTTAACTGTTTCAAAGTTTGGATCGCACAACAATAGTGTGGCTAACTTTACACAAGTTACAAAATATAATTTTCTTCACATACCGTTCATGAAATTGAGCTTTAGAAGAATTTTTCTGTTGAATATATGACTTGGAAAAGGACTAGAAAGGATGATCAACATGAGGAGATACGGATGTTGATTATTGTTGATACTTATCATAAGTGTTGTCTTAGTCCTGTTAAAATCATGAAATATTAAAATTCTTAACTCGTCAGAACTAGACTAGACCGTGCTACGAATTGGGTCGACTAAGCCGAAACGGGGTTATTCCGGAACCCAGGGATAGCTTTTTATCGAACGTTTTTTTGGGGTTCCGTACCCGAAGGGTAAACCGGGACTCAGACGCCGCTCCGCCATCTGTCCGTTTGTCCGTCTGTCATCAGGCTGTATCTCTTGAGCCGTGATAGTTAGACAGTTGAAATTCACTGATGATATATTTGTGTTGCCACTTCAACATCAAATAAATAAAAAATTAAAGGGGGCTCCCATACAATAGACATGACTTTTCGGCCGTTTTTATAGATAATGGTACGGAACCATGCGCGAGTCTGACTAGCACCTGGCTGGTTTTATTTTAAGTGAGTTAATGATAAACCACCAGAGCGCTGACCATCTAACTTACACAAGTGTATGTGGCCCTTAGATGGAGAACGCATTCCTAGAAGGAAATAATTTACTCATTATCATATACATACACACATATTATTAGAATTATTTTTCGTTATCTTAGAACCTTTTTCAATAGGCTGCAAGTTTTGGAAGAACTTCATCTAATAAGGTATATGCATGGATTGTTATAATTTTTTTAATCGATTATTTAGGTTAATACATAAAGGAAAAAAAATTTAACACCCAAAAAAAAAATATTGAGGTAAAAAACTAAAAGTAAAACTACACTCGGTTTCGGGTGATAAAAACGCTGCTATGTTAGCCATTGCATTTTATGACGTCACGGATCATCGACCTCCATATGTAAACTCAAAGTCAAAACTTCATGCCCATACAAAAATGTTCAAGTATGACGACACGCTTCACGTGCCAATAGCGTTGCGTTTAGACATTTTGCTGTTGAGACTTAAAATATCTACTTTTCAATGATTATAAATTTCACAGTGAAAACATCATAAAATACACAAATAAATATAAGATATAAAAAAAAATATTAGCTTTTTTGACGTCACATGCATATATATACCCTATTGGGGTAATTGTAAATTCAAAATTTATTGTACTCCGAATCGCAGAGTAATTACACACTAATTCATATCCAAGGCATGATAACTAGGAAACTCACGGTCCCGCGGTTACCGAATAGATGCATAGACTGAGATAATTATATCATAACTCTAAGAGAAGACGTTTTACACATTTGCACACATTCGGATGGTGCCGCATGAATCATTTCTTGGTATTTGTTAAAACAATGCATGAAGCGAGAGCAAATGTTGTTTTTACTTGAATGTCAAGCTGAGAAAAGTTCTGAACAATGTACCAAGTCTTTACTTTCTCCGCCAGAATTCCAAGCGATCAATTCAACCCTGCGTGACTACACGAGCTCCTAAAACAAGCACAACATACCCGACTCTTTATCCAATAGCATTACACTCGAAAGTTAACCTTTTCGTCCAATTTTAGAATACCAAACGCTATATAAATTCGCGATAGCGCCCTCTATCGGTCGTTTTAATGCTTATTTATCGAAAGGCCAGTGTCTTCGAGTATTTCCGAGAGTATTTTCAGGATCTGAGTGTCGCAACGGTCCTACTTTACGAGGTCGGGGGTCGTTAAGGCCCCCATAATGGGAATCGGGGCAGTTAAAAAAGCATGAAACCAATTTAGTGGGAATGTTTTGATTTTGGAATTTCTCACACGTTCTTTTTTGCGATAACCGTTTATTGATCATTTATTTTTATTTGTAAACGTTAGACAATGATACGGCGATGCTTTTTGAAATACAATGAGACCATATAAGGTGCCACAAAGTAATGTGTTTAGGCGAAAAAAAACCGGGTATCCGGTCCTCTTTGTTAACATTTGTGTTACGAATTTCTCGACTTTTTTGTTCATTCATTATTTCTTATATATATTTTTAGAACATATTATATGATTTTTTAGTGACAACTAAACATTTTCCGATTCCACAACTATAAGCCGACTTCAAGGCTACTTGATAACATTGAAAATATACTACAAAAATGTTTTTTTGGGATAAATAGTAATCGGGAATAAAATTATTATACTGCGGGATTATTCTCTATACTATGTATAATAATCAAAAGAAAAGCTTCAGCAAAATCGGTTAACCATGGGCGGAGATATCAAGTAACATACACACATAAAAAAAATATACGTGACGAATTGAGTACTCCTTCTTTTTCTTTTTTGATGTTGGCTAAAAATACTTGCTATATTCTACCAACCCTAAAAACCTAACATAAATTGATTTATACTTTCGTCACTTTAAGACTCAAGCATTAATTCTTGCATAAATTGCCGTCGAGTTACGGCTTTATGAGTAAAGTTAAGGGTTATCTTCCTGCTCCAGTCATCTTCAGTTAACTTCAGTAACCAATTACTTAACTTTTCAGTGCACCTGGATACTGCCAGTGAAGGGTAACTATGAACGTACTCTCGAAGTATCTGTATATCTACGTACCTTTGAAGTGTCTGTATACAGATACTTCGATACGGCGACTACCTACGTAGGTATTTGTTATAATAAGCAGTCGACTGCATATAGAAATCACCTTTAAAAGGTGGGAATAGCGCGTGCGAAGCCGCTGGGAGCAGCTAGTACGAAAATATTTCTTAGCGTATTTCGTTGTTACTATTTCGCTTAGCTACGTTTTCCGCTACGCACTCGTTTGTCGTGTCGTTACGTTGTGCCCACACCGGCTCAATTCTAAGTACGACCCCATTTCCACTGGGAGGTCTACCTCAAGCCTACTTTTACGATCTACTTTTAAACCGAAATAAAAAATATCTGACGGTTGATCGCACGTTTTCTACAACGAAGCTGGTTCTTCCTTAGTGGTAAGATGTTACTCTGGGTAAAGTTGGGTAACGTTCACGTTTGATGTGCGTTGCTCTTTTGTTTCACTGGGTTCTTCGTTATTTTTTTCGTTAAAGTGGGCTACGTTCGGCTGTCGCCTACATTCCAAAGTTGGTATTAACTTGGCACCTTACAGGTTTAATACACAGTTAGACATCTGTTAAGCGCGGGTCTAACAAAAGCGTCACTACATAATTGCGTTTTAAGACAGTTCACAGTTACAGATAGATTAGATATTGTTTAAACGAGAGTTAAGCTCTGGTTTAACCCATGTCTGTAAAGACACTGTTTAGCTCAACGCTTGTTAGACCAGTGTTTACGGTAGTTATTGTAGTACCGTTAGGTATGTCTCCAAAAAAAAATTGTTTATTCCTATTACTAAACTTACCTTCGAACACAGTGAGTGTTGCCACAGCAGTAACCGCGTCTCCCACTCCGTTTTCCGCCACGCACTCATAGGTCGCATCGTCGCGTTGTGCCCGCACCGGCTCGATCCTGAGTACGGCCCCGTTCGCCCCAATGCCAGCGGTCGCCTCCATACCAGACACTTGGTATCTTGATTGCATGCCTGTTGAAGATACAAAGATATAATAGGTATGTATATGGAAATGTTAATTTTAGCAGGAAGACCGATAAAAGGAGTCTGATTAGAATGCATGATCATCCTGCAGTTGATGCCATGGTCCGCCAGCGACGCGAGAGGTTGCGTGGGGCGTTCTTTTCCCGCCTCGGGACAAATGTTTGTACGATCTGCAAATGTGGTGCGGGTGCTAGGTTCTCTTATAAACAGCGCATTAGGAAAAAATACCGATGTATATGTAATGTATTAAGTATATCGGTATCTAGTACCCAAAACACAAGCTCAACTTAATTTGGTGCTAGGTGCTGTGTGAATTGTTGAGTATTATTTATTTACAAAAAAAAACGAATAAGATTGTACTTCAAGGTTCAAGAAACATTTACAGAATGTAGGGAATCGTTTAAAACCCGAGTTAGAACTGCACGACTCAACTCCGTACTAAATTGACGATTCATGATAGCACCATCTGTGTTACAATTCACAAGTCGCTAAAAGTTGGTCGCGAGTCACGTACGACGTACTATTACGTACGGGGCACGATTTAAGATGCAGTGGTGTACGCTCCACTCTCGTAATGTATGCTTAAGGCGCATACAAGAGCCAATATGACAGCGCCAGCTATTTTATCATATTATTACGCTTCACATAGGACATTTTAAAAATCCATTGTGTAGTTTATGGTATCTGTTCTATTACATTTATCATTATCATTATTATAAGCTATTTTTTGATACATCTGTAATAGTTTTATCTTATGTAGTTTAGGAGATGCGAAAATAGAGTTTGGTGGACAAGAAGCGCAACTTCGTATCTCTGCCTAAGCTTTACAAAATGAAACTAATACAGAGGCATTAATTAATAAATAACTTATAATAGATGTTAGACAAACTGTATGATAGATTTTTAAAACTTTTTGTGTTTAACGTAATAATAAGATACAATAAGTGGGGGCGCCACTCTCACTGGTGAAAGCGCCTTAAGAAGAGGGTAGGTACACATTATAGGTATAAATGCCTCGGAAAATTCTGAAGAACTCTATAAAACCGCACGAGTTACCTTTGTCTTGGGGTAGATTTACAGATATATATATATATGTTAGAGATAGAGATGTTATGTTAGATATATAGAGATGTACATAATAAGATAGAAAATGAAAATGAAAATTAAGTAATATGTTAAAAACTTATTCAAAATACGAATCTATGGTAAATGACTTTACACTAATAGTGTCACTTCTTGTACAGTAATTTACTTATTATAGTCTAGAACTATTAATGCGATGAGTTATAAACAGTTTTAAGATCTCGGAGAGGAGAGGACGCCATCATGTGTCACTATAGCTAAACGTAGTTTGTTTAGTATTCAAAGACCAGAGCATTATTCGTAAAATTTCAGCACAATCTCTGTAGTCTCAGTAGTTTTGATATTATCTCTGGTCATCACACTAACTATCGCTTTTATAATAATAGTAGGCTATTCTTCTACTCATAGGGACCCTAACTGAAAACCAGCGCAGTATTGGGCACTTGCCTTATACTGCAAAATGCTGAGCTAGGGTCCCTTTTTACCCAATGTATAAGAAATTTTTAGATTTAAGTACTTATTAGTTTTTATTATTGTATGTACCATTTGTACCTACTATTTTTTGTCTTTGGGTAGTAAATGATTTTTATATTTTATCTTTATCTTTTATCTTCTGCTCACCACGCCCATTATCCTGAGATCTTCTCGAATAAAAGTACCGCAACTTCGATATTCATAACGACCCGTAAAAAGCTTGCAACATTCAAAAGCAACCACCACGCTTCTTCAGAAACATCGTCCGTTATTAATACTCCGCACATTCTTGCACTTTGCATTTTTCCAAGATTGCACTATAAAAACCCAGGAAACCCTGATCCTTATCTCGCCGGGGTAAAGTTTAAATTGTGGCAGTTTGTAAGGGTGGACGTGGCTAAATCGCCTCTGCGGGTAAGTGCCGAGAAAATGTATTCTACAACAAGTGAGAATAATTGTTGTCTTTCTGCGAACGTGGATTTGTGGGAGGCCATTTTGCATGTCGTGATTATACTTGCATGTAAACATTTTGTTTTATAACTATCAGACAACGTACTCATAGAGATAAAGCCTTGTAGGAAGTTTAACGAGTACTTCTAGATATAGATTGGTGGGAACAGGTAAACGAGTGATTCTTGGAAGAATTTGAGAGAGGCCTTTGCCTGCTACAGTTAGCTAACCCAAAAGCTAAGTGGGCTTTAATTTAGGTATTGGCCCCTATTGATAAGAGCTCCGCCGTGTGGTGTCGGCCTAGAATATGCATCACCCTTATTCTTGCCTCTTGGCGTCGAGAGAGTTTGTTGGTATAATCGTTCTGCAGGGGGCGCTGCTGCCCGCCCCCCGGGGGATATTCCTTAGTCGCCTCTTACGACACACGCGGGAAGAGTTCTGGTGGTGCAAATTCTAAGCCAGCACCACACAGCTAGCCAGCACCTCCCATTAGATAAAAGCCAATAAGGCACTATCAGGGGAGGCTTGTGTCCAGCAGTGGACCCAAATTGGTTGTTGAAGGTAAGAGCCCTTGGCGCTTATCAGGTAAGGCCAATATCCATCAGTGGATATGCAAAGGTTGTATGTAGTAGATGTGAATGACATAGAATTTCTATTGGGTTGATAGATTACAACCTATAAAACCACCATAAAAATTGATGCTGGTTTTAACAGCTATGAGAAAAAAAAACATAGTCAACCACTTCGATGATACTTAACATCTGGTGGATTGTGGTGTACAAAGCTCCCTTAATGCATTGACAGAAAAAAAACACCCATGTAAAGTGACATATTATATCAAAGCTAAATTTTCCACTTCCACTCAACACCAATAGTTTTGCTAAGGTTCCGTTCTCTATTTCTTGCTCAAACACCAGATATGTATAAAAACTTTTTACACCTCCGTTCTTTTAGGTGGTGTTTCACTCCGTCGTAAAATTCTAACTCTTGTGCGATTCAAACCAATTTTTGGTACAGAGGCTTGAATGCGAGCGCTTGGTACTTGATTTAAGAGCCAATAGCCAGAAGAGAAAACCAATTCGCCTGATGAAAAGCTAACGACCCTGGCAAGTCAAGTCTTTACGATACACGTTCTTCATCACGTGTCGGTTATAAAAGCGGAATGTCTCTCTGCAGGTCTACTTTCCATAATAAATCCTTCAGGTGTACAACGAACTTGATTCAATACACAACTGAAGTATTCTTTTCACTGCAGCATATAAATTGAGTACTATAAAAACATACGGTAAAAAAGAATCACGGCGTTTCTTGTGCTTGGGAATAAGGTTGAGAATCTGGTGGAATTTTCCGGGTAAGTAAACAAAGAGTTTTGGTGGGGTTGTAAAAAATATGAATGTCGTGAAGTAATATCTGTCGTACGTGGTTGAAATACTAGTGAGGACGGGGGGTTATAATCGTTGAAGCGTACCTTACATACGTACGTACATATGTACCTACAGGGCAATAAAAAAACGTAATAAGTTTTTGAATTATAACCGTCTAAGAACGTCGCTCGGAATGTTTGGAAGCCAGCATAGGGATCTGATCAATTAAGATTTTGAATACATTTAGCAACGATTTAATCTCGTTCCTCATAAACTGCACAATACATCAGTTGGGTTAAATAAAACAATGACTTGACTACCGCTTAATTCAAAGAAGAGTATATCTTTACGCAGGTAGGTTACCACCACAAAGTACATACAATCAGAGACAAAAATAATTCAATATTTCAAATTTTGAAAACCGCAAATATACACATGCACTGCACAATACCGATTGAGCTGTGTGTAAAAGAGAATGTGATCTAGATGATGTATCGGCAAACCCCAAAATTTACCTTCGTGAAAGATTAACCGATTTTCGTCGTTGACGGTACAAAAAGTCGAAAGGGGACACGCTAAAGCAATTTTCCGGAACATTCATTGTAAAGGAACAATTTCTCAGTGAATTCGCCAACGAAATGAGTAATGTAACAGCGCCCGTGCGAGGCTGTCGCGAGTTGTCGCACGCTAGATTGACAATCACGGATCGCGTCAGCGCTCGCCTTGATGGATGACACAGCTCGCGCCAGATAAGTTTGCGCGCGGATTTCAGAGAGCCTACTGGGAAAAGGAAAACCAAAGTTTTGTTTTCGTTGTCGTGCAAAACTAACTCTTTTGTCGCTTGTATAAGATAAGCGTTAGCACGAAAACAAATCAGAGACTGCGATTTAGTATTAAAAAAATCGGGTCCAGAAGTTCAGGCGCATACACCAGTGAAAGTAACGCCCCCACTTTCACTGGTTTACGCGCCTTAAGCTATTGGTATTTCCACTGCAGAAAATAGTGAATTACGTGATTTAAATAGGTTTTAAATGCGGGTAAAATAGTGCTTGAATTTGAGTTAGTGGTTAACGAAAAGAAGTGTTGCTAAAGGGGTAATGTCTCTCTGCAGGTTAAATGCCATTTAACCATATTATGGAGGCAATGATAAAGATTTTTCATACATGTACGTCAACCTTTCCTGCAATAAAGAAATTCATATTTTCATATAAAATTCTACCTATTCTAAAAGTTCTAAACGTCGACCAGGAGGCCACGTACAAAGTGACAAAACTATCGAGCTGGCAATAATAATAAATTCAAGTTGACACTAACGTAAAATTGTATTTACGAGTGGTACACTTCGTCATATTTTTCCATTCAACGGGAATTCAGATGAGACTTTTATGATAATTTTGACAAAATATGGCAACACTAAAATAGCAGAATCACATGTCGAAAGTTAAAAAATGTGTATAGGTGTGAAAATATTATAAAATATGTATGGTATGGCATTACACATTCGACATTCTATTGTTATTAACATAAGTATTAAAAGTTCCATTTTAATAAAATAGTTCCTAAATTATTTTAAGCATATCATTTTACATATTCCTGGCAAAAATCCATCCCGGGCATTTACTATATTTCTAAAATACCTAAGTTTTCAAAAGAACCTTACCAAATGCCACGTATAAGTTTTCAAAATTGATGTAATTTTAAACCCTAACAAATATTCTTATTCCGGTCCCTATTGATGGACGGCCGATAGGGACAAATAGTGTCTCGAGATACATAGAATATGAAATGAGATACGTCCCCTGATCATCGCTCTTTTATGTCCGGTCCAATGATGTACGATTACATTTTTCATGAAACGAGCTGCCATTGGCTGTTGTTGAAATGGTGTTGCCAGAGCGGTAATAGATTTGTTTAATCTAGCGAAAATTATGGACGTTTTCCAGTGGGTATGTTTTTATTTCGATTTATTGACGGTATTTAGTAAATTACGTATATAGCCAATAGGAAAATACAAAACTAGTTTTGTAGAGACCAGAATCACAACAAATATTTAAACATAGTTTTGATAGACTACTTAATCGTATAGAAAGTAGGAAAGTATTATTTTATTAGCAACCCACATACAAATAATATTTTGCCTTACGATTCCGTCAATAACCAGGCATATGATTTTCTGACGAGGGTGATTTTTCCGGGTAACTTGGCAACACTGCTCGGCCACTGTCCAATACGTTTTTCATCTCATTGCTTCGGCTTTATGGAAGTCATTACCGGCCCCCGTTATTTATGTGCTAAACCGGGGCTTTACATTTCAATCAAGTCTGAAAATAGTAGTGGTAATGCGGTTTTTTCGCCATTTTGTAGAGCTTTCGGTTGCTGTCGGCTTTTTGTCGGGGGGATTCGGCTGCTGTTGGTTTTTTCAGATCTGTCGTATATTCTGATTGGTTAATCGGCGAAGTTAATGTGTTTTACGTCTGATTAAACCAATGGAACAAACCATCGCAGTTTAATTTTAATTTACTTTTAAAGTACTTTTTATGTCATTGTAATGATGATGAAGCTATTAGCGTTGGTGCTTTTACGCTTTTATTAATATTGGACGTTTTAAATGGCAACTCTGGATAATTTGATTAATTTCCGATAAGTTGACTTTGCCTTTTATGTGGGTATAAAATGCAGGAGCATGGTTCATTGAAAGTTTTTATGAGTTTTAAATTAATAATGTCTAGACGTCATAAAAAATCTTAACATTAAATGCTTAAAGCATGAGTAACAAAAATGCTTTAGCTTAGCCAATGATATGTCACTTATTACTATATTTTTAAACATAGTGATTAAGAAAACCGAATGAATTAAAACTCTCGCGAAATTGTCTAGAAACATTAGGTGTCTTTAGTTACCCATACAATAGTAAGTACAAATACAATAAAAAAATATAATAAATGTTGTTTTAAAAAACTATAAACCGACTTCAATTCTTATAGTTTTTTCTTGAATTTTCATGGATTCCATAGTCAGAACTGAACAAAATTAAAATGGGACCACAAGGGAAGCACACGTTTAAAAAAAAAAAGAATCATGAAAATCGGACCACCCACTCAAAAGTTCTGAGGTAACACACATAAAAAAATACAGTGAAATTGAGAACCTCCTCCTTTGTTGGCCTAAAAATATCAGTAGTTCAGTCTATTGTAAAATTATTACAAAAAGGGGTAACTTTGGGACTTTCTCTACCGAGTGAAGTTCATTAGATCTTCATCATCTTTGACTAGACTAGATCTTTTCGGAATTTTTCAGCACTTTTTTCATGTCTCAAATGGTTTTAAAAATTACAAAGCACGGTCTACTAAAATACAAAGCTCTAACTCTACATTTTCATAAGATAATAAAATAATAAAAGAATAAACAATTAATAATGCTGCGCGGTGCCGGCTTAGAATATGCATCACCCCAACTCTTACCGCGGGTGTCGTATATTGGAGGGCGGGCACCAGCGCTTCATCCTCCAGAACTATTCTACCACCGAACTGCGATCCCAACCCGCATGCCCAGTGAGAATTATGGGACCTCATGACATAACAACCAATAAGGCGCTTATCAGGTGGCCTGCTTCCAGCAATGAACCAATTGAGGCTGTTGTTGTGATAAGAATGGAGGCGGCGAGTGTGTGGAATGGTGGGCTCGACGGCTAAGTATGGGAGGAAGAGGGGACGCCAGTCGGATCGCGGAGGTTATGTGTTCCCGTGATTCGAAAACGGCGAAAGAGGGACACCGGAAAGGTTTTTAGTGGGTATTACGCCCTTCTCAGGGCGTCGAGTCCCACATAATTCTGGTCTTCCCCAGACCAGTCTATTCGTAAACGAATTTTCCTCGACGAAAAAAAAGATGCTGTTGATGTGATGTGAAATAATCAAAACACGTAGTATACTCACTTGACACTCGTTTCCCGTTTTTTCTCCACTGTATGTTGGGTATGGGGTCGCCGCGCGCTGCGCAGAAGAACGCGGCGATTCCACTCGCACGCACTTGCAGGTTGCGGGGCCGGATCGTGATCTCGGGGGGATCTGCGCACACAGAAAAAACAATCTTTAGTACCGGGGGATAGGGTTGAATTTTGAATGGGATTTCTAGATCCGGAAAAAACCAGTAAAGAATACTTTTGAACTATCATGGTTACAAGAAATAGCAGTAGGTTCCTTGGTAAAAAACAACACAAACTAGGAATCACTTAGCATCATAAAAAGTATCTATATGAATCTAACACAATGTCGATTTTATTAATCGTTTTGTTCCGAAAAAGTTACTTTCAGAATTGCAACAAAAAGATCAGCTATATAACTTGTAAATGATCACTTTTTGTATTTTAATTCCCCACCCTATTTATCCACAGAGGTAATGTTGTTGAGGTAACAGCCTGCAAATACAACGCTCTAACTCGTAAAATTCAAAATGACCGCGAACCTCGGATGAATAGTAATCACCTCATTAGCATACTCTATGATAGGTAGCTAATCCTATAAAAAACTTATCCCTTCATCCTAAATGCAAATACGGCGACCCTTAGCCGCGGTCACTAATCCGACAGCCGGACAAACTTGCTGATATGAATTATGGATGTGTAGAGACCGCTGGTCCACTTTTACCATCCTCCTATCACCACTAGCTCCATTCCGATCCAATTTTCGACTGTGAATAAATTAAACATCGAGTAGGAAGGACGAACCAAGCGCAGGACCGTAGGGAGTCAGTCGCCCAGAGTTGGGACCAACCGGTAAAGTCAGGTTGTGAATGATGATGATCGAGCAGGTAGCTCAGGTAGGCATACAAGAACACTCTTCCAAATTACCCTTGCGGAACCGTAGCCGGGACAAGCCCGTTTAACTTCTTACCCGGAAAGTCTTCCCGACAAAGTTAGCAAGAAGTTCCCAGCATCGTGTGACACACGAACAGAATTCACCAGAATTGTTTTCCGCCAAATTACACAGACAGAGGACGGAACGGTACATTTTCATTACGGCGGGCGAGATTAATGGTATTATCTTGTGGAAAAATGCGCGCTCAGCGACGAAACAATTATGTGAACGGAACGTGAATTCTGAACTTCGTGGCCGCGAGCTGCCAAACGAACCGGAAACGAAATATCTAAAGGGAGCCATCTATCGGACGCACCGCGGGAGCGTTTGGTTCCTGAACTAGAAAATGAAATCCCATTTAACCGTAGTGAGTACGTAAAGGTCGTCCCTCGAGCGGCGGCGTAGGCGATCGATGGCACATTAATAAACGTATTCCAGCTACGTATTTTCGAGGATGTCACACAGGAGATAAAATATTCATAGAACGGACACCGTCGAGGTCAGATACCAGATTATAGATATCTGAAAATATATCGTGTTGCTTTGGGAGCGTGAAACAATCGAGACCCATCGCAGGAGAGTTGGAATTTATCGGGACGCAAGTAAAAATGGCATCTAAATTCACCCGAATATCGGGGACTTAATGACCGCTCTCGATGTCTAATTACAGGGTGATACAGGGTGATAGCGAGCATCGCTAACTGCGGAGTTGTTGGCAATCAAATATTTGCTTGTGAACCAGGGAAAAAGAGAAGTACGGTGTTGCGAGTGTATGGTCACGTGCAGATTTACAAAAGGTTTTTGATTTTGAACGTATGAATTTAAAAGCCAGCACGTGATTTTTCGAATCGCAGGTATAAAGCGCTCCGAAAATTGCTCATTAAAAATCATGAAAATGAACGATTCAGCTTTTTTTTACTTCGAAAATTGCTATCGACACAATGTGTCCTAGCCGATGATATAATTTGCAATCTAACTATTTTCGGTAATTTTTAATCGAATACCGTACCAGGATAAAACCGACAAAGATTTTTCTCGGTCAATTTTTATTCGGAACTCTCGTGGAAATCTCGTTCCATTTTTGTGGTTATTCCCCTGATAGGATTTGCTAGCTTACTTACTATGTTACCACGATGTGGTTAGTCGAAAATTGAATGCGTTTCCGTTTTGGTAAGGTACGTCGCGAAAATTGGAACTGGCATATTGGAAGAAAATACCACTATTTTGGTCCAATTTAATTTAAAATAACGCTAGGAAACCGAAATTAGAAGAGTTCCTCATCTTGTTGATAAAATATCTCCAGGTGGACCACCTAAAAATCTGCAACTTAAAACTTTGAGACAATATTTGAACAACAAAACAACGTGTTGAATAAAAACACAATGCCTTCAAGAGTTTACATCCAACTCAGAATTTTGTCATCCATTTGTATGATAGCACAGAGCAATCGGACGACGGTAAATTCTCCGTTCGTGAAAATAAACGCAACAACGAGCGATATTTCGTTCAATTAACGTCGAGTATTCATTAGTCAGCGATGCGAAATCGTTATCTGGCTGATGTCGAACGCTCAGAACATTTATGTAAAAAACATGTAAAACAGTCTTGCTAGTAATTTGTAACTGATCGGCGACGGTGCTTAAAAATATAAGGAAGATATAAAAGCATTCATTCGATGATGACATGTTTTTTACTGGAGCATTTGGTTGCGTATCGATCCAACGAACGCTACAAAAACTAACATTCGTAGATGTAAAATATTGTAGAGGTCATTGATGATCATTTGATGTAGGTAGAGTCCAATGATTTGAATCATCATTGGACACATGTTCAAAGCTCCTCCATTAGACCCAATACACTACGGCTAGCTTTAATATCTATACGAATCCATCGAAAGCATGCCAAGAACAATGTTTAGTTATCAATATATTTATCAAATATGTCGTTATCTTATAAAATCATATGATGCAAAACCGACATTCTTTACAGGCATTAAAAAACCGGGTTCAACCAGTAATTAATCAAGCCTGGAACCTGTTTTCTACGGAATAACGAAGCTTTTTGCGTGAATAGTGCTCCACTGCCATCGACATTTCGCTGGTGCGACAAAAACGGGACACAGTATGGATGCTGCAGCAGCGACGCTGGTTGAGTGACAAACTATACAATCTCTAATAAAAATAAATATAAGCATTGGTGTTCTGCAATGCTATTGTTTGTATAATCACGTTCAGGTTAACAATTTTTAGTTCACTAATCATGCCAGCAAACAACCAAAAACCTCAAGAGCCTATATTGGGCAACTGCTGAACCTCCCCCTGATAAGCGACTTATTGGTTTCTACCTCATGGGGGGTAATGTCCATAATCTCTACGCTGGGCATGTGGGTTTCGGATCGCAGTTTGTTGGAAACATTGTTCTGCAGGAGGCGCTGCTGCCCGCCCCCAGTGGATAACCCTGTCTATCGGCTATAATGTCTATTTATCTTGCTATCTGCATGGGCTCTATTGGAACGGTTTAACTGGTAAAGAGCAAGCGACTTAGCATACCACTTCTTTGCTTCCTTGTTCGGTTTTGTAGCAAGCAAACACAGAAAAAACGAAAAAAAAAACAGCTCTCCAAAGCCACCTTAGTTTCAATGCACCCTGACCCACCCCGTGTTTTCACGCACACGCGACAATTTATAGCAATAATCTCGCCGTATCCGCCCATAAACGGTTTTGCGGATAAATAGAAGTGTATTCCGATTTAAACAGAATGAAATTTACTATTTTACAGTGCGGATGCAGCTATTAATTTGGATTGGTGGGAGCGTTTGAGAGTAATCTTTGGGAATTTACGAGCGTTTGCTTCTGATCCTAGTGCGTTTTCAGTTATGTAACGTTAAACCTGTTGACCTATTACAAAAGCAAACAAAGCCGACGAAACAATAAAAGGTGAGCGATCTTATGTTGAAATTATATCAGTTGTAGATAGTGATTGACCTGTTACATTATCTTCACTTAACTATTTTATGTCCGAGACATCGATCAAGGTTTTCGCCGGCCTTTGCGGAGTAGGTACCTGATCGAAAGTCTGAGGGCATGGAATTGCAAACAATTGACAATTGATTTAATTTGGAATAATGTAAATAAAATAAACCAGTAACAAAAAAGTATAAGTAATGTTGTATATTTTCAGTCTTAAAAGGCTGAACAGTGTCCCTAGACGGTCATAGGGCACTTTTTATCTAGAAAAAGAAACGTGCGAATCCGCAAACAGGAACTAGTAATAACTAAAAAAGAGAAGGTATAATTGGTACAGAAGTTGTACCAAATATTGCTGAATGTATACAAGAGAAATACCACCTTCAACCTGAAACAGAAGAACGCATTATCCCAACTTACGTGTAAAATATCGTATGAACGAAGAATTATCTGGTTGCACGAGTTTCCCGCTAAGCAGCGGCACTACCGGAGAAAACGACCCAGTCACCGGCGGCCTTACATCCGTATCCAGCTTCTTTATATTCGGGTAGCTGCTGAATAACGGACTGTCTGGTTGCTTGTCTACAGGCTTCAACCCGTCTGTACGTGGCGGTACGTCTTTGTTACTGTCTTCTGGCTTCTTACGGAGGTCAGGATTTCGATTGTAGAATATGTTTGGCCCACCGTATATGTGAGGTGTCTTATCGTTGTCTATAGTGTCTGGAGGAAAGTCTTCGTCGTCTTCTATTAAGTCTTCATTTAGTTGTGGCGCTGATGTGGAACTCGGTTCGGTTTCTTCCAGTTCTTCCAAGTCTTGGTCTGAGGAAAGGTTTTGGGTTGGTTCGCGCGCGGGTGTCGTATTTTTGTGTTTGGTTTTATTGTGGCTTTTTGGTTAAACTTATTCTTATTCTAAAACTGTTAAAATAACTTAAGCCTAAAATAACTTAAGCCTAGATACATAAGTTAAAGGCATATTCGCAAGATATTAATCTTAACCATCATCATCAGGACTTTTTGAAAATGCTTATCAAAAGTTCCGTTTCCGGCAGGATTTGAACCCGCACCCCTAAATAATGGATATAAAAGACACAGCTTTTAAAAAAATGATTAAACGGCTTTTATCCAGACAAAAAACTCTGCCATTTATTCGGATGTTTTTTCCCTTTTTCAACGGGGACTTTTTGTCAAGGTATTTCGTGTGTATACATTTTATATCGAAAATAAACAAAACGCAGCCGGGCTCATATTAATGCGCGCTATTAACCAGTTCGCTCCAACTCCCGTTGCGATAGAGAAGCGATTTATTCAAGTATCGGATGATATAGCGCGCTCTTCGCACTGTGTTGCCGTCCTCATTTCGATTAATCAATGGGATGGCATTTTTGCATTTATATACGTTGGTTGGGGCAAATGCATTTGTTTATGTGAAAGCTTTTTGAGTTTTTGTGTGTGCGGTGAATCAATGAACCATTGAACCATTATTTATTGAAGACAAAACAATACATTTTTGGAATAAGAGTAGGTAGAATAAGCAGTAACAATAATATTTGAACTCGTAGAAGGAAACCCTATAATAAACAAAGTTCCTCAAACAAATTCGTTTTTCCTCCCCAACTTCCAGTGGGTATTTATCGTTTATTATTTTCATCGTAATCTCTTCGAATTACTTAGAGGTCTTTTGAGAACAAATTTCCGAGAAATTCACGGGATTCTTTCCGGAAGGTCAGGTTTAGTTATAAAGTATTGGAGCCGCTTTTAAAAGCTTTCGTTCTAGTGGAGGCGACTCGTGATCTCGCCGTGAAATAAAATTTAGTAATATATTACTTTTGAAATAATACATAAATGAAGTGGCATTGATTAATCAGCATCAACGAAATTATTAAAGTTTCTTGCATACAGGTTTTGGGAAGGTCATTGCAAAAATGTCTAAGCTTACGTTTTTAATCAACAAACATTTTTTAGTGATAGAATGCCAATGGTGAAGCTTTTGTGGTTTTCAAACAGCTATTGAATTCATCCTGTCTACGTTATACGTTATCAACCTCTCTGTCATACATAAAACTCGGCTTAAATAACGATCTAAATCGAATGCCAGATGCAGACCAGATGCAGTGAAAGGAATACCAACTCCATAACTTTAGAAACCAATTTGGAAAGAAGGAAGTCATCCGAAGAAATATAAAGGCAACCATTACAAGTTTTATCTCTTCATAGTCTTCATACAATAGTCTATGAATAATGGCGGACGGCGGCACTACATGTCAGAAGTGCCGAGATATAAATCTTTCAATAATCGATGTAGCTCCGATGTTTATTTATGGAGTCTCGATATTTGGCGAGAGCTTTTTTCTCGATAATAACAATAGGTGATTTATAGTCCCGCACCTAAACAGCTTCCGGAGTCGAGATGTAACTTATACCTTTTGGATCAATGCACAGTGGGTTGTTTTCACGTTTTGATTTAGTGAAGCTTTAATTTTCACGATAAGAATTATGATTTGGATATGCTTTCCCTTAATTTTTTAATGGATATTGGGATCATTAATGGTATATATTCAGAGTTTGGGAAGACCTCCCACTCGGTGGCCGACGAGATAGTAGCGGTCGCATGAGGTCGATGGATGGATACTGCTATTCGTAGCACCGTTTGGGGGAGGCCTATATTCAGCAGTGGACCGGCGGACGGATATAAGGGCTGATGATGATGAAATAAGTTCTTCAATTAGGACATTTACAATGTTGACAGCAAGCGTGTAGCGTCTCTCATGTTACAGACAATCATAAACTGCGGTGATCGCTTACCACTGTGTCATAAACTGCGGTGATCGCATACCACTTTGTCAGCCACTTTTGTGGTATAAAAAACCTATTAACCATTTCAGTACTGATGAGGTGTTTATTCGCAATTATCATATATAATATTTATCACCACCTAAAATCAGGCCGCTTGTCCAACTGGCTTATATTATGATTAGTATGTTATCATACACTAATCATTAGTGTAATAAAAGTACCTACGTCAAATTTTAGTGTAGGTGTACGAATAATAAACTAATTAATGTTGAGGGTTAGGAATCTCGCAGCCAGCAAAACTCTATTCAAAGTATTTCAAAAACTATTCTTGGACGAGTATAAGCTTACCGAGTAAACATAGTCATCTAAGATTTACAACCAACCCCTGGTCTATTGAGGCACTATAAAACTGTTTACATTGTACCTGGAAGTATTCCGGCTATTTCATAGGAAAGATTGGGCCATAACTCTGGTCGAGCTACAGCGTAGTCAATGTAACTGGTTCACTACATTATGTTTATTAGAAATACCTTTGAATAGGAGAAAGTACACGAATAATGTTTGGTCTAGCCATTTAGCACAAGGCACATAATACATTCTACCAGCAGATATTCACCGTGGTCCAAGTAAACAAGGTTCAATTTTAGTCACTCCGAGTGTGACCCAAATTCTACATATCATTGGTGGATATGGTAACCATATGATGTAGAATTTGAAACCAACTTTTTAGTTTGGGATGTAAATAGATCTATCTATTCAGTAGCCAAACTCGCTGTAGAATGTTTGTTAACACCTTTATAGCCCAAGACGCAGGTGCCAGTCTCTGCCCCCCCGTGTAGATTCAATACCTAGTCTCGACGTTGCGACCCGGGTCTAGGTAGTGAATGTAGGTAGTGAATGCGTTAATAAACAGCCCATAACCTAAAATTCACTTAGTTTTCGTGTCTTTGTATACGCAATTTACATGTGTGGTCTATTTGAGTTCTTAATAAATCAATTTATATTATTTGTCAGTCTTAAATTTTGCATACAGGTAATTCTTATCAAACAAAGGTTACTTTTCAACCCATAAATCAGTTTCCATGGGATAGAAATCACCTTCAAACGTTTCCAAAGGAACAACGCGTGTGAAGTCGCAGGGCGCAGCTAGTTTTGTCATAATTCTACATCAAGTTTGGTTAATAAATATATCTACTTTTTCCCCAAACTAAAAAGTTTGAGAACCGGCATAATACGCCGAGAATGTAGAATTTCTGTCACCCACGCTGTGATGTCTTGGAATGTTATACCTAGCCAAGTATACCTATTATTATACCAAGCTCTCCTAAGCTTTCACGGAAGTCAAGTTACTTAGAACTTTTCGAAGTTATAAGATTTCATTCACTGCACTAGCTAACTCCCAAAACTGTACTAGCAGGAACTAATAGAGTCTTCCTCGTGGTCCATTAAACGCGTTTCATATTCCACTCAATATCCTGTAATGATACGCAACGAAAATATTTCACTTTTTATTGCCATCGTGTTTGTAATGTGTAGAAAATGTAACTCAATTTGCTACGGAAATTATTTCATTCCATTTTATGTCTGTAGCTTTTGTTTTTTTTGTGAAAGCAGCAAGAGCTTGTCTTTGGTTATTACGATTTGAAATTCGAATTGTTTTTGCCAGGAGCGTAAGAATGAGGTCTCGTAATTTAGATTTTGCTTTATTTTTCTTACATGAGTCAAGTTTTGTTGGTCTGGATTTTTCTGATCATAATATTATATGGGTTTTCTCTTTCACAGGAATTCTGTTTTCATGATTCAATAAACGACGCAAAAAACATGCAAATTTTACGGAACTATTACGTAAACGTATGACAAGAATTCCTTTGTTCGTATAAACAAAAACGTAGGTATAATTTTCCTACGGACAAAGTGCATTTCCCATCCAGAATTAATTAAAACGATTTATTTAATGTTCATGGAAAACAATAATAGGAAAACATTAATTTTAAGGCATTAATAGCGGTTTGACAAACAGATTAAGGTTAATACCGCGGGTTCGGTTCTCATTCCCATTGCCATATTTCATTAGCATCATTTTTATGTGTTGTTTTTTGTGAAGGCCATTGAAAGAAAATATTCAAAGAAAGAAAATATTTATTGATTATTAAAACTTGTGCAAAACTTTTGACACGTTACTGTTCTTAAATTTTTGTAGACAAATGTTAGCATATTTCATACACAACACTATGTTATGGATGACGATGGATTTAGGGCGGCTTCGTATTTCTAAATGCCAAAATCCTCCCAAAGCCCGCAGACGGGGGATTTTAGAATTTTTTTAAGCAATATGAAAAAAGTCTCGACCATCACAGAAAATTACATAAAATAACCACTTCCATATCTACTAAAATTTAGAAAATATTTCCCTCATAACGATAAAAGCTGAGCTATTCCTCCACTGCAGTTTATGTGTCATAAACACTGGAAAGGGGAGAGAAGGGTAATGGACGTCAGTCGTTCCAGGTCCCATTTCGGTGCAGATATGACCCAACTTTGATGTGTTCGCCGGAAGGTGCTCTCAACAAGTTGGAACTATTGCTAAGTGGTTTGCAACTGTTACAATATGCCAAACAATGCTGATGGTCTTCTCTTAATGGCATTTGGATTTACATAGTTTTGGTAAAATTAGATTTATAAACAACGTTTTATAAACATCATTTTATAAACATCGTTTTATAAACATCGTTTTATAAACTTTGTTTATATTATTATTAGGAAAGAACCTAATAATGGAACAGTGAAATTCTTTAGCCGTGTGGTGCCGGCTTAGAATTTGCACCACCCCAACTCTTCCCACGGGTGTCGGAGGAGGCCACTAAGGGTTATCCACCGGGGGCGGGTAGCAGCATCTCCAGCAGAACCATTATATTCGAACTGCGATCACCAACCCGCATGCCCATTGTGGAGATTATGGGCATTACCCCTAATGAGATAAGAGCCAATAAGGCACATATCAGGGGGAGGCCTGCATCCAGCAGATTTTTTTTATCTACCTACTTATTGTTAATTTATAAGCTGTTTTTATAAACTTTTGGTAATAAACCATTTTGTATTAGCTTTATTCAAAGCTTTTATGTCACAGTCCTTTGAAATTTTTTGTGGAAATGGTTGTTATACCGTCTCACGTAAGTTAGTGAAGATGTGGTCCAAAAAGTTATGTCCTGAAGGAGGTTGCTGATTCACTCATGATGATTTTAAGACTCCGAGATTATACGCCCGGGTCCACACACCACACACCAGACCTACAAAGCCCATTCCACTCTCTGCCGGTAATTATTATTGTTATAAAAATAGAGCGCAATTTGTCAAAAAAATTACACTACATTAAAAAAGAGTAAGAGTGTGATAGAGCATTATAAATACATATTTAGAGGAGTTTAACAGAGTTATGCAGCTCTAAATAAAAAAAAAACTAGTAACATTAAGCACATCGCACATAACTGACTCTATAGCTAAAACTACATATTTGTTGTGAACTTCAATATAGCCGAAAAATCATACGAATATGCCTTTACTTTAGTTTAACAAAATTTTCAAAACTTATAGTAACTTATACATAACTCTTAAAGCTAACAATCCAATCAATACACATATTTAAGACATAAAATATAACGATATGACGAAGTATAGAGTTTTTAATCAAGAAATATTATTTTACAGTCCGTCGTAAATTTCGCTTTATAACTTTAATGAATTTGGCAAGCCCCGGTATTCAGGTGTATAAATTCTTGACTATAGGAATAAAACGTCTGGGCGCCTGCACCGCAAAACGATTTGGATGTAATCGGGATTTGGGACTAAACGAGGCAGCTATCAAGTTAAACGTTCGTTTATTTCTTTGCTAACCTTGGTTTGCTATCGAATGTCAATTAGTTTTTGTTTTAGAGACGTTTATATATTGGATATTGTTTTTTGAGTAAACGACGTGTATTTAGACGACATCATTAGGAAATAGTAAACACATCATTCCTAAATTGTTAGTGAATCAGGTAATATTACAGTGGTATTCTTCCAACACAAACTAGGTTCGTAGTTAGCTCGCTTACATTCATAATGAATTTATCTACCAAAGTCATACCGAATGGTGTTTGTACGAAACTTTGTTTTACCAATCTTAGATTATTACCAAGTACCTATATTATTTTAAGTTGATTTTAATAATTTGGAAAGCTACATTCTTTGAACACACAATCTATTTGATATCTCTCGTTTTGACCTGTCCATGCAGACTTGATACAAAAAAGCCATCAGCATTTAGCAGTTTGTCTTGCAACTATTGCTCATAATAAATACAAACCTTGCCGAGACAGGTCTAAATAATAAAATACCAGCAGAGACACAGCTAGTCTAAATCCGACTGCAAGAAACTGTGTTTATGTATATAACCAGACTATAAGCGCAAGCACGGAACTGCGACAAGATTTTCTGCTTACCATAAACAATATTACTAGAGCAATCTTCAGGACGTATGTACGTACAGTCAGGAAGGAAGAAACTCTTTTATTACAGTTAGGGAGCTCAATGTTTTGTCTGTGCACGTGTTGTGCTTTTGGTGCATGACACCACAGTTGTTAACCGACTTCAATAAAGAGAAGGTTGTCATTTCGAGTGTATTTTTATTTTTTTTCATTTTTAATTTTTATTTTTGTTACCTCAGATCGTTTGACTAGATGATCCAATTTTGATATTTCTTTTTTATTTGAAATCTGGTGCTTCCCGTGTGGTCCCATTTAAATTTGGTCCAGGTCTGATAATCGCATTCATGAGAAAACCATAAAATTGAAGTTGATAAAATTATTAGGTGTATATTATATTATATTTATTACACTGTAAGATTTTTCTGACGGATCTACCTAGAGGTCTTACTGAATCCGCAGTAAAGTTTGATAAATGCAGAAAGTTAATAAAATTTAAGAAATCAAATAAAGTCCCAAACATTTTCGACTTCATCGGTATATGAAATCACATCCTTCACTCAGTACGGAAATATGCTAACCAACTACACCACGAGGTCAGAGGTTCTTGGTAATCAGTGTGAGTGTTTACGCACATTAATAACAAAATGCCTTATGAACGACTAAAGACAACGAAAAGTTTGTCAGTGCAATGTAGGTATATTCTAATATACATATTTATATTTTAGAAATTTATTATTGATATCTTTTTCTCAATCCTTTCCGTATTCCTCATTTCTTTCCGCATTTTAAACATTTTCTTGGCGAAACTTGTACCGCATCTGTACCTAAGTCGTATCATCACGAACACAGTACATCAACACATGTACCCGTGTGTACTCGTGATTTGCATAAAGCGGAACGGAGCCTCGCTTCCTGGTGGAATCCACGAGGAGATTTAAAAGGAACCGACTGAGTTTTGGTTGCAGGAAGTCTTGAGTAAAGTAACGCTATTCGTGCTTTCTAAAGAATTTCAGGGAAAATGTCAAGGAGCGGGTGGGTTATTGTGGGTTTTATGAAGAAATTCAGTTGTCGTTTGATATTTTGCTTACTTGGCTAGCTTCCATATAGCTTGTGGAACCCGCAGTGTGTCTAACAACTTTGTTGACTGAATGAAAATTAAAAAAAATATATTTTACCGCTACGCGCCACACGATGCGATGATTTCGTAATGAGCAAATTCCTTGCGAGATAAACATATTATTTTCCATTACTCACATTGGCATACTTTTTTCAAATAACAATTTTTATTATATTAAAGAGGCTGAAGATCGAAATATTAGCTAATCTCTCATAAAAGCTGATAATCTACTTCGGTTGATTCCCCCAGCTTCCAGAAAAATGATAAAGCATGATTTATGGTCCCTACACGTTTTTCTCGCTATAATTAGATATCGGGTAAACACCTTAGGTGTCAGGTGCCTCGAGCGTACACGTAGCAAACGAATCGCTAAGAGCATTTTTTGAGTCTAATAAGACATGTCATTGTGTCATAAGTGAAATAAGAAGTTTGATAAATCATGGCAGAAAATTATATAATTTTACAGTGTTATATTTTATATTGTGGATAATAAGTTTGGGGTTGAAGCCAGAAATATAATGTGTATTTCGAATAAATCAAAGACCAACGTCAAATAAAGTAGCAAATACTTTCTAATTTCGGCGATACGATCGACTAGTGTCCCAGGTAGAATTTCAGAATTTGTTGTAAGGATAGTCTCAATTCATTTCAAAATGAGCGACAAAATATGTTAAGAATTCGAAAAAATATAAAGTCTAAAGCGTCATCCAATAAAGTCTCCTCTCCCCGCCGTTTGCGATCTTGGCTAGTTGTACTTACTAACAAATAACGTTCAAATTCAATGCTACGTTTGACAAAGGCGTCTTTAGGCATCAGATATCATACAGGGTGTCATAAAAGGCCTCCCAAGTCGGTGTAATCCACCTGGTTACCGTATGGCAACCCAGATCCTCAAACACTGGGAGGGTTACGTGTATTAAATTATGTAAATGATCAGTAAGCTGATTCTACAGATCTAACTTTGCACTTTTGAGGGGACTTCCCGGAAAATGAGGGACAATTGAATTTCAGACATGTTTGTCTCGTCATGATGATAGTAGTAGTATTTTTTTAATTGGAAATGTTAAAGGAATAACACATTTGTAGGCTGTTTGCAATGTTTTTTCTACAGAAAGCAAAAGCGAGGGCTAGACCACGTTAAAAACTCCTAAAGAGGCGTTCCACGATCTATAAAATGTTCATGTGTGCTAAAAATGCTAATATGTGCTGAAATGCTGTTTTTTTAAATAATTTATTGTTTGAAATCCATACTTATTTTAAAATATAACAGACTCTGTCAGTACGTTTGTGTATCACCTTTTCTCACGGCTAAAAGGCTGAACGAGATTCAGTAAGATTGTTACCTGCCGGACAAAAAACGTAGACCAACTTTTGTCTAAAAAAACGTCCATGTTACCTAAATAACGTGAATAAAAACGCGGGTGGCTAAGCTACTAACAAATAATGTGTGAATTTATAACAAAACCCATCGATTAACTCACAACCCGAGAAATCGCATCAGTTAACTTGTCTGGAAATTAGGACCATCTTCAGTGTTTATGATCTGGTAAATTAGGGATGGCGCTCATTTATGAATATCTCATTGGTAGTGTGTGAGACAACTGGCACAAAGGGCCTTCGCTATATGATTACACGTCTAATGGTATTACATAGTAATAAGTTTAGCTACAATGGCAGAGAGAGAAGATAAGAATCTTGTTTAGGTAAATGCTTTGTTTGAACTCGGCAAACAAACGTGGTTAATTAAAAGATTGTTTTTAATTGATCGAAAAAGAAAGCTACACCTGACTTCTACGTTTACAAAGCTACCACAGTCAACGGTTTCACACATTTTAGTCCATTTTTCTGGTATTACAGGATTAGAGAAAATCATTCATAATCAAGGATCTGAAAAATGTATAAATGGCTTTTTCTTTTGAGTTCTGTTGTACGGTCAGAAGCGAAGCGCTAACTCTCTTATTAATATTCAGCGAAAGGCGACCCCGTCTAATGAAATTACCACAACAAAGCCCCGGGGCTGCTGCAAAGGATTGTTGTGCAAATATAAACATCGAATCTGACGATAACTGCTTCGAGCTAGACAGGGTATACGTCACAGATTACTACAGACAATAGTTAAACATGTCCTGGAGGTCTCTAAATCCATGGTGCATTTTTATAGTCCATAGAACTTTGTTTGTTTAGTTCCGTAGCGTATCATCTCGAAGCGAAATCATTTGACGACCTAAAGGTTGGTTCTCTGCTATCTGAAGGAAAACGCGTCGCGTATTATCAGTCGCGTAACGCCAGAACAGACAATTATACGAGAAAACATGCAACCTTTCACACTTGACCGATGATGCGCTAGTGCGTCGAGCGTACAGCGTCTGTTCCGTTTCCGTCAGATGTGAACCGTAAAACCGTAAACCGTGAAATGTCTCAAGTCCAGTCGGCGCGATGAATGAAAAATAGTTTCAATTTTTTCAAGATTACGAGATTAAAACTAATATCAGGTACCTAATTACTATTATGACTAATATCAAAATTTTGTGGAGATGTTGGCTGCCTGTATAGCAAACATCTTTGCTACATTTCAATAAAATATTTATTGTTATTTAATTAAAAGAAGGCAATTCAACTTAAATAACAGACTACGTTTCAAGTTTGAAGTCGCGGGCAGAAGCTGTAGATAGTTAAGTAAGAGAAAAAATGGCTTAATCAACAGAACTTCCTCCGTGCGCAATATTAGAGGATAAAGGAGGATATACTGTTCAGCCAGTTCCAGCTCCATTTTCTACGATTCTTCTTGAAATTAATAATGTAATAGAGGGGGGTAGTAATCAAAAACTATAAAGATATATATGTAAGATAGTGGCCGAAAGTAGTAAATTACAATTAGACTTTTTCAAGATTTTTATGCTAAAGCCCTTTTTAAGCTGAACGCGCCGAAGATTGGATATTTGACAATTTATCCCACTCGACGCAGAAAAGTGGACGATTTTTTATTAGACTACTTTGATTTTTGGCCATTAGTGCCCAAGTTATATTCCGTTTTTCAAAGTAAAATTCCACGATGAACCTCTCAAAGATAACTTGCGGATAACGGGGCTGGTCATACTTTTAGTATTTTGTTACTTTACTATTAACAGTTAATAATTAAGTATGATTGTTTGTTATCCCTAAGAGATAAAAATAAAATAAAGATGATAATTTACTGCTCGTCCGTATTCGGCAACATTATAAACGACTGCATTCAAAACTTTTCAAAGCACCAAAATTAACGCAAATATTAGCACAGCTAATCATAAGGAAAGAACTCACAGAGCTATAGAAAGTTTACTCCCGGCATGAAATGAAAGCTAATGATAAACTTAAAGGAAGGAAACAGATTTTTACGTTTTTCAAGTAAAAAGTTAAGCCATCAACGCTTATACTCCTCTTAAACGAACAAAGATATCTTCTCAGTAAGCGAATTGAATAAGCGTTGAAGGGAATCGACCCCGGCGAGACCGAAGTACAGGTAATCCACGGAATATGCTTTACTTTACCGTCGAGCAGCGAATTTCTTCGTCTTTTTTTTACCCGGCGATGCGGGTTATGTTTTTCGATTGTTTCTCTGGTATTCAGGTACTTTTTCGCTTCGATCTTGGTCTGATACTCGTCAACCTCACCCTCAGCATCTTATAATGGACTGCTGGGCTTTTATCACATGGGTGTAATAGGTACCCGTAAACTCCACGCTGGGCATGCGGGTTGGGAATCGCAGTCTGGTGGTAATAGTTTTGCAGTGGGCGCTGCTGCCCGCCCCCCGATGGATACCTGCGAGAAGTGTTGGGGGGTTGCAATTTAACAAAACAACAATTCTTTACCTCGAAGCATCGAATCAGGCTGAAGCGATTTTGGTAAATAAGGCATAAAAATATGGTTCTAAACTCGAATAAGGGTCAGGTCACACATTTTAGCTTAGACCGTGTCGGGTGTATTTACAATTTTTTACATAACGCAGAATAAAATAAATAGAATCTGTTCAAAAAGAAGTCGTGGCGTTACGGTAAACTAACACTTTAGTCGTCAAGTCTGCAATGACAAAGCAGTGTTGTCAACGCAACAAAAGTTGTCAATTGGCATACGAGCGCCCTCAATTCCCACGACTCTTCTCTTTTTGAGTGGAACTACATGGAGGAGGCCTACACCGGGGCGTCCAATTTAACCTATAATTATGAGAAATTTAATATTATAATAATAAAATGTGTGACTACAGTGGAGCGCAATTATTGTAAAGAGTGGAAATTGGAAATAATGGCTATATTTCTTTTATTTATTTATATATTTGGAGGAGGCTTATGCAGTGGATGGTATTTGGGTTGATGAACTTTAAATTTAAGGAGTTGTTTGCCTTATAAATGTCAGGCATCTGTTTTAAGCCATTTTTTGACACGATTTTGGTTACAGAACTCGGCTCCTCAGCTTCATACTCTTTTGTTTAGCAGGAATACAAAGTAACATCTTTAACTTCCTAAGTAAACAGTCCTAACCTTTTTTTAATAATAACAAGGAAACGTCTTCAATCAACGATAAAAATAAAGTATCGTTGTAAAAGCGAATCGAATTCGAATCACGCGCAGTTTTAATTCCAGTAAGTAAATTAAAACACGGCTTCTTTCCCTGAATACAAATGGTTTATTGGAGGTAAAGGCGCCGTTCTGTGCTCTCCCTAACTCATTACCATTAGACTATTCGAAGCGCTAGGGTTATTTATGGCAACATTTTTTGGGTTCCTTCGTCGGTATGGGAATGGAAGGGTTAAGGTGCGTGCTCACTGATGAGGAGCGGATTGGGACGTGTAGGAATTTAGATAGACAGGAAAAAAGACAAAACTGGTTTGTACGGAGTACCGCAAAATAGGTACCTAGAAGGCATTGAACTGGGTCATGTATAGCTAAGCATATTATATATGTACTTACTCAAACACATTATGTTCTTGCACCAATTTGCTTACCTACGTGTTATTGTGCAATAACTTACCAATAATTAGTAATAAGTGTCAAACTAGCACTAGGGTTTGATTCGTATTTTATCCTTCCCTCTACTATATATTAACTATTAACCTAACTTATAACTGTACGAATCTCTAAATGGTTATAGTATAACTGTACAGTTCAGAAGAAAAACACATATAATTTCAAGTTCACAGAAAAAAATATATATCTTCCTAATTAAGTATCAACTTATTTGATTTTGAGAGCGTAAGATTGAATGTTTCGTCTGCAGTTTTGTTAGTTGTAACTTTTTTCTCGCTATGAAACTAATTTAGGTGTTCAAAACAGTACTGAACACTGATAAATCTACTCAAACTTGCCGTGAAATTTCATTTATCGCCGAAAGGGTCCCTATTAGATTACCGAAGATATTAAACGCCTTCGTTCGAACCTGAAATATAAGTCCCATCGTGACGTGATCGTTTTTGTAATCGAGAAGGTACGATATACATGGTCGGAAATTCCGGCCCACTCATCATTTCTTTTTTTTTACCAGAATTCATAGGAGTCTACTAAGGGAAGCTACCAGAGTTACTACTGTGTTAAATTTTTGATGAGGACAATTACTAAGAAAAAACAAAATAATAACAAAACCACTTTCCCTCGGGTTATTTTTATGGAACATCCACAAGCAAAAATCAATGAAATGAAACGCTTACGACGATAGTTAGTAACTGTACTGGTGGTTACACTTACTGGTAGCAGATTTTTTGTGTATTTTTAACACATCTACTGCGTTTACCAATCCGCCTGCCAAGCGTCGTGCTTATGGCAAAAGCCTCCCTTGTTTGGGGGAGGTACCTATGCTTAGAAGTATATTATATATGTTTGGTAATGAGATTTTTTTTATTTTTTTTTAATAAATAAATAATAATGCTTGACAGTTCACACAGCATTATCTAGCCCCAAGCTAAGCAGAGCTTGTGTTATGGGTTTAGTACCCATAACACAAGCTCTGCTATAATTGATATACATAATAATTGTATTATTAGTGTATTGACACTACATGGATAGATATTTTTGTTATACATCGAAAACATCCAGATGAATCTTTGCAAGTGTCTACTAGTTTGCTAATAATAGTAAAGTCGTGGTCATATCATCAATGCGCTGGAACGTCCAATCAAAGCTTTTTAGCAGAATTTCAATAGTTTGATTAGACCATCCAGCGCATTCGTTTCACAAAATTAAGGTATAAAAAGCCGTTACTGAGAAATTTGGACATGCGGCACCGTGTAATTGAGATTTCATAGCTAAAAACTTACTCTTTACACTTGCTATGTTAAGATATTATAATCAAAAATGTCATAGTACTTACATTGTCGAAATATCCAGTTATAAATTTGACGCCAAATTAAAATAAAGAGGGTTAAGAGTTCGTCCAGACCGATTCAATACACCGTGTGCACAAAACACCTTAAGGTGATATCCGCGTACTGTCTTGTTCAATCTTCTACTCAACGTAATAAGTGTGAATATAATAGCTAACGGATCAACTTCGAGGGGCAAAGACCGTTGGAGATCTGAATTAGGAATTGAATTTGTAAAATGATATCGGCACAAAATGAAAAGGAATTTTCTCTGCGACTTACGAGTTGAGAGAAGACCCTGCTCTATCTAAAGATGGCGTCATTTTGAAATATATTATTACTAGACTAGTTGATGCCCTAGGCTTCTACGGAAACGTTTATAGGTGAAAGGTGTTTAATGTCCACCAAGCCGAATTTCGACTACGGTGGCCAGTCTCATCGGAGACTAGCCAGATGCGCAGGACATATTATAGTGCACAAGTGTGCGCGCAAACCCAGGTGCACTCTCTATTCCCTTACTCTCATAATCCGATAGGACGACAGATCGACACAACCGGGGAAGAGTCAGGCGCAAGACCAACGGCTTAACGTGCTTTGAAAGGTGTTTATAGGTGTGTTAAGGCGTGCAAAGGTAACAGACAGACAGAAGAATTATTTTCGACAAAAGTATGGCGCTTAAAATGTTGTTTATAATGTTTGTCTGTGTTGATTGTTTGATTTGTGAACATGTTTATGAACCATGTATATTATGTATTCTTCAGTGTATGCTGCTAAGTAGTGTTATTTCTCAGTCTGACTTATGTCAATAGAAGAAGACAGAGATAGATTTATCAGTGTGCTAAGTTAGCAGACGTTAGAAGCAGACGTTAGAAGCAGACGTTAGAAGTTATTATGAATAAGGGGGTTAGAGTCTTTTCAAAAAGCAAAGGTAAAAAGACAAAGGGACTTTAATAAATTTATAGGTTATATTGCCTTAAAAAACACGCAGAATTTCTCATTATATCGACATGACCCCATGTCATCAAAAATAAAGCTTAGGTAAACTATGTGCAGAATGTTCACTACGACAAAATTTTGTGGAAATTCACCTTCACTTGTCTTACATTTTTGTATACCAAGAAAAGGTTACTTTGTAAGATAAGTAATTAGCATCACTAAGGTTGGAAAATAAATAGTATACTGCAACATGTTATGAAACAATGTCTTTTCACATTTTTATTTTACGCCGCAGCGTGCCATATGACTGCGTTTTTTTTTACTTTTAGTTAAGTTAGACTGTACCTTAATGAGACCCGTGACTGAGAGTAGCGGTTGAAATAAAATTTAAAAACCAAGAATGTATGACTCTAAAAGCAGCTCCATAAAGCTGATATTCCAGTAACTCCAAATACTTAGTAATATAAGCCCAACGAGCCATCAATAGCCATTTAACGTGGGCCTGCAGGTTTTGGCCGCGCGCCACAGAGCCGCCATTTTTTATAGTTTTATTCAATAAAATATCAATTTTCGTCTGCAAAAATATTTCTTTGTCATAACTGTTACACCATAAAATATATGAGGTTTTTTATACCAACTCATAGGAAATATTCGATCCTCAACTTTCCGGTTGAGGTTAATTCTTAATCAACCTGAAAAAACCACTCATGATATCCTATTCAAAATTAATCGCAGGAAGACACTAGAAAAACGTCCACAAAACTTCCATATAAAAAATTGTATTGAGTGTTGCCATCTATCAGATCAAAATTACCTCTTCGGTTCTAAAAATATTAAAGCAAATTTCTCGCCGCATTTCAGCCAAAATATCACCAAAATTTGGGGCCACAGATGTGATAGAACAAAAGACGTAAACCGGAACGGCCTCAATTCAGGGGAAGCATGTGAAACAGTTTATGGCGATATATAAACACACTTTTTTACAGGTTAGTAAACATTGGCCTTCAATATATAGCCTTTTGATTCAATTTAGAATATTACTTTTGTTAACATCATGATGTCCGGCCTTATTTTTTTATATTAAATATCCGTTTAAGTAGGTATTTGCAATGAATTAATTATGAATGTAAACGAAATAACTACGATGTAGTACTAGTTTGTGTTGGAAGAACAAACGTTTCATCACATAAAGATACTTGATGATTCGCGGTGTAATGGGTTTTCCTACATTTCGGCACAGATGCATGAGCCATAAGAGCATGTGTTCCGATAAACGTGCTTTGGTATTACTACCATGTTCATACATTGTAGATATTTAGTAGACATATAATGACACTAATGTATTTTTCAAAAGGAAATTTATCAAAAATTCATTGTTTATATGGAATTTTCCCGGAATTTCGATTAGCAAAGTAATACTATATACATCGCTAAGCCCCGGGTATAAAAACGAACGGAAAATCTTCACTTACGTTTGATATACAGTTTCCACAACCGGGAAAAAACTTTTTTCATCTCGATAAACTTTATTACCCCAAAATTAAAAGAAACCCTTCAGTTTACGAGTACTTGTTAACCCATATACCTGTTAACAAGGCTTCCCCATAACTTACGTACTTTAGAGGTAAGTAATTTTGCTGGTTTGTATATTTTTTTTATCCTGTGTGTGCCGGTTTAATATCAAGATGGCCGCTAGCCAGGGTTGCCAGGTTTGATAAACGGTGGAGCATTGTCGGGTAAAAGCCGCAGAATTAAAAGGTCGAGATAATTTACTTGTTGAATTTATGCGGGAGTACCGTTAGGGCATCTCGCTCGCCGTATATTGCGCTGATTGCGCGTGATGTAGCCTCATTACAGCTTTTTGGGCAGATTGTTGGTTATAAAGACCTTAGCTTTTTGATATTAGAAATAACAAAATGTTAAATTATTTTTTAAGCCACCAGCCTTAACTTAGGTCTTAACTTTTTTTGTTAATTTTATTACTAATAATAAACAAAGAAATATTATGGACTCTAGCCTACCTGACTTATACATATGTGGCTAAGTAAAGTTTCAAGTGTTTAGGAATTCTTTCGTTTTCATTATAATATACATATCATTCTTTATGCAAAACCTTATAGCTAAAATCGTAATTTATCGCAGTACTTAGTTAAAAATTTGCTTATAAATAATCATTGGAAATAAAGTTCGTATTTTGGAAAATATTGAATGCTTCTTAATTTATCTCTCTATTATATTCTTTGGTGATTGCTCTACTATTTCATAATCCTTGCGCAACTTTCTCTAAAATAATTTAATTCCAATTACACGTAGGTCTATTTTATAGATGTCATCCCCTCAGATGACGTCACCAATCGAGTGATAAGTGACAAAATGGCCGCTTCGAAATTCGACACGGAGGCTAATGAGCTCGCTCCCTCTATAGATCGACAGAAATTGATGACTCAATTACGTAGCTTATTAAATTTTTGCTCTATGATGCTGTGTTTGTCACTTGCCGACAGAAAATCGATGTTTTGTTCAAATGTCAAACATTTTCGATGTTATCAAATTTAAATGATTTAATATGGTTTGTGAATATAAATAAAGTTATTTACGGTGGGCCGTCATAACGAATGTTATTAAAATTTAATGGCAAAGTTATGTATGCCAAGATTATATATAATTTATTTTATAAAAATGGACATTAAAGTTAGTACTTACCTATTATTTTACGGTGCGGTCGACTCTTTGAAAAACATTTTAAAATCAACCTTTAAACTCACCATTGCCACATTGGAATAATAATTATGTGGGTTAAAATTAAACAGGATAATTTCAAGGATTAATGACCATAACTACCAGTAGGGGTGAAGAAGGTCAAATTCTAACCAAGTCGTAGTTAAGTCTGTCTATTTTTCAAGGATATTGGTCGAATTATTCCAGTTTTTTGTGATAAGATAATATCAAAAAGTGCTTGTTGAATTTTCCAAGACCAGTACGTAGGTATTTCCTTTACCGAGTCAGCGAAACCACAAGTATTTTACAAAGTGCCTTACTCTTTCCAATCCGCAAATAGATACAAAGAAAGCAGCTACGACTTGTACCGATCCCTCTGATAAGCAGCACAGCACCTTATTGGCTTTTATCATATGGGGGTACTGCCCATAACTCCCAAGCTGGGCATGCGAGTTGGAGATTGCAGTTCGGTGGTAGAATAGTTCTGCAGAAGGCTCTGTTGCCGCCTCCGGAGGATATTCCTTAGTCAGTGCCTCTTGCGACACTTGGGAGTAGAGTTGGGGTAGTACAAATATTAAGCCGGTACCACACGACTAAACACAGTATTATGGTATTATAACTGTCGGCGCTGATTTTGGTCTTCACCTTATAAGCGAGCGTGGAAAAAGGGGTTAAAATATGTAGTAATTTGAGTGTCCATGACGCACATGTAGTTCGTATAGTCAGGTTTCTTTTAGGTGGTAGAATTACTAAAGTTTTTATCCGTGAGGCGTCAGATATTTTAATATATTGTCAAGTCTTTCTAGGAGGGAATCGAACCACCACCAATCTAACCGCAACCTCGTCGAGTCACGCAGATCTTCGTACACCGCGCTCAGAGGTCATCAGTTAATCACTTGTTACGAGTACCACGTTATTTTTTGCAAGATTCCGCGTCGACGTGGCGTAAAAAAATCCTATTATATATCAGTACGAAGTCCTTGTTTGATCAAAGCAAATAGGAGTCATGCCGATTTTCTATCTGACTGTGTGGAAAAGTATATTGAAACTATTGAAACGAATTCAGTTCTATTCGGGTTTCGGTTTTCTATTCCAGCTTTGAATAAACTTTCGATATTGTTTTCAGATAGCGCTGTCGTAGTAGAGAATTGCTTTTTTGACAAATATAAAATATTGATCAATATGAAAAACAAATTATGTAATAATAATGTCTATATTTATTTAGCATAATATCTGACCATTAGTCTCTCTCCCGCAAATTAATTTGTGATGGTATAGGCGTTGCTTGCAAATTGCGTTTTGTTTTTTTAATTATAATTTTAATAATAATTTATGTCATGTTTAACCGTTAAACTTAGATTTACGCAATAAATTAAAATATTAGTTGAAAGTAACCAGTCAAAAGCAAAAATAAGAGATTGAAAACAAAACTAACAAAACTACTACATAGTATATATGTACCTTCTACTCAATTTAATTAGGTTTTACAACTTTTTAAAGTGAAGTCTCTCAGGTTGGTTGGCAAAGATAAAGAAAGCGTTGGTAAGAGTTCCTTCAAATTATTTCTCCACCGTCAGGGAACTCTGAGAGATTGATGCAGGCGTCCGTGGGGGTATGCTTATAGCAATAGATATATGTGGAGAAAAAGCTATGGACGACGTTCTATATGACGTCATTACTCAGCCCGTGCATCTATCATGGAGTGGGGATAAAGGAACGAATCATTAGGTTTGTTTTTCTTATGCCTTTTTATGAGACAGTGGTGTTGTTTGAAAAGGTATTATTTATTATTTTTGATAGATTAAACGGCTTTAACACATAGGGTCTGACAGAAAATTGCGGATTCAATCGAGATAAGTCTGTAAATATTTATTTATGTATTAAGCCTCCATTTGCAGCTTCGAATGCGTTTGGCCGGGATAACAAGTAGCTTATATGTTCATCATTCAGATCTAGAATTATACATTTATGGAAATTTTCAGCCCTATCCATCGATTAGATTGGCGTAAAGAGATTATAAACATCTAACAGCCGCTCCGCACTCAGAGACTGTAATGATTACTTAAAACTGTCATTTAGTAACGATTTCAATACAAACACTTGTACATAATACTCGTAGATACGCTTGTATATAATAGTAAACAAGAAAAGTTCAAGTAAACATTACCGCCTCTGATCAAAACTTTTACATTTATAATATTAGGGTGATTAATAATCCGAATAAGATTATAAACTGCTAGCAGCGACTAGCGGTTTCACCCGCGTAGTTCCCGTTCCCGTGGGAATTCCGGAATAAAATATAGCCTATGTCACTCCCTGAAAAGTAAGCTTTTTAATGATGAAATAATTGTTTAAATCAATCTAGTAATTTCGTAGCCTATTCCATGCAAACAAACAATCAAATCTTTCCTCTTTATAGATATTGCTTTCCTTTGTGACTTGTAGAATGGCGTTTTTAATAAAGAATTGTATTGTATTGATTAAACTGATTAGTTAGCTTAGGTTAATTTGGGGCAGGATATCAGATCAAATCTATTACGAAGATTCAGTTTAAGTACCCACGATTCTCGCTACAATTTTTGCAATACGTCTAACACATCATTCCATTGTGGTAACCGCACAGCGAGCGATTCATTTCTGATATTTAGTCAGCATTTCTATAGAGAAAAGAATTCTCGAGCTTTTTGTACGAGGATTGAAAGCTCGGTGTAAGTTGTAATTGCGGCTGCAGACATTGACAGAGCCAGAGATTCCTTTTCAAGGAGATACGTACAGAGATAACCGTGAAAAAGAAATGCCTAGTTTTATCTTAGAAATACCTACAAATGTACTGATTTATAAATATCGGCGGTCTGGCCACTCTTGCATTCAGTATGCTGAATGTGAACTGGCATACTGTTTACTACAAATACTCAAATTTTTAAATCATTGCAACGAAATAAAAAAACTTAAGAAACTTTTTATCCATCATCATAAAACACGTTTACCCACTCATTCCGGAGTCAGTTGATCAAGATTGCGACACTGATTAAAAATTCCCGAATAAACTCGAATTAATTAGCAGAAGGAAGCGTCCAGGAAACTTTGCTCCCGGCTCCAGAGGTAAATGTTGACAATTGGTTGGAAAACTCCGCCTGTTTGTTTTTGAACCGAACTAAACATTTGGGCAGTAAATAGAACAACCAAAAGACCTTAATCCAGTATCCTACAATGCCGTATAGGTGAATAACATCTTTTTTTTTATTTTATTTATTTATTAAGGCAATGCCAACAAAACACATATTGATACATTATTTAAAAACAGTTTCAAGACTATACTATAGAATGTGTCCTAATAACAGGCTTGCACAACATTTGCATTAAGTGCACAAACAAAAGCAAAATACAGAAGAGAGTTAAAAAAGATAAAAAATAACTAACAAAAACAACTTAAAACTGAAAATACAAATTACTAGTTAAATTAAAACTAAATTATTTATAGTTTAAACTGTGAGATAACTATGTATTAAACATAAAGCCACCCACAGTTATTGTCTGTGGGACATGCGTGATACCAGAGAAGTACGAGTTAAGTTTTTTTTTATAGACAGGTAAAGAGTTTCCGAAAACGTCAAGTTCAGGTAATTTCTGTGATATAAAACTGTACTCATTACTGATTCTTAACGGTCTTTACGCCCCTTTGATAAAAGGGGCGTTAAGACCAAGATTTGTTCTAATAAAGGGAATACTGAAAATTTTAGATATTGGCTTTCTAGGATAGTTAAACGGAACTGAGAGGGAAATTCGACTAATCAAGCTATTGTATCCACGTTTCCCGTTGATAATTTTATGGAGAAAAATTAGATCATTGATTGTACGGCGATTCTTAAGAGAGGTTTGTTTAAAGTGGTTAAGACGTTGAGTATAAGGTGATTTGTGGAATATACCTGGAGTGATAAATGCAAGATGTCGGGAAAATTTTCTTAGGATGTTTTCGATTCTTTGCGAGTGGACGATGATGATGATGATGCTGATGATGATGATGATGATGATGATGATCATGATCTTCATCGTCAGCCTTTACTAGTCGACTAGATCTCCCTTAATGGTGGGTACAGACCAAGCGAATGCAAACGAGTGAAAATCGACGATCGTTACGTTCGTTCCTTTTAACCGACTTCAAAAAGGAGGAGGTTCACAATTAGTCTGGTTTTTTTATGTTTGTTACCTCAGAACTTTGACTGAGTGGCTGAGTGGGTAAAATGGGGCCACACGGGAAGCACCAGCTTAAATAAAAAAAGAATCATGACGATTATCATGATTTTTTTTAAACTGGTGCTTCCCGTGTGGTCCCATTTTAATTTGGCCCAGTTCTGACAGTGGGATCCATATAATTGAAGTCGGTTTTTAGTTTTTTTAAAAACAAAATCAATTTGATATTTGATGCGACAGCCACCTGAGAACGGCCGCAAGCGAACTCAGGCCCTCGTTGGAGGTTACGTTATTTCGGAATGACGTCCGCACTATTTTAGTTGCATTTTTTTGTTAGCGTTCCCTTAGTATGTACCTATCACGAGCACCACAACTTCCTGTCTTGTTCATTGATCACGATATTAGCCATATTCTGTTCACAAGAAGCTGAGCTACTTCAACACCTGCACGACGTACCCGATATTGTACGTAGTTACCGCGAGGGGGATGCTTATAGAGACCTGTCCTGTTTTTCTGTTTCGCTTGTGACAACACCCTGTATTTTCTCTTCAAGCAAAACAATGTTTACGATAAAACTTCTAACAAAAAGCACTCTAGAGTCAAGACTCGAGTCTTAAATATCGGAATCATACTCTGAACGAAATAAACAACTAGCCAAAGCGCTTTTACAAGATTTAAGTTACAAGAAAACTCCATGGCCAGACAATAAAGAAAAACTTGTAAATACGCAACTAAGCGATTAGAATTCCAAGTGGAAATTCAACTAAGATTATAAAGCCGAAAGATTGTGAAATGGGAATTTTATTTTGATACCTAAGATAACTAATGAACAGATCAAGATGAAACTTGGCGTACTTTTAGAGCATAGTCTTACATAGAACTTACTACTTAAAACACCAAAAATACGTGTGTGTACGTACGTGAAACCGAGGGCAGAAGTTTAAATGTGGAATACAAATTGAATGAGGCATGTGTTTTTTTAAGCAGAGTTTTTTTTAATCGCTCGAAATAAATAAATACTTTGAAACCGATTATCTGATGAAGTCACCACTAACTTTAACAGTTTGTGTTACTAGCCTCAGTTTAATAGTGACACGTAACAAGGATATTCTAGGAAAGTTGTACAGAAATCAAAAACACAGCTCACAGCACTGTATTCCAAAAATAAGTGTTGTTCATACCAAACAAATCCCATTTCATTAATCGCAACACAAAACAAATAAATTCGAATTACTCATAGGACAATTCATAACATGACTTCTAATTATTTCGAAAAATAATTCCAAAGTAATTATTTGAATAATAGCCGTGTATTGAGAAAGATGATTGCTATATAAAACCCAGCATCCACGGCTGCAGGCGTGATACGAATAATAATGAATTCCGCTTTTTATTTTGACAAGCTATTGTTTCATTTGGATTTATTTATTGCTTCCCGAATATTCCTTATCCTATATACAGGTTTAGAATGAGGCCTTTGGAAGATATAGGTAGATTTTTGTATTGTAGTACAAAAATGGGGTTATTCCAGTTTCCCCCCTTGAAATAAGGAACTTTTTTTTATTTATTTGTGCGCCCCTATTCCTAACCTACATCCTCGATTTGATCAGAATCGGTAACCAAGAGTAGAGACTGCGACTTAAAAATGTCAACCATCTTTGATTTTGAAATGAACTTCTTTTTCATATTGTTTGAATATGAATTTGTCAAAAACGATACCCATATAAGTACCCACTCATATGGGTATCCTGGGTATCCTCCGTATGGGTGTGTTGTCTTAAACTTAAAAAAACCAGTTTTCCCCTTGAAGATTTTTTGTAAAAGTGAAAATGGAATTCAAAGAAATTAATTCCAGTTTACCCCCTTGACGATCCCTTGAAATGGAAATGCGAGATATTTATTCATTCATCTTTAATGTGTGTCGGTAATATGTGTCAACGGGCTTACCGATAACACCCAATGATTGGTGAAAGACCACGTTTCTTGACACCCTAGCTCAATCGGCTCTGTGCAATTTTCCGGCGGCTTCGTAGCGCTTCTACATACACATTGTATGAATGTATTATATTGATAAAACTTTTGTTTGGTCCTGTAATATGTGCGCAACTTTTTTTATCTTATATATTTTGTTAGTTGCCTGGAATAAAGCTTTAAGGCCGCATTGTAATTTTTTATTTCATTAAGATAAAAGTTATTTCGTTTGTTTTTGTATGTACATTAAAGTATTAATTTATTTTTCTTCTTTGGACTTCTTGGAACTTTAAATAGGTACAAAGGCAAGTACAACCTGGGTCTCTTGAAGACAAGGGTGAATAGGTATCTTCTAGACCTTCGTGATACACTGTCGGCTGCATCTTCGCTTTCCATCAGATGAGATTACGGTCACACGAAGAATTAATTATTGTACATAAAAAAAGAAAAAAAACTAATGTAAGTTTTTCTGCCTAAATACCATGAATATTAAACATTTAATACCTGTCTTACGCTCTAAGTGCTGTTTCAGTATACGGTACAGACCTCCTTTTACTGTGTATGTGTACCTACAATAAGAGCCATCATTTACAATTAGCCAAATGAGCGACTCACGCTGTAATTGAAGTTAAAAACTTGAATTGTGGCATTCTAAGAGTAAAGAGGAACGTCATAGACCATTAGAATAAAATGTAAAGTACGTATGAATGAAAGAACTTAAAAGAATCTTAAAAAACGGTTTATAATGCTGTGAACAGAATCTAATCTACTATAAAACGGGGTCGATATTACGCGTTAGTCCAGTTTTACCCCTTGACGAATTATTTTTTTTAACTCCAGTTTTCCCGCTCTCCAATGTTTGGCGGTCCAGTTTCCAGTTGATTGATTGACAACAAATACGTGTCCATGGGTTAATTAGATTTTTTTTGTCGTCCGGCCTATTATTAACTATTCTAAAGTTCTAACTAAAAGATAGTAGAGGACCAGTAGAGGTACGTTACTATAATTATTTATAAACCTTAGGCAGATATACGAAGTTGCGCTTTTTGGCCACCAAACTCTTTTTTTGCATCTCCGCCTGAATTATAAGAGATAAAATTATTACAGAGGTTAAAAATAGCCTATAATAGATACCACAAACTGTAGGATGGATTTTTAAAATTTCCTATGACAAAAATTGTGATAAAATAGGTATCGCTGTCATACTGGCTCGGGTATCAAATAACCTCTTTGACGACCTCGCCTCTACCAGATAATAAATAATAATACTAACGTACCTCTCCTACCATTGAGTAAAAACTAAAGAAACCTATAAAAATTTTACTCTCTTAGTTCATTGTGCATTATAAGCTCTAAATTCAGTACGTAGAGTAACTTATTGCTACTCCAACCTAACCCGCTCTGTAATTATAAGAAAAGTTCTCTGCAATTGTCATAACTAGCAACTTTCAAAACTCCGCTTAAAGTTCTAGAGCGTTCTCCTTATTCGTCAGAAGAGACTGAGATTTTAAGATTTTAAGTCTTATTCAGAGGCTGTAAAAGTTTTTTAAGCTTTGGTATTAATTTAAAGTCACACAAATCGTTTGGTAGGTATTCGTAAAATAAAGTTCTAATGAATAAGTTCACTTTAAATGTTAAAGAAAAAAGGAATCAGCGATGTCAACTTAGCTGTGTGGTGTTGGCTTTGAATTTGCACCACACCAACTCTTCCTCTATCGGGGGGCAGCAGCGCCCCCTGCAGGACAATTCTACCAAAGAACTGCGATCCTCAACCCGCATGCCCAGCGTGGGGATTATGGGCATTAGACCCTATGAGACAAATGACAATAAGTCGCTTATCAGGGGGAGGCCTGCGTCCATCAGCAGACCAATACATGCTGTTGAGGTTGAGGTTGGAGGATGTCAACTTATGGTCGTTTTAATTATTTAAACATTCACTGGTTATGTCTATCCGTAGTTGATTTTTGACATTTCTTGTACAACGAGATGGCTAAATTGATTTGGGAATCTCCCTTGGCAGATGCTGGATGCGTCAAGCTGAAGACAGGGCGCTATGGCCTCATTAGGGGAGGGCTATGTCTAGCAGTGGACTAGTATAGGCTGATGAATCTCCCTTGATAAATGATTTCTTGGATGTGATCTGTATGCTAAATGTGGACTGTCATCGACTGCCATACTGTTTAGTTCAAAGTTTGCATTACTCTATTTTCTATGAAAAAGTGACAGCGCGACAAAGTAATATTAACTTCGCTTGGAACTCAATTACAATTTCATATAAAATAGATTAAACTTTGTAGTAAACAGTATGGCAGTCGATGATAGTTCACACTCAGTATACTGTTCAGGAAAACCGTAACTCAAAACTAGGTAACTCGTAATTTTCTGTTTTCTTAATTACGAAACATGTCGACTCTAGTTCGAAGACGTCGATACGTAATACTATAAATAAATTTAAACTAGTATTTACAATTGAAACAATTGAGCTTACTGCAGACAATCTACAGGTAGCTCAACTGATTTGTTAATTCTCGGGCATCTTGTATATATAAGATAAACGCGAATCAATAAACCCATTTATATTATATGAAAATATTCACAGAAGTCATTTGCGAGAGACCTTTTTCTATTTGCGAGACAAGGCAAGTTAGGAAAGAAAGAAAAGAAGACTTAATATCTCAATTCCAAATCTCATTAAAATACGTAAAAAGCAATCAGTGGCTGCAAGAAACTAGTATAATTAGAATAGGCTATTTGCCTTCTTTTAGTGTAACCTAGAATAGTAGAATTCAATGTAGATTCTAGACGGCTATTTTAATGAATGGGACAAAGGATTCCGTGCAGCTATCAGATTTAATTACAGCTAGAGTCTGCGACAGATTTTGAGGTTTGTTACACTTGGAAATGGACATTGAGATTTGATACATGGTTGTATGTCCTTCCTGATATTCTTTCGTTGGTTATTTGGTTGGTAGGCAAAATTTAATAAATAAATAATGCTGGATAAGCTGCAAGTGCATATGGAGATTTGAAATTATAACAATGTTTGTCATTTTACGTTTTGTCCAGTAATGTCCGTGGTGGGCTCATAGATGTGGTTCACCGTTTTTTTGGCGCGGTAACATTGAAATTTAAACGACGATTTGGAAGACGTGATACATTTATCAGAGACAATATGGACAGCACAGATATAATTTTATACAGACAACTTTAACTGACAGCACATAAAAAAATAAAATAAAAAGCCAAAAAGTCAGAGGTATATTTATATTTATAACTTACATTAGTGTACTCGGGTAAAAATCATGTCAGTGATGCGATTTCCCGCGTATTATTATAATTATTATTATTATCTTGAATTTTTCAAGATGGCCGCCCCTTTGTAAATGCCGCACTGACGAAAGTTTTTTTTTGTAATCACGTCAGTTTCAAAATGAAAAATAAAACATTTGGCTGGAACCCAATGAATTATTAAAGACTAATGTCAATTCAGAGCAGCACCATTTTTAATTATTGTTTCAGATAAAGCATTTTTATAGAATAATTATTGAATGGAGAGAGGTACTTGGTGAATTGCAAATAACCCTGTATAATAATAATAATAATAATAATAATAAATTCATTTATTTGACACAAGTAAACATACACTATACAAATGAATCCATAGACTCCTGAACTAGTAAAAACTGTATTTCAGGAGTCAGTGGCTTCTCCCATGTTAAATACATGTTGTGTCCTACAAAAATGATACACTTATGTCGTTCTTAAGACAACTAAACAGTAAAAAGAATAAGGTACGTATGAATACACAAAGATAATGGGATAGAGAGGAATGATCTCTCTCTACCACTCACTTCCGTGCGCTCTTATTAAACAATATTTATTATGGTTTATATATAGAGCATTTATGTATAGAGCTAGGGTTTTATTTATTTATTTATTAGGACTACCAACTAGAGAAAATACAAAAAAAAAATACAGTGACAAAGTTTTTAGGTCTAGTGCTCTCTAAATTATAGGGTTGGTCTGACTAAAAACCGTGTATCCTTAAGGTTTTAAGTTTACGACACCGTTTGCGGGTAATGGGTAAAGATAGCAGTAACGTTTTGTTAAAACTATGCAGTAGTTCGGAGAATACAATGCTGGAGCAAATATTCATTTATTTTATTACATCAGTGGCTTACTGTTGTATGTATTTTTCAGAATTGTTTGGTTTGTAGATAAAAGCTTTGTGAATGACTTTGGTTTTGATTCTGGGTCATTGTTTCATTTGTTTCGTTTTATAATATTGCGATATTACAGAAATGTTTTGAGGGAATGGTTACCTACATATTTTCCTACTATTGGTTTATAAGTGTTATTTTTAAGTGTTGATGTTATGTTTCGTAAGTTGTCTTGCGAAACGTATTAGTAAGTACGCAGATTTTTTTTAATGTATACGTTTATAAATTGCTGTATTTGCTTGGCCGGATTTTGCCCAGTTCCACACCGACAATAGTATGTAAGAACATAAATTACTTATGTTAGACTTAGATATTATGCAAAGATTATATTAGTTGATAAGCGATAAACATGCTAGAGGTTTCTTTTTTTACTTTTTCCACTAGTAAACATAAAATTTAAGTGAATTAAAGTCAATTGCACCTTTTTTCTTGTCGGATAGTAGTAGTAATTACTATTTATCATATTGTATTGTATTTTCTTTATAAATCAATACTTATTCTATTATTATTTCAAGGACACTTGTTTGTCTAATATTGACAGTTACATCCTGTTGCTACACTTTTGCCATAAAGTTATAGTAACAAATACAATTTAGGTACTTGTCACACTTCACTAGGTTATTTATCGTTACTTACGATGCAGGCAGAGTACAAATACTTTGTTTTAATTGGTCATAAAACTACGTTGGGCTACGTAAACCAAACAGCGGAAGTAGAATGGAATCGCACAAGCCTGAGCAGCGTTCGGCGCGAACAAACAGACTCTACGCGGTAAATTCCCACTGCTCCTTAAAATCAGGGCATTTGAGCAACGTGTAAAGCCAGTGTGGCACTGAAACCATGACTCTCAACAAAAAATCCACGGAGAAGTTCAGGGTAAGAGGGGTATGGAGAGAGCAATGCTCGGTATCACATTGCGAGACCGAAAAGAAACGACTGGATTCGAAGCAAGACTAAAGGGAGGGACGTAATGAAAATCATAGCTGCAAAAAAGGGAGCTGGGCAGGACATATAACCTGAATAAATGCGTCACGTTGGACCAGAAGAGTCTTGGAGTGGAGACCCAGAGCAGCCACTCGAGGACGAGGGCGACCAGCGAACCGTTGGGTGGACGATATCAGAAGTCACGTGGGCCAGGACTGCTCAAAGATCGTGAAGGGTGCATATAAGGAAAGAGGCCTAAATCCAAGAGTGGGTCCCGAAAAGGCCAACATGATGATCATGATGACATTCATAAACACATATTTTAACAAACTTAACTATATCTTAGGCCAAGGATATGACGAGGTCAAGGTATATCTTCCATCGTGGCCTGTCCCAAGGGTAGATGGAGAAAAGGGAGGCCTTTGCCCAGCAGTGGGACACTAATGGCTAAAAACAAACAGACTATATTTTATGGTCTCTTCACCCACATTTCAAAATTCTGGCAAAATTGCTTTTATTTTAGTCGGTCATTCTCACCCAGCTCATACAAACATAATATCTAGTTTATTTATTATAGCCAAAATACGCCGTAACTTAGTGTTTGTGCTTTGGGTTTTACTTGTAGGTAGGTAATATTTTATAATCGCTAATAATGTTACTTAAACTGAGTATGTTTATGATAATAATAATTTCCTATAATTTCGTGCCAAATGTGTGGCACTAGACAAACCTTCTGGTTTAAAGTGTCGTAAATAAGTATTGAATAAGTTTTGATACATGTACAAAACTCAAATTCTTACAAGGATGATAACATGATAACACCGGATGTTTGGTTTAAGAACCAACAATAAATAAATAATAAATACTAGTATATGGTACAATTTATTGCTTATTTATTTATTATATGGTACAATTAATATGTATCTGAGTTGGTCGGGTTCTTAAAGTCACTAGAGTCTGTTCAAAAAGAGAAGAGTCGTGGAAGTGAGGTCGCTCGTGTGCCAATTTGACAACTTTTGTTGCGTTCACAACAATGCTCTGTCATTGCAGTACGACTAAAAGTGTTAGTTCACCAAAACGCCACGACTCATCTCTTTTTAAACAGACTTTATACTAACAACCAAAAATCCCAATCGATACAGCAATCTCTAAAAATAAACAGTAACACTGATATAAAAACAAATGAATGATTTAAAAGCTGTAAACTTCCAACTACAGAGACTAAAACACGAACATGCCCGCCCGCCCTTCTAGCCCAAACAAAACAAAAATACAACAAAAATTGAGGAATCTAGCTGCTATCTCCATCGACTATCACTGTGCACACAGCTCCGCCAAATTAAAGGTAAACTAATTCCTGAAATGGACCCTGTAGCCTCAGGGATAGACTTGACATTTAATTAATAAACTGTCGCCTTTTATTTTGGGATAACGTACCAGTACTCTTCCTTTGTTATGCGAGCCTGGTACTTTTTTGTAGTGGTTTGTTTAGTTTTATACTCTTTACTTGATTTTTTAACTGAAGGATGAGACCGAAATTCTCACAGCTATAGCAGCTGGGGTATTGGTAATTCTGCACTATTAAGCGAAGACCTTGCGTTCCGTTCACGCGACGCACTCCGCTAAATTCGTACTTGTCCAGCAGTGGGATCCAGCATGAGATATACCTGTGCGATTTGTAAGAAACCCTCTAGCCTGGTCTCTGGCTGGGGTTTATCTTATTAAAAACTTTCCGAAAAAGACGCAACGGTATTATTTCAGTTTCAAATCATGGAATGTTCTAGAATCAGGTAAAGCAAGAGTGCCGATAGTAGGTATCTTCTAGCACATTGACAAATCGTCGCGCTCGCTTGGACTCGCAAGCTGGGCTATATTTCACCGAGATAAATTCACCTCTACTCCAATTTTGCTTATCTACATAGATATCGAGAATCTGAACTGAAGATTTTTCCATACGTTACATATACAGTCTATTTATTTCTTGGTAAGTTTATGGGCGACAATCAATAAGAGACATAATAATGTATGTATTACTTGTTGATTGTCGTACGTTAATTTATTTATTCCAGTTTTCCCCGTAAGCGGGATTTCAAGTACCGGAAACTAAAATAACTCATCCAATCACGGGCGTGTAACATAAAATAAATGAATTTTGAGCGTTAACACAGATTTAGTATTTAAATCGATATTTGAAAATATTTTTTATATCAAGCAAAGCATTCGTAATAGCTAAATTTTGATCTAATCTGTTTACAATTTTACAGTTTTCTTAAATTGAATCGTAAATACTTGCTTAGTTTTGCCTATTTTGTTATATTATATATTTGATTTTGATATACGTTCTGTGTCATGCATAATAAACATTTGTAATTTCATTGGCTGAGCCCCGCGGCTTCGTAAGCGTTGTTCCTATGGAAACGTTTAAGGGTGATTTTTATCCCACGGGATTATTCCTTTATTTTGGTCATTTATGGCCTAAAATGCCTATGCCTATGCATGATTCCGGGATTAGAATTCCTGTGTGCAAAATTTCAGCCAGATCCATTCAGTAGTTTTGGCGTAAAGAGGTAACAAACATCCATCCATACATCCAAACTTTCACATTTATAATAGTACTAGCTGCGCTCCGCGGCTTCGCACACGTTGTTCCGATGGAAACGTTTAAAGATGATTTTTATTCCACGGGAACTGATTTATCGGATAAAAAGTAGCCTAGGTGATTAATGTGATGTGATATTTCTTTTCAATGCCAGCATGTAAATTTTTTAAGTCAATAATTGAGGGCCTTGCTTCCTACGAACGAGTCTGGTACAAATCAATAAACTAATATAAGTGGTTTTACATTGTATTGATCTAGAATTATTTATTTCTAATGTCTCAGTATTTTTGTGTATAATAAATAAGGGTGTTGATTATTTCGGATATGTCATATTCATCTGAAACCTGTCGAAGCCGAAGTCAAAAACCAGCATAACAATAACATGTTAGATAAAATAGATAAAAATTGTTTATTTTACCCAATACATAACTTGTATGCGATGTATTGGGTAAAATAAACAATTTTTAATAGGATATATAAAACGAATAAGTACTTAAATCTAACAATACATTGGGTGACTCTAGCTCAACAATTTGCAGTATAAGGCATTTTCCCAATACTGCGCTGGTTTTTAGTTAGGGTTCATATGAGTGACGACAGTACAATACACAAAGATGACAACTACATACCTAACCATAGACAATGTTCTATTCACGTAAGACGTAAAGGCACAACTTCCAGCCAAATCACACAAAACCCCAGTGCCAACAACTCAACTCAGGTGGTCCAATACCTCTATTAGGGCTATTAGGCTAATCACTGGATTCAAAACCCGGTCTCGGGCCTCGTTAGAAGGATACGGAACCACTTGGGACTTGTGGGTTTCTATTCCTCATGCGTACATTGAGGAACGTTGAGGTTCGTTGAGGGTAAGTTCAATGAAAGGCAATTACATTGAAACTAGTGGTTAAGGCGCATACCCGAGCCAATATGACAGCGCCAGCTATTTTGCCCGACTTCATAAAAAGGACGAGGATCTCAATTCGACTGTTTTTTTATGTTTGTTACGTCAGAACTTTTTACTGGGTGGTCATTATTATTACGTTTAACACAGAAAATTTTAAAAATCCAGCGTATAGTTTGTGGTATCTATTATAAGCTATTTTTTTAATACCTGTGTAATAATTTTGTCTTATATTGGTGTCTATTCAGATGTCGCCAAAACTAGACTAAACTAATCTGACAGGAGTAAAAATGATACCATCCTTATTATTTTGATCGGTATGACAGGGACAGCGACATTTTTAGTACTGTCAAATTAGTTTAGTTTAGTTGGGTTTGACTTTGTAAAGTTTAGGCAGAGATGCGAAAATAGAGTTTGGTGACCAAAAAGGGCAACTTCGTATCTCTGCCTAAACTTTACAAAATAAACCTATTACAGAGGTATTATTAAATAGCTTATACATATACGTATAAAATAAACCACAAATTGTACAATGGATTTTAAAAATTTCCTGTGTTGAACGTAATAATAAGATAAAATAGGTGGCGGCGGCGCCTCTTTCACTCGTGTATTACGTTAAACAAGATACTCTTGCAAACTCTTCTCTAAAAATGTTGACGCTAATAAATGTGTTGTATCTATCTACTCAGCCCGTAAACACCTAAATACCTATGTACTACGGCTGAGTATAGCCCTCCCCTTTTTAGGCCTTTGCGCCCATGTGGCTCTAGGCCACCCTTATCCATAACGATAAATTAAAATAATTGTTTTGACGACCTCGGTGGCGCGGTGGGCGAAGGTCTGCGACGCAGGAGGTTGCGGGTTCGATTCCCGCCTCGGGACAAATATTTGTACGATCTGCAGGTATTTGTTCAGGGCGTTCTGGATGTTTTCTATATATAATAAAAAAAATGTAGTGTAGTGTATTGTACTATGTAGTGTATTGTATTATGTATATCAGTTATCTAGTACCCATAACACAAGCTGTGCTTAGCTTGGGGCTAGATAATGCTGTGTGAATAGTCCAGCATTATTTATTTATTTATTTGTTTTATATCATGCAAAAATACCAATGATATAACAAGAATAGTTATCAGAAAAGCATCTGTATAAATAATTCATTGTGTAGGCACACTCCCCGGACAGTCGATCAGTATTATTATACTTACTACTCTTGTTTTTTAGAAATTTAAATTTATAATTGATACATAAATGTGTAATATAATTTAATTTAAAATAAAGTAAAATTAATATGACTCCCATAGTATTTGCAGGCTGAATACAACTACTAAAATAGTTATAAGATTTGACAATTGATTTTATATTTTTTATTTTTGTTCTCTCTCTCGTCAAATAAAGGATTTGACTTGAAAATGTATCTCGGAAATGTGTTCTATAATAACCTATTCTTGAAAATAATGTAACAATATTAGATTAAAGGCAATTACTCTTGACTCTGCCATAATCTAGACCGGCGATATTAATGTCCCAAGCCAGCATTCCTAGGTACTCTCAGATTATTATATTACACGACCTTATTACATTTCTAGGCTAGCCGAATGCTCTATAAATTGTACGTGGCTTAGGTTCAGAAAATGTGACGGTGTGTCTTAATATCAGCCCACATGTAAGCCGGGTCAGAAAAATACAAAATAATACTTATTAATTCTGCGTCTTTAGGTCCATAATACGTGCCATGTAAAGAAAATATAAGAATTCGAGTAAAAACTATTTTTACCAACACTCGTACACAGTGTTTTTTTCATTAACTATCATAACATTATAAGTCTTTGTCTTTACAGATTTTTAAAAGCTTCACCATGTTTGAAAAAATAAACCAATCTACCTTAAATAATGAGGCTCATAAAAAAGTATTAGAAAAGAAATAAAAAACTTCTATTTTCCGAGGAAATGATTAACACACGCGCGCCTACAAAAAAGGTACTGATCAAACCGAAAATAGGGTACTTACTACCCTAGGCTTGCTCGTAACATTTTATTTATTATTCTCTCTACGCTTTGACGCCAGGTAAAAGGATTTTTAGATTAACCGTTGCACCCTAATGAAGATAAAGGAGTGGCTAATGGTGTCTATGGGCGGGTAAAAAAAACTGTAAACTTTAACGCCCAGTCTGACTAATTGGGGGCCGATTTTACCCCCTGCCTGATTTATGGCGTGATTACTCGTCGTTACGTGTTTAGGCCGAGTAGTGCCTTGTTTGTGCTGGGTTTAGTGCCTTTTTATTTTAAACTAGCTATTGCCGCCAGCTTCGTATGCTTCGTAGCTTTTAACACCTTCATGGACCAAGACGCAGGTGCCGGTCTCCAGGTTCGTGTAGCTGCGGCGCGCCCCTGCGGGTCCGCCTCTGGGCAGTGAATGCGTTAAGCGAAGAGCTAGTTTTAAGGAAAGGCTACGAGCGTACGAAGCTGGCTTAGAACTACATATACGCAAATTTTGCTGTTATGAAGAAGTATTCCGAAATTGGTGCAAGATAAAAGTGATTCAGTCTACACCTAATCAAAGCTTATCGTAATTACCAACAATTTACATACAATACAAAATGTCAATAATAATACAATACAATAGGAAATGGAGTAACTTTTATGGCGGCTAACATAACTTTTGGTAACGTAACAAAACAAACAATTATAAGAATTGTTCATTCTGTCTGTTGGTGTCCTAATTACATAGTTTCTACTTACTTATCTTTTAGAATAAATAAATGAATAATGTTGGACAATTCACACAGCATAAAATAGCATAGAATACATATCTTTAGTAAAATAACATACTCAAAAACCAATAAGGATCGTAGATAAGAAAACGACATTCTACAAAGTTTCTTTTGACAGATAGAGATGAAATACTTCATTCTATATTTGAAAATACCTTGTCAACAATTAGAGAAATTCATAGTAGTGCATTATGATAAAAACAGGATACTTTTTTGGAAATAGATGACTATTCATATTGTAAAATCGGTGGTGGTGTTAAAAATTTCATCTGTGTGATTCTGGCTTAGAATTTGCACCACCGCTTCCCGTAAGTGTCGTAAGAGGCGACTAAGGGATATTCACCGGGGGACGGGCAGCAGCGCCCCCGCAAAACAATTCTACCACCGAAGTGCGATCTCCAACCCATATGCCCAGCGTAAGGGATTATGGGATAAAAGTCGATAAGGCACATATCCGGAGGAGGCCTACGTCCAGCATTGGACCAATATAGGCTAAAACTTTAATGCTGACCAAACATCTGTCTCAACAGTCTCTATAATTTCACCCCATCGCCAATAAAGTCAGAATCAGCAATAAAACGGTCATAATAATAATAAACTATTAAATTTCAATCCTGCGCACAACTGGTTATTAATTAGCAGGGCAGCGATTACGGGATTAATTGGGTAATCCAATATGAATTCAACGGAAATCCCGTATTCGTAGATATTTACCTACTTATATGTACATGCGAATACACGGTTATTTGTTATACTTTTGAGAATGACTCAGAACAGATTGAGTTAAAAGTGTCCTAAAAATTTTAAGTAGTTTGTTGGCTTGATTATGAGAAAATATTAGCAAACATTTTTTTTTGTCAATTAAACAAAACATGATGACGATATAATAGCCAGTTAAAATTCCACGTGGCGAAACCTTGTAATATTTTTTTTAGCAAGGTGTGACGTCATTACTCCCATACTTTCCTCCCATACCGCTTTATTTTTGTAATTTTTGTTTGATTGATAAAAGAAAAAAATATGTGTACAATGTCTTCTTATAACCTCTCACTGTCGGACTCAATATATTTTTTTTTTTTACCCAAGATATAGTATCTCTTCTCTCGTTATTGTACAAATATTATACTATTATAAATCCCTACCCTACCCTATACCTTATTGTTCTATTATAAAGGTGAAAGTTATAAGTAAAGATTTGAACACAATTATTAGCTAAGATCTCCATAGTTACTTATGGCCCTGATTCTAAGCGGTAGCGAGATACAGGCAGCTCAGTGCCGCTTTAGCCAGCACACATCTCCGCTTTAGCCACCAAACATCTAAGTCCCAGTCTAGCTAGTACGCGTCTCCGCACATCACCGATTTTGTGGAGTCCAGGCAAATAAGTTTCAAATGACAAACAAATATAACGTACATTCTAACCAACCTGTAAGCAACTAAAGAATTTCAAATCTCTAGCAATCAACTTTCGTTGCCATCATGTTCATTCCGTAAGAATCCACTTTATAAAGGTTCAGCAAAACCGTGGAACGATTCGCGTATTCCCATTGTTTTTACCCGGTCTTATTATACTTAATAATTAATTTAAATTAACGTTCAAATTTGTTTTACGCCGGATGCCGGATTAATTTTTGGGCCGGTAAATACTTTATGATATCCGCTTTACGTGTACCGTACACGTAGCTACGTTCCGTTGGACGGACGGGCAATTACGGTTCCTTTTGCGTTGTATTGGTACATACCAGCTTTGTCCGTAATTGCACGCTGTTTTGGGCATTGAGCGTTTAATGATTTCAATAAGTTCATATGGAGATTTAACCCTATAAAGCTAACGTTCGTCAAATTTGCACACACGAAATGAATATCGTGTCACCCTTCTCTAATAGTTACAACTACGGACTTGCGGCTTCGCGTCAACTAAGTCACCGTTAGACTGGGTTTGGTGGTGGTCGCGTTTAGCAGGTAAGTTGCTTAGTTTTGGAGATATCTACCATGTGTTCGTAATTTTTACGAATGGTTAGCTTATGTGTAACTTTTATGGTATACGTTGTAAACAGTTTAGGTTTGTTTTTTTTTGGTTTCTCCGTTTTTGGTGAATTTTGGCTGGGTGGTCGAACATCTCTGATGACGACATTCTTCATGCACTACATGAAGAGCATGCTGGTAACTCTCATGACGATATTATATTCTGACAGTGAGAATAAAGATGGATTGCTCCTTGAAGAGGTTGAAAGTGATTTTCACGACAAACCTTCGGATGGTGAAGAAGGACAGCTTATTTGACCTGATAACGATGAAGAGGAGATAGATATTTCATCACCAGAAAATCCTCGGCTAGGTGAGTCACCAATAAATTCATCGTCAGCTTCCAACGGTATTATCAACTTGCCTCAGGCGAATATTCGAGGCAAAAATCGTCACGTCTGGGTCACTTATAAAGGAAATACTTCCCAAAAGACTTCTGTGATCATTGTATTATGTAAATTGCACGAACAACTTATGGAACCCTGGCTAAAACATCGACTTCAAACACAATGCCTCGAAGAGTAAAAAAGAAAATAAGTGAAGTGCTGGTCTTGACACCGCAAGAAAGAACCGAAGGTCAAGGTCAAATTCCTGATCCATCAGATTTCGGAGATAATCCCATGCCTGAAAATGCCTTGACAAAGAAAAGGAAGAGCTGCGGTGTCTGTTTCTACAAGAAAAAGCGAATGACAACGAACAACTGCTACAGTTGCGAAATTCCCATTTGTGGTAAACTTTTGACTATGTTTTGCCCAACTTACACTTAAAAAATGTGAATAATTTAATCCTCAATATAAAATTTAATGTTTTTTTTACTATAAAATTAAAAAAAAATATATTATTTTTGGAATGTTTTTCATAATTTATGTTAAAGATGACAGAGTGTGATTTTGATTTCGAAAAACAAGTGCTATTTCTTAATTACGATACTAGTACTTTAATGCTATAATATAAATATTTTTATGATACATATCTTTCATTTGTATTCTATATTTTCTGAAAATACAATAAAGCCATAAGAAATACATTACCTATTAATTTAATCTCCATTTTATAAAGATCGTAAAAATTACGAATGGTTAGCTTATCAAGGTAGTTTAGGAACGTTAGCTATGTACGGTTAATATGTGCTTTTTGAACATCACGCAATATTATAAATGCGAACGTTTGGACGTTTTATACCTGTACATGTTTGGATATTATGTTTGTTACCTCTTCGCCATAATGACTGAATCGATCGGATGAATATTTTGGGTAGTTGTAGCTTCAGCTTTAAGCCGGAAATCAAACATACTTTCATCCCATTGCATGTAACAGTTCCCGTGGGATAAAAATAACCTTTAAACGTTTCCATAGATAAAAGCATGCGAAGCCGTGGGTAGAAACAGGTATTCAAATATGGGGTTTGTCTTTTGTGTATAAGGAGATTTTATATATTTGGAATTTTAAATTCAATATTTAAAAAACATAAAATATTCGATACTAAAATATAATACACAATTTTAGATTTGAAATAAATTTCTAAGTATTATGCCCTTCTCAAATTAACATCTCAAAATTTGATAGCCAAGGTCATTCATTAAAAATTTAAAGGCCGTTAACTTGCCTTACGTAGACGATAATACTTCGTAAAAAAATTCCACTCCGTAGCGATAGGAAAATTTCGTAGCATAGACGCTACGAGATCTCTACACTCGTAAGTGTGCTACGACGTAGCAACTCTCGTAGAGCTTGCTACGACATAGCAACTCTCGTAGACTTTGCTACGAAATATAAAGTTAATTTTAGACGTAGAGCGAACATCTAGTGGAATAATTTATTTTATTCTTATGTCGAATCTAAAGAGTATATGGGCTAGTAAAAGGAACAGTAGCTACCCGTAAGGGGCTAAAAATTTGCCCCACCTTGTAATAAAGCTGTGGTAAAACTAAGTTAAAACGGCACATCACTGGTATAGCCCATGTTGTACGGAAATTATTTAATTGGATACACGCAAATTTAATAGTCATGGCGTATCCATAGAATAGTAGATCTTTGATCATGGCATAGACCGAGGCACTGAAGAAATATATTGACCAAGGCTGGCGATGAAATAACAGATTTTCGCTCTGCATTTTATCTGGACTATGGTAAAGACAGATACATGTGATTACTATACGATCTAGGGAGGAAAACTGGAATTGCAAAAATAATTATTCTAGGTTCCCCCCCCCCCCCCCCCCCCCTAAAGATCGTCAAGGAGGAAAAGTGGAATTTATTTTTTGGATTCCTGTTTTCTTACAAAAAATCTTCAAGAGGGAAAACTGGAATTCATTTTTGTGAAGTCCAGTTTTTCCTTTTAAAATTTGGGAAAATTGCAATAACCCCAGAATAGTAGACGCTCATAAATGTGCTAGATATAAACTATGTTATGTAAATAAAATAATGATGGACAATTCACACGGCTAAGCAGAGCTTGATGATAATGTAAAAATGTTCATTATTTTGTGTAAGAGGTATTCTAGATGTTTCTTACCGGACTGTGTCTTAAATAATTTTAAGGCTTTCTTGATAAGTGATATTTAACATCAGCCACTTAGCAAATTATTACTGAGTCTTAAACGGAAGTCAAGTGATGTTTTAAACAGAATGTTTGAAACAATTTCGCACTTTGAGTAGCTTAAATAAATTAGTTATCGAAATTATGTTTTAACATTCTATTTCGCAAGAAAACGGTCAGTTTTACTAAACTGACTCATAAGTTTCCAGATTGACTTAAAAAAAAGAAAATCTTTTGTTGCTTTTGCGTCAATTATCGTATTTACTTACCAACCTAAACTTATATTTTGTTATCAATTGAAATTTTTATTAGTTTAATATTTTATTGTATTTTTCTTTCTTTTCTAGCATTATTCAAAGTTCAACAAACTCTGAATTATGCTGTACAATCGTATGGTCTCCAACAGTATCAGATGACCACCATAACACTAACACGTTCAAGATTTTTCGACCGGCCCTGTTTCTCCAATTCTATGTTCACAGATTTCTGTCCCAGATAAGTTTACACACTAAATAATAAAGCATTGAATCGTCTATAGCAGTAGTTCCTCTCAGACTGACTTAGCGAGTCGCTAAACAGCCTACCTGTTCTCGTATGCTCTTTAGCTTCCCACAATGTACTTCCCCATATCACTTCCGAATACTGAAGCAACCTTACTCAATATTCAACCCACACTAAACCAATGAAAACCGAACCGTAGCCTTAGCGAGTAAGCATCAAACTTGCATGGATCAAACAGGAGTTTCACCGCCATGCTAACGGAAATAGAACCTTAAACCAACAACGTGTAGTCTCGAAGTAAAATGTTGTTGAATCCGGCGGTCCCTCGCCGCAAGCGTTCGTCTGTACTGTATCTAACATGCTAAAGCCAGATGGTGCTGGCCGATGTTACAAGGCGTAATGTAACGTGTAATGTCGGGTACAGACAAAGTGAACGAACGAACGCGAACGAACCAGTATGGACGTCATTGCGTACCCAAACTAGAGCCTTCGTTCGTGTTCGTGCTCGGGCGGCTGTCGCAACATAAAAAAAACTTAAACGAACGTACTGATGATGGTCGAATGACACTCGTTTGCATTCACGCGCTATTACTCCCTTGGTCTGTACCCACCATTACACCGCGTGCGTACGTCAGTACGGGTAAAGAGAAACGAACGAAGAGACGAATTTTTGTCATTTCATGATCGCTGCGCATGGTACATTACGCCCCATAACACAGGTCAGTACCCGGTTTTAGATTTGTTATGATGTTATTACGTTACAAAACTGTCTTATTAGCTGATAAGCTTTCCCCTGTAATGTAACAGTCCAACAAGTTTCGATATTGAGCATTCTGCTGTAGTCTAATCAGCTCGGGAGTCTATTTATTTCATTTATTCATTAATTTTGTTTTGTCTACTCGTATACACCAAAGCCGTAACAGTGTTTTGTCAACTTTTGTCAACAATCACTTCATCAACTTCAATTCAATAAATAACAAATAAATCAACAACTAAACTGCCTGGCATCCCGTCGACTTAGTGTAGACTCCATGACAATGTCGAAATGGCGCTATAAAAAAAGAAGTTTAAGTTGAATGTCAAAACACAGTTAGAAATATTACAGGTTGTGCACTGTAGTGCTCGTTTCTCCTCCATCACTGGTGTAATGCTCCAATCTGAGCATTACAGGCGAACATTACAGGCGAATGCTCGCGAGGAATTGCCTTTAAGGCAAGTGAAGGGAAGTACAGTACTCCTTGGAGGATCGATGTTCGGTTTAAAAGGTTATCCGTCAAACGTGTTTTTCTTTGGGAATGTATTGGTGAGTTGGAGAGATATAATGGAAAATGGTGTATGTATTGGATATGTTAACGTTTTGAAGTAACCTTTTTGACTTTGTATCGGGAACTTAAGGTCGAATATTTGGTATTGCGATTGTTTGTAGAGTTTATGAATTTTCGGAATAAGAAAACTGAACGAACATCGTTTCGCTTGAGTGTATAGACAGGGACAGTTTAAGAGGAGACTCTTAGAAATCTATGACTTTCTCTCTCTCTTTTACTACAAAAACCATCGTAGTTTGACGAACGTTAGTGTTCTTCCAACACAAATAAGGTTCGTAGTAAGCCCGCTTACAACCGCAATGGAATCTATCTTTCTCATTCGTGGCGATAAAGAATTGACTGTATTTTGTTTTAAATACTAACATTGTGTCTAACGCTATTTGCGGCGTCGTCGTATCGTATGATAGGCCTGTGTCCAACAGTGGACGTGTGTTATGATGATGATTATGTTTCTATCCATGGGGGTTTAGAAGTAGCTTTTCTGTGACTTAGACGTAAGTTGATGTTCAACTTAAACTTTTAAACAGACGTCCCTTTGAAATAAATAATAAAAAACCAATCTATCGCCCGACTCACAAAGGTGTTTCTTCACTTAAACCACGCCATAAGCTCCCCGCTTACCCCAAAACCCGACAAATGTCCTCAAAAATCGGGCGGAAAACCAAGTGATTGGTGCGAATCGCCGGCGAGATTGAAACAAATTGCACAAGAGTAGAGAGTTTAACGTATTTACTCGGAACCAGCGGGGAAAGAGGTTACCCGTAAGCAACTACTGGTCGTATGTTCTAGGAAACTATGTAGGCAGGTTGATAAAAGAGGTCTTAATTCAAAGAGGTTAAAATATCAGGTTAATATCAGGTTTAAATATTTTATCATATTTTTCGTTTATCATAAGAATTTTTACAAATCCTACGTTCAGTTTCTGGTATCTATTATAAGTTATTTATTTATGTCTCTGCACCACAAACTGAACGATGGATTTTTAAAACTTCCTGTGTTTAACGCATTAATAAGATAAAATAGTTGGGGCGCCACTTTCACTGGCGTATTGGCCTTTGTTTTTCTCCGGGATAAAATTGACCTGCCTATTAAGATCCGTTAAGCCGTTTAAAAACAATAGTGGTTTAAATATTTTAAAACTTAAGCGATCTAAACACTTTATTATTTAACGGGCATTTATCGTGTTGCTGGGGTAAACGAGTTCTTGAGTGGAGACCGCGACTCAGCAAACGTAGGACGCCCTCCGGCTAGGTGGGATGACGATCTGCGATAGATTGCAGGCAGATGCTGGATGCGTCAAGCTGAAGACATGGTGCTATGGCGCTCATTTGGGGATGCCTTTGTCCAGCTGCTAGTATAGGCTGTTGATGATGATGATTTATCGCGTCTATTTACCTAATTTTTCGACGTTTCAACGGGTTTACACACTGTCGTGGTCACGTGAAGAATAAAGGTGGTTTTGCCATTTTGGTTTGCTTGCCAGGTGGATTGGTAATTGTGGTCGCATTATGGGTCGTAAAAATAGACAGAAGCTGCTTGTCTGGTAGATTTCCTAAGTTGCATCTTACTACAGGTTAACGAGCTGGCTTGTTACATTTACAATTAGTAGTTTTAACTCTACCATTAATACCCATGTGCATGAGAAAAAAAAATGAAAAAAAAAAGTTTTTAATCTTAAGACATTCACGGGTTTACTCGTAACTATGAGTAATTTAAACGCTACTTTAAATGTTAAAAGGAAGAAAACATAAACATGTCGCTGGAACCGATATGTTTTGATTGAAGAAACTTGGATGAAGGTTTATTAACATTTATTATCCAAGGCGTGGTATTATTTGCTTTTCATAGCTTTCACCGGCATTACAACTTCGACTGTCCACCGACAAGACAATCAATAACATAGGTAATTCATTTCACTCGACGGTAATTGGTAATCAGCTAATGGATGCTTGAACAGTCAATTGACGTGTTGATTAAATTTAGAAACTATCTATTATCATAGAACTATAATATTGTTAGGAAAAAAATGGGTTTGGTTGAGAAATAATTTTATGATTGAGTTCAAAATTGAAGTTTTGGAGGAAAAAGTATCTCGATTTAATCATTTTGGTATTAATAAATGTGAAATTTGGATGTATGGATTGATGGATGTATTCCTGACTTCTTCACGCCAAAACTACTAAACGGATCGGTCTGAAATTTTGCATAGAACAGTAATGACAAAGTGTTTTTGATTTTCATAAGATTCAATTTATTTTATTATACAATCTGTAATCTTCTAAACGATCGTCAGTAAATAACATTTATTTAGATGATACAATCACTAGATTCTAGCCATTAGCCAAGCCAATTACAAGACCAGTTAAACATCATTAAATCCTTTGTGGTATCCCCTAGGTGAATTAATGCAATTTCCAACGGAACTCTATAATTCAATCCTGATCGGAGTCGGTAAACATGTGCGATACGTTTCTTTAGCGGATAATTCGAGCGGATTGTCCGCCATTTGAATATTGATCGTATTCAAAACAGAGGCTTTGAAAATTACACAGGCAGCGGCAAAGTGACTGTTTGAACATTAAATTATGAGTTGTTTCAGCTTGCGGCTATGTTCATATGGTTCAAGATCAAACATGTAACGTAGTATGGAACTAGGTCTATAAAAACTAAGCAGAGATTTATTACTTACGTAGTTACGTTTGTATTTTTAAATACAGAGCTGTACGAGGTTGTATATTAGATTCGAGCGGCGCCTCGCGTTGTTACTTACGTTGAAAATAATTTTGAATCATCCCATAGGAACACTGCTTTTTACGAGATCCAAAGTAGCTCATGTCCAGAATATAATCTATCCTGATGCCAAGTTTCATCTAAATCAGCCCAGCCGATTTCGTGAAGGAAACATACACATTACACACAAATTTCGGCGGTAAATACATACAAATTTTACCGCCGAAATAAATACTTTCAGTAAAAAGGGTTTGGTCGTCCGTTCTCAAAACCAAATACGAGTATTCGAAACAAACATTCGAATTTGTAACTCGCATGAATTCAAAAACACGTTGATCAAATATGCATGTGCGTTGTACATCTGTAGATACGGTTGAGGTTCATCCGCTAAATGTGCGGTACATACATCCCGAAGTCAGCAAATAAACATTATTTAGATATAGAGAGAAAAGCATCGACTAACACATGGAGATTCAGCATTTAGATATGAATTATTTATAAGAAAACTCGAGACATTTCTACAAATACAACTTTCGTAGTTCCTCGAGAAAATGCTACAACTCCGTGAATGCAAATCACTGTCTTTGCGTTTCACGCAGTTTTCTTCCGTTTATGATGTAATTCTGTTTCGCGTGTCGTCGTAGACACTTTTATTTTTTTGGTTAAAATATTTCCTTACCAACCGAATCCTTATTTGGTGATTTCAACATTTCATGTTTTTAACCGACTTCAAAAAAGGAGGAAGTTATCAATTCGACTGTGTTATATGTTTGTTACCTCAGAACTGTTGACTGGGTGGTCCGACTGTCATGATTATTTTTTTATATGAAAGCTGGTGCTTTCCGTCTGCTCCTATTTTGTTCAGTTCTGACAGGGGGATCCATGAAAATTCATGAAAAAACTATTAAAATTTAAGTTGGTTTATAGGTTTTTTTAAAGAAAATTAATTATTATAGCTCGTATTGGACCAAAAAAGCTGTGGTATGGGGCGACTAAGGGAACAAACCGGTAGAATGGCAGCAACTTCCTTGTGTTTATCTTTATCACTGTTTATTTTTAACACTGTTTTTTAACAGTGTATTTTACTATGACGTTTTAACACTCTACTGCGATCAACAATCGGCATGTTGCGATCGACAATGGCTGAACGTGCGTTTCCCATAAACGTTTTTTTACAATACAAGTGTTTAGAAGATGAGTGCACAAAAAAACGGATAATGCTACCTAATGTATATAGTGGGAAAATAAATATCGGAAATGATAGTGACCTCTGGGCAATAGGAGTTTATTAGTGATTATTAAAGGTTGATTTTATTCATAGCAAAAAAAAAATTACATTTTCAGACCTTTCCATGGACACCAATCATTTGCGGCATTTAAATAGCATTTGATTGGAACCATCTATGAGATACTTATGTGCCCCGATCGGTCCTTACGCGATTCACATGGGTGTTATCTAGTTACAAAATGTTTTTAAGATTATGAATATAAATGATTACCTATCTACATATACATATATATCTACGTAATTAACGGTAAACCGCATCAGCTCAAAACAAATCAATTATGCCATTGTTTAATGGTCGATAGACCGTGGAATTATTAGGCTCCCCCGATATCAATTAACGGGTATCTATCTGCAAATAATTTTAACGATTACGCCCGGATCCGTTATTGGATAGCCGTTAAAATATTTACACAACGGTTTATAAATACTATTTGCGGGATTGAGGGATTTATTTTTGTAGTTTTTTTCACATTAATTATAATATTGAATCGCGTTTCCTCACTTCAACAGCCTTAATTGGTCCACAGCTGGACGCAGGCCCCCTTCTGATAAGCGCCTTGTTGGCGCATAATAACAAAAACGGCACAGTTTGTATGTATATTAAGGATTCTATTGACCAAAACGACTGAGATGATAGGACTAAAATTTTGCATAGATATATTTTCTAGACTTGGAATGACATTATTGGAATATATATATATATATCTAATCACCCCTGATTAAGTAAAGCCGCGGACAGAAGTTATCACTATATTGATGAGCTGGCATTTATTACTTGCTGTTTTCTGTCTCTTTTTTGAGTTTTGTTAAGCTTTCATTAATGAATGTCTTTTGTTCAAATAAAATATCTTGGATTCTGAATAGGAGTATATCAACTATCTGTTAAGTACCGTTTTTGCCCTACTATGTAATTGTCACAATTCGTGGACAACGGGGCTGATTAAACTTAGAGTAAGACTACTTAAGTTTAATTTTCTTAACTGTAAGATCTGAGTATAATTGTTTGTTGTCGTGAATAAATAAAAATAAAATAAAATCACTTTATATACATACATGGTGTTAAGATACACCATACACCCTATAATAAAAAAGATAGATATTTGCTACTTCCTGACGCTTTAATCAGCCTAATCTGTTCAGTACTTAACGGATTAGGCTGCAATATTATTAACTAGCTTCGCCCCGCGGCTTCGCACGCGTTGTTCCTATGGAAACGTTAAAAGGTGATTTTTATCAAACGGGCACTGATTTATGGGATAAAAAGTAGCCTATGTTTGATTCCAGGATTAGAATTTACCCTAGTATGCCTCTCATAAAGAGTGACATAGCGCACTGTCTTTAGCTTGACGCATCCAGCATCTGCCTGTAGTCTTTTGCAGATCGTCATTCCACCTGGCCGGAGGGCAACCTATGAGTAGGTCTCAACCTCAACCCCAACAGCCTGTATTGGTCCACTGCTGGACGCAGGCCTCGCCCTGATAAGCCTTATTTACATTTATCGCATGGGGGTAGTGACCACAATCCCCACGTTGGGCATGCGGGTTGGGGATCGCAGTTCGGTGGTAGAGTTGTTCTGGTGGATATCGTTTAGTCGCCTCTTACGATACCTACGGGAAGAGTTGGGGTGGTGCAAATTCTAAGCTAGCAGCAGATAGCAATTTACGAGTATGTCTAGTACAACATTAATGTCATTAACATGATCAGGAATTTTAATAACTTATTTTACTCAACTTATTTATAATGTCAGACAAATTCACTAAATTAACATAAAGTTTTGAAATGATTTCTTTTTGCAATAAAAGTTTATTAATATTATTATTTATTATAATAACATAATAATATATAAAACTAAGTAAAACCGTCTGCAGAAGCATATTGTATTGTGGTAATCCAATAGTAAATTTACCACGAAAAACAAAAAAGAAATACTTAGCTCTGAATAACAGCCTCCAAACTTCGCCGACCTTACAACTTGTACTTTCTTGTTATTGTTACGTGAACCCAGATGCCGCCTTAAGGTTCGATACACGATAAATAACGGAATTGTCTCCGTGATTCATGATATATCATGTGTAGAGATGGGTTTATGCCGGGCATTTACAGGGCGGATTGAGTAAATGACAGGGCAGAAACTACGCTTGTAGTTTTTAAACATTTTGCTTCTTTTTCAATTTAAAGTATTACAAGCTACGCTACGTACGTATTTACGTATTAATGTTTTATTCTTAAGACGTTAAGTAGGTACATGGTTTTTATTGCTTCAAGGTACCACTTATTCATACTTACTTAATAATAATATAATATCGACTCTCAGACATCACGAAGTAAACCTTATAATACTTTAAATTAAAGAAAATTCTTGAAAAAAATTCAAAATGTTTAAAGACTAGAAGCGTAGTTTCTGCCCTATCATCGGGCATTTATAAGGCATAAAAAGACGTTTATTAGGCATTTACTCAATCCGCCCTGTAAATGCCCGGCATAAACCCATCTCTAATCATGTGTACTATACCTTACATTATATACGGGAAATTTTTTTTCGCTTTCGAAGTTTGCGCGGTTTACAGGATGACTGTTTGGCTTTGGAAGATATACAAGTTATTGAGAAAAATGGTAACTGTTGCGATTGTTTTATGATGTTTACCAAATATGTAATACAAGGCACTTCTTCTTTGTTAGTGCTCTAACTGGGAATTAAAAGGGTGCCCTAAATATGGTAATCTTAAAATCGGTGCCTTAAATAGGTATACTTCATGATAGTTATTATTTATTATAAATAGTAGGTACAATTGAAATAGTTCAGCTAAGGCTGAGGTTCAGATGAAAAGTTGGTTGTACGTCAGTTTATTCCACAACTGAAAATAACTAATTAGGTATTTTAGTTGTTTTGTTGTTGTTGGTTGTCATGTAATAAACTGGTTAATCAAAATGGCAACCATAGAGTTTATATACATAGTACTAGATGGCAACATACTTCTGGTGTCAACCGTACAAAACAAATTTTTTAAATGAACCAATTAGCTCATCTGTTTCAATTAGAAATACCTACTACCAAGCTCTAATTTGTTTGTATTGTTAAGCTGTGATTTTCATCGACAGTAACGTTTTAATTGTAAAGATTTTTAATTGTCTTTAAATCAAAGCACCAACCTCCTAAAAAAATTATGGGCAGCGCAGCGGGCGCAAGATTCAATATCCATATTTTTGAATTAAAAGTTGACACTAACTAAATTCACGATGATGGTAGATCCTCACGAAGATGATGATATTCTTTTGGTTCTCTGAATAATTAAAGTGCTATACAAATATGACTACCTAACTAACACACATACTGTCTACAAGGAAACACAAATCTTTAATATCAACCAGCTATATACTTACCTTACGTGCATTCTTGTGCGGAAAATAGTGACTAATAAAATACATACGCAAATCATACTAACAAAGAAAACCTATACCTACAATTTAAGAAATAAAAATAAGCTTAAACTAAAGAGTCCACGGACCAACTATGGAAAACGAACCATCATGTATGAAGGTGCACAGATTTATAATAACTTACCTGATAATATTAAAAATTGCTTATCAATGCACATATTTAAGAAAAAATTAAAACATCATATTTATGACAAAATTTGCTAGCAAACGGTACCTGACTCACTAAAAATAACTAAAACAAAACTTAACCTTAAGCAACCTTATGTATTATATAATAAGTACCTAACATTATAATAACTAGTTAAGATTATAGGCTTAAGAATAATGTATATACATTCTCATCTAAGTGAACTGTGTTCTTTTGAGAAAATAAAAAAAAAATTCTTTAAACTGAATACAAAGGTCTCAAAGGTGCTGCAGTTTATATTGATAATCTTTGATCCCAGATTTATCAATATAAATCCAAGCGCAAACTCTCGACTTGACCAAAGACATAGATATAAACTTCCCCGCTAACGATAGCAAACTCGCCACAAATCCTTGAAACGGGGGAATCGGTTGAAAAATATGCTGCGGCATAATCCTCGCTCTGCTGCTAGAATGTTCGATAGTGGTACCTTGGAATTTTCACTAGCTATCAACTACATATTGTTTCTCTGTGTAATAAAAGCAAACAAACTCTAGAAATGAGGTCAAATAAATTTTAATCCAAACTCGTAGAATTTGAAACTCTTTGGACCTATGCGTTTTTTTATTTAAAGTCGTTCGAATTTGGAACCGGTCTTCAAAACTAGTAAATTAAAACTCGCGCCTTCTATAGTCTACTATACCCTATCTGAAGAAAAATCCTTTTTTGGCTTAATGCACCACTATGAATTGTTGACAAGTGATTTTCAAATAAAGAATAAAGTGTTACGTCTCAATCTGTCAAAAGTAACTTTGTCCATGAAATACTTCATTCTAGACTAGAAAATCACTTGTAAACAAATATAAAAATTTACAGTGGTGCATTAGGCCAAAAAAAAATCCAGAGACGAATTCCAATGATTTACAATGGGTTTAGGATAGAAATGCGCGTACACGCCTTTGAATACATACATATGTAGTTACAACGAGGTTTTAGAACTCAAATTGACAATTTCACACATGGATCAGTGTAGCACTGAACTTAAGTGGCTGATGGCATAATTTGGAAATTGTTAGTAAAATGGTGACGGCGGAATGATCGTGTATTAGCAGAATAAAATATCTGACGCCTGACCTCGTACTGAATAGAACCTGAGTGTTAATTTTACCTTCGACTCTAATTTTAAACTAAAAAAGCTTACTTTAGAATGAAAAGCTTCTGTTTTCCAGTGATACAGGGTCATCTGGAGAGTAAATCGAGAATTTAGCGCGGGCACCGTGGGATTAGTCGATGAAAAGTTTGCGGAGAGCCTCCGGTGAAGTTTTCATCTCTTGTTGGTGTTGCCAGCTAACGGAACTAAAATTATGAAATAAATAGTGGAACTTTTATAAGGTTTTGATGATTGCGCAGAGATTTATAATGATTTATTGGTTCTTTTTGCAGAGTTCCTTTGGGGAGGCTAATGATTTATTTGGTTTCACTATTTGGTTCAGATTTGGATCGGAACGGAAGACATACATCGTTCTCCTTTTGTATAAATTTTGGTAGTTCCACATCAAATCATATCATTTTAAAAACAGTTTGTTCAACTGTTTCGTTACAAATATTCTGTGCAAAGGTTTACTCACTAAGTTAAAGATTTAACCCCGCAATAATATTTTCTAACAAATCTGAAACTACTATTCATAAACTAAATATTCATAGAAACTGGCCTACAAAAACAGAAGCTTCGAGCAAATTAAACAGACCAGCGACCTTTAACTCCAGATGTTTCAAGTTTAAAGAAAACAGACAAGAAAGCAACGGATATAACCGTCAGAGGGCGCTGACAGGGTTAAGTACTGTTGGCTTGAGTCACACTAAACGCTTAGGTTTCAAAGAAACAGTTAGTTGTATTGTATCGTAAAGTTGGTTCTTCAAGAGATGCAAAGAATTCTTTCTTTGCGTTACTAAAAGGGAAAGTTTATAACTATCATCGTAAATAACTCGACAATATCACTAACAAGGGTGTTTGTTAATTCTTTACGCAAAAACTTCTGAACGGATCAGGCAGAAATTACAGTTGATTGTTTGCATACAGTTAATCCTAATCCTGGAATCAAACATTTTTATCCCATAAATCAGTTCCCGTAGGGGGATCAACGCGTGCGAAGCGGTGGGGCGCAGTTAGTGGTAAATATTGCGTTTTATTATACGTAAATAGAGCGCGAAGAGAGCATGGATATCAAAACGGATATAGCGGAGCGATGATTACTGTGGACTCGCCGACAAAATTTCGCGTAAATATCCTAGCCTTTGGAAAGTCTCTCGAACACATCAGTAAGTAAAATCTCGCTACACCCGAATTCGATCTATTCTGACGAAGCTTATAAAGTGAATCAAATTGGACCACAAAGGTCGAAGAGGGAATGGCAACCTCGGCGTACGGAAATCAAATTTATTCCTGGCAGTGTATCAAAAACGTCTTCGAGGAATGTGAAATATTGCAGGCTGATACTTACGGATATTCTCCATATGAATATGGGCTATTAATCTCCGGAAGTTCAGTTTTCTTCGGCTTTGGCTTTCTCAGGTTAAATATAGTATTCAACTTAGCTTAGGAGGTAGGTCACACGTGAAAACAAATCCAGTTTTTGCTATTTTCTAAGTTCTACAAGTAATTTAGATAGTAGATAAGAATATTACCTTAAGATTACTTTAGCATAATAAGATGTTTAGTTGAGTTGCCTTCTTATTTACGCATGTTGTGGCTAACCTGTAATTTAGAGAGCACTAGTTTAAAGTATCTTGTTTTATAATTTGTATTCCTTGTGTTATCTCTAGTTGGTTGCCCTGAATAAATAAATAAATAATTAAGTAAATAAATAAGAAGTGTTGCGCAAATTGTAAGCAATTTACTGTGAATATATGCGAAATAAAACTACATTAAAGTTTATTATCAAAATCAGAGTTATGTCGATAGACTCCAAAACTACAATTGATTCAAAGTTTATTTTAGCAAATGGTTTACAATATGCGCAAAAAATATTTCTTTTTTCTTATCTACAATCTAAGTTACTCGCAGAACCTTGAAAATAGTAAAAATCTAATTTAGTTTTTCAAATTATTTTTGCGTGTTTTCAAAGAAGGCTCAGATAAAGTTCGTAGGTTTATTTTAAGAATTGGGTACTTACATCTACATACAACTTTTTAACTACATGTATCGCATGTTGGGAGACCATCAACTGGATAATGATCCGACGACATTGTAGCGGTCGCAGGTCAATGGATAGAGGCGGCTCAGGGTGTCTCCAAAAGGTATTGGTTTTTTTCCACGGCGACGGCCATACATTTTCATACAATTTTACTTCGACGGCACCGGCCCGGCGCCGTCGCTGGGCCGTCGCCGTAGCCAGCTAATTTAAAAACGGCGATTCGCTATGAAGCGAATCGAAAACAATTGAAAGATTCGTAAGGAGACATTCGAAACAGATCACGTGACATATGTAAGGCATATGTCAAACCCATACATTTTTGGACTTTTTTATTATCGCTTTAGACATCAATTGTAACATTGTCTAGGCCCTCAGGATCGCTATGTTGTAGCTTCGTCGCATTGGGTAGGCCTGTGTCCACCAGTGGACCTTCGTGGGTTGAAATTGTACAAATTTGAACGCTGTAACCATAGACAATGTACTTCTGGAAAATTCCTTCCAAAGAATGATCTAACACAATGTGTACATAAGGTTTCATAAGCGTAATGGACAGACCTACATAAAACTGTCATAAACAGTAAGTAAGCAAGCTATAACATATTTTTATAACGTGAGTAATGCGGTGCACATTCTAGATGCGCGTCACAAGTTTATGACGCCACACATGATTCTATATAGAAGGTCGAGGAGTGTAGGAGTTACAAACAGTAGCATCACTTTTATGCTAGGATTGTGAAAACCAAGGAAAAACCTTCATTGAATCTTTATCGTTAAACGGCTTAAATAAATTAAAATAACACACAAGAACAAAAGCTAGTATGGTAAAATTGGCAATGAATGAATTTGATGGATTTTGACCTACATTGTTTAAATGTCTGTTAACTTCTTAGTGCGATCGTTATTCTTGCACTCAAACCTCTAGCAAGTTTTCTTGTTGGAAAATTCGATTAAACAGTTGAAAAGGAATCATGTTTAAGACAACCTCTTGCCGGAAAAAGAAACAACGGCGGGCAGATAAACATTAAGGTTGAAAACAGCCAAAAATCCGCTACCACGTCCGTACCCTACCAAAAAGTCACCCATCAAACTTTTTTCAACTAAATCAACTTTCCCAGTAGATAAACTATGATGTCGCGTCAAGTAGCTCTACGGGGAACGCGCCCGGCACTACATCACATCGAGTTATGAATTCCGGAGCAAGGTGAAATATAGCGCGGATCGCGGCGAGCATTCGTTTCGGAATGCTGGTTGTTATTCGCTAAAATTCTATGCCAATAAGAAATAATGAAAATTAGAGAGAGAGAAAGTAAGGAACAAAGTATCAAAATTTATATTATCAACAGTATTATTATAGAGAGGAATACTTTTATTAAATCGATTTTCTACTGGACCGATTAAAAAAATCTTTAACTATTAGAAAGGTTACTTTTCAGGGACATGGGCTATATTATTTTATCCCGGAATTCCCTTGGGAACGGGATTTACGCGGGTGAAACCGCGAGGCAATGCTAGTAGAACATTAAGGTTAAGTTTTAAATTAAGCTAAGTAATCGAAAACCGCATCCCGGCCTGCCAAGTGTGGTGATAATGGCAAATTCCCATTAGTGCGGGAGACACGTTCAACTATGAACGTATGTATACTGATGAGAAATAATCAATGACAATACCTATGTGAGAGTAGTTCAGTTTTTCTGATTCAAACAGAGCAGTTTTATGTCAATGTCCTTTCCATTGGGCAGTTTGTCATTTGGACGACGACTAACTGCTTGTGTTTATTACAATTGAGCACAATCCCGTTTCAAATTGAATTTCATATTGAAAGTTGATGCCCTAAAACTCGTAACGAGAATTCTATACACGTGGATTTATAAATAATATTGTCTTTGTATTTACTTGATTTGCGTGCGGTGGTGTCAATTTCTGCTTTGTTTTAAGACTTGACAAGAGATTTCGAAGCTTCCTTTGTTACGTGTAAATAAATTCATGCTACGTTCTCGAAGTATATTTTAGGTAAGCCGAATGAGGTAAATTCTAGTCAGTAAAAATAACCGGTACTTCTTTTATAAGGTAGACCTTATAAAAGAAGTACAGGTTATTTTTACTGACTAGAGAGACTTCGAGAACGTAGCATGAATTTATTTACACGTAACAAAGGAAGCTTCGAAATTCGGTTTTCCTAAAATATACTTCAAGAACTTCCTTACCCCACCGCCAGCCTATACTGGTCCACTGCTAGACGCAGGTTCCCCCCTGATAAACGCCTTACTGCCTTTTGACAGCAATACCCATAATCCCCCGCTGGGCATGCGAGTTACGATCCCAGTTCATTATTAGAATTGTTGTGCCATCCAACAAGAATTGGGGTAGTTCATATTCTAAGCCGGCATCTCACAGCTGGTCTATACCTCTAGAGTCCGTTCCAAATTTGGGGTGAAAAACTTTCATTTAGAGCTGAACCATTGGGCCTATACTAATTCACGTTTAAATAAGTAAGTAGGTATTGTTCAAGTATGTGATAGCATTAAGCGCCTTAACACACAACCTTGTTCAGTAAAGTGACCGAGTGAATACTGATGGTAAAAACTACAGCGAATTTTCAAGTACCTCCAAGAACTCAATTACTTAGCTTTCTTCCTTTACTTATTTACCAACTAGAGGTAAAACCCCGAAGGATATGTTTTTTGTATATCTACAAACCGTAAGTACGGAACTTTATATGTAAGTCAGGCTGTGGGTTTCATTAAAAATTGTAAACAAGAATTAACAAACAAATTTTCAGGTTGGGTCGGTGTTGTATACCGTTATCAAATAATAGAGAAGCCCTGGTTAGGTTTGGTGAAGGTCTGAGGGCTATTATGATATAAAACTTATTATCACGTAAGTTATATGTCCAGTATAAATTTGGGAACCCAGAGAGTATTTTTTGACAATTTTTAAAGTTCAGAATCATCATAATTCGTTGAAATGAATAGCTGTAATAATCATTACAGCTCTTCGTTTCTCCACTGGTGGGATTAAGTAATCAGATTTGCCAGCTTCTTCTGTAATGAGCCTTTCGCAATCAGGTGTGTACTGTTATTAGCCAAGTTCAGTCACACTGAATATAAATTCGATTATTTTTCAGTAAAAAAAAATCGATATTAGGACAATATTAATTCTAAAGCCAATGAGCTTTAGAATCGCTTTTTATATTATATTATATTTAATATCGATTTTTTTTTAATACGGAATACAAAAGTTACGAATTTTAATAAAATGTATGCATAGTCAAGACGTTGGTGGAATGCTTATACCTACAATGTATTAATTGAATTTTAATAGTACAAAAAATAATATATTCCATAAATAACAAATTGGGTACAATTTCTAATATTAGTTTGATCATAGATCTAACACAAATAATACAAGCCTTATGGAGGATAGGGCGTTTATTACTTACTTTCACTTATGTTATTATTTTTTACATTTCGCGGTACGACAGTTTTAAAATTACCTATATCCTACGTTATTCTGGACCCATCTTGCAAAGGTAAATATACGACACCTGACGCTGTATAAATCAAGCAGCATAGACATAAAGTATCAATAATATCTGACGCTCTATACTCGGAGCTTATGCAAAACACCAATAAACGTTAAAAATATTGCCTCCTCGCAAACGTTTTCTCTAATATATTCGAAAAAGTTATTTTATGAACTGCCTATAAAATATAACAGCACTGGATGTTCAAATTTGCGTCCCTATCGATGTAAAAGACTTGCTGGGCCAATGAAATTCAGGGTAGCAGCCTACTTTAATATTGTGGACCCATTTTTTGGATCATTACGAAGTGTACGAAGTTCTAAACGACTGCATAATCTGGAAGGTTCAAGTTACTTCGTTTTGGCTTATCGTAATCTTTTTGGTTGTTAGAGTTTATAAGGATTAATAAGTTTTGCTTATGATTTGGCGGGAGTGAGGTTGTTTCGTAGTTGCGTAGGAATTACGCTTAAACTTTTGCGAGTTTCTTTAGGTAATTTTCATGTAAATAAAGTCAAGTTATGCAAACAGCTAAAGTAATTTAATGAGTGCGGTAGAACATATATCAGACAACTTGTCGAATTAGCCGAGAAAGCTTTCGAATTCGTTAAATGTTTTAATTTTAGGCTAATGCATGACATTTCATCTTTTCTGTGCCTAGGCAAACGTTTTTTATGTATTAGGTATTTATGCTGCAGGGATTCTTATAAATGTCCTTCATAAAACAGCAATCCGAGGCTATCCATAACAGAGCGAGTAAATTTGTCTCCGAACTGACTTCCTTACTAAACCTCTCATAGGAATGTTTCTTTCTTAATACGGCAATAAACAGAATATACAGCACTCTAAACTCACAAATAGTACACTTGAGGTAAATGTCCCGGCGCAGTTCAGCTGACAACTGCTTCATATAAATCGCCAGCGTCGCCATTCGTCCCCGATGCGCATAAAAGGAACATTTTATTGGCTCTTGTTTTCTATGCGAGATTTTATGTCCCTCATGTGAGTCCGTTCGGATTGCCATGAACAGATTCGTTGCCCCGCAAACAGTCGTAAATCCATTCTCTCATCCACTCTATAGTTTCATAAAAAAGATACAACCGCTGGCATTGTTTGTGGTTTACGTGATTTTTTATCAATAAAATCTTTGGGGCAATTGGTATGCGCACTGTTCCTCAAACTCGAGTATCTAGTTCAGAGCCGGCACGTGCATATTGTTTTGTTGGTCGCTTCGAGAGGTTTCTTTTATTATGCTTCATAAATATTGAAGACGGGTTGTACGGGTAATTGTAGCTGAATGGCCGAATCATTTGAGAAAGAGAGTCTTTTTTATACAAAGGCCGTAACGCTTACCCTATTCGGGCATTACAATACTTTTTATTGCAAAGCAATTGGGCATAATGCGCTGAGCTTAACCTCGTTAGCAAAACAGCAAAGGGCCGGCTTAAACGTTTCTGTCCGAAAACCGTTTTTGAAGTGAATTATCGTCAAATGAGCTCACATAACGTCAATTCCCGTCACTTTGTGCCTTTATAAAACAAAGATGCGAATTAATGGCTCTCATTCGGGAAGGTCTATTGTGAAAGCCGGTCCCACGGGTGTACCCTTCCATTTCCGAGAATTGGACGTCCATCGTGGCCAATTTATCGAGAGCCTCCGCGAACCCTGCAAATCATATCGATATCGACTAACGAAGAGAATGACCGCGCGCGCTGCGGCTCTTTTTGCGCTGGATGTGTAAAAACAAACGGGATGGATACGGGCTACGTTTATTAGATTCGTCGCTTTCTTTCTTTACCTTTGACTGAAAGGTTTGTATTGTCTTTTGAGGAGGCTGTAGGTACGGGTTGACGCCTACTTACCGCTCCGGAAATAGGGGCCTTATAATCGAATGTCGTATTTTTCGCTCGATATCGAATTTCGGCGTTTTATCGTGTAAAAGATATTAGATGTCGAACATATACAGTGAGTGGCGGCCCGGATCGAGTGTAATGGGTTTCTACGTCATTTTTTGCCTCATCTTTGGAAGACTTAGGAAATATTTATGAAATTTATTACGAGGAAAAGATCACGCCATCTTGCTCATTCGTACTTAAATTAACCACTCTTACAAGCAAATTCTATTATTTTCGACTTCGGTAAATGTCTAAAACTCACTAACTCTAACTCTAAAACCTAAATGGAGAAATGAAAATACTTGTACCAATGGTAACAAGTGACAAGCAATAAACAAGGAGTTGGAATGAAGTGAACTTGGTATGCCGGCGACAGAAACACTCGGCATATTTCAATATCAGCTTTACTGCTTAAATTATTACAATCGCTTGTAGAGCAGCAATTTTACAGCAAAATTCCCATAATCCATCCACAATGATATAATCTTTTTCACTTCTTCCGCTAGTGGACAAAAAAAATGAAATTCACTTCAATTTATAGAGTCAATTGCACCTTATTTCTTGTTTGATAGTAATAACTATTTGTCAAGCTGTTTATATAGTAAAAATTTGACTCTATAGTCTAAGTACTTATTTTGTAAGTCTAAAGAAATAAACGATTTGACTCTGACTCTACGAGTTCGTGTTAGTTAAAAACGATACATATGAGTATCGATTTTGACACATGTACATTATTAAAAAGATGTCCATTTCAAAATCCAAGACGGCTGACATTTAAATCGCAAAATTCTCTCATGGTTATCGATTTCGATAACTAAGAGTGAGTTTAGTGGGTGTCCTGTCACACAGCAAGGTTGTAACCTTTTCAAAGAAATATTAAAGAAATGAAATATTTCTAGAATATGTATCTAGAGGAAGGCGTGTAAAGTTGCGAATATTATTATTTATATTTAAATTCTAAATCATGACTTGGTCATAATTAAACAAGACCTGTTTTTCTACAACAACTAAAATTGATCCACCACGTTAGGACGACAAAATAGAAACTTAAAACAATTCAATTTTCCGTTGGAAGTAGTAGCTAAATAAAGCCTTGTTTACATAAAACATAATAAAGCTTTTAAAACCGTGCAGCAACTGTAAATGTAAATTGGCATAGATTGAGTTACGTTTTAGCTAATTTCAAACTTCACTGAAAAGCTAGTTCCAGAAAAAACGCCGAGTTAAATGTCCAGCAATATTATTGTCTTACCAACTTATTTCAGTCGAAAATAGTCCACTGATTTACAAAGACCTGGCCTATCCCAAAAATACTCACAATGGTCCTGTGGAGTCTGCAGTAGTGTCACACGACCTTTAACGGATCTTAAGAAACATCGGTCGACACAGACTCAAGCCTATCCCTGATTTGGGGTTATGGCCACAATCCCTACGCTGGGCATGCGGGTTGAGGATCGTAGTTCGGTGGTAGAATTGTTCTGCAGGGGGTGCTGTTGCTCGCATCCGGTGAATATCCCTTAGTCGCCTCTTACGACAACTACCGGAAGAGTTGGAGTGGTGCAAATTCTAAGCTGGCACCATACAGCAAACATGATATGATGACTCACCATTAGTGTAATTAAGCTTTTAAACATCGATCAGGCATTTCGCGGCCTGCCGGCGAACTTTTATCGATGCATTTAAACGAATAAACTTCCCTAAAATTACGAAAGAGATCTGGTTAAAAATGTTTGTACGGCTTCAGTAGTGTTTTAAATTACAAAAGTTGCTCAAAGGTATCCCAAGAACAGCGAAAGGGTAGATAGCATATTTCTATTACGGCTTCGTGAGTTTATTTAAAACTTTGTTACGATTTCCCGGCAATTTTGACAGATGTCTCCCTTTGGGAAAGGTCACTCTGCTCGGAAACTAATTCAATAAAGCAAGAGAAACTTTTATCTACGAATGTTGGTAGTAATGGATATAGACAGGTTTAGTAAGTTTTTCATTGGTTGAGTGTTTTCTGAGTTGGTGAAAACAATTACAAACAATCGCGGTCAGCTATGAATAGGACTGTTTTGGGTGACATCTCATTATTAAAAAAAGTGTGCATGTGTTTTAAGGGAAATTATTGTTTTAAATTTATATTTAGAAGGGACTTTGAGTCATTGCCGATGTTAGTTCCGTATTTTGTCAAAGAAACTACTTACCTGCTACTTAAAACTAATTTATATTTTTTTCTATAAAATTCAAACACAGATAGTAGAACGTAACGTAAACAACAAATAAGTAAATGTAAAATTTGCAATAAAACATCAAACAAATTCGCGATAAACATTATTTACAGCACAACACTAGATGCTTTTAAAATGGTATAAATCACGCAATACTGCTTTACCTCTTTTATTTTAAAAGTTAGAGGATTACTTTCGGACTGACGGCAAAGTGTTTGCAGGCCCCTTGAATACAGCGGCTATAACTCACGCTGGACAAAAAACTCTTTCTATCTTGTATGTTCTTTTGTATGTACTTTATCACCGCTTCTCTAGTTCCATTTTGTTGTTAACGAAGATACTTTTCTTTGTATGACTCGTCAAATTGAAAAATAACCGTTTCAGTCGTAAAAACATCGTGAAACGTAGAACATGATCGCCAGTTAGCCGCTCCATAACACAGTTCCAGCTGCGAATCGGAACTGACAAAAAGAACTTTGCGTTCGATTTCCCAACTGAATCGGAAATGCAGGCCATCAGGCGTAGACTACAGGGCCGTACTTACAGCTAGTTCACTACGGTTTACTTTGTTACAGTTTTATTCAGACCCCCGCATGGTGCTAGCTAAGAGTTTTCAAGTCTTCGCGTTACTCGCATGAGGTGACTAAGGAATATCAACCGGGAGGCGGGCAGCAGCGGCTCCTGCAGAATACTTTTACCCCCAAACTGCGATCCCCACCGCATGGCCAGCTTGGGGAGTATGAGCATTACCCCCATATAATCTATGGCCAATAAGGCGCCTATCAAAGAAGCAGTAGATGGTATACAAGTCGCGGGAAAGTGAGAAAACTTGATATACACTATATATATTAGGTTTATTTTAATATTTACCCATTTTACTCTTTAAAACAAACAAATTACCGTCAAGCAATGCAACTCTCGCACTTGTTTAATTACAGAACTAGGTAAATCATAGTTAGTAAATAAGAAATAAATAATGCTGGAGAGTTCACACAGCATTATCTAACCCCGAGCTGAGCGGAGCTTGTGTGGTACTAGATAACTGATATTATACTATCATACATAATACAATATATTTCATAGATCGATTCATATACAGGGCACATACCCAGTATACTCGTAGTATGTCTGGCTAATAAGGAAATAGGTTACATTCTTTCATATTTTATAGTAAAAAAAATCTTAATGTACCTGCCACTAAAATAAACATTGTTAGACAATTCTAGAAACCAAGAAATTGACACAATTTAGTTGTACCAATTTCGGTTCGATTTTCGGTGTGGTGCTGGCTTAGAATTTGCAACTCCCCGACTATTCCCGTGGGTGTCTTAAGACTAAGGGATATCCACCGGCGGTGCGCAGCAGCGCCTCCTGCAGAACAATTCTACCACCAAACTGCGATCCCCAACCCGCATTCCCATCTTGGGGATTATGGGCATTACCCTTCATGAGATAAACGCTAGCAAGGCGCTTATCAAGAGGAGGCCTGCGTCCAGCAGTGGACCAATACATGCTGTTTAGGTTGAGGTATAACCAAGAGCAAAACGCTCCAATCAGTTTAACAAAGTAAGCAGGCTGCTAGTTATTTGGACTAGTTTTATAGAAAGCTAGACTCGAACTCCCATTCGATTTTATGGCCGACTATAAAGGGCACTGAAAAAAAATCAGGCGAGCGAACTATATGTTAATTTCATTCGCTAGAGATTTTAGACAAGAGGGCGTAGCCAACCGGCTTTCGCTATGAAGCGAATCGAAAACAATTGAATGATTCGTGAGGAAAAAATTAGAAACAGATTACGTGACATATCTAAGGCATATGTCAAACCCATACATACAGTTTTTAAGCTATTGCATAGCTTTTATCGCGGGCCTTGAGCGTGGAGACCGAATCCAGAAATTCCGTGACGAAAATAACCTAACACCCCCCACTCCGACCGGCACAGCGGTGATACTTTTTAGTTTTGCCATCTATCGATGAATAGCAGAACTTTTAATGACTTATGCTATGCTTTACCGCGGCAGTCCCCGAGTGCCACACGTCCTTTTTACTTATATACTATCGCTTTCGACATCGATTGTTACTTTGTCTCGGCCTGAGGGCGTAGCCAACCTTACCTTACCAACCTCAGGGATACCGTGTATGGGATTATGTATCCGACTCGAATAAATTATGATTATTATTGTTATATCGCATAGCGACATAATGATTAGAAATGTGAAAGAGTTCTTGTAAATTTTACAGTTGTCTATGACCACTTATATTTTCCGAGGTTAATCTTAACATAAATAAAATATTCAGTATTTTTACTCGACTATCAACAGAGGAGAGTTACGTTACTTTTAAAAATAATAATAATAATAATGCCATTTATTCCAACTCTTATGTACAAATTATGTGTTAGTATTTAATGCTTAGGTTTACTTTTAAAAATAAAGCTAACCAATCCTGTAGTAGCAAACGTTTCAGGCAACACCAAATAAATTTTACGCAAAATACGTCAAACGCAATTTTACTCGCTCATTTTTAAATAGTCAAACCGTCAGCAAATTGAGGCAAATGGGCTAGATAATAGCTGGCAGCCTCATTATTAGCTCATCATTAGGTATCTGGTTCACTTCGGCATCAATTTTGCCGAACTCTGTTCAATTTACCACTTCAATCATCCTTCATCAGTCTCCCGATTGCTGCCTAGCGTTAGACGAAGATTTTACTCTTTTATATATTTTAAAGTTCGATATGCAAAATGTCCTTTGCTGTCACCACGTGGGCCGTGGTGACAGCTTAGAATTTGCACCACTCCAACTCATCCCACGAGTGTCGTGGGAGGCGACTAAGGGGTATCCACCGGGGGCGGGCAGCAGCGCCTCCCGCAAACAAATCTACCACCGAACTGCGATCCCCAATCCCAAAACGTGAGGATTATGGGCATTATCCGCATGAGATGAAAGCTTATAATGCGCTTATCAGGAGTAAGCCTGCCTCCAGCAGTGGACCAATATATAGTTGGGATGAGGTAACCTCGTTATTAGCCCATCATTATCTCAATTATAAGCACTCAATTTGCCACTTTAATCATCCCTTATCAGTCTTCTAATTGCCGGCCAGCGTTTTACGTTTTTATCATGCTTGAAAACCGTGACTATTTAATTACACATAAAAAATCTACAAACAATGAAACCACGCAACAAAATGTAGACCGGATCGTCAGCGTGGTATACCACTGAGTAGGTGGTCATCTGATCCACTTAATTTCAACCATTGGATGAGTCGGTCAATCCAAAATGTCAACTCATCCATAACTTTTACGTAACAGTTTTTTACCAGTATTTTCAATAAGTAACATTACACTAGTAGGTGATATGGTATACGCCGCGTCTCGTGTGTTCATGTGTTGGATGAACATCAACGTTTCATCCCTTAACAAGGGCTTGCAGAGTGTTCGCCCCGGGGCCGTTCTGCATTCTGGCGCACTCTACACTACCAATTGAAACCGTCTATGCTCAACTGACGCAAAAAAATAATATTCCAAGCTGAATATAGCAAACAATATCATCAGATCTTGAAACTATAACATTTTCTCCGCGCTGTAATAACTGAAACAGATATCTCCTTGGGAAATATTCATAAGTTAGAACGTGATTTGAAATTATTATTCGAGCAGCCGACGACCGACAAAAATATATTTTGTGTTTGAAAAATGCTTAGACATTAGCAGTGTTTTATTCTCTAATTCAAGTTTCTGCAGATTTTCAGGTTCATCGTTCAAATTACGTAACATATAATATATGTTACGTAATCTGAGGGCAGAAGATTAAATATATGTATACATAATATGTATACATATATTTAAGCTTCTGCCCGCGTCTTTGCACGTATTTTTAGGAATCAAAGTCTATGCGCTATTCCAGTTCCAATTATTTATATGCATAGTTTCGACTCCCAACTATTTAGTGGTTTTGGTGCTGTCTTCGGCCGAACATGCCACACAATGGCTCAAATTTCGCCCATAAAATCACACTAATATTATAAATGCGAAAGTTTGTATAGATGTATGGATGGATGGATGTTTGTTACCTCTTCACGCCAAAACTACAGAACGGATCGGGCTGAAATTTTGTATACAGGTAATCCCTATCCTGGAATCAATCATAGGCTACTTTTAATCCCACAAACAGTTCCCGTGGGATATAAATCACCTTTAAACGTTTCCATAGAATCAACGCGTCCGAACCCGCGAGGATCAGCTAGTATTAAATACTTCTAGCTTCTTTCCTAGCGGCGCTGAAATCCCAAGGAAGTCTTTTTGTTTTTCGACTCTTGCGTAACCTGGAGGCTACTCGGAAAAGAAAAATCGAAGTTTCGTTTTCGTTGTCGTGCAAAACCAACGCTTATGTCGCTTACATAATGATTAGCGTTTGCACGAAAACAAATCAGAAACTTCGATTTTGTTTTTAAGAGTAAAGGCCCTGGCGTCGTAGTGCTATGTTCTGTTATATTCTATCTTTAAACAGCTGTGTGTCTACCATGAGTTTTCACAGTTAAATCGCGTTTAAATCGACGTTACTGCAGTAGATACGCATATAGTTATCCACATCGCATTTTAGTACCCAACTATCCGCTAGAGGCGCTTTAAAAGCACTTGTAGCTCCTGTTGCCCGGACTCTCAAGAGACCGGTGTCCTCAGGAGCTTCACAAGCACTCAAAGGAACACACACACACACACCGTGTGTGTGTGTGTGTGTTCAACAGGCACAAACAAACACACACATACACACTTATACGAAACATTTTGTTTATTATTGATTTAAATGTAATTAGACTTAATTTATGCATTGTTTTATTTCGGTTTTTATTCTGTGATTTTGTAATTGAATTTTTTTTCTATGTAATTTGCTTCCCGTGTGATTGGTGTAGCGCGTAGCGCTGCGTTTAGCTCCCTGGCACCGCTGAAAACCAGCGCTGCTATGATACAATTAGTACCATAGCAGCATTATGCTGAGCCGGTGACCTTTTTGTGTTAGACATAATTTAATTTTAGTTGTAATTAAGTTATGCTAATTTTATCCATGTGACACAAATAAAGATTTTCTATTCTATTCTATTCTATAAAAGTTTTCATACATTTTTTAGCTAAAGTCGCTAGCGAATATAGATTATCAAAACTTATGGTAGACACACTTTTGTCAAAAAATACCGAACAAAACAGAAAGTCGGTAGATACAATCGATAATTCAACAGTAAAGCACCGGTTGTGAAGCTACTAAGATTACCGACCCCGTGACTGGAATGGTATTTGCTTTGTGAACCGCTTGAGGTTATATGTGGTTGAAACTCGTTAACTTGAATGTATTATTCAATAATGTACCTATCTGTATATTAGGTAGATCGATACCAGTTGGAACTGTAGATACCAGTCTGTAATTACTTCAATTGCAGACTGCAGACTTGTTCAAACAATAACACCGAACTACATACTACAACTATATAAGTAGTTTCTATTTGATTGTAATTTTCTTTGTTATCAATGTTTTTTTAGCTTGTCTGTATCTCCAGGTTGATTGAAAGTTCGGTTCGTTTGAAAGTCATAACAACGACTGTTAAAATTTGTAAGTTTTTTTTATTTAAGACTTCAAACGTGGACTAATTGAAATCGAAGGGTTATTGTCCGGATAAAGAGATAGAGGAATGTGACGAACCGACACATGGCGTAGGCCTATTATAAGCTTCACTGAGCACTCTTAAGGTACGTAGGTTATGTAGATAAAATATAGTGGAACTTCTGTTTGAGCGTAACCAATCGGAGCGTGACGGTCAATATCCGTTCAATTTAGAGAACGCAATAAAAGTACGCTCAAAGAAGTTTTCACTTCAAAAACCCCCATGTGGGACGCAACAAGGGAGGGAGAATATAAGAGTAGATGTAGATGGAGATTCGGATTCGATCGGGTCGACCCACTCAACCAATCACTCAATTTGTGTTTGTAGCAAACAGAAGCGTCGGCTGCGTACCAATGAGGGGCTAATTGCCAGGGGCTCAACAATGCCTATGCGTGTTAAAATTACCGTATCTACATACGAGTACCTATAAGTATAGCCATTGATATCCGTAGGCATAGTTTCTTTATTTAGGATCTTAATACGATAAACCAGTGTGTCTTGCATGAGTTTTCACAATCTACTGTGACTATGTAGGTAAAAAATGTATGGAAACTTCTAAAGCGCCTCTAGCGGATAGTTGGGTACTAAAATACGGAGTATGAGTCGCCGTGTTTACGTAACTACTGTAGTAACGTCAGGCGATTTAACTGTGACAACTCATGGTAGACACACTGGTGGTAAATATGGATGGTTAATGTAGATCGGTATCATATTGGAGCACTGAACTTAATATACAAAAGCTTCGATCGAATTCAAGCATTTTTTATGGCCAAATAGACCTTTATTTGACCGCAATCTCACATGATTATTTATTTATTTTATTTATTTAAAATAAATAAGTAAATAATAATGATAGAAGGGAACGATTAAATAATTACCAAATAGTTCGATACCGAATATTCCTATACCGTATCCAACGAGAGTTTACCACTAGAATATGGTATAGATAATGAATTATTGCACTAATAGTTCGATACCAAATATTCCTATACCGTATCCAACGAGAATGTACCACTAGAATATGGTATAGATACGAAATATTGCACTCATAGTTCGATATCGAATATTCCTTCCTATACCGTATCCAACGAGAATTTACCACTACAATATGGTATAGATAATGAATTATTGCACAAATAGTTCGATACCAAATATTCCTATACCGTATCCAACGAGAATGTACCACTAGAATATTGTATAGATACGAAATATTGCACTCATAGTTCGATACTGAATATTCCTTCCTATACCGTATCCAACGAGAATGTGCCACTAGAATATGGTATAGGGGGTCGGCAACCTTATCAAGCCTAAGGGCTCATTCTAAAATAATGTACTCCTGAAGGGCGCATGTATGTTCTATGGTTGACGCAAATAAAATTTTACACAAGGACAAGACAAGATGTTTATTTACTACATACATAGGTACAAACATACAGTCACTAATTAATAGTGTGATCCTTGACCTTGCATTTCTTCCGACAACTTGATGAAATCTGGCTCATAATTGGAAGTACCTGTCCTCATACAATGCTCCAAATTTACATCGGTCATTCTGCTTCTATATTTTGATTTCAAGTGCTTCATTGTCGAAAATATGGATTCGCATGCGTATGTTGATGCACTATACGCGTGTATTTTAAGAGATAATGCTCTTAAAATGGGATATTTATTTTCATCAACAATATTCCAAAAGTTGTTGTCCCTCTTGTACGATTTCAGGCTCAAGTCATTCTTCATAGTTATTATTTCCAGCTCTAATTCATCGTAATTTTCTATGCAAAAGTAGTTTTTGATCTTTTCCGAAACATCACCTTCTGCGAATGGGTTAATTATGAACTCCAAGACAGGCTCGAGATTCTTAAATTGTTGAAAACGAGAATTGAATTCGTCCAAAAGTGTATCTAAATGTGGAGCAAACGAAGTGGTATCAATATCTTTTTCACATACGTTCATATGATCGAAAATTTTCTTCATGTTTGGGAAGTGTGATGTTGAATTTCTCCGTAAATGGGATTTCCATAGAGTCAGTTTGGCTTTGAATGTATTCACTGATTCAACCATTTTCGCAACATGACGATTTTTTCCTTGCATTTCCAGGTTCAGTTCATTTAGTTTTATCGTTACATTAGTGAGAAACCCGAGATCTACAAGCCACGAATGATCACTCAACTGTGGATAATCTTCCTTTCTTGTTGCTAAGAATAGTTGGATTTCGTTTATTAAACTGAGGAAGCGTACAAGTACTTTGCCTCTGCTCAGCCATCGAACTTCCGTGTGCAATATTAAGTCTACGTACTCAGCATCTTCATCTTGCAAAAGCTGCCGAAACAAACGGTGTTGCATTGCCGCAGCATTAATTATTTTTACGACAATCTTCATAACGTGTTCAAAACGAAGAACTTTGGCACACAACGCCTCTTGGTGGATGATGCAGTGGTTATGAGCGAAATGAGGAAACACATCATTTGCCATACACAGCGCAACGAAGCCATTTTTATTGCCTATCATTGCAGGCGCACCATCAGTAACTATGGCAACTAACTTGTTTAAAGGTAACTGACTTTCTTCTGCAAAGTTTATGAATGCATCGCAAATATTTTTACCTTGTGTGCGACCCTTCAGCGGCAACAACTTCAAAAATTCTTCTTTTGTGGTAAAATCATTAAATACCATTTTAATAATAACACATAGTTGTGCAGTATCGGAAATGTCGGTGGACTCGTCAAGTTGAAGAGAAAAAAACTTGCACTTATTAATATCACTTTCCAACTCCGATTTCATACCAGTGGCGATAACTTCTATTCTTCGCGACACTGTTCTGGCTGACAATGGTATCGCTTCAATAGCCGTAATAATTTCAGTTTTGTTTTTAAAATTCTGAAAGACCGAATCAGCAGCTGTTAAGAAGGCTTCCTTTATTAGTTCTCCATCTACGAAAGGCTTTTTCTTCTTAGCCAATAAATGAGAAACCTTTAAAGATGCAATAGTAGCACTTTTTGAAAGTTGAACAGGCCTGGTGAAAACATTTTGTTGTTTTGTTAGATTTGTCTTTAATTCGCCGATACGTTTCTTCCGGATTTCAGTATTTGGGGGAAAACTACTGTTACACGACGCATGCTGAGTATTGAAGTGTCTTTCGATGTTACTTTTTTTAGGCACTGCTACACTGGCGTTGCATAATAAACAAATACTTTTTCCATTAAACTCCATAAAGAAGTACTGTTCTTCCCACTCTTTATTAAAATAATAAGTCCTTGGTCTTTTACTCATGTTAAAAATACGATACAACAATTCAGGTCTTCAAATATGTACGTAGGTAGATAGAAATGACACAAAAATGCAGCTACTTGACTCCGAGTATCGCAGCGCACTAACGACTGACTGACGACTGACTCACTCCCGCCGCCCGCGCGAACGCAGCGACGCTAGTTGCACTTCGTCCCTCGCCACCCGCGCATGTTCCGCGTCGCCGACCGCGCGCCCGCTCGCTCGCTTGCACGTGTAGCGTCGCCGCCCGCGCACTCCCCCGCCCCCGCGGGGCCGTGTTTGCTAGCGCTCATGTGTTTTGCAGCTGGAGGGCGCATCAAAAAGGTGCCGCGGGCGCAAGTGCGCCCGCGGTCACAGCTTTGCCGACCCCTGGTATAGATAATGAATTATTGCACTCATGGTTCGATACCGCATATTCCTATACCATATCCAACGAGAATGTACCACTAGAATATGGTATAGATAATGAATTATTGCACTCATAGTTCGATACCGAATATATACCGTATCCAACGAGAATGTACCACTAGAATATGGTATAGATAATGAATTATTGCACTCATAGTTCGATACCGAATATATACCGTATCCAACGAGAATGTACCACTAGAATATGGTATAGATAATGAATTATTGCACTCATAGTTCGATACCGAATATATACCGTATCCAACGAGAATGTACCACTAGAATATGGTATAGATAATGAATTATTGCACTCATAGTTCGATACCGAATATATACCGTATCCAACGAGAATGTACCACTAGAATATGGTATAGATAATGAATTATTGCACTCATAGTTCGATACCGAATATATACCATATCCAACGAGAATGTACCACTAGAATATGGTATAGATAATGAATTATTGCACTCATAGTTCGATACCGAATATATACCGTATCCAACGAGAATGTACCACTAGAATATGGTATAGATAATGAATTATTGCACTTCTAACTTGCTAATATTATAAATGTCAGAGTTTGGATGGATGGACCGATGAACGGATGGATGTTGTGCTTGTTGCGTTCAGCCGTTTTGCCGTGAAGTATTAAGACACATCCGTCCTGAAAACTTTAGCATTAAAGGTACCACTACGATTAATGTTTGTCGCAACGAATTTTTGTTATTTCTTCTATTATTTCTAGTCCTAATGAGAGTTTGTATTCGACGTTTGAAGCGAGGTCGTTGAAAATAATAACACATAATAACACATTTTGTAAAGCCAATTTCCATATTTTAGGATGGATTGAGTGAATACGTAACGAGTGCGTAGGTTACGGTTACGGGAAGCTAACAATGGTTGGAAGCTCTAGAATCAACAAAGTTTTAACCAGGAGAGCAGAAGTTGTAAGAATATACAGAGATATGATAAGAGTTTAACTAGTAAAATCAAATGTAAGTTTCTACTTCCTTCACGGTTATGCTTTCCTAGTACCTTGTTGTTCCTACTTCAACAGTATGGTTCATCAACACTATCTTGTCTACTCTTGATAAGTCTTCCTAATATCCGTTTGTTAATTACAATTCCTTTTCATGTGTCTTTTTGCACTCAGTTTATAAATACTTAATTGAATTTCTGTTTTAAAAGTAGTTTTATGTTTTAAAAATATTGACTACCTATTAAAGAGATCGTTTTTACCGATAAGGCCGCCGATTGTGCCAATATTATAGTTAGCATTAAACTCTATTTTAATTATTTTTTGTATCGATGGTGCAATAACGACATAATCTATCTATCTATCTACTTCCTTCACGTTTATGCTACCCTAGTACCTTGTCAAGTAAATATTGATAACTCTATGTATGATTTTAGTACAAACCTTTACTTCTGAGAGGTAAACTCTGCCCAGCGTCGACCTAGAGGGGCACGCCGTACACACATCAACATTGTCTTGGGATATTCCATTTCGAAATGATTTGCTTACAAACTATTTACTTTTTAGAAAAAGTTTATACATGGAATTAAACCTCTTTTGTTCCCTTTTCAAAATTTGTAAAAAGAATAAAAATAGAACGCATTAAACAAAAGATAGAATAGGGACTCCGATCTAGATAAAACAACGTAAATTTTATCCAGGATAAATTTACTTTTATTTAATTTACAACAAGTGCTATCTAAGTAATTATTAATTTTAACGAATCTTGTGATATTTCTTATGTCATGGAATGTCGACATTTAAGCAAAGAAGAAATGATAAGAGCGATAGGCATGTTACAAGCCGGTGCTATCCAACGCGTGGTTGCCAATACCCTAAGCACCAATCAAAACGTAATTTCTCGATTGTGGTCACATCATCATATTACTGGGGATTTAAGAGAGCGCCACACTGGAAAAAACGAGTAACCACCACTAGACAGGATCGTTTTCTCCAAAATTCCGCCAGGAGGGAACCCAATCTCACAGCAAAGCAGCTAGTGTAAAGGCTTCAGTTAGACCATCCGCTGTCAGTCAGCGACCAAACCGTCAGAAGAAGGCTACATGAAGTCGATCTTCATTCTCGTAGGCCGCTTCGTGTGCCAGCTCTACGACGAGGCAATCGCGGAAGGCGACTACTTTGGGCTCATGAACATTTGTTATGGAACAATGGCCAATGGACAATGGTTCTCTTTACTGATGAGTCTGGTTTGGATTCCACCCCGATTCACGAAGAACATGTTTTTGGAGAGTTCCAGGCAGAGAAAGTCGTCTCCAGCAGCCACAAGAGGTCCATTCGTACCGAGGTGGGACAATCATGGTTTAGGCGGGAATTCGTATTGGCGCGCGAACCGAGCTCATTTGGATAAGAGGCAGCATGACGGCACTAAAATACCGGAACGAGATCGTAGAAACTGTGATCATCCCTCATAGAGTTCAAATTGGCCAGGAATTCCAGCTCATGCATGATAATGCCCCTCCACACACGGCAGGTTTAGTGTCAGCTGCCCTTCAGGAACATGATGTCGTGGTTTTAGACTGGCCTGCACAGTCATCTGACTTAAACCCATTTGAACACGCTTAGGACATGTTGCAGCGAAGGGCTTTCAGCAATTTGCCGTCGAATTTAACCACAGAAGACCAATTTTTTGCCATTTAAAAAGAACATGGGATCGCATACCCCAGCGAGACTTTGACGACCTCATTTTGAGTATGAATAACCGGTGCAGATGTGTCAGGGGAGGCAACACCGTTTATTAAATTGTTAAAAGGTAATTTTATAAAGTCATGGCAACGTAAAAATTGTTTTAACACAATTTACCGAACTTTGTAAATTTTCTAATTTTTTCAAATTTTGTTACCACTTAAATTTTTACTAAAAAAAATTATCAAACAGTTGTGTTTAATAACTATTAATAAACAACACAGAATAAAGATTCTTGCCATACCTCTTTTGTAAAGAAAATATTTTCAGTTTTTGTAAAAATCAACAAAATGTTGAATATCCCTAGACAATGTTGATGTGTGTATATGTCAATAATCATCACATCACATCACACTATCACATCACACTAATATTATAAAGGCGAAAGTTTTTATGGATGGATGGATGGATGTTTGTTACTTCTTTACCATCCACCTTCTTCACCGCCAAAACTACTGGACAGATCTGGCTGAAATTTTGCATACAGGTAATTCTAATCCTGGAAACAAACATAGGCTACTTTTTATCCCATAAATCTGTTCCCGTGAGATAAAAATCACCTTTAAACATTTCCATAGGAACAACGCGTGCGAAGCCGCGGGGCGCTGTAATAATAATAATTATGAACAATTCACACAGCATTGCCAAGCCCCAAGCTAAGCAGAGCTTGGGTTATGGGTCCTAGATAACTGATATACCTACTTAATACCACTACAAAGATAGATATTTGTCAATGATATGATTAACCTCTTCACGGTGAAGGAAAAAGTTGTCAAATTATGTCTTGTAAATTTACTTCTGGCGACGAAACGAACCCCCGTTGTACTAATAAAGAAAACTACCTACTAGACAAAAGATTTCAATTACAATTCAAGAAAATGAAACTTTTTTAACTACGCTTTCAGCCAGAATGAATCAAGAAAACAATTATGTTCTTGTTACTTGCTTGTGGTGGTTTTCTTTCTTTTATTTCGACTCGTTTGTAATATTTGTAAACGGGCGATTTAAAATTGCGCTACTTTTGACAACTTTATTGTGACTACCTTATAGGGAATGGTTTTCTTTACATAGCGCGTCATTTCAAAGTGAATTTAATTATATACACAATTTTGAGCGAATCATTTCCGTCTCGTAGCGATTTGGCAAAGGTTACATATTTCTTTTAATGCCGCTTGATATTTTCAGATTCAGTTATTTGTGTTTTGGATATTTATATCAAAGGATCTATACAAACTTTATCGTCAATACGTTGACTCCACATAATCAGGATTGTGGTTAAACGAAGATTTATCCAAGATATCATACAAAGTTAGTTGTTTCCATCCTTATTATTATTATAAATAAAAGACTCTAGCATTTGTCGGTGTGATGATGGAATTTTCTTCACTTTTCTGTCTTCAATATTTAACGGTTTTGTGTCTTCAATGAAAATATGCTACTTTTTTCTTGATCTGACTCATATAGCTTCATGACTCATGCGGTTTCTTATATAATGAAGACAAAGTTTGTAAAATTGTGAGATTATTGAACGAAAACAACATAAAAAAATACAACAATCTAGACGAAATTTTGCAGTGCTCTAGATCAAGGTATCCAGGTATGAAGCGATCTAAGGCGTGGGCAAAAATATGTAATTTTTAAATTAAGTTATAAATCGCAATTCTTTATAATGTAGATATTTAAGCACAATATATGTTCCTACAAAGGAAAAATATGGAATAAATTACTCATAAAAAAGAAAAAGGAAAAAAATATATATAAAAAACAAAAAAATAGGAAGATGATGACAAAAAGATAATAATGTAAGTATGTAAATGTACCTATAACAACAACACGATCAGACGAGAATTTACAGTGATCGCCTATGTATTAAATTAACAACTGACATAAGCAAAATGTTAACCTAAAAATGTCTTAGATCCAATAAAAAAAAACTAGTAATTTTTAAAAGTTGCCCGGATGTAACAGGCCGATCAACATTCGTTGTACTAAAAATACAAAAAACTTCGCAAGAGCTTTGTATTTTTAAGTTTTGATTGCGGGAATTTGAGGCTGCAAGAAATTAATTGAAACGAATCTGTGTTTTGAGTATTCTTTTAGCGAAATTGGGGCCAAGTGGCGGCAATAAAGGTCTTTGGGGTAAACGTGCGAACGTCTGTTGCTTTGGTTGGATTAAATAGGCTCGCTCTTTAATTGTATGAAGATTTTTGATTATTTTTTTTGTGTAGGACAGATGAGGTTAGAAAAAATGGAGGCCTAAATCCAGCTGTACCAGTAATGAATCTAATATTTTTAACATAAATGATGATGATGATGTTATTGTAGCCGAATTACTACCACAGCGGCGGACAGGCTCAAAGGAGACTAATCTGCGCAGGACATATTATAGTGCACAAACACAGGTACACTCTCTATTTCTATTAAATTACCTAATAGCGTAACAGATTTGCCACTAAACCTGTTTAAAACTAAATTGAAACACAGGCTATTAAAGTAAACGTTTTTACAGTGTAAAAAAACCTTTTGAATTTTAAGAAATTAGAAGACCAGCTATCCAGCTCACTTGCTTTGTTTTGTACGTACGTTACCTGTTATTAATGATATCAACGTTTTAGAATTTATAACTCAATTTATTGACATTTGACATTTAAAATAGTTTATCATTTAAATTTTAAAAATCCAATTATAAAATTTTGCACACAGTAGGGTATATTGTAAATTTTTATATAAAAATTCTGGAAACACCTAAATTTTTGTATACATACATTCTGGAAAATAAATGGTTATGATTTTCTTACGCTCCTAATCTGATGAAGGGTATCTTATAACGGTCAACATGACCGGGGAGAGGTCACGTGCAGGAGCAACGGCTTAACGTGTTACCAGGAGTACTAAGACAGCAGAATACAATACGAGATCTTATTAGTGTCAGTGTCATAAACCCCACGCACTCTTACAACCTTTCAGAACCTTCCAATATCAAATCCCACAAATTCGGTGAAATCGAAAATCCATAAAGGAAAATAGACGAAAGAATGTGGTCATACAATCGACGTCAAACACACCGCATCTAACAATCTATGGGTGACTGAGATAGAAGGCTTATCTGCTGATTGATGTATAGGATAGGCTTTAGGCGCTTTGCAGATTCATCAACATCATCACCCGTAGTTGGATTTACCTACTGCTACCCTGGTATGACATTGTAAAACGGTTAGATTGATCATTAATTTGTAAATAATATATTAATACAAAACGTAAAACAATTAAACAAGAACTAATCTTACTAAACATGAATGTTTGTTGCTCTTTCACGCAAAAACTACTGAACGGATCGGGCTGAAATTTTGCATATAGGTAACCAGTTCTAGGCCTGGCTGGAATAACACAGGCTACTTTTAATCCCAAAAATCAGTTTCCGTGGGATAGGAGTGCGAAGCCGCGGGGCGCAGCTAGTAATCAATAGTTCCGAAATAAATTATGGGTAAATCCTATATTCTATTTTTGAATAAAAATTGATAGTTTCATACACGCACGTAAGAGGCGCTATACCGAACCTCATTCAGAAATAGAACAAGCACTCGATCGGTTCGATATCGCTTCATCTTTTCGACAACAGTTCCAAAATGAAAACAATAACAGAGAAAAAATTTTACCCGAACACACAACACACAAAAGCAGTCCAAACTGAAAATAATGGCCGAAAATAAAAATAACTTTTAAAAACTAATAACCGGTAGACGTCAAACTTCCTAGCCGGGTTAAATACTGCAGGAACTATGTGGTAATATGGCGCAAAATGTTTTTATGTTCTAGTGGTTAGTTCACTAGGGATCCACTATGGAGTTATTTAGAGAATATAGGGTATATGCATTGAATTTTTAATTATTTAAGATAAGATAATACTTACCTATCAGAAAAAATACATCATCAACATAATTTTAAAATATTTGAGGTAAAAAACAAAAAGTAAAGCTACACTCAGTTTAGGGTGATAAAAACGCTGCCATGTAAGCCCTTGCATTTCCTGACGTCACCTCATCGTCGGATCACTCACTATGTCAACTCAAAGACGCGTCATGGCGATACAAAAATGTACTAGTGTGACGTCACGTTTCAGCTGCCAATAGCGTTGTGTATAGAAAATTTACGGTTAAGATTTAAAATATCTACTTTTTTGGGTTTCATCTTTCAAAATCCCCTTCACACCACTTTTATTTCTTCTTTTTCTTTGTTTGTCTTTTGAAGTTTCTAACACTATGATGTTTAATGTTAGAAACAGCTTTAATATTAATTTCAATGCTTAACCCATCTCTCTGGTTATATAATTTATTGTTATTTTTTTAATATCCGATTTGATTGGAGTTTTATGTTAGTCGTTAACTAAACGCTTTTTTTCTCGTTTTCGTTTGAACTTAAAACAACTCAAATTATTTGATTAGAGCTCCAATTATTCGATTAGATTAACTTTTTAATTGCGATCAACAAAGGCTCAATTTGCACATCTGTTACATCCGCTCCCAAAACTCTGACAGAATCTAAAGGAACGAACTGAACAAAACTGCAGCATCAAAAGCTCAATAATTTGAACCGTTCATTGCAAAATCAACTTCAAAATAGTATAAGCAAACCTCTAACTAAATTTTCTGCAAGCTCCGACCGAAAGTTATTGAATCAGGAACTATGGCGTCCTGTGCTGGTCGTAACTACGTTCTAGGCTAGATAGCAGTTGGCAGGTAGCCGCTAACCTATGGAGGCATATCTAATCGGCTGGAGCGTAAAGCTGCAAACCGATTGCTACACGAATACGTGGAACGCATCCGTTGATTGCGAATGCACACAATTTTCATTTGTGCTTCGTGGCGCCCTAAGACGAGTTCACTAACAGTTGGTTTAAATTTTAAACAGTAGTTTTGCTGTTTTTGACTAGAGTTTTCAAACATTATATGTCAAAGTTAATCGACGACGCTGCCTAATTGAACGATTATATTATGTAAACACCAGTAGCCGGTTAGCAGGATTTAACCTCAGAACTTTTTGTAAAAATTTCGGAAGAACATTCTACACGAAAATGCTGATCAAAACTTAGCTGGCTATGTTTGTGTAACTTGCGAAAAACCTTTTCACGTAGAAGAAATGGGAATATCGTCCCACATCGAGTATCAACTAAAAATCTGATAATTTTTCTCTGAAGGGTATGTATAAAAACTTTAGAAATTGTAAATCATCGTACCAACCAATTGAAAGCCATTTTTTTCTCAAAAAAACTATGCACCCCTGCTGAAAAACTCTAACATCGAACTGAGATCCCCAACCCGCATGCCCAGCGTGGGGATTATGGGCATTACCCCCCATTAGATAAACGCCAACAAGGTGTTTATCATGGGGAGGTGTGCGTCCAGCAGTGGACCAATACAGGCTGTTGAGGTTGAGGTAACGTATAAACCCCTGTTTGATCGTAGTTGCACTACACGCCGCAGTCGGTATCTACCTTAACTTGTTTTAAAATTCTTGTGTGGATAAGAAAGCCTTCTGGTGTTAGCGTCACTGGAAAGTATGGCGGCTCAGTTACTGCTACGTTTTCATAGAGCTTTAGTTTGCAATTTTCTATTATATTTTACAGGTTTACCTTGACTGTATCTGTGTTTAAATACATAGTATTAAAAAATGTTTTTATAAAACAATTGGATACTACGCATTTTTTTTTGCTCCAAAGTAAGTTGGTAGTTTGTTATCGAAATTTTTAAACAGTAGGTATATCATTCCTTTAGTTCATAAGAAAAGTTTTTAATACTTTGTGTCAATTTGCATGTCATATTTTCAATATTAGTTTAATTTGATCTGTAGTAACAAAAAACATATAGTTTTGCAAAGACTGCTGGCTGTTCTTTATCATCGGTAATTTTACGACTAGTTTTTAGGGTCAAAATTAAATAAAAATCGTTATTTAGAACAGGGAGGCATTAGTCCAGCAACTGGGAATAAATTATGATAAATATAATTTTGAACAGAAAATTACAACAACAGTATGGAACAAAAATTATTACCTACTAGTGAACATAATTATATCTATTTCTTAAAAATCTACGCCCACAGAATGCTTTGCCACGAAAGATGGCAATGTTATTATAATTTTTTGCGATTTGAATTGTCTATTCTTTATTATTGTTACAAATACTTAACATCAAAAACTATCACAAACCATTTCAACCACATTACATAAGTGATGTCATCCATCTAGCCGGAACCGGAAACACATCCATTTTGCGACAGATACAAGTCATCAGAACAAATAGACCCTGTCAGTTTGTTATCATGACTCCGCGCACGCCATTGATTGATGCGTGGGAAAGCTGATGAGGCAGTAATGAATAATTTTGATAGATTTATTGAAGGAACTAGCTTTGCCCTCGTGGTCATCATACAAATTTCCGAAATAATTTACTCGCCCCATAGAGTTTAGAAAAACACGAAATATGTGATTCATTATTTACTTTATACTTTATTTTGAGTCATTTTAGATTAACTCAATTATGAATAATATTGTACGTTCATAGTACCTGACTTTTTTTTTTATGAAGTGTCAACTTTTATAAAGTGATAAAATGTTTTATTTCATGAAACTTTTAGAAAGTGACCAGATGTTTTAATTTATGAGTAGTGCACTTCTTTGCGTACCCACTTCCAAACCAATCATGAGTACATTAAATTAAAAAAAAATGTCAGTCTCTTAAAGGTGTTACCTCTAAGTTGTGTTAGTATATCAAGTGATAACGCTACTTAGATTAAACAGCACTTAAGGAACACTGTTTCGTAAGTTTTCAATAAATATTTTTGCCGAAATCACTTGTCGCAGTTACGTCGAGAAGTTACTTATATACTTGAGCGTTTATTTTCTTTATTGTTTATTATATAATTAAATTCTAGCTTGCTTTATGATAAAAAAAACAACACAATACGTACATAATGCCGAACAAAAAAAATCGTTGAGCTGATAACGATACAGATGAAGTTCTAGTTATCATTAACAAAGTCCGATATAATAAGCTAAAGGTTCAACTCTAATTCGGGGATCCTCATTCGTTGTCTTATAAATTGATACGTCGGAGTCCAATCTCTGTAGGGGCTACATCTATCAGCGGACCCTTGGAAGCATTTACATAGAAAGCAGAATACTAAGTCGATACAAATAGACTTTATTATCAAAGAAAATGTCAATTATTTTTTATTGAATAGAAAAGACACAAATTAGGACAAAGTTGGTTGATTTGATTTACTCGTAAAAAGATTTTAAATAACATCCCAAAACTGACTGAGCTCCAATAAATACTTAGAGCTCAGTCAGTTTAAAAAAAACGAAATGATTACTAAATTTCCTATGGCATTCATGTCTTGGAGTCAAGCTTCGAACTTACGAAATGCTCTAAGCGTCTAGAAAGTCAAAGATGCATATCTTCGCATGGCATAACAACAAGAATGCCACTTTTCTTCCTCAGGCCGAATCTATTTCCACGCGGCGTCCTAATTGGCCGCTTGCGCGGAAATAGAGCAAGTATCATGTTAGTGATAGCGCGATGATGCGTGACCAACAGGGTATATGCATCGATTTTTTTATTGTTTTAATCGATTCTTTAGGTCATTATTTAACCGAAAAATGATAAGACGCTCACTGAATTTCGCATCAACAAGGTAAAAAAACCAAATCAAAACTACAATCAATTTCGGGTGATTAAAACGCTGCCATATTGGCGCCATGTTTTTTGACGTCGACGTTCACACTCGATTAAAACCTTTTGTGACGACCTCGGTAGTGATCATCTCAGGTTTTCCGAAAAAGCTGAAAATAACCGACAATACGAAATGTGAAGTGGGCAGAATAGTGTCAAATCATGGTGCAGCAAGCAGAATAAAAAAAGAAGAATTGTGAACAGCGATGTCACGTCCGCTCTAGTCAATGGCGTAGCGTTTTGAAATTTTGCGATTGAGATTTAAAATATCAATTTTTCAATGGTTAAATTCTACAATAATAACATCTCAAAATGCTAAAATAAATATGTAGATATGTTTCTATATCAATAGAGAATACGTATATATTTTTTAGCCATTTTGAAATCACATGCATATACCCTATTAAGACGCTTTTAATAATGTGTTTATTTAATCTCGTCGTGCGACAAAATAACATGGTTCAGTCATAGAATCGTTAGCCGATTAAGAGAACGCCTAAGAGCAAGCATAATTTGCACAAAAAAGAAATTTAATGTATTTTTGGAGAAACGGAAGACAAAGTAATATTCTACCACCAAACTGCAATCCTCACACACAAGCGCTGGGCTTGTGTGTAGGGATCGCAGTTGGTTGAGATCGCCCAGCGTGGAGATTTATTACAACAAACGATAAAAACCAATAAGGTTTATCAGGATGTAAGTCCACTAAGTTCTTAAATAAACATTATATAAGTATAATGTTATATAATAGAAGTATTATAAGTTATCCTTTGTTTTTATTAGTCAAGTGTATTTAATTATTGTTTATTTTTACTAGTGCACTGTATTCTGTATATGTGTCTGAAGTTGCTAATAAAGACTTTTATCTATTTTAACAAGCTCTCCAACACCCTGCTTCAGTTGTAAATGCGGCCTAATGATTGATGGTCATCGGCTGACCGGCCAAGAATCCCGACCTCCGTCTTACATGGGGTAAAAACCGGAGCGGTACCGGCCCGGAAGCAAAGCCATTATACGGGGGGATGTTTGGACATGCTGTTGTTAGAAGACCGTTAAAGATACCTACTGTAGTTTGAACGACTGGGTGGGCATGGTTATACCAGTAAGTAAATTCAAACAGTCAATAATTTAGTGGCAAAAAGGCTTACTATAAAATACCACATTATCTATAGGATAAAAAAGCTTGGGATGGATTCTGCTTCACTTCAACTCGAAAAATAGCAACTAACAGGCTAAAAGTTTCTTTCTCGTTTCTTTACTTTAGTCTACATACAACACAGCAGCAATACGGTAGGGTTTTGGGTCAAAAACATTATTCTATTAATTCGGTCTAAGTAAGTTAGTCCAAGTTAGATTTTCAGAATATATTGGACAAATATTTTTTTATTTAATTAATCAAATAATAAGTTTGGGAGTGCGGGCTAGTGACGTCACATCTTGCTAGAAAAATGTCGCAGGGTGTGATGTCACGCGGAACTTTAAGGCGAGGTGATTTGAATTCCCTGGTTTTCAAACCAAAAAATCTCTTCTAAAATGAAAAATTTTGTACATTTTTTTTTATGAATATTAAAATTGAACATATATTCTCGCAGATTGTGATTATAGAAACGTGATTAAGATAAATTTACTCGATAAAAAAAATTCATAAAGATGACACTAAATCAAATTTAAAACAATCGATACAAAGAGGTTACTTATTGAAATTATCTCAAAGCTATGTCAAAGGATAAGAATTTTTATTTACTAGTAGATCTTGAAAAAAAAATATGTAATATAGTTATTATTTATCTCTGTGAAAGAAAACTATCCAATTCTACCCATACAGGCGCTCGCGGCGGGCTGCCAGTGCCCGTCGAGACGTCTTCGAGGTCGGACGCACGCCGTTTGTCTCACAGACACCCCCCGCATTTTTTATTGGTGCCGTGCATATAAAAAATATCCGATCGACTGAACGAATTTTGAAAGGTGGAGAAAGATTTTTATACGCAATGCTTTTTGGCAGTAATTGTAGACCCGCGACTAATTCGCGGTATGCCAATACGAGACATAATTTTGAAAGAAAATGACAAAAGGGACATACTCGTACCTATGCAGCCAGGTCCAAGTAAACTCACGGATCAAATTCAAAGTTCAATTCAACCTCGTGCTCAGTTTGGTCCATGTAAACCTAGGCAGCTACAATTTTATGAATTTTAGTACCCATATGCACTAAAATTCACGAAATTATAATATAGTATATATAAAAAAAACAAGAATTATTAATGAAGATAAAACAGAAAAGTTTTTAATAATATCGACGGTTGGAAGGAGAAACACTTTAAGCGACACTTTGGTCAAAAATTACTTTTAAACATATTTGAAATCAGTGTTTTTTTTGCGTCGATTGGTCTTGGTTTCGTGGTGATTTGAGCACTTTGGTTTTTTTTAGACACTAAATGAAGTGACAAAGAATTATAGCAATTTTGGTTAGAGTTTTAAATGGTTAGATTGTTATTTGATGTGTTTTTCCTTTTTTGTTTCGGATATTATAAGTTACCTACTTAAATTGTTTTTCCTCGTCATAGGAATTTCTATTTGAACTGAACACTGAAGGTGTTTTTGCTTACTCCTATTCTGTTGGTGCCCAGTCGCTACATTAGTTTTTCCTTGCTTACCTTATAGCTGTATGATGGAGTTGATGTGTTTTTTCTGTATGATTGTTATAGGATATTATGGATATTAGTTGTTTTCGTAATCGCTGCAAAAAGCAGTGGCGTCGGTTAATGTACATCAGTTTCAAAATTGTAAAACAGCTTTACAAGAAGTCTATGCCAATAACCCAGAAGAAATTTTGTAAAAGTTTTGCCATACCAAGGCTGTTCCACAACCAACATGTTACTTTACCTCATCGTCGTTGATGTTGATACGTTAGCTGAAACAGATGTTGAGGATTTACTCGTATATAGTACAAGGAGCAACTTATCAAAATTCAAGGTTTAAAGTCCAACGTTTAAAGTTGCTTATACGTTGGAAACATCGATCAAAAATTTCGCGGCCTCCCCCGTAGATACCTAGAACCTTACGAAAATGACACTCAAAATTGTCTACGACTTGTTTTGACGCAGACAGTTTGCGCAGACCCTGACAAGGTTTCTGCTTATGGAACAAGAGATAAGTGGAGTTGAATTTATGTTATTTTGTAAGTAGGTAGGTAAGTAAAAATAATAAAACTGCGTTTTTACAGGAACAACCTGTAAATCATAGGGTTACCTTGTACCTATCATATTTTATTTCATTTGGTCCATTCTAATTACTAATAAAATAAATAAAAATCTTTTATCACGGACAGCAAATAGTTTGGTATATATTATATGGTTAAGAGAAGTCTGAGAACTGTTTTTGTGTAGTCGATACATAAAAAATAATAGAGCAACATAAAGTTATAATCGTACCAATGCAAACCAATAAATAATTTTCAACACCGATTTCTTGAGGTAAGGGCAATAATTGTACATTAAAGAGGTAAAAAATGCATTAAAACTTTTGTTAGCGACGATGACTTTATGTGGATTAGATAAGGCTTAAAATAGTTAGAATATTTCATAAACTTGTTGTTTTAAAATAGAGTTCAAATGCGAATGTTATTTTAGGTAAACAGAATATGTAATAGTAGTTGTATTCAAGACGTCGTCATAGAACAAGTAATAGTAGTTGCGCCCGAGCGACTCGCTATACATGCCTACCTATATATGTATAGATTAGTTTCTGGGACGAATAGAAAGGAAAGACAAGGACAATAAAATATTCTAGAATAAAGAAAGGGATAGCTATAGCTTCGGGAAATGTGTGGAATTTTCTAGGCGGGACCGATTTAGGTATAAAAGCTGGGTCGGCCGGTTGATTATTCAGTTCTAAGCGATCGAAGAGTGAACAAGTGATATGGAAAATTATTAAAGTGAATTATTGAAGTGCAGTTGCAGTGACCTTTTGTATTAAGTGCGTAGTTGAGTGTATGGTTGAATAAACCAGCTTAAAGTGTTCTGAAGTGTTTTTACATTCTGAAGTGTTTGGACATCATTCCCGACCAGCCCTAGTTGAAGTCTTACACCTTCGACGAGCCCCTACAACTTTACTGAAAATAGGAAACCAATCTTTTTTGTGTCACGGACGTGTGATTTTTGTAATTTTGCTAGGCATGCTTTCTGTCCAAGCGCTCAAATGACACTACTTCAAATGCTTTCCATACATGCCAAAAAGGAAAGCTTTTGATACAGACGGTTTCAGAGCGCGCATTGTGCATTTAACCCTCCTTAAAAACTACAGACCCATCTCACTCCTGAGCCACGTCTATAATAAGCTGTTTTCACGAGTGATCACGAACCGTCTCGCCAGGAGACTCGACGAGTTCCAGCCACCCGAACAGGCCGGGTTTCGCGGAGGATATGGCACCATAGACCACATACACACAGTGAGGCAGCTTATACAGAAGTCCGAAGAGTATAATCAGCCCCTGTGTCTGGCCTTTGTGGACTATGAGAAGGCCTTTGACTCTGTCGAAACCTGGGCTGTTCTGGAATCCTTACAGCGATGCCAAGTAGACTATCGTTATATCGAGGTGCTGAGATGTCTCTACGACGCCGCGACCATGAGTGTCCAAGTACAGGACCAGCAGTCCAAACCCATCCAACTGCGCAGAGGAGTGAGACAGGGGTATGTTATATCCCCGAAACTGTTCACGAGCGTGTTGGAAGACATGTTTAAGACGCTGGACTGGAAAGGTAAGGGCATTAACATAAACGGCGATTACATCTCACACCTCCGATTCGCTGATGACATAGTCGTAATGGCGGAGTCGCTGGAGGAGCTCAACCAGATGCTGGACGGCCTAGCTTTAGCCTCGCGATGCATCGGTCTCGGCATGAATTTGGATAAAACCAAAATCATGATCAATGGCCTCATTGATCCGGGGCCGGTCGTCGTACATGGACACCTTCTCGAAATTGTTTCCGAGTACACATACCTTGGGCAAATCCTGCAGCTAGGGAAAAATAATTTTGAGAAGGAGGCCAAGAGGAGGATCCAGCTAGGCTGGGCAGCGTTTGGAAAGCTACGTCGAGTCTTCTCGTCATCCATACCGCAATGCTTGAAAACGAAAGTTTTCAATCAGTGCGTCCTACCCGTCATGACCTACGGAGCTGAGACGTGGACACTCACCATAGGGCTGGTCCACCAGTTTAAAGTCGCTCAGCGAGCTATGGAAAGAGCTATGCTCGGAGTCTCTCTGAAGGATAGAATTCGTAACGAATACATCCGACAGAGAACCAAAGTTATCGATATAGCTCAAAGAATTAGCAAGCTGAAGTGGCAGTGGGCCGGCCATATTTCGCGAAGAACCGATAACCGCTGGGGTAAACGAGTTCTTGAGTGGAGACCGCGACTCGGCAAACGTAGTGTAGGACGCCCTCCGGCCAGGTGGGATGACGATCTATGAAAGACTGCAGGCAGATGCTGGATGCGTCAAGCTGAAGACAGGGCGCTATGGCGCTCATTAGGGGAGGCCTATGTCCAGCAGTGGACTAATATAGGCTGATGATGATTGTGCATTTAAGGGGGGCCGGCGAAATTTTTGATCGATGGTTGGAAACCTTAAATTTTGATAGTATGTGATTTTAGTGTCATTATTAATTATTTAATAATAGTTAATTGTTTTGTTTTGAAGATTTTAGATATTATTATTATTTACTTAATCAGTAATAATAAGTCTGGAAAAAGTGATTAGTAATATTTTGATACATAATTTATGGTTGTTAAACTCTCTTATGATGTTTTTGTTATTATAGTGCGTAAAACCTCATGCGCTTGGTAATTTTTGGGATTTTATTTCATTTTGTCTCTTATAATGTTTATTAAGTCTATTATGACTTCTGTCTGTCTCAGTCTGAAATAGAAAGTGATAAGTTATATTTTCATATAGAATTTATGGTGTTAAAGTTTCTTATAATGATTGCTCATAAAGATAGTAATGGGGTATTATTTAAACGATCAGCAAAGCAACTAAAGGCGTTTTTGATCGGCAGAAAAATTGATTTTGCAAGCAGAAAAATTAAATTGAGCCGCAACAAGTGGTCGGCAAAAATGAATTAATTGGTCAGCAAGTAATGTGACATTAGTCAGCCTACAATTTTATATCATAGTAAATAACAATTTTGAGCAGCAATATAAAAGTAAGATAGCAGCAAAACGTGATCAGGATTTAATGAAATTCTGGTATACCTTTATAACTGAAATTAGGCCTCCTACCTATAGTACCTAGCCTACGTACGGTTTAATAAATTAAATCTTACCAGACATTTCATCATTAAGTACATACCCTAAACCTAGGCATATAGGTGAAAACTAGTAGCTAAGAAGTAAAACTTATTCAAAGTAAAATAAATACCAATAAATTTACTCCCATAGTAATGTACCTACACTGAATTTAAGTTTGTGTTTTCCCACTGAAGTGGGGTTTTTAAGTGCAAAATGTAGTACTCAATAATGTGCTTATTTTGTTTCTAAGCTTTTAAAACATTATAAGATACTGTTTTAACTCAATATTCTTATTTTTTTGGTATTTTGGGAAACAAAGTACGGACTTCAGGTAAAAATATAACATTATACTATTACATAGCTAGCGCTTATTGTGTTATTCCTCTACTTAGCATACTATGGTTTTCTTAGTTAACTGGTTATAATCGTACCAATGCAAAGCAATAAATAATTTTCAACACCGATTTCTTGAGGTAAGGGCAATAATTGTACATTAAAGAGGTAAAAAATGCATTAAAACTTTACTGAAAATAGGAAACCAATCTTCTTTGTGTCATGGACGTGTGATTTTTGTTATTTTTCTCCACAACCCTATAATCTTATGCTCAATACGCTTCAGTTGTTTTTCTTCCTCGTTAAATCCATAGCTGGTCGCTTAAGGTGTTTTTCCATGCGTTTGTCAAAAAACGGAGGTTGCATATAATGTGTTTTTCCTTCCGCCGTATTTGCCATAAAATAATTAAGAGACGCATAAAATACTTCTATCGTGCTTGCATATTTTTCTAAGTTTCTTCAAAAATTAAAAATAAAGAAACTGTTTTTTTTCCTGTCCCTCTTCACATAGTAGTTTTTTAGGATTTTTTTTCGGATAATAAAAACTTTGATAGGATCTCCTGGACAGTTCCAAAATTGTCGCTTAAAGGGTTTCTCCTTTCCACCGTCGATATATATAATTGTTACTTCTACAAGTTGTATTTTTACCTCTATGTTCTCGTAGCTGAATCGAAAATGGCATGTGCTACACGAAACTAAAGTATATTTATTTTGAGCTGGACTAATTTTATTTTTTTATTACCTAAGTTTGTGACTGTACCTAGATCTACACACATAATATGTAATAAAAATACTAGTAATAATGATATCAATATTACCAACCTGAAGTTAGTAAGTCCATAACATGCGTGCCTACTGCATGATTTTCTATACTGTGGCACTAAGTATCGTATGCGGTCATGCAAATTCATGTGGCGCACGGCCTACCCCGGGCGCGTAAATAAATACGTCGCGCGCTCAACATGAGGGGGCTGGGGTAGCGCTAAATGCCTAAAGTTCTCAGATAACCCCGCCTTAACTGGCGATCCTTATAAAAAGAAAACCAATGTCCTTTGTTTATGTAACTGACGGAATAATTAGAATTCTGCATTTGCATAAGATTGCATTTTAGATATTCTTAGATATTCTGTATCTTCGCGTTTCATCATCTTTATCGATCATCAGCCTATAGTATTAATACTAGTGCACAGGTAGATTAACGACGTCCCTTAAATACCCCCCTTCGTATCATAGGATTCACGCTGTTAAATATAATACTATTTTTAATTCCCATTTCCGACTGTTTTTACATAAAAGGGTGCTCTCATTTAATTGTACGCCAATTCACGTTATTTTGTGCAAAAATTAATATAAAGTTTATGTACTTTTTAGTATGTAAGTTATAAAGCCCAATCGTACGTACTGTGACAGAATATCTAGAAGCTTCGTCAAATCTACGGCTATCCTTTGTAGTTATTCTATAAATTTTATTCGGGTAATCTTCTCCAAGATCTTTGTCAACAAGCGAAAATAGCATGTACATTCCACAGCAAAATAATTGATGTTAAGCGAAAATTCATCGCAATTCCAAGAAATATCTTAAGGCCAACCGAGAAATTAACCATAAATGAGATGCAAATTACGAGAATTTATTATTATCCCGCGGCCGAAAAAAGGAAATCCCTAAGAGGGGAGTAAGGGGATGTTATTAATAAGAAAAGCCGTAATAATCGGATGTCGGAAGTCAGGGTTTTTATAGCTATATTGACGAGAAATACCAGTTGCGGGAATCTGTACACAAACCAAAATATAATTTGAATATGTTGTCGTTGAAATTAAATTACGACGAAAAAGCTATTCAAAATTACATACATACGTTGGTTATTATATCCAAAATGCCTAATAGTGTGAAGTGAAAACAGACTGAGCTCACGCCACGCAACGTATGCGGCGAAATGTACCTCTTTGCACTATGCCCATCTGGGTTCATACAAACTACCTTAACAGTTTCTTACTTAAATCGTTTGTTTAGCTTTGTGAATGTGAACAAAAAGTATAAATTGTTAACCCTGCTACAAAATAACCAAAAGTTATTGAAAAACAAATAATACAGCGTTTTAGAGTTACAAACACATACCCAACTTTTCCCTTGCGTTTCAGAACTATTTTGTGATGTCAATGTGTTATTTTTCACATTGGGGTTGTATTTCGAGAAAACAGTCAACATTACATACATACCGTTTATGAGGTAAAAAAGCTCTTCAACCAGTGGTTGGTTTTATGAATTTTAAACATAAGTATAATTCATTGCAAATGCCTCGCGTTTGATAACTTAGAAACGATGACCCTAAAAAACGATGACTCAGAGAAATTCATCGTTTTTTAGGGCAAACAGCATTTTTCTTTTATCAAACGCGTGGCATTTGCAATGAATTATAGAATTCGTATGAAGTCCTCTCGCACCGTGAAAGACGAATCAAACTTCGGCCGGCCATATGCATGCAAAGGCATGCCATGTTTTAGGAAGACGCTCTTTTTCAGAAATACTTTTCTGCTTTCACTTCCGCTCTCCGCCTCAAACATAGCTAAAACATATTCGTTTGTGGAGTTTCCCAAAAACATGCGGTACAATAAATACTTACATGTATAACTTGCTCATTATCTAAACTATATCTGGAATATTTCCGGCGGAATAACAAACAAAACCCAGTATTTAGACTGCACTGACATAGTCAGCTACTGCGATTGGATTCGCGCCAAAAGTCAAAATTTCATTACAACACTGCTTTTATGTCACTAAAAACTTAAAGCCGCGTCTCGCACTCACCCCGAAGAGGTCCCATGTTAAGGGATGTAATGTTGGTGTTTTATGATCCAACAAAAACTAGGTTCGTAGTTAACCCGCTGACATTCATAACGAATTTAGACTCTTCTGAACAAAGGAACACCGTATTATGGGATACCAATAATGAGGCATTCTAGAACGCAGATAGTTTAACTAAGCCGGCATCGTCTTCTTTTACAGATCGTGTTTACATTAAACTAGTTTCTAATCTTATAAAATATCATAAACCATTTCATATAGAATAGAGAAATCATCAAGCAGGCGGCACAGACAGTCATGCATAATGTTTTGTAACCGCGAATGTGGAGGTACCTAATATACGTTAAGAAACAGTGGTGACATAAAATTAAATTCAATCTAGAATATGACCGCTATCTAGATTTTCCAGAAGGCAAAATTTACACTAGGTTTCGATTTAGCTTCAGAGCAAATAAATGGAGAATTGGATTGATATGACTTTAATATTTAATCAAAACACGACCGCATCGAAGTGGTAAAACCGAGCAGAATATTAAACGGTAGACTTGACTGATAGGGTATTGCAAACCGAGATTCATTTATTTGTATAATATTAGTTTCTGTCCGCGGCTATGTAAGCATTGTTTCTATGGAAACGATTAAGGTTATTTCTATGTAATGGAAACGGATTTATGGGATAAAAAACCTGTTTTAGTCCAGGCTCAGAACTACCTATGCAAAATTTCAGCACGTTCCGTTCAGAAGCGCGGTTTTTTCATAGGAACGTTTTCGATTCCATGGAAACTGATTTAGGAGATATAAAGGCTATGTTTGATTCCAAGTTTGCCGTTTTCCGAGTTTGCCGTGTGGTGCCGGCATAGAATTTGCACTATCCCAACTCTTCCCTACGGGTATCGCAAGAGGCGACTAAGGGATATCTACCAGGGGCGGGCAGCAGCGCCTGCATTCAACAGTGGACCAATATAGGTTGTTGAGGTTGAGGTTTGATGGGGGGACTTTCCAGGGTTAAGAATTATCTGTTTACCAAATTTCAGCCCGATCCGTTCAGTTTTAACGTGAAGTGGTAACAAACATCCATACATACAAACTTTGACATTTATAATATTAATGTGATCTGTTTAATACTTTTGGCAAGATTTTCGACGTCTTTAAAAAAGGTAAAGATGGAATATTAAATCAATACCAAAGCAAAACGAATTCCATGACAGTCCAAAGAAAATAAATTTATCTTAACAAGGGACATACCAAACACAATGTGGGCATAATAAACAAAGACAAAAAAATACAATACACGTCTAATAAACAAGGACAACATGGAGGGTCTTATCTCATTTCTTATAACAGTAATGGGTCGAGAAACAGTCAAAGCGAAAAAAGGCGCCAAAGAAACGAACACAGATGAATTTATTAGTTATAGACGCTAAGAAATTTCACTCAGCAACTGTGAAATAAGTAACAAAGTAAGTAAGTAACAACGAAAAAATTATAATCAACTTTACTACCATGATTGTCTGGCAGAGATCGCACTGTTGATTGAGCGTTAAGACCGCTAAGTGTCGCTTAGTTTTAAGTTTTCTTGCTGTAAATAGTTTTTTTCAGATTTAAGTGTGCAATAAAGTTTGCTATTCTATTCTATTTTATCAGTATTTTATAGCTCAGCGGAATTGTTACTAAATATTTTTCATTCTTATATTTACAATGGATTTCCGCAAAGTAACGCCTGAATCTATTATTTATCATAGCTCAGTTTTCAGAAGCAGGAGTGAAACTCTAGAGTTTTCTATAAGTGACCATCTCATATAAATTTACGACGGCGATTGAAGGATTCCAAATCCTAGATCGTTCGAAAACAAACTATGAAGCAGTAGAAATAAAGCTTTTTTTACATCGGGAGTGGAACAGGCTATAGGGAAGGGAAATGTAGAAAAAGCGATCATTACTGGCGTCTTGCACTGGTTGGAGCCAGATATGGCAGTGGCTAACAAGCGATTACTTTGAGCACAGCTAAATATAACACACGAAAGGTTTCTTTGCTAGTCAAATGAATCTTTATCTGTGAGTGTGATTTTGGTGTTCATTTAATATGGAACTTTTGACCGACGAGAAACAGGATAAGAAATATTTGAAAAAAAAAGAAATCGATTTGAGTGTTGTTTTTTAAATATTTTCCAAATACACTCGAGAGCAATGAATCCGGGTCACTTAAAGAATCCTAAAAATCGTAAATTGGAGTATTGAAGATTGGTCAAAAGTTATGTTCTCCGACGAATCAAAATTTATGCTCTACAAGCACGATGGAAGACACGGAGTGTATCGAAGACCAGGGGAAAGATTCAAGCAAGCATGCATCGAAGAAAAAGTAGCCTACGGTGGTGGGTCTGTACTTGTGTGGGCCGGAATTTCTTCTGAAAGTCGCACAGAGCTGGTGATCATAGAAAACGGCTCTTTAACTAGCGTAAGATATGTGGAAGAAATCCTCAATGATCACGTTGGTCCATTTATGGTCAATTTAGGTGAGGATGCTATATTTATGCATGACAATGCCCGACCTCATACAGGTAGGATTGTGAATGACTACCTTCAAGAGATGAACATTACTCGTATGGAGTGGCCAGCGCGCAGCCCGGATATCAACCCGATCGAGCATGCTTGGGACGAGCTAGGCAGATGCGTAAAACAACGAAACCCTCCCCCAATCACGCTTCGTGAGCTCAAAATTGCTCTCACAGAGGAATGGGAGAATATTCCCCAAAATCGTATAAGGAACTTGGTGTACAGCATGCCAAACCGCGTAAACGCAGTAATGGAAGCACGAGGAGGCAATACGAAGTATTAAAATTCAAGAAAATCGTAATAAAGTTCAAAAATTTCATGTTTCCTATTTTTGTTTTAAGGAGAGATCAGCAGTTTTTTTCTTTATGTAATTTTGTGTTAATAAAATGTATGGTGACTCATATTTTTTTTACTTTCATTTAAGGAGTATTACATTGTCTATTAAATACAATTTATTGCATTAATCTATCATTTTTAGTTTCCGAGATTTTTAACATTCTTTAAGTGACCCGGATTCATTGCTCTCGAGTGTATTAGTGAGCCTCCAAAATGAAGCTAGAACCATAAGGACCAGTCTTATGATACCTGACTAATTAAAATCTTTAGCCGTTTTGGTGGGCTTACTTGCGATCGGGCTTGCATATAAGTAAATGTTATGAACTTTCAATCGGTACTACTTGACACTATAACACCTAAAAATATTAAAAATAAACTCAGATCGTCGTACTTCTTATCGAAGCTACATCAGTATCAAAATGTTTGATTTTAGTTTTCTCTCACTGCTTTAGTAGGTACCTACTAATAACACTTACATGTAGAAATATAGTCTGTTCAAAAAAAAGAGTCGTGGGAAGTCAGGGCGCTCGTGTGCCAAATTCACAACTTTTGTTGCGTTGAGAACACTGCTCTGTCATTGCAGTACGACTAAAATTGTTAGTTCAACAAAACGCCACGACTATTCTTTTTTTGAACAGACTCCAGATATTATTTTTTGTCAAACCTATCTGATATGTTACTCGGCTGACTCGCCAATAACACTCATTTACAATCCTTTGTGCTTTACTCAGTGTTATTATAAGTTTGACGATTGTAATATTAGTTTAAGTTGGTAAATAAATAATATACATATGGATATACATATATACTTATTTTTATCTCATAAATCAGTTTCCAATGGATATCAAACGTTATGGAAACAAGGCGTGGCAATATACTAGTTAACAATAAGTTGTTGGCTCAATTTTTACACACAAGATAAAACAGTAAGTACGTAAAAAAAGTTTACCAAAAAATAGCCAGTGTCCAAAATATAGCTAGTGTAGTTAATTTTAATGATAAGAGTCAATCAGGCCAGATAAATAAATAAAAGATGTCCACATGTCTAGCAGTAGAACATAAATAGGTTGGCAGTGTAGTTTTCAGTTTTACTTATAATTAGTACCTACTTATGTTTTTTACATAACAATTAACATTTGAAGCGGGAAAATAATGGTAAACATTCAACATTAGTAAACAATGAATAATTACATTGCTCTGTCCGTGGCTTGTGTTATATCCGCCCATAAATTATATGTGGCTGTCTAGACTAATTATGTAACCCCAAGGTCTTCTAAGACCAGGGTTACATGGCGTTGATATCGTATATATCACACTCATAATAAGTATTCTGAAGGTTTGTTATGTTTAGATGTATGGATGCATGGATGTTTATAACCTCCTCACGCCAAGAACGCATTCAAATCTTGGTAGTAAACATACGTTTTATCCCATAAATGATAGAAAACGGTTCTATAGAATCGCGAGAAACGCGTGCGAAACCGCAGGTAAAAACTTGTGTAATTTGACGACTACTTTGGTGCAGCGAGCGAAGTTCCACCTGCGAAGCAGGGGGTTGCGGGTTTGATTGCAGGACAAATTTTTGTACGATCTTCGATGTATGGGAATTTACAAATTCACAATGGAGAAACTATAATAAAATAATGAAGGTAAGCCTTCTAGCTTCCAATATGTATCTAGTATAACTATGAAGGGTATTACAACGGCATATAAATTAATACCGTCTTCGATTGTTAGATCGAAGTAGTACTTAGTGTACTCAATACGCTATTTCTTGTATTTCTTCTTGTCTTATGCACACTATGCGCCGTTTTTCCTTGAAATTATGCTATGAAAAGATAAACTATTACTCTGTTATAGGACGGTTCTAACATCAGCAAGGCCATCCGTTGGTTTCTTTCATTGGTAATGTAGGTACGTGCTACTCTGCTTCACACTGCTTCGCTCGCATTTTTCTATGGCTATTTTTATCCTACGGGAGCTCATGTAAAAAGCTAGCCAATGTCTGATTCCAGAATTAGAATGACATGTATGCAAAATTTCACCTCGATCCGTTCAGAGGTTTTGGCGTGAAGAGGTCACAAACATCCATCCATCCATCCAAACTTTCGCATTTATAATATTAGTGTGATATTAAAAATTTAGCTGACAGTGTGTAATTTACCTAGATAATAATGAATATTAATATTTAACGCCTACCTTTATTTTTATTTCTCCTACGTTTAAACAATATTTATTTTTCTAACAAAACTCGAAAGTTTAAAAAGTTTTGTTACCAAGATATGGAGTAAACCTCTACAATCTACCTTGAACCTCTTAAACATTAAAACATTAACCTTTACCTACAGGTGTACTTTATACCACCACAAGCCTTCACACATCAAAATTACTCGTAATCACGCGCTTCCTATATCATCCACGAGAGGGCGCTATTCCGCCTCGGTAATTTTATCGGTCGTAAAGGAATATTGCGTAAAGATGTTATACCACTGCTTCGCACGCACGTTTGACAATCATGTCCAATTTTATATTCTCAATGGAGTAAGCCATTGGTTTTCTCAAGACTCGTTACCTAGCAGGTAATAAATAGTAATAAGCCTCTCCGACCTTTTAAGAATAGTAGAGATGGTAAAACCTATTTAACAGTAATGAAATAAGTAACAGACCTACCCCTAGTACCCATATATCATTAAATTTGGTTTCAAAATAGGTTAATCAATTTACGGCCATTTTATTCAGGTAATCACGATGTTTACTGTCCGCAATTGCCCTGCGGGCGTCAATTCGAGCCGTAAGGTGTTATGTTTCATTCTATAATTTCACCAAACCGCAACACCAATGCTGCTTAGCGACAGACATTGCCACAAATCCCTGCATGTAGCATCTGTGTGCAACTGTCGGTCACTATCTTTACCGAAGTACCTACTTCCGTGGTGTAGCTGTGTCATAATTTACGTGTATTTGTGCGCTGTAATCAGTATGTGGTTGGCTCTGGGCGTAAGATAATTCAAAATAAGACCGTGTAGACGGAGGTTTATTGAAATGGTACCTATTATACCGGTGAAGTCGTAAGATAATACACAGTACACAGGGTCTCGGCAAACCGTTTTATTTGAGCACAGGGTTAAGTGAGATTTTACAAAATGTTTCGAATTCTAACTGTAGAAATAATGCGTGACTCGATTCATTTACTAAAAAAACATTGAGATGTGAAGCAAATATTTGCAGATATACAAACTTTTAGTAAAGAGTTATAGAAAAAAATAGTATGTTATGAGAACTATAATAAAACGTTTTCATATTCATTTATTTGCAAGGATTGGAACGGAAAACAATGCAATGTTTAGAATATGGTACAATGGATAGCATGCTACAATATAGACTGCTTTTAATTGTGACTGTCATTGTATATCAAGCTTTATTTCGTTTGAAAATAAAGAAATATTGAATATATCTACGATATTGAAACTTTATCCTCAAAATGCGAAATAACTATAACAATGTTTTTCTATAGTAACAATAGTATTTCTCGCAACAACCAACTTACACTGTTATCCCTTCTGTTGTCGCGACCATTTTGCGCAAATGGCCGGGAGTGTCGGGCGCCTTTCTGGGTGGTTCGCGCGGTATCGTCGAGTGTGATTAAAATGACGATATCTCTAAAGTTTTGTAGGGAGCTATACGTCTATCTTATATTGTTGGAATCGTTATGAAATAAGCTAACACATTAAACATGTTATAGTCATGTATTACCTTGCAATGTATTAATAATTCCACCTTGAAATCAGGATGAGACAATTTTTGCCAGTTTATTGTACAAAAGTCGTTCTAAATAAATAAAAAACCATTATTCAATATAATGTGTTTTAAATTTTTTTTCTGAATATTGAAGAAGTTATTGAATCCGTTAACGTACACTTCATGCATGCACTGCGTCCGAAATTCCTAAGTGGACATATATCTTTATAGTAGCAAAAACGTTAAAATGACCAAGGCTCATAAAAAGGCGTCAGGGCCATAACTATGCATCACCGTCCGACGTAAAGAATTGCAAATGTAGAATAACAAATCAAGTTCAATTAAGCTTAGCATAGCATTTGCATAATGAGCTTCATTATGTCCCATGCAGCATAAGTAAGTGTTTGCATATCAAAGGACTTTTTCGGTTTGAAAATAATGAATAGAATTTCTTTACTTTGATATCCAGTAACTGTTGGCTTGGAGTTTTAGGTCCGTTCATATTTATTTTAACTTTTGCGGCATTTTCTAACCTTTTTGAGTAGGCATTTCTTTTTCTACATGGGAATGTTTTACTTTTGAAGTACTATTATAGGAATTAAGTTTATTATTTCAGAGAAAAATTATGGGTGACATGATCTGTATTCGAAAATCCGTGGGCGAATTTTTTATTCGTTATCCGTACCCGCTATCCGAACTCCTACACATAAACGATGGCCGAAAAACTTTTATCACTTTTAAGGCAAAGGGCAAATAAACGACAATGGGTGTATATTTCACATGATAACATAAAAAATCAACATTGTGAGCCATCCGTTCCGAATTCAGCACTATGACACTACCTATTTTGTACTGTGTCTTCAACAAGATACAATATTTATTTTTCAGTCCGATTTACCTCAATTCAGACCTTTCAAACAAGAGCACTTGAGTGTCCATCCAACGTCACGTACATTTATTTACCAACTCGACACGTTACCTGTTTGCAGACATTCTCACCTGTTGTGAGCTTTTACGACTGCCTGGGTTTTATACGCTCCTGGTACTTTTGTAGCCGATCGCTTTAAAATTATCTTGTGTGAGTTTGTCTGTTTGCAAACTTTTGTCCCAAAAATAGTAATCTATTAGAAGTTTCTCACAGCTGTCAATATCATGTCATGGTCTTGAAATACCTACTCTTGTATCTTTCCTTCAGAATATAATTATCTAACCATTAAGACACCCATACCAGGATCATTTAATTTATATTAGTCTAAACTTTTTTAAACTTGCGTGATCAGAACACATTATTATTAAAATTATTAAAAAAATAATGCGTAAATATTTAAAATAATTATATCAGTCTCTTCTGCTCAGTACTTTAAGCAACTAGAAGTGCCCATCGACTTCTGTAATGTCATATACTCACTTTAAATCTGTGTCATTCTTTGTAAATAAAAAACATTCTCTTTCATACGATGCCCATTATAGCAGCACTCGTTCGTGTATACAGCCTTCGTTCCCATTTGTTACACAAAGCACTTTAAACTTTTTAAACTATTTAAAGCACAAACTTTCAAACAATTTTCCTAGTAAAGTGATTTATCGGACACGCTGTACCGTAATTGCAAGCACCTGTGACGTATGTCGACGTAAATTGGGGCAGTAGGCATATGCATATTGTAGCTTTATGGGCGCAATATGTATTGCGAAATATTTAGGATATTTTGTAGGGGAATGGGGGAAAACTTATTTTCAACCGTACGATTTTTTTGCAAAACCCTGTGTACGGTGATATCAACCTACTTGCTGTTGGATGTTAACAGGCTGAGAATCAACTCAGTCTCTTATCTCGAGTGCTTATAAAAAATATGTATTGTAGTATCAATGTACCGTCAATTCACATGTTGCATACGAGTAAAACTAAACGAATTTGACAGCACTTAAAATATTGCCGTCATCGTAACGATCGAAATAAAAAGGATGGCGTCATTTATGGTCTTGTCAAATTATATTTTTTGTTTCGGCGATATCTTAATTGACACCAGTATAAATTTAGTAAGTCGAAGGTTTTGGGCTGTAGCTTGTGACGATAACCAAATCACTACAACAAGGTTGTGATTATAGTGGATGCGCTATTTATTTCGTGGACTGCTACGCGGACCTAGTAATTAAATAAAAAAATAAATAATTTTGGACAATTCACACATCATTATCTAGCCCCAAGCTAACCAGAGCTTGTGTTATGGGCACAAGATAACTGTTATAGTACACTTCATATGTAGATAGATATTTTTTATCAGACATAGAAAACATCCAGAACGCCCTGAACAAATATCTGCAGATCGTACAAATATTTGTCCCGAGGCGGGAATCGAACCCGGAGGTTGCCCTCCTGCCTCGCAGGCAGACCTTCGCCCGCCGCTCCACAGAGGTCGTCAAATTCGTTTCGTAGACTGGAACGCGGAATTAGAAATTCGTAGCTTGTTCGTAGCTTCGTAGAAGTTCGTAGCTTCGTAGCAGTTCGTAGGCTCCGCGCAAATGGGCCACCGACCACAGCCACCGGTGGCTGTCGCGCGCTACCCGCGCGCTACCACCACATTTGTAACAGTGTCAGAAGCGGCCGACAGCCACCGGGGTGTTTGGAAGTCGGCACATTTTATAACCCGCCCGCAGTGCTACAGTCGCGGGTGTCAAAGTTTGTGGCTCGTAGCGACCACTAGTGGCGCGTCGCGGACATTGCTGTAGCGAGTGGCAGCCACCGGCTACACGTATGTGGCGCGAATACTAAATATATGAAAAAGTATGTTAAGTGGCTGTCGCTGGCCACCAGTGGCTGTGGTCGGTGGCCCATTTGCGCGCAGCCTAGCTATGTATATTTTAGCTTATATTTTAATAGCGTTACACAATGTTCCAAGCAAAATACCTCGTAGTTCTGGAAATGCAAAATAATAAAAATGCTTGCAATTCTTTGATTTTAAATAGTTTACGGTTACTGCGCTACGCTTTAATCGTTATATAATACATATTCTGCTAACAAAATTATTTTTACGTTTTTACGGTTTTTATAAGAAAATAATCTTGAAACCAATTTCGAAAAAAGAAATATTATTCTTATTTAGAAACAGGTTTCGAAAGGAGAAATATTATTCTTATTTAGAAACCGGGTTCGAACCTTGGTTTCGAATGTGGCCGAATCGAAATGATGTATCAGCCTTGCAATTTTTGGCCCGCCATAATTTCTAAATTTAACTTGATTTCTACTATACCTATAATAATAAACAGTATTTACTAAGCTCCAAACAGTATAAAACTAAACCGCAATTTTGTACAGAAATGCAATGTAGTGTGAAATTAAACAGCTACAGTCAACAGAGTGTATTCAATGTATTCATGTGTGTATTCAATTACTAGAATGTACAGTACAAATAACATGTACAAATGTACAACAACTGTACGATTTGTACTTTGTACAATAGAGCTAAGTAATTGGCTGAGAATGTGAAGCTACAAGTTTCTGTGCTTTATGATTTGACCACTATATTAATACTGTTGACCAATGTATAATTTAGTTTGATACTGCAATAAATAAGCAGTAAGCTACCATACCATCCGAAATCCAAGAAAGGATCTCAAATCGACAAGTAATGTTAATTACGTATAAAAAAGGATGCACCAAAGAAGTTAATTTCAGGTTAAGTATGGGCGGTTCGTTTACTAACATTCTACATGCACGATTGATACGGTATAGGCATTACTATTTCGAAACTAAAAAAGGCGGCGTGTCCAATTAAAATAAAGGTAGGTACATAGTATTGATAAATCAAAAATCTAAAAATCCACACAACACAACCAACCCCATACCCCACAACAGCTCAAAAACTAGTACAAGCCTGGATACGAAAATACATATACCTTTATGTATACTTTTTTGAGTTACAAGCAACAAAGCTCTAAAACCTGACATTATTAAAAACGGAATACACAGTACAATGCAAACAATGCTCGTCGAAACCACACACTACGCTGCCCGATATATCTCTATAACAGTAATTATACCGATATAACGTACAGTTAGCGTTAAATATATCTAAGCTCTATTTCTATTCGTGGATGTAGGATGTACATCCTTCGTATTCTAAGTTTCTTCTGTTGTTATATTTATAACAACAGAAGAAACTTAGAATACGTAATTTCTTTCTTTCTTCTTTCTGTCTTCCTTAGCGTCTAGCGTAGAATAGAATATTCACCTAAGTTCTACTACATGTACGCTATCAGAATAGCCATTTTAATCTTACTTTTGAAAGTGATCAAAAGTCCGCACTGTTCGTAGTAACAACATGGAATTTACAGTGCACACTATTGAAAAATGTATATGTTTTGTTATTGTGGTAACTCATATAGTATATCAGTAACAGTTTTTGTTACTGTTAGTTTTTAGTAACAGTTTTTGTTTTATGTTTTTATTTAATTGTTTTTATTTTATTTTATTATTATGTGTATCTGTGTTTCAAAGTTGAAATATGTATCTGTGTATTAAAGCTGAAATAAACGTATTAGGGAGTTAGACGAGTTAGGGAGCTGGGTAACGAGGCGGTGGGTTGGCCATATAGCTCAATAAATAAAGTAAATAAAGTTTAGTACTATACAAATTAGAAAAAACTAGAATCAGCAACCTGTAGCGATAAGTATCATTAAGTTTGCTATCATATCTGAGTACAACGTAGTGGGCTATATTTTTATTAAATTAATTATGTAACTCGTATACCTCCTAAGTTTAAAATATAGTTGTTTGTTGTGCCTTAATAAATAAATAAATGGGAAGTTAAGGTTTTCGATTGGAGAGGCTCTAAAACATATAAATTCTGAAAATCAAACTTTTTGCTAGGCCAAACGCTAAGAACTAACTAAGGTTGACTGTACCTGCATGCTAGCTGCTCTATATAGTAACAGCTATAGCGTACCTCTATTCAAACACCGGGGTCTACGATCTGTAATCGGTCAGTCTGAGCTAGTTTGATCAGAAAATTGTTGGGCTATTTTAGGTTACCTATTAATTACCTAAGTAAGTAATAAACTACTTAACTAGCTTTACTAATAAAGCTATTGTTGTTTGACCAATTGATGAATGTAAGTGGGTTCACTACGAACCAGTTTTGTGTTGGATGTACCAATAGATTATTTGAAACGCATTATAATTCTCTACTAGCTTTCTACTTAATAAGTTTATGCACGGATTCACGGCATTTCCACTGCGGTTAGGTATTTTACACAATCTGATGTTCAAACTATTTACGTATTTATTCCAAATATAATTTAAATCTAACTAAACTACAATATATCTAACGAATTATGAGTGGGATGTGCAAATTAATATAATTATAATTGAGTTTGATTTAAAAAACTATAAACCGACTTCGATTATATGGTTTTCTCATGGATGCCATTGCCAGAACTGGGACCACACGGGGGGAATTAAATTAAAATGGGACCACACGGGAAACACCAGCATTCAAATAAAAAAAAAATATCAAAATCGGATACGTTTAATTGTGTGATGAAGTGATTGTGACACCAACTGTGGACGATACTTTGATTTGAACAAAAACTGGTTCTTGCATTTTACCTACGTGTCTTTACCTACTTGTGATTGTGTTATATCTACGTAATTAATGATAAACTAGGTGGATTTAGTGATAATAAACATTAACCGTAATTATTATCCCAGACGTTTTCTATTATCGTAAAATATCGAATTCGATATGTCGCATTCGAGAACAAAAAGTCAAAGATCACGCCCGCAAATGACAAGCTCGGATCATAGTCAAAAGTTCTGAGGTAACATAAATAAATAAAAATTACAGTCGAATTGAGATCCTCCTCCTTGTTTTTTCATTGTTAATACTATTTATTAAGCTGTTTATATAGTAAAAAATTTACTTGACTAAGTGATTATTTTGTAAGTCTAAAGAAATTAACGATTTGACTCTGACTCTGACTCTTTGAAGTCAAAAAAGGATACTATAATATTTTAACTTCCTTGGTTATGAATGCGGTTTCCCACGTGTTTCACCAACATGAATGGAAATTACGGATGTAAGCGAGTTAACTACGAACCTTATTTGTGTTGGAAGAACACAAACCTTTTATCCCTTAACAAAGGACTTCATCAGGGTGAGTGCGGTTAGCTTCGCTCCTACACTGTGTCTTTACGTGCACTACGGGCTAATGCACGCAGTGCACGAGTCATAATGAATTCGTCAAACTACGATAGAATGGCCCCATTTGCGCACACATTAGGAAACTATAAATGTCCTGCGCATATGGCTAGACTCCGTTGAAAGATGCCACCGTGTCCGAAAATACTGCTAGGAGGGCAACACTCTAATTTATTTCCTCGGGATACGAGTCAGAGTCAAATAGTTTAGTAATGTCTTTAGAATTAAAAAATAAGCACTTAGACAAAGTCAAATTTTTACCATATAAACAGCTTGATAAATAGTAATAGTCATCATCATCATCATCATCAGCCTATACTAGTCCACTGCTGGACATAGGCCTCCCCTAATGAGCGCCATAGCGCCCTGTCTTCAGCTTGACGCATCCAGCATCTGCCTGCAGTCTTTCGCAGATTGTCATCCCACCTGGTCGGAGGTCGTCCTACACTACGTTTTCCAAGTCGCGGAAAATAGTAATACTATCAAATAAGACATAAGGTGTTATTGACTCTAATTCACTGAATTTTTGGCCACTAGCGGTCTTCCGCTAAAAATTCAAAAAGAGAAAAAAATTAGGTGAAAAAGAGACTTCCCTGCCAAATTTCATTAAGCTCCATTTAGCCGTAAGGCGTGCTGAGAAAACAATTCTGTCATTCGGTCTGTATATAACATATAGACCGAATGACACAATTATTTTCGCTGTATTATTATTAGTATGGTAGTATGCTTAGCTTGGGGCTAGATAATGTTGTGTGAATTGTCTAGCATTATTTATTTTATTTATTTATGGACGGACACATTTTAGCAAATAAAAGCTACCTAACAAATATATGTAGTCTCTACGAATCAAACATGTTTTCATAACCATTTAAAATTGATTGGATCAAACAACTGCATAAAATAAACTAAAATAATCAATTTTGTTGAACGGGCTCTAAATTCTTCCGTCGCACAATCACAGTTTAAGGTTGAATGGTCATTCATTTAAATCCGACAAAACATGCAATTATTTTTAGTTTACTTATGGCATTTTCAATGAGTCATTTATTATACAAGCCTTTAAGATAAGCTCCTACATTAAATACTTAAATATAGGGTGTATTTTCATGTATAACTTACAACTGACCATTGGCGCATTTGTGTTTTCCACTGCGGTAAAGTATTTTGCACAATTAGATATTCAAACTATACTATTTCGTTTTATTTATTTTGTAGATACCTAATCGTTTGAATGTTTTGTTTAAAATACGCACTTGTTTATAAAATAAACTACTTATCTACTATTAAAAAAACTTTATCACAGTATAAAATAAAACCATCATTCAGAATAAAATAACTTATAGGTTAAATCGGAATTGGCGGCCTTGTCGCTCAAGAGAGATATATCCTGTTTCATAACAACATCGGCAAAACTATCATGTTTTAATTTAATTAAAAAAAATCCTAAACAAATGTTTCGTATGCAAGGAATACTACCTAAGTTTTTGTAACTCTAAAAATGTTAAAAAATATTATGCAAAAAGGTTCATTAGAGAATGTAGTCATAACGTAGGTAGTATATTTGCAGTCCTCATAATCTCAGGTTCATACGCATTCAGCTCACAATAGAATGAGGTCAAATAATTTTATAATTAAGCTTGCACCTGAGCCATCATTTTGAAGAGACGCACAAAAAATGACATGGATACGAGTGTACACGAAATAAAAGAAAAAAAAGGAAGGCTTTTCCTTTTGACGAGTGGATAAAAAGGAAATAAAAATAATAAATCGTTAGACACCAGGGAGGTGAATAAATTTGACGTTAGTACGAGACGTGATCGTGACGTGATTTTAATGCTACGTTCCGATTCAAGCTTAATGCGCTGACGCGCGCATGAAGTCGTTTCGTTTCAACTTTCAGCGCGCTGACAGAGCGCACGGCAACGCCCACTTCGCCACGCCCCTCGAGCGCACGGGAGCGCATGAACTGCCTCACCTTTCGAGACAAGGCAGCTCGTGCGTTCCTTCAACTTCTTTGTGAGTGCCGTCTGAGCGTTTCGTTTCATTAATCGCGCCAACGCGCACCAACGCGATCAGATGAATCGGAACGGGGCTTCGTGCGCGCATAGCTCGTGCAGTGCGTTAGCGCTTTAAGCTTGAATCGGAACGTACCCTTAGTATGGTACCAAATTATACGGACGTCATGAACGTCAAAAAGAATCACCCCTCAGTGAGGTATACTAAGAAAATCTGTATGAATTGTTTCCGCCCGCGGCTTTGCACGCGTTTTTTCTTTGGAAACGTTGAAGGGTTTTGCTTTCCCACGGGAAATTATTAATTCGATAAAAATATCTTATTTTTAGATCCAGGTCCTAATTTAACACTTTTGAAAATTTTAGTATAAACTTTAATTTTTTTTATTAGTGTGTATTTTTATAGGTTAGGTAGGTAACTTATAAAATAAGGTTAGCGAAATATAGCCTAAAACCGTAGTCGACACAAAATTCGGAAGCGCTAATAGCGCGCGAATACGCTTGAATTTTCACCCACCACCACCAGCAGTAAGTAAACCCGGTTGTTGTTAATATTGATTAGAGTCAGATGCAGAGTCAAATCGTTTATTGCTTTAGACTTACAAAATAAGCACTTAGACTAGTCAAAATTTTACTATATAAACAGCTTGATAAGTAGTAATTACTAAAACAAGAAATAAGGTGCAATTGACTCTAATTCACTTCAATTTTTTGTCCACTAGCGGAAGAAGTGAACAAGAAACCACTAGCAAGTTTATCGGTTATCAACTAATACAATCTTTGCATAACTTAGTCTAACACAACGAATTTATGTTCTTACATACTGCGACATCCGGCCAAGCATTTGCTTATATTGTAGAGTTCTGCCATGAGTAGATTCCTATTTATTGATAATAATAATATCTCAATTTGTGAGGTCACGCTGTTTCTAAGATTAATAATCTTCTTGTAAAAAGTAATGAAAAATCTTGAATATGGGTTCACACGTATGATATTTCATATAAGACGAAAAGCAAAGTAATATTCGAAGAAAAGATTTCAGCCTTTTTCGGAGCATCAAACTCGTCTCTGTACGTATGCCACTCGTGTGAAAAAGTGTGAAATATAAGCGAATTAACACAAAAGCTCACGATTTTAATATTCAGCTCGAATTCTTACAGTAGAATAAACACACGCGAACTGCTATAAATCAAACGTAACCCAGAGTGTAATTCCTCTATTTGGAAGGCACGAAATGTCAAAATGTAAATGGGCAAGTGCTAAATCCATCTTGTAATGTTATGATTGATAGATGGATAGATAGTTTATTTGGCACACAAGGACCACAACAGAACAGAATACAGTTTAAAATAGACACGCAGATAAGTAGGTATTTATACAAACATAAAAAAAACTAGAATTATAAATTAAGTTTAGGTACAATAAGGTAATCTTAAAACTTATACCTACTAACCTGCCTACTAAGCTGCCAAGGTGAGCAAAAACAGATCAGTGTCAGCTTTATGCTGTTTTGCACCAGGATGCAAAACAACGCTGGTTTTCAGATTGACCCGGTCTTGGTGACACCAAGAACCGTGACGAGCTTTATGTAAACCCGCTTATTGCAATTTACAATATACTGGGACAGTGAACGAATTCTAGTGGCTAATTTATGTAAACTTGCGTTTGTAGTAAGACGAAATAGCTGGTTATGAGTTTACTTCTAAAATTTTTTGATGATATCTATGGGTGAAAATGAGTCGATTTTAATTAAACCACCAAACTGCGATTCTCAACCCACATGCCCAGCATGGGGATTATGGGCATTACCCTCCTTAGAGGGAGGTGAGGTTATAGTGTGTTAATGTTATTGTTCCTATCTAGATATTCATAAAATGATATAAAAATGTTCCGCTTCGCAAGTGTACGTTTGAATACGCTGCCAAACAAATTAAAGTTCACAGAAAACTAGATAAAAATCTGTTATTACCTCGGTAATTTCCTAATTTCTAGTATACCTACTAGAAATAGGGAAATTACGCTTTCTTTAGGTACCCCTAAAGAAAGCTTCACTAGAACACAAGTCTTGAATGAATAGCGCCATCTACTGATATAAAATATGCCACTTCCAAACTATCTAGGTTAATTAGGCCAAGGAAGATAACGCGACAGAGTTCTTATTCCATCTAGACTCAGACTTGGTACTCGTATTTTACACGATAGAAGAAAAAAAAGAACAATGAAACTTATTCTCCATTCTAATGAAGAAAGTTTTGTAATTCTGATGAGAATGGCCTGTTTTAGTATAGAATCTAATGGCTTAACTATTGGTCGTGTTGGTTATATTGATTTTTGCTTAGATATCCTTAATGTCCCTACTCCTCTCTAACAAAATTGTATTAACGTCGGTTCAACTGTTTAGGCTCGAAAAGGTAACAGACAGACAAGAGTTACTTTTGCTTTTATAAAATTTGAATGGATCTGAATCCATTCTTATATTATTAAAGATAAGTAGCTCCTGTGGCCCAGAGCTTTGTACGTAGGTACACGTCTTGCCCGAGCAAAATGTGTACAAAGCTGGAGGCAAACGCCATTAACTCTATATGTAGCAAGGCTAAGAGGAACCAACAAATGTCAGTCCCTCGTTATTTCTAAAGCCCGATAATAAAACATGACAGAAACGACAATTTCCTGGCACAATTTAAAATGTATAGCTATACGGTAGTTGCTCATAAAAATGAATTTCAGTTATAAACCACATCGCAGATAACGTGACTATCCAGGTAAGCCGTATCTTTTTACGATTACACTGTAAAAGCTTTAATACCACATCAAAGTTTATATCAAAAGCAAAGTAATAATTATGGGAAGGTCAATGGCAGCTTTATTTTGTTTGTCAACGTCGTCGGTGATTTCTCACTTCAAATTGTAGAGCACAGACAGTTTTGACAGATGTCCCTGTCAAACTGTGTTATTAGTTAAAAACTAGGTGCTTACTCCTTTAAGCTAACATTAAAAGGTGATTTCTATCCCAAGAAAACTGATTTATGGGATAAAAAGTATGTTTGATTGCAGGATTAGAATTACCTGTATGCAAACTTCAGCCCGATGCGTTTAGTAGTTTTGGCGTGAAGAGATAACAAACTTCCGTCCATCCATACATCCATCCAATTTTCGAATTTATAATATTAAGAATAAGAATAAGAAATCTTTATTTGTAACATTACGATATAAACTTAATCTAGTAACTTAACTTAGGTACGTAAGATATTAGTGCGAAGTGGTATGCAAGGAAAATATTAATCTGTGTTGCATGGAAATTAATCCACTATTTGGAATAAGCATCTCTAAATGATCGCCGTAACACCTGGCATGCTAGAAACACAAGGTTTAAACAATAAAAAAAATGCTCAGACGAGGGATTTCTTGCTAAAAGTATTATTAATTTTTTTACGAAGCAGACTCTACCAATCATATCATAAACAAAATTAGGCTAGTCAACAGTTATTCTTGACGAGTTACGTTATTCTATTACCTACAAATTCATGAATGAAAACATAGACCTATTAAAATAGAACTTCAGTATTTTCGTACAAACATGTTTCCCGCCGAACAAAACAACATAACAACGATAGTAATAATCAAATACTCGAATAGCTTCCTTGTTCTCCCTCATTGGTGCATTGCGTGTTTCGTATCGTGACGACTACTTTTGACTCGTTACTCTTTGACGGTGCGATTTCGTACATTAACATTAGCGGTTCGCATTGTTTTTGCACATTATTTTGTGATTTACAATCATTGAAAATGATAATATTACTAGCGGATCCGGAAAACTTCGTGCCGCCAACAAAAGTTGTTTGAACTTTCCGATATTGTCTCACTGTACGATAGATTTTAAAAATCGTATGTTAAGGCGCTTACCCGAGCCAATCTGACAGCAATTCCTATTTTATCATATTTTTATATTTATCATAGGAATTTTTAAAAAATTCTACGTTCAGTTTGCGGTATCTATTATAAGCTATTTTTTAATACCTTTTTTATAATTTTATCTCTTAAAGTTTAGGAGGAGATGCAAAAATAGAGTTTGATGGTAAAAACGCGCAACTTCGTATCTCTTCCTAAGCTTTACAAAATGAAACTATTACAGAGGCATTAATAAATAGCTTACACCACAAACTGAACGTAGGATTTTTAAAAATTCCTGCGTTCAACGTATTAGTAAGATATAATAGTTGGGGGCGCCACTTTCGCTGGTGTATGGGCCTTAAAACGTAATAATATGATAAAATTGGTAGCGCTGTCATATTGGCTGGGGTATGCGCATATAGGCTTGACGAGAATGAAGTCTTGATCAGTATGTAGTGATCGTCTATCTACTAACGTTCAATCTCGAGTATAAGTTTTTCGGTCCCTTGTCGAGGCGAGACAATAATTTCATTGGACGGCTAGTCGTGCATGGAAAGGTGGAGGGCAAAAGACCGAGGGGTAAATCGTCGTGAGGAGGACCAGATAGGATCTGACGTAGGTTTATGCATGATAAAAAAACTCCAGAACGATCATCTACAGAAAGAGATGGCGATATAACGTGAGGCGAGCGATATCAACCAATACATAATAAACTCGTGACGAAAACGACCTTTCTGCCAAGAACGCTATGAATAAAAATAATATATAATATAAAAATAACACTGGACAATACACAGAACTTTATCTAGCCCCAAGCAAAGCAGAGCTTGTGTTATGGGTACTAGATTACTAGATATACATAATACAATACAACTACATAGATAGATAAGTTTTATTATACATAGAAAATCTCCGAAACACCCTAAACCAATATCTACAAATCGTACAAATATTTGTCCAGAGGCGGGAATCGTACCCGCAACCTACTGCGTCGCGGGACCTTATTCCGCTGCGCTACAGATGTCGTGAAGAAGAAAGGCTTGTTCTAAGCAAAATATATATGAGCAAAATCGCGAGCAGAAGCTAGTAAGTTTATATAATACTACTAGCAGCACCTCGCGGTTTCATCTGCGTAGTTCCCGTTCCCGTGGGAATTCTGGGATAAAATATAGCCTATGTCACTCCCTAAAAAGTTAGCTTTTTGATGATGAAAGAATTTTTCAAATCGGTCCAGTAGTTTCGGCGCCTATTCAATACAAACAAACAATCAAATCTTTCTCTTTATAATATCAGTTAGATAACAAAACAGGTCATGTACCTTTTTGTACCCCTTTGTGTATCTTTTGTACTTATCATAAAATTTGTGAGCGTTTCGATTCCTTTCACATTTTTCCCCAAATTCCAAGTCTATTGTTTACAGGTTCACCGAAATTCAAAACATTCTAAAAAAGTTAATCAGAAAAGCTACAGAAAATAAATATTTAAACAATACAAGGCCCGTATGCGGTTCTATCCCATATTTCGTACGAACAATGGTGGGTATAAAAACGAACTTAGGTAACGAAAAGTTCCCTAACCTTACGAAGGGACGTTGTAAAGTATGGCTCTGCAATAGGGAGCGTAGAGTTGTGACTACAGAGCGAATGAACGATTCAATTTTTCATTCATTCAACGGTTCCATAGTACAAGTTCTGCTTAGTTTGAGGCTAGATGATACTGGATGAATTTGTCTTCTATAAATTCATATTTTTTATAGTTTACTTGTGATCTTAAAAGCGAGGGTTCAATATGTAAAGGTACGTACATTCGTCCTGTCAACTCTGCCAAAGTAAACACTGTTTTGGACACCCGTACGGATTTTTACTGTTATAAATTAGAAATACCAATCTCTGTGCAACTAACTGCGAAGAATATCAAGCACCAGCATACAAAGAAGCACCAGAACACAATCGATCAACCTGGGTGAGCACAACAAACTATTTACAGCCATCTAAACACTTCGAAACGTCGTTGAGAAAATAGAATTGGAACCTTGTCGCACTCACATACTGCACTATTCATCCTGAATTTTCAGTCTTGGCAATAAAACAATTAAACAACGTCGCTTTGATTTATGAGTATCATTTTTGATAATTTACTTCTCACTTGAAAACGGTGACTTAGCTGCTCAAAATCAGTGGGCAAAGCCGGGGTTTGCTCACATACATATTATTCAACTTGTTAATAAAAGTAATTTGAATTCAGAGATATGCAACCATCATAGAAATAAAAAGTTGTCCGTTTATGGTTTTGTCAGTCGTGGTGAAAAGTTGTAAAGTAGTAGTATATAAGACCAAATATTTTTCGTTTAGTGCCTTTTAAATCTCTTTCTACCTCAGTAGTCTACTTTAGCCACTCGCTACGCTCGTGAAAAAAGTTATAATGTGTAGGACAGAAAAATCATAAATCAAAAATTGTTTCATCGGGAAACTATTCATCGACTAACTATTCTTCGAATCCTTTTTTCTGCGACTTTTTTTGTTTGCTCTCACTAAATATCGATGACCTTGCACCGATATCTTCGTTATATCGATGTAGGTCGATGTAATGTTACTATAGAGCTACATGGCATACAAGAAAAGCATAGTAGGTGATTTATTCACTTTAAAAATGACTTCCTATCTTAAATTACCTGATTAAATTTAAAGACCCTGTAAAATCAGCAAACTGTTCATGAAAGAGCTTTGAATTTCACCTGTTTTCAATGGCACAAGCCTAGCAAAAAGGAAAGTTTGACTCGAGCCGAAAATTGACCGGCATAAATGACCGGACGACCCAAAGCAGTAATAACGGTCGCACGATATCTGCGAGTTAATAAAAATCCGTACGGAGTGATTGAAACACCCTGTTCGGCCGGTTTTATGGTTGCACGCTGTAGGTTTCTGGTTACGTTTTGCTGTGGTGGGTACTGGAAAATTGTTGGTTTGAGGATTGGATTTATTGAATGAATGAGTGATTGAATTGAATTCCGGACTGTAATGAATTGAATGAGTAATGTCTTGTAGATTAACTTACACAATGCATGGAGGACGTTTACGATCCCATACATGTCTTGTAGGCTTGGAAATTAAACTGTTTTTTGTTGAATTTTCAGAAATTATTAAAAAAATAATAAGTACCTACTTATGATAAAGTACTAAATTATATTTTAAGTAACAGATAAAGGTAGTTATCATTTTTGATTTTCAAGTGACGCTGATTGGAATATTCAGATTAAAAAAATGAGAATATTTTCAGGACAGACAAGGAATATAATGAAAGAAGTTTACATGTGGGGCAATAGTCTGGGGGAAATGTGTAACAAATCGTAATTTGCGTGTTTTTATTTCCCGAAGTCTAGACTAGCCACAAAGAGTTTTTTAAAATAATATGCCGATCATATGACGCATCGAAAAACGGAATAAAAAGAAGCATAGAGAAGGGACTTTACTTTGTCACGTATATTAAAGTTCACCAAATTGTTTCGCAGAATAGATAACTATACTTTTAAACGACATTTTATGGTTAATTACACCAAACAATTAAACCAGCTATTGAGGCTTTTAACTGTAGCTATATTATGAACACGCGACCATTATTGTTGAACTGTGAATAAAAATAACATTATTTAACTATTTTAATAAAAAAACTATCGTAGTTTGATGAATTCATTACATTAGCCCGTACTGTACGCAAGGACGCAGTGCTGGCGCGACGCGAACTACACTCACCCTGATGAAGTTAGAGAAAATTTAAAAAAGTAATTTATATGTATTTTTTTATTTAATATTATTTTATTATTATTATATTAATATGGGGCAAAAGTGGAAATTCACTTAAGAAGTTATGTCAAATGTCCGTTAAGGGATGCAATGTTGGTTTTCTTTCAACAAAAATAAGGTTCGTAGTTAACCCGCTTACATCCGTAATGAATTATTTAACTTTTGTAATTACCTAGAGTTGTGTTCTTGATATTTTCGTGAATATGTTTTTAGAAAGATTTGTTATGATTTACTATCAAGCAAGCCCGCAATACTCAGGTTAATTCCTAAGAAATCAAGTTATTATTCATTATATTTTTTTGACGTTAATTTATTATTAATTTGACGAGTCTTTGGCGTGGTGGGCGAAGGCCTGCCTGCGATTCAGGAGGTTGCGGGTTCAATACCCGCCTCGGGACTAATTTATTCACGTTCTGCAGATATTTGCTCAATGCGTTCTGGATGTTTTCTACGTTTAATAAAAATATCTATCTATGTAGTTTATTGTATTATGTATATCAGTTATCTAGTACTCATAACACAAGCTCTGCTTAGCTTGGGGCTATGCTTTGTGAATTGTCTAACATTATTATTATTATTCATAAACATTTTTTTTTGTATATTCGATGGGACTTGAACCCACATCCTTCCCTCGTACGGGGATGTGCTAACCGACTAGACCACGAGGTCAAGTGGCTTAAGAGTCTAAATACTCTGGGACTTCCTTCGGAGTCTCATGCCGTTAGCTTCAACTCCAGGGGAAACATCGAAGTATATCCAACTCAATGTTTTTTTATGTTTATTTATTGAAAGAACGAAAAAACAAACTTATAAATTATAACTATATAACTAACACAATCTTAATGATAATTTATTATTAATAATGTTTTAATTCATTACCTACTTTACTAAAGTCGGTACCTATGTAAACTTCAATGTTTCATACTAATATATTCCGAAACCGCAAATAAAAACTAACAAAAAATTATGACTTTCATTGTGTTACCCTAAGTTTGTATAAAAAAAGTAAAATCTCATAAACAAAACAAACTAAGTTCATGAACTTATGAAAACTTAACAAAACAAACTTTCACAAAAACGTAACGAAACGCAATGAAAACATCAAGGCCGTTCAAAAACTTCAGCAACCAACGAAACAACAAACGACTTTTTTAACAAAAATAAAATACTACGATAAAAACTGTGCCAACAACTCGAATGGCATCTTGCATACCCGTTAACACACTTATCTTTAAAAACAAAACCATCTAACCTCTTAAAGCGATGCATGTCAAGTAAACAGAGAACGTAAGATAAGACGCTTTGAAACCGAGCCCCATTAACTTTGGCAAAGGCGCGTGTAAACTATGCTTGTATCGTGTGTACATCTCCTTTCACTGGCCACCGTTCACACTAGTTAGCATTCAGGCACTGTAGAGAAAAATGCACCCTCAAAGGTTCACTTCAGATGCTATCTAAAGGGGTGAATTCGATCTTTTTAACGGAAAGTTTGAAGGGTCGCTTCGCGTTTTGTAATAATGTATGTCCTGAATTTAGTTGAGTACACCGCGTACTATCAAATTCTGTTATTTTATTATGTAAGCTAACTAATAAAAACTGATTTGTTTTGAAATAGGAGTCTATTTTAAGACAAAGCAGTTTTTACTAGTTTTTTTTTACTAATCCTATGTTTTAAAATAACTAAATAATAACAGTAAATACATGAAAAAATCGAGCCTTTTTATCGGCCACCGTTCATACCAGTTAGCATTCAGGCACTGTAAAGAAAACACAAATGCACCCTCAAAGGTTCACTTCAGATGCTATCTAAAGGGGTGAATTCGATCTTTTTAACGGAAAGTTTGAAGGGTCGCTTCGCGTTTTGAAATAATGTATGTCCTGAGTTTAGTAGATTACACCGCGTACTATCAAATTCTGTTATTTTATTATGTAAGCTAACTACTAGTTTTTTTTACTAATTCTATGTCGGTTTAAAATAACTAAATAATAACAGTTAATACATGAAAAAATCGAGCCTTTTCACCGGCAACCGTTCATACTAGTTAGCATTCAGGCACTGAATAGAAAAATGTACCCTCACTTGAGATGTTATATATAGAGGTGAATTCGATCTTTTTAACGGACAGTTTGAAGGATCACTTTTAAAATAATGTACGTCAAGAATATATTAGAGTGCACATGAATGCAAATAAAATGTATTTGTTTTTACTGTATTTCCGTGACAGTTTTTAATTTTATTATTGTATTAGAAATAAAAAGGTTTTGATTTGATTTGCACCGCGTACCGAGTAACAAATTATGTTATTATGTAGGCACTCCCACTTTAAACCGAAGTAGTAACAATTTTTGGAGTATTTCCTAAATAATAACAAAATATACAGAAAGTATATATTTAGAACAACCACGTAAAATAGCAAATACTTGCAGACTTTCAGACAGTTTTCTGATAATTGATATATATCCTGGCTTAACAAATAAAATGTTTTAGATTTTCGTGTGTGGTATCGTTGACTTAGTAAGTAGCCTCTTAGCATTCTTTTTGAGCAGGAACCTTCTCACGTGACCGACCCTAATAAAAATTAAATATCTATCAAGGCGAGTAAACAAGGTATGAAAAATATTAGCATCACAAACAGCTATCAACCGCGACCCCTTCTAAGGGTACCTAAGCTATATTCATTCATTAATAAGTGAGGGGTGAGGGGTTAAACCTTTCGACACCTGAGTTTTTTTTGACGTCAGCACATTCGTTGACTTCAATGCAGAGAGCTGCTTGCTTCAAAAAAATCTAGTAGATATTATTTAGAAGTATCAGAAATAAAACACATCATTTTATCTATAACTATAATGAGGAAAGATTTGATTGATTGTTTGTATTGAATAGGCTCCGAAACTACTAGACCGATTTAAATAAATCTTTTACCATTTAAAAGCTTACTTTTCAGGGATTGACATACTATATTTTATCCCGGAATCTCCACGGGAACGGGAACTAACGCGAGTCCCTATTAGCTATTCATAAGTTCGGAATTATGAACTTGTGTGTAGTGTATTTTTAGTTTGGGTCATGGTGTGATTTTGTGGGTGGGCAGCGAATGATTGTAAATCTTTTAAGATGGCCGACCGAAAATTCAAACAGTAAACACAATATAATAATCGATATCGAAAGCCATAATAGAAAAGTCCAAAAAAGTATGGGTTTGACATATGCCTAAGATTATGTCACGTCATCTGTTTCGAATCTTTCTATTCCTTTCGAATTGCTTCATAGCGAAAGCCGGTTGGCTAGGCCCTCTTTTGGTTTAAACTTTCAATAAATTGGTCGACGTGAGTCTAGAACTACAGAAACAATTAGGATCTTTCTACAACCGACAGCGGTCAAAGAAGTAATAGTATATCAAATTTGTTCATAGTGTAATACGATATTAACAAAACAAAGAGCTGTTTGAGGGGTCATTATGAACGCTAGCTATCTCCATTAGTAAGTAGGGGGTTAATAAGCTTCTTTGTTGGCGTTGCTCCACGCTTTTACAATTTCGCTGGTGAATGCGCCTTATCTCGCTTGTTTACTCGCCCGGTAAGACTTGCGGCATTTTCAGGGCAATTTTTGTGGCCACACTATCCTAACAAAAATTACAGCAAAAGCTCGCTTTTGGACTTTTTTCACCGACTTAAAAAAAGGTGGAGGTTCTTAATTTTGACTGTATTTTATTTTAATGTTTGTTACCTCAGAACTTTTGACTGGGTCATCCGAATTTTTTTATTTGAAAGCTGGTGCTTCCCGTGTAATCCCATTTGGTCGTGTTCTGACAATGGCATCTATGAGAAAACTATATACCTAATTGAAGTCGGTTTATAGTTTTTTTAAACTAACTCGATTGTAAAGGTTAACCTCTATATTATCGTCACAGACTTTACGTCTAAAACATCATCATCTCGGATGTGTGTGTGTTTTTTAATTTAACTATACTCGTACCTACAACGAAATTTCAGCGCTATTTCGGCAGTACAAAAGGTATATACTCAAAAAGCGTTAGGTAGGTGCCGTTTAGTGCTTACGGTATGGATATTAAACATTTAACGAGGATCTTAATTACCTGCGGCGAGGGAGCGTAAGCTTTGTATAATAAACGATTTTTACTATAGGTACCTAATCTCTTTTATGGAAAGCTATAGGATACAAAGAAGGTTATGAAGTAGGCTGTCAACGCTGTAATAAACAATTTCATGATTTAAGAATATAGGTGATATAACGAGATACCCCCCATAATGGTCTGCTAACATAAAACAGCTGTTAAGTAGTGTTATTTCTCAGTCTGACTTATGTCAATAGAAGAAGACAGAGCGAGACTTAGCAGTGTGCTACAGCAGACTATTATGAATAAGGGGGTAAGTATCAACATAAAATAGGGAAAATAAAGGTTAAAAATATTATTTAACAATTATGTAAAAAACATCTCCGATAAGATCTAACAAATTATACATTATACATACGTTTTAGGCATACCTATATTAACTTAATATCCCAAAAGATTGTTGTTCTTCCAACACAAATAAGGTTCGTAGTTAAACGCTTACATCCGTAATGAATCTCGAAAGATCTCTGTTATTTTGTTTATAATACAAAATACCTACTTATTTAGTCCTAAGTTAGAGTCCTAGATGATATCTTTGAAAAAATAAGTTGTACCCACGAAAAAAGGCAACAAACCCTGCCAGCACGAGCTTAATATTTTTGAACAGTATGAGTGGCGTGGTAGGTAGTGGGCAGAGATACATTATTTTTGAAATAATAACATATACCTACAATTTTCATTGATGACTATTTATAATCTATTGGCATAGCCTAACTGACATGGTGCATGAAAACTTATTCTGTAAGTACTTAAGGCCCATACACCAGCGAAAGTGGCGCCCCCAACTATTTTATCTTATTATTACGTTAAACGCAGGAATTTTTAAAAATCCTACGTTCAGTTTGTGGTATCTATTATAAGCTATTTATTAATGTCTCTGTAATAGTTTCATTTTGTAAAGCTTAGGCAGAGATACGAAGTTGCGCTTTTTGGCCACCAAACTCTATTTTTGCATCTCCTAAACTATATGAGATAAAATTATGACAGAGGTATTAAAAAATAGCTTATAATAGATACCACAAACGGAAAGTAGGATTTTTAAAATTTCCTATAATAAACGTAAAAATATGATAAAATAGATATCGCTGTCAGATTGGCTCGGGTATGCGCCTTAATATTTTTATCTTGCAACAATTACTAGCAAAACTAAATGTCAAAAATGCAATTTGACCCCTTTTTGAACAGAATCGTCATTGATTCAAAAAATAATAAAATGTCAACAAAAATCATGATATTAAAAAATACGCCCTCATTTTAATGGTCTCGATCACAAATGCTCGTAGTAAATAAAGTTCTAACAATATTCAATGGCAATAAAACTAATATATGCGAAGGCAATCGATTCTCCCCACGTAAAAGTAACTTATCGAGAAAATTTGCCGTGGAGGCCTCAATAGTTAATGGTATGGAAGTGAAATTCTTAGGGCAAACTGCAGACAATAGACTTAGACGGCCGTTTTTAAGCCGTTTGGGTCCATTACTAACAGTAAAACCGAAAATTTAGACAAATTATCTTATTCGTTTTAAAAATGTGTTCCAGCGATTTACAAAAAATAACTTTCAATTTGGGCAAAGTGATAAAAACAGTGCTAATAAATTAGGTGGCGTGCACATTTGTGATCTAAAACCGAGAAAATTATTATTAGAGAAAAGGACATTATTGTTTGAATTCAATTTATTTTATTCGTTATTTTCATAAAAGTTTTAAATCGAGAACTTAGTAAGTAGCTCTATAAGAGACGACACAGCTCTTTTCAAGTTTGAAAATAGAACATGACTTGGACGATTCAAGCCGGATTGTGGTCACGTGGCCGCAATGGTCGATCCGCCGCGAACGTTATTAAACTTAAATAGCGTTGCTCGACGATGCAGAAACTTCCTATTACGGAGGATCGAAAGAAAATCTCTTATCAAAAGCGATTATTGGGCCCGGATTAATATCTAACCGAGCGCCGGCGGCCAGCTCTAGATGGGATTTTAAACCTTTGTGGTTACCGGATTCTTTGTTTTTTTTTTATCGGTGTGCACACAGCTTTAGTGTTTTTATTAAATCGCGTATGTTTTGTATTTATTTTGTGCATTGGTTCACTTTGTTGGCCGATTAATTTGATAATAGAATTATTTTGCGCTCGGATTTTTTGTAGTCTATTTTTGTTGGTTATTTTCGTTCGATCAGCTCTTATTTTTATGAAATACAAATTGATAAAGTAAAAATCTATCATAAACCTACCTGTGTGGTGTGTACGACCTACCTTTTTGAAACCTATAACAATACTAAAGGCCAGAAAGAAGATTGAGAGAGAAGGGGTTCAAAGAGAATGAATATTGCATTAAGGCTCAGAACTCCTACACGTTTTGCGTTTGAAAGAATTCTTTCTACAAAGCATCATGTTCCACGTACAAGACTTTATGCTGCCTAAAATTGCCCAAGATCCTACAAATTCAAAGCGACTTTTTCATCACGTTCCATTCCCCAATCACCCTGAAACGTATCACGAAAGTACGCTGAAAATCCCTTTTTAATATCAGTAAGTAGACGCCAGAGAATTCCATATGAAACTTGAGACGTTAGTCACTTCACAGAATCAATATCCGAGAAAATATTCCATTTCAATGGAAATTTCGCCTCTGCGATTCGACAGTCAACGGAACTCTTAAATAATAGTAATGATCGCATTATAACTTTATCCAGGTTCCGTAGGCGCAATGTTAAAATCTGACCTTTCAATTCTTGCAAGCACCTGAGAATTTAGTGAGTATTTGAGTAATGGACTTATAAATAAACTAGCAGCACCTCGCGGTTTCACCCGCGTAGTTCCTGTTCACGTGGGAATTCCGGGATAAAATATAGCTTATGTCACTCCCTGAAAAAAAACGGGTGAGAGATTTTTTTAAATCGGTCCAGTTAGTTTCGGAGCCTACTCTAACCAATACAAACAAACAAACAATCAAAATCTTTCCTCTTTATAATATTAGTATAGGCGACCTAATAGAAGTTACTTAGTCTGTATTGGTATTTCAAGATATTTATGAGACGGAGTACTATTGCCTAGGTATAAGTCTATAAGTTTTTTTAACCGACTTAAAACAAGAAGAACTTACTTTTTTTTTTAAACAACCTGAGATGAATCTATTTTATGATGCTAGTCTATAAAATAGGCTGAGCTTATTTCTACACATCATCTCATTGACACCTTTTTATGAAAAGATCCCTATATCTTTTAAATAAAATCGGATCAGCACAGTAAAGTTCTGAGGTAACAAAAAAATATATAGTCGATTTGACTCATTAACCGATCATGCCCATAATCCCCACGCTGGGCATGCGGGTTGAGGATCGCAGTTTGGTGGTATAATAAATACCTAACCGTGCGAAGCCGAGACGGGCCGATAGATTAAAGAAGTGAACTTGTTAATTCATTAGGAATGTTAGCGAGTTAACTACGAACCAAGTTTATATTGGAAATACTTCAGAAACCGCACTCACCCTGATGAAGTCCCTCGCTAAGGGATGAAACACAGGTTCGCAGTTAACCCGCTTACAAGATAAGTGATTAAATTGTAATAACTACCCTAAGTATCGAGCTACAACAACTTTTTTTCAAAATAGAACTTTTATCTTGTTAGATAAAAGTCAAATACGAAATTTTGACTGTTACCAACAGTTTTTTTATATATTTATTTATGTGGAAAACAAACAGCTTTCACAAAACTTAAATATGTTGAAACAGTTGAACCAGTTTTCGCTTATAGAAAGTAAAATGTGCTAAACTAAATCTAAATAATCATAAAAAATTAAATGGTTTGCCTACTTGTTAAAAATAAGGAGGGAAAATATTGGTCTGAAGAGATTCCTTATATTATAAGAAAATAATATTAACCAATAATAATATACTTCCATGTTAAGGCGCATACCCGAGCCAATCTGACAGCAATTCCTATTTTATCATATTTTTACGTTTATCATAGGAATTTTTAAAAATCCTACGTTCAGTTTGTGGTATCTATTATAAGCTATTTTTTAATACCTTTTTATAATTTTATCTCATATAGGAGGAGATGCAAAAATAGAGTTTGGTGGCCAAAAAGCGCAACTTCGTATCTCTTCCTAAGCTTTACAAAATGAAACTATTACAGAGGCATTAATTAATAGCTTATAATAGATACCACAAACTGAACGTAGGATTTTTAAAAATTCCTGCGTTCAACGTAATAATAAGATATAATAGTTGGGGGCGCCACTTTCGCTGGTGTATGGGCCTTAATTAATTAGAATAATATGTAAGTTTTTCAGGCTTTGCAAGATAAAGCCACCGCCTAATAAAATCTACCCGCACACCAATAAGCAATAATTATTTCTGCCGGAACCACAAAGCGGAAAATCGATAAGGGTATTCAAAACAATAACGGTTATCTTCAAGTGTAGTTATCGCTCATGCATATTCATGGTGCGAGTACTGCCGCAAGCGCGATATATTGTATTTGTATTCAATGTCTGGTGATAAATGTACTTGATATATTACTCAGGTTTAAATAAAATATAGGTATCAAGATACATGCGTAATTTGATAGAGTACTTCAGCGACAGGATAGGTATCTATGGAAACTTTTTAAAGTTAGGCTTAAAACACAGTCTCAGAACATCTGAGCCTGCGTAAGCCTCAGAACTCTTTCTGATCCTGCCTGGGTAACGAGGAGTCTTTTAGGAGTCAATGACCACTTGTAATAAGTACTAAATTTTATTATACTTGTAATTATAAGTTAAACAAGTGGTAAAAAGCAATCTAGTGACTATTGAAAGTAAAGCCTAAACACAAGTCTGGGGCGTTTAATATCGATACACTTTTGAAACTATCATGGTCATTTAAAAAGAAAATTACAACAAATGACGGTAATTTAAAAACGAGTATTTACTACTGAAACATTTATTGAACTAACTAAAACAAATTCGGTTTAAAGAATTTTGTTCTCATAAAAAACTTACATTAGTTCACTTATAATGAGATTTATGGTAACTTATTTCTAATTTCTTTCTAGCTAGCACCCTAAGTTTTATCATTATACGATATTTATAAAAATAATATTTACGAACTAAGAAGACAATATGCAAATAAAAACGTTTTTTAAAATACAATACGAGATCGTAAAATACCTACACAGAACAATATAATTACTCTAAATAAATTTCAAACCATAATGGAGGGTAGGGAGGTAGTGGTAGGGGGTTATTTAAATTTGTTGTTGGTTGTGTTGTGAATCGGTGCACACTGTATTGTTCTACCGGCGGCGCGTGTCAAATTAGAACTAGTAAACTATTTTTTTATTTCAAACTTAATCAATTGTAAACTATTTTGATTAGCTCCGTGGAGCGAGAGCACTGATGACATGTAATACAGGTTTCATAACCCTTTTAGGCACCAGTCTCTCACAAAACAGTGATGTGAACATTAGAGTGTATCACTATCCTGTAAACACCTTTGTAAATCTTTTTAACCTTTGTAACCTATGTATTTATAAATATCGCCTAACCTTTGTGAGAGAGAAATGAATGAATTTTTACTATTATTATAAGTATCGATGTATCAACCCATATAATACCGATATATTTCTCAAATAGCTTAAAATTCTACCTTCGATAGGTATTCAAAGAAGCAAGGTAAAGGTAACACGTCAAGCTGCGTCCCTGATGGAGATATATTACCATTTAGATTATGTCGCCGGCGTCACATGTTGTCGGCCTTAGTCTAAGATTTACATTATATTTGAAAGCATTTTTGTTCAGAAATGTTACCTTTTATGAACGGACAGTTCGTTATTTTTTCCAGATTTACGTGTCCGATTCCACGAACTTCCATTAGTTCGAGTAAATTGGAGTCGAGCGAAATCTGAGCACACTGAAACCGTGTAATATTATTTTCGTGTAAGTTTATGAATATACTATACCTACAGGGCGTCCCACAAAGAAGACTACATTTTAATATTAAAATCGCAATAGCAATCCTCTGTCTTAACCGCGAATCGAACGCGCCAAATAGTAAAAAAACAACCCCCAAATTTTATGATACCAATGAAAAGGTTCGATTGTGAGGATTTTTTTTTTCAAGTAAAATAGCAAATAAAAGGATGGCCATATACAAAATTTAAGGTACTTCCCTCCATGTGGCATAACTGTGGAACAACCTGTATATAAGTCTCGAGAAAGGCCTTTGATCATTTATTCGGAACTTATCTGTCTTGAGCAATTTCTAACTTACTGATTTAGGCCTCATGAATGAAATGGGGAGCAAAATCAGTGTTATTTTATATTAGGTTTAAAAATACTCTGAGTTCAATAATGTCCAACAGGACAATTTCAAGGAAACTTTCGAAACGACCGAGAAAAGTTAGATACGGCTCACAAGACGGATGGGTTACAAAACGAGCTCAGATATCTCTCGACCAAATTCAATTTGAGCTAGCGCTCGATAAGTCATTGTATTGCTGAATTTTATTATCTCCTATCCGCAATGGCATAAGAACTCAAATAAAAGGTGGGGAAGATCGTTTATTCCATCCTGGCCCCGATATGTCAGCCTGCCTATCGATTGTCTGCCGACATACGTCTGTTTAACATGATCACAGTATGACATGTTCGTTCAGTTATCCCCTCGTGCATATTAAAATGCAAATCAAAACCGTTCTTTTACCCGCGCATCTATATCGATTCGCTCTCATTCTGATACGTAGTCACGTATATGCGTCGTAAGATTCCGAATATGTTTTACTTATTCCAATATGTGGGGACGTAACCGATTTTTTTACGATGGCGATAAAGTTCTTAATCGAATATTAATGTCCAAAAAACGAGTTGTTGGAGAAAAATGGTTGGCTGTGTTTGTATCATTTGGTTCATTAATTGCGTTCATAAGTTCGACGGTCGGGTTTATTGGCGAGGCAGCCGCACCATGCAAATGAGTACGCGCACCGCCTGGCCCTAACGTTCACATTATAACAATTTAAGAAGTTAAACAACAATAAGTGTACTAATAACAAACAGAGAAAGGTTTCATTGAAAAAATAGGGAGAAGCAAAAAAAAATTATAAAGGTCAGTATTGTCTGTTTTTTGTGACGTTTTGAAACTTCCTCATCATTTTAATGAACGCTATTGATGTCATGACAGGGGTTTATTTTCGCGTCACCTCTAAAATCTAAGGCATATCTAAGGTATTCAAGTCAAGAATAACAATCGCACCGCACTTCCTTTTTTTATCAGAGTTTGTCAAATGTCTGGTAGACTGACACGGCCCACGGTGGCGATCAGTACAATTTGACGAGTATATATAATAGGTGATGTCAACTTGCTCTGACCGCCACCGCAGACCGCGTCTTTCTGCCAGACCCTTAAGCGTTTGGCTGCCATCTTCACATTTTACAACTAAACTTGTAAAGAACACGATGCATTTACGAATGTAACGAGCCGCGTGTGTTGAAAATAGTTATTATCTGTCACGTGCATACCTACCTCATCTTCAGCGTATGATATTTCACATTTTACGACACGCGCAGAAGACCTTTCATAAACCAGTACGTGTGTGTTTTGTAAAACCAGATTTAAAGGGTTAGAGTGTTCCACAACGCATATTAAGTAGTCGCACTGCGAATCTGTCTTTAGGAAAGTGTGGAAAACAACAGTTTATTATAGTCGTTTTATTTTGTTCCGGAACGTTTTTATGTCTCATTTTCAAGCGAAGTGTAATTATGCAAGAAGGTAGAGAGTCGGATGAGATTTTTGGTCTGTTTTATGCAAATGTAGTGTACCTCTCCCTTTATGCTAATGAGCGAATGTGAACCGTATCTGTAATAAAACCACTATTTAACCTCCCTTCCTTCTGCTCCGAAACGTGAACTGAAACCCAACTAATGAGAAGCGGAATTCACTTTTTTATGCAGGCTTACTTAAATTACATATGAGCTTAAAAAAATCTTTAATTATTCTCTACCATAAGATAGTATTAATGGGACCCAAAAGAAGAATTATCAGAGATCCTGTAGAGTCAAGAATGATTTGTGAAATAAAACTCGAGTTTAAAGGGAAGGCCAAGTTTTAATTTTCCTAATTAAGGTCTACTTGTTTCATTAATTTTTAATACAGACCTCATCAGGGGCGCGTAATGTTTAATATCGCCTCATAATATGATTTTAGACACAAAATCGATTTCTTAAATTAATAACCCCTAAAACAAACCGAAGAGTATTTTTAAGTTTAACTTGGGTCTTTGGTATCGTTGCTTCCAAACGGAAGCGAATTTTATTTAGTTTTATACCTGTGACTTGATCAAATTCAAACATTCTTTCTATCAATGTTATTTGCAAATTGTTGCTGCCTTTCTAATGTTATGAAGGGTTATATTGGCATAATACCTCTATTATCTATATCGTTTGATTTTGCTTTGACCTAGATCAGAGACCCAAATAAACCATCTAATTGTATATCTATAATGGTATCTTGATGGTATACATCTCTCTCTATCCTGGAGTATTAAAGTAAAATAGTCGGGGATTTCGAAAATAACGTTTATGTTTTCAGTAACTAGTATTGTCACCACCTGTAATTACTCGTATAAGCCAATTTATACTGTCACCAGTTTATATAGGCACGTCGACGAAGATGTAGTTCAATTATATCGTGTGTTGGAACGTGTTCTCACAAGTCGTTACAGCAATAAAACAACTCTGAATGAGAAATAAAACTGGTAGTAATCACGCTACAATTGTCGTTGTTTTCATAAAAAATTCAATTTCACCTTAAGTAATTACGGGTTTGACCTCTCTGCGATTGTTGCTACGTTTCGAATGTCGTTACCTTCGTCATATCGTTTTACATTTTTATCTGTTAAATCTAATGTTGAACTTTCATTTATACGACCTCCAATCGATAGGCAAATACTCTACTTTTTCAAGATATAAAGTTTTATGCTTCATCCAAGTTGATTTTGTGAGGTTTTAAGGGTAAATGAAAGTCCAAAACGGTAAACTAGTGTTAAAACTTACCAGCGGCATCAACTTGACAGTTCAGGGTGAGGAGGCAGGCAATCAGCAAAATGACGACGGTGCGGTTGGGCGCGGTGCGCCAATCTCTCATCTTACCGGCGCCGGGCCGCGCCTGCGCCAAAATACACGTGACAACGCACCGCTCGCACACGCAACATCGGCAACAAGATGGCGGAACACCACAAAATGGCCGACCCACACAAAATGGCCGGCTATCAACTCTTTACTTACGATACAGCTTTAATAAACACATCACAACCAAGTTTTGCCACTTATTATAATTAACATTAAGATTTTTAATTAATTGATTTGTATATCACAAAAATACGACAACCGCTTCGATGAAAAATTTTCAAAATACTTAAAGTTAATAAACACGTAGACAACGATTATGAATTAAATTTTGAATTATCTATATTTACAATTATTTTCGTCTATTCTAAATCTATTCGTTTGATTTTTATGGTTTAGGCTTCGTTTGATTCACTGCGCTTTAGCATTTTTAGGAAGAGCACAGAGCATAGTTTAGGCGTGGTGAACTGAGTTCAACCATATTCCATTGTTATACGGCACAGTTTGGTTATTCTCAACTGGAATATTTTTGAGCACTGCACTGGCACGTTCGCCCGATTTCACGAGAGACACTCGAATTTTTCCAAATCAAACACATTTTTTATTGTTTGGCGTAGGAATCATGTGGCAGCTCCGACCTAGAAACAAATCAAGGGCATGTTATAGACTAGCACGACACACGATACGATAATATCGTGCTAATCAACAACATAAGGAATGCCTTAATGAAGGCATTAGTCGAAGGAGTTGGAATGCGCATGGATATGTAGAGGCTTTTGCGGGATTTCTCTTTGAAAATGCATAACGGTTAAAGGCTTTTGAATATTCTCTGAGTAAGCACCATTTATGTTACCCACCCATAATATCGGATTTTGCAGACATACATATTTGAATATATTAAATACTTACATACATACTCGCATAGAATACCTATACCTAGTATAGTATTATAATATCTGTGCCTTTACTATATAAAGTTCCTGTTCTAAGGAATTAAGTTATCTCTTGCCTTTCTACCTCTTTAAAAAACAACACACAAATTAAGGCATAGGTCTCTCGAATTCTAATAATGACAGACAGAGATAAATAATATGCGACGCTGCAAGTGTGAGGGAGAAGGCATAACCCAGAAGACTCAAACGCAACTCAGATTTAAAAACGTCTCAAGTCAAAATTCGTCACCTGAGACCGGTGATGAATTATTGACCATCCTCTTAATACTCAAATGCAACCAAGATAGTTGCGTTGAGTATTCAGGGGAGAAAAGCATAAAATAATACATCTATCTATCTAGGCAGCCTCTTCTTTAACTCGCCACCCCTTACGGTCTCGTGCCAGCCGAATTCATTGATTCCCTACAGCTCCCACAATGTCGTCTGACCATCGAGCGTGGTCTAATTCTATGCCACCATTCGGTGACTGCTTTGGTCTCGGAGATTGGATAAAATAATATCAGAAATAAATACCAATAAGCATAAAACCCGCATAACTGATTTACATAACCAAACCCTTTCAAAAGTGGAATCATCAACCACTTTACAGAATGATTACTCATTGAATATTAAACACCAGGTTCTATATTCAAACTTCTGTAAATATGGAAGCCTCTCGAATTCCAATAACGGCAGACAGAGATAAATAATATGCGACGCTGCAAGTGTGAGGGAGAACATAACCCAGTTTGCAAAACTTATAACTTCAATAAGGATGGACCAGGTGTGACCGTTGATGTTATAAAGCTATTCGGATATTTCATGTGCAGTTCGAACATTTTAATCTAATGTACATCACGGTGTATAAAAATCAAAGAATATTTTTGAATAAGCAGTTCTTATAAGTAGGTGAATACCTTTTACTTTTTTAAGACATAGAGTATTTCTCAGTTTCTATATCATAGAGACACGACATGTTTTCTTTGCTGTAGGTTTTTTTATTTTCAATAGAGCTTCGTTTGACTTCAATCTCACATGATAGAAAGTAGTTAATGATGTGGCTGACGACAACCCTACCTAATACATATAATAGGTTTAAAAAAGGTAGAGCAAATAAATTTCTAAATCTTATTCGAAAGATACAAAAAAAAAATAACTGTTACATCTCACAGAAAGGAGGTCGGTAATTTTTGGTTGAGGTTTCAGAATGAAAAATGGCTGGCCTTTCTGTGAGATGAGCTTCATCTTACAAGAAGTAAGTTTAGTAAGTTATTGGAGCAGCATTATACGTTTTTGTTGGCATCGTAAATACGATGGAAGCTTCGCAATTGTTCCTTATACTTACTATTTGCAGTAATATTCGAAAACAAGCTACTATCAATAACATTAAGGTTCAAATTTGCTGTAAGTTTAACGTCACTATCGCGTGGACATGGAACAACGCAAATCCCATTTAAAAGTTATTATGAGACGATACAATGACGTCACCATACCACTCTGGATAGCTTTCTAAAAAGTATATTTTTGTTCCATGTCCATGCGATAGAGACGCTGTTGCAACAACTTTATAAGTAAATTTAAACGTTAAAGTAAGCAATTAGATTAGACGCTTCGTTACTGTTGCTTGGAAGAATCGCATGACTGTTTGCAACTGACTTTGCGCATGCAAAGACAGCATTTCCAAAAAGAACTTTACATTTACAAAATAAGGTTGAGGTTTGTAAAAAAAAGTTAAGATTTGTTTAGTCTCTTCAGAGAAAACTAGGAAAGAACAGCACAGTAATTACTGGATGAATTAAAAAAAGAAACAAAAGTTTGTTAGGGTTGCCACGGGGGAAAAGAAACACGGAATACTTTTCTATCATGGAACTGTTTTATAAGGATTTATTAGAATAACGGGGTTTATTTATTTATTTTACTAGTTAGTTTCGTGGTATTTCAAAAACAGAATTGTAATATAAATTCTAAAATAAATTAGAGTAGGTACCTAACACCTTTTATTCCGACAAAGTCTTTTTTCTGTTTATTTTACTACTTAATTATTGTACCTATATTTCGGATTATTGATTTGTCTTATGTCATAAAATTACATGCTATTAGTGCTTGTGCATTTAAAAAAATGGTTCTTAGACTTATTTATTCAACTAGCACGAAGTTCGTGAGGCAAAGAATAAGGTTACTTACTGTTGCAAACTTTTTGGAGCGGCTTTTTTAGTTATTGTTTTAAAAAGTTTGAAACTATTCCGGCTGGGTGAGCTTTGTTAAGTAAAATGTACTGGAATCTTTTCAAACACCAAAATTTTGGGTCTTTAGTCGTTTCGCACCACAAGCGATTCGAACCGCGGTGCAAATCGCCCAAGTGTTCCTTTTGAATGGGTTCTTTCGCACCGCGGTGTGAATAGACTAAAACTTTTTTTGAATTAGTCAATTCATATCGCAGAGAGTAACTATGCGGTTTTCTTTTTGAATGGGTGAATTCTGACAAAAATAATGTACTTTAATTACACATCTCTTAAAGTACAGTCAGGCACAATAATTCTTAGGTTACAAATTAATAACTTAAGCACACTAAGTATTTTTTTTACTATGAAACAAAATCCACTTGAAATACTGCACGAAACTTCCCATAACCATCCACCTAAAGGAGATGCAGAGATGGAAATTGACCAACAGATGCATTTATGTACTGAAACACACAAAATAATATTAATAAACCAGTAACGCAAATTTTTGGGGAATCTGTACAAAATCTTGTAAATAAGAGAATAGATTTATTGACTCCATTACCTCAATTTGATAATATTAAGAAAAAACTTTATAAAATGAGAAACAAGTCGCAAGGCGCTAAAAAACTTAACTTCCATAAAGCCTGTGATCTTCATGTACCAGAAAAGTATGAAGAATAGGGTATATGCATCGATTTTTTTTATTGTTTTAATCGATTCTTTAGGTCATTATTTACCCGAGAAATGATAAGACGCTCACTGAATTTCGCATTAACAAGGTAAAAATAACAAATCAAAACTACAATCATTTTCGGGTGATAAAAACGCTGCCATATTGGTGCCATGTTTATTTGATGTCGACGTTCACACTTGATTAAAACCTTTTGTGACGACCTCGGTAGTGATCATCTCAGGAAAGAGGTTTTCCGAAAAAACTGAAAATAATCGACAATACGAAATGTGAAGTGGGCAGAATAGTGTCAAATCATGGTGCAGCAAGCAGAATAAAAAAAGAAGAAATGTGTACAGTGATGTCACGTCCGCTCTAGTCAATGGCGTAGCGTTTTGAAATTTTGCGATTGAGATTTAAAATATCATTTTTTCAATGGTTAAATTCTACAATAAAAACATCTCAAAATGCAAAAATAAATATGTCGATATGTTTCTATATCAATAGAGAATACGTATATGTTTTTTTAGCCATTTTGAAATCACATGCATATACCCTATTATTGTTTGCAGAATACAAAGACTAAAAGAAGCGAATCCTTATTTTTGCAAAAAAAGAAATGATTAAATATTTGAAAGAATCGACAAGATTTCAAGTGTTTCTGTCAAGTATACACAATTCATGCAGATATCGGCAGCCGCAATGAAGACTGTGTCAATGTGGTTCCTGTGCTATATGCATTGCTCCTATGAAATTTTGTTTTAAATTATTAAAAGTCAAGTCAAAGATTGGAAAGCTACGCAAATTTCAATGGACTTTGAAGTGACTGCGATTTCGGCCATAAAAGATTTATTTCCATAAGTGAAAATAGTTGGGTGTTATTTTCACTACAGCCGCAGTTTATGGCGAAAGGCTAAGCAATTGGGAGTAGTAAAATCAAAACTGGGTAAAATGCATGTTAAACTATGCACAGTATTGTCACATTTACCTCCGGACTTGTTGGATGAAGGGTGGTTGTACGTGATGGAAGAAAGTCCCAACAGTACCGAAGTCACTAAGTTCAACGATTATTTTGTTAAAACATGGTTAGAACATGATATACTCTCAAAGTCGTGGAACACCTTCAATCAAAGTGACAAAACCAATAATATGGTGGAGTCATGTAATGCCAAAATAAAAAAAGATTATTCCAGAAAAATCCAATATTGCACAATTTCTAAATGGAATACAAAAGGATGCCAATTTCTACTCTGGAATATTACGCAAATCAGGTGACATACGAATTTCGAAAAGAAAACCAGAAACCATTGAAATGAACCGAAGAATTCATACAACCATACAACAGTTGACTGGAGATATAACTGTCGGCCATTGCTTAGAAAAGTTAAGAGTTTAGTTTTACTTCAAATGTCTTGGTTGAATTTAAAAATGTTACGACTGTGATTCTTAATGATTACCTAGTCTTAAGTAAATAATAATGTACGTCATACCTTTGATCAGCAATAGTTTTTTAGTAAAACGTTTAATTTTGATTAAACTGGGATTAAAAACCTACCTTATTACTATAAAAAAGACACCTGTTGAGTAAATATAATTATTACATATTATCTTACAATTTTTTTTATCTCTATCCATTTTTCTTCATATCTGTAGAAATTAAAAATGATGTGTGTCTGAATTGGACTTAACAAAATGGGCATCGATTTTTTCCCGTGGTTCGAAACGACCCATTTCAAAAGAATCTTGGGCGATTCGCACCGCCGTAACCACTGCGGTGCGAATGGCCCTATTCAGAAACAGTGCTTGGGGTTTTCGCACCGCGGTTCGAACCGCTCGCGGTGCGAAACGACTAAAGACCCAAAATTTTATTCAATTATTATGTAACGTCTATTTCATGAACCATATTAGTGTATTGATGATGTTTACAGACAAATTTAAGGGGAGTGAAATGTGACCAGTATGCCTATTAGCGATCTACAGTCGCTAACTCACGCGGATTAGCGTGTGTTAGTACGCTTATGTGACGCGTTGGGACCCTTACATATGTAAGGGTCCCAATATATGGTATAATCCCAATATAGGTGTATAATGTGACTCGGAACCGCGTTTAATTCTTTGAGAAATAAAGGGAATTAATTGAATGAACCCAAATTTTATCTATTTGACGTAAGTAACGAGCCGTGATCGTACGTCTCCTTTTTCCATATAATTTGGTACAGTGCCTCTATCTTGCGGATAGAGCTATGCCTATGATATGCATGGGATATGTATGGGATATGCAGCATAAGTAGACTCACTCCTCAGAACAGATTTTCTGATAGGTAGACGGAATGATTGACCCTTTTTTGAAGTAGTTCTTAAATAAATTTATACAACAACGTGCCTATATATCTTTATTAGGAATGGTTTACATGTTTTGCAAATATGACATAATCATGACCATGAATAGGTAGCATAAATTCTGTTGTGTACAAATAACATTTCATGGCGATGTATAAAACTTAAGTATTTTTCGTTAAACCGGTTTTTTTATTCGAATTATTTTCTTTATTTTTTTACCCTGCTGCACAAGGGCTGTTTTTATTATACTAGTTCAGTGTTTTTAAAAGAAAAATGCCGGCTATTCTTCTATTTTGTGTAAAAAAATTTTCCTGACAGGACAAACAAGACGAAATATAAAAATACTTAATTAGGTACACAAAACTGAAAAATACATACATAGCAAATATTCTTAGTTAAAAAATAAACTATAGAAAGGTAAATTGCGGGTAGTTGACCATATTTTTTACATTTTTACCTAAGACTTTGTGTGGATTGCTCAGAACAAAAGCACCGCACTATCTCATTACTATAAAATCTGGATTAAAACAAAAACAACTTTTTCATTAATTTCCTGTCGTAGAAACGACGTTTTATAAAATAAATAAATAAAATCAGCAAGAGAACGTTATGAAATTCAATATCCGCTTCGGGTCTGGAGAAATTCAGCGCAACAATGAATTGTGGATTTATTCTATGAATCGAATGATTTTAAATGGATTTACTAGTAACTGACGAGGTTTTAAAATGTTGCCGAACTTTTGGGTTAAAATTCTTTGAAAGGGAAAGTTAAAAGAGAGTGATTCTAAAAGTTAGAAAAAATAAAAATGAATGAGCCCGAGATTACCGCTCAACGATGCGCGCGCGTAGGATTTTTTTTATCTTAGCTTGGAAAACTACGTCGGTACTTATTATTCTTGCTTGCTAATTTGTTTCATCTCTATTACATCCCAACAATGTAAACTAGCGTTTTCACTATTTTTGTTTGCAAAGTCACTGAGACAGGCATGCTATCATAAATTATACCTACCCAACTATTTAATCTCTAACTATAGGATTCCATCTGGATGTAAATTCACCAGCTCGCTCCAATGGGCGCATGTTAATAAGCAAACAATGATTAATTAAGTCTCGAGAGAGATCTTTGTCATTAAAATGAGGCTGGGAATCTTCGCAAATGTATTATGATTAGTTTTGGTACCGGCTTTGAACGGTTTGATGAGTTATCAAACAGGTGGTGGATGAAAGAATCACAACGCGATTCTAAACAATTGTGAGCAAATATTTGCATTTGAACCTTATTTTCTTTTGTTATATTACGATTACAGTTGACTGAAATGAAAACTTCCATACTTCTGTGAAATTAAAACGAGAAAATTATGAGTACAGCACATGAATGTAGCGTGAATGCGTATAATTTGTTTTTCGGGTAATTTTCACCTAATATAAATTGGTACGAAACAAAATTATTTCTAAAATGTTAGACGCCTATCTTTTGTATCGATTTTCTACAGTTTATTGAATACATATGATAAAATAAGTTGACAAATCGCAAAAGTTTAAAATGTTTTATATTGATTACCGTTTTTGATGCAAAAATAAACAATATATCAGATTTGTACCAATAACCAGCCCATTATTCTCTATTTTCGTAGTCAAATTCGCACGGCTTCTATTTATAGCCGAAGTTGAGTCTTACTTCGCCCTATGTTTACGAAAGCGGAATATTGTATAGCATGTGAAGAATGGCGAACTTTAGTCGAACTTCAGTGATTTGTTATTAAACTGGGGGCTTACTTATGAACTCATTAAACTTTATTGGAACAATATTTATTCAAAAGAAGTGCAAATCCTATTCTACATCAGGCAGGTACTCTACTAGTAAGTAGGTACCTACTATTTATTACATTTGTATGAAGGAACGATCTATTTTGATTTTGTACGATAGTCAGAAAGAAATTACGTTCAATGAAGTATGTCGAATACTTCACGTCGTCGTCTAAAAGTATTTGAAACTAAAAATATCTACTTACTTTATTTTTATATTAAAAAATGTTGCTCAGGTATTTATACTACTTTAAAAGAAAGATAAAGTCGTCTATTGTGTTTTCTGTTTTTGTTACCAAAACTGTTGGAATCATCGTAAGACTTGAAGGGTCAAAATTCTTCCAACATTCACGACCCAACATCATAACAACACGAAGTTGAAAAGACATTATCCTGGCAAGTTACTAAATAGCAATATCAGAGGTTGCTATAAGCCTGCAGCTAACATTAAAACTAATGTTTTGGAACTTGGTGCCACGCGACAATGACCTTTGCTGATATCGTTCGAAACTCCATAACGGTAATACTTTGTTTTGTTCAACCGTTCACCAGTACCTGCCTTCAATAGCACGTTATGACTACTTTCAGTCAATGCTTCGTTACGGGGTGCTTTTGTGGGGAGTTTGTACAAAGACTTTGTTCTTTATTATCTTTAATCTTTTGTTTCTTCTATCTCATGATTTTTTCATGTCTCTAATCTAGAGCTAAGTACACTTAACGTAGAATCTATTAGCTACGTAGATTGCGGTAGACGTCATTCAAGCTTATCAACGTTTCACTGTGAAACAATTTAACTTGGCTTGTTTTGTACAAGTTCGTGAAGAGGTTGACGGTATAATTGGTTTAACTTAGGACTGACTGCTTCTAAGGTTTTAATCCGTTGATCCCTTCAAGAAACTAGCCCGGCTGGCATAGTAAATGATAAACTGACCGGGTTGATCGGTACTGCGTTTGATTAAGTTTTGTTAAACGTAAAGTTATTTTGATATGTTTAAAAAAGGTAAGAATTTTTAACTTTTTTGATTTCATCTTTTAATTAAGAGATGCAATAAATGATACTTAATGCATCATGCAAAAAAGTATCATGAATAAGATAAAAGAACAGTCTCAAAAGCAATTTCGTTAGAAATTAGCATAGCAAAATCACATTAGCAGCGAATTCTTAGCAATATTTTACAGGTTTCTAATTCGTGAAGATAACGCGAGATACGAAAACCATTACGAGGGCGGAATTCAAATTGAACACATAAATCAAAAACTGAGTAAGAGAGCTGCATACGTGCCCGACGGGTGATTTAGTCGAAACGTGACTGTTCGTTAGTTTGTTTGTGATAACATTCGGTAACGAGTTACTGGCAAGAAGTAGATGGTAGTAACAAACTTGTTGGTTTGAATCTTGTGGTGCGTTTTGGGTAAGTAGCGGGAGCGGGGATGAAGTCAGGAATCGCTTCCGCTCTTGCTGTCCACCGTCAACTAAGCCTAATAGGTTATACTATACATTTATTCTGTGGTTATAGCTGGAATGTATTGTATCGAAAGTCATGTTAAAGCTCAATTCATTGTAATGCGAATTTTTTCGTTCATTCTCTCTGTTCTCTCCAAATACAAAATAGGAGCCGATTCAAAAAAATTGCCAACGTAGGCCAGATTATATTTCAGGTAAAGTTATTTCTACATAGAAATAATATAAGATATATAAGGATAAGATTATATAATACAGCTATTATATGTATACTGTTGGTGAACGTTTATTGAATTAATAAATAAATAAATATAAAACTAGGTTAGCTAAGCAAAAGTAATTATAGTACAACATACGACCGCATCCCCAACTAAGCAAAAACAGAAGCCACAGTCAAAGAGAGTATAGTCACTATGCAACGTGATGCCTCTTTTTAACCGACTTCAAAAAAAGGAGGAGGTTATCAATTGTTTTTTTTATGTTTGTTACGTCAGAACTTTTGACTGGGTGGTTAGATTGTCATGATTATTTTATTAATGAAAGTTGGTGCTTCCCGTGTGGTCCCATTTTAATTTTGTTCAGTGCTGACAACGGGATCCATGAAAATTCATGAAAAAACTATAAAAATTGTAATCGGTTTATGGTTTTTTAAAACAAAATTAATTATTAATGCTACAGAAACGGTTTTTGTAAATGGTAGAGCTAAGAATATTTGAGACTAGCAGCGCCCCGCGGTTTCACCCGCGTAGTTCCCATTCCCGTGGGAACTCCGGGATAAAATATAGGCTATGTCATTCCCTGAAAGTAAGCTATTTTATTATTATTATTATTTTCAAATCGGTCCAGAAGTTTTGGAGCCTTTTCAATACAAACAACAAACAAACAAAAAAACAAACGAACAAATAATCAAATCATTCCACACACATCATCCAGTTATAATTTATTGGTGTATGTAAAATTTTCTAAAAATATTTCGATACGTTATTTGTATGAGTTTATTATTTTCGGCGCCATATTCGTTTATTTGCACCCCCGAAACCAACCTTAACCTCAACAGCCTGTATTGGTCCACTGCTGGACGCAGGCCTCCCCCTGATGCGCATTGTTCGCGTTTATCTAATGACGGTAATGCCCATAATCCCCACGCTGGGCATACGGTTGGGGATCGCAGTTCGGTGGTAGAATTGTTCTGCAGGGGGCGCTGCTCGGGATATCCCTTAGTCGCCTCTTACGACACCCACGGGAAGAGATGGGGTGGTGCAAATTCTTATCCAGCACCACACAGCGCCCCGGAACCAATGGGTACGGTAATAGTCAAAGCAACCAACGGTAGTTTCAATTATACCAGCCGTTTTACCAATGCTGTGATATCTAACTAGCAAACTAAAATCGAATAGCAGGTAAACTTTTTGTTGCTTTCCTGTTTAAATTAATTGGGCAGCAAGAAGAACAGATTGAAAATTTGGGTCAGTGAAATTTTTACCTCCTACCTACACTGTACTGTATGTGACTAGATTAAATAATAACTACAGGTTAAAGTTATACGAGTAGAAGTTTATTGTACTAGCAGCGCCTCGCGGTTTCACCCGCGTAGTTCCCGTTCCCGTGGGAATTCCGGGATAAAATATAGCCTGTGTCACTCCCTGAAAAGTAAGCTTTTTAATGATGAAGTATTTATTTAATAGGTCCAGTAGTTTTGGAGCCTATTCAATACAAACAAACGAACAAACGAATCTTTCCCCTTTATGATATTAGTATAGACTTGGCCGTATTGGTACAAAAACATATAATAGGTAATTGTATGTACGCCGCCAATAGAAATTCGTACAATACGACTTATTCTAAGCGTACATTTTACATTTTCTAACAATACTTAACAATACTTAACTATTTTTTTGTGAATATTTCTTATAGACCTTAATGTAGTATGAAAAAAGTAACCGAATGTGACATGTTCTCATGACACTATTAAAGAACTTTTGAGTACGGGTTCAAGTGCCGACGCAAGCAAAACTTTTGATGAGCATTTTCACGTTGAAATTTAGTTTCAAATAGCAACTTATTCAGTTTCAGATCCTCCAAATGATGCACAAGAAAATCTAAATGTGTCTAAATTCTTAAATATTCCGCAGTGCCAAGCGAAATTGAATCTTAAACATCACCCGAAATGTTACAGAGTAAGGGTGAAAATTGTAATAAAGAAAGTGAATAAGTAGTGAGGCAGACGTAGTTTGGAATTTCGTGAGAAGTATTGCGAATTTATGCTAAGATGATTGGGCTGATTTCGCTGGAATTGAATGAAAATGTACTTACGAAGGTGAAAAGTGTTTTCGAGGTATGTTTGGTTGAACTTTAGTTTATGTAGGGAAGTCAGTTACATATTTCAGTTCCTACAAAAAAAGGGGTGTTATATTAAGTTTAGTAGTTAACAGTTTTTTAATAATTCTCAATACTCGATACTTTAGAATTGAGTTTGTTTAAAAATATTACAAACCGACTTCAATAATATCGTTTTGATTTTGACTTGACATTTGACAGAACTGGACCAAATTACAATGGGACATGGAAAACACCAGATTTCAAATAAAAACTGAATCATTAAAATCGGATTACCCAGTCAAAAGTACTAAGGTAACAAAAGAAAAACAGACGAAATGAGAACCTCCTCCTTTTTTTGATGTCGATTAAATATAACTTAGTCTACCTACTGTGTATAATTAGTAGTGGAAGAGCGAGATTCCATAATACAGGTATTTTTGTAACTTAAAACGATATCTCAAACACTGTCGCACTACTAGTAAATTAAGATAAATAAATAAATGCTCTTTTTTTAGTTTGACGTGTTATTAGGTTATAATAATAATATTTTTTTTTCAATTTTTGAATTTTTGCCTTCCTATATACAACGTTTGCCATTTGAAAACTGGGGGTAGATGGAACCAAATTGAATAGATTGGCGGCTTTTTTAACCCTCATAAGCCTTCCGCCTATTTTAAAGAATTTTCGATATTTTATCGAAAAACTTACGACCACGGAAAAAAAAATCGACATTTTCAGGGTATTCATAATGGCAGGTGCTTTGACACATTTGGCATGTCGTCAGAATGGTCATGAACTTTAAAAGTGTTAAACGAATTTTAAGATCCCAGGCATGCTTAGTTTTTTTTTTCCAAATTCAATCCAATAGTTCAAATTTCGGAAAAATATCAAAAATTCTTTATTAAAATCTTTAAAATAGGTGGGAGGCTTTTGAGGGTTATAAAATCTGTCAAGCTTTTGCATTTGGGGTTCCACCTACCTCCAGTTTTCATATGGCAAACGTTGTATCAAACATCCTTTATGTGGATATGTATTCATATATACGCATTTACATGGTAGGACCTGTGCCCCACCATGTAAATGCATTCTTTAAAATCTTCAAAGGCCATTATAGACCGGGGGCCGCAATAAATTTTCGCGCAATATAACTGTAGCAAATGAAATTCCAACCACACCTGCAAATGCTCATTACCAGCACAGAGCTTCATCTGACGCAGTGGAACTGAGCCTTTGAGGTTATGACGGAAATAAAATAATTTTTCAAAAGACCGCAAGATAGATATCAAGTTGGAAGAATTCTAAATTAACGACGTTCAAGTTCTGAATATCTATGTAAATATAATGGCTTTATGTCTGACCACAATATTGATTGATATAGAGCGATGTGGCGCAACAGGCGATGGTCCGCCAGCGACGCGGTTCGATTCCCGCCTCAGGACAAATCTTTGTACGATTTGCAAATAATGGGGGGTGTTTCGGTTTTCGTTAAAAAAAACTATCCATTAATGTTTTAAGGTTAATATGTCATTTACTTATAACACAAGCTCTGACTAGCTTGAAGCTAGATAATGCTATGTGGATGTTCAGCTTTATTAGTATTATTTATTATATTTGAGCTCGATTTTTTCTAAAGCGCTATTTAAACAAAAAAAAACACTACTTTTTGTTTTCAGTTGTTACTGTTTTCCACCCATGCACGAATTCCATAAAACTGGATGAAACTTTTATTGATAATACGAATGCGCTTATCCCTGTAACAATTATTTTGCGTTCAAAAAGCCGCACAGAAAACTATTCAATTCGCCAACTTTGTCAATACCAAGGTATACGACCAAAAACGCAGCCGGATTAGGACCTCTTGTCTTGACCTTTGATAGTAATAACTATTTATCAAGCTGTTTATAGTAAAAATTTGACTTGTCTAAGTACTTATTTTGTAAGTCTAAAGAAATAAACGTTTTGACTCTGATTCTGACTCTGACCTCAATAACTTGACAGTGTTACAGACATCCTAACCTACAAAATTTTCTTTTATAATTTATGTGCGAGTTTAATTGCATTAACTCCTGCCGACCCTTGAAATTTGAGTTGATTCCTTTATCACCCCAATTTTCACAAGTCACCGTGTAAGCTGTGACAAACCTGCAAAAGCATTCATTTGCGCGATCGTTTTCATGCCAATTCATTCTTAATTGAAGACTTAAAGCTGGCTATAAGGAATTCCGGAATTTTATCACCTTAGAAATTTCGCTATAAAATCGGGAATTTAGGATTTAATAGGTGCGATTATTCGAAAGGGCTTTTGAGACCGGAACTGTTCGGCATCAAGATTGAAGGTGGGTCAAATATTATTCAGTGGAAGGTTATTGTTCATTTAAATCGAAGGTTTTACCAGCAAAGGACTGCAGTCGTTCATAACACCCCCCGATATCAGCTTTAAGGATAGATAAGAACATGAGAGAATATTTTTTTTTTTACAATAATAGTGGGAAGTTTGAAGAACATGCATCTCTAACTTCTACGACTCTACAAGTAAACAAAACAATAGCCGCTCGACCTTATCTTACTTTTGTTTTGAAATTTTATTTTTTATGTTTAACTTAACTTGTCTTGAAACTAAATTGTAATCTTACTTACTACTTACTAAAAAACTTGCACTAATGTTTAATTGTCTTGGAACTGTATTTACATACTTTCGGAGGAGGGGGTTGTCATCTGCGACACAGTTTTTAAAACTTCTGCAGATGACATCGTTTTCATTTTTAACCATGTTGCCGTTGTTTTGGTTCCACAATAAACGATTTATTTATTTATTATTATTATTTATGATGCGGACTGAGCATGGGTATTATTGAATAGTTACTACCCTACCAGGCAACAGGTACTGTTGCCTGATAGGGTAGTAAGTTAAGTGGTCTCAAATAAAGCTGCTATGCAGACTTGATGATGACCAAATGATTTAAGTTGGTTTCTACTATTTAACCAGCTGAAAACAAATAAATAGCTACAGCTTAATTTACCACCAGAGACCCACTAGTTACAAGGATAAAAATTTAACTGTTCAATGGAAAAACAGTTCTATCGTACTAATGGGAGTAACCAAGTATTAGAGGTTCTATAGAAAAAACGGGCCAGATTTCGTTTAAATACTTCTACCTTGGAAGAATTTCCTTCTACTTCTTCCTCCAGAATGGAGGAAACTCACATGTTATGCCGACCCCACCTAGCGTGGGATAAGGACCGGAAGAAGAAGACTTCTACCTTGGAACTTCAGGAATAAGAACAGTGTTAACAGTTCCATGACGCCACAGTCCTGTAGAACCAATGTTAACCGCGGAGTTACCGCGTTAAATTTGACAAAACACTGCCTACAATATTCATACACTTAAACCCGCCAGGCTGTGTTGCCGTAGTAAGTAGACTCCATAATTTTCATACAAAAAGCCGACCTCGTACGCCGTAAACCTACCTATTGTCGAAGTTACAAAGCCGTCATATATCAAGCAGCTAGACATAATACTCGTATAAACAATGTAAGTATATAACTGTATTAAAACTTATTTGCAAAACTTGGAACGGAGTCGAATTCCAAGTTTCTCGTATGCGCGTCGAGCCGACAAGAGCTTACTGCATTTATGTTAGAAGTTCGACCATAAAATATACGGACAAAGAGTTATGCGTAAGGAGAATCGTAACTGAAAATAATTATAAAGGAAATAATTTCTTCCACAGCAAGCTTGATAAAAATATTGTATTTTTTTAATCGAAGTAATATGAATAATTAGATTTAAATCGGATTTTATGATAAACGTTTTGATATGTCAATAGGTAATATATATAATAGGTAAATAAGGTGCCAAACTGCCAACAATAGTTGTCCTGAGACGCCTCCATCCATCGGAGCCTCTCCGTGGCTGTATGTTACGCTTATTAGGTAAACGAAGTCATAGAGCAAGAGAACGAAACAAAGAATAGAACCAACAAAACAAATTAAACAAACAAACACAGCATTCCAAACACTTGCCAAACTACAATCTGTTAACAGCAACCACAAAAAGCTACCCAAAAGACAACAGTTCGAAACCGTATGTAAATAAAATGACACAAGCAAGACAAATATATTACCAAACTTAGGGATCTACAATTCAAATTGCGAACAAAAACCATGGCCAGGAAGCAGTACGCTACAACAGCTGGCCAACTTTAAGTAAAATCGAAACAACCAACATCGCATCGCCTAATAAAAACCGAGTAAAACCGCTGACGGTATCCCGTTCTTTTTCCACAGCTGTGATATCTCTATAGGTACTGAACCCTGTGAGCAGATCTGGTTTGAGCCAGCTATTTGAAACTGTTCCGCACAGAATAGAATGGGCAAGATTCAGAAGTCTGCCCGAGTACCGGCGATAAATCCAAAGTATCCAAACTAGAAAGTCGCAATACAACTTTGCCTGCGCTAGACATTCGCAAAAATTACTTCTTCCAATACGGCGGGGGTAATGAAGTAAACTAAAGAAGTGGGGTTTAGTAGACTTATAGTTGAAGAGGTTTACTTGAAGGAACCTTGAGGCCTTTTACTATGTAGTAGTTTCTTTTATCTGGTGCTTCTGTTATCTTTTGGGACACAATCTACCGACAAAAAAAAAGTTTTTGGGCATCTTACATCTCAATTGTAGCCAGACGATAAAACTTTTTTTTTCTGTTAATTTTTTCTCAGTCCCAGAGAAGCTTTCATTAAACAGCTTTTATATATAGACACAAAAACAAACCAACCCAAAATGTATTTTACATTAGAAGAAATCAAAACAGACGAAAGGGAACCTCTATAAAAATAAAGAGCTTCTTTATTATAACTCTCAAATGTAACTTATGGGCATTGGGCCCAGTCACATTAACTCCAGGCCCGGCTAATTGGGGTAGGGATGACCACTTCTTAAAGGGCCCAGGCCTTGCTAAGTATTGCCATGTGTATGTAATTACCCTTAGAATACCGAGCTGTGCAAAGTGTGCAAACCAATTTGTTTTATCTTGAGCAATAGTTATATGAAAACTTCTAATAGAACAGTAAAAACTGAACAGTCACGCTTGCGTGGGTTACGCTGATTCGTTTATTGATTGTATTTGACAAATTTGAAGTTCTTATAATTATTACAGCTATTATATAGAAAGCTAGTATGAGATTATTATTTACATGAAAAAATTTAGTGATTCATCACTCATAAACTAAAGTACTTACCTGGATGCCCGAGCTTTGCTCGGTTTTTTTTGGCAAATTATATTTTTTAGAAAGTATTATTCGACAACATATATTAATCGCCAATAGATGTGTGGAAGAGTCATATTTTTCAGTTTAGTGCTTAAGTAGATTAGGATAAAGTTGACTATTGAAAACACGAATAAAAAAGTATTACTATTCGCCAATAGATGTCAGGCAGAGTCAATAGATTATATAAGATAAAGTTGATGAAAGTTTATTGAAAACACAAATAAAACTATCCTAGCTAGATCGATTTATTGTCCCCGAAACCCCCTGTATACTAAATTTCATGAAAATCATTGGAGCCGTATCCGAGATTCAGAATATAGAATTGTTCGTTTAATGGTATAAACTTTGTGTATATGTTATGGGAATTAAACAGCTGAAGATATTTCAAGCAGCTAAACAATTAAAAAAAATTTAATCTCATGAGTACACAGTGTATTTTAAAACAAATACTTTTTAAAGTGGACACTTAAATATCTCTACAAGTTAGGTAAGCCAGGTGAAACGCCTAATCAATATTTTCTTCTTAGTTTTCCATAAAGGAAGGGCTATTCTTTTTATTTATTGGCAGTAAAAGACTTCATTCCAAGAAAGTCTCTTACCCTCACAAATTTCACGGGCGAACCCCATCCAATAAGGATATTGTCAACCCAAGATGTAAAACAAATCGCCATAATAAATACGAAACTTTACCAATTTACGTCAACGCAAACCGAGGAGGCGAAATTATAAACCATGATTAAATTAAAACAAGTTATTAAGTTTTAAAGAAATATTTTCGGTTGTCGCGAACTTGACGCGAATTTAATTAATGTGTTTCGGTATCATGGGACTTTTTAAAAGGGTAAATATAACCCTTTTTAAGTGTTAAAACGAGGGTTAAGTTCTCGCGCTTATTTTTATGCATCTGGGAAATTATCCCGCCGAAAATTATTATGATTACTATCCCTGATGGAATGCGCGTTCCTGAGCACTCAAAAAATATAAATATGTGTACTTATTATTTTTACATCCCTACTGACTCTTTTGCTAAAACGTCACTTGCGACGGAAATCAGGTTCACTAATATTATAAGATTAGGTAAAACAATGTTGTTTTAGATAACGGACGCTGTATTGCTCGTCAGTAATCACTACGTCTACCTTTATAATGTAAACAACGTAACCAAGAATAACAAGCATCAGACAAAACCATGTAGATAATCTATTTTTATGCTAACCCAAGTAACATCCTCAACCTCAACAGCCTATTTTGGTCCACTGCTGGACGCAGGCCTCCCCCTGATAAGCGTTTTTATTGGCTGTTATCTCATGGGGGGTAATGCCCATAATCCCCACGCTAGGCATGCAGGTTAGGGATCGCAGTTTTTTGAGAATTGTTCGGCAGGAGGCGCTGCTGCCCGCCCGGTAAATATCCCTTAGTCGCCTCTTACGACACCCGCGGGAAGAGTGTGTGCAAATTCTATGCCGCCGGCACCACACGGCGAGTAACATAAAGGGATTATTCGTCTAACTACGAAAGTTTTTACAGTAAAAACATAATAGGAGTTAAAATTATATTTTAAAATATATCGCAAAGGGAATCTTGCTCCAACCAAACAAGGCATAGCGACTTCAAAAACCAAAGTTTGTGACCCATAAAAGGTACAAACTTCTTCATTCCTATTAAATGTACCTCGAGAATTTTATTAATCCAAATATTTCGGACCTCGGCTTAATTATTAATTCACAAACTGAAAGCTTTCAGGCTTTAGGAGTTTGTATAGTAATTTATAGGAATTCGTTTTCAGGGACTTAAGGGACGACCATTCCTGAATACCACCTTTTACTAAGGGATAAGCCAGGAAATCTAAAAAAATCTAGGAATTCGGATTTTTAAAATAACAACAGTGAATTTACTTATTATTTTTTACCTTATTGCTACTACATTATTATAAGTGGAACAAGAAAGAGGCTAATGTCAGGTAATTTTTTATATATTTATCAATTTAATAAAGAGGTAGTTTTCTTTTTTTATCTCGGACAATTAACAGTATCATCTAGCCTCACACTAAGCAGTTTTTGTATGATCTTTGAGCTGGGGAAAATCTTTGAAGCAACTAGGCAATATTTTTTTTAATCCAAGTTAGGTTTTTCTTATGTAAAATAGGTTAAGTTTTATCCAGGTATCTATCACGTAAGCGGAGCCGTGAGCGGATGGGAGTTACGTCATTAAAAAAACATATAGCAGGTTATTAAAACACTATATTGCATTGTGGTTTAGGAAGAAACAGGATTCCACTACAAGCAGTTTACCTGTACCCAAAATGCTTACAGCTTAAGCTAGAGCTATTCGTAGAAATTGGTATTTCATACAACCCAGCTTGTTGAACTCATTCACGGAGTAACGGGCTCTTTGAAATCTAATATTTACTTAAGAATCTGGGCGCATCAGTTTATCGGATAAATTTACAAAGCTCGAGTACTGTACATCGACAAAGGATATAAACTACAAAGTTTTAATGTTGTTTACTACACATAATTGTATGTTAGGTATACTATTGTTTTACTATTCAATGTACTTTTTAAATACTACCTAGCTGCAGCTTACTCATTTTCGAACGTGGATACCTCACGTCACGTAATCATTAACTAAAATTGTAGCTGTTTACGATGAAATATTTTTAAAATCGGACATATGAGAACCGGAGATTACCCACTCAATAATGAAATACTTAAGACTTACCCTTATCATTATTTTAAACCCATAGATGTTGGTTGGTAACAGACCAAATACATAAAAACGCCATCTTTAACTAGCAAAAATGAAATTTTCTTTCTCATAATCTTCTTGATGATACTGCTCATCATAAAATTCGCGATGCCAATAACCAAGCCGTACTAAAAGTAATCTGAAGACAGGCAGTCTTCCCAAATTAGGTACACGTAACATTTTTACACCAAAACATTGAAAATATTACATAGTTTCATCATCACCATCATCATTCATTATTCACACAAAAGATTTATCAGGAACTATCCTTATTAAATTTTTGTAGAACAATGGCGTCTTTTACTTATTTTCACATTTATGACGAATGACGACGCCGCCGCCGCAAAATTGGATTGACTGCCTACGGTCTGCTTGTACGAGTATGTGTGCCTCTATGTATGTACAAGACTGTCTGCGAAAGACTGCAGGTAAGATGGTGGATGCGCCGAGCTGAAGACGGGCGCTATGGCGCTCATTAGGTCAGACCCTGACCTAATGAGCGCCATAGCGAGCATCCACCATGTCGAGCAGTGGACTAAGGTTGATGATGATGATGATGTAAATGTACTACTTCCACATCCACATCTACATCCACAGCCTGTATCGGTCCACTGCTGGACGCAGGCCTCCCCCTGATAAACGCCTTATTGGCGTTTAACTCATGGGGGGTAATGCCCATAATCCCCACGCTGGGCATGCGGGTTGGGGATCGCAGTTTGGTGGAAGATTTGTTCTGCGGGGGGCGCTGCTGCCCGCCCCCCAGAAGATATCCCTTAGTCGCCTCTTACGACACCCACGGGAAGAATTGGGGTGGTGCAAATTCTATGCCGCCGGCACCACACGACGACTACTATGTACTACTTACTTTTAGCTATTTATCACTATTCTTTGGTACCTGTTTTTGGTCAAATAAATATTTATCTTTGATCACTCCGGTGACACCCACTAGTGTGTTTAGGCCTCATCCTATGTAGCACTCATCTTGTCTGATCACCACCAGGTTGGTATTGTTGGCAAAAGCTTTCCTGTTTCAAAGAAAACGCCAAGTGCGAGTGGCTCCCACGCACCATGGGTTCCGTTTAATTGTGTCTTGCTAAATGATCGTAATGATTTTAGGTCAACGGGAAGTATATAAAGCCCTTTAGGTTTTGACGAGAACCATAGGTATTTTTTTAAGTGAATAAACAATTTTTTTTCTTTTATTTGTGCTATAATACCTTGTTTTTTGCTTCAGCATCAAGATTCTAGGTCTACGGGAAGTACCTACCTGAAGTAAGTGGTTTGTTGTGTGCTTGTGATTCCCTTGTAAATTTATTCGGACACGAATGATAGTAAATGTTGATTGCTTTATATCGAGGCTCCAAGAAGTAACGGACTCGAGTATCTGATGTTAATTTCAACTTGATATCACGCGTTCCTGAAAAAAGGGCGTTGACGACATAAGTGATCCTAAAAAATATCCTTTTTTAAATTTTAGGTTACAAGAACCCTGAAAAGACACTGGAAACTTCCACCGTAATAATTAGTTTGGCTATTAAGTAAGTAGATACTTAGTACGAAAACCTATCCTCTGTAAGTCAATGTTGAGTGAGAAATAAATGTTTTAATCGCATCTTCGCAATATCTTTAAGCCATCTCCCAAGTCTAAGTAAGTTAGCAAATAGTTAACACGTCGTAAACTAGTTTAGACAACTTAAACTCAGGGTAACGGACAAACTATAAAAGCTTGAGTTTTTCCACCAAAACCTTGAAAATTCTTCTCCTAACGTGTCCTATGTTAGTAATAAATAGTTTCACTTTCGTTTCACGTTCGAAGAGTTTTCGTAATTAAACTTGAGATTACCTAAGTTTTAATTGGGTCTGGAGTGAGCACAACTTGTGGATGTGTGCCACTTCAGGGCAACCCTTTTCGATTTCGCATAGATAAGTAGGAAATGGAATGTCCTTGTATGCTCGGCGTCAGAAATGGTGTAAATTTCACCGAAAATTATTAAAGTTTATTGCAGTTTGTAGGTTTAAAATACCGTTTATTAGTACGAATTAGGACGGTAGTTAATTGTCAAAAGGCAGTTTTTTTCTGAGATCTTGCATATTACATTCATTTTTATTGCAATTATTGTGTACATTTGGAGGTCTTATCTAAATAATTATGAGAGACAAAATAGTACCCAAGTAGGGCGTCGCAATAGGCATTGAGAGTGGAAGTGGACCGGGTTTCTAGATAATATTATTAATAACCTAAGCAATTATAGTTTTAAATGTGCAATATCTCAATAAAATAAAAATATAACAGGTACATATAACAAAATGATTAAGAAAAATCACACTGACCAGTTTAAGAGGTCGAAGCGATCTCAATATCAATAAGCCGATACCAAACTAGATATAAACATAACCCGGTGAAGCCGGAATCAAAACTAAAAATCCACCAATCCTCCCCCAACACGATGTCGGTAAAAAATTACAATAAAATCCCAGAAAACTTAAAATGTCTAGAAAAAACGAACACTTTCGAAACCAAACTAAAAGATTTGCTCTTAAAAAATATTACGATCTTGACGACTTCTTCAATGATCCTTTTAACCACTCGCAAATTAAATTATAAATTATTGTAAATATTTAGTTCATTATTAACTATTTAAAGATACTGCGCGAAACCTGCCAATTTTCCATTGCAACACCCACAATGGGTACATACTGTGATTTTAACTTAAACTCACCTTATCACTAAGACCTGATTGTATGAATGCAATAAATACTGAATACTGAACTATTGGAAGATTTTTATTAGTAAAAACTATCAATGTTATATTGCTGACTGTACAGTGCCATGATAAGCCTTAACCCCTTGTTTCGTAATAAGTCTACCTTCAACCGCGATAGAGCAAATGTAACAAACTTGATATAAGATACGACCGGACATCGACAAGTAAAAGGTTAAGTTAACTCAAGCGTTTACCTGTTGAGAAATAAATTATGTTTAAACATAATAATAATAGTAAAAAGGGTGTGATCTGGGTGAAAAGGAATGTGAAAACTTTTAACTTTTTAAAGTTGCCTACTAAAGCTGAGTATTACTAAGTTTTAGTCGGCAACTTTAAAAAGTTAAGTTAGCAATGAACGTCACGCTCGGTTCAGTTACGCTGAATTGGGTATAGACCTAATTCAGCGTAACTGAACCAAGCGTGACTTTCATTGTTTAGTCTCGTCTATTGGTCAGAGTGAGTACGCCTAAGCAAAGAAAGCATATAAAATTTAATGCTCAACTAAAGCTTGCATAAAGTTATCATAAGTTGCTATGTTATTTATTTTTTATTTAATAATAAGTTTAAAAAAGCGCATAAAACTCATCTATATAGTGTTTAAATTTATATTTATTACTGTCTACGATGAATGTACACTGGATTTGTATTACTTTTATTACTTAGGTTTATAAATAAAGAACTTTTAAAACTGAAAAGTTTGTGGACGTCATTGCAAAAGCAAGCGAACCCAAAGAAGGGCCTTTGTTCGCCTTCAGTCGTGCTCCAGCGGCTGACGCTATATCAAATAATTAATTTTGTTTTAAAAAACTATAAGCCGACTTAAATTTTTATAGTTTGTTCATGAATTTTCATGGATCCCGTTGTCAGAACTAAACCACATTAAAATGGGACCACACGGGAAGCACCTGCTTTCATATAAAAAAAATAATCTTGAAAATCGGACCACACCCAGTCAAGAGTTCTGATTTAACAAACATAAAAAAGGGGAAAAAAATACAGTCGAATTGAGAACATCCTCCTTATTTTGAAGTCGGTTAAGAAAATGGAACGAACGTACTTTTCGTCGAATTCCACTTGTTTGCTCGATCTCGCTCGTTTAGTATTTACCCACCATTAAGATTGAGATTATCGTTAAATACCTACTCAAATACATGTTTAAAAACAAACTCGGCACCAAAAACCTCATTATACAACTTTTAAAGTAGATTTTTCGTCTATTATTACCCGGAGCTTGCTTTGTAAGGCTCTAAGGATAAAATATTTTATAAAAGTTTCTGAGAATCTTTTGAATAAGTAGGATGGAATGATATAATAAAGTAATGAAAAGAGAACGGATATTATATCTACACCATTACCATGCTATAAAATTATTGTAAATGCGAACGTTTGGATTTTTGCTACTTGTTCAAAACTATTGCAAAGATAAAAGGATTTTTTTTTCACAAATTAAATTATAGACGCCTTATATTTGTGAATTCATACCCAGAAGCTAATAATTACTAAAATTATCAAACAGATATGTACCTGATATTTATACATATCTGTTAGTACAATTTAGCAATACCTTTTCGTCAAACTGCTGCGTCAGTCTGCCAGACTCTTTAGTCAATCTACTACCTCACCTCATCCTCAACCTCAACGCTTATCAGGGGGAGGCCTGCGTCCAGCAGTGGACCAATATAGGCTATATTGGTCCACTGCTGGACGCAGGCCTCCCCCTGATAAGCGCCTTTATTGGCTGTTATCTCACGGAGGGTAATTCCCATAATCCCCATCGCAGTTTGGTGACAAAATTCTTCGGCAGGAGGCCCTGCTGCCCGCCCCCGGTAAATATCCCTTAGTCGCCTCTTACGACACCCGCGGGAAGAGTAGGAGTAGTGCAAATTCTATGGCGCCGGCACCCCACGACAAATTTTACTAAAACTGCTTAAATTGAATTAAATCACTGTCATAATCAACTCATATAATTATAGAAAATTGACTACTTTACAAAGTTTAACTTTATTTCCCTGCGACATATGGAATAATACGCCATATTTCCACTTACTTTCGATAATAACCTGGCCTACAAAAACACCTATCTAGATCTGCACAAAAGCCCATTTGGACTGGCTCGCCGAGCAGAATACACGACGCAGCATGGAAGCTAAGTGGACAGACATTCGGAGCACGTCCGCAGTACCAGCCTCTCGAAAAACTATGAAGATACGAAAATAATATTAAAAAGTCGCCAAAGGACGCATTTACAATGTTATCCTACTAATTTAAGTTCTCCAGTATTAAGAAGCTCGAAAGCAGTCGCGGATCGACCTTATTGTCTTGCTATTTTAAAATATTATTATTTATTGTAGGTACTATAAATAGAATGTAAGCAGGTTAACTACGAACCTATTATTATTAAATTTAATGACTAACATTATTACGGATTTTTTTTCTTTATACCTACATACGAGTATATGTATAGATAACTGAATTAAAAAAAAACCAAATAGCAGGATCTGATGGACTAAGTTATTAAAATTAAGTAAATCTAGCATTAGGTACCAAATGAATTCGGTTGTTAAGTATTCTCACCATTCATTTGATAAGGCCTTCTTTATACCTACTTAATGTTTTATGCATGAGGTAGCTGTCATTTATATTTAGAATTTCGCGATTTTAGACTTTTTGAGTCGAGGTTTTTTCTGAATATCTCGACTCAAATTTTAGACGTTCTTAAATATGAGTTGTGTTTGAGTATTCGGGCGTAACTGAGATACAGTGAATGGTGGACGCTAAATAAATGTCCGAAATACTTAAACCGTATAGCAGAGTAGACGGGGTAAACAGGAGTGCACTAGAAAGCCGGCCGTCATGAATGCCAGCGGAGTGTCAAGCGAATCACACGTCCGAACAATGTTGGGGCATGGAAACCACAACTATTATATATTGGATAGGTCACTATGCCCCCAGCACTGTTCTGCTCTGCTATATCACAAAGTCGGCTGATTTTGTTATGATTATCTTCTTCTCAACTGGTATGCAATTACTCCCACACAAAATATACCTATAGATCAATGTATTATATTACATAAAACCTTCTTCGATAAGATCTAACAAAATGTAGTCCGTGTATATTTTGTTTGCGCGGAATTGTTACTAAATATTTTTAAAAGATTTAACTTGCAATGTAAGCATGTAGTTTGTTCGGGTGGAATCTTGCAACTCAATTTTAAAGCAGATATCTTCAAGCGATTGAGCTAAAATTTTGTATACTTATGTAAGTTCGGTGACAATGCAATGTCATGTTACCATCGAGATGATCTGATGATGGAGACAGAAGGTGGCCATAGGAACTCCTAATCGAAAAGACTTACCTAACCCCGTCGAGTTTGGGTTCGTTGGATTTGTCATTCCAAGCACTTTGCTCCTGATGTAAAAGCTTGTTTTAAAAAAAAACAAATATTAAATCATATTATCATTATATTTTACAAATGGATTTCCGCACAGTAACGCGTGAATCCTTACGACACGATTTTGTTTACTTTTACGTGTAATAAGAAGAAACCGGCTTTACGTCTAAATGCAACCTTGGTACTACTCGACTCTCCAATAATTGATATTTGCCATTTGGATTCCAGCTGAGTTTGGTCTCGATGCTTTTTGGGAGGTACCTACGAGTACAAAAGGAGTCGTTAAGAACCTACAGAGAACTGTTCAATCGAACTAAGTCTGTGTGTTTTATGGCACTGGCGTGAGAGCAAATGTTTGCTGGTGTACTGTTACTAGAGAAAGTGGTAAACCTTTTTGAGATATGTTGGGAAGGTTGAAGATTTTATTGCATGTGTGTAGCATCCCGGCCAGTGATATTTCTAATAAAGAAGTGTTTTTTTTGGTTACTCTTAATTACTCTTATTGTTGAAAAGTGATTTTCAAATACAGAATGAAGTATTTAATAGCAAAGTTTTTTGTGACAGATAGACATGAAATACTTAATTCTGTGTGACAATAAAGGATACTTCTTTGGACATGGTATAACAGAGGCATGTGTTTTTGGATTGATTTCTTCAAGGAGATTTTATATGATGACAAGATCGGTTTTACTCGCACGGTTTATTATTTTTTTTTACTTTTTAATAATGATATCGGTGGGTTGATTGACGTGTTTGATTTTCATCCGCGTAATATTTTAATCAGCAGTGTAAAAAGAAAATTCAAGCACCTAGAGCTAGCTTTAAGTTCTCGAAAGAATTACGCGAGGTAAAACCCTTAGTAAGATTCGCCATAGATAGCCAGTCGTCGACGATGAAATCAGTTTTTGGTCCGAAACAGCGCAGCTTTTGAAATAAAAATCTCATGACGAAAAACTGGAATTTATTTTCTTTAATTCCAGTTTACCCCCTTAAGGGGATTTGTCAAGGGGTAAAACTGGAATAACCCATAAAAACACAGTCAAACCCAAGTCTAAAAAGCAACTGCCAGTAAAGCCCGACAATACATTGTTGATAGAGTCGCGTCGGTCGCTCCCGACGGGACGGTTTAGTGCTCCGTTTGTTACCAGTATTTATGGTGTGTAAACGCACTTAATTCTATGCTGATTGCTGATAAGGGGGCTCGAATGAGACATACCTACTGCCTTTGTGGCTGCTGTGTTCATGGCTCCATGGTGTATAACATAGCTCTATGGTTGGCTACAGTATGAAGGACTAGGTGCTGCCGACGACATCGCACGCGTTGTTTCTATGGACACGTTTTTAGGTTATATATATAATACCTAAATCGGGTACCACCTCCACCTAACTATTTTTTTTTATTACACTTTATTGATACTGTAACTAACAAACATCCATCCAACCATCCACGCTTCTAAATATCTAAACCTTCGCATTTATAATATAAACGTGAAAACTAATGTTTATTACACTTTATTGATACTATAGCTAACAAACATCCATCCAACCATCCACGCTTCTAAACAACCAAACCTTCGCATTTATAATATAAACGTGATAACTAATGTTTATTACACTTTATTGATACTGTAACTAACAAACATCCATCCAACCATCCACGCTTGTAAACAACCAAACCTTCGCATTTATAATATAAACGTGAAAACTTATGTTTATTACACTTTATTGATACTATAACTAACAAACATCCATCCAACCATCCACGCTTCTAAACAACCAAATCTTCGCATTTATAATATTACCGTGAAAACTAGGTAGAAAGTATTATCCTAACCTACAGAATATTTTCATCGGAATTTAGACGTTCCCATATAGAAAATAAGCCGCAAAATTGTGATGTAAGTTTGATAATGTCAATTATTTAATTAAAGCGGGTAATCGGCTGAAAAATCGCTGAATCATAGTGAAATGGACGATGATATCGCGGCCATATTGAATTCATGGGCAGGTCTGTACTGCGATAAGGATATTGTAACATTTTGTAAGGTAAATAAACCTTTAGCACGATATTTTGAACCTTGAAATGTGAACTTGTAGCCTATTTATTATTAATATTTTTCACTTTGACGAGGAAAATCTACATAGTGCCAATTCAACAAGCAGCACGCAGCGCCATATTGAGAGGCAATATCCAAAGTTCATTGGTTCAAAAGATTTCCCGCCAAAGCCGCGTAACCCGTCCAATCATGTGCAATCCACGTGTTCAAAGTTTCGATTCAATTATCGAACGCTGTTCGTTTCAACTACGGAGTGTGTTCGGAATAGCAACGAAAATTCGAAATTGGAACGCAAACCTGCGCGTGAACTTTCAAAGAAAATGCGGGTGGATTCATATGACGTAGATTGTTCCAGATACATCAGTTTTGTGGCAGTTGTGAATCAGGAAGTTTATTTATTTGGCTATTAAATAACTGTTTCATCTTTATATTGCGTGACTTTCCTAATATATATTATGTGATTTTGATTTATTTAAATTCATTTGCAAAGCGAAGCCTTTTATTATGGCTGAATATGACAGCAAACGTCAATAGTGACAGAAAACGTCAAAAACCGTACCTATTTGTCTTAGCATAAGTCTGTTTATTGAGCAATCAACCGTCTATCACGGCTAATTTGGCTGTAATGAATGCATTGACCGTAGTTAAACCGGCGGCCATGTTTGCAGATCAGTGTTTGAAGTCAGTACATAACTATCTACTTGTATGTATGTATGGTAATGTAATTTTAAGGGTTTTATGCATCTGACTTCAAAAAAGTCATTTTTTTTTACGTTTTCTCTGTTGATATATAAATATATCTGTATTTTTATTTTTGTACTTTTTGTGAAATTCAATCATTGAATAGCATTGATTAATTAAAAAGGGAAGATGAGGTACTAGTTTCTCGAAAATGGCAACCTCATATTGTGTAAAATTGTGTGCTCCCACCTCAGTCACCGTCGGACCGGCGGCACGGGCGTTCGTGATTCGCGTGAAATATTGTTGTCTCGGTCTCACTTCGGTCTTAGATACGTCTTTCCGTCTTTGTTCTTCTTTGTATTGCACAGGACTGGAAATATAACTGTGAGCGTATGTGTTTGCGTGTAGTTGTCTCACATGCCAAATTTTGAGTAAGCGCTGGGAGAACGTAAACTATCTTCCTATTTTAAAAACTAAAACTATAAACCGACTTCAATTTATATGGATTTTTCATGAATTTTCATGGATTCCATTGTCAAAACTGAACAAAATTAAAATGGGACCACACTGGAAGCACTAGCTTACATATAAAAAAGAATCATGAAAATCGGACCACCCAGTCAATAGTTCTAAGGTAACAAAGATAAAAAAAATACAGTCAAATTGATAACCTCGTCCTTTTTTGAACTCGGTTAATTAAAACAGTGCGTAAGACGTTATTTAAAAAACTTACTATTTATATTAAAGTTAACTCTTCAGTCAGAGTAATTCTGAGAAATTGAATAGTACCCCGTACTGAGGTGGGGCGCGGGTTCAAGTTTGTATAATTGTTCAACGGGTTGCCATACATTCTGTCATGTTTCTTGAAACATGACAGAATGTATGGCAACACGCTCGAGACCTTGGTCTGGAACCGAAAGCGACAGTCGCTTTCAAAAACCTCACGAATGACTTCAAAATAAAGGCCTCCCGAAATAAATTACCCGCTAACAAACACTTTAGTCAGAACCACTGTTTGGTCACACTCAACTATTTATAATGAAGTGCAAACAGCGTGCCCGGGAGGTTTCAGGCTAATTACGGAGCGCCGGTCAATTTTGTTTAATTATCATGATGAGGACTTGTATTTTATGCAGTCGCAATTTTGTATGCAATAAAGGCGCTAAAAATATATTTGCTTTATTTATGAGGGTGTATGTTTAGAAATGGCTTCACTACAGGATAGAAGTAACATATAACTTTTATAAATGCTGACTGGATTCGAGGATCCCCCGATTTAGCGTAACTGTGTTTCGGAATGTGGTCCGGAGTAGCCATCTTCTAGACCTTCGTGATACATCGTCGGGCGCATCTTCGCTTTCCATCATGTGAGAATTGTGAGATTGCGGTCAAACGAAGGACTATTTCAGATAAAAAAAAATAAAAAAAAACTGACCCGAGCGTGACAGTGTGGTTGTTCACTGTTCAGAAAAGTGAATCTAAAGAAACTTTAGATTATTTACCATCTACTTTATGTCGAGACTCGTTCACAAAAAACTGTCGTCGTAATGCTGTCGTAAAGCCATAATTTCTGTCAATTGTGTGTAATATTCTGTCAATACTTTACTGTGCAATAAGGCTTACTATAAAATATCAGAGTATCTGAGGATTAAAAAAACTTGGGACGGATATTGCTCCAACTCGAAAAATAACAACTAACAGGCTAAAGGTTTAATCGTCGTCTTTACTTTGTTCTACATACCGAAGCGGTGGTAATATAAATACCATAATATACCATAATATTTACGTGTCAGTGTAATTTTTTTATACGATTTGACCTTTCCCAAGTGTAAATTTATTGTATTTAAGAATTTTTACAGAGTGTGTTGGGGCTGACCGTTAGTTATCTACTTTATTTGTGACTACCAAGACACATAATTCGCATCAAAAGCAGCAAAAACAATTTATAATTAACTAGCAGCGCCTCGCGGTTTTACCCGCGTAGTTCCCGTTCCCGTGGGAATTCCGGGATAAAATATAGCCTATGCCACTACCTGATTCATTTCAGTGGTTAATGATGAATGATTTTTAACCTATTGCATAGCTTCTATCGCGGGCCTTGAGAGCAGGGACCGAATCCAGAAAATCCGTAACGAAAAAACCTTTTTTCGTTTTTTTTTTCTCTTTAGTTCAGCAACTCGCCTCTAGATGGCATTGCAATAGCTTTACCGCGGCAGTCCCCGAGTGCCACACGTCTTTTTTTTTTAATCTGTCCAGTAGTTTCGGAGCCTATTCCATACAAACAAACAATTAAATCTTTTCTATTTAAAATACAAGTATAGATGAAACTGCCGGGGTACATCATTTTTGCCTTGAAACAGAAATACAAATAATCGAGGTAGCGCAGATATGAATAATGGTAAAAGACAATGTATTTAAAACGGAAGTAAAATAACCAACCCTTTACCAAACTGCAGAGTTTAATGTTAAAGAAAATGGAAACGGACTTGAACTTATAATAACACCAGGAAAATCATTTTAGCATATTTATCTACCCTTTTCCTGAACTAAGACCGACAAAAGAATAGTATGCATATTCATGAAGATATGAATCATGCATGCGCTCTGGTCCTAATGTGAAACACTCAAACCGTTTTTCATACTCCACACGGTACATGTAGAGGTAATTATTTGGTGGGGACTTCCTAACTTTAATACTAAAGTATTTTTCTAGCGGTGCTAGATTTTTGGGGAGACTTAATAGATGACTCAAAATTATTTACGTCACAATGCAGGACAATGCGGCCAGCGTTTTCGGGAAGCTTCCGATTGGTATTCATATGCATCAATTGAGCTACCTGTAGATTGATTGTAATAGTCCGCAGTTAGCTAAATTGCTTCAATTATAAATACTACGAGTAGTGATAAATTTCTATAAATTTTATTGTAATTTTATTTTTCTATAAAGTTTTTAACGTAACATTCCTAACAAACAATAACCTTAAAACTTTTAAATCCATCATGGTATTAATACTAAAGTTATTTACAACGGGATATATACCATGATTTGAGTTTTGAGCTTTCCAATATTTGACATTCAGTTATTCCGTGATCATGGCGCATGAAACTGTGCCGAAATATTGGGAAGCTCAAAACTCAAATCATGGTAAATATCCCGTTGTAAATAACTTTAGTAACAATAACCTTAAATTACAATCCGTTCATGAAGAAATTAAAGACGAAATTCAGTGAAAAACTAATTTGCGAGACAATGCGGGATGAGTCACCACGGCACTAAAACATCCTGTAGTGGTACGCTAGTGACCCTTGACTTATCTTCATAACCCATAAACAAAATTTTAAAAGGCAACGATTTTTTTTTGTTTTTAAAGCGGTTTCTACGTCTGCAAGTCATTAAAATTCATCTCACACCGATGGATAAACGTAGCCATAAAAAAATAGGCAACACTTCAAAACAATAAACTCTCCCAGCAAAATATCGATTCTAAATAGGCTTTTTTGTTGAATAAGAAGGAATTCGGTCTCCACACGTGCAGTTTTAGACAAAAGTGGAACCATGGCTATTCAAATACACTTAAGCGCAAAGCAATAAAGTATATTTTTTATTGCTTTGTTTTCTTTTAACTCGGTGCGTCGAGGTTTCTAAGCGTCGCACATGGTCAACGATAAGTATTGTTGCTATTAAAGTTTTAGTTTTAATGAATGGTAATTTATATGGAATGCCTAGTATTAAGGCCTGATCAGAAATGCATGTATCATTATTCATTCTCGTTGGAGACGTCACAGCGAAAATGAATAAACTAATTAAGATCTCTCATCTGTATTACTGAATTAACATGCCATACAATTGGCGATATTGAAGGTTAATTGTCACAAAAAGACAATGGTAATGACTCTCTATGTTGTTATAAGTTAAAACTAATGTTTCTTTTATTTTCATTATTTTAAGAGAGACGGACTTTGCGACGTGTAACGACATCTCGCGAACAGACGTCGAATCATTCGAAAAGGGAGTGACAATTACGCCCCCATAAGGTCCCGAAAGCTGATGGCGAACCAATAGAGACGCGGCACGATAGCGTGTTTCTTGGAATTTCTAACATGCGTCCACGCCGAAGGGAAGGTAGCAGGGGAAACGTAAATAGGCTCGCAGCAAGGAGCTCGGGATAGTCGGCACAATATTTTAGCGAGATACAAAGGTCACAATGACTGAGCGCCATTGTTACCTTTTAGTTTGGTTAAAGAAGTACTTTTAAAATTAGAGTTAGAATCTGTGGTGAACGTGCGTTCCTGTTTCGAGTATAAAAGCTAAGTTTGATATATAATTGTTGTATACATACGATTGATGTTGGTGACTCTAATATATAGCATACTGAGAGCCCGAGAGGCCCATTTGGATAACATAATCAGAACTCACTGTTACTGAAATCAATCGTGTTATTTACTGTTCATTATTGTGCTCTCCACAGAGAAATCCCGCCCATCTTTGAGGCCATTTCCCCGTAAAACTCTACTGAGTTCATAGAGCGACTGTGTTTCGCAATTTACATAACTATTCTCTGATTGATTCTGGGTACAAGGTTAGTGTAAGCCTTCAGCTTTCAATAGCCTTGGAGGCGCTGTTATTGAGACAGAACGGGTCGCCTATTAACTTAAAACCTTGGGTTCGTGCTTACACAGCTACGTAACAAAGCTCTAAGTTACAGCACCAGGGTGGCAGAATCAATCAAAACCTATAATTGTTTAATCATTTATTGTATGTTTCCTTGTGCATCCTAGGATTAAGTTCTGTCTATTTTATTGCCCATTTACTGTATTTGTGTGTGTGTGTTATATGTATTAAACAATACTAAATTCCTGTCAATCAGTTTGTTTACATTTCATATTAATTTGCCCTACAAGTTAGAGATTTCGTAAAGCTTACGCTACTCAATTAAAGTCTAGGTTAATTAAAAGCCTTAATCAAAGGACAAATCACTCTAAATAAAGAATGAGCCTTCCTGACAGCCAAGTCACTCAGAGTTACAGAAATGGATTGATACTCGTTTGAATACTTACTTACTACGTCAATAAGAGCATTATCTATACTGAAATTGATTTGGTCTATTCTAGTAGAATGTAACACATGCGTAGCCCACATAGCGGTGCGTATGTAGCAGCAGGAGGCCTCCTCATAATTAAAAATATAAATCCACATACACATCATATTGATGTAAGGCTGCCCTCTGGTAAAGTCCATAAACCGAGAGACACAGGCATATCGAACGAATTAAGAACCAATCAAAAGGCCATTAATCTACCTGAGGCTCAGCTTAATTGACTGGGGCCTTCCTTTTACATGGGTAAGAACTGTGCCGCACAACTTAAAACACACTGCTCTATACGGTATCAATCCATAAACTGTACGTGTCTAAAAGTTCAATAAGGTCATTGATATAAGCTCTCAACAAATAGATGAGCTGTAGATGCTATTAATAAATTTAATCTGGTGTTCCTACAAGCACATAGGCCCGGGTCCGTTACATTTGGTGCCGTGACCAGGATCTAGTGAAGTGCGAAGCGGTAGCCTCGCTGCTAGATAAAATCTGGTGAATGAAAAATATAAAAACACAACGTAGACTTTAATTTTGACGATCACAAACCCAGATTCATTTTATCAACTTATGCTAAGTTGTTGCAAGTATAATAATATGCTATGTTTAGCAAAAAGGCAAATAAATAGGTTGCCGCTAAACCAGTTGATGAGCATTAAAACGAATGAAATATAATTAATTTTGACGATTACAAACCCAAATTTATTTTAACAATTAACGATCATTTGTCGCAAGCATAATAATATGCTATGTTTAGCTAAAAGGCAAATAAATAGCTTGCCGCTAAACCAATTGATGGCCATTATGCATAAAAAAAATATCAGACCTAATTTTATGACCAAAGACTTTATATTGAAGCGATGGCGGCGTGTTATTTTATTTGTTGGGCAAAATAATAACACAGTTATTCAAAATAACGAAACCAAGTACGAAACAGAAATTTAGTACTTGTCGATACATTTAAGGCTTACAGTGCATGATGGTTGTGGTGTCATTTTAACGTGTCAAGCAGATGTAAAACAAAGTTGCGCTACAAAGAACTATATTTTGATAAACGACTTTTCTAGATCTCGAAAAGATAAAAGTGAAATACATAAATACACACTATTATAACAGACAAAATAGAAATTACAATATCAAACGTAATGTTACGTTAGGATTCACGAAAAAATATATATAATCAAGAATCCGACCTGCCGTGTCAATAATTAAATTGCATTTGATTCAAAAAACAAAATAAACTACCTTGGGCAACAAAATTATAAGATGGCAAATTAAATGTTGAAAGAGACAAAAGCACAAAGTACGATTGTAAAGTGTAAGTATGATTTGTATAATCTGCCTCAAATCATAATCACAGTTAATTACAAATCTATTACTAGGCTACCTAGCTAGCGAAAATATTAATAAACCTAGAACCTATATAATTATAGTAGCAATCGAGCACGGCTCAGCTTAAACAAGCAGTTACTAAGAAAATATTGTCTTAATTGAGAGTGGTTACAACTTTATAAAACAAATCCTAACAGTGATGATAATGGGTTTTAAGGATAAAATCCTAGATATTCGAAATAAAAAAGGTCATGAACGATACGAATGAAAGGAAAACTTAGTTGTTTAGAAAAGGTTTACGGAACCGATTCATGGGATAACTTCCATAAGGTTTTATACAAAACCGATTGTTTACGCCAGGTGTTAGTAGAGCAATATATTTAGGTACACATTAGCTACGAAAAGGAAATGTCGACATTGCAAAACAATAGTTTGGTAATTCCTCTCATACCTAGAAGGGCACAACGTACAATGCAATGCAATACCAATATTCGTTATTACAAACCAGTAATCAAGAAATACAGAAAACAAAAACAAATACCGATTATGTACAATAGGCGACCTTATAGCTAAAAGTGATGGTATCGTGTATACATAAATAATGTTAATAATATAGTCACAAAATATATGAAATAATACATCACAAAGTAATACATTGTATATAAAATTACGATATAAAGCTGAGGAATTGAACGTACTACGCTGTAGAAATTAAAAAGATAATAATACACAAAGTGATAATACATTATTTAACAGCCTAGACTCCTCCTATATAAAATATATAGTATATATAATTATAATACTGTATTTTCTAGTACGCTTTAAATCTAGACTATGCTAGGTTATTTGGAACTGGGCTGAGATGGTGTGACACAGTAAGTGGCCTATCCGACAGACTGAATGCGACGGGTTCGACTCCCGACACTCGGCTAATAGTTGAATTACCATAATTGATGATGAAGGCCATTTTGATACATAATAAAGTGGGTTAGACTCCCAACATTATGTTAAATTAAAAGTGTAGCTGATAATTTAAATTAATAATTATAATTTATATTGGTATAACTAAGACCCCTCGTCCGATTAAAAGGACAATCCGAAAGGATAACTTTTATAAGAGGAGTAGTAGAAGTAATTGGTTCGACTCCTACCATAATACATAAGGCTGTATTGATATACTTTGATAAACGGATTGGCTAAGGTTTAATTGAAAAGTAGCATTGGAAAAGGCAATCCGAAAGGATAATTTATATGAAAAAAAAAGGTATTGGTTCGATTCCTACCATAGTACATAAGGCTGTATTGATATACTTTGATAAAAGGATTGATTAAGGTTTAATTGAAAAGTAGAGGACAAGAGTTCGATCCTCTTGCGGAAAAGATGTTTCTATAAACATGATTATTCTTATGAACACGATTGGTAGAAAAAAATTTAAAAAATTGGTAAAAAGTATTGCCTAAAACCTAATATATTCAACTTCTATCACAGTATGAAGGCTTATATTGTATAAATAACTGATAATCATCAGTACTACTGCATAAGTAGATTTTAATTAGGTTACAACCCGTGAGAACGCCTGATTTAAGCAAATATTTTAGAATTGTTGAACAGACGAAAGTCAAATAAAATCAAATGCTAGCATTTTATGGTACCATAATATTGGTTATAATATAAGAGTATACCCAAACAATTAGCCACGTCCGTAAAGTGATAGTCATAACGAGGGTTGCTATGGCTTACAAATACAGTTCTAGTTTAATAAAACTATCGTAGAAAGGGATGTATTGATGCATTATTGAATTTAATTGATCAATTATTGATCTAATTGATGATATTTTTAGTATTGTCTGGTGCATTACAAACAAGTACGAGTAAGTTAGATTGTAAGTTTTACTCAGAGGCACGATAAGCAGTATAGTTATTTAAGTACCGTAGGAAGGTCATTATTAGTCATTATTAATAATAATAGTTTATAATAAAAATTAAGATTGGGTCCAATCAAAGGTGTGGAAAAACAAATAATGTTTACAAAGAATTGTGGTCTTATAAATATTGATATGAAACTTGAATTTTAATTGTATTCATAACAAGAATGGAGGATACTCCAAATTAGTTAATTGCACATTAATCACACAAAAGCTAGTGTGTTGGAACAAATTGATAATTATTATAGTAGTTTTATGAGACGTGTTGCAAACTATACACTTATTGCATCGATGAGGGAAAGTTCGATTATTATGACGATGTTCGATGACTTAATTTGTCTTTAAGTGTTATGATAGCGTTGAAATTCATGTGCAAGCAAGCTATGACAGTTATTATAAGTCATTAAAATCCTAGACCCGTTCAATTAAATATCAGATATGGTGCAAATTAAGGATGTTATAATATGATAATAATAAAGGATGATGTTACTTGGGCCACAATAAAATTAAAGGCTGACTTGCAATACTGCCACAATTATTTTAAATACGATATAATGTAATACATATACTGTATACAATATATTCGAAAAAGTATCTAACGAAGGTGGGAAGATGAAATACAATTCTATTGCTGTCATTATTTTTAAAAGTTATTTTGATAAAAATGTTCATAGCTGGTTAGGTAGGAACTAAGGTAGTTATTTGTTTAGGTAGGTGTATAGGTATATACTACGGGCGATAATAACATTAAATGAAAGTATTTAGGAGAAAGGTGGATAAATAGTTTTTTTAAGTGCGTTTAGATGTTAAGTGTAGCTTAAGGATAACGAAGGTTTGAGGGTGGTCAGTTAAAGAAGATAGAAGAAAAATCTATCTTTCATGGATGAAAAGGGATGATGATGTTTAGTGATCAGCTTCAGTACGTCCAGTCTGAGGGTGGACTAAGGTCATATTATAATGCCGCAGCATAGATGTTAAATTGACGATGATTTGATAGGAACACAAATACCTACAATATGATTAAGAATAAAATAAAAAGACAGACGTTAACAAAACTAATTATATTGATGGGTTTGAATATAGAGTCAGATGCGTGAATGGTCTAATGAAAACTTCAGCACTCGCATTCTCTGCGTGTTTAATTTTCAGAGGGTGGAATGTAGTGGTACGCTAGTGACCCTTGACTTATCTTCATAACCCATAAACAAAATTTTAAAAGGCAACGATTTTTTTTTGTTTTTAAAGCGGTTTCTACGTCTGCAAGTCATTAAAATTCATCTCACACCGATGGATAAACGTAGCCATAAAAAAATAGGCAACACTTCAAAACAATAAACTCTCCCAGCAAAATATCGATTCTAAATAGGCTTTTTTGTTGAATAAGAAGGAATTCGGTCTCCACACGTGCAGTTTTAGACAAAAGTGGAACCATGGCTATTCAAATACACTTAAGCGCAAAGCAATAAAGTATATTTTTTATTGCTTTGTTTTCTTTTAACTCGGTGCGTCGAGGTTTCTAAGCGTCGCACATGGTCAACGATAAGTATTGTTGCTATTAAAGTTTTAGTTTTAATGAATGGTAATTTATATGGAATGCCTAGTATTAAGGCCTGATCAGAAATGCATGTATCATTATTCATTCTCGTTGGAGACGTCACAGCGAAAATGAATAAACTAATTAAGATCTCTCATCTGTATTACTGAATTAACATGCCATACAATTGGCGATATTGAAGGTTAATTGTCACAAAAAGACAATGGTAATGACTCTCTATGTTGTTATAAGTTAAAACTAATGTTTCTTTTATTTTCATTATTTTAAGAGAGACGGACTTTGCGACGTGTAACGACATCTCGCGAACAGACGTCGAATCATTCGAAAAGGGAGTGACAATTACGCCCCCATAAGGTCCCGAAAGCTGATGGCGAACCAATAGAGACGCGGCACGATAGCGTGTTTCTTGGAATTTCTAACATGCGTCCACGCCGAAGGGAAGGTAGCAGGGGAAACGTAAATAGGCTCGCAGCAAGGAGCTCGGGATAGTCGGCACAATATTTTAGCGAGATACAAAGGTCACAATGACTGAGCGCCATTGTTACCTTTTAGTTTGGTTAAAGAAGTACTTTTAAAATTAGAGTTAGAATCTGTGGTGAACGTGCGTTCCTGTTTCGAGTATAAAAGCTAAGTTTGATATATAATTGTTGTATACATACGATTGATGTTGGTGACTCTAATATATAGCATACTGAGAGCCCGAGAGGCCCATTTGGATAACATAATCAGAACTCACTGTTACTGAAATCAATCGTGTTATTTACTGTTCATTATTGTGCTCTCCACAGAGAAATCCCGCCCATCTTTGAGGCCATTTCCCCGTAAAACTCTACTGAGTTCATAGAGCGACTGTGTTTCGCAATTTACATAACTATTCTCTGATTGATTCTGGGTACAAGGTTAGTGTAAGCCTTCAGCTTTCAATAGCCTTGGAGGCGCTGTTATTGAGACAGAACGGGTCGCCTATTAACTTAAAACCTTGGGTTCGTGCTTACACAGCTACGTAACAAAGCTCTAAGTTACAGCACCAGGGTGGCAGAATCAATCAAAACCTATAATTGTTTAATCATTTATTGTATGTTTCCTTGTGCATCCTAGGATTAAGTTCTGTCTATTTTATTGCCCATTTACTGTATTTGTGTGTGTGTGTTATATGTATTAAACAATACTAAATTCCTGTCAATCAGTTTGTTTACATTTCATATTAATTTGCCCTACAAGTTAGAGATTTCGTAAAGCTTACGCTACTCAATTAAAGTCTAGGTTAATTAAAAGCCTTAATCAAAGGACAAATCACTCTAAATAAAGAATGAGCCTTCCTGACAGCCAAGTCACTCAGAGTTACAGAAATGGATTGATACTCGTTTGAATACTTACTTACTACGTCAATAAGAGCATTATCTATACTGAAATTGATTTGGTCTATTCTAGTAGAATGTAACACATGCGTAGCCCACATAGCGGTGCGTATGTAGCAGCAGGAGGCCTCCTCATAATTAAAAATATAAATCCACATACACATCATATTGATGTAAGGCTGCCCTCTGGTAAAGTCCATAAACCGAGAGACACAGGCATATCGAACGAATTAAGAACCAATCAAAAGGCCATTAATCTACCTGAGGCTCAGCTTAATTGACTGGGGCCTTCCTTTTACATGGGTAAGAACTGTGCCGCACAACTTAAAACACACTGCTCTATACGGTATCAATCCATAAACTGTACGTGTCTAAAAGTTCAATAAGGTCATTGATATAAGCTCTCAACAAATAGATGAGCTGTAGATGCTATTAATAAATTTAATCTGGTGTTCCTACAAGCACATAGGCCCGGGTCCGTTACAATCCCCGTAATATGCGTTGCTGTATAGCGTTTAATCTAACTTTCCGTGCAAGAACTCCATGCAGACAACTTCAGTCACTTTAATTCATCAAAACTATCCCAAGAAATAAACGCGTAGGTTAAAGTTATCACTTCGCATTTCGAGAGCAAGAGGTTAGCACAATTTTATTAAAATATTAACTGGAAACATGACAGCCCTATTACTTAAAGAGCTCTCTAAAAGCAAAACGAAGTTAAACAACCGAGCAAAAGTGTATTAAATTTCAGAATATTTCTCCTCGCAAACTAATTAATTAGTTTCTAAAACTCCAAGCCGAGTGTTAACGATGATCTAAGCAATATCCAAGTTCGAACCTGCCGAAGCTTTACAAGCGAGAAGTTGCGCAAATCTGTTGCTTTGTTTGTTGCAATCACACTAATATTATAAATGCGAAAGTTTGTATGGATGTATGGATGGACGGAGTCAGAGTCAGAGTCAAATCGTTTATTTCTTTAGACTTACAAGATAAACACTTAGACAAGTCAATAATTACTATATAAACAGCTTGACAAATAGTTATTACTATCAAACAAGAAATAAGGTGCAATTGACTCTAATTCACTTTAATTTTTTGTCCACTAGCGAAAGAAGGATGATGGATGGATGGATGGATGGATGTCTGTTACCTCTTCACGCCAACTACAAAACGGAAAAAAACTACAGAACGGATCGGGCTGAAATTTTGTATACAGGTTATCCTAATCCTGAAATCAAACATAGGCTACGTTTAATCTCATAAATCGCTCATAGTTCCCTTGGGATATAAATCACCTTTAAACGTTTCAATAGAATCAACGCGTGCGAAGCCGCGGGGCGCAGCTAGTGATATTATATAAGGATAAAATAATATTAAACCGTGGCCGGCGATGCACGCAAATTGCATTTCATGAGATCTTATCAGAGAAGGATTTGCGTGGAATTGTTACTAAATATTGTTATATCCTTATATTATGCGATGATGCATTATATTCAATAAATAAATGATAAAAATAAATACAGTAGACCCCAAAGTAACGCCTATATCTATTATTCCACTGATGATGTATGCTAGTTCATACGCCAAGTGTAATCAAAAATGTCGCCCTTACGGAAGTTTTTAGGGGTTCATGAATAACTTACGGGTAGACACGCCTCACTTGTTGTTCGAAAAGTTCTTTTTATTTTCTTCTCCATTAAAAAGGCGCGTCGGCTGACGATTTTGCGACGCGCCCGATGAATAATTAGAGAGTATTTCTTGCCTGTCACGCCGTTAATGAATATTAGAGCAGTCGAGGCTTGAGAAAATTTTGAGAGAAAAATCGGAAAGAAATCTGGGGTTGTTCAGAAGGAAGGAACGCGCCGTTAATTACGCTCGGTTGAGAGATAAATAAGTCACTAAGCGCAAATTTGTCCATCCTTCTTGTTTCTGTTTCGGTCCCGAAGAGTTACTTTGTTATTGGGTCATTTTTTGTGCGCGAGTGAACTGTGTAGTCGTTTGTGAGCGTGAGACCATTATGTACCGTTTTGGGGTCGTAAGAGGCTTTGGCATAGTAAACAATACTTTTAAGGTCACAAAGAAAAGCGATTTCTTGGAAAATGGCTTTTTGACTGAGTGGTATCACAAGCCAGCCGCGAGAAATAATGTAAATGGAATAAATATGGGTATTTTCCTCAATGGAGAATAATATTTATGTCGGCTTTCGCTAAAAATATGTGCTCTCCCATTGCATAATCATTACTCAAATTCACACGAAACTGTATTTAGGTACTTTTTGTTCGTTCTCTTTTTGGTATCTCTTAGTTATTTATTATCTTCACCTCACCTCAACAGCCTATATTGGTCCACTGCTGGAGTCAGATTCAGAGTCAGAGGGACGCTGGCCTCCCCCTGTTAATAACAATAAACACGTTTATTTGTCTCTCACAAATGTCTTACTCAATAGGCACCTTTATTGGATGCTCTCATAGGGGTAGTGACCATAGTTTCTCGAAGTAAGAACCGAATTTTATATGCGCCATAAACTGTCTTTGCACGGTGAAGCCATCGCGGTTTCACTTGACGTCTCTAAGGCCTTCGAAAGGGTTTGGCACCCTCCCTGCCTCTGTTTTTCCGGACAATTACAACCTGGGTCTCTTCAAGACAAGGGTGAATAGGTATCTTCTAGAGCTTCGTGATACACCGTCGGCCGCATCTTCGCTTTCCACCGGGTGAGATTGCGGAGAAAAAAAAACTGTAGTTGACTGTTGAAGTAATTTGCACACTCGTAAGATTTTCCCGTAAAGGCGTACACACAAGACACACTGAACTCCTGTTTACCCAACACACAATAGGTATCTACTTACCTCTATGTGGGGTGGACAATGGTCGTCCAACAGAGGTCGAGATACGGTCAAAGATTGTTGTACCAACAAAACCGTGGATTTCTTTGTACGATGAGTGTAGTGGTTACTTTTTGTAAGGAAATATGGATTAATTGTGTTTAAGTACAGAGTACGTTTATAATTTTTTAAATATGATAATGTAAATAAGCGATAAGGCTGCCCATTGTGCAACGTTATTTATATTATGTAGTCTATTCCTGTCCTGTGTTTCTGTTTTTATTTGGTGTGCAATAAAGAATATTATGTATTGTATTGTTTTGTATTGTATTAATAAATAATGCTCGACAATTCACACAGCATTGCCCGGAGCTAGGCAGAGCTTCTACTATGATGGGTATAAGATAAAGCTTTATTTTAGTTGTAGTTAATAATATGACATTAATATGTACTAAAACTGATTATAATACCCACTTATGATGTGATGCAGTAGAGAAACAAAACTTGCAAAACAAAAGTTAAACGTTAATTGCCACTAATGAGAACAGAAGAACATCACCTCTTCGTTTGTTTCTTGAGAAACCATACAAATGCCAGGAAAAAAGAGTTGTTTTTTTACTAATTAGTGGAAGAAAAAGGCGAACTCCGAGATCCGGAAACACTATTCGGCTAGGTATAACCATTTCGTTGCACCTTCTAGAAATGTTATTATAGATTGAGTATGCAAGAACACCTGTAATGGTGTGTTTATTCAAAGAGGATCTCTATCCAGGCTAGGGTGCCACGGAAAGGGGGTAAGCTAAGCCAAAAGGTGATTCTGGACATAAACAGAATACAAAGACTTTTAACACACCAAAATAAAACGACTTTTAATAATTGGTTTGTTTTAAAAAACTATAAACCGACTTCAATTATATAGTTTTTTCATGGATCCTTTTGTCAGAACTGAACCAAATTAGAATGGGACCACACGGCACACCAGCTTTCAAATAAAAAAACATGAAAATCAGACCACCCTGTCAAAAGTTCTGAGGTAACAAACATATAAAGAATACAGTCGTATTGAGAACCTCCTTTTTTGAAGTCGTTTAAAATACCGGGGTTCAATTACCCCCTTTCGGCTTACACCTTTCCCGTGGAACCTTGTATAAGTTTGTATTGTATCAGACATGAAACTTGACAATTTAGGTATGGTAATACCAACCGAGCGATGCAAATCTGCTCGTATCGTCAGGCTTCCAGGTAGCGTAACGTAGCCTGGAATAAGTCGGTACCTACAAATAACGCACGTTTATTCTACCTTTTTGATAGATAGATATTCGATGTTTTTTATTTGTCATCAGTTCTGTATAACTCATATTTACATGGTTACGGAAAACCTTCACTGCCGGAACTACATATTTAAACCTCAACTTCAACAGCCTGTATTGGTCAACAACTGGACGCAAGCCTCCCCCTGATAAGCGCCTTACTGGCGTTTATCTCATGGGGAGTAATGCCCGGAAAACAAAAAGATTTCAATTCCCTTAATTTCACACTGTTTATAAGTTTTACGGGACATATACTAATCCTTTGAGAATATTTTTTATGTGGCTAACTCGGGATCACGCCGCCTTTTTTGAAGATAAATAATTTAAGGTGTTAATAATTGCGTTCTAATTCTTCAAGTTCCTTCATCCATCTTTCCACGATCGACGAATTCCGTTCATATTTTTTTCTTTCTTATACTTTATTCACGTTTCCGAAGCCATCAAACCAGTCTAATTAATTACACCACAGTCAATTAGTCAATTAGGTAATTAATTAACTTATGTATACGACACGGCCTTCGAAAAATCTAATTAAAGCCATGACTTTTCAAGAATTATACGTTTAAGAACATGTACCTATAAAGTTTAGCACTATAATTTACAAATTGAGGGTACTATAGTCAGTTCAGTTGATAAACATGTTTTATCAACTTTCATCTTTATTATGAAAGAAACAATTACAATTAAATACAAAAAATAAAATCTTGGTTTCTAAAACAATTGAGCTAGCTTTAAGTTATTTAGTTGATTAAGGCGGTGTTGTTAATCTTTTATCGCTACACTAATAAAAAAATAATTATAGCTAAGGAGGTTGCTGTGTGTGTGATGTTGTGTTGACGCGAGGTTTTTTTTTAAATTTTGAAAACTAACTTAAAAGTAATTTTCCGCGAATTGTCAACCTTTTTTTCAGTCGCTTTTAGTGCCTGTACAACTGTTTAAGTAAATGTTACAAATCACTCTACTTAGATAGTGTGTGCTGGTGCTAAATAAAAGTTTCCTCCACTTTTCAAATAAATCGGCAGATCGCATTTCAATCGTTTAAAATCAACATGAGTTTCTATAAAATCTTTTTAATTTCTCTTTACTTAAGACTCCGACGAAAGAATATTTGCGTTTCTTTTGCCGTTTGTCGTTTGCCGCTATAACAAGTTTCAAAGGTTGTGAGACGGAAGCTGATTTACGCCAGTTTTTCCGAAGCGGTGAGGAAAAAAGATGCGTTCAAAACCACCAATAGGATTTCAAATACTCTACGCAAGGATATATTTAACTTCATGCGATCGGTTATTTGATTTAATGTCTGTGTACTAATAGATACTACAAGACGCTTTTGATCGGTATCGATTTGGATCAGATAAACTTCCTCTAGATTCTTTACAACAAATAAACAAATAATGTTTAACAATTCACACAGCATTATCTAGCCCCAAGCTGAGACAAGCTTGTAATATGGGTACTAGATAACTGATAGTATACATACCTAATAGGTACAATACAGTACGTATACCGTGTCCATTTTGAATGAAGCATGTTAGTAAACAAATCTTGAAGACAATAATCTGTTATCTATAAATCAGTATGGTTTTAGACAAAATCTTTCTACAGCTGATGCAGTTAACAAACTATCCAACCATATAGCTAGTGTATTAGATACTGGTGACAAATGCATTGGAATATTTTTAGACTTAGCTAAGGCATTTGACACCGTATCTATACCTCGATTGTTGAATAAGCTAGAAATGGCCGGGATTCGTGGGTTACAACTGCAATTATTTGGGGATTATCTTTCTGATAGATACCAATGCGTTAAGATCGGGGACAACATTAGTGATTCAGTACAGGTGACCCACGGCGTCCCACAGGGTAGTATTTTGGGCCCTATTCTCTTCCTTACTTATATTAATGAACTTTGTAATCTGCAACTACAAAATGGAGTCATCTACACATATGCAGATGACACAGCTCTAGTGTTCAGGGGCGGGAATTGGGAACAAACATATATGCACGCACAAAATGGTTTCAATGTGGTGAATAAGTGGTTGTCACATAATTATCTTAAACTTAACACTGGTAAAACAAAATACTTGGAATTTGTTATAAAGAATAAAACGAACTGTCATTTAAATATAGTAGCTCATAGTAATATTACCCAATTATGTTATAGCAGTGAAATTCCTTGTGAATGTGAAAGACTGGATAAAACCAATAAAATTCGTTATCTGGGAATCTTGCTAGACTCACACTTGACATTTGAATATCATATTAGAGCTCTTACAAGTAGAATCCGAAAGCTAATAGCATTGTTTAAGAACATAAGACATATAATAACGGACAAAAAAGTTATGAAAACTGTTTATTATTCTCTTTGCCAAAGTCTAATTATTTACGGCATTGACACCTGGGGCAGCACATATAAATCAATAATGTTACCATTAGAAAGATCCCAAAGAGCCGTACTGAAAGTAAGTTACTTTTTACCATATAAATTCCCTACACAAACTCTTTATCAAGAGACCAAAGTTCTAACGGTTCGCCAGTTATATGTCCTAAAAATAGTCATGAAACAACATAAATTACGGCCACTCCACATTGACAAACGTCGGAAAGATAGGGTTTTTGAAAAAAAAACAAACTAAAACATCATTCATACAGAGATTTGATTGCTTTCTGGGTGGTTTTTTGTATAATAAATTCTCCACACTTGATACTCTACTTAACATGAACTCGTATCAGCTAAAATTATTCCTGGAAAAAACACTTCTTAATCACTCCTACGCTGAAACCGAAGACTTATTTAAAATCTTACAATAAGTAGACTCTTGTTTGTTTTAAAATACACAGTTATACACAATACTCACATTTTACATCATATCATATTACACAGAACACATACACAGAAGTTCAATCTGTTGCCCATACTCTTATGAGAATGGTGCCCTCAGGGAACTACAATGTTTGCACTTACAAATACACACACACACACACACGCATGCACACAAATACACACGAGAGCGTGCGCGCTCCCCTTTCTTTTTTTTTCCTTTGCATGTTTATCAAAATTGTTTTGTATAAATTAATAATCATCACTTCAAAAATAGTAAATAGTAATAATTTATAATAATTTACATATAATGATTTTTAATAATAATCTCAAATAATTTCTAATAATTTCAGTCAATATTAAGTTAGACCTACGTCCACATAATCTTTGATTAAAAAAATACATATAATCTTTTTTTGTATAAAATTTGTGTCATTGTAATGAGGGATGGCATAGATGTCTATAACACAGGCTTAAGCCTAGCGTAGACATCTAAAGCTAACCAACGCAATCAACGCATACATAATGTAAATTTATTAAACTTTAAGCTAAGTGTAATTTAAAAATGATTGTTATTTGGATTTGTTTTTGTCTGTGTTTCTGTACAAATAAATAAATTTCATTTCATTTCATTTAGTAAACAAACTACGACACAAATAACAAAATCTCACGTAGATAGATATTTTTTATCATACATGGAAAACACCCTCAACAAATCTGCCGATCGCACACACATTAGTCCCGAGATGGGAATCGAACCGGACAACCTCGTGCGTCGCAGGCGGACCTTCGCCCGCCGCGCCACAAAGGTTGTCATGTACAGATAATACTCTTACAACATTCAGATAATACTCTCTTATAGTCAATAGTCAAGAGTTAGAGTCAAATCCTTTATTTCTTTAAACTTACAAAATAAGCACAAGTATTTTTTTTACTATATAAACGGCTCTAATTAATATCAAATAGCGGATAGCGGAAGAAGAAAAAGAAACCACTAGCAAGTTTATCGCTTATCAACTAATAAATTTTTTGCATGTAGGTACTCTTCACAATTCTTATACTCTCACTCATCAGAGTTAATAGTAACAAAAAATAAATAGGCTTAAACCCAATAGCCCGAATAACGAAAACTCGAAATCTACACTATTTATTATTTATTTTATCCAAAAGTATCATCTCAAAGCCTAAACCTTCATTAGTAAGCCGGTCTTTTCTACCCGTTGAAAGGCAGTTCTTGAGACGGATCTAATTTGTTTCTTTTCGAGAGCGACCCAGTTTCGTCTGATTGCGGGTTGTTCACTCATCTCGCATCACCCTTGTCTGCGATTTGTTTGTAAGACATTCATGGGTTTGATGATTTCCGTTCGACCCTTTTATACCTTTTCAAATAATTTGGGGCGGGTTTTTGAGAACTGTATTTTAAAAGCGAAATCGGCTAAAAGCTTGAAATGGGTTCTATCTAAGCTTTTACCGCTAGGGAGATTTAAACTGAAACATTATTTAATCGTGGACGCTCACGATAGGGCTGGTCCACCAGTTTAAAGTCGCTCAGCGAGCTATGGAAAGAGCTATGCTCGGAGTCTCTCTGAAGGATAGGATTCGTAACGAATACATCCGACAGAGAACCAAAGTTATCGACATAGCTCAAAAAATTAGCAAACTGAAGTGGCAGTGGGCCGGCCATATCTCGCGAAGAACCGATAACCGCTGGGGTAAACGAGTTCTTGAGTGGAGACCGCGACTCGGCAAACGTAGTGTAGGACGCCCTCCGGCCAGGTGGGATGACGATCTGCGAAAGAATGCAGGCAGATGCTGGATGCGTCAAGCTGAAGACAGGGCGCTAAGGCGCTCATTAGGGAGGCCTATGTCTAGCAGTGGACTAATATAGGCTGATGATGATGATGATTATCGAAGCGAAATAAGTTATTAATATTTTTGAGTAGCTGCCTCACCTACCAATTCAATTTTTATTCAAAGTCAAAAAAGCGCTATTTACGCCAGTAAATAAACAATGGGAAAAGTTTAAAACCCATTTTGAAGTAGTTAATACAATAAATCTGTTGATCTTATGATCCACCCTCATAATTTGTTGATGTAGTGAACTATTAATGTTGTGTGACTATACTAAGCAATTGATCAAGTGGTGTAGATACTGCAAATTTAAACAATATGATTATTCTTAGGTATGCTTTGCACTATTTAACCGTCTTCAAAAAATAGAGGAAGTTCTCAGTTCGACTGCTTTTTATGTTTGTTACCTCAGAACTTTTGACTGGGTGATCCGATTTTGATGATTTGACGATTTTGATAACGAGGTGGCATCAGACAGCAGAAAACCATGTAATTGAAGTCGGCTTATAGCTTTCTACAACAAACTCAATTATTCGTTTTAAAATTACTCGTGTCTAATACTATGTGTGTTGACAAGCAATCAAAGATATCAAGACATCAAGACTTTAACATGCCTAACACCTTCATGGCCCAAGACGCAGGTGCCGTTCTCCACGTCGTTCGGCGCGGCGCGCCCCTGCGGGTCGCACCGCAGAGGCTGGGCAGTGAATACGTTAAACAATTTCACCCAATCTCTTAATCACATTTACACCACCCCTCACTTGGAGTACTCATTAAAGGCAAAGCGTTATTACTTTGCAATGCTCTCTGTTTTGCGCGTGAGGCTGGAAAAAATCCCTTTGTCTCATACATCAGGGCATCAGACGAGAGCTTAGAATGCCTGGAGAATATTAAAAGGGAATTTTACTTTTTTCGACTCAGCCGGGATTGGAAATTTAACTTATGTACTTGAAATGGATGCAGTGGTGGAAAAGGCTAGCATAATGTATATAGGTTCACATCTCATGGTAGATTTTTGGAGCTAGGTTAGTTTGACTGTAGATGAGAGATATTATGGAAATCGGACCACCCAGTCAAAAGTTCTGAGGTAACAAACATAAAAAAACAGTCGAATTCAGAACCTTTTCCTCCATTTGAAGTCGGTTAAAATGTGGTAAAAGTTTGTTCTTTTTAATCAAAGATTCATATTTTGTCTCGTTAATTCAGGGAGGTGTTGATTGCTCGGGCATTGATGGTATATTAATTTATTTTTAAAATATCGTTTGTAACTAAAATATTATGCCTAAGTTTTCACACAAAGTCCATCTCAAGGCTAAGTAGTCGTTCCATATCAAGGTACCGCATAGAAATTCGCTACCGCATTTTCGCGTGAAATATGCAAATTTTCGCTTGCTTTCAAATATTATAAGTACGAGGATATTTCAATTTCCTTCGCTGTAACATTTTTTCTGACCACACGCTCAACTTTACAACATATTACTTAGCTGGAGTATTTCACGAAACTGTTATAATTATGTTAAGTTGCTTATGTTGCTAATAATGTTAAGTGTGCGTCAGAACTTAAAGAGCTTAAAGTTTGGACAAGTAGAGACTGTAGTTGGTATGCAGAGCGACTGTGCCTTGCTCAGTCGTTGCTTTCAGTTTAAATGTAAGTTCAGGAAGACTTGAATTGTGGCTCGAATTAAAGCAGAACTAGTACGACTTAAATGGGCGCTTGGAATCCATAGGTACATTTTGTATGAATCATGTCGTGCAGCGTTACACTACACGCATATGTATGTACCAGCGCCAAACGTAACGACTATCCATTTTGAGACTATTTTGCTTTGCGTTTAAAACAAAAGATATCGAGCAAGCCGGGTTTAGCAACTATTCACTTCACAGAAAAATCACCCTAGTGGTGGTAAGGCGCAATTTTTGCTGACTATACGTACATATAAATCGTACAAAACGTACATATGTACTAGGTATTTGAATCGTACATTTTTACAAATAAGCAGAACGTTAACCCCGCGTACCAGGAAAATTTAAATGAAAATCATCCAGTCAGAATTCCCACGGGAATCGTAAAACATTCGTAAGGAGAAAATGCGTATAAAAGGAGTTAGAGAAAAATAGGTAATGTGACGATTCGTCCCTACGGAATCGTTTTTTGGCGAGAGCGACTTACGCTTGGCCGGATTTATTCTAGAATGGAGTTTAAGCCGACATTGTATGCATCTACAGATGCTTGATGGGTTTTGGTTTGGTCTCCGGTTAATAGAATTCAGACATAGTCACCAGTTTTTAACGACAACATCAGCAACAAGATCCATGGAACTTTGCCGCGTTGTTAATAAAAAACAATGAACTCTTGTTGAATAAATTAAGAGTTTTGAGCCCTGTTTAATCCTACGACGATCCTAATAAGTCATTTTAAGTTTTCGCAGAGTATCGGAGCCGCAGCACTGATTTCCCCGAGGAGAAATAAGCTCTGAATTTAATTTTTATTTGGCCTTTATCCATAACACAGAAGCGAAATTTATGTTTTCGCAAAAATAGGGTTTATCAGCTTGTGAAACACAACGGAAGCATAGAGTTTTCGATTTATGCATGTGGCAATATTTAAAATTGTGGCTGGGGTTATCCTCGCAGCACAGACGAAACAAATGCCGTTTCATCCAATAAAGCTCTGCGCACATTAATACAACGACGCTACCGTCGGACAGCACAAAAAGTACATTTAAATATAGGCTTTTAGGTACGTTTTAAAGTGGTACAACCCATTTCTTTGCTGTGCCGTAACGGTGCGCCCCTGATTAGCCATAACCTCTATATGCATATATTATGTGAATAACAAGATGCTCGTCTTGATTCTGCTTGAAAAATGTGTTACTTAATAAACATAAAAAAATAATTTGTCAAGAATGAAATACTAGGTATTTATGCAACACAGCCACGATTAGAAAATAAACTGTAAACAGGGTCTGAAAATATGGCACTTACTATGAAATTTAAATTATTTCCAATTTACCCCCTTTAAATGTCCCCTAAGAGGTCTTTGAGAAAAATGTTCAAGAGGGAAAACTGAAATTCATTTTGTAAATGTATTTCAGTTTTCCTTCTAAGGGTGGATTTCAGGGTGGAACACTGGAATAACCCGACTAGATCACGAATCAGATGCAATGTCCAACATTTGCGTTCCCAAACTCCAATCTGTGGCCGATCCAATCTTGGTCCGTGCATCCAGCCGTGGTAATACTGATGCCGAGGGTCGTTTATCACGTGACCTATCGCTACTAATCCGCCGGCCAGACACCTCGGAAATACTGCTAAACGATCAACATCTCACACGCTGTTCCACATAGCGTCTGTTTTGTGTGGCGAGGATTTATTCCTGTCTTTTAAACGTGGTTTTACGAAACGACGAGCATATTCAGCTCGAATAAGTTAAAAAGAACGATTGACGGAAGCATCTCTACTACTAACATTATCTGTTTTCCTTGGCAGGTATAAAATGCTTCGGTGTTTATGATTGAGGGATTTGCAGGTAGCTATTTTCCGAGTACGGTTTAATTATAACCGAAACACATTGATACAAAACACTGAAAGACTACAAGAGCACATAAGAAGGAAGATAAGAAAAAATCTAAAGTTGTTTTCATATTTAAGACACTATAGAAGAAAAAACTAAAAGCTTTAAGGATGCCGACTGGACGCAAGAGCCCGATCCTGCGTAACCGAACCAAGCGTGACGGTTCAGAATAGTTAACTGTTCAGAAAAGCGACATAAAGAATCTTTTCCTTCAAAAAAGATACTGTATGTATGTATTCCACAACTTCAAGACGGTTTCAAGATTTACTAAGCATTTTATCCCTAAACTAAGGCAATGGTCTTTGTTCTCTTTAGGCATTCCGTCTATCAAGGAACTTTGGCGTAGTTTGTTAACGAGTTTGTACGTTACCGAGTTTACCTGTATATTAGATACATAGAAACCCCTCGGCTAGTTAGAAAAGTAAAGTTACGCTTACAACTGACTTTGTGCGTGAATGTTTGTTATTAAATTTAAGGCACCGACCTAAAGACAACTAAAATAAATTTATTCACGACAGACTTACACAGTAAAAGAAGGTAGTTAATATAATATTCAAAGTAAAAATCTTTAAGTTCCCAAATGTCTTGAAATTTATTCTTCCTTCCGTAACAGAAATAATATATGAGGTACGTTATTTAAGGCCTCAATTAGTAGGTAAATTGGAAGACTTGTGTGTTAGGTACCTAAAATAGATTCACCCACTACTATTGAAATAATCATTATTACACCTGTCATATTTAGAAGACGACTCTATAAGAGTTCCAGATTTTAAATAGTTTTTTTTTCTGCTCGGGATTTTATAATACCTGCCAGCATAATTTTGAGTAATTGAGTCCACGAAAAAGGGCACCATCAAAGAACCAAGATGCATATCTTAACATAAATAAAATATTAGGCCGCAACCTTTTGACGGATAGCTACAAGGCTAGTTCTTCAGCGAAGAAAATATCTGACGCTATGAAATCGGAGATGGCGTGATATGTCCATTATTTATTATTTATCGTCGATGAAACTTTTAGTATTAGCATCAGAACGTCGAATTTAAATAAAATTAGATATTTTACATTCGTGGGACGCGACATAGAGCGTCAGAAATGATAATTTTTCTTATGTTTTAAATAAATGGACAAAATGAAGCTGTTAATAAACCCAGTTGGATATCACTACTGTGTCACAGAAAAACTTTATATCACTTCCTACATTGTGGTCACATACCTACTCGGATTTCCAAGTGAACGAAACCCCAAAAACTGAGATCAAAAAGCGAATTATTATCCATCGCACATATGCTTCCATCTTTTCAATAATTCAAAGCTAAGTCGGGTCCAGTAGAGATCGCCTACCCACAGATATAGAGCTCAAAAAACTATAAAAGTAAAGTTGTAAGACCTTCTTTGAAACTGTTATTGAACCAGATTTATTGAGGATAACGGGATCTAATCCCAGTTATGGGCGTAAAGCGGACTTTAAGAGGCTATGGGCCCCTGGATCCTGCGATCGAGGTGAGGGTTCAATGGTAGCCTGTATAAAACAGATTAAAGGGACGTTATGTTATGGATACTGCCGGCATACCTAATGGACTATGCTTTAGTACGGGCATTGATGTCTCTGGATTTTCCAAACGTTTTTTTCTATATAATTTCCGCCCATACAGATGGAAAGAAGAAATGAGGACATTGCTAACTTTATTTTCTCTCCGGAGAGGCAGCGTAGAGCAGAATCCGGTGGCGATTTATTATGCTGGAGGTTAGGAGCATAAGCCGGGTACTGTCCGGTGTTAGGGGCGTAATGTACCTTTCCAGCGAGCATAAAATGTTCAAAATAAGTTTCCTTGCTCGTTGCTTAGAAATAAAACGCATTTTCATTACTCAGTCTCATTTCCTTAGCGTTCGTGGAGCCCGCAGCGGCTGCACGAACTCTCGCTGTGTGACACACTACATTACGCCCTGTAGCAGCGGTCAGTACCCGATATTTCTATAAATGTTGGTGATAGAACAGTCAAAAGGTCCACTTGAACCATGATATATTTTATCAACTAACTCCTCAAAGAAAGCAAGTATGAAAACATTAACCTTTCTACGTTATCTTGCAGTCGGTTAAGCGTACAAACCGCACTGCCGTAATTGATGATAACAACACTTTATCGCCTTCCGATTGCTGCCAGCCTGGTACTTATTTCTAGTTAGCAGGGCAAAAGCTGTTGAGGCTCTTTAGTGACGGTAAAAAATATGGTAAAGTCAGCATTGCTAATTGGATCTACCCTTTTATAGCAAACATATGAAAATATTAAATAACATTATCATGCTGTCTGCTATGCTAATTATTTATGCTGACTGGACATTTAACATGAATGTGCAGAGAGCATAATGCGCCGGGATACACTTGAAACTGAACAATGGATCATCAAAAACAACAAAGCCTGGCTTGTAAATTGTGAAGGTTTTGACCAGTATTATAATTAACTACCCGTTTAAAACTATAGAGCAGTTTAATTGCTATCGCAAAGTTATTTTTATTTTGAAAAGACTCTACGCTTCTCTATACCTTGCAAGTTTGTTAATTTGGTAGGTAAGTTCCTCATCTACCAACCCGATATTTAAAGGTAATATTTAAGAACATTATACAAAGACAACCTTTCCATCTAGATGCCATCCGTAATGAAAGACAACCTTGTTTCTATAAATTGTATTTAGTCAAATATATTTAGCCAGTGACAAACACCAACTAAAACTATCATCCCAAATCTCACAGGGTACAAATACGCGTAACCTAACTCCACCCAAAACTAATCACAACGCGAATATCTCTGTCAATCAAAACCCCGTGCTTAGGCCCGACAAACGGGCATACCACACATTTGTAGTAGAGTCACGCGCGATCATCCGTAACCAACAAAGGGGAGAACGGCACAAAAGCGACCCGCGGTTTGAGTAATAAGCGAACGACGGGATTAACTTACTGCTAATTGTGTACTGTGGCATTCAGTTGGAAATTCCATTGTGAAGAATTGAAATTGTAGTATGCTTTCTGTAGTTTTGTGAATTGCTTTTCATTTTTGTGCTGAACAATGTTGAGCAAGGAATTCATTCAAAGGGTATCCTTTGCTATTTTTTTGTGACAGAATACAGAAACTCGAAATATAATTTAAATAATAGTTATATTAATGTTGGGTTTTTTGCACATCACATGTATCACCGAAGTTCATAACTTCCAATTGTTTAAATCAGGATATATCTTATAACTTGCCATTTTTATGTACCTATATATTGTATATCCTACGATAGAACTTTATGTATTTCAGGAAGCCCAAGTTCAAAATTAATTAATTTAAAGCCTAGATTTCCCTGGGGATCAATTCTTTGAAACTCACGAAAGTATGTTCCGTAGTTCATGTTCAGAGTTGAACAAGTTTCCGTGTTCGAAACTGCTAATTTGGATCATAGCATGTTTTTAGAACGAAAGCAACTTTCGTGATCTGAAGAACAATGAGTTTAACTACCACTCATATTAAACAATTTTGTTCCCTAAATAAAATATTATGTATGGAGCATTTTAAAGGAACATTTTGAAAATTCAATGTAAATAGAAAGGGACCTCCATATCGGTTCGCCCCGGTGGTGCACTAAATGTAATATGTAATATAAGTAGGTACTTGTATTAATTGTATTGATCACTTTTAGCGTTAAGGCCGCTGATTGTGCCTCTCTAGATTAGTTAGCAGTAATTTCCTTGTTTGTTTTTGTTATGTATTGATGGTGCATTAAAGTTATAATCTATCTATCAATCTATCTATCTATCTATCTACTTGTGAGTTTTTGCTACTTTTCATCAGAGAGGTAGCCAAAACACACAGGTAAATGTTTAGTTAGTAACATGATCTCTAGGTATGATGTGCACTAGGTAGCAAAATCAGACAAGTAAATATTAAAAGTACGCAACATGACCTGAGGCACTACAAAATTAGGCAAGCACATTGTGTTATACCACCTTATTTATAAACGAAACGCGCCATGTTGTGTTAACCAAGCACGCCGCGTGTGGCTTGTCCGGTGCCTATGACAAAGCTGGCGGACGTTTTTGAACTAAACAACGGTGTGGACACGGCTAGTTGACAACAAACCAGGGAATAATGGAGCAGCTGGGTTAAAGGATATATGCATGGTATTTTTATTAATTCTGTAGGTTAATACATAAACGAAAATAAATATAACAGCCAAAAAAATAAATTACTGAGGTAAAAAACAAACAGTAAAACTAGACTCAGTTTCGGGTAAAAAGAACGATGCCATGTTAGCCCTTGCACTTGTGACGACACGGTTCATCGGATCCGCTATATCAACTCAAAGTCAAAACTTAAGTGAGACTTAAAATATGTACTTTTCAATGATTAAATTTCACAATAAAAACATCATAAAATACAAAAATAAATATACTGATATATTTAGAAATATTATTTTTTTAAAAATATTAGCTTTTTTTTATTCTTTTTTGAAGTCACATGCATATACCCTATTGTCAGCATGTTTTCAGCCCCCGGAAGCAGATGAATGCCATGAGATAAGAAGTTTCGGTTTTTGGCCACCAAACTCAATTTTCGCATCTCTTCCTTAACTATACAAGATAAAACTATTACAGAGGTACTAAAAAATATTTTAGAATAGATACCACTAACTGTACGATGGCTTTTAAAAATTTTCTATGTACATTTTACGTAATAATATGATAAAATAGGTGGCTCTGTCATATTGGCTCGTGTATGCGCCTTAACCGGATATTTTGAGGCCATTAGTGAGAAAGTAACCCAGCTGTTCTCTTCACACCGTCACGGTGTGTCAGTGCACTATCGCCTGCATTACCCTAATTGTCAACCCTCGGGAGCAGATAACATTCGGAGCCATCCCCCATTAGTTTAATGGTAAATGGTTAATAGAGCGGTTGATCAACAAGCAGCCATTGTTTATTACATTTATGACTATGACTATCCTTTCAGATGACTTCCCACAAGACTTCTATGGTTATTTTTGGCCTACAATTGAAACTGTTAGTCAGTATAAGAACGAAAATATTTAGTAACAATTCTCGCCGTGTGGTGCCGGCGGCATAGAATTTGCACCACCCCAATTCTTCCCGTGGGTGTCGTAAGAGCCGACTAAGGGATATCTTCTGGGGGGCGGGCAGCAGCACCCCCTTCAGAACAAATCTTCACCAAACTGCGATCCCCAACCCGCATACCTAGCGTGGGGATTATGGGCATTACCCCCCATGAGTTAAACGCCAATAAGGCGTTTATCAGGGGGAGGCCTGCGTCCAGCAGTGGACCGATACAGGCTGTGGATGTAGATGAATTCCGCGAAAAAAAACTGCGATAAAATCTAACAAATTATACGAAAAGAATGTAAGAATGAAAGAACATTTATCAAAGTAAGTCGTCAACTAGTTTCGTCTCTCCACGAGACATCATCAGGACATTACACCGCTCGATCTTGACACTGAGAGCGCCAAACAACAACGGCAGAGTCCCACCACAGATGTTGCCACTCCGAGCTCCTCGCGTCAAGTCACTGATTGTTAGTCAGTTTCAACTGTAGGCCAAAATACCCATAAAATACATCGTAGACTACTTTTTCAGCAGAAGAGCACGATTTCAATAAATACAATAAATGTACACGAAACTAACGGTTAATATGAAAGTCATGCTAGTAAACCTGGTTTCAGATTAGATATCACATAATTGCGGTTTGTTTGCCGACGTATCGTATCTTAGGTGTTGATTTAGTCTGTGTCAACTTAATTAGTGGTGGTACTAATTATCATTATAATTATGAAACGTCAGGAATAGACTAAAGTGAGTGAATGCTGAAATATAAAATACGGTCTAATCAGACCTCTACGGATTTATGCTTACACAATTATACGTATCAAGTAACGTTACTTTTAATTTAACAAATAGTACTATTCAGTAAGTAACGTTATTTTTTTATAACAACCACAGAAAGCACAGCTGCTCAGCCAACCCGTGAAAACGAAAACGAAGTTCCTGATCCGTTTTGATGCAAACATTATCATTTGAGTTTTGCAGGATGACGAAACAGATATAATGATTTTGGTTTTCCGAGCATGCCTCCAAAGCTAATCCGTATTTGTCGTTCCAAAAATAACTTTATATATAAATAAGTATCAAAATATTCTACCTAGCTTTAATACTTCAATAGGAAAACAATATAATGGAACATGTAACAATTTAGAGTTTTAAACGAACACCGCATTAATATGTTTTACATAGAAGCTCTGTCTTAATTGTTAGGCATGATCGTAAAGCTGTGTGTACAACATCGCCATATCAACACTAGATAGTTTAATATGCCCTTAGGCTGGTTCTACACGTTCAATATTTATTGACATTGCTCACATCAAACTAGACACTTGCCTGTATGTTACATAATGTAGGTTCAAAGACTTAGTTATATTATTCTTGTCTGTTTACTTGTGATTTGCATTTGAACAAGAGGTCACTGATAAAGGAAGACGTAACGATGAGATGGATATTGAGTTTACAACTCTGGATTCTACTGATTAAATTGGAATAAAAGCAAAACAAGTTTTAAGCAATAAATATTTAAAAGCTATGGTAATAATATATTTCATAAAGACGCTTTAATTTTCTCTGCTGACCGAATGGATCTCTGGCTGTTCATCGAACGTCAATACGTTACTTTCTTCAGAAAAAATGTCGAATCCATAAAATTTATCACCGTTTTGCGGAGAAAAATCTCAAAACAACACATTTGCTGCTTAGTAAATATATACTTCAGGATTCAAGTAGAACAGGTCAGTATTTCATCTTCTCTCTGTTCCTCAACTATAACCTCGACATCCTTTATTGGCCCACAGGTGGACGAAGGCCTTCCCGTGACAAGTGCCCTAATGGTGGGGCTTATGGCAATGCCAAAATACCAACGCTGGGCATTCTGGTTCGGCAGATATTCCTATTTTTGACCAAAAGACGCCGGCAATCAATACGCTTACGTTTGGAAGATCAAGTGAGGTAGATTAATTGTGATTAATATGAAGCGTGTGGCGATCGCCTAACGTATCAAATGTCAGACCATCGACTAAGGCGATTATCCGCCCCATCGGGCAGACACGCCGATGCCTTGATTATTTAGCAAGTAATTTATTGCAAAGTTGTCGAGAACTTTCTTAGGGATAAACAATCGTTAAGGTGCCTATCTGAGGATTGACACGGCCGCACATTAAGTTCGGGCTTAAAATGAAATGCTTAATTGAGACTACTAAAATACCTAAAACCGAACACGGTTCAGTGTTAGTTTTTCAGCAGATAAGTAGAGTATAGTAATGATTTACCGTTCCTAAGAATCAATGGCTGCTTTTTAAGCTCCAACTAAAATGACTTTGATAAAATCAGTTCCGCCTCAAACAAGAAAATTCCACTCGTCCCTCTAGCTAGTGGAACGAAGTTGGTGGGACGAAGTTGGTGGGACGAACGTGAGAAAGGTGATGATTTGGTAGGAGAAAACGTTTCTTAAACTGCTGATATCTGCAGTCTATACATATCAATATCTCCTGAAAACCAAAAATACCTTACTATGTTAAAAATATTGGTTTCAATTCTTTGAACCCGGAAAAGTCTCTAAAGCTAAACCGCCAAACCGGTCCGCTTCCGGTAAACCATACAGGACCCTGAAACATTCCTTTCGAACAATTTAGCGCGCACAAAGAAAGCTATCTTCGACGGTTCGGGAACGGCCTCTGACTGCCATTTACGTATAGTCCAACTAGTCTAAACTTGCGCTGGGTTTTATCGCATTATGCAAAGCAAATGTATAAATAAAATAAACAAAACCTGTCCTGTGTACTTGCGAGTACACAGGGCATATTACATTGAAAAAAATATTAAGTTACAATGTCAAAAGTCTTTCATCATATTTGAAGTGCTGCAACGATTTTCTTTGATCATACCTTGAAATATGAACCACCTTTCCCCCAAATCTAAATTCTTTCAATTATTTATTAAATCCACAGGTCAAACTCATGACACATTATTTTTTATCGTGAGGCTCTTCCTACTCCCATCCTACATCAAAATATAGTGTGACATACAAACAAAAGATAATTTGAAGATTTTATGCCGGGAACCTGCGCACAATTTTAGACTGGTCATACTTCACTGTATACAGGTGCGCTCCAGACCTAGCCAAATCGTTAAGCCTGAACTGCACGAAATAATAAGTAGTTCCACCATTTGAGTTGCGCAAAACGTCTTTGGCATTGAAGGCCGAATGAAGATAAATGGAAAAGTCGACTCGGTAACGAGGCAAAGTCGACTGTTTTCAATTTGCCCGCACCAAGTTCGATTTAGTGTAAATTCTGTGAAATATCCCTTTATATTACGTCCGTTCTTGTTCTTAGATTTATACTGTCTATAAGCCGTGTCGTTTTCAATTTTTGTAACGGTCTCTGCGAGTGGTTTTACTTGTTTCTATGAGGTTTAGAAGCCTTAGAAGTAAGTGTTTTTAGATTTACGTCTACTTTCCGTATTTTTCTTTGTAGTCGCTCGCTACGCCTTGCGGGCTTCACACTTTCGTTGTGTAATTGTGTTGTTGTGAGAAATAGACATTGTTAGATATGGTTTTATTCAGACCTTGTTTGAACGTTTATTTTTGGAGAGTTGTATTCGATTTTAATGAGAATAAGGTATGAATATTAGTAAAAATAAACATCTGTTTGTTTATACGCAAAAACTTCCGAAAATATGACGTGTAAATCTTGTTTTGAGTAGTTTAAGTACCTTATAAAAAATTAAAGCTTTTAAAATCTTCATTTTTGAAACCACTGAACAGGACAAAGTTCAGAGCAGATCTGCCTTAAGTTTAAGTTATAAAACGGTATATACATTGTTGTGTCGTTAAATAACAGAGAAACAACAATAGGCAGCGTTTTTGAGTATCGCGACGAAAATAATCCAGAAAATAAGAGATAACCATCTTTCACGAATAAAAAAGCATTATTTAAACTCTATTTTCATAATATTTGCGAGATATTTCTCCAGAACTTACAGACAGTATAGTAACACATTCATAATTCATTACGTCGCGTCGATAGGTTGGCTCGTTTATACAGCTGAAATGCGGATATCGGTAACAAGGAGTATTTATTTTTAACAATTTCTATTCGAGTGCTTACGGAGGTACAGTTGTGCACGCTTTGAAGGTTGATTGAGAAATGACGGGGTGAAGGGAAAATTTAAATGATATCATTGTATCTAATAGAAATAAAGACCTTTTTAATTTCGGACGGTAGAGAAACGAACGCATTGATAATGTTTATCCATCTTGGTTAAATTTACCTTATTTAACAGCAATTGTTTTCAATTTTACCTGACTTTGAAAAAATAATGTTATTTGTTCGGCTTTATTTAATATTTATTATATGTTCAATGATTTCTACGTCAATTGTGAAACGATTTTGATGATTCTTTTGATTTTGTATAGAGAATGGACTCAGAGTGGTTCATAATATTTTGTACATAATTTTACTCCCCATGGATTGCTATTTATTCCACAAAACATAAAAAACAGAGTATATTAAGAGTATGTATGAATCACATACAAAAATAAATTTAAGGATTTTATAAACACATCAAGGTATAAAATTATCTTACAAAGAATATACCTAAGCGTACATACTTTTTTTAATTTATATCTTTTTACTCTTAGTAAACATGTTCTTGTTCAAAAGTAGGTTCAGTGAACCTAAACCTAAGGGCACCTATGAATTTCGGTTTACTGTACGGGTGTAACAATATCCACTTATAATGGCAATAATTGGATAAAAAAGTGAGAGGTCGCTTAACTACGCTGACTGTTAGGTACTTTTAAACCCAAACGGTTTTTTGTTCGTGTTTTTTATTAGGTCAGGGGTGAAGAGCGTTTTGTTCAGGGGAGTCGCTACAGTAAAATATATTTTGGTTTATAGTAAACTTGTTTTTGCCTGCGGCTTCGCACGCTTTTTTCTATGGAAACGTTTTCTATCCCATGGAAACTGATATAAAGTATGATGTTTGATCAGGATTAGAATTACCTATGTATGCGAAATTTCAGCCCTGATCCGTTAAGTAGTTTTGGCGTGAAGAGGTAACAAACATCCATTCCTACATCTAAACACCCAAACTTTGGTTTATAATAAACTTTATATTCAAACTGAACATTAGTGTTATGTGTAGGAGGATACGTAAAATCTGTCAATTGTCAATTGCATCAGTATTGCCATATAGCGGGGCAACGCAGCCAGCGTCTTGGGTACGCTTCTGACTGTTATTGATATGGATCAGTTGAGATACTTGTAGATTGTTTGCAACAGTCTGCTGTAAGCTCAATTGTAAATACTAGTTTTAATTAAACCTATGTTTTTTGGTTTCAGTTCATTCCATAAATAATAATGAATTCTCAGTAGAAGGTTACGTAAGGTAAGTTATCTACCGATTTTGAGGCACTATTTTTAGGATTAATTGGACCAAGAGGCTGTATGGTCCTGGCTTATAATTTGCACTACCCCATCTCTTCCCGTGGGTGTCGTAAGAGGCGACTAAGGGATATCCACCAGGGGCGGGCAGCAGCGCCCCCTGAAGAATAATTCTACCACTGAACTGCGATCCCCAACCCGCATGCCCATGCAGCGTGGGGTTTACCCCCCATAAGATAAACGCCAAGATCAGGGGAAAGCCTGCGTCCAGCAGTGAACCAATACAGGATATTGAGGTTAAGGACCAAAAAAGGTAAAAAAAGCCGTAATTCAATTTGATTTTTATCGCTTAGCTCTTAAATAATGAACGTTCAACTCTGAACGTTTAAACAATAAAATCGCCCGTCAAACATGTTCCGGAAACTTAAACCTCGGGTTAAAACTCGAAACTCTGCAAATAATGTATCGGCTGTTTGGTTAGGACTAAACTCTCAGGGGGAGCTGTTTCAGCCTAGAGGTTGTTTTAACCCGATCCGAGGGTCCTGAGTTCTAATCTTGCCCATGCATGATGTTTTTTTTATGATTTATATTTATGGTTATGCGCTTAAACTCAAACTGTGCAAAAAAAATATTTAGTTACTGGTAACGTTATAAATAAATTTAAGACCACTTTTAAGCAATAAGGCCATAGATAGATATATGTATACGTAAATAAATAAACATTAATAGATAATACTTTATTGTGCCGCAAATACAGATAATAATGCATTAATAAATGCTAAGAGTAGACGAACAAGGCGGCCTTATTGCCCCGGAAATTGTACCTACTGATTGGTAACTGCTCATTATACTTGTCTTATGTAATGTCTCATTGGAATTATTGTCTTGATGTGGATCTACTTATCTAAATCCAAACTTTCGCATTTACCTATTAGTGTGACTACCTAATGACGCAGCTTATAAAAAAAATGATCTGTAAAAAATGCCTGCAGCTAATTCGACAAGTGATTGATGACACCATTTCCCATTTAAAAACGCCTGAATTACTCAATTCAACGCGATCTTTCACAGTTCATTAATCCCCAGATTGGGGCTTTCGCCGCTTAAAATTCACTGCTTCTATAAATAAGGAGTGGACTGGGGTGAAGCCAGCCAATAATATATTGGTCTGCGGATGTCTGGATCCTGTGAAGTTAGGAACTTATCTCTATTTTTGCGGATTTTCTTAGTGTCGACGTTGAAACTTTTGTGATAAATCTCTGTATGAAGTCTTCTTTTGTCTGGTGTCCTAAGTTTTTTTGGTAGTATATTATTTGAGGTTTTATAACATATACACAAAAAGTGGCTACAAGTTCATTATGAATGTAAGCGGGTTAACTACGAACCTTGTTTGTGTTGGAAGAACACCAACGTGGCTACAAGTTGCCTATAATAGAGAAGAATGGAAGGTGTAAGTGACTGAAAACTAAACAATCCCTGATCTCTGGGAGACCCATAACCTCAACCTCAAACTCAACAGCCTGTATTGGTCCACTGCTGGACGTAGGCCTCCCCCAAATAACCGCCTTATTGGCGTTTATAAACTGGTAATACCCGTAATCCCCACGCTGGGCAATGGGCATACGGGTTGGGGATCGCAGTTCGTTGGTAGAATTGTTCTGCAGGGGGCGCTGCTGCTCGCCCCAGACCCATAACACAAGCTCCGATTTGGGAACCCTTTACGGGTAATAGTTATCGATATTTCCAAAAATCTAAAATTGATCTGTATATTCAGAGTAGATAGTTATCGATATCTATAAACACTAAAAGTAAATAGTTATTTGAAAGGCTCTGAACCAGATAGCATAGAATGAACAAAATTGTTACATTCTCCAAAAGCGAACCATATTACGATGGTATAAAACGCATATCGAAGTGCCACCCCCCACCCCCTTATATCGGAACTATTTGTTATATGCCAGGGGTGATGGCATAATTCGTGTAATTTTATCGTAAAATATTACAGACGCCATAAAATTGTAAGGTATAGATTCCACACACGCATTGCTTGCGAGGCGAAGGCTAAAAGAAGAGCTATACGAAGTAAACTTGATTGATAGAAGAGTCATTGAACGGTAAGCAAGTAATTTTGTTACATGTTTTACAGACTCGACGTCATCACACAGGAGCTTACAATCATAAAAATATCGTTGAAAGTACACAAATTCCCACCCGCGGTTTCTTTTTAAATATGTAAAAATGGTAGTATACAACTTTAGAATTTATAACGGTTATAAAATCATGGTTATAAAACTTTTAATTCCAGTAAAGTCATTTACCATGATTTGAGTTTTCAGCTTTCCAATTACCGGTAGTAGGTAAATTATTACACGCCAATGCTACCTCTATGACTTCTTACTTATTGCTACTAAGTATGCCACAATGTTATGTAGATTTCATTTCAAGCAAAACCGTCAATGCAAGGCCATACCGCCTCCATCTATGACTTCCAAGTTCCCAGTATTGGGATAGGGTCACAGGCGTGATAACGGCGCGGGACACGCGACGTTAAATAGAGCAAGAACTCAACACGCTAGGTTTTCGTCGATTGATCTTGTGCCACTGTTTTTGTGTAACACGGCGAAATGTTATCGGGGTCGTTTTTGCTTTGCTTACACACACGGAATAGTCAACTGACCTTTTTCTAACTACGTTTGGTTATACACACGGAATAGTCAACTGACTTTTTTGTAACTACTTTTGGTTACACACACGGAATAGTCAACTGACCTTTTTCTTACGTTTGGTTACACACACGGAATAGTCAACTGACCCTTTTCTTACGTTTGGATACACACACGGAATAGTCAACTGACCCTTTTCTTACGTTTGGTTACACACACGGAATAGTCAACTGACCTTTTTCTTACGTTTGGTTACACACACGGAATAGTAAACTAACTTCTTTTAAGTATTGGAGTGACGTTATCGATTCGTATTGATGGAGAGATATGAAAAATGATTATTGCACACTTAGATCGATGAAAACAATACTTACAACAAAACAACTTAAAAACTTATTAACAAGTGGCGGTATTATCGCCCATATTATCGCACATAAGTGAACTCTACCAGACAACCTTAGATGGATAGTACTATGGAAATTTATATGGATCAGTTGAGATATATCTGAATTGCTTGCAATGGTCTGCATTTTAATTTGGCTTTATTAATTATTTGACAAGAAAACGATCGCATTTTACCGACTAGGTAATATTTGTTTTAATTTTAATAAAGCATTTCATTTCATTTCAATTGTAAAAAACTAGTTCTAATTTATTCCCATTCTTAAAATTGTGATATTAATCATTTCAATGATTTTGAAAAAAAAAGATTACAAACAAAAAATGGTAGTCAATTGTATGAAAAAATGCTAACCTATGCAGTTTTGTGCAACCATCCACTTGTTTTTAAGTTAATAAAAATCCTAACACTTGTACAGCTTAAACAAAATAACTTAAAAACGAATTGATATTTTCTTTTCTACAGAACTTCGATACGATTATGCCATTTACCTTCAAAAAACTTTCCGTGCAAACGAAATACTTGAAAAATTGTGTGCAAAATAAGAATTACTGTTAAAAAACGTCGAAAGCACAGTGTTTCTTAGGATTTACGTTACTAGGACATCGCGTGAGCCTGTTAAAGAATATCGACCGAACTTACTTCACGGACACTAGGAAAATGAACTATGTAACGGAAAATAACGCTTATTACTGGAGAACCTTACTCACTTTATCCAACACCATCATGTAAAAAAATTAAATCTGATTTAAGATTAAGTCGTTCGTGATTTTAAGCGGGTTAACTACGAAACTAGCTTGTGTTGGAAGAATACTACTTCTAGGTTCGAAGGTAACCCGCTTACATTTATAATGAATTGTTCAAATATTGAAAGTTTTAATAGTAAAATAAATAATGCTTGAAAGGAACACCTGGTCCGAAAGTAAGCAGTGCTTGTGTAATGGGTACTAGTGATCTAATTTACTTAATACATACATGGATATAATATGTTTTATTGTACATAGAAAAGAAAACACCCAGAACACTCAGATATATCTGCAGATCTTACAAACATTTGTTTCTCAGGCATTGAAAAGAAAATTGAAGGATCTTTGCTCCAAAGTGAGGCAATAATAAAAATTAGAAATAGTTGCAAACGGCTCTTCTTTCTGTAACTAACGGTGCATCCACATCGTAATTTTAGTAGAGCAACATTTTACAACAGCTGCAAAAGTTTTGATTAGTTTTCTAAAATAAGTTTTGGTTTTCCTTTATTCCCCACTAATACTTGCATACATACTAGGTATATAAACTCTATGCTTGCATACGTTGCCACAAAAAGTTACTTTGTTTGTGCATGCAACACTGACCAACATGGTTGGAGTATCATAATGCAACACCCATAATACCAACATAGCAAAATAAGTTTTACAATAATAAACTATCGTAGTTCGACGAATTCGTGACGAATGTAAGAGGGTTAACTACGAACCTTATTTGTGTTAGAAGAACACCAACGTTTCATCCTTTAAGTCCCCTAAAACGTTTTTAGTTCCATCCCTTGATGGAACTTTATTCTTCTTAACTGGTTTCAAGCTTCGACTACAGCATTAAATTAAAAATAATATATTTGATTAAATTTAATTAATAATCCACAAAAGGTCATTAATGGGAAATGAATGAGCAAGTAAACCTGATAGCTGGTGCTTAAGTTAATTGACGGCATTATTATTTAAAGTGCCATCAATGTTTTACCATTAATTTAATTATAATAAATTGTATTGAGCCAATAAAAAATATACGTTTCATGTGAAAAAATATTGATAACAAGGGAAATTAAGTTATCCAAAAATATTAATTGTGAACATCGAATCCATCTAGACTTAAAGAAACAGCTCAGAAGTGGAACTGTCTTAGTTCATTCAATGGTGGTCAAAAATATTCAATATTTCTTTTTTTATTGCAGGCTTAGAAAATAAAATCTAAATTTAGAACCGAAAACTTCTATAAAAACAACGTATTGTAATTAAAATACCATACTGCATAAACACAATCGAGATGAAAATAATCGAAGTCGATGAAACTTTTAAGTCCATCATCGTTATTAACACTAAGATCATTAACACCGGGATATACTATTATTAAAACGCAAATATCATGATTTGAGTTTTCAGAATTCCAATATTTCGGCACAGTTCCATGCGCCGTGATCATGAAATAACTCATAATCTCTTTTAATCTAAGTCGTTCAGAAACAACCTAAAAAATATGCCATGTTATAAAATATAAATAACAATATCATTCTCCCTTGAATTAACTGCGTGTATTTTTTTCGGTACCATAAAATATTTACGATCAAGGTAGATTTTTAAATTTACTTTTTTCGATTTACATTTCTTTTGCTCTTCTAACTGTTGTGTGAACTTCTTTACCTTCAACCGAAATGCATCTCCTATTCAATGTCAGCGTAATAAATTAAACACATCGACATTTATCTATAAAAAAAAATTCAAAGCCTTTAAACAAAAATTTCGAATAACAAACATTCTTTTCATTCAAGACAAAATTCTGCCTTTATCTATTTACCACGAAAATCCATTTCGAAAAAACTTCGAACGTCGAAGAACTCAATTCAAAAATCCTGTTTGAAACCATGCGCATTCCAATTTTCATTCCACAATCACATTACATGTACACTTCACATCACGAGTAGCGACTATAGCGTAGAGGCTACGTAGGGCGGGCGGCCTCGGCGCTAGGCGGGCGGTCTACGCGGCGAGCCTCGCAGTACTGGGCGCGCAAAGCCGCGCGACTCTTCCTTTTCAATTAAGTTCTCTGTCGCGAGAATGCTTTTTGTAAGGATTTATAATGGTTTTTTTTCTGTTTTGATTGTTTTTATAGTCTAAATTGGATAAAGGATTTGGAAGAGGTATATTTGTTCTAGCGCACTTTTGTCAAAATTTAGATGAATCTAAATTATGACATAACAAAACTTTTTTGTTTCTAGTTCTTCCAGGCGGAAACGCATCTTACGTGTAGTATAAAAGTATATTTATATATTTTTTCTGGTAAAATAAATCAATCTGATATATACGAAATAATATACAATTAATAAAAATATAGAGAGGAAAATTATGTACGTAGTCAGGTAAGGTTGCTAGAAAAATGACATATATCTCATGATAAACATGGGATACAAAATAAGCAAGCCGAAGTTGCTACACAATTTAAAACGATATTGTGTATTAATAATTTATAAAGAGGGATCCGTAACGTCACAGCGTTTTCTTCTGTTTTTTTCCGGGATTTACCGAAAAGCCGCTTTAGAAAGATATAAAGAAAGGGACAAATAAGGCCGCGAAGTTTTTTCGCAGAGAATAAATATTAAAAGGTTCGTTTCCTTTTTATAGCCGCTCATTATAGTCTGGAATTTATTAAATTAACAATGAAGGAAGGGGTGGAAGTAGCAAGATACGAAGGGTGAATTGGATGGAAGAAAAGATTAGGGAAGCTAACGAATAATTTCATAACACTCAGTTGCATTGGCATTCAAATCATGTTGAAGTGCGTAAATAGCTTTCTGTTTTAGTTTACTTCCTCAGGTTTTAGTTTATTATTATTAGAAGCTATTTACTAAAATATTCGTCGAAGCTAAGCCGAAATGATTTTAATACGGAATTTGCGGTTAAACAATGTTTATTTAGCTCTAAATTGATATTTAAATAATATCCCCGCAAGTAGCATTGTATCCGTTTTCAGCGAAATCTTAATAAGCGAACCGAGGTTTTTCGTCGAATGGCTTGTTTGGCTGCTGTTGAAGACTTTGTGGGTGATGTGAAGAGTACAATATAGATTTTTGGAAATATTAAAAACTAATTATCCTCATTAAAGGTTTAAAATTCTATTGTAAATGTTCCGTTCGTGAAGCTGCCGTTAAGGTAATTTTGTAACCTATCTTGTGTACAGCCTTTAGTTGTTGTGTGTTGGTACAAAATAAACGCATTTAACGCAACTTTATCAATTCAGCGGGAGGCATATTCCCAACAATGGGTAAATGAGTCAATCCGGCAATAATGATGAAAACCACAAACTTAATTAGTAGTTAAGTAGATATTAATTGCTAAGAATTATAAGCTCGATTCATTTACCAGGATCCCTCTCAAAAGAGGGCTCAAAAACTCATTTCAAGGAAACAAATGCATATAATTCGTCAAATAAAGCGCGTTCCCAGAATAGCACAACAAATCATCATTGCAAATGACGCCGAGTTAGCTGGCCGGTTATTGATGAGGCCCAGGTGTTGCCTTCTTGTGATTAACTGAGGACTTTGCCTCATGATTCAGTTAATGGTAGAGTACTTCAAGTATAAAATTGGGCGTGGCTTTGCTGCTGTTTAGACTTCCGCATGAAAATGGCGCCAACGGATATTATTACGAGGCTTCCGCAGTCTTTCGGCATGTCGGTCTGTCAGCGGGTTGTATCTCAAGAACCGAAAGTAGTGATAGATAGATAAAACATTTATTTTATTATTACAAAAAAACACAATAAAAGGGAGGTACAAAGAACATAGAAATAAATTGGGGAATAAATGAGGAACGATGCATGACGACAATATATCGGTACATAATTTCCTATCAAGTACGAATACAGTATGTGTGTGCTGCAGCCTGAAAAAAGGCAATACTCAGCACAAAGCTGTACTTTTATTAGTACTGTGTACTTTTATTGCCGCTATAACAACAAAATAACAAACCAAATTATAAATTAAAGGTGGTAAGCACAAGAAACTTGATGTTTTCGCTTTTTTGCTCTATAATCGCTGTGCATATCTTGAATTGATATCTGTCCACATTTACGAAGTAAATATAAATAAATAAATAAGTAAAACTAAAACGTTTTACCTAGTAGGTACCACTGTGTTGAACAGTGCTGTGTGTAGGCGGTGAATTAAGGCGGGCGCCGAGGCACACTAGCGCAGATGCTTATTTTTAACCGACTTCAAGAAAAGGAGGAGGTTCTCAATTCGACTGTTGTTTTATGTTTGTTTCCTCAGAACTTTTAACTGGGTGGTCCGATTTTCCGGATCTGGATCCCACTGTCAGAACTGAACAAACTTAAAATGGGACCACAAGGGAAGCAACAGCTTTCATATAAAAAAAGAATCATGAAAATCGGACTACCCAGTCGGTAAAAGTTCTAAGGTAACAAACATAAAAAAGCAGACGAATTGAGAACCTCCTCCTTTTTGAAGTCGGTTAAAAATAGTTGGCTAGTTTGAGTCTGGTCTGGACTGTCTTAAACACATCCTTACTTACCAACATTCAATTCGCAGCTCTTGCTTCGAACCAACAACAACTTTTTACAATACACAACAACACAAACACTTCTGTTAAAATATATACCCGTTTCTATGTTATGTTTGGTAATTTAGTACCTAATTCATTGAATAACCAACAAAAAAAATGAAACAAGAAAATCACAAAATCTCAAAGCAAGTAAAAAACTAAGTGGCTTTTAAATAACGAACAATAAAAAATTCAAGCCGCCATTATATCACAAAAATCCGATATTTATGGTTGATGATAATAAAACCTCATTCCGAACCGGCCTATCTAAATTATAACACTTGTTCAAACTATGGAAAATTATGAATAGATACACATTAAAGATACCAAGGCAATAGGGCAGTGAGCACGAAACAATAAATATTATAATTTTAATACGGTTCAGAAGTCGCTGAGCAATTTGTGTTCCAAAATTTGCTGCACGGTTGAACATTAATTTCTCGATTTTTTCAGAGATACTGTTTGGAAAAGATTCTGCTTACTTGTACAGTGTTTTAAAACTATTTTTATTTAAGATAACTGACTAGTTTTTTTAAGCTATTGCATAGCTTCTATCGCGGGCCTTGAGCGCGGGGACCGAATCCAGAAATTCCGTAACGAAAAAACCTTGACGTTTGTCTCTTTAGTTCAGCAACTCGCCTCTATGGCATTGCAATAGCTTTACCGCGGCAGTCCCCGAGTGCAACACGTCTTTTTTTTATTTTGTTGTCATAACTAGCCTTACATCTTAAAGTCTATGCCTGTAAAATAACACTTCATTATAATTAGCAAAACGCAACTTCAAAAGCAAGCAGCAAGCTCAAAAGAAGGCTATACTGCGCAAGGTTAGTTTCAGAAACAAAAACTTACATAAATTTAAATAAAATGAGACAGTTGTTCAGCTTATTATGATCGCTACGACACGCCAATTCATAAATAAAGTTGACACCAGTAATAACAGCGGTGAAGCGAATCGTGAAATAACGTTTTGTAAATGACAGCTATTCAATCAGATTACAAATTACAATGAATCAGATCACGTCTAGTTTGAATGATTCATAAAAATCCAGTCTAGAAAAAGAAAAAATATATAGTCATGATTCATAAAAATCCAGTCTAGAAAAAGAAAAAATATAAAGTCTAGCTTCGAAATCGTATAAACATATATAAATAACATACATTATATTTTACACTAGCAGCGCCTCGCGGTTTCACCCGCGTGGTTCCCGTTCCCGTGGGAATTCCGGGATAAAATATAGCTTATGTCACTCTCAGAGAGAAAAAAATAAAGACGTGTGGCACTCGGGGACTGCCGCGGTAAAGCTATTGCAATGCCATCTAGAGGCGAGTTGCTGAACTAAAGAGACAAACGTCAAGGTTTTTTCGTTACGGAATTTCTGGATTCGGTCCCCGCGCTCAAGGCCCGCGATAGAAGCTATGCAATAGCTTAAAAGAAGCTTTACAAGACAAAAGTAAAAAACTAAGTGGCTTTTAAATAACGAACGAAAAATGGCAGTATGGTTTTGATGGCTTTAGCGTTATTGGTCCAAGAGGACAAATTGAAAAAATAAATAGTTCTCGCGTTAAAAAAGCCTCGAACTAAAAATTCAGAAGGGGCCTTCCTCTACGTAGTGAAACTAAAATATTGGCATATTCCCGAGAGGTGACCTGAACAAAGTCTGGGAAATTTATAAGTAAACGATAAAATATAGTCTAGGTATCGAACGAAACAGAACACACAGATTATGAACATATTATGAAAAGGCTCATCGAATTTTACATAATTTAGTTCCATTTGAGAATACCCATAGGTATACATTATACAGGGTGTCCCAGAAATGGTGGATAATCCTGCACGTGCGTGTGCGGGGGAAGGGATGGGACCTCACAAAAAAAATCTATCTCCAACAGTCCACGGTCTACGACATTTTTAGTAAAATTTTAAAATATCCCTGTTTTTTCACATTTGTGGACATCACGTCCGCTATGTGAGGCATAGTTCGGATTTTTTTCTTTTAACGTGTTCCCTAAATGTTGGTTATCCTAAATTACCAATTTATTTAAAAAACTCAACTACTTAGGATAGTAGTTATCTAGTAAACCCTAAACATAAATTTTATTTCTAAAATTCATTTTACTGCTAAGTTTGACCACCTGTGGTGTAAAAAAATGTATTGGAGTTGTGTCCAACCACATAAAAATTTACCTACATCATAAGGATTCTAAAACAGTACCATATTATCTACCTTAATAGTAAAATTACTGAGCTATAGCGTATAGCATATATATGTGTAAAAGTAGGCGTTTCATTACAAAATTGCAAAATTATTTGCAGATATATTTTTTTAAGTTTCTATCAGTTAAGTAGAGCTGTCGTCCCTAAAATTAGTCTTTACTTTACCTGCTCGGCTAATTCAGTTGAATTCTAAGCTGCATGACCGAGACAAACTGAGCTTGGGAATAATACGAGTGAAAGGGTCAACAGCCGTACAGAAATTACTAATAAGAATTTTGGAAATCATAATATCTCAATATTCATAGATTGTAGTTGAGATTTTTTGTATGATGGTAGAATATTTTTCATACACTTTCATTTATATAAATCACGAAAAGTTTATGTATCTTTTTTAAGCTATTGCATAGCTTCTATTGCGGGCCTTGAGCGCGGAGACCGAATCCAGAAATTCCGTAACGAAAAAACCTTGACGTTTGTCTCTTTAGTTCAGCAACTCGCCTCTAGATGGCATTGCAATAGCTTTACCGCGGCAGTCCCCGAGTGCCACACGTCTTTTTTTACTTATCAGGGGGAAGGAGGCGTCCAGCAGTGGACCAAAAGAAGAGGTTGACCGTTGGATACGTATAGTATAGATGTAATAATCCCGTCAAATCGTATAGCCCTCTTGGTCGAGTGGACTGCGTGAAACCGTCGAGCCTCCACGCTCGGTCGGTTATTACGTTCGTGCCAGGAACAATGCATTATTGAAGGCAATCATGAAGGCTGGCCAGGTGCCTGTTTGCTTCGATTTGCTGATCAATTATTGCCAGCAAGGCGCAAGCTTCTTTTGCTGTTTTGTACTGGCCAGTCAGGCTTTCGACGTTCTAATTTTAAACTGCATTTTAAACCCCAAGAATAGAACGTTCTATCATAACGTTTGATTTTGGAACATTATTGAAAGAGTGCTTTAATATCGACGTTCTAGTTTTGAACTGCATTTGAAACCCCAAGAATAGAACGTTCTATTATTGCGTTTGATTTTAGAACATTGAAAAAGTGCTTTGTTTAACTCTTTCACACGCTGCCATGTTGGTCCTTGCATTCTGTGACGTCACGGATCACCTGATCACATTTGTCAACTCAAACTAAGTAAATAAGAAAAGTCCAAGCTTCATGACATTACAAAAATGTGTAAGTTTGACGTCACGGTTCGACTGCCAATAGCGTTGCGTTTAGAAATTTTGCGCTTGAGATTAAAATTAACCACTTTTCAATTAATAAATTTCACAATAAATATATCAAAAATACAAAAACATACAGATATATTTCTATACCAATATAGAATACGTAAAAATAAATGCTTTTTTGAAGTCACATGCACCCTTTTGGAATTTCGCTCGTATGGTGTAAATTATTAAGTATACACATAATTAGTAAAACATATAATGGTTAAGTGTTTGAGCATTTTACGAAAGATGTAGCTACAAAGCTGCCATATTTAATTTAACCTAGAAAGAACGAGTAGGTGATCATGAGTTGACCCCTTGAATATTTAATATGATTGTACGTACATCAACTCATCCGATTCCTTATTTGTTAATTATAAATTATTATTGAGTTATCTCTGTAAGGACATTGTGTAAGTACCTATTAAAAATAACATTGTCTTATCTTCCTATATTAGTTTGCGACTCATAAAAAACCACCGATATAATAAATGTTAGTTAAGAACATTGATTTAAAAAGGGAAGATAGGTTATGTTCTCCCAGCGCTTACTCAAAAATTGGCATGTGTTACAACTACACGCAAACACATATTCTCACAGTTATATTTCCAGTTCTGTGCAATACAAAGAAGAACAAAGACGGAAAGACGTATCTAGGACCGAAGTGAGACTGAGACAACAATATTTCACGCGAATCACGACCGCCCGTGCCGCCGGTCAGACGGTGACTGATGTGGGAGAACACAATTTTACACAATTAGAGGTTGCCACTTTCGAGCAACCAGTGCCTCATCTGCGTTTTTAATAAATCAATGGTTAAGAAACAACAAAAGTAAACCCTCAACTTTCCCCAAGTACACCAACCATGGGCTATAGAAAACATTTATTTGAATGTTTCCTTCGAAGAATACGTACAATTACGCCCACAATCGATTGTTTATCTAATTAAAGCAAAACAAGGGTCCCAGATAATGTTCGTACAATAAAAGGCGCGAGTTTTACAACTCGTAACATTAAGGGTGACTCACGCTACACCGTACCGGGTCCGACGCCGGTCCGGAGCCGAGTGTCGTCCGTAGCACGATCACCGAGCCGGTCCCGTGCCTACGGGGAGCAATTACTGATGAGCCGCGCCCCGTGACTGCTCGGGCTCGGGCGCAGCTTGGCGGCACTGTATTCATGCAACGGAACGTGGCCGAGCCGAGGCGGGACCGAGCGATGACCATTGCTCGGCCGTCATTCGGTTGCCACTCGGTAGTTATAGCACAAGTGTGAGCTCGATCCATTCAATAGTTTTTGCGTGAAAGAGCAACAAACAGACATACAGCCTCTAGCAGAATACCAGCGCTACAGCATGGCGACATGCTGGAGCATCACGCTGAGCTATAGGCCATTTCTTTGCCACAATAATGATGAATTACATATATATTTTATAGTCATACTCATATTTTAGTTATTGTAATTTCACCTTTGTTTCAGTGTTCAGCTTTAACTCAAAGTGGTTTAATTTTTAATGTTTGGCTTTGTTATGGTCAAGAAATAAATAAATTTCATTTCATTGTATTTCAAGAAACATACATAGGTATTTACATGTTTACAAAATGTCGCGTTTATAATATTAGTGGGATTAGTTGACCGTGCTACGGACGACACTCGGCTCGGATCCGGCACGGCGTAGCGTAAGTCATCCTATACAGGGGCAAACCTAATTAAGATTTCGTCCGGCGTCCGTTCACGTACTTATTACACAGATGGTAATCACTTTTGTTGGGAAGACTTCCTTTTGTAACCCAAACAACGGATGATAAATGGTTTCAGGTATATCTGCTTGATTAAAACGCTATTAATGTGCTGACATTTATTCGGGGATTAACGGTTAAATATTAATTAAAGTGTGCGTGGTGATTTTTAAGCTTGGTCTGTTATGGCTAAGATAAATAATATAAGCTATAGATGAACCCGTGAATTTCATATCATCTACAATTGCATTAGAGCGATCCATTAAAAAATCTTATCGATCAAGCCATTGCAATTGATTTTTATATTTATTAAAAATTTCATTTTTGTTTTGTGGAAAAAAATTGACTGTTTTTTAAATTCGAAAAAGTGCGAAGACTTTGAAAGGTTCGTAACGGAATAAAACTGAAATTGGCAGGCTGAGTTTTATTTGATCTGCCCCCCTAATGGACCTTTAGTTTTAATGTTTTTTATGACCGTGGCAGTCGCGACGTAAGAATCGACTCCTTCAACTCAGCCCGTGGATGGCGTAAGAACCAACTAAAGGTGTTGAAAGAAAGATACAAACCTAGGTTTGCAGAAAGCTGTAAACCTAGGGTTACAGCATTCTTGTGTGTATTTTACTCTACTCCTCTACTGCGTTTACCTATCCGCCAGCCAACCGTAGTGTCTTTGGCGAAACCCTCTTTTGTTTATGAAGGCATATTCAGCAGTAGACGTATTTGTAGTGATATAGGAATAAGGATGAACATATTTAGTAACAATTCCGAAAAAAACTTCTTACAATGGATTCCCAGTAACGCCTAAATCTATTACGTTTAATAATCTTCATGACAATATGCAGTTTTCTATATTAAGAACTGCTCAGTCCAATTTGCATAGAGATCAGGCAAGTGATTTCAGGTCCCTAATAGTTAGCTAGACGAAGTTTGGAGCATAAATTGATAGAGGAAAGTGCAATGTTCTGAATGCTTGGCAAATTATGAGAATATGTTTGTCTTTGCATATGCTCATCATAGTTTCTGCAGTTGGAATTCAACTAGGCTAACACTATCTATATCACGATCTCTTTTTCACTTCTTCCGCTAGTGGACAAAAAATTTAAGCGAATTATAAGAGTCAATTGCACATTTCTTATAATTTGATGTTAATTATTATTTATCAAGCTATTTATATAGGAAGCAATTTGACTTCTCTAAGTGCTTAATTCTAAAGAGAAATAATCGATTTCACTCTGACTGACTCTATCAGGCCTCAAGACGCAGTTGCACCTCAAAACAAAAGATTTCAAAATTGCTTTATTTACAATAAATGTACCTACACTTAGTTAGAGCGAGGGGTTGGAACTAAGACTAAGATACTAGGTCAGGTCGAAACTCTGTATACTGTTACTATTAAGACCTTTTGAAATAAACGTTTTTATTATTATTTATTAATAATACTTAGTAAAGGTCAAATGTACACTTAGAAAAGGTCAAATTATAAAAAAATTACACTGACACGGAAACCTGAACAATAGGCTAGAGTATCAAATTATAAAATTATAATTAGTCCGTCGTCAGTCGGTTAAATTATCAGAAGATATTGAACACGTTTTTTTTTATTTTGTCGATTAATCAGAAAAGTATGGAGATACCTATACTTAGCCAGTTAAAGTTCCGCAAGACGTCTCACCTTGCGGCACTTTTTAGCAAGATGTGACGTCATTAGCCTCCACTACACCCCTGAAATTTGTCGCGTTTGATTGACAAAGAAAAACATGTGTCTATCTTCTGATAATTTAATCTCATTGTCGAACTAAATATAATAATATTGTTCTTACCCAAGACACTACCCTATTCTACCACCGAACTGCGATACACTACCCACATGCCCACCGTGGGGATTACGATCACTACCCTCCATGAGATAAAAGTCAATACCAATACGCTTATCATGTCAGGAGTCCTGCGTCCAGCACTGGACCAATATGACGCGATACGATGTGACGACTATGTGGCGCAGTGGGCGAAGGTCCGCCTACGACGCAGAGGTTGCGTGCCCGATTCCCGCCTCGGGACAAATGTGTGTACGGTCTGCAGATATTTGTTCAGGATGTTTTAAAAAAAACTATCTATGTAGTGTATTGTATTAAGTATATCAGTAGTACCCATAACACTCGCGCTGCTTAGCTTGGGGCTAGATAATGCTGTGTGAATTGTCCAAATTTTTTTTTCTTTATTTATTTATAACATAGGCGGATGAGGTGAGGTATTATTTCTGGGTTATTACTGGGTCTATAAAACACAATGCTACATGAACTTAGTTCGTAGGTACTTAGATTTCAAAGACAGGAACACTAGCAACTCACTTCGCAGCTAAACGTAACTAAACTAGCACACTTAGAGACTATTGAACGAGGTTTGCTCAATTTAGTTCAGAGTCATAGATGAGCTTATTCAACATGTAGGAGCTTCGGAACCAATGCGAGGACTGCTTCGATTGTGCTGCAATACCAAGCATCGTTGATAAAATCGATACTTTACATAGGACCGTGTTTGATTCATACTACAGCGAACCAAAGGAAGACATCAATTTCCATTTATTCATCTCTTCCTCGTGGAATCCTGTACTTAATAAGTGTGTGCGTCGCAATTCGAATGTACGGCAGTCGGACACGGTTAGTGTAGTGTGTCGTAGTGTGAACTTGGACATTCCTGATTCTGAAGACGAATTGAGGGTAGTTGTGGATACTGCCGTCAATTTTCGGCTGTAACTCCGATTACATCCAGTCGCCCCGTGGCCACGATCGCTGTTATGCGGTAGAAACGTAGAGGAAATAAAAACAAAGGATAAATACCCGATAAATAATCATTAAATTCTTTCATACACGAAGTTTGGTGTTATCAACTTGATTTGACTGTTCAGAGATTTCGCTAATATCATGCGAAAGTTCCCGCGACTCGGCAAACATACTAAGCCCTTTAGAGGTATAATCAAATTTTAAATCTATGGGATAATGGTTAGATTTTATTGTGATGAACTTAGAATAGGTAGAAGATATTGATAATTTAAGACTGGAATTAAAGCGTATCGAGAGTCGACTACCAAACTACTATATCTAGGTCTCAGAAATATTACTAGCCTAGGTCTAGCAAATGCTAAGACAAACTTCGCAAAATACAAGAATTCCACTGCGACGTAGCGACAGAGACTAAATAATTCAATGGGCGAAGATTTGCAACGACTAGACAATGTCCTGGGATCTTCTAAGAGGCTATGGATGGTTGGTGCAGTGGATATATGGTCGTCTAACATGCATGATGTTGGAGAATCAAGTCTTTGTCATTATTTTTCTACAGTTTTTCATTTCCTATAGACATTTCCCTAAGATAAAACTTTTGAATCCATCATGGTTATTAACACTAAAGACAAATAAAGCTCAAAACTCAAATCATGGTAGATATCCCGTTGTAAATGTATTTCCAAGATTTTGATTACTTTAATAATAATGTTTTATTTAAAATTTTGGAAAAAAAGTACAAGAATAAAACTTTTAAATTTTGAAAGATTTTGGATTTGTGAATTCAAAATCCTAATTATAGAAATTGAAAAGGAACACATACGTACAAACGGGAATACACTCACTAGGTTAACTAAATTATGTTGTTGTGGATTGAGTGTTATAGTAAATTTGGTACTTGCCCAAAACTGAAAACTAGTGCAGTATTGGGCAAGTACCTAATACTGCAATATGCTGAGATAGGAACCTGTTTTACCCAATGTAACTATAGCAAATTGCTAGATTTACGTAGGTACCTACTTTTAAGCTTTTATTTAGCATTTTTCTTTTATGTTCTTGGGTAAAATAATGAATTTTATCCTCTATCTTTTGTTAGTAGTTAGTGGCGGGTTCTATTCCCTATCAAATGTTTGTACGATCTACAGATATTTGCTCCGGGTGTTCCAAGTGTCTAAAGGTACACATATGATCCATTTGTCATGATCTTAATAACAAATTTAAATTCACATGCTTGAAGTAGAGATAGAGAGATTTAGTTGAACAATATTTATTGAAGAAAGGATCTCGAATCAGCTTTCCATTATGTTTAAAAATCGTCAACAAGATAGTTAATTTGACGTTAAATACTGTAGTATAAATATCTATCTATTTACTGTATTGTAATAAGTATATCAGTTATCTAAAACCCATCACAAGCTCTGCTACCTTAACGCATTCACTGCCCAGTCTCAGGTTGCCTGCTGGACATTTTTGCTTTCCGGTATAAGAGTTATAATCAAAAAACATGGTAAGTAATAAGCAACCATCACGAAACCCTATTAACTCGTTAGAACGATGCTTACCCTTTAATAAACAAGAATATTACCGTCTTGTAAAATGGAAATGTCAAATCGCGTAGCTGTCATTTTGACGTGCTAAGCGCAAATTGTTAGCCTCAGCGTCGGATATCGAATAATATCGGACAAAGTGCCCTGGTGTGTACATGCCTTAATGGAAATGCTTTGCTTTCAATCTATATTTTAGCGTATAAACACAGAAGCAAAAGGGCTCTACAATGAATTGCAATATAATCGGCTGTTATAATATTTAGCGCCAAATAACACAACATTTTTTGTTATTTATGGGTAATATATCTATTGGCACTTTGTTTAATGCTAAACCACTATGATCGATCATAAATACCTAACTGTTGTAAAATTCCCGGGACTTGGAAGGTGAAACCGCGAGGTTCTGCTAGTGTATAATAAATTATACAAAGTCAAAAGTCAAAGTCAAATCGTTTATTTCTTTAGACTTACAAAATAAGTACTTAGACAAGTCAAATTTTTACTATATACCTACTAAAATTAAAACTTTTAAACACTTTTAACATAAAATTACCTTTTCAGTAGTTAGCCATTTTTTGAGGAAATTCTGCCTTTACTTCATAGTCCAACTAGCTGTGCCCCGCGGCTTCGCACGTGTTGTTTCTGTGGAAACGTTTAAAGGGGATTCCTATCCCAAGGAACTGAGATAACAAGTAGTAGATTCCAGGATTAGACATACCTGTATACAAAATTTTAGCCCGATCCATTCATTAGTTTTGGCGAGAAGAGGTAACAAACATCCATCCATCCATCCATCCATCCAAACTTTCGCAAAATTAGTGTGATAGTGTGTTAAATTTTTTTACTATATACCTACTAAAGTTATTGTTATCTTAAAATCGGTTCAGTTCGGGGTATGTTTCATTATCGTCGACATCATCATCATCAGGCGATACTAGTAATTTTATTTTATTTTCAGAATTTTAGGAAAACTTTCTGCTAGGTCGTAATGATGGAAACACGACGATCCCCTCAAAGATCTCGATCGACTTAGTCAGTAACCCTACCCTGTATATCCAGTGAATATTTTGTAAAGTACATTTTATCGTAACATATACTTTGACAGCTCCCCCAACTGTCAGTATATCGGTCTATGCCCAAATATGTCAGAATCATATCATGTTTCTTTTTTCTGAAATACAAGGTATTTACCACCGAATTTGTTCCATCCGTATTTCTGACAAAACGTGCCTTTACGAAGAAGCCAAAATAACGTATTCTGTTCCAGTAGACCGAGTAACATGATATGTTGGCAAAAACGACTTGAACTAAACTTTAAAAACCCCTTGGAATGACAGCGTTTATCAAATATCAGGAGTGCGAAAACTCCTATTGTTTCTGAAGTTGTTAGGGCTGTCTTATTTGAAGTGCGTTTTATACATAAGGATCAGAAAAATCTTTGTATAACTAATCAATTTGTAATCTTTGGAGAACGTAGACAAAACATTCATATTTCCCTGTATTCCATCATTTATTTTTTCAAATAAATATTAAACTTATAGAATTCCACAAATAACAAGATAAATTTAATAACAAAATCAATAACTGGAATTAAAACCAACACAATAATGCGAAGCTAATATTGTCATATCCTTTATAAAATTGAATTCTCTAAATGCACTATTGTTGTTAGGTATATTGTTTTACTTCAGGTAACTGAACAATATGTGAGCACCCGGAAAATAGATCATTTTATGGTTTTAAGTTAATAACACACTAAATACCTTTTACATATTAAAATATTCAGCTATAGCTAGCTTGATCCAATGAGTTATTATAGGTACCAAGTTGGCTAGAATTTTTGAGATAACGGGCCTCTCTATCTATGTACGAAGTTAACTAGGTATTATTATTAACCTATACCTACTTATACCTACCTCTTGCGATAACGTGACACGCGAAAATGAGGATTTCGTTCGTGAAAAACGTACAGCTATAATGCCAGCCAGCTTACTTCTAGATTCTACTCGTAGTGGAAATAATTAATATCTATCCTTAGAGAAGCGAGGAACGAATTTCAGGTGTTTTATAGGACGTACGCTGCCAACCCTAGCAGCTCACTTGTGTGCCGTGACGAATACGATTTGCATATGAAACTGAGCTGAAACATCACTTCGCACGCCTCTAGTTGAGTTATGTTTTCCTGGTACAGACAAAGACGATGTGTTGAGTACTAGGGCGTTAGCACGCAAAACTTATGAGGTCAGCCTTCATAGCAAAGGCTCCATAGAGGTTATGGACTATTTTGAATTGAAGTCTAATGTTTTAAATATTTAACTTAAAACTGAAGCGACCGAGCATAATGGGCTTATCAAGATGTTTGAAAGTGGAAACCTTAATTTGCGGTGTTACCTTACTAGCGAGGGCTTACTACCTTACTAGGAGCTGGCAAACTTTTTTACGTAAATTAACCTGATCTTTATAATAAGAAGTCTTTCTTTGTGAGTTGCGAACCTGATGCTACGAGCGACCGATTACAAGGCGAGTGCACAGAGACACTCGCTGTGCACTCGCCTCGGTTGAAACCTCAACCTCCACTTCAACAACCTATATTGGTCACTGGCTGGACGCAGCCCTGATAAGTGCCTTAATGTAGTTTATCTCATGGGAGGGAGGGAAAGGGCTTTGTTATGCAAAAAACCGTAAAAAACGACGACCGAGTCTAGTTTATTCTATTTTTCAATGAATTACTTGTATTCTCTTCAATTCGTGTACGTATTCACCGCAAAAACTGCACATCAAACAACCTGCCGTTTCCTTATTCAACAACCGAAACACGCAAATCTAAACCATATTCTACCGAAACTAAAGTTCGCTCTCCGTCGCTCTGGTAGTCGGAGTACACAGACTTTCACGTAAATATCTAATGAGCAGTAATGGACCACTCTTCTGCTCCATAATAATTCGAGTAATGAGCGATTTATTGCTACCGAGTATACTGTTTAGTACAGACGTTTAGCGGCGGTGGCGCGGTCGGAATATCAGCCTGGTTAATTGTCTAGTTAATATTAAAACGACATAGTTTGCTATGCAGAATGGACTAAAATTGTTGTGATTACACTTCTAGGATTTATATAATGCTGGAAAATACAAAATCACCAGAAAATATGGAATCTTAGCTTGACAGAGATGTTACAAGTAGGTAACATACACAAACCCTGTTGTGTGCCCAATATCTATCGATTGGACTCTCTGTTCCGCGTTATTTTCCGATTTTTTGTAAATATTGAACTGGTTCTAGCTATATTTTATTCTGTAAAGTAAAAGATTCTTAAATATTTTTTTGTGAACATCATGACTAAGTATCATGTGTGTTCATCAGCAAAAACACTAAACAGCAAAAATCTAATGACCAGTATTATACGGTACACAGTACAGTATATAGCTCAGATTTAAACTCAAAATTATTTTTTTTGTTACCTTTTTCATGATTTTTACTTGATCAAAAAGGTTACATAACCCTTACTGAATAACTTCTTGGTAATTTTAAAAACTGTGCTTGTTTTTTAGCTCTCAAAATAGCACAGGAAAGAGGTACTCTATGGAGCATTTGCAACACGAAAACTGAGTTTTAAGTTGGCACAGTCGAAAAGAGACCCAGACAGATTGTAATAGGATCTATTTTTAACCCTAAATTGCCACCGCCAGCAAACTTCAAACCAACAGAGCTGATCGAAAACTAACCTGCAGAACATCACATAAAGGCCACTAGACAATCACGTCCTTAATTCCGATGTCATTATCTCGCCACAAGTGAGCGGAGCCAAAAGCTGACACTAACTCACGGCCACGGCCCTTGGCCAAATTGAACCCGAAACGTGCCAACCGACGCCTTATTTCTAACGCAAGACTGCTGGTGGTTAGATCGTCTCATAATATTGCCAAGGAGATATTGGTTCTGGTAACCAATGAGGTTTTTATCGTATAGAATCTATACCTACCATAAAAACCTCATTGCTCATAGTTCTAATAAGAATCTATACCTACTATAGATTGATATTGGAACTACTTTCAAGCACCTGAAAGTAGTTCCAGATAAACATAAGGGCGATTTATTCAATTTCTAGAAGTATTATGGCGTTCTTAAATAGGCAATTAATTTGGCATGCCATTTGGAATAAAGGAGATAGAATTTAAAGTCTCATGTTTACCTAGTTGTACGTTTTTTATCTTTGTTTGTCAATTTCTCCCCCAAATATGGATCGATCTTCATGATTCTTTTGGTTTGGTTAGAGAATGTTCCCCCCGGGGTGGTCCCATAAAAATATTATTCATGAGGAATTACTATTTGTCAAAAGCATCAGTAAAAGCCTAAGTATTTTCTGTACCAACAATTTAATCCCTGTATTTACTAATGAGAGTAGAACTCTTTAATCCCTATCGTCGTTCTCAAATTATAATTAAAACTTCTAGAATTACAAATTTCTAGAAGCTGCTAGAGTTAAAAAATACACAATGAGGTATTAAAAAATCTTTAACCATTTTATTCGGTACAAGTTACTCGGCTTAGGTATTAAAGTAAATGGCTTACGGCAAAAAATTACATTGTTATTTCAACTGAAGGGCTAATAACAGAAATCCCTATAATAACATTTTCATTAATTGCAAATGAGTCGTTCAATTGGAATAATTGATACTAGGAAACGAACCCTCATTTTCGCGAAACTCTTCAACGTTGTTTGTTTTAGGAACTAACCACCGTTTTCAATTATGAAAACGGTATTTAATAAAAAAGACTTTTATAAAACTTTTCGTCATATTAATGACAAAAAGTTTTGCAATATTTATCGATTTGTAATACCGTAGTTACAGATAACCGGACTGCATGCTATTTTTTTTATAATTTATTAGAAAATTATGGGCCCGGTTTCTTTACGCCCACAGTATTTATCAGTTATATATATTTTTAATTGTAAATAGTACTTAAATCTAATTTATTTCTAAACCTTATTTGTAATTTTCATTGCCAATAAAATCCCCATTTTCGGTCACGTCAATGCACCTAACTAAATAAGTACCTATTATTCAATGTAAAATAAATGTCTGACCAAAGACCGCCTAACCACAGGACTTCGGAAATGTTTCATACAAGTTTCCGGATGATTCTCCAACTGAATATCTTCGTTAAAACAAGATGGTCCATTCATAATGGAGGTCCATCGAAGTTCGCAACTAAGTTTGGCATCAATTAAACGCTGACTTATATTTGGTTTCGAGATGCTTAATGGATGGAGAAGGTTGATTTAAGAATGGTATAGTGGTACTGAGTAAAAAAATATTACTTATTCTATTTAGCCCGCCAGTTAGATTATCGCCGTATGGTCTCGGCGGCAGAGAATTTGCACCACCCCTACTCTTCCCGCGGGTGTCGTAAGAGGCGACTAAGGGATATCTATTGGGGGCGGGCAGCAGCGCCTCTTGCCGAACAATTCTGTCACCAAACTGCGATCCACATCCCGCATGTCCAGCGTGGGGATTATAGGCATTACCCCCATTTGTAATTAGCCAATAATAGCGCGTATCAGGGGGAGGCCTGCGTCCAGCAATGGACAAATATAGGCTGTTGCAGTTGAAGTTAGATTATCAGAAAATATTTGACACATATTTTTTCTTTATTACTGATTTATGAAAAAGATAAAGCGCGTCAAAGTTAGGGAGTCCACTCTCAAATATTGACGCGCTCAAATTTGAAAAGTGACGTCACACCTTGCTTAAAAAAAATGTGTCGTAAGATCGTTACGTTAAACTTTAACTGGCATCATAATGTTTTGTTTAATCGACAAAAGAAAAAATAAGTGTCTGTCACGAAGGTCTTTAAAGAGACCTAGGTTGTACCTAATTTCCTCGGTGGACAATTGGAGAAAGAAATTTCCCGTCAATTTTGAACAATGATGACACCGTTGTTATATAAATAAAATCAAAACTACACTATTTTGGTATCTACAAAAACCACACTTTTTGTCGTACCTGCTTTTTAAATAATATGTTACATACATTTTCTGAGTTTCCAAGCTTTCCCGAGTTTCCACTTCCTAAGCTTTTAAGCCAAACAAATCCTATTTAACCACGAAAACCTATTACGTAGAAATACTTTTTCAATAGTGTTTTTTTGTTAGTGTTGTAAAAAACATAAATTCGAGGAACAATCCACGTAATCCGTCCCGCTGTCAACGTGTTGTTAGTGCCAATAATATTGTAGGAAATAAATATATTTGGGTTGGAAACATTTTAGTAAGTTCAGGTGCGAAAGGGACATTAGTATGTAAGAACACTTAGGCCCGTATTATGACCTGTGTAGATTCTGGATATTTTTGTGTTCCATGTACATATATGCAAGGATCTGAGATTATAGTATCTTAGGTTATAGTGAAATGACAAACTTTATTGTCCTATCAGAACATTCAATCCTCGACCTCAGCAAACTTTGTTGATGAAGCTCAAATAAAATGTATTTGACTCTATGTATATCATTAAGATTTTAACGGTGGTACAGTAATCCAGTCAACTAGACCACAGAATGAAAGATTCTTCCATGGTACACTGGACTTCATTTTTCTGTATTCCAGCTGAACGGGACCACGGGCAAGAAGCGAAAGATTTCATAGCCAGCAAATATTTCCTTTCAAGAATCTTATTTTAATCCGCTGCAAATAAGATCTACAATGCCACCTTCCCCTTTCGGACATCGCTGTCATCTACCTAATGATATACGTACTGGTTTGCCTGCTACAAACTTTTGCCAGACGATCCGCAATTCGTTTCTCGTCTATTCATCGCATTGATTTCGTTTCCGCTTCAGGCTCTTAACGTTGGAGCTATGAACATGGAGGGTCGCCGAGCGGCCTGACATAATGGTTCTCATCTCGATAAATTTATCTATCTATTAGAGTTAGAATGTTCACTGATAGTACGAAGTTAATAGTGAGACCTATTCTTTTTATTATAAAAACTATCATAGTTTGACGAATTTATTACGGATGTAAGCGGGTTAACTACGAATCTTATTTACCCTGAAGATGTCCCTCGTTAAGGGATGAAACGTTGGTGTTCTTCCAACACAAATAAGGTTCGTAGTTAACCCGCTTACATCCGTAATGAAGACCTATTATTGTTTAACAAGACGTTTTTGGCAAGCACAGCTAGTTTTAGTGCTATTGGTACAACAAAATATTCTCTACCAACAGAGCGTTGTATAAAGGCTAGTTTGGAAAGTCTTAGTGTTCAAAATGTCGGCCAAAAAAATATCTATCTATATAAACAATAAAAAACGAACTCCTAAGAAGTTGTTCTCGTGAACCAAATATTTAAATCGTTAGCTCTGCCCGTAGTGAGACCGCGCCCTGGTTGTTGCCAAGCGAAGTATGTGAGCTCACTCATTTAGAATCAGCAAATTGTGTTTTATTGGTGTGCTTGTTCACAAAAGTTCGTGCGTATTAACAGTTAAGTTAATTGACACACACACTAATTTTATCTACTAATAGTGTGCGTGAATCGGCCTTTAATTAACGCACGCATTCAATGACAATGCCACAGTTTTTGGGCGTAAGGGCTTATCTAACGATTTAAATCTTTGTCGTGAACGTTTTTAACTTTTTTTTTTCAGGGGGTACGACATCGCACCGCTTATGTTTTATGACTAGCTTCAAGAAGTAGTTGGTATTTTTTTTATTACATTAAGGGAATAGAGAGAACACTTGTGTTTGTTCACACCCTTGTGCACTATAATATGTCCTGCGCATCTGCCTAGTCTCCAATGAGTCTGGCCGGACATTATTTATTATTACATTTCCACAGAAAATAAAATTAACGCAAACTTTGTAGTACACAATTTTAATTTTAATTAGCATGGCAGTACACACGGTATACTGACTATTATTATCGTGTCAAATTATTTCCATAACATTGATAAAACAATAAAATTGCTGCAGATACTGATGCAAAGTCGATGCCAGTTCGGTGCTTGGTTTTCTCAGTGATTTAGGGGTCGGTTTTGTCCGCGGTTTCCGTAGCCCCACACCGAGAGAAACCAGGAGTGCTGGCACTAACTCAATTACAGATATCCGGCTTGTTGAGGGCTCATTCAATGCCTGCGAGGTTTTCTTTCACTGTCCAGAGTGTTGCAGATCACCATAATTACTGCATTACCACCATCATTTCTGCGGATTAAGATTAACGCCATCCTAGGTAAGGTAGTTTTTTTTTCGAATAGTTCCCTTTACGTAGCGTGTCATTTCGAAGCGAATTTTATTCTAGTGTCTTAGCGATTTGTCAAAGTACAGTTAACGTAAAAAAGAAATCATGCATGGCCACTAAAGTTCGATTATGTCTTAGCTCTAGTCAAAAGATAAAGCGAAAAGTTATTCTTTTCACTATGAATTATTTTGATTTTAAATATTTGGCTGTCAAAATGTTCAAAATTAAAATGAATGAACGTTATTGATTCTGATACTTGCCGAGGTATTACTAAAATTTATAATCAGTGTTAATCGTGACAATGCAAAAAAGGTAATCAAGAGACCTCTGAGTCAGATGACGACACAAGATGTCTTAATTATTTAGAACGAATTTGCCTAAGTAGATTCATTTAATCCCGTCATAAGAGCATGGTATAAGATCATCCAAGTCAAATAATTCATATAATATTTCAGTTCGTTGGCACCTCAACCAAGAATCTAAATCTCTCTCGAATTCTTCGAAACGCAGAGTTCTTCCATATGACAAAAATCGATTGATTTTATTTCTCCTTTGTAACGTTATATTAGAGAAAGTACTGAGGAGCCGCTTCTTTGATGTTAGGTATTTGCCGTCTGGAGGGTCATTGACGGAAAATGAGTTTCTTTTCATGCAAGAATCGCAATGTCGGTCTCGCTCCATTAGTATGTTGTTTCGGAGGGACGGTAGGTAGGGTCCGTGTTTTTCTTTTCGACTTACATAATTAAGTTGGATAAGATTTGGTACAATAGAAATCAATTTATTATCGTGGAGAGACTTTTGTTTGATGACAATCTCATCTGATGTGACGATGTATCACGAAGAAGCTTTTGAATCCATCATGGTTATTAACATGGTTATTAACAAAGACATTACAATGGAATATTTACCATGATTGAGTTTTGAGCTTTACAATATTTCGGCACAGTTTCATCCACTATGATAAAATAAAATAAATAGTGCCCGACAATTCACAGCATTATCTAGCCCCAAGCTAAGCAGAGCTTGTGTTATGGATACTAGATTAACTGATATACATAATACAATACACTACATAAATAGCTATGATTGATGATTATGGAATAACTGATTATGATGGTGTTATTCAGTGATCATGACGCATAAAATTGTGCAGAAGTATTAATAAAGCTCAAAACTCAAATCATGGTAAATAAATATCCCGTTGTAAATAACTTTAGAGTGACAAGAAGTTTTTTTTTACGATACATAGACCTTTGTTTGACCGCAATCTCACCTAATGGAAAGCGAAGATGCGGCCGACGGTGAATCACGAAGGTCTAGAAGATACCTATTCACCTTTGTCTTGAAGAGACCCAGGTAATTTAAAAGGTATATAAATAAAAAAAGGTATGTAATTGGCCGGAAAAACAGCAGATTAACTTAGCTTATTATTAAATTAGCAGATATAACTAGCAGATTTGTGCAAAAAGTCGCAACAATTATGTGGAAGTAGTAAATTGCAAAAAAAATCTTATTTTGTAGCTAGCTTAGTATTAGCGAAAAAAATCGTTGAAAAAGGTCAACGTCAACGAAAGATTTTTAATGCTATAAGCGTGTCAAATTTCAGCAATATTTTTTTTTGTATCGCCTCTACTTATACGAACTTTAGGGACTTAATAAACCAGATTAAGGAAAATATATAGGTATAAAGATTTATTATCTACCTTCGTAAATATCTTGCAAAGGATAACTGCAACCAAAACAAAGCTGGCTAAACCTTACATTTCCCAATACAATAATAGTGTTGTTGGATGCAGCGAGATCACAAAATTACATGTCAATCCAATACGCAACGGCCCGATCAGGACTGCGCCCCGGGCTTTCCTGGATACGACTCGGAACTATAAAAATAGTACAATCTATACGAAACTATCTATACTAACCTGCACAATGAACAGAGATATTGACAATGGACTTTCCATTTTAAGAGTGTGCCATAAGGAATTAAGGCATTTTTTACTTCGAAATCGTTATTTATCTCAGAATCTGTGAAAGCTACCTTTATATTTAGGGAAATGATACTTCGATTTTTTATCTTAAATTACGTGTAAAACACGATTAGTGAAAGTTTTTCGATAGTTTATTTTGAAAAATAAATGTTTTGCACACATTTTACTATTAATCTCTGGAACAGCACAATTTTTTTCTTCGGTTTTTGTTTTGCAAGGAAACTTATAAGTATTTTTAGTTCTGTCTTAAAAAAATTGATTAGTTGTTTCATTAACTTGTTATTAGGTTAAAACAGTTTTGGCGCATACAAAATTTGGTGCACGTCTTTGCTCTGTACTTCTCACTCGCGAGAAAACTTGTCATCCCGCTCGAAATCGATCTTGTAGCGGCGTTATTGCACACTCTAAGGTTTATTTGATTAGAATACGGCTGTTTAATGGTTAAAATAACATATTATTCATGAGTAGATGTTGCATTTTGTCCAGGTATCGATCGGGCAATGCTGAAAGCTGAAATAAAAATTGTTTATATTTAATTCATTTCGGATCCAATGTCCCATTTTACCTTCTATCTGAAATGCAATGCGAAAGCTGTGAAAACAAACCAGTTTGCAATAGAGATAAAAAGCAATTTAAATGCGAAGCTATGTAGATGAAATGTACAACACAATGTTTAAATCTACTCGCGCACTCAGGCAGTAAGTACCGGGAGCAATTTCCCATTTTCTTCAGCCGACGGTGGTGCTAGCTGCACTAAAGGAGAGCTTTACTATGGGAATTTCTCACGAAATTCTCATACTTTGTTGGTTAGTTTTACTTGGAGAATGTAACGGAGTTACCAACTTTAGGAATGGGAAGGTCGGCTCTGAAATCTTTATGTACATGTAGTGTTCATATCTTAAAAGCTTCCGGTGTGTTCTTTTAATATTTGGTACATTGATTGTTTAGCTAGCAATAAACGGAATCTTCTGAGATAGTGACTAGATAAAAAAAAATGCTGTACAATCCACACAGCATTTATCTTGCCCCAAGCTAAGCAACATTGTAGGCGCGAAAGTAACTAGTAACTACAGCTTTACGATTTTACTGTTTATCTGTCAAAAGACCGAATGACACTTAACGAAATTTGGCAAAGTTCTTTGATAGAAGTTAGGTAGTGTACTATTCATATTTACAGCACATTTACAGCAGATATACCTTGGCATTAATTTATTAGTTTTACGTTCCTGTGATTGTTAATTTTATCTTATTTATTAGAATATGTGAAATATAAATTGATAAATTATTGTTTTCATGTGTGCCTTGTGCTCCAACGTCGAATAAATTTATGAGTATGAGAAAATAATATAACTTCGAGATTCAATAGTACCGGTCAAGCATTAGGTGGATTACATAGGACGCCCTCAACGCGCGAAATGACAACCTAAGCACCTGCTCATCGTCTTAATGCCGAGGTGAAAAGATATACAGCCGGGATGATAGAGTACTATTGGAGATTATCAAACGTACCGTTGTTTACGAGAACAAATATCTCTTAGTTGCCGGTTCGAAACTTGGGCAGAAATTAGGTAGTTTTATTAAATGTAGTACTGTAGATGAAGAGAAGAGAAGGAATGGAACAAGCTTCCTGCTTCCGTGTGTTTACCATGAGTTGTCACAGTTGAATCGCCTGACGTTACTTAGTTACGTAAAAACGCAGATAGTTATCTACGCGACTCGTACTGCTCATTTTAGTACCCAACTATCCTTTAGAGACGATTTAGATGTTTCCATATTTTTTTTTAAAGTACAGTTGCTAGTGAGTATAGATTGTGAAAACTCATGGTAGACAGACTGTTTTTCTGGCAAATTACAACCTGGTTGTCTTCGAAATAAGGTTGCAAAGTTTTTCTAGACTTTCGTGATACACCCATCGGCCACATCACGGCCAATCAATGATTGTCTACTAACGCCCTTTACATATTAAAACAGTCATAAACTTCTATGTTTTCTGTATACTACCCCATCAGCGTCTGCTATTACTTTTATAATAAACAATGACATTGACAATTTACTCCAAAAAATATTTTTAACTGCAAAAAAAATGCGATATCACTCTTCATCTCTACCCGTATTGAAATATAGAAAGAACTAGTATTTTTAGATTGAGTTTTACCTTAATTTATCGCTGGTGGAAATTTTAATAAATAAATTGTTAGGTAATTCTGCGAGTCTTTATGATGTTCACGCCAGATCTTCCCGCCATTCTACATCGACGTCCGTAGACAGCCGTAGACATAATTCTCTCTCATATTAAAGCGAAAACTCCTATGAAACGACTGAGCATCTACTTAAAATGCAAAAAGCGTTTCATGATGCACACATAACTTAAACACAAAAGGATGCATCAAGCTTTTTCACGTAAACACCCCGTGTAGACTGTTCCTTTATAAAATTGCACCCGGTGTGACTTTTAAATAAGATTGTGTTACAAACATATTCTAGGGTGTAATGTAGAGCTTGTGTGAATGGACATACTGTAAAAATTGCTATGATGTGTTTGCTTTTATTTTGTGTGATCATTATATGGTACGTTAACATGAAGAGTTTGCTAACTGTTAAACCAGAGTTTGGTTATGTTTTAAAAGAATTTCTTTGTGATTAGTTTTAGTTAAAAATAAATGTATTCTATTCCTTCTTATAAAACTGTTATCCATATATTAATCTTCAATAATATAACAGCCAAATTAGTTACATTTCAGGCATTATCTTCTATGCTTGTCCACACCCACCTTAGAAATATTCCCATATTATTAAACTTTATCCATAAGATGAGTTATTCCCAACGTCCCACGAAAACGCACTGATGGCCAACGTCTCACGGAAAGTATTCCCAACGACTCACAAAAGTCAGTTTCCAATCTACATCATCGATTAGTTTATCTTTGTCAAAATTACCTATTTGTCAAAAGATGAAATCAACATTCTCATTTTCAATTAACCTGTCAAAATTACAGTTAATCGCCACAAAAGCTACAAAACTAGGAAAAAAATACTGTCATAAATTACAGCATACTTACGTCAAAATGACACATGATCTCAAAAAATTTAACTGCTTTAGCTCGAAAACTGCCCTGTCGGGTCGCAGGCGGACCTCGCCCGCTGCGCCACGGATCGGTCGTCTTATGTATTCTTGGTAAATAAATGATTCATTTATGATACAACTAGATAGTTTTCTCAATGTCCCAAAATGCTGTTCGATACGAGAAGTTCTCCTCCAAGATTTCCTTTGGCGTACATTAATGTTTCCTGTGGCTTTTCCAGCCACCTTGCCATAAAGGAATTTCGATGCGCATTGTAATTGTTACATGCAGAATTTGATAGGCTTTGTTACGCGACGAGCCTTGTTACCAGCTCGTATAGTATCTACGCTCTAGTAATTGTGTGTTATTTTTGCGGTGCAGTGCACAAAGTTGAAACAAACCTGTCTGGGAGGTCCTTCTTAGTGACAGGACCATATTTGTTTTACAGGATTGTATTTCTGTGTTTATTTCTTCATAATTTTGTATGAAATAAGTGATACCGTGTCTGTACATAAATGTGTTTTTGAACATTGAATGCGATATTCGCTTTTACTGCGCAGCTTCTGCTATCTGCTTCGACCCTTAATAAATGAATAGAATTATTTATTTATTTATTTTGCTTACATGTACATGGTATACAGCTTAGGTCATCAATGTATGCTTAGGTCTTAATGTAGTACATGTATCCTGTATGGCACTGCAAATGAATTTATACATTTAAAATGGCAGAATAATATAAGACAGCATTATGTAGATATTAGATGATTATTTCGCGCACAAGGTCAAGTAATTAAAATTAGAAAGCTGAGATGGTTTCATTATTATTACATAGGTAATGTATCAAGGTCATTGATATTATTTTATGTTATACAGTAGTTCGTCAACTAGCGTCAACCGAGTAATAGCATTTTACAGCAAGTAGGTTTTTAAGTTTTCTACCGAATTTAACTATCCTGCAGTGTAAGTGTGTCCCTCAAGTCGCAGTGTGCAGACGTGGTTGACACTGCAGTAAGGCTCAGTGAAGAGTCGGATGAACCCTTTGAATGCCCCTAATTGAATATTCCTCAAACGTTACTCGCGCGATTCAAACCGCAAAACCACTTTGTTGTCAGCAAATTAACAGTCATTGTGTGTAAATGCCTTTAGAATGCAATATGCTATGACTAGAGATGGGTTTATGCCGGGCATTTACAGGGCGGATTGAGTAAATGCCTAATAAACGTCTTTTTATGCCTTATAAATGCCCGATGACAGGGCGGAAACTACGCTTCTAGTCTTTAAACATTTTGATTATTTTCAAGAATTTTCTTCAATTTAAAGTATTATAAGGTTTACTTCGTGATGTCTGAGAGTCAATATTATATTATTATTAAGTAAGTATGAATAAGTGGTACCTTGAAGCAATAAAAACCATGTACCTACTTAACGTCTTAAGAATAAAACATTAACACGTAAGTACGTACGTAGCGTAGCTTGTAATACTTTAAATTGAAAAAAAATCAAAATGTTTAAAAACTACAAGCGTAGTTTCTGCCCTGTCATTTATTCAATCCGCTCTGTAAATGCCCGGCATAAACCCATCTCTAGCTATGACAGAGGTATGCAGTTTGGGATGGGTTGTTTTTAGCAAAATTTGTTAAAGATTTTTGTGCTTGTGCAATGATGGTGTTTTTACAAAAACTAAGAGGAAACTTATATTTTAATACGTCCTAACCATCAACCCTAACAGCCCGGATTAGTCCACGGCTGGACGCAGGACTCCCCCTAATAAGCTCCGGACAGTGTGCTCCGATTATTGGCTGTTACCTCATGGACGGTAATGCCCATAATCCCCTAGCATATACATATACTACATGAGTATATACATATAATACATACAAAGTATTTCAAAAACATAATAGAGACAATTACGACTTCTATTAACACGATCAATTTCCTAAAAATCTAAGCCGCCACCAGAGTACATCGTGCCCAGAATGCTGAAAGCATTGTCACGTTGAATGGCAATGCTAATTCGTTGACCGAAATAGAAGCTAGTTCATTTCGAAATGTATTGTTAAAAAAAAATGTAAGAGTCGCGGTACGGTGTATCAACTTAAGGTCGGTAGGTACTTACATATTAATATTGTATGTTATGGGTAAAAGATACATAGGCACCTTCAAGTAAAATTGATGTGTGGTGGTGTGGTGTGAACAGTCGATTCCAATCAACAGCACACAAACTTCTATTGTATCACCATGTATAATGTGCTGATGGTTTCCCTTGTTCCCGTGTGCTGGCTTAGAATTTGCACTACCCCAACTCATCCCGCAAGTGTCGTAAGAGGCGACTAAGGGATATCCACCGGGGGGCGGGCAGCAGCGCCCCCTGCAGAACAATAATACCAGCAAACTGCGATCCCAACCCGCATGCCCAGCGTGGATTATGGGCATTGCCCTCTATAAGATAAACTACAATAAGACGCTTATCAGAGGGAGGCCTGCGTCTAGCCGTGGACTAATATAGGCTGTTGAGGTTGAGGTTTTCCTAAAATAAATAAATAAAATGTCTGATGACTCCGCGTCCTACTCGTATTAGCGGGAAAGCTTTAAATTGATATTGACTGAATCTATTTCGGAATGCCTGCTGGTTATCTCACATAAGCGCTGCGCAAACGTAGACACTTTTTCAAATATTTTTTCAAATAATTTGTTTGATCGTGTTTAGTGGGAGGCATTGGATTGGACACAAAAAAATACGTCTGCGCAGAGTTCTATAGAAATTAAACATTCATCAGTAGTTGCACCTTAGTAATCTTTGGGGTTTTAAAATTTAGTATGCTGCAGTGATTATAATTCATTCGATTCGTTTCCGAAGCGAAAACGTCTGATTCGATTTTGAATTCTAATTTCTAGTCGGACGGACCTTTGAACGCTATTTTGATTTCACAAAAGCGTTCTAAAGTAAAAAAAAATTTAAGGCTTAAAGAAATAATGAATGTGAATCACCTAGATTTTTTTTACATTAATTAGTACTTGTACATAACTTTAATAAAAACTGTTTCATATCATGCTTTTTTTAAGTTTCATATTCTGATGAAGAAAATCCTATAACAAAACGATCAATAACAATCCACTTCAAATCAAACCTTGCTTAAAAATTTACGTATTTCCGCCCAGACACTAGCTGATTCCAGATTTTGGGGTAGTTTCTGTGGATGTTAAGGCTTTGTGTTAAGGTTTAAAATTCGCTGGTGGGCTGGATCGATATCGTGCTATTTCTGGATCCGGCGCAAGCTGCAGACAGAATCAGTGTCAGGCCTAATTTGGTAACAGCGGGGTTTTGTATGAGATAAATTCAAAATCTAAATTTGTGGATCACGTAATAGAGGAAAACGTAGGCATTAGTTTAATAGGTGACCAGAGGGCCAAGACAACGTAACAATCGATGTCGAAAGCGATAGTGAATAGTCCAAAAGGTATGGGTTTAACATACGCCTTAGATATGTTAATTTTTCCTTACGAATCTCTAAATTGTTTTCGATTCTCTTCAAAGCGAATGCCGTTGGCAACGCCCTTAGAGTTGTCTTTACTCGGGAACTTTTCGTAAGCAGCAGCGGTATTTTAATTCGTCGGAAAGGCCGTCGGATTCAGATATCGGAGACCTTTGACAAATCAAAATAGCGTTCTAAATTTAAATTCGATTTAAATTCTATTCTGAAGTTACTTCAGAATAGAATTCAAATTCGAATCTGACGTTTCGCTTCGGTAACGAATCGAATGAATTAAAATATCCCTACAGGTATTTGTCAATAGCCAATAGAGGTAAATATATACGCTCGGAAATAGACGTTTGGAAAATTAAGCATCTGAGGAATGGACTTTAAGACTGTAGACTTTCTGACTGGACATTTAACCCTGTGATAGGTTCGCTCTATTAGGTTCAATTCCCGGAATGTCTAGAATAAAGCCCAGAAAACAACTATCGTGAATTCATTTGAAGGAGTTACTTTTCAATGGACATAATGACAGATTAATAATGACAGATAATGAGAATTAGAGTCAATTGCACTTTATTTCTTATTTGATAGTAATTACTATTTATCGAGCTGTTAAGCTGTTTATATGGTATAAAATTGACTTTTCTAAGTGCTTATTTTGTAAGTCTAAAGAAATATACGATTAGACATATCATCAATAAAAAAATGACAATGCTTCAAGAAGATGTACAATCTAGTTTGTTTATATAGAGTTTGTTATTACACCAATTGGTGTGATAACTAACTCTATGTTTTCCAGCAATTTTAAGCGAAACGAAGAAAATTTAATATTTATAGAGCAATTTTAACTGAAATAACGATTTGAACTCAGCATTATTATGATAATAATTCACGGTAAACAATTGCTATCAGTTAATTACTTACGAAACATTAATTTTGCGAATCAGCTCTGTTCCATTTTATCGTTAGTAGCTCTCTAAATGTTTGGTCAGTAATTAAGCATGAGCAACGACTGGTCGTCATCGCTAAATACATACCACAATCATCATTATTCTGAGATTTAATTAAAACAATATTAATTTAATAGATTCACAAAAAAGTAAAGGGTTTTGAGGGGCGACCGCGATGCAACACGAAACAGAGCGTTCTTTCTTTATTTTCTTCTTTTAATGGCGTCTACGTCTGGGTTGACATAATTTTGGCAATGTCCGTAATATTAGAGTAAAATAAAAAATAAAAGCAACGTTGTTCGGTAATAGATAAAGCAAATGAATTTTACGATAAAATGTTAATCAAAAAGATATAATAAAATTACAAAATTATGGGCAACGTCGTATGGTAAGATTTTCGTTCAATCAAACAGAGCGTTGGGAGACCATTTTACTCGATATACCCGTACGACATTGAAGCGGTCTCACCCAGGTAGTCGATGGATAGAGGCGGGTCAGGACCACTATTTGTGATGTCGTATGGGGAGACTGTCCAGCAGTGGACGTTTGTGATATGATGAGTTGAAGACATTGTTTTAGCCGCAGGGCGTACTTGGACAGAGGAGACTGGCATTTGCAAAAGCATGGCTGGGGCATAACTACGTTTGAGTGTGGGCTGGAATGGTTATAATGATTTAAAACTGGTCTTTAAAGTCCCTTTCAACTTTTCTGTCAAACATGTCTGACAGTCAGTAAATGTTCCACCAAATATTCAACAGTCACAACAACCGTGCTCCATATCAATTCTACATCAATTTCCGTACAAGTTGGTAATTTTTCAGCGCGAGGCCGGCTTGCTACCTAATTTATGGGCCTACAGGCACCGGTAAGGAAGCACATTTACATACGACGTCCGAGTACGACAAAGAAACCGCAAAGTGCTTGCTTCCTAGCGATAGTGCCTAGTGCTGCATGCCTGTCATAATATGGCAATCATTATCCATTGAGGTGGAGGGTATTATGCGCTTCGAAGCTTAGACGCATCAGAATCGACGTGATCAGCGCGAGAATTGAGACTCTTGACTCTTGGACTTGAATATCTGTTCAAGCTATCGTCGAATAGTCAATGGAAATATATTTATTTAGTATAGGTATATATTTTAAGATGTACCTACCTACCGACTACTCGAATGATTTTTGACTATAGCTAAATGTATCCAACTAATATTATAAACGCAAAATTTTGTAACCGTGTATGTATTTTTGTTGCTCTTTCACCCCAAAAACTACTGAACGGATCGGGCTGTAATTTTGCATACAGGTGGCCTAACACAATGTGGTTTATACCTACCTAGTATGGTACACCATGTCATGGTGTACCATATTAGGTAGGTATAAACCACTGAGTTGCGTTGCGCCAGAATACTAATTCAATGCAAGTTACTCAGGGGGTAAAAATGCCTTATTTTTTAAGCTATTGCATAGCTTCTATCGCGGGCCTTGAGCGCGGGGACCGAATCCAGAAATTCCGTAACGAAAAAACCTCACGCTCCCCACTCCGACCGGAATAGCGGTGATACTTTTTAGTTTTGCCATCTATCGATGAATAGTAGAACTTTTAATGACTTTTTGAAATATGACGTTTGTCTCTTTAGTTCAGCAACTCGTCTCTAGATGGCATTGCAATAGCTTTACCGCGGCAGTTCCCGAGTGCCACACGTCTTTTTTATATCTCTTTTAGTATCCTTTTCAGTGAAAATTCCTTAGTTTTATCAGCTCCGAAGTATCTAACATGATTCTACATCCACAAAATATAGTTGACTAAACTGAGCACCGAAAACATTCTCAGAAGTTTCATTCAACAAAATAATTCCTTCATATATCTGCCTGTCTAGACACTATGGATAGGAGCTACAGATTGAATAAACATTTCTGAGAAACTTTCAGAAGATAACGCGAGTTTCTATACGTAAGTGTACTTTGTAACTTTTTGAGTATCAGCTGACACGTCTAGACTAGAGAACGTTTCGAGTTACATTTCGAGAATTGTGTTGTAATATTAAATGAAAGTACTTAGATGTATCGAATTAAAGCTGTGTGGGCACAGCATCTGTGTTTGGCCAATGATTTTATAATAAATTGAAGTAAGTTCTGATATTGAATCCAGCGGGTTGCATAAATTCGGAACATTTGCTTCAAGAGCTCAATCTATTGATAATAAAGCGGCTCCCTGAACATAAAAGCAAAGACTTTGATTCCACAGTCAAAGCGAATAGCAATTTTATCGTAATAATAACAGCAATAAAAACTCGTGGTATTAACTGTAAGCCACATTTTCCCGGCAACAATCTAAAACCCAAGTTTTAAGCAGTAGCTGAGGAAGGCCGTAGTCTTCATAAACATTAAATAAAAGGTATCCCGCCGCTTTCGTCTTTTAAACTATGAAATATTGCTCGTATAAAGCTCTTAGCGAACACTTTTTCTCCGAGTTTCTTAAACTTTACCGAGTTCCGGGCACTTTACGTATTTTTTTCTGTTCGTTCATCATAAGCGTCAATATGTGGCTTCTTTGGAGCTTTGTTAGGCAAAGTTATGTGAGGGAACCCTTGCCACACTTAATGACATCCGGAGTTTATGTCCTTTATTTTCACGGAAATTGTTTTCAATGAAAACGCTGCAGGGTAGGGTACTCCACAACAATGCACGATGAATTTTATTTTCCATCGCGATAAGGCCGTGGCGACAAAAGTAAACAGAAACCTTGAAACACGCAAGATTGATAAAAGTCCCTTCCAGCACAAACGACAATATTATTTCAGTTAAAAGTTTGACGCTTATCCGATCCATTTCCGCGAAGCTGGGGATATTCAAATAAGATATTTTCACCGCATTTGCCGATGCCCGATGACTGTTTTATGAACTCTATATCTATAGACATAAAGGTGATGAAGTGTCGGAGTCGGGCGTGGGTGGTTATCGATGATTTCTGTTTTCTTTTAGCAAATTCTGGCACAAAGGTTGTGCGACACAGGTGTGAGAATAACCGTCCTTGGTGGTTTAATATTCTTTACAAGTTTATTCTTGGACTGGGTTAAGGTTTTGCCAAATAAAGATAAGATTAATGGGTTACGAGAACGAAAGTTATAACTGGAATAGGTATTATTAAATCATATCACATTGAATAAGAAATGATTATAATGGTATTTCTGAACCAAAATAGACATTTGTCCTACATTTAGATTAAGGTTTCGCTTAGCTAAAAAGCAATAATAAACTTGGCCGAGTTAAAAGAACAAACAAGGACTAGACCTATTCAAACATCATACTCAGCTCAAACACAGACGAGAACTATTAGAAATACGCAAGTCCAGGGACAATGGTCCAAGGCGTGCCGTGCTCAAAAGCTTAAGGTTAAAGCACACATAGGCTACACCGGTAAGATACAGATTCTGCCACAAATTTCGAAGTGCCGTTTAATCGTCGAACTTCAAACTAATTTATTCTTAATTTTACCTGGGCTGAAACTGATGACACCTACATATCTTTAGCTTAGCATTCTGTTAACCATTGTTATTTCTTTTTCTATAAATATTTTCATTTCATTCATTTATTTCTGTGTGCTAGGCAAGTCCAGGATGTTCCGCATCCTGTACTTGCGCTGCTTTCCGCTGCTTATTGCTGCTTATTGCTGCTTACCGCTGCTTTCCGCTGCTTACTGCTTGCTTACCGGCGCTGTCTGTTATTTTATGCTGTCACTGCAAGACGAATTTAAAATTTCGAAATGCTGTGCCTAAGAAATGCCTGATATGTATGCTTTGTCCTCTAGACTTAAGCCGGGGCTAAGCCAACGGGTAATGTTTGTTCAGAAGGCAATAATGGTGCATGTCACTTCTAACATTTGACTGGGCAAATTCCGGAGGCTAGCCGTGAATCTCGATTTAACTTCGGATCTTACAATCTAGTCCCCGCCCGTTTGCAGGTGATTTGCTTTCAACATTTGCATTTAATTTAACAGTTAGATTTCAGTGAATATCTCTAAGGGCTGGTATACACAGATTGCACGTCTCAAATATACGGACGGTAAGTCGCCGATTGCAAGGCTCAACTGTAGGCGATTGCGATTGCAGCAGCCAACTGGCAGTCGACGACTGCCGTCGCCTGCAGTCGACAGGCGAATTACCGTCCGTGTATTTGAGAAAGAAAGAAAGAAAATTATTTATTAAACACTACAAACAAAATAAAAGAGTCGGAGTCTTAGTCACAGTCAAATCATTTATTTCTTTAAAGCACTTGGACAGTCAATTTTTTTTTGTATAAACAGCTTGATAAATAGTTATTACTATCAAATAAGAAATAAGGTGCAATTGACTCCAATTCACTTCTTTTTTTGTCCACTAGCGGAAGAAGACTACTTAGTAACACGAATACAGTGAACAATATTGGGAAGCTTAAACTAACACAAGTAGGTAGGTACCTACCTAAGTATTGGGTTAATACTAAGTAGCCCCCTCAGCAGGCAAACGAGCGCGTGTGTGTAGTTTTAACAGGTCCTGACTCAGCTTGTTGCTCTACACAAAAACCTAGAAAAGGTAATTTGTGAAGGATTGAACGTTTTCAGTCACGTTGAGACGTGCAGTCCGTGTAAACGAACCCTAACAGTTTATCGTAAACGTAAGAGCGCAACGTAAAAAACTAGCAAAAATACTGTTAAGTAACCCTTTAGAAATTTAAAAGCACACCTATTTTATTTAAATCAATATTTCAGAGAAAGACCCAACTCATAATGAGATAAGGGTTTACTGAATAAGCAATAACTAACTAACAAAATACCAATTAAACGGAGATCGAACAGCGAATACATTCCGACAACAAAGGGCGTAGGTACCTACTGTTTATCCGTTTATCTAAGGGCCTTCGCACAATGAGGCCGTGTGACTTTGCAAATGAAGGGATAGACCCCGCTAAGGCGTCGAGAACTAATTTATTGTGGCCCAATTGAATCTTCATTTGACAACAATTGGCCAACCTTTTGTTTGAGGCTTGGAATTTCAGAGTTAAGATTTGTATCATTATGCCCCCAACTTAATGGATATTCTATCTTGTGGTGAATCAAAGTCAAAAGTTTATTTGCATGGATGGTTCTTGTTAGAAGTTCTAACGATGCCATCAATGTAATATTACTCCAGACGAACGACATTTCCACACAATACAATTCACAACAGCCACCGAAAACAGATTCAGCGCGGTTCATAAAACGAGAAATAAACCTACTTTGATACACAATAGAACGAAGGTATTAAAATAACAGCACTTTGGCAAGCTCTAGACCGTTTCCATTCTAGTAAATCTGCTTTAATCTAGGCAAAACTTTTACACGGAAGTCTTTCCTAGTACAATTTCATAGTAGAATGTCCATTATGAGCAGTGCCGAGCCCAATGTCTCTTCAGGGAGACATTATAGTTCGTCCGAACCATGAATATGATTCACGCTCAGTTAGAACTAAGTTTTAATTAAAATTAGAAATATTCTCGCAAAAATCCGACTGCCAAGTCGCTGGAGATCGCCGGACTATTTGACTTGCAGAAACACGGTCTTATTGTAAAAGCTAAGGAGAATCGAGTGGAATAACTAGGGGAAGTTTTAGCTTTATTATTTTATTTTAAAGTAGCTTGGAGCTTTACAAAATGTGTTTTCATTAAAAAGTGGTTTTACACAATTTCGCTCGGGAAAAATTTAAATTGGCTTAAATTGTACCGGGGGAATACAGTGACCGGGCCCTTTGTGATCGTCGTTTTTCAAAATGTTAATTTAACACGTATGAGGTTATTTTGTTATAAGTATAAAATCTTACATTGATTACATTACTGTAGTAGATAATGGCTGATTTTACCAAATCATAGAAGCGAAAAGAATATCATTGAAATGTTCCTAGTTTTAAAATAATAACACTGATAGGTAAATAAAGACCGCATAAAACAAGACTGCGTTTCCTTCAATATTCTCGCATGGAAAACCGAAGCGAAAACAAAGCCATATGTCATATTTAAATGAAATTCCTCCTTCGTCATACGTCTGTCTGAGTATTTTTAATAAAACGTCGTAGGTTATTTTCTCTTACTGAAATCCATAGAATAACTTTTTATACTAGACATATCTTTGACAATGGGCTAAGTATTGTTTCATGTAATCAAGAAAAACATTTATTTATTTATTTATTAAAAAGGAACGCCAACAGCGTATACATTAAGCATTTTGTTTTAACTTAGTACCTAGGCAGGTTCTAATATATACGCTTATAATAAGCGACATTGTTTGATAGATGATTGAGTATATTTTATTGAAAAGTAGAAAACACTTCTGTAATAAAGACCTTAATACTGCGTTAGATTGCAAAGAGAGGAACGAAGAAGAGACGATGTAGGCAATAGTGACGAAAAAATTCCATAAAAAATTACGAAAACAGCAAAGAAATCGAGGTCAAGGACCTTAGCTTTGAACAAAAAGCCTTCCTTACAGTCTTGGCACGTTTCTTTCTTTCTTATTTTGGGACAGCAAATTAATCAATCCAAACTGTTTCGCCTCAGTATGATAAACCATAAGGGAATTAACTACGAATAGTTCAAAAGACAAGGTAATGTTAGCTCAGAATACCAAAAATAAAGGTTCACATATTTTTTACTGTTGGCGGAAGTTATTAAATACCTTAGTTGGAGTGGATTTTGAAATTTTATAAGTTTTTCTATGAAACTTTTGTAGTTTGACGAATTCATTATGAATGTCAGCGGGTTTACTATGAACCTTGTTGGTGTTGGAAGCACATCTACGTTTCATCCCTTAACGAGGGATATATTCAGGGTGAGTGCGGTTCATGCCTTCGAGCACTGCGCGTGAGCTTCGCGATCAAGGTTCGTAGTTAACCCGCTTACATTCATATAGAATTTTATAAGTTTTTACATAATATTTTTTTTTATATTTAGCTGTGTGGTTCGTAGTTAACCCGCTTACATTCATATAGAATTTTATAAGTTTTTACATAATATTTTTTTTTTATATTTAGCTGTGTGGTGCTGGCTTAGAAGTTGCACTACCCCGACTCTTCCCGTGGGTGTCGTAAGAGGCGACTAAGGGATATCCACACGGGGGCAGGCAGCAGCGCCCCCTACAGAACAATTGTACCACCGAACTGCTATTCCCAACCCATGCCCAGCGTGGGGATTATAGACATCACCCTCCATGAGATAAACGCCAGCAAGGCGCTTATTAGGGGGAGGCCTGCGTCCAGCAGTGGACCAAAACAGGCTGTTGAGGTTGAGGGTACCTATATAATAATTTGGCTCAGGTTTCTAAGGTAGGTACTTAGGTTATTGGAGTTAGATGTTAAAAATATTCTACCATTTATAGTATACTAAATAAATCTACAAAAATATTAAAATAAAAATAATACTTAGACGATTTGCTGCCTTACTGAATAAATAAGTGTGGAATGAGAAAAAATCTACAAAAAGAACCCTGAATTCAAGCGTGCGAGCTTTTCTCATAACTTATTAGCGTCGAGGAAGCTGCAGATTATACAGCGTGTAGCCTGAAGCTACACAATGTATCATCACACTATCACACTAATATTATAAATGCGAAAGTTTGTATGGATGGATGTTTGTTACCTCTTCACGCCAAAACTACTAAACAGATTGGGCTGACATTTTGCATACAGATAATTCTAATCCTGGAGTCAAACATAGTATATAAGTCAATTTCCGGGTGTCAGAAATCACTTTTAAACGTTTCCATATGAACAACGCGGCTTTTTCACGTGATAACATCTCAAAAGTGTCACGTTGTCATGACGACTGAAGCACTAAAGATTGATTGAAGTTCTAATTTCGTCTAATAGAAAGCGTTGTGAGGTAATAAAAAAAACGGTCATATCTGACATTACTTGATATTATTTATACGGATTTGATTCCGAACGAGGTTTCAAACCTGGTATTTTATATAATATGTTTGTTCCTGTTGCACGCAAAAACTACTGAACGGATCAAACTGAAATTTTGCATACAGGTAGTTGTAGGCCTGGAATAACACATACTTTCATCCCATAAATCAGTTCCCGTGGGATAACGCGTGCGAAGCCGCGGGGCGCAGCTACTATACTATACTACTATAACATCACTAGGTAGGTACCTAAGCATATTAAAAAGTCCATCTTAATATTATTAATCCTGGTAAGCCGAGAGAACCTGCGAGGAACAGCAACGTTTATGAGTATGAATCTAATAACTTGGTACGAGGGTGTGGCAAGGAAGGTGTCTAGGAAAGGTATGTAGGAAGTACTTTGCGGAAAAATAAGTGAAAATGGTGCATGTTTTTACAAAGTCTGAACTAAATCGTAGGTAAATGCAGCATCTAGCAAAATACCAGCACTACAGCGTAGCAACATGCTGGAGCATCATGCTGACCATTTCTTTGCCACATTAATAATTAATTACTCATATATATATTTTATAGTCATGCTCATATTTTAGTTATTGTAATTTCACCTTTGTTTCAGTGTTTAGCTTTAGCTCTAAGTGCTAAACTTATTTACAACGGGATATTTACCATGATTTGAATTTTGAGTTTTCCAATATTTCGGCACAGTTTCATACGCCATGATCACGGAATAACTGAATGTCTTGCGAGTGAGTTATTATTGGCAGATATATCGATCTACCCTCTTTTTTAGTCTTTTGCTACGAACGTTACCACTACCACCGGTTTCATTATCGAACGCTACTCGATCACGACACACGACACTAACGGTATCACAACGCGGTTCGGCTAGTACATCACTTCTTCGTTTTTTACACATTCTGAATGTGTATGATGGATTTAAAAGTTTTAGCTCTAAGTGGTTTAATTTTTAATGTTTATCTTTGTTGTGGTCAAGAAATAAATAAATTTTATTTCATTTCATTTCAATTTAAATGTTAGGGTGGTACGTAAATACATAGTACAATGTTTAGTTCACCTTAATTTCTATATAGCTTGGTTATTGGTTCCCCACCTGTTCCCGCGGGTGTCGTAAGAAGCGACTAAGGGGTATCTACCGGGGGCGGGCAGCAGCGCCTTCTGCAGGATAATTCTATCACCAAACTGCGATCCCCAACTCGCATGCCTACCGTGGGGAATATGGGCACTACCCCCCATACGATATCAGCCAATAAAGGCGCTTATCAGGGGGAGGCCTGCGTCCAGCAGTGGACCAATTCATAATTCATAATTCTTTATTGCACACAAAATAAGATACATAAAAGTTAACAAAAACTGGACATGTACAAAGGCGAGCTTAACCCTAAAAGAGTTTTCTTACAGCAAACCTATGCTAACAGAGAGAGTTTATAAAGCAATTGTGGATAGGTATAGTGTACATACAAGACAAAGAAAGAAAATACTAAATATACAAATAGTATTTTTTAACCAATATTGGCTGTTATCTCATGGGGGGTAATAAACGGGGGGTTAAAAACGGGTAGACCTAATTGCACCTTATTTGAGCCTTCCAATTTCAATAACCTAGTACCTCATCTCCCATTTTTAACTTAGATCAATGGTACCTTACGAATGAACTATCCTACTGCCGCGCATCGCGACAATGTGGCCAACCTCTTAGAAACCAAGTTCATACCATTAACAAGTAATCAGTGCTGCAAACATTTCAAACAGAAAGTCATTAACAGTACCACTATGAAGGCGATTGTACCAAGGAACTAACACAAGCACAACAGCAATGGCTCGCGACAATTCTGAGAACAACGCAAAGCATTTAGTGCAAACTTTGGCTAGGACTGAGATTTCGAACTAAATATGGTTAAAATTAAACTCTGGGAAGATATCTGGAGCGTATGTCTTCAGATAAAAGATCACCTTAAGCAAAATGTCTTGGTGACAAAATTGAATTTCTGATTTAAAATTAATCACACTAATATTATAAATACGAAAGTTTGTATGGATGGATGGATGTTTGTTACCTCTTCACGCCAAAATTACTAAACGGATCTGGCTGAAGTTTTGCATTCATGTAATTCTAATCCTGGAATCAAACAAAGGCTGTCTTTTTATCCCTTAAATCTGTTCCCGTGAGATAAAAATTACCTGTAAACCTTTCCATAGGAACAACGCGTGCGAAGCCGCGGGGCGCAGCTAGTATCTAATACACAAGTCCGTAGCCTCAAGGAGCCTTGTTATAGGTAAATCAAACTTCAAAGTCAACGCAATCAAAAGTTCAACCGTTAAACCCGAATATTTTGGAATTTTTAAAGGGAATATCGCGCACAATCCCAAAACCTAGAATCATAAAATTTGTCAAGAAACAAGGTCTTATAAAAATACGGAACCTCCTCGGTGCGCCACTCTGATACGCACTTGACGTTTTATTTTAAATTTCAATAGAAATAAGGAGTCTGATCATCCAGAGTCAAATCGTTTATTTCTTTAGACTTACAAAATAAGCACTTAGACTAGTCAAAATTTTACTTTATAAACAGCTTGATAAATAGTAATTATTATCAAACAAGAAATAAGGCGCAATTTACTCTAATTCACTTAATTTTTTTGTCCACTAGCGGAAGAAGTGATAAAGAAACCACTAGCAAGTTTATCGCTTATCAACTAATACAATCTTAGCAAAACTAAGTCTAACTGTTTACATACTATTGTCAGTGTGGAACTGGGCGACATCCGGCCATTTAAAAGGTTGAAGATGGAACAATCTTTTCCAGCATGAACTCATTTCAATGTTTTGACGTGAGTGTATAAAATAAGTCATTTATCATTATTGTTTATTTTTATATGTTTTCTTAGGATGTTATTCTTCTGTGTGAGAGCAAATTACCGTTATTCAAATCTAATATTGACTCATCACCACACGCTTCCGTGAAGGTATATTATCTCTCATTTCCTACGTAAATTAGTTGCAAATGAATGGTAATGTCAGAAATATCAATCCTCCGTACGGGAAACACCCGCGTTTATGTAACATGAGGACGGTGTTTTCCTGTGCCCCAGCATACGCATTAAAGTATGCTAAAAGCTAAACGTTCTAGAAACAAAAAAATATATATTCCTGCAACTTTGAAGAAAATAATAAAAGAAAAGAACTTAAAATGTAATTACACATTCTACCGATGTGATCCTGCATAATCGGGCGCGGTCAGTATTTGGATGGATGACCACGTCATGTTGGCTTTTTGCTTTTTTTCGTTTTCCGAAATAGTTATGTACAATAGTAAGGAACCCTCACTGTGCGAGTCGACATGCACTTGCCCGTTTTTATTTGTATTGTTAACTTTTTTTTTTTTATTCTTTTGTATTGATGGTGCAATAAAGACATAATCTATCTATCTATCTTTCGAAGACGTGACTTTGTAAATTGCAGGCTTCAAAAACTTTTCAAACACAGTTCAAATCTAAAATCTTTCCTTTCAACTGCAACAAAAGCTCAAACCAATACAAAAGTGAAATAAAATAAAATAAAACTCGACCAATATCATCTTGGCCATAACCCTAACAGATAAGAAAGTTCTATGTCCCAAAGCGTTAACTGAATAAAAACTTGTAACGCCCACTTGCGAACTCCTTAATGTAGGGTTCGTATCCATTTATGGAAAACTTCTTGCATCTGTGGGAATTCGGATCGATCTCCACACGGAGAAACTATGGTATATTACTATAGAAACTTTCGTAGTTTGACGAATTCATTTAGAACCGCATTCGCCCTGAAGATGTCCCTCGTTAAGGCCCATACACCAGCGAAAGTGGCGCCCCCAACTATTATATCTTATTATTACGTTGAACGCAGGAAATTTTAAAAATCCTACGTTCAGTTTGTGGTATCTATTATAAGCTATTTATTAATGCCTCTGTAATAGTTTCATTTTGTAAAGCTTAGGAAGAGATACGAAGTTGCGCTTTTTGGCCACCAAACTCTATTTTTGCATCTCCTCCTAAACTATATGAGATAAAATTATAAAAGAGGTATTAAACAATAGCTTATAATAGATACCACAAACTGAACGTAGGATTTTTAAAAATTCCTATGATAAACGTAAAAATATGATAAAATAGGAATTACTGTCAGATTGGCTCGGGTATGCGCCTTAAGGCGCATACCCGAGCCAATCTGGGGTAGTTTCAAACTGGACAGGCATTACGTTTGGCGATGGTATGTAACTACATAGAGCGTTAAAATATTTAGGTTTGCACTGTTGTAAATAAGTAAAGGCCTCTTCACACTCACGCGCGAATCAATATAAAAACCGCGGCGTGGATCGCGGTGAACCGAAACACGGTAAAATTGGCCAAGGACCTCCATGAGTGTGAATCCCGTTCGCATAGAACCCCAAACTCGTTGACTTTGGAATTGTACTTATCGGAATAGAGCATTCTCGACGGCAACACGAAACGTTAGTGGCTCATTCCCGTAGTTTGTCGGTTGATAGCGACAAAGAGTTCGCAAGGCGCGAGTGTGGATTTTTGCCATGATTCGCATCGCGCTCGGCGCCGCAATTTCGCGCTGTGATTCGTGCACAAGTGTGGAGGGGCTTCTAGTCTCTTCCAGAAATTTCCTCCTGCACAAGTATTTTAATTCGTCAGAATGGCCGTCGGATTCGTTATCGGAAACTTTTGACAAATCAAAATAGTGTTCTACAGTTCCGTCGGAATATAATTCGAATTTGACGTTTTGGCTTCGGGAACGAATCGAATTAATTTAAATACCCCTGCTGTTTTGTGACGGAATCCGAGGCCAAGATCCACTTTGGATTTTAAAGGAACATAAATAAGGTAACGGTGTTTATAAGCGGGCATGTCATTATGGTAAATATCGAAGGGGTTATAAACGAAGTAGGGCAAATTGGAGCGATTTTATAACGGCTAATACCCGATGGATTAAATTGAGCTGGTTGATGGGGAGAGAAAAATATTAAAGCACACAAAAGCTTTGCCTACTCTTTGTTTTGAACTAACAGCGTTGGTAAAGTGTTGAGTTCGTAGTTAGAGGCATTCTCTAATTAATTACGAACTACCTGTACCTATAGAATGTTTGTTCGCCTACCTGATACGAGTAGTTTCTGTTCATCATCAAAATTAATAATTATACCTTATCCACCGAGCATGTAGAATGTAAGTAAACAAACCGCCCATACTTAACCTAAAATTTACTTTGTTGGCGCGTCCTTTTATACGTAATTAACATTACTTGCCGATTTGAGATATTTATTATAGGAAGGGTTCCTTTAATATATATTTCTTACAACTACATCTGAAACTCGACGCCAAGCAAGTGAGCTTTTGTTATTTGTGTCGTGGTTTGTTTACTAACATTCTACATGCTCGGATACGGTATAGGTATGGAATTTCATCGATGGCTCATGAACGTTTTCAATATTTAGGTTATGTAATGATTATACATTCAAAAGTTAGGTTAAAATAAAGTTTATAATGAAGTTAGACGCTTTACCCAGGTGAAGTCCCTCGTTATGGGATGAAACGTTGCGTGTTCTTCCAACACAAATAAGGTTCGAAGTTAACCCGCTTACATCCCTAATGAATAATTGTGTTTGAAAATGGTACACAGCATGCAATAGAAATAAGGAGAAGTAAGTATAAGTAATCAGTAGGTAATCTATACTAATCCATACTGAATACTTATATTGTATAAGCTGTCAGTCTGTCAGTAACCTTTTCAGGCGTCTATACGTGTGGTCAACGTCGAAGAACTGCTGCAGCCGTCAACAAGTAGCCCTGCCACCGGTAAAGTGACGTCCGTGTATAGAAACACAACGGTTTCCCGGTAAAGGACTTTATATCCTTTCATAACAAGTATTTAATGAACTTGGTCAGAAGTAGAAGGTATCCCAGGAAAGGAAACGCGCTACTTGTTGTCCCGGAAAAGCCAAAGCGAAGAGCCAGGCAGAAGCTAGTAATGTTCTAAGAACTGTTCATAAGTTCTTTATTTCGACCGCAACGCTAATTGACTTAGGTAGGTAGGTAGGTAGCTTAATAATTTAATGATAATAGAATCATAAACATTCTTGTACGTAAGTGGGTAGCTACATAAGGACCAAACCTTCCACGCCACTTATATATTCCCTGTTTATTGGCGCAGAAACAGCACTTCTGGCAACTCCACATATAAATAGTGTAGCGCAAAACAAACCTTAGAGAGCAAACAGGAACAAAACGGCACTTTTCCTTTACTGTTGAGTACGAATTAGCGTAATGTGTTCGCGTCCAGAATTGAGAAAAATGGCTTGCAGCTGTCTCTGTCTGACTTAGGGGAAAGAAACGAGAGGTTCCAAAGAGGGTGCAGCAAGCTGTCTAAATAAACACAGGTCATTCTTTAGCTTAGTGCTACGAAATTGGTACAGTAAATGAATGCTGACATGGCTGACATCCTACACATTTACAAATGGTACGTTATAATCTTCCTTTTCAGTTATTTTTAGTCAACACGAACGCAAAACCCGAGCATATTAATTAAAAACACTAACCCCCTTATTCATAATAGTCTGCTAACTTAGCACACTGCTAAATCTCGCTCTGTCTTCTTCTGTTGACATAAGTCAGACTGAGAACTAAATAGCAGCTGTTTTATGATAGCAAACCATTATGAATAAGGGGGTAAATCTTTACCTACCTAAGCGAATTAATATACTGAGGCTGTTCAGACCAAACCATACCTTCCGGCGGAAAGCACATAGGTTATATGCAAGCCGTCCTGCTAGCAAGGCTGCTGGCTTAGGAAGCAATCACCTCTACACTTTACGAGAGGTTTAAATTTAGGATCGAATAGCCTCGGTCTAGGGGTCTAGACATATCAAACGGGCAAGCGCCAAACGGTTGGACTAAAGTTTAAGCATTGATATTTCTGCTGATCAAGTCAAGAAAATAACCAGTAACGAGAAAAATACAATAGAAGAATTTGAAAAGGATAGGTTGTTTGCAAAACAACTCTTGGGAAAATGAAATAGACTCAAGAATTTTTGATGAAGGTGATATACAAACAGCGTTAGTATTACTAGAAACTGTGTTTGTGAAGATAAACAAAATAATATTAATAATGCATTTTGAAATTTACGTTCATAATTGTACAATTCATCTGGTGCTGATAAATTGTATAATTTTGAACGTAAATTTGTTTCATATCGACCGAACATATTATTGAAATGCAACCGCTTTATGTAACAATTCTGCAAAATACACAATCAGCTACATATATTCTGTAAAAAAATAAAAGGTATCCTCTGGCCTCTACCATCAATATCTAAATTACTAATCTATATGGATAGCGTCCCTCACATGGGACCTCAAAAAGATTGTAAAAGTAAAATATGTTGATGTTTGTGATCATACATAATATTATGAGCCGATACAATAAAACATAATCAACTGGTACACAAGGTAGGGTTGGTAGAACGAAAATAGGTAAAATATCGACATAGTATAAACACCGATGGATAAGTTTCTACTCGAGCTGGAATTGGCTTATGTATATTTCAGAGGATATAAAATATAGCCGTAAAAGTCGTATCTAATGCTGTGTCGAACATCGATATACGATATTGCCGATGTGATGGTACAAAGTGTTTCGAACCATTTGATATGTTTTACGTGTTACTTACACCATTAATATCTATACATCTAGAAATTAGGTAGGTGCCTATTGTGAATAAAATTCTTCCTGTGTCGCCTTACAAGTGTTTAATAGCCATTTTGGATATTTATCCACCAAATATTATATAATTATACTTCATCCTATGCAGTAATAAATACTTTGTCACTCAAGTCATTTACAATGAGATATTTATTTACCATGATTTTACCATGGTTTTGAGCTCAGTTATTCCGTGATCATGGTGCCGAAATATTGGAAAGCTCCAAACTCATAATGAAAAATATCCCGTTGTAAAAGACTTTAGTGTTAATAACCAAATACATTGTCACTTATGAAGTTGCTGATGTAAATAGTATAATTCTTAACTATTGCTCAATATAGTACAAACGTCAACCTCTTTGTCCTACAATTTCGTCGATACATTACGGTCATGTCCAAGCTATAGATTGGCAGCAGGTGTGTTGCTGCATTCACCCTAAACGGTCTTACCCCACGTGTGTCGTTAACCGAAGTAACCTATTGAGCTTAGTGAATTTAAAGAGGTTATTTTGCTTAATCTTTGTTGGCACCCTTATTTAGACCCAACAGCAGCGGAAGTTTATGAATAGCGAAATAAATTTGAAAAGAGTGTTTTAACCGACAGATTTTTCTAAGTAACGTTTTATAAAAAGTTGTAATTATCATCAAGTCATCAACAAACTAACGCTACCGCTAAACAATGACTAAAAACCTTATATCATCGAGAGAATATTGATTTCTTTAACTAAATATATATTAATATCACAGTGTTTGAGATTACGTTTTAAGTAAGAGAGAACTAGTGTTAGGGAATCCCGCTCTTCCAAGAAAAATAACATTGAATAGTAGATTAAGTAATGTAATAAGTCATTATTATAAGTTATTATTACTTAAAACTAACCTAAGAAAATGAAACTTAAATTTATGTGCACAAATCATTCAGAAAACATAGGCGCCTGTAATGATGATTATGTTACCTAAGTCGCACACAAATTTATTCTCAGGTTTGTATTAGTTCCCCAACTTGGGTAAATCATTATTCAACTATTTTCAAAATATTGTATCGTACAGTCATAAAAGGCACTTGACCTTACCAGTTAAGTGGTATCTCTATTTTTAGAAGTCATGTCTACCTTACTAACTAAAGGTTATATTCAAGCTACAGTATACAGGCTATAATATAGAACCTCGATTATCCCAGATCCGGGTGACAAGGGAGTGGGCACTTGTTTATACTGGCCCCTGATGTTCCCAGTTCTACTCGATTGGGATCAAATTGGAAACGAGACCGTTAGCCTTTTCATTGAGTAGGGAATCAAGTAAATGAAAAAGTTTGAACTGGTGATAAAGTTTTATTTTCTGTAGGCACAAATTGTCACGGTAAGAATTAATCTAGTTAGAGAAGAAATAAAAAGTTGTCTCTAAGTGTCTGTCGTCGGCTTGCCTAATAGGTGTAGAACAATGGTAATATTGCCAACGCAATAATAGTGAAAGAAAATAATTAGTATGGCATTCCAGGCACAATAAATAATAATAATTAATCCAACACATTCTAACATTAATCTAGTAACAATATATCATCCATATAAAGTTCAGGACAGGACACAAATCACAATAAGTCGCAATTAGTGGTCACAGCAACTCGTAAATACTCGTGGTTTTTAGTTGCATAGTTCGGAGCTCCGCCGCAGTTTATGTTGGCAACACCTTGGTGCATTCAGGAGATTAGAAAATTGAACATAGAATTCAGAAATAGTAAAAATAAACCCCAGAAACAGGTAATGGCCAGCAGGAGAAATGTTTATCCCTTTCAGCAACACTGTTTTAAGAATCTTTATCCTTACAACTTTGTAACGAATCTAGGTTAAAGGAAATACGAAATCCTGAAAATAATCCATTTGGAGAGAAAGTCCTTACGAAATATTACAAATACAAACAAAATTTCTCAATTGCACACGTTGTTTTTCTTCCTAATGGCAGTATAACAGGTGAACCACTCCACACGAGGGCGGAATGGAGGTAGAAAGAGAATAAATTCACTTAATCTAATACAATGGAGCGAGAGCAAGGTAAACACGTAGAAATTAACGAATGCTCGGCTCTTACTAGGTGTCACACGAGGACTATACCTTTTGCAGCGAGTGAGCTACTGTGTTGTTTCACTGACGGAGGTGAGTAATCTAGTACTTACATTTTTATTTATGTTGGCCGCTAATAATACTTTACTTCAATTATTGCTCTTTTTGGTAAAATACTTAAATATATAGCTTTATATGTAGCTGTGTGGTGCTGGCTTAGAATTTGCACCACCCTAACTCTTTCCGCGGGTGTCGTATGAGCACTAAGGGTTATTGCCCCCCGCAGAACAATTCCACTATCGAACTGCGATCCCCAACCCTCATGCCCAGTGTGGGGATACTTGCTTCCAGCAGTGGACGAATACCGGCTGCTGTGGTTGTGGTTGTGGTATGTAGGAATATACGTAGTAACAGTCCAGTTAATTCAGAGCAAACTGTTACGTTCGAAATAGTATTAATTTCATGAATTTCGCCGTTTACGTTCAGATATGTCATAGCTTCAAACCCAATAACATTTCCTATCGCCTTCGCTTGAAGTTTCTGAACAAGACGGCAGACGGCAGTGTCCCGTCGTGTCAAATTGCACCGTTGTCCAGAACTCCAACCGACTCATTCTGCCTAACGATTGGTTCACGATCCTAACTAGTCTTTACACTGACGAGTTACGATCGTAAACTAAACTAATGTGCTAGCGCTTTTTCTACTAGTAAACAAGCAATTGAAATGAAGAGGATACCAATAACACTTTTAAAACCTCTGGTTTTTAACACTAAAGTCATTTACAAAGGGATATTTACCACAACTCAAATCATGGTAAATATCCCCTTGTAAATGCCTTTATTTTTTAGTAACCGACTTCAAAAAAAGGAGGAGGTTCTCAATTCGACTGTATTTTTTTCTTCAGAACTTTTGACTGGGTTGTCCGATTTGAATGATTCTTTTTTTTAGTTGAAAGCTGGTGCTTATTGTGTGGTTCCAGTTCTGACAGTATAAAATTGAAGTCGGTTTATAGTTTTTTAAAACCAAATCAATTATTTGATTACATAATTTAAAGTCTCAAATTTGTCTAGTCTGAGTGATTATTTTGTAAGCAAGCGTAGAGATTAAAGTTAATGAGTTCGGAAGAGATAGCCCACATTTTTATTATTTCTTTGTCGCTATAAATGATTCAGTTACCAGATGTCCGGACAGTTCGTTGAGTTTTATAGTGTTATCAAAATAAAGGTACAATGCAATGTTTTCTTGACAGTGATACATGATGCAAGTTCATCTTCGAATTGACTGATTAACTAACTTATCCCAAGACAAACATAACAATCCAAAACAATCCATTCTTATCCCAAATGGCGTGAATGGTAAAAAATATTTTTCTAATTCTGCATCTCGCACCATCTTTTATTTCCATTGAAGTTATGCGTCAAGTACAGTACTGGCTATACAATTTTATAGTTAATAATGCTGTGTGGATTGTCCAATGTCCAGCATTATTTATTACTAGCTGCGCCCCGCGGCTTCACACGCGTTGTTCCTATGAAAACGTTTAGAGGTGAATTTTATCCAACGGGAACTGATTTATAGGATAAAAATGTAGCCTATGTTTGATTCCGGGATTAGAATTACCTGTGTGCAAATTTTCAACCAGATCCGTTCAGTAGTTTTGGCGCGAAGAGGTAACAAACATCCATCCATCCAAACTTTCGCATTTATAAATTAGTGTGATTTATTTTTTATAGTTAGACCAATAACCAATAACTATGTAGGTTTCAATATATTCATCTATTAACTTCAACAATATTTAATCAAATGAACATTAATTCAAGACAATCCTGTTTCAGACACTGCATTTTGGGTGAATAAACGAAGCCGTAAGATTAAATCACGCCGGAACTCGGAATAATTGAATACCCGACAAATAGTAAGGGTATTCAGGATGAATGCGAAACGCCCCATTTCTTCGTCGCCCACTAATTTGCTTCTTGACAAACTTTCTGTCGTCGAAATGACCGAATTTGCGGGTAGTTGGAAGTTCCCCATTGTGAAATTTGTCGTCGCTTTCAGCAATTGTAATTCTGGATTTATTTTGTGCGGTTCATTCATGACTCTAGTATTAGTGCGGGCATAAAATTTGACGGTCCTGTGTAGTTCGCTATATTAGAATTATTTTATATCTCGTTTGAATTGTAATTACTGCAGATATTCTTAGCACACTACGCTTCCCAGATTTAATTATTCAGCACTGCTACGCTGCGCTATTCTAGCCGAAATTCTGATTATTGCAGCATGTACGTACGTACCTGTCTACCTATAGCGAGTTTCTCTCAATGCTACTAGTAGTTTACTGTGATAGTTTATGCATAATTTGTTATGCTCTCTTATGCGTTCCGGTAATTTAATTCCCTAAATACATACCTAAGTAGGCTTGCTTATAGAAACCTATAAGTCAATTCAATAGACAAGCACCGCAGGATTCCTGAGTTTTCGACCAAATTATGTGTACGGTCACCGTACACATAATTTGGTCGAAATCTCTGGAATCCTCACCGTACTACGGTGTACAACACTTTCATAATTTTTATCGTTATTGTTGTAAATATCTACAATGTGAACTGGTGCCGCCATCTATGGCGTACTTTTGTAAATACCTTACTGAATAAATTGACAGTTGTCTATGGTGATTAACGAGACACACGTTGTTTTATTTTAATAGGTTATGGGCCCTTACAAATAAATCTTTAAAAATGTCTAACAACTACCTAATAAATGTACCCAAGCTAAGGGGTCGGGAAAACTATAGTGAATGGTGTTTCGCGGCAGATAACTTCCTAATCCTCGAAGGAATGAACCATTGTGTGAAACCAGAAGCAGGGGTTGCGATAGTAGCTGCAGACGACCAGAAAACCCGAGCAAAATTGATTATGACAATCGACCCGTCTTTGTATGTACATGTGAAAAGTGTGAAAACTTCAAAGGAGTTATGGGATAAACTGCAACAATTATTTGATGACAACGGCTTTTCACGAAAAATAAGTCTCCTTCGACATTTAATTTCGATACGCCTAGAAAATTGCAGTTCGATGACGTCCTACGTGACTCAGATTATCGATACGGCGCAAAAACTAAGTGGAACAGGGTTCGAGATTAATGACCAGTGGACAGGATCGTTACTGCTGGCAGGATTGCCTGATCGTTTTTCCCCAATGATCATGGCCATCGAGCATTCCGGGATGACAATTACGGCAGATTCCATCAAATCAAAATTGTTGGACATGGAGTCAGTGACAGAACAGGATGAAGCTAGCGGCGCGTTCGTCGCGACTCGTTCAAAGTTCACTAAAAAGACAGGTACCAATTCGTCTATGGTACAAAGAAATGTCAATGTTGCAAGCACAGATCCGTCAAAGTCAAAATCTAACGTCAAGAAGATCGTGAAATGCTACCGATGTAAACAACAAGGACATTACAAAAACCAATGTACAAATAACGAAAATAACTCATCAAACAAGAATAAAATGTCTAATGCATTTAGCGCAGTGTTCATGAGTGGAAATTTTCATAAAAACGAATGGTATGTCGACTCAGGAGCCAGTGTACACCTAACAGCTAACGAAAGTTGGGTCAGAAATGCATCCTATGAGCAAAAGAAGGAAATTGTTGTTGCAAACAGTGAAAAGTTGTCAGTTTTATGTTCTGGCGATGTGGAAATTACGACTGTTACCAAAACTACGGATTACGACATCGTGATAGAAGACGTGTTTTGTGTACCAAGTATGACAACGAACTTGCTATCTGTTAGCGAACTCATAAGAAAAGGAAACAAAGTATCATTTTCGGACATCGGTTGTTCTATATACAACAAGAAGAATGAGTTAGTAGCTACAGCATTGTTAGTCAATGGAGTGTACAAGGTTAACTTATCAAACCAGGTACATCTAGCTGCATCAGTCGTGTCTGGAATCACGTGGCATCGCAGATTAGGACATATAAATAAAGACTATTTGAACCAGATGAAGAATGCTGTGCATGGTATGTCTATTGAAGATAAAATGAATATAAGCAAGTCTTCATGCACTACTTGTTGTGAAGGTAAGCAGTGCCGCTTTCCATTCAAGAGTACTAATCACAGAAGTAGTGACTTGCTAGAAATTGTGCACACGGACATCTGTGGCCCTATGGAAAATTTATCCTTGGGTGGATCGAGATACTTTTTGTTATTTGTGGATGATCATAGCCGTATGGCGTTTGTTTATTTTCTGAAACACAAGAATGAGGCATTGAAATATTTCAAGGAATTCAAAGCTCAAGTGGAAAATCAGACAAAGAAGACGATCAAAGTATTAAGAAGTGACAATGGGCTAGAATACTGTAATAAGGAATTCAATCAGTATTTGTGCAATGCTGGTGTGATTCACCAAAAGACAAATCCGTATACTCCACAACAGAATGGATTGTGTGAGAGATTCAATCGCACAATTGTTGAAAAGGCTAGATGCCTACTCTTTGACGCCAACCTAAGTAAAGCATTCTGGGGTGAGGCTACCAATACAGCCGTCTATCTGCAGAATCGGAGTGTGGCTGCAGCATTGGGAAATAAGACGCCATATGAGATATGGAATGGAAGCAAACCAGACATTAGCCATATCAGGATCTTCGGAAGTGATGCAATGGTCCATGTTGCTAAAGAAAAGCGAAAGAAGTGGGACAAGAAGTCAGATAAATGTATACTCATTGGATATCCAGAGAACGTCAAGGGATATAGACTATACAATCCAGAAAAGAAGACTGTGTTGACCAGTCGAGATGTGATTATAGTTGAGCAGGAATCAAAACCTGAATGTCTCATAGAAGTTCAAGATCAGAGTTTTGATTCAGTGGGGGATGAAGATGTTAACATGAAAGAATCTAACCCACCAACACCGGAATCCAGAATGAGTCAAGATAACACAGACAGCTCGGATGACACATACGTAGATGTGAGTGATGAGACATTTGAACCCAGTAATGATGAAGACAAAAAGATAATTTCTCTCGAAACTACGAGTACTAGACCCACGCGAGAGCGGAAGAAACCAGATTGGTATCATATTTCAAATCTATGTATGGATGAGAATACCTATGATGATGTAGCAGGTTTGTCTCTAAAGGAAGCGTTGAATGGACCAGAAGAGGATCAATGGAGGATGGCTATGGCTGAGGAGTTGAAGTCATTCAAGGAAAATGATGCTTGGGAGTTGTGTTATGCTCCACAAGACAGTAGAATTGTGCAGTGCAAGTGGGTGCTATGTAAGAAATATGATATAGAAAATAAAGTGAGATTTCGAGCGCGTTTAGTGGCTAAAGGTTTTTCGCAAATCGAAGGTATAGACTATACAGACACCTTTTCTCCCGTAGTGAGACATACCACTCTGAGACTGTTATTTGCTCTGTCTGTTCAACTAGGTCTTGATATAAGGCATCTTGATGTAACAACTGCTTTCTTGAACGGTGATCTTGAAGAGAATATTTATATGAAAATACCTAAGGGTTTCCCTGAATCGGTACAAGGTGGTCAAGTCCTTAAATTAAAAAAGGCAATATATGGCCTTAAACAATCTTCGAGAGCCTGGTACAAGAAAGTAGATGAATGTTTGTTAAAAATTGGTTATATTAAATCTAAGATAGAACCATGTATGTATCTAAAAATACAGGATAAATCGAAAACTATTGTCGCACTGTATGTGGACGATTTCTTTATTTTTTCCAATAACAGTAAAGAGACTAACTACTTGAAAGATACTTTTGCTGGTCATTTCAAAATAAAGGACTTGGGAGAAATAAAGAAGTGTCTTGGTGTGAATGTTACAGTAAACAAATCTGAGAAAACAATATCATTAAGTCAGGAAGATTATATTGATCAGTTGTTAAATAAGTTCAATATGAGTCAATGTAAAACTGTTCAAACTCCAATGGAGACCAAATTTCATGTCTCTAAAAATGAGAATAATGTAGAAGGATTCCCTTATCAACAGATAATAGGATGTCTCATGTATCTAGCTGTACTTACCAGACCTGATATAGCGTTTACAGTAGGATTTTTGAGTCAATTTAATAATTGCTATAGTACAGAACATTGTTCTTATGTTAAACGTATATTAAGGTATTTAAAACATACCAAACAGCATGGGTTAAAGTATACTGCTAATAGAAACTCAGTGGTAGAAGGGTTTGTTGACGCTGATTGGGGTAGTAACAGTATTGATAGGAAATCATACACAGGTTTCTGTTTTACATTGTCGGGCTGTGTAATTTCATGGGAAACAAAAAAACAGAAAACTGTTGCCTTGTCCAGCAGTGAAGCAGAGTACATGGCATTGACTGAAGCCTGTAAAGAATCTGTTTATTTAAGGAACCTACAGTATGAGATAACAAATAAAATGTACACTATTGATGTCTATAATGATAATCAGAGCGCATTAAAGCTGACTGCAAATCCAGTGTTCCACAAAAGAACCAAACACATTGATATTCGGTATCATTTTTGTAGGGATTGTGTAAATGACAAGATTGTAAATGTTAAGTATTTGCCAACAGCTGAAATGCCCGCTGACTTATTTACCAAAAGTTTATGTGCTAATAAGCATTATTATTTTTTGGATAAACTAGGTGTTCAGGATATTTAAAATGTAGTGTGACCACATTATTAGATATAGTGGGGGTGTTGTAAATATCTACAATGTGAACTGGTGCCGCCATCTATGGCGTACTTTTGTAAATACCTTACTGAATAAATTGACAGTTGTCTATGGTGATTAACGAGACACACGTTGTTTTATTTTAATAGTTATTTTTCTGTCGTGTTTTCACAGAGTAACTTTTGACATTTGATGTCATTTTCAACATTAGATCGTGTCATTTCTTACATTGATGTAATTTTTCTTAAATTCCGTCTTTTTTTACATTGCTGTACAGATAATAAATAAAAATTGATTAAAATGATAAGTACTGTGGTTTTTATTGCTTATACATATACATATTTGGTTTCATTCTCCCAAGGGGGGAAAACTGGATTTCTGCATTTTTGCGCTGCCTGCATCCAGCGACTTTCCGCGACCTGCACTAGGTCGTTGGTCTATCGCGTGGGGGGCCTACCAACACTACGCATTCCGGTACGTGGTAGTCACTCAAGAGCCTTGCGGCCCCAGCGACCGTCGGTCTTACGAGCTATGTGGTCTGCCCACTGCCACTTCCACTTGAGTTTCGCAATTCTAAGAGCTATGTCGGGGAACTTGGTTCTTCTGCGAATCTCCTCATTCCTAATTCGATCTCGCTCCATTGTTCTCTGTCAGTTTCAAAATTATTACAAAGGACTAGTGTAAGATTAATCCTAGTGCTTGTGAACATAACTTTGAGGTGTTTTTTAAGCCATACTTGGCTCATTTAAAAACTTGAACAAATTATATCATACGAACTAATACTTAATGAACATACATTTATAAAATTTTGATATAATAATACCACACGAGAGGTAATAGACATGTACATTTTTGTATAATTAATGATACATTGCTCTCTGTGCGACCTTGAGCTTTCTGACGAGTTTATAGACCACGTTTCAGTGTCATATGTCATCACTGGCAACATACACTGATCAAAGACTTTCGTCTTGAGACACTTTAGGTAAGCAGAACAAAAAGACCCCACGACATTTGGGGCCGATCGCTGACACTAATTAAAGGGGGGTGATGGTCTGAGGGGTTTGTCAATTTGACGTTAGTAACAAAGATGTGATCGTGACGTCTCCTTTTTAACCGACTTTAAAAAAGGACGAGGTTATCAATTCGACTGTATTTTTTTATTTTTTTGTTTGTTACCTCAGAACTTTTGACTGGGCCGTCCGATTGTCATGATTCTTTTTTTATATGAAAGCTGGTGCTTCCCTTGTGGTCCCATTTTAATTTTGTTCTGTTCTGACAATGGGATCCATGAAAATTCATGAATGATTCCGATAAAGACACTGTACCACATTGTATAGAAAAAAGAGATGTCACGATCACGTCTCATTACTTATATCAAATAGACTCACCCCTTTGCTCCCAGCTTTAGGCGACATGGAAACGTAGAAACGTGTTTGACTTCCAGAACACTCCATCCAAACAGAAAAATCAACCGACTTAACCTGACACGGACAACGTTTTCTATGCCATCCGTCCGTTCGCAACGAGACGTGACCGGCACGGAATTAACTCGGGAACTATCTACTGCAGCCGCACTCTTCCACTGCAATTTACGACCTTATCCCCTCCAACTAAGACATCGGAAACCGCACGTTTAAGTTTGCAGCGGATTTGCAGGCAGCGGTTGAAATGCGGATGGTTTAGGCAAAAACGGGTCTTATTACGGTGTCGTAGAGTTGTAAGCGGATGCAGTAGAAGCTGTTTTCGTACGCAACTAAAGCGTTGTCAAGAGGCATGAAAGCAGAAACGTCCTCGTCTTCGGGCCGCAGTTCTATCCGGACACCAATTTGTCTCTTAGATTTATGTTTTCCATTATTGCTGTACCGAATAACATGCTATTTCTAATTTATAACGTTTTTAAAACGCGCCCTGCACGAGTACGTTAACGTTTGGACGTTTATTGCTGAGTTGTGTAGTTTCTAGATTCGCTTTATTTCAGCAAGTACGAAACTCAACCAAAATTAATAAATCTTTAAAATAAAATTAAATATAGCATGTTTTTTTTCGGTTGCGGGTTCGATACCCCGGGACAAATGTTTGTACGATCTGCAGATATTTGCTCAGGGTGATCTGGATGTTTTCTATCTAAGTAAGTATAATAAAAAAATATATATGTGTGCAGTGTATTGTATTTTATTAAGTATAGTTATCTAGTACCTAAAACAGAAGGTCTTCTTAACTTGGGGCTAGATGATGCTGTGTGAATTGTCCAGCATTATTCATAACATCATTACACTAATATTATAAAGGCGAAAGTTTGGATGTATGGATGGATGGAAGGATGTTTGTTACCTCTTCACGCCAAAACTACTGAACGGATCTGGCTGAAATTTTGCATACAGATAATTCTAATCCTGGAATCAAACATAGACTTTTTATGCCATAAATCAGTTCTCGTGGGATAAAAATCACCTTTAAACGTTTCCGTAGGAACAATGCGTGCGAAGCCGCGGGGCGCAGCTAGTTTTCCATATTATTATTTCATAGTTGGCCACAATGGCCACTGACTAAGTATTTCATAGTTAATCAATGTGGGTTTCTAGGGATAAACATAGACATTTATTATATTAACTTTTATTAATACTGGGAGAATCCTCATTTCCGTCTTTTAATTTTCCTTCTCGAGGGGAAGAACCAATAAACAAAAGTTACCCTACCGAACAGCTGTTAGTGTTATATTATACTACTAGCTGCGCCCCACGGCTTCGCACGCGTTGTTCCTATGGAAACATTAAAAGGTCATTTTTATCCCACGGGAACAGATTTATGGGATAAAAAGTATCCTATGTTTTATTCCTTGATTAGAATGACCTGTATGCAAAATTTCAGCTAGATCTGTCCAATAGTTTTGGCGTGAAAAAGTAACAAACATCCATCCATACATCCATACAAACTTTCGCATTTATAATATTAGTGTGATGGTGTGAAGTGTGATGTGATGTGATAGTGTGATGTGATTTACCTACCTACCTACAAACTAGTAACACACAACAATGTCTGACTTACAATTTCATGATGAGTAAAATAAAAGGCAATTAGTTTTTTAATTTAAATCGTCGAAAAAAATACATAAACATAAATATCATGTTTTCTTCGACTTCTCCATCATTTTTGGACTAATTTGGATGATTCTTTTGCAGTTTTATAGGATGATCCTGAGCTGGTCCTATTAATCATTCCCAAGGGATGAGTACCTATTTATCCCGCAAACAGTTTAAAACTAAGGGATTCGAGGTCAGTTTAAATTATTTCAAAACATTTTTTTTTATGTGCATTTTCGTAATATATTATTTCTTGGACGTTTCGTTGTTATGTTATGTCGAGGAAATAATTTTTTACATGTTAAAGGTAAGTGTTTTTATTCTTTCTAAAAAATATCATATATAAATATCATATCATATATATAAGTATTTAAACCCTCTGAAGTATGTAGTTTAGTCCACTCTACTATCTAGTTACAGCCCAGCATCATCTAAATGGTAACTTTTGAGTTAGAATACATTCAGCTTCAGTGAAAACCGGATTTGGTGAGGATTTTCTGAAATCCGGGCAAATCTCACAGAATACGTGCGAAACCGTCGTCGGCAAATCCTATGCCAAGACACAGAAGGATGGATAAAACGAAACTAGCTAGCTTAATTTCTTCATTATATTCAAGTAAGTAAGTAGGTAAACAACGTCGGTAGCAAAGCAATACTTACACTTTTAAAAAAATATGCGACTTCTCTCACGTGAATTTTGAAAATATCATGCTATTGGACAATGTATTGACAACAATGTATTTCTGTACTTCTATTTTCGTTGTAGGTACTTTATTTTTATTCTGTGTCAGCGCAAGAAACATTAACGCAATAACGTAACAATCATTTGTAGTACTTATTGTATGTACTTACAAAACACACACAGTATGTACATTTTGTTTACACACACATTATGTACATTTTTACGAAATAACGTTTTACTGTTACAAATTAATATAATTTAAACATAACTTGGATAGGTTCCTATAAAAATTTAAAGTTAAAATAAAAAGTAGAGGCAGCTAGGTTCCTTTTAAGAAACATACATAAATATGTATATCAAGACAACTAACTAAATGACCGAAACATGGCATGAATGTACGTACCTACCTCAGGCAGTCGAAATTAATTCCTTTCACTATATCCATTTAATGTTATCCCACAGTACTTTTATCCCTTCGTTTTCCGGCTACGTCCCAAAGGACACAATTCAATGGATCGTGTCGCCACGTATCATAAACTTATCAGCTGAAGCATCACATGTCAACTTTTAGGTTTATTGGGTGTCCCTTTTGTCTTGCAATGCGGAGTTGTAAAGACCGTTATCAGAAATAGATTAGATACAACGTAGGGACAAGACGTTCTACCCTCAGTTGTGTAACTCGTTAAGCTGGCAACTTTACCGGTTTTGTTTAAATTAAAGCTGGTTTCGTCGAAAAGGGTTGGGAGAGAACCGGTTCTGTAAGATTCATCTTGGGTATAACCGGCTTTTAAACATATCAAGCTGAGAAACCATATGTCCATAAAATCAATTTAAGTAATTGAATAATAGAGGTTTTATGTAAATCAGTTATCTAGTACCCATACCACAAGCTTTGCTTAGCCTGGAGCTAAATATGGCTGCATGAATTGTCGAGCACTATTTATTTATACCACACAGGGTTAGAAAAATTGTGCTTTATAATGGTGACCCTTGATATTATAATTACGGGTTTGCTCGCTAAAAAGATGTATAATGCAGATAGCGTGATACCGTGTAGGGAGCTCCCAGCAATCATACAATATTCTGAGAAGCCATTCGTTTGACAAACATGAAGAACGATATAATTTTCACGTATAATCCTTTAGAGTAGGTAGGTTTTTATCCGACCATGCTGATTTACTGCTGAAAACGAGAACTCTAGCCCTACCCAAGCGTATACATCGCCCAAATTGAATTTCCTACTCGACAATGTCTACAGAATTTTAAACAAACCGAGCGCCTTAGGTGTCTTCGAAACAAATACAGTGCATTCAATTACTCGTTGAAAGTTTACCGGAACAGGCGCGAGGGTCTTAGATTTTGTCTATTTTAAGCCTTTATAAGCCTACAAAAGGTTGGAAAAACTGTATCGATAATACAAACATCACTGGTGCGTTTAACCTATCGGTAACTGTGATGTCGGACACAATAGATTTTCTATTGTTATGTACGATACCGTACAGTGGGTGTAGGGATCGTATAAAAATAGACAAAAACCTATTTTTTGTGTATAAACAGTGGCTAGAGTATGTATGTTTATTTGATGACGTGGACGTAGTAAAAATATATTTGTTACAGGCATACCTTAGTAAAATTCTGCAGATATGGTACGTTCTTCAAGCGTTAGCTCAATAAATGGCCTGTGTAACAAATAAACTCTTTTTCCAATCTTTAGCAATATACCTACCTACCGAGACAGAACTGCGACCGAGACAACGCTTTCGCACGCGAAACACGAACGCCGGCGGTGCCGGTCCGACTATGACTTAAATGGGTGGACCTAATTGGACCTGATTTGAGCGTTCCACTCTCGAGAAGCTGGTAACCAATCCATCACTGCTCAGGACGGATCCCCCTTTTTTACCCGACTACCAACGGAGGAGGGTTATTTCTTTGCCCTCTTTTTTATTGCTAATGGACTAGTGTTTGGCTCCCAACTCACTTTAAGAAAGTGAAGATGTTGCCTAAGATGGCACGCTAATCCAGAAGGAACTTATTTACCCTAGATTTGAAGACTCCATGATTGTACTCTAATGGGAAGACAGACGCAGGATGGTCATTTCACTCTTTGGCTGTGTGTATGAAAGTAGAGCAGAATTTTTTGGTCCGACACTGTGGTATGTCGACCAGGAATGGGCAGTATGCCCTCCTTGCGATTCAACGCTATCGCCAACAGATGGTTTAATACAAGTGACTCCTTAAGTAGTTTTGCAAGGATACTGTATCTTATTGGAAGCAGACAACTCGAAACACATATACCCTTTGCAATAAGTTTAAACTAGAATAAAAGACTAACAATCGGGAAAGTGAAGCGTTATCCGCAGCTGCGTCCGAATAAAGTAGAGTAGCAGAGACCGATCCAATCGAATATTTCGACGGCAAACTGCACAGAAGTCAAATAAATATATAGTTTAGAAGTTTCATTGCTTCGTTTATGAAATTACATACTCGAGTATCAAGAGTAGATGCCTAACCCTTAGTTTTGATTGATACTTCTAAATAAAATTATGTATAGGGTCTTGTCCCAGCATTGGGTCATATTGGCTCGGGTATGCGCCTTAACACCCAACCTATCTTTAAAAGATAATTAATTTTGTTTTAAAAAACTATAAACCGACTTCAATTTTTATAGTTTAATCATTAATTTTCGTGGATCCCGTTGTTAGAACTGAACAAAATTAAATGAGACCACACGGGAAGCACCAGCTTTCATATAAAAAAATAATCAGAATCGGTTTTTTTTTGTTACCTTTTTACAGTTACAACTTTTGATTGGGTCAAAAGTTTTAAGGTAACAAAAAAAAAATATTGCATCGCGGTCGCATTGATCACCTCCTCTTTTTTTCGATTCAAAAATCGATTAAAAAAACCGCTAATATAAAAAAAAACAGCCGACATTTCCTTCATTCGTCTTACAGATGTCCCAGTCAATACAACTCAAACATCAAACACAACAACGAAGCCTCTGATTCCCGTAATTTTATGAGTAGTACCTACTAAGGCGTAGGATGCTGGGGTAATTACGTGTCCCAGGTGGCAACTAGAAGGCAACTAGCTGAATTATCTGCTTAGGGCGTTATGTGGGAGTCCAGCTCCTGGAAGTGCTGTTTGAGATGAGTTTTTCTGCTATAAAAGCTGCTACGTGTTACCAGCTAAGTTTGACGTTGACGGTTTACGAGAAAAGGTGCGCCCGGAAAACGATGCTTCAACTGTTTTGAAATATTTAAAAACCGACTCGAGTTCCTTAATCTTGCTCTGTTTTTAAGTTTTGCTAGACAAATACTAATTAATCGGGAATAATTCTGGATCTTTTAATCTGGATCGTCCTCTATACTACTAAAAATATTCATCCAAATCGGTCCATAGATGACGAAGAAATCGACGAACATACATAAAAAACATACCTACATACAAAAATATACTTAGAACCTGCGTCTTTTTTCTGATGCCTCTTTTTTCGAAGTCGTTTAAATAGATGGCCATTGAGCCATCTTCTTTTTTAACCTTCTTCCAAAAAGGAGAAAATTCTCAAATCGCCGGTTTTTTTATGGATCGATAATTATGTTACTTCAGAACTTTTGACTAGGTGAACCTATTTTGATGATTCTTTTTATTTTAAAGCTTATCCCGTGTGTTCTTATTTCAATTTGGTCCAGTTCTGACAATGGCATCCATGAGAAAACCACAATAATTGAAGTCGGTGTATAGTTTTTTTAAAACAATCCCAATTAAACTACGATGTATTTTTATATTGCATAGACGTAGTCGTATCCAGCAACTCTAGGTCTCAAGTTTATGTGTCGCCCGGTAAGTGGCCTCTGGCGGGGGTTGTAAACAGCCCAGCTAAGTTTAAACGTCAACCCTTGCGAGACGTCACAAATTATTAGGGGTATTTTTGACCCGTGCGTGAGCGTGTTGACAAACGGAAGAGTATGTAAATAATAGTGATTTTCATCACAGAGCCAAGCATTGTGACCACATCATGAGTTATTGATAATTAGTAAAAATATTTGTGTACTTATGTTCATTAGAAATCTATTATATGTACCTATTATTGAGCCGTTGTGTGTTGGCAAACAAAACCTACTAGAGTTTTTGTTTGCCAACACACAACGGCTACTATACTTACAATATATTTCTCATCAACAAACAAGGTATGTATAGTAAGGTGTGATTTTATAATATTATTATGAAATATATCTGTAATTTGAGTAAATATTATTAATTGAGACGAAACTCAATTAACCTACCCGGTTAATCCGGTATTGGACAATCAAAAAAACTGTTTCTCGGAGGGTTAACCCTAAAGATTGATAGATAATTATTTATCACATGGTTTTATAAACCATACAAATATAAGATTATCCATACATTAAAATGATTAAAAGATCAACTACCTCACCCGTAGCATGAAACTTATTCAATCAGCGCGACATTCAAAAAGGTCCATTTTAAACCTAATCGCGGACATCTGGCGTGCCATCGATCATATTGCAATCCGGAGCGCGCAAATCCGCCCCCTGTCGGATCATCCCTCCCGCTAATGCGTCATGGGACCGAGAGGGTTAAATTTTTATCTGACTGAGTGTGAGTGGTTCCGGTAGGTACGTACGTAACTACCTGCGTAATGGGATATTCATAAAGCACGCTGAATGGTTAATTTTTAAAAGAAGCTGACACAGCTTTTATCTTGCATAGGAAGCTATACGCAAAATTCTGTCACAGTTCGGTTCATTTATTTTATAACGGGAAGTACCCATCGCCAAACGTAACGCCTATCCAGTTTGAAACTATTTTGCTTTGCGTTAAAAACAAAAGATCGAGTAAGCCGGAGTTGGCAACTATTCACTTCACAGACAAATCACCCTAGTGGTAGGCGCAAGCTTTGCTGACTATACAGCAGTGGTATTTTAATGGTCGGAAAAGCCTCCGGATTCAATATCAGAAACTTTCGACAAATCAAAATAGTGTTTTAAAGTTCCGTCTGAATTGAATCTGACGTTTTCGCTTCGGAAACGAATCGAATGAATTTAAATACCTGCAGGTCAATTAACAGGGATCTGAAATTATATTTTTAGGAAGCAGAAGCGGATTTATTTAAAAAAAAAGAAATCAAAGTAATCGACTCGATTTATTAACAATTTAAATTAACAAAAGAAAAACAACTAGGTAGGTAGAACACAAAAATAACATGCGCACAGGGCAAAGTACCCGAGCGAAGTGGGAGCGCGCCGTAGCCAGCGCGCCTTTTATGCACAGCCGGTCTCTCGTGATTCACGTGGCTTGGTTCTCATCTAATACGGCTTCTCCTGATACCCTGGAGTCACGTCCAGGTTCCTCTTTGTCGTCTAATAGTGGCATAGATCTTGAAGATAGGGCAGGTTCATCGGTGTCCAAGAGCGGCATGGATCTTGGGTGTGATACAGATCCATTGGTGTCGTCACTCAGTGGAGGTTCTGCTTGGTTTGTTTCGAACTCTGATGAGTTATCATCATCACTAGGGCAATCAGGATCGTCGGCATTATCTGTAAATTGATTATCTGATTACAAAAGTGATATTGGGTACTAAACTGACCCGACAAAGTTAGATCGTGTTAGTTAATGTTAGCTCAAGTTAGCATTTACGTTCACTACAGTGAATTAGTCATAATCTCATCAATTTATGATCCTTGAGGATCACAAACCAATAAAAACTGATTACTCAAAACGATAGGGTCGACCCATGCATGCAAAAACGACTAAAGAACACTGAACTCTTTCAGTGACTTTTCGGCAGTGGCTCATCCCGAAGGGTAAATTTAGGTTGCGTACCGAAAAGATTTTACACTGAGCACCCAGGTAAGTGAATACCTCTCAGCGACTCTTCGGCAGTGGCTCATCCCGAAGGGCAAATTTAGATTGCATACCGAAAAGATTTCACAGTGTACAGTAGGCTTTGAACTCACCTTCAAAGAAGGCTGCACATGTCTCAGGGGTCCACTCGCCCCTCCAGGGTACCATGAACTGAGCAGCGGCATATGTCGTCTTTCCATACGACCCAGCCATCAGTTTTAACTCGTAACGACCGTTACTCAGTACCCTAGTTACACGGTAGGGGCCACGCATACCGGGATCCATCTTTCCCTTCGACTGTGAATACTTGATGACAAAGACCATGTCATTTTCACGAAATACTCGTGGAGCGTGCCTGTCCTTGTTTACCGTAGCATCTTGCTGAATCTGATTCCTTGTTAACCGTTCGGCTGTCCTTTGCCTGAGCATCTCCCGCCTGGACTCGCGATTACCTCCATCAGAGTTTATCGAAACATCTTTTACCAATGCGCGTATTGCCGGTGTCGCACTCTCGTGGCCAACTAAGAGGTTAAGAGCTGAAGTCTGAGTGGTTTTCTGTTTAGTGAGATTTATTATGAGTTGAAGTTGCCAAAGCTCATCCGCCCACTCGCTTTTTCGGTGATTGGTTGCGATTCGTAACATATTTAAGACTGTGCGAATGTAGCGTTCTACCTGACCATTAGCGTGGTGCATCTCGGGTGTGATACGATGCACTTCTACTCCCAGCAGCTGCATCCACGAAGTGAAGTTCGCCGACTCGAACATGCGTCCCCTATCCGATACGACTAACTTAGGTGTACCAAACAATGATATAACCTGCTTAAACACACGTTTAAGTTCGTACACGTCTTGATTATGTATTGGACACAGCAGACAATATTTCGTGAACGCATCGACCACAAGCATGACGAACTTATAGCCCTTTGACAGGGGGAGAGGCCCCAATACGTCAACATGAAGGGTATCGAAAGGTATGTCGGGCTTTACCCAAGATGTTATGGGCTGCAAGGGGGCACGAGGTACACGCTTGTGTGCGATACATGTCAAACAATGAGCAATATATTTTACAACGAAAGTTCTAAGTCCAGGAAACCAAAAATGTCTTAATATTAAGTCAGTTACCTTATCTGAACTTACATGGCTATGTTCATCGTGAAAGATTCGGAGGAGGCTCAAACGATGCCCCTTTGGAATGTAGCACAATAGTCGCGGTCCCTCACCTGTTGGTGTGTATCGGTAATAAAGGATGTCATTTTGTTTTACGTACCTTGTAGGGTCCAGTTGGCCCTGTTCCAACGACTGGATCATCGTTTGAGTCTCCTCGTCGCCTGCTTGTGCCCAGTTCTTAGGGCGCTCAATATTATTTACAAGACAAGGGTTACGACTAAGATAGTCTGCATGTGACAACATGGCGCCCTTTCTGTAATTAATCTGAAAATTGTAATCTTGTAAAAAGATCCACCATCTTGCCACACGCGGTAATAGGTCTCTTTTGTTTTGAGTCGCCTTTAAGGCGTTACAATCGGTAACTACTGTAAACTGTACGCCTATCAAGTAGTGTCTGAAATGTTTCAGAGCCTTCACTACTGCCAAAGTTTCCAGTTCATAGGAATGGTACTTTGGCTCCGCCCCTTTTGTAACCTGACTATAGTAGGCAACTACACGCCGACTACCATCCCCATGTACCTGGTGTAAAACAGCACCATAACCAAGACTACTGGCGTCTGTGTGTACCTCAGTAGGCAACTTCGGATCAAATATAGCCAGTACAGGTGCGTTAGTGAGTGTTTTAATTATATCCTGTCGTACACCCTCCTGTTCACTACCCCAGCAAAATGTTACACCCTTAGCTGTTAATCGCGCAATACAAGCCGTTTTCGACGAGTAGCTGGGAATATACTTACGAAAGTATCCCGCCAAGCCGAGGAACTGCCTCACCTGTTTAATGTTTTGCGGGATAGCTGAATCGACTAACGCCTGAATCTTACCCGGAGCGGGTCTTACTTCACCATTGGAGATCACTCGTCCTAGGTACTCGATTTCAGTGCATAGAAACGAGCATTTCTTTAGGTTTATAGAAAAACCTGCCTCAGTTAAGGTTGAAAGTACTTTGCGTAGGGTCTCTAGACCTTCCGAAACCGAGGAAGTAAGTATCAAACAGTCATCAATATACACCAAAACCTTTCCGTCCGAAATTAAATCCTGTAAAGTCTTACTAATAATCCGCTGGTATACAATAGGCGCATTAGCCAGCCCATACGGCATCTTGAGCCATTCATAGTGAGACTCTGGGGTCACAAATCCTGTGAGAGGAATTGAGGCTTCATCTATGCAGATCTGATGAAAGCCAGTCGCCATGTCCAATGTCGAAAAGTACTTACTTTGCCCTAAGCGATCGATATGATCGTCGATTAATGGTAGCGGGTATCGATCCTTGACCGTGATGCGATTAAGGGCACGAAAATCGACGCACATACGGTCAGACCCGTCCTTCTTTTTTACTAAAAGAATAGGACTTGAATAAGGGGACTCTGATTCACGGATTATACCTTTGGATAGAAGATCCTGAATAATCGTACGTACCTTGATCTTCTCATCATACGACATTTTATATGGGCGGTAATATATCGGGTTGTCGCTACTTACTCGAATATGCATTTTACCTGTGGTGACGGTGGAAGTAGCTGTACCTGTGATCATAAAGTCAGCGTACTCGTCCAAGATACCTGTCAGTTCCTCCAAGTCACGGCCGGTTGCCGCCGTCTTTATAGGTGGCTGCTCGCACGCGTTCGCGGCAAACACTGTTGTGAACTTAGGATCGTGCATGATACGCTGTGAATCTTTTGTTCTTACGAACGTCACACCTTCACGATTGAGCACGTCCGTACCTATGATGATGGGGGCTGTGTACATGCATTCCTTAGGTACTACAAGTAAATCAACCTCTAAGGTTATGTCTTCTAATTCGATAACGAGGGTGACATAGCTATCTACTCTAGTGAGGGAATTACCTATGCCCTTTATTAGTCGGTTTGTCAATTTTTGTTGACAAGAAAAGTGGTTCACAATCGATGACGAAATGAGCGAAACATCTATAGCACCACTGTCTATCAAGATATCTACAGGTATACCCTCTATCACGCCTACCACAATATCTTGACGAGTACTTACAGGCTTTGAGCAAAAGTTAACGTTGCTCTTGTTATGTTGACCGGAGCGCTGCCGGGCGCGGCACTTGCTGATGTGATGACCCACCTTTTTACAGTAAGCGCACGTTACTTCCGCTGAAGCATCGCTTGTGGTTGGCTTGGTTTGAACCGGGGTACCTGCATTGGAAGACTTGGGTACCTTAGGACAGCTAGCTTTCTGATGTCCTGTCTCACCACACACGAAACACTTACCGGACTGTGGGTTAAAATGCCTAGATGGTGGTTTGTTATTGCCGTTGTTACGACCTGCTGGGCGACGTGGCATACCTGCATCCTTAACAGTCTCCTCGGGCTTAGAAAACGTCGAAAGGTAGTTCACCAAATCTTTTGGCGAGAGATTGGCGTTGGTCGTGGCCGCCTTGACATGTGGGTCTTTGATACCGCGTAAAACTATGGCTGTAATAAGTTCCTCGCTAAGACCCTTTACGATTCGAAGACGTAGCAGACACTGACGAGCGTATTCAGCGTACGTGCGGAACTTGTTTGAATCAGTTGACATCACTTCGTACAAAATGTTGGCTACATCGATCTTTTTGATACATAGACATCTAAAATCACTTTTAAAATTTGACCATGAACGATCGTCGGTAACCCACATGTCTAGCCATGACTTCGCGTCACCTTTCAAACAATTTCCGATACGAGACAAGCATTCGTAATCATCCCATCGATTGCTAAACCTAGCCCTATCTACCTCGTTAAACCAAGCGTCGACGTCATGTATTTTGGGGTCGAAATTGGAAACGTAATAACTGCGACTACTTACGGTTTTTAGCGACTGGATAGCTTCTACTATCTGCTCAGTACCGTTTCCAAAAGACGGGGCGGCCGAGCCCACCGGCGGCGGCAGCGGCGGCGGCTGCGGTGGCTGCAGCCGTGCACTGTTCTGCGTCTCTAAAGCCTGTATACGAGATAACATGGTGTGCCAACTCTCGTGACTGTGGCGATCACGGCGGCGGCTGCGACTCCGATAGCTACGACGGTGGTAACGATCGTAGCTGTCACGATCGCGACTATGGCGGCTGCGACTGCGACTGCGATAGCCACGACGGTGATGATGATCGAAATCGTCACGGTCACGGCTATGGTCGCGTACAGGATCACGCACCCTACCCTCACCATCGCCGTAACTTGAACCACGATCACGAGACCACGATGCATGTCGTGACCTGCTGCGAACGGAACTAATTATTGATCGTCGTCTGCTGCGACGTGGCGTACGTACTCGCGATAGGCTGCGCGAACGCCGGCCTCGTGATTGCCTGCGTGGAGAGCGTTGCCCACGTGGGCTCCGGCAAAGCTGTTCACGTGATCGTGACCTAGAAGGCCTGTCCATCCCTGAACACGTAGGACAAACACAAAGATAGACACACACAAAAACACACAACGGAAATCGAACAAAAATAACACGTGGAAAAAATAGAAGTGAGGTTACGTAACGCGCACTTTGCGAATGTTATTTTTTTGTGTAAAATGAACCGATACGGTGAATTTAGTGGGTAAAAATGAGCCCTTTATCCCACTTCTGATTTTAGGAAGCAGAAGCGGATTTATTTAAAAAAAAAGAAATCAAAGTAATCGACTCGATTTATTAACAATTTAAATTAACAAAAGAAAAACAACTAGGTAGGTAGAACACAAAAATAACATGCGCACAGGGCAAAGTACCCGAGCGAAGTGGGAGCGCGCCGTAGCCAGCGCGCCTTTTATGCACAGCCGGTCTCTCGTGATTCACGTGGCTTGGTTCTCATCTAATAATATTCTATTCATAGTACTATTAAGATGCATAAGTGTAGCAGGATGGATGGATGTTTGTTACATCTTGATGCCCAAACGACTGAACAGGTTAGGCTAAATTCTGCATATAAATAAGAAATACTTAATCTTTCTGGTTACGTTTATATACTCGACCAGGCTTGCTGGTTCTTTTTCTGATAGTATTCGGAATCCAGCCTGTGAGCGGCGAAAAAAGGAATGACCGAATCATTTACTAAGTTTATTCAGTATTTTGCTAAATGGCAGGGATAGCATTGACCTTATCTCGTTTATATTACTCTAGTACTTACTTGACTTGCATAGTCAACCTCCTCACCTTAACAACCTATTTGATCCACTGCTGGACGCAGGCCTTCCCCTGATGAGCGCCAGTCGGATCGCGGAGGTTATTATGTTCCCGTGGTTCATCGAAAATGGCGAACGAGGGACACTGGAGAGTTGTTTAGTGGGTATTACGTCCTTCTTAGGGTGAGTACCACATAATTCTGGATTCCCCGCAGGCCAGTCTATTCGTAAAGGAATTTTTACTCGCCGAATAAAAAAAAATAAAAAAGGCCTCCCCCAGATATGCCCCTTATTGGCTGTTATCTCATGGAGGTAATAGCCATAATCCCCGCGCTTTGCATGCGGGTTGGGGATCGCAGTTTGGTGTTGGAATTATTCTTCCGGAGGCGCTGCTGCCCGCCGGTGCATATTCCTTAGTCGCCAGTTACGACACCCGCGGAAGAGTTGGGCTGGTGTAATATCTATGCTGGCACCACACGGCAAACTTGTATCTACCTATCATTGATTTTGCAAATATCTGTTCCTTTATTATTAAATTGAAAGGGAAATCATAGCCTTTCCTTTACTCTCAATAATATTTAGTTGATGACTGTTCATATTAAGTCTCGATAGATCTGATACAAGCCAGCTGAATCCCCATCATTAGGGGATAATGTCATGGGGATCACAGTTAGGTGGTGAATCTCTTCTGCAGTGGGTGCTTCTGCTTCTAGTCGCCTTTTACGAAACTCGAATGAGTCGGACTGGTAAATTCTAAGCTGGCAACACACGGCTGAAAAAACATGGAAGCTAGTACCCAGTCTCCCGAGTTTTTGTTAAATCGATCGGGGTAAATTAATGTGTGGTCGCACTGAGCGCCGCCTTTGGCGGTATGTGTCAGGGTGAAGCATGGACTAAGGTATGACACACACATTTTGAGGCGGGATGCTTGATGGGCGGAAAAAATGATGGAAAGCAAGCGCAAAGTGCTAACATGAGTTAACATAACATTTTGACAGGGTAAACAAAAAATTTCGGGTATAAATTGCAACCCTTTAAAATTGTTTAACCCTCGAATAACATCGAATATATTCTTTCTCTTCACTGAGAAGCAAACTAAACAAAATTGAACATTGAAATTGATTTTTAGGAAATAAGCTTAACCTAACTCCTGGTTTCGCTTCGGTAGGCACATTTAGCAAGCAGCTCTAACTCTGTAACCAATTTTTTATTAGGTCAGTAGCTCCAAAGATTCCCCATGTCAAAGAAACTAAGGACATAAAGTTTAGGTCCTACGGCTCACATAACTACGTCCAATGCTGCACAATCTGCAGATGCCTCCCGAAGCAATGGAGATTTACCATAATACTCACTCCTGGTGTGCGGATCGGTGATCGCAATGGCGGTGTTAAAATAAACAGAAGTAAGCTACTGCCCTGCCTCTGAGAGATTCTATCAGTCGGCTCTTACGACATACACGGGTTGAGTTAGAGAGGTGGATTCTTAAGCTGCAATCCCCACGGCAAACTTTAGTTACTTACCTCTTGATAAAATATTATTAATAGTTAAGCAACTCTGACTGTGTAGAAGGGTACAAAAGTTTGGAGGCACCTAGCAGTGGGTGAACTCGGGTTGCGGATGACGATGATGAAGTAACTCTGGCGGTCTTCCTATGGTCAAACTTCTCTGGCTGAAACACAGCGCTAAGCATATGTTCAGTTCGGCACACGCTGAACCAACCCCTATTTCGGCACAGGGACATGGAGGCAAAGCCACATATTTATTGAAAACTTATATACTTCATGTCACTTACCTCCAAGTTAAACTGTTTTGTTTTTCGCTTGTTTATTTTTTCAACTCTTTTTGTACCTGTGTTCAAATAAATGTTTGTTTTATAGTCTATTCTCAACAAAATCCTGTTTATCAATCATCAGGATCCACCGCCGTGACGACCATAGGCTGAGTTTAGTATTTACATAGAAATGCAGCCAATCACGTGATATACAGGACTCAATGGCCCGAGGTGCATTATGGTAATCTGCCTGTACCATTATGGGATAGGCTGGGGAACTATTACAACAATTCGCGAGAACTTTAACTAGTTGCAAACGTTTACTTTGACTGCGTAGAAAAAGTTACCGAGCAGTTTTCACTTTAAGTTAGCATTTTTTATGTTTCACTTACAACTCACTGAGGATATATTATAATACTCTAACCCCTTGAAGAGGTAGGGACGCAAGGCACAGGACAGTACAAGGATTATTTTAATTCTTTCACACGAAATTGCGTGTATGTTTTCGGACAATGATTGGTGTACTCCAATACACCGAATGAGAGTATTAATTTGCAGAAAAGAACTAAACGAAACGTATTTCGGAGACTTCTTATAGGCATCCAGGATTTCATTGTAGATATGAAATGAAGTCTACCGTCGTATTTAAGTACCAAGGAGTTGTTGATGTCAGGCTTCTGCGGTGGTCATTTGATGGATCTATAAGCCAAAACCGAAATAGGGTAAACATTTGAAGTGGGGAGCCCACAGTGACACGGGTACCTTAAATAAATTAAGATAAATAGTTATAGAACGCTTTATTAACGGGTGACTTTAAGATAAATATTTTGTTAAAATAGTAAGGTCAACACGACCAAATTATCTGGCGATCGAGAAGGATCAAAATACATTGGTGCCCAACATGGGGCATCGTAGAGACATATCAATCTCACACCACACTTGCAGCTAATTAGCCATAAGCTATAGATATTGGTAAAGCATAGACTAGTTAATTGGTTCCGGATGCAAGCATTTGATGGGTGTTAATGGTTCTGCTAATGGCAGCAAGATTACCATGGATAATACAGGTATGCGTACCTACGCATACTTTATTCAAAATGATCTTAGTCTTGTCCTGACCAACTACTTGAAGTTGACAAAGATCCTTCACCACTTAAACTTTTCAGTTGCATCTGGGCCATCAAACTGATCAGCGCCGTTGCAACACCGTGCTCAAACCTACGCAGCCATGCTATTTAAGTTTCATTGCGAATGTCTGGCTAAATGAAGATCTAGATGGAGTGGCGCAAGGCAGAAACCGGTGGATATCTAATGAGCCAGAGGCCAAGACCCACTTTAGAGAAGATGTATCAGGATAGAGTATGTAGGTAGGTATTAATATATCTGCAATAATATTGATACCATAGATGTCTTTGGAAATAATTGATTTTGTTTTCAAAAAACTATAAACTCACTATGGATCCCAATATCAGAAGTAAACCAAATTAAAATGGGACCACACCAGCTTTCAAATAAAAAAGAATCATGAAAATCGGACCACCACCCAGTCAAAAGTTCAAAGGTGACAAACATAAAAAACAGACTGCATTGACAAACTCGTCTTTTTTGAAGTCGGTTATAAAGAAGAAGAAATTCCCATGATGCAAATTGATGCAACGATACAAATTCTTCTTTGTACAGTTTGACTGTTTCTTTTTGGGCATGTCAAAGAGAAACTACAGCATAACTGTAATTCAATTATCTTACAGTTGTCGACGAATGAAAAGTAGCTGGAAATACAAATAAAAACAAAGTATTTTATGTGCACTCCCTTTGAAACAAAAAGCTAGCGGTTCACCCGTTATTGCATTGCGCAAACATTTCAAAGGAAATTTCCTTGAAAAAGGTCAAGAGATCCATTGAGCAAGTCACTGAACGACTGAGTTTTATCACTCAACATCGTATTATCAAATATATAGGGCACTTACTTGGGTACTCACGTAAAGTGAACTGCAATATAAAGTTTATATTCTATTCAATGGAAAGTAGACCAATAATGGAATTTTATAGAGAATCTACTATTAGCCGTAGTAGGATCATTAGGCACTCTTGGATACGTCAATTAACAACAATATAAATTACAACAAATGGTCCGTTATTGAAAACTCTTATGAGTCCTGTGACCTCCTCAAAAATACCAGCCAAGTTTGAGTCAGAATCGCGACTAGCTTTATAAAAATATTTTTATAAATAATTAAAAAAAAAGAAATCAGGTGATGATTTTTTAGAAAAATAAATTATATCAATTTATCTTGATAACCGAAAACAAGCAAGATCTATTTTGTGGAGTAAATGGAACAAAAACTACAAAAATCGTATTTTAGTTGACACAGGCGTAAAAGCATGCTCAGTTATTGAGCGATGCTTGAGTGATGCTTATATAAACTTTTGAGTAAAGTAAACTAATTTTAAAACAGTGCTTGAGAACTCATTTCAAAATCTACACTCACTCATGTAAAACCTTCAAATAACGATTCCTTCCTACGCCGTTATTACGTATTATTGAACAGTTACCAATTATTGCCTATTTTAGAACCATTTCAAACTTTCATATACCTGCCTAGTGATTCTTTGACCTTATCTTTACTCAAGTGTTGTCTGGACCTCGCTTGAGCAAGGCTTGAAAATGATTTATACGCGATATAGAGCGATTTTGTCGGCGAAAGACTTGAAATGAAATGAAACCAATAACTAAAGCTTTTCAGTTGTGCAGTGATCCAGCGCTTCACATTTTGTTCAGTTTGCAGTGACCTAACTGTTCTAAAAATCCCTGGATGTGTTACGAGTTTCACTCTTTCGGTTCTATTATTGGATCGCAGAGTGGATTTTGGATCAGGAGGTCTTTAGAGTATTCCATTGAAGGACTTATAGCTTGAAGCTTGAGTTGGTTTCAGTTCTATATTTCTAAGCCCTAAGTTTGGTTTCTCGAAAGAATCAAAGCGTAAAATTTTTGAATGGGATTTGCGTGGTTCCATTTCCGAGTAGAAGCATTCTGCAGCTGTAACAAATCCCATATAAAATGGATATTATATACTATACCAGCTGCGCCACGCGTGGAAATAATACAAATATAATAAACTAGCTGCGCCCCGCGGCTTCGTTGTTCCTATGGAAACGTTTAAAGGTGATTTTTATCCCACGGGAACTGATTTATGGGATAAAAAGTATGTTTGATTCCAGGATTAGAATAAATGTATGCATTTCAGCCCGATCCGTTCAGTAGTTTTGGCGTGAAGAGGTAACAAATAGCCATCCATCCATCCATACATACATCCATACAAACTTTCGCATTTATAATATGAAGTGTGATAGTGTGCAAACCCCTAAGGGTAGTGTATATTAATTTCCATAGAATCTTAACCATTTTATTCAGAATCCGTCGGTCAGAGGTTAATTTTCAATGATTAGCCTCTTTGTTATTATATAACCTAAGTAACATAAATATCGTTACAATCTACGAGTACATATTACTTAGTTACTGAGATATACGGTAATAAACATTTACACAAACTTTCACATTTATAATATAAGTAGGCTAGGAAGCTCGTCGAATCGTACCTTATCAGGTTATTGGTTATCTTATCGGTGATTTTTAAGGTTTATTTATAAGTAGTTGCGCGCGGCTTCGAACGCGTTGTTCCTATGGAAACTTTAAAGGTTTAAAAATGAATTCTATCCCACGGGAACTAATTTATGGCATAAAAATAATGCGAAATTTCAGCCCGATCCATTCAGTAGGTTTGGCGTGGATAGGAAACAAACATCCATCCATACAAACTTTCGCATTTATAATATTCGTGCGATGTCTTTGTTTCCAGGCCCTTATGATCAAAGGCTACAGTTGTTCTACACGACCGAACGTCTTACGAGGGTGACATGACGAATTATGCGACTAATTGAGTCTCTTCATTTTGTAGCATTATGGAGTCTCACCATGGCAAGGCGGTTTTGAACGGTTGCTTGTTGTTTCACAACAAAGCAGAGTGCAAGGGTGCTTAGAAGTCAGCTGCAAATGAAGTGCAAAATCAGACTGACAACCGGCTACTTACTTATATTATTCTATCTGCTCGAAAAAACGCTCCAGCGGCAGTAAATAGATAAAAAACTCTATATTATACCACACAAAAAAACACAATACAAAGAAAACTCTTGGAAAAAAAGGAAGTTTATAGGTTAATGTAGTTCCTAAATAACAAAACAATAGTTTCCAACCAAGCAATGGGTTGATCAGGGCCCTTAGTCGTAAATTTGATTAGTTTTCGTTTAAACACTAATCTTATTCAAGCGACAAGAGTTTATTATGCACAAAACGAATCAGAAATTTCCATTTTTTTTGGGTTGATCAGGGCCCTTAGTCGTAAATTTGATTAGTTTTCGTTTAAACACTAATCTTATTCAAGCGACAAGAGTTTGTTATGCACAAAACGAATCAGAAATTTCCATTTTCCTTTTCCGAGAAGGTATTGCATTGCATTCACGTATAAATAAAAAAGTACTCGCTAAACCGTTTGACTCATTCCGTTTTCAACAGTCGAATTCGTTTGAAAATGGAATTCCCATTCATTCATTATCACAGAGCAAGTTAACAACGTTCATAACTTTCGTTGTTTGACGAATTCATTATGAATGTAAGCGGGTTAACTACGAACCAAGTTTCAGCCTCTAACGAGAGACATCTTCAGGGCGAGTGCGGTTCTAGACGCGCTTGTACCGTATCCCTTCGAGCACTGCGCGTGAGCGCGTTGGCGAGTGGTAGGTTGCAACCTCTGTCTCTGTTGAAATTGGGCCATCGTTTTATGACTATTGCCTCGCGTATCTTGCGGGGAACGAAGAATTTTGTCCTAGACAAGACACGGTCTTTGTCAAAACGTACGTAAACGTTGTACTTTTAACACAAACTTGGTTAAAGGTTCGTAGTTTCCCCCTTACATTCATAATGAGTACGTTCATTAAAGTTTCCAGCTATATCTAGATTGTAAATCAGGTACCAATAGCAGACTTTGCAGAGGCAATTCCCATGCACTAGCTCGAGATATGGGGCAATTGGACTCAAGTGAGTACAGTGAGCATAAGTACTACCGACCTACTGTTCGTGAAGGCGACGTTACGCTAAATTCATTCAATGTTTGGAAGCTTGGTAATTGAGACCGTTAGTTCAGTCTTGGTGATTTGACGATGCTAGTGATTATCTCGTTAAGTTCACTTAGTTGTGTTTTCTTTCCTGGATTGTCATGACATCATGATGTGCTTATAAGTTTTGTAGTGTAAGTATTGTTTTATGAAATAAATAATAATTATTATTTTTGTTCTCGTAAAAAGAAATAAGTTGGACGTGGATTATTATTTTTGGATTGTGAAAGGTATAATAAATACCGTAAATATCGATGCTCGCACTTTTTCCTAACTGTTATCACTGAAGAAGAGACAAAATTGAAGTGAATTAGAGTAGATTGCACCTTATTTCTTGTTTGATATGAATTACTCTTTATCAAGCTGTTTATATAGTACAAAAATGACTTGTCTAAGTGCTTATTTGAAGTGTAAAGAAATAAACGATTTGACTCTGACTCTGACTCTGAATGAATTCCTCACAAAGTAACCCAGCTGCCTTCAAATACTGCTGTCGGGTCTAGCAAATGTGCCATTTGTTCAGCCGAATAGGGTTGTTACCGCGCCATTATCGGTTGCGGATTATGATTTTCTATTCTGATTACGGTATTCGGGCTATAGTTACGAGAGGTTACGGTACGGGTATACCTGATTACGGACACGGCTCGGTGATATTGGGGCGCGAATGTATTCAAAGACACGGTTATGGAAGCTTTCAAAAGGTATGCTTTTATAGGATACTTTCGCGTTTATTGGGGATTGTCTACTTTGATATAAAAATATAAATTTTAGATGTTTCCGTTTAGTTATTTGAAATTTTATTGTTGTTACCCTTTCTGATATCGACGTCGATCTCCGGATTTTTATAGTGTGATGTATATTAGACTAGCTGCGCCCCGCGGCTTTGCACGCGTTGTTCCTATGGAAACGTTAAAAGATGATTTCCGTTCCACGGGAACTGATTTATGGGATAAAAAGTGGCCTTTGTTTGATTCCAGGATTAGAATTACCTGTATGCAAAATTTCAGCCAGATCAGTCCAGTAGTTTTGGCCGCAAGAAGTAACAAACATTCATCCATCCATCCATCCATCCATACATCCATACAAACATATATTATAGTATTAGATTATTATAATATTATAAGTATTAGATGTGTCTTGTACAGAAATTCAGATATGAAATATAATATGTTAAATTGTAATCGTACATACACTTAATAACCTTCATGTAATACTGTTTTGTTTATTTTATACTTTTTTGTACCTGTGTCCAAAAATTGTTTATTTATCCTACTAATATTACAAACGCGAAAGTTTGTAAGCATGTCTGTATGTATGTTTGTTGCTCTTTCACGCAAAAACTACTTTTTTTTACGGTAAATAGACCTTTGTTTGACCGCAATCTCACCTGATGGAAAGCGAAGATGCGGCCGACGATGTATCACGAAGGTCTAGAAGATACCTATTCACCCTTGTCTTGAAGAGACCCAGGTTGTAATTGGCCGGAAAAACAGAGGCAGGGAGCGAGTTCCATTCCTTTGCGGTGCGAATAATAAAGGTGGAGGAAAACCGCTTAGTGCGAGTGGAGGGTACATCCACCAAGTATGGATGGTAGTGCGCTGTGCGTCTGCTTGTCCTGGAGTGGAAGGGGGATGGTGGGATCAGGTCATGTAGTTCGAGTGAGCATTCACCAAAATGTATCCTATAAAAGATCGAGAGACAAGCAACCTTGCGGCGGTGTTCGAGACTTTGAACTTTAGTCTCTGCAAGGTACTGCTCGTCAATGAGTCTAAAGGCTCTACGTTCGATCGAGTCTAAGGCTGCAAGGTGGTACTTGGCCGAGCCGTCCCAAACATGGCAGTAATACTCCAAACCCACATACACATATATAACACATACTTTTATACCATTAATCAGTTCCCGTGGGATAGACTTTTACTATAAAGCTTTACTCGTTTGACGAATTAGTTTTCTTCCAACACAAACAAGGCGCGTTGTTAACCCGCTTACATTTATAATGGAATGTTTCTTTCCTATTCCTCTATAGGAATCGCACAATTTCACCAATTATTACAGATACGTTTTCCTTTAATCTAGTAATTTTAACCAAAAGAAATAAATCAAATAACGTCAAAAAGGATCCGAAATTTCCAATTAGGATAATCCTTAACGCGCCAGCCCTAATCCGTGGGACAGCTCGTGTCATCCGAAATCAGCTCTTAGTTTAAAAAGAGCTTTATTTCCATTGCGTTTAAAATTGAAATGCCTTTACTTAACATAATAAATAAAAATATCCGTATTCGCTAGAATAGGGATCGGTTTCCTCAACAACTGGGTTTCTTTAAAACAAGATAGTGAAAATGTGTCTTCTTGACCTTCGTGATACATCGTCGGCCACATCGACACAGACCATAAGATGAGAATGTGGTTAAACGAAAGTATGTTCACGGTAAACATCATTTAAATAAGCATCTAATATTTGACTTTCGATCTGTAGTTCTGACAACCAGACCCGACAACCTGCGAGTATGTTCAGGGTGCACATCAAAACTCTGACGTCACTCTTCACGGTCTTGGGGGGCCTAATCAGAACAAGAAAATTGAAGTTTCGTGTTCGTTGTCGTGCAAAACCAACTCTTAAGTTGCTTGCTAAGATTAGCGTTTGCACGAAACGAATCAGAAACTTCGATTTCGTTTTTAAGAGTAGTTATTTACACCGAGTTTTGAGCGAATCAAACCAACGAATAATAATTTTCCATAGAAACTTTACCACCCTTTTTAACCACCTCAGAGGTTAATTTATGTTGTGTGTACAAATGTTAGTGTGGAACCTAAAGTATGTACATACCAAAATTCATCTAAAACGTGGTAGTTACGGACATACGTGGTAAAAACATGCGCGCAAACTTTCGCACTTGTAATATTAGTGTGATAGTAGGATGTCTTTACAGTTCCATACGAGAGGTTAGTACCACAAATCGGTACAAAGTTCAAGCACAAAGTGATTTAACACGTTTAACTTACCCGCTTACTGTGCAGTGTTCTGTCGGTTTTGTTCCCGAAACCAGCATTGGATATCAACTTTGAGTTTACGTCCGCTCGCGTGATGAGTTAGCGTTTAAATTATGAACGCGGCTTCCATTATCAGAGGTGCCTAGGCACTAAAGTAGTTCCGTGGTTAGGTATTCATGAAGGTCTTAGTAAAGAGGTTTTTAATGGCTAGGTATTCATATTTTAATGGACGCTTAAGCCAATTGAAAAGTGGCAGAGGAAAAATAAAGAAAACTTGAGAAGAGTAAGGAATGTTAGACGAAAGTCTACTGCGCCCTTGTTAAAATGTTTGCCCGTCTAAAGTGCCCAGATAATTTATTTAAAACCTAAGTATTCCATCTTACAAAATAAATATACAAAGCTTTCTAAAAGTATTAAATTATAATTTTAGTGATAAATTTTGCAATCGACTTAGAGTAACTTGAAAAGCAGTCACCAAGTTTTGACAAGATGATTCAGTGACAGGAAAGTTTTGACAGTGGATCATGCTAAAACTTTTAAAGGCGATAGCTTTATGGTGTATTTTAATTTATTTCGGAACATCCGAAATAAAATAAACTGAATTGAAAAAAATAAATCGCACTGACATTACAAAACAATGCGATGGCGAATCAACTGCAGTTGATTCCACAAGGTAATTATACCATCATCATCATTATCATCATCAGCCTAAATTAGTCCACAGCTGGACAGTAGTAAGTAGAGTCACAGCCTCCCCTAATGAGCGCCATAGCGCCCTTTCTGATAAGGTAATTATATATATTGGCAAAATTTGTAAAATGTCTAAGGATAGCGGCAGCGCCCCTAAAGAGATTTTTTACCACCAAACTGTAATCCCTAACCCGCATGCCCAGCGTGGGGATTATAACAAACATAAAAACCAATAAGACGCTTATCGGGGTTTGGCCTGCGTTCAGCTGTGAACTAATACCGGCTGTTGAGGTGAGGGAGGTTTCTCACCTCCCACCGGTAGGTACCGAGGTTCCGTAGGAGATCCCGGACGCCTTAGAAAAACATGGAGGCCAGGGGACCATAGATGGCCACAGTATGTAGAATAATAGAGACAGTAAGCCGTTTGCTTCGACAGATCTACATAACTACACTGCGCCCTCCTGTGATATAGTATGTGGGAACTGAAAAAACTTTACCCAAAGAAAATAGTAACTTTTACTTCAATTAAGAAATTCCTAACACACTTTGCCATCAAAAACATGACCAAAAACGTAAAAGTGCCCGTAATTTTCCACCATACTTTTCTATGCACCATTAAATAAATTGAAGAGCGTGATAAAAAGCCTCCTCCACATTTTCCTTGCTTCACGTCCAGTCGTGCGTTATCACTAAAGTACGGTGCGCAAAAATGTTCCGCTATAATAAATCAGATAATTCATTCACTGACTGTACACAAAACAGATTTAAACGCTCGTAAAATTAGCTGTGATGGCCCTAATGGGTCTGATTAAGTATTTGTGGGTGTTTATTTTTTCGGTTATCCTACCATTTAGATTGATGGGTATTTTAAAATTTATTACGTAGCAGCTAATTGTGCGGCTACGCCAATTTTTACGATCTCCGCGAGCTCAAAACTAGCGGTTAACCGCTCAGAGGGTGAACCTACTCGAAAAACGAAACTTTCATTACAGGCACACCTAATGCGTTATTGTACTTATCTAATCACTATGATAATAAGTAGAGTCACAGTCTCTATAATGCTACGATTCGCTGTTATTAATTTTTCAGCATAACCAACTCTTATGTCACTTGCATAAGATAGCGTTACACAAAAAGGAATCAGAAATTTCGATTTTCGTTTCTAAAAGGCCCTCAGAGCCGCACGAATGGAAAGACTTGCATCGGAGGCCAAAATGCACTTCTGGTTGCCAAGCCAGAAGTGCATTCTGGCCTCCGCCTTTGGCCTCTTTTTACTGACTTACTCCTGTGGCTGCTAAGCCAATACTCGTAAGTAACTAGGTTATGTAAGTACCGCACTTACTTTCCCTAGCAGAAACTTAGTTTATTTACTGAGTTTAGAATAATCTGTAGGTATGTTAAGCCCCTGGAAAAATATTGATGCTTTTTTTCATAAGTTACACAATAGTTAGGGCCACACACGTCAGGTCATGAAAAGGGTAAAATATCTTCAGCGTTAAAAAAAGGATCATAAACACCTACCTTATAACAAATAAAGTTAAACAATTTGTACAAAAAAGCTTGTCATTTTACAACGCTTTGGTTTCAAAAAATACAAAATACAAAATGATTTATTTGCCAATTTACTTTCGCGTCTTTGTTCGTAGCTATCTCATGATTTTTAAGTACGAATAATAAAACGCCACTCCACAAGAACAAACCCGAAGCCCAAAAGCTAGTCTATACTAATATTATAAAGAGGAAAGATTTGATTGTTAGTTTGTATTGAACTGGCTCCGAAACTACGGGGGCCTAATTCCACTATTTTTTAAACAAAATACCACAATGGCGCCATACGATTGAGATAGAGATATAGTCGTAAATTTATTTAGTATTCTCTTACCATAAGATTACAATCTGTATGACTTATAATAGCGTGTCAATAATGTGGTGGGGCATATAATCATAATCGTAATAGTCATAGATATGGCATAAACAAAAAAAGATCGTGTTAGTAGAATACCATAAGGTGTCAATGGCGGTGATTGTTACACGATAATGAAGCGATAATAGTGTCATAGTGAGGCGATTGTGTTAGTGGAATCAGGCCCCTGGACCGATTTAAAAAATTCTTTCCTCATTACAAAGCTTACTTTTCAGGGAGTGACATATGCTATATTTTATCCCGGAATTTCCACGGGAACGGGAACTATGCGGGTGAAACCACGAGGCGTTGCTAGTATCTAATAAAACACGTACAATAATAATCCAGCATAATATTCCCTGATCACAATTTATAGCAGAATTATGGCGGAATTATAGTCCATAACAGATTAAACACACTTTGGTTATTAAACACAATCGATTACTCACATTAATAAACTAAGCCTGGTTATTGTTATGAACTAAACGATCGTTTGAAAGCTGTTGTTAGGGCCGGTTTCATACAAACGGATGTTTAGTGTGACGAGTAGTAACGATACGATACTGAAGACGAATATAATCAACACGGGCTAATACTTGAGAGAACCGCAGTGCAACATATATATAAAAATGTAAAGAAAAACTGCATCTAATATGTAGCCATCCAAACTTTAATGGTAGGTAGACTAGGTAGCACTAGTATTACGATCAGTTGTAATAAATTTAACGCAAATTAATAAAAATGCAATAAAGGCCAATCAAAAAGAGTCAATTTTTATATATTTTCATGTTTTCTGTAGGTAGGTACTTAAGTGACGTACGTTATTATGATCAATGGTAGCTTAGGTGCCTACCTAGATACTATCATCTGATGATAATCATCATCTTTCGATCCTTATCCCACGTTATTGTACTTATAAGCAGATTTTTTTTTTTTTTTTTTATTTCATTTGTTCTTATCAACTTGTATGTAACTTGTTTTGAATCTGAGCATAAAGCTGGTGTACTATCTATTATATATTTTTCTTTCATTGTTTTGTATTGTTTAACAAAACCGTTGCCAATGTTTTTCTTCAACATGTTTGTCTTTGTTTGTGTCTATTTTTTAGTCCGTGACGTCACGAAACGGCTCAGTCGGAAGACCAGCGTTGGTTGTACGCAATTACAACCAACTCATGCTGAGACTGGGATTGTTTTGTAACTCTAACAAATTGTATTAGTTTTAGTTCCTTTTATCTTAAATTGTATGTGTTTGAGTTACAAATAAACGTTTCTATTTCAAATAAACGTTTCTATTTCATTGGTTAAGAGTTTCTTATGCGCAAATTCACCTTTTTAGAAACCAAATTCTAGAAACTATTTTTATAAATTTTTAATATTTATGGCCGGTAAGTTACGTCCATTATTATGACCAAAAGGTAGAATATAAGAGGAAAATAGCATGAACATCGAGCCCCTAACGACCAGATCTCCAATGGCGCAGTAATTGATGGCATCATTAAATTTAGTTTGAGACAAATTGGACACTATCCTTCGGGAAAACCGTCAGGTACATCTGTTACTTGATCCTTGATAGACAACGGTTTATTAAGTTTTTCCGTTGACGTCATTTTGATTATCGAATGATTGAACGATTATGAACAACGGGGAATGAACGATTAGGAATATGGGGTGGGAAATTAGAAGTGACGTTTCTAATTTTACCAAAAGTCAGGAGTTTTCGATTGGATATCTAGTAACAAAACTTCATAGGTATACCATTGCCAGGACAGTCTGGTATACCTGTCTGTTTTGAAGTAAAAAAATTCCATGCTCTATGGTTTTATGCTTTTTTGTTTCCACTTTCGTGGTAGATCTGCTGTTAGTTGGTGTTTTTTCACTGGTAAAGAGCCACCATATATTCAAGATTTTTTTATACCACTAAAGTGACATACAAGCATTACAGTCTGCTTGATGGGAAGCGGTTACGGCAGTCTATGGATGGCTGCAATATCAGGGATATTACAAGCGTACAAGGCCCTTTTGAAGAACCCCATGTTGTAGTCCTGAGGGAAAACCTCGGCAGGGAGATCATTCCACAACCTGTGTTCGCGCGAGCAAATTCCTCATGAACCTTACAGTTCGCGAACTAAAAGGCTCCAAGGTAGAGGGGAATAATATTATATCTTTGCTGATAGCGGGCGGTGAGTAATTGATTTAGGTTATAGGTAAACGAAAGTTTTATTGCTAGGGCCCATCTATAGACTATAAAATAATGAGCTGGCTAGGTAAATGGCGCTGACTAGGGGGGTGTATGACCTTCGGAAACTCAGCCTGCTTTTTGCTTGGACGAAAAAATTATCAATATGCCGTTCCACGATCTGGGTATTTTCTATATTCTACATAGAATATACCCAGAACACCTGGATAAAAGAAAATAAATGTATTGTATTATGTATATCATAGTTGCTAGTACCCATATCACAAAATCTGCTTAGCTTAGGTCTAGATTATACCGTGTCAATTGTCCAGCATTATTTATTTATTATTCTATTAAATTAACCAGTTTTAGCAGGACCCACCAAAGAATCTAAGAGCACAGAAATGTTAACGGTTGAAAGATTGATTGACTCATTTATCAATAAACTCCAAGCCAGCCAAGTTATCAACGGACTAACCGAAGCAAATTAGCATCGAACCACCGCCGACCGTCATTTTGGCCAAGTGATTAGCGACAGAAAATAAACAGACGTCTGCCGCCGCCAACTTGGCCAGGATTAAGGGCAGAATTCACCAGAAACTAAGTTCAGATAAGTTACCCGAAGAATGATCTTTAAAGTATCATTTTAATTGAGGTTAACGTAAAGTTCTTCTAGTTAAAGTCGCGTGCGTCTTCGGTATTAACGCTTACACTAATAAATGTGGTACGAGAGCTGAAGATTGGCTGAATTAATCAACTGTCAGTTTTGTTTTATGGACAGACACCTGCAGAACCATTATACCATCGATCTGCGATCCCTGACCCGCATGCCCAGCGTGAAGATTATGGGCATACCCTTCATGATATAAAAGTCACATATCAGGGGGAGCGTGGAGAAGTGGACCAATGTTGAGAATGAAGTTCTCGAAGATACCCTGTTCATACTAAAGCAGAGCCGTCGTTTATAAGTTTCGTGGAAACGGGTCTTAATATTTCGGTATTAATCCCGTTTCTGAAATAACAGACGCAAGCCCCGATACTCCGTGGGCCGCGAATTATAATTTTAAATAAGCTGCTTACAAAGTCGGCTCACATTGTATATGCATTCGGTACGAGTTTCCCTACACTCGTCTCCGGTGCCGACCGGACCAACAGTTTTAGAAATATTTGGGATGTGTTTAAATTCTGATTTGAATTGGACTTGTTTTAGTCGTAATATTGTAGGTTTCATTACATAGTGCTTAACCAATCATAACTGTGTGGCGGATAGAATTTGCACTACTCCAACTCTTCCCGTGGGTGTCGTAAGATGCGACTAAGGGTTATCTATCAAGGGGTGAGCAGCAGCGCCCCCGCAGATTAATTTACCACCGAACTGCGATCCCCAACCCGCATTTCCAGCGTGAGGATTATGGACATTACCCCCCATGAGACAAATGCCAATATGCCGCTTATCAGGAGGAGGCCTGCGTCCAGCAGTGGAACAATACAGGTTGTTGAGGTTGAGGTAACCTATCATGATGTGTAGAGGTGCAAACATATGTAAATATCATCGATGTAAAAAACAGGAGATGAGGCACTCGTTTCTCGAAAGTGGCAGCCTCAAAATGACACTATACATGTTAATGTTTATTGGGTACCTATTCTCAAGGTGTCCGTGACATAAATACAGCCTCTAGCAGAATACCAGCGCTACAGCATGGCGACATGCTGGAGCATCACGCTGAGCTATAGGCCATTTCTTTGCCACAATAATGATGAGTTACTCATATATGTATATATGTTATAGTCATACTCATATTTTAGTTATTGTAATTTCACCTTTGTTACAGTGTTCAGCTTTAGCTCTAAGTGGTTTAATTTTTAATGTTTGGCTTTGTTGTGGTCAAGAAATAGATACTCTTCATTTCATTTCATACATGCGAATGATTATGGTGGTTTATTGTTACCAGAACTTCAGAGAGCTCTAATAATTGAAAGTTAATATACAATCAACTCACTACCACGGTGAACCACCACGGTAAGTAAATTATTAAATGGTCAATTACGCAGCTGCGTTGATGGCAGTGCGTCCATAGGACGGACAAACATTCAGTCATACATTCAGTAAGTTAGTTCATTCATTAGAATAATTGAGTTTTTTTTACAATACTATAAATCAACTTCTATGATATCTTTTTCTCATGGATGCCATGCTAATGCTACCAGCTGTAAAATTCAAATAAAACTTCAAAATCGGATCAACCAGTCAAGTTCTGAGATAACAAACATTAAAAAACAGTCGAATTGAATACCTCCTATTTTGAACATGGTTAAAAAAAGAGTCCTACTTGCGACCACTAATACTTATGTGTCTCTATTTCAACAGCACAGATGAGTTCAAGAACTTGAATCCTCAAAATGAGGGAGGGGTTTTACCAGAATCACTATGCTTGGCAGGCGGATTGGTGATTCATCGCAGTGAAGGTATTGAATCTAATAAAAAATAATGAAGTAATAATAATTAATATACTGAAAAATAACGGAAAAGTTACTAAATAAGTAGCAAGAAGTACCTACTTAGTTCAACAAAAACCAAAGTTGCATAGTGAAAAAGTTGAACTCTCGAATCATAACCACTTCAAGCCCTAATAGTGTTATTACGAACTATAAAACCGAACCACGGTCAGTAAAATAACCGTGTGGTGATTACGCGAACGGTTTGCAAAATTGCCGCCTAATGAACTCAGTTAACTAACTTCACGATGAATGCTAAAAATGACACGTTGCCTCATTTACCCCTTTTGGAGTGTTATTGGATTGCTTTTACTTTCTGCTTTTATGAGATTTCAAATGTTTGACACGGTTTTTTATTAGTGAATGGTGCTGGAAAGATATCGATAAACGACAATAATATTATTAATTACTTTGGGAAGATAATCATGTTATGATAACCTTCCGAATTTCGATATAGTGTCGAGAAGGTGACAGGTTCTCGTTTCTATTGATGCTTTTGTCTTTTATTCTATGCCATGTTTGTTTATGTTGAATAAGTTACAAATAAAATAATATTCTATTCTATTGGGTGAAGGTTACTACCTTCACCCAATAGAATAGAATATTATTAGTGATAAGTCTTGTTATGGTCTTGAGTAGTGATAAGTGATGCGGGCCCTTAAATTATTAAGGTTTGTTTCCTTCAACTTTGTTTGGTTAAAAATTTAAAATACGGACTGACATAGCCACCAATTAATATACCTAATATAAAAATATAATATTTATTTATTCAAGTAAAGGTCTTATAAACAAAACAAAGTATGTATACTTTAGTCTAAGTATACTATAGACCTATTTCACTTCTTAGTTTCGACACCTCGCTCTAAGTTCAAGACTTGTGATGTAGACGCGAGGGCTCTCTACCTCGGTATGTTAGTAGGTTTACACTATTTTTGACTTATGTACAATGTAAAAACATTAAGAAATTATTGAAAGTTCTTTCAATATTATGAAAAAGAAAACATTTACAATCCGTTAAAAAAAAAAGAAAATAATTTAAAATTACTACTCATAGCAAATATGATAATGATTTTTTGAGCCCCAAAGCGATTTGGTTTCAATTCTAAATTTTGGCTAGACTGAAAATGTTCTAACAATTACTTACTTGTTCTAAGTACTTACTTATTATATTTCAGACGCTTTTAAAAAGGTCAAGACCCTAAAAATTATATTGAACAAACGCTAATAAAAAGCTTGTTATGGACTTTTTTGTTTTGTCTGTGTTTACTTTTAATTTATAGGAGAGATACCAAAAGCTGTGGCTTTTTATTATTATATTAGGTAAAAGGAAAATAAACATTCTTGTTTCTTTAATTCTCATTATAATTGGATTATTTGACATTGTTTAGGTATCTTTAGTTTAAGTAGGTCAAATAAGTAGATAGAAAAAAGTACCAAAAAGTTAAAAAGACATTTTTTGAAAGTAATAGCAAACATTTCATAAAATTAGAAATGATTACCACCCTTGCCGCAAACATCAGGACGTTAGCAAAATTTCACACGCATTTACGTCGTCAAACGACTGAAATCTTTCATTTACGTCGCGTGACAATGTAAATTATGACACGACGACTGTTAAAATATTACAGCTCAGGTGTCAAATTAGTTACGTATGTGTCGGAGATTTCAGTTCGTTTTGTACAAGGGGATTTGCGTCATGCGCGGGTCGCGTGTTGGCTCGTCAATCACCTCTCTGCGCCCCTGTGTAAATCACGAAGAATCCTTTATCTGTGTAAATCATAAAGAACCCTTCTCTGATATAGTAAAAGTCGTTGAAAGGAATAAATAATCATTCAGCTCTCGTAGTTTTAAACCGGTTTTCACGTGTATGCATTTTAATCCTTACGGCCACTGCCCACGATATGTTTTCAGTGAAAATAAATAATAAGTACAATGGCTGGTACTGCGATAAAGCGAAATTATGTTCAATGGGCGAGTTTCGAAAGTTCGGAAACCAAACATTATTCATGGGTCGGTTTCATCGATAACTTCGATCTGTCGAAACACATTATTATTTCGGGAAACTCTATCTGCAATATCAAAAACATCGATGCGCTTTGTTTCTAAGTAAAAGTGCGTCCAGATTATGTGACATACGTCCACGTTATGAAACATATTAAAAGTTCTTTTTATAGTGTGGAATTATAATACATGGTATTTAACATATTTTATAATTCCTGCTAACAAACTATTCTTTAACATGTTTTAATAATAAATCTGGAGTCTGGACGCAACATGAGTAGCTTGGAAATTCATAACCACAATACTCGAATGTCAACAATTGCAGTGTTGTCGCTGATATACGCAGTACGTTTATAGCCGCAGTCAAAACAACGTTTTTCGATAAAACGCTACCCAATCTCTTCTGGATGTTTTGTATGTATAATAAAAATATCTATGTAGTGTATTGTATAATTTATATCGTTATCTAGTACCCATAACACAAGCTCTGCTTAGCTTGGGGCTAGATAATGTTGTGTGAATTTTCCAACATTATTTATTATTTATTAATCTCTGAAATTACCGACACAGAAGGTAGAGCATGAGCATTGTGATTAATATTATTATTATTTTATGTTTGTTAGAATTTTTGACTGCGTGGTCCGATTTTCATGATATTTTTTTTATTTACAAGCTGGTGCTTCCCGTGTGGTCCCATTTTAATTTGGGTATAATTGAAATCGGTTTATAGTTTTTTTTTAAACAAAATCATTTGTTAATTTATTATTAATATATTATGTATTTCTTTATAACGTAACGTCAATTAGTTATAAGATCTTTGGCTGAAAAACAGTGCTGAGTATAAGTTCAGCACGCTGAGCCAACCCTTATTTCGGTGCAGGGAAGTGAAGACAGAGCCACGTTATATTTATTTTAAATCGTCGATACTCGGCTCTCTCGACTCAAGGTTATCGGTACCTCAACCTATTTTTGTCCACTGCTGGACGTATGCCTCCCCTCATACGCGCCATGTTAATCTAATTGGGGGTAATGCCCATAATTCCCACGCTGGTCCTCGGAACAGTCACCAAAAATATGTAGTATGTAGTGTACCTACCTACCTACCTACCTACTTTCAAAAAAACAAACTTTAGCCAGATAAATAAAACAAAGTGGAGTAGGCCCATCAATGTCTGTGTTAAATATTTAAAACCACCATCATAGTGAGTGCGATTTATGATGACAACAAGAATCCAGGGTTGCGAGAAATATTTTGTTCCCGAATCGATATTTTACGTAGGCCTTCCTAGGTATTCAAATAACTCGGGAGGGTTTAACATAGGCGTACCTAGTGTCGTACAATATTTTACACCAGTATTTCTTTCGTGTTTAAGCCCTTTGTTTACAAAAAATATCTAGGGTTCTACAATCGAGTATACCTACGGGACGGCAAAGCACAATTTCGGACAAGTAATCAATAATAAATTAATAATGCTGCACTATAAATCACAGATCTGACGCAGATTCATCTGAAGATCATGCTAACATTTGTCTTAAGGCGGGAATCAAACCCGCAGCAACTCTCGTCACAGGCGGATCTTCGCTCGCTGCGCTACATCGGTCGTATTTTAATTTCTAACACTGAATAAATATTGGCAGCGAATTAGTAATTCCCATTAATATTTCCAGTTACAAAATAAATAGAGGTAGACAATTTAGTTAATCGTATTATGATGTAAATTGACCACCTCCCGCACTAAATTAGTTTTATATGAATACCTAGTTATCAACCATCCAAGCTGTAGCGATTTTTTATCTAGGCTATAAAAGAGAAAATGTTATACATTGCGAAAATTACTGAAGTAGAAGACAATAATTTCAAGACAACAAACGCTGTTCAGAAAAATAATAATTCTGGACTATCAACACAGCATCATCTAGCCCCAAAGTAAACAGAGCTTTTGTTATGAGTACAAGATAACTGATATACATACATTACATACCATTACATACATATATGGATAAATATTTTTTCATTATACCTACATATAAAACACCCGGAACGCCTAAAACCACTATCTACTGCAGATCGAACAAATTTATCCAACATCCTGTGGCACCCTATATGCCTCCTGTGGCATATAGGGTGCCACAAAACACAAACAGGTGAACTGAAAGGTATAGGTTCTGAAAGTCTGACTGTATTTTTTTTCTAAATACACTCATTAACGCTACAACATGGATTAGAGCGAAAACAAGACTCGGTAATATATTTAAACTTTTTCAATATTCCATTCGTAGAAAAGAGTAGATAAAAAGCATCAACGTAACTAAGTATCTTTGTAATTTATTTATTTATTTATTTATTTTGCTTTATTTGGAGAACAAACAGTTTTACACACTTTAGAATAAACTTAGATACTAACTTTTAACAATTTATATGTCCTCGCATATACATAGAAGCAAGGGAACTGTTCTCGGAAGGTTAATATAGACGAATAACTTTGAATATATTTATATACATACCTACTCGTATGTATAAGACTTTTGTCAAAAACGTTGATGTGTAATCGTTCAAATCAAGGAAAACTTCTTAAATTTATCCCACACATTCTACAGGAATTTATTATGGAGTTTGTATTGGAAAAACACGTTTCATCGAAATGATTTGACGTTGGTATTCTTTCAACACAAACAAGGTTTGTTGTGAACCCACTTACATTCATAATGAATTCCAGTAGAATGCTTGGGATAAACTTGGAGAGGGGTATTCTCTAACTAGAATTGTACGATTACAAATTACATTACGGTTTTGACAGAAGTTTAATATTGTATATCAATATTAAAACCTCAGAAAGCTTAATTCAGAGTGACAGAGGCTATCACCAACTAATTCAGTTATCCGCACGCCACAATCCGCTACACAGCCGACGTTATGGACATTTTATGTTCAGTACTCATTTTGTTATTCCATTACCTTTTTGTAGAGGTATACATTATTCCGACATGCACAGAAGCTTTGAGAATATGGAGTGACGAACAATATTAAAAGTAAACAGGCCTTAGGTAGGGTTTCATGCGATACTTTATTTTGTTGTGCTCATAAAACAGTGGAGTGTTTAGTGGTACTATATTTTTTTTTAAGAATTATTGCCTCTACCTAACAAACCTGTATTGACAAAGAAAATTACATTGAAATAATAGGAATAGATAAGAAACACTTAAATACTAGTTTTAGATGAAATCATCATCATGAGCCTATACTAGTGGAATAGTATAGGCTGATGATGATGATGATGATGATGATTTCATCTAAAACTAGTAATTTAGTGTTGCTGGACATAGGCCTCCCCTAATGAGCGCCATAGCGCCCTGTTCTCAGCTTGACGCATCCAGCATCTGCCTGCAGTCTTTCGCAGTTTTATTTACAATTTACTAATTACTAATTTACTAACTGCAGTCAATTCACACGATCTACAGGTAACTCAACTGATCTAGCAGTACCAGGTACTGATACCAGGTGGAAGCGTCCCCAAGATGCTGGCTGCATTGCCTCGCTATATTTCAATGTTAATGCAGTGCATTAACATACTCACCAGCTCTCGGGTCAAGCGTCCCTTCGACCAGACACTCAGATAATTTTTGATTACCTTCAGACATATCGTCGGACCTCTTACTATCCTCTTACTACCTTTCGGTTCACATGGCAGGTACCTTAATTTAGGTAGGGACCTAACCGGTCTGCATAATTCGCATGCAAAATGTTATAGGTAGGTAGGAAAGGACCTACTACAGAAATTCCATTTCAAAATATGAAACAAATTAGATTTCTGAGAATCGGAATTAGGATCAACATGACAGAATCAACATGCTGATTGTTGTGAGATGAACATGAGTATGGCTGAAGATATCTCTCCACTAACATAATTAGTAATTTCACTAACTAGCTACTTCCCATTGAACTGAATTAAACAAATAAATAAAACTTGTAGGTAGATAGATATAGCTATAAGCAGTAGTCACGTATCCATTTCAATTTAAGTTTTAATCCAAACAGAGAAACCTGCATTTGCTTTGCACAAACTTAATACGATTGTTTGTCTTGGTCACACGGACGGACTGGAGTTCTGGAGGATATTGCATTAACAAGACAATACCGTCTTCGTCCGGTGCAAGTCGAATATTCCGGGGAAAACAACAGGTCGCTATATTTGGCTGGATCACTTCAGAATTCCCCAAAAGAGGCGAATGGCATGAACTGAACAATAGACATAACCTATGCATCATTAATTAGAATGATGATGTCTCACTTCGACGTTTTATTATGTGTATGTTAGTATTACCTTTTAAAGAAATAAAATATAATGTCTTTAAAGGGAACGTGGTACAGTAAAATGACAATAGAACGAGCATTGTGATAACTCAATTTTTTTCTGATGATATACGTTGACAAGAGAATCTCCTCTAAAATACTGCTAAGCTCACAAGAACTACATTCCAAAGCATGCAGAGTGAAACAGTACGCTAGCCATTATTTCTCCTAGCGTCATACATCTAGCCGCAGCTGTGACAGAGCCCCGGAGAAACAGGGAAATTGGGAATATCCGGGTAGTCCGGACATACGGCGCCGCAAGCACTCACTTTGCAGGTGATGACTTGTGGACTATCGATAAACTGAATCTAAACGCAACACTCGCTAAGAGTCTATGGAAACTTGATTGAAGTTTTGATTGGAAAACGACGTCTTAGAGGATTATGTGGCCGAGCAAATTAGAAATCCGAATTCAGCGTAAGGAGTAAAATCTGTCTGCGACTATTATCTAGACAATTTTCCCTCAATTAGTAATATCCTTTCACCAAAAAGGGTCTATAACTTTGTAAGAGCCTATAAAAAGATCGCGATAAAATCGGATTAATTACAAAATTAATTTAAAGTCCCATTGATAAATTCTCGTCGCCTAACTTAATTTATGATCAGTTCCATCGAACCCTTAACTTGGCGTGAAAGGATCAACAGGTAGGTACAAAATATCGGAGTATAAGGTGGCCAGGAAGATTTTTTTTTCTCGTCCAAAATACAAAGTGAGACACAGGAAAACAGCGCACACTGGGGGCTAGGACATTTGACACTGGCACAAAACAAATGCAGCCAGTGTCAGTGTTGGAGTTTCCCTGGTCGAAAACAAAAGACTACCGACTTGCATTGATCGACACTGACTCTTGGGGCACAAAGCGTTGCAAGTTGCTTTCTTTTTTGAACGCTGGTGCTGGTTTGGCTTTGCAACATTATTTTGCAACTTGGTCCGAATCATCTGTCACGGCCACTACGCCGAACGGTTTCTAGAATAACACCCATCAACAAACATAAAAACGGATTCCACAAACCAGGAAACATCAAAAACAATACGACGGGAAGCTTTCACGCCTAATAAACAGCCACCGAGGCGAGCTCAAAAGCCTGTCCAAGCCCATCCACTAAAAACAGTTTCAGTTAGGACAGGACATGTTATGAAAAAGGGGTTGACTTCTGGCCTGTGATTAACCCTGCTTCATACAGTTCATTAATCAACTGTTATTTATTGTAAAAGGGTGTGTTCGTATTGTTCCAGTAGAATGCGTACTACAAAAAACTTGGGACAGTTTTGTACCTATGCATAACCTAAATGTGTGAAAAGAGACAACCTGTTTTGAATTTATGGAGCTCTGCCAATCCCTATAAATAAATACATTTTGAATAAATTTGTACATAAGTACCTATAGATACTGTGGAGTAGGTAACTCCAAATACTTGAAGATCGAGTTGGAAAGGGTTTTAATTTTAATAACTCATCACCATCTAATTCTAATCCTAATTCTAAGTGTCCGTGTATCTGCACGGACGTCTCGCATAGGAGTGTATTGTGCATTATCCCCCTGCCTAAGCAGGCCCTAACCAGCCCAGCTCCTTGAAGTATAGGAGCAGAACTTGAGGTGACTGACAGCTTCGTTTCAGCTTTTCTGTGGGTATGGATGGGGTTGGTTCCTCAATGAGACATTTGATCTCTTCACTCTTCACTTTAATCATCACCATTCTATATATAGATTATATGAACTCCACATGCCTCTTTATTAGAACAATACGCAGGCGAATAAAAAGTTGCCAGCTGCGAGAGTTCCAACTAAAATCTATGAGCAAAGATGTAGGCATGCTTACAATAGGGCTTGCGGTCGCCGGGACCGTGTCAACCGCAAGCCGGTAGCCGTGACAACCGCACGCCCATTCCTGATAAAGTTTTTGTCGGTCGGGTGCGTCGGTCCCTCTCCTGGCGATTACAGTTTATTCTGCTCCATATTTAACTTGCAAACAAACATACTACGGATTTCTACTTCTAGGTCCGCATTTCAATGTATGAAGGGTTAACTTTGTCGTTTTATTTGTTTACCTGTGTGCGTGTTGTATATGCGAATAAACTTAAAATTCGAGGGTTTTAATTTTAATGAGATCTCGAAATTTCTGTTTTATTTAAATTTGTGATTTACATATTACCTATATTATTTCTATATTATTCATATACATCAGAATTATTTAGAAAAATTTAATCACAGTTAATACTGGTTTTTTTTTTATTAAGGCAATGCCACCAAAACATGTTACTTACACAACAGAAGTTACTAGAAGAAATGCGAAAGACTAGATGCGGCAACTTGTAGACGCAATGGCGCTGGGGAGGCTTATGTCCAGCAGTGAAATAATGTAGCTCAATAATGATGACATAACAGAAATAACTAAAAAAAAATCAGGACTACTGCTGGGCTTGTGTTTTCAGTAACTCCTTTGTGTTCTGTGCACAGAGGACGCAGCCAATCGGCATACGCTATGACCAATCGAAAACAATTGAAAGATTCATAGGAAAAAAATCGGAACAGATCACGTGACATATCAACGCCTTAAATTTTTAGACTTTTCTACTATCGCTTTCGAAATCGATTGTTACATCGTCTAGGCTCTCATAATATTAAACGTTCATTATACGTTGAACGCATTGTATCGACTATCAGGTTATTGAAGAGTTTTGATGGACTTTTTTCATAAAATTATATCATAGTAATAGTATAAAGAAAAAAAAAAAATGAAATTCAAGACATCAGAAATGAAAGTAGGTTACCTACACACTCCATTTATAACATACTAATTCCAGTATAGTAAGTACGTACGTACAAACTTACAAAATATCTTCAAAGAACCAAATAACACCAAATTACACTAAACCTTCAAAGCAATAAAAATATCGTAAAAGTACATTTGATCGTCGGAAGGCTTTCACAGGTCGTGTCAAAAATTAATTGACACCATCAAGGGTCGAATGGGCGTAGGTGTTAATACCATTAAGGTACGCGGGCACTTATTTTTAAATGAAGGGCTCTTTGTTTCATTAATCAATTTGCTGATGACAGTAAGCACTCTATGGTTCGCTTTAAAACTTAGTACCTTTATAAGAAAAATCCGTTCGTTGAGACAAAGTCATTTTATTCCCACTAGCTACCTCATTATGAAAGTCTCGTGTATATCTAGTGTATAGCTTAGTAGAAACCCTCGAGTTTATATTTTTTCTCCATTTTCATCCCCGGACACCGGTAAACAACATTACCGTGGTGTATTGAGGCCAAATTTACCAAAACCAGAGCACGTTTTTCTCCCCCTATCAAAAATTTAACTTTGATATATAACGTAAACATATTTGTTGTTTTTCTGGTGAATCAATGTTTACCAGGTGTGATTTTATAAAATGTTTAAGGTTTTTTTTCGGTGGAGCTATAAATTACCCCCTCGTTTGCACCCGGCCTTACAGGTAAACTGAATTTCCGAGTAAATTCTTTCGCAAAAATAACTGGGGACTTTTTAATTGGAGATTTTTAATCATTTGTACAATAAAGTGGGCATCCCCCTCGACATGGATTGATTAATGATTCAATTAGAATTGGATTCCGCTTTCATTTCATACTTAATTGGGTTTAGCACCAATTTAATGTTAAAATCTTTATTTACATAACTTCTTTTATCTTATGTCATGACGATCAACTATTATACGAGTAGGACTTTTGATATTTATTCTTGACTTCCCATTTTAGCGTTTCAAATTCCGTTGACGATTTATGTTTAGGTATTTCGGTCAAAATGTTCCTATAAAAATGTAAGGCTAAAAGCAAGTTTCCAAGTGGCTTTATTAATATGTTATACTTTCATCATGGTCGGTTTCCCCTTGTTCTAATTTACCAGTCAACTTTCTGCTTAAAAGATTAAAAATTAATAAGTAATTTAAGACAAGAGACAGCCCGGTCGTAAATTAAAACATCCCTTGACACTTTTAAGAATATTTCATAAAAGAAACAGATCCTCCGAGCAGAAAGCGTCTAGGATAAATGGAAAATCAATGATTTTGATAATTACCCGTTAGTAGTTTTCGGTGAATGTGTCATATCAATTAATAAACAAGTAGGTATACAAAGTACCTATACAATACTTTGTATACTCCGACGACCTCTGTGGCGCGGCGGGCGAAGGTCCGCCTGCGACGCAGGAGGGTTCAATTCCCGCCTCGGGACAAATGTGTGTACGATCTGTAGATATTTTGTCGGGGCGTTCTGGATGTTTTCTATGTATAATAAAAAATATATATCTATGTAGTGTTTTGTATTTTGTATATCAGTTATCTAGTAACCATAACACAGCATTATGTAGCCCCAACATTATGTAGCCCCAAGCTAAGCAGAGCTTGTGTTATGGGTACTAGATAACTCATCTACATAATACACTACACTACATAGATAGATATTTTTACATACATAGAAAACATCCAGAACGCCCCGAACAAATATCTGTAGATCGTTATATTTACATTATTTATACTTGCTTACGAGAAACAAACGAATTGTCTATTGGTTTGTAACCTTTTGAGCATTCATCGATAGGCTTCAGCGTAGCTGTGAACACTGGCACTCGGAGAGCACACTCCATCAGATTCCAGTAAATCCTATATTCAAACCGTGCCGTAAAAATATTCAAGCGATATTCTATTATTCAAGCACTGGCTCAAAGCCAATTCACACATTCAGGGTTTCCACAAACATACCTACGACCTTCCGAGATCACGATTTCATAGATTGTTTGTGTTTCAAGTGATGACTGTCTAGAAAGCTTTTGAAACTAGCATGGTTATAAGCACTAAAACGATAAGCAATACACCACCTATAAGCTTTTAGATATATCTAAAATGCATTTCAAGTTTGATCAATAATTCTTGAGAACGCTCATACTTTACGAAGGAGTACCAAACGGCAGAAAACTCAATAAGCCGGCTATCAAAAAACGTCATACACTGAAAAACTACAGTTGTAATCCGAAAAATACAAAAATGACAAAAATTTATTTGATCGAATATTTTTTTTATAATATATCTTTATTTGGAATAAGGTACAAGGGAAATAAACAACTGGCGTGAACGATAATACGCGCATAGTAATTACTATTTACCAAGTTGTTTATATAGTAAAAATTGACTTGTCTAAGTGCTTATTTTGTTCTTCAAGTCTAAATAAATAAACGATTTGACTCTGACTCTGATATACTTTTGACAAGTTATAACTGTAAAAAAAGAATATGATATGGCTGTCTCATTACGACAAAAGCAGTAGACTTATAATAGTCCGCCATGAAAGCAGCACGGATGGTTGCGTCGACATTAATCATTCCAAGATGGCGACTATGGCGGCATTCCGCTGATTACTGTTACTTAAGACTAATACGGCTATTGCGACTTGATGGGCGTTTGCGAGGTTAATGTGACGAATTTGACTTTTGCTCTTTTTAACCAATGGAGGCAGCTTATGGGGTTGGCAACCTATGTTTGTATGTAACCGATTTATAAGTTCCCACGTAGCGCTGAAACTACTCGTTCAATTTCAACACACGTGGTATCGATTGATTCGTCTCAATACCCCGGTTGTATTCTATAGGGTTTATATATACATATTGACGATATTAGGGATTTAACGAGATAGGGGTCTAAGTAACTCGAAGTAGTCGAAAATTTAATTGTTAAAATAACAAGCCCAATCGCTGAACGATTGTGCTATAGTTTGGTTTCAGTTTATTTTATCTTGTTATTGGACTGCTAAAGGTTTTACAGGCGGTCTCGTTGGTCTAGCGGACGTGTTGGTTTGCCGCCACATTGGATTATGAGAGAATAGAGAGTGCACCTGTTTTCGCGCACACTTGTGCACTATAATATGTTGTGCGCACATGCCTAGTCTCTGTTGAGTCTAGCCGCCTTGGCTTTGGCAAAAATCGACTAGGAAGACATTATCACAGGTGACACCAACCTTGGGTGGCATATATGTAGACCGTTCTCTTTTGTATAATTGTTTTTCTTTCTCGCATTATAAGTTAACTACTCGCGTGTATTATTTTACTGTGTAAGTAGCAAATAAAGGATTGTCTATATCTATGTCTACTCTTATTTTGTAAGAGTGCGTGAAAAGGGGACAATTAAATAATTTTAATCAGGTACGAGCGAATCAAATGCTTGCTCCTTACGAATTTTAAATTTATTGTAACATAAAATGGATGAATTAGATCCATTCACTAGATCCATGATGGATGTATTAAGAACTTTATTTCTCATTAGATCCACTTTGAAAGGTGTGGAGCTATCGAGAACTTTAAATGGCCCCCAAGTACACGAGTATCGAAGTTTTTTAACTATGAAATCAATTAGAAGGGCACACTAACTACAAAGTAATTATTTCTACGAAGTTCGAAACCCCTTAAAACGATGAACGATGTAGGTCAATACTTTAGTAGGTATTGAATTTATATTTTCTCCTCAAACTTCGTAAAGAATCAGTACAACCCACTTTGCCAGTGGCGTTAAATTTTAAAAGCAGCGCAATTTACGGTGCTCGAGTCGACTCTTCGCCATCATGAATCTTGTTCGCGTAACCGAAGGAAATTGCTAGCTAAAAGTTTGCCGATTTATTGCGTATTTGTACGTCCGAGGTCTACAGTGTACGGATTAGGGGCGAGACTGTTACCTATTGCTGACTCGGGCGAATTTCGTAACCATTTGTGACCTCTGCTGTTATCGTCATGAAGGAATTACCAAGGAGTAAAATGTGGGGAAAGTTTAAGCGTTCAATTTAGTCGCTATACGACGCTAGCATAACGAATCGTCATTCAAAAGATATCGTAGCATTCGTAGCACCGTAGCAGAGCAATTTTTGCTACGGCGTAGGTAGGTGCTACGGCGTAGATACTGATTTGCTTCGAAAATCTATAATCTAACTTTTTTAAAATAAATGTTTAGTTTGTCATAATTCGTGACTTAGGCCCGTATTATGAAAGCTTGCTCAGTCATAGAGCTCTGCTTGAGTAACGTTTAAGCCATAGAAAAGCGTTGCTCAAGCATAGATCGATGACTGAACAAGCTTTCATAATACTGGCCTTAAACCCTGTGACTTGTCTTTGACTGGTACACTGCTTGTTCTGCTGCTTACAATGCTTCATTTACACTTTATCGTCGAATCCACGACCTTCTCACGGCTATTTAGCGGCCCCCATTGTACACATTCTTAACCTTTGTTCGTCAAACAAAGTACCTGCTAAGGACGTGATTAGCCCTAAAACCCTAAACTCTATTACAAGATACGTAGAATTGGGCTAATGGTTCATTCTTGTTAGAGATTTCTCGGAGACAATTCAAATTGTGGCTATTTGTTGTTAGTGCGTACTTATGACTACAATGGGTACATTTCTTAATGAAACCCTGAGTGTTGAAGAAGTGCGGGACAAAAGAAATGGAGCGGTTTACGCAGATGTACCGAGATTATAAAAATAGGTGAGGTACAGAGTGCCGCTTACTGTTTTATAATATTTCCGTTTGTTTGTAAGTAATTTCCTTTTTTTCTAGTTATCGTGAACTTGAAATAAAAGGAAATTGGAGTATTTGTTGGTAGAAGTGATAAATAAGTACGGCTACTAGTAAATTATATAGTGCGGTGTCTCAAAATATGTTAACATTTCGAGTTTCGCTAAACTTTTTAAACACAGTGTCTATTCGGACGGTTTCTCAAGCAACTCTTTTTAAAAAAGTGTGTCTGTTTGATAATCTATAGAAATGTATTGTCCTTGCAACCATTGCTTTCATCACTTGTGTCGTGTAGAGTAGAGTTCATCTGTACTTGTTTTATTAAAAGGACCGTCCACTCTCCATTAGGCAAAGAGTCGCCAGTCGCCACGCCTAGCCTAGCTTACAAAATGCAAAACTCCCCGTAACGCTTGTTTTCCATTAGAACGTACATTCCCACACTGGGTACCATAACTCAGGCCGAGTTATCTGCGTCTGAGTGAATTCGCTCCATATTTCAGTACAGGCCGCAATTTACATAATTAACCAACTTCCTTGCGACTTTCAAGTCCAGAATCAAGTTCTATTCGGTGTAAAATGTTTGTGGGTACTTTTGGTGAAATTTTTTGACGAATTGAAAGGTTTTTAGTTGTCACCGTTTAATAGTGAGTCAATGAGTCATTTACAACGGGATATTTACCATGATTTGTGTTTTGAAAACCCTTCAGTTATTCCTTGATTATGGGTGAAACTGAGCCGAACTCGAGAACAGTGTGTACGTTTGTATCAGTAACTAAAGATTTTTCCCGGTTCACTACAAAGTACTGGTCATTCGAAAATTTTCTATCTACCTCTATGAATGTACCCATTATACTTTAAATCTCCTGAGTCAAGTTTAGTTAACACCATTTTTATTCTTTTAATTAATTTATCTGATAAACTGTTAAATTTTTAATGATGAATATTATACATCGATTGATTTTAATTTATTATAAATAGTAAATTATAATTTTTGTGTTTTAATAGTAGGTAAGTAACGAATGTTGGTTTGCTAAAAATCGTATCAGTTACTTAATAAACAATAAACAGTAAAGTTTAGTACAATGCTTAGGCTAAGTCATACTAAAAAAAACATAACGAGCCTAAAACCAGAATCTTATTACTTAGCGTTAATTTATTAGGAGGTTACCTTAAACCTATTAAATACTTAACTAGCTAGAGAAATGTTCGATCAAACCCATAGGCACTGAAAGGCTGGGTAGGTAATTCTTAGAAGGTATAATATAGCCATTAAATTAGGTTACCTACGCAAATACCAATTTAGCAATAACCATAGAGCGGCTGCATTCCCAAGACAATGCTAGTTAGCTATAACTACGGAGTAGTTATGGCGACGATGGCAGATGTGTATTATAGGTTGATTCAGTCAGTGGATATACATACATACACGGCTTATTAGTTAAAGAAACGTTGTGTGGTTCTAATTCAAAGAAAAAAACATAAGGGTAGTCAAAAAAATTATGAAACTTGACATCGTCGTTAATATTGTCATAAAAACAGAAGCCAAAAAGTTTGTAACACCGATCGGAGAAGCATTTTGAAATCTAAGCCTAGATAATTAACTGGCTTAATTATGATTAGTTAGTTGTCAAACCATGCAAATACTTCAAAGTTCATCAAAAAAAGACATCAATTTATATGTAAGTTGCATGAAAAAACATGTATACCTTACACCTTATTTTGTATATCAGTTATCTAATACCCATAACACAAGCTCTGCTTAGCTTGGGGCTAGATAATGCTGTGTGATTTATGTCATACATTATTTATTTAAATTATGACTTATGATGAATTTTCATCGAAGCTCGTTTTTACTCCAATACGATACCAAGTTATCGAATATTTAACGACAAATTCGGGTACTCCATGAACTTTCGTTGTTTCCAGGAATGGAGTCGAATAGAAACGTAACAACCTGTAGATAGGTAAGTGCTGGTAGCAACAATGTCAGGGGTTACACGTAGCTTGACAGCCAGTAGGTATTAGATAGCAACGGCGAGATAGGCGTGTTTGTTTACTGACCAACGCAAGCTTTCGATGATAACGCACGTTCAAGCTACCTACTTTTAGTACATAGGTAACAGTAGATATCACTATACTACCAAGGTAATTGGGTATACCTCTCTAGATAGTAATGTAAGGATTCGATGCACAGATACAATATTTCTTATATTCCTTATGATATCTAAAGAGCATCACGACGAAAGCTATTACATAATGCTTCTGTAAACAGTCGGTAAAATAACAGGCAAGAATACTGAGGCTGAATTCCTGTATACAAGGAACCGTTTTGCTATCACAACGTATCTTATAAATTAGCTCCGCATAATTAATAAGGCTATCTCCCATCTCTATCTCGTTTTCATAACAACAAAGATAATGTGCAATAATTTACTATTAATTTACCTGCTAGCATTAACTGCTATCTTCTGCGATAAGATCAGGTCTAAACTGCTGTTTACCTATGTAACAACGCAAATACAATGCAGATTAACAGGGAACTAGTTAATATAGCAAATACCTATCATTTGTAGCGTAAATTATCTTAATAAGCCGTAAACAGAGTAACTAGCTTATACAAATAATACGAAAATGGTGCTCGCTTTTGGAATTGGCTGATTGGCTTTTCTTAGAAGGACTTTGCTTTCGTAGAGTTAGGCGGTTGGTTAAGCGGTTCCTGCTATTTAGAAAAAAAACTTGTTGAATAGGGTTAAATAGCGCACGAGTACATTAACCATCCTTCATGGATGTTATTAGCCAATGATGATGATGATGAATAGTGTAAAATTTGTAAGTTTGTTTTTAGTTTATGCAGGGCATCCCTCTAGAGCAGTACCAGTGACCAGTCTCTCATCAAGCCTCAGCCACGCCGAAGCTAGTTTTCTATCCTTTAGTTACAGAGCGACATTGCATTCCATTTGGAGCATTCTCCAAATTGACTGCTAGCTAAGATAATTTTCGGGAACCCTGCACCGGTCGATATAAACGCTATGAAGCAGTAACAGTTTGCGGCATTGACACTGCAAGCGCTGTAGTCGTTATCGTTTCAAATTCTGTAATCTTTAGAATACCGGCGACGGCCATTCGAGCACAATGAAAGGCATGTGTAGCAGAATTAAAGGATTTTCACGTGGTAAGGTCTTCGAACTCACATAATGGACAAAGGATCTTCGTTACTTAAGTGGATTCCTGATTTTGTATTACTCGCCGATTTCTAGAAGTCTTGACGTGATTTTCATCGAATGATTGCTTATATTCACTGCTGAGTTCTCAAAAGACATAAATTTCGACACATCATTGAGACTCGAACTCAAACAAAGATACGACTCAACGACATTTCATTTCCGAGAAAAAGTTGAAATCACAAAGCTTGGTGTGTAACTGGACAATGTGAGCGCAACCCTGCTGTGTCAGCAGGGCTCGCGTGTGGTGCACCCATTATGTGGCATTTCGCTTTTTACCACTCGGTGCAATTAGCCTGTATCCTGGAGTCTCCTCGTTACCAAGAAATACAGCGCATAAATTGTAAAGCGGGTTAGCGGAATTAATAAAATTGAAGCATTAACACTAACCCCGTGCAAAAGGTGTTTAAAAATGCATGTTACTATAACCTAAGATAGCATTTGCACACAGGCATAGCAACGAAATAAGCGAGGGTAGAGCAAATGTAATTCGTAGAACATAAGAGCGAGAGATCAAAGTTCTCATTGGGTTATGTTAATAATTTGAATGCGATATCTGGACACTGAGCACATAATTACATCACACTAATATTATAAATGCGAAAGTTTGTATGGATGTATGGATGGATGGATGGATGGATGAATGGATGGATGTTTGTTACCTCTTCACGCCAAAACTACTGAACGGATCGGGCTGAAATTTGCTTACAGGTAATTCTAATCCTGGAATCAAACATAGGGTATTTTTTATCCCATAAATCAGTTCTCGTGGGATAAAACCACCTTTAAACATTTCCATAGGAAAACCACGTGCGAAGCCGCGGGGCGCAGCTAGTTTAAAATAAAACTCACGTGATTTCGTTGACAGACCCATGCTAGTTGAGACCACAAACAAAGCCACTGTTGATACAAGTGGTCGAAAAAAAATTAAAGCAACATACAATCTGTGCATCCAACAGACCATTCTACCAATTCTGCGGACTTCAGTCTATTATCCAAACAAAACATTGTCATCTAAGCGGGTCAAAAGCTTGCTCGTATGACACAGACAAAACAATAGTTTGTCCAATGCATCACAATTTTCACTCGTTTTAGCGCAAAATGAAGGTATCATATAGAAAGACGAGTAGACGAGTAGTCTACGAGTATACGTGGCTCAATTGACAAAAAATATGGATTGAGAACATAAATCGATTCGGAAATCTCGTCACATTTACGATCTTAGATTATTGCATCAAAGCAGTACTAACTAAAAATCGTGTCTAAAAACCCAAATCATATTGAAACTAAAAACAATTCAACAGAGCCTATTTTGCTACAACAGTGATTTTGCATGACAAAGACTCAACCTCCGACCCTCCCATTGCAGTTGCTAGGTAGGTGGAGACATACCCTAGGTGGATGTTCGATGTTCATTCGGAGGGGGAGACAAAAGCTTCGGGTTATCCAGACTCCATCAAAGATAACTACGATACGTGAAGTATTTTATGCGACCACTTAGTTTAATGGGGAAGCTGATGCTGACACAGCATATAACAAACCAGACTGTTATTTCATGAAGTTTGAATGGTTTTCAAAATGGCCGACAGATTTTTTATTGGATGACATCTATCTAGATATATGACCGGTCCTGATGTCGGTATGAAGGTCCGTGCCGCAATATTTATTTTTATCAAGATAACTGTACATTCTGGGCTAAAATATAAATCCCGGATAAAATATCCTTGCAAAATATTGGAAACATATATATTTTGTAGTCTGCTCTGTTCCAATCTGGATATTTTATCAGCCGGTCCGGCTAGCTCTCTGACCGCGCTCGAGCCGTCAAAAACCATAAACAACTGCATGTATTTTTATTTCGTAACGTTGTTTCACCTCATCACGATAATGGATACTTCAATACGAACATTGCAGATATTTTGCGACCGCGTACATTTCGCGATATACGAATTTCCAGGTGAGTAAACCATAAAAATATTTGATGTGATCCTATATTTCTCATTCAATTATGACGAAATCCGATAGGTAGGTTTCTGTATAATGTATTACAGAGATAAAGCTGAAGAGCCCTCCTCCATTGACTTTCAGGTTTAATTAAGAAAACCGATTTTAAGCCCTATAATTACTATTTATAAATACTAAGTATTTACTAGGTATTTATAAGGTACATTTTATTATTTTTTATGGTAGTGGTAAAAGGCACGAATTCCTTATTGTACTTATTATTATTGTTTCTTGATTTTCTGTATATTTTATAATCAAGCACTAGGTACCTACTTAATTGTTGTCCACACTACCCAAAGGTTAGCAGGTAAGACAAGTTTTGTGTGTACTAAAAATATTCTACGTATCTACAATTCAAACACAAATGCCCGAATACTAAAACGCAACTCAGATACAAGCACGTCTCTTGAGTTTTCAGGGTGATTCTATCAAAATGCAGGGTCACGTTTAAAAAATTATGATGATCGCCTTGCCAAATTTCGGCTACGGCAGTTGTCAAGTTCTCGGCGGAGATTAGGGCACATGGCTAACCGCGGGACATATTATAGTACAAGTGTGTGCGCAAATACAGCGAAAAACTGTTTTATTTCGACGAATGTCATTATGAATGTAAGCGGGTTAACTACGAACCTTGTTTGTGTTGAAACACATCTTCAGGGCGAGTGCGGTTCTAGCCGCTCAATATTCACGCAATTTCTGAAACTCTAAAGGATGCGGTACGCGCGCGTATAGAACCGCACTATGTTTCAACACAAACAAGGTTCGTAGTTAACTCGCTTACATTCATAATAACATTCACTTATGCTCATAGCCCGATCGGACGTTAGAACAACACGACTGGAGAGAAGTCAGGCGCAGGACTTCGTACATCTATAATTAAAAAATGCGTAGTGACCATACAATAAGAAAATAATGAATGCTTAGAATCTACTGATGATCATGATATCAACAATAAAAAGGTATATCGATAAGCGACGGGATATTCCCAAGTACTTTCGTAGTTAATCAACGAAACATAGTTACGTATCTCATAAAACATTGGTATAACCAGAGGATTAATGGCTCACTGGCTAGATTATCCCTATCCAATTTCGCATCAGGAGTACCAACCTACCCCATTGAAGAGGTCCAATCAAAAATGATTATAAAGGGACGACAGCCAATGTTTAATTGATGGTCTGCATACATAGGTTTTCACTTATAATATTACATTGGGTCAGATTGTGAAAATGTTTGGGTAAAATTTAAATGTTTCAAGCATGTAAGTTCAAAATCGATAACGGACTGGATATAACAGAATTCTTGGTCTGTAATGTTGTGCAACGGTTGTAGATACTACGTTTTATTAAGTACTTACTGCTGTCGAGAACTAAGAAGTTTGAACCTTAGACTGTTGAGACCAATAGCACATCAGGTCAGTCCACAAGGTGTCAGCCAAAACCACAGCAACAATCATGTGTTGCAGCGCTTCAGCTTTTTAAGAGAATAGATGCTCCCCGCGGCTTCGCACGCGTTGTGCCTATAGAAACTTAAAGGTGATTTTTATCCCACGGGAACTGATTTATGGGATAAAAAGCCTATGTTTGATTCTAGGATTAGAATTACCTGTATGCAAAATTTCAGCCCGATCCGTTCAGTAGTTTTGGCGTGAAGGGGTAACAAACATCCATCTATCTATCGAACAACGAAAAAAGGAGGAGGTTCCGAGTTTAGCTGTGTATGTTTTATGTGTGTTCGTCGATTATGGACCGAGTTCGAAAATTTCTCTATTAAGAGAATGATATCAAGGTGTCCCCATATAGGGTAAGATCAGGATAGTTGCCTCACTTTTCAAAAAAGCTCTTTTACGAAGAAATATGTACTTAATTAGAATAATGCAAGATGTATACCAAAACATTGGTCTTTGATCTATTATATTAGCCTATTTTCTTAAACATATTTAATCATGGTTTTCAGTAAATCCTGTTTTGATTGACCTCTAAACAAAGGGATAGTTGCCTACTCTAGCGGATCCTATCGACAAAAATGCTTCGGAGGATACTTGCCTCGTGCGGGGATAGATGCCTAACTTAAGATTTCTTAAATAAAAACAAGTTATATCGATTAAAGTAATCAGTCTTTATTAGATATATGCTGCAATCTTTTATTAATAACTAATTAACATTTTCAATTATACTTAAAAACTATCAAAATATAAATTGGTACGTTGGGGTAATATCGGCCGCAGGGTAAAGACTATATGAAATGATTTCAGCCGAATTAAGATATATTTTCTAATGCTGTCAACATTTTCTCAGATGCTATTTGATGGCGTACGCCGACGCCATCAATTACCATGCATAACAGCATTAGAAAATATAGTTTAATTCAGCTGAAATTAATTCAATACCGTCTTTCAATGTAAATTTCAGATGGATGTATTTTCTGACTTTTTGCAAATTATATTAAATAATTATGAAAACTAGAATTTTTTCCAAAGACGTTTTAAAATGTACAAGTAAAATACCATTCGATACCCCATTTGACCTTTGTCCCTTATAAAATTTTGCCATCACAATTTGTATCGAAAATTTTCATTTCTCATTTTTTGTAAAAAAACTAATTAATAGCTCAGTAGTTGCTGAGATAGGTATTCAAGAGGAAATAGGTATAAATAGGGTACCTACGGAACCTTAAAAAAAGGATGGACATAGCGAGACCATAAGGGTTTCGTGCCCGAACTAAACCCTAAAAACGCCAAGAGAAACAAAATTGTCTTCGCTAATTAAAGAATTCATGGTTGGGGATAGTTGCCCTAAGAGCGACTATCCGCAAAAGTAACTAGGGCGACTATCCTTTTTGATACGGATACTTGCCCTTTTTAATTGCAAAATAAATAAAAACTATTCAACAATAAAACATAATAAACAATGTAATTTAAACCCTAATGCATGCAAAGAAAGAATAAGTTGACTGATCCAACGAACAATAAAAAAAATATTCAATAGAGATTACTTATCAATATAATTTCAACGCCCGTCGAAGTTTCGCCGCGGAAGATATTTACTCGCACGGACGAAACGCGTGCGCCGAGTCTGACGGTTCACATGGCACTGAGGTCTGCGGGAGGGGTGCTTACAATTATAGTAAAGCACTAATGCCACTGAAGCTTCTAACATAGTGTTTTCAAAACCGCGGCAAGTATCCTGATTTTACCCTAAATGTTATTCCCAAGCGATTCTAATTTAACTAAATAATGTAAAATTAAGAACCAAACCGACTTCGACGGTTTTTAGGTTTTTTCAAAACAAATCATTAACCCGTGGAAACGACGGCCTTTTTTGCCACCCGTAAACTGATCTCGTTAGACGCCGCGGTTCGATGTGGCCGAAGGCTAGATAGATGCGCGTGGTCTATGGCGATTTTATACTTATGTACTAATGTAATGTACACCTAGCCTTAGGCTTCAATCATGCCGTCAACCGAGCCTAGCGCGTTTGAAAATTACGCGTGCTAACTCGCTCAAGCCTCTTAATATGAAAGTAAACGGCTATTTCATATGTTTGATATTTCGCGCCCTCCTTAACCCTTGTCATCGCGTCCGCGCTAGCTCGCAGTAGACCTTAGAGTCTAGTCGCATTAAGACGATAAAAAATAAGCTTATCTAACGACATAAACTACACTATTGGTAGTTTATGTACTCACACTACACATTTTTAAAAGCTTTCGACTAATGTCCTGAACCTTGAGTTCCTTAAAAACATCATCGCATGTCGAAGTATACTCGAAACCTACTTTAATTAATTGGACTTTTCCGTTGGAACTTTTACTGTTAATTATCTTTTCCATTTATTATACCCTCAGTATTCATAGTACACTCTAAAAGAAAAGTTGGAAGAAACTACCAGTTGCGCGGAAGCGTCGTAAAAAATGTTTATACTGGCCGTAAAATGTTCTTGCTAAAATAATATTAAGTAGGGATGTGAGTATTAGATCTGTATTTTAAAAATTTAAACGAACGACAGAAACGGACCTTTGGGAAATGTAGCCGGTATAGAAGAGAAGTACACTTTAGGCAAATAATTTTATTGCTAAAGTCTAAAAGTGAGTGTAGGCTAGACTATAGCATTTACTTCTATCAGAACATCGAGGATTCATTGTTATTAAATTTACATGACCCACACTTCGAACATGACGCTCGATGTTTTGTTACAATCTGATTATAAAAACCAACAAGCGTGTTGGTGTAACATTTTATCGAGCAAAGGTACGAACGTGGGTGACAGGAGGGGTGAGATGCGCGGACCGAGGAAAAATATACGCAAGGTAGAAATAAATATTACAGGTAAATGCTCACTTACCGTGAACATTACGTTGAACACAACAGCATTCGCTAGAACGTTACATTACATGGAAATACTCTAGGAAACTGAATATTTGTCGGTATTGTATAATTTGTAACTGGAACGTTACATTATATTGTAATGGTTTAGCCTAATCTAGCCTATACTCACCTTTACGTTCAGGTAATAGAAGCAGTGACGTGACCTGCCTTTGGCCTACACTGAAAACCAGCGCTGAGTAGACACACCAGGTCTACCCGGCACAACGCTGAGTGTGGGCTATGCACAAAAATTAGTATAAGTCAAGAATTAATTTAGTGAAGTTAAATATTGTGTTGTGTTGTTTTTAGGCAAATAAAATTATTTTATTTCTTTCTTTCTTTTATTTCAGTAGAAGATAAAATAAATAAGGTACAAGAAATGTAAGCTATACCTTAGTTTACATTTCTTGTTCCTTGTGAAGAGAAACAAAACAAAATCAAACAGTACGAAAAACCCCGTCGGCGTAAAAACATGTTTGGTATCTCGTATGTATGCCAAGGTTTCACAGGAAAACATGAAGCGAGTAAATTTATTAAGAAAAGTTATAAGGTCTCGGGAATGGCGTGAGAAAGGCAAGTGTTTAATCACGCGACGTCATCCAATCTGCATCAAAGCGTTGTGGTGCAATGGTTCTAGTGCTTTATATGACGCTGTAGTCTTTATGTCCTGTGAAAATATAAAATTAACATGATACCTATAAAGAAACAGAAGGTATTTTAACTTTGAAAAAGCTAGCGAAGTAGACGTCGCGTCGGTCGGTCGCACAAAACGAAACACCTTAACACCAAGTTGCTTCGGGCGCGTCTCTAACACCTTTTGTTGCGGATCCCTAAGAAATGAATGTCAGAATAATTTCATAGTACGGTCATCACAGAAAGGGTCGGCTTTTCTTCATTTTGTGCGCCCAGACGTCATCCGTTAACATCGTTCTGTTTTTCCAAAGTAGACCCCCAGATATAGCAGAATATAGAGCTGTTAAAGAATGTGATGATGGCAATACCCATGTTGCGTGCCTTGGGAGGTCGGTAACCAACCGGAATTCACGGTCAATATGCAAGGATGAAGTTACTTATCGACCGTTTGTAAGCATGGCACGCCAACGAAAGAATATCATGTCAACGCCACGCTCTATTTGTATGAAAAGATGTTTCGATAAAATATACTGCATGTTTCGTCTATGATCATTTGATGTACTTACTTTGGTGTCCTAATTTTTTTGGCAGTCAAGTTTACTAGTTTCTTAGAAAAGCTAATGTGAACCGTTTATAAAATTAGCTAGTTACTTGGATTTGCCCCCGAGGTTCTTTTCTAAAAGCTTTATAAAAAAAATTCTTGCTTGTTGCAATTTTATACGCTTGGACATCAAAAAAACCTACTAGTAAAGCTTTTTTTTCTACAGCATTTACAATAAAATGACGTTTTACAGCAAAAAATCTTCCGTATATGGCACTCAACGCAAAACAAAAACTTGGAATAAAGTCTTAGAGGGAAACTCAAGACTTACTTGGCGGGCCCCAAGGCGTGAATTTCTGAACAATTCCTTTATTGAATCGTAAACCCTCAAAATATTTATATACCCCCTTGTACCGTGAGCGACGCGCCGCCACATAATTTCACGTGGATCTTACTAAAGCGTGTTGAATCCCGTTAACTTTGTAATATTATTCGATAAAGTGAGAACTTTTATATTTACTGGCATATATTAAAGTAAATTTCTGTAGCTATGGTACGTTCTCCCAGTACAAATGGTGTGTTTTATTATAACTAAATGCAAAGAGACGCTATTTGCAATCTTTTGCAATATTCCAACCTAATGAACAACAAAGATGAAAAGATGTACCTAGAACCTAAGCGCCCGGTCCCACTATGACTTCAGTGAATGGACCTAATTTCAATTAGGTCCATTCACTGAAGTCATAGTCCTAATTTGAGCGTTCCACTTTCGAGAAGCAAGTACCCAATCTCCCTAATTTTACTTACATTGATGATTAACTGGCAATAAAATACGGGCCGCGTTAAATCGAGAAGTTTCCCTTGATGCTTTACTTCAGCATAATTAGAAAGTAGATAGCAGTATCTCAACATTGTTTTGTTATTAAAGGCTAAGCACAAACTTTTAAAGATACTTTGAGAAAAAGGGGCAGAACAGATTATGAAGGGAATTACTAAAACTTTTAATGGAAAGCTGTGTTGAGATTTCAAAAGGTCAAAATAAAGATGATTTAATACACCGTAAAGTACGGTCATACAATCTTCTAGATTAAGTCATCTATCATAATGAGAGTAATATTTTCACGACTAGATAGCTTTTTAGTACCCCAAAACGTTATTCACAGACTATTCAAAGCTTTGATTGTATCTTGTCGGCTTTAGAAGTTAATTAGGTGAAAACTTTCAAGCAATTACGTTCAAAAGGCTTTGTGTGCGCTATATTCACTTCAACAAAATAATAAATTAAGCGCGTAAAATCCTTACAATGGAACACAAAACGTCTTTGTAAAAAAAGTTCAGTGAGCACATCTGTGTTAGTTTTTTTGGGACTTGCAAGCAATGATATGACAATATTTTTTTAGAAAAAAACTAACAAGTTTCCTTCAGTGGAACAGTCAGACAGAGCTTTTGTGGTTTGTGGCCAGAATAGACAGATAGCCTTTTATATTAGCTGCTGCATATTGTGTGTCCTCCAACAATTATCAAGTGAATAATTTAATTAAAAACTTAGCAGTCAACGACGCACGCGGGCCTCAACGGCGATAAATAAAATTTCACGAAGCAACAAAAATCCGACTGCACTGCAAACTCAGTACCGAATGGAACAAACCTTTTTTGCGGTCTGCGCCGGGTAATTCCGGGTGAAAACATTATTTGTAATTAAATACAGGCTCCATCGGCCGAGGGTTCGCCTTTGTTTGTATACAGCAAAACTCGATCCATTTTCACCCGCAATAACTCTGCAAACTCGGTTTGGTTTGGCAACTTGGGACTATCGTTTTGGACTGAAACTGTGTTGCAGGTAAACACTGCTTAGTTCCGCCGACCCAACTCGTTATGACAGAAGTTATCGAGTCTGCTACCAACCTATTATCACGCGCGCCGTTGCCGAGCTTTAATTTGGCAAAAAGGTGAGTGCAATCTACAAATAGGGGAGCGAGGTGGTCTCAATTCCCGGGTGCTAGAGAGTGGCTATAAACGGGCTCGCCGCCGCGCCGGGTGCATCAGAACCGCAGCCGACAACAGCTGGAAGCGACAAAAGGCGCAATTAATAGTAAATAAGCGTACAACGGAACGGTACTAAGTAAAGTTCTGCGTCCATTAGCGAGCAGAGTAAAAAACCCTTTAGACAACCCTCTGCGAGTATTACAAAAAGACCAAACTATTCCGCAGCAATGCCGTGCAACGTGTTAACGCCGCTGATTTAACTTTATTTTCCAATACGTACAAACGCGAATGAAAACAAATTCTAGTTTTTGTTTCTAGCACGGTAAACGGGAACCTTTTGATACGAGCATGTAACAAGAATTAACGAGTTATGTTGACAGTGACAAATGTAAATTGTGGGGAACAATAGCTAGCTAGACGAGTTTTCGCTCATAAGCGCACATTTAAAATGCACGGTTAAACCCTTCTTAGCTCTCTGCTGGTGCATAATATAATTTTAAAAGCATCCCGCATTATAGCGTTTTATGCGGAGATAAAAGTGGTGTCTCGATAAGTATAAAATAAGAGTTAAGAGCCGCGGGAAGCATGAGGGTTCCTTGCACGCTAGGCATTATTTATTCGTTCTCTCTGTGGCCCGCTGAACCATAATTTTTCTACAAGACCTATAAATTTTTGATGGTTATTACAATTATTATATGTTAGTTTTATTTTAAAAAGTTGTCTTACGAGAGTATACTAATTCAGATAAACTCTACCTTGATCAGATATCAATAATTTTATTTCTTTGTGCCTACAAAGTAATCACTTGCAACTGAAAAGTAAACCTAACCGTTTTAAACCATAAATTATTATCAATCCATACATATAATAGTTCCGAAAGTAGCTCTGTCTGTCTGTTATCTTTTCATGGCTAAACAGCTCTGAATTAAATTTGGCAGGAAGGTAAATGGTATCCAGGAGATGGATATAGGCTATTGAAAAAGCTCGTGCGCAGTCGCGGACAGCAAATAGTAACTGTAAGTGTTATTTCGCTTTAATTAAATTGACTGTCTACTTAAAATCAGTAACCAACAATGTCAAATATAATTTAATGATTTTTGCATTGGTTCCATGCAAAAATCATGGAGGGTCTTTACAAAACGGCTAAGCGGAATTCACATATGAGCATTCGTCTCACCGTTGCGCAAATAGAATTGGCTGCCTAGTCCAAACAGAATCTATGCATGACTGCACACGCAAAACATTTTCCGCAGCTATTTCCAGGATTTGCAATAGTAATAAGTTAGATGTACGGAACACAAAATGCTTTATTCGATGCGGGTTTCAAATATTACGTCTGTGGTGTTGCGTGACCATCATCATTGCCGCGATCGCTTATTTATAAAATTTGTCCATTACTGTAATACATTTCATTATCAACAATGTAAATCAAATAGATAACCATAACTCCTGTTACGCCAGCTCGACGCCATGAAAGTTAACTGCTTTTCAGTTCAGCAATCTGCACAGCTTAACTAACTGTGAAAAGTGCTCGTGACAATATTCCGTGTAACTAAACGGACTATTGCACTAAATAGTCATATGAAAGCATATATCAAAATATTTCCTTAATACGAAAAGCAGAACTCTTCTAATCCGTCAAATCTAGTATCTTGCCTCTCTATAACATTTAGCTGCCTGCTCTTCTAAATTAGCGAACACCAATACTTTGAAGAGTTCATATTTTTCAATCATAAAAATATAGGGAAGCATTTCAACGTCACCCATTACGAAGATTTACATAAATAACGGTGTACCTATCACCGTGACATTGATTTTAACCCCAATGCAGCGTGACACATTTTTACTTGACAAGGGTAAATGTAAATGGTCATCCCGTGCAATTTGTGAAACTAAAATATAGAAGTATTCGATCAGACGTCCCCGAGCTCACACCGTTATTCCATTACGAGGGGGGATCACCGTGGAATATGAAATGAGAACTGACCCTTATATTTTCTAACCCGTCGATGGACTAAGATAATTGGACGATGAATTTCAATGGGCTGTGGATGGGGTGATAATTGCTGATTGGCGACGACCGAGTTATTTATAACTGCCAGTGCGAATCAGTTTTTAAATGTAGCACTCGACAATTTTCGATGATGTTTTAACGTGATTATTAGTAGAAGTAATAAAGGAAAGAGGCCTTTATAACGTAGAGATACCAGAGTATGTACACCATAGAGAATTTAGGAAGGTGCTTATACCTAGTTGACAAACCGATTACCAAAGTATTTAGCAAGTCACCGCGTCCCCATCACGTTATCTTCTTTGCAAATTCAATCGTGAATCGTGACTCCAGAGTTCTTGTAAACTCCATAATTTCGTCAGTATTTTTATGAAAAGAAACATTCCGTACAATATAATTACTTCCCCTATCCAATAGCTCCAACGAAACCTTTCGTACCAATCCCACAAAACAAAGGATGCGGGTATGGCTTTTTTCGTATAAAACCAAGTGGGTGCGGTTTCCGCAGAGCAATTAACCGGATAAATGGTAATTAAATCGGCGGCGCATTACCGTTCCAGTGGTTGGAATGGAGGCAATCCGAATACTCGGGAGGTGCAGACATTTCGAGCGCGAGCGAGCGCAAATCCTTTCTGTATTGTTCTGGAATCCACTAGATTTACTTCTAGAACGACCTAGTGCCGAAATTATAGTCGTAGTAGAGAGTTCTTGAACTGTTCTAGGAATTAAAGATATCCCAGTTTTAGATTAACTATCTCAGTCGAAAAATTCATAAAAAAGAGTAGTCGTCTCTATCAGAAAACTCTTCATATCACACTAATATTATATATGAAAGTTTGGATGGATATGGATGGATGTTGGTAACCTCTTTACGTCAAAACTACTGAAAGGCTCGAGCTGAAATTTAATACAGATAATTTTAATCCTGGAATCAAACATAGATTTTCATCCCGTAAATCAGTTTCAGTTTGATAGAAATTACCTTTAAACATTTCCAGAAATATAGAAACAACGCGAAACTTCGAAACTAGTTATTCATAAAGTACGTTGAACGTAAGTTGGATATATTGGATATAATAAAGTAAGCCAAACATTTCAATTCTTTCTATAGATACTCAAAGGTTCACCAATACCCGGAACACAGTAGGGTCTCTTAGTAAACATTGTTACTGTTTTTTGTTGGAGGGTTATTCAGAGCACATACAATGCGTGAATGATCCGAGGGAACATGTCTTCATCTCACTCTGATGTACTCTTAAAGGGCAGCTATCTCACTCCAGCATCTTAACGAATCAATTCGGTTTGTGCTCACCGCGGTTGCGGTTACTCCGGCAACAAATCTTGCTGCTAGTCAAACTCTCGGAGTAAATGTCTCAACAGTCGTCGTATTTACGGTTCGAGCGTAAATTTTACGGTTATGTTGACGTTACGATAGTTGACAATAATGTATGTGGTGTGGATCGTCATTTATGCTCCAGCATCTTTTACTTAGTCTGAGATTACTGATGGTGACAGCTGCACCCTTTCGATCCTTTGTTTGGTTTATTTCGGATTCAATTAGTTTTGCCGAAATTCTTAGCTTTGCCGAAATTCTTAGGAAACTCTTGCCTTGCTAATAACATTGGCGTTAGTGTTTTTACAAGGGACTACAGAGTATCGGCTAATTGCCTAAAAATCCAACTGAAAGGCCTCGAGAAACCTCATTCAAAACGGGCTTACTGGACTTAAACGAAGTTTACACTTTGCTAATGCCTTAATTCCGGCAACGTTAATGGCCAGTGCTTCATCACTATCTTAGCTATCCGCAGTGGCCATAAGCTCCGGATCAGGAGAGACGCAGGTGTATCCCGATCCTAGTTAAACCGATCATTTTCCTCAACTTCACGGACAAAATTCGACATTTCTAAGCCGAAGGGTCGAGGTTAACATTTACTCAACCGAATCGGTACGATAAATTGCAAATTTAGAATCAATCAAACAATTTTGAAATGCATGGCCGAATGTTGGTGTAACCCTAAAACAACAGAGTGGTGGCTTCATCTTCATAGCGTAGTCATTTCGGAAACGTGCATATTTCATCATATCGAGCGTTAGGTTGAATATTCAATGTGATGTGCGCTGCGAATCTACAAAAATTGACTTTAGGCGTTTTGATCCAAGCCGCATTTGTTTTGGTTTAGTTTTATGGCCTGCAGCAAAAGGCTGCAGTTTTTAAATCGTATTTCTGACACGTTTTTTGTTCTCTGCTCAATATTCGACGGTAGATTTCAAACGATAGGCTTTTTGGTAGCTACCTAAAAATAGTAGATACTTACAACTATTTTATGGAGTCCAGCAATTGGCAGTAAGTTATAGCAAGCAGTATTGATGAAAAGGTGTCGCATTGGGCAAGTAGTAGGGTTTGTTTTTGAACGGTGGATAGGTAAAGTTACTTTCATTCCCAAAAACAGTTTTTCGCATAATGAGAGGTCGACTAGCCACTAGGCGTTGCCTTTGTGCGGGTAGATTGATAAATGCTCGGAAGCACTCGGCACCTAATGAATGGGGTGTGGCACGCACGCCGCATGCCACGTTGTATCTGCAATCCTAGCTAACTGCTCCGCCGCGTAGCACAATATTTACGTGTCCAGCCGCAAACACCGTTGCATTTGATGAAAGAACCAATTCCGCAGTACGGCACGATCCACTACAGCTCTTTGGAGATCCGTCCATTAGATTTATCCACTTACAGATCAATGCGGGCGTTCAAATATTCAAGTAAGTAGAGAAAAACCAACGAGGTGAGGGAAGCAACAAATATGTATTGTTCATTTATATAAATACATTTGTTTTTATTTTGACAAGTCATGCTTACATCAAATTAAGTATTTTGTTTATTTGTGATATGTGAATCTATTGACAATGATGATCTGTATCTTTGCACTAATAACGTATATATAAGCTTCATTCATGTTCCAAGTAATATAGTGGGAACGTTGGATTCAAGCAGGCAAGGAAGAGGGTAATAGAGGAGGCAAGCAGCAGGTATCTGAAAAAGAAACAAATTTTAGCTGAAGGAAATAAGGTTATAGGATAAAATGGGATACCTACTCGGTAAGCTTAAGATGGGATTGAGGTTAGGGTATGTGGAATAACAGTATCGCTGACAGTCGTCAATGTATCGTGGCGGCGGGCACTCCGATACTTCGCCTCAGACATTTAAACGGAAAGCAATTTCGCGAGAACACTCGTACTGCGCTCCCATTCCGCACAACCGGACAGCTAGGCGATTCATTTCCCTGATGGCCACCCATTACAACGGTCAAGATGGATGGATAACAGAGCGGCAATAACACTATAATATTAACACAACGACAATCGAGTGTGTTCACTAATTGAAAAAGCCGCACGCAGATCGATTCTTTCGAGAGCACTATATGAAATGAAAGTCAGACGATGGCGTGACATGACGGCTGATATATTAACTCCATTGACTTTACGAGCGGTGGTGAAGTCTATTAATCTAGTGGGTCACCTCAATACCCGTATATGAGTATATTAATCAAGTAGTTTACCGGGTGGACGCATTATGCAAATGAATTGGCGGCGGTTCTGACAATCGCAAGTTTAGCATTTCAATTTAGTACAATCTGTTCTGCTTTAAGGTTTCATGGTGTCAAAATTTGAAAGTTTCAATTTACACGCGCAGCGACCAGCTAGCAGCGGTCAGTAAAATAAGACAAAGGAAACAAGAAGTCTGTCTGATATCTGGTTCGGGTAAAAACTAAAATGATCATGGAGAAATAAGCGAGCCCACGTCACTTGGCAAAGAATCCTAATCATAATAACTCAAGATCGTATCGCGGGTGGAAGGCGATGAACAAAAGGCAGCGGAGCAACAATGGCGCCCAACACGGGGCCCTGAGAGGCGCGCTAACAAATTACCAACCCGCAGATAACTAAGCAATATTAAATCATAGTAATTTGTGGTTGCTAGACGTAGCCCCTTTTCCGACGAGTTATCTTTCTAACGCTAATAATGGCTTAGATATTTTTCCAGCATTTTTCTTGAGAAGACTCATTATAACCCTCAGATAAGACAAAAGATAACCGGCGAAATGTTGAGGCATTTTAGGCTAGTACCGTGCAAAGTGAGTTATTGCAGATAGAAGAAGTATTTAAATCATGCTGAGCCGTAACATCCAGCTGTAGTTGGCAACTCGGTGTGAAACTGCAATTTCGCCGCTCATAAAACAGGAAACCGGTGAAAACCACCCAGAGTCGGGTGGTTTTCAGTGCAATCGCATCTTTTCACTCTGCTCCCTCCTTGGGCTGCGCATTAGCAATTCTAACCGTCGCAATAGTTGCTCGGAAATTGTAATATTTAGTCTTAATAAAGCCATTCGTAACGTGAATATCCGGAACAGGCGTGAGTCGGAGTCGCGACGCGCCCGAGGCGGGGCTTGTACAATTTACGACGACGGATAATCTACTCACACAAATGTGGGATACTACGTACAGGTTAATGAAGTCTCTATTTAATTATCTTACTAAATGTTCTTCAATAAGATTTATGACGTTGGCTGATTATGACGTCTCAATAGCATCAGAAGTTCTTAAAGAACCCCTGAGAAGGTAATTCGCATTTGTCGCTCGTCGTGATCGCCGACAGAGATCATTTGGTCCATCAATGACGTAAAAATTGACGATTGCAAATGACCGTCCGGGGTACTTTAGATATACCTTTGTTAGTTTTACGTAAACACCGTTGCCATAATGTAAATGAAAATTGGTCGGACCGTAGTGTTTAAAATTCTAACCCTTATAAATTTCACGCTGGAACAATTCGAAACGGTTTGCGGCTTTTGTATAGCATGGCGCGACAACAGTGTATAGTTTATTAATGAACCGATAGCGAGCAATATGAGCCACGAAACGACTCATATAAATTAGCGGAATGTAGGCTCGGACAATGGTGCTGTTGCACCCGCCCAACCCAATGCTCCGTGTAATCTTTTAAAATATTTTAAAAGCGATATGTCCCGTGCCAAAATTTGTTAATTCGGCACTTACGTAGCATGGCTCGTTCCGGCGAAATGGTTGGAAAAATATGTAGTTCATATACAGTATTAAATTAAAGTCGCATTCAGTGCGCCTTTAGGGTGAATTTTGAAATCATAACACGAACAGGCTTTCAGTCGGCTATTATATGAGGCAACGATGAAGTGTACAATTAATTGTAGAGTGAAAAATAGCAACATAATGAATAGAACGTGCGACGGATGCAAAATAGAGAATTTTTAATGAACGTTCTGTCTAGTCGCGGAATTCAGTTAGTTATCTATTGTCTGTTGGGCAATTTATTTTACTTGTGTTTTAAGCTGGAGTAGGACTTGGATAATACATATTTTTAAGAGCTAGGAAATAATTTTGAGATTATGACAAGTTAACTTCTACTGGTTTATTATTTTCATTCTTTGATTATTTTAAATAATAATAATAAATAAAGTTTATTAAAGTACATAACTAAGTCAGAATTTTAGTGGCACAAGTATTGCCGAATATTAATTTTCAATAAACATATACCTTTTTCTGAAAAAATTAAAGGTATTCAACATCTACCTTTTTCTGACAAAATTTAATGTATGCTCCAGTTTTCTACTACCTCATTTTTTAAGACCACAACGTAGGTAAACTGATAACCACGTTTTGACACTACATCTAGCGGAGGGTTGTAAAACTAAACAATAAAGCGTTGTTTGTTTCATGACTTTCACAACCCAAGAACAGTGAATCGTTTTGGCACCTAACCTCCACGCCATCTACATTCACTGACTAGGACTAATTCAACGGCTCGCTTACATTTGTTATTTGGCGTGCGCTAGACACGCCATCTAGCTCAAAACGTTAAAGCTACGAAGGCCGCTCGCATTTGAGGGTTCCTTCGGGAACCTGCAGTTGTCGCATACGGTGGTCGACAGATGGCGTTGATATAAATTCGACGAAACTTGGTTGTGATGGTAAAATCGTAAATAATTTGCAAATAAGTATTCAAATTCATGTATTATTCTAGGTACTTACGGGTGAGGTTTTGGACTCCATAGCGAGAGCACTTCGCACCGGAACTAAAATTGTCTGAAATGAGAGAAAAACAAGTTTAGTATTTCTTGCGATATCATTAGTTTGTACAAAAAGTTTGTTTGATACCTATTAAAGACGACTAAAATAAGCCTAAACTATAGAAAGCAATCGATTTCAATAGCAATGACCTTCAGTATAAAATTCACAAGTCTGCCTTTCGTCTGGCGAATACGATTTTATCAGACTAACCGCAATTTCAGACACGTATCTAGGGAGCAATATTTTACAACAAGCACTAGATATGTAAACCGGAGTAATACAGATTTATAACGAAGCTATGACCATATCATTTCTCACACACATACATACATACATTTGAGTTTGGTTCGAGTATTCGAGGGGTTCGAAGGTTTCTTTGGTCGGAGGTACATCGATAAGATAATCCATACATTTTGATTGCTTCTCGATGTTCCTAATCTTATACTTTTAATCCACAGCTAAAAAGTGTTAAGCTTCCTGCATCTGTTTTCACATTAGAGTACAATCTTGGAGTCTCCAAAGTCATCAAATCCAGAGTAAATAATTTATTTCTCGCTAAGCGTGCTCCATTAGGCCACACTTACTTTTTTACTTTCTTAAAGTGAGTGGTCAAACCAATGACCCACCATCAATAAAAAAACTTTTATTCTGTGTACTTTTTTCATGAAATTTTCAACGTATACGCTTCAACAACATAAAGCTGCTTTGGTATTGTAATAATAAGGACCGGGAAAGGATGGTTAAAATATTCCCCAACCAAACTTAGGAGCCTTCAATTTTCTCTACTTTCCATACCCCTTTTATAAGCAGTAATCTTTGTTAGTAAAAATAAAAGAGCGGTAACGTTTCACAACAGACTAACGTTTATTGACACATGACACTTGTTACATATTCCATGACATAGATGGCGCTACTAGTCTCTAAGAACTAATTTTGATACAATTTCTAACACCCCTACTTATCAAAATAAACAAATGACAGTGAATATTACATAGAAACAATACCAATTAAATTCATAAACTTGTAATGCTTTACATGACATAGACCTTTAGTAAGAATATCAGCTAGCATTTCCTCAGTAGGAATATATTTAACTTTTACATATTCATTCTTTACCACATATCTAATATAATGATGTCGTACATCTATGTGCTTGGATCTATTGTGACTGTGATTATTTAAAGCTAACTTCAACGCACTTTGGTTATCACAATGCAAATAAATTAAACTAAGTGTACCAGTTAGTTCATGCATTAAATTTCTTAAATATACGGCTTCTCTAGAAGCTTCAGATAGAGCAGTATACTCGGCCTCTGTACTGGACAATGAGACCGTTCTCTGTTTCCTACTTTGCCAAGATATAGCTGACCCTGAAAGCATGAAACAGAAACCAGTATAGGATTTCCTATCTAAGGCATCGCTAGCCCAATCACTGTCTGCAAAACCTTGCAAACCGCTGTGATTACTACTATATTTTAAACAATAATTTTTAGTACTTCGCAGGTATCTCAATATACGTTTAGCGTAGTTCCAATGTATATGATTATAACAATTATTAAATTGACTGAGATAACTAACAGAGTAGGAAATGTCTGGTCTTGTTAAGACAGCTAAGTACATTAAACTTCCTATTAATTTTTGATAAGGCACATCAGGCACACATTTTTCAGATGATTTTTCTAAATTCAATTTAGGCTCAATTGGAGTACTTTGTAACTTACAATCAGACATCTGAAACTTAGAAACTAACTGTTCAATATATTGTTGTTGATCTACAGTAATGACATTTTTATCTTTATTTACATTTATTCTCATACCTAGATATTGTCTTACAGATCCTAGGTCTTTCAATTTAAATTGTGAACCTAACACATTTTTCAAATTAGTAGTTTCAGTGTCATTGTTTGATAAGAAAATCATCAACATACAATGCCACAATAATTTTAGATTTACCATACATTTTTGTAAACAAACATGGCTCATGTTCACTGTTCCTAAAATCCAATTTATTTAAAACTTCTTTGACCCTGTCATACCATGCTAAGGCAGACTGTTTTAATCCATAAATGGCTTTTTTTAATTTTAATACTTTTCCCCCACTTTTGTTTACAAAACCTTCAGGTAATGACATGTATATATTTTCTTTTAAGTAACCATTTAAAAAGGCTGTAGTAACATCTAAATGAGTAACGCTCATTCCTAATTTTACACTGAGAGCAAACAATAATCTTAAGGTTGAATGGCGCACTACTGGTGAAAACGTGTCTGTATAATCGACACCGGGTTTTTGAGAAAAACCTTTTGCCACTAATCTAGCTCGAAACCGCACGTTATTGTCAATGTCAATCTTTTTATTCAGCACCCATCTGCACTTTACTATTGACACATCACCTGGATTGTCCACAAGTTCCCATGCTTCACTGTCCTCAAATGACTGCAGCTCCTCGTCCACAGCGCGCTTCCACTGCTCCCTCTCAGGCCCCTCCAGAGCCTCTGAGAATGAAATCTCCTCGGAATCTAAAACAGAACTGGAAACACACATATTGGTAAAACCAAACCGCTCAGGCTGTTTTCTCTGACGTACATTAGCTGTATTTTTTTCTGGAACAGCTACTGGGATTTCTTGTGTTGAAATGTCCGTCAACGTTTCATTGCCATCAACATACTCTGAAGAATCTGAAGAGCTGTCTAAAGAACCATCAGTTTCTGGGTTATTCTGATGAAATTCCCCCACTGAATCTTTACTCTCCTCTATCAGACTGTCTGCTGATGTTTCTGCATTGGGAATCCAGATGGCTGACTCTTTACCGGTTTCTTCAACTGCTGTATCATTCTCCATCACAACAACATCTCTGCTAATGATGATACTATTTTTGACAGGATTGTGGACACAATAACCTTTGACATCTTCACCATATCCAACTAATATGTGTTGTGTGGCTTTCTTATCCCATTTTAAGCGTTTCTGTTTAGGGATATGTACCATTACTTTGCTGCCAAACAATCTTAGGTGGCTCAAGTCAGGTTTTGTACCATACCACAATTCATATGGGGTTTTCTCCAAACCTGATGCAATAGACCTGTTCTTTATATAGACAGCAGTATTGGCTGCTTCTGCCCAAAACCTTTTGTCCAACTTTGCATCATATAATAAACATTTGGCTTTCTCAACCACTGTACGGTTAGCCCTCTCACAAAGTCCATTTTGTTCTGGAGTATAATAATTTGATTTTTGGTGTAATATACCCTCCTGTAGTAAGTAACTTTCAAACTCTTTGTTACAAAATACAAGTCCATTGTCCGATCTCAATATCTTAATTTTCTTACTTTGTTGATTTTCAACAACTGATTTGAACTCTTTAAATCTGTTGAAAGCTTCACTTTTATGCTTAAGAAAAAATATATAAGTCATTCGACTATAATCATCAACGAACAACAGGAAATATCGAGCACCATTCAAGGAACTTGTTTCCATTGGGCCACAAATGTCGGTGTGGATTCTGTGTAATGTCTCTGTACTTCGCTCACCAATATGAGAAAAGGGTAATCTCATTTGTTTTCCTTCACAGCAGGTGGTGCACTGCGATTTGGTTATTTCTACATTACCATCATAGGACAAACCATCCACAACACCGTTTCTCATTTTGTGCATATCTTGACTGTTTATATGAGCTAGTCTTCTGTGCCATAACATTTCATTACCTTCTGGAGCAGCTAACAAACAACTTTGTGATTTCAATCTCAACTTATAGACACCAGCTGATAAATCAGCAGTAGCGACTAAATCATTGTTTTTATTTCGAATGTAGCAATTCTTCTCATCAAATACAACTGTATTTCCATTTCTGATTAGCTCACTCACAGATAATAGATTTGTTGTTAAACTAGGCACACATAGAACATTTTTTTACAGTTATTTGATAATCTAATTCTGATTCAATATCGACTTCTCCGGCACAAACAACTGGCACCTTGGTTTCATTGGCCACAATGATTTCTGGAAAACACTGCCTTACTTTTATGTTCTTCATCAGAGCTTTATTCGGGGTCATGTGTGCACTTGCACCAGAGTCGACATACCATTCATCTTTGTTGAACTTTCCATTCAGAAAAACCACATTGAAAACACATTTATTTGTATTTTTCTTCAATAGTGGGCACTGATTTCGATAATGTCCTTCTTCGTTACACTTGTAACACGTAATTGTTTTTGATGTCTTATTATCTGTCACAGTCTATGATTTTGATGTCGATGGACCATTATTTTTCTTTGGTTTTGCAGAGGAATATTTATTTTTTGCTGCAAATGCTGTTCCACTGCCTTCTAAATCACTGGATAGTTCCATATCTAACAACTTTGACTTGATGACATCAGCCGTTATCGAAATGCCTGAATGCTCAATTGCCATAATCATTGGAGAATAACGTTCGGACAAACCTGCTAATAATAATGATCCAAGCCATTCATCTGTTATTGTAAACCCCGTGCCATTCAATCTTTGAGCTGTTTCCGTTATTTGTGTGACATAGGAAGTCATCGAGTCACAATTTTCAAGTCGAATTGAAATCAGATGACGTAGCAACGTGATCTTTCGTGAGTAACCAGAGTCATCAAACATGGTCTTCAACTTTGTCCATAATTCTTGAGAACTCTCGGTGCTTTTGATGTGCACGTACAATGCTGGGTCTATCATTAATATTAACTTTGCCTTCGTTTTTGCATCATCTGCCGGTTTTACTTCAAATCCCGCCGTTGGTTTGATGTACTTTTCCATGCCTTCCAGCACCAACAAATTTTCGGCCGCAAAACACCACTCGTCATAATTCTCCCTGCCTCGTAGCTTCGGGACACTGGCAAAAAAGTTCGCAGTCATGTTTCCGCGAAATACTGCTCGATTTACTTTGATTTTTACTATTTATTTTATAAAAGGCGACTGGGCCCATAACCTAAAAATAAAAGAGCGGTAACGTTTCACAACAGACTAACGTTTATTGACACATGACACTTGTTACATATTCCATGACATAGATGGCGCTACTAGTCTCTAAGAACTAATTTTGATACAATTTCTAACAGTTAGTAGTAGACAGATTACATTACAGTTAACAAAGTACGGGGGGGGGGGTTGTAAAAGGTGTAACAAAAGGTAGGGACCCACATTTTAGGGGTGGTTCAGACTCGATCATAGAAGACAGAAATTAAAGTAAATATTTAAATTATTATGCATAAGAAATAGATAGTTAAAAGTTTAAATACTGGTTTAAGGCCCGTATTATGAAAGCTTGCTCAGTCACATGTCTATACTTGAGTGACGTTTGTGCCATAGAAAAGAGTTACCCAAGCATAGTTCGATAAACGAGCAAACTTACATAATACGGGCCTTAATTGTTTTATTCTATTATCACAATTTTCGTTGTCAAATTAATTAATTAAACACGTTTTAGATTATTAATTCAGCATTTATTTTTTGAAATCAAACTAGTAACTAGACTGCATGGACTGTTGCATGGGTCTTTTAGTTTTTTGTTAATAATTATGTTATGTATATGGTATAATGTTTACAATAATGTCATTCTTCTAATCTGAACCAGCCCTTAATATTTGCTCTTTACTTTTTATACGTAAGTCAACCCTTACAAAGGGTGTGTAAGGGTTGACTTCTAAGCACCCACATCTCAATCTATAGTTTACAACTTAGAGTGTTAATTAAAACTGGAGAAGACGAGGGTAAATAGTTAAATGTAGATAACTTTGAATTTAATAATGTCAGCTACGTGCTTAGATATACCAAGAGGGTGGTAAAGATTGTGCGACTATAACTAAGAAAGTTCGAGTACTTGCAGACGCTCTTTCTTTCATTGGTGTAGCTAAAAAATCTATGGTTTATCCATTTTGAATGAAGCATGTTAGTAAACAACGTACGACACAAATAACACAATCTCACTTACTTGGCGTCGAGTTTTAGATATAATTGTAAGCATTTTTTTATTGAAGGGAGGATCTAAAATCGACAAGTAATGTAAATTACGTATAAAAGGAGGCGACAACAAAGTGAATTATAGGTTAAGTATGGTCGGTTTGTTTACGTTTATGCTCCATTCAAAATGGATGCGATATAGTTTCTAGAATCTTAGATTTTTTAAAGAGATTATTACAAATTCAAAATATTGGTGACCTACAGATATCCCGTGTATATGTATACTCTGGCAATAAGATTTTTACTCGATACAACAAAGGAAAATCCCCACCATATTACTTCTCACTTCTATAAATCTCTACGCTTCCTTTCAATGTCCGCATCGTCTTTAAAGGAGTTATTCCCAACGTCTTACGAAAGTTAAGGTTAAGAGAATAAATTTATTTATTTATTTCAATATTAAAATTAGCAGTTGAGCTACCTGTAGATTGCTGTTGCAGTTAGCTCAACTGTTTCATTACGGATGTAAGCGGGTTAACTACGAACCTTATTTGTGTTGGAAGAACACTAACGTTTCACCCTTAACGAGGGGCATCTTCAGGGCGAGTGCGGTTCTAGACGCGCGCAACTGTTTCAATTATCAATAATAGTTTTAATTTGTTTCTATTATTTGTTCGTAATTTTCTTTTTCAATAAATAATTTACTTAAACATTGTATTGTGTAAATACATAATACGAGTACATCCCAGTACAGACTTCTAAGACCAATTAAAAAGTTTTCGCAAATACATCTGCTTACTTTTCTGGAATTTATCTATATAAAGTTAGGATTTAAGTAGGTACTTATAGTTATATTATTAAGTGATTTTATTTTCGTGTTGCTTAGATACTTAATGGAGCAGTACCTACCAATAAAAAGATCACCAACTGTTTTAGTTACATAAGTCCGCTCTGCATGTTTAATTAAGATAATACTGTATTTCTCAATAAGTCAATGTATATTCTTTTGAGAAATAAACTTCTAAAACCGTTACTTATCAGATTCGGAATAAGTTTCGTACCTATCTAGTAATCAACATTAAACTTACGTACCGTACGTTTTTGTGTAGATTTTTTTCACCCAGAAGCTAGCCTAACCCCAAAATTATTCGTTTATGAAGTTTCATAAACGAATAATTTTGGGGTGATAAATACCCATAACTATTTATTATGACTAAATAGTTATTTAGTCATAATAAATAGTTATGGGTATTTATCACGTTTATTTATCATTTTTTTCCGAATTTTCAAGAGTTTAACCTTTGTCGTGGTCACGGGATGACTGGGGTAGGTACTAAAGCTACCGCCGCTGCGAAGCGAGGGCAGCATTTTTGTAACTACCCACGCTTTCTTTAATATTTAGTTCGTTAGTGAAATATCTATTTATACAATATTCAGAACAGTGAGAAATACTCAAAGTTTTAATTATATACATAAGTATTAATTACACACACCGGCAAAATTAGGGGAACAGGCAAAAAACCTCGTTTCTTTTCAACTTCTTGGTTATTTTTTCAAGAAAATTATTTTTTTGTATTCCTTAGATATTTCGAATCATGACCAAAATCCTGTTCTTCGACGTTTAAACATTAAATTATACCGAGTCACTGTTTGTTGTTCAACATTCTACGATCATAATAATATGTATATCAACTAATAATTTTTTAGTTAGCTCATATCCATAATTTCAATAAAAAAAAAACCAAACAAAATTTTAAAAGAAAATAAAAAAATATTTTTTTTTACCTTTGTTCTCTTAATTTTGCCGGCGTGTGTGTATTGCGGACTATTGCAAACAATCTACAGGTAGCATAACTGATCCGTATCAATACCAGTCGGAAGCATGCCCAAGACGCTGGCTGCATTACGTTGCTGTATGGAAGAGCTGGTGCACTGCGCCATACTCACCAGCTCTCGGGTCACGCGTCGTTTCAACCAGATGCTCAGTTTTTTTTTTTTAAATTTTCTTCTCATCTAATGTTCCGGTTTAGGCTAAGTTTCTGTTATGTCATATTTCTATAGTGAAATAAATAATTTGAATTAGAATTCTAGCTATGTCGCCAAAATAGCTGAGGACACGCTGCTAACAGATGGTAGAGAGCCTGAAGGCGTAGCCAACCGGCATTAGCTATGAAACGAATCGAAAACAATTGAAAGATTCGTAGGGATATACATTCTAAACAGATCACGTGACATATCTAAGGCATAAGTCAAACCCATACATTTTTCGAGTTTTCTACTATCGCTTTCGACATCGATTGTTACATTGTCTAGGCCCTTTGGTTAGATCGAAATGCTGATTCTATTTTCGACATCAAACACCAAAGGGTCAACAAGGTAATATTACGCGAGAACAATCTATTCAAACCAAGGAAATCATATTAATTTCATATTGTGGGTCCACCATACACAATAAAGTGTGGTAACGACATTATTAACGGGAGAGCGGAGTTTCCATCAAGCGGCAAACAATGTTACAATAAGTGGTATGTTCGCCACTGCGAGATATGTTTTGCAAGCTATACCGCCTGTACTCTTACTTCCTATTCAGATCTATGCGTTTATCGCATAGATAGCTCTGGGTAGACCAACCACGAAATCCGCGAAAATATGCGGAAATCCTACTATCACAAACTTACAAATAAATAATGCTGGATAATTTATGATGTTTTTATATTTTACTAGCAGCGTCTCGAGGTTTCATCCGCGTAGTTCCCGATCCCGTGGAAATTCCGGGCTTAACTAAGCCTATGTCACTCCCCGAAAAGTAAGCTTGTTAATGATGAAAGAATTTTGTAAATCGGTTTGGTAGTTTCGGAGCCTATTCAATACAAACAAACAAACATATATACAATCAAATCTTTGTAATATTAGTGTAGACAAGAAGGCAAGTGCTCCGGAGAGGTGCGCTTAATGGAGCTTCAATCAACGCGTCAATAGCTTACATACATTTACTTTCTGAACAGTATGCTGAGTTTGAACTGCCGTACTGTTTACTGCAAAGTTTGCGTTACTCTATTTTCAATGTAATGTGAAAGTTATATAAACCTCCTGCTTGGAGCGAATCACATTTTTATAGAAAATTGATTAACACAAGTAATTAACAGTAGTCGATGGGAGTTCACACTCAGCATACAATAGAGAAGGTAGACGAATGATCATATGGAATTCTGTCGATTGCACAACGAGACGTTCAATTGTTAAAATGCTTCAAAAAAAGGCTTCAATCAAATTTCCAACATTAGCCGTTTTCCCATAAGACGGCACGGCCACGGGCGGGTAGGAACACTTTCATAACTTGCTTTTTTATGGGCACCAAAAATATAAAGTGTAATATTCAAGTGTAATATTTTCTGTTTGCAGTGCACAACATGGCTTAATAAGCTCTCTCGCTAATTGGGTTAAAGCACAGTGTACACGTAACTTTACAGCGACGGACCGTGCACAATAGCGGCAATTCGCGATAACTTTAATGACTTTATTAACAACCCACGTGTACAATGCCTTTACTTTGTATGATAGGTCAGGTTAAATCCGAAGTTCCATTCGATAGATTGAGAGATTGGATTTGGAGATTATTTGTTAGGTCATGCTAAAGGTCGAATGTCTTAAAGTCAATTACGGTCATAGTCACCTTAGTTTACCTCGATATTGATAAAATCATTCAAATTACTTCTAGTCAAATTTCAAATAATATTATGTTTTAACCAAAAATATTAGAAACCTACAGACTTCCTACTGTTTCTATTATTTGATTGTAATTTTCTTTGATGATAAAAGTGTTTCCTGACTGTTAATTAAGTTTTGTGGGACAAATAGTAATTCTTCGGGGAAAAAAACCAACCCGAAATTAGTTGTTATACAAAACCGATTCATCAAAATCGGCTCACAAGTGACAAAGAAAATGGCGAACGATAGAACTTGCTCTTATTTTCGAAGTAGTTTAACAAGACTCACTTTTCTGAGCATGCGTAGTCTAGGCATTTCTTTCAGTTTTTTTCTCGAAAAAAAATCGTTAACTAGGTGCCTATCTATATATGATAAACAAACTAAGTCTGAATAATTTGCACGAGACTTAACCTAATATATTTTATTAGAATGGCTCAGACAATGTCGTTTCTAAAACCTTTATACTTACGCCTAGAATTATTCAGACTTGGATCATTTTGTCATTGTCTGCGACCCTTAAGGGCAAGTAGTACACTATTGGAACTCTACGCAACCCGACGAAATGCAATGCGTGTTGAATCTTATCGTATCAATTTTCTCTGACACGAAACACATCGTCAAAATCCGATGATTCGTTGCATCGTCGGTCATTTATAATTTATCTAGTTTGCCCTGATTTTGGGTATTTTAATTCATTCGATTCGTATCCGAAGTGAAAACGTCAGATTCGAATTTGAATTCTATTCCGACGGAACTTAGAACGCTATTTTGATTTGTCAAAAGTTTCCGATATCGAATGCGACAGCCTTTCCGACGAATTAAAATACTCCTGCAGGTCTTTTAGGTACTTAATTTTTGTGCGTAGCAGGCAAATATGGCCCACACTCGGCATTGTGCTGGGTAAACCTGGTGTGTCGTAAGCTCAGCGTAATTGCTAACATTTTCTGTCATCATTAATTTTTTTTATATTTGCAGGTCTGTTAACCTTCAAATTTACCTTTCTATTCAAATCTTGCCCTGCTTCTCCCTCTATTAGCAGTCAGCCCCTATCAAAGCAAACAAAGGATATGCATGCACTTCCTCTTACTTATTAGATTCCTAAAATATTGACATAGTCTCTCGCTCAAATAGCTCCCAAAGGGACTGTGGCACAGTAACTTAATCAGCTACAGTACCGCTACACTCCGCAAGTCATTTGTCTATCAAACAAGTTCTATAATTGACTATCTTCGGAAAATTTCTTTGCAATCTGACGACCTCTGTGGCGCGGTGGGCGTAGGCATGCCTGCGACGCAGGATGTTGCGGCTTCCGTTCCCGCCTCGGGACAAATGTGTGTGCGATCTGCAGATCGTTCAGGACGTTCTGGATGTTTTCTATGTATAATAAAAAATATCCATCTATGTAGTGTATTGCATTATGTATATCAGTTATGTATATCAGCTGCCAATAACGTTGCGTTTAAAAAAATTGCGGTTGAGATTTCAAATATCTACTTTCAATAAATAAATTTCACAATAAAAACATCAAAAAATACAAAAATAAGTATACAGATATATATTTCATAGATCAATAGAGAATACGTAAAAAAATTGGCTTTTTTGAAGTTACATGCATATAATGTAGGTAAACGATACAGCAGCATACTAACGTATGTTGACCTCAGATCTAATAAGCTGTTTATATAGTAAAAATTTGACTTGTCTCAGTACTTATTTTGTAAGTCTAAAGAAATAAACGATTTGACTTTGACTTTGAATAGTGTCCGTGAATATGATGCAATATTCGAACATTAGAAATGAAGAAGTTGATACTGTCAGTAACTATTGTACACTCTTTTTGTTTTGTTTAATTTATTTTGTTTCTTTGTCTGTTTTATTTGTGATTTTCTTATATTGTCCTGCTTTTGGGTGAGATGCACTCACGTGAATCACGTTTCTTATTCTGGCCTCCACGCTAATAAGAATACCAGCGCTGACAGGATAGCCTCTATCCTGTCATAGCATTTGCTGAGTGGTGGCCATTTTGGTAACCTATACCTGTGTCTAGTCTAGTCAAAAACCACACGAGATAGATGTGCGTGGGCTCGTTTGAAGGAGCCTTTTATCTACTTATACCTACTATATATTGGTTCCTGCTCAGAAATTTCATTTGAAATTAATTCGTTTAAATTAAGGTACATATTTTAGTTCACATTAATCAGAATTAGTAACAATTATTTTAAACAAAAAGTACTAAAAGGTAAAAGGAAATAAAGCATATTTTTGTGTCATATGTTGGTTACAAAATAAACGCCCTTTTACTTTTTCTTTACTTTATTATGGCTTCACAATCCTCGTACTGGTGGTCTTAGCAGGAACCAATATATAAGTCAACATCGATATTCAAGACACGTGGTCAATGTTCCAATAATACCAGAGCTTCAACAAGCTAAGAATATTGCTAAGTGCTTCATCATGGCATGGTTGCATATAAAACGGAATAGATTTAATACTAGTACCCGCACGTGGCTGTATACACGCTATTGCAATTTCAGAGTCAGAGTCAAATCGTTTATTTCTTTATACATACAAAATAAGCACTTAGACAAGTAAAATTTTTACTATATAAACAGCTCGATACATAGTAATTACCTACTATCAAACAAGAAATAAGGTGCAAGTGCATTTAAAAGTAGTTCCCATTTTAGGAGTATCTTTTCGTTGTTTGGAGATATAAAGGCGACTGGCGTAACGCGGCGTTTGTGTTAATTTCAACCCGGTCTATTCGGTTGTTTTGGTGTTGTCCTCGGCAAAACCGTTTTTCATCATACATCGGTATGTAAGTACAATTGGAACGGCACAAACTTTCACCTTTATAATATTAGTAGAAAGTACCTTGGACTATCAATCAACTGTGTGTGACACTTTCGTATAATCGCACCCCTATACCAAGACGGAATTATGTCGAAAAATATCAAAATCGTCATATTTGTACAATTGAATCAGCAATATTTTACCACGTTTACCAACAAGACTGTCAAATCGTTATGCCTTACTGGCTGGTGTGGTGGCTCTATACCTCACTCTTTGTGAATGAATGAGTACAAGCTATATACATACCAGGAACACAAATTTATTTCTGGTTGCTACGCGCGATTTGCTACGTACCAATAACTATTATACAACAGCAGAAATCGGTTTTGCGTCGATACTGAAAAAAGTGATATTTTGACTTAAAGCTGTCTTGTTCTAAGGGCGCGATATGTAAAGATGCACACACACTGTCTTAAGATAACGTAGGCAGTCAGTAATGAGTTCGTTGCCGTCTCATAGACGCAGGTGTAACCGGGTAATTAGGTCCCACACCTGAATAGCGTTAACATGTTCTTGATTACTTTTAATGGACATCCTCGAGGAATGCTTTTAACGTTGTAATTGCTGGTGTGTACGCTTCCTTATTACATTCTTTGCACATGTTTAAATTAAAAGCGTCTTACACATTCAGAGAACAGGTATTAAAGGACCCATTATGAATTTATTTTGAAGAAGCGGGTTTGCGAAGAGCCTTTATTGCATTATGTCCATTACAAGTTGTTAACAGGCGTTGCGACATTCTGTAGTTCTTAGATATTTATTTTGGTTTTGGTTTTGTTCGTGGCTTCACTTACGTGTATCCAAGTGGATAAATCTATTACATGTAGCGGTCTTAAGTGTACACTGTTTGTCATCAGTGAGCGCGGCCTAAATGCATTCTATCTCACCTGTCATTCATTATACACATACCCGCGCGATAGAATGAAATGCACAATGATTTATGCCGCCGAACAGACTTTAGCACAAGGGGTATTCATAGAAAAACTATTGAATGTATCTCATGAAAATAAATTTATTTTAACTTATTAATAACTATACTATGTCGGTAAACCCTTGATTTTAGATTGTTCTTTCCCCGTGTGTTATTTATTTTCGCCCAAAATTAAGCTAAAATTCGTATTGAAATGCGAAAGTATAGAAGCTTGTATTTTACAAACGTACGTATACTTCTTTTAATGTTTTAGTTGTACACAAACATTGTTTATGACGGTATAAATTGATTTCATCCTTAGTTTTTAATGGTCAACATCAAACAGCTTTGTAGTTGCCCTTCCACGTTTGTATGGAAAAATGAGCGACTAGTTCCACCTTAAGACATTTTTTCATAATCAATAGATTTTTGTGAAAACAATATCACCGAACGTGACGATTTGGCCGACGATGTACCACGAATATCTAGAAGACACCGTCGCCGTGCTGGTGAGTGGAAAAACGGCCAAAGAATCTCACCGGTCAGTCAGGATATATCTTATCCTTCAAAATTCCTCTTAATATGATGAAGAGCACCGACCAACGTTCAATCCTTATTAGTAGGACATCATTATGGGCTTTATACGATTAAAGGTGAGTGAGGTCCCTGGCTATGGCGCTCATTAGGGGAGGCCTATGTCCAGCGGTGGACTAGTATAGGCTGATGATGATGATGAGGTCCCTGGAGCTGTGTGGTGCTGCCTTAGAATTTGCACCACCCCAATTCCCGTTCTCGTGGGTGTCGTAACAGGCGACTTAAGGGGCGGGCAGCAGCGCCCCCTGCGGAATAAATCTTCTACCAAACGGGGATTATGGGCATTAACCCCATGAGTTAAACCCCAATAAGGCGTTTATCAGGAGAAGGCCTGCGTCCAGCAGTGGACCGATACAGATTATTGAGGTTAAGGAAATACCTGATGCACTACTAAGATATGGTTTACCTTAGCTATGGTATGGATATGACAATGTTTTAATTATTCAAGTATCAACATTATTATGTTTTACTTTCTTTGTTCACGTGTGTCAAGGAGTAACTGAGAAATAGCACATCTGACATCCAATTATGGACCTTATCTAATCGCAGCTTGTAACACATTTAGACTGACTCAACGACCTTTGAACATGGTCTCTTCCTTATTTCGAAGTTGCTTGTTTGCGTCGCTTATATTAGTTTGCTAAAATGTGGTTCGTAGGCCAAGTGAAGATACTTAATACCTACTCATTTCCTTTTCTTTTGGTCATCACGAAGGTCATCACATTGAATTCAAATTCAAATTCAAACATGCTTTATTTCCACAAATACAATTAATGTACACTAAGAAAAGGTCAAATCATATTAAAAAATACACTGACGCGGAAATAAAGCTTCGGTATGTAGACTAAAGTAAAGAAACGACGAAGAAACCTTTAACCTGTTAGTTGTTATTTTTCGAGTTGGAGCAAAATCCGTCCCAAGCTTATTGGAAGGGTAATAGGCCAGATGACAAAAAAAAATTAGAACGAATTAGACCGTCAGTTAGGTTAGACACATAAAAAAGATATTAGTCACGTATTTTTTCTAGTGTCGATTAATCCACACTTAAGTAAGTATCACAATGAATGCTTATGCTTACCCGTTCAACAAAAACATTTTCAACCCCTATAGGTATTTTACTCCATTCGACCCAAAACGTTGGATTTTAGTTCCCCTTTCAACCCACACCTACTTATTTCAAATTTCTATTGTTTAAATTTAAAAAATGACACAGTGAAACATCGAAATGGTAGGGTCATCCATCATTAAAAAAAATGTGAACCCTGTTGATCGTAATTAAACAACAAGTTGAATCTGTGGTTGCATACTTTAAATTCATAAAAATCGTCTGAGAAATATTATTACGGTAGTACTACTACAGACTGGCCCAACTGATTCATATACATATGTATTGCGGTAATTCAGTTAAAAGTTAAAGTAAAAATTATAACGTAAACATCCATAAATCTAAATGAATCCATAAACTTCCCAACTAGTATAAACTGCATTTCAGGAGTCAGTGACTTTTACCATATAAAATGGGGAGGGGGGTCTTTATTGGTGATCGCAGAGTGGCAGTAGAGGTGTTAAGGCCCATACACCAGCGAAAGTGGCGCCCCCAACTATTATAGGTATCTTATTATTACGTTGAACGCAGGATTTTTTACAAATCCTACGTTCAGTTTGTGGTATCTATTATAAGCTATTTATTAATGCCTCTGTAATAGTTTCATTTTGCAAAGCTTAGGAAGAGATACGAAGTTGCGCTTTTTGGCCACCAAACTCTATTTTTGCATCTGCTCCTAAACTATATGAGATAAAGTTATAAAAGAGGTATTGAAAAATAGCTTATAATAGATACCACAAACTGAACGTAGGATTTTTAAAAATTCCTATGATAAACGTAAAAATATGATAAAATAGGAATTGCTGTCAGATTGGCTCGGGTATGCGCCTTAAGTGGTAGGTCCGTAATCGCTTCTCACTACGCCAAAAAGAACTGAGTGCATAAATCAAACGGCCAGAAAATAACGTCAGAAGTTCCTCGCATAATTAATTAATCCCTAACCCAAGTTCGCGATTTTAACCCGAACAAGTAGGCAGGTGCGTTAACTTTCATAAATTAACCCACTTGGATAATAACTTTGTCCGGACCACAAAGAAGTTTCTTTGCCCGGGAAATTTCATCATTTATCCTTGCCAAGTTCGCTGAGAAATTGCCCTGTTAGTTCACTTATCTAGGTACTAGGATGACCTGCGTATTACCTGGGCCGAGTGGGCCACTCAATTGTGCTTCATTGTAAAGGTACGGTAAACGGTAAAAGACCGAACCTGGTAAGAACCATCAAGCAGAGAAAAGTTGCCTACATCGGGCATGTCAACTGCTGCAAGTGGTCATGATGAGGAAGATACAGGCGAAAAGAGGAGTTGGTCGAAGGAAGACTTCCTGGCTGCGCAAAATAAGACAATGGACTGGCATTAAGAAGGCAGATGACCTATTTACGCTTGCCCTGGATAAGAAAAAAATCAAGATGATGACCGCCGACCTTCAGTAATGGAGAGGCACTATAAGAAGAAGTAAAGGTACGAAACTTCATTAATTTATGATCCAAGGAGCAGTAAACCGGTACAACGGTACCCTTTTCTATAGATACTGAGAAAACGACATTCTGCTTGACTTTGTCACTATACCGTATCTATCGAGCATGTAGAACGTTAGTAAACAAACCGTCCATACTTAACCTAAGATTCACTTTGTTGGCGCGATCTTTTATACGTTATTTACATTACCTGTCGACTTGAGATCCTTTCTTTAATTAATATTGCTTACAACTACATCTGAAACTCGACGCCAAGTAAGCGAGTTATTTTATTTCGGTCGTGGTTTGTTAATTAATATTCTACATGCTCGATGAATACGGTATAGATAACATAACCTGAGTGTACTATTGTGTATTATTGTACTGTACTATTGTGCACTATAATATGTTTTGCGGACTAGTCTCCTTTGAGACTGGCCGAATAATGTAACTTGGAAAAATCAGAGAAACAAAGCCTACAGCGCTCAAGGATAGAGAAGGAAAACGAGTAGACGATTGTGTCCCAAGATAAAATGGCGCATTAGAGAGGAGGCCTATCAGTGGGTACTACGGGCTGTATAAATAGACATTACCTTACCTACCTTATTTGAATTACAATCAAGTGCTTACAAATGTACGTAAATAAGTACATTACATCCATACCCATCCATTATTTATATTTTATAAGCGTAAGTAATTCTGTCCGTCTGTAACCTTTACACGCCTAAACAACTGAACTGATCTTGAATTTGGAAGGTGAAAAAAAATGAAATTTGGAAGGCTAGCTTAATTTGACGGTTAACCGGGTAAAGGACACGGGCTACTTTTTATCCCGGAAGCGAGTCAAAGACGATTAAGTGTATACATTTTTTTTTATCGATCCGACCTTTGAGCCTTTACAATGTGGCTTAAGGCGCATACCCGAGCCAATCTGACAGCAATTCCTATTTTATCATATTTTTACGTTTATCATAGGAATTTTAAAAAATCCTACGTTCAGTTTGTGGTATCTATTGTAAGCTATTTTTTAATACCTCTTTTATAATTTTATCTTATATAGTTTAGGAGGAGATGCAAAAATAGAGTTTGGTGGCCAAAAAGCGCAACTTCGTATCTCTTCCTAAGCTTTACAAAATTAAACTATTACAGAGGCGTTAATAAATAGCTTATAATAGATACCACAAACTGAACGTAGGATTTTTAAAAAATCCTGCGTTTAACGTAATAATAAGATATAATAGTTGAGGGCGCCACTTTCGCTGGTGTATGGGCCTTAAGGGGCCGGAGAACACCGGGCAAAGATTCTATTCGAGTCGCGTACAAAACTCCGCTCCGAATATCGCTATCTCAGGTTAGCTGATGCAGGCGCGTGCCCCGCACGGGACGCGGTACTACAATACGTGAAGGGAACACACAACCATAGTGCCGTGCCGTCTTATGCGTGTGTGTGTGTGTGAGTAAATGTAGGTTGCTAGGTATCTATCTATACATCTGCCACTGATAACAATTTAAAGGCGGTAGCTACCTATTTCTTTAGGGATGTGTATTTATTGGTTAGTGCCCATAATCCCCACGCTGGGAATGCAGGTTGGGTTGATCGCAGTTCGGTGGTAGAATTGTTCTGCAGGCCGCCCACCAGTGGATATCTCTTGGTCGAGACGTGGTGGGTGGGACATCTGCGTCATGGGCCATGAAGGTGTTAGTATGTATAGTAATATACCTACGCATTCAATGCCCAGTCCGCTACACGGGGAAAAGTTTCGACAGATAGATAGATAGATGTTTATTACTTCTTTACGTCAAAAAGAGGCAGAAATTTTGCCTAGATAGAAACTTACAACAAAAGTTCTGCTTTGCTGGAATTACAACACAACAAACTTTCGTTGTAAATATGTTTGTACTTGTACCTGCATACCTACAATTTGTGCAAGTTTGATTGAAGCAGTAAAACAGTTACTAACGTATTTTTTAGGTGTTTTGTGTAATGAATGAGTGATCTGATTACATTACAATATCATAGTAGGTAGATCATTTACAACTCAACCTTACCTACTTACACACAGGTACCTGAGTAGGTGCATGGTTTTTACAATTTATTATTACTACGCACTTTATCTACAAATATAATTAATTAACCTACCTATCATCCTATAGTAATTCTAATAGATACCTACATAGGTAAGTAAGTAAATACTAAACTAGTAGCTAGGTAGGTAAATGTGAAACATTGCATTTAGTTACAACAGAGGTATAATTACCTAAACCTAGGAAGGTAGGTCCCCCATCTCATACATAAAAACATTCAAAAATCAAAAATGCTTTATTATCATAAATACAATAAATGTAAATGTACCTACACTTAGAAAAGGTCAAATCATATCAAAAAATACACTGACACATTTTTGATTTCAGTCGCTTCGTCGGTATGACTAAAATTAATGAAACAACGAAGAAACCTTTAGACTGTTAGTTGTTATTATTTTTCGAGTTGACTCGAAGACAAATAAGTTACAAGAAAAGAAAAATAATTATAACGCCGCGACGCGACGTGGAGATTTGAACTCGGTTCTTCTCGCGTCTGAAGCAGGCAAGGTCCGCCTTCGCCACGGAGCAGTTGCAATTAGTGACGAAAATAAGATTTGCACCATAAGTTCACCTTATGTGTACGTACCTAGGATGACGTCACAGAAAATGTTTACTATAACCTACACCTACATTTACTTAGATTTTTTTAACAAACTCCTGGATTTTATAAAACATACAATTCCTACATTCGTGCCCGAAGTATCTACCTACTAGTTTGCTTATCCGTTTTTTTTCCAAGTTTTTCTACAAGGCCTAATAGGTAGGTACGTAGGTACTTATATCTCAAGAAATCTACCAGGAAATGCCTATGTAGTAGTATGCAGTTACCTACCTATACTTCAAAAAATTAAAATATAATTCAAAGTTTGGATAGATAGATAGATGTTTGTTACTTCTTTACGTCAAAAAGAGGCAGAAATTTTACCTAGATAGAAACTTACAACAAAAGTTCTGCTTTGTTGGAATGACAACACAACAAACTTTCGTTGTAAATATGTTTGTACTTGTACCTGCAACAATTTGTGCAAGTTTGATTGAAGCAGTAAAACAGCCACTAACGTATTTTTTAGGTGTTTTGTAAAAATATTTATTTGTTTGAGTAGGTAATGTAATGAATGAGTGATCGGACTACAATGTCATTGTAGATCCTTTACAACTACCTTACCTATGGTTTATCCATTTTGAATGAAGCATGTTAGTAAACAAACTACGACACAAATATCATAATCTCACTTGCTTGGCGTCGAGTTTCAGATATAATTGTAAAAAAAATTATTGAAGGGATGATCTAAAAGCTACAAGTAATGGAGATTACGTATAAAAGGACGCGCCAACAAAGTGAATTTTAGGTTAACTATGGACGGTTTGTTTACGTTTATGCTTCATTCAAAATGGACACGGTATAGGTACTTACACACAGGTTTATACAATTTACTATAATACGCAACGCACCTTATCTACAAATATAATTTATCTACCGACCTATCATCTTATAGTAATTCTAATAGACATCGACATAGGTAAGTAAATACTAAACTAGTAGCTAGGTAGGTAAATGTGAAACATTGCATTTAGTCATAACCACAACACATGTATTATTATTATTAAAAACTAAACGTAGGTAGGTACGCCAACACTACATAAAAACATCTCAATTACCTGAGTAGGTACTATACCACCTAACTAACCTTCCTATCCCAATCCAACTAATTATATACCTACTACTGTACTATACTCTATATATCTTTTTTTATTATACATATAAAATACACAAATCACCCGATCTATAGAGAAATTTGTCCCAAGCCGCAAATCGAACCTGCGACCCCGTTGCGTTCCGGCGGAACCTCGCTTGCCCGCCGAGGTCTTCGTGAATAGTGAAAACAATGCACCTACTCATCCAACAAAACGCCTTAGGTACTGTTAGAAATTGATGACATGACATTTGATTGAAGCATGACATTGTCCCACCTCACAAAATAGAATGAGGCCCTCATACAAACTCGTTTTGAAACCATGTACCTACCCAACACTTGATTTAGTTTAGAAAATAGTAAATAAGAAGTACTCTTCCTTCTATTCTAACGTCCATCCATAGTAAGTACCTAATAAGGTGTCCCTGCGACAACGACCTCGGAGATCGTCGTTCGTTGTCGTCACGTCGGTCGTCACACGGGGCTGAGCGGCGCGGCTGCGGCGGGCGCACCGTGTAAATACACGTTGCATTAGCGTGTGTGCGTGGCGTGCGTACCTGTCCGAGCGATCACACAACCGAAGTAATCCCGCCCCGTGCGTGCGCGATAGCAATAGTAGCCGTTCAAAAATGGTATGAATTTGGTTGTGTTCCGTAATACCAAAAATGATGAATGAAAACTTTTTGTATTCTTCACATAGTATTGTTATTCTGTAACTAGACAATATAAGCTATGTTCGACCGTTAAGAACGCGTAAGATATTATTGTTTTTAATACGAATCAAATAGGAAGAAAACTGGTCTATTTTGGCATAAAAATGTGCAAAATGCGATTGTCTATATTTCGTTTTAGGTAAGTATTTTGAAAAAAAAAACAACGGCGGGACCTAGATAAATACGATTCAAATACAAATAATACAATGGTATACTGCAAATATGGTTGAATTAGAAATCATTTTGGTATTGCGTTTGTATGGGCAATTCACCCTTCCCCGGCCTCTTAAGATGGAGCACGCTTTTCCAGAAGAAACATATTCACCCTGGATTTGAAGACTCTAAAATGGTTCTCTAACGGGAAAACCAGCTCATTCCACTCTTTGGTCACGCTTATCAGCAGCTCGCAGCAAAAGCATTCAGCTTGAACAGTGAGTTGTAAGACAACGCTAGTAGTAGTAATTCAATGAGCTTGATAGATTATTTACTTACAAAGTAATACGTCATTGTTTAGCGACTTGATACAGTTTTGTATAAAGTCATTGTCGATTGTATGGCCGAAAGCCTCAATCACAAACCCGTTTTGTTTTCACTCCAGTGATTTCAGTGCCAAATCCACGTTTATTCTCGCTCGGTTTGAGCACATTACAAAACACTTAGCAATCCCAAAGTGTCAACAGTTGATGCAAAAACAAACGGAGTGAGCATTTTAGATATTTTGTAGAAAAGCAATAGCTCCTAAAGCTCTGTACAGCTTTTTCTATATGTAATATTTTTATAATTCTTTTTTTATAGGTAGCTATGGTGATATACACTGCATACACTCCTCGAGGCACTTAGCTTTAAATATTCTCGAAGTTTCATAATATGACTTGTAGTAAAGTAAAGTAGGTGTTAAGATATCTAACTGCCGTAGTAGTACTGGTCCACCGTCTTCAGCCAGCCGACGTCGTCGTGATTTATTTAATTAATTAATAATGCTGGACAATCCTCAGAACACCATCTCAACCCAACGTAAGCCAAGCTAACTAGAACTGATATACTCGTCGTACTTAAACACATATTTTTTATATTATACCTACACAGAAAACACCCAGACCAAATATCCGGAGATTGTAGAAGCATCTATACTGCGGCGGGCATCGAACTCTATGTAAAGAATGCACCCACCGATCCTGTACAGCCTCTTTACTTATCTTGCAATGCGCCTATTGTCTATGTGGATAACTAACGTCTATTGTTTGATGTTAGACTAATTTTAATTTGAAGAGAAGAATTTAAGATTGGAGTTTAAGCTAAGTGGAGTTCTGGTAGAATAGGAGTCATGCAGAAAGGGTCTCATCGATCCGTGAAGCTTGAGGCCCTATAGCCTTGTGTCTGTGTTTCAGAGCACTATTTTCATCTGACATTACCCAATATCGCCTACAAGTGAACAGATAAAGTACCTACTCCGTTAAATATAACTTTACATAAGGTATTGTTTACGGAGACGCGGAGCGTGCAGCGGCGCGTGCAGCGACGCGGCCCGCACTACAAATTCAAACATATGGCGTTGGTAGAGTGTGTTTACGGAGAAGTGTGTTTACGGCGAAGCGTGTTACACGCGTTTGTTTGGCTCTTGGACATTTCTTGAGTGCCGTCAGTTAGAGATTGGGACTCTATAGGATTCTAACTCGATGTCCGTTACTGAATCATATCGTCTGGACCAGTCCCCGGAGCGAGCGAGGGCGGGATGAAGATTACTCATATAATATTACCATGGTGACATCAGTCTTAGCCTTTTTCGACACGAGGTGACAAAATGGGTCCAAACGCTCTTTTACTTAGTGCAGACTGCGGAGCAACGAATATGAATACTGAGTTGAAGTATTGTTCTATAGGAAATGATGAAAATCTTGCACATCTTCTTTTAACCATGTAAGTAACCGGCTAAGTAAGTTAATCATTTATTTGCATAAAACATACACATACAATTAGTTTACCTACGAATTAGCAAAATTTAACTTGGATACCTATGAAAATTAAGAGTAAAAATTTACTTAGTTAGATAATAAACCAACAGGTAAAAACCTAGACTAAAAGCAGAATCACAATACCTATATACCAAGAACACTTCTAGACGTCTTGAAAATAAAGACGTGATTTAATACCAAGCGAAGAAACAGATGCAGCAATCTTATAAAGACATTGGAGCGGACGCCCTGTCTATTCCTCCAAAACCAACTTTCTGGAATAGGCGACCAAAGCCTCGGGACCGTAATATTTTAAGGACTGACAAGATCCAATGGAGGTCGGGAAACTCTGCTGTGAAATTGAAAATATCGAGACGGTAGTTGCGGTGACCTAATAAAAAGTTGGCTCGTTTATTATCCCCATCTGAGCTCACATTGTTACTGAAGCCACAGGAAAAAATTTAGTAACCGTGTTGAGAAGTTTCACTCGTGCAACACGTTTCAAATTCCACCTTTATGGTGGGTTCTGTTCTGACCGGCATCGGAGAATGTTACGTGCTGTGCTACACAGCGAACGTTCGTGCATCGGTACGGGGATAGAAGGCGCTCGCAACGAGACGGATTTTAGCAGACTGGGTACGCCGCGAATAAACATAAAACATAAAAAGCCGCCCCGTAACACCGGTTCGTACCCGATTTTAGAGTGGGGAATCGATTCGCACGGTCTTCTTGTAAAGGAGTTGGTAGGTAGAACATCGTGCATTAATTACCCCCTGGCTAACCAGTATACCGAGTGTGAACTCGCATCGCCATACATATTTTCTATGAAAATGTAACAGCGATTCAAGCGGGAAGTTTTTTACTTTCACATTTTTATAGAAAATAGAGCAACGCAAACGTGTTGTAGTAAACAGTGCATATGGCAGTTCACATACTGCTCTCCCATCCTTGGAGAAGTGAAAGACTGAGTCACCATGATGGATGGATTTGAACCTTATCATCATACGTCAAACTCGATAAGTCCAGGGAAATTTAAAGACGCAGGATGTAGGTAAAAGAACTACACTTCATAACTTAACCCTAAATCGTCATAAGGGCGAGATCATTGGATCCAAGCAAACAACGAGACATTCCGAATCGACTGCCGCTTTGTGAGGTCGATTCAACCGAAGCTAAGCATTTTTCAGTGTAAGCCGACTATCAGTGACGCGAGCCTGAACTAAGAAAACTTACTGCGCTATAATAAAATGCGCCCGACTGAAAGTGGGCTACGTAAATAAAATACAACCATGACCTAACCGGTATTAAACCTAAATAGGATTACACAGCTGAGATGCACAACACTGGATGTAGGTATTCAACAGGGTATCGTATGCGAGCACGTGGATTTGCAGGAGATTATTTTCTCGGCTAATGAAAAGCTCCCATTTGGGCTTTATCCCTACAAAATTAGTAACGGCTGAGGCGCTGTTTCTCTTAGGGTAAATGTAGTTGACACTACTGGTATAATACAAGCTAAGGTCAGTTTCGCTTGCTGCTTTAGTTAAATTAACTAGACAAAATCCAAAGTTCAAGCTGAAAATTCACGAATATTCAGTTTGGTTTATTTCGCTTGCATAGAAGAACGCCACCTGGTGCTTTATTCATGGCTCATTAGAAACAAACAGCTATGCTCGCTCATATTTGGCCAGCAGCCACTGTGCTACAGTCGAGTGCACAGCATTCTTTCTTTTATACCAACGTTCTTTGTTGGCATTGATACCTCAGACAATGAATAGACTTGTGGGAGCAAAAAATGTTTGCAAATCTCATCATTGATTCGTAATTCCCATTCCTTCTGTACTTTGGTAGATATAACGCCATTTTGTTGGGTGAAATGACAAGGATTATATATTCTGATGAAACTTAGCTTGGGGTACTTACGCTTTTCTAATGAATACGGAGTCTTCGTTCAAAGAAGCCAAAGCGGAAAGAGCGAATATAGATTGCTTAATCAAGGAAAACGAATAACTTCATTTTTGCGGTGTAAGAAATAAAATATTAACACTCGTATAAGATCAACTCAAGGAGCAGAGACTTTTAATGAAGATATCCCTTTGATGTTATTTCGCGATTTCACGTTGGTACCAGATTTATTTAGGAAGAAAGCTAGAAAAATATATTAAAAAAGCTGTCTGCTCAAACATACACAAGTTGTAGATTTTCTAGTTTTAATTCATCTTTTTTAATCTAAGTTTATTAATCCTGTGTAACCGTACGCCAGATTAGACTTGACGTACTACCAAAACAGCGCGGTTTGCATTTCCAAGTGAAATAACTGAATAGCTGGTGTACCTACAGACAAAAAAATCATCAAAAAGAATCCGTAGAGCGAAACTCTTATCACATAAAACAGCTTAATAAGACCGAGGAGACGAGAATATTGACCATACCCGATATTCGTCAAGCTCAAGGCTATAGCCATAACACGGTTATAGAGTTCCACGTTCCATCTTTTGATTGCGAGATGAGGGCAACGACTCCGTCTGGTGAATTGATTACACGCCAGATAAGATAAACGTACCTAGAAAACGTACCTATTCGATGGTTGGATTCTTTACAAAGCGTTACTAGGCACGAGTAGGTAGGTACAGCTTCATAGTTACGCATTTATCTAGAGTTAAGTATAGTATTATAATAACAGTGCCTAGGGCCTAGAGTATTCTAAAGTATTTCAATTGAAGCATCGGATGCAACAAAGGCGTATCTAGAAAAAACAAGTTTCGAGAAAATTTACGATAAAAGTTTTAATGATAGGTATTATCATTTGAATATCACACTAATATTATAAATGCGAAAGTTTGTATGGATGTATGGATGGATGGATGGATGTATGTTTGTTACCTCTTCACGCCAAAACTACTGAACGGATCTGGCTGAAATTTTGCACACTGATAATTCTAATCCCGGAATCAATTATAGGCCAGTTCCCGTGGGATAAAAACCACTTTTAAACGTTTCCATAGGAACAACGCATGAGAAGCCGCGGGGCGCAACTGGTTTTTAATATAACTGTTAATAACTTTAATATTATTTTTCCTACATGTAAGCAATAAGATTCAGCTTTATTATTAACTTCAAATAATAAGTTAAAACAACTTGGTTTTTCTATAAACGCCGTAGTTGAACCCAATGCTCCAATTGCTTATGTACCTACAGTGGAGTAGATTATTGATTGATATGATCTGTTATTCATTCAATTGGTCTGCGTTTGTTTGTTTTATCAAGAGTGGTTTTTGATACTACCGAAGGACTACCGCGAAAAATATGATCTGTTATTTATTCAAGTGATCGGGGTTTGTTTGTTTTGTGATGTGAAAGTGATGATAAGTGACTTTGTGACTACCGCAAAAAATATGACACTGAAAAATATGCATTTAGTGTGGTTAAATGGCTTCACAAACGGCACTTATAATGTTTATTATGTTTAATTTACATTACGTTCCTTCATATTTCATACATTCAAAAATATACATAGCTGTTGTGTGTGGAGTCCTCAAGATACATCACAAAAGTTAAAAGACATTCATACACAGCCTAGCTAGAAAGTAATATATAAGTATATCTTTACTCTAAACATTTATAAAATTACTAGCTGCAACCGGCATCGCACGCTTATCCCACGGGAAGTGATTTATGGGATTAAAAGTAGCCTATGTGTTATTCCAGGCTTAGGACTACCTGTATGAAAAATTTCAGCCCAATCGGTTCAGCAATTTTTGCGAGAAACAGCAAGAAACATACATACATGTTTACAAACCTTTGAGTTTATAATATTAGTAGGATTATGATTAGCTGCGTGGTGCTGGCTAAGAATTTCCACCATCCCAATTCTTCCCGTGGGAGTCGTAAGAGGCGACTAATGGATATCCACTAGGGGACGGGCAGCAGAGCCCCCTGCAGAACAAATCTTACACCAAACTGCGATCCCCAACCCGCATGCCCCGCGTGGGGATTATGGGCATTACGTACGCGTTCATCAGGGGGAGGCCTGCGTCCAGCGGTAGACCGATACAGGCTGTTGTGGAGGATTATGATGATTTTACATTCAACAGTATTCATAAACGAAAAACCAATTCAGGCGCATACCCGAGCCAATATGACAGCGATATCTATTTAATCATATTTTTACGTTTATCATAGAAATTTAAAAAATCCTACGTTCAGTTTGTGGTATCTATTATAAGCTATCTTTTAATACCTCTGTAAAATTTTATCTCATATAGAGGAGGAGATGCGAAAATAGAGTTTGGTGACCAAAAAGCGCAACTTCGTATCTCTAATAAGCTTATCTCGCCTAAGCTTTACAAAATGAAACTATTAAAGAGGCATTAATAAATAACTTACAATAGATACCAAAAACTGAACGATGAATTTTTAAAACTTGCTGCGTTTAACTTAATAATAAGATAAAATAGTTGGGGGCGCCACTTTCACTGGTGTATGGGCCTTAAAAGTCACAAAGTTCCTATAATCCAGGTTTCTATTTAGGTACACTGGGCGCTGTTCTTGAGACTTAGTATCAAACGAAGGTCAACTGTCTGACCTCTGGTCCCCGGTGGACTAGATTGCCAGCCCTAAAACGTTTTTTGTCACGAGTTTCATGAGAACCGTTTTAGTACTAAATTATGAACAAAACCTTTGAATTTCGGGTAGTTAGTGCTAAAATATGAACATCTAGATTCATTTTTAAAGCTCGATAAATATTTAGTAGCTGGTATAGATTTTTGAGTGTTAGTAGTTAGATAGATAGAAAATTATTTATTGCACATATATTCAATTCAATTCATTTATTTTATTCCATAGGCATATATTTATATTGCATTTAAAATAGTCAAATAACAAAAATATATTTTAATACAATAAAATAAAAATAAATCTCTTAGATTTAATTAACAAAAATATTTTTTCCAAACATCTTTATCTGAAAATCATAAAATTAATTTACAAAAAAAATACACATTACGAAATAATGTGACAATTGGCTGACCAGACAACCTTAGTTTAATTATAACTAGCTTTGCCCGCGGCTTTGCGCACTGTATTCAAGTACCCTTTGTCCGTTCTGGGATAACATTTTCCCTGGCAAATTTCATCAAGATTCCTTCAGCCGGGAAGGGGCTAAAAAGTATCCTATGTTTGTCTACTAGTTTTAAGCTAACGCCTCTTCTTGGATTGTAAATAGTGTAACTAACACGACTTTCTTTTACATATTTACTAGCTGCACCCCGCGGCTTCGCACGCGTTGATCCAATGGAAACGATTAAAAGAGATTTCTATCCCACGGGAACTGATTTATGGGATAAAAAGCATGCCTATGTTTGATTCCAGGTTTAGGATTACCTGTACAAAATTTCAGCTGGATCCGTTCAGTAGTTTTGGCGCGAAGAGGTAACAAACATCCATACATCCATACAAACTTTATAAGCATTTATAATATTAGTCAGATTAGTGTGATGTGAAGAAAGATAATAATAAAACAAGCTTTCTAATAAGAAATTTATTTCAGTATTCAGTTTGAGCTTGCAGCAGTTGTTTTCACTCGCAAAATCAGACAAGGAGGCCTAATTCAAACCTACGCTGTATGTAACACCCAGCCAGAGCGGTAACGAAGGTCGAGTGTGTTGTGTATGCGGGACCTTTACATATAAAATGCCCGGCGGCGACGGGGCGCGGCGACAACGGGGTGACATGCAAAACTGCGCGAAATGTTTCGCTGTCGCTCTGGGAAGCGCATACCATTTAGGTCCGAACAGTCCTATCCGCAGAGTGTACGGAACACAGTGCGTAGGATTTGTAAGAGTCTTGAGTCACCCGAGTGACTCTTTTCTCGCGATTCGGTCCGTATAACAAGGTTGGCAGGACCATGGGAAGATGGAGGGAATCCTTTCCGCAATTATTTTTAACCCCTCACGTAAACCGAATGGTACTGGGTATACTAAGGCATCGTAGCTTCCTTTCCCTATACCGAAGTATAGCTTCCAATGGATGAACCGATTGTAATTTAAGGTGTTTTTTGTATTATTCTTCCTCACACTTAGGGAAACTTCTAAGAAACTACTTTTAAAATATCCCAAACATTTTGGTCCTCGACGGAACCCTCCACTCAGTAGGTACGAGAAAGAGGTACCTATTGCGGCACAAGGTTGTCAAAAATCTTTTGGACTTCCTTAGGACTAAAGCGCCGATTGGAATAAGGGTTTTTTTGTATTTGTGAGCTATCCTTCTAAGATTGTAAAGGCAGAAGATGTGCCGTTGTTGTTGTGAGATGTATTATGTGTTTCTTTGTAACCGATTTAAAAAAAGGAGAAGGTTTTCAATTAGTCTGTTTTTTTTTATGTTTGTTACCTCTGAACTTTTGACTGGGTGGTTGCATGATTCTTTTTCTATGTGAAAGTTGGTGCTTCCCGTGTGGTCCCATTTTTATTTTGTTCAGTTGTGACAAAGTCGGTTAGTAGTTTTTAAAAACAAAATTAATTATTCAATAATGTTAAATAAAAAATAAATAAGTTGGACAATTCACACAGACACAGCATTATCTAGCTCAAAGCTAAGCAGAGCCTGTGTTCTGGGTACCTACTTGAGATAACTGATATACTTAATACGATACACTACATAGATAGATATTTTTTTATTATACATAGAAAACATCCAGAACGCCCTGAACAAAAATCGGCAGATCGTACAATCGAACCCGCAACCTCCTACGTCGCAGACCTTCGCCCGCTGCGCCACAGAGATTGTCTAAATGTCAATTGTGATAATAATAACTAATGTCATGTAAGATTAATTCATCTGAGATATTGTCCCCAAAATAATCGTCCTCACTTCAACTAACGAAACTAACACTGAATTCCGAGCAGAATTGGATAATAACCGGCGGTAACATGATGATCATACTGTTCTGTTCTTAATTAACTCGCCGCCTCTCATTGTCAATCAGTGCCGACGTTCGGAAATTATAAGAGAAAATTCGCTAATATAAGTGCTCAGCAAATAAGGTTAGAGGCATTTAAAGGTTAAAGGTTAGTTGTAGAACTTTGAATACAGGGCTTTTAGAAAACAGAAATAGGAACAAGGGAATTCCATCACTGCGCCTAGGTAGCTCATTTATCTTCCTTAGATAGTTTTATCTTCAGATAATAGGTTGTTCTAGAAACTGTCACACTAAACCATACTAATATTAGGTCCTTACATATGAAATTGGCGTTTTTCGTACTGGCCACTTTAATCACAAATTTCTCCTCTTTGGTAAGGAATTCCAAATTCAAATATGTACAGCTATAGACTCATGTATTTGTGCTTCGATGATCGTCATTCATTTGTTTTTTTTCTTCTGTTTTTTTCTGTTTGCGTCACTCATTTTACAAAATGGAAAACTTAAAATATCGCATTATTTACGAGTACGAGTTCCGCCGTGGCACTAGTGCTGCGGAAACAACTCGAAGGGTGAATGATGTGTATGGCGGTCGTGTTGCAAAAGAAAACACAGTTCGTTTTTGGTTCCAACGTTTTCGTTCTGGAAATTTCGACCTGCAGAACAAACCCCGTGGACGGCCTGAGACTCAAGTTGATAATGAAGAGTTGAAGGCTATTGTGGAAGCGGATCCATCGCAAACCACGTCCGAGTTAGCTGCAGGCTGCGATGTTAGTGATAAAACTGTTTTAATTCACTTGAAGCAAATTGGGAAGATTAAAAAGCTTGAAAGGTGGGTACCTCACGAATTGACTGAAGCAAACCGGCAAACGCGCGTCGACTGCTGCGTTACATTACTAAACCGGCACAATAATGAAGGTATTTTAAACCGAATCATTACCTGTGATGAAAAATGGGTTCTTTACGATAATCGGAAGCGCTCAGCGCAATGGTTGGATCCTGGCCAGCCAGCCAAATCCTGCCCCAAGCGAAAATTAACCCCAAAAAAGTTACGGCTTTGTGAACTTGGCACCCGACTTTAGAAAATCCAATTTTTTTTTATTGATTCGTATAGATAATCGTTTGTAGTTGTTTGTAGTGAAAGAATTTTCGTTTGTAGTAACTCAAAAAAACAGTTACGCGATTTTGAAAAATGGCTCAGCACCCGACTTTGGAAAATCCAATTTTTTTTTATTGATTCGTATAGATAATCGTTTGTAGTTGTTTGTAGTGAAAGAATTTTCTTTGGTAGTAGCTCAAAAAAAAGTTACGGGACTTTGAAAAATTTCGTCAAAATATTCGAACATTGGAAAACCGAACTTTCTTTGCTTGATTTGCATGGAGACTCGTTGGTAGACGTTTGTAGTGAAAGAATTTTCGTTTGTAGTAGCTCTGAAAAAAAGTTGTGCAAGTTTGAATTTTTTTTTCGAAAAATTAAAACCCTTCATTAAAATACTCTATCTTTGGAAAATCAGATTTTTTCTTATTGATTCGCATAGAGAATAGGTCATAGAGGTTTGTAGTGAAAGAATTTTCGTTTGTAGTAGCTCCGAAAAAAAGTTGTGCTGGTTTGAAAATTTTTATCGAAAAATAAGAACCTTTAATTAAAATACTCTATTTTTGAAAAATCGGACGTTTTCTTATTGATTCGCATAGAATATAGGTCATAGAGGTTTGTAGTGAAAGAATTTTCGTTTGTAGTAGCTCTGAAAAAAAGTTGTGCAAGTTTGAATTTTTTTTTCGAAAAATTAGAACCCTTGATTAAAATACTCTATTTTTGAAAAATCGGACTTTTTCTTATTGATTCGCATAGAATATAGGTCATAGAGGTTTGTAGTGAAAGAATTTTCGTTTGTAGTAGCTCCGAAAAAAAGTTGTGCTGGTTTGAACATTTTTATCGAAAAATTAGGGCATTTTCTTTTTCTTATTGATTCGCATAGGGAATAGGTCATAGAGGTTTGTAGTGAAAGAATTTTCGTTTGTAGTAGCTCCGAAAAAAAGTTGTCCTGGTTTGAAAATTTTTATCGAAAAATTAGAACCCTTAATTAAAATACTCTATTTTTGAAAAATCGGACTTTTTCTTATTGATTCGCATAGAATATAGGTCATAGAGGTTTGTAGTGAAAGAATTTTCGTTTGTAGTAGCTCTGAAAAAAAGTTGTGCAAGTTTGAATTTTTTTTTCGAAAAATTAGAACCCTTAATTAAAATACTCTATTTTTGAAAAATCGGACTTTTTCTTATTGATTCGCATAGAATATAGGTCATAGAGGTTTGTAGTGAAAGAATTTTCGTTTGTAGTAGCTCTGAAAAAAAGTTGTGCAAGTTTAAATTTTTTCTTCGAAAAATTAGAACCCTTCATTAAAATACTCTATCTTTGGAAAATCAGATTTTTTCTTATTGACTCGCATAGAGAATAGGTCATAGAGGTTTGTAGTGAAAGAATTTTCGTTTGTAGTAGCTCCGAAAAAAAGTTGTGCTGGTTTAAAAAAAATTTATCGAAAAATTAGGGCATTTTCTCTTTCTTATTGATTCGCATAAGAAAATAGGTCATAGAGGTTTGTAGTGAAAGAATTTTCGTTTGTAGTAGCTCCGAAAAAAAGTTGTGCTGGTTTGAAAATTTTTATCGAAAATTAAGAACCTTTAATTAAAATACTCTATTTTTGGAAAATCGGACTTTTTCTTATTGATTCGCATAGAGGATAGGTCATAGAGGTTTGTAGTGAAAGAATTTTCGTTTAGAGTAGCTCTGAAAAAAAGTTGTGCTAGTTTTAATTTTTTTTTATATGAAGGGTTCTAATTTTTCGAAAAAAAAAATCTTCGGTCGGAAAAAATCTGATTTTCCAAAGATAGAGTATTTTAATGAAGGGTTCTAATTTTTCGATAAAAATTTTCAAACCAGCACAACTTTTTTTCGGAGCTACTACAAACGAAAATTCTTTCACTACAAACCTCTATGACCTATTCTCTATGCAAATCAATAAGAAAAAGAAAATGCCCTAATTTTTCGATAAAAATTTTCAAACCAGCATAACTTTTTTTCGGAGCTACTACAAACGAAAATTCTTTCACTACAAACCTCTATGACCTATTCTCTATGCGAATCAATAAGAAAAAGTCCGATTTTCCAAAGATAGAGTATTTTAATGAAGGGTTCTAATTTTTCGAAAAAAAAAATTCAAAGTTGCACAACTTTTTTTCAGAGCTACTAAAAACAAAAATTCTTTCACTACAAACCTCTATGACCTATCCTCTATGCGAATCAATAAGAAAAAGTCCGATTTTCCAAAAATAGAGTATTTTAATTAAGGGTTCTAATTTTTCGATAAAAAATTTCAAACCAGCACAACATTTTTTCGGAGCTACTACAAACGAAAATTCTTTCACTACAAACCTCTATGACCTATTCTCTATGCGAATCAATAAGAAAAAGAAAATGCCCTAATTTTTCGATAAAAATTTTCAAACCAGCATAACTTTTTTTCGGAGCTACTACAAACGAAAATTCTTTCACTACAAACCTCTATGACCTATTATCTATGCGAATCAATAAGAAAAAATCTGATTTTCCAAAGATAGAGTATTTTAATGCAGGGTTCTAATTTTTCGAAAAAAAAATTCAAACTTGCACAACTTTTTTTCAGAGCTACTACAAACGAAAATTCTTTCACTACAAACCTCTATGACCTATATTCTATGCGAATCAATAAGAAAAAGTCCGATTTTTCAAAAATAGAGCATTTTAATTAAGGGTTCTAATTTTTCGATAAAAATTTTCAAACCAGCACAACTTTTTTTCGGAGCTACTACAAACGAAAATTCTTTCACTACAAACCTCTATGACCTATTCTCTATGCGAATCAATAAGAAAAAGAAAATGCCCTAATTTTTCGATAAAAATTTTCAAACCAGCATAACTTTTTTTCGGAGCTACTACAAACGATAATTCTTTCACTACAAACCTCTATGACCGATCCTCTATGCGATTCAATAAGAAAAAGTCCGATTTTCTAAAGATAGAGTATTTTAATGAAGGGTTCTAATTTTTCTATAAAAAATTTCAAACCAGCACAACTTTTTTTCGGAGCTACAACAAACGAAAATTCTTTTACTACAAACCTCTATGACCTATTCTCTATGCGAATCAATAAGAAAAAGTCAGATTTTCCAAAGATAGAGTATTTTAATAAAGGGTTCTAATTTTTCTATAAAAAAATTCAAACCAGCACAACTTTTTTTCAGAGCTACTACAAACGAAAATTCTTTCACTACAAACCTCAATGACCTATCCTCTATGCGAATCAGTAAGAAAAAGTCCGATTTTCCAAAAATAGAGTATTTTAATTAAGGGTTCAAATTTTTCGATAAAAATTTCAAACCAGCACAACTTTTTTTCGGAGCTACTACAAACGAAAATTCTTTCACTACAAACCTCTATGACCTATTCTCAATGCGAATCAATAAGAAAAAATCTGATTTTCCAAAGATAGAGTATTTTAATTGAGGGTTCTAATTTTTCGAAAAAAAAATTCAAACTTGCACAACTTTTTTTCAGAGCTACTACAAACGAAAATTCTTTCACTACAAACCTCTATGACCTATTCTCTATGCGAATCAATAAGAAAAAGAAAGTGCCCTAATTTTTCGATAAAAAATTTCAAACCAGCACAACTTTTTTTCGGAGCTACTACAAACGAAAATTCTTTCACTACAAACCTCTATGACCTATTCTCTATGCGAATCAATAAGAAAAAATCTGATTTTCCAAAGATAGAGTATTTTAATGAAGGGTTCTAATTTTTCGAAAAAAAAATTCAAACTTGCACAACTTTTTTTCGGAGCTACTACAAACGAAAATTCTTTCACTACAAACCTCTATGACCTATTCTCTATGCGAATCAGTAAGAAAAAGTCCGATTTTCCAAAAATAGAGTATTTTAATTAAGGGTTCTAATTTTTCGATAAAAAATTTCAAACCAGCACAACTTTTTTTCGGAGCTACTACAAACGAAAATTCTTTCACTACAAACCTCTATGACCTATTCTCTATGCGAATCAATAAGAAAAATTCCGACTTTCCAAAGATAGCTAATTATTCAATAAAAAAATTCAAATCAGCACAACTTTTTTTCGGAGCTACTACAAACGAAAATTCTTTTACTACAAACCTCTATGACCTATTCTCTATGCGAATCAATAAGAAAAAATCTGATTTTCCAAAGATAGAGTATTTTAATGAAGGGTTCTAATTTTACGAAAAAAAAATTCAAACTTGCACAACTTTTTTTCAGAGCTACTACAAACGAAAATTCTTTCACTACAAACCTCTATGACCTATTCTCCATGCAAATCAAGCAAAGAAAGTTCGGTTTTCCAATGTTCGAATATTTTGACGAAATTTTTCAAAGTCCCGTAACTTTTTTTTTGAGCTACTACAAAAGAAAATTCTTTCACTACAAACAACTACAAACGATTATCTATACGAATCAATTAAAAAAAAATGGATTTTCCAAAGTCGGGTGCTGAGCCATTTTTCAAAATCGCGTAACTTTTTTTTTGAGTTACTACAAACGAAAATTCTTTCACTACAAACAACTACAAACGATTATCTATACGAATCAATAAAAAAAAATTGGATTTTCCAAAGTCGGGTGCCAAGTTCACAAAGCCAAAAGTTACTTGTAAGCGTTTGGTGGACTAGTGCCGGTATTGTTCATTACAGTTTTCTCAAATCTGGCCAGACTATTACGGCTGATGTCTATTGACAGCAATTGCAAACCATGATGGAAAAGCTAGCGGCTAAACAACCTAGGCTGGTCAATCGCTCCACGCCACTGCTGCTTCACGACAACGCTAGACCACACACTGCGCAACAGACGGCTACTAAATTAGAAGAGCTTCAATTGGAAAGTCTAAGACATCCTCCGTACTCCCCGGACCTTGCTCCAACAGATTACCATTTTTTTTCGAAATTTGGATAACTTCTTGCAAGGGAAAAAATTCAACTCCGATGGGGCAGTCCAAATCGCCTTCAAAGATTTTATTGATTCCCGTCCGACTGGTTTTTTTAGTAAAGGGATCAATGAACTACCTATAAGATGGCAAAAGTGCATAGAAAATAATGGTTCATACTTTGATTAATTAAATATATTATATTAAAAAATATTCGACTTTTTGTTCCTCCCATACAAAACGCCAATTTCATATGTAAGGACCTAATATTATAAACTGGCTGCGCACGAGTTGTTCATATGGAAACGTTTAAAGATGATTTTTATCCCACGGGAACTGATTTGTGGGATAAAAAGTAGCCATGTTTGATTCCAGGATTAGAATCACCTGTATGCAAAATTTCAGCCCGATCCATTCAGTAGTTTTGGCTTAAAGAGGTAACAAACATCCATCCATCCATACATCCATCCAAACTTTCGCATTTATAATATTAGTGTGATTCGAAAGTAACTATCTATCTGTTTTGTTTTATTTGGAAAATATTCAAGATTAGGTAGGTACATACATAAAATGAGAAACTTCAGATAACCTTAAATTATAGAACATTCCGCCATTCAATAACACAATCATCATCATCTAAATGACCCGTTAATTTATTGCTGAGGCGTACCTTTTTGTTTTTTTTTTCATTTCTTTAAGTTAAAAAAACACGATAGTTTAAAAGTTTTAAGAGATAAGTATATAAATATTATAGAATAGTTTTGTTAGATCTGTTCTTGAAAATGTGCATTGCATTGCACGCCATTTTGTGAAAAGGATAGTAGGTACTCAAGTGTAATGTAAATATTATTAATTTCTCTCGTAAGCTAAAACCAATCACTTTCACCTATAAATTCAATGACTTTCACAGTAAATGAAATTAGAGATCTGGGTGTTTATTTTAACTTTTAATGTTCATTTACATACCGTAACTGTATAAAGCAAAGGTATCCTATGTTTGGCTTTCTAATAAGAGTTTCTAGAGATATGCGCCATAGCGCCCTGTCTTCCGCTTGCCGCGTCCAGCTACCTGCAGCCTTTCGCAGGTCGTCATCCCAGCTTGCCGGAGGGCGTCCTAAACAATGTTCGCCGAGTCGTGGTCTCCACTCAAGAAAACGTTTACCCAAGCGGTTAACGAGTCTTCTCTTGATATGGCCGGCGCACGTGATTGAATATAACGTTCAGTAAATAGTTGTAAATATTTCTAATATGATTCTTGACAAACCGAAACGATTGTTGGACGAAATGCTTCTTGGACGAAACGATTATTGGACGAACCGCGAGTTGCGACGCGTTTTTGACGAACCTCGTTTAATTAGAAAGAGGGGGAGGCCTGTCCAGCAGTGGACCAATACAGGCTGTTGAGGTTGAGGTTGAGGTAAACCGAAAATACGCGTGTGAAGCCGCGGGCAGAAGCGAGTCCCATGTCCTACTAGGCATAATGATTCGACGGCATCATTCAACAATGCTTATAGCGAGTAAGTAAATAAATAATTTAAAAAATAAAGCAGAACTTATGTTATTACAACATTAGTCGTAATATTCGACCTATTCCACTCTATTGAGTAGAATAGGTCGAATACTACGACTCCGGTTTCAAAGCTTTCGGTATGCCCTTTTAAGTCTCAGATTAACCTGCCAGCCAACATTTAAAAACAATCGTACAGTTAATATTTCGAACGAGACTTTTACTTGCGATTTGTTTGATAAACTCCCGAACACAACTCAGATTTTAGCACGTCAAGTCGCGATTTTTTGTCAATTTTCCATGAAAATCTGTCTGTCTTTTGATGCGTTCTTATACCCGAGTTGAGCTTGTGTATTCGGGAGTAAATCTATAGAACTTTAAAAGGTAAGGGATAAGGAATCCTAAAATTTGACTTGACGGTCAGTTTATTATCCTCACAGATTTTTTTTCGCAGAATATGTACCTACGTCCATTTTCCGTCTAGGCCTAAGAGCTCATATACACGGACTGCACGTCTAAAATCTATATAGAGGTATATTAAAGAAAGTTGTATTAGTTACACTATTTATAACTCAAGAACGGCTGAACCGATTTGGCGGAAAATTGGTGGAGAGGTAGCTTAGAACCAGGAGACGGACATAGGGTATAGGGCGTTCCCGTGGGACGTGACATAAAAAAATCTACGGGGGCGAAGCCGCGGGGCGCAGCTAAGCTAGTATACAATATAATATACACGAACGGCAAGTTGCCGACTTGAAGGCTAAATTGTAGGCATTGCAGCCAACTGGCAGTCAGCTGCAGGCGACGGCAGTCGTCGACTGCCGACGTACAAATTGCCATCCGTGTATTTAAGACGTGCAATCCGTGTATAACAGCCCTAAGGTGAGCTAACATTAACAAGGTTTCAACGAGAAATGATGTTTTTTAACTTATAATATTTTCCGTTCGATTTCAAGTAGCGATGATCTGAACTGATATCTCGCATATTATGTGCATGTATTGTATTCCGAAGCAGCCAGAAAAATACTCTCTATAAATTTATGGATAATACGTTTCTGGTTGCCCCTTTAACGTATTTATGAATAAAATAACGTGCATACTCAAATCAAGCTACACGGAAGTAATTGCGAAATATAATACATACAGTCCTATGCTAGAAGTCGGTTCATCGGTAATTCCCCACTTAAGAGTGTGCAATAGCCCCGCTAAGAGATGGATTTCGAGCAGGATGACAAGATATTGTTTTCTCGCGAGTGGGAAGTACAGAACAGAGACGTGCACCGATTTTCTATGCTTTTACCTAATTACAAGTTAGTAAAACAACCAATCGAAAAATTCAAGACAACTAAATAAATACTTCTACTCGTAGGTTTCTTATCATTTAACAAAAACCGAAGAAAAAAGTTTGCTGTTCCTGATATAAAAAGCAAAATGTATGCAAAACATCGATTTACAAAAAAACTATAGAGAAAACTCTCACCTATCGTGTTTTTAAAACACGAAATAATTCAGGATAAAAGTAACATTTCTTTAAATATGATGTGGTAGCTTTCACATATTCTGAGATAAATAACGATTTTAAAGTAAATTGCTTAGGACACACTCTTAAAATCGCGCGGAAAGTCAAAAAAAGACAAGTCGCGTCCGAAATTCGGATCACCTTAAAAACTATGCGTGCATGTTAATCGTCTATTCGAGAGGCTTATTTTCATGAAACGTATCAATGTCAATGGCTCAAGGCCAAAGCTTGGCTCCAAGGTCACTTGATTTGCGACTTGCGACCTAAACACCACGATAACTATGTTAAGCATAATGTAATTACTTGGCACCATACTTGAGGTGGTTCAATTTGAATTTTAAAAGTTCTTGGTCAGCATTTTAGCTTGTAATTAAGCTGACTTGCTTTCCTTGTTACTTTCGCAAAAAAATGTGGGATGGCTGGAGGTAGGTACTACTTAACACCTTCATGACCCTGACGCAGATTTGTTCCTTCAGCTGGGTGAAGTATGTAATGTTACATAATTTTATATCTTGAGAACTTTAAGGTATCAGGAACCTATGTCCCGAATTGCAGTGCCCCACCCGGGCTCATGTTGAAGCTTGTACCTAATTTTAAGACCTTATAGTACAACATGATTGCAATCAAAATCTTGAATCTTGAGGCTAGGCGGTGCGACCATCACGAGCGCAGGGAGACTGGGTAGTACGTAGTTTGTAACCAAATAAACCATTCAAAAGCGAAATCACAGTGAAAACAAAAGTGCTACAAAACAATTTGAACTGATTAATTTGTCCTACTTACAGACTAAACATGGCATTCAATCAATAAAAATGTAATCAAAATCACAAAACACTCATCACTTATATTTTACTGTTGTTGAGTTGTCCCCATTTCGTTATTTTGATGCAGGTGTCAGTGAAGATAAATCATTAATGGTAATCATTTTCGATTCCATAGATTACTTTCATTAATCATGATATCTAATACTTTGTTGATTGAAGGCAATCAGTTCTTGTGTTTATCAACTTTAAATAATAAAAGGTTCTACATTAGATTTCTTTCTATAAGTAAATAAATATATTAAACCACGTTTTGTACAGCTGATTATGAATGAATAGTGAGGGTCATGGCTCATGACTATCATTAAAGTGTACCAAACTATGTAGGTACTTAAATAAAAAAATAAATAAAATATAGATCAGTGGGTAAATATTACTATTATTTTACAGCCTCTTATTTTTGTATGACTTGCAATTAATAACATTTTATTCTTAGCTGCCTATTTTATTTTCATCAGCTTTATTCGAAGAACAAACAGTTTTACACACTTTATGAATAAACTATGATACTAACTTATAACAGTTTATAAGTCCTCGCATGCCCAGCATGGGGATTATGGGTATTACACATGATAGCAGTGGACCAATACAGGCTGTTGAGGTTGAGGTATATCCTCGCATGTAGAAATGTATACTATACATGCATAAACCCGAATTACCCAATAGAAACTTAGTAGATAGTCTCAGAGTATACCTGAACATCTGTAACGGATTTCTTTTTAGGCATCTATGATTTTATTGAAGAAAATGAAATGACCTGATTAAACCTTTAACTACAGCACTTACTGCCTGATGCATATTTTTTCCCAGTCTAAAGCAAAAAATCTAGCCTAACATGTTCAGTAGTTTAAGGCGCAAATGTAACTACTCAACCAATATTGTCCCATACAAATTTAAACTTTTGACAACATTTCACACCTTTTCTCCAACTCTCATGAACAGATTTGGCCATCCACTCTTATCTCAAAAAGCCACTCAGTACATAAACATTTAATTAACAATAGTCTTCATCCAAAGTCTATAAACTTTTCACATAAGTAGTTAATACATAAAAAGTGAAAACGGCCAAATCATTTAAGCTTCTTTCAGCATATTTCAGCACAGTTTCATGTGCCGAAATATTAGAAAGCTCAAAATTCAAATCGTGGTAAATATCCTGTTGTAAATAACTTTAGTATTAATAACCATAATGGATTTAAAAGTTTTATCACCAAATCTTACTTTTTCACAGAAACTACAGAGCATTGGCTGAGCAGTAATTAATGAATTATTACTTTAGTTCCCACCCATTAATCACATTGGCAGACATACTTGACACCTCTGGCTTATTATTAATTCTTCTCATGAATGGCGATTTTACACATTTCTCAACCCATACAGTCCAGATGTCTTATGATTCATATGGACAATAAGCGGAACATGTGTACCCAATTCATAAACACACAAACACTATCCATCGGTCGTATTTTTAACATGACTGTGATTTCTATAGTAGGTAATGTTTATTTTCTTATGTCTGGTATGGTATGATTGATATTTTCAATCTGGTTGGGATTAGCGATTCAGATTAGTGATCTTTTGATGAACATTTTAATTATTTTTTGTAACTATTCAATCAAAAATCAAGCTTCTATTTGAGTTGAACTTGCAATTTCCAACATTATTTATTTTTTATTTACTTTATTGAATTAAGCACCTATTATTAAGATTTCTTTGCTATTGCCTGGTATTATTGTGATGAATATTTTATAAATAAAATTACTAAGATTTTTATTGATAGTTACTGCAAGTTGGTTAATACTTAATGCAGGTTGCAGATTAAATGGATAGCTAAAGTTGCGATCGAAATCCAAAAGCTCTGCAAAAAGTTCCAAGTCGAAACACCGATTTCGTTCTCGAAAATAAATCTTTCATGTCTTGTTTTGAGCTTTTGATACCTCTTAGGATATCTTAATAAAGGATAATCATTAAAATCCTACAAAAATCTTCATCTGGCGCTAACCTCAGCGAAAGACATAAGCCCCATCTCTCGTCTACCGACGATTTGGTTAGTTTTTTATACTTTTACCACCCAAGATCATTCTCAACAACGTTATTAACACTTCAAATTAAATGCCTACACTAAGTAAAGCCCTAAAAAGCCCTAAGAAGCTCCCTAAATCCTAATATCTAGCAGGAAACCAATAATTTGTACATACCCATAAAAATACGATGAAGACCAAAAGTTATCCAAAAGTCCGGCGGTGCAAAACATTATCACATAAATAATACACAAAATCACTGAATTCACTAACACATAGTTTTTAATTATTGTTTGTCCCACACCCGCGCAAAATAATAAAAATCAGTTTCTGTATTGACATAAACACAAACTGTGCGTCCGCCATATGCATGTACGTTTCGTACAACACAAATGAAATTTTGGCAACTAGAAACGCTGTCAAACCGCATTTGAAGTTCCAGTTTATTTTGCCGATTTAATGCAATTTGAACAAGCTGAAAATAGCTGAACGTGTATGTAAAGTTTCTTTTCTTTACAAATCAGTTAGTATTCATATTTTTTGTCCTGTAAAACCCATATTTGAGATTAACTGAAACAGCTGTCACGAAACGATATATATCATTGATTCGAGTTTCAGAACGCACCAGCACACGTGGCTAACTTCACACAAATCACTATCTGCGCGAACTTCACTGTACTTGATCCCGACGAGCTTTGATTTCGATTTACGGAAGAGTGTGGTTGCATGTTAGAAAGAGATAGGCTGTAGTAGTCAACGGCCTCTGTGAACTGCGAGATTGATAGTAACTGTTTCGTCATCTGTTGAAGCGTGATTGAGCTACTACGTGCTACGCAATGGCGACTCTCGTAGCGTTTTTCGTAGAACTTGTTTGAATCGGAGTTGCCCCAATTTTTGTGAAAATTTAAAATGACTCTCCGTAAAATGAAGATGATGGTCAAATGGAAATGGAAAGTAACAGGTTGTTAGGGTAAATTAAATAGTCTCTCGATAGTATTATCATTTATTTAACAAATAAAACTAGATACCCACGTATTAGCGAAGTAATTTGCAATACCTATCTACTCACTAATTATAATTAGATAGATACCTACTTAGGTATGTGATTTTGTATTATTTAGGTTTACAAAGAGAAATACCTATGTGTTCAATGTAGGAGTCCAATGAATTCTATGTAGGTAGAGGAACAGGAAGGTAGGTCGTAAATAGGTATACCTTTCTCAATCCTAGATTGGTAGATGTAATAAATTATGAAGGGAAGATAACCCTACCTACAACCTATAAGCCTTTACTTTCGTTACGTATGCTAGCCACTATAAAGGCGTAGCATTGGCCTTGGCCGAGTAAAGCCGGAAAATTAAAGAAAACTCTTCGTTCGTTAGTGGCTAACCGAGATTCAGATTTTTAAGGTCATAACTGCTGTTGGGGAAAGAGGTAATGGGACCAGGTAAACAAATAAAATCATTTATTTGCACATGCTTAGCTATGTGGTGCTGGCTTAGAATTTGCACTACCCCATCTCTTCCCGTGGGTGTCGTAAGAGGCAAATAAAGGATATCCACCGTGGGCGCCCAGCGCCTCCTGGAGAACCATTCTACTACCAAACTGCGATCCCCAACCCGCATGCCCAGCGTGGGGATTATGGTCATCACCCCATAAAAATGAAAAAAACTAGGTTTCACAATTTTTTAACTAACATCTGGTACCTAGCTACCTACAAAAAAAAGAAAAAGCGGTTAAGTGATTTAAAAAATTCTGCTTTCTTTTAATAAATTCACTAACGTAGTTGAGTTACGTAAGTAAAATCATGTTTACCTATTAATCGTACATAACTTGTGCATGCATGGGTGGCCTGATAATTGTTATAATAGTCTTTTTCAGTTGTGAATTTTCATTGAATGCACAATGTATCTGAAGTTTCTGTACTTATTGTATCGTAGTGTCGACATCTATTTAACAATACCTATATATAACTGTAACAGCAGTTACAGTTATATATAGGTATTGTTAAATAACACACAACGGAGGACAAGCTGTTACAGAAAAACCAACGTTTGCCGATGTAGACTATACACAAATACAAAATAACGAGTGTTAAATAAGGCATACTTTAAAATACCCTTTGTAAAACAGCAATAAAGGCTTATATTATATTATATTATTTATATATAACTAGACACTTCTTCCGTAAGAGCATCGTTCCCCTCTGGATACACCATGCGTTATTATATTTATGATTCCCATGGGAAATTCTCGATAGTTACAATCACAAATGAATATAATGCCTCTGCGCTTGGTTTCCTCATATCGAGTTTAGTTTTATAATGTTGGCACTACACTATAGATTTTCTATGAAGGTGGTCTGTACAAAATCAAAGAACGTCGTATGAAGTTTGTGACGATCGTCTTCAAAAACACCATTTTGGTATTTTTTTCAAAACCGCCGCGCTCAATTAAATATAAGGTATTGAATACTAGCAGCTTCTCGCGGTTTCACCCGCGTAGTTCCCGTTCCAGGATAAAATATAGCCTATGTCACTCCCTGAAAAGTAAGCTTTTAATTGATGAAAGATTTTTTTTATTGGTTTAGTAGTTTTGACGCCCATTCCATACATTTCAACAATCAAATCTTTCCTCCTTATTATATTATTTTATGTACCTATATATATATACTATATAGACTAGTTGCACTTCGCCCCCGTGGATTTTTTTATGTCACGTCCCACAGGAACGGAATATCCTATATCCGTATCCTGGTTATAAGCTACCACCCAATTAAACCTGCTTACATCACGACTTCGGGACAAAAAAATCGACATTTGAATAAACGCTAATTTTGTTATGTTTTTAATAGTGAGGATGTTGCTTGTATATTTATAGCAGGAGATTTTAATGCTCACCCACAAGAACCGTTTTATGACGAACTCATCAGCTTCTGCTCAGATCAGTTCTGGACTTGTGCGGATATAGAAAAATTAGGCCTACTGTCTAGTGTACATACGTACGTTAGTGAGGCTCACGGCTGCCGGCGATGGCTGGACCACTGTGTGGTATCTGCATCGGCTTGGCAAACAGTGACCAGGGTGAATGTATTGGAGGATGTTTTCGTGTCCGATCATCTGCCGCTGGTCATTGAGTGCAATATAAGCCTTGTAAGACCAAAATGCATGATCCGCAACCTACAACCCAACCAAGTAATTTGGGGAGAAAGAGACCAGAGTCAAATAACTAATTACCATGAACTATGTCATGAGGGGCTACGTAACATTGATTTTCCGCCTGAATTTATAGAGTGTGGTCGTGGATCATGCAGCTTGGAAGAGCATAAGCTGGTGCTCGATAAGCTGTACCATAGCACAATAAGTGTCTTATGTGAGGCAGCCACTAAGACGTGTGAGCGGCGCGTGCTAAACAAAGGTAGGCATCTCTGTGGATGGAATAAGCATGTCTCTGATGCTCATAGGGTGGCCAGGCTTAACTTCAAAAATTGGATTATGCATAATAGACCATCATCTGGTAAAATTTTTGAACGTATGAATGAAACACGTAAAATTTTCAAGAGCCGCTTAAAATGGTGCCAAAATAATCAGGAACAACTTAAGATGGACATACTAGCAAAACACAGGGCAGCGAAAGATTTTAAGAAATTCTGGAAGTCGACGGGGAAGTATGATGTTAAGTCTGGCCTCCCGGTGAGTGTGGATGGAAAAAGTGAGCCGGAGCAGATCTCCAACTTGTTTAGAGATCATTTTAAGGTAAGTTCTCCACTGGGACCTTCGTCTGCTCTCCCCACCGTTTGCCCCCCATCTGCTGATCCGGATCGTCAGGGAGAGGCGCCGCAAATATGCTTTACTGCAAAGCAAGTACGAAAAGCTCTGAGTAAAATGAGTGGTGGCAAATCTCCCGGGCATGATGGTATCAGTGTAGAGCATCTGAGACATGCGGGTGTTCACCTACCAAGAGTACTGGCTCTGTTCTTCTCAATGTGTATCAGTCACTTCTATCTACCACATGACTTAATGAAAACCATCGTGGTACCCATTGTGAAGGACAGAACCGGGGATATCTCCGATAAGGGGAATTACCGCCCTATCTCATTGGCAACAACGATAGCTAAGGTGCTGGACAGTCTGCTTAACACTTACTTAGAAGAATTTTCCCAACTACATGACGCGCAGTTCGGATTTCAATCCGGACTTTCTACTGAAAGCGCCATAGTGAGTCTTAAGCATACTGTTCAGTACTATACTGATCGTAAAACGTCGGTACATGCCTGTTTTCTTGACCTATCCAAAGCCTTTGACCTAGTGTCCTATGATGTGCTCTGGAGAAAGTTAAGAGACAGGGGTGTGCCGGCGGAAATGCTCAGTATATTTAGATATTGGTACGCTAACCAAACAAATTTTGTGAAATGGGCTGACTCACTATCTGAAGCATATATGTTGGAAAGTGGGGTAAGACAAGGAGGGTTGACGTCTCCTCTACTCTTCAACATATATGTGAACGATCTCATCGTGGAGCTGAGCAGCATGCGTGTCGGATGTCGAATAGATGGCGTAAGCATCAATAACATTAGTTACGCGGACGACATGGTGCTGCTCTGCCCGACGGCGGGTGGCCTACAAGAACTGCTGAAAGCCTGTGAAGTATACGCTGCTGATCATGGACTTCTATACAATGTAAAGAAAACTGAGTACATGGTCTTTGAGGTCGCCGGCAAGGGTATGAATAAGAGCACCCATAATATTACCCTTAATGGCATGAACGTAAGAAGAGTTGACAAATTTAAATATCTTGGACATATCATTGCCGACGACCTCAAGGACGATGCTGATATTGAAAGGGAGCGTAGGGCGCTGGCAGTTAGAGGTAATATGCTGGCCCGCAGGTTTTCCCGGTGTACTGAGCAAGTCAAGATTACGCTTTTCAAAGCTTACTGCCAAAACATGTACACGGGAAGCTTGTGGGTTAGACACACCAAAAACTCGCTAGCGACCCTGCGCGTCCAATATAATAATATATTCAGGATGATGTTGGGTCTGCCTCGCTTCTGTAGTGCATCAGGGATGTTTGCTGAATATCAAACTGATGGCTTTGGTGCCATTATTCGCAAAAAATCTACATCCCTGATCCGCAGAATGCGCGACAGTCACAACAGCATCCTGAAAACCATAGCGGATAGATACTCTTCGCCGCTGTGGGAAAGCCTGGTTCGCAGAGTGATCCCGGACCCGGAAAAAGTCCCGCTACTCTGGTGAGATCACTCTGGGAATTAGTCCTGCGTTAATTTAAAAAATCTATTTGCTTACTAACCATTTACTGTATTTTTTTGTGTTACTAACCCCATATGGATCTATGTTGTCCGAAATAAAAGGATTTTATTTTATTTTTATTTTATTTTTATTAATAGTGCTTTGACATTAGCTTGACGTTAGAATGGTCATGAACTGTAGAAGTTTTTAAACGAATTCTAAGAACACAGGCATGCTAAGTTTTTTTTATTCGAGCCAAAGTTGAACTCTCAATTTTTTAAACTACCAATAATAATAAACAACGGTACTCGTAGGGCACTTCTAGAATTTTTATTCGTTATAGTGTCCTCTATTTAAATCACATAACTGATTGGACGTATACCCCACGTACTATATTTATTATTGGTATGAATTTGATTGTAGAGATTGTATCGAATCGATAACATCACATATCACTTCATCATCAACGAGTCACCAGTCCACGGCTCGACTTAGGCTATCGATCATAGTTTTTCATTTAAACGTTGGTAAAAATATATGGTGTTGATTTCCTTTTATACAAAAGGCTTCACCACCGCGCACAGAATAATTTTCCCGTGGGATGTAGAGACCCTATCAAGCATGAACTGTGACCGACAAAAATAGCTGAACAACGCCTATCTCCTAAAAGCGTTTCATAACCAATAATAAACTTGATATATCGCATAAACGCTAAACCAACTTCGAATTCCTTGGCTCAATAAATTATTAAGCTTTGCTTTACTGAATTAACAATCACAAAAACTAGTCAAGTATTGAAGAAAAAAACGCCAAACTTACCTACATAAAACTTTGGGGAAACCACAGAACACCCTGCTTCTCTTATCCATGTGGGGGAACATTAAATGGATAACTTACACTTGATACCCAACTTGACTCTGGACTAGGTCTCTTTTAAAATTTCGACGTCACATTTTGCACCGAAAATTTTAAGTAGGTCTCTTTTCTCTGTAAGCAAGTGTTCATGAGACTGTTGCTATTGTAAAGTTATAAAAAATATAAAATTAGCTTAAGTAGTTGCTGAGCTATTCAAGAGGGGGAAATGGACAGACAGGGCGAGATCTTATGGGGAATCGAAAGCCTAAATTCAATTCTTGTCAAATTGAGTACCTACGTACATGGTAACCTATGATAAGTCTTAAAAAACTATGATTGGTCTCAATAGTTTATCCTAACTTTCAGATATATACTAACTGTCTAATTATAAAAAAAACTTAGTTAGCAAAAGCTAGATCAAAGGAAAATCTAAATTAAAGTCAAGATAAGAGAAAATATCTTCTCTGTGAACCAGCGCTCTATGTTCTATAAAATCTCGATGCCTACAACCGATCATAGAACTCCTTAATTCAAAGTCTGATAAAAAAGGTTTTGTTCAGTGAGTTACGGTAGTAGTAGTAATTCTATGGTATCGTTCAGCAGTTTCGGCGTTGACCGTGCCTACATATCGTAAACGTAACGTTATCGTGTAGCTCCTGCTATTCCTTTGGGTGCAGCGTGCGTCATAATTGCATGAACCCTCCTGTCGATATTGTCGGCCATATTGCTTGCAGTTTGTTTATTACATAGTACCCTGTCGATATTGTCGGCCATATTGCTTGCAGTCTGTTTATGACACCTACTCGATCTTTTGTATATGATTTTGAACGGCGTTCCTTTAGTTACATTCATACTTCAACCTAAACCTTAACCTCAACCTGTATTGGTCCACTGCTGGGCGCAGGCCTCCCCCGATAAGCGCCTTGTTGGCGTTTATCTAATGAGGGCACATAATCCCCACGCTGGGCATGTGGGTTGGGATCTCAGTTCGGTGGTAGAATTGTTCTGTAGTAGTACTACTAGTACATTGGTTATATATCATATGAGTTTCTTTTTAGGTACCTAACCTACCTACTTAATAAGATATAAGTATCTAAGTAAGTCATTTTGTCCTAGGTATTGGTAGGTATGTACGAGTAGGTACCTATATCTTATTTACCTAGAATGTACTACCAAGGTCTTAGATTTGTAGGATTGGTAGGAATTTAGCCATGGACGTAGTTAAATTTAACCTCCATGAATTTAGTTTTAACGTAAGGAAGGTCCCTAGTTTTGGCGTTTTACATCAATTAAGTTTTGAAAAAAAAATCGAATTAAAATAAAGTTAAATCTATGCGTACCTAGATTATTTTAGCATGGGCCTAATAAATGGCTTAATGTGCGCAAAACTTCTTATCTGCTATCTTAATTACTTGTAATCTACAAAGTATTAACAACCCCAATTTTTTGCATTTTTTAAGTCCAGTAACGCTGCAGTGTCCGGTAACGCTGTCATGATCATCTGTCAACAGCATCGTAGCCCGTTCAAAAAAAGAATTTTTTTTCGAGCATCATTAACCACCGCAAAAGAAAATTCAACAAAATGCACGTGAATCACATTCCACTTATTTCATACACGAGCGCGGCGCGCAGCAGCGGCAGCTCTATCGTGTCGTCACACTCCATTTCACGCAGTTGTGTTGTGATGTATCAGCCAGTGCATAGAACAAGATAATTTTGTCTTTTAATATGTTGCTACACAATAGGTACCTATCAAACAAAAGACCTAGCCAAGACATATTTATGCTTTTATTAATCAATTCCATAAATAGCTTTTAATTGCCCAAATAACATTAGCTATGGCCAATACTATTATATTTCTACTGTGGTGCGGCCTACGGCCGTTGTAAGTACCACGTCCCTGCCGTTAGCAAATAAAAAAAAAAAAACTCATTTTTAAGGGACTTTGAGTCATTGCTGACCATATCAGTCCCGTATTTAACTAACAAACTACTTATACCTAAATTTCCTAGTTCCAATTGGACGAGCAATTCAAAAGGTACGAAGCCGAACTTTGTAGGCAACCATAAAAATATATAATTATATCTAAATATATAAAACTAACCTACGTAATTTAATTGCGTGTTACTCAGTGGAGCGGCTAAAATTATTTGGATAACACCAGTATCCGATAGGTTGACATTTTACAGGGCACCTCATAGACTCGCTCCGCTCACACTCCGTTAGACGATGCTGCACAACTGCTAAATAAATGGTAGGTTAATAATAAATGTACATAATATGTATGGTATTTTTACAAACTATATGGTACCTACGAGTATACCTACATGAAATTATTGGGTGGAAATAAAAAAAAACACAACAAAAGCACCACACGGCAGAGAATCCTTGAAAATATTTGTATCAAATTACAACACAGTTAACGTTTTTTCTCATTTTTAAAAGAAACCAAATTATACTTTTGTCGCCATAGAGTTCTTACCAACCAATAATTATATTTTTTAACACAATAAGTGACCGACGATAGATATCGGGGCTTAAAACGTAAAGTGGTCACAAGTCAATACCAAAGCGTTCTGAATTAGATCGCCAATACAAACCGCTTACCAAACAAGAGTCAGCTTAACGCAGTAACGCGTCCACTAATCCCTGATACCAATTAGTTACAATAAACCACTTAACTAAATACAAATCAAACAACAACAAATCTATACTGGATAGTGGCTTCCAAACTTTCGCTGATTAGGAACACAATTAATTTTAGTTTTATTTAGAGCATTGACGTCCTGGACGTCCTTTATGTTTGAAAAGTTCTATCAGTATAGGTAACTAATTTTGACAACATTTGACAACATTATGTAAAAAAAAATATTCGACAAGACAAGTGAGAGATTCTAAAATGTCCATAAAGAGTTCCTTTGGTAACGAAGCCAGGAGCACGTATTAAAATCAAATATTTCTGACAATTCGGGTTTCACAAGAGTTGTACAATTACACCGAATTCATATAATATCACATTATAGCACAAGCCTTGACTAAGAAGTGTATCATCAATTAATTCTAAAATTTTAAATGAATACATAATAAAAAAACGACTGAATTGACTGAAGACTGAATTCCATTCAGTTGTCTTTCGCGGCACGTTCGAAATTCTACAATATGAGACACTTTCACTTATCGTTAAATAATTAATTAATAATAACGTGATGACCGTAGACGACCTGTTGACCAGCGTGGCGCGGTGAGCGAAGGTCTGCCTGCGACGCAGGAGGTTGCGGGTTCGACTCCCGCCTCGGGACAAATGTGTGTCCGATCTGCAAATATTTGTTCAGGGCATTTTGGATGTTTTGTTTCGTGGTGGCTAGATAATGCTGTGTGATTGTCCAACATTATTTTAATTTCATGTAAATAAGTTGGCACAAGATTCATTATTTTTTATTTATTAAATCTGTATTGGACTAAAATACAAAGGATGGGCCTAATGCCAAGGCATTATCTACCTGCCATCGAGTATCATGTTTTTACAGGGTTTTTTTTGTGGTGGTTATATTTTCTGTGTTCAACAATTAACAAAATCAGCCGAAAAGTACTTTGCCGCTAATCATTTCCACTAAATCATTATTAACTTCGAATAAGTAAATGATGTTAAAAACTAGGTTAAATAACGCCTAGTTTAGATAATCATAATAAAACGCAGAAAATACTATGATCTGCAAAAAGTTCCGTCTTCTGCAAACGTTAGACACGAACCAGCATCACAAAACAACTTTGCTCCATTTACTCCAAAGCGACGACAGTTGATCAAATATTTCCCTCGCAAAACAGCATCACACTTACGATAAACGCATCTGCATTGTACCATCACACTCGGAGTCAATTCCGGAGTGTGTCGCAGTCGACATGACATGACAATCATTGTGAATGCTGCCTTTGTCATGCGAATCCGTTTTGCAAATCGACTTTTCAACGCGTACGTGGTTACGCCCGCTATTGGCACACATTAATTTGGGACAACCCTGATGGTCTGTCCACATGTTGGTTCAATCGTGGCGAAACTAGGCTTGTGTGGACGTTGACCGAGTCTGCCTATTTTATAGCCTGTCCAGTGGACAGGCTATCAAATTCAGTCACGGTGACAGGCATTTGCGATGACTTGGTCAACATGGGGATGGACTATGATAGTTTTAATTTATTAAAATAATGTAAGGTACTTCCTTTTGCCGTGACGGTCAATGTGTAAGAATCGACCCCTTTACTAGCCCTTGCATTTTGTATTGTAAAAAGAGGACAAGCAACAGCTTCTGTGTATGTTTGATAACTCAACTGCGATCACAAATCCTCCTGCCAAGCAAGATGATTATGGCAAATTCTTTGGGGCAAGCATATCCAGACATAAATCTACCAGACATACATCTACTGATGGTAAACTACGGTAACACCTTAGGGAAGTTAACCGTAACTTACCGTAATTTCTAAATAGGTACCTAAACAGTTTAAGCTTCAAAGAAAACGTAACAAAAGCTCGTAATATGTGACAGCTAACCCACTGACCTGTCAGTTTACAGAAGCTTATAGGTATTCCTCGAAACGCTGATGTTTTAGGGTACCGTAGACAAACATAACAGACCCTTTTCATTGCCTACGAAGTTCGGGTTCGTACCTTTTGAGATGCTCATGCAATTGGAGCTAGGAATGATCCTATAATTATATGAAAGAGGCTTAACGTCTCTACTCGCGTAAGAATCAAGTCTCGTCTGAATAAACATCTATGAAAAATAATATATATAAAAAAAATTAGTCGACCTGAGACCCTCCTCCTTATTAAAAGTCAGTTAAAGACAAAGTCTGGTTGGTCCGAATACATATAACAAGAACGGCTAGACCAATTTTCATGGTTTTTGATTTGTTTTATTTATTTCCGTACCGAATAGGTGAGGAATGAGGTTTTTATATTTAGTCATGTAAACGCTAATTATATTGTGAAAACATTTAAGTCTATTAACATCAAAAATACTGAGGATCTTTGGGGTATTTCAACCAAAGTACTGAGTTCTATTATTAAGGAAGTTGCTCCATACTTGGCTTACATTTTCAATAGTTGTATTGATGCAGGAGTTTTCCCTGATCTCATGAAATATAGTAAACTGGTTCCTCTTTATAAATCTGGTAGCCACACTGATCCGGCCAATTATAGGCCAATTTCAATACTTCCTGCAATGAGTAAAGTTTTTGAAAAAATTATTCTCACACAGTTGTCCTCTCACTTCAACCTCAATAGGTTGTTACATAAAAATCAATTTGGCTTCACCAAGGGTAGATCGACAACTGATGCTGGTACAGTTCTATTAAAGCACATATTGGATGCATGGGATAAAGCGAAAAACGCTATTGGTGTATTTTGTGACCTTTCTAAAGCTTTTGATTGCGTTGATCATGGTACATTAATAAATAAACTAAGACATTATGGAATTCAAAACAAGGCACTGGACCTTATGCAATCATATTTATCTGATAGAGTCCAAAAAGTAGATATTGGTAAAGAAAGATCTAGGGGATCAAAAATCGATTTAGGAGTCCCGCAAGGATCAAAATTGGGTCCTTTTCTATTTTTAGTATATGTAAATGATCTCCCATTTCTAGCAAAAGATCTCTGTGATATAGTCTTATTTGCTGATGATACTTCATTGATTTTTAAAGTTGACAGAAATAAACATAATTATGACGATGTAAATAATTCTCTTTCACAAATACTAGATTGGTTCACTGCCAATAAACTCTTACTCAATGCTTCAAAAACCAAATGCATAAAATTCATGTTACCAAATGTAAGAGAGCTCCCAACTAAGATAATGCTAAAGGATGAGATTGTTCACCTTGTAGACTCAACTGTTTTCCTAGGGTTACATATTGATTCCTCTCTTCAATGGAGACCGCAAATTGATGCTCTGGCAAACAGACTTAGTTCAGCAGCGTATGCGGTTCGAACAATTAGATACATTACCGATGAAGATACAGCTAGGTTAGTTTACTTCAGTTACTTCCACAGTGTTATGTCTTATGGTATTTTGCTTTGGGGACAGGCAGCTGACATCCAGACTATCTTTGTTATTCAGAAAAGGGCGGTACGCGCTATTTATAAATTAAATCCACGAGACTCGTTAAGGGAATTATTTAAAGAAATAAATATTTTAACAGTAATATCGCAATACATCTATGAAAATCTAATGTATACACAGCAAAACAGAGATAACTTTATGAAAATGTGTGATGTTCACAATAAAAATACAAGAAACAAGAACAAATTACACATCCCATCATACAGATTGCGAAAGGTAGGGAAATCATTTGTGGGCAATTGCGTAAGATTCTATAATAAGCTTCCATCTGAAGCAACTGAGCTCCCTATTCGTAAATTTAAACTGTACATAAAACGAAATCTTATCAAGAAAGCCTATAACTCCGTAGATGACTACGTAAATGATGTTAACGCTTGGCCGGATGTCGCCCAGTTCCATACAGACAATAGTATGTAAGACCAGTTAGACTTAGTTATCCTAAGATTGTATTAGTTGATAAGCGATGGACTTGCTAGTGGTTTCTTTTTCACTTCTTCCGCTAGTGGACAAAAAATTGAAGTGAATTAAAGTCAATTGCACCTTATTTCTTGTTGATAGTAATAACTATTTATCAAGCTGTTTATATAGTAAAAATTTGACTTGTCTAAGTACTTATTTTGTAAGTCTAAAGAAATAAACGATTTGACTTTGACTTTGACTTTGAATAGCAGAATAACAGTAACTATAACAAAGAAAAAAATCACTTGTGCGAAGCCGGGATTGGCCGTTGGTATTGAATGTTTGTAAAGAATAAATTTAAAAAGTAAAGGACTGATTTAAAAATGATTTCATCATTAGAATGCTACAGTATCCCGAGCAACATAGATTACCTATTATATTTATATCTTTAAATAATTAATTTTGTTTTAAATAACTACAAACCGACTTAAATTTGTATAGTGTTTTCATGGATCCTATTGTCAGAACCAATCAATTCAATCAATTCAAGTCAATTGGACCAAATTAAAATAGGACCACACGGGAAGCACCACCTTTCATATAAAAAAAGAATCATGAAAATCGGATCGCACAGTAAAAAGTTCTTAGAAAAACAGAACCATAAAATACAGTCGAATTGAGAACCTCCCCTTTTTTTAAGTCGGTTAAAAATAAGCGAAGCCGGGACAGGCCGCTGTCATAAATTAAATATTTTACTAGACACTCGCATACGCGTTTGACTCGATCTTGGCGAATTTACTTCACACATCCTGACTTCGGTAATAGCCTCGGAATGTTGAACGAAAGGCATCTAAAATAAACTGAACTTCCGACCACTTCTGACTCACGGTTTCGTGGAAATAAATTCACCTCTATCACTAACGAAATGGAGTTTAGAATAGAGTGCTTGTAGTAGGGCTGTCGCGTGCTTTGAGTTTATAGTTGCTAAATGTTAGTTTGAGAAGTGAAGTTTTCGGTTACATGTACAATATTGTAAAATTGTGTCCATCAAAACTTAGGTACATGTTTAATTTCATGGAATAAAATTGAGAGCCAAACAAAAACATGAATGAGCTTTTATGCTGTCACACAATACAGGTGACAGTGTGAAATAAAAGTACAAGTATAATATCAGTATAAGGTTATATCAGTGACAGAGTTGAACGTTAATGCAATTAAATACATTTGCAATTTTCAAAGTAATAGATTTGTAGAATGAGAACAAAATCAACACTGAAAGTAACAAGGTACGAGTAACTAGATTTCTATAGCCAGCCGAGTGAAGAGTACCTACGTTGTTTTATTTTAAATGTCGTAAGAATATTATTATTACCGACTTCCTCATTTACTCACAGATTCTACTTGTTTTTCTTCAAATAGCTGGTCTGTGACAACCCTGCGATGTGTCAGATACGTCAACTATATGACGACACAGGATGTCCTGCGTCGCGAAGGCTTTTAGGAGTGCCCTCGCGTCGCTTTGTATCATGAGGTTATATCGCCAATGTATCGTCTTTCGTCTTGAGTTGGCTACATTATATCTTATTTACTCCTACACTCTATTTAATTTTGTTCCAAGCTTAACTTTCAATTATTTATTGCGTAGGCACACGTTGTTATACATAGATAGATCTCACAGATAAATCTATCCAACGTATTCAAGTATTAAAATTAAACTCTCTATGGACAGTTCAATATTATAGGTTCCTGGCGACTATTTATTCTACTAATTCTACTTTTTTATGTTCTATGTATAAGATACGAATTTATCCTGTGTTTTTCTTTTACTTAGTCAGGTACAGTATGTTTTACTATTTTTTTTTATCAAATTCTGTTAGTAAGTAGTCCGAAAGTTTGTTAAGTTAAGTTAAATTACCGGTCTCCACGATACAGGCTTTGCCTAGTGTGGAGACCGTAGGAAAATATTTGTTAGATGAATTGTTACAACAATAAAATATTTTTTAATTTTTTATTTTCATTTCATTTAAATTTTTTATTACAAATATAGTTGAGGTTATATATCTAGTGCCAATGTTCTTCTTTCGTCAATCTTCTTGAGCTGTTGGCTACATTAAAGCTTTTTGTTTTTTTTATATTTTATAGGTGGCTCAAAATATTAATACTAATGTTATTATTATTAAATCATGGTAAATATACCGTTGTAAATAACTTTAGTATTTATTTTTAATTTTTTTTTTACCGAATATTTTATAACCGATTTCGACATATTTTCGTTATGTCGTTGACATCTCGATTTGGATACTTGGCTTGGACAATATGACTTGGTAATCTGTTTTATTTTAATTCTAAAACGTTACTAAAGATGCGTTTATATTTTAACGAAGATTCTATATAGAAAGTGACGCCCAAATGGACCAATTCAACGTCTTACACAGATACGACAAGATATCGGCGGGGAATGGGACAAAAACAATGCAGTTTTGTTCCATTCCCCGCCGATACCTTAAATCCCCCTCCCTCTGGTTAAATTGTCTAATGTAAAGGACAGACCGATTTTGATTTTGAAAACTTTCTTGTGGTGTGTATTCGATGAAGTTTGTAACATGCATCGGCTCCTAAGTAAGTTGGCATTGATTTCTTTGTCTCCAAGTTTCTTATCCTATCTTACTCATATCATGAGCAACCCAATAATGGTTTATCCACAACTCAAACGGAAAACGGACTTAAAAAGTTTTGACAATAACACTCCCAAGTCTTAAATCATCTTCAAACAGTAAATTACGTGTCAAATAGAATCCAGAAATATCCCGCCCTCCCCTCTTTTAAGGGCGGTTTACACAAACCACAAACGACCTGCAAGTTTATTTTTTTCAAGCTATTGTGTCCGAAACCCGGAAAAATTATGAAGGGAAGTTTGTTGTCAACGCCATGCTCGAAATAAACTTCGTCGTTCACATCTGTCGTGAAATTCTCTGTTCAATTAATTCGCGTATTTAAATATTCTAAAATACCAGAGTAAATTTAAACTGACGACAACTTAACTAATTAATGAATAATATTATGGCTAGGAGTCCCAAATAGTACCTACCTGTCTCTAAAATGAAGGTATTTTTTACATTTATCTTATTCAAATTACTTTAACATGTCTGAAAAAAATATATTTATAGTGTATAAATATATTTTTTTCAGACATGTTAAAGTAATTTGAATAAGATAAATGTAAAAAATACCTTCATTTTAGAGACAGGTAGGTACTATTTGGGACTCCTAGCCATAATATTATTCATTAACATAATAATTTATGTACCTACCTATCGAAAACGTTTATAAAAAACAAATGCAAAAATTTTAGTTGGTTAATTTTATGATTTCGTCAAGGAGATATGTCAACAACCTGTATGTTGTCACGTTATCTGGCACCTACATGGTAGCATGCTATCGCAAGCTACCTTGGTATTGGACGATGTGGTTAAAATGTCTTTAATCGTATCGAATCGTCAAGTTCTTTCAATCCTCGAGTGTAAAGACACCTTTACCACTGGTCTGACTTCGGGCCCCGACCCCGTTGACAAGGATAACCAAATGTCATTATAAGTTTGAATGTTAACGGAATTCCTTCTAGTTTCTGGGCTTCGCTGATAGTTCAACCATTCGATTATGAATAGCCACTGGAGCCTTGTTTGCCACACTGACATCAACCACTGGATTCTTCTTCTTATTTGTTTTTGCAAGAAAACCCCTCTTTTAATTTGTTGTTTGTGATTTGTCCTACGTGACCTCCGTTTGAACTCCGAGATTACATGTTTGTTAGACAATAGACCGTCTTTTGTCCTCAATCTTACCTGATGGAAAGCAAAGAGGTGGCCAGGCCGACGACGCGGCGACGGTGTATCACGAAGGTCTAGAAGAATTCTATTTATCCTTGTCTTGAAGACCCTGGTTGTAATTGACCTTAAAAACAGGACCGCGTTTCATTCCTAAGCGGTGCAAATAAGGAGAAGGTCAAGGAAAACCGCTTAGTGTGAGTGGAGGGTATATCCACCAAGTATGGATGGTATTGCGCTGTGCGTCTGCTTGTCGTGGAGTGGAAGGGGGATGGACGTCCATAAACCTAAAACGCAAAATAAGAATTTATATGGATCAAAAATGGTAAGCAATCATTTTTAATTCACGAAGTAATGCCCAAATATTTATGAGAAACTTTAATATTTGTATTAATTTGAAAACTCGGAATTTTTCCAAAAGGTTTATTGTTTTGCGTACCAAAGCAGGGCTTAAATTAACAGAATGTGTGGGTGGGTGTGTCTGTTTGTAAGCGCAGAACAGAACTTTTGTTCTCAAATATTCCAACAAAAATGTTTATCGCCATAATCCGTAATTACCTACCCGAAACTCTTTGAGGGTGATCTCAACAATAGCTCGCCAGACAAAGGTATCTAAAATTGCAAATACACGGTGTATATTGTCTGTCCAACAAATATGCAGAGATTGATAAAATATTGAGCCCCACCAAAAACAGCAGCACCAAACGTGCCCAAATTGGCACGTTTGGTGCTGCTGTTGTTATATTTGACGCGCACGGCTGAATTTTCTTAATTTTCAGGGCACGGTAACCTTTTAATAACATTTTTCATATGGCAAACATAAGAGAAATGTTATTATAAGGTTACCGTGCCCCGTGAGCCGAGTGCGATTAGACGATCGGCACGTTTGTTCCACTTTTCTTTGATGTAGTGACAGCTGCAGCCCCCGGTTCCCGCCTGAATGCAAACGGAGCCCCTCTTTTGGATTCGCTTGCTCTCGCAATAACGCCCTCACTGGTTCTTTTGCGTTCGTTTGTTAGGCTTCGCTTGCTCTCGCTAGCTTTGTCTATACCCATCATCAGATGATTCAGCCGATTCTCGCATAGCTTGTTAGCACCTAGTCAGATCAACAGAACACCGTGTATTCATGTTAACAAGAGGGTGAGACCGTCACGGCCTAGCGGGTGGTAAATCATCTCTCAGGCCCATTTACAAATTGCTCTGAGCACGCTCGATGAAAGCGAGGAATGGGTGAGGTAGAATGAACGGGCATCAACGCTTTTAACTAGTATCGAGGAGGTTGGAGGCTAGTTTAAAACTGGTGTCGGAAAATGTTGATTTGGACGGTTTGTAGAGCAAAGAGGTTAAAGCATCTCTGTTAAATTCTAAAAAAGAACATGCTTTGAAAAAGTGCAAGTACAAAAACTATAAACAAAATAAATGAACCTCATTTGTTATAACTGCTGTTCCCAAATTTCCAAAACAAAAGAAGAATAGAACTCCTTTTTATTTAGATAGGATATTCAAAATTTTAAAAACTTGATGATGGATGTTCTACGCTTTATACTTCCGCTCATAAAATGGTGGTCTTGTATAAATTTGAATAAATGGAACTCCGAGGCGCTTATTGCAACGTTTTCGGTGGTCACAGTTATTGGTCCAGTTTTGTAAATGGAATGAGTTTTTTAAAGTGCTCGTTACATGATAATTAAATTACTACATGTATACACTACAAAGGGATGAGAAAACCTGCAAAATAACTGATTACAGGTACAACTTAGGGTTAAACCACTCTCATACAGTAGAGATCTATACCTACATAATACATCTTCATCATCATTGAATGATGATGACTGAATGGAATACCTATACTACGAGCTATTAATACAGCCCATGGCATAAGTCAAATATACAGCTCATGGTAACATCACGTATGGTTTTTGTACTTCCATAGCTTACCGCCTCTCCTGCTACCTGCCAACCATCTATTCGGAAATGAGTTTGACTCATCCAAATACTTCTCGCGGCTTATTAACATGAAAGTTCATGAAAAAAAAGACTTCAAAAAAAAGGAAGTTCTCAATTTTACTGTATTTTTTTATTTTTGTTACCTCTAAACTTTCGACTGGGTGGACCGATTTTGATGATTCTTTTTTATTTGAATTTTTTTTTTTTTTTGCTTTCCGTTTATCCTGAGAATGCCAGCTACCCTAAATATCTCCTTTTCGTAAGTCCTCACGGCTTCTAAACCAAGCCTTGCTTTAGAAGCCTAACGACTTAATACTCAGACGTAACTCAGATATAAGCACGTCTTGTAGACGTTAATTTTAGAAATATTTTCATGGAAAACTATCAATAAATCATTTTCAGTCATTTATGACGTGCTTAAATCTGAGTTGCGTGTGTTTCGGAGGTGAAAGGCCCAGTTTCAGTTTAGGAGTCTTCCTACAAAACACTGACAAAATCTCTCCCACTTTATTAAATCCATATTTTCCTAAGACAAAGCCTGTGTTTCATAGACCAAGTCGGCGGGACGCATCGCTTCATAAATTCATGTCCCTCATATATCCCGCGCCAAGCTGTGTACATAATTGGTTCTCTGTGTGGCAGCTTGGCACATGTGCCGTTACCGCAGATAACAAGGGGTGCCAAGAAGTGCCAATAGCTGAAATCAAGATGGAAGAAAACGAGGATGATTAAAGGAATAAATAATACTAGGTACCTATGGAGTAAAAACGCCCTGGAACCTTTTTAAAGCGACTTACGCGTATCGGTTACATTTTTGCTATTCCTGACCTTTCAAAGTTTGGTTGGCAGAGATCTCGCTAAGCAATAAGGTCGGCTCACTTCTTTATTTTATTCGTACCTATGATATTTTCCTATCTTTCGAAGGTATATTGTTATTTTGGAGTGAAATAAATAACATTATCCTTAATATTTTTATTAAGATATCCTGCTGCCTGCTCTACCTTCGTAAATGAATCGCGTGTTTTGGTTTTCTATAAAATAAATGGCTTATTATAAGACGAATGTTATAGATCTATTCAAAAACCCAGTCTTTTGAACTTTCGTCCCATAACTTATTCCACACTTCAACCAGACGTCTACATGACCTATATCGGTAAAAACGGTGCAATAAATCAGACTCTACAATCCTTCATCTCTGTTTTACACAAGAGTTTTGTATCTCCCATCTCTGTCTAGCATTTCGAGTCGATTAACTGGTAATAAGCTGAATTCCAAGCACGTAGAACCACAGATGCTGTAGCATTATTATTGGACTAAAGTTTTCACTCTATTTCGTGTAAAACCTTCTTGCGGTTGTATAATAAAACTCTTTACTTGCAATTTAAAAAGTTAGAGAACAACCAATATGAATTTTTATTTCAGAACCCAATCATGTTGGGCTCTTGATTTTGAACCTAGGTGCTTTCACAATAAAGTTCATGATTCAGTAAAGATTTAGTTGAAGTGATAGTTGTGAACCGAGAGTATGACGTTTGGATTCCTCGTCGCCCCTAACCACAATCCCGTAGTTGATGAGGTTGAATAATACGTAGTTTTTGATGTTATTGAGCTAAACATCGTGACAAAATATTTTACAGAACGGTGACCAGCAGGGGTATTTTAATTCATTCGATTCGATCCGAAGCGAAAACATCTAATTTGAATTTGAATTCTATACCTTCGGAACTATAGAACGCTATTTTGATTTGTCAAACGTTTCTGATATCGAATCCGACGGCCTTTCCGACGAAATTAAATATTATTTAAATACTACATTTAATTTATTTCTTTATTTTGATTGTAATTTTATTTGTCAATAAATGGTTAAATTTATTTAGCTTTACGTAAGGTAGAGTCATTTCTTCTAGCACGGCCGAACCAAGTTCTTCGCGTCAGGCATATGCAGTCCCAGAATCGACTCTACCTTGAACTCTTTCTAACGTCGTCGTCTTGATTCAAATCTTTATAGGTTACTTACACTTGTTTTAGTAATAATGAATGATGTAAATTCAGAGGTCACCAAAACTAAATTTAACTAATTTGACAGCACTAGAAACCTGTGGTGCCGACCCTTTCAAAACGATCAAAATAAAATAATGGCATTATTTTAAGTCCTGTCAAAGTAATACTTTAGTTTTGGCGACATTTTAATTGCACATTTAACATCTAAAAAGAAACATCTAAAAATTGCTGCTCTCTTAGGCAGCAATTGCAGCAGAGGCACAAACAAACACACACATACACACTTATACGAAACCTTTTGTTTATTATTGACTTAAATGTAATTAGACTTAATTTATGCATTGTTTTAATTTGGTTTTTATTCTGTAATTTTGTAATTGAATTTTTTCTATGTAATATGCTTCCCGTGTGATTGGTGTAGCGCGTAGCGCTGCGTTTAGCTCCCTGGCACCGCTGAAAACCAGCGCTGCTATGATACAATAGTACCATAGCAGCATTATGCTGAGCCGGTGACCTTTTTGTGTTAGACATAATTTAATTTTAGTTGAAATTATGTTATGCTAATTTTATCCATGTGACACAAATAAAGATTTTCTATTTCTATTTCTATAGTTATGTTATGATTTCTAAAATAAATTTAACAATTAACCTACTTACTTTTTTTCAACAAAATACCGTAAAGCCAGTGGTAGTAGTAACGTTCGTAGCAAAATTATACAAAATTATAAATAATAAGATTGCCCTCCTAGCCGAATTTCGGCCATGACGGCCAGTCTCAACAAAGACTAGCCAGGTGCGCAGGACATTATTATAGTGCACAAGTGTGCGCGCAAACACAAATGCACTCTCTTTCTCGCCCTCGCTCTCTTAATCCGATGGGACGGCAGACCGCCGTGTAACATCGCAAACTTCCTTACTGCGGGCTGCTACTGTGAATTTTGCAAGAAAAACCCTAATAACAACTTCCCGTTTGACCCGGGATTTGAACCCAGGACCTCATCATCAGTTGAACACGCTGACCGCTAGACCAACGAGGCAGTCAACATCACACAAAATGTGTGTGAACACGAGTAAGAACTCACACAAAGTGAGTTCTTACTCACTCGCGGTGCCTTCAGTTATTTTGTAGAACACGGCATTAGAAAGTTCAAAATTCAAATCATAGTAAATATCCAGTTGCAAATTGCAAATGACTTTATTATAAAAAACGTCGCACGCGAATAAAGTTCAAATAATGTCAATTTTGTGGAGCTCATTACTTCGGAGCTTGCAGCTCGGTTTCACAACTGATTGGCTGCATCTGTCATCCACAGGCGTGGAGTAGTGTAGGTTTTGTCGATAGTTAGGTACCCACCTAGATAAATACAGCATGGATATCGATCTTTGTAAAAAGGAATCTAGGGAAGTTCTAAAAACGAATGCTACTGTGACAGATTGAAGTTTATTCTAACATTAAATTTATTTACATTAAACCTACTAGTACCTAGCTGGGTAGGTACAGTCAAAATAAAAGAAAATCTTTTCACGTAAGTATGTATTATTTTTGCGAATAAAAATATACACACAGTCTCAAAATAATCAAACAAAAAATGTAAGTACCTACTTACTTAATTAAAATATACGATCACGCTAATATTCAAATAGGAAAATTTGTAAAAGCTTGGGCAATTGTCTTTTATTTTATTTATTCAATTATCCACGCTGAAGTCACAAACCCTCTACACAAGACCTCTAGAATACGAAAAACAAAAGGGGATCGCGCTTCGAAGCAAATTGAACGAAGTTAGTTATATAAAATTTTAAATGAAAATAGGTAGGCTAAGTTCCTAGTGTTCCTACTCACCTTCAGAAGTTTCTAGAATCGATCCACAAAGCCAGCTGGGTGTGAATCGAGCCTCGATCACAACTGGACCGGAAAGCATCGTTGCTGACCGGAAAGCTGTGAGCAAGAATAATGCCTACTCAACTCAGCAAGGTAGTACCTATATCTAATCTTTGTTGAAACGTAGGTATAATATACGTAGATACCTACTTATAACGATAGGGTATCAACATACATAATCAAATTTTACGGCTTTATACGGTTTAACTAGCAGTGCCTCGGTTTCACCCGCGTAGTTCCCGATCCCGTGGGAATTTCGGGATAAAATATAGCCAATGTCACTCCCTGAAAAGTAAGCTTTTTAATGATGAAATATTTATTTATTCAATACAAACAATCAAATCTTTCCTCTTTATAAATTTACCATAGTCCATAGGGTTACATACAAGCACCTATATTCCATTAATACGTAATAAAGCAATGCTTGATTTATTTATTTATCTCGAATCTCAACAGAAAATTCACATTACATGAAATATTAATGTCTAGTGCTTTTTTAATAAAAGAGTGCCACAGCGGGTGCAAATAATGAGTCGACTAAACGTATAATGTTACATGGCACTTTTTATAGGATAGGGTTTATAACCTAAATGTAAAAAATATTATCAATTTTTAAATATTGTGTATCAAAACATACAGACAGTGAGTATTACATACGAGGTATAGAAACCAAAATTAGGAACCATCATAATAGGGAGGATCTACATTGATACCTTCATTGATCTACATAGGTCAATAGGTAGTAGGTTGGTCCATATTTTTGCTCGAAATAACACAAACGACGTTCGAGGTGACAGATTTTATATATATAGATCTGTATATAATAGGGTGTAGGCGCAAAAAACCTAAGCGAATCTAGGCTTTCCATGCTGCATTTCCAGAAGCGGCGAATGGCACTGACAGAATAGCGACTACCTACTTAACTGGTAAGAACTATGAAATAACACATGAAGAGAACGCATCAGCTATCACCGCACATGACGTTACCACATATCACATATACACTGATGGGGCCAAGAACAGAACAGGAGCTGGATGCGGCTATTCCTGTCCTGAAACTGGACTCTCAAAAGCCCAACCACTAAACCCGGCCACGACAGCCTTCCAGGCGGAAACAATGGGACTCAAACTAGCGGCAGACGACATGCTTCTGGAAACGACCAACAGAGATATAGCCAGACAGATGCAGCTGGTCTTCAAAACAGACAGCGCTGCACTAATAAACGCACTCAAACGGACAGACACAAGATCATAAGCAATTGTAGAATGCCATAAAAGTCTACAAGATCTCTCTCAACACAGTAAGGTCTGCATAGAATGGACAGAGAGTAGATCCTGCCCAGGCAACATTAATGCGGACAGACTAGCTAAGGAAGGAACGAAACTAACTCCAACACAACAAGATGTAAGTCTCTCGAACCCGCCCACAGCGGAAGTCAAAAACAGACTAAAACTTAACTCTGAAAAAGAACACCAAAAGCTATGGGAGCGTCGGATAGACTGCAAGCATACTAAATCAATATTCCCTTCCAAAGACAGGAAAACCACCAACACGATGCTCAAGATGAGCAGGGAGGACCTCAGAACGATGGTGGGCATCATCACAGGCCATTGTGAATTGAACCATCATCTTTTCAAGACCGGAGCCACAGACAGCAGCCTATGTCGTGGCTGCTTTCAAGAAGAAGAGACGGTGGAACACGTCGTGGTAAACTGCACGGCCACAGAGGAGGCCAGACACAAAACAGGGCTGAAGCGCCTCATTGAGGAATCAACCCCATCCACACCCACAGGAAAGCTGAAACGAAGCTGTCAGTCACCTAAAGTCCTGCTCCGATACTTCAAGGAGCTGGGCTGGTTAGGGCCTGCTTAGGCAGGGGGATAATGCACAATACACTCCTGTGCGAGACGTCCGTGTAGATCTTAGTTCCCCCACTTAGAATTAGAATTAGAATTAGGCTTTCCATGAGTCCGCCAACGTAAGATAATGAACCATGAAAAAAAACTCAAATTAGGTTTTAATTTTCCAATCACTTTCCTGTTAAATTTTTCAGTAGCTAGGCATCTGCATAATCGACCGTTCCTAAAGAAAAGAAACTTTCAAAGAAAGATTCATTGCCTCGAGTGTTTCCCCAAACAAAAAATAAAATCACTCCGTAAAACAGATTGAGAACGAATGGCGCTTCACGCTTGGCCAAATAAATAAGAAGCTTTACTATTTTATTGAATTAAGGAATTAACTGACACGCACGATAAACGATATAAAAGTGCCCGTTTGCGGCAGAACAGGCACAGGTGAGAAGCGACTTCATTGTCGGACTACTCACTTCGTCATACAGCAAAATAAATCTAACTTAAATTTAAAACAGTATTAAAATAATAGTTTTCAATCAATGTTACAATAGTGTAAATATTTAGAAATTTCCCGCGCCATTTTGTAGTAACGGCACACAAAATGGCGGAAAACTACACAGAGGCCATTGGGCCTATGGCCTATCCTTTAAAAATGTAAGTCAACAAAGAAAATTACAATAAAAAAATAGTATTTATTAAAAGTTTACTAAAGTTATTTTATAACCCCATCGCTAATCCAATGTACAGATCCCATTGCTGGATAAAAACTTGTTTATCATTGAATAATATTTAATTTGATTCAGAAATCTGCGATCGGTATTTCCGTTTTCGGTTTTAGTTTAGGTATCTTTTGTGCTCTCTCGAACCTTAAAAACCCTACCCCTAAAAACTTAATTTGTTACCTTAGTAGTGTAGTAGTGAGTGGAAACTATGAGAAACGCAATGGTGAGGCCATTGCGTTTCTCATAGTTTCCACACACGATTATATTTCTTTTCAGGGTTGCCAACGAAGTGGTCGAGCACATGCTTGGCTGGAACATTCCAGAAGAGCATCAGGACATAGTGCACGATCACTGGCGGAACTTCCCGGCTGTCAGCAAATACTGGCACTACTGCCTCGCACTCATCTACACCATGCTGATGACTGCTTCCGTCTCGGGGAACGGGATCGTCATTTGGATCTTTAGCACGTGAGTTTCTGTCATCATAATCATCATTCCCGTGTCTGTTTTAAGATGATTCAGGTTATGCCTGTGATTTAGTTTAGTGAGCACTTTCAGTCAAGAGAATGAATGAATAATAATGATACGATGAGAGGTTGGGCTCTGGAAATCTGATGATCTTCATTTTGGCCAAGCTATCATCCTATACATCTTTTGTGATGAAAAATAAGAGATCACAAACAAACCTCTTCACGACTTTGGCAAAATGTGGACGGACCGAGTCTTTTCGCAACAGACACTAACATTAAAGTGGTACCTAAAATTTGAGGAGGTTAGTAGGTAATAATGGAACACGGCTCCATAAAATTGTTGCATGTTTGGCTCACATCAACGTAAACCACTTAAAAGACTTAGAAAAGAGGGTCATTTATGTGAAGATTTTGGGATATTCCCGAATGTTGACAGAAACCACGTTAGTCCCAAACTTTCAGGTCACCCTATCAGATTGGCTAGAGGGCGGTTCTGAAAGTTAAGTAATTAAAACTTTCTTTCTGTAGTTCTAGCTAGGTGGTCCTTAGATAGATACTTCAGGGGACTATAGAATCACAAACTTCTGGCATGAGGTGGCTATTGTTACCTTTAGGTGCAAAATATAAATCTCGTTTAACATTCCACGCGCGATATGAGTGGGATATGACAATTTCGAACGGCAAAAGCGGTCAAACGTATACTTTGACAAGGTTTTATACCGTTTTGATATGGCTATTGATTCCGTTTTGATATGTCATAAAATGTATTATTCTATGAACTACTTTTAGTAGTTTTAACTTGCCAACTCAGTTTATATTTGTTTGTTCCATATAACCGCCTGTAATTAATTAAGCAATGTTTATATTCCTTAATGTAAATTGGGGTATGCCCGGTAGTGGTCCAAATAAAAAATAAATGAATAGGTACATGGCGAATATACCAGCAACTCAAGACTTCAATCTCTTCTTTCCTCAATTTTGTCTTAAATCCCGAGGTTAGTTAATAATGTGTAAATCGTTGACGACGGGTTCGAGTGGCGTTGACTTGACTGCCTTCACTTGACTCAGATTTAATTAAGTTCAAACGCAGAGGAGGGCGTGGTCCTACCATTGGTCTATAAAATTACAAATTCTAATTGCTGATTTGCCTTATTTAGTAAGCAGTAGAGATTATCATTACAGTCAGTAGTTAGTAGTCTTTACTCCTTACTCACGCAGGGGGGTTAATTTATGTAAGTAATTTAAGTAGAACCGTGAAAATCACTGTTTTAATCCTAATATCTAAGTTACTCACTTAATATTTAAGGTGAATGTTTCTATAGGTGGAGATATTAAACATTTTGTATGTAAGATCTTAAAAAATGGCTTAATATTAATATTAGTAGCCTACATTTCATCCGGAAATAGTGCAAACAAAGCCGCGGACAAAAGTTGTTGACCTCCGGCGGACACCGTTTTCTAGAACAAACATTTAAATAAATCAAAATACAATCGTAGCTCGTTTGTTTTTTCAGCTTCATGTATTAGAATATCGATAGGCACTTGTTATTCCTGTGAAATGGATTTCATGAATAAAGTACGCACGTCGAAATAGCATTAGGTATATTCTAATCGAAATAGAGAAGAAAACTACTGGAGCATTACTTACCTCGTTCAAACTTATTAGTAAAAATAGTTTAAGTAAGTACCTAACTTATTGTGTTATGTAATAAAGAATTCAAGATTTAAATTACCTACACCAATCTTCACAAACTTAAGAAAGAAGTTTCAAAAACTTATCAAGCGCGAAACAACCTTTCCACCATCGATTTTATCTTAAAAAGATTCGCGAACTTTTAGTTGGGTCTCCAGCCATTATGCCTCTTGACAAACAACTACGAAATTAACTTAACTTGCAATTACAATCGCCGATTTTAAATGGAGATGGTGGTGAATAATAAACAGTTTGGGACACTGAGAAACAAGCCTATTTTACGAAACTAATTCGAATAGCTCTTGAACTAGGTTTGACCACGATGATGATGATGGAAAGCGCTTGAGAATATAGTTCCACTGATCGATGGTGTAATTTTTGTTCTTCTGCGGTACCTCTGTGACCTCCGTGGAGCGATGGGCGATGGCCCGCCTGCGACGCAGGAGGTTGCGGGTTCGATTCCCGCCCCGGAACAAATGTGTGTACGAGATCTGCAGTTCAGAGCGTTCTGGATGTTTTCTATGTATAATAAGAAATATATATCTAGTAGTGTATCAGTTATATCTAGTATCCATAACACAAGCTCTGCTTAGCTTGGGGCCAGATAATGCTGTGTGAATTGTCCAGAATTATTTATTTATATTTTATTTACCTATAGGGCTGATATACACGGCTACCCAAAAAGCTGTCAATTTTGACAAATGACATTATATTGGTCTGGATCAAGAATTCGATAGTTCAGTGAATTCATACTGTTGCAGAAGACAGTGTTATATCAACTTGTCGGAAGCCCCTGAATTTGGAAAATAAATTATATTAAAATACAAATGGGACTAACTCCCACTGTGTAGATAAATATTTTCTTTCTAAATAATGCCTTGCTATCGCCTTTACCTACAAATCTCACAGTTTTTTCGCCTATCTCTACAATAACTAGGTACTTATATCGAAGGCACACTATCGCGTCCTCAAATCCGTCATGATGCAATGTACCAGACCCACATCCAGTAACAGTAAACGGGATAGGAGCAAAGTTTTGAACCGCGGTAGCTGGGAAAACGCTTCCTATGTCGCCCGGAGCTTTTTACGCTTTTAGTTTTCCTTTTGCAACGGATAGACTAGATTTGAACACACTTGGAGTGAGATTTGCTGCGAAAATGTTTAGGTTGCGCTGTATCCTGGGGTATCTAAGTTCTGCACATCCAAGTTTCCAGTTCTTTGCGAGTCGCGTAGTATATTCGCTTTGCTTGCGAGTCAGGCTTTTTCCAAAATAAAAATAAAACCTTAGAAATACAAACAAACAACAAAATAGCTTAATGAGTTAGAAGTGAAGAGGATATAATGAGATGTCATGTAAAAAAGGCACGGTCTATGATGAAGTATGCAGTATTTTAGAAATTTAATTTTTACTGTTTTAATTTTATGCTGGATGGACCTGGACTGAAAAACGTTCACTTTTTAGGTTGGTTTATTAACGAAAACGTCTCATAGATTTTTTTGTACGGTTTATCAGACAAGAAAAAACGTTTTTGTTGGTCTCTACCTAATGATCTACCACTATAAAGTTTGACTTGATACATTTTAGATCGATTAGCAAATTATGGTAAATTCTGGCTCAGCTGATAACAAAAATCAAACGAGACCAGTTTGAAAACTTCTAAGTTCTGAACTGATTGTGTGACTCGAGAAACTTGTAAGCTGCGGGGTGAATTTACATGTTCACAAACTGGGGCAGTGGGAACTTTGGTATCTATACTTGTGTCACTTCAAAATATCCTATTGCTAATAATGTACGGTTCATTTATTACATCAAGCTTTTGCATAGGTCTTCTTTATCGATAAATAGGCTAATGTAATCTAACTTAATGCAAGAATATATGCTATATATAGGTATTTATTAGGTTTATTTTAGTTATTATTATTTTATTCTATTTATGTTTATTATAAGCATTATTATGTATTATTATTATTATATTTGTAATTTGTACACTTCCTCTACCTATTCCATAGCCTCTCCTCTATCTAAGGTTTCGCTGGAAGAAAACTCTTTAACAGGGTTAAGCTCGCCTTTGTACATATCTTTTAATATAAGTTCATTCTATGTATTATTTGTGTACATTAAAGAATTACAGAAGAATTCCTTGTATTTGAATAACACTGTATAATACCTTGAAAGCTTATCCGCCGACTTAAATAAATCTTCAATAAAGATACGAATACTTAGAATTGTACAAAAATAATAATATTCCAGGACAATCCACACAACATCATCTAACCCCAAGCTAAACAGAGCTTGTGTTATGGGTGCTTGAGACAATATAATTACATATATAGATATTTTTTATTATTCATAGAAAAAACATAGAGACCACCACCTGGAACAAATATTTGCAGATCGTTCATACAAACATTTTGTCCCAAGGCGGTTAGTCAACCCGCAACCTCCTACGTCGCAGGCAGACCTTCACCTGCCGCGCTACATCGGTCGTCATTTCGTCTCTTATCCGGAAATTTGTATACGTCGATCATAAAATTCACCGATCGAAGGTATTAAAATCCAAGTATGTAGTTGTAACAATTTGTTTATTTTTAGTTCCAAGTCCCTCCGAAGCCCAAGCAACATGTTCGTCATCAACCTGGCGATCTTCGATCTGATGATGATGCTGGAGATGCCTCTTCTCATCATGAACTCGTTCCACCAGCGCCTCGTGGGCTACCAGCTCGGATGTGACATCTACGCGATACTCGGCTCACTGTCCGGGATAGGGGGCGCTATTACTAATGCTGTCATCGCTTTTGACAGATACAAGTGAGTTGAGTTTATACTATTTTAGTCTGTTTACTTAGATATGAAAAATACGCGAGAAGAAAGAGGAAGCAATCAGAGCGCGGATTTTGAAGGTAGAAACAAACTGAGCTCACTCTACGCAAACGTACGCGGCGCATTATGAGATCTAGATGCTTGGTAATAAGCATCCAGATCTACTACTACGGGTATTGATAGCGTTTATTTAGCCATTTTCCCCGATGTTTCTGATCGTGTAAGTTTGATTTGTAAGAAAACTGATTCCCTAACGTGTATGACAGCCAACTCGAACTGTTTTTCTTTGGTTTTTTTCTTTCAATTGTGTCTTCACATTCAAGGAGAACATGAGAGAGAGAGAGAGAGATATAAATTATTTTACCCAAAACACATTGGTAGGTACAATACAGATAGGTAGGTAACTTAAACCAATCTTACTAACTAGGTACTTACACTAAAAAGAAGGTGGTACCTAAAGGGTAAAATGGCTCCCTGCCTCAGCAGGTTGCAGTATCAGGCATTTGCCTAACACTGCGCTGGTTTTCAGGCAGGGCCCTTGAGGAGTGACAATACACGTTAATTCTAATTCTATACTATTTCATTATTCTATTTACTAATTCTTTTATTGGTAACTTAACACTAATCTAAACACTAAACACGTGGAAATACAATTGAGAAAAATACATCCACCCTGCTTTACCGAAACGCAGTTTTGCTTACCATTGTTCTGCGGAAGTGTATAGAAAGACTATGACGGTACAACAGTAATCCCTTTTTGCTTTCCACAATATCCTCAGAGACAGAGCCATTCCTTCATCTGAAAATTGACATCCACACTTTGGAAAATTCTAAAGAGTATGATTAGTGACGTTCACTAAACCTTCATTTATTTACAGAACGATATCCAGTCCACTGGACGGGCGGATAAACAAGGTGCAAGCTGGGCTCCTCATCGCATTCACGTGGTTCTGGACCCTACCATTCACCATCCTACCAGCCATGCAGATTTGGGGCCGCTTTGTGCCAGGTAAGAACATACAGCCTTCTTAGATACTTCACAGATGTCCGAATTTGGATAACCAAAGTCAGTAGGTACCCTGAATAAATAGTTAAGTACTCGTAGTAGGAACTGAATATAACAATCGCCTAACTAAATAAAAGGGCCGCAAGCAAGACTGTCTAGTGTCTACTCGTATATAATGTGAAATATGAAAGTTATATTGCTTCGTAATGTTTTATTTGTCACCGGATTAACTGTTCTGATTTAAAAATAAATAATTAAACTATTTATAGGTCTATATGATTATTGAGTTAAAAATACTCGAGAATAATGTAGACGACCTCCGTGGCGGCGGGCAAAGGTCCGCCTGCGACGCAGGAGATTGCGGGTTCGATTCCCGCCTTGGGACAAATGTGTGTACGATCTGTAGTTATTTGTTCAGGGTGTTCTGGATATTTTCCTTGTATAATAAAAAATATCCATCTATGTAGTGCATTGTATTAAGTACATATATCAGTTATCTAGTACCCGTAATACAAGCTCTGCTTAGCTTGGGGCTAGATAGTGCTGTGTGAATTGTCCAACATTATTATCTTAGTCCAGTGTGACCCTGGCCTTAAAAAATAAGTATGGCAAAATAAGAATGCTACGTTTTACCAAGGTCCCACGTAATACTCTAACTACTCTTCGAGGTATTTCATTAAAATAGTGATTTACTTATTTGATAAAATAATAAACTATGTGATATGCTCAGCTTTAGGTATAATTTTATCTATCCCAGCCATACAACAACAGCAATAATTCTCCCCATCAATGTTCTAAAGTTCCTACCACTGTTGAACTCCGAATCGACTCATTCAATAAAATAAGCACATTATAGGGCACTTACCGTTCTAACAGGTGCTTCAGATGAGTAATGCGGCCGGTATGAAGGTGTAAATCACGAGAGTAAGTTATGACGCGGTTTTGTTAAACTTAGGAAGTTTTATTACGTCTGAATTAGACGTTTTTCATTTTATTTGCTTCTTTTACTTTGATTTACTTTACCCCGTACCTACGTTGACTTTATTTACCCAACAGATTTTTTAAATAACGTATTTGTAAATAAAAAAAAGTCAAAAGTAATTTAAATTTATTAGTTTACCTCAAGAAAATCATCGGACAGAAAATGATCAGATAGCTTACAAAAGTTCGTACCCGTGATTAAATTAAAGCTTTCTGTTAATTTAAATTGTGAGATATTTTTTGTAAGTATGATGTGATGTGTGATCCCTAGAATATTTGTATGGTAATAAATACTATTGAGTATAAGTGCCTACGTACCTAAATTTTTTTCGTTCTTTCTTTACCTAATGCATTAATATCCGATTTCAATATCCGTTTCTAGTTCGTTGTCTCTCTGCGTCTTTGTCTTTATTTTATTGAGTGTTCTATAATTTTATTTTTCATACTTTCAATAAAGATTTTGAAATTAGTAGATACAGACAGAATATATCAGAATAGTTAAATGAACCAGTTGAAAGCCGATTTCACGACGCATTAACGAGTGATTAACCGCGCCAATTGCGTGATAAATCGACAACATCCGCGCTAAGCAGATTATAATTTGTCTTCATAAAGGACGCGGCAATAATGATTCATCTAAATGCCGGTTATTTGGTTTATGGTGTATTCGTAGACGTTGAGGGAGCTTAGCAGGAGTTTTTGACAGAGCTTGCTTTTGTTCTAAATTAGATAAAAAAATCATTTTCAAAGTCATTATTAAAATATTGTAATAAGTTGGGTAGAGCGAGAACCAGAAATTAGAAGCCAATCAATCGTGCTTTGCGCAAGAGAGTTTTTTAGAATTAATTGGGTAGTTTTGAATCAAAATTTTAAATCGGTCTATTTTTCGGCAAGCTTGGTACCTACACTTCGTTATACTTATTTAAAAATGTACAGCGTTCTCACCTTGATAAAACGTAGCATATGGGCATAATGGAGAGCATTGCACATTTCTTAAATGTTCTTAACCTGTAAAATGATCCATCCATTACCTTTTTCAAGTACCTATTTTAATATTAATATTTTCATCAATACAAATAAATTTTCAATCCACAGAGGGTTTCCTAACAACATGCTCCTTCGACTACTTTACGGATGACCAGGACACAAAGGTCTTCGTAGCCTGTATCTTCGTCTGGAGCTACGCGATCCCGATGTCGCTCATCTGCTACTTCTACTCACAACTGTTCAGTGCTGTACGTATTCATTGCATCATCGTTTTACCGCATTCTCTCTCGACTCGAATTTGCGACCCGCAGGCGCGCGCTGTCGCTACTGGGGGAGAAAGGTATCTGTATTTTGGGCCATTAGTGTGTTCAGTTTGAATCATGAACGCCATACGCGAAACGCAACTACGAATAGCAATGTTGAGTCCACTCCATCCATCGACTGGCCGGGATCGCTACTGTGTTGTTGGTCCATCGAGGTCTATTATGACTCAATTGTATGCCTAATCAATCAACACACTAGGTATATAATAACATTTCCATGTCAATCTTGTTATGACACATGATACATGTTGTCTTCAGTCTGCACTTTTCCTGCATCGTTTCATAGAACTAGGTACATGAATTTTAGAGACAAGGTAAACAACCGAAACATGTCAAGATTTCAGGATTCGGTTTGTCCAGGTCCACTAAAATCCATTGCCTTTGCAAAGGATTTAGGGATAGACCTGGCTGCCTTTGAAGGATCTTTTTGCAACTTTATGTCCATTTTAATCCTTTATTCTCATCTTGTATTCATTAATATACAATATACATTAATAATAAAAAAATAGTCAAGCCAGACTTTCAACCGTTGCATTGTTTAGTTTTTGGAGTAGAATGGAAAATTGGGAAATCCGCATTCGAGGTGTTTGAGCAGTTGTGGAGTTTGTGTGCTATGGTTCTAAACAGGCCTGCACTAAGCAACCTTGTTAAAATGTTGGCAATAAAATACAAAAGTTTTCACAATAACAACAGAACAGGGAATTCGGGTCGAGAAATATTTTTATCAAGATTAGCCGTCCCTCTCGCAGGTTTCCACTGGGCAGAATTACGAAGCCTCGTAACTACAATGGAAAAAAATGCCGGGATTTTTCGTGAAATTATTTAGCCAGATAAAATCTCATCTGAGATTATCACTCGGACGGTTGGAAGTTTCGTGGAGACGTTTTGTGAATTCATTTTGCTGGTAAAATTCTGCTCTCTGTCGACATATTTCTAGTATTTATTTTAATCTGAAATCGTTTTACCAATGCTTCTAACAAATCCTGAACATTGGTCTGGTGGTTAGGTAGAGTTCACATGTGTGAAGTGCCCAAATCAAAATGTAGCACGCTCGCGAGTTCAAAAGGGAAGTACTTACAATATTTTAAATACCCAGCTCACGAGTTCAAAAGGGAACGTACAATATTTAAAATACTCAACTTGTTTTAAACAAAACATGGCATGTTTTTTGTCATTGAGATAATGACAAAAAACATTATAGAACGTAATTTTCTGTAGGCATTTTTTTACGAAAGTACACAACATAAGTAGAGGGTTTTCACGAAAGAAGTCCCGCGGCAATGGAACTAAATTTTTTACAACGCCAAAATTCATTCGGTCGTACGACCTACAAGAACATCTTTCGTGAAAAAGACTAACAAATCATAATTTAATTCAATAAACCACCTCTATTTTATTAAATTACATACCTACCTAGCTTCCCTAGATAGTGTGACTGAAAAACAAGCAATAACAGCAAGCAAATAAAAATAAATTACAGTTATTCCAACAGAGCTCCCCCTGGCTAATACAGCCGCGATCCACTTCAAGTCCAATACAAGTTCAAATTCCTCCCTCTCTTATAACATTCCTTGAGCATTTCTCCGTCCTGCATTTGCTCTAGTTCTATTACAATATAGATTGAAAAAGCTAGGTTGTTAAAGTTTATTGTTGTTGTGTAAATCATTTTATATTTGCTATTAGAATTTCGGGCGTAATATTTTTAACAGTCGTATTATGACAACATGGTAGTTTTTGCACTTTGTGTTCTATTAATTTAGTCTTAGGTACTTTCTAACTTTACCTATCTTTTCATAAACTTTTTAAACCTAAAATAACAATAAGCATGGTGTGTCCCACTGCTGGACAAAGGCCTACCCGTCCCTTCAAGCATCTCGACCCAGCGCCGATTGGACCCATGCTCTGTCAAAGGAGTCCAGTTCGTCATGCCATGGCTTCCAAGGTCTACCACGGTGCCTGAAGATTTTGGAGCTCCAATGGGTGGTAATCTTGGTCAACAGGTCTTCAGGCATACGGCAGAACAGCCATAGCCTCCATAGCTCGTTGGCAATGACAAACCTTGGCCTTTTGGATATTGTTAGTGAGTTATAAAATCTGTGCGCCATACGTTAGTATAGGGAGGATACCTATACATGTCTATTTGCTTCTTTCTCAGAAATATCCAGACGCTGTTAACCGACTTTTGAAAATTGAATACCTTTTTTTGTGGATGTTTCCGGCCACAGAAACCTATGTGATTTGGCTGTGACCTAAATTCAAATGTGAATCACAAAATAATTTCGGTAACTCGGCTAACACCGGTTATTATTTAGGTCAGAGCGGTCCAAAATAAATGTTCTATTTTCATAATTCAATCGTACAAGCACAAGTTAATCGGAATTTACTGAAAACCTGAAATCGATACTAAGTTATGAAAGGTAACAATGAAGATAACAAAGAGTACAAAATAATTATTATCTTATCAGCAAACTACAAATTGCAGTAGTAGCCAAATAAAAACTGCAGTTGCTTTTATCGTAAAAAAAAACGATATGAGTGAGTACTTTTTTATCCTGAATTTTGCTTCTGCTGGTATAAAATAATTCAGAGGAGGTACCTAACCTTTTAATACTTATCTGGTATTATTCTGTCATCAAAATATGGCGTTTAAAGCCTTTAATTAATGGGCGACAAAACAAGGATAAATCAATGTTACGTTTTCAATTAAGAAACGTGTCCGATTCAGAAAACATAGGAAAATGGGCAAGGAGCTCAGTTTTAATTATCACCCTTGTTAAATCACGGGGTTTCAGGAAAGTATTTTATTTGACCTTTTCCCTTTTTGTTAGGATTGTGATCGATGAAAATTAATGTTGGAAATGAAAATACTTGGATTTTTGCGAGCTTTATATAAATTGCGAGGTTTTGATAGAAACGAAATTCTGGATAAAGTCTGTCAAAGTCTTTTAACAAGTACCTACTCGGCTTAGTTTAATGGGAAATCCCACAAGTTGATTGCTACGAAGTTAAGATTGGAATTCGTGGAAAGCCTGTGGTCTAGGTCAGCGTAACCTACATACTTCCTACATAGGTAGGTACTCGTCACAACCACAGATTCACTAAGCGCTGTGAACCACTTGCATCTAACCACGGGGAAACTAAGGAGGTTTAGTGAGCTTTGGTATGTACAACAGGTAATACAATTAACTGCTGCTCGGATTCGGCCCGTATTATAGAAGCATGCTCAGTCATTGAGCTATGCTTGAGTGATGCTTATGTATAGTTTTGAGTAAAGACTAATTTTAAAACAACGCTTGGGAACTCATGTCAAAATCTACACTCACTCATGTATCCCTCGAGTAACGATGCGTTCTTACCACTTTATTACGTATTATTGAACGGTTACCAAGCATTACTTGAGTAATTGCCTATTTAAGAACGATTTCAACCTTTCATATCTATGCCTAGTGATTCTTTGAACTCATCTTTACTCAAGTGTTGTCTTGAGTAAGGCTTGGAAAGGAGATCTAAGCTCCAAAGCCATTTTTTTAATAAAGCGCCAAATCATCAATAAGCTCTAAAAAATAAATTGTGATAATCATCAGGTTGATGAAGGTAAAGGAACGTACTTTGATAAATGTGCAGACGATAGACAAAACCCTACCCACTCAAGTAAAGATTTTGCTAGTGTAACTAGCTAAGTAGCGTGACAGTTACGTTCTTTATTAAAGATTTACTTGAGCAGAGATTCTTAGCTTGAGTAGAACTCACGTAATGACTGCATAAGTAATGCTTAGGGAAGCTTTCATAATACGGGCCATACCGAAATCAAATGAAGTTCAATTGTTTTTCAACACAGAAACAAATAATGCTAGACAATTCACATATTTTCACCTAGCCCCTAGCTGAAGAGTGTCATGGGTATTAAATAACTGACTATAATAATGTACAATACATTTTTTAACATTTTTTTTCGTCGTGTGGTGCCGGCGGCGTAGAATTTGCACCACCCCAATTCTTCCCGTGGGTGTCGTAAGAGGCGACTAAGGGATATCTTCTGGGGGGCGGGCAGCAGCGCCCCCCGCAGAACAAATCTTCCACCAAGCTGCGATCCCCAACCCGCATGCCCAGCGTGGGGATTATGGGCATTGCCCCCCATGAGTTAAACGCCAATAAGGCGTTTATCAGGGGGAGGCCTGCGTCCAGCAGTGGACCGATACAGGCTGTGGATGGAATACATTTTTTTACTTTACTTATAAAAAACCGAGAACACCCGGAACAAATGCCCTCAGATTAAGAGTGTTATGGGTATTAGATAACTAACTATAATTATATGTACAATATTTTTTTTACTATACGAGTGCATAGAAAAAACCGAGAACTCAGAACAAATACCGCCAGATGGTACAAATATTTGTCTCCAAGAGAGGAAATCGAACTAGTAACCTCCTAAAACACAAAACACGACATAAACAAATCAAAGTTGGATCCGTCGATACATGCATCATTAAACGTCATTCTCAAAAACAGCGCTTTAATTCAATTTGCTGGGCTATTTTACGACAGGCAAACATTTGAATAAATAATAGTGAAAGACAAATAGGTAAATAATTTCATGTTTTATCTTCGTGACAATTTTAACCCAGTGCTCGTCTATTATATCTGATTATTTATTCTCTTTCTGTCTGTCCATTACCTCCTCGCAACGAGGTGAAGTTTCAGAACCTCTCAAACTCAAGTTTTTGAGTTGTGAAGTAGAGGGAAAAGTTTCCGTTGTAAATTGATATTTGGTGTTCTCATGTTTCGTTTGTGCATAAAGATTTACTTACTTAACGTAACTTTTATGAATCAGAGCAGATTTAGCCTAGTGGAAACTACCAGAATTCAATACAAAATCGTGGGATCGTGCCCCAGCCGTGTTCCAATAGATTAAGGTATCTTCCCAGAAATAAGCTTCATGCTCTAATCTATCGATGTGAAGTTAATAAAAACTTGTCACTCAATAACATCTAAATATTCCTCTTGATCTAAAATAAAAAAATATTTGGGCGACAAAATAGCCCAGTTTTTCAAGATAATTCTCATCCGAGCTTAGTACATGTTCGATACATGCCGAGTACGAATAAACACTTTACCCACACCCTTACATATCTTCCAGTGTTTCACAAAATAAAGGAAGCCACGGTAAGCCGCAGAAATAATTTATTTCTACGTAAACCCACGGTTCTGATGCTCTGCCGCAATTCCAACATCATTCGACGGTCAGGCAGCGTTCACATTGCCGAACTTACGACACACCTTTTATTATTCATCATCATCATCATCATCAGCCTATATTAGTCCACTGCTGGACATAGGCCTCCCCTAATGAGCCTCATTTTATTATTGACATCTATGAAAGATCATTCAAGGTGGTCGTAGATCAAAGGCACCGATACAGCAGCCCAAAAATGTGTATTTAAATATAGGCTTCAACTCGTATTATTTAGATGGATTTTATATTGATGCCATCATATATGACAGACAGCTCGCGGGCCACTCGTTTGAAACTTGTGGGAAGCCATTTTGTAACCACAAAACGAGTTTAAGCCCTTATTTATTTTAAGGCATATTTTAGTGCGGTAGGCATTGGATTAATGTGCAATGTGTTTAAAGCTGAACGTGGCGTCAGTCTGAAAACCAACCGAAAAGCAGCGAGATTCTCTAACTAAAGCATGTCAGAATAAAAAAAAAAATTTATAGGACTTGAAACTCGTTCTGACTGCCTACATAATTTTACAGATACCTACTGTTTGGTACCATTACGAATATTAACATAATTCGAAGATTGTGATTATCTGGGTAGGGTACATATAGCAGATGACTAACAAGTGGCGCAAAATTACTTTTTAAGCAGCAAAGCAGCAAAATCTAAATAAACCGGTGGCTTCAAGGGTAGCATTCGGGAAATTTTCTCGTTAGCCAACTCGTTAATCGTTCTACAATCAGGCGCCTAAGCTTTTAACGGCTCCGTCTTATAAACAGCCTAGCCGTTTTACAAACGGGCTGATTCAAAGATCCGGCAGGGCAGATACACAGATGCATACGTAATATGGGGTTATTCAAGTTTTCCCCCTTAACAAATCCCACTAAAAGGGGATAATAGATATTTAAAAAAACAGTAATCCCCTTAACGCTCCGTTTTTTAGGGTTGTACTAGGTAGGTAAGGTACCACCATGTGAAATGTTATTGTTGAATCTAAAACATCAAACAAGTTAACTTACATTGTGTATGAAGGTACAATACAGCTACTGAAAGACTCACTCTGTGCACTGACCTTTACAGTGAAAAACGACTGAAGAGAAAGTAATGGATTTTTTTATTGGGCTTTTAATGATCCAGCCTTTGAGAATATCAGGTTTCACAAAATCAATTTATGCAAATACAACGTTAATTGCTTTGCTATAAGTACCAGTTTTCTATAGCAACAAGGGAAAAGGTCGACAAATAAAAATGAAAAGCTGGACCTCATATTTCAAAGCTTTTAGAGTAGATATACGTTTTATGAAGTTGCAATTTTGGTCGCACGAACGAGTACGCTTTGCTGTAAGTTGTTTTATAAAAAATATAAAACCTATGAGGTTAGGTAAACGGGTGATTGAAGTAGGTTTTTTCTAAGTGTAGAGCAACTTATACATTGTAGAAGTTTTTAATAATAAACCAAATGTTAACTAACACTTTATAAAAGCACTAAAATACCAAACCGAAAAAAGACATACAGACGAACTAAGATAAATATGTAGGTATGTATATGATGAAGTTATATAGAAATCCAAAGGATGGCCTTTTCATGAGCTGAAATTAAATCTTTACCCGATTACCCAAAAAAAAATTGATTTCAAGTGCGCGAGTTCAATTTTTCTCAGATAATTATAATTTCGCTTCACAAAACCACCCCAAAAGTTATCATAACCAAAGTAAGTTGGTTTTACTTTGGTTATGATAACTTTAGGTCTGCGATAGGAAGTCCTAAACATAGTTTATCAATATTTTGTAAAAAAATTACGTTTTGTAATTGTAGCGATGTTGGTTGAACGTATGGCCACGACTTCTAGTGATAATTACCGCAAGAATGATTGCAATGATAGACATTGCTGTTTTCCGGTAGTGTGGCCCCAGCATGACAGTAAAAATGACCAGGGTGAATAAAGTCTGCTAAAACTGTACTTAGTGCACCCGGGTGAATTACCCCAGATGAATTATGTGTCCCGTTTAACATAACATAAAATATAAAGTCTTTTTTTAAGAACATAATTGAGGTAAATAACAGAAATGGGCAGCGATGCGACCTGCTGAAGTATAATAAATACTGTGTCGCTGATCGCATTAGTCGGGCAACAGTTGCAAGATTATGTAAGCGATTGCCCGTCTGCCACTGCCAACTTTTCGCTCGCTAACCGGAACCCTCTCATGCAAATATCCGATGAATGCCGTTTTTGAAATTGAGTAAAATTATTTGGAAAAAAAATTTTTCGCGAGCCTTTCGGAGATAAATTGTCTGTTTTCGTTTAGGAACAAAATGGAAGTGCCTGTTATCGTTGAATCGTTAGGTTAGTGAGTAAGTGGATTTATTAAATTAAGATACTCAGTTACAAATACAAATACAAATAATAATAAATACAATAAGTAAAGTTTTTCTAATATCCTAGGAAATAAGTATCTACTCTCTGATGCAAACGTTAAAATAGAGATTGAAACAGAAAAAAGATAAATGGATAAAAAAAAATTATTGCTAATCTATCGAAAGAATCAAAACAGATTACAAACAAAGTGACAAGTGGCAGTTTTATCTCTAAATAGCGATTTTATAGACAAACGTGGATGTATAGGATCATCGAATAGTACCTACTATTTGTGTGCATGAAGGTTATATAAAAAAGCTTTGAGTATACTGCTTACATATGTATCTATGTAGTGTATTGTATTATGTATATCAGTTATCTAGTACCCATAACACAAGCTCTGCTTAGCTTGGGGCTAGATAATGCTCTGTGAATTGTCCAGCATTACTGATTATTATTATTATTTATTTTTTATATTATAACGCTTAAATTATACTGCATACTTAATATTATAAATCGGTACAGTTGTACTTACAATGGACCGTTTAACGCTAAGAGCGATCTCTAAGAGAGATACGAGAAAACTCGTTATTCTGCCACAACCTACGAATCTACATATGTTTATTAACATTCCAAAACATGAGTTGAGAAGGGGTGAGACCACAACAAGTTTTGAACATGGCTCGGGTAACGAGGCGGAAATTTTGTCAAACTTGAAATTCCCATAAACAATTTTGTTAAATATGTTGCGAGCGTCTTTAGGACCTTCATTTTCTAAGGCTTATTTTAGGAGTACCAGCAGCGGAGAGAAAATGTACTTATGAGAACTTTTCCCTCTTAAAAAATATATACTTAGCTCATCAGGTACCTTCTTACTTTCTAATTAATAGCGTGGTAGTGAACCTTTGACTTTTATTTATTTTATATATATTTATTTCATTATTTTAGCAGTTCTGTGGTGGCTTTTCACGGTTTTTGGATGAAAATATCCTACTCAGCTTTAAGAATCTTTCACCTATGTCGAAGGATATAGCCTGGCTGACAAACTGGTTGCTGAAGAAAAAGTACTATATACATTGCACTTAGCTGTAATATTATAAATATTAGATATTTAAGAAAAAGTATCTGGTCAGAACATAAAGTCTTTTTTATATTTATCTAAAACTAGCTGACGCCTGTGAACCTTCGAACCACTCTCATCTTATAAACATTGCTTCGATTTCTACAAACATTTAAAACCTATAAAATAAGCCAAATCGCCGACTCGAGTTTTTGTGCAAAATGAATACAATAACTTTGATTTATTTGTCATAAAGCTGCAAATTATATCCATAGATTCCTATAACATAAATTAAAATTCACATGCTTGGAGTCGAGATAATGAGATATAATTGGACAATATTTATTAAAAAACAGGCTCTCAAATCAGCAAGTTCTTTCCATTATGTTTAAAAATCGTGAACAAGAACGAGAGGTTAAGTACTGCGGGTTTGTTTATAATTCGTACAGGGTTTTAAAAAATCGAATATGGGCACGTTTTTGTGAAACTAACAAACGTCAATTCAATAAGATGCATTTTCTCCCTAGGTCCGCCTCCACGAACGTATGCTGCAAGAGCAAGCCAAGAAAATGAACGTCAAGTCCCTGGCAGCGAACAAAGAAGACGCAGGCAAAAGCGTGGAGATCCGCATCGCGAAGGTCGCATTCACCATCTTCTTTCTCTTCATCTGTGGTTGGACGCCATATGCATTTGTCACTATGACTGGGGCGTTTGGAGACAGGTAAGAAATCTATCTACGGAGGTTATAAGCAAGGACGTTTTTGGCCTCCTTGGTTGGCCAATGGCCAGGGTACCTGCCAGTCAAACACCAACAATCTTGTTTCTCTTTATCTGCGGTGGACGCCGCGCCGTATGCTTTCGCCGCTATGACTGAGGCGTTTGGATACAAGAGAGAAACCTCACCGCGGAGGTTATTAACAAGGAGGTTCTCGACCTCCTTGGTCCAGGGAGACCTGCCAGTCAAACAAAAAGGAGTTTCGTAACCTATTCTTACAAAACCAAGGGTGAAAATCCTCGTGAAAACCGCATCAGTTGCGTAGAACTATTTTACACTTATGAGGCGGGAAAGTTTCTTGTTAATATTAGACAAATATCGACTGAATAGTCCAACATGTAAAATGTAAAACCAAACACAACCGGAAACAATGCCATCAAGGGGTTCGTCGATCAAAAATCGATTGAGCTTGTTCAGAAATCGATTCAAACCGAATACGATACTGCAAATCAACATTTCCTCTGATCAAACGCACTCGATTCTAGTAATAAAACGCGGGGGATCCCACAAAGGCTTTACCAAGTGCTTTATGGAAATAGCTCAATAACTTTTTGGCCGGCGTTTTCGGGGCCTTGGAGTATTTACCACGTGACTCAATTTGGCACCGCATAAATTATGAGTAGGTAGTGAGACTTTTATAAGTACGATGAAGAAATGAATTACCCTGACGCACTCGAGACTCTCATAGATAATGAAATATTGACTGCATACCTGACAAATCCCTGGCCTTTAAAATAATAACCAGCTACAACTACAAATGTCCTAGTTTGACTCACCTGCAACGTTACGCAAAGGCCTCCCCCTGGTTAGTTAGCAACTTAAAATCGAATATACGAGTATAAACAGACCACATAGTAGAACACTATAATAACCCACTATAATAAAGTACTGGCAACCCTACTCCAGATGTAAACAAGTTAAAATTGTGGCTCTATCGAATTTAATTCGTAAACTCTCAAAAAAGTGGCTTAACTGTCCCGCCCGAATAGTTGACCGAAAGTTATCCTAACCTCCAAGGAACATCTTGAAATACTTACTGAGGCATTACCAATAATTCTACCATCAGAAAATCAGAAGAATACATACAGGATTGCCAATTTTCAACAGTAACTTTTTGAAACACATGGATGACTCACTTCTCTGTCCAAAAAACTGTGAGTACAATTTTTATCACACTCATCTCAAATTATAAGCTTTCAAAGCACAAATTCCCAAATCAGCTGTTATTGACACAATCTGACGTCTACATGAGCTGAGAAAAGTCAAGGCAAAATAGACCATAGACAATACATGACACTCTCGACTACTTCACTAAATCGATCAATCAATAGTCGAATAAATTGAGCACAGTAACGCCATCTAGTGTTGAGTAGCGTAAAACAACGAAGTTTCTCCTATACTGATAGAGGACGCTAGTAGTTGACGAAATTCGATATAAATGGAGGGAAAATCAATAATTCAAACTAGACGGCAGAGAAAATTCCATTTGGATATCTCGGATATAACGAGCGAAATATCCCAATTCAACTCCACATTGGCAGACGGAACGTTACTAGATCTGTCATCAAAAAGCGTTCCCACAATATCGGAAGCTGACAACACGCAAATCACTGATCTTAAGCAGGAAGTAATAGGTTTACGTGTTGAATTGGGCGGAGCACATGAGGAAATCGCAAAATTGAATTCTGAATGCACAGCTTGAAAGCTGAACTTACAAACAAAATAAGCCAAATAAATGTTCTTAAAAAAATATCAGTTGAGCAATTAACCTCACCAACAAGCACCCCCCGTAAGTTAAGCGCTTCGGCAAGTTCCATCAAAGGACAGCTCACAAATATTAGGAGGAGGATAATACGACACACGCCTATCAATAATGCAATCAGGATCTCTCCCATAAAAAAAGCTTCGCATCCACTAACACCAAGCTATAGGCAGTTGAAACTTACAAATGAAGCAAACCAATGTGACACCTGCGAGCAATTATCCTCCTCGCTAACTGATGAGAATCGGATGGCCAATCAAACCATACTTCTGAGCTCAACGGAAAACCAGGCATGCGTCGATGTATTACCAACCCGAGCTACAAGCCAACGGATCAAGGCTAGACCCAGTGAGAACCTGACAGATGACCGCCGTAAAATACTTATCCTAGCGGATGAAACTGGGCGAGGAATGGGCAAACGCCTTCAGAATATTTTAGGAACGAAATACATAGTCACATCGATAGTGAAGCCAAACGCGATGTTGGACCGTGTAGTTAGTTCGAGCTCGGCACCACTAATGTGTTAGTAGGTAATATTTATAGGAATAAATATTTAAGTGTACATTCGTTAAATACGATGTTAAAACATGCATGTAATTACCATAAAAACTCAGAATTTGTTGTATTAGACGACCAAGATGGGTCAACATGCGATAAGGCAATAGCATGTAAACTGCTGTATAGAGAAATCCTGCGCATAACCTATCGAAACAACTATATAGACTATAGGAACAAGATTAAACAGAGATACAACAGAGTTTCAAAACCCATAACTGCGGAAAAAGCCTCCCAAACTGAATGTGAAAATGTAATAGTCTATTCACATCAAGAAACGCAAACAGACGATGCCCCTCAGGCTGAAAATTCACAATCGAAAACTGGTAAAGAAAATGATAGGAATCTTTTTCGTGTTTAAACATTTGTTTATAATGCATCAAAATATTGACGGACTTATTGGCAAATCGGAGCAACTAATGGTAGCCGTAGATAATCTTAGAACTGAAGGCAAGCAAATAGACATATTATGCATAACAGAACATAACATGCTAAGGGATGATTTGACACGTCTCAATGTATCCAACTTTAAACTAGCCTCTACATTCTGCAGAGAGTCACGACACGGAGGCTCCTGTATTCTAGTCGGAGGTGACCATGAGTATGAAAACATACAAGCTATTGTCGATCTGTCTATAACGGGCATACTCGAATGCTCAGCGGTTAAATTATTCAGACTGAAACTTTATATATTATGCATTTATAGACCCCCTCGAGTAAAAGCCCAGAGTTTAACAATGTTTTTTGATCAACTAGAAATAATTTTAACAAAAATATGTGGTAAAAATAATAACTACAAAATCGTAATCTGTGGTGATTTCAACATTAATATCCTTAAATGTAAATTACACTCTAATCTATTTAAGCACCTTGTTACTGGATACAATCTAAAATTCCAATATAACCAAGCTACTAGACTGAGCAGCAATACAGGCATAGACAATATAATACATAATATAAGAGGAGTTGTAGGGGAAATATCCGATTTTGCACTATCAGATCACACGGCACAAATATGTAAGGTGCCAGTGAAGAAATTCTGCAAACTCAAACACTGGTTTGTTGAGGTCAGAGATTATAGCAGTGACAACATACGAAAATTCAAAGAATCATTATCAGCTCTATCTTTTCAAACTACTTTTCAATGTAATGATCCAAACAATGCTTTTAATTTATTCTATGACATTTTTTTACTATTTTATAATTTATGTTTTCCATATCAAACAATCAAAATCAATGCATACAAGAAACCTAAGTGGATATCTAAAGGTATTAAAAAATGTAGCAAAATAAAAAGACATTTACTGTGGGAGTACAGACACACAAAAAATGCTGATTGTAAAAATAAATTTAAAGCATATTCCGCGCGCTATAAAAAAATTATAAGGTTGACTCAAAAAGCTCAAAATGATTACTTAATTAAAAACTCGGATAACAAGACTAAAACAACATGGAATATAATTAATAATCTTAACTACAACGAACCTAAAGAAGGAATCACTAAATTAGTAATAAATAATGAAGTAATCTCTGACGCAAATAAACTAGTAAATATTTTTAATGATCATTTTATTAACATAGCTGGGGATGGGAGTGTAAAAGATAATACAATTAATAATACTAGCACTGACATTGGAAATAATTGTAATATGCATGACATTGGGAATAATAATTATATTAACATAGACATTAGTAATATTAGAAATGACACTAAAATGACTGACGTAGAAAATGATAATAATATTAAAACTGACATTGGTAATAATTATATCAACATTGACATTAGTAACATTAGAAATGACACTGGTAAGGATATTAAAAATAAAAACGGTGGTGGTATCGACAGCCAAAGTGGAAAGGAATATTATAAGGACATAAATATATCTAATAAATCATTGTTTCTGAGTCCAATAACACCTTTTGACACTCTCAAGACTATAATATCCCTAAAAAACACAAACAGTGTAGGGTATGATGGAGTCTCTACTAGAATACTTAAGGATGTTGCTGTAATCGTGGCCCCAGTTTTGGCCCACATAATAAACAGTTGTATGGAAAAAGGTGTATTCCCAGAGAAATTGAAACTATCAATCATTAAGCCTCTATTCAAAAAAGGTAATAGAGAAGAACTTAATAACTACAGGCCCGTAGCATTAATTCCAGTTATATCTAAAGTATTTGAGAGAATAATTCATGACAAAATATATATATATTTTGAAAAGAACAATATTTTTACTAAACGACAATATGGCTTCCGAAAAAACAAAACTATAAATATGGCTGTCTTTGACTTCCTGTATAGAGTGATTGCAGCCGTTGATAGGCGGCAAGAAGCAATTGGACTATATATGGACATGTCTAAAGCATTTGATCACGTTAACCATAAAATACTCATTAACAAACTTGAGAGATATGGCGTAAGAGGCAATGTCAGAGATCTCATTTTATCGTACCTAAGCAATATACAACAAGTTACTCAGATTACCAGAGTCTGCACATCAGCACTGTCTGAGACTACTTATACATCTATGTTGAGAACAGTTAGATATGGTGTGCCCCAAGGAAGTGTGCTAGGTCCTCTACTATTTATTATATATATTAATGACTTACCTATGATAACTAATAACTATATGACATTATTCGCTGATGACAGCACAGTACTATTTACAAATGACATGCTTAATAATATGGAATCTGACATAAATAACTCACTGACATTAATAATTAATTGGCTAAAATTTAATAATTTAAACATTAACTTAACTAAAACATACCTAATGAATTTTGAGCAAAGGCCATCTACTTCACGATCATTGGACATTAAATATTTGGATTACAAAATACAATTTACCGAATGCACGAGATTCTTGGGCATGCAGATAGATAGCAGGTTAAATTGGAAATTACATACGGATACACTATGCAAAAGATTATATCAATACTCATATGCACTATTTAAACTCAGTAAAATAGTAAACACCACAGCTTTGCTTTCAGCATATTATGGGCATACCGCGTCGTTATTGAGATATGGTGTCATATTCTGGGGAAACTCAACAAATAAAGAGAACGTATTTAGAGCTCAGAAGAGATGCATTAGAGCAATGTTTGGCCTAAGACAGACCGACACGTGCAAGGATGTTTTTAAACGGTGGAAAATCCTTTCTCTTGCTTCCCTGTACATATACGAAGTTGGAATCTTTGTTCGAACAAATCTAGATCGATTTGACCTTTATCCGGTTGACACTCGCCGTGAGGGGACCCTACGTTCTCACTCATGTAAAACCGCATTATTTAGAAAGAGTGTGTTTGGCATGGCGCCCAGTATCTACAACAAAATCCCTCTGTCGATACGCTCCGAAGGTACTTTGATTGCATTTAAAAATAAATTAAACAAATTGTTGGAGGAGAAAGCATATTATACGACTAATGAATTTTTAAATGACAAATTGTAATTATGAATACTCTTATTATTTACTTTCGACATTAACTTATATTTTTATCAATGAAATGCATTAAAATACATCATTAACTTAATTCATGACATTCTTATTTTACTGTTGACTTACTCTACATTTTTGTTCATCATTTGTATAACTTTAGCTCATTTTATATCTGTTAAGTTCTTATTTTGCATGTAACCGCTGTAAACCTGACCATGGTAGACTAGAGATGCTATAGATTGACATAAGACCAATGTAAACATTACCACCTAGTTCCACAGTAATAAATTCATTTATCATTTATTTATCATTTATCATTTATCATTACCGCCATACTTTCGACTGTTCCAATAGTTATTCACATATTTTTTGTGAAAACCTTTATACATACTTACTTTAGGTATACCTACACCATTTTATGTTGTAATCAACAAAGTTATATATATACTAACAGGTGTTAGTATTTCTAAAACGATGGAGGAGGCATAATATGTTCATAAATGGACGTCCAACTAAGAAAATTAAAATCATTATTTACTTTGAAAACAAAATAATTACATTTATTAAGTAAATTAATGCATGCAATGAGTAATTTTTACTGATAAAATTCTAATTCTAATTTAATACATTTACTGTTTTATAAGAAATGGGAATAAATGGCTTTATTATTATTATTCCTAAATAGAAAAAAATATTAACACGTTGAAAAACATAGACATGACATATTATTATTATTATTCCTAAATAGAAAAAAATATTAACACGTTGAAAAACAGGTAGTATTTTCACAAACTCCAAATTTTCGTCCATAACTAAACACTCTAAGCCAGTTCGCGATCAGACGTAAGCTTCGCAAAAATTCCTCGCTCGGACCGGGAATAATTCGCGAGTTCGAGAAGTTTTATAACAAGTTCTAGATTTATTTTGTCAAGTATATTGGCAGTTTACAGCAGTTGCGTTCGTAGCATGTGCTACGAGATGTCGTAGCATGTGCTACGATGATGTAGAGGTGCTACGAGGATGCTATATACCAGCGTATTAAGGCACTTACACGAGTGAAAGTGGTGCCCACCTATTTTATCTTATTATTACGTTAAACGCAGCAAGTATTAAAAATCCATCGTTCAGTTTGTGGTATCGATTATAAGCTATTTATTAATGCCTCTGTAATAGTTTCATTTTGTAAAATTAAGGCAGAGATAAAAAGTTGTTTATTTTTGGCCACCAAACTCTATTTTCGCATTTCTTTATAAACTATACAAGATAAAACTATTACAGAGGTAGGTATTAAAAATAGCTTATACTTATAATAGATACCATAAACTGTATGGATTTTTAAAATTTCCTGTTCGCTGTCATATTGGCTCGTGTATGCGCCTTAAGTTCATAGATCTGTATTTGACCTACATAGAACAAAGATTTTTGTCTTATCTAAAACTTGTTTCTGTCGTCGGCTTCATACTTGTTGTTTCTCTTGTTTCTCTAGAAATGTTTAAATGATGGAAATAATTAATATGATAGGAAATAAGTCCCATGGAAGCATAATAGATGTTTGATCCAGTGAAATTTTTAAACTACACCAGAAAATAGGGGGCGATGACGACGTTTGGATTGGCTACTAGAAAAGTAACTTAAACATATAACCAAATTTCTTTTTATAGATAAAATGCGAAATATCTTTAAGCTGTCTTTATTTGGCTACAGCCAACCTCTCTTTGTAATTGTCCTAGATCGAGGATAGGCCGTTAATAGGGGAGGTTTTACTCAGCTGTGCGACAAAACAGGCTGCAAATAACCAGAAAAGGAACCAACGAAATCTACTTTGGGAGTAATCTAGTGGAAACCGTATTAATTATATATATTTTCTTCAGATCTCTTCTAACGCCGATCGCGACGATGATCCCAGCTGTGTGTTGTAAGGTTGTATCCTGCATAGACCCATGGGTCTACGCCATTAACCACCCGAGATACAGGTAAACAGTTTATTTCTTCATTATGAATGAAAGCGGGTTAACTACGAACCTTGTTTGTGTTGGAAGAACACCAACGTTTCGTCGGATGCGGTACGCGCGCGTCTAGAACCGCACTCCCCCTGAAGATGTCCCTCGTTAAGGGATGAAACGTTGGTGTTCTTCCAACACAAAGAAGGTTCGTAGTTAACTCGCTTCATAATTAATTCGAACTTTCAAACTACGAAAGTTTCTATAGTTTAGTTCATATTTAAACATAAAACTTTTTAAAATATAAATCAATAAATAAATAATGCTGAACAATCCACAAGCCCCAAGCTAAGCAGAGCTTGAGTTATGGGTACCTTACCTACTAGATGAATTATACACTTAATACAATACATTACATAGATACATTTTTTATTATACATAGAAATGGTACCCAGAACACCCGTAACAAATATTTGCAGACTGATCGTACTAACATTTGGTCCCAAGGCGGGACTCGAACCTGCTGCATCCTGAGTCACAGGCGGACCTTCGCCCGCCGCGAAATATCGGTCGTCATAATACGATCAACTATAATTGATTTGAAAATACCCGTACCGTGGCTTGCTCATTTATCGACCTCTACTCAAGTAATGCTGATCTATGGCATATTTGTCAGTCTATGACTGAGCAGGCTTTCGTCATCCTCATCCTCATCAACAACCTATAATGGTCCACTGCTGGACTCAGGCCTCTCCCTGATAAGCGCCTTATCGGGATTGCAGTCTGGTGGTAGAATAGGCAGTGGGCGCTGCTGTCCGTCCCCTGATAGACATCTCTTAGCCACCTCTTATGACACCTTTTTTTTTTTTTTTTTTTTTTTTTTATTCGATGAGTGAAAATTCGTTAAGGAATAGAACCTCTTATGACACCTGCCAGAATAGTTGGGGTGGTGCAAATTCTGGTGTACCACACGGTTTTCATAATACGGGCTCACTAACATCTAGCTTAATATCAACTTTTGTGAACAGATTGCACAGAAAACACGTGTGAAGAATAAAGGAAGACCTCTCAAAGATATGTGACTTTCTTCCCTCTTCGAAATTTGACTCATCTCTTGTTTATTTTCTTCAGGGCGGAGTTGACAAAGAGGATTCCATGGATGGGTGTCCGAGAAGAGGACCCAGACACCGTCTCCAACGCGACCAGCGTCGCCACCGCGCAGTCGCAGCCGCAGCCCGCAGCGGAAGCCTAGAGCTTCAGACTTAGACCCGATTAGAGCTGATCCAATGAGATAGGTTTAAAGAGGTTTGTAGCGCCCGGTAGACCCTAAAAACCTCTTTAAAGCGTAGAAGCGTAGAGTTGATGCAATAGGTTTCTAAAGAACAGAATATCACAGTTATTAAAGTTTTGTTTTATAATTATTTTAATAGTAGTTGTCATATGCGACTTAATCGAACGAAAATAGATAAAACTTAAATAGAAGCTCGGAAGAAATCAAATCATCATGTGTTACTGGTCAAAAACTGTTGTCTTTGGGTTTTGGGCAAAAAATCCTACGTTTTGGTTTTCGGGGAATGACGTTCAAGATAACTTTAAATTAATCATTTAGTTTCGGGCTTCAAACTTTATAAGTTTGAAGCCCGAAACTAAATGAGATACAAGTTTAGATTAGTTTGATTTTGATTAAATTAAGAACGAAACCAGACAAAGTAGGTAACTTAGATCGAGGTAAAGCAAACAATGCTTTTATAATTGTTTAATTAATAAATTCCTTCGCTCGCTGTTAACAAAAGACATAAAAGCCACTATAAATTATTTCACAAAGACCTAATTTCAACAACAGCTCTGAATTTTGAACTATTCTGAAAATCTGGGCTATTATTCCGGACTTAGGAACCTTTGACATGGGGTACATAACTCCGGCGATTTTATAAAGGAGCTTTTATTTAATAGCTTTGCATGGATGCAGCTTAAGCTTCTTAAGGCATTTTCTACCAGTCAACCGTTGGGCCACCCAGAAATTTACGAAGGTTCTTCCCCGAGGTACATATTCCGAGATTGAACATTTATATAATCGTTGAATGGACATTCAGGGAAGTTGACGAAATAGATAGACTGGACATTCCAAGATTGTGTTTAACATTCTAAATTAATCTCATTGCATCAGTTCTACATATTTATGTAATCACTCAACCAAACGACGATGAAAATTGCTTGAAAAAAGGACTTCGATGACGCTTTAATATTTTTGTACGAATGAAATAAAAAAAACAAAACAAAAAAATACTAAAAAAAATACTGATTGATCCCGGCGACTATGGCTTTCATTATTGAGGGAGAATTTTTAGTAATAAGTATTATTCATTTTACTATAGTTACCTTCGCAGTGTATGAGAATAAAGGTAAACTTGCAAAATATGAAGTTTTTTTACGCCCTACCTTAATCTTGAAGTCCTATACAATGCCTAAATGATTATTTATTCAATTACTTTCTTATAGGGACGTGTAACTTAAAAGACTCTTTGAACTCATTCAAATAGATCTAGCTCCAAGCAGTGAACTTTCGTCTTCCCTCCTTAAGTTCATCCTCCATTAAGTTTTGAGTACTAAAATCATTTACAACGGGATATTTGCTGTGATTTGAGTTTTGATCTTTCCAATATGAAGATAGATAGATATATAGATCATACATTATTGCACTCTTAAATCTAAAAGGAATTATTTACAACAATAAAAGTTAAATCTAAGCGACAATGGCGATCTTATCGCTCAAGAGCGATCTCTACCAGACAACCATGGATGGATAGGATCATAGGACATTACACGTGGATATGTGTGCTTGTGTAGGTTTTAAAAATATATACATAGGTCTGTCATAATCACGGAATAACGTTAATGATTTTAGGATGGATTTAAAAGTTTTGAGTTTCAATAACTTACACGTTTTACAATTAACAAGCCTACAAATATAAAGATACACCTAGCCTACTTACATAAATACCTACCTATAATATCAGGTAAAACCTTTCTAAGACCCTTACTCAGTCATCGTTCTATGCTTGAGACGATCTTCAATGATATAAACGTCACCCAAGCATAGGTCTGTGACTAAACAAACTTTCATTACATGGGCCTGAGTATAACGAAAGTTCATAAGCTTCAACTCAAAGGCCCGTATTATGAAAACTTACTCAGTCATAGTTGTATACTTGAGTGACGTTTATGCCTTACAAAAGCGACACTCAAGCAGAGATTGATGACTAAGCAAGCTTTCATAATGCGGGCCATAGTCCCTTATAAAGAAAGCTTGCTTAGTCATAGACCTATGCTTGATTTACGCTCTTTAATAACATAAACGTCACCCCAGCATAAATCTATGCCTGAGCAAGCTTTCATTATTTATTTACATATTTTATTTTATTTTACGAATTTTAAGAAAACTTACAGCTATGATTATACAATAAGGTATTTGCTTAAAATAACATGCATGATACATACATGATTTGTATGTATGCTCCTGAGGGCTAATTACAAGTTTCCACATATATTCACTAAAAAACTTAGGTAAAGAACAATAGACGACGTCAAACGAAAATAAGTATACACAAAACGATAAATACACAAAAATAAGAAAAAGAATGCATAGGTACTAGGCTAATTAGAAAATATAATCCTGAGTTTGATCGCTGTCCAAAAAGAATTTATCATTAAGTATAACGCTTTAATTTATTCACTAATGTGTTAAAAATATCAATATCCTAATTTTCTTTTGTTAAGGAGTTGAAAGATTTACTTGCTCTTTTATTAAATGCGTTATATGGCCTGAGTACGCTACAACAGATTATAGTCTCGCCTAACATGGTCGCAACAAAAAAAGAATCAACACTTCAGTCATTTATTGATCTATTCGTTTCTAGCCGCGGTTTCGCACGCGTTGTTTCGTGGAAACGTTTTAATGTTATTTATATCCCATGGGAACTGATTTATTGGATAACTAGCAGCGCCTCGCGGTTTCACCCGCGTAGTTCTCGTTCTCGTGGGAATTCAGGGATAAAATATCCAGAGTCAGGGTTAAATCGTTTATTTCTTTAGACTTACAAAATAAGCACTCAGACAAGTCAAATTTTTACTACCTATATAAACAGCTTGATAAATAGTTATTACTATCAAACAAGAAATAAGGTGCAATTGACTCTAATTCAATTCTTCTTCAATTTTTCGTCCACTAGCGGAAGAAGTGAAAAAGAAACCACTAGCAAGTTTATCGCTTATCAACTAATACAATCTTATAAGCTTTTTAATTATGAAATAATTTTTGAAATCTGTCCAGTATTTTCATAGCCTATTAAAAAGAAACAAACAATCAAATCTTTCATCTTTGTTAGTTAGAATAGAAAATTAGCCTATTTGTTATTCCAGGCCTAGAACTACACGAAATTGCATAATTTTAGCGTGATCCGGTCAGTAGTTTTAGTTGTCAGTAGCGTTAAAGAGTAACAAACATCCATACAAACTTTCGCGTTTATAATATTAGTAGGATTATTTCTAGGGCAATGCCTACAGAACATTATGTTCATGGAATAATATTAATTACAGCTTCGCAGATATTTTCATGGAAAATTAAAAATTTCTTTGTCGAAACGCCACGTAAAATAAATAGCGGGAGTAATGAGGTTCGCAGTAAAGAGGCTTACACACCGAGCCCTTTATCAGGACGCACTAATGAACAGTAAAGACCGCGATAGACATTTTTATGGAGCATCTCTGTAGGGTAGGGACACATCGGGGTTCCTTCATTCTTTTTTGTTCAAAAATAAATATAAAATATTTTAGACGTTAGACGAATGTGGACTTCTTTCTTTTCAGGCACAAAAGACACACTCGATAAGAATAGGGTACATCTAGGCGAGAAATGCATATCCATATGCATGGATATTTAATTTTCTTAGTCGATTATTTAGGTTAATACATAAACGAAAATATATAACTCTCAAAAAATTTGTAATTATTAAGGTGAAAAACAAAAGGTAAGCTTTTTAGCTTCTACACTCACTCAGTTTCGGGTGATAAAAACGCTGCCATGTTAGCCCTTGCATTTTGTGACGCCACGGTTCATCGGATCCCCTTGTCAACTCAAAGTCAAAACTTCATGCCCATACAAAAATGTTCAAGTATGACGTCACGGTTCGGGTGCCAAAAGCGCTGCGTTTAGAAATTTTGCGGTTGAGGTTTAAAATATCTAATTTTCAAAGATTAAAATCACAATAAAACATCATATTTATACTAAAGGCACACATATTAAGTAGATACAGGTAAGCAGGTAAGTAGGTAGGTACCTAGTGAACATGAGCAGGTAAAAAAAGAAAGTGAAAAACAAAACCAAGAGGTATAATAGGCACCGTATAATACTAACGTGCACTCGCCCTAGCAACAGTACGGTAGGTAGTCACCGTCCGCCCAGGGCGAGGGATATTCACGCGTTACAGATATATTTCTATATAAAAAGAGAATACGTAAAAAAAATATAAACTTTAATGAAGTTACATGCATATAGGTGCCCTATTGTTCACTTTCTCGGCTAGATGTAAAATGTTCTATAGATCCAGTGTATTTACAGCCTTACGCCTACAACACACATTTTATGGATCTCCGCACCCAAGAGACAGCCTCCCTTAGCGGTCAGCCGGAAATAGGACAGTGCAGTGGAATACGACTGACTTAGATCACTGTGAAATTACAAGTTATGTTGCTAAAGTGGTGGTAATGAAATGAACGCATGTAATGAAGTTCTGCTGGGTTATTTCTCTGTCAGTGCTTAATTTTATAACTTGACCATTTCTAATTGTACATTTATTTTTTGATTTGATTTGGTTGCCTACGTTTCATTATAACTTTCTACTTACGTACCTACAACACAACGATAGGCTGTGTCCTAAAAAATTTAACAAGATCCGCACCTCAATCAAGATTATCAGATGATAGCGGATATGTAGGTATTTTTTTCGTTGTTCGATATAAAAATGTATGAAGATAATATAGCCTGTTAAAGTTTCGCGTGACATCACACCTTTCACACTTTTTAGCAAGGTGTGACGTCACCAGTGGCGTAGCTAGGTGGTCAAGGGCCCCGGTGCAGAGAATGAATCGGGCCCTCACCGAGGCCGACTTATCCCTTTAGTAGGCTTCGTCGTCGATTAGAAATAAATGAGCATAAATAAAGAACGACGCACATGACAATCAGTGTTGCCAATACCCTTGAGTCGTAATTTACGTTCGTTTACTGAAATGCTACATTGTTGCTGTAATAGTTGCATTTTTGTTTTTTTGAATTTATGTGTTTTTGGGGTCAAACTCTGGTGACCATGTAAGCTAGCTAACCTAACATAACTTATTCTATTAGTTGAGTAGATGATTAATTTGGCATTTGAAAATTACGTGAAGGTTAGAAACCTACACGTAAATTAGCAAATGCCAAATAAACCTACCTACATTGCTGACTAGCAATAAATAAACATCTATAAAAAAAACTCCGGCTACAAAGGGCCCCCTGAGCTCCAGGGCCCCGGTGCACTGCACCGCTTTGCCCTATGATAGCTACGCCACTGGACGTCACCCCCGCTCGCAAACCTGTGTCCAGTAATAATATCTGCTGATAATCTAACTGACTCGGCAAACGTAACGTAGTGTAGGACGCCCTCCGGCCAGGTGGGATGACGATCTGCGAAAGACAGCAGGCAGATGCTGGATGCGTCAAACTGAAGACAGGGCGCTATGGCGCTAATTAGGGGAGACCTTTGTCCAGCCGTGGACTAGTATGGTTGATGATGAATGTAACTAACGGACTAAATACAATAATATTTTTTACACAGGACACTATCCTATTCCAACCTTAACATTTTTATAGATTTGTACCATGTGACATTTTTGATTCATCCACATTGTAGGTTCTATCAATATAATAAAGGTAAAAAACCAGGCCTATGTATCTATTAAGAACAATACGTTCAAGGAACTTACGCTTACGCCCCAGTAGATAAGACTTTCACTTGCTACTATGACGAAATTATGCGGCATTCTGAACGTGTTTGATTACTTACATCAGTAGTCAGTATTATCAAAAATTGGATACAAATCCGGAATAAATACACGTTTGACTTTTACATGTCCAGCTTTAAATAAGTCCTACGTTGCTACGCATCGTCGTAGAGGATCTACGAGTATTCTACGAACCGTAGACTGTCTACGGCGAGGGAGGTATCTATACCTATTATTGTTGGTCACTAAACACTCTTTTAAACAATAGAAAAATTTACAAGGAATACATTTCAGTTTGTGGAAACTTGATAGGTGCAGTAGTTTTTTTGGAATCTCTCGGATTCCAGAAAAACTACTGCATCGATCGGATTGAAAATCCAAATTCAATTTTCTTCATACGTAATGGCGTATGACCACGCCGGGATAATTATCCCGGCGAGTACCTCAACCTCAACCACAACAGCTTGTATTGGTCCACAGCTGGAGGCAGACCTTTCCCTGATCAGCTCCTTATTGGCCTTTGTAACATGAGGGGTAATGACCATAAACTCCACGCCTGTGCTCCACGCTTGGCATGGGCAAAGAGAATACAATAACTTCGTAAGGGGATCGCAGTTCGGTGGCAGAATTGTTCAGCAGGGGCGCTGCTGACCACCCTCGGTGGATATAACTTAGTAACCTCTTATGACACCCACGGAGAGCTGGTGTGGTGAAATTCTAAGCCAGCACCACACAGCTAGTACTTAAGTAATTGAGATTCAATCTAGTTCCGTAGGTACATTTCGTCCGCTGCTAGAAGAGTTAAGAGCCTCAATTCTTTCGATTTAAAATAAGAGTAGCCAGACATAATCCTACAATATTTTCTGCCACTTATTCCAACAATATCAACAAAAACTGAAAACCTCTTGCGAAGTTAGCAACTCATTAGAGTCTGTCGCTAAGCCCGCAGCGTACGTAAATACCAGCTACGCGAGTTTGTTTGACGTACCGTCGCCGTTATGAACCGGTTGCGGTTTCATATGAGAGGGAATGTTAGACAACTTAGGGCGGTTTCCACCAATTTACTCTAATAAACTCAGTTAAGGTTGAAGTAACGGGTGCGTACGTCAAATCGGAGAACTTTGATTGTATTTCAGCAAACTAAGTTGTAAGTTTGGTGAAATCGGCAATTGTATGAAAGTTACAAATGTTACAATATTGAAGGTATAGCCTTAGACGAATACTTATAAACCAAGGAATTTTATAGCTATACTATAAAATTACATACCTAAATATCATATAGATGTGTTAAATAAGTAACATTTTTCGAGCTGTTCTGTTTCTGGAAACAACATGATAAATAAATAGCAAGTGTTCAGGCATTCTTTCTTTTTCAAACGCAGAAAACTTATTTCGAAGAAAAAACATGGCTCATCTGTGTTTTAATGAATTAATTATTTAATTCTTTTCAACTCAGGAATTTTAATTTGTGATTATGATTTCTAAAACTTATAGTACCTATTTCATTAACTTCAACCTATCGTTCTTAGGTAAAGTTCGATAAATATAGAGGAAATGCACATAAATTGAAAATACCCAGTTTAATAAAACCTTTTTATTCAAATCCATATCCTAAAAACGTATTTACAGTCAATTATAGACACTGAATGTGTTGGAATGTTAATTATTGTTTTAACTCGAGATTACATTTGATTGCAGTAGGTACATATCCCATATGGAAGGAAATGCGAGTTTTAAAACAGTACAGAATTAGTTAGGTATTTCCATTCCAACATTTAGTAGTAAAACTCAAATGAGATAGCCAAATAACATAACTGAGTAAAATTTAAGATACGATTACTCCAGTTTATCATTATTCAAACATTTATTTGCGACGAAATGCTACAAACAGATGTTCAGAATAATTTCTAAGAGCATCCAAGCATTATATACCATATTATTTTTTCTACTTTTAATTGTGTTATTTGAATATTTGACGTGTCCAAGAGTTGAAGGTCTAAAGAATATAGAAAGAGTTTTTTGTTTGAATTAAATTGAACGCGTTAACTAATCTACTAACCCCTGAATAGTCAAACTTAACTCAGATCGGTTTCACACATGGCAGCTATACTATAAAGATGTGTTAAAGCTCGATACATCTCATTACATCTTTCCAAAGAGTTTTCAGGAGGCCACACTAGCTATAATGTATATTTTTACAAGTATGAACTATAAAGGAATGTAATGTACATTAATGTACATACATTATAGCTGCCGTGTGTGAAGCTGTCAAAAATTCTCGTCATTTGAGTCGTGCTTTAATCAGAGTTGCGTTTGAGTATTCGTGTGTAATCTATTGGTACAATGTGAAAAGTAGTTTTAAAACAAAATGCCTTACATAGTTTAAAGAGAGGGAGAAACAAACGTATATGACGACGATAATGCTCTAATTATGTACTGAATAGTCCTATATTATAATGTCCCATTGATACTTTCTACTTACATTAGTTTCGGGTTGATTTAGGTACTATATTTATTTATCCTACAATAGGAATCAAACAGTAAAAAGCTGTCAGAAAAATAAAACGTATGTTAATTCATTTGTGTCTTCTAAGAGAGAAGAGCAAGTCCTAATGCTAACGAAAAACATTCAAAATATACAGAAAAATAATTTCGGTTTTAAAACTAGCAATCTTATAATACGGATAATATGCATACATCTTTAGTTTAGTGAAATGAACTTTTTTTTTATTTTGGGATAATTCGGGACATGGGATAAGGGGAGGCCTAAGTCCAGCAGTGGACTCAAGCTGTTGAGGAGGCGGAGTTGGGAGGGGATTTAGGACATTACTAACTAATTAATGAATCCTTACTTAATAATTCTTAAATGCAAAATGATTAATAAAACAGTTGGGTCCCTCCATTCGATATTAAGAATATATAACAAACATTGTATTTAAGTGTACTATTAAAATTATTATGCATCTACTCATATCATATCACACCAGAAGTGAAGTTAAAAAACATCTTTAATGTTGTCATGACCACGCAACTAAGTAACTTGAATACTGTGTGAATAGTGTAAAATTTAAAAACCTACGTGCTTAGATCATTCATAAAAAACATCTTAAAATAGAGTGATCCAACTGCTTTCTAGATGCCAAGTTAAAGTCAACTGTGGCAATATTTAAAGTTTTTATTTTTTTGTTATGTTACTGATTCATCACCCCTAAGGTTATGGTGATGATATTTTATTTAATCTTTTTCTCTGCTTTGCTACATGTAAGCCGTCGTTTGTAGTTTTTAGTAGGTTTCAGTTTACTCAGCTTGTTCACACCATTTATATATTAATTACTATTTTTAACCGTGAAAACCTCTAAATAGCATTCTGTTTCTGTGTATGTATGTGCTGCTGGTATTCCTTATATTATAACAAATCTATATTAATATTATAGAGAAAAGATTTGTTTGTTTGTTTGTATGGAATAGGCTCCGAAACTACAGGACCTATCTAAAAAATCTATTATCATTAAACAGCTTACTTTTCAAGGAGTGATATAGGCTATTGTTCAATTGACGATTGATTGCTTAGGTCATGGCGTCACTGCTATCCATCAACAATCATTTTTTTGTACAGAACTATTAAGTAATCTATTTATAAAAATATCACCCGTATTGGTCACGCTATAACTTGCGAACGGCTGGACCAATCTCGCTAATTCATTTTTTTTGTGTGTGTTTGTTATAGGAAAAAATAAAAAAGTTGGAAACATAAATTTCCTCGGCCGCAGCTAGTTGACGATATTTTCGAGGTTTAGAAGACTTATTCACTTCAAATTCATTCTAATTAATACAAATCAGAAGTGTCCCCAACATTCTGGCTACATTGCATCGCCAAATGGCAATACTGATGCGCCTGATACTCACGAGCTCTCGATTCATGTGTTGCTTCGACTAGACTTACTAAATTCATACATCTAGATTTTTGCGACTGTCTGCAGTTGGCTTAACCGTTTCAATTTGTAAATACTAGTTGTTATTTGTTTCTATTGTTGGATAACGTAAAGTGAAACCCTATTACTAAGACTCCGCTGTCTGTTCGTTTGTCACCAGGATGTATCTTATAAACCGTGATAATTGGACAGTTGAAATTTTTACAGGTGATGTATTTCTGTAGCCGCTATAACAACAAATACTAAAATGAAAAATAATAAAATATAATTATATTAATGGTAAGGAACCCTTCGTGCGCGAGTACGCCTAGCACTTGACCGGTTTTCTATACTTATATAATAAATAGGAAAGATTAGATTTTTTGTTTCTATTGAATAGGCTACTGAACCGATTTATAAAGTTTACTTTGACAGTGACATAGGTTATATTTTATCCCGGAATTCCCACAGGAACGGGAACTACGCGGGTGAAACCGCGAGGCGCAAGCAGTAAATATTTACTAAAGACGATAATTTGCCACAGTTGACTTAAACCTACATTAACATAATTTTTTCAAAGAAATGCTGTGTGTTTCTGAGAAATAAGTTTAAATTCAAATAACCTAGGGCCGGTGTTTGTTGCGGTTTATGCTCTGAAGCAAGCGGCGAGCCCACCATTCTTCTAAGTTAAATGGTCTGAAGTTAGCTAGTTGTCTTGGTGCTATCACCTCTTGGTAATATTTAGCATCTTGGCTGCCGCGTTCTAATTCATGTGTGACCTGAAAAAAAAGAAAAAAGAATGCTGTGATTGATGTTTCTCAGTTCTCAGTACTTAGAAGTAGGTATGTAGGGTTTCAGTTAGACAACAAGTTTCATAATATGAAACTAACATGAACATAATATGACAAGTTTCTAATATAAAACTTGTTGTCTTGTTGTTGCGAATGACAGAATGACTTCTATGGCTGTTCCTTCACATTAAAACTACTGTATCGAATCGATATCCATAGTTTTTGAGTGAAGGAATAAACATCATTATTATGCTTTACCGAATTCTTAGTCTTAAAAACCACCTACTTATTCCACCACCCCCTTCCACTCCAGGATAAGCAGACGCAGAGGGCAATACCCTCCCTACTTTGTGGATACTGTCCACTCACACTAAGCCAGTTTTCCTCCACCTTCATCATTGGTACTGCTGGGGTTTGGAACTAGCACTCTGCTGCTGTTTTTCTGGCCAAATACGACCTGGGTCTCTTCAAGTCAAGAGTGAATAGGTATTCTTGACTTGAAGAGATAGGTATTCACTCTTGACTTGAAGAGACCTAGGTTGTATTTATCATCAAGACCAAGGCCGGCCAACAAATTATCCAGGTGAGCAAAATATTAGACAGTCTAAGATTTTGCTCACCTGGATAATTTGTTGGCGGCGGCGCCGGGCCACCACATATTTATTCATATTTTTTTTTTATTTTAAATGGAATTAAATAACCCTATAATTGTGTTTTTTAAATGTGAGCTGTGAAGTGTTTCTTCTGATAGTAATTTGTCGATATTTGTTTTAAATCTGGTGTTTATAATACAATCAAATCAGAAATGTGTTTTGCACAGTCTTTATTTTTATGTATCATGTTAAAATGTTTTTTTCTAAGTAGGTGGAACCAAACCTGCTTAAAATTTGCATAACAAGGTCGCGAAATGTTGACAAATCTTCACTAGAATTTTTTTTCCCAAAATTCAGCAGGAAAAGTCTAATGCCGAGGCGGGCCCTCTTCATGGCTTGTGTGCCTGGTTTTGGCCAGCCTTGAATTAGACTTTAGTGTAACATCTTCGGCCACATCATCACATTCCATCAGCTGAGATTGTGGTTGAACAAAGGTCTAAAAAACACCTTATTTAAAAATATCTTACCGTATTCCAAGATTCATAAACAAAGTTTATAATATCATTATGTTGGTTTGTGTTCATCATCTGAGGGTTCTGTTCAGGTGGACTGAGCCGAGGCCCATTGTGTCCATGGTTGCTATGTCCATTGCCGTTGTTGTGACGTTTGTTGCTGCCCATGTGCGGCAGCGAGCGGGGACCGCTTACATAGCTTGATCTGGAAATTAATATAGAACATTTTTATAGGTTTTTATAGACCGAAAAATTCTTTAAACCGGAAATTATTAGAGTACCAAGGACATAAGAGAACTTAGCATTATATAATGGATTCATTTAATATCTTGGTTAGTGGTGATTTTACTGATTTTATGTCAATGGTAGGAATCAAATCTCTTTAGTAAATTAATGAGTTAGACCAGGATTCCGGATATTTTGTAGTTTTTTTAAGTACTTCTTATGGCCTAACCTGCACCAATTGCAACAATAGATTTATTTATGTTTTTTTTCTACAACTATTTATTTAACACTATCATGGCTTGGATGCACTTGCTCATCTAGAGCTCCATGTAGCCAGGGAAGCCAACACTGGGCTGTGAGTGCATTTAATGGACCAAAATAACACACCTCAAGGTCATCCCATCACCTTTTTATAGTGATTTTAAAGATCACTAGTTGCTGCCCATGGTTTTGCATTTGCATGCACTTTTTAAGTAGCCTTTGTTAACTGCTTTTTTTATAAAAATAAATCGCTAAATGTGTTGGTAAGCGCATAACTCAATAACACCTGGACCAATTCGGCCAATTTTTTTTTTATATGTTTGTTGAGGTTGTTATTCCTTACTTTTTACTTTTAGGGATCTATTTCAAATCAGTTTTGTGATGAGGTGAAATATTTAATCCATTTCTAAACTATTTCCTAATTCACATTAGTAAAAATTAACAAAACAATAAATATTTACTTTTTGTTGCATATCTCAGTATCTCTAACCTAATTATTAAAAATTATTATAATTATTAATCAATACAAAACACTTTAAATACACCTTTATGTAGTGTAGTGTTTGGTAGGTAGAGAACTAGAGAGAGAATGGGGAATACCCACTAATCCAGTGAATTACTTTCTTTCGACGGCCGACATAGGGACTTTCTCTGCAAGACTTACTGGCGGGGAGTTACCTATGCAGTGTACAGTGTACAAAACGGCCAACATAGGGACTTTTCTCTTGTACATTTATTTAAAGCTATTTAGAGTTCTACATATTTATTCATTTGGATTTATTAGTAGTTTTAAACACTGTTTTTTTCTTCATGTTTAACATTGTTTAAAAATTGTTTTAAACTGTGTTTTGAAACACATAATAGAAACATAGTTGTATTTCAAACTGTTTTAAACACTGTTTAAAACATATTGTGTTTTAAAACAACTTGTTTTAAGCCAACCCTGCTATGGCTACCCCAGTGTACTAAAACTCCCTGCCGAATTAAAGATCTATTCAGCCATTTAGATGTGAAAGGTAACAGACAGATAAACAGAGTTACGTTGGATAATATCAGTACTTATAGTTTTTTTTTTTTTAAGTATTTGTATAACACTTCTGTACTTATTTGTACACACAGAACAAGTCACAGTAGGTAGCCCCTGTGTTAGGTTTCCAGAGAATATTGACCTATCCACTGAAATTCAGATAACAGGAATACAAAATAAGAACTAGCATGCAGTAAAATAATTATATTATGTGTATTTTAGGTACTCATGATGATATATATCATAATTTCATTATAAATATAGTACCTAAACCACTTGAATATTTAGAGTACACTTGAGTGTTTTGGCGCTAAATGACACGCTTCTATCACGCTGATAGCGATTTGAAAACAACATTATCCACTACCTACAAAGTTAGTAGCTACTTGAAAACACATTTTGAACAAAGAATGCTACACCTACTAATAGTGTGACTATCAGTATTGTCTAGTCTAGTCATAGAATAACTAGATCGCTACCCTTCTTTGCAGATATTCGGGGATATCTGCACTTGTAGGGAGCGTAAAAATGTCTTTGATTTTGATTACATCCGAGGATGTATTTCATCGTAATGTAGTATCAATCATCGGTTGTCTCTTTGTTCGAAGCTATGCGCAAGCTAATAAGTGCAGATTCTCCACGTCTTTGATTCGTCAAAGCAAACGTATGGTATGCGAATGCACAAGCAAAATCGAATTTGCTCACCTCATATTGCGATCCATGTTTTCAAACAAAGCCCAGTGGTCTCGTTCGCCAATTATTTTATTCTTACACTCGCGCAACTGTGTTATGTTGTTGAACTTTCCTGCATTTCCTAACAAAGGCTCCAATAGTACTTATGTGCTGAGAACAATATTTTTAGAGCTAAATAGACAGGACGCTTCTCATCTCCACGACACTTATCTGTCAAACTTTTTTTTGTCAAAAGTTCAAAAACATGTATGGATGGAGTGAATGAAATCGACCCACGAACGACAAATTTGGCTTTCATTCGCTAAATATGAGTCCGGTTAATTTACAGCCAAAGAATAAACAGGCCGGGAAATCACGACCATGGAATTTACAGGCTGTACTACGCAATTTCTATAAAGATGCCAGAGGTTTCCTGGGCTGTATTTAGCTGGGTCGTAACGGGTCCTAACAACCGTTTTTATACAACCATAAAAGGTCCAAACTACATAGATACCAAGGTATCCATGTACAGAAATTCCAAAACTGTAAGTTCTTGTCATGTGTCAACATTGTTCAGCCCGGCAAATTACAACCTAGGATAGTTCTGACATGGACACGGTCGGAAGATGTTATGCTTCGTTTAGTGCAAATACAGATAGATAAACAATGTGATGCGTTAGTACGCTTATTGAGACACACTTTTTAGTACTGTCTTACATTAGAGAGTGTTAACATGTGGGTTCATTCAGATATTTCCTTTCATTTCTCAAAGAAATAAACGCGGCTCCGCATCACCGTAGCGTACTAATGCACGCTCACCAGCATACTCACCAGCGTAGGCTTACAGGTAAAATTGTTTATCTGTATTTGCACTAAACGAAGCATAACAGCTTCCGACCAATCCGTGTCCGTGGGTTAGCAACTAGATCGCTAATAAGCTTGGATAAGACGCCATCTTGGCTTTACTTTCCAAGGCTGTCACTTATGTGGCTGTAAGAGCTCGGTACGTTCAAATATTTTAAAGTTTCGTAAAACACAGCCTATGAAAATACAACCGTGGAATTTTCTATATACCTCTATTATACACAAAAACTAGTACTGGGAAAGTATTCCTACGAAGACCAATCATAATCATCACCAATGAACACAATAAGTTAGTAAACATATTATTTTTTGTTAATGTACCTACCTTCAGGGTGGTATGTAATATTCGGCTGAATATACATTTTGTGAGTGTCCAAGTACAGGACCAGCAGTCCAAACCCATCCAACTACACAGAGGAGTGAGACAGGGGAATGTTATATCCCCGAAACTATTCACGAGCGCATTGGAAAATATGTTTCAGATGCTGGACTGGAAAGGTAAGGATGTAAACGGCGATTAAATCTCATATCTGTTGGAATATGTATTGGTACACCATTCAACTTGTCTATGAGGCTGAGATTAAAGTAAGGATTTATGATTAAATCAATGCTTTACATCTGTCAATGTCGTCTCGTTGACACTGACAGAACTCAACTCTAAAATCTGTTCTGCGTAACAATCAACGTAATGATTACTTGCTCTCTCTCTGTTCTGAAATAGCACACACAACATGTCTGTATAAAGCTGATTTTCTATATCCAATAATTAAGTGTTAATCGTATAATGTAATTCCTAATTGTTTTCACTGGACAATAATAACTATTGTGCTATGTGATTCTGTTCGTTTATTTTCACTCGCCGGTTCCAACCCACCAACCTAACCTATCTTCACTGTGCATCCACTGTGTGTAGGATTTACACGGACAAAGCTAGGCCTAGGCTAGGCTACACACCGCCTGGCTGGCTCTCTGCTCAACAGGTTATGGGCCCAGGTCCCAGGATTATCCACAACTGATTACGGGCACAGTATATAAGAAGAGGAAGACATTCTACACTTGGGTGCCGGCGAGGACACGAACACGAGGAAGCGGATTTTATATTGTGTGCAATGTCACAGCAGCCGCAAGAAGGTGCCGTTGGCGGGCACACGCCTCATGTGTCGCCAGCAGGTCTGTACACTTTTGATAAATTGGATGGAATTGGCTCGTATCACAACTGGAAGTTCCAGATGCGAATGGCGCTTATCATGGAAGGCTTATGGTCATGTATTGATGGTTCTGAGACTAGCAGCAGCACGGATCAAAAAGCTTTGGCTAGAATATGCTTGGCAGTTAAACCGAATTGCATCCAGTATTTGCGCGATGCTACAAGCGCAAAGCAAGCTTGGAAAATCCTGCAGGATGTATTTGAGGATAAAGGACTTTATCGGAGGGTTGTGCTTCTAAGAAAACTTCATAGATCCGACTACCATGAATATAATTCAATGGGAGCTTACATCGAAGGAATAATGACCCTAGTACAACAACTTGCAGACATCGGAAGGATAATTGATGATAAAGAAGTTGCAGAAATTTTACTAAGCGGTCTACCACAGGATTTTGATGTTTTGGTTTCTGGTCTGGAAACAGCAAACCTCTCCGAAACTCTCACGAGCGAAGCAGTGCGAGCTCGACTACTTCAAGAGGAGTTCCGAAAATCCACTAAAAATGGCAAATCAAATGATGATGTGGTTTTATTTACGAAGAGTAAACCACTTAAGTGCCATTACTGCCAGAAGCAAGGGCATGTCAAATCAAAATGTTTCAAGTTGAAGAATGATTTGAAGAAGCAAAGCAGTAGCGATGTCAACTTAGCTGCGGGGTCTGCGGACACACTGTTGGTATCAGCAGTGTCACTCTTATCTGTTTACGGAAGCGTGGACTGGATAGTGGACTCCGGGTGTACTTCGCACATGTGCTGTGATATGGACCTTTTTAGAGACATTGACTTAAATTTTAAATCAATAGTTACAGTTGCTAATGGAGAAGCACTGAAATGTCAGGGTCTTGGTGCCGTCTCTTTGAATCTCAATAATAGTAGTGATCTAAAGATTTTGCAAAATGTAATGTTTGTTCCTAAATTGACTACTAATCTTATATCCGTTAGTCAGCTAACTAGATTAGGTTTTGGAGTAGTATTTGAACAGGATAATTGCAAAATAATGGATCCTAAAGGCCAGCCTTTTACTAGTGCAACATGTTTCAGGGGTATTTATAAACTTGATTGTTTTTCTAACCCAAATTGTATTTCAGAATGTAATGTTGCTACCACAGGTGCTTGTAAGCAAGCAGAACAAAGTTCTTTAGCAGCTATTTCTAGTGTGCCATTGGAAGTATGGCACAAGTGACTTGGGCATTTGAGCTTGCATGGTTTGTATGGAATACGGAGTCTTGCAGATGATGTTGTTTTTGAAGATGACTGTCATGGTAAGTTGAAAATTTGTATTTCATGTTTTAAGGGGAAGCTTACAATGAAATCTTTCCCTAAGAGCCAAGCAAAAAGAGCTCATGATCTTTTAGAGTTAATACTCTCAGATGTTTGTGGGCCTATGTCAATCAATAGCTGGGGTGGTGCATGTTATTTAGTTACATTTACTGATGACTTCTCTAGAAAAAGTTTTGTTTATCTTATGTGTCATAAGAATGAAGTCATGATAAGTGGGTAAAACAATCAAGCGTTTCAGAACAGATAATGGAGGGGAATACTGTAGTAAAATCTCAGAAAAGTTTCTGTCTAGTGAGGGCATTATTTATGAAACTAGTATTCCCTAGTCCTGAGCAGAACGGCGTATCTGAACGCCTTAATAGAACCCTTATGGAAAAAGCCAGGTGTATGCTCTCTGAGGCCTGCCTCGACAAGCGTTTTTGGGGAGAGGCTATTGCTACTGCAATATACCTAAAGAATCGAAGCCCCACGGCTGCTTTGTCCGGCAGTATTCTTGAACAGGTGTGGACAGGTTCCAAAGTGACCCTAAGCCACTTGAGAGTATTTGGTTGTAAAGCTTTTTCATTGATTTCAGAACATAACCGTCACAAGCTCGATGCAATGTCATAGGAGTGTTTTTTTGTGGGTTATTGTGAAATGTCCAAGGGTTATAGATTAGTAGATCCAACTGAACCAAAGAAAATAATTAAATCCAGAAATGTCCATTTTATTGAATTGACGGACTCTAATGTAAAATCTAATATGATGAACTGTGATATTAATTCTAATAAGTTGGATTGTGATATAAATACTAATGATATTATTAAATCTAAAATGATAAATAATAATAGTAATGTTAAATCTAAAATGATAAACAATGATAATATTATTAAATCTAAAATGATGAATAATAATAATAATTTTAATATTAACGACAAAGTTTATGTTCCAATGTTGAACTGTGATAATGGTAATTCTAGTGAATTGATACCTCCTTCTGCAATTTCAGGTGGTGAAATGGAGAGTGGACGTGTTGGGACTGAGGCCCCCAGCACAAACACGTCTGCCAGTGCTGATGGGTCAGCATCGCCATTATTCGTCGACTGCGACCAGGTGGAAGAAAATGAGCAGTCTTGGGCAGAGGAGGGCGACCATAATGGTGGAGTCTGAGGGCAACTCTATGCTGGATACTGAATGCAGACCGAGCAATTTTGAGTTGCCAAACCAACATCCTGTACGGAGTACAAGGGGTATGCCACCTTAAAGGTATGATGACTGCGAGTATGATTATTCTCTCTACTCTCATGGGCAGATTGCATTTGACGAACCGTTATCATATGAGGCTATGGCCAGTCATTTTCGCGCGAAGTGGCAAGCAGCCATGCAAGCCGAGTATGACTCTTTGTTAAGCAATGGTGTCTGGAAATTAGTCGAGAGACCACTGGATAAAAACATCGTTAAATGTAAGTGGGTATTTAAAGTCAAGCAAGATACTTCTGGAAATTTTGACAAGTATAAGGCTCGTCTAGTTGCTCGCGGTTTTAGTCAAAAACATGGTATTGATTATGATGAGACATTTTCCCCAGTAGTCAGACACTCAACAATGCGGATATTGTTTAATTTGGCAAATGAGTTGGACATGGACATAGAGCACTTAGATGTAACTACTGCTTTCCTTCATAGTCAACTAAAGGAGGAAATATTTATGGAACAACCTATAGGTTTTATGACTGATAATAATAAAGTCTGTTTGTTACAGAAAAGCATCTATGGTTTGAAACAAGCAAGTAGGGCGTGGAATGAAACTGTAAATAAATTGCTACTTACTAATGGTTATTCTCAAACAAAATGTGAACCTTATGTGTATGTTAAGAGAAACTCTAGCAATTTAATTATTTTATAAATGTGATAATAATGTGTCTGACAATGATTATAATTTTAGAGAATTGATAGGTATTTTAATGTACCTTAGTGTCTGTACTAGGCCAGATACATATGATATGATATGATAACATATGCATGTAATGTTTTAAGTCAATTTAATAATTGTTATGATAAGACTCATTGGTTAGCAGGAAAGAGGATCCTTCGCTATTTAGCTAAAACTATTGATTATGGTTTAGTTTTTAGTAAATGTAATAATTTAGACCTTATAGCTTATGCTGATGCTGATTGGGCGAATGATCCTATTGACCGAAAATCTTATACTGGTTTTGTAATAAAGTTAGGGTCTAATACTGTTAATTGGGAGAGCAGAAAACAGCGCTGCGTCGCTATGTCAAGTACTGAAGCAGAGTACTTATCCATAAGTGACGCCTGTAAGGACATTCTGTTTATCAAACAGTTTTTGTTTAAGATAATGAATAGAAATATTGTGTGTCAACTATTTAATGATAATCAGAGTGCCCAGAAAATCTTGAAATCTATTCAATGTCATAAAAGGACAAAGCACATTGATGTACGCTATCACTTTGTAAGAGATTTGATTTCTAAAAATTGTATTTGTATCTCATACATGCCTACTACGGAAATGATAGCTGACATTCTAACAAAAGCTTTGTCTTCCTGTAAACATAATGGCTTTAGGTTTCATTTAAATGTAAGAACTCCATGAAGTTGTATTGTATAACTGTAATGAGGGTTGGAGTTCCGTTGTATGGTGTAAGGGGAAGTGTTGGAATATGTATTGGTACACCATTCAACTTGTCTATGAGGCTGAGATTAAAGTAAGGATTTATGATTAAATCAATGCTTTACATCTGTCAATGTCGTCTCGTTGACACTGACAGAACTCAACTCTAAAATCTGTTCTGCGTAACAATCAACGTAATGATTACTTGCTCTCTCTCTGTTCTGAAATAGCACACACAACATGTCTGTATAAAGCTGATTTTCTATATCCAATAATTAAGTGTTAATCGTATAATGTAATTCCTAATTGTTTTCACTGGACAATAATAACTATTGTGCTATGTGATTCTGTTCGTTTATTTTCACTCGCCGGTTCCAACCCACCAACCTAACCTATCTTCACTGTGCATCCACTGTGTGTAGGATTTACACGGACAAAGCTAGGCCTAGGCTAGGCTACACACCGCCTGGCTGGCTCTCTGCTCAACAATATCTGCAATTCGCTGACGACATAGTCGTAATGGCGGAATCGCTGGAGGAACTGAACCAGATGCTGGACGGCCTAGCTTTAGCCTCGCGATGCATTGGTCTCAGCTCGGATAAAACCAAAGATGATCAATGGCCTCATTGATCGCTCAGCGAGCTATGGAAAGAGCTATGCTTGGAGTCTCTCTGAAGGATAGGATTCGTAACGAATACATCCGACAGAGAACCAAAGTTATCGACATAGCTCAAAGAATTCGCAAACAGAAGTGGCAGTGGGCCTGCCATATCTCGCGAAGAACCGATAACCGCTGGGGTAAACGGGTTCTTGAGTGGAGACCGTGACTCGGCAAACGTAGTGTAGGACGCCCTCCGGCCAGATGGGATGATGATCTGCGAAAGACTGCTGGCAGATGCTGGATGCGTCAAGCTGAAGACACGGCGCTTTGGCGCTCATTAGGAGAGGCCTATGTCCAGCAGTAGTCTAATATAGGCTGATGATGATACATTTTTGTAAATCTACAGTGCGGTTTTGATTATTCAATAAATTATCGTTCATTAACGTGACCCGTAATGTACTCTGTACACAGTAGGTATATTCATTGGGTCACGTAATCATGTACAGTCCGACGGCCGACCAAGGAGTAGAAATTAATTAATATGGAACTAAAATTTACTATAAACTGGCAACTCTTTATGAAAGACCAGTGTGGCCGCTTAACTGAGTTTGTATGTTGATGTTCAGAGCCAAATAGCCGTTCGTTTTTCCACTGACCCGCACCGGCACCAGCACCGGCACCTGCGACGGCCCGGCGGCGGCGATGGGCCTGCTATAACTCCCGCCGCCGGCACCGTCGAGCGAAGCCAGGCAAAACTCATAAGAGAGTCTTTATAGAGTGGTTCCTAGAATACATCATAATTATCATCATATTTATCATAAATAATTCATAATAAAATACAAAATGAACTGAAAACGCAATAACGTGCGCTATATTACCGCACAATAAAATTACGCCTGTGGGGGAGAGCCCTGAGCTGTCTGGTCTGTGGTCGACCGACATGTCGTCTAATTTTCATTCATTCATTTCTGAGCGCTTGTTTGTTTTGTTTGTGTGGGTGGGTACGTCTGTCAAATACGCATTTTGGGCTTTATTTTCCTTCTGTTTTCTGAGTTGATTGTAATATTTCTATGCAATAAGCTAAAAAAAAGATTCCAAAAATGTCAGATAAACTAAGTTTTGAAGAGTTACGAGCCAAATACAAGGTAATTTTATCAAACACAAACATAACCTCATGTTATGAAAAACAAGTAGATTTTGCTAAACTTTTGTTTTTTTACTAGGATGTGCTCACCAAGGCTTTTGCAACCATGAACATCGACTTGCTTGACTCGTTCTCCAAGAACGCCAACGAGTTAGATCGGAAAGCAGCAATGGATCAGGCTTACAGAGATAAACTGCTGGATCTCTTAGTCGAGGAACCAGATACTCTAGAGTCCTTCGTTAATTTCTGCATAGAGTCATGTCGGCGGCATATGGTAACTCCTACGATGCCCGTGGTGCTTCTCGGTGATATTTTCGACGCGCTCACCCTGAACAAATGTGAGAAAATGTTCTCATACGTAGAAGACGGCGTCAATATCTGGAAAGAGGAGCTATTCTTCGTCGCCTGCAAGAACAACCTGCTGAGAATGTGTAACGACCTGCTCCGACGTCTCTCCCGCTCACAGAACACCGTTTTCTGTGGCAGAATCCTACTATTCTTGGCTAAATTCTTTCCCTTCTCCGAGCGCTCTGGTTTGAATATTGTCTCAGAATTTAACCTCGAGAATCTAACAGAGTTTGGAGGAGATAATGCAAGTGCACTGAAAGATGTTTTAGACGAAGACATGGTGGTTGATGATGATAAGAGCAAGTTGTTGATTGATTACAACTTGTACTGCCGCTTCTGGAGTTTGCAAGACTTTTTCCGGAACCCTAATACATGCTACAACAAATTGCAGTGGAAAACTTTCGTTGCTGTGAGTATACATCCTCATTTATGTTCTTCTCAACCTCAATCAGTCTACTGGCTTCTAAAAGCTCTTTAAATATACAAATCATTTAGAACAGGGATATCAGTGCCTTATTGGCTCATTTATCTGGTCATTAAAAGCCTGTGTGCTTTTTAAAGATATCACTCGCTTGTTTCTGCCAGGGGCATTGTACATATTATTTCTTTAGAAACATTTTGAGGTTGTTTCTATCCCATGGAACTGATTTATGGGATAAAAAGTGGCTTATGTCTTATTCCACCTATATCGTATCCATTTTGAATGGAGCATAAACTTAAACAAACCGCCCATACTTAACCTAAAATTCACTTTGTTGGTGCATCCTTTTATACGTAAATTACACATACAATTTCGATTTTAGATCCTCCCTTCAATAAAAATTGCTTACAATTAGATATATCTGAAGAGTATATCTGAAACTCGACGCCAAGCAAGTGAGATTTTGTTATTTGTGTCGTATTTTGTTTACTAACATGCTTTATTCAGAATGGATAAACCAAGAACTATCTGCATGCAAAATTTCAAACTGATCCATTTAGTAGTGTCAGATTGAAGAGGTAACAAACATCCATACATCTATCCTTAGTTATGCATTTATAATACATATAAGTGTGATTCTACAACCTTCTCTCTCTCTCTTCCAAAAACTTCCAAAATCTTTTGAGTCTTGATTTTAATCGGTGTGCCACTCCACTGAGTAAGGTGGCTATTAAATTATTAAAGTTAGTTTTAAGTAGTTTAGTAAGTAAGTAGTGAGTTTGTTAAATATGGGACTGTCATAGTCAGCCCCTTATAAACAAGAAATAAAAAATATTTATTTTGATGATTGCATTTTTAAACAAGAAATATTTATTTTCTAACATTGCCACTTTTCCAGCATTCAGGATTTCTTGATAAATATTGGATTGCATTATTGAACAAGAATTTTTTAAGTTCTTTTCATCATTTGCCATCCTTTTTCAGCATTCCGGCAGTGTTCTATCAGCCTTCTCATCCTACAAGTTAGAATCCATCGAGCTGCAGAAATCCAAGCTGAACAGACTCAAGCCTGTCACTTCAGATGTGGAAATGCAAGAGACAAAGGAACAGCATTACTTTGCCAAGTTCTTGACCAATCAGAAGCTTCTAGAACTGCAATTATCCGACTCAAACTTCAGAAGATGTGTTCTGATTCAGTTCTTGATACTGTTTCAGTATTTGACTTCCACTGTTAAGTTTAAGATGTAAGTTTAAAACACTAGAAATCACCAGGAGCATTTTATGTACATTGACTGTACTACATATATTTTTGCACAGCATTAATATTTTACTAGTAGCTGCAGCCAATGTATTGTTTCTGTGGGTCCTTTGTGTGATTTTATTAATCTCCTTTTTTTACAATGTCAAGATTAACATCTCTAATTTTAAGGCAAAGTTCTTTTATTTTTAACCTACTTCAAACACAGGAGGAGTTTCTCAATTCAACTGTTTTTTTTTGTTTGTTACCTTGGAACTTTTGACTAGGTGGTCCGATTTTTTGTTTTTTTTTTTTATTTAAATGCTGGTATTAGTTCCGACGACGATGGGATCCAAGTAAAAAACAATACAAAAATAATTGAAGTCAGTTTATAGTTTTTTAAAACAAAATCAATTATCTTCTATATAGTTCTAAGTTATCATGTTTGTATAATTATTTATCTTGTATAAACTAATATTGTTACATAATTTTGCAGGGAGTCTCAAGAGCTAAAATCTGACCAGACAGATTTTGTAAAAGAGACGACTACCCAAGTTTACCGTCTGTTGGGCGAGACTCCGCCTAACGGCAAGAGCTTCGCTGAATGCGTCAAAAGCATATTGAAGAGAGAGGAGCATTGGAACAATTGGAAGAATGATGGATGCCCAGGTAAACTCGATAAAAATTCATAGCTTTATGATATAAGGGAATGAATTAACAAAGTTTAAAATCCATCGATAGCTAATTTCCACTTGGCGAAATAATAAAAAAAATTATAAATAAATATTCGAATACATTTTCAGCCTGCATTTTCTATGATAAGGAGTTTTTTATAGCTATATAGTGTAGTCCTATAGTAAACAGAGCTCGTGTTTTGGTTATCAGACTGTTTTAATACTAGGTAACAATAAAAAAATACAGTCAAATTAAGATCTCCTTTTTTGAAGTGGCTTAAAAAATACCCTGACCCACACACCATTATATTTTCAGAGAATACCTAACCTTTGTCTCGCCTCGGGTATCGAAATCGAACCCACAAAATTCTGAGTCTAATCTAAGGCCCTTTGCCCACGCGCTGAAGCGGTCATTCCGTTCTTTAACCCATTCTAAAAACGTGCACAGTAAAACATTCAATGAAAAAGTAAATCTTGAGTTTCAAAAATAAAGAGGTTGATGTCGCGGAAAAAATACAGTAGGTAACTATACAACCACAAAATTTATGTAACTCTCTCATAAGTAGGCTACGGACCGATTCCGATTCATTTTGAATAAACGACTGATTTCAGAAATATTTTCGTTTATTTCTTAATGCTGATTATATTAAGGATGTTTGCAGCGTGACAGATTTTAGAATAAAGGTGTCTATCAAGCATAAAAAATAGCCTGTAAATGACTAGATTTGTTGGTCAAAATATGGCAAATTAGTTTCGCTCTCATTTAAAGAAAATAATGTAAAAAAAAACAAACACTACAAACATAGCTATTTTTCATCCGATTATGTATGGAAAATTTCAATACGATCAAGGACGTAGTTTCCAAATAAAGCGGAAAGTACGTTTGTATGGGGGCTAAGATATCCGTACCGTTCTTAAGACTGGTTTTTTTTACTAAACAGAGTTCCAAAAACCAAAACCGCCAGTGCATTCGGACTCGAGCGAAGAGGTGCGTAAGAGTAGAAAACGGAGGCGCCCTGTCGGAGACATCATCAAGGAGTATGAAAACACGGACAGGTCTTATATGGGGAAGTAAGTCGTTCATTACAATACACATTAAATTTACTGTTATTTTCAGTCGTCTGTACGCAAAGACCTCAAACCACTGTCTATATGGCAGACTACTGCCGAATACTGTCTCAGAGAAAGTTGAAAATAATGATTTCGATTAAATTTTATCACTATTATTCTAAATGATTAACTGACAAAGATTTTTCTGTTTCATGAATGACATACGTTATTTTAAAGTTGTTTTCATTCAACATTAGCTTCAAGCTCTCAAATAAAATTAAACTTATTTTTTTTTAATAATTTTGTATGTTATAATTTGTAAACAGACATTGAAACCGGTAGGAATGCATTGAATCACATAATATAGACATTAAAACATATGGATGTTTGTTACCTTTTCACGCCAAAACTACTGAACGGATCTGGCTGAAATTTGCACACAGGATAATTCTAATCCCGGAATCAAACATAGTATTCTTTTTATCCCATAAATCAGTTCCCGTGGGAAAAAAAATTTAACGTTTTCATAGGAACAAGGCGTGCGAACCCGCGTATATAATTTCTTCAGTAGTTATTTATTATAGAAAAAGATATATTAGTCAGAATGAGAAACAAGCTATTGCTAAAATTTGGAATATTTTATAAGTAAGAGGAATAAACCTCAACATTTAATTTCATATACCTTACACGCTTCTTTCTAATTCAATACACATGTTTTTTTCAGCAATGAACTGACAAAGCTTTGGAACCTGTGCCCGGACAACCTGGCTGCGTGTCGGACTAAGGAACGGGACTTCATGCCCTCATTAAGTAAGCTCAAAAATTATTCGAGTTGCTAGTTGTATTGTTCCAAAATCTTATTTTCTAATGAAAACACTCAGATCGAATTGTCTATCCATTGTTATATTGTCAACCACCTTTGCCAAGAGAAATAAATAAACCTCAACAGCCTGTATTGGTCCACTGCTGGCCGCAGGCTTCCCCTGATAAGAGCTTTGTTGGCGTTTATCTAATGGAGGATAATGCCCTTAATCCCCGCTCTGGGCATGCGGGTTGGGGATCGCAGTTTAGTGGTAGAATTGTACTTCAGGGGGCGCTGCTGCCCGCCTCCAGATAGATATCCCTTAGTCGTCTCTTACGGAACCCACGGGAAGAGATGGGGTGGTGCAAAAATAATAAAGAAACGTTTTATTTTTATATCTATATCTATACTAATATTATAAAGAGGAATGATTTGATTTTTTGTTTGTATTGAATAAGATCCAAAAGTACTGTACCGATATAAAAATTCTTTCAAAATTAAAAAGCTTACATTTCAGTGACAAAGGCTATATTTTATCCCGGAATTCCTACGGAAACGGGAACTACGCGGGTGAAACCGCGAGGCGCTGCTAGTTATTTATATGTATATTGTATTACAGGTTCATACATGATGACGGGGAACCAGTGCCTTGCCGACGGGCGACGCGCCACCGCGTGCGGCGGCTGGGGCTGGCGCGCGCTGCGGCTCCTGGCGCGACGCTCGCCGCACTTCTTTGTGCACACCAACAACCCTATCGGCTGTCTGCCAGAGTTCTTAGACGCTATGGTAGGTACCACTAATGTACATACAAGATAGCGGCTAGGGCTGGCGCGCGCTGCGGCTCCTGGCACGACGCTCGCCGCACTTCTTTGTGCACACCAACAACCCTATCGGCTGTCTGCCAGAGTTCTTAGATGCTATGGTAGGTACCACTAATGTACATACAAGATAGCGGCTAGGGCTGGCGCGCGCTGCGGCTCCTGGCGCGACGCTCGCCGCACTTCTTTGTGCACACCAACAACCCTATCGGCTGTCTGCCAGAGTTCTTAGACGCTATGGTAGGTACCACTAATGTACATACAAGATAGCGGCTAGGGCTGGCGCGCGCTGCGGCTCCTGGCACGACGCTCGCCGCACTTCTTTGTGCACACCAACAACCCTATCGGCTGTCTGCCAGAGTTCTTAGACGCTATGGTAGGTACCACTAATGTACATACAAGATAGCGGTTAGGGCTGGCGCGCGCTGCGGCTCCTGGCACGACGCTCGCCGCACTTCTTTGTGCACACCAACAACCCTATCGGCTGTCTGCCGGAGTTCTTAGATGCTATGGTAGGTACCACTAATGTACATACAAGATAGCGGCTAGGGCTGGCGCGCGCTGCGGCTCCTGGCACGACGCTCGCCGCACTTCTTTGTGCACACCAACAACCCTATCGGCTGTCTGCCAGAGTTCTTAGATGCTATGGTAGGTAGAGTCCGCGCAACTTAATATGAGCTCTGTGAAGTTGGCTTCAATGGCTGCGCACTAAACTGAAAATAAGGCGTTGAGGGGAAAGAGCGGGTGGAGAGGGGATCAGTCTGTCAATCCGGGGTTTCCAGCAAGAATTTTGGCGCATTTTTATTTTGTCTAGCACATTTTGTACTGCATTAATTTATTTTTCAATTCAATATTTATAGAATATATAAAAACATCTTATACTCAATGACGGATTATTTAAAACCTTAAATGTTATAATAAATTAAACATTTTATCGAATGCAATTAACCCAAATTAGAAAATAAAATAATTACAATGTAGCAAATTTATTTATAACCTAGTTGGCAATACTGTCGAATGAATACTTTGAGTACAATAACGCAGCAAAGTCTTTGATGGTTGTTCGGTGTTCGTTTTCGTTGATTTGGTAGTTTGAATTGAAGATTCAGAAAGTGATTCTGAGGATGCACAGGAGCAAGAGTCATTCATGCAAATAGAAGGCATATCTCCTCTATAGATATATATGTAGGTTAATAAATAAAAATAATCATGATTTACATTTTTCATTTAGCTTTACCCGTTAGTAAAATAAGTAGAGATGAGGTATATGACAGAATAGGTAGGCAAGGCATGTATTTCGAGCAGGTATTAATTGCAAAAATAAATAATATTTTATTAACTATATTTATTAATGATAAAAATAGGTAAAGTTTTAATATAATATAATATTCTTTGAAAACTTATTTACATTAAGTAAAAGCGTGACGTCACAAAACGCAAGGTAGGTATTTTGTTTTAAATAAATAAAAAAAAATCAATAGTTAATCAAATAAAAATCAAGGTTTATCTTTCGCACGGGTGCGAAGCCGGGGTGGGTCGCTAGTTGGTAAATATGACTTTTCTATTTGATTGTACTTGCGCATTTTTGCTTCCGGACCTAAGATCAGAGAGCTCAAGATACGTTGCGATCACTCTACCACTAATGTACATACAAGATAGCGGCTAGGGCTGGCGCGCGCTGCGGCTCCTGGCACGACGGTCGCCGCACTTCTTTGTGCACACCAACAACTCTATCGGCTGTCTGCCAGAGTTCTTAGACGCTATGGTAGGTACCACTAATGTACATACAAGATAGCGGCTAGGGCTGGCGCGCGCTGCGGCTCCTGGCGCGACGCTCGCCGCACTTCTTTGTGCACACCAACAACCCTATCGGCTGTCTGCCAGAGTTCTTAGATGCTATGGTAGGTACCACTAATGTACATACAAGATAGCGGCTAGGGCTGGCGCGCGCTGCGGCTCCTGGCGCGACGCTCGCCGCACTTCTTTGTGCACACCAACAACCCTATCGGCTGTCTGCCAGAGTTCTTAGATGCTATGGTAGGTACCACTAATGTACATACAAGATAGCGGCTAGGGCTGGCGCGCGCTGCGGCTCCTGGCGCGACGCTCGCCGCACTTCTTTGTGCACACCAACAACCCTATCGGCTGTCTGCCAGAGTTCTTAGATGCTATGGTAGGTACCACTAATGTACATACAAGATAGCGGCTAGGGCTGGCGCGCGCTGCGGCTCCTGGCGCGACGCTCGCCGCACTTCTTTGTGCACACCAACAACCCTATCGGCTGTCTGCCAGAGTTCTTAGATGCTATGGTAGGTACCACTAATGTACATACAAGATAGCGGCTAGGGCTGGCGCGCGCTGCGGCTCCTGGCGCGACGCTCGCCGCACTTCTTTGTGCACACCAACAACCCTATCGGCTGTCTGCCAGAGTTCTTAGATGCTATGGTAGGTACCACTAATGTACATACAAGATAGCGGCTAGGGCTGGCGCGCGCTGCGGCTCCTGGCGCGACGCTCGCCGCACTTCTTTGTGCACACCAACAACCCTATCGGCTGTCTGCCAGAGTTCTTAGATGCTATGGTAGGTACCACTAATGTACATACAAGATAGCGGCTAGGGCTGGCGCGCGCTGCGGCTCCTGGCGCGACGCTCGCCGCACTTCTTTGTGCACACCAACAACCCTATTGGCTGTCTGCCAGAGTTCTTAGATGCTATGGTAGGTACCACTAATGTACATACAAGATAGCGGCTAGGGCTGGCGCGCGCTGCGGCTCCTGGCGCGACGCTCGCCGCACTTCTTTGTGCACACCAACAACCCTATCGGCTGTCTGCCAGAGTTCTTAGATGCTATGGTAGGTACCACTAATGTACATACAAGATAGCGGCTAGGGCTGGCGCGCGCTGCGGCTCCTGGCGCGACGCTCGCCGCACTTCTTTGTGCACACCAACAACCCTATCGGCTGTCTGCCAGAGTTCTTAGATGCTATGGTAGGTACCACTAATGTACATACAAGATAGCGGCTAGGGCTGGCGCGCGCTGCGGCTCCTGGCGCGACGCTCGCCGCACTTCTTTGTGCACACCAACAACCCTATCGGCTGTCTGCCAGAGTTCTTAGACGCTATGGTAGGTACCACTAATGTACATACAAGATAGCGGCTAGGGCTGGCGCGCGCTGCGGCTCCTGGCACGTCGCTCGCTGCACTTAATTATGACGCTGCCTGTACATGCGGAACTAGAACGAAGTAGTCTGAGTCAAATCGTTTATTTCTTTAGACCTACAAAATAAGCACTTAGACAAGTCAATTTTTACTTGATAAATAGTTATTACTATCAAATAAGAAATAATGTGCAATTGACTCTAATTAACTTTTTTCAATTATCTGTCCACTAGCGGGAGAAGTGAAAAAGAAACCACTAGCAAGTGTATCGCTTATCAACTAATACATTCTTTGAATATCTAACACAACGAATTTAGGTTCTTACATATTATCGCGCTGTGGAACTGGGCGACATCCGGCCAAGCATTAAAATCATTAATGTAATCATCTATGGAGTAATAGGCTTTCTTGATAAGATTTCGTTTTATGTACAGTTTAAATTTACGAATAGGGAGCTCAGTTGTATTACATGTCAGTATTATTCCAGGTTGACCGCATAACGCAAGACCTGAACGCAGCAGCTGCAGCCAGCGTTACCAACGGAGACTCCGAAAGGACCAGCACTGAGAAGACCGCCAAACAGGTACTCGTAACTTTAAAAATGGCAGTCGAATCATTTATCAACACAGTCATCAATTTTACATCTGTATGCACCTATCTATGTATAACCTACCTTCATTATAGCTATTGTACCTATGTAGTCACCTGTTTTGGCCAAATAAATGTATCTTTATCTTTATCTTTATCAGAATAATCATAAAATCATAAATCCCTTATTCAGAAACAACCATACAATTGTGGTTGAACAGTAGGTACACCTGTGTATGTATTATATTAGTTCTTTATTTTATAACATTTTAAAACTTACAGAAGCACACATATCCCCGTGTAATGTCCCATGATCCTATCCATACATTGTTATCTGGTAGAGATCGCTCTTGAGCGATAAGACCACCAATTGTCACTTAGTTTTAACTTTTCTGGTTGTAAATAGTTCCTTTTAGATTTAAGTGTGCAATAAAGTATTAACTATCTATCTATCTACACCAAAATATCATGCAGTGTGAGGAGAGTTATGTCAAATTCTTAGTTATAAAAAATTACACTTGTCCAATGAGCTAACTCGAGTTATTTAAAGTCAATATAGTTTTATTTGTATATAAATACATTTTAACTTATCTACTGTAACATTTGCATGATAGTCTTAGTAGAACATGATTGAAACTAAAATACTCAAAATTTTCTAAGACCGACAACCTAAATCCCTTATCACAAGTATGTAAAATTGAAATCATTCATATGATTTCAATTTTACATACTCAAAAGTGGTCAGTAAACTTTAAAGTTCATTATATGAACCAAAGAAAAAGTCAACTTTAAGAGGATATTGATTAGATACCAATAACCCTGTATTGTATGTTGTAGGAAGAGGAGAACACTGATGAACAAATGGAGGCAGATCTCATGACGACTCAGGGCGATGCAGTGGATATTGAACAGGTATACATACATAATATATATTTATTTAATTTGGATTGCCATCAGCTTAACTAATTACAATAGAATTTAAAATAAGAAAACTTATATACTTATACATTCGCTAATAGAATCATTATAAACTAAAGTGTAAACACTAACCCCCCTTATTCATAATAGTCTGCTAACTTAGCACACTGCTAAATCTCTCTCTGACTTCTTCTATTGACATAAGTCAGACTGATAAATAACACTACTTGGCAGCTGTTTTATGTTAGCAGACCATTATGAATAAGGGGGGAGCATTTTCACACTAGCTGCGCCCCGCGACTTCGCACGCGTTGTTCCTATGGAAACGTTTATAGGTGATTTTTATCCCACAGGAAATGATTTAAAAAGTAGCCTATGTTTAATTCCAGGATTAGGATTACCTGTATGCAAAATTTCAGCCCGATCCGTGCGGTAGTTTAGGCGTGAAGAGTTAACAAACATCCATCCGTCCATCCATCCATGCATACAAACTTTCGCATTTATAATATTAGTGTGATATACCATAGGAATACTAGCTCTAGCCCGCGGCTTTGCACGACCATTTCTATGATAAAAGTAGCATAATTGATATTCCAGATCTAGAAGTGCCATCTAAGCACATATAAAACTAGCTGCGCCCGCGACGTCGTACGCGTTGTTTCTATGGAAACTTTTATGGCGCATACACGAGTGAAAGTGGCGCCGACACCTATTTCATCATATCATTACACAGGAAATTGTAAAAATCCATCGTACAGTTTGTGGTATCTATTATAAGCTATTTTTTAATACCTCCGTATTAGGCAGAGATGAGAGAAAATTTAGTTTGGTGGCCAAAAAGGGCAACTTCTATCTGTGATATAATTATTATACTGTCTTTCTCTCACAGGTACCAGATTCAACAGCAGCCGAGGAAGACTACGACAAAACGTCCCGCTCCCGCGTCACAATGCTAACACCCTCCCAACTCGACACCATATCCGCCGCGCTCACCGACTGGAAGAAACTAGCCGCGAAACTAGGTTATAAGCCCGACGAGATCCAGTACTTTGAGTGTGAGAACGCGACGGACAGCCTGCGAGCTAAGAACATGCTGCAGCTGTGGTGCGATGATGATGAAGATGCGTCTGTGGAGAGCCTCCTGTATGTGTTAGAAGGTCTGGGGATGCAAGACGTGGCGGAGGCCGTTAAGAACGCATAGTGACGTCATATTTAACCGACGACCTCTGTGGCGCGGTGGGCGAAGGTCCGCCTGCGACGCAGGAGGTTGCGGGTTCGATTCCCGCCTCGGGACAAATATTTTTACGATCTGCAGGTATTTGTTCAGGGCGTTCTGGATGTTTTCTATGTATAATAAAAAATATCTATCTATGTAATGTATTGTATTATGTATATCAGTTATCTAGTACCCATAACACAAGCTCTGCTTAGCTTGGTTTGGGCTAGATAATGCTGTGTGAATAGTCCAGCATTTTTTTTTTTATTAATCGGGTCTGGAATGTTTTACCGTATCAGCTTTCTTAAAGACCTTTTTTATTCTGCGTGTTTAAATTCGTTTATGAATAGACTGGTCCTCGGGGGAAACCGGAATTATGTGGGACTCGACGTCCTGAGAAGGGCGTAATACCCACTAAATCCTCTCCGGTGTCCCTCTTACGCCGTTTTCGCCGAACCACGGGAACATATTATAACCTCCGCGATCCGACTGGCGTCCCCTCGTCCTCGCATACTTATCCGGCGAGCCCACCATTCCACACACTCGCCGACTCCATTCTTCCGTCATCTTTGCTACCCTCTCATCATCATCATCATCATCCGCAGCCCGACTTCACCCACTGCTGGATATAGGCCTCCAAACTTTTGTGCCACTCCACACGGTCCTGAGCAATGTTGGATATATCGTCTGCCCATCTTGCCGCTGGACGCTCGACGCTTCTGTAACCTGTTCTTGGACGCCATTCAGTTAGCGCCTTGCTCCACCTGTCGGGAAATTCATTTACTAATAATCTGGTTGGGATGGCTGCTTCCAAGAAGAAGAGACGGTGGAACACGTTGTCCTACACTGCACGGCCACAGAGGACGGAAGAATGGAGTCGGCGAGTGTGGAATGGTGGGCTCGCCGGCTAAGTATGGGGAGAAGAGGGGACGCCAGTCGGATCACGGAGATTATATGTTCCTGTGGTTCGAAAATGGCGAAAGAGGGACACCAGAGAGTTTTTAGTGGGGTATTACGTCCTTCTCAGGACGTCGAGTCCCACATAATTCTGGTTGTGTCTGTGGCCAGACATAAAACGGGGCTGAAGTGTCTCATTGAGGCATCTATCCCATCCACACCCGCAGAAAAGCTGAAACGAAGCTGCCAGTCACCAAAAGTCCTGCTCCGATACTTCAAGGAGCTGGGCTGGTTAGGGCCTACTTAGGCATGGGGATAATGCACAATACACTCCTATGCGAGATGTCCGTGCAGATCTTAGTTCCCACTCAGAATTAGAATTAGAATCTGGTCGGGAACCAGAACTATGTGGGGTTTGAGGGCATAAGAAGGTCGTAATACCCACTAAAACCTCTTCGGTGACCTGTCTCCAGTTTCGTTGAACCTCGGGAACATTATAACCTACCACGGCCTGACTGGCGTCCCTTCTTTCTCACATAAGGGCCGTTTAAGTATAACGTAAGCAGAATTATTACATTTATTTATCGTCCCCCAAAAGACAGACGTTTCCACAGTGACCGGTGTTACGCTGCCAGCATTCGGTCCGGTTTCTCATGATCTTTACCGGCTTTTTTGGTGCGCTTTGTGTTTCCGTTGAGAAATCTAGAAATAAAATATTCTAAATCAAATAATCTATAAATATTTTAGGTAGGTGTGTAATAATTTACTGTATTTTTTTATAAAAGCAAGAAAATAGAAAATGGTGTCAAATGATCCTCACGAGATTTTATAACCGACTTCGAAAAAAATACGAAGTTATATGTTCAGCTATATACATCTACTCGTATGTATTTTTATGTGCATATCTTCGCAGTCGATTGTGGGCTGATTTTAATAATTCTTTTGGTTTATTATAGATAAATCAAAATAATTATTCGCCGCGGCGGCGGCGCGGTGCCGCCCTTTGGTCAATATAAATTTTATTTCCGAGGGATTACTTTTATACTGAGCCGCAAAACTTCTTTTTTTTGTAAATTTATATATAAAGTAGGCTGAGATTTTGTATAATAAAAATATTGTAAGTAATTTCTATATCTCGATGATTAATATAGATTTTACTAGTGTTTTTCTTATAGCAGGTTTTCACTAATCATGCTATTAAGTGTCAAGATACCGTCATAATAATAATCATCGTATCAGAAATTCTATTTAATGATAGTCTTAATTTCCTTTTTATTCGTAGTTTTTAGTAGAAAGTCCAGAGCCCTGAGTTCGATGTACGATAGCAGTGGCGGATTTGCAGTCTCGGCCGCCCTAGGCCCCAGGCCATTTGCCGCCCCTTTCTCAGCATCCACCATATAGAGTACATAATAAAATTACTTTATTGCCAACTTTTATCTAATTAGATTTAGAAATTTAGGAAAACTTCGTAAGATTATGGTACATAAGTTGTTATAAATATTCATTTGCTCTTATACACTCTGCCAAATTTGTACGGAGCTACCTGTTATCGCAAGTGCGGGTGGGAAGTGTTATTAAAAGTAACCATAAGTTTAGTATAATAAATAATAATAATAGCTGCAAATTTCTAATATTTTACGACGTTTAAGGAATAATTGCACATTTAAATAAAACATTTAAACGGTTTTAGGCTTTATTTATTTAACTACAAGTTAAGAGTACAAGATATAATGTTATACAATGTATTACAAAACTCGCCTGCACTTAAGTGCAGCAAAATCATTAATTAAATCTTCGCAATCCAATTTCCTTAAAAAATCAGCTTCTATGTTAAGCAAAGCAAGATCGTTTAAGCTTTGGTCCGTCATTGTTGTGCGTAAATAATTTTTAACTCGTCGTAAACAAGAAAACGATCGTTCTCCAGAACAGTTACTGGCGGGAGTAGGTAGGTAGGTACACACATACATACGAAGAGCAATATCCACGTTTGGGTAAATGCTTTCAAGACCTTCAGTTCGTAACCATTTCAATAAACTGACAGCACTGTTCCGATCTTCATTTTTTATAGTGCAGTGAGCACGAAAATGGAGACAAAATCGTCTTCTAAGTCAGTAGAATAAATTATTTGCAATGCCTTGGCATTTTCTTTGATTTCGGACGCGCTTAATTTTGTGAGATTAACAATAAAATTTAATTTATTGTTAAGCACTGTATATGCATCTCGCCGTTTTTGTAATTCTGCTGATAAACAATCTATCAATTATGACCAAAAAAGTATTAATTCTAAAATCTTCGCGACCACTTGTTTGTTACATCTCTTTATAAAATCTCTTTCATATTCACAAGAAATGGACAAATCTTTGGCGTTGTTCTCAAACTCATCAAAATTATTACGTGTTTCGCCAAAATGTATTAGTAGGTACCTCATAGAGTTCTATGACAACGGTAATGTTGCAATTTCCACACTCTGAAGCTTTTAGATTAGATTGCACCATGCAGTGCAGTCTGCCCGCCATTCATTATAATAAGTTTTTTGACACGATTGGGGCCGCCCCTAAATCTGACCGCCCTAGGCTCGGGCCGCCCCTAAATCTGGCCGCCCTAGGCCTGGGCCTACCGGGCCTTAGGGTAAATCCGCCACTGTACGATAGAGAGAGAGAGAGAGAGAGAATTTATTTTACCTAAAAACACTTAAATTTGTACTTCCTAGTAATATTATACCTAAACGCGAAAGTTTGTAAACATGTCTGTATGTATGTTTGTTGCTCTTTCACGCAAAAACTACTGAACGGATCGGGCTAAAATTTTGCATGCTGGTAGTTCTAGGCCTGGAATAACACATTGGCTTCTTTTTATCCCATAAATCTGTTTCCATGGGATAGGTGTGCGAAGCCGCGGGGCGCAGCTAGTATTATTATATACAGAAATTAAAACAATAGTATCGTGACGTCTAATTTTTTATGGGATTTGCGTAGTTCCCTGTTTGCACGACGTACGATAAATTCGTACTCAATCCCATAATAATTGGAGACGTCGCGGTCACGTATCGATACAATCGTTAACCGAACTCAGGGCTTTAAAATTTAAAGTAGATAAATAATGTTGGACAATTCACCCAGCTTTATCTTGTCCCAAGCTAAGCAGAGCTTGTGTTACCCAAAACATTTGACAACTGATATACATAATACAATACACTACATCGATATATTTTTTTATATTCATAGAAAATATCCAGAACACCCTGAACAAAATGTCTACAGATCGTACACATTTGTCCAGAGGCGGGTATCGAACACGCGATCTCCTGCGTCGCAGGCGTACCTTCTCCCACCGCGCCACAGGGGTCGTTTATTATATGTTATGTCGCATGTGAAGACAGTTTTTCAATTAACTACCTATTATAAATTAAGAAAATTTGTAGGTATTTAAGTAACATAAATTAGATCTAATGAATTATACTGTAAGCACTGACTTTGTCGCCGTTATAAATAAGGTTTCTAACAAATAAACTATTACCGACAGTCAATATTTTTTTAACTTAATTTGACCCATAAAAATTAGACAGGATGAGTAAAACAGGTATCAATCACACTAATATTATAAATGCGAAAGTTTGTATGGATGGATGGATGTTTGTTACTTCTTCACGCCAAAACTTCTGGGACGGATCTGGCTGAAATTTCGCATACAGGTAATTATAATCCTAGAATCAAACAACTTTTTATCCCATAAATCAGTTCTCGTGGGATGAAAATCACCTTTTGACGTTTTCATAGGAACAACGCGTGCGAAGCCGCGGGGCGCAGCTAGTATTTAAATATTTCTCGGAAATTTCTATGTTCATGATTTTCTACGGATCCTATTACTTTGAACTTAACCAAAGCTCCATCCGTTAAATCAGTTCTGAATAAGATCTAAAACCTCGACATTTAAATTGCTTCTCGATATTATGATTAAAGCGGACGCCAAATGAGTTGTAGCACTTCCAAGAATACTGCCAGAAAGAGTTGCCACACGCACTTTGAATGCTCCAGAGATTTATAAAATCTATCAACAATGTCCGTTTCAGTTCAGCCGAAATTATAACTTGCACGCATTTCCTACACCTGACTCACATCGTGCCCAAAACAGAATAACCATTTTATAATCTACCAGCTGAGCTAAAACGAACCTTACTCCCTCGCAATAAAATGTTTATCAAAGTTATTTATACCGGCAAGGGTGGAACCTTCCAGTATACCCAGGCCTCCGTTCCATGTTTCTTGGAGTAGGATGAAGGTCTTGCGATAGATCAGAGATTTCTGGCCAGATTTGCGTGTTTACAGAAAGTCAGAAACGCGGGATGGTGCACTGAATTAGTCGTGAATGCGTCAAAGGGGCGCGCGGTTCGTTCCTAAAATTATATTTTTACCGGGAATTTTGAAATAAATTTAAATCGGATTTGGCGGCGCGTTACGTGCTTGTGTTAGTGTGTGTTTTGGACATGTATGTATTTTTTTTTATTTACCTACTATCATGAACATAAAGTATTTCAAAATTCATGTCGTGATAAATAATATTCAAAAAAACATATTAATTATTTTTTCATTTGTTTTTTTACTTATGCTTTGTTTTTCTCGATCACTAACATAATTTAAAAATACCGTAACATATTTTCTCTATCAATCTGAAGAATCACTTATACAAAGGAGAGCATTTCAAATGTATTTTTATTTCGCTGGCCTCATCGTCTGGATTATGATTTATTCGCTGAAAAACTGTGAAATCATAAATAAAAGTAGGTAATAGCCAGAACATTTCCACAGAAATGTTGCTATACGTCGTCTATTTTTAAGTTTGTTGGTAAAGTACGACTAAAATTGCTCGTTTTCACAGCACTTAGGCTAGATTTAGTAACTACTTATCGAAAATTAGGAAACTATTTAAAACTGTTAGTTCCTTTCTAATAACGTGGATCGACGTTACATATAAATATGAATCCTTTAATACTTTTAATTTCGTTTCTCGATAATTTTAGCGTAGGTAACAGGTAACCATGTTCTTATGACTATAATCAATACTCAAATCATTTATTGCATGTGTTTATATTTATAATCTAGCTACAATAACGTATGCAGAGAAAGGACGTCATTGTTACGAGGTATTTCTTACTCTTTTGCATATTTCTATTTAATATTTATGGTACTTAGTTAATAGTATTTTTTTTAGTTAGTATTCAATTCAGGTTTTTGGGGTTGAGGTTGGCATTACCACCTCAACCTCAAAAGCCTGTATTGGTCCACTGCTGGATGCAGGTATCCCCCTGATCAGCGCCTTATTGGCGTTTATCTCACGGCGGGTAATGCCCATAATCCCCACGCTGGGCATGCGGGTTGGGGATCGCAGTTTGGTGGTATAATTGTTCTGAAGGGGGCGCTGCTGCCCGCCTCCCGGTGGATGTCCCTTAGTCGCCTCTTACAACACCCGCGGGAAGAGTTAGCGAGGTGCAAATTCTAAGCCAGCACCACACAGCTGGTAATGCCATTTAACGAGGCAAACCATAAAACAATTCGTGAATGCCGCGAATTCAAAACTTTAGACCGGACTGCTTTCAGACACGCGTGTTCGTAAAGTTTTACGATACGTATGATCTGTATAATTCCATGTGGCTGTTGCATTTTTTGTTTTATGGCTCTGAAGATACGGCACATTTCATTTATACGACGGAGTGAGGTATTTTTGTATTTCATTGCTGTCTGAGATTCCTGTTGGTACCAGAAGTACAAAGGGTTTGCCAGGCCACCGTTAAAATACCACGAAATTGAGGAAAAGGTGGCTAATTTGTATGGCATCCATACAAATTACAATTAGCCAGTGACCATTAGCGAATTATTATCTTTTATTACCGTATTTTCCATCAGTTTAGAAAGTACCATAGTAGAAATAGATACAAATGTTCCACGGATTTGGCACTCAATCCTAAAACAGAAAATGTAAACTAGCTCTTAAATTACTTTCAGATAATCTTCCCCCGCTCCCCTTACAGACGGCCCTACGATACACCACCACTTTCATGGCCTAAGAGGCAGTGGGCAGTGAATTTAAGCGTTAAAGAATTACTTAATATAATTATATAAATTACCAACAGAATATCTCTAGCTGCCTGCCTCCACCAACTCTTTGCTGTATTGTGTATATCTATGTAAATGTAGCTTGGTTGAGATCTACCTAAGATACATTTATTTGGCCAAAACAGGTGACTACATAGGTAGAACCGGATACATTTATTTGGTAACCATATAAATATTTTGTAAGTTAGCTGAAGGCCCATGACTCCTGTTCCACTATAACTCAAATATTTTTTTCTATAAGCAGAAAACTATTTTCGTCACTTCTTTACGGAAGGTAATTATTTATCACCATAAAAAACCCCATTCGTTTTAATTATTTGTCGTTGCACGTTCATGCTGTTAACACCAATAATCTACATAGGAACCTAACTAAACTCAGTAAATTACCTAGCTATACCGTATCCATCGAGCATGTGGAATGTTAGTAAACAAACCATCATGGTTGATAACTCTTGCTTGGCGTCGAGTTTCGGGTGTAATTGTACTCAATATATATTATCTCAAATCGGCAAGTAATGTAAATTACGTATAGAAGGACGTACCTATGGTTAAGTACGGGCGCTTCGTTTACTAATATTCTACATGCTCAGTGAATACGGTACTTATACATTTTATTATTTTGACTAAGAACTAAGACATAAATAGGTGCTTAGTCATATTAGGTGCCTAAGTACCTACATTCTTTTCATTAATATAAATATCAATATAATAATCATAATAAAAATAAATTGTGAAGTTGCTAGGTACCTACTTAAGAAAATATTTCACGTACCTAAATTCGTAGGTATATTTAGTACCTATAATACTTAAGTTATTGAGTTATGGTAACATAAATATTTCAATCGTATTAAAAAAAGGTAAGTATTTAAAAGAGTTACTGTAAATTAAAGTTTTATTTATTTTATAATATATTATATATTATAAAATTACCTACTAAGTGAGTTACCGACTGATTGGGATGGATAAGAAATCAACCGAACAGTTTCTTAACGGTGTTCGTTAGGAGTAAGTAAAAGGGACCCGCCCCTCGGGGACGCCTACAGGTCGGGTCAACTCAAGGTCGAATTGTTATAAGTCAAAAAGTTTTTAGTCCAATTGTGTTTGCCCTCAGTATTTCTAGTCGCTCACTTAGTTATTTAGCCGCACGATTGGATTTCGATACGATCGTTTTATAATTCCCCTTAAAAAAACCTGACCGAATACTTTTTCAAAACTGGGGCTTCAAGCTTCCGAAAAATCGAAACTTATATACATCCCAAAAACTTTAACCTCCTTCGCAGTGTGGCAAATACATAGCAACCGCAACGTTGTCTGTCAGTCACCGCTACACTAATTTCACGGCTGTGTTGTCGGTGATAAACCCACTTTAAAATAATAACTTCAAAGACAGTGATAAAATCATAACACGGTCTAAACCTAAAATACCGTGTTGTAGGCCTCGTAGAAATGGACATGTTTCACGAATTTGACACTGCATTCCTGGAATGGAAATGAAAGTTGTATTATACCAGTTTCTGTCCGCTTAAATGATAGAGTCTGTTCAAAAAGAGAAGAGACGTGGGAAGTGAGGGGTGGTGACTGGTGAGGGCGCTCGTGTGCCAATTTGACAACTTTTGTTGCGTTGACACACTGCTCTGTCATTGCACTTCATTGCAGTACCACTAAAAGTGTTAGTTTACCGTAACGTCACGACTCAGGGACTCTTTTCTTTTTGAACAGACTCTATCATAGATCCGCGCCTTTATGTGTGCAAAATTTTAGACCAATCCATCCAGTAGCATTTGCGTTGTCTTAAATAAACATTTTCACAAAAATACGGCAGAAACGATTGCCTTTATATTATAATATTAGTAAGAAGCTTAGGTAGATAACCATAATTATTGCACATTTGAAAAGAAAAGAAAGAACGTTCAGAATATTTATTGTTTTTTGTGTCTCTAAGCTGTGTGGCTTAGGGCCTCGTTCACAATTTCCAAGTAATGTGTTGAGTAGTTACTTCTTAGATAACGTTAATTGGCAAGTAAAAGTCACGAGTATCTTTTGTCCATTTCACAAACGAAAATTGAGCCTCGAGTAACAACTTACTGGTTAAGTGAATGACGTATAAAATCATACCCTACCATTCGTTCAATCATCGTTCAATAACGTCAAACGTCATAGGCCGTTGTCAAATGTCTTGTTATTTGTTTTGTTTTGGAGGGAGTTTTTGAAAAGCGTTGTGTCGTGCGTATGATAATTTTCTCTTTATTTTCTATCATGGATAAAGTTAAAAGGGAAAGAAGTGCAAACTTTTCTATTAATGAGAGGGATATTTTAGTGCATCTTGTGCAGAAATACCAAGATGTGCTGGAAAATAAACAAAGCGATGCTTCGACGAGAATGTCAGTAGATTTTATAGGTTAGGTATTAATAAAATCATTTGATTAATGACAAAAAAGATGAAGGGATTATTTAGTGTTTTATTAAGATAAGCACTTTGTTTACTGCATATTTTGATAGGCGAAATCTAGCAAAGAAATCAGTTTCATCTAGGTCCGTAAAATAATCAACACGGAATTTAAATACACGAATCCTAGGTACTCGTTGCGTCGTAGAATCTTCTAATTCATCCAATTGATAATCAATTAGGTCAAATAAATCCATTTTTATTAATATATTAGGTCCTTAAATATGAAATTGGCGTTTTTCGTACTGGCCACTTTAATCACAAATTTCTCCTCTTTGGTAAGGAATTCCAAATTCAAATTTGTACAGCTATAGACTCATGTATTTGTGCTTCGATGATCGTCATTCATTTGTTTTTTTTCTTCTGTTTTTTTCTGTTTGCGTCACTCATTTTACAAAATGGAAAACTTAAAATATCGCATTATTTACGAGTACGAGTTCCGCCGTGGCACTAGTGCTGCGGAAACAACTCGAAGGGTGAATGATGTGTATGGCGGTCGTGTTGCAAAAGAAAACACAGTTCGTTTTTGGTTCCAACGTTTTCGTTCTGGAAATTTCGACCTGCAGAACAAGCCCCGTGGACGGCCTGAGACTCAAGTTGATAATGAAGAGTTGAAGGCTATTGTGGAAGCGGATCCATCGCAAACCACGTCCGAGTTAGCTGCAGGCTGCGATGTTAGTGATAAAACTGTTTTAATTCACTTGAAGCAAATTGGGAAGATTAAAAAGCTTGAAAGGTGGGTACCTCACGAATTGACTGAAGCAAACCGGCAAACGCGCGTCGACTGCTGCGTTACATTACTAAACCGGCACAATAATGAAGGTATTTTAAACCGAATCATTACCTGTGATGAAAAATGGGTTCTTTACGATAATCGGAAGCGCTCAGCGCAATGGTTGGATCCTGGCCAGCCAGCCAAATCCTGCCCCAAGCGAAAATTAACCCCAAAAAAGTTACTTGTAAGCGTTTGGTGGACTAGTGCCGGTATTGTTCATTACAGTTTTCTCAAATCTGGCCAGACTATTACGGCTGATGTCTATTGTCAGCAATTGCAAACCATGATGGAAAAGCTAGCGGCTAAACAACCTAGGCTGGTCAATCGCTCCACGCCACTGCTGCTTCACGACAACGCTAGACCACACACTGCGCAACAGACGGCTACTAAATTAGAAGAGCTTCAATTGGAAAGTCTAAGACATCCTCCGTACTCCCCGGACCTTGCTCCAACAGATTACCATTTTTTTCGAAATTTGGATAACTTCTTGCAAGGGAAAAAATTCAACTCCGATGGGACAGTCCAAATCGCCTTCAAAGATTTTATTGATTCCCGTCCGACTGGTTTTTTTAGTAAAGGGATCAATGAACTACCTATAAGATGGCAAAAGTGCATAGAAAATAATGGTTCATACTTTGATTAATTAAATATATTATATTAAAAAATATTCGACTTTTTGTTCCTCCCATACAAAACGCCAATTTCATATGTAAGGACCTAATATTTTAAATAATCGTTGGATATTATCTGATAAGTATCGACACAAAATGAAAACTTACAGCTTTGAACTGTAAAGTAAATACGCTAATTGGCAGATGTTGTGACGAGTAGGTTACTGGTCAGATAATCATATGATTAGCGCTACTCGAACATCGTGAAATTGGCATGTGAAGTAACGGGTGACTTTATCTAGTGGTTAGCCTACTCAACACTTTACTTGAGGGTGGTGAAAGAGGCCCTTAGTGTGTGGCTTAGAATTTGCACTACCCTAACTCTTCCCGCGGGTGTCGTAAGGGATATCCACCGGGGGGCGGGCAGCAGCGCCCCCTGCAGAACAATTATACCATATAAGATAAACGCCAATAAGGCGCTTATCAGGGGGAGGCCCGCGTCCAGCTGTGGACCAATACAGACTATTGAGGTTGAGGTTGAGTGAGGTTTCTCTAAGATACAAAAAGTATCTAATGAGATCAATAGTAAGAATAAAATCAAACTACACGGAGCTACGCCGTAGACCCTCTACGACGTAGAGGCACCGAAGCGACTACGGCTTAGCTCGTACACATTCTACGCTGACATCTTCTAAAAACTTGCTAAAAATAAATTGCGTGTAGGTGTGAAAAGAGGGAAAAAGAGGAACTTGCTCAACAGTGGGATCCAGCTGGATGATCAGATAATATGTGACTTTATATCAAACAAACTTGCTTGCTATACAGAGATAAATCTTAAACTAACAGAAACAATAATTGCTAAGATCGCATTATTTAAATTGTACATTTTCTTCATCTCCATAAACATCTAAATCGCGTGTTTTCTTTCATATGTTTCTAACTAAAATCATTACTAGTAGATAATTTCACGCTTAACGTACAAAATTAAACGAAAAATACATCTGTAAAGCCATTACTTTTACAGCCCGACTATTCCATCCGTGCGCTTGCTCATGAAAGCGAAGTAAACCCATTTTCAGTCTAAATCCAGAGTACTTACCGTTCAAAATCATTTACAAGTGCGTATTTAGTTGTTGAAAGAAACGAAACGGTTCTCCGGAAAAGTGTAAACATTCGTTTTTCATCGGCGCTAATGTTATTTGGAACTTGCGAGGTTGAAGCTGATTTGTAAATTGTAAATGAATACTAGAATCTTGCGATGGCTTTGTACGCATATATGTATAATACAATACAATACACTTTATTGCACACAAAAAAAAATACAGGAAAAGAGAGATAACAGATGGGATGCACAATGGGTAAATGAACATTTAGTCAAAGATTTAAGAAATTTATCTCTTTGTGGTTAAAGGCAACTTCCTGGAAGGCACCAAGACAAGACAAAGGTACCTATAGGTACCTATAGTATTATATTTTCTGTGACAAGGGTAAATAGGTGTCTTCTAAACCTTAATACAACGTCAGCAACATTTCGCTTTCCATCACGTGAGATTGCAGTCAAAGGAAGGTCGAACGTCGGTTGTCCTTTTAAAAAATCCTTGTCTATTCAGTATATTTATTGGGCTATATAAGAGTTGGTTTTACACGACAACAAAACGAAACTTAGATTTTCCTTGGCCCCCTAGTATTTTTACCATATTCTTGGAGGTGATTCAATGGATCATCAATTATGTATGATGCGACTACACGTGGCGAATAATTTTGTATCGAAACTATTAAAGGTTAAACTATTATTCCTACTTCTAAGATCAATAGAAAACTCTCAAACGTGAACAAAAATTGTCTTGCCAAACAACCAAACAATTTAGTTCATTTATAGAAATGTTTCTTAAAAACTATCTATTCATGGTTGTTCTTTACAAGCATTTGTGAGAGTGTGTGTGCTTGTATCTTTCAACCTGTCTTAAGCTATTTAGGTGTTAGGACCGCGCATTCTTAATGTGTTAACAAGAATGTCTGAATGTGTTTTGACGTATGGCTTCTACCCTTCTAAGTCATCATGAGAAACGCATTCGTCTATAGGACATGGCTTCTCCAAAAGTAAGGGAACTTGTTCACCTGAATTTAAGCGGGCGTAGCCTAGCCTGATCGGTAGAATAATATGTCAAACTCAACCAATAAGCTCGCAAAATTTTAATTTTTTAAAATTTTACCACAAAACTATATAGAACGGATTATAAGGTACCTACCTAAAAAATATCTACATTGAGTCCTAAGCCTAATGTAGGTTTCTGGCATTAAAATCCTGTTTATCGCTATTTTTGGAGAACCGAATATTTCTATGAATGTACAACCAGTTTTCATAAATATATTGACATGGTACTGTGATTATATTTATTAAATAATTATAATTTACACAGGGATTCTCTGGGGCCCACATTATAGTTTTTGAGTCACGAACAGTCCTCTTCTGCAACACATATACGGTGTTAATCTGCGGCTTTCCCCCACAGCAGTATACCATGAGACATAATACTGGGAACAAAATAATGGGAGTTCTGACATAAACAAGTCTAGATGTATCTACGTCTATAATAAACGGATTTTTTCGACTGACATATGCTGCAGAACTATGTCTCTTCGATAGCTTATCTAGAGGTTTGTGTGGGCGTTGAAGTTTATTACCTAAGAATACGGTAGGTACCCACTTTCTACTATTTCTACCGTTTCTCCTTTAACTTTTACATCAGCCTTAACTTTTATTTAACATTAGGTAGAATAAATCTAATACATTTCGTTTTGGTTTCGTTAAGCAAACTGTTTATTCAAACTAAACCAATGACCGAGTTAATAAAAAGCTGGACCACAAAAATAAAATAACAAGTAGTAAGTAAGACACTTTGTCTCGTTCCCAAAATAGTGTCTAAACAGGAGTTGAGTGATTGCTTATAAGAAATCAACTGGGCGTTTTAGGACAACTTGAAAAATAAAGGTTTTAATTAATTAAAACCTTTATTTTTCAAGTTGTCCTTAACTTGAACGTTACTGAAAAGCCTTCCTAATACTTTGGTACTTTGGAATTATAATCGAAGTTCAGGTTTATGTTGCCATCGCTTAGATCAATGGTTGGTAAAACAACGTTTTTTACTAATTACTTTGCCTTGATTGGTTTGCAATAAAAACATAAATCTTTACCCAGTACTACCTAATTGGATTCAGAATATAAATAATGAATCAGCGTGCTAAAATTATTAGCTCGGTAAGCCAGATAATCATTAAAAAAATGGGGACGTTTCCGACTGGTAATGATAATATGGACCAGTTGAGCTACCAGTAGATTGTTTGAAAATCTGCAGTAAGCTCAATTGTTTCAATTGCAAATACTGGTTATATATAATTTGATTCTATTTTGTAATTGTAATTTTCTTTGTTACTAAAGCATAAAGTATTTTGAGCCAATTCGACGTAACATCAACATCATTCCAGGATTAACATTTGACGGTTTCAAGTGTTGAATGTCTTCTAAATCTGAACTTTTATTGGCTCTGTTGGCAGATAAATGCTAGCTGCACTGAGGTTTATTGCCTTCGTTAATCTACATACCAAAATGGCTAGAAATCAAGAATATTGCCAACTAGAGACAACTAGAGACTTCGAGAAACATCCTCATAATCAGCATACATTATCTCCAACCAAACCAAAGCTGGGCGTGTAGGCAGGCATCCATTCGTTTATCTATGGCCTATTCATGCCACGTGCTACCCAGTGTTTACCTTGATGCGAAAGCCCAATGAAATGTTTTAGTTACTGACTGAAGCCTTCGATCAAATATAGGGTATATTTGATCGAAGACTGAAGCCGACACACGACTCTTAATAAAATTAATTGATTGATTAAATAAAATTCTTTAAAATAAAAAATACATGACAACGTTTAGGGCCTGAATCATTATGATATTATATAAGCACTAACTGCGCCCCGCGGCTTCGCACGCTTATAGCGCGGGAACTGATTTATGGGATAAAAAGTAGCCTTTGTGTTATTCCAGGCCTAGAACTGCCTGTAAGCAAAATTTCTGCGGATCCGTTCAGAAGTTTTTGCGTGAAAGAACAACAAACATACATACAAAACTTTCGCGCTGTAATATTAGTAGAATGAGTATACGTCTGATGATGCTCGTTGTTTATGTAATATGTTCTTTGTTGTTAGTTCTTAATAAAGTTCATCACCAAACCGCCTGCTAAATATGTTAAGTATTTGTTGGAAACACGTTCAGCAGTAGACCTGGACGAAGGTATGTGTGCTGAGGAGAATTTTTGTTTAGTTTCATTTAGTCACTGAGAAGCCTAAACCGTGTTTGGTGATTAGTGGTGTCAATACAGATTTATAACTTCCAAATAAATTTGACAGGGCTTTTATACGTAATTTACATTACTTGTCGATTTTAGAACCTCCTTTCAATAAAAATTGCTTACAATTATATCTGAAACTCGACGCCAAGCAAGTGAGATTTTGTTATTTGTGTCGTACTTTGTATACTAACATGCTTCATTCAAAATGGATAAACCATAGTCCTGTAAAAGCTTGGTAAATTTGTGAGACACTCAATTGACACCGCTATCAAATAAATCCACCGGCGGCGTCGCCCGCGGCGTGCACCGCCTCTCTGCACGCCCCGCCTATCCATAAACATCACCGTACATTGCGATGTGTTTGTATTTACGCGTGCAATGACGGGGCCGCTGCACGCCCCGCGTCTCCGTAAACAAGTCCTTAGTCTTATGGCTAATACAGTGTACCTACATAGTAGGTACTTAAACCTAAGTATATTATAATACAAAAGGTACCAACAGCATATTTTACAAGTATCTACTAGGTATTCACTGAATTCTGGTGTTGTTCGAAATGCTGGCAATACCACAAACACGTATTTTATGGCAACATTAGCACATTGGCAAGCACATTCTTGTATGTTCCCGCGCGGTAGTGTAGAAGCCATGACATATCGTGTGATCAAGCACAAAATACCAGAGAGAACATTGATTAATAAAATGTGCCCAGGGAAAATAATAAGTTACACAGTTCAGTTACGGCATCATTGAATGAGATGCTAAAGATCAGCTAGAAATGGAAACGAAAAGAAGAGGCTTATATGAATTCAAGAACAGAGCAATGTAATGATGACGATAAATAACCTTATATTTAGCTTCGTGGTTGATATTTGGAGAATCTTGCAACGAACATTAAGATTATTCGGACTCTACTAAACTAAGCATTACTGGCCCTGACTATGGCCTGGACAAGCAGTCTCGACATAGATGGCGACCGACATCGGTCGCAAAGTTTTTCTGTCAACGAATTTTGATTGTCTTTACAAGAATCAAGTTTTAAATGATTCAATAACTATTTATTTCCATAAATACATTAACATAAAGAAAAGGTTAAATTTCGAACATTCATATTGATTTACCATCGGAACTATTCATTTTTGTCTAGACTGCTTGCCCTGGCCAGGTCTTTTCTAGAATATGCAGCCAGAATTATGGCGAGTTTTGGACCTAACAATGTATCTTGGACATACGTCATTTAAAAACAACCTAATATTTTATTTTAGAGATTTTCAAGGGTAAGGGTTACTTTTGAATTATTCCGTGATGCGCCATGCGCATGGAAACTATGCCCAAATATTGTAAAGTTGAAAACTCCTAAATATCCCGTTGTAAATGAATCTAGTGTTTATAACCATGATGGGTTCAAAAGTTCAAATGTTTCTTGCGGGTAGTTTTTCTCTTCTTTTGTTTTTGCTTTATAAATAACTTCTTCTTTTCGTTAACGTAACACAAAAGAAACGCACACTTTTCCATAAGCCAAAAAATGGAGCATTCCGTCCGTTAAAGGATCAGGTTACAGCATAACTCATAACAGTCATAACTCCTTTCCAACCCAACAATAACAAAAAATATTCATAAACAGGGAAGAAATTCCCTGCCCGGAACTTTTTAAGGGCATTACCCCGCGCCAGATTTAACCTGACCTGTTACGACCGGCTTCCTGGTCCATTTGTTTATCAGACTGTTAGAGAACGTGATGAAAAACTTTGATAAATAATTGCAAGATGAGAAAACAGCTTCTGTTTCCTGTGAGATTAATCTGGGTGAGGAAATAGAAACGTAATTTGTGAACATGTTTGTGTCAGTAAATCTTTCAGATTTTGGTATGAATGTTTGCTGAGTATATGAAAGTGGATTAGTGAAACGCATAAAACCTCGAGTAAGAAAATAAAAAGAAAGAAAATAATTTAAGTTATACCTACATATAGAGTGGAATACATAGTAGAACAATTGTCATATTTATGTGGCAAATAAGTGCTTAGCTTAGCAGATATAATAGTCGGTACCTACCTAACTTATACGTGTGCTCTGCTAAGTTAGACCTTTTAAGCGATGCCTAAAAGCAATAAGCCTACGAACAAAGAAGTATTACTTCTTCGTCGACCTACCATTATAGCTGTGCTTATAGGCAATGCATAAAAGCATAGCATTAGGTAGATCGGCTTGTTCCGACAAAGACCAGAAAATAAATAAACACAGTTACTGAATAAGTAATCAATCAAGAAGAAAATAGAGCCACTCATTGACACTCTCATCCCACTCCTGAATGAGCTTCACTGCATTAGCGGACGTTTATAAATCGCACTAAACTCATTAGATTTATTTTCAGGGCACACATGCGTTCATTCATAATATCAGTATCGTTAGGGTTGGGCTTACTAGAGAGGAAATACAAAGGTTAATGTTACTTTAATAAAACTCGTGATATTATTATACAGAATGTTAAGATAATGTTGCTGTGTGATGACGACTTGGAATTTGCACCACCCCAACTCTTCCCGCGGGTGTCGTAACAGGCGACTAAGGGCCATCGACCTACCGAAAGCGGGCAGCAGCACTCGCACACTGGGCGCAAATCAATGTTCCCACCGAACTGCGAGCCCAAACCGCATGCCCAGCGTGGGCACTAAACTGCTTATCTGGGCAGGGCCAGCGTTCAGCAGTCCGCTATTGACTTTTCAGCACCATGAGTCGATAGACCTGAACCGAACACAAAATCACATTCCTATGAGATCCGCAATAAATAATTTATTTATTTTAACAAAACTATTATTGTTTTTTCATGAATTTTCATGGATCCCGTTATCAGAACTGTAGCAAATTAAAATGGCTCACCACAAGGGAAGCACCAGCTTTCATATAAAAAAAGACGTGTGGCACTCGGGGACTGCCGCGGTAAAGCTATTGCATAGCATTTTGCATCAACCTATGCAATTATAATTTTATTTATTTATTTTATTCATGCAGTATTGCTTTTTCTTTGATATTAATTCAAGTTACACTTTTTGAGCGTGGTGACCGATAAGAAAACAAATTTTTCTATTATTAAATAAATAAAAATTCGTGCGAGTTTCGTAGAGTCGTACAATACGTCTAATGGCACGCAACGCCGTGTCGAAGACTGCCGAACTGAAACGACGTTAGACGATGCACGGCCTTCAAGCCACACCTCCTTGCCCGGAGTGGGGAGCGTGAGGTTTTTTCGTTACGGAATTTCTGGATTCGGTCCCCGCGCTCAAGGCCCGCGATAGAAGCTATGCAATAGCTTAAAAAGGAAAAAAATATACAGTCGAATTGAGAACCTTTTCCTTTTTTTAAATTCGGTTAAAAAGGAGAGGTCAACGTTTTAGAATCAAAAAAGATGCTCTCATTTATATACCTATCACCCCTAGTCTAAATATAATACATGAGAAAGTAGGGTAATATCGCGTGAGTCGATGTCGCATGAATTTCTATATTTACGATCGATTCCGTGCCGAAGGATGTCTGAATCGTACTAACTCACATCTTCTAGAACGGCAATGAGGAAATGATAGAATATAGGAACAGTGTCAATTAATTTATTGCTAATTTAACCTGTGAAAATATGAATCTATTTGTATTCGTATTAGAGGATAATGAGAGTTCAAGATCTCCAAGAGAGAGAGAGATTGAGATCATGCTGTCGGAGTCAAAGTCAAATCGTTTATTTCTTTAGACTTACAAAATAAACACTTAGACAAGTAATTTTTTTTTACTATATAGACAGCTTGATAAATATTAATAACTATCAAATAAGGTGCAATTGACTCTAATTCACATCAATTTTTTTGTTCTCTAGTGGAAGTGAAAAAGAAACCACTAGCAAGTTTATCGCTTATCAACTAATACAATCTTAGTCTAAATATAATGCATTTGTAAATATAAGTAAATCTAACACAACTTAACTTATTTATGTTCTTACATACTATTGTCGCTGCGGAACTGGGCGACATCAGGCCAAGCATTAACATCATTAATGTAATCTATGGAGTAACAGCCTTTCTTGATAAAATTTCGTTTTATGTATAGTTTAAATTTACGAATAGGGAGTTCAGTTGCTTCAGATGTAAGTTTGTTATTGTTATAGAATCGTACGGTATTGCCCACAAATGATTTCCCTACCTTTCGTAATCTATATGATAGGATGTGTTATTTGTTCAAGTTTCTTGTTTTTTTATAGGGAACATCACACCTTTTCAAAAGTTATCTCTGTTTTTGTGTATATTCATTCGATTTTCATAGATGTATTGCGATATTACTGTCAAAATATTTATTTCTTTAAATAATACCCTCAACGAATCGCGTGGATTTAATTTATAAATAGCGCGTACCGCCTTTTTTGAAGAAAAAAGATCGTCTGGATGTCATCTGCCTGTCACCAAAGCAAAATACCATAAGACATAACACTATGGAAGTAACTGAAGTAAACTAACCTAGCTGTATCTACATCAGTAATATATCTAATTGTTTGAACAGCATACGCTGCTGAACTAAGTCTGCCTGCGAGAGCATCAATTTGCGGTCTCCATAGAAGAGAGGAATCAATGTATAACCCAAGGAAAACAGCATGTAAAATATCCTATCCTTTAAGCTCCCAAAAGCATCGCTTTACATTTGCGAACCCGATTTTATTACAGTTTTCACTTCAAAACAGTGCCCGGTTCATGTCAACTCAAAGCCGTTTGTTTAAATAAAATGCATTTGCAAACATTGGCAGGCCTCGGATTTCTTTGTCTGTCGCCTGTCTGAGCAGGGCAGTCACAATATCATTTTACTTTCAACCGGCTTGTTAGCAACCAGGCAAGCGTTATTTTCAGCCCACATTTCTTTTTTTAAGACTTCAAAGTCACGATTTAAGAGAAACTTTTGATTTTCTTTTACACCAATTACAGAACCTACTCAAATACATATCATCATGGTGTGGTGTCACGCAGGGATGACTCTTAGGAAATCTGCTATTTATCATGCACGTCGTTGCTATTTTATGTTAAAACAGTTTTATGGCATTTCTCAGAAATAAAGAAATAAAACGCATGAACGAAATTGAGAGGTAACTTTAAAAATTTAACCGCTGCCAAACTTTCAGAAGTTTACCTCAATAACGGAAACATAAAACTGAAAGATAGACACCACATCATAAATATTGCTAAAAAAATAAAATATCACCCATTTTATATGGTTCTGGTGATCAAATCGAAATAGATGACACGATTTCATATAGACCAATTTTATGGTTTCGTTAACGAGGAGAGAGATTAACCATAATGCTTTGAGATGAATTTTAAGCTTACTTACATAGAACAAGATACAAAGAAAAAAAACTAAACAGAAATACCTAATTCTGGTACACACATTATAATGACAAATATAAAAGTTATGGCACTCTGTTTTATAAATACGAATGCTTTAAGATATATTATCATCTATTTCCAAATCCCTGCGTCACAGTTTCCTGTCGACACGAGGTGAATGTAGGTGAGTGAGGTGGAAGTTTCAGTTTTATTGACCAGAATTTAAAGCTTGGAATGCCAAAACAGTAATACAAATAAACGATTGAAGAGTAAATCTTTTGGTAAGGTACTTACTTTCAATTATTTATGGAGTCTATACACCAAAGTCAAAGCACCTGCACGTGACAAAACACTTTCGCCTGCCTACAATATTCATGAATTTTGCACAAACCCAGCACGCTACCGTGATGTTTCGCCGACTTTGGTGTGAAGGAATACCCTTATAGCAATCTGAAAGGTAAAAAAATATCCAAAACTAGTTTCAGGTCGCGTTCTATGGAATTCTATGGAACAACGGTTCAATAAGGCTTTCTATCCCATGGGAACTGATTTATGAGATAAAATTTAGCCTGTGTTAGCCAGGTGTAGACCGAGATCTATGCAAAATTTCAGTCTGATCCGTTGAGAAGAAGTAGGTAACCAATCCATCCATCCAAACTTTCACGTTAATAATACAAATGTGATGTGATACTGTGATATTTTCTAGCTTAAAAGCAGCGATGTAGCTTCTAGTTATGTAAGGAAGATACTTTCCCGACCATCCATATCTATTAATACCTTGGCCATTCTTGGAATCTGCAACTAACAATTTTTACCAATCTTCTTCAAATTCCAAGAAATGTACTCTACATCACAAACAATTGCGCCTGCCAACATTAAATCGGAGAATTAAGACATTTCGAATCGATTTACTAACTTTGTTGCTCTGTCCTATTTTATTGGACAAAACAAATAGCTCGCTTTAGCCAAGACCAACACAAAACAGATGAGAATGCCAATAAAGGTTTAAATAGTTTTAGCTCAACACACTGTATCTGCTTTAAACATTGTGGATACGACATTTTAAAGCAGAATTTGTCTAAAATCGGTGCTCTAAATTGTTTTGGAGGAATTGAAAATCACTTTTATTAGTTTATGTTACGACTTTATGCTAGGTATAATCCTGTTACCACTGTTACCACTATAAAAATAATTGTTGATATCTAAACTTTAGGTACCTAAGGCCCTACTCAAAATTTTATTTATCTAATTTTAATGTGCCAATCTATGTAAGTAATAATAAGGTATTTGGGTACAAGAATTAGCTAGGCTTTAAATTATGCACATGTCAATTATTATTAAACCGATATAATTGAGACTCGAAATATTATGTCGATTATAGCAAGGAATTCGGAAACGCTTTCGTAAAGGAAGTAGGAGGGGTTCTTGCCTCGTAAAATAGTTGTCCAGATTTATTTTGGTATCATGTTTCCAAAATTACACATTGTGTAGGTTGGTTTCGACGTCATCTCACAATCCCTTTGGAATGTCGTTCAGTGCAATGACTTCTTCATAGAAGCATTTCTATTTTTAGGTATTCATATACCTAAACATAGAAATGCTTCTAATTATAAACTAAGAAGCAAATACTTATTTAATCTATACTAATATTATAAATTCGAAAGTAACCTTGTCTGTTACATTTTCACGCCGCTTAAGGGCTGAACGGATCTTCATGAAATTAGGCAGGGAGGTAAACGGTATTCTAGGGACGGACATTCGCAGGCGGAAGCCAGAACATGATCTTAAAAATTCCAAACCTTTATTGAAAATCTACCCAATTGTGGAAATTGTGTAAAAACTGAAAACTTTCCAGTTCTGGAAGATGCTAACGATTTTTTTTTATGGTGATGAGGTTAACGTTACGTAGGTACTTGTAAAGTAAACATGACTTGTAATACTTGAAAAGTATTTTCTCATGCAATGAAGAATGTTCACTATAAACAAAGACGTTGATAGATACGTAAGCGTCAGGAGAAATATCTCCTGACGCTTACGTATCTATCAACGACAGAGACTTTTCCTTCATGTTACGTAGGCAAGACTATTTTCTATTTCAATAGAAATAGAAAGTCTTGCCTACGTAACATGAAGGAAAAGTCTGTTTTACTTTAAAATTAGTTAAAGAAGCATTACCTTGCCACGCGAAAGATAAAAGAGCTGCGACTGCGATTTTGGAAGACTGAGCTTACTTCTGCTTTATTTACATACCTGTAGTATGTAAATAAAGCAGAAGAAATATGGACTTGCTGTTTGCTGATTGAAACTATTGAAAGTTCTGAGGTACAAATATAAAAAACGGACGGACAGCCAACACAGTGATCCTATAATAGTTCAGTTTTTTCCCTTTCCAGGTACGGAACTCTAAAAACAATCAAAACTTACTTTTGGGCATTTTTTCGGCACTAACTCGTTACGTCACAACCTGATGGCACAACACCGCGAGCGCAACTGAGGTAAGGGGGGATGCAAATTGGCGCATACCATTGGAACAAACTGTAGGCAACAAAAATCATTCAAAATCTCACTTGTTACGTTCATCCCGTGTTACTTTCATAACTAGTCTCCCCTATAGACGCGGCGCAGAACCCATAGTCGTGCTGTCATTATTTTGAGGAGGCCATGCCCCTGCAGTGGACGTAAACGGGCTGATGAACATTGATAAAAATCAGAAAAGAATAGACAAATACGACACCATAGAGAAATCTCAGTCTATAGGTACAATGGCGTTCATCGTTAACAGACACCCCTGGCAGGTTCAAAGTTTCCTGATTACCTACACCAGTTTTGGTTGTATTTTATTTTGTGGTTTCTATATAAAACGGCTTGCTATCGAAATTTTACTGAAAAGTTCTAGTTTAAAAATAGTTCTGTATTCATAGAGATTTACATCAAACGTAACAGGGGGTTGTCTAACAATTAACGCCACTATACTTAAGTTAAGTTCATCAAACTAAAACTTCCTATCTATCTATACAAGCCCATGTCCCATCTATACGAACATTTTTCCTCATAGCAACATCTCATAGATACTGCGTGTGCGCATAAATCAACTCAAGACAGAATCATCCGCGTCAATCGAAACCGTTGATTATTTAGAGATCAACCTTGTACTATTTCTGTACGATCTCCGCAAAAATAATTTAGAACGTACGAATAAAATAACCAAAACTACACCTGTACATCTAGGTGAAGAGTATTTGGGAGCGAGCCAATACGATATCAGGGAAAGACGAAGTAGTTCGCAGATTATAAATTGCTTTGTGTAAAAGAATTTAAAATTGCTTATTATGAAGGCGATTGAATAAATGAGAGTAGTGATGAATTTTAAGCAAAATAGACCAAGAATGTAGTTGTGGAAAATTTGAAATTTCCATATAGTTTTTTAAGAATTATCATCACCATATAATATTATAAATTCGAAAGTACATAACTCTGTATCTCTGTTACCTATCCACGTTGAACTGATAATTTGACAGGGTGGTTGGTAATCTGAGGTGTCACGGGGAGGATAGCACAGATGTCATAAGAAGTGGTTAACTCTACCTTAGCTCTACCATATTATATTACCCTAATATGTATGAATGCCTAGTTAAACCTCGACTTATCATGGTGCAGGTACCTCAAACGTGTTGGTAAGTAGAGTATAAAAGCTGTTCCTTAAAGTGAGTGAACAAATAACAAATGTTCTTCTTCTTCTTCTTCAAACAGATTGTCCAATGTCGATGGCTTACACTTACTAACAGGCAGGCTCAACCGATCAGTTTGTCTGGTGCAAACCTCTTTGAACAATTGCATTTTAAAAAGAACTAGTAAATCACAAGGCAGAATCTCTACAAGTAAACCCAAGCCAATCGTCTACTAAAAACTGCATTGTTTGTAAGAGCATTTAATACATCATGTCTCGCAGTAATGGTTTGGCTGTTTAGGTTCCCCAGGGAGTCTTGGACGGCATCGTATGACGTCAGTGTTCATAAGATTTACCGTTCGTTACCAACTCTGCGAAAAGTACACTTACGTGGTAGTTGAAAGCAGTGTTCTAGTCTAGAACAAAACTTCCTTTGACTAGTTTGTTGTGGTAAATTTAGAACTCTGGAATACAATTTAGAGATCTGCCAACAAACTTTATGAGGCCTACCGGGCGAGCGAGGCTTACCCAGTACATTTTTTAAACTTATTCTGCTTTTCTAAATTAACCTAATTTAAGTCATAAAAGTGGCAGCAATTAACACAGTAAGTTTTCTGTCTGACCCGCCCGTTCCTCAAAAGGACAATATTTTTATTTACATTTGCTTATCTTTGCTACAAATATTCCATCAGATTCGTTAGGTAGGTTTACGTATACCGATATATTTTCCAGTTTTCATCAATAACCAAAAGTTTACAATAATAAATCGTTTTGCCAATCACAATAACCAATTATTGTCTCATCTCTGCCAAAAGCCGAGTCAAAAGCCCATCCGTCTTCTCTTAAACAAAGACTTTTATTTTATTAAAATGCTTTAGCTATTCCCATCGTTTTCTAGTCTGGAAGATGTATAGGACCATTCATTTAGTTAAATAGGTCGTGAAGTGTGCACTGGTTTCAGTGCTTTTGTTTGTCTTATCGCGAGTGTGTGTGTGTGTGTGTGTAATGTGAATTTAATTAGACTCTAGCAATATGTAGTTTAATTATTTATTTAATTTATTTAGGGAAAACAACTAAAGATATATATAGTGCGTAAATTAGTAATTCATTTGACTATGTTGGTAGAATCTAGTTAAATTATTTCAGTCTGAAGTTATCCTATTACAGGACAATTGCTTCTCGACCCTGCTTCTATTCATTTATTACATTTTATACCTATTGGCATACAGAAAAAAGGGCCTATTTGTTATCAATATATACATAAGGCTATTGCGCCTTGCTAAAATGCGTTTTCTCTTGACACACACAAAACAATTTATTTATGCAGCTTTCTTAATTGCGCGTAGGAATATAGTCCCTACCTTCCAACATATAAACGCAAAATGAGGCTAGGTTATTCACAGTAAGTAACAATACGGAAACCACGCTTCATGCCCACAAGAATTTCCACCATGTATTTCGCCTATCCGGAGTTTATTTACACGAACTGTAATTTTGTTTACATTTTCCCCTCTCATTGATATACAAGCCTATGAATAGTACAACGGTATTGCCAAGAGCCGTTCCCTGTAAAAATATACAGAAACTAGCTTCGGTATTTGTAGGATAATTTAATTTAACACGTTGGTTTTTGAACATCAAAAGAAACTGTTGTAGAAGTATTTCAGATGGCTTCATAGCATCATATCAAACGCATTAGTGTGAAACTCATGCTCAGTCTTTCAAGCAGTGAAATTTATTAAATTCGATTCGTTTATTTCTATCTTTCTATGTATGTATTGTATTATGTATAACAGTTATCTAGTACCTACCCATAACACAAGCCCTGCTTAGCTTGGAGCTCTGTGTCCCACATTATTTATTTATAGTGTTTATTATTTAAACCAGACAAAAGTAATTCTAATTACAGACATAACACATTAAAGCGAGCAGTGCTCGAAGGGATGCGGTACCCGCGCGTCTAGAACCGCACTCGCCCTGAAGATGTCCCGTTGGTGTTCTTCCAACACAAACAAGGTTCGTAGTTAACCCTTTGCTTACATTCATAATGGACATTGCAGAGTATACTCCCATAAATAATATTCAGTTACAACTGTAAAAATTTCTGAAGTAGGTAGTCAAATCTCATGTTAAATCTTACTTATGTATCTTGTCTAATGTGTACAGGAACGATTTATGAAAAGTACCTAGATCCTAACAGTAGTATAACAGGTGAACAACTCTTAAATGTATGGAAATACTTGACAAAGAACCCTGCCTGCCGAGCCTACTTACTGACGCCTTTAATAACGTCTATTCTAGTCTAAAGGGTAGATACATAGGTTTGGATTGTTGGTCTAAGAGAAGTTGGCAATTTTAATAACCCGAAACCGCTTGCTTTGTTTCCACTAACAACAAGCTTAGCGATAATGGTTTCCTTCAATGATGTTTTAATAATATCATTGGGTTTCCTTCCTATTCATAATGGTCTGCTCACATAAAACAGCTGCTAAGTAGTATTATTTCTCAGTCTGACTTATGTCAATAAAAGAAGACAGAGAGAGATTTAGCAGTGTGCTAAGTTAGCAGACTATTATGATATTATGGGGGTTAGTCTTTTAGATGGGTCTTAAAACACAAGAAATTACGAAGAAATCCAGTACAAAAGCCGAAGAAGATTCCAAGAGCGTCAAGAAAAAAGGTCGAAGAAGCTACAAGAAGCATGAAGAATTCAATATGCCAGTTCTGCATAGATTTGTCTTTTTCCGCTTTGCTGCTGAGGTTTTGAATAATCAACAGCAAAGTGAAAAGGTCTCCTCTATGAGAACGTTCTCCGTTGAAGATAAAGAAGAAAATTGGTAATACAGACAGTCTATGATGTTATAAAAAATGTTGACGATGAGACAAGATTTTGTTCCGTTTTCTATTAAAACCAGAAGGAATATCCGTCTTTGTAGAACGTAATTAGGTGCGGGTAGCTGTGGGTTCAAGTCCTGTAGAATAAGGAAGCGAAAATTTTGGCAAGCTTTCTATGTGAAAAATCGATTACCAATAAAAATTGGGCTTCATTTACTTCATTCCTCCACTCCTATTGTGGAATAACTGTTCTCTGCAAAATGGTTAGACGTTTTTCTTTTCCTAAATAATCCACAGATTAGAGTTGCTACCGATGTTATTTAAAACTTTTATTAATCATTTAACATCATAACTTTTATTGTTCTTTACAATCCTTTGAGTCCAATTTAACGCACTAATTGGAATTTTTATTACTTTTTCCGTTTGAATTTGACTAATCACCTCATTTATTCTTATAATCGGACATTTTAATAGACGCTATAGAAATTAAGCTTAATATCGATACGTTTGTTCTTTAAGGATTTTGATAGGTTGGTATCCTAAAACCTTGGGTGGTTCAATTCGAACTCATATTTTAGTAGAGACATTTTAGATTTTTTGTAAATTTAGCTACTTAGTTCTATCTGCGATTTTATAGCTTTTTTGTGTATAAACCAAACAATTCTAACGAGTTTTGATTTTCTATTCAAATATTTGTTAAGTACTACTTAGTAGTAGTAAATATTTGTTAAGTACTAGTTAGTACTATAAATGAACACGGAAAGGGATTATGTGGAATTTATTTATATCAAGCTTTAAATTTATCAGAAGATTTTCATAACTCCTATATTTGAATTATTTATGTTTTATTTTTTCATAGCTTACAGATTTATGTTGCACTAAATGGTTCTCTTAAAGTCGCCATTATTTTTTATATGTTATCATATGATGTGAATTTATTCGTTCTAAATTCTCTGATGGTTTTGTATTGTTGTTTTTAAAAACTGGTTCAATGTTGGTGTTTCTTTGATGAATTATTTTAGTATTGATCAGTACCTACTACCGATTACTATGTAGGTTTTCTGCCCGCAAATTTGCTTTACAAGTAGGTAAACTAAGTTTTGATTGGTTCCCGAAAAGTGTTACGTTAAGCCTTTAGAAGATAATTCTAGAATGAGATTCTAGTACTCAAAGCTGACAAAGGAAATGCCACTGTAGTTATGAGTACACAGGATTACGACGCTAAAATACGGATATTGCTTAGTGACAAAAAGGTGTACAAGCCGGTTAACTACAATCCCACGGCTAGAGTGACCAAACGGGTACGAACATTGATACATGAGTACAAGGACCTGTTCACTGATGATGTCTTCGACCGTCTGTACAGACCAGCTATTGTGCAGCCACCTAAGCTATATGGTCTGCCGAAGGTACATAAAGCAGACGCACCGCTACGACCAATAGTAAGTCAAATAGACTCGCCGACTTACCATCTAGCAAAACACGTCGCTGGTATCTTACAGCTACTAACGGGAAAGACGTCGTCGTTTGTGAAGGATTCGCGCCATTTCGTCACTATCATCAGGGACATAAAGTTGGAACCCGGAGAAGTACTGGTGAGTTTCGACGTTGAGTCGCTTTTCACCAATGTTCCTCTCAAAGATTGCCTTGATGTGGTGAAACAAAGATTGAGTGATCACGAACTTCCTGATCAGTACATTTTGCTCCTTCAGAACTGTCTCGATGGAAATTTCTTTTTGTATCAAGGCCAGCATTACCTCCAGATAGATGGCGTAGCAATGGGAAGCCCTGTAGCACCGGTACTCGCCAATATATGGATGGAACATTTCGAATCCATGATAGATCTGACGGCCCATGGTATAAAACTTTGGAAGAGGTACGTCGATGATGTTTTCTGTATATTGAACGGGAATAACCAGGAAGTCGATCAGCTAACGGATTATTTGAACTCCATACACCCTAAGATTCGCTTTACACATGAAGTGGAGGTAAACAGAATGTTAGCTTTTCTCGACCTAAAAGTGATGGTAAAATGCGACGGGACCTTGGCACATACCGTGTATAGAAAACCCACACACACGGACAGATACCTGAATGCGGCTTCACACCACCATCCGAGGCACCTGGAGTCAGTAGTCTCCTCACTAGTAAACAGAGCTCATGACCTCTGCGACCCTGAACATCTGCAAGGTGAGCTAGATCATGTTCAAGGAGTTCTGGAACGGAATGGCTACAATACTCGATTCGGATGTCCGCCTAAGTGGAGGCGCAAACAGGGACACATCGATGTAAAAAGACAGCCGGTGTTCTTGCCTTATGTGAAAGGAGTAACGGACAAAATTGGAAATATTATCAGTAAATTTTCAATCAAGTCGATCTACACTCCACTCACCAAGATGGCAAAATGTCTACGAACACCTAAAGACGTTGTACCTTTGCAAGTTCCTGGAGTTTACAAAATCGATTGCAGCTGTGGGCGTTCCTACATAGGCCAGACTAAACGCACGGTCGCTGAACGTGTTAAAGAACATATAGCAGCGGTCAAAAATCGACAAGTAAACAAGTCTGCAATAGCCGAGCACATAGTAGACTCAGGACCCAATCACTGGATTGAACTTCATAAACCGCAAGTTATCTGCAATGAAAGGCATTACTACAAGAGAATGGTTCGGGAAGCAATTGAAATTAAGAAATATCCTAATTTCAATCGTGAAGACGGTTTCAGACTCTCTGCCTCGTGGAATCCAGTAGTAGCTAAGTGTACTCGTAGACCGGTTTCTCAGTGCATCGCGGACACGGTTAGTGTAGTGTGTCGTCCGAGTGTACAGATGGACATCCCTATTTTAGAAGATCAAGTGAGGGTAGTTGCAAAAAATGCAGCCCCCGCTTCGCAAAGGCGGTAGCTCCAGTACTCCAGTCATCCCGTGACCACGACAGAGTGTAAACCTGTTGAAACGTCGGGAAAAATAGGTAAATAAACGCGATAAATACCCGTGAATATTTATAATAATAAGATAATTCTAGGTCAGTGATTCTGCGTTAGTCGCAAAATGTCCATAATTGACCAACTTGTAAATCCAAATAAAGAGAAGAGAGTACTAGCATACGACCTTTAGAACATCTAAAGATTGTAAGTTGTGTGTTTGTCTCAAGATTCCAGAACTACTGATCAGTTCAGGCTGAAATTTTGCGGCGATGGAATTTTTGGATTCTATACCTTTTGGGAATCCATTTCCATTCCATTTTGGGAGACTTTATTTCAGTTTCCATTTCTTTCTGTGTTCTACGTGGGTGCCGCAAATTGTTAAACATTTAGTTTAGGGTATATGCATGTGATTTCAAAATGGCTAAAAAAATATATACGTATTCTCTATTGATATAGAAACATATTTATTTTAGAAATTTGAGATGTTTTTATCGTAGAATTTTACCATTGAAAAATTGATATTTTAAATCTCCATCGCCATTGACTAGAGCGGATGTGACATCGCTGTTCACATTTCTTCTTTTTTTATTCTCCTTGCTGCACCATGATTTGACACTATTCTGCCCACTTCACATTTCGTATTGTAGGTTATTTTCAGATTTTTCGGAAAACCTCTTTTTTGAGATGATCACTACTGAGGTCGTCACCAAAGGTTTTAATCGAGTGTGAACGTGGACGTCAAATCAACATGGCGCTAATATGGCAGCGTTTTTATCACCCGAAAATGATTGTAGTTTTGATTTGTTTTTTTTACCTTGTTATTGCGAAATTCTGTGAGCGTCTTATCATTTTTCGGTTAAATAAAAAAAAGAAAGAATCGATTAAAACAATAAAAAAAATCGATGCATATACCCTATTTGCGGAACATGGTTGATAAGATACCTGATACTACCTAATGATACAAGATAAGTGTGTGTTACACCACCATATCAATCACGCAGGCAGAAGCTAGTTTATTATATGGTGTGTTTACCTACTCTTTTATCCGAACTAATTTTTGTTTTTAAAGTAAGTAAAAATATTGATTAGAAAGGTACTTACCTATATTAATACGTCATCAATTACGCCACCGTCAGCTTCTATACATACCGATCCTATCCATCCAAAGGTTGCCTGGAAGAGATCGCTTTTAGCGATAAGGCCGCCGATTGTACCACACTAGATTATAGTTAGCAATAAGTTCTATTTTAATTCTTTTTTTGTATAGATGGTGCAATAAAGACATAATCTATCTAATCTATCTTTCTATCTAAGCCTCGTGTTCCTAATGGAGTGTGTACGAAATGCAAACGAACGACTTCGTATTTTTGGAGTAGCGAAATTATATGATGTTGGCAAATGTAACAGTATGTTGTCCAATCCATTGTCTGAAGAAGCTCGAAAAATTTACAACCTTGCTTTACATTTTTTCTGGAGAGATTAGTTCTTAGTTTTCATTTGTATTTGTTATATAAATATTGTGAACATGTATCAATTAGGCGATGTGGTCGCTCTACGACAAAACCTTTTGTTGGGTGGTGTAAAAAAATAAAATATATGAATAAATAAAAAATATATTAATTTTGAAAAAAACTATAAACCGACTTCAATCATGGATCCCATTGTCAGAACTGAACCAAATTAAAATGGGACCACACGAGAAGCACCAGCTTACATATAAAAAAGAATCATGATAATCAGACCACCCAGTAAAAACTTCTGAGAACCTCCTCCTTTTTTTGAAGTCGGTTAAAGACACACAAGTCGTGTTGGCCCATTGTCCATTTCCGTACAAACCTATTAGTGAGAAAAGTATTCGTTATTTCGAGTCAAGAACTCACACCGCACGAATAACGTAAAAGCACTCGACTGAAATTAGCCCGCTGCATAAATCAGTGGATTTAGGCCGGTTACGCCATAGAATCGCGGAATATTTGTGTTACGGCCTGTTTATTATAACGCTCATTACGCTATGGCCAAACAATGGTGAAGCTCGTGTGGGGTACAGAAATAACTGTGAAAATTTTCTGCAGTTTAGTTTATATTGATGTAATTATATAATAACGGTTGCGGTTCAAACTTAACCCAAGAATGACTTAAGAGTAGTTGTTTTGTTGATATTAAAGATTGGTTTAATCTTTATTCAATTTCTTAGTTATTTAAGTTTAATATTTACAGACGTACTCTACTATTCGTGGACAAACTGTTGTCTCCACCTTATTTTTAAGTTTTTTTTTGTATACCTTACGTCTACACAGTTTTGTTAGTAAAGAATCTTATTTTTGTTTGTTACCTCAAGTATCGACTGGATCAACCAATATTGATGATTCTTTATTTAGCTAAAAGCTGGTGTTTCCCGTGTAGTCCCATTTCAATTTAGTCCAGTTCTGACAATTGCATCTATGAGAAACCATATAATTGAAGTCGGTTTATAGTTTTAACAAACCCAATTATTATACTTTGTACTTACTGGTACGTTTTTCTCATTGATCTAGCTTCCAAATTTAATTAAATGATTATTTATCGGGTATTTATCGCGTACCTTTGTTTTTATTTCCCTAGGGGAAAAAAAACAAATAATCAGAAATACCTTTGTTTTTATTTCCATAGGGGAAATAAAAACAAAGGTACGCTAAATACCCGATAAATAATCATTTAATTATGTTAACAAATCGCGAAAGTTTAAAAAGTTTTAGCTTCCAAATATTAAAGGCGAATAAAATTTACAACTTGTACTAGCATAATGAAAATACGCAAATGTTCAGTTGTAAATATAAGGATGAAATATTTAGTAACAAATCCACGAAAAAAGATTTTTTTTTTCGTGGATAGGTAAAGTAACGCCTGAATAGATTATTTATCTAAAAACAAATGTTCGACTATTGAAAAATCTCACTAATATTATAAATGCGAAAGTTTGGATGTTTGTCACCTATACACGCCAAAACAACTAAAAAAAAACTTCTAAACGGATCTGGCTGAAATTTTGCATACAGTTAATTCTAATTCTGTATAATCCCACTTTTATCCCATAAATCAGTTCCCATGGGATAGCTATCACCTTTTATGGTTGCCTTAGAAACAACGCGTGCGACTACACGGGCAGAAACTAGTCTATATTAGGGTTGGCATGATTAAAACAAGTTGTTTTAAAACACGTGTTTTAAAGGTAAAAAGTAACAACAAAAAAACACTTGTTTTAAACATTTTAAACAGTTTGTTTTATAAAATATAAAAAAAACTGTTTTTTTTTCAACCCTGGTCTATACTAATATTATAAAGAGGAAATATTAGATTTTTTGTTTGTTTGTATTAAATAGGCTCCTAAATTACTGGAACGATTTAAAATATTGCTTCATAATTAAAAAGCTTACTTTTCAGGGCCTATTTTATCCTGGAATTCCCACGGGAACGGGAACTACGCGGGTGAAACCGCTCGGCGTTGCTAGTAAAATAGATAAATGAATACTCTTCTAATTTCTGATTATTAGGCTGTTATCATGGCGTTTTTTAATCAATATATTTTAATGATCAATAATCACCTTACTTAATACATAAAACATATAGGTGATAATAAATAACAACAAAATCCATAGATAAAACAATGTATTTCATAAATATTGTAATACAAACTCACTTTATAACTTCATCTCTTTCACTCACACAGGAACGTAATCCGTCTATCTCTTTCAATGTTCATCAAGGTGTGCGTAAACTCTTCTAAGCTTCTCTCTTTTGTTTTTGTTCACGTGTTTCTTCTCGAGCTTCCAGGGTTTGCCGACTTGGCCGACGAGTTGAGCTCCGATGACGCTGAAGCAAAATAAACTCTATTAATAAAGAACTAAGGAACAAAACATTTAAAAAATCGTGTTTTATTAATATACTTCAACAGCCTATAATGTGCAGCTTCTATAGGGCACCAGCGGCCTCTGCAGAACAATTCTACCACCGAAATGCGATCCCCAAACCGCTTGCCCGGCGTGGGGATTATGCCCCCCCTTTAGATAAACGCCAATAAGTCGCTTATCAGGGGGAGGCCTTTTTTTGTTTTTCTTATTATCTTGAGGGAAATGCGCACGCATATCGCACTGCCACGGGGAGACAGTGCAATTATGTCGGACTCCAACACCACTAAAACCCTCAGGGTGCTTCCGCCTCTGCCGCTTATGGTAGGAACATGGGGACGCTTTCGCTTTCTTCCACAAACCCACTGCGGAGGCCTGCGACCAGCAGTGGACCAATACAGGCTGTTAAGGTTGAGGGGCCTATAATGGTCCACCGCTGGACTAGGGCCTCCCCCTGATAATATTATTGGCCTTATTGGCTTTTAACTCAAGAGGGGTAACAACCATAATTCCTACCTATCCTACCTACCTACTATCTGAGTTAAAAAACGGTCGCAGGATGTCGATGTATGGAGGCAGCTCAGGACCGCTATTTGTGGCGTCGTGTAAGGGAGGTCCGTGTCCAGCAGTGGACGTGTGAGCATACGCGAAATACGAGTGATATGATGATATGCAAAAAATATGTTTTCCCAACGCATGAACCATCCTTGACAAACGATGTAGCGCGGCAGGTGAAGGTTCGATTCCCGCCTTGGGACAAATATTTGTACGATCAATAAATATTGTGTTCATTGTGTTCTGGGTATTTTCTATGTTGTACCTATAATTAACCTTTAATAAAAAAAACGATCAAAATATTATAAGTATGAAAAAATTAAGTAACAATTCCGCGAAAAAACCTTCTGCGATAAAATCGAACAGAACATTTATCAAAGTAAGTCGTCAACTAGTTTCTTCTCTCCACGAGACATCATCAGGATGTGGAGAGACAAAACTAGTTGACTGACTACTTTGACAAATGTTCTTTCATTTTGTATAAATGAATAATTTTGTATAATTTGTTAGATTTTATCGCAGGTTTCTTCGCGGAATTCTTACTAAATACTTTCATACAAATTATGTAAACACTGTCTATGTAAATGTGTATTATGTATATCAGTCATCTAGTACCCATATTTATGTAAATAGATGTTAATATTTTATGACATTATTATGTAATCTTGTACATTATTTTAATACAGTTTGACAATGCCCTTTTACAGCAGCATACTTTGACATAAGTACCTTTTATTTTATTTTATTTTATTAATTTATTTGTTTTGTTTAACTAGAGTAGACTGACCTCTCAGTTTTTAATTTCTAATTAATTTATGTCTGTCTGTCCTTTTTTTACCTTTGTACCCTATGGTGTTTTATAAAGCCAAGTTTGTGTATGGAAATATAAACATAGTACCTTATATAACGACATCAAGTGTAACACAAGTGTACCTACGGTGTAAAAAAATAAATACAAATACAAATACATAACACAAGCTCTGGGGCCTGATTCCACTAACACAATCGCCTCAATAGGACAATATTATCGCTTCATTATCGCGTAACAATCACCGCCATTGACACCTTTTGGTATTCTACTAACACGATCTTTTTTTGTTTATGCCATATCTATGACTATTACGATTATGATTATATGCCTCACCACATTATTGACACGATATTATAAGTCATAGAGATTGTAATCTTATGGTAATAGAAATACCAAATAAATTTGCGACTAAATCTCTTTCTTAATCGTATGGCGCCATTATAGCATTTTGTTTAAAAAATAGTGGAATTAGGCCCCTGCTCTGCTTAGCTTGCTTAGACGATGCTGTGTGGATTGTCCAGCATCATTTATTCAACATCCTAGCCCACAGTAGCACGGCCAGTGATTCCATCGTTAGCACACCGCTCGTAAAGAAGCGTTATGAATTAACAGTTGGCAAGCATCCAGCGCCGATGGACATAGAGTAAGGAATAACGCGGTTGCAGAAAGGTAAGTTTGGTATAACTGAGAAATGTGTTCAACTACAAAATATAGTGATCAACATAACGCGCAACATCTTATCTCCAAATTCAAAAATGCTTTATTTCCATAAATACAATAAATGTACACTTAGAAAAGCTCAAATCATATTAAAAAATACACTGACACGGAAATAAAGTGGTATTTTTGATTTCGATCAATTCAGTATGTAGACTAAAGTAAAGAAACGACGAAGAAACCTAAAATTGGTGAATCTCAAATAAAATAACTACACTCCTAAATATAAGAACGAAAATATTAAGTAACAATTCCGCGAAAAACCCTTCTGCGATAAAATCTAACAAACTAGACAAAATTATAAATTTAGACTACCCTTCCGACTGTGGTAAGAAGTTGAAAGTACTGTATTATGTATATATATTCTATTGTGTATAATGTATTGTATTAAACCCTTTATTACCTATAGCCATAACTCAAGTTTTGTTTACCTTGGGGCTAGAATAATGCTGTGTGGATTGTCCAGTATTAGTGGCACAGAAGAAAATTTTCAACAAAACATATCTCGGAATTTTGAACGAGTTGTTATGTATGTAAACTTGAGATTTTAGAGAGCAACAGTGTGACTTTAGCGTCGCGCGCTGTTAGCTCCACAGGGGTAACATTGAAGTTTATCCATCCTTTTTAAATACTAAAGTTTAAACGTTTAGTTCGTTTGACGAGAGGTATCGTTTTTTCGTAAAATCTAAACATTTGTCGTTATTATAGTTTTAGCGTCGCGCGCTGTTAGCCCCACAGGGGTAACATTGAAGTTTATCCATCCTTTTTAAATACTAAAGTTTAAACGTTTAGTTCGTTTGACGAGAGGTATCGTTTTTTCGTAAAATCTAAACATTTGTCGTTATTATAGTTTTACACTATGGGTAATTTGTATGAAATCAAATAAAATTTAAATTTTTTTGTAAGTGAAAACATCTTTAGCGGCGTTGTGCACTTCTTTTGGCTGGGGTAATAAATGGTAAACTCGCGTCAGGATCACGTGATGCGGATCTAACATGTTAAATCAGAGTCACGTGACCGTGGTAATGTTACACGCTTGCATTATTGTAATTTTAAATTGGTACTACATTGTAAGCTAGCAGCCTACTTAGATGAGCTTTCAAAAGTTCAAAAGTTACAGCTACCTGTGTAAATAGTTCACTAAGTTGAAAGAAGATAGTTCTGGGAGCAACACAGAACCTACAGCGTTAGTTGAGATGACCTTACATAGCAGTAGAGAAGTGTCACCGCAGGCTAACAGATGGCGCCGTTCAAAGTATTTAAAATCGCAAAGAATAAAATTGCCACTTGTGGTGCGTTAGTAAATCGGAAGAGTGTGCGTGTAGTTTTCACTTCTGCCGACACTCCCGCAGTGCAACCCGTTGATTTTTTTGTGTAAAACTATATAATAACCAAAAATCTTTCGAGTAACAGTGTGTTGTGTGTGTAAAACTTGTGTATTTCGTTTCACCATAAAAATGCGCTGCTTTAGAGAATAAATCAACAACATAGTAAGCTCATTAACAAAAGCGATTCTGATTCTAATGACCAGACTACTGTGACCGTATCCTTTGATCATATACAAAGTTGCCTTACTGGCGCCGTTATACTGCGCGTTTCCCTCTAATTGATAATAACGATCCATCTCTCATCTGCACTGAGTTGTGCGACTGGGTATTTTTACACTGTGTCTTTGGAGGTCGAAAAGGCAAAAGTACAAACCGATATGACGCATGTTTTGGATTTAAAATGGCATTAAAATCTTGTTTTCTGTCTTGTAAAATTTTATTGTTGTGTTCAATAAATTTTAATGTTATTGGTTTTCTAATGTGCTTTGGAGTGATGCACTTTGTACCTACTTTCAACTACACACGCAATTTAGTGGATTTTATTTGTTTGATGTCTTTAAGATTTAGATTTAGAGTTTTGAGTACTTATTATAGTTTTATTTCTAAATAATTAAATTGCAGTGGACCAACTAACTACTACTACATTACATTTTAAATTGTCTGTTTCTTTACAATAATATAAATGCGAAAGTTTGGATGGATAAAAAAAAAAAAAAAAAAATGCTGGACAATTCACACAGCATTATCTAGCCCCAAGCTAAGCAGAGCTTGTGTTATGGGTACTAGATAACTGATATACATAATACAATACACTATATAGATAGATATTTTTTATTATACATAGAAAACATCCAGAACGCCCTGAACAAATATCTGCAGATCGTACAAATATTTGTCCCGAGGCGGGAATCCAACCCGCAACCTCCTGCGTCGCAGGCGGACCTTCGCCCACCGCGCCACAGAGGTCGTCATGGTCGATGGATGGATGTTTGTTACTTCTACGCTCTAAAATTTCTCAACGGATCGAGCTGAAAATTTACTTAAATGTAGTTCTAGGACTGGAAAAGTCTTTTTATCGCATAAATCAGTTCCCATGAGATAGAAAAAACCTTAGAACGTGGCCATAGATACAAAGCCTGCGAAGACGCCGTCTGAAACTCGTTTACGTATAATTCATTTTGTTTGACATCTTACCTTGTTGGATTTATATTTAGAGCTTTATGTTTTTTAGATTCACTTCTACATCAAAAATAGCAGTTGAACTAACTATCAATACTACACTACTATTTATTGTAATTCATTTTGTTTGATATTTATCTTGTTGGATATATATTTAAAGCTTTGTGTATTTTAGATTCACATAAAAAAAATATCAATATAATTTTTCTTCAACTTTTTGTAATTATATTTAGAGTGTTGTAAATTATGTATTATAGTTTCACTTTTAAACAAGCAGTTCAACTACTTACCAAAATATTATGTTTAATAAAAGAGTTGTTTCATTAGCTTATATCTGTGCTAGGGGTAGATAATGCTGTCTTGATTGTCCAGTATTATTTGTTTATTGACATTTACGTGTATTGCCTCTCTCTCTGTCGTCAGTCTTTGTTTACTCCAGCAAGTCTAAATAAAGTGTTCAAATTGCTGCATGCCTCAAGCCTCAAGACCAGAAAAGATCACCGCGGGACCTATTTTCAACAGATTTTGGGTTCTGACTATAGCATCTTATCTTCATTATCAGCTCTAGTATGGGCTGATGATGTAGATTAGATGCTATAGTCGATTCAATTGCACTTGAGTGTAGTACATCTACATACCTACATATTTGTAGAAAATTAATGTTTTAAATTTAATTTTATGTGAGTTTTATTGTAACCGTCCTTACCCAGGTACGATAGGTTTCCCCTTCACATGCGATGTTCCTTTTTTTATGGCGAAGAAAGCGTCGTCGATCTCAGCTGATTTGGTCTTCCAACCCTGTAACAAAGGATTCATAAATATTTCTATGATTTGGTCTTCCAACCCTGTAACAAAGGATTCATAAATATTTCTATGCATATCTAGTTACCTCGACCATCCTAGCCCATAAAGGCGTAGGTCTCATTTTTTCATATGCCACGTCTATTAGTAATAATTGATTTTGTTTAAAAAAAAACTATAAACCGACTTCAATTATATGGATTCCATTTTCAGAACTGGACGAAATTAGCAACCCGTGTGGTCCCCACACGGGAACACCAGCTTTCGAATAAAAAACAATCATGAAAATCGGACCACCCAGTCAAAAGTTCTGAGGTAACAAACATAAATAAATAAAAACAAACATTCGAATTGAGAACCTCCTTTTCTGAAGTCGGTTCAAAAGCGAGCGGAGCGAGACATGTCTGATTGCCGCTTCTTCCTTTAGATGTGTACCACTAGCTTTCTATGTAGGTGTGTATATCTAGTTACCTCTACCATCTTAGCCCTTATAGGTCTCCTTATCTTATTTTACTCTCTTAGTAAAAGGCGAGCGTAGCGAGATACGTCTAGTTGCAGCTTCCGGCGTTATATAAGTACCACAAGTGTTCTATGTAAGTTTTATTTAATCTGTGTCATGATAGAGTTGCGTTCGATAATGAAACCGGTGGTAGTGGTGGTAACGTTCGTAGCAAAAGACTGAGAATGAACGTAGATCGATATTATGCCAATAACTCACTCGCAAGACATTCAGTTATTCCGCGATCATAGCGCATGAAACTGTGCCGAATTGGAAAGCTCAAAATTCAAATCATGGTAAATACCCCGTTGTAAGTAACTTTAGGATGTATGGCTAGTTACCTCGACCATCCTAGCCTCCATAGGCGTAGGTTTCCTATTCTCATTCCTCTTTAGCTGCAGTACATCATCAATTGGCTGCGGTGCACTCCCGGGGGGTAGCTGCTCCCACCGGAGGCGTCCGCTCGCCGCGTCTTTAAGTAGCAGACGAGCGGAGCGAGACACGTCCGGTTGACCCGCTGCTGTCATGAATCCTCTGTTGTCTGGGAAAAATATAAATAGGTATCAGTGGCGAAGGGTCCCTATAACACGATTCCTGTCGGCTTTCCTTTTGAAATTCCCATTCAGGCCATTCGGGCACCTACCTATACCTACTACCTATGGCGCGGTGGGCAAAGGTCTGCCTGCGACGCAAGAGGTTGCGGTTTCGATTCCCGCCTCGGGACAAATGTGTGTACGATCTGCTGACATTTGTTCAGGGCGTTCTGGATATATACTATGTATAATAAAAAAATATCTATCTATGTAGTGTATTGTATTATGTATATCAGTTATCTAGTACCCATAACAAAAGCTCTGCTTAGCTTGGGGCTAGATAATGCTGTGTGAATTGTCCAGCATTATTAATTTTATCTATTATTTATTTATTACTACCTAACCTACCTATCCAGTAACCACCTACCTTACCTAGCCTATATACCTATTTATCTATTTAAAACTAGCTTGCGCCTACTCATTTTATCAAGCAACGTCATAAAATATACCTATAAAAATATAAAATATTTTTTTTAAGCTCCGGTAACCCTTATCTGAATTTTCACCCTTCGCCACTGATAGGTATTGATAAATAAAAAATTATATCATTAAACTGTACACAATACTACAACTATGTTTTCTAACATCTTTCTCTAAACATATCGTCATCTCACTGGCTCCTGATTGGTTGATTCCGCCCACGTCGATACCGCACCCTAAGGTGTGTACTTACAAGCATGCGCAGTCAGTATCTGCTTGTATGTGTACTCCTTCTCAATCTCTTCTTCCGGCAGTAGCAGTCCGTACTTCTCTTCGAACGTGTATCGGCTAACGAGCTCGCAAAGTCGCGCCATCGCTGCGTCGTGAGCTCGCATCTAGAAGCAACATCACACTAATATTATAAATGCGAAAGTTTGGATGTATGGATGGATGTTTGTTACCTCTTCACGTCAAAACTATAGAACGGATCGGGCTGAAATTTTGTATACAGGTAATTTTTTTCCTGGAATCAAACATTAGCTAGCTTTTCATCACATAAATCAGTTTCCGTGGGATATAAATCACCTTTAAACGTTTCCATAGGAACAACGCGTACGAAGCCGCCGGGAGCAGCTAGTTTTATACAAATTTATCACTCATAGACATCTGCCTCAGCCGTGGATGTTGTAAGAGCTGACTTAGGGAACCTACCAGGACAGCAGCTTCCTACTGTGTAGTTTAACACCTCTACTGTGATTACCAATCCAAAAGAGGCTATGGCAAAACCCCCCTTATTTGGAGGTTAGTAGTGGACATAGGATCATTATCTAGAGAGGATAAAAAAGCTTGGGACGGATTTTGCTCCAACTCGAAAAACAACAATTAACAGAATAAAGGTCTCTTCGTCTTTTCTTTACTTTAGCCTATATACCGAAGCGACTGAAAAAAAATACCGCTTTATTTGCGTGGCAGTGTATTTAATAATATAATTTGACTTTTTCTTAGTAGGTTAACATTTATAAAGAGAATTTTTGAGTTTGACTTGGACATTATGTGCTGATGAGATGAAGCTTTTGAAAGAAATATGTATGTAGTCTGTTCAAAAAGAGAAGTCTCTTTTTCAACAGACTCTACATAAGGAATTGAGGGCGCTCGCCAATTGACAACTTTTGTTGCATTAACAACACTGTTCTGTCATTGCAGTATGACTAAAAGTGTTAGTTCACCGTAACGCCAGGACTCTTCTCTTTTTGAACAGACTCTACTTCCAAACATTTTATGAATTTAATGACATTTTCGTCTTTAATATACCTTTATTATACCTTGGGTAACTTGGATGACCAAATTGTTGTTTACTGTGATCACGCCTGATGTACCAATGTGACAAAACAATGGAGTCAAGCTCTCCTCAGAGACTCAGGTGACATGACAAAACAGAAATGTTTTAAGCCTTTTTTAAATAGTAATTATAATTTACCTGATCAATAGGCAACACAGCTGTGAGCAGTAGATCCGGGGCGACGGCGTAAGCTGGCAACACCAATCCAGGGCAGTCCAACAGTTCTATGTCGTCCAATATCAGGGACTGGATGTGACGCGTGTGCCCGGGCATTGAACTTACGCTCACCTGGTAAAAAAACAATGAATGAGTATGAGAATATTTTATTTTTAACAAAAACAAACATGATTTAGAAATAACAGACAAAGATTCTGTCGAATAGAGTCACAAAACGGTCTCTGTCTCAGCATGAGCTAGTTGTAAACACGTTACAACCAACGCTGGGGCCTGATTCCACTAACACAATCGCCTCACTATGACAATATTATCGCTTCATTATCGCGTAACAATCACCGCTATTGACACCTTTTGGTATTCTACTAACACGATCTTTTTTTGTTTATGCCATATCTATGGCTATTACGATTATGATTATATGCCCCACCACATTATTGACACGTTATTTTAAGTCAGAGATTGTAATCTTATGGTAATAGAATACCAAATAAATTTACGGCTAAATCTCTATCTTAATCGTATGGCGTCATTATAGCATTTTGTTTAAAAATAGTGGAATTAGGCCCCTGGTCTTCCGTGATTTACTGAGAATTTGGGCGCATTTAGTGCATCTTTATGGTAATCAAAAGCATTATCAGATCTTTAGTGCGCCATTCTATAGCGTTTTATTCTTGAAAACAGTATGTAAATTCTAATTTTATCTCATCAAATGTATGGTATAAAGGTTGAAATTTGAAAGCAATGAGAACAAAATAGAGTTATATTAATTATGAAATGATGTACACACATATTTTGATTCCAAACATGGCCTAAGGCAAAGAATTCTACAAACTAGAACTTAATTGATATTGGAACAGAGAATATCGTAATAATATTGTCAACCAAAGCCTTCAAAAGTCATAAGGGTGGGCCATATGTTCAAGTTTGGATGTATGTTACCTATTCAGTTATTCACATCAAAACTACTGAACACACCAAGCTGAAATTTTGCATACAGGAAGTTTTAAGCCTGGAAGAAAACATAGGCATAACATAACATATCACATAAATGAGTTCCCATATGTTAGAAATATCCATAAAACTTTGCCATAGAAACAACGCGTGCGAAGTTGCGGGCAGAAACTGTTCAGCGATAAAAAGTAGTTAACAACAAAACACTTACCTTTTTAGTCTGCATAAGAACATTCACAGTACTAGATTTGCCAACATTGGGATACCCTATCATGCCCACACTTAATCTAGGCGGGTTTTTCTTATTCTCTAATTTAATGTTTCGTAAAACTTCTAAAAGCTTCTCTCTGTCGTAAATCTCATATGAATTCTGCACTTTATTTTCGTCTACGCTTTCGGTGCTTTGTGTATCAATTGTTTCTGTACTTAGCAAAGGTTCCACTGGTATACCAAGTCTCATATTCTCAACGACTTTGTCTAGAGCTATCTGTATTTTGTTGAAGCGATCAGCTGTGTTTGTGACCGCTTTGTCTAAGTCAGCTAGTTTCTTTTTGAACAATTCTATGTCCTCTTCAGTGGATAATAGAGCTTCTTTTTCATTGCGATCATCATCTTCTTCTTCTGATTCAGATTCAAGGCTGGAGTGCGCCGATTCCGTCTCCGAGTCTATATCGCCACTGGTACTTTTGGAAGCTTCACTGATTTCTGATATTTTGCGTTCTTTAGCATCTTTAGCGGCTGAGTGGAATATTATGCGGACATTCTGTAAAACGAGTTATATTATATAATTATTTCTTCATTCATAAATTGCAAAAGGTACTTTGCAATTTAGCCCCTAAGTTCCAAAGCCTCTCACAATTTCAATTATCATGTTTTTAAAAGTTTATCCGTCAAAAAATCTAAAATTTTCAATAATCCTTTTCTATATTTGCTTAAGTTAAAAAAATAAACTTAATAGCTAAGAATCTGGCCTTTCATAGGTGGGGATATGTAGGACAATTCACACAGGCACATGCGCGCCCTCCATTCCCACGACTGTTCTGTTTTTGAACAGACTCTACACACATTTGTGTCCTGAGGCGGGAATCGAGCCTGCAACCTCCTGCGTCGCAGGCGGACCTTTACCCACAGCGACAGAGAAGCTTTTTGTAGAATCGAAAATTAAGGCCTTGTTTACGGAGACGCGGGGCGTGCAGCGGCTCCGTCATCGCACGCGTAAACACAAACATATCGCAATGAACGGTGATGTTTATAGAGAGGCGGGGCGTGAAGAGTGGCGGTGCACGCCGTGTGCGACGCGTCAAACAAAACAAACGGGTGTAAAATGGCTTCTCCGTAAATATGTAGATAGATAGATAAAGCGCGTCACACACTTAAGGTGAAGATAATATAAATTATTATATTCCATAGTTTAACAGCCCGGACAGTAAAGGAAAGGGCGTAGAAAGAAGAGTGCGCAGGTACTTGAAGCAAGAAGGTTTCAGAAAAAACGATAACACACTCTACCAACGCCATATGTTTGAATTCTGTGCGGGCCGCTCTGCTATACGCGCCGCTGGCAAAGAAGAAAACAAGGCCTAAGGGAGTTTTGTATGCTTACCTCTTTACTGAAGTATTCTGCCCAACATTTCCGTTCATATTCAGTGGTCAAGTCTGCTTTGTTCAATAGAAGTATAACTTTGCAATTTTGTTCTATTGCATACTTTTCTAGATCTGCACACCTGAGTACAAAAAACCAGTTTCCATTAATTCATATAGCTAAAATTCTTATTTGTATAGGTCAGAGAGGAGAGACCTTATCCCTTTGTGCTATGGGTTGGTAATCTGGTATACTATACAGTACTAACCACGGCGTAGAGTTTCAGATATCTTAAGTAATATTTATCGAAGAAAGGACCTCGTATTGATAAGTAATGTAAATTTCTATCACACCAATATTATAAATGCGAAAGTTTGTATGGATGGATGGATGTTTGTTACTTCTTCACGCCAAAACTGGATGGATCCAGCTGAAATTTTGCATACAGGTTATTCTAATCCTGGAATCAAACATAGGCACGTTCCCGTGGGATGAAAATCACCTTTTAACGTTCCCATAGGAACAACGCGTGCAAAGCCGCGGGGCGCAGCTAGTTTATTATAAAAACTATCGTAGTTTGACGAATTAATTACGGATGTAAGCGGGTTAACTACGAACCTTATTTGTGTTGGAAGAACACCAGTGTTCTTCCAACACAAATAAGGTTCGTAGTTAACCCGTTTACATCCGTAATGAATGTATATTTCGTATAAAAAGACGCGGCAACCGAGTGAAGTTTAGGTTAATTATGGGCGGTTTGTTTACAAACATTCTAAATTGAGTTTGCTTAGTGTAAAGAGCTACGCACGATTATTCTAGATAAAAAGCAGTTAGTTGTTCATAGAAGCTTAAGGCCGCGGATTTGCTCATGTTTTACCGGAATAAAAACTAAAAAGGTATTCCAGGTCTAGTACTACATCCATGAACCATTTCAGACAAGTCTATTCAGAAGATTTAGGTGTTAAGAGGTTAAAAACATCCAACAAAACGTTTACACCAGTTGGTCATGATAATGATGATACCAAGCCAATATTAGCCACCGACGACATTGTGACTAAATAGATTGGTAATAGAGTGCTGCCTTATCCAGAAACTTACAAAAATAAACAGTACCATGTGCATGACCAAAGCTGCAGTCAGAAGCTGGTCTTTGTTATAGCCAGCTATAGATAGCCTAGATATAGCTAGCTGTAGCCTAGATTATAACCAGCTATAGCCAAGATGTAGCCAGCTATAGCTTAGATATAGCCAGCTATAGCTTAGATATAGCCAGCTATAGCTTAGATATAGCCAGTTATAGCCTAGATATAGCCAGCTATAGCTTAGATATAGCCAGCCATAGCCTAGATATAGCCAGCTATAGCCTAGATATAGCCAGTTATAGCCTAGATATAGCCAGTTATAGCCTAGATAAAGCTAGCTATAGCCTAGATATAGCCAGCTATTGCCTAGATATAGCCAGCTTATCTATACATAAATAAGCCACCAGGCTAAGCTACTACAGGGCAAGAGGTGCACCACAACCCTTATAGAAGTATAAATGGACAAATTACCTGAACAGCAAAGGATTCCTAGCATCCAAAAGCAGCAGCACCACATCAGACTTCTCCAGTGTCCTCCACAGTTGCTTCCACAGTTCCACGTTTCTCTCGTATGGTGTCACGGCTGCTCCGAGCTTTGCTTGCAGCTCATTCAGATTACGACGCCATTCCAGGAATGCCTCTCGCTCGCTTTCTAGCTGCTCCTCTGCAGATATACCTGGTTTCCATGGTGGTCTGTAATTTTTTTTTGTAATTAGAATTAGTATCCGATAAGTTCTCAAGGTATCATGGCTTTCTAGCTGCTCCTCTGCAGATATACCTGGTTTCCATGGTGGTCAGTAATTTTTTTTTTTGTAATTAGAATTAGGTATCAGATAAGTTCCCAAGGTATCATGGGTCCTCAGTTAAAACTTAAACATAAAGAAAGGGTTTTTTAGGAGCAGCAGCCTATAGCCAAAAACTCAAATTATAGCCTATTTATTGTATTTGTGGAAATAAAGAATTTTTGCTTTGATCACTTATTCACTTAGAACATGGGTATGAGATAGATATTTGGTGGTATGGATACATAAGATACAATGTGTCACCATGTTCTGCTCACCTAACATAATAATAAAAAGAATAAATAATGCTGGACAATTCACACAGCATTAACATAGCATATTGTTATAGGCTGGAATACCTGTTTGCAAATTTAAGATCTTGATTGGAATGTAGGGTAGGTAAATAACCTATTCCTTGCAGTTAATTTAGCAAGGCTGCATATTGATACAAATAGCATAAAGTCTAAATTAAACTTTTATAAGCTTTAGTGTGGCAAATAGTACAGATTTAGAGTGGCAAATAGACCTTACAGATCATAATTTATAAAGTTGAAATATGAAAGTGATTTTACCTTCTAGGTACTGTCAATGGCTCATCAAATGTTGGCTGAGAGGTCACTGCAGCCACCTCAATAGGTATAGACCTCACATACTTCAAGTTCATCTTTTCAGCTGTGAACTCTCGGTTGGCGAGCTCAGCAGTAGACAGAAACTCTTGTAATGATGACTCAGCTGTTACCGACTGAAGGTTCAGCCGGCCCCATTCGTAGCCATCATTTACTTCTGTTGTGTGCAGCTAAAAATTGCATAATGTTACGAAGTTTAAGTTGTATAACTTATTTTTATATTATCAGAAATTTAGAGCATATTATACCTATACTGTTTTAGGATAGATAAGTTATAATACGTGGCAGGCTTATGAAAAAGTTGCAAAAATGAAGAACTTAATTGGTTTACCAAACCGAGAACTTAGTAAATTTGGCAAGAAGAGAAAAATAAACCGAGATTTGAGGTTAGCGCTAATGTTTACATTTGTTTTTCCAAGCAAACAACGATGATATTAAAAACTAAAATTATTCTTAATGCGGAAAATAATTGGCACTACAATGGCAAAAATGCTTGTAAAACCAAGAAATCACAAAAATTATAAGTGCGTACCATTGTGTTGTCCTCGACATGTTTTTTGTGACGATTTTTGGAGAATCTATCCTTGATGAGGGACCTTCCCAGAGAATCCTTGTTCTTTTTGCCTCCCATTTTTTTCTTGAATATTTTTATGTATTGGATTCAAATCTAAATTGATTAAAGATTTTTATTTACGGAACGGAACACGAGACGACGGACGCGACGAATGACGGACGATTCCCTTCTCAACTTCAACTTCTTATTTCATTCATGGCTTGCTTTGCTGTGTCTTTGCTGCCACAACTCTGCCAGTGTCCATGTCAAAAGAGTCATAAACTTTAGTAGAGAAAAAAAAACAATAAAAATATAATTACAAAGCAAAAAACCAAACAATACCTCTGTTTCCTTTCCTTTCCTTTCTTCTTTTAATGGCGTCTACGTCTGGGTTAACATAATTTCGCCAATGTCCGTAATATTAGAGTAAAATTAAAATATAAGCAACGTTGTTCGGTAATAGAGATAGTTAAACGAAGTGAATTCTTCGATAAAATGTTTATCAAAAAGATATAAGAAAATTACAAAATTATGGGCAACGTTGTACGGTAAGGTTTGATCCGAAGATCGAGCTCTCATACCTCTGTTTGAATACAGAAACGTGCATCCCGTGTATCTGTCAAAAACGGCGATGTGCAGTGTTGCCGGTTTTTATTTTGAAAATGCTGGAACTTGCTCCCAATATTTCGAAAAAAAGGCAACAAATGTTAGCAAAATCCATCATTCATCAGGTTCAGCATTGAGTGGTAACGAAAATACTAAAGGCGTCGAATCAATTTGCCACGTTTTTTATGTTATTAGGATAAGAAGTACAAGAAAGGTTAATATTGAATGAAGAACATTTTGGTCTTTATATCGTAATCAAACAATAGGTACCTCTTCCTAAATCATCGTCATTTTCGTCGGCTTGGGCTTGTGATGTCGATGGGGCACTTTACACAACGACATTCTTCGGGCGGGTTGGCCGCCTAGTATTTATGTTCCTTGGGGTTGGCACGCTCCTGGAATATTTTTTAATATTTCTGCAGCTACCGACGCACAGTGTGTTTTTTACCCTCATTTTGTGACATCTTAATTTTATTGATTAATCTAATAGAGAAATATATTATGAAGGCAAGAGTAAAACTCCCACAAGCCTAGCTATCATAGTTTTTGAAAAAATGCGTTTCGAGTTAAAATTCCGGAATTTTATGTTTTTTTTTTATTTTATTTTTATTTATTTTTGTATGAATGTTTTACTTAATTTTGCACTGTTACCGTAAAGGCCTACCATAGGGCCAAATTATAAGCCATGCACGGGGAGGCTACGACTTCATAGTTTCAACATAATCGCAAATATGACAAAAACGTATTTATTTTTTTCTGACTAAAGTCTTTAGTATTAGCAATTTCTTTTTACTTTAAAACATAGATACATATATGGACTACTCCCAAAAAAAAAAACGATTGCTAAAGTCGTGGACTTTCGGAGATATTAATTTTTAAAAAAATACCGGAACAGTACCGGTTTTTGGTCAAAGTTCTCAATGTCACTTTTTAGCAATATCAAGTAGGGAGAGAGAAAAAGAAATACGGTTCTTTATTTATATTCTTTATATTAGGCTAAGGTTAATCTTGTAAGTACTTTGATAAAGAGTTATGTTGGTTTGCTAATGTGTAAGTGTCGGTGTGTTTTACTTACATGCTGCATGGAAGCGTTGGATGCATTTTGTCGTATATTCAATTTGTGTCTTCTTCTTCTTGTTCTTAATTCTTCTATAAATATTTATGTCATTTTCGTTTGTGAGAACAGATGTAAATTCACTTTCGTCGGTTTCAGTACACGCTACTCCTTCTTCATTTTGTTCGTTACTTTCGTTATTTAATTGAAATAGTTTTAACATTTCAATGACTGCAGGACGCAAAGGCATTCGTTTTATGCTATTTTGAAGCCTACTCAGCCGTGTATTAGATAGGACTGGATCGGAAGACTCCAATGCCCTATGGAATAAATCTACCTTTGTATGTTTTCTTTCATCTTTTCGGCTGTGGTGTTCGCGGTCATATCGCCAAAACTTATTCCTGAACTCTGTAGCTTGTTCTGATAGAACTCCTACGGGAATGCATAGCATAGTTGCGAAACCGATGAAAGTGAATTTACATCTGTTCTCACAAACGAAAATGACATAAATATTAATAGAAGAAGACACAAATTGAATATACGACATAATGCATCCAACGCATCCATACAGCATGTAAGTAAAACACACCGACACTTACACATTAACATACCAACATAACTCTTTATCAAAGTACTTACAAGATTTACCTTAGCCTAATATGAAGAATATAAATAAAGAACCGTATTTCTTTTTCTCTCTCTCTACTTGATATTGCTAAAAAGTGACATTGAGAACTTTGACCAAAAACCGGTACTGTTCCGGTATTTTTTTAAAAATTAATATCTCCGAAAGTCCACGACTTTAGCAATCGATTTTTTTTGTGGGAGTAGTCCATATATGTAACTATGTTTTAAAGTAAAAAGAAATTGCTAATACTAAAGACTTTAGTCAGAAAAAAATAAATACGTTTTTGTCATATTTGCGATTATGTTGAAACGGCGAAGTCGTAGCCTCCCCGTGCATGGTTTATAATTTGGCCCTATGGTAGGCCTTTACGGTAACAGTGCAAAATTAAGTATAACATTCATACAAAAATAAATAAAAATAAAATAAAAAAAAAAACATAAAATTCCGGAATTTTAACTCGAAACGCATTTTTTCAAAAACTATGATAGCTAGGCTTGTGGGAGTTTTACTCTTGCCTTCATAATATATTTCTCTATTAGATTATTCAATAAAATTAGGATGTCACAAAATGAGTGTCAAAAACACACTGTGCGACGTTTTAAGAATAAGAAGATTAATCGAATCTCTTTAGACCATAATAATATTATCTAATAAGTAGGATAGTGTAGGAGTTCGTAGTGCCATTCGATTTCTCAATTTCGTCCTAAGAATATTAATTTGGCTGAAAACTCTTTCTATATCTGCATTCGAGTTTGGCAAAGACACAATGCCCATAGTCAAATTGGCTAATTCCAAACTTTTGATTTGAAATGCCAAATTAAATGCAAAATGTTCATGTTAAATGATCGAGATATATGCTAAATTTAGCACTAACCATGCTAAATTGGCAGCACTACGTCTCGATCGAAACGCATGTTTTTGAATTTGACATACAAAAAAGAAAGAAAGAAAGAAAATTAAAACTGACGACGACGGACCGAATTGTGTCAAAACTTATGCAGGAGCCAAAAAGAAGAAGATGAGATAACTTGGATGACACTTCATTTCATTCTACGCAGACGATAAATTAAATTTGAGCTTTGAGCTTTGCATTGAATTTGAAAGCTATCGTTGACATGGGTACTAAAATCGCGTATAACGGAACGATATACAATTTTGTTTGGTTATGTTGTTGGTCGTGTTATCTTCGATTATATAAAATATTTGCAAATTGCTAACAAAATGGAAGGCCTTAGTTTAAAATAGCACTTCATAGAATCAGCATTTACCACGCTAGTGCCTGATATAAAAATTGCAAGTGTTTACTGTCAATATGTCTGAGTATTTCGATCACTATCATCGATGGGAACCCCTTGCTGAATTCCACTTCAATTTTGACAACGAAAACGATAAAGATGATGAGGAAAACTACGTATATTGCCTCTGCAGTAGAGCCTTCATCAGGTTAATCATTAATGTTCTATAAATATCTTGATTAGGTATTTAGTAAGCCAAGCAAAACCATTCTACTATAATTATTATATGAGACTGCGATCCCCAACCAACCCGCTTGTCTAAGACTGGAGATTATGTGTATTACCTTCCATGAGATAAAACCAATAAGGCCCCTTTGTCTAGCAGTGGACCATTATAGGCTGTTAGGGTTGAGGTTCAGGCCCATACCTATGATGTGAATAGTCATTATGCAAACATGAAAAACAATACACAAGGATCATATCCTTGTGTACAAACTGAAGGCAAAGCCGCAATATATTTTGTAAAAGACTAGGCCTTATATCTTGATAAGAAGTAAAAACCTATCTCATAGATTAGTACCAGTAGTACTTTCATCCAAACTTCAATTCTTACAGAAAACGCACAGTCAGAGGGTAATCTTTTCTTTTCTTTCCAGGGATGGTGTAAAGTTCTACCAAGTAGATAAAGAAGGCAGTGAAAGTGATGCAGAGGCTCCAAAAGACACACAATCACAGCCTGGAGATGACCATTCACATGTTCACTTTTCCATTGACACTTCATATAAGGTTAAGTGTGAGGTAAGTTGCTCGCTTTGCCAGTCAGTAGAGTTTATTAGAACCTGCCTCAACTATATCGTATCCATATTGAATGGAGCATAAACGTAAACAAACCGCCCATACTTAACCTAAAATTCACTTTGTTGGTGCGTCCTTTCATACGTTATTTACATTACTTGTCGCTTTTAGATCCTCCCTTCAATAAAAATTACAATTATACCTGAAACTCGATGGTAAGCAAGTGAGATTTTGTTATTTGTGTCGTACTTTGTTTACTAACATGCATCATTCAAAATGGATAAACCATAGTTAAATCTTCCTCCATTACCTAAAGATGAATGTATGGTAATGTTTTATGGTAGAAACTAATAATGAATCATTATGCCTATAGAAAGATGAAGGAGCTAGCTGCTACTGCAGTGCATCACACACGGACAACTGTTGCTCCACCGATGAGCATGATGGCATGCACAGTCTTGCCAAATCCCATGGCCTTCAACCAAGCGACAGCGGCGCAGACCTTACTTATCAAGACAACCATTCAGACTACACCAACCATGATAAATATGGAAGGATGGACCAAGAACTCCTAACGGAAGAAGAAAACTACTTATCGGAAGAAACATTCGACAAATTCTGGGCCATCAATGGAGAAAGACTTATCTGGGCGTCATGGATAAAAAAATACAGTGACTACATCAACCCATCATACTTAGATGAGAACAATGATTTGTTAATGGATGACAGCAAACTACCTAAGCAAAGATCTGTTGATCAGATCAGTGAGTTTGAGAAAGCTGATGATGACAGTATAAGAGAGAGAAAATTCTCATATGATTCTAAAGTAAATCCCTATAAAAAGGCACCATGTACAAACCAAGCCGAGAAGCATGCCAAAAATGAAAAGGATGAGTCCTGGTTGCCTGAGAATAGGCGAAGGTCCTGCTCAGAACATGAAAGGATAGTCAGCCCTAGGACTATAGCAGGAACTGATTCGATGACCAATGTTACTAAAATCACTATGTCTAGTTATGACATCAGCTCTAGTCATGTAACATCAGAATCATCGCCCGATGATTTTAGTGTATCATCATCAACTTCTGATGATCAGTCTAATGTTCAAACCAGAATTGCTAACCTTAATCTGGATCCAGATAATACAGAAGAAATGGATACAGATCAGTACTGGCAGTTTTTGTGGAAAAAGCATTTTGGAGATCAATATGCAATACATTATGCCAACTATAATGAAATGTTCAACAAGCAATATGTTCCTGATCTAAGCGTAGAAATGATCACTAATGAAAAAGATTTGGAAGACATTAAAGAAATAATAAAGGATAAGGTTCCGGAGGTAGAAAAGGCATTGGAAATTGAATGTGAAAATAGTGATGGGAACTCACAAGATCTTCCTAGCATTATAGAAGTACCTAAAGCAGTTCCTGTAGTAGAACAAATAAAAACAAAAAAAGGCGCCCCTCCCTCAAAAAATCGAAAGAAAGACGTTAAGACTACTTCAAAATACCTAGGCTCAGTAGGTATACTGCTACAGAACTTACTTAAAGAGGAACATGGCAAACAGGATGACATAACCGAAGTTAAGGAAGCTGGTGACAGTCACAACGAAAAGAAACAAAGAGAAGAATCAGCTACAGAAAAATCATCTGAAAATGTTACACACAATTTGCAACATGTTGGTAATAATATTTTGACTTATAAATATAATGATGGTGATGATGATCCGCCTGAAGAGACACCTGTTAATTTAAAAAGGAGGTAAGTTAATTTAAAAAAAAAGACATGATCTACATCTGTTGTAAAGTTGGTTGTTATGTTTGTCAAGTACCTCCATATCAACACATATTTGACCCATTATTTTCTGATTTCAGTCATGAAATAGATGCCGATGCAAATGTGGCAGAAAAAATAAAAACCACATTCGAAATTATGGGTTTTTCGGTCCAAGGAAATACTTTACCAAAGGGTAGTATGGTGTATCGAAAGAAAATACCGAAACTGCGTCCTCCAAGATATAGGAAGTTGATAACCCCAAAGAAAACATACTTTGACGAAGAAGGAAATCCTGTCGAACAGGTAATCTAAGCTAAAACTTATAAGACAATGATTACAAAGGAATATTAATTTGGTTAATTTTGTTTATGTAATAAAGGAATAAAATAGGAACATCATGCACCCTAGTGGGACGCCACATAAAATTGTATAATTTTCAGGCTAGAGGCAGTGATATTTCTACAACAAAACAAAACAATTAAAACTTTTTTATTTTATTGCAGGAAAAAGAATCGGAAAATGAAAGAGAAATGCAATCAGAAGATAATTGCCCAGACTTCAAAACTGAAGCTATAAAAATAATGAACTCCCTTGAAAGTAGTGCTGAAACTGATCAAAGTAAAGAAGACACTCTAAATACAAGTGGACAATCAGAAGAATTGCCAAAGAATGAGAGTTTAGATGATTCAATGTCATATGATGTACAGAATAAAGTAGATGGTACAGATTATGAAGATAAAAGCTTGGTAGAAGCCTCTGAGGTTCCTTTGCCGTCGGATGCTGAGTCCAACAGCGATAAGGAAAAGGATAAGATGGATTGTGTGGAGAGTATTGGTAAGTTATTTTCTCACCATTTTGTGATTTGATATAACTTCATATTCTAAAGATATACTTCATGAGATATATGAAGTACATATATCTTTAGAATTTGAAGTTATATCTTATTGAACAAAATGTTGTTGCCATAGTCACTGTTTTCGAAGTCTACTGCGCAACGGAATAACTAGAACCTAATAAAAAATTTAAGTAACCTATGGGTGGGGTTTTACACTTGGTGCTTCCCATATCAAAAGTCACATTGTATCTCTAAAGGCACACTGTAATCAAAGTATCACACTAATGCCCTCCTAGCCGAATTTCGGCCATGGCGGCCAGTCTCAACGAAGACTAGCCAGCTGCGCAGGACATAATTATAGTGCACAAGTGTGCGCGCGCAAACACAAATGCACTCTCTATTCCTTCACTCTCATAATCCGATGGGACGAGGCACGGGGGGTGTATCACCGCCAACTTCCTGACTCCAGACTGACTTCCTGACTAACAACTATTGGCTCGACCCGGGATTTGAACCCAGGACCTCACAATCAGCGGTTGAACCTGCTGACCGCTAGACCAACGAGGCAGTCAATATTATAAACGCGAATGTATGGATGTTTGTAACTTCTTCACGCTATAAAACTGCTGAATGGATTGAGCTCTAATTTTGCATAGATGTAGTTCTAGGCCTAGAATAAAACATAGGCTTACTTTATATTCCATAAATCAACGAAAGAAAACGCTTGCGTACAGGTTATTTTGCGTCCTAAGGGATAGAAACAACGTTTGCGAAGCTGCGAGCAGAAACTAGACACAGTAATATTATAAACTAGCTGCGCCTTACGGCTTCGCACGCGTTGATCCTATGGAAACGTTTAAAGGTGATTTCTATCCCACGGGAACTGATTTTTGGGATAAAAAGTAGCCTGTTTGATTCCAGGATTAGAATTACTTATATGCAAAATTTCAGCCCGATCCGTTCAGTAATTTAGGTGATAGATAGAAGGATCTATGTTTGTTACCTCTTCACGCCTATATACTTTTTACCCCATGAATCAAATCTCATAGGATAAAACTCACCTTCAAACGTTTTCTTACACGACCTCTGTGGCGCGGTGGGCGAAGGTCCGCCTGCGACGCACCTCTTGCGTTCCGGGTTCGATTCCCGCCTCGGGACAAATATTTGTACGATCTGCAGATATTTGTTCAGGGCGTTTCTGGATGAATATATATCTATGTAGTGTATTGTATTATGTATATAAGTTATCTAGTACCCATACGAGAAAAAATTGCCTATGACAGCCAAGTGAATACCGCAGTGGTAGAATAGTTCAGCACCAAATCCTGAAATTAAATCGCCCATCAATACATAACACAAGCTCTGCTAAGCTTGGGGCTAGATAATGCTGTGTGAATTGTCCAGCATTATTTATTTCTTAGAAACAACGGGTGCAAAGCTGCGGGCAGAAACTAGTTTAGAATAATATTAGACCATAAAAATGTATGCGTTCTAGCAACAACAAACACAGACACGGCAAGACGTCGCCGTCGTCAGAAGCGACAAGCGAAGATACAAGAGAGCGTCCTAGCGAACATGCCAGAAGAACTACGGGACGACCCACGGATGATGAAGTATTGGAAGAAGAGGCATTCGTTGTTCCATAGGTAAGTTTGTAGAAAGTAGTCATTTCTAAGGTAACTTTTTTTTTATTTTTATTTAGGAAACATACAGTTATTATAAACTAAACAAAGAAATACTTAAATTAAACCAGCAATGTTTCCACCATTAAATATTTATTCTTTAACATTATACTCGAAACTTTCGATGTCTAAGCGTTTCGCAAACAGTCCAACTCAATATGTAGCTTATTTATAATGTCAGACAAATTAATTATTTTAATGTATGTTTTGAAATGATTTCTTTTTGCAATAAAATTTATTATTATTATTATAAAGTAGCGGATTTGGTCTTTTGGTACTTGACAGCTGCGGCTATCAAGTCAAACCCGGCTGAAACTGAATGTCTTTCAGCATTTTGGTCACAGAAACCCAGTGAACCGCAGATTGGCTAGTATCATGAGTTAAAAGTGATTTTTTTTGCTTGAGCTACCAACGGATAGCATAAGCAACTTCTTCAACATCAACAGCCTATACTTTCAAAGTATATTTTCAAAGTCAAGTGGAACTAGCAGTAGCTAATATAACTTGTTCCGATAACCCTAATGATCTTTTTGCCAAACTTTTAAGTGTTATAAACAAAGAACACAGCGAAGTATTTAAATATAAAACATGCACAGTTAGGGACAGGGTCGGATTTACCGATTGGGCCACTCCCGGTATTTATAGAAGTAGGAATAGACTATATGATCTTTATGGTGCTAGAGAAGCTATGTTAAATGATCCTGCGTTTCTTTTGTATTTAACAAACTACTCAAAAACATTTAAAAAAGTCTGTAACACAGCGAAATGCCTGTTTTTGAGGAAAAAAATTGTAAACTCATCTGATAAAATCAAAGCAACATGGAGACTTATAAATAACGAAACTGGTAAATCTAAGTCACGAAAAAGAGAAATAAGGTTAAAAATTAATAATTCAATACTTATACACGATAAAGATATTGCCGATGCTTTTGATTCATTCTTTTCTGATATTCCTAAAGTTGTTACCCGGTCTCTAAACTCCTCACCTTCAATCGCGGTTAAATTATTAGAATCATCTGTAGATAAATGTACCGAGGTTTTTATATTTAGTCATGTAAACGCTAATTATATTGTGAAAACATTTAAGTCTATTAACATCAAAAATACTGAGGATCTTTGGGGTATTTCAACCAAAGTACTGAGTTCTATTATTAAGGAAGTTGCTCCATACTTGGCTTACATTTTCAATAGTTGTGTTGATGCAGGAGTCTTCCCTGATCTCATGAAATATAGTAAACTGGTTCCTCTTTATAAATCTGGAAGCCACACTGATCCGGCCAATTACAGGCCAATTTCAATACTTCCTGCAATGAGTAAAGTTTTTGAAAAAATTATTCTCACACAGTTGTCCTCTCACTTCAACCTCAATAGGTTGTTACATAAAAATCAATTTGGCTTCACCAAGGGTAGATCGACAACTGATGCTGGTACAGTTCTATTAAAGCACATATTGGATGCATGGGATAAAGCGAAAAACGCTATTGGTGTATTTTGTGACCTTTCTAAAGCTTTTGATTGCGTTGATCATGGTACATTAATAAATAAACTAAGACATTATGGAATTCAAAACAAGGCACTGGACCTTATGCAATCATATTTATCTGATAGAGTCCAAAAAGTAGATATTGGTAAAGAAAGATCTAGGGGATCAAAATCGATTTAGGAGTCCCGCAAGGATCAATATTGGGTCCTTTTCTATTTTTAGTATATGTAAATGATCTCCCATTTCTAGCAAAAGATCTCTGTGATATAGTCTTATTTGCTGATGATACTTCATTGATTTTTAAAGTTGACAGAAATAAACATAATTATGACGATGTAAATAATTCTCTTTCACAAATACTAGATTGGTTCACCGCCAATAACCTCTTACTCAATGCTTCAAAAACCAAATGCATAAAATTCATGTTACCAAATGTAAGAGAGCTCCCAACTAAGATAATGCTAAAGGATGAGATTGTTCACCTTGTAGACTCAACTGTTTTCCTAGGGTTACATATTGATTCCTCTCTTCAATGGAGACCGCAAATTGATGCTCTCGCAAACAGACTTAGTTCAGCAGCGTATGCGGTTCGAACAATTAGATACATTACCGATGAAGATACAGCTAGGTTAGTTTACTTCAGTTACTTCCATAGTGTTATGTCTTATGGTATTTTGCTTTGGGGACAGGCAGCTGACATCCAGACTATCTTTGTTATTCAGAAAAGGGCGGTACGCGCTATTTATAAATTAAATCCACGAGACTCGTTAAGGGAATTATTTAAAGAAATAAATATTTTAACAGTAATATCGCAATATATCTATGAAAATCTAATGTATACACACAAAAACAGAGATAACTTTATGAAAAGGTGTGATGTTCACAATAAAAATACAAGAAACAAGAACAAATTACACATCCCATCATATAGATTACGAAAGGTAGGGAAATCATTTGTGGGCAATTGCGTAAGATTCTATAATAAGCTTCCATCTGAAGCAACTGAGCTCCCTATTCGAAAATTTAAACTGTACATAAAACGAAATCTTATCAAGAAAGCCTATTACTCCGTAGATGACTACGTAAATGATGTTAACGCTTGGCCGGATGTCGCCCAGTTCCATACAGACAATAGTATGTAAGACCAGTTAGACTTAGTTATCCTAAGATTGTATTAGTTGATAAGCGATGGACTTGCTAGTGGTTTCTTTTTCACTTCTTCCGCTAGTGGACAAAAAATTGAAGTGAATTAAAGTCAATTGCACCTTATTTCTTGTTGATAGTAATAACTATTTATCAAGCTGTTTATATAGTAAAAATTTGACTTGTCTAAGTACTTATTTTGTAAGTCTAAAGAAATAAACGATTTGACTTTGACTTTGACTTTGACTTTGACTGGTCCACTGCTGGACGCAGGCCTCCCCCTAATAAGCGCCTTTATTGGCTGTTATCTCATGGGGGGTAATACCATAATCCCCACGCTGGGCATACGGGTTGGGTTCGCAGTTTGGTGACTGAATTGTTCGGCATGAGGCGCTGCTGCCCGCCCCCGGTAAATATTCCTTAGTCGCCTCTTACGACAGCCGCGCGAAGAGTAGGGGTGGTGCAACCTTTACTATGTATTGATCACCAATCCACCTGCTAAGCGTGGTAATTAGGGCAAAATCCCTCATCTGTGGGCATGTTCGGCATTGCCGTATCATACAGCACTGCACGCACACATGTGTGCTGATAAATACCAATATGCTGACTTATTAAATAATTTGTTTCAGATTCGACGAAGGCATCCGCCTTGACCATGAGAGCTGGTTCAGCGTAACGCCTGAGAATGTAGCGAGACATATCGCTTGCAAGTACACCTACGACACTGTCCTCGACGCCTTCTGCGGCGCCGGCGGGAACACCATACAGTTTGCTTTCACTAGCAAGAAAGGTAAGTTTGTACCTACGTAGATACGGAAGCGTACCTAGACAATCCGAGGATGCGAGAGCTAGTTTAGCGTGACGCCTGAGAATGTAGCGAGACATATCGCCTGCAAGTACACCTACGACACTGTCCTCGACGCCTTCTGCGGCGCCGGCGGGAACACCATACAATTCGCTTTCACTAGCAAGAAAGGTAAGTTCGTACCTACGTGGACAGTCTGCCTAGCTGGACCGTGATACTTGGTTCAGCGTGACGCCTGAGAATGTAGCGAAACATATCGCTTGCAAGTAGGTACACTTATGACACTCCTCGACGATTTCTGCGGCGCCGGCGGGAACATCACACAGTTCGCTTTTACTAGCAAGAAAGGTAATTTCGTACCTACGTAGATACGCAATCGTACCTACGTGGACAGTCTGCCTAGCTGGACCGTGACACTTGGTTCAGCGTGACGCCTGAGAATGTAGCGAGACATATCGCCTGCAAGTACACCTACGACACTGTCCTCGACGCCTTCTGCGGCGCCGGCGGGAACACCATACAGTTCGCTTTCACTAGCAAGAAAGGTAATTTCGTATCTACGTAGATACGCAAGCGTACCTAGACAATCCGAGGATGCGAGAGCTAGTTCAGCGTGACGCCTGAGAATGTAGCGAGACATATCGCCTGCAAGTACACCTACGACACTGTCCTCGACGCTTTCTGCGGCACCGGCGGGAACACCATACAGTTCGCGTTCACTAGCAAGAAAGGTAATTTCATACCTACGTAGACACGGAAGCGTACCTAGACAATCCGAGGATGCGAGAGCTAGTTTAGCGTGACGCCTGAGAATGTAGCGAGACATATCGCTTGCAAGTACACTTATGACACAGGCAAGTTTGTGCCTACGTAGGTGCGCAAGCGTACCTCGACGTGGATAGTCCGTTATAGACCCAGACATCATGTAGCGAAAAAAAGTTAAGTTTTTTTTTGAAATAAAAATATTTATTCAGGCATTTTTATAAAGTTAAAACTTTAAACAACATTATAAAGAAATCAAAGTTGTAATAAAAATTTCAACATGATTTTTTTTAAGTTAGCAGCTACCTGTGCCTTAGAAAACGGGTAGGGATGATCGATATTCATCGATGGTGAACAAACATCGATGTTTAGCTGGAAAACATCGATGTTTTGTCTTCGATATCATCGACACATCGATGTTACTCTGATAAGAATAATATATCGATATACTATTCTTTAGAATAACTGATTATTACGATTATTCTTTAAAATAATTTGACGTTTTAGCTTCAGAAAGGAAAGCCGGACAACTCCTGTACCTACGCAGCAACGGAACAGGCTAAAGGGAAAACACCTGTCAAAGTAATTTTTTTGACAGTGTGTCCAAAATATACTGGGGATGTAAATTTTTTGCTTCAACTTTTGTAATTTCTAAAACAATAAACACATATAAAAATATAATAGACAGTTTTATATGATATCGAAAACATCGGTGTTTTTCAATCAATAATTATCGTACAACGATACTTCTAATTCGATGTTAATATTGATAATTTTCTAATATCGATCATCCCCGAAACGGGGCTAACAATATCCTAAAGCCGATCTTTTAGTAAAGCAAGTCCAAAGGCAAGAAGAATAGCAAAAAGTCTTTCTAAATCATTTTTCATTATCATATCTTCTACGTATCAATCTATGTAATGTATTGTTTTAAGTATATTATCAGTTATCTAGTACCCATAACACAAGCTCTGCTTAGCTTGAGGCTAGATAATGATGTGTGAATTGTCCAGCATTATTTATTTATCATTATCTTATTCCAGTAATCGCAGTGGACATAGACCCAGCTAAGATAGAGTTGGCTCGCCACAACGCTGCAGTGTACGGAGTGGCGGATAGAATCGAGTTCATAGTGGGAGACTTCTTCGAGCTGGCGCCGAGTTTGCAGGCTGACATGGTGTTCCTGAGTCCGCCTTGGGGTGGACCGGAGTATTCTCAGGTAACCTCAACAGCCTGTATTGTTCCACTGCTGGACGCAAGCCTCCCCTTGATAAGCGCCTTGTTGGCGTTTATGTAATGGGGGTAATGCCCATAATTCCCACGCTGGCCATGTGGGTTGGGGATCGCAGTTCGGTGGTAGAATTGTTCTGCAGGGGGCGCTGCTGCCCGCCCCCGGATATCCCTTAGTCGGTTCGTACGTACAACACGGCACAGCGGGCGAAGGTCAGCCCGCGACGCAGGAGGTTCGATTCCCGCCTCGGGATAAATGTTTGTACGATCTGCAGATATTTGTTCAGGGCGTTCTGGATGTTATAAATAAATAAATAAATAATGTTTAAATTCTATGTATAATAATAAAATATCTATGTATGTAGTGTATTGTGTTAATTATATCAGTTATCTAGTACCCATAACACAAGCTCTGCTTAGCTTGGGGCTAGATAATGCTGTGTGAATTGTCCAGCAATAATAATGATTGATAATAACTATTTACAAATATTCCACTCTTGATTCCAGAATGCTCAGTACGACATAGAGACGATGCTGCTACCCAAACCAGCTTCAGAACTGATGTCTGCCGCGCGCACCATCTCTCACACAGTCTACTTGTATCTACCGAGACACTCCAGGCCAGATCAGGTAAATAGCTTTGCCATAGAAATATCAAACTAATATTATAAATGCGAAAGTTGGTATGGATGGATGGATGTTTGTTACCTCTTCACGCCAAAACTACTGAACGGATCGGGCTGAAATTTTGCATACAGCTAATCCTAATACTGGAATCAAACATAGGCTACTTTTTATCCCATATTTTATTTCCCGTGGGATATAAATTTTTCATAGGATCAACGCGTGCGAAGCCGCGGGGTGCAGCTAGTATCTCAATATATTTATATGGCATGTGTGCATACACAATAGGGCAGTTGTAAGCTACCTCATGGCAGCTTTCAGGACAGATTAATAGCTTACTTTCATAGATATAAGTAAAATTCTGTGTTCTCAACAAATGGCCTGTTTTGTTACAATTACAACTAAACGCAAAGACACGCATGTTTTTATCTAAATCTACACAAACAGGGAAAGTTTACGGGGAGTTCAGGCGGAGACACGATTGGCAGGTGGATTGTTGATTACAGTGGGATGTTAAAAATAGCAGCTGGCCTTACTCTGATACGTTCCCTTATTCGGTTCTTACGGCCAAAGAGAATACAATAACTTGCGCATCGTAAGCAAGTTCTTATCTACGGCCCGAGTCGGTGGGGTCGATTCTTACGCCGCGACCGCCAATCTACAAGTAGCTAATCTATAATTATTGTTTCAGATTTTATCGCTGGCTAAAGAAGTTGGCGGTACAGTTGAAGTGGAGCAGAGTTTTCTCGACAAGCGATTTGTTGCTATCACAGCTTATTTCTACTAAGTAGTAGAGTTATATTTAAATTGCATACATATAGGATTCGAGATGAAATGGATCTACTATTCTAAGTGGGGAACTAAGATCACGGACGTCTTACATAGGATCTACTATTATAATCAGCTATTTATTTGTGATTGCTCAAAGAATTAACAAGCCGTAGTGACAGTGGGCCATATTTGCGAAGCACCGACAACTGCTGGGGTAAACGTATTCTTGAGTGGAGACCGTGACTCAGCAAACATAGTGTAGGATACCCTTTGGCCGATGGAATGACGACCTGTAAAAGGCTGCAGGCAGATGCTGGATACGGCAAGTTGAAGACAGAGCGCTATGGCGCTTATTAAGCGAGGCCTAGCCTATATCCAGCTGTGGACTAAAATAAGTTGATGATGATTTGGAAACTGGTGTGGTATTATATGGTTGCAGTGACAAAGATCAGGCATGTTGGTTGTTTGTTTTCTAGTCCAAATGTTTGACATTCTTAGAAAAACTGTTCTACTTCTGAATTTAGCTGTTCTAAATTCAGAAGTACCTTAAATAAGGTCATTTTAAAACTATTTTTTAAGCCTAAATATTATAATAACGACTCTGATAATCTTAAGCAAAACTTTTGAAATCTGAATGTTATATTTAAATTAACTACTTGCACAACTACTACCTATTACAATAGTTTTTAACATGTCGTGTTTACTGTAGTTGTCTGTCTTTAAAATTCTACTTCATTCATAGGTACTGCATAGATTTATCCATCATATTACTTAATATTTTTACTAGTTACCCATAGCACAGCCTACTTATTATGCATTCAGTCATTTGACAAAGGCATTTTCACATGGTTTGACAGGAAAATTGTTTCCAGGGCAAAGGATGGGACGGGGGAAGGACACTCCGCAGTGGCATACATCACTGCCTAAGTATCTCGATTGCATCCCCCTACCCAACCCGTCCCTAAGCCCCCCGATTACCTGTCCAGGTGACTTTATTGAACAACTATATGCATATATGTAGGAGGATGTCGCTATAGTAAGCATCTCATTAAAAACAGTGCATGGATGATCCATGGTCTAAATAGTTGTAATTTCATCTTGAAGAATTATTAATATCTTTCAAACTATGTATGAATGAGAATGTAGTTTATCAAAGTGAAAATGTAACCGTTTACTGTAATGTAAATATTATGTGGTAATAAAGGATATAATTATTAAGTCAGTTTTCGGTTTTTTTATATAAACCAATAGATACTCATACTCATTTATTTTCTGTAGGAGCACACAAGGTACACTTGGAGACGTCAATTTAAACACACTTATGGGTTACAATTTGTTAAGCTCTAATTTTCACTTTTGGCCATAAAACAGACAAGACAGAAAAATAAACAACTTGGGAATTTGTACAGACAATAATCGTCAACAATAGGTAACCTGCATAATACATGCAAATTTAAATCTAAACCTGTTAATTTTAGGCGTTTTAAAAGTCGAAAATAAATTCTATTTTAATAAGGCACTGGTAATTAGTATACTATTCTTAACGTAACGTATCGTAACATAAAAAATGGATGAATAGATAAAAATTTGTATTTTTTTGAAAGTAAAGTACTTTATACCATAAATTAGATGTGATTGCCAGTTAAAATTCACAAGTTTGCCAGTTAAAATTAGATTGTCATGTCATAATTAAATGTAGGTATTGGACAGCATGCATTAAAAATTAAATGAAATTATCAATATCAATGATGTCAATTTTGTGTCAAGTGCGGTTATTGACAAGTATGTATTATTTTATTCTGTAATTCTTGTCTGTAAAACATGGAATGCTGCCATTCATGGTTTTAGGAGCATTAATGGCAGCATTCCCTGAAACCCCGTTACAATTTGACAAAGCTGCCACTGCCTAACTTCCGTTAGTGTTGTGATGTAGTAAATAAATAATGCACATGTATACAAATAACTTATAATCTATTCTTAGCAAAATGGGAGAACTTACACAATATTTTTATATAATACCTTACCTAAAGCTTCACTATGGTGGAATGAGAGAAGTTTATACATGTTTATGAATGTAAATGTAAAGATTATACATTTTTTAAATGTAATTGTGAAGTTTATAAAATTTTGTGTAAGCTTTAGGAAGTTCATCTTAATTAATCTTTGATCTCTCATTCTTTCATTTCGCCTTCTTCATCTTCTTCCTCTGCACCTCTTACGTACAGGACATTGTTACATCTGATCAGGACTTCTCCGAGATTACCTGGAAACAGAGAAAATAAATAATGCTGTACTTTTTCTCAATGATCTCCTAAATGTCTATATATATGAGATAACTGGCCTGTAGTTTATTATTGGTTAAGGCAGTGATGATGGTAAATGATCAAACTCTCCTGTAACACCAGTAGGTACCAAGAACAATGCAAAGCAGTAGAGTAGGAGTAACTAACCTGTGCAATTCCCATCAACAATTTCTTCAGTGTTTGCTAATTGAAGGTTCATGTATCCATCAGCCGATACCAGTAAACCTTTGTATTCGTGTCCCCATTTCAGTTTTACGATCACAGATTTGCCGGTCAAGCTATTGAGGAAAGGCTTGGGGTTGATGGGCATAGCCGCCGCCATTTTCGTAGTTATTGATTTCTGAAAACAACAAATCATTTTAATGAGACTATTGAATACGTATAAAACTTAACAATATTAGCCCGCAGTTTACCTTTATGTAGAAGACCAACAATGTAATTTGCCGTTTCACAGCAACAAAACACAATTATTTCTTATCCACAAACTCGTTTCATGGCCGGCAAACACGAACGAAAGAATGAGTGAACGACTGACTGAACGAAAACATACATAACATTTTTTTTATTTGACCTCTTGGACAAATTAAAAAAAAGACGTGTGGCACTCGGGGACTGCCGCGGTAAAGCTATTGCATAGTGTTAGGTTATTTTCGTTACGGAATTTCTGGATTCGGTCTCCACGCTCAAGTCCCGCGATAGAAGCTATGCAAAAGCTTAAAAATCTAAAGCCCTACTCACACCAGCGCGGCGCTAATTTTTTAGCGCCTGCATCGCGCGATTTAGCGATAGTAGGTAGTTTGTAGTACATTTTGTACTAAAACGCATACATACGTTGACACTATTGTTATTGTTGTAGCAAAACTTGATTTTAAAACCTGACATGTAACTTAAATTTGTTATAAATAAAGAACTATTGAACTATTGAGGCCACGCCTCGAGGCCCCCCTCCGTGCCGGAAAGTCTTACGAAGTTATTGTATTTGTAGACGAGGCCTGTATTCTAGGTAGCCTACAGGGGTTGTATGATAGACAATTCTAAGGCTGATTAACCTCTTTGCAGTAAGCCTTTGCAATATTTGGGTGTTTATGGTTCTGTTCGTCCAAATCAACGGTTCTGAAGAGGTTCTGAATGTAACAGACAATCTTTATGAAACGGATACGACGTTCAATATTAACAACTGTCGAGTGGTCTTTCCGGATTGGGAGCTATGATGGCGGTTAGCAAACAACGAGGACCATCTTAGACCGATCAATGAAAAGAATGCTCGTTATTATCAGTTGTTATTGAAATTTATAGCATTCAGGGCTCCGCCGTGTGCGTGAGTCTTTATCAGAAGTGGGATAAACCCATGTTTTACGCTCACAGATGTTTTACCAAGAATGGAAAAGTTCGATGGATTCCCATCAAAATGATGACACTCGACAGGTCGACATTTTATGCTGTGACAAATCTGAGCTGGCGACCAAACCTGAATTCTTACGAGAATTTAACTAAGAAGCTTTATGGATGTACAGTAATACAATTGGTTTGTAATGATTGTTTATTTATTCGCCTAGTCGTTGGCAGAGGCTGGGACGTTCCAAATAAAGAAAGGCAGGATTGGAGATGGAGACCATCATTTATTATGTGTGACCAACAAGACAAGTCAAGTAGAAGACACACGCACGATGCGCGGCTGTCAGGTGTCATCCATATTTGACACTGACAGTTAAGATTAAGACCATAGATTAGAACATGCCCCTTTTTGAGACATAGACAAATATCAAAAGTGAAGTTACTTTGACATTGACATAAAGCAAGTACTTCAAACTTGTTTACAATATTAGTAACAGACCTCTGATTATCATAACATGTTTCCTCAGACAATGCAAATATCCTTTTTACTATACCTAGGTTTTCACATATTTTCCAACCTAGGATTGTTTGACATTGGGCATTGACAACAACAAAGCATATGTTTGCTGTTGTTCCATTTTCAAAGTTACATTTCAGTATACATGATCCTGTATTTGGAATTAATTGTCCTGAAAATGAAAAGACTTTATTATTTGTCCTAAAAATGTTGATTTCCTGACCTGTTTTAGACATCATTTGATCTAATGTATATTTAGAAATAACATTTGTGTCAGCACCTGTATCAATTCTACATAATAATGGATGATTATGACATTTAATGGTTATATTCCATTCATTTGACACTTTATTTATGGAGTTTATGACAAAGTAATCCGACTGATTCGTTTCATTGTTCCTTTTATTTTCTGACTGACATACCATACTTACATTTATGTTGGTATCTTTATTGAAGAAGCAATATTTAGCAAAATGGTTCTGTTTTTTGCAGTTTGAACATGTTTTTCCTTCAGCTGGGCACTTGAACCTGTGGACTTGACCACACCTCTTACAAGATTTTTGTATAGGTGATTGCGACTGTGTTGAGACCTGAAATCTAGAATGGTTATTCGAAGACTTTGGCTGACTTTTTTGACTCAAGTCTGTTGATTGATTTTGTCGATGAGACTTGACGGCTTGAACTGTACTCTCTTTTTCTAGTTTTGTGATAGCCATTTGAAGCTTTTCAGTTTCTCGTTGCGAAATCTCAATGCTTTTAGCAATTTTTATGGCTTTTTCTATTGTTAGTGACTCTTGTTGCAGTAATCTTTCCTGTGTTTTTCTGTTAGTTATTCCAATTACAAACATGTCGCAAATGAGTTGTTCTTTCAGAGTTTCAAAATCACATCTGATTGCCATATTTGTTAATTTTGTGACATATTCTTCAATGGACTCTTCTTCTGACTGTTTTCTTGTGAAAAAGTTATATCTCTCTACTGTGATATTTTTGTGTGGAAGGAATTTGTCATCGAATTTTTGAATGACTTTCTCAAGGGTCATTGATGCATCTTTTCTATCTAGACCAAATGAGTTGAATATTTCTAGACAATCATCTCCAATAAGACTTAGAAAAATGGCTATTTGACGGCTTACCGATTCTTTATCAATCGTATTCGCTTCGAGGTAGATGAGGAACTTCTGCTTCCATAATCTCCATGCATTCGACATCGCTGCCAGATCTGAATCCAGTTTTAGCGGCTTGATCGTGGCAGTCATAACCACGCTGAACTTTGGATCTTCCATCGACATCTTCGTTTCTTCTGACACCATGTTTATTTATTCGCCTAGTCGTTGGCAGAGGCTGGGACTAGCGGTGGGCGTTAAATAAACGAACTAGTTAAAAAAAACGTCCACGTCCAATCAACTATTCAACTGTTAACCATCGCGGCATCGACTAGTTGAATTCGTAAACGGCAAAATTTGATAGTCCAAGCGTTCATATCGACGCGCAACGAGACTGCAACGACGCGTTTTCTACTTAGTAGCATTGTAGTGTTCGTTTGTAAAATAACATGGCACACGGCTCAACGGTCATACATAAATATGTATTCTAAAACTCTAGTGACTGAGTTGACTTTTGAATGCGCTTAGCAGAGTTAGGTAATAATTTGATGATAAATTGAGGAAAAGGATGCCGTTATGATGACTTCGCGAGCGTGAAAGAGAGATCATTGCTAAGCGTAACAAGTCAAAATGGTTTTTACTTATTAACTGTTGTGATTTGTTTATGCCTTTTTTCACTATGACTGTTTCGGAAGAGTGGTTATTTTGCGTATTGCGAATGTACTTAGTTGCATTTATGTTTTACTGTGTTAGTGTTAATTGGTTTTGTGGATTGTGATTTAAGATAACATTTAAAAGATACTGTAAATATATGACGGCGCATCAACAAGCTGAGTGCGCCATCTAGCAGAGATAGGGTGAACTGTGGGAGCATTCACCCTCACGTAACGTTGGGGGGCATGGTAGCGACGGCGGCCATAGAGAGGAGGGAAGATGGACGCCGGTCGCACCAGCCAAACGCGACGGAACGTGTTTTCTCGATTTATTATTATGATTTCAATGTTATATCTTCGTGTTGGTGTTCTGTATTAATTACCTACTAACGTTTATTTGTGCGATGAAGTGATTGTGACACCAACTGTGGACGATACTTTGATTTGAACAAAAACTAGTTCTTGCATTTTACCTACGTGACTTTACCTACTTGTGATTGTGGTGGACTTAGTGATAATAAACATTAACCGAAATTATTATCCCAGTCTTTTTATATGATCGTAAAATATCGAATTCGATATGTCGAATTCGAGAACAAAAGTCAGAGATCACGCCCGCAAATGACAAGCTCGGAGCATGCGCCTTTATCAGAAGTGGGATTCAAGAACCACAGAATTATCCCAGCAGGGCACCCTCATCACCAGTGATCGGAATTAGGAGGGCTAAAATACCTAAAGTTCATAGAACAGAGATTCATGCCGATGCAAACGTTTTAACGAACATGGAGGGAGGCGTTACTAACAAGAGTACTAGCAATGTCACAACCACAGCAGACTTCTGAAAGCAATAGATGATTGGCGCCCGCGGACGGTCGTATGTCAGTCCGGCCGTGAAGGCGCATCGGCGCATTGACAAGCTAAGTGCACCATCTATTCGTTTAGCGCATCGCATCGACAAGCTAAGTGCACCATCTATTCGTTTAGCGCATCGATAAGCTTAGTGCACCATCTATTCGCTTACGCTGTGATCGAAAGGACAGTGTCGTCCGGTCCATGCTTGCTGAGCTGGTCGAAGGGACACACCCGTCCGGTTCACATAGGATGTGGTTCGAAGGGACAGTGTCATCCGGGCCAAACCCATCTTTGTGGGTTGGTCGAGAGGATACACCCGTCCGGTCCACGTTGTGATCGAAAGGACAGTGTCGTCCGGTCCATACTCGCTGAGGTGGTCGAAGGGACACACCCGTCCGGTTCACATAGGATGTGGTTCGAAGGGACAGTGTCGTCCGGTCCATGCCCGTTGGGCTGGTCGAAAGGACACACCCGTCCGGTCCACACGTAGGTTGTGGTTCGAAAGGACAGTGTCATCCGGGCCAAACCCATCTTTGTGGGTTGGTCGAGAGGATACACCCGTCCGGTCCACGTTGTGATCGAAAGGACAGTGTCGTCCGGTCCATGCTTGCTGAGCTGGTCGAAGGGACACACCCGTCCGGTTCACATAGGATGTGGTTCGAAGGGACAGTGTCGTCCGGTCCACGCCCGTGGGGCTGGTCGAAAGGACACACCCGTCCGGTCCACATGGAGCTTGTGGTTCGCAAGGACAGTGCCGTCCGGTCCATGCCCGTTGTGCTGGTCGAAAGGACACACCCGTCCGGTCCACATTTGCGTTTGTATTGGTCGAAAGGACTGTGGCGTCCGGTCTGTGCCCGTGTGGCTGGTCGAAGGGACACACACGTCCGGTCCAATGTGCTGTTGCTCGGAGGAAGTATGTCATCCGGTCCGTAACTGAAGGTCGAAGGGATACATACAGTCTCGCAATTTTCTTGTGTGATACGTTGTTTTAAGTTACCTACAGTAAAGATCTTATTGTTGAAAGCTATTTTCCTGGTCAGGATGTGGACGAGCGGAACAAGTGACGACAATGTGGCCTCTTTTGTTCTAGGAAAGCAATAGAAGATTGGCGCCCGTGGACGGTCGTATGTCAGTATGGCCGTGACGGCGCATCAACAAGCTGAGTGCGCCATCTAGCAGAGATAGGGTGAACTGTGGGAGCATTCACCCTCACGTAACGTTGGGGGGCATGGTAGCGACGGCGGCCATAGAGAGGAGGGAAGATGGACGCCGGTCGCACCAGCCAAACGCGACGGAACGTGTTTTCTCGATTTATTATTATGATTTCAATGTTATATCTTCGTGTTGGTGTTCTGTATTAATTACCTACTAACGTTTATTTGTGCGATGAAGTGATTGTGACACCAACTGTGGACGATACTTTGATTTGAACAAAAACTAGTTCTTGCATTTTACCTACGTGACTTTACCTACTTGTGATTGTGGTGGACTTAGTGATAATAAACATTAACCGAAATTATTATCCCAGTCTTTTTATATGATCGTAAAATATCGAATTCGATATGTCGAATTCGAGAACAAAAGTCAGAGATCACGCCCGCAAATGACAAGCTCGGAGCATGCGCCTTTATATATATAACTGTAAAAGTTTGAAAGGAAGATAAACAAATTATAGATAAAATATATTGTTCGATATAAAAAAATATAATTATTCATACATCATCAAATAGTAAGTATTTTTCACAAACAATCAGTAGGTACCTTAATTTGTTTGCCGACGTAACATTTAATCTCGCCTGAATCATTACCTCGAAATTAGTATAAATATAAATAAAAATAGTGCTAGTCTCGTCTATCGTTAAATCGTCCGCAAAAAACGTTGCTAACTAGTCAACGAATTCAACCAGTCGATTCCGACCGGGCCGTTCGCGAAAGTTGACTCGTTAACTAGTCGACGGATTTAACTAGTTGATCAACTCGTCGACGGACGACAACGAACGGTCTAGTTTCGTTAACGAGAAATGCGTCAACGACCCATCGCTAGCTGGGACGTTCCAAATAAAGAAAGGCAGGATTGGAGATGGAGACCATCATTTATTATGTGTGACCAACAAGACAAGTCAAGTAGAAGACACACGCACGATGCGCGGCTGTCAGGTGTCATCCATATTTGACACTGACAGTTAAGATTAAGACCATAGATTAGAACAATGATGTGATGACTGATAAGGGTATGGCTGTTTTACACTAAAATTACCGGTTTTTATAATGCACCTGGATTGATTTGTACGTAGGTACCTAGACTAGGTAGCATGGTTATTACTATGTAAGCAGTTAAATTTTCATGAGTTTTATTGTGATATGAACCAACGTTTGCTTGATGTTAATTAATCTTGAGAAAGAAATGACTCAAATATCTCGTACAGTTCGTACCTAGCTAGCCAAAGCTGATCAAGTGGCTTTTCCCAAGGATAAAGCATAGCAGGTAAAGATAATTATGTCCTATAGTGTTATTGATGATAGCCTGTGTCGTGTCAATTGCACAACATGCCTGTCGGATGCATTTTTCTGTTGTGATTTATTGGTTTCAGGCTTCAGTAGAAGTGGAGGATGCCAGACAGTACATGCTTGCAGGTCACATGGATCATAGAGGCAAATAAAGATTTTATGATTGACATTGGTTGGAGCCAAAACTACGGGTGATGATACCAGCCAGAGGATTAACTTTGCCTGGAACGACTGGGAATTAAGGGTCCTCATCACAACGCTAAGCGCACACCTACCTACTTCTGAATGGTTTCAGTTCCAAAGTTAGTGGTTGTTCATTTGAAAAAAAAAGTGAAACAATAAAATTTGTTTGTGTTGATTACTTTGTTATACCTACTGCCCTACTGCTTAATATTGTCTCGCATTATGTTGTTCTGTTGTGTGTTATTTTGTAACACTCTTGTATTTACTTGTTTGGTTTTGATCTTTGTTTCTGCTATGCTGTTTTTGCTGGAAGTTGAGGTCTTTTTGTGGTATCTTGGACATGGTGGTGATTAGCAGAACTGGTGTGAACATCTTGGGTTTTTACACTCAGAATAGATCCTTGAGATGTGATTGGTAGCCGTCTGCTTAGACGCGTGTGAGCATATTGAGTACGGTGTCTCAATATTAGTTCTACAAGCATACGGTGTTGCTTGGCAGAACAGTTGTGAGCATCTTGGGTTGCTACACCCAAGATTATCCTTCAGACATGCACGGTGGCTGTCTGCTTGGATGTGTGTGTGCGTATTGAGTACGGTGTCTCAATATTAGTTCTACAAGCATACGGTGTTGCTTGGCAGAACAGTTGTGAGCATCTTGGGTTGCTACACCCAAGATTATCCTTCAGACGTGAACGGTGTCCGTCTGCTTGGATGTGTGTGTGCGTATTGAGGACGGTGTCTCAATATTAGTTCTACAAGCATACGGCGTTGCTTGGCAGAGCTGTTGTGGGCGTCTTGGGTCCCTACACCCAAGACTCCAGACATACACGGTGGATGTCTGGCTAGATGTTGTTTTGTGGCATTGAGTTGCTTATTGTAAGTTTGTTGTCGTCTGACCTAGTGTCATGTTTAGTAAATTTGTTGTTGGCTTGTGGTCAAGCAGTTCCTTGTTTTGGGTCCCCTGATATATCTGGTGGTGCCACCGCGGATCTCATCTGTGGTCGGTAACTACCATTGGTTGATCTGTTGGTATGTTCGTGCCTAGAGTACGTTGTTCTCGAGAAATGAAACAATTGGCCGGAGTTCTTATGTTTGTTGTATATTGATGATTTGTCTGTTTGCAGCTGACTGAAGCTAGGTGTAGGGAATTGGTGAAGTAACCGGGTAGCGGTGACAAGAGCGACGCGACGGTGCAGACATGCGTTTGCTGGTCTGTGCATTGATCATACCTAGAAGAATGATGTCAGGTTGGACGAGCGATTTTATGACTTTATCGGAGCCTGCCGTTCTTTATTAATTATTTGTGCGCCCGTGGTAAGTACAGGGAGTGCAGATGCTCCAGGGTGAGTCTGTTTTTATTATCTTCAATTGTATTGCAATGTTCAACAAAAACAAACTATACGCTAAGTTTGTTAACGAGGCCATTTCTACTCGCGGCGGTTGGCCGAGGCGATAGCTGTTTCGTTCTCCGGAGTGCAGGCATGGATCTGGCAGTGTTGTGCTTACTTCTACTGCCGCTGCTGTCCCCAAACGAAAATGCTTTTTTGTGGAGCATCATCTATACACCCTCGCAACGCGCATTCCAGCTCGAGATGCTACATGCATAAAGTGTAATAGAAAGGGCCACTATGGAAAAGTCTGTCGTAGCAGGACACCGACACCTGCTTCAACAACGGAAACAGATGACTGCGGCCACTGCAGTATAATATCTGCGGCGGCACCGACTTCACTGCGCAAGGCAATGGTGACAGTTATTACTAAGGTAGTTCGAGCAGAAGCCTTGATTGACACCGGGAGCTCCCTGAGCTTCGTCAATGAGGACTCTGCCAGTCTCTGTCAACTGAAGAAGAGGCGTTGCGACCAAACTATTTCTATGGCTTCCTTATCTCACAAGTCATAGATTAACGGCTCGACTCTCCAGAATGTTAGGATCGGAGACAATGCCTTTAACAACGTCAATCTCCCGATTGTGAATAACTTATGTGCCGACGTTATAATTGGCCATGACGTCTTAGAATCACACTCGACTCTAGAATTCAAATTTGGTGGACCGAAAGATAAGTTAAAGGTTTGCAGCGTAGCTGCAGCCTCTGTCCCTGCTGTACCCCTATTTTCTAATGTCACGGCGGACTGCAAACCTATCGCTGCGAAATGAAGAAAAGAAAAAAAAAAAAAAAAAAAAAAAAGGAAGGAATCATAGAAGAAGGTCTGTCACCTTGGCGAGCGCAGGTTTTAATCACGAAAAATGCAATCACAAGAGGCGGATGGTAAAAGATTACTCGCAAACCATCAACAAATATACACAACTGGATGTCTTTGCCTACCCGTTACCCAACATTGAAGAGATGATAACAAAGGTAGCTAAATACGCGATTATTAGCGCTATAGATTTACAGAGCGCATACCACCACGTGCCCATCTTGCCTGACAAAAAAAAAAAAACCTTCACAGCTTTCGAGACATGTGGTAACCTGTATCATTTTCGTAGAATTCCGTTTGGTGTTACCAACGGTGTGTCTAGTTTCCAAAGAACTATCGACTGGCTCATCAGAACCGAAAACCTAAACGGTACTTTTGCCTACATTTATGATATTACTGTATGTGGAAAGACACAGGAAGAGCACGATATAAATCTTAGACTAAAGCTGTGGAGAAGTACAACCTTACCATAAACAAAGAAAAGAGCAAGTTCACACAGTCGACTATAAACATTCTTGGCTATACATTTGAAAATCATGTTATTGTGCCAGTTAGTGAGCGACTGAAACCGCTTCTAAATATGCCCCCACCCAATGATGTAGTTTCTCTTCGAAGGACTCTCGGTATGTTCGCACACTATTTGTAGTGGTTTCCTAGTTTTTCATAGAGAATCTATCCTATGGTGCATACCAAAAGTTTCCCCTTAAGCTCAGACGCAGTAAAATGTTTCGAGGACCTGAAATCTGTTATAGCAAAGTCACGCCATAGACGACAAGTTACCTTTTAGTGTCGAGACTGACGCTTCCGGGCATTCCATCGCCGCTACATTACCACAGAATTCGAGGCCCATCTCCTTTCACTCAAGGACCCTCAATCAGAGCGAGCGAAATCACTCAGCGGTAGAGAAAAAAGCCTATGACATCGTTGAAGCTCTGAAGAAATGGCGCCATGTTCTTATCGGTAGACCGTTCAAACTCATCACGGACCAACGATCGGTTTCCTTCATGTTTGTTGCAAAACATACAAGTAAAATTAAAAATGAGAAGATCCAGAGATGGCGGCTGGAACTGGCACCATACAGATATGATATTAGTTTCTACATTCACGTGGCATTGCGACTAGCAGAACTACGGCCTACAATCCTCAAGGCAACGGCCAAGTCGAGAAATTGAATTCCACGCTATGGAAAACAGTACAGCTCTCTCTGCGTTCGCTCAACATGCCTATAGAAAATTGGGAGCATGTACTTAATGTGGCTCTCCACTAGATTAGATCGCTCTTATGCACAGCTACTAACTGCACGCCACATGAGCCTGTTCACACATCCGCAAAGATCAATGAATGGTCACAGTATTCCAACATGGCTAACCAATTCGGGGCAAGTCCTCATGCGCTGTTTTGACCGTTCTAATAAGTATCAGCCTGTGGTGGAAGAAGTGGAGCTGCTTCAAGCGAATCCAGATTACTCATATGTGAGACTCAAGATGGAAGAGAAACCACCGTCTCGAATCGACCTTGCGCCTGTCGAAGGGCAAGGGGAAATTATTTTGGATCAACCGGATGTAATCTAAGTATCGTAAGGTCGGCCAACTGTGTCGGTTCTGATACGTTTGCTGGCGTGGTGGCCAAAAGCTGTATTAGTTACCCTATGGCGTCCGTGGACTGACGCATTGTCAGGCATTGGCCGTGTAGACGAGGCCTGTATTCTAGGTAGCCTACAGGGGTTGTATGATAGACAATTCTAAGGCTGATTAACCTCTTTGCAGTAAGCCTTTGCAATATTTGGGTGTTTATGGTTCTGTTCGTCCAAATCAACGGTTCTGAAGAGGTTCTGAATGTAACAGACAATCTTTATGAAACGGATACGACGTTCAATATTAACAACTGTCGAGTGGTCTTTCCGGATTGGGAGCTATGATGGCGGTTAGCAAACAACGAGGACCATCTTAGACCGATCAATGAAAAGAATGCTCGTTATTATCAGTTGTTATTGAAATTTATAGCATTCAGGGCTCCGCCGTGTGCGTGAGTCTTTATATTCTCTTTGCCGGAAAGAAGTTCGTCTCTGACACAAAGAGAATAAAATAACTATATTTTATGTAATCTCTGTATGGATGGATCAAAATGTTAATTGTAAGAAGTTAAGATGTTATAATTATGGCTAATGTCAGTAAGGAAGAGCGAAACCTCCTAGTACAAGTATTCTATACTTAAAAGGAGGCTTCAAAATTTTGTTTATTATTGCTTTTTGAGAACGAAATAAAAACATTTGTATTTGTATTTGTATAATAACTGCTTTGACATGCTACGTAACGTACACGTATTATTCAGCTTGGCAAAAATGAGTAGAAAATAATAGGGGCGCCACTGTAGGTTCATATGGCAACCCGTATAGCGCACCAAGCTAGTCTTGATACTTAGCTGTATATTTCTGTTACACAGTATAATAAAATCGGTAAAAATTGTTTTATTGAGCAAGGACCTCCCTTCTCGTTGTTTAAGTATATGTAGTAAAAATAAATAGTAAGTAGGACCTACAATAATGTTTTATATGTCTATTACCCTGTAACAATATATTCTAGGTATGATAAAAAGACGTAGCTTTATTAATATTACCTATTCTATTTTATTTTAGGTAAATAACTCTTCCTCTAAATATTCTACCCGCTCCATATCCATGTATTGGCTAGAGCTGGCCTTAAAATCTTGAGATACAGACTCGGATTCAGAAGAGTCTTCGAGGTTATTTACTAATCTCTCTATTTCCTCATACATTGTTAGTTCCCTCTCACAGTATTCTTTTTCAAACTTTTACATACCTGTCCGCCAGCGGTTCTTTAATAAACATTGTTGAGATCCGAAAGAATCGTTTTGGCATCACTTTCCACCAAACATCGCCTGAATACCTTGTAAATAACCTCCCTGGCAGCACTTCTAACAATTTTACTCACTATTTACGTAATCATACATATCACCGTTTGAAAGCTATAAATTTGAGAATTTGTTTTCTTTGTTTACATGGAAATGATGAAACGTCACTATATTGAGAATGTTACCATAAACAAAAAAAAAGACGTGTGGCACTCGGGGACTGCCGCGGTAAAGCTATTGCATAGCATTTTGTATCAAATTATGCAATTATAATGTTATTTATTTATTTTATTCATGCAGTATTGCTTTTTCTTTGATATTAATTCAAGTTACATTTTTTGAGCGTGGTGAACGATTAGAATTTTACAAGTACCTACAGCTATTCACTGTTATACATAAATACCTATCCACCTATATACTTTCTCTGTTGAGCAGAGAGCCAGCCAGGCGGTGTGTAGCCTAGCCTAGGCCTAGCTTTGTCCGTGTAAATCCTACACACAGTGGATGCACAGTGAAGATAGGTTAGGTTGGTGGGTTGGAACCGGCGAGTGAAAATAAACGAACAGAATCACATAGCACAATAGTTATTATTGTCTAGTGAAAACAATTAGGAATTACATTATACGATTAACACTTAATTATTGGATATAGAAAATCAGCTTTATACAGACATGTTGTGTGTGCTATTTCAGAACAGAGAGAGAGAGCAAGTAATCATTACGTTGATTGTTACGCAGAACAGATTTTAGAGTTGAGTTCTGTCAGTGTCAACGAGACGACATTGACAGATGTAAAGCATTGATTTAATCATAAATCCTTACTTTAATCTCAGCCTCATAGACAAGTTGAATGGTGTACCAATACATATTCCAACACTTCCCCTTACACCATACAACGGAACTCCAACCCTCATTACAGTTATACAATACAACTTCATGGAGTTCTTACATTTAAATGAAACCTAAAGCCATTATGTTTACAGGAAGACAAAGCTTTTGTTAGAATGTCAGCTATCATTTCCGTAGTAGGCATGTATGAGATACAAATACAATTTTTAGAAATCAAATCTCTTACAAAGTGATAGCGTACATCAATGTGCTTTGTCCTTTTATGACATTGAATAGATTTCAAGATTTTCTGGGCACTCTGATTATCATTAAATAGTTGACACACAATATTTCTATTCATTATCTTAAACAAAAACTGTTTGATAAACAGAATGTCCTTACAGGCGTCACTTATGGATAAGTACTCTGCTTCAGTACTTGACATAGCGACGCAGCGCTGTTTTCTGCTCTCCCAATTAACAGTATTAGACCCTAACTTTATTACAAAACCAGTATAAGATTTTCGGTCAATAGGATCATTCGCCCAATCAGCATCAGCATAAGCTATAAGGTCTAAATTATTACATTTACTAAAAACTAAACCATAATCAATAGTTTTAGCTAAATAGCGAAGGATCCTCTTTCCTGCTAACCAATGAGTCTTATCATAACAATTATTAAATTGACTTAAAACATTACATGCATATGTTATATCTGGCCTAGTACAGACACTAAGGTACATTAAAATACCTATCAATTCTCTAAAATTATAATCATTGTCAGACACATTATTATCACATTTATAAAATAATTAAATTGCTAGAGTTTCTCTTAACATACACATAAGGTTCACATTTTGTTTGAGAATAACCATTAGTAAGTAGCAATTTATTTACAGTTTCATTCCACGCCCTACTTGCTTGTTTCAAACCATAGATGCTTTTCTGTAACAAACAGACTTTATTATTATCAGTCATAAAACCTATAGGTTGTTCCATAAATATTTCCTCCTTTAGTTGACTATGAAGGAAAGCAGTAGTTACATCTAAGTGCTCTATGTCCATGTCCAACTCATTTGCCAAATTAAACAATATCCGCATTGTTGAGTGTCTGACTACTGGGGAAAATGTCTCATCATAATCAATACCATGTTTTTGACTAAAACCGCGAGCAACTAGACGAGCCTTATACTTGTCAAAATTTCCAGAAGTATCTTGCTTGACTTTAAATACCCACTTACATTTAACGATGTTTTTATCCAGTGGTCTCTCGACTAATTTCCAGACACCATTGCTTAACAAAGAGTCATACTCGGCTTGCATGGCTGCTTGCCACTTCGCGCGAAAATGACTGGCCATAGCCTCATATGATAACGGTTCGTCAAATGCAATCTGCCCATGAGAGTAGAGAGAATAATCATACTCGCAGTCATCATACCTTTAAGGTGGCATACCCCTTGTACTCCGTACAGGATGTTGGTTTGGCAACTCAAAATTGCTCGGTCTGCATTCAGTATCCAGCATAGAGTTGCCCTCAGACTCCACCATTATGGTCGCCCTCCTCTGCCCAAGACTGCTCATTTTCTTCCACCTGGTCGCAGTCGACGAATAATGGCGATGCTGACCCATCAGCACTGGCAGACGTGTTTGTGCTGGGGGCCTCAGTCCCAACACGTCCACTCTCCATTTCACCACCTGAAATTGCAGAAGGAGGTATCAATTCACTAGAATTACCATTATCACAGTTCAACATTGGAACATAAACTTTGTCATTAATATTAAAATTATTATTATTATTCATCATTTTAGATTTAATAATATTATCATTGTTTATCATTTTAGATTTAACATTACTATTATTATTTATCATTTTAGATTTAATAATATCATTAGTATTTATATCACAATCCAACTTATTAGAATTAATATCACAGTTCATCATATTAGATTTTACATTAGAGTCCGTCAATTCAATAAAATGGACATTTCTAGATTTAATTATTTTCTTTGGTTCAGTTGGATCTACTAATCTATAACCCTTGGACATTTCACAATAACCCACAAAAATACACTCCTATGACATTGCATCGAGCTTGTGACGGTTATGTTCTGAAATCAATGAAAAAGCTTTACAACCAAATACTCTCAAGTGGCTTAGGGTCACTTTGGAACCTGTCCACACCTGTTCAAGAATACTGCCGGACAAAGCAGCCGTGGGGCTTCGATTCTTTAGGTATATTGCAGTAGCAATAGCCTCTCCCCAAAAACGCTTGTCGAGGCAGGCCTCAGAGAGCATACACCTGGCTTTTTCCATAAGGGTTCTATTAAGGCGTTCAGATACGCCGTTCTGCTCAGGACTAGGGAATACTAGTTTCATGAATAATGCCCTCACTAGACAGAAACTTTTCTGAGATTTTACTACAGTATTCCCCTCCATTATCTGTTCTGAAACGCTTGATTGTTTTACCCACTTATCATGACTTCATTCTTATGACACATAAGATAAACAAAACTTTTTCTAGAGAAGTCATCAGTAAATGTAACTAAATAACATGCACCACCCCAGCTATTGATTGACATAGGCCCACAAACATCTGAGAGTATTAACTCTAAAAGATCATGAGCTCTTTTTGCTTGGCTCTTAGGGAAAGATTTCATTGTAAGCTTCCCCTTAAAACATGAAATACAAATTTTCAACTTACCATGACAGTCATCTTCAAAAACAACATCATCTGCAAGACTCCGTATTCCATACAAACCATGCAAGCTCAAATGCCCAAGTCGCTTGTGCCATACTTCCAATGGCACACTAGAAATAGCTGCTAAAGAACTTTGTTCTGCTTGCTTACAAGCACCTGTGGTAGCAACATTACATTCTGAAATACAATTTGGGTTAGAAAAACAATCAAGTTTATAAATACCCCTGAAACATGTTGCACTAGTAAAAGGCTGGCCTTTAGGATCCATTATTTTGCAATTATCCTGTTCAAATACTACTCCAAAACCTAATCTAGTTAGCTGACTAACGGATATAAGATTAGTAGTCAATTTAGGAACAAACATTACATTTTGCAAAATCTTTAGATCACTACTATTATTGAGATTCAAAGAGACGGCACCAAGACCCTGACATTTCAGTGCTTCTCCATTAGCAACTGTAACTATTGATTTAAAATTTAAGTCAATGTCTCTAAAAAGGTCCATATCACAGCACATGTGCGAAGTACACCCGGAGTCCACTATCCAGTCCACGCTTCCGTAAACAGATAAGAGTGACACTGCTGATACCAACAGTGTGTCCGCAGACCCCGCAGCTAAGTTGACATCGCTACTGCTTTGCTTCTTCAAATCATTCTTCAACTTGAAACATTTTGATTTGACATGCCCTTGCTTCTGGCAGTAATGGCACTTAAGTGGTTTACTCTTCGTAAATAAAACCACATCATCATTTGATTTGCCATTTTTAGTGGATTTTCGGAACTCCTCTTGAAGTAGTCGAGCTCGCACTGCTTCGCTCGTGAGAGTTTCGGAGAGGTTTGCTGTTTCCAGACCAGAAACCAAAACATCAAAATCCTGTGGTAGACCGCTTAGTAAAATTTCTGCAACTTCTTTATCATCAATTATCCTTCCGATGTCTGCAAGTTGTTGTACTAGGGTCATTATTCCTTCGATGTAAGCTCCCATTGAATTATATTCATGGTAGTCGGATCTATGAAGTTTTCTTAGAAGCACAACCCTCCGATAAAGTCCTTTATCCTCAAATACATCCTGCAGGATTTTCCAAGCTTGCTTTGCGCTTGTAGCATCGCGCAAATACTGGATGCAATTCGGTTTAACTGCCAAGCATATTCTAGCCAAAGCTTTTTGATCCGTGCTGCTGCTAGTCTCAGAACCATCAATACATGACCATAAGCCTTCCATGATAAGCGCCATTCGCATCTGGAACTTCCAGTTGTGATACGAGCCAATTCCATCCAATTTGTCAAAAGTGTACAGACCTGCTGGCGACACATGAGGCGTGTGCCCGCCAACGGCACCTTCTTGCGGCTGCTGTGACATTGCACACAATATAAAATCCGCTTCCTCGTGTTCGTGTCCTCGCCGGCACCCAAGTGTAGAATGTCTTCCTCTTCTTAAATACTGTGCCCGTAATCAGTTGTGGATAATCCTGGGACCTGGGCCCATAACCTGTTGAGCAGAGAGCCAGCCAGGCGGTGTGTAGCCTAGCCTAGGCCTAGCTTTGTCCGTGTAAATCCTACACACAGTGGATGCACAGTGAAGATAGGTTAGGTTGGTGGGTTGGAACCGGCGAGTGAAAATAAACGAACAGAATCACATAGCACAATAGTTATTATTGTCTAGTGAAAACAATTAGGAATTACATTATACGATTAACACTTAATTATTGGATATAGAAAATCAGCTTTATACAGACATGTTGTGTGTGCTATTTCAGAACAGAGAGAGAGAGCAAGTAATCATTACGTTGATTGTTACGCAGAACAGATTTTAGAGTTGAGTTCTGTCAGTGTCAACGAGACGACATTGACAGATGTAAAGCATTGATTTAATCATAAATCCTTACTTTAATCTCAGCCTCATAGACAAGTTGAATGGTGTACCAATACATATTCCAACATTCTCATAAACAGCTGCTTATGTATTCGTCCGATTTCGGAGCAGCTCGTCTCGATTCGTGCGAGTTTCGTAGAGTCACACCTCCTTGCCCGGCGGAGTGGGGAGCGTGAGGTTTTTTCGTTACGGAATTTCTGGATTCGGTCCCCGCGCTCAAGGCCCGCGATAGAAGCTATGCAATAGCTTAAAAAATTGTTCCGATTCAGGGCTTTTTTGGGTCGATGTGTACTTTACGGGACACAAGTTTTTTTTTTTTTTCAAAGTCTTTTTTGCCTTGTAATTAAACGACACATTTTGACCTCTAGCACCAAGGTTATTTAACTTGGAGGTCAATGCCAAGAAGAAAAGTTGCATCCCTAGGGACCCCCTCCAAGATTCCACAAAAAAAATATATGTTAATTATACATAAAAATTTTCGTCAAAAATTTTCTAAGTCTTTTTTGCCTTGTAATTGACTGTGTCCCGTAAAGTATACTCCAACCCTCTTTGCCAAGCTGTACCAATAAACGCAAGTATTTTATTTGTCACTGTCACCCCACCCGTGCGTGTCACCTACCGTGTGCCAGTGCCAGCCACCTATTGTATTCTCTTTGAGTGCCACCGTGTTTTTGTTTGAAAGCAAATCCATCCAAAATGTTGTGAGGTTTTGATCGCAGGAACTGCTCTAGAAATAGTTATAATCTATTGGCTATTACTATTCTTTGTTCTACAAGTATGTCTACATTTACTGGATTTAGTGAGGAGGATCTTAAACGGATTAAATCAGGAGATATTAAACGAGACAACGGTAACAGACCATGTTCCTATCAAATTAGTAGGCTACTTACGTTTACCGGATACACTGATTAATTTATCGTTTCGACGGCCTTCTAATAATGCTTTACATTTAATCACTTCAATCCAGGCAATCTATAATTCTTGTTATTTTGCCAACCTGGTGCAATTGAAATACACGACACATCGTAAACATCAAGACGACACCTGCATTATTATTGTTTTTAAAGTAAAAATGTTATTTATTACCTACTTGTGTAATAGACAGTACGAGTCCATTAGCTCCTGAACTAGTTTAAAAACTTTGATTTCGGACTTGTGCTTTCGAATTGAAATTGCATTCTCGGTAAATTGTAGTTGTTGTGCTGTTTATAAACCTAAATACTAACTTCCCCTTCTACGTCTCATTTCAGATATAATACCCAGAAAACTCAGACCATCTTTACCTCCAGCAAAGAAAAAGCTACAGCAATACAAAAGTATAAGTTTACAAAACCAGAAACTTGATGATGCGATAGATGACCTACAATTTGACAAATGCAGGCTCAGCTTAAAAACTGCAGTTGAGATTAAACCTACAAATGCAGATGAAAATATGAATTCAAAACCTGAAATTAATGAAACAATAGTTATAGATAATGGTAAAGAAGAGGTTGATAAAAATGTTCAACTTAGCAACATATGCTTAGAAAATGGGAGCACTCAAAACAAGAGTGAGGAAGTCACAAGACAACCATATTCTGAGGATGATATAGAAGCACATAGAGCTAAGTTAGAAGAACTACAGTTAAAACAGAGATTGATGGAAGAACAGAATAAGAGGAGAAAAGAGATGCTGTCGAAAGCGCTTGCTGATAGGTAGTTATTATATGAGGAAATGTAGTTTCGTCTACTCCATTTCCTGATTTTCTGATTCATTGTGATGTCTCACTATAATGCATAGGCTTCTCTCCCTTTTTACTCTTTTCAGTGCTCTGCAAGGAGACAATTTTACATTTAACAATTTCATTTCATTTATTGCCAATATGTACATAGGTTGGTAGCTTATGATATAACTAGCTGCGCCCCGCGGCTTCGCACGCGTTGTTCCTATGGAAAGGTTTAAAGGTGAGATTTACGGGATAAAAAGTAGCCTATGTTGTATTCCAGTATTAGAATTACCTGTATGCAAAATTTCAGCCAGATCCGTTCAGTAGTTTTGGTGTGAAAAGGTAACAAACATCCATCCATCCAACCATACATCCATACAAACTTTCGCATTTATAATATTAGTGTGATGTGATGTGATTATAGATACACACTGTTGGGCACTGCAATTTTGATTTTAGTTATTTACATTCTAATTATTCACACAAGTTTAATGTTAGTAACTTTGAGGTGAATGGAATTTTGGATTACTATATTCTATTGAATTGAAAAAAAAACTAAAAATATACTTTTAATCCCTTAATTTATCCCTATTTTAAGTTAATTGGATGGATACTAATCCCTTAGTAATATTTTTAATGGGACCACCTTGTGTCCATTTCAAATTTCAATATTGTTCCATAATTGAGGGAGAAATCGGCAAACATATATGAAACAAAAACATACAGCTCCTCTGATTTGAAAGTCAGTAAAAAAATTACATTTACCTTCACGCCTACAACATTAAAATTAGTAGTCTTTTACTAAAGCTTTCAGTTGAATGAATCAATATTTCAGGGCTGATAAAACTCTTATCTCTGTTACAATCATTGATCATCAGATTAAAGAATCTGAAGCACCAAGTAACAGTCATTCTGCCAATCTCAACAATAAATGTTGTTTATGTTTAACCTATTGATATGAACACGTGAATATGGTCAATAAATTCTTGCAGCTGATTAATAAAACTATATGGTATGCATTAGTTTCATCAATATTTATTCAATTAAAATCATAATGTTGGTTTCATATATTTTTTTTTGTTTATAAATACATTTTATATAAAACTAATACATCTTTAATGACTGACAGGCCTTACAAACATGTTGTTTTTCAGTTATGTATCATTTTTTTTTATAGGTGCAAGGTTGTGTGATATTATGGCTACATAAAGTGTGTTTTTTTACTGAGGTAGTGTCGGAAAATCAGATACTTACAGATACACCATGGTATCATCGGGCTCCAAAGTATGCAAGGGTTGAGTTATACCTACCAGATGAGTGGTATTGTGTACAGTGGTACTATAGCATTATAATCCAAAGTTGGTATGCTTGTTACCTCTTCGATCCAAAACTATAAATCTGATTACTTTTAGTTATTATTACGCTGCTCCTAAAATATTCAGTACTTACCTACCTAATACTAACCGAAATTATACATAAATATTTATTTTCCAGGACCAGGCAAACAGAAGAGGAGGTACTGAGACTGGAGAAGATTAAGAAGGAGCTGCAAGTGCTGGACGGGCAGTTCTCCCAGGATGTTGGAGTGCTGAGGAAGAAAATAGACCTCGCGTGTTTCACTTATTCAGAAGCTGAGTAAGAACAATCATGTATCACCCTAATATTATAAATGTGAAAGTTTAGATGTATGGATGTATGACCCCTTCATGACAAAACAACTGAATATATCAGGCTGAAATTTTGAATTAAATAAGGTCCTCAATTAACTGCTGAAGCTGGGGTTAGACACTACTAACTAATCACTTTGAAACTATCATGGTTCTAATACTAGCAATTCAACACTTTCATTAAATAAAATAAGAAATAGTTTGTGACACATTAACATAGTATCTTCATCAGTTATCCGGGGCGCAGCATAACTGATGTACATACTATTTACATATACACCCAGAATAAAATACGTGCAATCATTCAAACATTTCGCCCGCGAGGGAATCGAACCTGCAACCTTTCTTCCAGCTCTCCAGCAAATCCTCACTAAAATATTTTGTCTTTTCCAGAAAAAACTACCTTAAAGTGGAAAAAGAATTCCTCCAAGCAAAGATCCAACTACAAAAAGAGAAAGAGAAAAAAGAGCTACTGACAGAACATCTTTGTGCACTTATCACTCACAATGAAACTAGAAAAGCACAAAAACTGGAGACCCTTATGTTGGAACTTGCGACCAATAAGGCTAATACAGATCCCAATAAGGCTAATACAGAACCCAACAAAGCTAACACAGAATCCAGTAAGGCTGAGCCAAAAGTGATAGAAAAAAAGGAAGAGAGACCAGTTATCATTGATGGAGTGGACCAAAGAACTGGTAAGATGGTGGAATTCAATGGAGACAGTTAATCAATATTCTAAATTGCTATTTTTGGTAAGTCATTTCTAATACTCGAATTTATAACTTCTATTAAAAGTAAGTGTCAGTAATTGTGTTGATTCAAAGTTGTGAATGGAACTCACTTATTAGTGTGTGAATATAATAATTGTACTAAAACATGTCAATTCACACAATGAAAAACTAACAATAGTAAAATGCATAACTAGTTTCAAAGTGAAAAGGTTGCTGTCGGCAAAAACTTCTACAATGAAATGAAAATTATTCAGAAACATGTCAATACACGTACAGAAAACTAAAAGTGATAAAATGCATACCTAGTTACAAAGTGAAAAGGTTGTTGTTGGCAACAACTTCTACAACGAATATAATTATGTTATTTTTATATATACATATACACACATTATTATGCAAAACATGTCAGTCAATTCACACAACGAAAACTAACAAAAGTATATTATAGTTTCAAATTCTTTCAAAGTAAGGCCAGTTTAGTTCTTATCTAAGATCAAGGTTGAGGCAGCAATTAATTTTTAATGATTGCTGCTCATAGTTGATTTTCCTGACATTATTATAATGTAGGTTATAATTTAAGTAAGTACTTAAAAGTCTTAGTTAAAATTTGTTTATAAGATACCGAAAATGGTTGCTGTAACTTAGCTAAACTATAAAAGTTATGGCTAAAGCCATATTATAATTAAGCCTACCTACTTACTAAAGTATTTGCAAAAATTGCATTTAAATTGTTTAACTACTCTATGGTGCACTATTCTTATAAGATAAAGGTTATTAATTATGATTATATATTATATGATTGTCCGTGGGTTACTGGATGGTTCTTGAAGTGCCTTATATATTGCCTTTTAACTACACAAAACAACATTAAAGTAGAGCATAATATATTAAATTTTAAATAACATAAGTTAATCTATAACTGTCGTGTTGACAATAAATAAATACTTAATTCTAGCATAAGTAAAGTATATAAAGTATTTTTCTTTACTACATACCTATAGTATTAACTTAAGACCAAAAATGATATTCCTATGTATACATTCATATTCAATTATAACAAGATTAAGTATAAGTATTTATTTATCTATATATTTTATATTGTTAACGTTAGCGTTATACTTAACTTTATTTTAAGTTTAAATAAAAAAAAAAACATAAATGTACTATAAAACGTTTTATTTTCTAAATAACAATACCTTGCTTGTACTACTACGATAGGTGCTAGGTGTATATACAACGGAATGTTATGTTCGTTTTCGAAAAAAAATAATCCAAGAAATATCATTTCTACTAACCAAGTTAGGTTTTGGAATAGTAACTTGAATTTTGTGGTATTTACAAATTGGAAGTATAGTTTGAAATACTCTTTGAATACCGTTCGGTTTACGAATCGTAGTATGAATATAAAGTGACATTATTTCAAATTATGAAATGATGGTTTTATTCCCGGCCATTCAAAACTTACTTCACTATTTATGTACAAAGATAATAATAATATATATTTTTTTATAACTAGTATCCTTAACAGTTTATCTACAATAACTGTTGAAGCATATCTTAAATAGTCAAGAACACTCCTCAATACTGTTCGTTTCGGTTTCGTTTATAGAAGGATGCTTTTCACCTACATTTCGTGAAGTACATCCTTCTACCCGTATGCTATCCCCAATTCCAATACGAATACTTTTTGCCGTGTTCTTTTAATATAGACTTTACGTTTTGATTAGCGTTTTGGAGTTCTTTACTTTTGTCCTTTTCCATTCTTATGAGCTCTAGGCCTCGTTTTGCAGCGCAGTGGTAGCGTTGACTAAGAGAGGCCTCCGTGCCTTTGATTCGTGGTATGTGGCCTGTGTAGCCTGCGATCGGTGGGAACTCGGGCGATATCGTGTTTTCTGAGGACAATCGTATACATAATAAGTACTAGGAGTCGCAGAGTAGGACCTTGGTAAACGCCGCCGCACTGAAAATATGTTTTTTTATTATTAATTAACACGCATTAAGATAATTAATTGTGTGATTATAATAACTAGCACAGTTACGTATTATAATCATCTACATAATCAAAATTATAGACACGCAATTCTGCAGCCTTTATTTAATCACTTCATCAAAAGCTTTTTAAAGATCCACGAAACTCAACATACCTTTGTACTTATTGATCTCTCTGAAACGGCTGAGGTCGCGTCGAATTTCGTCTCTTGAGTGTATGGTTTCCATCTTTGGGGCACTTCTGGATCTTACGTAGCTTTTGTTCAAATCTGTTTTTCGCCGTATCACTCTTTGGTTATCTTCAAAATCTTCCATGCAGTCGTCTGCCGCTCTGCCGTAGGATTTCCCATATCTATACAAAAGCAATAGTTTCTTAACCTGGTATTAGTTTCTTGACCTGGTATCTAATATAAGTTTATGTATGTAAGTACTTGCTCTTAGTACCCAAACCAATCAAGATCTAAACAAACTGTCCGAGACTATGTTTTGCATATCGAAAGATTTTCTCAGTCTAAACTAGCCTAGTACTTAGTTTGTTGATTATTTAATAATTGAAAATAAACAGACCAAAGGTTAATAAAGGGTTCGGCATGAAGGTTACCTACTGACTTCCATTTATCAAAGTTATTATGGGTGTTCCCGTTGTTATGACAACGCCTCTAGCAACCTTGTTAGTAGCACAAACACATCAAGGTTCAATCAATGCAAATGCATTCTAGAGATATCAGGTAAATACTGTAACTTGATCACTGAAGATGGATTCCTTGAAATTAATGATGACATCAATAGTTCAATCTCAACTTCTATGAAATGACTAAATCCAATCATTGAAATTGAGACGACTTATAACTAGGAGTTATTATATCAGGCACTTCAAATTACTTAATTAATTTTATCCTTTGGACCAGTGTGTAAATTACCTACATCATTTATCATATTATGTAATATGCGTGGATGAACAATACACTTATACATTATGTTGTGAGCTTGTTTCGACCCCGCCTATAAGGAACAAGGTCAAGAAAATGCTGAATCTACCTCTATTATTTATTACGATCGTTAAGACGAAGTGGGATCGGTTTTGCAAGGCTAGGACGAGCGACTTTGCTTGGGGAAGGCGAGAAAGTAAGGCCAGCCCGCGCGCAATTTCACTAGTCTTCTATACTAATATCATAAAGAGAAAAGATTTGATTGTCTGTTTGTTCGTATTGAATAGGCTCCGAAACTACTGGACCGATTTAAAAAATTATGTTGCCATTAAAAAGCTTACTTTTCAGGGAGTGGCTATATTTTATCACGGAATTCCCGCGGGATAATACAGTCAAATCCGTACAGTCAAAACTTGGGGTTTGGGACTCATCCTACCTGAAGTTCATCCCTGGTACATATCCAGTGTAGCCAGTCATGTACGCGTTCGGCCGGTTGTATAATCCATCGTAGACGTCTCTCTGGGGTTTATCGAAGCGCGGCATATTGTCCAACTCGTAGTGGTCTCCCTTACGGTATTCCAATGGCTTACTGAAACCAAGTATACGTACAAGTTATTATGGCGTTATCGTACCCCTACCCAAACTAGCGTGCGCCTATTTATGTTATTCTAGCATACCTCAACCTTTACCTCAACAGCCTGTATTGGTCTACTGCTGGACGCAGGCTTCCCCCTGATAAGCGCAATATTGGCGTTTGTCTCATGGGGGATAGTGCCCATTAACCCCACGCTGGGCATGCGGGTTGGGGATCGCTTCGGTGATATAAGGGCGCTGCTGCCCGGCCCCGCTGGATATCCCTTAGTCGTCTCTTACGACACGGAAGGGAAGAGTTGGGGTGGTGCAAATTCTAAGCCAGCACCATACAGCAGTTAGCATTTATTGTAGTGCGTATTTTATATTATTCTAAGGTTTCACAAATGATTTTTTTAAATTCCATTGGCCAGTTTAGGTAGTTACCTATCATTCGCTTTTTTTATGCCTCTGTAATAGTTTTGTTTTTTTGTATAGTAGACAGAGATGCGAAACCATTAAAATTCCTAGTAATCATAAGGTAAATAAAGTAGCGAAGGTGTGGATATGGGTCGGGGTAGCGCAATAATGCATTTCAGTTAAATATCAGATCAAAGGCGCCAGGCCTTTGATCTGATATAAACACCGCGGGGGGCCGCCGGCGGACACCTTGATTGATGACGTGCGTGTACCCCGTGGGCTCCACTCACTCACATCACGTGGCCCTATATCGTATACCTATCCAGGCAGGTTAGGTAAGGTCCTGGATAGTACGTTATGGGAATATGTAGCTAAGTTCCGAAAATAGCAGTTTACCTTATGAAAATAATGTCTGTTTTTATGCCGTTACTAAGAAATAAATTATAAACTAGTATAATTGTTCTGCAAGGGGCGCTGATGTCCGCCGCCCGGTGGATATCCCTTAGTCGCCTCTTACGACACCCGCGGGAAGAGTTGGGGTGGTACAGGTTCTAAGACAGCACCACACAACAGTTCTACGAGTGTCATAAATAATTGAAGCTTGCTGCATTTGATAGGATTACCTAGCTTTTTAGGTATTCTATAATGTTTTTTTTTATTTGTTTTCCACGGACAATAGATCTTGTGTGATCTTGTGATCTGTTTGACCGCAATCATAAATAAATAAATAAATAATGCTGGACAATTCACACAGCATTATCTAGCCCCAAGCTAAGCAGAGCTTGTGTTATGGGTACTAGATAACTGATATACATAATACAATACACTACATAGATAGATATTTTTTATTATACATAGAAAACATCCAGAACGCCCTGAACAAATCATACCTGATGGAAAGCGAAGATGCGGCCGACGGTGTATCACGAAGGTCTAGAAGATACATAATCACTTATTGTCTTGAAGAGACCCAGGTTGTAATTAACCGGAATAACTATTGTTTAGGTTCAAAATTAACAAAACAGACATCGTCACGTCGTCACTTGAGTGCTACCTTTCAAGAGAATTATTTCGCAATTAGGTAGATATCTATACTTAATAGCCATTTTTTAAATTTTATTCTGTTCGCTAAGGCAATAGTGATTTCACGCGAGAAAGTGGCAATACTTTTTGCCGTTTTTGCGTATTGCCTATTCAATCGAAACCTATAATGTGTAATGAATGTATAATGGTTTCATTATCGCTTATTTCCATACAAGTTATTTCAATGTATGCTAAGTGACAGCTGTAGGCAATTTACCGCTAACCCAGTTGCTACATTAATTACAATTAGGGAGCATAGAAAATGTAGGGCTGACCTCTTGGTTATCTAGTTGGTACCTTACTTACATAATCAACTAGATGGTTAGAGGAGAACGAGGAAAGATTGGGTTGCATGTTTGAGAAGACGCCCATTATCATCATCATCAGCCTATATTAGTCCACTGCTCTCAAGAACTCGTTTATCCCATCATCGGTTGTCGGTTCTTCGCGAGATATGACCAACTCACTGCCACTTGGCTTGCTAATTTTTTGAGCTATGTCGATAACTTTGGTTCTCTGTTAGATGTATGTACTCGTTACGAATCCTATCCTTCAGAGAAACTCGGCTCCGCCGAGGTTGCGGGTTCGATTCCCGCCTCGGGACAAATAATAATAAATGTTTATTTCGATAACTTATAAAATTGAACTGAACTGAATAAAATTGAATTGGGGACTCCAAACCCTGTATGGGTTTGGAGTCCCCCTTTAAGCAACATTTGCTTGTATTAGGGGACACCGCTCTTGCTAGAGTGTTAACAGTTTATAAGTGTGACAGTAAACAGTTTACTAATGTGTGTATGATCTGCAGATATTTGTTCAGGGCGTTCTGGATGTTTTCTATGTATTATGTATGAGTCAGCGCTGGGCGCTGCCATCTAAAATTAATAAACAACTGCGACAACCAGCTTCCTTTGTGTAGAACGGACCAGCGCTGTCAAGCGCCGGTAAGCGCTTATAAGTTTCCAGCTTTCTTTCTGTATACGGCCCAACGATCATGATTAGAAAAATATGTACATCTTGACAAGGTTCGTCGTTATAATGTAAGTAAGAGTAATAAAACACAAATAAAAGAAAACACAACCCCAAAGTTTTTTACGCACGCTCTGAACTCTATTGATCGTAAAATTACCTATCGAAACAAAATATGTCTGAAAGAAATGTCGCGTGTTTGTGGCTTCGAAAATCGACCTTGGCCTTGTTTGTTTTTAAGTTTATTTTTATTTGTCTTCGATCTTGGCGAAAGGTATGCGATACTCACTTGAAGAGTCCTTTGGTTTTGATTTCCTTCAGTATTTGTCGAGTGTTGTCGCCGTAGCACTTTCCGTAGCGGAACTTAAGCATAGGACAGTGGCCTGTGTACCTGAAAACAACGATCAAAATGTAATTGATAAATAGTTAGGGCATACTGTGTGGTGCTGGCTTAGAATTTGCACCACCCCATATCTTCCCGTGGGTGTCGTAAGAGGCGACTAAGGGATATCCACAGGGGGCGGGCAGAAGCTCCCCTGCAGAACAATTTTACCACTGAACTGCGATCCCCAACCCGCATGCCCACCCTCCACTAGATAAAATCCAACAAGGCGCGTATCAGGGGGAGGCCTGCGTCCAGTAGTAGACCAATACAGGCTGTTGAGGTTGAGGTTGGCCATACTAAGTATTTATGGGGTTTCAAAAATTATCTGAGTGGGAGTTCTCGAGTGGCATCGTGGTCGCCACTCAAGAACATTTACTCCCCAACGGCTCAGACCAAGTAAAGCTTAGAATATGGCCTTTTCACCTTAGCTTCTCTATAGGAATAATTTTATTTACCAACAGATTTTTTTCCCGCTAATTAGTGCTAGTATGATGTTGATGTACTTACCTACTGTCTTTGGTGTTCTTAAATTTCTTTATGGCTCTTAATCGTGGTTCAAAATCAAATACCTACCTACTTTGTTGTTGGGGGAGGGGGGAGGCTAAAACCTCACCAGGTTGCTCCCGGTGATACGTGGTGAGGTTGCTAAAAAGTTGCTAACAAAACATCACGTGATTATTGGACGACTCTTAGACAGCCCGCATATGGCTCAGCACACCACTGGACGCGACGCGACCATTAGACGCGACCACAAGCTGCGGACGAGTTTTTTCATACATCTACATCTATACATATATCTATATATATTAGGTCCTTACATATGAAATTGGCGTTTTTCGTACTGGACACTTTAATCACAAATTTCTCCTCTTTGGTAAGGAATTCCAAATTCAAATTTGTACAGCTATAGACTCATGTATTTGTGCTTCGATGATCGTCATTCATTTGTTATTTTTCTTCTGTTTTTTTCTGTTTGCGTCACTCATTTTACAAAATGGAAAACTTAAAATATCGCATTATTTACGAGTACGAGTTCCGCCGTGGCACTAGTGCTGCGGAAACAACTCGAAGGGTGAATGATGTGTATGGCGGTCGTGTTGCAAAAGAAAACACAGTTCGTTTTTGGTTCCAACGTTTTCGTTCTGGAAATTTCGACCTGCAGAACAAGCCCCGTGGACGGCCTGAGACTCAAGTTGATAATGAAGAGTTGAAGGCTATTGTGGAAGCGGATCCATCGCAAACCACGTCAGAGTTAGCTGCAGGCTGCGATGTTAGTGATAAAACTGTTTTAATTCACTTGAAGCAAATTGGGAAGATTAAAAAGCTACCTGGGTACCTCACGAATTGACTGAAGCAAACCGGCAAACGCGCGTCGACTGCTGCGTTACATTACTAAACCGGCACAATAATGAAGGTATTTTAAACCGAGTCATTACCTGTGATGAAAAATGGGTTCTTTACGATAATCGGAAGCGCTCAGCGCAATGGTTGGATCCTGGCCAGCCAGCCAAATCCTGCCCCAAGCGAAAATTAACCCCAAAAAAGTTGTAAGCGTTTGGTGGACTAGTGCCGGTATTGTTCATTACAGTTTTCTCAAATCTGGCCAGACTATTACGGCTGATGTCTATTGTCAGCAATTGCAAACCATGATGGAAAAGCTAGCGGCTAAACAACTAGGCTGGTCAATCGCTCCACGCCACTGCTGCTTCACGACAACGCTAGACCACACACTGCGCAACAGACGGCTACTAAATTAGAAGAGCTTCAATTGGAAAGTCTAAGACATCCTCCGTACTCCCCGGACCTTGCTCCAACAGATTACCATTTTTTTCGAAATTTGGATAACTTCTTGCAAGGGAAAAAATTCAACTCCGATGGGGCAGTCCAAATCGCCTTCAAAGATTTTATTGATTCCCGTCCGACTGGTTTTTTTAGTAAAGGGATCAATGAACTAAGTACCTATAAGATGGCAAAAGTGCATAGAAAATAATGGTTCCTACTTTGATTAATTAAATATATTATATTAAAAAATATTCGACTTTTTGTTCCTCCCATACAAAACGCCATTTTCATATGTAAGTAAGGACCTAATATATAAAAGAAAGTCGTGTTAGTTACACTATTTATAAATCAAGAACGGCCGCGGCCGAAGCTAATTTTGTATAGTAGGTATCGGACGAACCAAACGTTCCAGTGGCGTGTTTGAGGCACAAGCTGCAAGCGTCGTCGTCTGAGTTCGCTACTTGTGGCCACGTTTTGTCGCTCGCATCGCGCACACACTCGGCTACAGTAGCCTGATTCTTTCCGCAGCGCCCGCATCTACACCAAGTCACCAACGCCAGTCTTGCTGCAAGCACGCAATCGAAGCCAGTGGCATCGACTGGTGGCTCCACTCCACTATCGGCTGCGATTGGTGGCTGCGTCTGCGGCTTAAGGCTCATACCCGAGTCCAATCTGACAGCAATTCCTATTTTATCATATTTTTACGTTTATCATAGGAATTTTTAAAAATCCTACGTTCAGTTTGTGGTATCTATTATAAGCTATTTTTTAATACCTCTTTTATAATTTTATCTCATATAGTTTAGGAGGAGATGCAAAAATAGAGTTTGGTGGCCAAAAAGCGCAACTTCGTATCTCTTCCTAAGCTTTACAAAATGAAACTATTAAAGAGGCATTAATAAATAGCTTATAATAGATACCACAAACTGAACGTAGGATTTTTAAAAATTCCTATGATAAACGTAATAATAAGATATAATAGTTGGGGGCGCCACTTTCGCTGGTGTATGGGCCTTAACTAAGCCACTAGTGGTCGCATTTAGTGGCCGTGACTAGTGGCTCAATGTGCGGGCTGCCTTATTTCTCCACCAAAGGCAATCTAACAATGCAATTTATGTTGGTAAGTGTCGATATACGGTTATCTAGCAAGATTATTCGTTCAATATGGTTGGATCCCTTCCATATTATATAGTAAAACTCAATTTCAAGAAGCAATTTATTTCTCCAATATTAATATTTTTCATGCGTAGGTAAATTCTAATATCACGGGCGGGTTCATGTCACGAAGAAATAAAACGAAGTTAGACAAAAAATAACGTTGAACTTCTGCTAGCTGTTTATGTTACATAAATCGAGCATAATCATTGATTTTGTTTTAAAAAACTAAAAACAGACTTCAATTATAGGTACCTACAGTTTTTCATGGATTCCATTTAAAAATAAAAAGGGACCAAACAGGAAGCACCAGCAATCGAATAAAAAAAGAATCATGTAATCGGACCACCCAGTTAAAATTTCTGAGTTAACAAATATAAAAAAAAATAAGCCAAGCGAACGAATGCAAACGAGTGGGATTCGAATCTGTACGTACGAACCATTGATTTATTAAAAACGAAGATGAGGCACTGGTTGCTCGAAAGTGGCAACCTCAAATTGTGTAAAATTGTGTTCTCCCACATCAGTCACCGTCTGACCGGCGGCACGGGCGGTCGTGATTCGCGTGAAATATTGTTGTCTCAGTCTCACTTCGGTCCTAGATACGTCTTTCCGTCTTTGTTCTTCTTTGTATTGCACAGGACTGGAAATATAACTGTGAGCGTATGTATGTGTTTGCGTGTAGTTGTAACACATGCCAATTTTTGAGTAAGCGCTGGGAGAACGTAACCTATCTTCCCTTTTTATATCAATGGTACGAACCATTTTTCTTTGATTTAGCGACAGCCGCCGCCGGAGCACGGCCTAAGGCGGACGAAGCAAAGAGAATACAATAACTTCGTGGACGAAGGTCTTCCTTTGGGCTCGTTTGCTTTCGCAATGACGACGTCTCCCCTCCCCGTTGGTTCTTTCGGGTTCGTTCGTTAAGGGGCCGGAGAACACCGGGCAAAGATTCTATTCGAGTCGCGTACAAAACTCCGCTCCGAATATCGCTATCTCAGGTTAGCTGATGCAGGCGCGCGCGGGGCACGGGACGCGGTACTACAATACGTGAAGGGAACACACAACCATAGTGCCGTGCCGTCTTATGCGTGTGTGTGTGTGTGAGTAAATGTAGGTTGCTAGGTATCTATCTATACATCTGCCACTGATAACAATTTAAAGGCGGTAGCTACCTATTTCTTTAGGGATGTGTATTTATTGGTTAGCGCCTTATTGGTTTTTATCTCAGGGGTAGTGCCCATAATCCCCACGCTGGGAATGCAGGTTGGGTTGATCGCAGTTCGGTGGTAGAATTGTTCTGCAGGCCGCCCACCAGTGGATATCTCTTGGTCGAGACGTGGTGGGTGGGACATCTGCGTCATGGGCCATGAAGGTGTTAGTATGTATAGTAATATACGCATTCAATGCCCAGTCCGCTACACGGGGAAAAGTTTCGACAGATAGATAGATAGATGTTTATTACTTCTTTACGTCAAAAAGAGGCAGAAATTTTGCCTAGATAGAAACTTACAACAAAAGTTCTGCTTTGCTGGAATTACAACACAACAAACTTTCGTTATAAATATCCATTAATTTGTTTGTACCTACTTACCTAACTACCTACCTATAATTTGTGCAAGTGTGATTGAAGCAGGCATAAAATGCCCTGTACTTATTTTTTAGGAGTTTTGTGAGAATATTTATTTGTTGTGTAATGAATGAGTGATCTGATTACATTACAATATCATAGTAGGTAGATCATTTACAACTCAACCTTACCTACTTACACACAGGTACCTGAGTAGGTGCATGGTTTTTACAATTTATTATTACTACGCACTTTATCTACAAATATAATTAATTAACCTACCTATCATCCTATAGTAATTCTAATAGATACCTACATAGGTAAGTAAGTAAATACTAAACTAGTAGCTAGGTAGGTAAATGTGAAACATTGCATTTAGTTACAACAGAGGTATAATTACCTAAACCTAGGTAAGGTAGGTCCCCCATCTCATACATAAAAACATCAAAATTCAAAAATCAAAAATGCTTTATTATCATAAATACAATAAATGTAAATGTACCTACACTTAGAAAAGGTCAAATCATATCAAAAAATACACTGACACATTTTTGATTTCAGTCGCTTCGGTATGACTAAAATTAATGAAACAACGAAGAAACCTTTAGACTGTTAGTTGTTATTATTTTTCGAGTTGACTCGAAGACAAATAAGTTACAAGAAAAGAAAAATAATTATAACGCCGCGACGCGACGTGGAGATTTGAACTCGGTTCTTCTCGCGTCTGAAGCAGGCAAGGTCCGCCTTCGCCACGGAGCGGTTGCAATTAGTGACGAAAATAAGATTTGCACCATAAGTTCACCTTATGTGTACGTACCTAGGATGACGTCACAGAAAATGTTTATTATAACCTACACCTACATTTACTTAGATTTTTTTAACAAACTCCTGGATTTTATAAAACATACAATTCCTACATTCGTGCCCGAAGTATCTACCTACTAGTTTGCTTATCCGTTTTTTTTCCAAGTTTTTCTACAAGGCCTAATAGGTAGGTACGTAGGTACTTATATCTCAAGAAATCTACCAGGAAATGCCTATGTAGTAGTATGCAGTTACCTACCTATACTTCAAAAAATTAAATTATAATTCAAAGTTTGGATAGATAGATAGATGTTTGTTACTTCTTTACGTCAAAAAGAGGCAGAAATTTTACCTAGATAGAAACTTACAACAAAAGTTCTGCTTTGTTGGAATGACAACACAACAAACTTTCGTTGTAAATATGTTTGTACTTGTACCTGCATACCTACAATTTGTGCAAGTTTGATTGAAGCAGTAAAACAGCCACTAACGTATTTTTTAGGTGTTTTGTAAAAATATTTATTTGTTTGAGTAGGTAATGTAATGAATGAGTGATCGGACTACAATGTCATTGTAGATCCTTTACAACTACCTTACCTATGGTTTATCCATTTTGAATGAAGCATGTTAGTAAACAAACTACGACACAAATATCATAATCTCACTTGCTTGGCGTCGAGTTTCAATATAATTGTAAAAAAAATTATTGAAGGGATGATCTAGAAGCTACAAGTAATGGAGATTACGTATAAAAGGACGCGCCAACAAAGTGAATTTTAGGTTAACTATGGACGGTTTGTTTACGTTTATGCTTCATTCAAAATGGACACGGTATAGGTACTTACACACAGGTTTATACAATTTACTATAATACGCACCTTATCTACAAATATAATTTATCTACCGACCTATCATCTTATAGTAATTCTAATAGACATCGACATAGGTAAGTAAATACTAAACTAGTAGCTAGGTAGGTAAATGTGAAACATTGCATTTAGTCATAACCACAACACATGTATTATTATTATTAAAAACTAAACGTAGGTAGGTACGCCAACACTACATAAAAACATCTCAATTACCTGAGTAAGTACTATACCACCTAACTAACCTTCCTATCCCAATCCAACTAATTATATACCTACTACTGTACTATACTCTATATATCTTTTTTATTATACATATAAAATACACAAATCACCCGATCTATAGAGAAATTTGTCCCGAGCCGCAAATCGAACCTGCGACCCCGTTGCGTTCCGGCGGAACCTCGCTTGCCCGCCGAGGTCTTCGTGAATAGTGAAAACAATGCACCTACTCATCCAACAAAACGCCTTACTGTTAGAAATTGATGACATGACATTTGATTGAAGCATGACATTGTCCCACCTCACAAAATAGAATGAGGCCCTCATACAAACTCGTTTTGAAACCATGTACCTACCCAACACTTGATTTAGTTTAGAAAATAGTAAAAAAGAAGTACTCTTCCTTCTATTCTAACGTCCATCCATAGTAAGTACCTAATAAGGTGTCCCTGCGACAACGACCTCGGAGATCGTCGTTCGTTGTCGTCACGTCGGTCGTCACACGGGGCTGAGCGGCGCGGCTGCGGCGGGCGCACCGTGTAAATACACGTTGCATTAGCGTGTGTGCGTGGCGTGCGTACCTGTCCGAGCGATCACACAACCGAAGTAATCCCGCCCCGTGCGTGCGCGATAGCAATAGTAGCCGTTCAAAAATGGTATGAATTTGGTTGTGTTCCGTAATACGAAAAATGATGAATGAAAACTTTTTGTATTCTTCACATAGTATTGTTATTCTGTAACTAGACAATATAAGCTATGTTCGACCGTTAAGAACGCGTAAGATATTATTGTTTTTAATACGAATCAAATAGAAAGAAAACTGGTCTATTTTGGCATAAAAATGTGCAAAATGCGATTGTCTATATTTCGTTTTAGGTAAGTATTTTGCAAAAAAAAACAACGGCGGGACCTAGATAAATACGATTCAAATACAAATAATACAATGGTATACTGCAAATATGGTTGAATTAGAAATCATTTTGGTATTGCGTTTGTATGGGCAATTCACCCTTCCCCGGCCTCTTAACCTACACTTGCTCTCGTTCGCTCGGTCTTATCCACAGATCTCAGAAACTCGGTCGTGCAAAGCTCTGTGGTATTATCAGACATAATTATTTGACTGACTCAATTGTCGTCGGGGCGGCCACGAAGTTATTGTATTCTCTTTGGGGCGGCCCAAAGAGAATACAATAACTTCGGGGCGGCCGGCGGCGTGGAGGTAGTATGTAGTTAGGATTAAAACAAAATACTCTGAATATCAAAATACTTTATTGTATGTATTTTAATATTTTGTCTAAAATAAACATAAGATAACTCCAAAAATTACAAAACGAAAAAGGAACTATTTAGTCCATCATGCCAGTTAACGGAAGTTTTACACATTACTTTGGTCACTAACTTCCAAACTTTGACGCGCATTATTTATGTCATTTTTGTTTGATTAGAAAAAATACGTTTCTCCATTTGAGGAAAATTTTCACAATACATATGTATGTTATATTGTGAAAGTGTTCCACAATGGCTAAAACGATGCTAGTCATTTTTGTTAGTGATCTTTGGTTGGACCCTCGTTAGGAGAATCGCCCATTATTTCGCCCGGAAATAATGGGCGAGACGATATCTTCTGCTAATCTAATTGACACGGCTAATTAGATTTTTTTATTACACTAGCCTATTTATCAACGTCATTTCTTGTCATCAGTCGGACAGTCTTCGTACAAGAAACAAAGACTGGAAGGTAGGTGTAGAACTAATGGGAAATCGCAGTCGCATCTCATCCAGGAACAGATGATACCGAGAGGAAGTGCCACAGGTTCGTCGCAGGTCCGTTGAGACGGTGTCGAACGGCACTCGCTTTGGAATTTATGCATGTTTTCCGGGCATTTATCCACACCTGTGGGTCATAATCATAATACATTTTTATTACCGTACAGGTACCTTATTCTTATATCTACAGGGTGCCAAAACATGACATATTCGTACTAAGCAGAAAGGGGGCGTGATTTTGGACCCGGAGCAGATCATCTTTTGTTCTACGATTTTTAGATTTTTTTACTTCATTTGACAAGTTTAGATACCAACTTCTTTTATCATATTTGTAATCAAAAAGATCATTCTTAAATTAGTTAGGCACTTATTAATTACCTATGGTTTTGAAATTTCAAAGGAAAAACATGTTTTGTAATTATTTCTTGGCAAAACACTGGTTTTGGATTTACATAATATTACCATAATTATTAGTAGCAAATCACTAGTTTTGCTGTAAAACGAGCAAAACATTTATAAAATATTTTATAATCACACTAATAATTATAAAGGCGAAAGTTTGGATGGATGTTTGATGATGTTTGTTACCTCTTCACGCCAAAACTACTGAACGGATCTGGCTGAAATTTTGCATACAGGTAATGCTAATACTGAAATAAAACATAGGCTACTTTTAATCCCATAAATCTGTTCCCGTGGGATGAAAATCACCTTTTAATGTTTTCATAGGAACAGCGCGTGCGAAGCCGCGGGGCGCAGCTAGTCTTAAATAATGCAAGAATGCGTGAAAGAGAACACCAAAAATAATTAATTTTGTTTTAAAAAAACTATAAACCGACTTAAATTTTTATAGTAAATAAAAAAAAATACAGAGGAATTGAGAACCTCCTCCTTTTTTGAAGTCGGTTAAAAATTAAAAAATATCTTCTTTCTATTTATAATTTGATCCCCTCGGGTCAAGTCCGGAATTACCCCCTTTTGGCTCAGTACAAGTTTCGTGACCCTGTAAGTTTACCAATAAAATATTTTTGTCATGTAATACATAATAAAATATTCTATAAGCACCTACCTAATATAATTTCTAATTCTGATTCCCGAAGATACCTCCCAGAAACAATTCCTTTGCAAAGTTGACCATGTTCATCGACTTTTGGCGTTACTCGAGGAACTTTATTATTTATGTGGCGATCGATAATGTCGGTCGATGCGATGTTACAATCGCGTGTCAAGGGCAAAATCTAAATAAAAATATCGACTTTACAGGATTCAACCTTTTTAACCGACTTCAAAAAAGGAGGAGGATGTTTGTTACTTCAGAACTTTTTACTGGGTGGTCCGATTTTTATGATTCTTTTTTATTTGAAATCTGCTTCCCGTCTGGTCCCATTTTTATTTGGTCCAGTTCTAACAGTGGGATCCATGGTAAAACTTTATTATTGAAGTCGGTTTATAGTTTTTTAAAACAAAATCAATGATTATTCATATCACAGCGAAAGTGTCGGGTTGAATTTGTATTTGTTCCTCATATAAACTGCTGAACGGCAAGGTTCGCAACCAAGAAATAATTAAATAAATATACTGGACAATTAACTAACACATCATCACCTTGGGGGTGGTAGTTACCTACATAAACTGTCTTCTCAAATAAATAATCGATTTTGTTTTAAAAACTATAAATCTCAACTTCAATTATATAGGTTTATCATGGAACACATACACGGGAAGCATCTGCTCAAGCTATCAAATAAAAAAAGAATAATACTTAAATATCGGAACACCCTGTCAAAAGTTCTGAGATAACGTAAAAAACACTAGTCACAGAATTGAGAAACATTTTTTAAAGTCGGTTAAAAATAATCTTGAACTTAGATGATAAAACCTAATTATTTATGAAAGAAGGTATACTCACAGGTCGAATTAAAATGAAGGCAGTCAGCGTTTCCAACGGAACTATAGGAATTATAGGTGAATCCCTGCACCGCAAAGATTAAGCAGATAGCCAGAAGGAATGTCTTCTTCATTTCTCTGGCGGCTTGTGAATGCAAGGAGTTAAGTAGTTGATTCTGGCACATATACAGTAGCTGTCATTTAATACACATTCAGGTGTCCTGTTTCAGGGAAACAATGTATTGTTTACCTGACAGGATCCAGTTTCTTTGAAATATAAGGTACCTACAGTGATTGATATAAATCGCTGAACTGAACATGGAAGTCATGAAGAACATGAAGAACAGTGCTGTAGAAAGGTAATTTTTTTAAGAGTGTGCAATGAGCGCCGTTTTGTGAAAAGGATAGGCAGCGCCCTGCACACGTAAGGTTCGGTCCGCGGGAAATCGCACGCGCCGTTCCATCCTGCGCTCCGAACCGTACGTGTAGATGCGCCAGGCTGACAGTCCGATCTGGCAGTTCGATGCGCGCTCTGATCTCACAGTTCTGTGCGCGCATCTCGTGTGAACGCAAAATACAGAACTGCCGGTTTGGAGCGTCGTCAAAGCTATTACGGATTTCATTCGTTTGATGATATAATACGAGTCGGAAGCTTAAACAATCTGCAGGTAGCTTAACTGATGCATATAAATACCAGTAGGAAGCGTAAACAATCTACAGGTAGCTCAACTGATCCATATTAATCACAATTACCTATTGTTATAACTGTTAATTATCGTTTTAAGATAAAGCCTTGTTTATTCCTAGGGGTGAAAAGTATTACTTTCATCCCGCTTATCAGGCAACTTCAAACCTGCTTTTTGAATATGAGTTCTCATGAATTCCATTGTCAGAACTGAACCAAATTGAAATAAAAAAAGAATCATCAAAATCGGATCACCCATTTAAAAGTTTTGAGGTAACAAAAATAAAAATCTCCTCCTTTTTTTGAAGTCGGTTAAAAATAAAGAATTTGACCACATTTGCCTTTTTTCACGACAGTTCGATCCGCAGTCCAAACTGTACAGATCCATCCGCGGTTTGGACCGCAGTCCAGATGCGCGGTTCGAACCTTACGTGTGAAGGCCGCTATAGGATTTATCATTCTTAAGAACGAGACACAAGATACGTTTTTGAAAGCGGGCGTAGGTAAGCGCAAGAATAAAGTTTTTTTTATTTATTTTAGGAAGCTACAGACCCTAAAAAGATACTGGTTTACAGAACCAAATAATTTCATAAGTACCTAGAAACCTACTAATCATAACATAAGTCATTCAATAGACCGCAGGTCGGTTACTGAAATCTCGACTAAATTATGTTCGTAGTGTTCTTTGATGTTTTAATCGTATTTTTTTCCAGTGGTATTTTACATTATTCAAGGACAAGTTTTTTTTTTTTAATTTTGTGGTGTAATTCGATTTTTTTTACCGCGGGGATCCGTGAGTACCGAGATATAGGCCTAGTTTGACAACCGAACCCGTAAGGTTCGCCCCATAATAACCATTTTGAACTAGGTACGTTATTGGAGTTTAACGCTCACCACTTAATTAAACTTAGATTGTTCAGGAATATTTATCACTGAATTTTTCTCCTAGATATCACGGCTATTAACTTTTTGGATCCTCAGGACTAAAATAGCGACGACAAAGTTTCAAAATACAGCTTTTTGTAGAATATTGTAAGTATGTGTTCTTCTAAATATTGTAGGTATTGAAAGAGCTTTATGATTATTTAGTTATGTATTTAAGAAACAGTTCTCAACGGTATTAGTCATCTAATCGACATTATAGACTATAACTACTTAGATTCTAAGGAAAAGAGAAAAGGGAAAAGCGTCTTAAAACATTCTAGACGCGACCTTTCCATGTTTTTCTTCCGTTAACTTGTCCAGTGGCCCAGGTTCTAAATCTGCGTTCCCAACATCAATTAAATCTCCATCGTCAATCACTATATTCTTAGGAAGTTTATTCCTATGTTTCGCTCCTCTACGTCTTGATTTTCTAGGCTTTTTTATGATGGCACATTTTTCGAGGTCCATGCATTGCCAAGTGATTTCTGATAGTACCTTAGGGTTGTCGCAGTCGCATCGAGACCAGCCGCACGTGTATCCTGTATCAATGTCTTTGTTAATTTATCAGTATGTCAAACAGTTGAGTTTTGAGCTTAAATAAATAGCTGACCAACTACATATATACTTTTAAGTCGCGTTATTTTTTTTTATTTTTTATTGCTGATGGATTAGCGTTTGGCTACCAACTCACTTTAAGAAAGCGAAGATGTAGCCTAAGATGGAACACGCTTTTCCAGAAGGAACTTATTTACCCTAGATTTGAAGACTCCAAGATTGTACTCTAATGGGAAGACAGATGCAGGAAGGTCATTCCACTCTTTGGCTGTGGATATTATGAAAGTAGAGCAGAATTTTTTGGTTCGACACTGTGGTATGTCGACCAGGAATGGGTGGTAAGAACTTGTGCGTCTGCTGGTCCTATGATAGAAGGGAGAAGACGGGATAAGGTCGTGCAATGCTTGCGCACAATCACCAAAGTGGTACTTGTAGAACACTGACAGTCTGGCAACGCGCCGCCTGTGATCGAGGCTTTGTACGCCAGACTCTGTAAGCGAGACATCATCAACAAGTCTCACAGCGCATCTTTTAATCGAGTCGAGAGCTTCAAGTTGGTATTTAGCCGAGCCGTCCCAAAGGTGGCAGCAATACTCCATGCAGGTTCGGACCTGCGCCTTATATAAACAGAGGAGCTGTCCCGGTGTGAAGTACCGCCGAACCTTAGCCAGGATGCCCAGCTTCATCGCAGCAAATTTGGCCTTCGACTCGATATGGTGGCCAAAGTTTAAATTCGAGCTAAGCTCAACGCCCAAAAGGTTCAGACTGTCGGTGAGCTGAAGCGCAGCATCACAGAAATATATATATTATATTAAGATTAGACATGCAGAAAAAATATTAGTTGATAAGCGATAAACTTGCTAGTGGTTTATTTTTCACTTCTTCCGCTAGTAGACAAAAAATTGAAGAGAATTAGAGTCAATTGCACATCGAGTTAGGATTTTAAAATCCTAACTCGATGTAATTGCACCTTATTTCTTATTTGATATTAATTACTTATCGTGGTTCTTTTTTAACCGACTTCAAAAAAAGGAGGTGGTTATCAATTCGACTGTTTTTTTATGTTTGTTACCTCAGAACTTTTGACTGGGTGGTCCGATCTTCATAATTCTTTTTTCATATGATAGCTGGTGCTTCCGGTGTGGTCCTATTTTAATTTCGTCCAGTTCTGACAGTAGGGTCCATGAAAAAACTCGAAAAAACTGTATAATTGAAGTCGGTTAAAAAACCTCCAAACTCTTTGTGTTGCGGCAACGAAAAACCTCTTGGACTTTGCCTAGCAGTAAGACAAGTTAGGCCTATGAGTCTTACCGATGGCAAAAGTAAATGGAGAGCGGCAAGTCCTTTGCGACATTGTATCTTTGTCACATCGCGTGTGGTACGGATGCATGTTACGAGGGCATCGTATTACACCTAAAAAGAAGCGAACACGTAATTATATCTAGCATATAGTATACAGTTGTATATGCGCAATACTGGATTATATATCTTGGGTGAATAGCATAAGATCCCTATCTTCTAGATAGGTCATTTATATCCCAGATGTTCCAAGCATTATTTAGATAGAGGACCGTCAAATTGGCGAACATGTGGTAGATAATTGGGTTTTAAAAAACTATAAAACGACTTTAATTTTATGGTTTTCTCATAGATGCCATTTTAAATTGTCCGGACTAGAACAAATTTAAATAGGGAAGCCACCAGCTTTCAAATAAAAAAAACAATCATCAAAATCGGATCACCCAGTTAAAAGTTCTGACTGAGGTAACAAACATAAAAAATACAGAAGAATTGAAAACCTCCTCCTTTTTTGAAGTCGAGTCGTGGGGTGGTTAAAAGTCACTGAATTATACTGTAGAAGGTACTAGATTACTCACAAGAATTCTTGAAAAACAAACAACGCTTTTTATAATCGAATCCATCGACAATTGAAAAAGAAAGTAGAATAATAACGAAGACGTTCATTGTTTTGCATTACAATAGTCTGAGGGAATCGCAGTCCCACGCTCGTCTAACGATTTAAGTATAATGTTGCTAGTTTGTGTTGGCCGGGGCGAGGCTGATGTGTTTTCAAAACTTTTTCTTAGAGAGTATTGTACTTCTTTATTTGTTTATTTAATTTGTTTTGACGACTTCTTTGGTTCATTGGAGAAAGGTCTGTCGGAAATTCAGCAGGTTGCGGAACCATTGCAATGCTGTTTTTCAGCATTTTCACGGTCAGAGTCAGAGTCAGACTCAAAACTTTTAAGCGGGCCTTGAGCGTGGAGACCGAATCCAGAAATTCCGTAACGAAAATAACCTAACACCTCCCACTCCGACCGGCACAGCGGTGATACTTTTTAGTTTTGCCATCTATCGATGAATACTTTTAATTGCAATAGCTTTACCGCGGCAGTCCCCGAGTGCCACACGTCTTTTTTATATCTTTAGACCTACAAAATAAGCACGTTATCAAGTCAAATTTTACTTCATAAACAGCTTGATAAATAGTAATTACTATCAAATAAGAAATAAGGTGCAAGTGGCTCTAATTCACTTCAATTTTTTGTCCACTAGCGGAAGAAGTGAAAAAGAAACCACTAGCAAGTGGTGAAGAAACCACTAGCAGGGTGTTGATAATTACCTGCCTACGGTTAATAGGCAAGTTTTTGTTAATTTTTCTTGAATTTTACTCTGAAATAGTTCATTATAGGCTTTATTTTAGTTTGAAAACGATGCGACGACGACGGTTCGTGTCTTCTTTTGCTACCCAACATTAGAACTGGCACACCCTTTCCTGGTTTAATAATGTTTTATTACCATTTTGTTAGTGACCTACTTTTGGTGGTTAGGTTATTTGCATTTTTGGTTGAAGGTCATTTCATTTACCTACGTAACTTGAAATGAAATGTAATAAAAATGAAATATAATAATTTCTGCTAGGTACCTACTCGTACTTCGTTTCTGCACTCGGCGGCGAACCGTTCACTAGTTTTGGGAGTTGTTTACAAAAATACATCATCTTACTTAAACATCTTATTATTATTATTATTATTATTATTAAACATCTCCTATATGGGGTACACTACACCGATTAGTTGGACGAATTGATAGAGAAGTAGGAAGTACCTACCATTTTTAACTGACTTGATTTTGTTTAAAAAAAAACTATAAACCGACTTCTATTTTATAGTTTTTTCATGAATTTTCATGGATTCCATTGTCCAGAACTTAACAAAATTAAAATGGGACCACACGGAAAGCACCAGCTTTCATATAAAAAAAGAATCATAAAAATCGGACCACCCAGTCAAAAGTTCTGAGGTAACAAACATAAAAAAAAGAAAAAAAATCAGTCGAATGGAGAACCTCCTTCTTTTTAACCGACTTCAAAAAAGGAGGAGGTTCCATAAAAAATTATGAAAAAGCTATAAAAATTTAAATCGCTTTAACAGTATTTTTTAAACAAAATTAATTATTAAAATTTGGTCCAATTCTGACACTGCCACCGAAGAAAAACAATTATTAAGAGTTGCTGTTGGTACAGATCGCTCTATTCCAAAAACTCATCACCGCACTATCATCTCTTCATCTGAAGGCTACTCCGACATGATAATTCTATGATGGTGAAATGGACACCAGCAAATCTGCAATTTAAGTAAGCGATAACGTGTCTATCGGAACGACTAAATGAGGTATCGTTGAAAGCATCTTGTAAACGAGCCTAGATCACGAACGGCCTACTTAACCCCTGATTTATGCCATAGTTTCTACTTCTGCAAACACAGATATACCTTGGCTGGTTCATAGATAGGACTTCAATGTGCCTGGTACTGAAGTGACGGTGTTAGGAAGTATTTTGAAAAAAAAAGACGTGTGGCACTCGGGGACTGCCGCGGTAAAGCTATTGCAATGCCATCTAGAGGCGAGTTGCTGAACTAAAGAGACAAACGTCAAGGTTTTTTCGTTACGGAATTTCTGGATTCGGTCCCCGCGCTCAAGGCCCGCGATAGAAGCTATGCAATAGCTTAAAAACAACGGAGGGACCTAGATAAATACGATTCAAATACAAATAATACAATAGTAAACTGCAAATATTGTTGAATTAGAAATCATTTTGGTATTGCGTTTGTATGGGCAATTCACCCTTCGCTGGCCTCTAAGTTGTGTTGGAAATGGCAGTGTTATATTTCAATGGGCGGCGTAATTCTAAGCGTCTATCGCACGGGTAGGTAAGGGATGGTAAGGGTTCCCTTAGCGGAAAAAAAACTCTAAGATTTTGTAGTTAGCTGACAAAGCTAAATTTAAACCTAATATTTCAACTGTACCTTGTATACTTATCTTGCTGTGCTTTAGCCGGGTCCATATTTGAGACTGTTTAACTTTAATAACCTAAGTAGGTACAATGGTCGTAATAAATAATTTGAATTCGAATGTAAGTTACCTACTAGTGTTACTTAGGTACTTCTTCAGAAACCTATTTGTTACATTCAAACATTTTCGATTCTATCAATCTTTAATTGAATTTCAATAAACCTTGTTATTGCTACCGATGCTGAAATTGCATGACACAATGCCGCCGCCTCCGTAGAGCCAAATAACCATGGAAAGGTTATCATCAGTTCCGGTTTCGGTTACGATTGTTACGAATAGGGCACCTCCGGTACTATTTTCTGTTTATGTTTCCAGCAGTGTTTATATTCCCATAATAAATTCAACGCTGTATTACTGCATTGGAGGTCGGCTGTAGGACGGTCGATAGTTTTCATTTGTGGTTTGCCAGTTGGCTAATTAATATTTTCTTTTCACCTGCTTATCTACAGCTTAAATTATTAACAGTGATAGGCACGGTACGGAACGAAAGACATTAGAAATTATATAAAACTGTTTTTCAGCGCTTCGTAAAATTAAATTACGAACAACGGGGTTACCAATATAATTCTCTCTCACAATCTCGATGTTTACCAACCAAACTTTCATGCTAGGCCGAGTAAAAAATTGCTGCATGCTGTTCCAGTGTAGGTTCTAGTAGAAGATTAGTTAAGTACGTTTCCAGCCTTACACGTTTCAATATTGTTTAAGAGGCCTCCCTCTCTAGGAAAACCTACGTAGGGTGCAACCAGCTGAGGATTTTGGACACACCAACACGTGAAGATGTCCATGCCATCGTTGCTTCCACAGCCTTGTATGGGCAAGGTGTATATCTCAGTGGTAGGTAAGTTGCAGGCGACGGCAGACGACTGCAGTCAACGGGTGCAGTTGCGAGGCAACTGCAGCCGTTAACTTACCGTCCGTGTTTTTTAAACGTGCAGTCCGGTTATAAGAGTCCTATGGAAGCTGTAGTGTAGGGCTGACCCCAAGGAACATGGTAACTGGTAATGGTTAACGGATTGATTTGCGGTTTTGTAATTTCCATGCTTGGAATCCAAATTTAATACCTACTACCAAAGTAGGTAGGTACATAACGATTTAGACAAATGAACGAGTCAACTATCACAATGTTGCGTGCAAAGAAAAAAGTTTACTCAGACATGGAATTGCTCAATGAATTCCTAAATCGATTCTGAGAATTTTTACTTCAAGGTGAATTCCACTTCGTAAACGATGGTTTAGGATATTTTTTGTAAATGAATAAACTGCTGAACTGGTTCACGCTTTCAAAATCTGTTTTAGGTCTGAGTGAGACGGGGATGATAGCTTTTGAAAATTTTTAGCGTTCAACATTTTTTGGCGTTGAACGTGCCAACCTACTTATTATGTATGACCTATTTGTCATATAGCTGCAAATTACGTCAACAGATCCCAAACCCAATACCATAATATATTAAAATTCACATGCGACTTCAACTCTCCGACTCTACTCCAATCGAGATAAAGAGATATTGAATAATACCTATTTATTGAAGAAAGGAAACTTTCTAATAAGTTTTAAAATCAACAAGAAAGTTAATTTGAGGTTAAGTAGGTACCTACTTTGGATTTGTTCATCTTTTGTGCAGGAATTTAAAAAATCGAATACCTATCTCTACCCACTTAGGATATTTTCTAGTAACTTTTCATAATTTTATTTCGTAATAATGTAGTAGGTAATGCATAGGTCATGCATGTACCTATAGGTACCTACCTATCTAGATTTTTCTATAGTAGGAAGTTTCGATAGTCGTTATAGTCTGATAAGGCCTTAGCCGCAATTTTGAAAGGTGGTGGTGGTAACTTTCATGCTTTCTAAAAATTGAAGCGTATCAATCTACTATCTATTATGATGAAATTTTAGCATGATTGCAATTTGCATTCGTTTCTTAATCGATCTCCGATTAGCGGCTCTCATAATGGTCAGCATCATGAATCCTCATGCTCATCAGCCTATAAAGGCCTCCCACTGATAAGTCTTATTGGCGTTTATCTCAAGGGGGTACCTACCTAATACCCATAACCCTTACACTGGGCATGCGGTTTGGGGATCGCAGTCTGGTTTTGATGGGCGCTGCTGCAACCAGAGGCGTCAGAGATATCAAGGGGCTTGCTTGTTAGATATATCTTTGTCGCTTCTTACGGCACCCGCGAGTAGAGTTGGGGTGGTGCAAATTCTAAGCCGGCACCACTCGGCCGTCATCCGTTCATCATGAATGCTTTATTATTATCATCATCCGCAACCCGTCTTCGCCCAATGCTGGGTATAGCTAGCTCTAAACTTCATAAGGCGCTCACCAATTTTAAAATTCCTAAGTAAAAATCTATATTAATTGGTACAGAATAAATAATATTTGCAAGTAAAAATACAAAACAGGTAGGTAAGTCTTCTATATCTTTAATATCCAACAGGGGATAAAATCTAACCGCAAATGATGATGATGATGGGATAAAACCTACCATAACGAACCGACCGATCAAGGATAAAAAATGCTGAGTCAATTTAGTTGTTGATCTTCTTTTGTGTCGCTTCCTCCCAAATAAATTATAGTACCTAGGTACCTCCAAAGTATCAGTAAAAATTACAAGTTTTTCTCACCCTGGTATAAAAGCTCCATTGGTTTGCGTCATATAACCATGTTTTTCACGTCCACTCACATCTACCCACATTTTAGTGTAATCTACACTTTGTTTTCAAAAATGGAACGAAAACAAGCCATGACGCGGGAGCGGCGTTTACCCGCCGAGCGGTTGCTTGCGTGACTACCGCCGAGTGGCGCCGAGCGAGCGAGCGACCACGCTTTGACCGAACGAATTTGTGTTCTCTTTGATTCGAATGAAAGTTGAAGAAATAAAATGCGTGCGCACCCAAGGGATCACCAGACAACTAGTAGATAAATAAATAAACAGCTAAGGTCCACTTGTGCCAAGAATTCGAGTTAAATAAATAACTCAAGGTTTGATAACTCAGGGTTGGTTAAATAAATAGATAAGGTATCAGTCGTCCTTTCTGAGTTTGCTAGCTATACTTAGTCAGTACATACAGTACATACCAAGGTTCTTAACTTACACTAGGTAGGTACCAGAAGACCTATCTACCGGAAAGTAGGAACTGCAACCTACTGACTGCACGCGCAACCAAGAAGGTTCCTTAAATTCAGTTTCATTGAAGAGAAGGAACCTTAAATTCAGTTTCATTGATTGGAATATCTACAAAACAGCTCGAAGGCAATGCTTAATCTTATAAAAGAAGAACGAACTTAACCCATTGATCTGTCTATCTCAATGTATGTTTGTTGGGCTCTTGAGTGCTCTGCCAAGGCCCGAGGCCAAAGCAGATCAGGAGGGCAATTCTCGCAATATATCGACTCGATAAACTGTAAAAATATCGAGTGATTGCTTCGAATCAAACAAGCCTATTCTCAGCATCTGCAATTCGATTTTTATCGAGGGCCTTTTTTCGATAAGTTGCTCGATAAGCAACGAGTGGTCCCGGGCACTCGTTCGCATTATCGAAGAGAGGGAAAGAAGATCGTGAGTATTATCTCTCTGTCGCTCACTTGTTTTCTGTTTGTGTTTCTGTTTTGTTTGATTTTGATATCAGGTGAAAGATAAAATAACGCAATTTGCAATACAAGTTTTTAGTAAAATCCTTCAATCATCAGACGTATTGAAAGATGGATGAGTTAGTGAGGGCTTTCGTTGTGGACTTGGTGGACGAAGCCAAACTTGCAGCAGATGTACCGATACGCCGTCGTCGAGCTGATACACAAACAAAAGTAGGTAAACATAACATGAAAAAAAAATAACTAGTTTTCCAGAAGCAATCATTGTTACTTGCTGTGTGAATTTGTCCAACATATTTTATTTATTTCTCACTTAGACATTCAGCCTTATAATACTGTTCAATTCACGTTCTAGGTTTTGTGTGCTCTAAATTTTTTTGCTACGGGGTCATACCAGACTCCAGTTGGGAACAACATTCTGATTAATATTTTGCAAGCCTCAGCTTCAAGAGCAATCCATGAGGTAGTGGAAGCCCTCAATGCACCACAAATATTTAATGAATGGGTAAGATTCCCAAGGAACTTTGATGAATTAAATACTAATGTGAGAAGGTAAGTTGAGTACCTACATACAAAATAATAGGCCTATTGATCATGGTACTTTTAATTACCTAGGGATTTACAATGCTGAACATTTCACATTTGCATATCCTTTCTAAATTATTTGTTTTGTTTTACTGTTTAAAAAAAACTGACTAAACATTAACTTCATTTTTAGCTTCTACAACATGTATGGCTTTCCTGGCATCATCGGTTGTATTGACTGTACACATGTCGCAATTGTGCCACCAAATGGGAATGTTTACGATGAGAGAAGTTATGTAAACAAGAAAAATTACCACTCTATCAACACTCAATTGTGTGTACACACACACAGTAGAGTGGTCGCATGTCAGCTATTTTATCAGTACATCTTTACACACACTTGCCTCTATATCAAACTGTTAATGTCAAATTAATATATTTACCTATGTATATAAACCATATTTATGCTATATATTTATTTATCTGTCATATTTATGTTATGTATTTATATATCTGTCATATTTGTATTATATATTTATAGCTACAGTATTTGTTTACGATGTTTTACCCAAATTCTATTCTGTATAACACGCCACCGTCTTCACTTGTTCTACCACTTCCTGTCCATCCAAAGGTTGCATGGAAGAGATCGCTCATAGCGATAAGGCCGCCCATTGTGCAACGTTTCTTGTATTTGTATATTCCTGTCCTGTCTCTGTTTGTATATGGTGTGCAATAAAGAATATTTGTATTGTATTGTATCTTTGTCAAACAACATTTCAAGCTTTAAATAAAAAGTTGCAGACATGAATACCGTTTACAATTTTGATAAGTTGTTACTAAAATTGCTAGATTCAGCTTCTCTAATTTGTGAAAAAAAAAAAAAAAAATAATAAAAAAAAATTAAATAGGCAAAAACGAGCTTAATTGCCATAACCCAAGGACCGAGGGGTCGTCACCTCTCGAGTTGAAGCCGGGGTAAAGAGGCCACGCCTCGAGGCCCCCCTCCGTGCCCCCACAAGGGCCGGAAAGAAGTTGTTGTGATTCAGCTTTATCCTAGTTGGCATTACTGATTAAAACCAAACTAGACATTGACATTCGTAAGGTATGCAACGTTGACATTTAACTATGTAAAAACAAGAATAATCAAATTGTCTATGAAGAAAATATCGAAGAGTGCACGAGAATGCAGTTTTTGGCGAAACTCGATATTTATTCAAGGCTCGATATCTATCACCTGATAATTTATCCCGTGATACTGCGTATCACCTGATAAAATATCACGTGATACTGAGAATTGCCCCCCAGCTGAGTGATTTCGTTCGACCGAGGCAATTGACATTTCCAATTCAATATCAAAGTCAACGTCAAAGAAAATAGCATATGTCACAATATTTTTTTTCGTCTGTGGCAAAAATTGTTGTGAGTCAGTCGGAGTCGTCGGCTTTTTCTTCGATTTTTCCCTAATTTACCAGATTTCAAGGCAATAAAATAATGTAAAATGGCTATAAGTTTTGATAAACACAAAAATGAGTTGATCGCCGCTTGGAAAGATGTTTTGGACGAGAAAACTGACACGAACTGGTGAGTACCAATCCCAAGAGTTACCGACACAATTGATAGTGAAATTAAAATAAACACGAGCGCTATACGTCTAATTTTATTCAGTGGCTCAAAGAATTACTGCCAGCTGGCCTAATATGTGACAATGCATGTGCAGTTCGACGAATTGGACATGGACTTGTGCACTGCATTACAATTTTTCTGGTCCATTTATTCTACACCAGTTTCTACAAAACATTGGCAAAACTGACCAAATAAATAAACACGCCTGAATGAATGCAGTTTTTTAGCTGCAGGTGTACCTACTATTATTGAAGTTTGTCCACCACCCTTAATATTTTTTGCTGGTCAAAGGGTTAAAGTACCTCTCCTAATATCAGTGCCCTAACTGAAATTAAATCAACACAAAATAAACCTAAGTATCCTACTCACCATCCATTTACTAAGGCTCAAGATCTGTGCATATACAAGGATATTGAACATGCAAAGAATTGCATATTAAATTCAATAAATTGACCATAAAGTTGCAAATATTTCCAAATTACAGGGCTCTATTCGGCTATGAAGGACAGACCAATGATCTGAAATTCATATACAAAGGAGATGGAGGTCTGACTGAACTAATTGATGACCTCAACAGTGGCAAGATACAATATGCCTTCCTCAAAGTAGACACACCAAACGGGAGCATATCTAAATATGTTCTTATCAACTGGCAGGTATGACTTAGCTATAGATAGGTTTGTAAGAAAGATAAGACTTTATGATAATAGTGAAAGAAGGTAATGATTGATAGAACTTGCTTGTTTATTGTAAGGATACAATATTTACATACTACTACTACTTGATAACTCAAAAAAGCTTTTAATGATAAATCTAAAGAGAATAACATGGTATGGTAGAGGTATTCCTATTTCCGCATTTGGACTCGTGGTTAATGAGAATAGTTCTCAGCTGGTTTATTAATTAGATTTAGGTAAAAATTTTGGTTTAATGCAGAACATAACAGTCATGTATTATTATGTACTTGATGTGTTCATCATTGACTTTACTAAGCTATAATAATGTATTAAGTAAACTAGATCTCACACATACAACCTGATTAACACTTTGTACCATATAGTAGTTTATAACAGGATAATCATGGTAAATATTCCATTTCGAATGACTGAAGTATTATTACCATGATGGATTTAAAAGTTACAGTATGAATGTAAGCAGGTTAACTACAAATGTCTGAAGAGGTACCTATGTATCTAATTTTATTGGATTGGCATAACTACACCAATAATATATCTACTCAGTTATGTGATCTGTTAACAGCAAAGATATTTTTTCAATAACCTGCCGAAACTCTGACAACTTTCACCTACTTATCTTATTGCATTATAAACCAACTTACAGGATATACCATCTTACAATACCATAAATCAACTTACATTATACCAAAACCTGTTCTGATGTTATACTGTCTTCCTTATAATAAATAATAAAAATCTAGTATGATACTGATCTAGACACAATAGAAACATGGAACGAACCTAGTTTTTGTTGGATGAAGACCACGTTGTATCTGGTACAGAAGAATTTTAAGCTCAAAAGATATATAACTTTTCTGAGATTTCAAGGGATCAAGCTATGCCATTATTAAGAACCAGAATACATTTCACACAAACTGTAATTGTCAACCGACGAAAAAATGGAGAAGGCTCTGAAGTCAATGCATTTGTGTTTTTGCTTTTTTTGTATGACCATGCATAAGTTTTTCCAGAGTACTCTGATTTAGATAATTATTTTTTATTGGAAAAGGGTATACCCAGAAAATGGTTCCATAAACCTTTCAGTAGTTGAATATTTTTTGTTAAAAAGTGCTTATACCTTTTTATAAACACATGTCTGAAAGCAATCAGTTTTCTATGTAACACTGAGTAACGAGTTAACAATGAGAACAAAGACTGTCTTGTTATAGTGACATATCAACATTTCAAACAAAAACATATACTAATTATAGCAAAGTCATTATTAAACTCGACAAGGAAATATTATTACAGGGAAGTTTCATTATGTTGTAGTGTTTGTATTGTGTTGACATTTATTTAATTTATAATAGGGAAATGCTTACCATTTGGTTAGTCATTAAATTAATAATAATTCATGTCAGGGTTGACTCCGCTGCTGCCAGAGTAATTCTTAAAATCTTAAAATGTTTAGACTAGCAGCGCCCCGCGGTTTCGTCCCTGTGGAATTTTTTTATGTCACGACCTACGGAAACGAGTTATCCTATGTCCGTATCCTGGTTCTAAGCTACCTCCTCGCTAATTTTCAGCCAAATCGGTTCAGCTGTTCTTAAGTTATAAAAAGTGTAACTAACACGACTTTCTTTTATAAATATAGATATAGAGGTAGGGTAGATGCGCCGGTTATGCGTCCAGGCCCCATTCACGACCTTTCGCGGCACTATTGGTTACTTTTTGTCGAAAATAGCCTTATTTGCACTCTCACACAAAGACATTAAATTATATCAACAACCTGGATGTGTAAGCTACGCATACAAGCTAACTACACAACACTAGCACCAGCAATATAAGTAAAATAAATTAATCAATTTGTGGTCCGCCGTCAACAAGACCAAACGTGTCTATATCAACGCGAAAAATAGCAGCGTGTCGTAAATTCAACGCTAAGTTTTACATTATTTTTATGCATTTCAGAGTTGATGGTTATTAGTGTGACTTCATTTTGGATTAAAAAATATGAATTTGTGTAATTCTGCCTAAATTATAGTCAATAAATTTGAAATATTACGTGGACGAGAACTGTTCCACGATATTTTGAGAAAGTCCCGTTTTAGACCGGGCTGGACGCGAATCGGACATATCGTGTCAATAAGGTGGTTTCTTGTATTAATTATTGTATGAAAATTTACTCAAACATTTTATTAAATTTGAACCTTATGCTCGTAAGGTATCTAAAAACCATATTTCGTCCAGGCTCGGAGCAACGAACTATAAAATACTGAGTCATGAAATTTCTTATGGTCGGGAATTGGACAAGGTTAAATGACGTCCTGATTTCGACCTTAGCTTTATTGATTATGTAAACTTAACAATAATGTAATAGAATTTTGTATATTAAGTCATTGAGTTATCCAGTATTGTGTATTTAACATATTTCATTCAATTTTACTTTATTTGAAATAAGCTATATGCAATTTTATTTAAAAATATTGTGGTCGAGAACTACTATATAAGACCAGATATCGACCATCTGCGTATAATTAAACACAGTGCCAGTCATCAGAGTTCTAAATATAGAATACTAATAAAGGTTATATGTTTATTATATATGTGTATTAGGTATTTTTGTATACTAGTAGCTAGTAATAGCCACTACTACTTTCAAAAATACCTATACAATACAATAAACCTCAATAACCAAACTGCAACGATTCCAAAGACTGGTGTGCTCAGCGATAACAGGCTGCATGAGAACTACACCGGGCGTTGCCCTGGAGGTAATCCTAGACATAGCGCCACTAGACTTATATATACAACAAGAGGAGACCTTATCGGCTTTGAGACTACAAAACATTAGATTCTGGGGGGGCATACAAAACCCTCACACTCAGATCTTAAACAGAGCCTTAACCTATGAACCTCTCTAAGCCGCCCCCTGTGACAGAATGCCCAGCAAACCTTTACAAGAGAAACACTAACAGATACAACTATATGAGGAGAGACACCTAAAAGAGATGAATATGAGAGGCCCACGTCCACTCCTCCCCTAGCATTCTCACAATTCCGAACATGAATAAGGCAAAAAACCAGAGGAACGCATGCCGAACGATGGACACACCTACAGGAGTGCCGCCAGGTAAGACGGCCTTCCTACTGCCCGCGGTGCTTCCTAATTCCTAAATCCAACCAACAAACGAGGCAATGACAAAACAACCCACTAACACGCAAACCAGCGTGGTGGGTCATGGCCAAAACCCTCAATGAATGATAGATAGCCCACAAAAAGGTTCAAAGTGCCCGGCGACACCAGCGGCTATGCTGGCGTTGACGGGTACCAAGCCAGCCTTGTGGTCAGGGGTGCGAAGAATCCTCGGGTGAGGTCACACCGAACTTTGAGGTTTGACCATCACCTAGCGCTGTTGGAAGTGGAACATTAAATGGCATTTTCTGGGGTTAAGTGAATTCCGTAGAGAGGGGGCGTACACCTAGACCCTAGACTCAGGCCATCTTCTTTACTCTCGCGAGGGTGATAAAACATCCCAGCGTGACGTAGGTTTCCTCATCAATAATGCCCTTGCTAACAACGTTCAAGAAATCTCCAGTACCTATGTTGACAGGTATTCAGGGAACAGTAAGTCAGGTCTGCGCACCGACCTCGGCAGAATCGGATGATGAAGTGGAGGATATTTATTGATTATTGATCACCGACTGCTCCGAGGCTCTCTGGATATCAACCTAAAGCTTGAAAGAAACCGTCTGATGAAATCCACGCTCCGACCTAATCCAATCCAAATCATGGCGGGCACCGAGAAGTTCCGGCAGCTTCTGGGGAATAGATTCGCTGCCTTGGTTCTGATGACTCTGACGAGGCCTTACACAATCTGGTTGAAACGTTGTGGCACAAGGGCATCAAGTTCTGCCAAAATCAGCGTACTGGCAAGCAATCCAAACTCTCGGATGAGTCTTTCGGGCTGATGGCAAAAAAAAGACGGGAAACCACCTAAGTGACTTCGTCAGACAAGTCCGACCTGAACCGAGGGTACAAAGTATTCACTCAGGAGCTTGGCTGGAGCCACCTGATGAAGCTTAGAATGCACGATGGGAGGACATTCTATGGCAGATTATACGTTGCACATACCCCTCGTTCCCAACGACGAGACCACAAGACCAAGATTTCAGGACTCTGAGGCCTATGTCCAGCAGAGGACTAAAACAGGCTGAAGATTATGATTATTCTAAGTAAGTTTCCTATCAGATATATGGTGGTCGAGATCTGGGAAAAATAGGGTCGCAAACTGGAATTTTTGGACGAGAACGGGTAAAATGAGGTATTTCGGATTAAAATATTATTTTAAAATTAACAGTTAAATTTAAGAAGAAAGTCTATTTTTCATGTGAAAATAGAGTATATTAGCCATGTGGTGCAATCAGTTTTATTCTTAAAAGCTCAAAAAAATATATTTATTTCGATATCTGAATCTGACAACTCCGCTAATTGGACGCAAACAGGCGCAATGACCCTACCTACTCTGACACAAGTCGACTATTTGGGGTTGCAAGTTTAAATGAGTTGCTGCATACAAAAGTCATAAATATAATTTTATCTACACAAATTTATAAAGAGGAAAAATTTTATTGTTCGTTTGTTTTTTTATGTATAATAAAAATATATATCTATGTAGTGTATTGTATTATGTATATCAGTGATCTAGTACCCATAACACAAGCTCTGCTTAGCTTGGGGCTAGATAATGCTCTGTGAATTGTCGAGCATTATTTATTTATTTGTATTAAATAGGCTCCGAAACGACTGGACCGATTAAAAAAATTAACTTACTTTTCTGGGAAGGCTTTTTAGCAGCGAGTCGCGTAAAATGAACAATTTCAACTCAAATGACGCGTTGTAGTCTACAACGCTAAAAAAGAACTTATGTTAATCAAACATTCATGTAAATCTGGCGCCTGATAAGCTAGAATAAGGATGTTAAGGATGTTAATGTGGTCATGCAATACATAATATACTTCTATAGGTACTATTGCTCGAGCTACTAAGCGGTTGGCTTAGCATATTCGGCTGTCCTGCATAGCTGAAATTAGGTACCAGTTGCTTAGTTAGTTTTGGGTTAGCTACGAACCTAGTTCGTGTTGTAAGAACACCAACTCACCCTGATGAAGTCCCTCGTTAAGAGTACACTGTTTGTCATCAGTGAGCGCGGCCTAAATGCATGCTATCTCACCTGTCATTCATTATAGACATTTATTTTCTCCCAAAGTTAAGCTAAAATTCGTGTTGAAATACGAAAGTTTAGAAGCTTGTATTTTTCAAATGTATACTTTTTTACTGTTTTAGTTGTATACAAACATAGTTTATGACGGTATAAATTGATTTCATCCTTAGTATTGGATGGTCAACATCAAACAGCCTTGTAGTTATTGTATGAAAAAATGAGCGACTGTTCCACCTTAGGGGATGGAACGTTGACTGCTGCTAATGCATGTCTTGTTCAGATTTCATCTCCACTCACTGTTTAAACGACTATGGTCGTCGATTCTGTTGTTTTAGAATAACATAAAAATAGCTAAAATTAGGATTTAGGAATGTCAATTATACGATAACTTTTCAAATTGAATAGACTAGAATATCTATTTAACATCAAAACTACTTCAGCACAGAGCTGAGTTTGACCCTTTTTGGCCAACAGGGGCAGCACAGTCGCCAATTTTACATCTGTATGCACCTATCTATGTATAGCCTACCTTCATTATAGCTATTGTAGTCACCTGTTTTGGCCACATAAATGTATCTTTATCTTTAAAACTAGCAAAAATAAAGATTTAGGAATCGGTGGGAATCGATTAAGGAATCGAAATGTATCGTTTGACATTCCTAAATCCTAATTTTAGTGTACCTATGTGTCCAGGGTGAAGGCGCCCCAACGGTCCGCAAAGGTACCTGCGCGAACCACATCAAGCACGTGTCAAACTTCTTCACGGGCTTCCACCTGATGCTGCACGCGAGGACCGAAGACGACCTGGATGAAAAGCTGATATTGGACAGACTGGCTAAGACGGGCTCGGCGTTCAACTTCAAGACTGTTAAGGAGGAACTGCCGCCCAGTGGCCCGGTTGGGACGGTCTATCAGAAGGTTAATCCAGGTTAGTTATTCTTGTAATACATTGTTTCTATGGAAGAAAGTTATTAATATCCTATGGGAACTGATTTGTGGGATATAAGAAGCCTATGTTTTAATAGAGGCTTTGAATGTTAGAACTACCTTTTCTTTTTCACTTCTTCCGCTAGTGAACAAAAAATTGAGGTGAATTAGGGTCAATTGCACCTTATTTCTTATTTGATAGTAATTACTATTTATCAAGCTGTTTATATAGTAAAAAGTTTACTTGTCTAAGTGCTTATTTTGTAAGTCTAAAGTAATAAACGATTTGACTCTGACTCTGACTCCTAAGTATATGTACATGTACTCGTGTGCAAAATTTCAGCCCTATCCTTGATGTTAAAATGTAACAAACATCCATACATCTAAACATTCAAACTTTCGCATTTACAATATAAGTGTACTTTTGATGTGTTTGTTAGTACTGTTAAAATATCAGCTTTGGCCGTGACGGTTACGGCGTAAGAATTGACACCTCCACTTATGTTCACGGATGTCGTAAGATTGTACTAAAGGAACCTACAAGAGAAAGAGAAGCAGCTTCCTTATATTTAACACCTCTACTGCCATCACCAATCCGCCTAAAAAGCGTGGTGACACACTCTGTAAAAAATTCAACTGTATCATTTACGGTTCAAGAATAAGCCTTGACAAACGTAGAGAAACGATAGCGAATAAACAATGTTTCTTTTGTATAGGAGCCTTCTTTAAGTTGAATATTATTATTTGTCGCTATAGCGGCAATATAAATAGCTCTGTGAAAATTGCAACTGTATACCTTTTGCGGTTCATGAGAAACAGCCCGCTGAAAGACGGACAGACAGACATTATAGTAATACTTATGTCCTGTTTTGGGTATGGAACCCTAAAAATCCAAAAGTTTGTGGTTAAAAATGTACCTATGTGAGTATGTTTGTTACTTATGATCTTATGTAATGATCAGATTGTGACGTAATTTTGCATGCTTAACTTATATCTATGTAGCAAGAAGTTGTATGACATCAAAAAATATACCTTTCCGGGGATGCGTGTGAAGCCACGGGCAGACGATAGCAAAAAATAAATTCATGTTAATAGGAGCACCTTTAAAGCGTGAATCCCGTGCACTTGTACTTGACTGGTTTATTTTAATGTTAAATTATCAAGCGTTTGGCCACCATCTCACTTTGAGTATGCGAAGATCATGGTCGTAATAACGCAGAAAACAACTATCTACATTTTTGTAAGTAGGATCATCAGTAGAATGGATTTACAAGAGGTATTTATAGGTAATTGATGTAGCGTAATGTGTCTGTCTATAATTGTTTGTTACAGACAAACCCCAAATTAAGTCAGAACTAGTTTTGCCTGAAATACACAGTTTTAATTTACCGAGCTTGGGCTAAACTGGTTTTCTCCGATCAAAGAATAAAAAGTACCTATTTCAGTTCGATGTTCCCAACAGTGGGTACAAACGCGATTAAATAATCACACTATATTATAAATGCTAAAGTTTGTATGGATGGATGTTTGTTACCTCTTCACGCCAAAACTAGTAAACGGATCGGGCTGAAATTTTGCATACAGGTCCTGCATACAATCCTGGAATCAAAAATAGGCTACTTTTTATCCCATAAATCAGTTCCCGTGGGATAAAAATCACCTTTAAACGTTTCCATAGAAACAACGCGTGCGAAGCCGCGGGGCGCAGTAATACCTAATTAGTCGAAACTATGTACTTTTGCCCTTGGCTTTTGCTAAACGTTTTGACTATAAGAGTGAATAAAAGTAAGTCATTGATTGTTCTCTGTAAGATAATCGCACAGTCAGCATAGCTTTGTTGGTTAACGTTTTTTTATAAATGTATGTAAACTACTGTCAAATAAGTATAGAATTTACTTTTTCTCAGTTGTTTGCATACATCAAGTGCATTGTCTTCTTATCTTTTAGGAAAACAGCAGGTCAATTAAGATAATATTCTTGAGTGTATCCTACGAAGAAGTAATAAGGGGTTGTCCATTAATCACGTGATCTTTTTTTAGCATTTTTTAACCCCCCATCCCCCATTGGTGATACGTAGTGAGGTTTAAGACCACCCCCCTCCCCCTTCTCAACATCACGTGTATTTTTAGTACCTACTAAGAATCTTAAAATTTTCTGAATATTATCTTAATTTAAATACAGGTATAAACTATAATCTTATTTTATTCTGAAATTAAGGACCATAATAAAAATGTCTACACCAGGTTTTTTTTGATTGCCATAACAATAATAATAAACGAAGAGAGTAATCATAGGAAAAACATGTATTGTACTAGTACATGAATATAATTTAATGTATATTGCCCTCGGACCACGGATTAGCAAGACATTCTTCAACACTAACAACTGGATAGCAAGACGAAAAAATAAATACACGAGATATCTTACTACACCCCATCTCTTCCTTGTGTTATTTTCGTGATTTTATCAAACCCCTCCCCCCCTTTCAAGTCTCACGTGATTAATGGACAACCCCTAAGACTTATTACTTTTACGTAGAGTGTATGAGTTATTTCGCATTTATTAAATTTTCTTGTTTTTGTACGTAGAGTTACACTCACAAATACATCCTGAGTCTTTGTACAGTGAAATCTAGTTCTGACCAACTTTAACTTCGACTGTAACATATACACACATTACACACATTTTAAATACCTCATCAAGTTGTTACACACAACTGTTTAAAATTCCTGAAATGTCTCCACCCTGACAATAGCTTGAGCAATTGCAAGAAATGTAAACAAGCCTACAACTGTATGCTATACGCACGCCTACGTTTGCTGGTGCAAGACGCGTGTTAAGTTTTAGTGAACTGGACTTAGGTGCTGTGGCTTAAAGTTCAATTTAAGATGACGAGTATACTTATGTCCCAATGTTACGAAGTTGTGATGTCCAGGAAAGTGGCAGAGGAGATTAAAATACGGAAAAATAGTTTGAGGCGAGGTATTTATGACGTAAATTCTCTCTAGAAGGTTTTTATAAGGAAGGCTTTTATACACGGACTGGAAGACAACTGCAGTTGTCGACTGCAGGCGACGGCAGTTGGACAGCATTCGAGTGAAGTCAACCGCAGTCGAAGCGTGCAGTTTCCTTAAAAGCTATTTACAGTTCGTGTATATGCGAGCACGTAGAGCCTGTAACAATAATTTGTGCACTAGCGTACACGATTTATCATCATCATACTGCCAGCAATGTCTTGATGCTAAATCTCTATGTCTGTACCCAGGGGGCCTACTCTGAAAAGGCAAATCGAAGTTTCGATTCGTTTTCGTGTAAAACCAACTCATGTCGCTTGCATAAGATTAGCAATTGAACGAAAACGAATCAGAAACTTCGATTTCGTTTTTAAGAGTCCGCTCCGGGCCAGGTATAGATAGAGTCTCTTCAAACAGAGAAGCGTGTCGTGGGAATTGAGGACGCTCGAGTACCAATTGACAACTTTTGTTCTGTTGACAACACTGCTCTGTCATTGCAGTATTACTAAAAGTGTTAGTTCACCGTAACGCCACGACGACGACTTTAACGAAGATTTTTGAATTTGAACGAAGACTATATTAGTCGTCAAAGGCTGTTGATATTGATGATGATGGATACTTCCCGCAGATAGTGCTATTGATTATCCACGCGGTTTTTAATTTGGTTAAATATTATTACGCCAGTGCATTGCCGTGTGGTGCTGGCTTATAGAATTTGCACCACCCCAACACTTCCCGCGGGTGTCGTAAGGCGACTAAGGGGTATCCACTGGGGTTGGGCAGCAACGCCTCCAGCAGAGCAATTCTACCACCGAACTGCGATTCCCAACCCGCATGCCCAGCGCGGAGATTTTGGGCATTACGCCCAAAAAGATGAAATGAAAAGCCAATAAGGCACTTATCAGGGCGAAGCCTGCGTCCAGCAGTGGACTATAGGCTGTTCATGTGATGATAACTGTGTAATTATTTTATTGTATGTGAAATAATTGATAATAAATTGTTCCTTTTCTTACAGTTCAAGAAATAAACTCAAAAGAAAGAGACCAGTTCTGGCTGAAAGAGGAACAGGAGGAGAAAAAGAGGGTTGAAGCAGAGAGGAAAAGAAGAGAAGAGGTATGCAATAATCTATGTAATTTTATAGATACCAACTTGTATAGTGTGAGATGTAGTGTTGTTTTTTCTCATCCCCCCTTATTCATAATAGTCTGCTAACTTAGCACACAGCTAAATCTCGCTCTGTCTTCTTCTATTGACATAAGTCAGACTGAGAAATAACACTACTTAGCAGTTATTTTATATAAGCAGACCAATTTGAATAAAGAGGTCATCGTATAGTTATTTAGTCTATGGAAATAAAGAATCTGGAATTTTAGTTATTGAATTGTCAAGCCGCTGACGTCCAGAGGTGTTAGTGGCGTGAAGAACTCAGAATAGCTTCCTATTTATTTTATACTTAAAAAACTATAACTACGCGGGTCGCCCTACTATCATACCCATGTGTAGTAAGGTATAAGGACCAAGTTCCGTGTAGCAATCTATTTATCGGCTCATGATCTCATCGGTAGAGAAATCCGTACCTTATCCCTAGGATGATTGATTAGGTAGGAAATCGTTGAGATATACCTAACCTCTACCTATTATTGGGTTCGATTCCCGCCTCGGGAAAAATATTTGTACGATCTGCAGATATTTGTTCAGGGCGTTCTGGATGTTTTCTATGTATAATAAAAAATATCTATCTATGTAGTGTATTGTATTATGTATATCAGTTATCTAGTACCCATAATACAAGCTCTGCTTAGCTTGGGGCTAGATAATGCTGTGTGGATTGTCCAGCATTATTATTATTATTGTTATTATTATTATTATTATTGCGTCATCGTCAACCTATATTAGTCATAACTAGAAACCTTGCCTTGTATAACTAGGGACATCCAACACATTTAGTTGACCATTGAAAGTTGTTTCTGGACGGAGTGAGGTTGCTTTTCCTCTGACGTGGAGCTAGTAAGGGTGCGTTTCCACTTTTGAATGGGCCAATCACAGTGCAGTGGGGATTTCGAGTACCTACTGATTGGCCAATTCACGGTCCCCTTCTCTCACTCCGCCCAGCCCCGCGTCAGTGGAAAAGCACCATTTGTCTGGCTAATTGGTTATGCTACCAACAGCAACGCAAAATAGACTAAATCGACTTAAGAGGCCGGGGAAGGGTGAATTGCCCATACAAACGCAATACCAAAATGATTTCTAATTCAACCATATTTGCAGTATACCATTGTATTATTTGTATTTGAATCGTATTTATCTAGGTCCCTTCGTTGTTTTTTTTTTCAAAATACTTACCTAAAACGAAATATAGACAATCGCATTTTGCACATTTTTATGCCAAAATAGACCAGTTTTCTTCCTATTTGATTCGTATTAAAAACAATAATATCTTACGCGTTCTTAACGGTCGAACATAGCTTATATTGTCTAGTTACAGAATAACAATACTATGTGAAGAATACAAAAAGTTTTCATTCATCATTTTTGGTATTACGGAACACAACCAAATTCATACCATTTTTGAACGGCTACTATTGCTATCGCGCACGCACGGGGCGGGATTACTTCGGTTGTGTGATCGCTCGGACAGGTACGCACGCCACGCACACACGCTAATGCAACGTGTATTTACACGGTGCGCCCGCCGCAGCCGCGCCGCTCAGCCCCGTGTGACGACGACGACAACGAACGACGATCTCCGAGGTCGTTGTCGCAGGGACACCTTATTAGGTACTTACTATGGATGGACGTTAGAATAGAAGGAAGAGTACTTCTTATTTACTATTTTCTAAACTAAATCAAGTGTTGGGTAGGTACATGGTTTCAAAACGAGTTTGTATGAGGGCCTCATTCTATTTTGTGAGGTGGGACAATGTCATGCTTCAATCAAATGTCATGTCATCAATTTCTAACAGTAAGGCGTTTTGTTGGATGAGTAGGTGCATTGTTTTCACTATTCACGAAGACCTCGGCGGGCAAGCGAGGTTCCGCCGGAACGCAACGGGGTCGCAGGTTCGATTTGCGGCTCGGGACAAATTTCTCTATAGATCGGGTGATTTGTGTATTTTATATGTATAATAAAAAAGATATATAGAGTATAGTACAGTAGTAGGTATATAATTAGTTGGATTGGGATAGGAAGGTTAGTTAGGTGGTATAGTACTTACTCAGGTAATTGAGATGTTTTTATGTAGTGTTGGCGTACCTACCTACGTTTAGTTTTTAATAATAATAATACATGTGTTGTGGTTATGACTAAATGCAATGTTTCACATTTACCTACCTAGCTACTAGTTTAGTATTTATGTACTTACCTATGTCGATGTCTATTAGAATTACTATAAGATGATAGGTCGGTAGATAAATTATATTTGTAGATAAGGTGCGTATTATAGTAAATTTTATAAACCGGTGTGTAAGTACCTATACCGTGTCCATTTTGAATGAAGCATAAACGTAAACAAACCGTCCATAGTTAACCTAAAATTCACTTTGTTGGCGCGTCCTTTTATACGTAATCTCCATTACTTGTAGCTTCTAGATCATCCCTTCAATAATTTTTTTTACAATTATATTGAAACTCGACGCCAAGCAAGTGAGATTATGATATTTGTGTCGTAGTTTGTTTACTAACATGCTTCATTCAAAATGGATAAACCATAGGTAAGGTAGTTGTAAAGGATCTACAATGACATTGTAGTCCGATCACTCATTCATTACATTACCTACTCAAACAAATAAATATTTTTACAAAACACCTAAAAAATACGTTAGTGGCTGTTTTACTGCTTCAATCAAACTTGCACAAATTGTAGGTATGCAGGTACAAGTACAAACATATTTACAACGAAAGTTTGTTGTGTTGTCATTCCAACAAAGCAGAACTTTTGTTGTAAGTTTCTATCTAGGTAAAATTTCTGCCTCTTTTTGACGTAAAGAACAAACATCTATCTATCTATCCAAACTTTGAATTATATTTTAATTTTTTGAAGTATAGGTAGGTAACTGCATACTACTACATAGGCATTTCCTGGTAGATTTCTTGAGATATAAGTACCTACGTACCTACCTATTAGGCCTTGTAGAAAAACTTGGAAAAAAAACGGATAAGCAAACTAGTAGGTAGATACTTCGGGCACGAATGTAGGAATTGTATGTTTTATAAAATCCAGGAGTTTATTAAAAAAATCTAAGTAAATGTAGGTGTAGGTTATAATAAACATTTTCTGTGACGTCATCCTAGGTACGTACACATAAGGTGAACTTATGGTGCAAATCTTATTTTCGTCACTAATTGCAACCGCTCCGTGGCGTAGGCGGACCTTGCCTGCTTCAGACGCGAGAAGAACCGAGTTCAAATCTCCACGTCGCGTCGCGGCGTTATAATTATTTTTCATTTCTTGTAACTTATTTGTCTTCGAGTCAACTCGAAAAATAATAACAACTAATAGTCTAAAGGTTTCTTCGTTGTTTCATTAATTTTAGTCATACCGAAGCGACTGAAATCAAAAATGTGTCAGTGTATTTTTTGATATGATTTGACCTTTTCTAAGTGTAGGTACATTTACATTTATTGTATTTATGATAATAAAGCATTTTTGATTTTTGAACGTTGATGTTTTTATGTATGAGATGGGGGACCTACCTTACCTAGGTTTAGGTAATTATACCTCTGTTGTAACTAAATGCAATGTTTCACATTTACATACCTAGCTAGTAGTTTAGTATTTACTTACTTACCTATGTAGGTATCTATTAGAATTACTATAGGATGATAGGTAGGTTAATTAATTATATTTGTAGATAAAGTGCGTAGTAATAATAAATTGTAAAAACCATGCACCTACTCAGGTACCTGTGTGTAAGTAGGTAAGGTTGAGTTGTAAATGATCTACCTACTATGATATTGTAATGTAATCAGATCACTCATTCATTACACAACAAATAAATATTCTCACAAAACTCCTAAAAAATAAGTAAGGGGCATTTTATGCCTGCTTCAATCACACTTGCACAAATTATAGGTAGGTAGTTAGGTAAGTAGGTACAAACAAATTGATGGATATTTATAACGAAAGTTTGTTGTGTTGTAATTCCAGCAAAGCAGAACTTTTGTTGTAAGTTTCTATCTAGGCAAATTTCTGCCTCTTTTTGACGTAAAGAAGTAATAAACATCTATCTATCTATCTGTCGAAACTTTTCCCCGTGTAGCGGACTGGGCATTGAATGCGTATATTACTATACATACTAACACCTTCATGGCCCATGACGCAGATGTCCCACCCACCACGTCTCGACCAAGAGATATCCACTGGTGGGCGGCCTGCAGAACAATTCTACCACCGAACTGCGATCAACCCAACCTGCATTCCCAGCGTGGGGATTATGGGCACTACCCCTGAGATAAAAACCAATAAGGCGCTAACCAATAAATACACATCCCTAAAGAAATAGGTAGCTACCGCCTTTAAATTGTTATCAGTGGCAGATGTATAGATAGATACCTAGCAACCTACATTTACTCACACACACACACACGCATAAGACGGCACGGCACTATGGTTGTGTGTTCCCTTCACGTATTGTAGTACCGCGTCCCGTGCCCCGCGCGCGCCTGCATCAGCTAACCTGAGATAGCGATATTCGGAGCGGAGTTTTGTACGCGACTCGAATAGAATCTTTGCCCGGTGTTCTCCGGCCCCTTAAAATGCAGAATACCTACTTCCAATCAAAGCCCGGAACGTTTAAAAATCACGTTCATACATACTTTCAATTTTTTTCAGGAAAAACTGAAAACTGAAGATTTAGCTCGAAAAAGGGACGAACTGGAAGCGGTGCGAAGAGCTAAAGTTGAACAACAAAGGTATGTTTCCTCATCAGCCATGTCCACTGATGGGCCTCAGTCTAGCTAGTACGCATCTCCGCATAGCTTCGGTGGGAAACCAATCGAAACGATTTCCAACCCGCATGCCCAGCGTGGGGATCATGGGCATTACCCTCCATGAGATAAACGCCGATATGGCGCTTATCAGGGGGAGGCCTGCGTCCAGCAGTGGACCAATACAGGCTGTTAAGGTTGAGGGCCTAACGTTGTCGTTATTGCAATATTAGCAATTAATTGTATGCATATTTTGTTGTAATAATAATAATAAAGCCTTTTATTTCCTTAATAGAATAGAATTTACAAAATTAATTATGAATAGATTGATATTATATATGACACTTAATTTATACAAAAAAAAGATTAGATTTAAATTAAAATTAATAAATATTAAGGACCTCTCATCGAGTGAAGGCCTCCTCCATTTTACTCCATGCTTTTCTGTCTTGAGGTTTGATTAGCCAGTCTATGCCAGCTGATTTGTTTATTTCGTCTATCCACCTCTCTTTCGGTCTGTTGTAATTCTTCTACTTTAATGACGACCTCTGTGGCGCGGTGGACGAAGGTCTGCCTGCGACGCAGGAGGTTGCGGGTTCGATTCCCGCCTCGGGACAAATTTGTGTAAGATCTGCAGAAATTTGTTCAGGGCATTTACTGGATGTTTTTCTATGTATAATAAAAAATATCTATCTATGTAGTGTATTGTATTATGTATATCAGTTATCTAGTACCCATAACACAAGCTCTGCTTAGCTTGGGGCTAGATAATGCTGTGTGAATTGTCCAGCATTATTATTATTATTATTAATGTTTATTGTTGAACCAAGACTTATTGATAATAAGGAATCAAACTAATAATTGATAGTAATCGCAACAATTGCGATAGCAATGGCCAGCAGACTGGTAGGTGTATTATGAAATGGAACGTATGTTTTCAAAAACATGGATGCCAAAGAGACAGTTGAATCGAAATTCGCTATAGCATGAGTTCATCAAAATGGTTTACGACTGTCGTGGAACTAATAGAAGAATTTATGAAAATCGGAAAATTTTTTTGATTCGCGCCACACGCGAAACTTACCCTCTTTAGGTTTATTATTATTTTATTTTCATAAACCAAACCTTTATCTTAAATTCCTCTTAATTCTTTATGCACTCTTAAAAAATATATGTAAAACTTAAAACTGGAGAGGTTTTGGCAAAGGTGTGCTTAACCTTAAATAAAACCGGCCAAGTACCCGTCGGACTCGCGCACGAAGGGTTCCGTACCCTTATCTATAAAAAAAACAAATATTTTCTCGTAAAAAAAACAAAAAGTCAACGTGACGCGATCTAAGAACTGACCGCGCCCGACTTTGCTTAACTTCGGTGATCGGTTCTCAAGGTAATAAGGACGTTGCCCCCCTTGATTATTAAACTTATTTAACTTTTATTGTTATAGCGGCAACAGAAATACATCGTCTTTGAAAATTTCAACTGTCTAGCTATCACGCTTCATGAGATACAGCCTGGTGACAGATGGACAGCGGAGGTTTAGGAATAGGGTCCCGTTTATCCTTTGGGTACGAAAACCTAAAAAGGTTCAAGTATTGAGTTAATCGCGTCCTTACAGACAGGCGCGGCAGGTTTTATAACACTAACCCCCTTATTCATAATAGTCTGCTAACTTAGCACACTGCTAAATCCCGCTCTGTCTTTTTCTATTGACATAAATCAGGCTGAGAAACAACACTACTTAGCAGCTGTTTTATGTTAGCAGACCATTATGAATAAGGGGGTAAGTGATTGCGATTGAGTTTATCGCTTCCTTATACATTAGGCGCGGCAGGGACCGTTATATAACATGTAGTGACAGTGATTTTGACATTTCCTTTCTAGGAGCGAGACCCCGGAAGCAGTCAGCCCTAGCTCGTCAGGAGCTGAGCTGGAACGTCGCAAGCGGTCGCAGGAAGCCAAGCAGCTGATAGGCGCCTCCACCGCCAACGCACGCGCCATGTTCCAGCAGAACCTGGCGCAGGGACAGATGGTGTCCAGGTAAGAACCTTGGATTTGGAGATACTGGGATAACTTAGAAATAGAAAATCTTTATTTGTGTGACATGGATAAATTAACATAACATAATTACAACTAAAATTAAATTATGTCTAACACAAAAAGGTCACCGGCTCAGCATAATGCTGCTATGGTACTATTGTATCATAGCAGCGCTGGTTTTCAGCGATGCCAGGGAGCTAAACATAGTAAAAATTAAATTACTAAATTACAGAATAAAAAACAAAATAAAACAATGCATAAATAAAGTCTAATTACATTTAAGTAAATGATAAACAAAAGGTTTCGCCCGCATGCCCGGCGTGGGGATTATGGGTACTACCCTCCATAAACGCCGATAAGGCGCTTATCAGGGGAGGCCTGCGTACAGCAGTGGACCAATACAGGCTATTTAGGAGCTTGAGGGATAACTACAGAGAAAAGATCCGCCCCTTTGTATGGAACTTAACAGCATGGTATGGTAAAGTATTGTCTGGCCTAGCATAGAGAAGATTTCAATGCCCAGCGCCCACTGCTGGGTATCTTCTTCTACGACCTCTAATGGTTTATTCAATACTAGCTACGCCCCGCGGCTTCGCACGCGTTGATCCTATGGAAACGTTTAAACGTGATTTATATTCCACAGGAACTGATTTATGGGGTAAAAGTAGCCTATGTTTGATTCCAGGATTAGAATTACCAGTATGGAAAATTTCAGCCCGGTCCGTTCAGTAGTTTTTTCTGTCGTGAAGAGGTAACAAACATCCATCCATACATACATTCATACAAACTCTCGCATTTATAATATTAGTGAGGAGTGTGATGTGATGTGACTTCCTTTGTTAACACTTAATTAGACGCGACTAAAAAGTTACGTATATGATCGCGTGGGGCGTGCACCTTGTTATTTAAAACATTATACGAAATACATGCAGTTTTATTGAGAACTTTTGTACTTTTAAAGATATATTTAATAGATTTAAACAAAATACAATAACTTTTACATTTACGAAGCCCGGCCTGAAAGACCAACGTGCTAAATTCAATTTTAAAAAGTTACGACTTCAGTAATATGCCTGCGGTGGGGTATCCAATACCCCACGTGACCAATTAACGGTTAACCAACATAAAAATTTGACACAAAGCTAAATGTATGCAGCAACCTTAATAAAACGTCACGTTCAAACATCTTTTTAACCGACTTCAAAAAAGGAGGAGGATCTCAATTCGACTGTTTTTTTATGCTTGAACTTTTGTCTAGGTGGTCCGATTTTCATGATTCTTTTTTTATATGAAAGCTGGTGCTTCCCGTGTGTTTCCATTTTAAGTTGGTTTAGAACTGACAGTGGGATTCATGAAAATCCATGAATAAACTATAAAAATTGAAGTAGGTTTATAGTTTTTTAAACCAAAATTAATTATCAATTCTAAATTTTCGTTACAGATCAAACTCAATACCAGAAAAACCTGCCCGCAGTTCAGTAATCGCACAACGCATCAACACTTTCTCCCAAAACCCGATCCCTACCTCCCCTATCAAATCTCCCGTCAAACTAACACCAACCAATCCAGAAGAACCAAAAACAAGCCCCCTCAAAAACATAGACAAGATCAAAATGAGCCTGGAAACCCCCTCGCAAATACAATACGAACCAATCATCGATCCAACAGTCGATCTCAGTCCAAGCACAGACGAGCCAACCTCCTTCAGTGCTATAAACTACTCGGAATATAAAGAGAGCGAAGCGTACCGAGATATTCAAGAAATGAAGCAAAGCGAGCCGATGATTAAGCAGAATATTCTCGAAAATGACATGTTCGATACGTCCTACTCGAGTTCTAATGAGAACGACGACGAAGATAGTGATAATAAGTTCAGTACGATAAAACGGTCGCCGTATAGTAAGAATAATATCGCGGGGGAGAATGAGAGAGAGTTGACTCGGCAGAATACTGTTATTGAAAATGTTAATTTTAAGAAGGAGAATGGGAGTTCTTTGGATGGTGAGTTCATTTTAATATTATTTTTCTAATAGGGTATATGCATGTGATTTCAAAATGGCTATAAAAATATATACGTATTCTCTATTGATATAGAAACATGTCTACATATTTATTTTTGCATTTTGAGATGTTTTTATTGTAGAATTTAACCATTGAAAAATTGATATTTTAAATCTCAATCGCAAAATTTCAAAACGCTACGCCATTGACTAGAGCGGACGTGACATCACTGTACACATTTCTTCTTTTTTTATTCTGCTTGCTGCACCTTGATTTCACACTATTCTGCCCACTTGACATTTCTTATTGTCGATTATTTTCAGTTTTTTCGGAAAACCTCTTTCCTGAGATGATCACTACAGAGGTCGTCACCAAAGGTTTTAATCGAGTGTGTACGTCGACGTCACATAAACATGGCGCCAATATGGCAGCGTTTTTATCACCCGAAAATGATTGTAGTTTTGATTTGTTTTTTTACCTTGTTAATGCGAAATTCAGTGAGCGTCTTATCATTCCTCGGTTAAATAATGACCTGAAGAATCGATTAAAACAATAAAAAAAATCGATGCATATACCCTATTAGCAGAGCGTAATAAATTAATAATAGATTATTACGCGTTCTCATCGTTCATTTGTAACAATTGTAGCGCGAGATTAGAATCTCTGTTGATGAATAGAGGAGAGAATAGTAGATTGTACTCCGAGTTGAGAAAGTTGCCAATTTCGATCGACTGTGTCATTTGAGGCACGAGGCACAGCCCAGTCTATGTTGGAATCGCACTTTCTCCTGAGTGATACATAGTGCTTTATACTACACCTTCGAGAAAAATTATCGTTGAAAATCTTCAAAATTACCGAGTAAATTCAAATTGTAAGTTGCAATAAATACGCACTCGTACGATTTGCATAAGGTTCTTTTTTAGGGCGAGTTTTAAGTAAATCTTTTTACGTCTGACCTATTATAAAAATAACCGTAGCTACCGGCTGATATCAAGGAAAATTAAAAAAAATATATAACACGTTAGAAATTGATTTTCATACATTTTTCTCCCGCTCAACGCGTAAGAAATGGAATTCCATATAATTTTTCCTCCCACGTTTCGGTACGCGCCGGCAAAGACATTTCATTAATTATTATTACGTTGCACATTCATTACAGTACAGTCTTAGACAAAACCACCCGCTGGTGTATAATACCTACAAAGTGACTGCGGACTCATGATAGAAACGAATTTGAACCTTTTTTGACTTATCCCTAATTGATCCTTTTGTTAAATGTTGGATCATTTATAAAGGGATATTAACCATGATTTGAGTTTTGACCTTTCCAATATTTCGGCACAGTTTCATGCGCCATGATCACGGAATTAGTGAATGTCTTTAGTAACATAGTGAATAACAATAACTTTAGTATTAATAACCATGATGGATTTAAAAGTGTTAATGTTGGAACACCTTTGCAGATGGGTCGCCAGAAGCAATGGAAGAGGAAGGTACGATATACGAGGACCTTGACGAAGACCCTGGACTCACTGCCAGGGCGCTGTATGACTATGAAGCAGGTACGATATTGGCTACCTGAAGGCCTATTTTGATTCTTCAAAAACGCAATCGATGCATTGATTAATTAAAAAGGGAAGATAGGTTACGTTCTCCCAGCGCTTACTCAAAAATTGGCATGTGTTACACGCAAACAACAATTTTACACATACGCTCACAGTTATATTTCCAGTCCAGTGCAATACAAAGAAGAACAAAGCGTACCTAAGACCGAAGTGAGACCGAGTAAACAATATTTCTCGCTAGTACGACCGCCCATGCCGCCGGTCAGACGGTGACTGAGGTGAGAGCACACAATTTTACACAATTTGAGGTAGCCACTTTCGAGAAACCAGTACCTCATCTTCCCTTTTTAATAAATCAATGAATCGATGTCTTCGTTTCGTTCTTTGCCTACACGGTTTTGTGTGGTAAAACTCGCCGTGTGTTGGCACCGTCGTCGTCAGTGTTGTGCGGACTTGCGGACCACTGCCTGTGTAAACTTGTTAACATTCGGCTCGGCGAAGCCGAGCGAAAGCGTACCTAAGACCGAAGTGAGACCGAGTAAACAATATTTCTCGCTAGTACGACCGCCCATGCCGCCGGTCAGACGGTGACTGAGGTGGGAGCACACAATTTTACACAATTTGAGGTAGCCACTTTCGAGAAACCAGTACCTCATCTTCCCTTTTTAATAAATCAATGAATCGATGTCTTCGTTTCGTTCTTTGCCTACACGGTTTTGTGTGGTAAAACTCGCCGTGTGTTGGCACCGTCGTCGTCAGTGTTGTGTGGACTTGCGGACCACTGCCTGTGTAAACTTGTTAACATTCGGCTCGGCGAAGCCGTCGGGCCCTTTAACTTGTATCTTTTTAAAATTAACGCTGATGCTGAGTAACGGCCTATTCGTCGTAGTAATAGGCTAGTGTCTAATTAATGTTGTGAAATTAATGTAAATTAAAGTGAATTAGAGTCAAATGCAACTTATTTCTTATTTGATAGTAATTGCTATTTATTTATATAGTACAAATTTGAAGTGCTTATTTTGTAGGTCTAAAGAAATAAACGATTTGACTCTGACTCTGACTGTCCTAAATAAAATCGAATTATCAGACTATATTAGACGCGTTTTTTTTTGACATTTTCTTTAATGTTTAAAATATTGCACACAGGCACACCTAATGCGAAAAATGCGATACTGTACATTCTAATCAAAACTATATTAAGTGGCGTCACAGTCATATTCTCTACTAGTTGGAAAAATCAGTCATGATGAAGATATAGCCCGTGACGTCATACCTTGCGACACTATTAAGCTAGGCGTGACGTCACTAGCCTCCACTCTCAAACTTTTGCCGGCATGCTCTTTATTTTTAACCAACTTCAAAAAAATTATTCATATTCAATATCTTCTGACTTCATAATCTAGAATTTAAGTACGAAAAATAATCATAATCTATTAATAATGATTTTTCAAAGAAAAAAAAGATTCAGAAAGGATGATCATAATCTATTGATTATGGGTTTTTACATTTTAGATTTTATTATTAAATCATAATCTATTGTTTATGATTTTTTTACCCAAGACACTACCAAATCGTGACTCGGATTAAACATCACGGAAACATTTCCTAATCTTTAATTCCTTTCCAGCGGACGAATCCGAGATAACCTTCGACCCCGGCGATATAATAACCCACATCGAGCAGATCGACGCGGGCTGGTGGCAGGGGCTCGGCCCGCGCGGGCTATTCGGCCTCTTCCCTGCCAACTACGTAGAGCTACTGCCGGCCACACCACGCTAGGTAATTGTACTGTCTATATGCCAACTTATGCGCAGCTGTGTGGTGCTGGCTTAGAATTTGCACCACCCCAACACTTCCTAAGGGTGTCGTAAGAGGCGACTAAGGGATATCCATAGGGGGCGGGCAGCAGCGCCCCCTGTAGAACAATTATACCAGCAAACTGCGATCCTCAACCCGCATGCCCAGCGTGGGGATTATGGACCATGAGATAAACGGCAATAAAGCGCTTATAGAGGGAGGCGTGCGTCCAGCAGTGGACCAATACAGGTTGTTGAGGTTGAGGATGCGCATAAGTGCAAGGTTGACAGAATCTTACTATAAAAACTATCGTAGGTTGACGAATTCATTAATACGAACCTTATTTGTGTTGGAAGAAAACCACAGTTTCATTCATTAACGGTAGACTAATATAGGCTGATGATTACAATAGGGTATATGCATGTGACTTCAAAAAAGCTAATATTTTTTTACGCATTCTCTATTGATATAGAAATATATCTGTATATTTATTTTTGTATTTTATGATGTTTTTATTGTGAAATTTAATCATTCAAAAGTAGATATTTTAAGTCTCAACAGCAAAATGTCTAAACGCAACGCTATTGCATGTGAAGCTTGACGTCATACTTGAACATTTTTGTATGGGCATGAAGTTCTGACTTTGAGTTTACATAGGGGACTCGATGATCCGTGACGTCATAAAATGCAATGGCTAATATGGCAGCGTTTTTATCACCCGAAACTGAGTGTAGTTTTTTACCGCAATATTTTTTTTTTGGGTGTTTTATTTTTTTCTTTTGTGTGTTTACCTAAATAATCGATAAAAAAAATCCATGCATATACCCTATTATCGGTGGTGTGAAAATGCATGATTACAAACCTAAACATCTTGCAGGTTTACTGGATGGTTGCTGCCGATGACTTCTTTGTGAACAAGACTGGATCCACGGATTTCCACGTTCAAAGTATTTACTCGTAGCTGGTGTTCTTCGACTGTCCATCTGTATGTTATCCTAAATATTCCTGCTTACTAAGTTTATCCATTGTAACCATATTTACCCAAAATCCTTGTACTTTTGTACGATCACTACTCCAAAATTTTGTACATTATGTACATCTATTTATACTTATGTAATGTACCTGCCTTTTTACGTGTACTTTACCCTATATTCCTAATTATGTACTACATTTCTGGGTTAAAAAAATACCTACAATTCGTTGCAGGTATTTATTTAACCCAGATTTTTTTACTAGACTTCTAAGGCAACACTAATAGACGCAAGGTATTGTGAATTTTATTTATCTAGTTTAGGGCATGCTTTAATATGAAAGACATCATTACGGAAGTAAGCGGGTTAACTAGGAACCTTTTTTGTGTTGGAGGAATACCACCCCCACCCCTGCCTTAACGTGCGCTCGTGCGCAGTGCTCGGAGCGATGCGGTACGCGCGCGTCTAGAACCGCACTCACTCTCAAGATGTCCCTCGTTAATGGATGAAACGTTGGTGTTCTTCCAACACAAATAATGTTCGTAGTTAACCCGCTTACATCCAAAATTAATTCTTCAAACTACGATAGTTTTTATAATAAAATATGAAAGACATTATCCTAACTAATGCATTTTATTTAATTTTATTACTTGTTTATGTTAAACTTTGTTTAATTTGAACTAAGTCATTATTATTATGTTTAAAATAGTGTTATCCGTGTGTAATGTTATACAATACCTATAACAATGGGCGGGAATTTCTCATATTTTTGCAATTATGAGGTCCTTCAACTCAAATTATGTAAGGAAACTAATATTATTGAATTGATAATTAATTTGAATTTATAATATGAATTAATTATAATAGCTTATTATTATTATATTATGATGACTCGTTTCTTAGTAGATGTATGTCTATTTGACTGTTAACTTGACTGTATATCTTTCGTTTTTAATAGCCGGTACGTACTCCTTTTTTGGTATTTGTTAGAGCCTAATACGACTTCTGTACTTTTTTCTGTAACAATACTTATTGTAGGTTTTATTATAGAAAAAACTATTTCAAATTCTGTATAGAAAAATTTACAATTGATTGTTTTGGCTAAGTTTTTTTATACTTTTATTTATATTTAGAATATAAGAACAATGTTATTGTAGCATAATAAATCCCCGTAGGTTCTACTAAAATCGTGTCTTAGTAGTGCCAAAGTTTACCCCAATTGGATTTTTAGGATTTTTTTTATTGATCACAAAAGTGTCACAAATGTAGGTACACTTTTTGAACTTTTCTGATACCTATATAGATTTAAGTGAATGTGTAAGATTCTACGAAGCTAGTTTTGTAGTTTGTAGGTATTGTTTCAGTGTTGAACAACCTTGTGATTGGCTAGGAAGGTAGGAGTAAGGCTTCTTGTATTGGTTGGTTGTTTGTCATATTTACATACGCATTTACCGAGTACCATAACGTACACAGACACATCTCTTTGTTATGTCGCTACAAATGTTTATCTTTATGAATATGCACAGTTTATTAATTTATATAAAGGAAAGTCTAGTGTTTATTAGCTTGGAATTTATAATCATATCAATAACTATAAATACACGGAAATGGTTTCTATTTGTAGTGAGTGTGATCTCAGTAAAATGTAAACACACGCATTTATTGCGAACTTATATCGTTTTCGCTCTGTTAGTTATTTGTCTATAGGGCATACTAGTGGTTGTACTTGAACTTTGATTCCTTGTCTAAATGTAATCCAATCTATGTACAATATCTTTGTAGGTTTTTGACATCTTTTTAGATACCCACTTACCTAATATTATTCTTAGCTTTACAAAATGCCCCAATTTAGAATCAAAGTAAGACTAAGCTTTGCCTTTACCCCTTCTATACACACCTTTAGTTTTAAGACAAGATGTATTCATTTTTCTATAACTTAGTAGTCATTTTTGTAGCAGACTGAATTATTCCCCGATATATTGATTGAACCATACTTTTTACCCCATAAACGCATATTTCAACAGCTGTGCCCTTTTGCTCAGTCAGATTCGGATTTACGCTGTTGAAAATACGTGGTTTAGTGTTATATGGATCAATCATTGAACCAATAATAATTGCGATATAATTTTATGTGTATGGTGCTCCATGTATTGTAGGTTTACATTTGTATCCTAGTATTTTCGAAATAAACAATTCTTAGATACCCAAAACAACCTCGTTTTTCTGTTTCACCTTATATTTAGTAAATAATAAACATATCTTGTATTAGATAACCTATTTATTGTCGTTCATAATCGTAACAAATATCTTAAATTACATAATGTTGCCGAAGCCGGATCGTTGTTACCAGCCCGTTTGTAGAATCTGCCTAGCATTTCTACCAACAACGGGCGAATTTTAAGATTTAGCGGCGACTCATTCACAAAGTAAATCACACTAATATTATAAATGCACATGTTTTGATGTATGGTTGGTTGTTTGTTAACACTTTACTCCAAAACTACTGTAGGGGCTCGTCGAAGGTGTAAGACTTCAACTAGGGCTGGTCGGGAATGATGTCCAAGTAAAAACACTTCAGAACACTTTAAGTTGGTTTATTAAACCATATACACTCAACTACGCACTTAACACAAAAGGTCACTGTAACTGCACTTTAATAATTTTCCATATCACTTGTTTACTCTTCGATCGCTTAGAACTGAATAATCAACCGGCCAAAAGGCCCAGCTTTTATACCTAAATCGGTCCCGCCTAGAAAATTCCACACATTTCCCGAAGCTATAGCTATCCCTTTCTTTATTCTAGAATATTTTATTGTCCTTGTCTTTCCTTTCTATTCGTTCCAGAAACTAATCTATACATATATAGGTAGGCATGTATAGCGAGTCGCTCGGGCGCAACTACTATTACTTATTCTGTTTACCTAAAATAACATTCGATTTTGAACTCTATTTTAAAACAACAAGTTTATGAAGTATTCTAACTATTTTGAGCCTTATCTAATCCACATAAAGTCGTCGTCGCTAACAACTACTAAACGGATCCTGGAATTAAACATAGGCTATTATCCCATAAATCAGTTCCAGTGGGAAATAAATCAGCTCAACGTTACTATAGGATAGGAGTTCGTGCTAAGCCGCGGGGCGCAGATAGTAAGTAAATAAATGCATGCCTTTGGCTCGCTTTGCCTATTCTGAAGAGCGCGGGAAAAATTACATATTTCAATAATATTTAGAAATAAAATATAATAAAATAACGAGTTTATTAATTCATTCAAAACACCATGTCTATGTCATTAAAAATAATCGGGTGGGTTCATAGAATATCGGAGAAAACACCTTGCCTTGGAAGATCAATATTGTTGATGAGATCTGGCATTACCTGCAACAAGGATTCATATGACAGAATTTTGGTCAATATGTACATAATACAATTTGCTTCTGCCCGTAAGTATATATTATAACACTAGCCTAGTTTCATGACCTCTATTTTTGTGGGACTCTATCTTTCATTGCATAGAATAAATAATTTTCCTGCTGATCAAGGTGATTTTTTTTGAAGTGTTTGTAGTTGAAAATGTGTTTTGTTTGTGCTTTTTAAATCCCTCGTCGCTCGTGAATCTACTTTCATATTAGCACATTAACAAATTTTTTTTTTATTTGGTGAACTCGAAGCTTACATACAACCCTCTGTCACTGACCGTCAAGAGTTTGGTGGTAAGATGTACTAAACCTTTGCTATGGTTCTAGAATTCATGATATTTTTTGTAAACCACAAAAAAAGACCGAAAGCTTCCTACACAGAAAAAGGAAATTCGAGTGCGATTTTTTTATGATGAAAGGTGTCAAAAATTATTCCTGCAGTATATTCTGATGAAACCCGCGTGTCTTGAAATTAATGCTTTCCACCAATATTGGTTTGGTTTTAAAAAAATGTTTCCATAGTGCCTCTGCTAGCATTAGTGGTCCTTACCCAGGCTTCTAAGAATGCAACAATGGTTTGGTTCTTTTTACAAATAGTTTTAGGATTCTCGAGCAGAGTAAATCGCTTGTATCCTACCTTGCGCCGAACATCTCTCGGCATGAACTGGCCAAAGAACTCGTAGAAGTCATGGTGCGTCTTCACGATGCCCAGTCTTGCCATCTCTCGCTTCAGCACATCAACTGCATCAGGAGCGGCCACGCTGCGCCTCCGCAGGTCCTTCGTGAAGTTGTACACGTGTTCCACAAGCCTCTCTGCGCGAACGCGGGCTTTGTATTGATATCTGAAAATTTGAAATACATGTACAACCCGGTCAGAATATCTGTGCACCTCGCTGGAATGCGGTGCCTCTCCCGCTTCCCCTGTCACCGCCCCGCGCACTCCCCGGTGCGACAGTACGGTTAGCATCTTCGTTGCCGATACACGTCCCGATAATTTATATATTTTCGCTTTGTTGTTGTTTTGTTTTTTTGTTAAGTGTCAGGTGCACAGATATTGTGACCGGGATATACATCCCAAGGTTGCCTGGAAAAGATCGTTCATCGTGCGTTTGGACTTCGTCTACTCTTAGCATTTATAACTGTACTAGCTGCGGCTTCGCACGCCTATCCCACGGAACTTAATAATCCGGCCAAGTGCATTTCGGACTTGCGCACGACGGGATCCGTACCATTATCTATAAAAACGGAAAAAATCATGGCTTAAATATTTATTTTATTCTGTTTTTTGTATCTTGTTATAACAGAAATACATCATGATGGTTCATAAGATGACGGCTCATACGATACAATCTGACCGACAGCGGAGTCTAAGTCTAAGGTCCCGTTTTACCCTTGGGGTATGGAACCCTAAAAACTGAGAAATCGCTTTGTTTAGGTAAGCTGTCGTAAGAGGCAACTAAGGGGATATCCCCTGGGCAGCAGCGCCTCCTTCAGAAGAATTCTACCATCGAACTGCGATCCCAAAACCGTATGCCCAGCGTGGGTATTATGAGCATTATCCCCCATGAGATAACAGACATGAAGGCGCTTATCGGGGGGAGGCCTGCGTCCAGCTGTGGACTGATATAGGCTATTGAGGTGATGTGAGGTAGGATGATGCGGAAAACTGCAGGCAGGATGTGGCTGCAGAAGGGGCCGTTGTGGCGCGTTGGGCGAAGGTCCGCCTGCGATGCGAGGTTGCGGGTTCGATTCCCACCTTAGGAGTAAGGTAAAGTAAAGAAGCGGACAAGAAACCGAAGTATCGAAGTCCTTCCGGACCATTCAGTTGGATTCCCCGAAAGTTGAATTGCCCATTAAGCTGGATTGCCGTTACGTCGGATTCCTATGGTGAGGATTATCGTCCCCACTGCCAGGGGATTATAGTTTATGATTTGCGGGAAATTCCTTTTCTACTAGTTTTATTCCACAGAAAATTATTAATCTCGCGCGCAATGACAATCTAACCACCTAAAAAATATATTATAGAGATCAGCGAACGAGCCACACAGAGGCAAATCTATTTGACGTTAGTTGATCGTTACCTCTGCTATTTCCATACAATTTGGTACAGCGCTCTTCTATCGTGCGGATATGGAACTACGCAAATCCCATACGAAAAGATGACGTCACGATCACGTCTCGTGACAAAAGTCAAATAGACTCTTTCCTCAGCTGTAAGTAAATCTATGCAATTAGAAGTAACTTTGCACTACTCACTTTGGTTCCAGTTTCTCTTCCAAAAATTTGTACAAATGTTTCGTAGCCCACGGTGCATCCCTAGGTTGGAATCTCTTAGGAGGCTTGTACATCAGGTCCTCAAGTACCTCTGGCGGTAGCTCGCCGAAGAGTTTGGTTACTTTGGCGGCCTGCATTGCAGACTTGCTTTGTTTCGGCTTAGGAGCTACTTTGCGAGCAAATGATGGCGTAGCCGGTATTTTGAATATGTTCAGTTTTGGTTGTTCATTTAGTGAATTGAGGACTTTTTCTTCCTGTAATGTTAAGGTTTATTTTAGTGCACTAGAGTTAGTTACTAGCTAGGGGTTATCGCGGTTTTTTTTGAATTATTTAATCATCGAAATATGTTCTATACTTATGGCGTCGTTTGGAGAAATATAATTTTCACTGCTGAACATAGTAGTACCTAGCACCTAGGGATAAAAAGTAGCCTATGTTTGATTTTAGGAGTAGAATTATTTTTATGAAAAATTTCAGCCCGATCCCTTCAGTAGTTTTGGCTAGAAGAGGTAACAAACATCCATCCAAACTCTCGCATTTATAAAATCAGTGTAAATTAATAACCAAACGCGCTACAACATAACTATCATTGAAGTTTTTGTTTGCTTTTGAGAAAATACTACTAAATATACTGAATAACTTACGATTTTCTGTCTTCTCTCGGCATTCATCTTTGCGACGCCCATCAAATATTTTTCTATAGTCGTTTGCCGCGTTCTCAGTGAGATATCATTTGGCGATCTGTTTTCATCTTCATCATCATCGTCGAATCGAATTGACGTAATTTCTGTGGAATTCGCCTGCGGAAACATCGGTGCGGTGACTGACGCCATTTCGTTGTGCTGAGTTTGTCGTTTTGCAGACTTTTCCATGACTAGCGCTCGTAAAGACTTCCTCGGCGTGAAATCTCGTCCGTATGTCAGTCTCATAGTTTTTCTGGTGGTTCTGTGAGAATCCCAGCCCGAGCCTTGGGCGCTTGAAGTACTACCATCGGAAAAGCCGGCGCTTTCTCTAGCGGGGACTAAGTCTCGTTGTGTGCTTTTGGGCATTTCTGTCTTTCTCACCGTTTTGTCGCCTTTCACCGGAAAATACGAGTCGTTGACGTTTCGACTATCATGCAGCACGGCTTCTGGTGATTTGTTTTTCTTTCTGTTCCTGCCCGTAGTGTCGTGAGATACGTTAGGAGTATCTATTATTTCAAGTTGACCACTATCTTCTTGGTTTTCACTGTCAACAACTTTGGCTTGGCTATTGTCGGGATTGTCTTCGTTTTCATTACCTGATTCTATGACCGCCTCACTTTCTTGCTCATTTTCGTGTTCACTTTCATTTTGTTCCTCATCCTGGACGTCGCTTTCATTTTGTTCAACATCTGAATCTTGTTCTTTTTCATCTTCGTCAATTTCTTCATCTTTGTCTTGGCTTTCGTTAATTTCTACCTCACTTTCTTCTTCTTGTACATTACTCTCATTTTGAGCTTGGCTTTCATTTTGTTCAGTATTACTCTCATTTTGTATTTGGCTTTCATTTTGTTCTTCATCACTCTCATTTTGTACTTGGCTTTCATTTAGCTCTGTTTCACTGACGGCATGAGATTCGTTTTGATTTTCTTCATTATCGTCCTCAACTTCCTGACTTTCATTCTCTGGTTCACTTTGATTTAGTTCAATACTTAGGTCATGTACTTCATTATCAGAGGCATTATCAGTTTCATTTTGTTCATCATTTTTTTCTTGATCATCACCATTATCAATTACATCTGCAGCTTCACCTCCATTTTGTTTAGCAGTTTCTTCTTCATTATCACAAGCATTATCAACTTCATCTAGTGCAACTTCACTTTCATTAACTGCTTCATTTTCAATCCCTAGGCTGATATCCTTACTTTTGTTTAAAGATTTTTGCTCCAATTCTACATCACTTTTAGCTCCGTCAGGATCATTACCTGATACATGAAGGGATTGGTCCCCTTGTTCAAGATTCGTTTCAATATTCTCTACATTGCTGATATTTTTATCCTGACTGAATTCAACCATAGCTGCTACTTCAGCTTTGTTGGGGTTACTTTTATCTTCCTTACCCGAGTCTGCACTGATGATATCTTTTTGCGTCATACTTTTGGAAATCATAGTTTTATTCCCAATTTCTATTATCATCGGAAGAACATCTTCTTCATCAAGATCATTTTCATAATGGAGAGAGAAGTTTTGTTCTTCATCATTTTTTTCTTCTTCACCTGGGTTATCTTCTTGTATATTGTCAATACTTTTGGAATGGCTCATTGTTTTATTTTTGTGTATAGTTTGTGATTTTAAATCTGCTTCTTCAATAACCTGAGAGTTATTGGGTGATGCGCTTTTACTTTGACTTCTAGTTTTCATTGAAGTGTTGTGTTCAGAGATTTTAGTCTTGGATTTATTTTCAATCTTATCATCTGGTTGCACTTTCGATTTATTTTTTGATGTACCAGATGTTTCAAATTCCACTTTTTCCTTGATAAATGTTTTAGATTTGCGTGATTTGCTTTTGTCTTTTAAGGATTTATTTTGATCTTCATTATCATCTACCAAAGTCGTAGACTTATTGATCATCTCATTGTTGGTCTCATATTCACAAGCTTTTTCTTTAGTAAATGTTTTAGACTTCCGTGATTTGTCAATGTTTCCTGCTGATTCATAACCACATTCTACAATTTTTTCCAGATCTATTCCATGTACCTTTTCTTTAGTGAATGTTTTAGATTTTCGTGATTTATCTTCTTTTGGGTTAGATTTATTTGACTGTTTTGATGCATTACTTCCAGCCTCAGATTCCATTTCAGTCAAATTGCTCAACCTGGCCCGTTTGGGTGTTTGCCCAGTCATCAGAACTTCCAGTTGGTTCTCCACCATTGTAGAGGATGGCAGCATTTTCCACTCATCCATTTCCATATCGGTTGTTATGCTAGATGCTGGTGAAGGTTCTCTTATACAGCGCAAAGAAGAACGCCTAGAAGATTCACTTGCCTTTTGGAAACCAAACACTTTTGGTTGTATATCAGGTATTTCATCATCACTCTCAGTAACAATGAAGTTGTTAAAGATGTTCTTTCGTTTGGTGCTCTGTTGGCCAAAGATGTTCCGGACTTGAGCTTTGGGCTCTGCTATTGCCAATTCTTTTGTTTTATCAACCTCTGTTTGGTTGTGCGAGATGTTGAGCAATGCAGCTGGGAATATGGGCCTGGATCTTTGCTTGTTCTGAAACAGCTCTCTGGTTCCAGTTACAAGAGTTTTATCAACTCCTGTATCATGTTGTTTGGCTAAAGATTCTCTGGGTCCCACTATTTGAGCATAATGTTTTTGATTTTGTTTTTTTTGAGGGAATAGTTTTCGCTGAGTGATTACAATACTGTTGATAGATTCATTGTCACTGCTCTCTGGTAGATCCATAGTGTAGTTCTTTTTATTCTCTTGGCTGTAATTTAATAAATTGATAAGAGTATAAGTAAATAAATAATGCTGGACAGGACAATACAGACAGAATCATCAAGCTCTATAGCTTAGGGCTAGATAATTCTGTCTGTGTTGAGCTGAGTTTGTGATAAGCATACTTACTACTAGATAACTCATTAACATAATAAATTATTCTACATAGAACAATATTTAAAAAAATTTAGTCATGTATCAGTTAGCTTTATTTGTTCAACATCCTTCATCCACACATTTATTTTCTTTGACTGAATGGAAGAATGCAATATTTTATAGACTCTAAGACCCATATTATGAAAGGTTACTCAGTCATAGGTCTATGCTCTAGCAACGCGTTTTCCATTAAAAAGCATAACTCAACTCATGAATTATGATAAATATCTTGAAAGTAACGAGAGCTTTGATAGATATTATGTATGTATGAAAAATGGTATTCTTTCATTCATCAAAGAAAATAAATGCATGAATAGAGCATAAGTAGCCTAACAACTGTATATCAATGACTGGGGCCTCTCACAGCCCAATATACATAATCCATATATGAGTAAAAGAACATACCTGAGAATTTCCATGTCTAATTCCTCAATAATGTTATTAGGCCCCACATTCTCATTTGCTTCTAAAAGTTCCACAATATCTCTTGATGTTGTTGAATGTTCACCCAAGTTTGTCCACCAACTTTTGCCTGAAATATTTATTTTATTGAATCAGGTTGGTCAGTTTTATAAACAAACAATTATTGATTTCTTCTGAGGTTTACAACTATGTAGGTTGGTAAAAATAATATTATATTATATATAACATGTAGCTCAGTAGATAAAGTATTTGTATACATAACTATAATAATCAGAAAATAACATACATAAATAGATATTAACTTTACCTAATCAATGCATACAACTTTTTTGATATATTGGTATATTGTAACTAGCAGAGCCCCGCTGCTTCACATGCCATGGGAACTTAAATTAGTTCCCATGGCATGTGAAGCAGGCATGTGGGATAAAAATAAATAATACTGGACAATTCACACAGCATTATCTAGCCCCAAGCTATGCAGAGCTTGTGTTATGGGTACTAGATAACTGATATACATAATACAATACACTACATAGATAGATATTTTTTATTATACATAGTAAACAACCAGAATGCCCAGAACAAATGACTGCAGATCGTACACACATTTGTTCACAGTTTTCACATTATCACGTTCCCGAGGCGGGAATCGAACCTATTGCACAACTACCTGTATGCATTTCAGCCCAATACATTCAGAATTGTTTGCGTGAAAGAGCAAGAAACATACATGTTTACAAATTTCACATTTATAATATTAGTAGGATCATCACAGCAAACCAGAACCAGTAAAGTGACAAATTCTCGGTAGAGTAAAAACTATTTAATGGCAGCATGTCATACCTTAGGTGGTAGGCTTGTTGGACGTTTATTTAACATCTTATACCCATAACACATGCTTTGCTTAGATTGGGGCTAGATGATGCTGTGAGGATTGTACTGCATTATTTATTTATTTATGGGATGGAGATTTGTATGTTTTTTTTAAAGTTAAGTCGCAAAATTTTAATAAAGTTATGCTGGTAAATAGTTTCAAAAAGGTTTCATGTCTCTTCTCAGAGCTAGTTTGAACATTGTTGATAAATCTTTTGAATCCTTGGTTAATAGCAAGTCATTTACAATGTGATTTTTTCATGAAACAATACAGTCATGTGACTGTATGGATATAAATTGTAGGGGCTTCTAATTCTAATTCTGAGTGGGGGAACTAAGATCTGCACAGACCTCTCACATAGGAGTGTATTGAGCATTATCACTCTGCCTAAGCAGTTCCTAACCAGCTGGGCTCCTTGAATTATGAAATTGTAGTGGCTTATTGATGTAACAGGAAATTGGTGTGGTAATACTAAATAGAAGTTTACTCACGTCTGGGCTCTTCAATCTCAGTATTATCTGACAATATCGACTTCCTACTGCCCAGTGGTGATACCACAAACGAAGCATCTTTCTTCATATGCTGTGTTAGAGCAGATATTATGACGGACCCACTGGAGCGAGCTGAGCTAACGCTAAGGGCTCTTCTAGGTTTGTGGCGGATTGGAGTTCGCGAGGGTCCTTGGGAGCGGGCTGGAGACGCTTTTCTAGGCGTCTTCATTGTAAATGCTTACGAACTGCGATAACAAAACTGAATGCCAGCCAGCTAGCAATATACACACAAATAATTTTCTATTCACATCTTTGTCTCACTTTTTATCTTATTTTTCATGGTTTATACAATAGAAAACTGGATAAAATGGGACTTAGACTAGACTAAATGCAAAACAAAATAATAATCAATCAAACACAAAACAAATAACCTTTCCCGTTTACAAACAAACATACATTTGAGATAATGTGATTGTGAAGCATGCATTACAAATAAAATCAACGGAATTTATATTTTAAAAATTAGTGTTGCTAGCTGGTTTTAGGAAAAACGAGGGGCTTTTACAAATCTAATCAACGGCGGAATAGGGTCATATACCCTATTCCGCCGTTGATTAGATTTGTAAATGTGATTTCAAAATGGCTAAAAAAATATATACGTATTCTCTATTGATATAGAAACATATCTACATGTTTATTTTTGCATTTTGAGATGTTTTTATTGTAGACTTTAACCATTGAAAAATTGATAGGTATTTTAAATCTCAATCGCAAAATTTCAAAACGCTACGCCATTGACTAGAGCGGACGTGACATCACTGTACACGTTTCTTCTTTTTTTTATTCTGTTTTTGCACCTTGATTTGACACTATTCTGCCCACTTGATATTTCGTATTGTCGATTATTTTCAGTTTTTTCGGAAAACCTCTTTCCTGAGATGATCACTACCGAGGTCGTCACCAAAGGTTTTATTCGAGTGTGTACGTCGACGTCACATAAACATGGCGCCAATATGGCAGCGTTTTTATCACCCGAAAATGATTGTAGTTTTGATTTGTTTTTTTTTACCATGTTAATGCGAAATTCAGTGAGCGTCTTATCATTCCTCGGTTAAATAATGACCTGAAGAATCGATTAAAACAATAAAAAAAATCGATGCATATACCCTATTATATTTTAAAAATTAGTGTTGCTAGCTGGTTTTAGTCAAAAACGAGAGGCTTCAGTTTTCGACGGTCAATTTGAAAAATAAAGAAACGAACATGCTCGTTGTCACGGGGCCCGATCTCCTTAAAACGTTTTCGTGCAAACGCTAATCGCCTTATAAATTAACATTGTATATTGTTACCTATAAATAATAAGAATAAAGATGTAGTTAACAATATACAATGTTAATTTAATGTAATTTTTTTATGTTAGATACAATGAGCATAGCCTAAAGGTATCTAATTACAAAGAAAATTAGTTAGGTACTTAACATTCCTACGACATTATTTTATTGATATTGTTGTTTTGGGAAGTCTGTGCATCAGTTGGTAGCATCGAGTGTTTTTTGGTCTTCGAACTAGGGCTGCCAACCACATCTCGTACCGTACACTCTAAAATAAATAGAGTATTGTACTTTGAATCATGTAGGCGTACTCTTTAATCTTTAACGCTAATAGAGTACGCTAAAATGTAACTATATATAAAGTAACTATAGACCAATATCGTTAGCTACCGTAGTGGCGAAGGTGTTGGACAGTGTGATGGACTCGGAACTTGACAAATATTTAGACCTACATGATGCACAGTTTGGCTTCAGAAAGGGCCTCTCAACTGAAAGTGCGATTCTGAGTCTAAAACACACTGTTCAATACTATACGCAGAGACGCACACCTGTGTATGCATGCTTCCTCGACTTGTCGAAGGCTTTTGACCTGGTGTCCTACGATGTGTTGTGGAGAAAGTTGGCAGGCACAGGCGTACATACACAGGTGCAGCGTCTTTTCCACTACTGGTACGCTAATCAGACTAACAATGTTAGATGGGCTGGCGTGTTTTCGGAGACCTACAGGTTGGAGTGCGGCGTGAGACAAGGTGGGTTGAGCTCACCCAAGCTCTTCAACCTGTACGTAAACGAGCTCATCGTGGGACTCAGCAGTGCGCGTGTCGGCTGCTCAGTTGATAATGTTTGTATGAACAATATCAGCTATGCAGACGACATGGCGCTGCTGTGTCCAACGATCAGCGCCCTCCGGAAGCTGTTGTCCATCTGTGAAGAGTACGCCAGTAAGCATGGACTTGTATACAACTGCAAGAAGAGTGAATACCTGGTATTCAAGGCCGCAGGTAAGGTTCCAGCATCAGTCCCAAGCTTGAGACTCAACGGTCTTGAGCTAAATAGAGTATATAGCTTCAAGTATCTGGGACATTTCCTTACCGACGACCTTGACGACCAGGTAGATATAGAGCGAGAACGTAGAGCGCTGGCGGTCCGGAGTAATATGCTGGTGGAAGCGCGAAGGTTTGCCCGTTGCAGTAGGCAAGTGAAAATCACGCTGTTCAAAGCCTACTGCCAATCGTTCTATACGGGTAGCCTCTGGGCCAGCTATACTAAACGGACGCTCAGCGCTCTACGGGTGCAGTATAACAACGCCTTCAGGATGTTGTTGGGGCTGCCCCGCTTCTGCAGCGCATCCCTCATGTTTGCTGAGGCGCAGGTTGATGGCTTTCATGCCATCATCCGCAAGAAAACCGCATCACTGCTGCGCAGAACGTGGGGCAGTACCAACACCATCCTGACGGTCGTTGGTAGTAAGTTTGCCTCGCCTATCATGCAGTCTTTCAACAGAATCCTCACCGTATAGACTGCTTAGGTTGGGATTCTGTTGAATGGTTGCATATCTATTGTCTGACTTGACTGTATGTTGTATAGTTTTAATTTTCTTTGTATTTAATTTTAATTTATGTGTAATGTTTTTGTATTTATAATGTGTAATTGATGGACATAGTCTGAATAAATAAACTTTTTATTTTTTTATTTTATTTTATTTAAAATACTTTTTTTGACGCAATGTTTACTAGAGTCTGTTCAAAAAGAGAAGAGTCGTGGCGGCGGGGCGTTACGGTCGGTGAACTAACACTTTTAGTCGTACTGCAATGACAGAGCAGTGGTTGTCAACGCAACAAAAGTTATCAATAGGCACACGAGCGACCTCAATTCCCACGAATCTTCTATACTATGATCTATTTGTCATAAAGCGGCAAGTAATTTCAATAGATTCCAATAACATACATTTAAATTCACATGCTTGGAGTCGAGATAAGGAGATATAATTGGACTATATTTATTCAAGAAAGAATCTCAAATCAGCAAGTACTCATTACGTTTAAAAATCGTGAAGAAGAAAGTAAATTTGAGGTTAAGTACTGCGGGTTTATCATTTGTGCACGGTTAAAAAAATCGAATGTGCACTACATTCGACCTACGATCAGAGAAGCGGAGGGGGATTTCCTTCGTCCGTGTTATCGTCCTACCCAAAACGTCGACTATTTCTGTTATTTTAGTGGTTCCCTCAATCGGAAGTTTCTAAACGCAGCCACTACACTAATGTCAATGTAACAAATTCTTCAAGAAAACGCGAGTTTGAATCTCGATTTTCCATTTTCCACAAAACTTTACTTACCTACCTACTGATAATGATAAAGGTATTCAGTTATATTAAATATCTATATATGTATATAAATATCCATTTTTCAGTGTCAGCTTGTAGGAGAGAAGAATTGAAAAAGTTTGTTGCTATCGTTGAAGAACACTTTCATGAGCGAGTCATTATTTTATTCTGTTCATAAGTTTTATTTGTTGCTTTAGCAGCAACAGAAATACATCATCTGTGAAATTTTCAACTGTCTAACTAAAACGGTTCATGATACAGCCTGGTGGCAGACGGACAGACGACGGAAGGACGGACAACAGAGTTAGAAATAGGCTCCGTTTTACCCTTTGGGTACGGACTCCTAAAAACAGAAAATAATTTACGAGCACCTTTGTGGCATGCTCAGATGAATAAAAAAGCAAGATAGAGTTTCGCCGGCCGACTCACCGATGGCGGCAAAACTAAGCCTAGCCGTGTACATACACAGTTACACGCACAGACATAAAACGAAACTAAGCCATACCTTGTCAGTCGAGCTATGCCGGCGCGCGGAGTGTCACGATATAATATTTCGTATTTTTTACAGAAACAATGTCAAATTGTGTTGTAAAATGGTGTAAAAATACTTAATCATACTTAAGTAAACTTAAAAACATATATTTTTAGTAAATCAACTTTATAAATTATCATGACAACTTGGAACACAAAACCGCCACAAGTGCTGCCAACACTAAGCGTCACAAAAGTTCCCGTTTGTTGAGGAAGTTATTAATGTGACGTGAAACGTAATGTTATGTATTAATATACTTAAGTACCTATTTTTTTTACTTGACTACCAACGGAGCATGGATAAATAAGGTTGGTTTCGTTTGTATGTTTGTAAGTAGCCGATTTTATTTTCTCACGTAGCGCTGAAACTATAAGTCCGATTTCAATAAATGAGGAGTCTAATGATTCGTCTTGATGCCCCGGTAGTTATAGGATAATTAATAACATCAGACGAAATTGGGGTCTAACGAGATATCGTGGTCTAAGTGGGTCTCAAAGTTAAATGTTAGTAAATATGCTCGACTAAGGGATATCAGTAAGGACATGCAGAGACAAGGACATTTTTAGGAAAATGTATATCTCAGGCTTAAGGAAAATGCCGACTTTTTGAGATTTGAAAACCACTTTCCTCTCACCCCCTTTTTCTTAGCTTCCGTTGAGATCTCCCGAACGCAGTGACTTGAAAGATATTGCTATAGAGGAAAAATAATATTAAATTCAAAACAAAGGTTGCCTCCCTTACCGTCGTATACTCCTTTTATGTAAAAGTACCAAAAATTGGCCTAAAAATTGTGAAACTGTTGTGCGTAAATAATGTAATGAAAGCATAGTGATAGTTGGTGAAAAGCAATATAAAAGATTTTAAAGCGATTTATTGGCAAAGACAACGTTTTCTCTAACTTGGAGAGCACAGTTATGCTGGCCAAGAGCATAAAATAAGCGATGCATCATCGAAAAATATTTATGTACCTAATACGTTTCCACCATATTTCGAAATTGGAAACAATTTCCAGAACGGTGGACAGTAAATGACAGTTCTACAGAAAACTTACACAATATAAAGGCCATTAAAACCAATGTTTGATATCACTGTTGTTTTATTGTCCCCCTTTCTAGTCGGAATAAACATACCTACTTATATACTACCTCTAAGTGAGGTAAATATATGTGCGGTTCGAAAGCTAAATTAACATGAAAATGTACCGGCTTGATCTGTATAAACTGACCTTCTCAATTCCCTGACCTGAGCTGCCTTGGAGGTGTTCCGGGCCCGGAAATAATGCACAATCCTTCTTGATGCTGCACTGACACTAGATTGTTTTGTTGAGGTTTTGGTTTTTGAGTATTTTTGTATTTTTGTTTCGATTTTATGCGCGGTCAATGTCCCGTCGTCTTCTTGAGTTTTTTTTTGAAGTGAAGTGCGCTCGCGGCGCTCGCTCGCGACCTCTTGCAGCGCGGCGCGTAAACTTCTCGACTCCAGTCAGAAGCTAGGCAAGGCTCGTTTGGCGGGAAGATTTGTTCGTTTCAAACCAAGCCGTTGAAAGTAAACCCAACATTTCCCCCCACCGAAATCCGATAGGATTTCCCAGTTACGATACCAGGACAATTGGAAAATGATGTAGTTGAACCTTGAGTTAAGTAGTATTAAAAAAATTACAATAGAGCAAGTGGACTGTATGTTATGTTATAATTATAATAGTTGAAAGTATTGACATAAGATAAATATATACAATTATACATAAGTGCATGTTACATATAACGGTAAGAGTGGATTTAAATACGTAATTATTCTGAGTCCTGATCCAACGGGAGCGGACTTAATTTTGAGACAGGACGAGTAAACTCGTGGTTATTCGCGGTTCGTACACTTACGACTCGTACGACGCCGTCCGGACCACTATGCAATTTGGAAACGCGTCCTAAAGCCCATTTTAGTGCAGGTGCATCCGAATTTATGAGCACGAGATCACCGACGTTAAGGTTACGACAGTTGGTAAACCACTTTTGGCGTTGTTGCAAAGTGTGCAAATAATCCTGCTTCCAGAGTTTCCAAAATTGTTGTGACATTTGTTGAACGGCCTGCCAACGATTCAGTCTAGAACTGGAAATATCTGATATGTTGTATTCAGGTACCGACAAGAGTTCTCTACCAATGAGGAAGTGTGATGGAGTCAGAACCTGAAACTCGTTGGGATCGCTGGATAAATCGCAGAGGGGCCTTGAGTTAAGCACAGCTTCAACACGAGAAAAAAGTGTACAGAGCTCCTCAAAAGATAATGATCTTGTACCAGTGCAACGTTTTAAGTGCAGTTTCGCAGACTTTATTACAGCTTCATAGAGCCCACCGAAGTTACTTCCGGTTGGTGGATTATGTCTCCATTTCACACCCCGAAAAGTAAGGCCATTGGAGAGACTATTTGATTCGCTGCTGAGAAAATCTGTTACTTCTTTTAGCTGTTTACCAGCTGAGACAAAATTAGTGCCATTGTCGGACACAATTGAATGACATAGACCTCTTCGCGCGGTAAAACGGTCAAAACATGCGAGAAAACATTCCGTACTTAAAGAAGACAAGACTTCTAAATGTACAGCTCGTGTGGCACAACACACAAACACGCACAAATACGATTTGGATACATGAGCATTTCTACGAGTCGACTCTTTGGTAGCAAAAGGTCCGCCAATGTCGACACCAACAGTATGGAAGACATGAACATCTTGAGAGCGGAACTTTGGCAATTCCCCCATTTTAGGTTGTGGATTTGAAGGAGACGCCTTAAAACAAGACATGCATTTAATTGTACGCGATCGAATGGCGCTACGCGCTGAAATAATCCAATATTTTTGATTAATTAAACTTTGAAGGGTGCGTGGACCTACGTGCAAGTTGAATTTGTGAAAATGGTCAATCAAAATATTGGTGAAATTAGATTTCTTTGGCAGAAGTAATGGATGCTTTTTTTCATAAATTAAATCCGATTGGGAAAGTCGACCCCCCACCCTGAGGAAATAGTGGGAATCTATGAAAGGGTTGAGCTTTCTCAAGGACTGACTACAGTTACCGCCCTTTGCTAACGCTACTATGTCGTTTGGAAAATGATGTTTTTGGACAGATTTTACCAATACGTCATGAGCTCGTCTGATGTCAGCGACCGAAAGCGACCTACGTTCATGAGCAGCTGATCTGCAATTCCGAATGAACTGAAAACATCGAGCTACAACATTAAGCAGTCTAGTATAGCTTGAATATTTTTCTGTGATATCGTACAGCAGTTCAGATGAGACGGTTTCAGAAATAAGGAGTACCGGTTTTGTAGTTTTAAGTTCAGGAGGAGTGCAGTCTCGGAACTCGTCCATGGTCTTCACTGGCCAGTGCGCTTGGTCAACGTCGAGCCAAGCAGGTCCGTTAAGCCATTCGTGTGATGCTAGCAAAGCAGACGGTAAGGCACCGCGGGAGCATACATCAGCTGGATTGGACACACCACTCACATGATACCAGTATTCACTAGGCACACTATCATTAATTTTGGACACTCTAGTGGACACAAATGTTTTGAGTGTGTGACTGGGGGTGTTGAGCCAAGCCAACACGACGGACGAATCCGTGAACAATAAAATTTCATCGACCACCAGACGATTGCGCAAAACATTGAGGACATATTTGACAAGTTTGGCCAGCAAGTGTGCGGCCATGAGTTCTAGACGTGGAATAGTAACAGTTTTTAAGGGCGCGACTTTAGATTTAGCGATGATTAAACTGACTTTGCTCTCACCATCCGCGTTTTTAGATCGCATGTAAACTACCGCAGCATAGCCAAGAGTTGAGGCGTCACAGAAGCCTAGAATCTGAATGTAGGTATAGCGCGCCACCTTTACATGCCGGTCATGCTTTATATTGGACAGTAATGGAAGTTCATCGACATATGCTCTCCACTGCGCCTCGAGGTCCGGTGGTAAAGGCTGATCCCAGTCCAACTGCCGAGCCCAAAGCTCCTGCATGAAGCATTTGGCAAAAAAAATACACGGAGCCACGAAACCCAGTGGATCAAATTGTCGACCTATTTGGGACAGAACTGTTCGTTTTGAGGTTACAGGGTTAGCTGGAGTGGTGACAAAGGAAAACGCATCACATGCTGGCAACCACTGCAGCCCTAGTACTTTAATGGACAAGTTAGTTTCATCGTCAAATGCAACTGGCGTTTCGCGATAAGTCTGGTCCAAATGCTCAACTACCTGTGGGCAATTACTTGACCACTTGCGGAGCATGAAGCCCCCAGCTTTTAACAACTCCATGAGTTCATGCTGAAGCTGCAGCGCCTCTTCTACGGTAGAAACCGACCATAAAAGATCATCTAAAAAGAAAGCCGTTTTCAAAATTGGCGCTGCCTTTGGGAACTTGCTCGCTTCATCATCCGCTAGAGTGTGCAAGACCTTAATTGCCAAGTATGGACAACTAGCCACACCATACGTCAAAGTATTTAAAACATATTTCTGTATTGGCTGGTCCGGTGAGTAACGCCATAGAATATGTTGATAAGGCCGTTGACTCTCATCAAGGATCACCATTCTGTACATTTTGCAAACGTCTGCAGAGAGGCAAATTTCATGCAGACGGAAGTTGATTAGCAGTTCATTTATATCAGCTTGAAGTTTGGGACCTGGTAGCACCAAAGAGTTGAGTGACATATTATTTGATGTCTTACCAGATGCATCAAATACCACACGGTGAGATGTTGTGGTACTTGTCGGTTTGATGATGCAGAAATGCGGGATGATATATTTCGAATCCACGTTCTGGACATCACCAAGACAAGTCATATGACCGAGGTCCTCATATTCGCGCATAAATTTATGATATTGAGTTTTCAACTCGGGCTCCCGCTCTAGCTTTGACTCTAAGTTGAGAAGTCGACGAGTTGCCATTTGGCTCGAGTCGCCGAGTTCACCAGACGGTCTAAAGGGATATTTTACTATATACCTACCTGTGTCGCTCCGACGATGTTCCTTCGCAAAGAGGCGCTCTGCTAACTCGTCATCGGGGCTGCGACTTGTTACCCCAAAGGGAACCTCCTCAACCTCCCAGAACGAGTTCATTATTCCGTCAAGGTTCATAGTGAAACCACAGAAAGGACCTTCGTGACTTATTTCAGTACGCGCTTTGGGTCTGCCGTGTGCTGTATGGCCTAGTTTAGTCTGACCTAATATGACGTACCCGAATACTGAGCTCATTGCCACAGGCAGACCGGGCTCCAACGGCAGTCTTTTGTCACCATCATAGATGTACGGGAACAGATCACCTGCGATCAGCAAGTCGACAGGCGCGGGCTTGTAGAACGCCGGGTCGGCCAACATCAGATCTTGAAACTCACCAATAGTTTTATCAGACAGGGGCATTGTAGGTAAATTACCTGCAATGTTGGTCACGATGACCGCATCAGTAGATAGGACGGGACTAGCACAGTGCCGCGGCTTAATATTGCAAGTAGTTAAACCGAACTCTCGCACTGGATTACCACCTAGACCGATGGGCTCGAAGTTGCATCGACGACGTGACAGCCCTAGACGTTTTGCACAGTCTTGAGTTATGTAGCTCGACATAGCGCCGCTATCAATTATAGCACGTACGGTTTGGTACTGGCCCCAACCATCTGCGACGTGTATAACAGCGGTGCCGAGCAACACCGTCAAAGTAGCCGAACACGTCAATGCAATCGCACTAGAACTCGAATTTGTAACAGAGTCTATGTGCAGTGTGTGGTGATGTCTTTTCTTGCAGATCGTACAGAGTACCTTAGACGGACAGTCGCTGACAGAATGTTGACGTAAACAATTTTCACACAACTTTAATTGTTTAATTTTCTCAAGGCGCTGCATCGGCGTTAGGTCGGTGTACTCGTTGCATCGATAAATAGAATGCATCTTTTTACAATACAGACACTCCATGGATTTTGTTGATTTTACAGGCTGGTCTGCATTGACAGCAGCTGACGACAAGGTTGCCCGCTGCGAGTTTGAATTAATAGATTTTGAACCAGAAGGCTGGTTGACCTTTGACTGACTACGTGAACACGGTACACCTTTAGCAGTCGTGGAATTGGTCGTACTCTCTGACATCTCGAGAACGCGTACATGTTTTTCAATAAAAGTTATCAATCCGTCATACGTAGGTAGTTCATCCTGTCCTAGTCCACGTTCAAGCTCACGCCTAGTTACGGGGTCAAGGTTACGCAACGCCACATAAAACAATAGAAAACCCGATAAATCCTCAATATCCAACAGTTGGAGCGCTTTAATGTTTTCTTGATATGTCTGTAAGAATCCATTTAGTCCAGAAACTGTCTCCATCATCAAAGGTTTGAAGTTGAATAGCTTGTCGAGATAGGTAGTCGCTAATGCGCGTTTATTTTCATATCGTTTCATTAAAGCGCTCCAAACAATCTGATAATTATCCGAAGTAACCGGCATGGACTTTACAATCGTCAGAGCTGGCCCGCTAACAGCTGATAGCAAGTAGTAAAATTTCTCGATATTCGCTATCTGTTTATTACTGTGGATTAGGCTAGAAAACGTATCGCGGAAGGTAGGCCAGTTTTCAAGTTTACTGTCAAAAGGGAATAGCTCTAGTTTAGGTAGCCTAGCTTTGACACAGCCACCTTCCGATTTCTGTTCTGCTCTATTTTTTGTTGTGTCGTTTATACTATTTGAAACCTTACGAATGAAAAAATATATTTCGTCGAAACTTTCCATCTCTTTGTATGATGGAACATAGTTAGGTACAAACCTTTTTTTAAGAACAGTTATATCCAACAAACTTTGTTCAAACTTATCGCGCCAAGTAGGTAATTCGCTAAAACGGGCGTAGAAATCACCTGCCAACTCGGGTTTGTCACGAACATTTTTTGAAATCTCGTACAAAGCTTGCAGTCTCATAAAACACATTTCCTTAGTCGTATTATGTGGTTGTACCAACGTATCAAACTCGTCGTCGGAAGATTCCGACTCCGCTTTATCAACTTTCGGAGGCATTTTGCAATGTAGTAACTACACACGGCACGATATATGGCGTAAAATGGCGGTCGACCGGCGACGAATCGGTAATTTACGTAAGTAATAAATTGAAAATCATGATTCGAAATACAATGTTTTGACTTTAGAATCACGTTGAATTAGGACTTAGGACGTATTAAAATGAGTTTGGAATGGGTTTGAAACTTGTAACTTGCGTACTTATTGAGATATGACGAAATATGTGTAACGAAAATTAACAAATGGAACCCACCCCCCAACAGTTTTCATACAACAAAGTTAACAAAGTTAGTGTGAATTATGCCAATAAATACGTGTAAATGTATAGATATTTAGTTGTATTGATTCGTAACTGGATAATCCGTACTCGAATGACCAAAATGTGCGGTTCGAAAGCTAAATTAACATGAAAATGTACCGGCTTGATCTGTATAAACTGACCTTCTCAATTCCCTGACCTGAGCTGCCTTGGAGGTGTTCCGGGCCCGGAAATAATGCACAATCCTTCTTGATGCTGCACTGACACTAGATTGTTTTGTTGAGGTTTTGGTTTTTGAGTATTTTTGTATTTTTGTTTCGATTTTATGCGCGGTCAATGTCCCGTCGTCTTCTTGAGTTTTTTTTTGAAGTGAAGTGCGCTCGCGGCGCTCGCTCGCGACCTCTTGCAGCGCGGCGCGTAAACTTCTCGACTCCAGTCAGAAGCTAGGCAAGGCTCGTTTGGCGGGAAGATTTGTTCGTTTCAAACCAAGCCGTTGAAAGTAAACCCAACAATATACAATTTGAAAAAATGTCATCTTATCTACTATTTACTTATCCATTCATTCTGCTAATACAATAAAATATTAGGGGTAATTCGTTTTTACTACACGGCAACACTCATCAAACGCGCACATGTTTACGAAACCGGCATCAGTTTGTCGGCCGGCGTCACTCTGTCTTGTTTTTTTACTTCGTCTGAGGTGGCATGCCCTTAAATGCCATGCCCATGCCACGTATTCGAAACACGCAATTTATTATGGTTTACCTACTGAAGCCCTAGTCTGAACCAAACGAGAACACGTGCACACGCCCACTTAGTAGGTACCTACTCTACGTAAGTGGCTACGTACCTATGAATAGTACCTATTATAGATCTTTATGTGCCACTTATTTCTAGCAAAAATGAATCGAGAAGGTTCTAGGTTCTACTAGGCAGTTGGCGCTGCAGTCGAGATATAGAATGGAACAAATTTTACGCTTCAAATTTTGAAATTAACGTAACGGTAACAACGTGCGCAGCAGTAGGAGACGAAAACACGCGTTTGCGTATTCAGACTAGGGCTTGGTAATGTTTGATCTATCTGTGTTGATGCGATAGGCAATGTTTGCTGAGAAAACACTAAAGATACAATATATATTACTTAAATTAGACGTGATAAAATTAGTCATTTCATATTTACACACGCAATACGGTAGTGCAATGGCAAAATTGGATAGTGATAGAGATTGTGATGTGGCGTTCAAGGATTTGCGAAATCCGGTGTGTAACCTAGCTTTCTATTTATCTTGAATCAAAATACTAGTGTCAATTACTAGTAGAACTGCATAGGATATTAGGGTAGGTAGGTTCTTCACGTACCTACCTTAGTATCCTATCCAATTCTTCTTTCCTGGGTATTTGAGTGAGATACGCGTAGGTAGTTGGTAGGTAGGAAAAAGTAAAAACTTCTTGGTGTAGGGTACCTACCTAAGCCCTGTAAAATACCGATGCAATTATGCAATATATACACAATAAAATAATCTAATATTTAGGTAATTCGGTAGAGTAGAGCTGTCTAACCTAGAAAAGTCTCAAAATAAAGAATCCCTTCGTTACGTTACGATTATGAGCTAAACACTAAACATTTTGTTTTCCTAATAAATTTGGCAATAATTTTTTTTTTAAATAAACATGGAGGTTCTTCTCAAAGAAATTTAGTCATTGATTAATTAAAAAGGGTTTAGTCCCAATGGAAAACAAAAAAAAATATTGGAATTTTCTATTTTTGAATTTCAAAATTCAGGATGCTAGGTGTTCCTTTTTCAAGTTAGTTGATAATAAATTTCTACCTAAATAATGTATTCTCATTGGAAGCTAAAAGGATGTAGGTATGAGTGCCAATTAAAATACTGACGAAAGTCATCTGTTTTTTTAGGCAAAGGACCGTTTTCCAAGGATTGTTATTATTATCATCATAGCGGAGTTCTGTGAAAGATTTTCCTATTCAGGAATGCGAGGTAAGTTCGCCCTTTCCTTTCTGTTGACTTTGAATCGGTGCCAGACTAGCTCGCCTCTTCGCGCAAACATAAACACGTAACGTAGGGTGATTTTACTAATTATACTTACTGCTCATTAGACGTTTCCCACTGCTGGACATTAAGCTACTTAGATTTATATCACCAATAATGCAATATAAATAATAACATAATCTAACATACTTATCTTCAATTTTATTATAAAAACTTTCGTAGTTTGGCGAATTCGTTAAGAACGGGTTAACTACGAACCTTATTTTTGTTCTGATCAGGGGGGTTATGCTTTATGACCAATTCAACGTCTTACACTATACGACAAGATATCGGCGGGGAATGGGAGAAAACCAATACGGTTTTCTCCCATTCCCCGCCGATATCTTGACGTATCTGTGTAAGACGTTGAATTGTTCATGGAGCATAACCCCCAGGAGGGTTGAAAGTTGTAATTTTCGTGAAAAGACAAAGCTCCTTAGAACGGCATATCTGCCAATGAAAAATAACTCTCAGTGACTTCAGTTTCAGTTAGGTAAGCTTCGGCCAAACCTGCGCGTCAAACACACGATGCGTGAGACGTTACAATGGCGCCTCAATGGAGTTTTGCACATAAGAATATATAAACAGGTTTTATCAGTTATTTAGTCTATTCTTTCCCTTGCACCTACGCGACCGAGACGTGGGAAATTATTATGAGAAAATCATCGCGCGTGTTAGACGCGCAAGTTTGGAAAAAGCTCTATAAAAAGTAGCCTATGTTTGATTCCAGGTTTAGATCTACATTTATGCAAAACTTCAGCCCGATCCGTTCAGTACTTTTGGTGTGAAGAGATAACAAGCAGAAAAATAAAAATCCTTGGTAAAATTATAATGTTCCAGCATTCCTAACAATATACTTGAGAAGTAAATTGGGGTACTCTGATGACGGTGCCACGGAGATCTACCATGTGTTCAGTTGTTTCGTATACGTTTTCCCTATCGTCGGAGGAATAATTGCCGATAACTACCTGGGGAAATTCAGGTACAACGTAGCTTTGAATTGTTTTAAGGTCTGTTAATTAAAGAACTGTTCCACTATAGAGTTAGAAACTAAATCGCTGTGTAAAGGTGTTAAATATACATAGAAATCTGTCTCTGGTAGGTTTCCATAATTGGTTTTGTCGGTATCTACGGGCTGAGTTGAGGTCAATTCTTACGCCTCGCCGCCGCCGCCGCGCCGCTGCCCCTACCGCGGTCATTCTAACTCACAGATTACCCTTTTTTATTAGATTATCAGGGGTAATCAACTAGAGAAGTACCTACCTTCTCAAATTGTGTCCGGAATCTCTTTCCAGCCATTTTTTTTATATATAATGTGTTGCTTACCACTCTTTCTGGCGTAGTAGGTACCTCTGGTTTATCCATTTTGAACGAAGCAAGTTAGTAAACAAAATACGACACAAATAACAAAATCTCACTTGCTTGGCGTCGAGTTTCAGATATCGACAAGTAATATAAATTACGTATAAAGGACGCGCCAACAAAGTTAATTTTAGGTTAAGTATGGGCGGTTTGTTTACGTTTATGCTTCATTCAAAATGGACACGGTATAGGTAGGTACCTAAATAGTTCTTGTATTTTATGACACTTGCCATAGATAGGTAACAAAATATACTGACAGTATTTTAAAGTATAGTATGTATTTACTACAAGAAATTAAATGCAGGGAGCGAGTTCCATTCCTTTGCGGTGCGAATAATAAAGGTGGAGGAAAACAGCTTATTGCGAGTGGAGGGTATACTGGTACAATTTCGTGACAATTTAAAATTTGTAGGACCTCGTAGCAATAAAGCTCGTAGCTCTTTAGCAATCCGTTCTCGTAGCAATTCGTGAAAGTCATTTGTTACGTATTTTAGTGCTTTGTAAGTTTTCTCTTGCACTTTTGTACAGCTCTAAACGTTTTTTGTTTCGTTAGGCACGTAGCTTAGCGAGTTTTAGATTCGGACGAAACGTACCCTATAACCCATAGTTTTTAAATGTAGGTAAAAATTTGCGTCGCATATAATAATAGATTTACTACGTAACGTCGATGTAATGGGAACTCAGAAATCTAAATGCATTTAGATTTCTGTCTGTGAATGGGAATCATTCATTAGTGGGGTCGTGGTGGCGTGAGAATCTAGATTCATCAAACTCAACCCGTAGATGACGTACCTCAAACACCAGAGGAAGAGCAGCAGCTGCCTACCGTGTATCAAACAATACCTTTACTGCCATCAGCAATCCGTCTGTCAAGTGTTGTGATTATGGCTAATACCCCCAATATAATGGTTTTTGGCAACAAATAGAAAACGGCCTCCTGCCCCCGGCAGCGTGATTTCTGGTCATGACATGACAAGTATCAGATGCAGGGAGTCGATGGATGGATGCTCAGGAGCTATTCATGGCGATGTCGTTTGGGGGGAGGCCTTTGTTCAGCAGTGGACGGTAGGGTACAGGCTGATGATGCAGGAATAATGGTTCCATTTAATTTACAGGACCATTCTCTACATGATGTTTGTGTACGCAGCGGGGAACCTTTTGGTGGCCGTGACAGCCATACCTCAACTTAATTTTCCCGGAAGGTGAGTTTTAATATGCAAATAACTTGAACCTTGGTGATCCAGAAAGGTATGAGGAGTCATTAAGTTACCACGTTATGGTGGTTTCTTTATCACTCCTTTATCTTCTAGATAGTGAAGAGTTAAAAATATCACTTTATATCCTGATTATTTTTATTAACGACTAGCAACGCCTCCAGGTTTCACCCGCGTAGTTCCCGTTCCCGTGGGAATTCCGGGATAAAATATAGCCTATGTCATGCCCTGAAAAGTAAGCTTATTAATGATAAATGAATTTTTTAAAACGGCCCAGTAGTTTTGGAGCCTATTCAATACAAACAAACTCAAACAAACAGGAAGTCTCGACTCCACTTTGGCGGAGTCCGGCCCTAACAAGTAAACTGTGGTGCAAGGTTGCAGTTTCATTGAATTTGACACAAACATTTTGTAGCTGAACGGATAGTCTCTAATTATAAACGTTGGCCCCAATAGGATCAGTTACAAGATCGTCTGAAATTGCCTAATTTCCGTTTTACAAAGCCTTTTAGTCCCATTGGTAAATAATGTTCATTTTACAACGAAATTGAGCTATAAATCTTTCGTTTCGAGAATTTAATACCGTGGTTTCATTATGAAAGTTTTAAAATAGGCGACGAAGGGCGAGCAGATGACATTCAGTTTTTTACATTTAAAGATAGGCACTCGCACGAAAAGCCTGTGTCTATTCTTGTATCTAACATACTTATGTAGGTAATATTCGGGCCACGGAATAAGTTTTTACCTATTGTATAAGTCAAATTAAATTAGGTACTACTTAATTTAATTCTACATATCTGAGTAATGAACTAACAATCGTTTTAAATGAAAACAGAAGATAACAAACGAATCCTATCTTTTGCGGCATGGGTTAGGTAGGTACACATTTCAATAGCTATCTATGTAATGTATTGTATTTAAGTTATGGTTAGGTACTAGAGTTCCTAACCACAACACAAGCTCTGCTTAGCTTGGGGGCAGATGATGGTGAATTTAATTGTTCACCCTATTATTTATTTATTTATCAACTTCTTGGAGGGATGGCTCTGCGTCTTTATTAAATTAGATATATTTTTTCAGGCTTTGCACTCTACTGGGCCTATTCATGATCACCATCGGCACTGGAGGAATAAAACCCTGCGTCACTTCCTTCGGAGGAGACCAGTTCCAACTGCCAAAGCAAGAGCACCACCTAGCTGTCTACTTCAGCATTCTATACTTCAGCCTGTGCGTAGGCAGCCTTATAGCAAAGACCGTGTCGCCGATACTGAGGTCGGATGTCTACTGTTTCGGAGATAAGGACTGCTATTCACTGGCTTTTGGCGCGCCGGGGCTAGTGGTATTGGTTTCTATTGGTAAGTTTTTGTGATTGTTACTAGTAGGTACTCCTATAGGTCTACAGCCAAACTTAAAAAAAAAAATGTTAACAGAAATAACGCGAAACGGCAAGAAATCAAAAAGCTTGACGTCGAGTTTCAGATGTAAATTGTAACCGAAATATAATACAATATCAGATCTTATAACTATTTTAGTAATTTTATTCAGTCTGCACAAATATTATACGAGTCATATTATTATTACTATATTAAATTAAATTATATTAGACATACCTATACATAAATGTAACAATTTCAATTTCTAGATAGGTATTCGTTCACAGTATAAAAATCATTTTTTAAGTAGCGATCCTCTTAACTTTTCCCTACTGTTGTATGAGTAGGTACTACATAGCGAAGACAAAGATCATACAAAAATGAAGAACAAAAAAACATACAAAAATGGTTTTCTATCGTACCTTTATCGAAACACTCATTTTAACCGTCTTCTAAAAAGGGAGAAGATTCTATGCTTGTTATATTTGTTTTTTTAACTGTTCTTTATGTATATTCGTTGATTAAAGATTTGTTCGTCAATTATACGGGTTCGATTCCCGCCTCGGGACAAATGTGTGTACCATCTGCAAATATTTTTTCAGGGTGTTCTGCATGTTTTCTATGTTAAAAAATATATTATGTAGTGTATTGTATTAAGAGTATCAGTTAACTAGTACCTACCTACCTACCCATAACAAAAACTCTGTTTAGCTTGGGGCTAGAGAATGCTGTGTGGATTATCCAACATTACAGAGTAATTATTATTTATTACTAGCTGCGCCCGCGGCTTCGCATGCGTTGTTCCTATGTAAACGTTAAAAGGTGATTTTCATTCCACGGGAACTGATTTATGGGATAAAAAGTAGCCTATGGTTGATTCCAAGATTAGAATTACCTGTACCTGTATGAAAATTTCAACAAGATCCGTCCAGTAGTTTTGGCGTCAAGAAGTAACAAACATCCATACATACATACAAACTTTCGCATTTATAATATTATGTAATTATGTGATGTAATATAGTGTGATAATTCTTTAGCTATTGCATAGAAAAAAATCTCGAAATTTATATAAAAATAATGGCAGTAATTTGCAGTCCGTTTTTGTTTTTCAAAATGTTTGTTGGCAGTTCTGTATTTGTAATGTGAGCTCTGTTTTTATATTTTCCCTCTTAGGAATATCCCTGTGGAAATTGTATTTGGGTTCATATAATTTCATTTCAAACCCACGTCAACGATGTCACGCTATAACATTTGTGGTGTGACAAAATAATTTCAGTAAAAGGCCAACCTACGCGTTTATAAAAATCTGAGCGGCAGCACAAAAAAATCTAACGTACAGTGAGCAGTGAAAATCACTCAACCCGAATAAGTATTAGTTAAAGAAACAGACAAAACAGAGCAGATTATAGCAATTATACAGACATATTACCTGAACGGCACAACACTCCATAAACAACTTACGATAAAAACGTACATAATATTTAAAACACGTTGATAATACGAACCACTATAAAGAAATCAAAAAAACTTTGACTGAGTGAAAAGTGTCCTTTTAATTATACCAAAGTAGGCTAATGTTCAATTACATTTTTGAAAAAATGATGTTCATTGAATTTTGATAAGTACTTTAGAAAAACAACGGTGTTTCCTAGCTTTTTCTCTCTTAATCCAGTTTTCCCCCTTACGAAAAATCTTTAAGAGGGAAAACAGTAATATTTTTTTAAGTCCAGTCATCCCCCTTTGCGGTGATTTCAGGGGGGGGGGGATAACCCGTAGTTTGCCACTTAAGGAACGTAAAGTTTTCAGCTGTGTTATCAGCTGGTTTTCGTTGCTGACTGTCCTCTACCATCAAATAACTGTGCACTCACCTAATTGCACAGCAAAGCAAATCTATTTCGAATTCTGGTTTTAATTGGCATTAATTGGAATACTCCGAATTTTTGCTGTAGTAAAGGTTTTAATGCGAAAATTCGTCATAGGATAACACAGTGCATAGGATTAAAAAAAACGCCTCGAATTCGATGTGCATATAATTTAATTCGCTTCGAGATGGTACGCTGCGTGATGAGAATATATCTTTTATTCACCACATAATCTAAGTATTAAATGTTGGCTCATTGTGTGAAGAGAATGAGTAAATGATTATCATTATTAATAGATGCCTGCCTGTAGTGTGGTATCTGAATGATACAAATAAAATATACACGAGCACCACACGCTCATAGCAGTTTTTGGGGTTCGGTATCCTTAATGTGGCAACGGAACCCTATTACTAAGTCGTCTGTCTGTCCATCCGTCATTATTATGACGACTTGCCAACTAGTTACAGTTGATGGGTACATTTCTGGTCCATTATAAAAAAAATATTACGCATTACAATATTATGCGAGTCTAATTTTTCACAGTATAGGTGACTAATAAATTTACCTTACACAAAGTACGAATAAATACCAGAATTACTCTGGTACTTAATGATCATTCGCCGTCACGTTTTGCCTCTACAATAAAATTAATCTTGAAATATCAAACACAAGAAACCAAAAATAATATAAATAGAATTAGGTCGCACTCACACTTGGCTGGTAGGTACATTATTTTCGCTGTTGGTGCAGCCATAGCATAAATGATAGCATGTATGATTCTGGTTTTGACATTATCTTACTTCAGTGTATTATCCCATCACCATTTATCTTAGAAGCAATCAAATATACCCTAAAAGTGTTTGCTAGGATTTTTCCTCCCACCTCTATATCATAAGTATCTAATACAAACAGAGGTACAAAAATAACACTCAAATATTGTTTGTAAGAAACCTATTGTACACAACGGTGATTGTTTTATTTATCAGTCATGGAATATTTACGAACAACGAAACATGAGTTTTGCCTGTAGGTAAAACTAAGCATACGTAGACATATACATATATGCATTAAATTCTTTACACCCATAAAGTTTTTTTTGCACGCCTTTTCCTGCTTCAAACTTGTTATTCCAGTCCCCACCTGAAATAACCCCAAATAAGGGGTAAACCTGAACTAAAAAAAACAGTTTTCCCCTTGAAAATCCCCTTGAGGGTAAAACTACGCCTCGAATTTTAAGCCTGCAAATATTAGTGCGATCCATTCCAGTAGATATGGCGTTGTTTTTGTCCAAACATTTCACAATGTTACAAACTCTTTTTAAGCTTTTTCAACAATCGTAGAGTGCACCTACAGCATTATGTAATGTATGTAGGTACACCTTTACTTTATTTAAGTTATTTACTCTTACCTTTATTGCTTACCCTACTAGGGTACAGCAATAAAGGTACAGGGTACTGGTACACATACCCTAATAATTTTCTATGTATATTAAGATGCTTTATCATGCGTTCTATTTACAGGAGCCATTTGTTTAGGTATAACAAATATTATCAAACACCCGGAAGATTTCCGCAAATTAAATTTAAGACCATAGATTTTATTACTGTTGGATGTCGCTATGAGAATGCAATTTTGCTGTCGACTCGAATGCTTGAATTTCAGACTGTTCAGACATCCGATTCTAGGCGTTCAAATCATGCTACATATTATTATGTAGGTTTATTTTAATGTAAAAGTGTTATATAATTTTTTATAAGTTCGTAGAATATTACAATCCTGCTTATATTTTAAAGGTTAGTGCCGTTGTGAAGATGTTTGGCCGACAATAACGCCTAACCTACTGAATAGTTTTGTAATGACCCTGAAAATAACATAAGGCTACTTTTTATTCCAAATAACGCGGCTTTTTCTATGGAATTTCTTATTATGCGGACAGGAAAATACGCAAATCCCACACAAGAATGAACTTCAGAATGAGATTCACGATCACGTCTCGATATTTCAATCGGACTCAGAGCTCCGCTGTATGCTAAAATGGCAATTATGGTATGCATAATTTGAATGCAATATGTGTGTATGATAAATCCGCAAAAATGTTACTTCAAAACTGCTAAAATCTTAGATCCTTGATTTTTATGGTGATTTTTAACATTATTAAACTCTGCTTAATATCCATCATAATGTTCCATCATAAGGTTATATAGGTAGTATTTATAAACCTCCATGTTCTTTGTTTTCGTTTTGTAATGTTTTATTTTGTATCCATGTGTGTTTCGAAATAAATGTTTTTCTTTTCTTCTATTCTATTGTAAAAAGTGTATCACTTAAAACAATATTTTTTGTTACAGTAATATTTGTAAGCGCAAGACATCGCTATGTCATGAAGAAGCCCGAGGGGAACATAGTTGTAGACTTTGTCAAGTGCGTGTCGGTAAGTTTCCAGAGCTTCCTATGTTGTTGTCAGTTATTGCTTTGTTGTTTGATAGCTTATGAAATAATCTTTTGAATTCTCATGGTTTTGTCCTCTTTATTTGCAAGGATATATTTCATAACTATTCTGATATTCCAAAGCTAAATGAGAATGGCTAATGGATGACTCACACAGCGTTATCTAGCCCCAACCCGCCAAACCGCATGCCCAGCGTGTGGATTATGGGCATTACCCCCCCATGAGATAAAAGCCAATAAGGCAGGGAGGCCTGCGTTCAGCAGTTGACCAATATAGGCTGTTGAGGTTGAGGTATTAGCCCCAAGCTAAGCAGACCTTGTGTTACGGGCACTTACTAACTGATATACATAAGTAGATATTTTTTATCATACATGTAAAATAACCAGAACACTCGAATTAAATTTGTATTAAGTATATCACGATCAGTTATCTAACACTCATAATACAAACTCTGCTTAGCTCGGGGTTCGATGATACTGTGTGATTTGTCCAACATTGTTTGTTATTTAATAATTTAACAAATTTACAGCATAAGTTTATTTAATTTTTAGCTAGGCATTAAAAACGCTGTGCTAAAACGTGGTAGAACAGAAAAGATGTCCCATTGGTTAGACACCACCCAGGATTGCTACGACAAGAAGTTTATAAAGGACGTCAAGAGAACCCTCTCTATTCTACTGCTGTTCACTGTTCTACCTGTATTTTGGGCTTTGCTGGATCAGATGGTAAGGCAGAAACTTATTAACAAACCTACGTGAAAAATACTAGTTTCTATATGGAAACGTTTTAAAGTTATATCTATCCCAAGGAAACTGATTTATGTGATTAAAAGTAGCCTATGTGATATCCAGGCCTAACTACCTTTATGCATTTCAGCCTGATCCGTTCAGTAGTTTTTGCGTGAAAGAGAGTACCTAAGAAACATCTATACAAATACTAGTTACAAAAAATGCTCCCCTCGCTTTGTAGAGGCGGTAGCTCTGGTTCTCGAGTCATCCCTTTACCACGTCAAAGTACATACTTGTTGGAAAGTCGGAAAAAATAGGTAAATCAAGTACAAATATTTTTTTTAAGTTAATCGGTTGTTGTATATTTTCATCAGAACTAAAGGTGCGTACCAAATTTCAGATAAATCCGGCAACAGGAAGAAATGAAATTTGAAGTAATTCATTTTAGATTGATTGATTAGATTTAGATTCAGAAGTAGGATTTGATTCAAACACATAAACAAAAGGGCATGCTAAATAGCACTGTTAAAAAAAACGGCATTAATAGCTTTAATAAAATTTATAATAACCTATGGTGCCTATCTTAACGTTTATTGTAACGCGATCAGCCCAAGATCAATAGGTCCTACCTACTTTTGTTCTAGTTAATTCTAGGACGTGTAGTAATCTACAGCTAGATTTATCTACTATCATTAATAAACTAAATTGGGTTATTGATGATGAGTCCCAAGATGAGTGGCACATTGACGAATTGGCGCCGATCTGCCGAAACACCCACCCACTTGTTACACAGATAATATTAACATTTCATAGAGAAATTAACAATATGCCCAGTCGGCTGCAATCAGATATTGGACAGATGAAAGCGTTAATTCATAAACTGAAGGCACAAGCGACAAGGGAGTTTATCATCTTGATTACTAAGCTAGAGCCCATTTGATCCATTGATACCTCAGGGAAAATAGTCTGAGAAAAGTTCTCACTTATAGAAATGTAAATTTTAGCCCTTAAAAATTTGAAATCCAAAGATTTAAATCTTTGCTTTCATCACTATTGCGGCACCGCAACTACATGTATACATTATATACAAACTACCTCTTAAACTGTGCCACTGCCTGTCGGACTTGTTTGAAATATATTAAAAAATTTACAGTTTCTTGAACTGAAGTTGCTTGAAACTGTCTGCATAGCGCCTTACTAAAACACAATGTAAAAGCAAAATTGTTCCTCTCTCTTGGCTCTCCCAAAAGGATCTAGATTCCTTTTAGTGCACCTTTTCTTGAAAAGCGGGGTCGTGAATTCCCATTGGAGTCCACTTTTGGCTTCTGGCTTTGTTCTTAGTACACGTTTCGTTACTCTGCCAAGAATGGATAGCTCTCGGTCCCACAAGAATTAATGATTCAATTTCTACATTCTTGAACCTTAGTTAAATTTAACTACCTTTACATGAGTGCAAAGTGCACTAAGGTAAAAGTTTGCAAGTAGATATTTCTAAATAGAGCTACTTTAGCTTAGTAAAACAGGTCTTTCAAGTCTACGCTCGTTCTGTTTAGTTTTATTAGTTGTTTTTATAAAAACTATCGTAGTTTGACGAATTCATTACGGATATAAGTGGGTTAAACACAAACCGGCGCTCACGACGACGCGGGCTAAACGCGCGCTCGTGGGCAGTGCTCGGAGTGATGTGGTACGCGCGCCTTTAGAATCGCACTCACCCTGAAGATGTCCCTTGTTAAGGGATGAAACGTTGGTGTGTTCAGTTATTATTCAAACGAAAAATACACTTATGAGACTGCTTTGAAATAAATAATCCAAAATTAAATAGAGGGTTGGTATAACACACATCCCATCCCACTGCCGTATAGCACAAAAATGGGCATTCAAATAGGGCTTTTAACTTGTAATCATTAGATACATTTTACAATGCCTCCATAAATAAGCAGCCTGCGCGCAGGAAGCGAGCTCGCCGGTACCTAACCAGTAACCACTCCACTCGTCGGTCTACTTGCTTACGTAAAGTTGGACGATCATCGGTTTTGCCGAGAGGGCGTGTATAGCAAGCTAGCTGTAGCCGAGAGGACAGCGGACAGCAGACGGTCAGCGCGATTTGAGGCGGAAGCATTCGGGTGCTGTGTGAGAGCGATGCCGCATATGTGTGCGACAACCTTTAGTTTTACCAAAGCTGCTGGCACTATCCATCCACATCCACAGCCTGTATCGTCCACTGCTGGACGCAGGCCTCCCCCTGATAAACGCCTTATTGGCGTTTAACTCATGGGGGGGTAATGCCCATAATCCCCACGCTGGGCATGCGGGTTGGGGATCGCAGTTTGGTGAAAGATTTGTTCTGCGGGGGGCGCTGCTGCCCGCCCCCCAGAAGATATCCCTTAGTCGCCTCTTACGACACCCACGGGAAGAATTGGGGTGGTGCAAATTCTATGCCGCCGGCACCACACGGCGAATGGCACTATACTGTCTTAGTATACCTATCATATCAATCATCCAGGAAAAACTTCTGCCGTGGGAACGGCAATATTCAATCTACTTAGTTCGGGTTTCTGTAGTTAATTTTGTATAAAAAAATGTGTCGATTTTCGACAGTAGATGGCCAAAATGTGATGGATGGTTTGGTTGTCTGGAATCTCGAGATCCTAAGTTAGTTTTTCTTTTTCAGGGTTCAAGATGGTCCTTACAAGCTACGAAAATGGACGGAAGGTTTGGCTTGCTCACAGTTAAACCGGATCAGATACAAGTTCTATGTCCGATATTTATTCTCATACTGATCCCTGTCTGCCAAAAGGTAACGTGTATTTTTATTTTTATTAAGAACTAGCATCGCCTCTTGGTTTCACCCTCGTAGTTCCCGTTCCCGTGGGAATTCTCTAAAACGTAAGCTTTTTAATGAAGAAAGAATTGTTTTAATCAGTCCAGTAGTTTCGGAGCAATACAAACAAAACAATCAATTCTTTCCTCTTTATAAGGGTTATAATATAAGTGCACACGGATAGACAGACATAATTATAAGACACAAAAATACAACACGGATTTTATGTACATTATTAATAAATAATGTAAATAGCCTAAGTCTTGCCGGTTGTATGATGCAATGTTATTCATTTTTGTCTCTCAAATGAAATGTACTTCTTTATCTTTATCCGTCATGACAGCAAGTTTCTTCTTAATCTCAGTAGTAAAGAAAATTACGATCAAATAACAGTAGTAAGGGTCATATTTATTTATTTATTTTTGTTTTAAAGCCAACAGAAAGCTTAAAGCGTTCGATCGAGACTTTATCCGGTTTGGAGTCGAAAATATCGTATCGAAAACCAGGCAGAAAAGCCGATTAAGTACAAAAATGTGCGCTTCGCACCCGTTACATGAATTATTGAGGAGATTGTAACATTTAATAAGCTTTTAAGCAATACCAAAGCGGCTTTTATTTAACAAAGTGTTTTTACCTCCATTTTGTGGAAATTTCTGAAGATACATCGGGGATTCGTGTAAGCGGCCTTCTAATATTCACTCTTTCGTGTTTTATCTCCTTGATCCGAACACAATGTTCCTAAACGTTTGAACAATAACGATACCTCAGGTTTTTTAAGGCTAAAAGTTAATACCTTTAAAAGTTTGCAGCAATACACAGTACCTAATATGTGCGATTATCTGGCAATACACGCATACACCATAAACTGTACCACCAACTAGATAGGTACTTACTGTACTTAGCAAATTTGCCTTAATGAACACTATCGATGTTTGTTTATAAATTACTAGCAGCGCCTCGCAGTTTTACCCGCGTTGTTTCCGTTCCCGTGGAAATTACGGAATAAAATATAGCCTATATCACTCCCTGAAAAGTAAGCTTTTTAATGCAGAAAGATTTTTTTGAAGTGGTCCAGTGTTTTCGGAGCCTATTCAATACAAACAATCAAATGATTCCTCTTTAAAATATTAGTTGACATAATGAGGTATACTTAGGATTTACGAGGCTTTAAAATCTAAATTTTAAAAACTTTGAACAAATAAATTAATATAGGTCTCTCTATCTATGTAGCATAATGTATATCAGTTATAGTACCCATAACACAGGCTCGATTTAGCTTGATGCTGTCTGAATTGTCTAGCATTATTTATATTGTATCATTTCTATCTACATACATATACTGAATTTAGAATTAGAATTCGAATCTGACAGAATCTACAACGAACATTACTTACGCCAAGTAAAAACAAGTCTCAGCTTCACGTTCGATTCTTATGCAGTTCAAATCAGATTTCTACCACCATCTTGGCGGGTTTTCTCCATTACTCATAAAATCAAGTCAAGTAACCCCTGACCGACTTAGCACTTTGCATAGACCGTCCAGGAATATAAATTGCAGCTCCATTGGAAATAGCAGACAAAGGGTAGGGTATGGCTTTGGCTGGCGGATTAGTATGGGTTGTTATGGCTTCTTTAGTAGAACCGTGGTGGATTATAAGCGAATAATCAATCCACAACGACCTATATTCCACTGCAACCCTCGATTTTTTTTGCTATTGGGAAAGCTTTTTTCAAATTCTTTTATTTCAGATAAATTAATCCATAGTTTGTTAGTAGGTAGTTTCTTATATTAAATGTAAGACTAATTAGTTAACATATTTATCTCTCTAAAATAAATTAAATATTATAAAATTCATCTAAACAAATTAAATATAGGCAACATTAGATTAAATCATATAAACATTAAATTAAATGACATAATAATCAAACTGAATTAAATACCTACTATGAAATTAAATTATATTACATTATAATCAAATCTTCATATAATTAAATTTTTGTCTTTTCAAGGGAAATATAAAGTTGCTTTGTCAGTAACTTACATCCATCAAATGTGATGAGGAATTGGAGGACAGAATTATTTTTTTGGAATTTTATTAGAATGTGGCAAACATTCTAATAATAATAGATCTTAGATAAGAATCCGTTACGAAATTTGTATCACATAACTTATATTAAAGAAACAAAAGAGAAAAGCATTCCTTAGATTAAAGGTAAGGTAAAAGCACATTAACCACATCTTTACGAACCAAACGCACCGAAGGAATCAAATCGAAACAAATTAATTGGTTTAATTCTACAACTCGATAAGGGTGAATTTGCTAGGATTCGTACAATTTAATACAACTAATTCTAAAACTCGACCCTACAAGCTCTTAAACGTTTTCGTAGAGTTTTTGTAGAGCTTCTACTGTTTTCGTAGAGCGTCTACGACTTTCGTAGAGCGTCTACGGTGTTTGTTATACCTCGTGCTTACGCTTCTTTTTTGCCCTCTCCTTTACGCTTCAGCAGAGTTTGATGTCAGAAAAGTGTGCGCTCACCTTTAGAAGTACTTACCTACTTCACTCTTTAGGGATCATAGACGTGAACCGATATTTCGTTCAAATTGGATCAGCGGAATATTGATGGTATTGTGTTGTAATCATGAAATGTGATATAAAATTGCGAGCACGTCTGATTTTTTGTATGGATATTTGCTTGAAGTTATACGATCACGTCGATATTAATATTGGTATACCAGTTAAGGTTTTCTGTCTTTGTATTCTTACAATACAATACAAAAATTCTTTCTTTTCATATAACGACATAGTTGTATTTGACATAGTTCGTAGTACAGAGCTAACAGAGGGGTGAGTTCTACGAGACGTGATCGTAACGCCACGTTTTAGTAGGAGGCTTCCGTGGTTCCATGTCCTATAAAGGTGCTTTACCAAATTGTATGGAAAAGGAAGACGTCACGATCCATCATGTCTCATTACTAACGTGAAATAGACTCACCTCTCAGTTCTTGGGTGTCACGATGCAACCTACATGTCTATCCCAAAGCAGTATTGCTCTGTTTTCAACTGAATGATGCTCTCCACATAATATCAAGTCAGCATTTGCCTTTTCCGTATCCAAGTTGCGATAATATTATTATTATTATATATATTTTCAACATGCGATAATATTAGTTATTTGTTGTAGTACATCTACCCCTTCTTCGAGAGACGTAACATGTTGAAGAATCCACTTCACAAGTTGACTCTCGGTGGAATATTGGCTGGCATAGCTTTCATTGCTTCTGGAGCCGTCGAGATTTATATTAAAGTAAGTTAAATTAATATTTATGTTCTAACCTTACTAAAAAATCTTAATAAAAACGTACGTTTCCCTCAGTGGGGGATATCTCGACAGTGGACAACGAGAATAATCCCAAATATCTTTACTTTAAAGGTGTGGGTTACCTGTAGCAGCGAGAGTAGAATGGAGAAAGGGTAAAACACACCAACTGGCAGCTTTAGCCAGTTTAGGAAAAAAGACGCTGTTGTTTTAGGAGGGTAGGAGGTAGGAGGGGTAGGAGGGTAGGCTAGGTATTTACCTACCAAATGAAATTGATGTAGATGATAACAAAATAAATTTAGAGCTTTGTCTTCACCACATTTGTTGTTTTCAACGAATATCAAGACACAATTTATTGTTTGAGAAGCCTATAAGTGATACTTATTATGAGCTATTTATTAATATCAGTTTTATTTTGTAAAACTTAGGTAGAGATACGAAGTTGTCCTTTGTCTCCACCAAACTCTATTATCGCATCTCCTCCTAAACTATACAAAATAAAACTATTACAGGGGTATTGAGAAATAGCTTATAATAGGTATCACAAACTGTACGATGGATTTTTGAAATTTCCTGTGTTAAACGTATTATTATTATGATAAAATAGTGGCAGCGCTACATAATGGCAAGCCACATTGTTTCGGGTACGCGCCTTAAAAAGTCAAATCACATTATTTATGAAACTTACATCTAAATAAGTATTACTAATTATACTAGTCTTTACAATTGAAACAGTTGAGCTTATTGCAGACTGTCGTAAACATCTTGACGGTTTGAAGTAAAAATTACTTTTCAGGACGAAATGAATTATTAAACTGACAGACATAAGTAACTAGTAACAAAACTAACCCTATTTTAAACTAACTTAGAAACATAAACTAGTTACAATAAGTCTGTTTGATGAGATACGCTATAGGTACTAGGTTCATTATAATACAGTAGGTAGGCCTCGAGGTATAATATAATAAGTTATCACAATATTGTCATCAGAACTTGAGTCTCGATGATCCCTGAAGTTGCCTCTACCCTACTCAAGTAAGCCGAAATTATAAGCGGAAAATTGCCTTCAATTGTATGCGTGGTTTTCGCATAACTTAGTTGTGCCACACATAATCCTGTAGTGTGGTTTATATCGCCTGCTTCAGTGAAACTTGGCATGAGCTTGGCCAAGCTTCGGCTGCGGATGTAGGGGTTTGTTTGTTTGTATGTATGGATGTTTGTTACTCTTTTACTCAAAAACTACTAAACGTAAAGGTCAAAAACTACGGATCGGAAATTTTGTAGTTCTAGGTTAGGAATAACTAATAGGCTTCTTTTTATCCTTTAAATCAGTTCCCTTAGGATATGAATAGCCTTAAGAACGGTGCAGATACCTTAGCCCCCATACAAACGTTCTATCCGCTTCATTTGGAAACTACGTCTCCGATCGTATTGAACTTTTCCATACATAATCGGATGAAAAATAGCTATGTTTTGTTTCAGTTTTTTTAAAACATTATGATATTTTAATGAGAGAGAGTTAATTTTCCCTATTTTGACCACCAAATTGAGTCATTTTCAAGATATTTTTTATGCATGGTATCTATATATATACTCGTATATCACATGCATAAAAAATTCGATAATCAGTCGCGCTGCAAACATCCTAAATATTATTCACCATTAAAAATAAACAAAAATATTTCTGAGTTTCTTACCAGGTTATGTTAAGGCCGAGCCAATCTGACAACGATACCTATTTTATCATATTTTTACGTTTATCATAGGAATTTTTAAAAATCCTACGTTCAGTTTGTGGTATCTATTATAAGCTTTTTTTTAATACCTCTTTCATAATTTTATCTCGTATAGTTTAGGAGGAGATGCGAAATTAGAGTTTGGTGGCCAAAAAGCGCAACTTCGTATCTCTTCCTAAGCTTTACAAAATGAAACTATTACAGCGACATTAATAAATAGCTTATAATAGATACCACAAACTGAACGTAGGATTTTTAAAAATACCTGCGTTTAACGTAATAATAAGATAAAATAGTTGGGGGCGCCACTTTCGCTGCTGTATGGGCCTTAAGGCGTTTTTTCTTGCAGTTAATCCATTTGCTTGTCTTCTTTCAGACAACATACCCCAACTTGCCCACACAAGGTCAATGCCAACTCCGCATCTACAACGGCAACCCATGTTCAGTTTCCATAGAAAACCACCAAGATAACATTCAATACACAATCCCATCATTCTATGTCTTCCAAAAAGACATTAATGTCCAGGGGATAGATAACCTAAGCCTCAAAATGGGGGGAAGTTGTATTGAACCGAAGGAAGAGAGGTTTCTGCTTGAAGAGAAGCGTGCAATCTCTTTCTTTTTGATGGGAGACGAAGTTATCAGGTACAGAGATAATGTGGACAAGAGTAAATCTGGATTTCCATTTTTAAGGTAAGTTAAAAGTCAATTATTTTCACATAGAATGAAAGAAAATGATTTTTGGCCCATAACGACCGTTCATAATTCAACGCGTAAAAAAGGTTTAGGACACGGTTTTCCCGGTGCGAAGTTTTTCTCCCAGCAATAAAATTGAATTCCGCCCAGAAAAGTTCGACATAAATCGGTTGTCCAATTTTCATCGACGGCCAACCGGAAATGTTGTTTTGTTAACGCTCTGATCCGGAAACATTACTAAATCAGCTGGATATTTATCTATAGGTCAAAACACAATGATGATTGATGGTCTAACACGTAAACGTTTTGGATATATTATTAAATTTAATGTTGTTATTGTAATTGTTATTTTACTATAGAAACTTTCGTAGTTTGACGAATTCATTATGAATGTGCGGTTTAACTACGAACCTACCATCACACTAGAGATGATACTAGAAAAGTGTCAACGTTGGTGTTCTTCCAACACATTATAGACTTTATTCTGTTAAATCGCGAGGAGTCGCATCACTACATAGTATAAAACAAAGTCGCTTCCCGCTGTCTGTCTGTCCCTATGTATGCTTGCAATTTTTTTTTCGATTGTTTTAAATAGATATAGTGATTCAAGAGAAAGGTTTAGAGTGAAGCCCGGGCGACGCCGGGGCAGGTTGCTAGTGAGAAATAAATAGAGGTATTATGAATGCCAAAGTTTGAATGTTTAGATGAGTAGAACTACATAAATGCATGTTTCAGCCTGATCAGTTCAGTAACATCATCCATTTTTAGTATATTTTTAATATATATTATTATAACATCGCATTTCTAGTATCATTCATTTAGAAAGTGTTGGGGTTTTCTTTTGTATATCACCAGCACACAAGAGATGATACTAGAAAAGTGTCAATTCAGATGTCACAAAAACGAAACTTAACTTGTTTGAAAGACACCAAAATCGATGTCATCCTTATTATTTAAATAGACAGCATTTTTAAATAACTAAAATATAAACAAAACCACTTTATTTGGGACCATAGCACATAAGAATATAAAAAATCACAAAGCGTTAGTAGGAACCTTAAAAATACAGAATACTCAATTATGCCCCGTTCCCAGAGTGATCGTCATAGTAAAGAGATGTTTTCCGGGATCACTCTGCGAACCAGGCTTGCCCACAGCGGGGTGGTGTGAACCTATCCGCTATAGTATTATTTAGTTTTTAATTAATAGAGTTGTTTTGACAACATCTGAATCAACACAACTACCACGGTAAATGACGATGATCATTCTAGATTCTAAAATATTTTGCAGTGAATGTGACAAAACCGCTTTTCATTTCCCAGATTTCTAATCTCATCGAACAACACCGACCTAGTACTCTACAATGAAAGGAGAAACGAAATTGAAAGCCATTTCAACGTAACTGGAGCTTCCACACAAATGGAGGTCTTCACTTCGACGTATTCTCTGAGGTCTGAAAATACCACGGTTATGGATAACATCGAGCTAGAGAGTGGTGGGGTCTATACTATACTTGTCGGGAGAAAAGGAAATAAACAGGTACTTACATCATCATCATCAGCCACTGCATGATATAGGCCTCCCGAGCGCCATAGCGCAACATCACAGTATCTGCCTGCAGTTTTTCGCAGATCGTCATCTCCCACCTGTCCGTTAGGCTTACATGTGTTCTGATTTTATGACAGCCGATCTGGCGCATCGGGCCTACCGCAGTTCGTCTGCGCAGCAGGAGGTTCGATTCTCGCCCTGGGACAAATGTTTATACAATTTGTAATCTAGGACCTAAACCTAATCTAGGATTTAAGACCCTATTACCATAAAAAATTTAACTTGATTATCAATAAATGATATCTATATATCTATCTAGCTTAGTCAGCTCTTACAACATCCACAGGCTGAGTTTGAGGATGCAATTCTTACGCCGCGGCCGCCACGCGACGTTTTTATGTCTACCGTCATCATATTTCAATCTAGCTTATACCCGTCGCGCAAAGCTGCTCAAGTTATTATACTTTAGCAAAAAAAGTCAAGTCAAACTTGCGTTAAAGAATCATTTCTGGAAAAATACGACAGGACAATTAAACTTCTGTGCCCTTCTTAGTCCGCATCAGCCCTTTTATTGTTAAAGTTTTAACATGTATTTGGATTTATCTTGCCCCACGTTGGACGCCAATTGCAGGAAAGTTTGCCCCTTGTTGGGCGCCAAATCACAATATAACATAACTTTACTTTTTAGGTGCAAAAAATGTTCGTGACGACGCAACCGAATTCAATAACAATGGCTTTATTGTTGCCGCAGTTCTTTATCATGTCAATCGCAGAGGTGAGAGGAAAACTTAATTAAGTATTTTTAGCTGGAAAATATTATCCTTGACATTTTCTCTCGGGTATGATGAAGAAGCTCTGGAAATAAGTTGCGAGAGTTGAAAGGCACTTCATTATGGGGTTAACCTTTAATTTCGATCTCCTTTGAAACTTGGCAGAAAATAATCTAGTTCTTGACCTTGGTTTTACTTTTTGACAAAATAAATAAAGAGAAATAAGGGAAAGCCAACTCCAATCCAAACAAAACTCAAAATATTTAAGCGCCAATTATTGGAGATTCAATGAGAGTTAGGAACAAAACTTTTAACAACCAAACAATTTCTGGTCTTATACCTATTTTTATTTTCTGCTGCTTTATGGAACAATCAACACTTTAAATAAAACTTCTAAAAAAAAATTACAACCTATGTATGTGTGTGTACTAAGCCGAAAAGGGGTTATTCTTATTCTCTATAACTTATGTTCTACGATTTTTTTAATGTATGAATGTATAAACATATTTTTTTATTTGTACATTAATTTAGATCTTTTTCTTCATATTCTTAGTTTTTAGTAGTAGTTTTCAAACTCAATTTCTAGGCACCATTTACTAATACAGGCTATTTTAATTATATATTTTTTATTAAAAATAAAAAACAATGTATGAATTCGATTTACCTACTTACATTTTTAACAATATGCAATCAAATGTTTCTAAGCATAAATATTGTTAAGGAATAAACTGATTTTTAATTAGTTTTTATTCCATAATTATTATTGTTTTGGAATTTATAAAGATCCGACAAATTTTGTAATCGCATGTTTTGCATAAAAAACAAGCTAAAACAATTGTACATTATTTTATAACGTTACTCAAGAGCAAGAGGTAGAGTGCTTGAATAAAAAACGAATTGCACGAAAAAAACCCCTCAGGATCCAGAATCCCCTTTCGACATAGCACACATGTTACGTGGCACCTTGTATAACAACTATAAAATAATTAAACCCGTTCTCAGGTATTATTCGCAGTAACAGGTAACGAGTTTGCGTTCAAAGAAGCCCCTGAAAGTATGAAAGCTGTAATGACGTCAGTATGGCTGCTGACAGAGGCAGTCGGCAACGTGGTTATTATAGTCATCACCAGGCTCTCAGCTAATGTTTCTCAGGTATTTATATATAAAATATATATTATGGTATTTTCCATTTTCGCATGAGCATCGAAATCACTTGCCAGTTGGACTTATTTTAAAGTTCAGAAAGATCGCCCTACTGAAGTTTGCGTTTATCTATTTTCTATTAAAATGTCTCAGCGCGACAAGGTTTTTTAAACTTCCCGCTTTGGAACGACAGTCGATGGCAATATCACACTTAGCATACTGACAGGGAACGCATTTTTATGACATTTTTTTTACAAAGGACACACTCAAATTTGCATAGGATGATGGTCTTACTTACAACGTTGCCCATAATTTTGTAATTTTCAATCTTTTTGATTAAAATTTACCGAAGAATTCATTTCCTCTATCTTCAACGTTGCTTTATTTTTTTTGTTTTACTCTAATATTACGGACATTGGCAAAATTATTTCAACCCAATCGTACACGCCATTAAAAGAAGAAAAGAAAGAACAGTGAACGAAACAAAACTGTCACGCTCGGTTCGATGACGATGAATCGAGCGTGACGGCTTATCGGCTGCAGTGCGCTTCTAATACCCGACTGGATTATTAGAAACGCACATAAGTTTTAATTTGTATCATCATATGGTCATACGCTCAGGCTTTTTACAAAAACGATAACGACTTCCCGTAACGAGCCCTTTCAAAATGAATAATATGTTTCTCACAAAAGGGCTCATCAGAGAAATCTAAAAGGAATTCCTTTTGAATAGGCGAACAAACTATCACATCCAACGTATTATCACAATTTCTAAGTTTCACAGCATGAATTCATCTATCAACTTTCCATCCATTACCACACATCACCTACAGCTCTCACGTAAGTTTTCTTTCAGGAAATCCAATTCTTCATGTACACTGGTCTGATGTTCGTCTCTATAGCGATATTCCATTACCTCTCGCGTGGGTATCAGTTCAGAGGCGAGGGCTCTCCGAGGAACGTTAGGAGCAATAGCGAGCAGATGTACATGCACGTTCGGCAGGCGGAAGATTGTTTGGAACATTGATTGATAGAGTTTTGTTTGTAGATTGTATATTGTGATGTTAAAAGTTTGATTCGTAAGATTTTAGACTTTATAGTACTCGTATATAGACATAAAGGGTGTAACAAAATGTTTGAAACATATTTTCAGTGTTGGGTCACATTCGATCATAGATGATTGAAAAAAACCTTTTTACTCAAAAAAATGTAACCTAAATACGTGCTAGAATAGACCATAAATTATTCCTGAAAATTATTCATATAATTAATAAGTCAAGTCTAATGTAAATAATATTAACTGGACAGTTAATTTTACTTTTTGTTAAAACATGTATTGTAAGTAAATGGTATACCTATCTTTGTTTATTTTTATTAGAATTTATTTGCCCAGCTTAATATGATTCTGATATAACATAGCATAATGTTTAATATAATTTTAGTACAATAAATACTAAGCTAAGCTTTCCCAATAAATAATTTGAATTTAAATTTATAATGTGCGGTGTTCACGCCGAACCAATATTCAATTCAAGTCATTAGGAGCTGCTGTTATAAATGATCTATGTGCTATATCGACCAGTTTTCTCCATTGCCCTTCAAAATGTCACGAGGCTCGAATGAAGCCTTTATGAGGCCGTGTGAGCAGGTAATCACAGCGCCATTGTTTGGGGAAATGTGCACGAACCGCCATTTTTGCGGTCCTCACCTCGACTAACGGGATATTGTTGATTTTCAATGGGGTGAAACGACCTGTTATTGACGATTGTATGAATTGTTGAGTGTTTCAGGGATTTGGAGAGAATTTTAAACGAACAGTACTCTACCGTTTTATTTGGTCCTTTTTTAGGTGCTATTATTGTTACATTATTCAATTTTATTTGTCACGGAATATCGAAATACGTATTTCAAATAAAATCAACAACCACAATCACACTAATATTATAAATAATGTTTTGAAGTATAAATCTTGTTACCCTTGAAGCTAAAACTACTGAATGAAGGTTGAAATTTTGCATATGCGTAATTCTAATCCTGGAATCAAACATATGCCCATAAATCAGTTCCTTAGAAACATTTCCATAGAAACAACGCATGTGAAGCCAAGGGCGTAAACTAGTTTGAAATAAAAGCTTCAACAAGCGTTTCTGAATAGTTTTTTTGCAAGAGATTTAGCAGGCATTTCAAGATTTATTTTAGGAATGTCTTTCCTTTTTTCAAACTGCATTCTCCAGACAACCCTATAGCGCTTAGTGCTTTAAAGTTAAATGTCCGGAAATTCTAAATTCTATTTTTCTAAGAGCTAATTGAAATGGCCTTGAAATAACCTGTAGGCAAGTTGGGATAAAACCCAAAAAGGCAATTTAAAATTTCATTGTAACCGTAACCTTAAAATAAGCTAGTCTGGGATGTCCTTCCATTCGCTGTTTTCCATTATTTTCGGTGAAGCTACAGAGCAGATGTTTTTTTGCCGTTCAACTAATTTTCTAATCGTCTTTCTGCCGCGAATATAAAACACGCAGAACGTATTTCACTTGTTATTTACGACACGTCAGACTATGCCTCAGTTCATGCATTTAGAAGTAGGCAGTTTACATTCCTACGGTTGAGTTGCTTGTTCGTTTGTGCATGGTATTCTCCCACTGCAGTATTTCATTTCAGGTAAAGGCAGCTAAGAACTTTCTGAATTTTATAAGCCTACTTAATTGAATTCGCCGCCCAGCCGATAATTTGACTTAACACTATCAGCTACCTACCACAAGGTACACGGCGAACATTCACATACTACAATGTCACACCATCCCACGTTGACAGAGCCAAGGAATTTTAGAATAAGTCGTGAAAGAGTTTAACGAAAACTAAATAATTTGTTTTAATTTTATTTCTTTGCTTCCTTTCGGCTACCGAAACAAACATTATTCAGAATCTCTTTTTGAGATGACGAGAAATGAAATTTTTAACTGACTTCAAAAAAGGAGGAGATTCTCAATTTGACTGTGTTTTTTTATCTTTGTTACCTCAGAAGTTTGGACTGGGTGGTCCGATTTACATGATTATTTTTTTATGAAAGCTGGTGCTTCCCGTGTGGTCCCATTTCAATTTGGTCCAGTTCTGACAATGGGATCTATGAAAATCCATGAAAAAACAATAAAATTGAAGTCGGTTTATAGTTTTTTAAAACAAAATCAATAATTTTTCAGTAAGGAATTGTAATTTATTTGTCCGTCTTCCGAATCACGAACTATGCCAATTAACTGTACATTGTGGTATCTAGTACACTTGAAACATACCTCCTGCGTTTTTAAGATATTTGGCTCTGAAGATCTTCATACATGACAATGTGTACAGAGTACACAGGGGTCACTATAATGCACGGCCGAATTATAATAATCTTTGTTAGTGTGCGTGTTTTTTGTTTTTATTACTGCATTGGTTTAGGTGGGTTCGTAGGAACACAAACTATTTTTTCTAATGTGAGCGTACGTGTTTACCTACCCTCCCGCAACAAATTCGTAGAGGTTCGGTGCAAAATTTGTAAGCCAGTTCCGTTTATTTTTCTTTCGAGGTCACTATTGAATAGGGTAATCAACGGCCCACACTAACCATGCCTAAGCTAAATAGAAGTTTGTATGAGAATAAAATAAAAGCTTACGTAACATTTTTGTCTAACGATAAATGTCGGCTTCTGTTGTGAATTACATCAACATATGAAAACATACCCCAGAACTTTTAAACGTTTGTTCGGTTACGGTTGCAACTTGCCTAATGATTTACACATTCACCAACAGTTTGAGCGAGTTTCTGTACCTGTACATTTTATAATGGCCTACGTGATAGTATTAAATATTGTATGATTAGCACCATACTATGTATAGTGTTTTGATGTTGGAATTTATCGAAATAACATCATCCTAGTTTTAAGTAAAGTAACCTACCTATGTATTTATGGACCAAAATTCCAGAATCATTGTTTTCTGCTCATAGATACCGAAAACAGACGCAGAAGAATGTTGTACAAACAAAATTGTCTGTTCACTATAACAATAACGAAACAAAATTGTGAAATTCAGTGCGACTTTTACTTGCAAGCAACGCTAATTCGCAGGAAAAGTTTTATTCAGGACACAAACGAAACTCAATAAACTAGCATCAGCAACATACTTTAGTACCCAGTTCAGTGCAACAATGCTGTTACAGTTTCCTTCGACCCGACATTATAGAGTTGTACGCTGTTTTACTCGGAAAACAAATTGATATCACAACTTGTAGTAGGTACCCATATCGCAGTGTCCAAGTAACACTGCCATCATATGATACTAGGTACACAACTAGTCTAATCAACTTAGTAATTCTTTGTATGGCTCCTTCCAATTCCTACTATGATAAACTTTGTAGATTCAATTGTTAGTCTAGCGGGTGACGTAGTACGTTATATACCTACTTTATCGGATTTTACCCATTTATTTCATTCGGAATCTTACTTTGTATGTTTCCAACTGTTACCAGCTGTTACTAAGCGAGCGAGAATGCAAACTAGTGGGATTCGACGATGGGTAAGTACGTTCGTTACATTTTTGTATGATGTAGCGACAGCCACCGGAGCACATGATGAAAATAGTCTGCGTGTCTCAAACGACAAGTACTGTCTGTCGGTCTAGAATAATAAAAACATATTTTTTTAACGTAACTTTGTTGGAGCTCAAACATTTCAAAAAGATTTTGTAAGTTTCGAGTGAGCACTTCTAAGTTGCAAGTTCAGAAAGAGCTATCTTTGCTTGTTTCCGATGATTGCATTGTACGGGAAATGTTCGAACATAAACTGTATCCGTAGATTTGTATCTCCGGTTTAAAACTGGGAACTGGCGATAAAACACGATTTATTTGTTTTTAAAAATGTACGTTACTTGACTTTATGAGTTACGGTTTATACGTAAAAATACGTGTTTTACGGACGGATAGTTTTGGCTGTGTAAAACTAGTTTTAGTTAAATTGTACCATGCGCTATTTTGCCAAAAAGTCAAACAATCTAATACCTCTTGTGCTCTCTTGATTGTTTGACTTTTTGGCAAAATAGTGCTAGGTAATAAATAGTGTATTAATTATTTATGGTAAATTTTACATAATTTTTTACTGGAGGGAAGTGATTTTTATTTTTGGATTGTTTTATTTCTAGTAACATTTCTGAGGGATGAGTCTAGTTGACGTACGTAACGAGGCGTGATGACAACGACGTCTTGGTGCTCCTCTATCGTGCGGACAAAGAACTACGCAAATCCCATATAAAAATGAGACGTCACGAACTTTCTAACGTTAAATAGACGCACCTCTGAAGTCATTGGTAATTCTAAGGCCTTGTTTACGGAGGCGCCGCCGGGCGTGCAGCGGGGCCCCGTCATCGCACGCATATACACAAACATATCGCAATGTACGTTGATGTTTATGGAGGGGCGGGGTGTGCAGAGTGACGGTAGCAGACGCGTGCGACGCTGCGTGTACCGCCGCGTCGCACGTAAGAGATTTTCGACCTATAAGTACCTAGTCGAACTATATAATTTTGATAGGATTAAGGAATTACCTACATCACAATGCATCCTAACATTTTGGGAATTGTAAATAATGAAATCTGAAGTCAGAAGCCAATAACTTTATTTCTTTAGACTTAAGTACCGAAAAACTATTATAAAAATAAGAAATAAGGTGTTATTGAGATTCTGTTCACTTCAATCTTTTGTCCACTAGTGGAAGAAGTGAACAAGAAACCACTAGCAATTTTACTTAATCTCTTAGGTGTCTAGTACATGTTATTTTTAGAATAAAACATAAAACAAATAATAATAAATAATAGTGGACAATCCACACAGCATTATCCATTATCTATATAACCACAATTTATACATTATCTATCTCTATGAAGAGACAAACATAAAACATTATAATCTTGACTGACAATTTCAATGTCAAAAACCAACTAGCAGTAAAACAATAATTAAATTACTTAACTTTGCAACGAGGGGGGAGCTCCGCTCGGTCCGACTGCTGCTCGATAACTGTCCCTTAGTCGACCGTTCGACAGCCTTTTATACCAGTGAGCAAACAACACCTGCGCCTCGGGTGATCGTTACGTCATCAGCGGTATTCGACAACAAAATCTAACAAAATGTGGTTTTTTGCTTATAATTTCACTTAAAATTATATAGATAGTATTAACTTCGAATGAATACATTACTTTGCAGACAAAACAGTGTAAACAATACAGTTTTATCTGCAAAACAAGGCTAAAATACAACAAAATGTGGTTTTCTGCTTATAATTTCACTTAAATTATATAAATAGTATTAACTTCGAATGAATACATTACTTTGCAGACAAAACAGTGTAAACAATACAGTTTTATCTGCAAAACAAGGCTAAAATATAAAACTAAACAATACAACCAAAGGTAGGTTAATGTTTCACAGTATTATTACTTTATTTTATTCAGGAGCATATACACAGCTATACATTATATTTGTATCATATACTATCACGGCCATACTGACAAGTACTTTGTTCTCAAAGTACCAACTACAATTGACCCCCAAATTAGCCTGCTGTCCCTGCCCTTGACATACAACACCTATCATCCGCAGCATGAATACCAGTGAAGTAGCCCTTGACATACAACGCCTATCATCTGCAGCATGAATACCAGTGAAGTATCAGGGCAGAAATCGACCAGCAGTACCAACCCATGGATGCACAGTTTTAATTTTAATTCAGTGCCTCGTTTTAAGGATCCTGTCACCCCTGCACATGACATTCAGATAACCATAAAGCAAAGAATCGATCAGTGTCCAACACATTCATGAGTTGGTCTAATATTCAGTGCCTTGACATGAAGACCCTGTCACCACTGCAAATGACATTCAGGTCAACATCAGGCAAAGAATAGACCAGTGTCCTAGTCATCCCAGCCCATCTATGTGTATGCTCCTGGCAATTATATCCATATAAACATACCAAACATTAACTAATTAATTCAAAGAATGGGTTCTCAATCATAAATCCATAGAAAATCAAACATACTAAATTTACCTTTATACAGTTACTAATTAAACAATTTATATAAAACCAGAGATGTTCAATCATAGATTCATGGAAAAACTAAAGCAATTAGCTTTATACAGTAAAATGTTTTTATGTAATAATTTTATTGTAACAGAACCAATATCTTAATAATATATTATTTATTTTACTTTGTAACACAATAATCTATTACGGTACTGATCAAAGTGATTCTTCAAAGTCATTATTCTGTTTAAGCCATTCACTTGGCCATCTCAGCAATTTTTTTCTTGATCTTTTGTTATATTGTGCAAGTTATTTTAACTTCTTATAACGATCAGCACTATCTCTAAGCTCTAAGCTATGCATTTTTACGGGAACATCACTCATTCTTTTTTTTTTTGTTTACATAGTTAGTTTTTGAAGCGTATCGGGAAGCTCACTCCAACAGTATTCTTTATCTTTGTACAGTACTAAAATTTCACAGCATACACACTTACTACCTCACGATCGATGAATAACAAACTAATAAAGCGCCTAATTTTTGTTTCATCTATTTTCTTACTATTTTGTATAACATTAACAAACATATTTGCAGCAAACACAATCATATAATTATTTATTATATTATAACCTTTTTCAAACTTTGATCCCTATATTTATTAATCAATTTATCTGTTGATACAGAGCTCTTTATTGATAAAAATCAAAAGGGACGTGGAGGCAGACCCATATATTTAATGTAAACTACCATCACCCTTTCATGACACTTTTACCTCCATGTTATACTGTTTTTGTTTGTCGATTGTTTATTTTTGAAACTCGTTTATGTACCTGTGTCCAAATAAATGTTTTTTTTATCCTATTCTATTCTATTCTAAGCTGTTGCTTAGTTTATCTCCATCAGATTCTAAATAATATATTGGGTGTAATATATTTACTGATTACTGAACCTTTCACTAATCGCTCGGCTAAGCTGACAACATAAAAGGAAAACTATTCCGATAAAAATATTAAGCTGTCACTAATGTATTGAATTGACAAAAGATTTTTTTTTTTTTTTTTTAAGGAGTCTGGTTTTACTACCCTATAATTGAGCATGGTATAAAATGCAATTTACCAATTTTTTTTACTCTTCTAAATTACTTAAAGTCAAAACAAAAACGATTTGACCTAACTAGAACACGGTCATTCAAGTGGAGCTGGGTGGAACTGGGCAGAACATGTCAGTAAGATGGACGATACAAGATAGACAAAGTCCGAACTGGGCAACATTGACATAGAATCATAAAAGAAGTACAAGTCGGATAACTCAGTCAAAAGTCCTAAGATAACAAACATAAAAATACAGTCAAATTGACACCTTCCTCCTTTTTTTGAAGTCGGTTAAAAAGTGACGGAATTGATACCACGAGAAAATAAAGGAAGCAAAGGGCGACCACGGAAGCGTATTTAGAAAAAATAAATCGGACCAAAATGGATGAGACAAGCCAAAGACAGAAAAACCATGGAGAGAAATGGGGGAGACTTACCAGTACCTGTCTTGTTTATCATATTTGATGTTATAATTTATTGAAAATATTTAAAATACTATAAATTCATGGAACTATGTCATATTATGCGTAATATTTTGTAGTAAAAATAATTTTTTTTTCTATTTTATTCATTTGAAATCCTTGTTAAGCACTTTTTTTTTAACCAACCCTGTAAAGTGTTTCTAATTTGGTTGGGTACGTGTTTTATTTTGTTTAAAATTTTGTTTGCTGTATAAAAGTGACAAACTGTGTGTTTATTTACCATTCATTTAGTTTATACTGATTCTGTTATTATTTCACTTTATTATTTTGTTTTCGTTTATTTGACAATGGCCATAAAAGCCACTTTGTTTACATGTGAATTTAATAAAAAAAATGTTTTATACCAGACCTTATTCGTTTTTTTTTCTGTTTAATATGTACCTAATCTTGTACATATATATATATATTTTTGTTGTTTGACAAAACTTTTGCTGATGTACATGTACATAAGATATGACCATACAAAACTATTTTTATTTAATAGCGGACCAAGCCAACAGACTTCAAGTCACCAAAATAACCAAGCCCCATCTTTAGACTGGTGGCCTCAAACCAACAATCTTAAACTCTTGGGCAATAAACAAAGCACATCATTTAGATCTCAACGTCGTCAAATTTATGAACATGTACCATCCAATGCAATTTCCTTAGAACATCCATATAACAGATATATAATTATATCAAGATCGATAAAAGTCAATACCGGTATATTATTCTGTTCTTTTTTTCTTTTTTTTTGTTTCACTAGCATTTGTATTTGCCCAATTTTTTTTATAAGTGAAATTCAAAAGAAACTAATAAATAAAAAAAAAATTGTTGGCACTAATTGAACCAAAGTAGTAAACGATGTTAAAATGATAAACTGCCGGTAGTTAAAAATAAGTTCGCATTGACAATGTGATGTCAACCACTACAATTTCAGAACAATATGAAAACATCGATCGATCAATACTAGAAGTTGCAAATTTTGTATCGTAATTCTTGTGTATTTCGTAGGTTTTTATGAATAATAGTAAGCCTACTTATTCCAGAAGTTTCTTATTATGATACAATTCAAGTTTATAGCTACCAAAACAAAATCGTGTAAGACCGTCTTGCGTCACGTTTTTACGTCGTCGTGCCTAGTTTACGAACCCTTCCGATCCTTCGTGACTTCGTCCGAATTTCGTTGATCAGCACCTCAATGCAGTTGCAACAAATAGCAATTCTGTCGTAGGATCGGGCATTGGTAGCATCACGTCCACCATCTCGTCGTGGATTGGAAGCATCAGTCAGAAATCGGCTTGAGCAAGACCTTCGTCCACGAAGGTCTGCTGCGGGATCCAACCTGAAACTTGTGAAAGAACATATTAGAACTTTGAAACAGTTCCGGGCTATCCCACTTCTGATAAGAGATTTTCGACCTATAAGTACCTAGTCGAACTATATAATTTTGATAGGATTAAGGAATTACCTACATCACAATGCATCCTAACATTTTGGGAATTGTAAATAATGAAATCTGAAGTCAGAAGCCAATAACTTTATTTCTTTAGACTTAAGTACCGAAAAACTATTATAAAAATAAGAAATAAGGTGTTATTGAGATTCTGTTCACTTCAATCTTTTGTCCACTAGTGGAAGAAGTGAACAAGAAACCACTAGCAATTTTACTTAATCTCTTAGGTGTCTAGTACATGTTATTTTTAGAATAAAACATAAAACAAATAATAATAAATAATAGTGGACAATCCACACAGCATTATCCATTATCTATATAACCACAATTTATACATTATCTATCTCTATGAAGAGACAAACATAAAACATTATAATCTTGACTGACAATTTCAATGTCAAAAACCAACTAGCAGTAAAACAATAATTAAATTACTTAACTTTGCAACGAGGGGGGAGCTCCGCTCGGTCCGACTGCTGCTCGATAACTGTCCCTTAGTCGACCGTTCGACAGCCTTTTATACCAGTGAGCAAACAACACCTGCGCCTCGGGTGATCGTTACGTCATCAGCGGTATTCGACAACAAAATCTAACAAAATGTGGTTTTTTGCTTATAATTTCACTTAAAATTATATAGATAGTATTAACTTCGAATGAATACATTACTTTGCAGACAAAACAGTGTAAACAATACAGTTTTATCTGCAAAACAAGGCTAAAATACAACAAAATGTGGTTTTCTGCTTATAATTTCACTTAAATTATATAAATAGTATTAACTTCGAATGAATACATTACTTTGCAGACAAAACAGTGTAAACAATACAGTTTTATCTGCAAAACAAGGCTAAAATATAAAACTAAACAATACAACCAAAGGTAGGTTAATGTTTCACAGTATTATTACTTTATTTTATTCAGGAGCATATACACAGCTATACATTATATTTGTATCATATACTATCACACGCGTTAACACAAACATATCGCAATGTAAGTTAATGTTTATGGATAGGCGGGTCGTGAAAAGTGGCGGTGCATGACGCGTGCGATGCCGTGTGCGACGCGTCAAATCGAACAAACGCGTGTAAAATCGCTTTTTCGTAAACACACTCTACTAACACCATATTTTTGAATTTAGTGCGAGCTGCGCTGCTACACGAGCCGCTACTCGCCCAGCGTCTCCTTAACCATTCCTTTCCACTACAACCTACTAATATTGCTTCTTAGCAACATTATTTCAACCAAATAGCAACCACGAGTGAAGCCAGCAGAACCTAATAAAACAATTACTCCACCGAGCGGCACAAAGGGGCGCAGTGCTTGTAGTAATTGCGACGATAGAGGTAATTTCGAACAGACATGTAATTAGGCCGCGTTCCCACAACAACGACCGACGGAGGTCGCTGAAGCCCGTGAATAATTCGGTGATTGATGCCTTCCTGGTGCGAGTGAACGCCGGCCGCCCCGACTCTCCTGTCTATAGTAGATTCTATACGATATACCTACCGAATTTTTACTCGCATTTAATCTAATAACAGGATAGATATACTCACGTCCTATTGGTGATATGGTATTAATGTAATCTTAAATAAAAACTGGGACAAATGATAATACAATTTTGTTCTTTTATGTCTCTGCTGAAGCTTCATTTAATCTTTGTTTTTTATCTTACTTGCATGTACGTATACTAATACCTAGTGGATACACCTAGTTTAGTTTCCCTTGTTATATGTCGAGTCAAATAAACCTATTTTATTTACTCTGAGCCTTGCCGGAAAAAGGGTTTCGATTCTTATTGTTACATGTACTTAAGCTTTGCGTTACTTTGTCAGTTTGATGGGCGTATATACCTATATACGCTATGCCTATTTTTCAAGCGTGTGGACTAAGAGCGTGTGCTCTACTCTAGGGGTTATACCGGCTTTGGTTTAAGTTTACAAACAAAAGAATGGACCTTTGCTTCATGTTTAACAATATTTTATCTAAATCTGTGATTTTTTCAAGTCGATTTGCAAGGGTTTCAAAAGTGAGCTTTTCAGTCCACACGCACAAGTTTTTAGAGATGAAGAAAAAACACTGCTGTCAAAGCCTTACTACTAGTTTACACTGTAGTGTAGACACTGGTGCACTAAACTATGAACGCACAGTGGAGAGTATATAACATTTTCTAACACTCTTATAACATAATCCCACAATAAAAAAATACAGACGACTTGCAAATAACGGACATTCCAGCTCGCATTTGCATCCCTGTATACGCATAAACAAAGATTTGCAGAGATTTGTAGATTGATTCTAAGCTTATTTTACTGCCACCTTAACCTGCCCTTTTGCGTAATTTCCCTAGAGAAGCCCGTAAATTGTTTTTCATTGACAATCCCCATCCTTTCCATCCTTATTTCTGAAAAATGTAAGACTAATGATCGAGAACCGTGATGAATGAAGGAAAAAATGAGAGTTAAGGATGATCCACCTTTGATCACAATGAAAGATAAATTGCGGTATAATAAATCTACCGCCTTGTCCCCAATAGTGGATTGAGGGGTATTGGAGCGAATTGGTTCTTTGTTGCTAGATTTATTCATAAAGCGAGCTGGCCTAGATCCTAGATTCTCTAGCTAAGATGAATAAATAGCTCTTTTTATACCTCAAACTCAACCTCAAAAGCTTGTATCGGTCCACTGCTGGACGCAGGCCTCCCCTTTATAAACGCCTTATTGGTGTTTAACTCCTCGGGGTAATGTCCATAATCCCCACGCTGAGCATGCGGGTTGGGGATCGCAGTTTGGTGGAAGATTTGTTCTGCATGAGGCGCTGTTGCCCACCCCCTGGTGTATATCCCTTAGTCGCTTCTTACGACACCCACGGGAAAAATTGGGATGGTGCAAATTCTAAGCCAGCACCACACAGCTAGCTAGCACCACACTTTTTATACACCAGCTTCTAAATTGCAAAAATCAATAAAATAATTAAAGTGACGTGTACGGTATTGGACGGTATTGTAGCAATTTCTTCCTTTCAACTGTATAATTGTCATGTATTCCTTGATCATTGGCTCGTTATTGACCGTGACTTTTGCCCGATTTCTAACAATCATAAGGCGAAAGTTTATGCAGATGTGTATTCAACCAGAAACACCCCCAAAACACGTGCGTGTGGACTGAGAGTTCTACTCTAGGGGTCATACCGGCTTTGCCTTAAGTTTAACAAATTAATGGACCTTTGCTTCATTTTTAACAATATTTTATCTAAATCTGTGATTTTATTTCAAGTCGATTTGCAAGGATTTCAAAAGTGAACTCTCAGTTCTGTGCGTGTGAACTGAGAGCTCACTTTTGAAAACTGCTCCCAAAACTGCTGATGGGATTGGACTGAATTTTGTACGCATGAAATTCAGAACCGTAATGACACAAATTAAAATGCTACCTACTCACAGTCTAAGGCCCGTATTATGAAAGCTTGCTCAGTCATAGATCTATGCTTGAGTGAAGTCTATTTCATAGAAAAGCATTTCTCAAGCAGAGATGGACGACTGAGTAAGCTTTCATAATACACGCTTAAGATGGAAACGTACAGTTCCACTATTCGTTTACGACATTCGTCATTCGAGAGTTCCTAATACGACTGCTGCTACCACACTACTTTAGGACACGTTTTAGAATCATGCAAGTATAATTTGGGAGAATGGGTTCTGACTTCTTGGAAAGTCAAAGTCAAAGTCAAAGTCAAATCGTTTATTCTTCTTTAGACTTACAAAATAAGTACTTAGACAAGTCAAATTAGGAAGTGAAACGATCAAATCAGGTCCAATTAGGTCCTATCTTAGTCATAGTAGGACCAGCGCCGCCGTTATTTGTGTTTCGCGTGCGGTTTGTTGTCTCGGTCGCACTTCTGTCTAAGTAAGTACATCTTACCATCTCTGATGTTAAATAAGTAGGTATATTTCAAAAATTTGGAAATAGCATCTTTGCATTTAGTTGTAACACAAGGCCAATGCCTTGTGTACAATTTTGTAGGTATGGTACGTTCACCCAATGGTGAACGTACCATACCTACAAAATTGTACTTATATACAGGGTATTTGGAAGCTGGGTGCCGTGTTAGTACAGACCATCTAGAACAATAGGGTATATGCATGTGATTTCAAAATGGCTAAAAAAATATATACGTATTCTCTATATACGTATTCTCTATAAGAGAAACATATCTACAAATTTATTTTTGCGTTTTGAGATGTTTTTATTGTAGAGTGTGAGTAAAAACGGTGCTTTTAAATGATTTGATATCATTAAACAAACATTAGGCTAATGAAGTACATTAAAAAAATAGACATTTCCACTTAAACTTTGCGTTATTAGCACTTAAATCGAAAATTTTGTAATTTTGGTTAAAAATCGTAAGTTCTCTTAAAAAAATTATCAGACTTTGGTTAGAACAAATATGGCTCAAATAGGGTATATGCATCGATTTTATTTATTGTTTTAATAGATTCTTTAGGTCATTATTTTACCGAGGAATGATAAGACGCTCACTGAATTTCGCATTAACAAGGTAAAAAAAACAAATCAAAACTACAATCATTTTCGGGTGATAAAAACGCTGCCATATTGGCGCCATGTTTATGTGACGTCGACGTACACACTTGATTAAAACCTTTGGTGACGACCTCGGTAGTGATCATCTCAGGAAAGAGGTTTTCCGAAAAAACTGAAAATAATCGACAATACGAAATGTCAAGTGGGCAGAATAGTGTCAAATCAAGGTGCAGCAAGCAGAATAAAAAAAGAAGAAATGTGTACAGTGATGTCACGTCCGCTCTAGTCAATGGCGTAGCGTTTTGAAATTTTGCGATTGAGATTTAAAATATCAATTTTTCAATGGTTAAATTCTACAATAAAAACATCTCAAAATGCAAAAATAAATATGTAGATATTTTTCTATATCAATAGAGAATACGTATATATTTTTTTAGCCATTTTGAAATCACATGCATATACCCTATTGAGTACATTTTCTGTATCTTACCAATTATTGCAGGGGAGATTTTCACATAACAAACAGAACCTCATTATAAAAACAAATTATCTGAGATTAACCTCATAGTTCGTTCATCCATTAATTTTAAAGGTCGAACACAAAATCACCGCTCATTTTCGGCCAGTGGTAATTGCAATCGAAAAAGTTTGCAAAGTCCATTGAGGCATACATTGCCTCAGTAATTAAAGTCCAAAGCCGAAAAGTAATTAAGTTTTAACATGTGAAGGGCGTCAATGGGGCTTTAAAGCCTCAAATTACCTGGCACGGGGGAGTTTTCCTACAAAACTTCAGTTTGTTTTGGAAACTTTTACCACGCTAATACAAAAAATAGGTAAAGTTGTAGGCAAGATGCCAGGGTATGGAAATTTCTAGAGGCTTAACTTAAAATGCATAGGACAGTTTCGAAGTTGACGTAGTTTTCAGCAACTAATCTAATAACTAGTTTCACACGGGGAATATTCTATACATACGATATTTTTAGTTATACAGGGTGGATTTTTGAGATGTCAAAATCAAAACTAAGAGTCAAGGTCATTATAAAGATCAGTAAAGCGAAACTCCTCGCTTTCTTATAACTTTTTATGAGACACAAATTAAATTTAATTGCGCAATGTCTCATAGCTCGTGATTCCTTATACGGCTTTACTCTGAGTATTATCACACTATCACATCACACTAATATGATAAAGGCGAAAGTTTGTATGGATGTATGGATGGATGTTTGTTACTTCTTCACGCCAAAACTACTGGATGGATCTTACTGAAATTTTGCATACAGGTAATTCTAATCCCTGAATCGAACTACTTTTTATCCCATAAATCAGTTCCCGTGGGATGAAAATCACCTTTTAACTTTTCTATAGGAACAATGCGGGCTAAGCCGCGGGGCGCAGCTAGTAGTTTCATATTATCTTGAGATTTGACAGCACCATCACAAAGATCCACCCTGTATACCGGCGACAGCTGACTCCATGATTGCTTCGAATTACACGTCGTCGTCACCGAAATTAAAGCGTCTTAGTAATTAACTTTGATATTAAATGTGTGTTAGTATGTGAGATAATATGCTGGTTCATGCATTTAAATTCAAATTCAAATATATTGCAGATATTTACCTACATATGTAGCTTAGGTTCTAGTTACAGCTGAAGTTGGTACATCTTTAATCTAATCTAATTTAATTTAATTATGGACCTTATATTCATACATGACTAGCTGCGCCCCGCGGCTTCGCATGCGTTGTTCCTATTTTCTTTGCTATAAACCTCACGGAGCCCGAGTCCTTTCCAACGAATGCAAAACCGTGGAAATCGGTTCGTGCGTTCTGGAGTTATAGCGTCAGGAAGGAAAACCCGACTTATTTTTATATTATAGATAGATGTAAAAATTGTTCTTGAATAAATAAACTGAAACTGAAACATACCTCAACCTCAACAGCCTGTATCGGTTAACTGCTGGACGCAGGCCTCCTCCTGATAAGCGCCTTATTGGCGTTTATCTCATGAAGGGTAATGCCCGTAATCCCCACGATGGTATGCGGGTTGGGGATAGTAGTTTGGTGGTAAAATTGTTCTGCAGGGGACGCTGCTGCCTGCCCCTCGGTGGATATCCCTTAGTCGCCTCTTACGACACCCGCGGGAATAGTCAGGGTGGTATACAAATTCTAAGCCGTGCTGGCTTACATGGTGGTACATAACATACACCGTGTTAAATAGGTAAAGCAATTTATTATTTAAGGCGCATACCTGAGCCAATCTGACAACGATACCTATTTTATCATATTATTACGTTTATTATAGGATTTTTTTAAAATCGTTACGTTCAGTTTGTGGTATCTATTATAAGCTATTTTTTAATACATTTGTAATAATTTTATCTCATATAGTTTAGGAGGAGATGCGAAAATAGAGTTTGGTGGCCAAAAAGCGCAACTTCGTATCTCTACCTAAGCTTTACAAAATGAAACTATTACAGAGACATTAATAAATAGCTTATAATAGATACCACAAACTGAACGTAGGATTTTTAAAAATTCCTGCTTTTAACGTAATAATAAGATAAAATAGTTGGGGGCGCCACTTTCGCTGGTGTATGGGCCTTAAAATAATAAATTGATACCTATTTAACATGGTGTATGTTATGGCGACAGATAACAATAATATTGTTGATAATATTTAGCCTCAGAATTTGTTAAACCATTAGAGCTATTCTTATCAGTTCTGAAATATTATATTTTGAGGAGGTAGTAAGAGATATTGAATATTTTAAAATGTCCATAGCTAAAGTGATTTGCCTAAATATCTATACTATAATTATAAAGAGGAAAGATTTGATGGTTGTTTCTTTGTATGGAATAGGCTAGAAAAATCTTTCGTCATTAAAATCTTACTTTTCAGGGAGTGATATAGGCAATTTTTATCCCGGAATTTCCACGGGAACGGGAACTACGCGGGTGAAACCGCGAGGCGCTGCTAGTTCTCTAAAAAATGATAGAAAAAGACAAAACATTCAATCCTTATTCATATTCTTAGTTATTGCTTTAGATATGCCGATGAGAAGTCTGGTGTCCGATTCTATCCAAAAACTAGTTTCTAAGAAAACAAATAATAAACATTTTTTTACTTTTACGGTATTATTTGGAAAGAAATTCCATTACCATCTATGATAACAAAAACTTTAAAATTAGTTTTCCTAGAAAGGGCGATCTGGAGACCCTTTTTACATTTCAGCCCTGTTGCTTTTTCAAAGATATGCTCTCATGATTACTTCGTTTCTTTTAAATGTTGGTAATATTCTGATAACGTTATGTTGTTAAATTATTAACAAGAAGAATGTTTTTTAGTAGTACAAATAATCTAGATAGTAGCAGATTGCAAATTGTTAGCAACCTATAATAATCCCCTTAGCGCATAAAGTTATGTATTTTGTGTACGGTTTGCCAGCTTTGTTTTAAAAGTAACCTCACTTTCAAGTTTTCTGCAAATTTGGCAGCATCACAACCTCAAGTATTTAAAGCTCGGCCAAGGAAAATCAGCTTAATGTATATTCCGAGAGCTCTAGAAGTAATTTAAGTAGGTGGGTATTAAAAATTGGAACTTATCCAGTGCACTCAACGCGTTAAATCCTTGAAAGTTGTGCCAGAGCTTAAATGGCCATGTTTCTTTTAGCCGGTCGAGTCAGATCCGGCTTTTAGGTTAAGTCGATTTTTGTATTTTCTGGTGCTGATCTATCTGTAATTTTTATTTTTAAAACTGAATAAGAATGAAAATTTCTCTAAAAATGTTTCTCCTTAGACCATTTTCCTGTAGCTACACCGGATAAGGCACCTCTCCTCACCGAACCGTCCAAAAAATCCAGCATCCAATCCTGTATACAGATATCCGTAGAAGAACCAAAGTAATGAGTATTATGTAGCTCTTAGCAAGCTGAAGTCTGCAAGCAATAAGATAGGTGTATGGTATACGGAAGAGCATTTTTATCCAATTGTACTTCGTGAAGACATAGCTTGGATGATCTAAAATCAGATAATCAAATAAATGCAGTCGACGACGTACGTAACGATAACTTGTCCTGATAAAACGCGCTGTTCCAACGCTCGCGTTAGAAAGTCGTCGACGAAACGTGAGGGACGTGGGGATCGACTTAAAATAATCTTTTTACTCGATTCCTATTGAGTCATTAGGGGTCATGATGTAATGCTATCAGAGCAAAGTAGTGTGATTACTCAAGAGTACTTCGTTCGTTTATTAACTTATATTCCTGAAATAAATAAATGCTACATTAATAATGCCCGTAAATAAATAACCAAAACATAGGTAGGAAGTATGGAACTCTGGCTTCGAGTATTTGTTAGAAAGTTGTTAAAGCTGGCGGTCAAACTGTGTTGTAGTTAGCAACATGTGTCGGAAGCAACCCGAGCTTGAATTGAACTTCTGTTTCCAATCGTATTTGTATTCGGAACTGGTCGAAACAAGATCCGGTTTTGTAGGAAATTGCTACAAAATGTTGCAAACAATGTATGATCAAATGGTTCCAGAATCGCATCATTATTTGTTTAACAAACCATTCCGATAGAACATAATAAAATATCTTTCAAATTGTTGAAATTACTTCCGTAACAATCAACGAAATATATATTAAGTTCGTTATTGAATTTTTCATCAATTTAACGCTTAATAAGTTCCACGAAGTTGTTTTTTCCCCGATTCCTTGAACTCCCAACTTTTCCGTTCGAATCGCGTCAATCGCGTCTCCCGCAAGAGTTCGCGAACGCAATTTGCTATAAAATGTACCTTCCTACGTACTTAGTGCCGAGTTTACTAACAATTTCCAATATCCTGTGTCTTGTATGCTGTTTGCCGTGGGTCTATAAAGGTTAGCGTCCACCGGAGACGACTGAAGTCAGGGTGTTACACGAAAACGCAAGCACTTTTTTTTAATAGAACGTATTTTTCGATTGGTTGATTCATTAACTTGTAAGAGTAATGTGAGTGTAATTAGATAAAAACAGTTTTGGCACATAGGAAATTCGGTGCACGTCTTTGCTCTGCACTTCTCACTAGCGAGAAAACCAAATCTTTTTTTTTATTGATGATGGTCAAGCTTTTGGCTACCAACTCACTTTAAGAAAGTGAGAAGATGTAGCCTAAGCAGTAGCGCAGTAGCAGTAAGAAAGCATTTTTTTTGGTTCGACATTGTGGCATGTCGATCAGAAATGGGAATATCGAATGAATATCTAGTCATCCCGGTCGAAATCCACCTCGTAGCGGCGTTATTGCACTCTTACTAACGCTGCTGGATCAGCCGCTCAAATGTGAGCGAATTAGTGGACGCCTAGCTTTAGGAGTCGTAATGGAATTACCTTTTTAGATACAATAATTTCGTTTTGCAGACCGTGTCTTGGTCCTTTGCCCTTATGCCATATCAAGTGGGGTCGGCAAAATGTTCTCCTTTTCTTTTCCATTTTCCTTTATTATATCAGATTTCTTGGTAATGTTCTTATTAGATGTAATGGATTCACAAATTACATTGAACACCCTAACTAGACATAGTTTTGGTGACGGGGCGCGGTGATTAAGAAATATAATTTTCCAATACCTATAATAAATACGAAACTTTTAATCCCATAAATAATTTTCCATAGAATAGAAATCGTTTTCATACAAACAACGCGTGCAGAACCGCGGGCAAAAACGAGTTATACAATACTTAAACATACCTTATTCTGCGGAGTCCGTCTTGGGACCGATTTTCAAGGTTACTTTGACCCTGAAACAAGACTGTAGTTGCAGTGGCAGATATAGTAAATACCTACATGAGACTTTTAAAGCTGCGACAGAAGGGAAGAAACAAACAAATTATTAATAAAACTAGCTGTGCCCCGCGGCTTCGCACGGGTTGTTCATATAGAAAAAAAAAATAAAGGAGGTTTTTATCCCACGGGAACTGCTTTATGGGATAAAAAGTATTTTCAGCCCGATCCGTTCAGTAGTTTTTGCTTGAACAGGTAACAAACATGCATCCATCCATCCATCCACCCATACATCCATATAACTTCGCATTTATAATATTAGTGTGATTTTGTCATTACAGTGCGTACCTCTCACACTCAAGATAATGTCAAAAAAATAAATGTTAGCGATATTATTTCATTTCTTTGGAATTATCGCTCACGAAAAGTAAATGCACGTTCTCGGTCTACTAGTCAAGTCCAGTTTTTCAACTGTAATTTATCGTTTCAATTTCTCGTTTTCCTCCTTATCTGATCCCCAGATCAATCAGGGGGGAAAACTGGAATAAATCCATCAAATGTAATTATCTCAAAATGTCGTTATTTTACCGGGATGTTTTTATGAAAAATACGAGATGCCTTTGCCCAGCAGTTGGATACATAGCGCTAATAAGATAAGTTACGAAATCAATTCATGTTGTACGCATTCTCCTCTCGCTACTCTAATGAAGGTAACTAATACTGCCAAAAGTAAGGTATAAGACGACGAAAAATCAAAGCTTTTATTAAAACGCTCATAATCCATGCCCACCAAATAACACCCCAGCTAGTCTCTAATAACACTGGTCATGCATCGTGCTTAAATGTCAGATTAATTGCATTCCAGAACGTGTTGGAGATAAGAGGCTAATTTATTATTTTCCAAGAAACGCTGGCACGTGGTGAAGCCACAAGGACTCGTGTTTTAAATAGTTTGGCATTATAAGAAACTAGCTGCGCCTTGCGGCTTCGCACACGCTGTTCCTATGGAAACATATAAAGGTGATTTTCATCCCACGGAAACTGATTTATGGGATCAAAAGTAGCCTATGTTTGATTCCAGGATTAGAATTACCTGTATGCAAAATTTCAGCCCGACCCGTTCAGTAGTTTTGGCGTGAAGAGGGAACAAATATCCATCCATCCATCCATCTATCCATCCATACAAACTTTCGCATTTATAATATTAGTGTGATACACCTGTTTATTTTATAACGGTACGTAATCATAAAACTAAGTTAACAAGTTTTAACAAGGCTTTTGACTACTCAAGTGGTAAAAGAGCCGGTTTACAACGTTTACGCTGTCGGGTTTCAATTTAAAATTTATTTTTCATCATCATACTCGGAAGTCTCCTGATAAGCGGGATGAATGTAATACTTTTTGTCCCTATGGACGAAAAGTAGAATCATTTTCAACTGACAACTGTCACATTTCTATTGAACCATGCATTCCAACGTTCCATACAGCCACTCAACTTCAACTTAAAAAACACATTTTACAGAATTGCATTGTTTATAATTGTAGTAGGTAAAAAATATGTGATATATTGACCTGACATGTAGGTATTATTTGTTAATAATAAAAAAACTATAAAACTACGTATTCAATAATTAATTTTGTTTTAAAAAACTATAAACCGACTTAAATTTGTATAGTTTTTTATTTATTGTTTTAGGGATTTTCATGAATTCCATTGTCAGAATTGAACCACACGGGTAGCACCAGCTTTCCTATAAAACATCATGAAAATTGGATACCCAGTCAAAAGTTCTGAGGTATCAAACATAAAAAAAAACCGTCGAATTGAGAACTTCCTCCTTTTTTGAAGTCGGTAAAAAGTACTGTTTGTTATATTCCATGCCTAGAACTACCTGTATACAGATTCAGCCTGATCCGTTCAGTAGTTTTGGCGTTTAGAAGTAACGAACGTCGAACATGCATCCACGCATCCAGACTTTCACATTTATATTATTAGTGTGATTTGTCCTGAGGAGGGACTCAAACTCGCAATCTTGGCTGGTCACAGCTTCCCGTGTGGTCCCATTTTTTAATTTAGCCCAGTTCTGACAAATGTATAATTGAAATCGATTTAAAGTTTTTTAAAACAAAATCAATTATTCATATTATTCCATAAATCAATTCTTATGACATAGAAATAAGCTTGATACATGTCCATAGAAACAACGCGTGCCTGGCATAGACTAAATTGGAATATTTAAAGTTCGGGTAGGCAGGGTTAGATCAAACCTGTATATCGTTACCTATTAGTGAAGAACTTTAATTATTATGATTATCATCCCTTCCACGGATAACCAAACAACACCAGACCCTTTTAGCAAACGAATATCAGGGGTATCATGACCGAAATGTTCAGCCAAGCTTAATCAAATTAATAGAATGTATAAATAAATAAAGTAATAAATAAAGAACTGGACAATTCACACAGCATTATCTAGCCCCAAGCTAAGCAGAGCTTGTGTTATGGGTACTAGATAACTGATATACATAATACAATACACTAAATAGATAGATATTTTTTACGAATGTCTGCAGATCGTACTCACATTTGTCCCGAGGCGGGAATCGAACCCGCATCCTCCTGCGTCGCAGGCAGACCTTCGCCCACCGCGCCACAGAGGCCGTCATGAGGAAGCTAAAAATGTAACTTTGTTTCTTTGTTGTTTATAAAACATGTAATTGGATAATTTCAATAAATACCGGTCCGCTTTAATTATATTACATGAATCAGCGAAACTACCCCTACCCTGTTTTCTAGGTACATAACATAAGCAAAACCGTGAGCAAAAACTAGCGAAGAAAAGTTTTGCTAAGTAAGCGTGAAAATGCTTTTAGTTTGATTAGCAATTACTAAATTAAAGTGACTCGGGGGAATTGCTGCCGCGTAACATTATAATATCGTAAAATAAAACCAAATATCAGCGCAATATCACTTTAAGAGAAACCAAAAGCTCATGCGGTTAAGTAGGAGCATCAAGTAGTTTCATTCGAGATTACGTTGAAACGAATATTGCAGTGAAAACTTGTGCTTAGAAGTTCCGCGCGTATTGCATAAGTTTGCAACACCGTTTGCAACGTGAAATTGTTAGGAATATCATAAGCGGAGTCCTGACGCACTCGCAATCTAAATTGGAAGCCCGTTAGGTAATCATCCTTATTTATTCACCGTAGGAGCGCGAGGCGCAATTGGAACGTCAGCGTTATTTAAGGCGCATACATGATTTAAAGTTACGCCGCCACCTATTTTATCTTATTATTATACGTATAGCACAGATTTTTTTAAATCCATCGTACAGTTTGTGGTATCTGTTCTAAGTTATTTATTAATGCCTCTGTAATCGTGTTATTTTGTAAAGCTTAGGCAGAGATAAGAAGTTGCCCTTTGTGGCCACTAATCTCTATTTTCGCATCTCTGCCTAAACTATATAAGATAAAACTATTACAGAGGTATTATGAATAAACCACAAACTTTACGCTAAATTCTTAAAATTTCCTGTGTTAAACGTAATATGATAAATATGGGCAATGAATGTATCCCCATTATATGTATTTATGGCACATAGCCGAGCCCATATGATACACAACGTAGCTAAATGCTTCCGACACTGTACTTAATTTACTGAACAGGGTATTAAAATTTATAACTTATAGTAAAAAAATTAAGAATTTATAAAAATATTTTAATTTAGGTACCTACCCTAAAATAACGACACAGCACAACAACTTAAAGTACCAGTACATTTAGATCATGCTGTGTGGATTGTGGGTATTAGTTATATTTATTTCTATACTCACTGTGGAGACCATAGCCAATTGTTTGTTATTTGCAACCCTCCGTTGAAAATAACAAACAATTGTCTCTGGTCTATTACAAAATTGGTTAGTTCGTTCAAAAATTGACAAATAAACATTCTTTTTTTCAACACAAACAAGGTTTGTAGTTAACCCGCTTACATTCATAATGAAAATTTACATTCGTTTAAAATAACATCGTGTTTAGTTTAGTAGAGTAGGGGCCCTTAATTTTCGTTTATGAAATCTCTCATCTAGTTGCAAATACAAACCACGTACGGACCGAGGGATTGACCTGGACTTAAACCGTAAGCTTTCCTTAAAACAAAACACCGTCCACTTAAAAGTAATATAAAATCACACCATGTGTCTACGCCCGACCATCCGACCATCCAAAGACAACTTCCACAACCAACTTCACACCGGACAATGACGTCGTTCAGCGGGGACTTCACGGCGCTCGCCGCTCACCTCTCTCTCTTCTGCCGGCGCCCGCGGCGCGCATCGCACGCGTCCATACATAAAATAAGCAGTGCCAGTTCACATGTAAATTGTCTCCCACGATTAAAATCTTGTATACCGTAATCAAGTCTACATCATTCCGACGCAGCCGTCTACAACCCCTAGTTTGATACCCTACAAGGATTCGAGCCGGATGTCCAGTTATTTCCAAGAACGAAGAAAAGAACATCGAGTATACGACGGACATTTTCGAACGGGTCACACGAGGGTCGACGACATCAAGGCGGAGCGGAGCTCAAGCACAAAACTATCGATATTTTTCAAGAATTCATCAAGAATACGTCGTCAAAAGGCCGTATTTCGAAGAAATTATTCAAGGATTCGCAAGATTCAAGACGATAATCTTACGGGACGAGCCCTTGCACAGTGCTTATATACCAACCTACTTATCTACACGCTACCTACAGGGAGGGTAAAACAGTGAGTTCGTTCCAATCATTAGATAATTTGCGCAATCCTTCCTTATTTCAACAGATAACTGTTCTTAAAAATTTCTGCTCTCGCTCCCTATCACTGCATTCACATTTTCCGATTTTTTTCCACGAGTCATTCGAGTTTAGAGCTAAAAACAATTTAATCTCAAGGTGCGTAGCAACCTACTACGTGCATAACCTATTTCAGCGCCTAGTGTTTTCAGAGTGGCCTACCTGTCAAAATCACGTCCAATTCCCAACAAACCTAATGTGCATTCACTAGCTGCTTGTTATATTATTTTTAACTTCATTTCAGCACGGAACGCGATCGCGGTCTTGCAAGCTAGCTGCGGCCGGAAAACCGGTTGCGCGCGCTGCACTGCGCGGGCGCGTGGCGTTATCGAGTCGCTTCGCGCACGTGGTTTGACGCTTCTGCTTCGTGTCCTTGCATCTATCACTATAAAATTTAAGTATAATTTCAATTCACTTCTTCACTTCATAATATTTCTTTCAGCTGGACCATTTTAATTTAATTTCATTTTCATCTTGATCCATTTGCAGTTATGGACCTTAAAACTTTAAAAAGGAACAGAGGCTCACATAAATCCAAGCTTACGATTTTCAAAACCTTCTTGCAACCACTATTGCCATGCAAAGAGCTTAATCCCTTGCAGACATGTGAGCTTACAGCTCGTCTAACAAAACTCCAAGACGTTTACAATGATTTTGACTCTGCTCAGACTGAAATAGAAAATTTATCTGAGATTCCAGGTGACGAAGAGCCGGAGAGGGAGGCTTTCGAGGCTAGCTTCTTCAGCGTAGTTGCAGCTGCGCAGGAGCTGCTGGATCGCAGCCAGGCAGCCGCTGCAGCGCACGATGACCAGGTGACAGGTTCTAGTGGTGTATCTGCACACATGCGAGGACCAAACATTAAACTACCTATCATTAATTTGCCCACCTTCTCTGGTAACTATCATAATTGGCTAGAGTACCACGACACCTTCAAATCACTCATACACTCAAACACTAGCATTCCAAAGATAAACAAGTTTCATTATTTGCGAGCTTCACTCAAAGAAAGCGCATCTCTAATAATTCAATCATTAGATTTTACAGTCGAGAACTACGATGTTGCGTGGAGTTTACTGTGTGATAGGTACAACAACAATAGGCTTTTAGTCAACAATCACATTCATGCCTTGTTCAACATAGAACAAATTCAAAGGGAATCTTCCCAAGCTTTGCGCACAGTCATAGACACAGTAAACAAGAATCTAAGAGCTCTAAAAACACTCAATTTACCTACAGAACACTGGGACATTCTCATAATTCACATGGTATTAGGTAAACTTGATCAAAGAACAATGCGGGAATGGGAAGTCCAACGGAACAATTTAAAGGAACTTCCATCGCTGCTTGATTTCAATTCATTCTTAAAAAATCGAGCAGACCTTTTAGAAACAATGGAAGACACATACCACAAGCCACCACGTAGGCATAGTGACATAACACATGTTCGACAAAAATCACTTGTCACAAATGAATCACAGTCAAATCATAATAATACATTTTCCTGCCCGTTGTGTAAGAGCCATCATGCTATCTACCATTGCACTAGATTCAAGTCACTGCCAATAGAAAAACGCATAGAAAAGGTTAACCAATTAAAACTTTGCAAAAATTGTCTACGTCGGGGACACGATGAACAACATTGCAAGTTGAGCACTTGCAAAATGTGCTCACAAAAACACAATACATTATTACACAATCCAAACACACATGCTAGCAATAGCACTAGCTCATCCAAGGAGTGCGTAGTATTACCTGCAACACAAAACCAGGCACAGGCAGAAGAGCAAGCAAGAGAAAACATAACACTTTCATCCATACACAATAGTCAGGTACTCCTCTCCACTGCAATAGTAAACATTTCAGACTGTCATGGTCAATTACACAAGGTTCGAGTGTTGCTAGACAACGGCAGCACTTCAAGCTTTATCACAAAGGGCTTGCAACAACAATTAGGTATACCTACCTTTTCAACATCCATCACAGTCCAAGGACTAAGCAACCAGTCATCACAAGTGACACAGAGATGCGACGTCACTTTATCGTCGCTCTCAAACACAAAGTTCACCACAGAACTCAATTGCTTCGTTGTTCCTCAAATAACACAAATCATACCATCAACACGAGTGAATTGTAAATCATTTACAATTCCACCACACATTCACCTCGCGGACCCAACATTTCACACACCGTCAGAGGTCCAGTTACTGCTGGGTGCTGACCTGTTCTGGGAGGTACTCACTCACAATACATTGTCGTTAGGCAAATGCAAGCCAACCCTCGTTGAAACAAAACTTGGGTGGCTTGTGTCTGGTTCAGTTCCAGTCAAACTATCACAAAGGCAACCTTATACAGTCCACACTCATTTCACAAAAACCATTGAGCTCGAAGAGCAACTAAACAAATTCTTTGAATTCGAATCTGTTTCCACCACTCAACAAACCCAGACAAAGGGTGAGAGTGAATGCGAAGAGATTTTCACAAACACAACCATCCGTCAGCCGGACGGTAGATTCGTGGTTCACATTCCACTTAAGGAATCTCCCAACAATTTAGGTGATTCTAAACAACAAGCGCTCGTTAGGTTCCAAGCATTAGAACGTAAATTCAAGCGCAACACATCATTCCATACATTATATAAACAATTCATGCACGAATACACAACGTTGGGACACATGACTGAAAACCCACACACAGATACAGATGAAGTAACATACTTTCTTCCTCATCACGGCATTTTACGAGAAAATAGCCTCAGCACGAAATTGAGAACTGTATTCGATGCATCAGCTGTCTCAAGTTCAGGTAAATCCTTTAATAACATACAACACGTAGGTCCAATCGTTCAGGAAGATCTCATTAGCATATTGATCCGATTTCGTCAGCATAGATACGTAGTCACGGCAGACATTGAAAAAATGTACAGGCAAATATTAATTGACGAACGATTTCGTCCTTTACAACAGATTTTCTGGAGGCCAGAACAGGATCAGGAAATAAAACAATATAAACTCAACACAGTAACATACGGTACGGCATCAGCACCTTACTTAGCTACAAGGTGTCTTGTACAGTTAGGCCAAGAATGTACTAACAAAAACGCACAACAAACAATTCTTCATGACATGTATGTAGATGATCTCATAACAGGCAGCGATTCAGAATCTGAACTTATCAATACATGCAAAGGCGTCATACAAACACTAGAAGGCGCACATTTTCATTTGAGAAAATGGCGTTCAAACGCGCCATCCATCCTCACTCAAATTGTTGATGAAAATAGCAACGACCAATTATTAACAATTAACAAAGAAAATTATGCAAAAACACTTGGTTTACTTTGGACATGTACTCATGACATGTTGCTCTTCTCATCAACAAACGCTGACACACAAACACATAAACAAAACAAACGCACTATTCTGTCCACCATAGCTCAGGTTTTTGACCCATTAGGCCTAATCAATCCATGCATGTTGCAAGCAAAACTTATCCTGCAAACTCTTTGGTCTACTAACTTATCATGGGATGACGAATTACCTTCTAAAATTATATCACAGTGGCAGAACTTTATAGCGAACTTACCAAACATAGCACACATTCAAATACCACGCAGAGTTTTATGTGATAATCATATTAAAATTGAATTACATGCTTTCAGTGACGCCTCCATAAAGGCATATTCAGGCTGTGTTTACATACGGTCAATCTCCAGCAATGGGAAAGTCAGCGTACACCTTTTGTTAGCAAAGAGTAAGGTAGCCCCTCTCAAACAAAGGCTTACAGTCCCACGCTTGGAGCTCTTAGGGGCGCTTCTCGCAACTAAATTAGCAGAGAAGGTTAAAAATTCATTACGCATAAAAATAGATAAACAGGTTTATTGGTGCGATTCAACAATAGTATTAGGTTGGATTAAAACATGTAAACACAATCTAAAACAATTTGTTTACAACAGGGTCAACGAAATCACGTTAAACTCAGAACCGGCTGGATGGCATTACATTCCCACACACCTGAATCCAGCTGACATTGGATCCAGGGGGCTGAACGCCATGCAGTTAAAATCCTCATCTTTGTGGTGGGAAGGTCCTCGCTTCCTACATGAAGCCGAGTTCACTAGGCCAACACAGGTTCAAATCCCACATACCAACGAGTTACCTGAAATGAAAATTCAATGCAATTTTATGTCAAATGATTCACACGATTTCACAAGTAAATATTCTAGCTTCGCTAAATTACAACGAATAGTTGCATACATACTGCGTTTCAAACACAACTGTCAGACTACAACCAACAAAACAGTAGGTACACTCACCATATCAGAGTTAGAAAACAGTACACAATCACTTTGCAGAATAGTACAGATGGAACTATTTCACAAACAATATACACAATTGATTAGCAATCAACATTTGTCATCCAAGGATAAAATATTAAACTTAAATCCATTCTTAGAAACGGAAACAAACTTGATAAGAGTTGGAGGAAGGCTATCTAACTCTAACCTAGATTACAATACAAAACATCCAATATTATTACACGCATCACATCACATTACACAATTATTAGTGGAGCACTATCACAAGTGCTTACTACACGCCGGGCCTCAATTGTTACTAGCTTCGCTACGACATAAGTTTTGGATAATAAACGGTCGTAATCTCGCTAGAAAAATCACACATGATTGCACAAAATGTTGTAGGTTTTCAGGTAGAACTTACCAACCCATTATGTCACCCTTACACAAATCTCGATTACACGGAGAATTCGTATTCTTAAATACGTCTTTGGACTACTGTGGCCCAATTCTGATAGCGGACAGAAAAGGTAGGGGTTGCAGATTAAAAAAGGCATATATTTGTATTTTTGTCTGTTTAGCAGTTCGAGCAGTGCACATAGAACTTGTCACCGAGCTAACGTCGCAAGGTTTCATAGCAGCTCTCAATAGATTCATAGCCCGCAGGGGCAAGCCTGCAAACATTCATTCCGACAATGGAACTAATTTCGTGGGAGCCTGTAACGAACTCAGTAAATTCATAAAATCAACCTCTAATGACATAGTAGCCTATTCGTCAGAAAATGAAATTAACTTCAAATTCAGTCCAGCGTATTCACCACATTTTAACGGCTTAGCAGAAGCGTCAGTCAAATCAATTAAATTTCACTTAAAGCGTGTCTTAGGAATGGCACATTTAGACTACGAGGAAATGAACACAGTTTTAGTACAGATAGAATCCATTCTAAACAGTAGACCGCTCACTCCTCTCTCCTCAGATCCATCAGACCTTATCCCATTAACTCCTGCGCATTTTCTGATTGGACGAACAATCACAACATTACCTACTCCCCAGGTACAGGAGAACGTGGCTATTTCGGCGCTCACAAGATACATGAGAATCCAAGCTCTCAAGCAACACTTCTGGAAACGTTTTTACAATGAGTACGTTTCAGAATTGCAGACCAGAAGCAAATGGCGTAAGGACATGGGACAACCGCAACTAGGAGACATGGTGCTGGTCAAGGATGACCGCCTGCCTCTACTTCGATGGCTACTGGGAAGGGTCATTGCAGTATACCCTGGTGATGATGGAATACATCGCGTGGCCGATGTCCTCACTACATCAGGGACCATGAGAAGAGCCTTCAATCGGCTCTGTCCACTTCCAACATTGGAACAGAACGTTCCAAGGCCGGCAGCCTGTCTACGCCCGACCATCCGACCATCCAAAGACAACTTCCACAACCAACTTCACACCGGACAATGACGTCGTTCAGCGGGGACTTCACGGCGCTCGCCGCTCACCTCTCTCTCTTCTGCCGGCGCCCGCGGCGCGCATCGCACGCGTCCATACATAAAATAAGCAGTGCCAGTTCACATGTAAATTGTCTCCCACGATTAAAATCTTGTATACCGTAATCAAGTCTACATCATTCCGACGCAGCCGTCTACAACCCCTAGTTTGATACCCTACACCATGCTTATATAGGCCTGATGACTAAAAAAATATAATGAGTCCCTCATTTAGATTATCACAACATATTGGATACGTATCTTTAATTTTGTCCGGATGTCGCCCAGTTCCACACAGACAATAGTATGTAAGAACAGTTAGACTTAGTTATGCTAAGATTGTATTAGTTGATAAGCGATAAACTTGCTAGTGGTTTCCTTTTGTTCACCGCTAGTGGACAAAAAATTTAAGTGAATTAGAGTCAATTGCACCTTATTTCTTGTTTGATAGTAATAACTATTTATCAAGCTGTTTATATAGTGAAAATTTGACTTGTGCTTATTTTGTAAGCCTAAAGAAATAAACGATTTGACTCTGACTCTGACTCAGGTAAAGTTCCGTGTGCGGAGCCGTGACGTCACTAACCCCCACTCCCAAACTTTGACGCGCTTTATTTTTGACAGTTTTTGTTTGAATTTAACAAAAGAAAAAATACGTGTTCAATATCTTCTAATAATCTAACTGAAGGAGTAATTATAATTTTTAAATCCATCATGGTTATTAATACTTAAGTTATTTACAACGGGATATTTACCATTTTTAACCGACTTCAAAAAAGGAGGAGGTTCTCAATTCGTCTGTATTTTTTTTCATGTTTGTTTCCTCAGAACTTTTGACTGGGTGGTCCGATATGCATGATTTTTTATATGAAAGCTGGTGCTTCCCGTGTGGTCCCATTTTAATTTTGTTCAGTACTGGACACTGGGTTCCATGAAAATTCATGAAAAAACTGTAAAAATTAGAATAGAATATAGAATAGAAGTTTTTTTATTCAGCACACAAGGACAGCACAGAACACAGATTAAAAATAGGTAGGTATAAAAAAAACACAGAAAGAAAAACAACTAGTACTAGACTTAGGTTAGATGACAATAAAAGTAATAGAATAAAATATAAACTTATACCTAATCTACCTACTTACTAACTTGGAGTGTCAGTGCTGCCGAGGTGAGCCAAAACGGATCAGTCTCAGCTTTATGCTGTTTTGCACCAGGGTGCAAAACAGCGCTGGTTTTCAGACTGACCCGGTTTTGGTGACACCAGGAACCGAGACGAGCCATATAAATTTACTTATAAAATAATAACTTTAATAGTAATAATAATAATAATAGGTACATATTAAACAATCTAAGGTACATGGTGCATACATTGCATGCGGAACACAATTACTACACTACAGTATACAAAATGATCATGTCAATGTCCAGAACGTAGTGCCAAAGTGGTTAGTAGCAAGCCATTAAAAAAGAAGTTGAAGGTGAAAGTTATGACATGTATGCAGGGATGTTATACGTACCATAATTATGGTATTTGTACCATAATCCAGGTCTTCGTACCATGTACCATAGTACTTCCATTATGGTACGCTAATGTACCATAATTTTCTATCATCCCAAACTTTTCTGACGTACTTTAGGGGTGAAATTGAAGTCGGGTTGTAGTTTTTTAAAACAAAATTAATTATTGAGCTAGATGGTAGATCGATATATCTGCCCATAATAACTCACTCGCAAGACATTCAGTTATTCCGTGATCATGGCGCATGAAACTGTGCCGAAATATTGGAAAGCTCAAAACTCAAATCATGGTAAATATCCCTTTGTAAATAACTTTAGGACTAATTATAATTTTGAGTCATCAGGCCCATTATAGAGGTAATGGTTTGAATGTGAAACACTTAAATGATTTAACAAACCATGTGAGGAAACTTCAAGTGAGTAAGTTTAAGGCCCGTATTATGGAAGCTTGCTCAGTCATAGAGCTATGCATGAGTGACGTTTATGCTATAGAAAATCGTTGCTCAAGCATATATCGATGACTGAGGAAGCTTTCATAATACGGGCCTTAGACTTCTTGAATGTTTCTCATTACACGCTAAGTCGTTGGCCCTGCGCCCAACCCCTGCCCGGTTGTGTCGGTCTGCCGTCCCATCGGATTATGAGAGAGATGGAATTTCAGCAGCGCCTCCTGTAAAACCAATTACCACCGAACTTAGACTCTGACCCGTTCGCCCAGAGCGGGGATTAGGGGCATTACCCTCCATAAGAGCTACCTGAAGAACCGGCATAACTGACGAATTTTTATATTATAATATAACACTAAATATATAAACTGCATAATTAAACCTAATAAGGTTTAATTATGCAATTTGAATTTATTAATGGACGTTGTATTTTTTATTTTGCTGTATAATTTAAAATTTTAGTTTATGTTTTTAATATCTAGGTCTGACAAATATTATTATATTTTGGTTTATTTTTATTTTCTATATTATAATTATTATTATAAGTTATGAATATTTTGACTATGGTTGGACAGGTAGGTAATTTTCATTCTATTAGAAGAAATGTTTGATTAACATGATCATGATAATTATATTATTTTAAGACTAAGTAGATACACTATTGCATTAATAATAATATTAAAACGCACTTTTGTATGGATGCATACATCTATACAAACTTTCGCATTTATAATATTAGTAACAAACATCCATCCATCCATACATCCAATGGATGTATGGATGGATATATAGATATAGATATATACAGGTAATTCTAACCCTGGAATCAAACATAGGCTACTTTTTATCCCATAAATCATTCCCGTTGAATGAAAATCACCTCTTAAAGTTTCCATAGGAAAAACGCGTGCGAAGCCGCGGGGCACAGCTAGTAAATAATAAAAGACAGTAAGCGTTTATTAGAGGAAGGCTTGCTTCAGTAATGAACCAGTCTAGGCTGTAGATGTAGATATCTATGAGACGATGGTACCTAGATACATTACCTACAGCTAAATTCTAGCGCATCATCCTCATAACTTATTCACAAGAAATGCCTTGCATTTCCATCCATTTATATTTCGTCTTGTGTGCATATTTCGTGTCTGATTTGCATACGCTATCCAATGCATTATTCTGTTTCACATTTAAATAAGGTTTGCTTTAAAAGTTTCTGTAATATTTAATAGTTTACGAAATAGGATACACTCCGTTTAATAATTAGAAACAGCTGAAGGCTAGGCTAGGCTGAGCCTAGGCTTTGTCTGTTTCTTTGTTATGTAATATTGTTTTGATTTCGATACGTGTTCTTATTTAATTATTAAAACTATCGTAGTTTGACGAATTCTTGTAAACCCGGATTGGTAGCTGGTTAAATTATTTATTCTTCTTATAATCTATCGTAGAGGAGTACCAAAGAATCCCGAAGTTTATTTACAGTAAAGTTATAAACGATCTCGATACTAGCGAATTACGGTGGCCACACACGAAGGTTTTAAAAAAACTTTAAAACTCTAGAACTGAATAATTACTGACCGATCCATCAGTAGCTTTGCTGTGACCCAAGCATCATGATTTACGTACTTATAATACTAGTATAAGATTATAACATCTCATCACATCACACTATCACACTAATATTATAAAGGCGAAAGTTTGTATGGATGTATGGATGTATAGATGTATGGATGGATGTTTGTTACTTCTTCACACCAAAACTACTGAACGGATCCGGCTGAAATTTTGCATACAGGTAATTCTAATCCTCGAATAAAACATGGGCTACTTTTTATCCCATAAATCAGTTCTCGTGGGATGAAAATCACCTTTTAATGTTTCAGATCATAAGTATTTAGGTATTTTGTACTAAAACTTTCACTCCATTTTACTCCATTATGAATAATAAACTATCATATTTTGAGCTATCAGAACAAATAGTTCATTATTAAGCCTACAAGATACCTAAACGCTACGTCGTAGCACGTCGTAGCAATGCTACGGCGTAGCAACCGGAAATTAAAGTGACGCGACAAATAAATCAATAAGAAAGGGAAATTAATATGCCTATCAGGATAATTTAATATAATTTATCTGCTTAGAGTGTATTTGGAACCCGCAGCATGCAAACGTCCACTTCTGAACTTGCCTATGCAAAACAAAGTGGGTTTTGCCATAATTTATTAGATAAGTAACCACAATGGAAGTGTTAAAAGTACGCAAAAGAAAGCTGCTGGTCTTCCTCTGGTAGGTTTTCTTCAACTCTTACGATATACACGAGTTGAGTTAGAGGGGTCTATTTTTAGGCCGCGACCGCCAGCACCACAGAGATTATATATTTTTTGACGGTCGATTTGGCCCAATATAGGCTGTTGAAGTTGAGGTTGAGGTAGATGATGATGTGGTGATGTTAGTTGTCCATGATTATATATTTATTTAGTGCCATCTTCGGTAAATGTATTTATCGACATGTAGGCAGCTAGCCGTAGCCTTCATACCACGTGCTACGACGTAGCTTGTAAACCATAAAATTGCGTATTGCTAAAAAAGCCGCCAGCAATACCTGGTTTGTTATATCAGAGTTGATGCGTTAAATACACGATACACAGGCAAATCACGTAACTCTGTACGTGAAAAACGTAACGTGAAAACTCACAAAATAAATTAAAACGTTACTTCTACTTGCATGTACACAGGCATGTTAAGTGTGTTAGTTTTGCCTTTTCACATGGCTTCACATGTGTGCAGCGATGTTATTTAGAAACAGATTTTCCTTTGTTTTAGATAACATAATGTGTTATCCAGAACAAAGGAAAATCTGTAAGTGTTCTGAGAATAGTGTAGGTTGGCGTGGACAACGACTATGGTGAGTGGGTGAACAATTTGTTCTATTTACGCTAATAGACGCTTATTTAGAGCATGGCTTTTTAAGAGGGCGCATTGCGCGCCATTTTCGAAAAGGATTTGGTGTTCATAGGAGCGGGACGGAGCATGCGTTTTTGGAACAGCGCACAAAATTAGTTTTGTATATTTACAAGAAAACACCACTTATGAAAAAAACTCAACCGAGGAATCAAAGAATTAATAATGACCTACGAATTAAAACAAAAATCTTTTCTATAGACCGCGGGGTTCCAGCGATTTAGACCAAATTAAGGTGCAAAACAGTGCAGTTTCATGATTTTTTGCTATCGTAATTTTTTTAATGAATCGTGTTTTCACATCCAAGGAACTGAAGAAAATAATTTGCATTTTATGTTATTATTGTTTTTTACCACGGGGATCCCGTGATTACTGAGACGCCTGGTTTTTTTTAACAAATAGCTAGCTGCGCCCCGCGGCTTCGCACGCGTTGTTCCTATGGAAATATTGAAAGGTGATTTTCATCCCACGGGAACAGATTTATGGGATAAAAAGTAGCCTATGTTTTTTTCCAGGATTAGAATTACCTGTATGCAAAATTTCAGCCAGATCCGTTCAGTAGTTTTGGCGTGAAGAAGTAACAAACATCCATCCATACATCCAAACAAACTTTCGCCTTTATAATATTAGTGTGCCGTAGTTCAAGCCTTAAGTATAGGTACATTATAATGAAACGCATTTAAATGATTTCTTATTTATGTTTGTAAAAGGGGTAAAGGAGCCTTATAACCCGGTATTAATAGGTAGGGTAGCTGTAAAAAAATCTTTTTGTCTTTACTTCGGCCACCCAAAGGTGGTGAGTGAGGAGGCAATTATAACGAACCTACGTGAAATTTGAGCTTTAAAATGTAGAGCAATATGCTAGAAATAATAGGGACTGTCGAAATAATCTATTAGGTAAAATTCCATATTAGTTTCATTATATTCCGTTCAGTAATGTAAGCGAACAGAAACTCTTATGACCTCTGCACTACTTTTCTATAATTTATTATTTTACTTTTGCGAGATAATTAACTTGGTTCCTTTGAGACTGGAAAATAAGATGCCATGCTGTACATGCCTTAGAGCTTCATCTTGAATTACTGATTATAAATTTCGTATATATTTATATTATTATTAGTCATGAAGGCGCATACACCAGTGAAAGTGGCGCGCATTTTTTTTAAATCTATCGTACAGTTTGTGGTATCGATTATAAGTGATAAAACTATTACAGAGGTATCAAAAAATATAAACAGATACCACAAACTGTACGATTGATTTTTAAAATAGGTGACGCTGTCAGATTGGCTCGGGTATTGTGGGTAATGCCTTAAGGCGCATACCCGAGCCAATCTGATAGCGATACCTATTTTATCATATTTTTACGTTTATCATAGGAATTTTTTAATACCTCTTTCATAATTTTATCTCAAATAGTTTAGGAGAAGATGCGAAATTAGAGTTATAAGGGACCAATTCAGGAGCACTCTCTATTCAAGCAAAATGATCCACGTGAGAACTATGTGTCTAGTTAATCCTAATATAGGCTTTATAGTTATTTGTTCAACAAGTGAGCAAAACGGTTTTTTGATGACGTGCTTTAAACCCCGAGCTAGCTAAGCAGTCTAGAGTAGAGTCACGAGTGTAGCGAGTGGCTCTAAAGTAGATTGCTGAGCTAGCGAGGGATGTAAAAGGCACGAAACAAAAAACATTTGCTCTCGAGTTAAACATACAACTTTTCACCTCGATCAATGAGAAAGTTATTAGGTCCACGTCACTTTTTAGTTGCGGTGCGTTCAAATACTTGGTCCATTCATTATGATATTTAGGTGCTACCAAAATGTATGTATAGAGGGTAAAAGAGTTTTTTTTTGTAGTATTTATATTTGAAATACAAATTTAACGAATTTACAAAAACATCCTTGTTTTTTAATCTTCTTTTCTGTTAAAAAATAATAAAAAAACATTGGTAGCAATAAAGTAAGAAATCGTCGTGCCAAAAGAAGTTTTTGAACAAGGCGATGAGCTTTTTCTCGATAGAGTAGCAATAGCCACTCGAGATTAGTAAACCATTGAAATGCAGTAAAACCATTCTAAATTCAAATAACTTTTTTTAACTTTTGAATTCCCACCACCTTTATTCCACTTGTGACATTGATTTAAAAAGGGAAGATAGGTTACGTTCTCCCAGCGCTTACTCAAAAATTGGCATGTGTTACAACTACACGCAAACACATACGCTCACAGTTATATTTCCAGTCCTGTGCAATACAAAGAAGAACAAAGACGGAAAGACGGATCTAGGACCGAAGTGAGACTGAGACAACAATATTTCACGCGAATCACGACCGCCCGTGCCGGCGGTCAGACGGTGACTGATGTGGGAGAACACAATTTTACACAATTTGAGGTTGCCACTTTCGAGCAACCAGTACCTCATCTTCGTTTTTAATAAATCAATGACTTGTGAGCAAAATTCGATTTGGCTTTGAGCAGCAAAGTCACTGTTTTCGAGCAAAGGAAATTTACTCTAAATCGAAATGCAATGTTGTTTTTTATACGAATAAATCATTCTATTCTATTATATCAACGAACATACATAGAAAAAACATTAATACAGCCGAACATAGCCCCTTCAACCTCCCTTTTAGAAGTTGGTTAAAAACAGCATTAGCCGCGAGCCAACTCAAAAAGAAATCACTCTACCTAATGCTTTCCTTAGAGGTGACCTTTTACGTACGAATTTCGAGTCCAGATCCCATACACGAAAATTCAATTGTCGGGACCGCTCTTGCAAATAAAATCACATAACGGTGGGACACGCAAAAAATATCGCCAGTTATCGAGAAACGTGACTTCGTTGTAGCCATGCCATTCTTCGAGGCATTTCAAGTTAATGTTGGTAAAAAAATTAGAGCGGGATTTCTAACTCCCAAAATTGAAATCGAAATAAATTTACTTAGTAGACTTCCCTGAATACTTTTTGAGTACATTCAAATGACACTACTAAAAACATCTTTTTATGGTCAATAGACCTTCGTTTAACCGCATTCACAGCTGATGGAAAGCGAAGATGCGGCCGACGGTGTATCACGAAGGTCTAGACTAGAAGATACCTATTCACCCTTGTCTTGAAGAGAACCAGGTTGTTATGACCCTATATCACTACACTACACCAGTTTCACAAAGTGCAATGCACGCTTCCACACGCTTTAGTTCGTAATTGAATGCATGTTTGCGTGACGAGCTGAAAATCAGTCTCACTCTAGTGCGATGAAAGGTATTTGAATTTATTCACCACTATAACATTGAAAGTGCACTTTTGTTCAGTTATTAATTATTTGTTTGTTTGTTTTTGAGAAATATGTATATATTAGGTATTCAAATTTCAGTACTGGGCTAATTTGTGCTCAATAAATATTCCACTAAAATACTGAATTAACATTCAATTTCAATATTATTCACAAATAAAGACAAATTTATGCTGTTCATTAATATTAATATTTCGCCAATGTTGCATGCGCTTTGATGACGACATAATGTGTGTGAAGTGGTATTATTACTATAAAAAGTTACAAACGCTTTTTTTCTGGCCCGTTTATTCATTACGAAAGAACCCTTACATAACGAAAACATACAATTTAAAATGGCTAGCAGACTTAGGTATTCTTTTAAAGCAAGTTTTGAACATAGATAAAGAGAGTCTATCCATAAAGCTTTGTTTATTGTTGACTTTTTACTTACTTCCTCAACTGCCTCTATTGGTCCGCTGCTGGACGCAGGCCTCCAATTGATAAACGCCTTCACCAATGCGTTTATCTCAAGGAGGGTAATACCGATAACTCCTCAGCTGGGCATACGGGTTCGTGATTGCAGTCTGGTGGTTTTATTGTTCTGCTGCTCGCCCCTCGGTGGATATCCCTTAGTCGCCTCTTACGACACCCGCGGGAAGATTTGGGGTGGTGCAAATTCTTAGCCTGCTCCACATAGCTTTGCTTTTACTTACTTACTTATTGTATTTTATTTGGAATACAATTGAAATTTTATTTTATATTTTCTTATATATTAAGGTGAATTTGCTGTTATGGCAGAGCTATCTGATCTTTATATGTAATTTTAGTTTACATTATCTTTTCGAATTTAATTATAAACTTCAGTGATTTGTGTAATAAATACATTGAAAGCATAAAATTAGTCAACAACAATAAAAACAAATACCTACAAAGGTTTGAAATGCAGGTAGAGTGCCTTTTCAGTAAAGTACCTCTATAACAACAATCTTATGGTCAAAACGAAGTGACAAATATAGGTTAAGGCAAAGATATAAATAATAACAATAGATATGCCCTTACTGCCAAAACTGTGGCATTTTCTTTGAATGTGTGCGTTAGCAAAATGCCGACGACGCACACTATGAGTAGATAAAATTTGTGTTTTTATCAATAAACTTAACTGTCATTATAACTTTTTATTGCGCAATCACACAGCACGATCTTTTGTGAAGAAGCACAACACTAAAACACAATTATCTGATTCCAAATTACGAAGTTTGTGAACTGACAATCTTCGTTTGGCATCAAACAGTCTCATTACGAAAAGGGCCTATCTAAAGATTTAAATCATTGGGTTAAGGCACTTGATATAATTTTTCATCGTGGGTCGTTCGTTTTGATCGAGTTTCATAAATAACTGACAAGTTACCGGTAAAACTTTAACATAGTCTGAGAGGAGAACTTTTCAGCAAGTTTGCTTAAAGCACGTATAAAACGGTACAACGGGTTATTGCAAGTGCAAAGTTGGCACAACGTTAATATTTCATGTTTTTTTGGGTTCCACATGAAATTGGAAGGTCAGAAGAAACCAATATACGATGTTTTAAATTATTAATTATTTTTGATGTGATAACGTCTGTTAAATCGATGCACTTGTTCAAAAAAGTATCATGTTGTTGATGGTGTTGTCATGACGACTGAAGCACTGAAGATTAAAGTTATGATTTCGTATATTAGATTTAGCTGATAGCTTAGCTAGTTAATAGCTAGCTAACACCAGAATGGAAAAAAAGTATATAAACTACGAGGTAAGATATTCAATAGATCAATTTCCTCTATGCCTCTATGGATTATTATTGTAGACTGGCAACACACATGTCCTCTATGCAATAAATACACACAACATCCGGTGCGTGTACAGATTATGCGTACTTTTGACCGATTTTGTGAAGAAACAAAAAAATTAAACGAAAAGCTCATCCGTGGCTCCGTGCCAGCGGAGAGGCTAAGTATAATCAGCCCCGTTTGTCCACCGTTGTCACCCGTTGTCATTGTGTTAGTTGGCTTATATAAAGGGGTTAGTACTTAAAAATAATAATTATTCATTTAGTCCTTTGGACCAATTTGTACAGGACAGTCAAATTTTCAGCAATCCCGGTAAGTATACTGTTGCTACTCCCGTGGGTTCTGCTGAGTACGATGGCTGACTTCTTTCGCCAAATGCCATCAAAGGTCGGATATAAAATAAATAAATAATAAATAATGCTGGACCATTCACACAGCATTATCTAGCCCCAAGCTAAGCAGAGCTTGTGTTATGGGTACTAGATAACTGATATACATAATACAATACACTACATAGATAGATATTTTTTATTTTACATAGAAAACATCCAGAATGCCCTGAACAAATATCTGCAGATCGTACAAATATTTGTCCCGAGGCGGGAATCGAACCCGCAACCTCCTGCGTCGCAGGCGGACCTTCGCCCACCGCGCCACTGAGGTCGTCATACGATATGTGTGTAATATAAAATAAAATATGGCCAAGGCTCTCCAGCTGATGCTGCCTGATCTCTGTTATTTGTACGCCGCGTCTGTGTGGCTTTATATTGAATTTTTATTGAGTACTTTTTAAATTTAGGTATTGAACAAGATTCGTACGCATCGTAAATATCTTCAAACGTAGGCATCGCATTTATCTTCTTGTTATATAATATGAGATTGTTTCAGATATAATAGCAATGGAACCCTCTACGCGTAGGTATTAGAGACGCACTTAGCCACTTAAACTCGTGTACGATTTTTTATTTATTATCTGTATTTCTTAGTGTGAAATATTCCTAGCTGTACAAAATAATGATATCATCTTAATTAATCTGACTGTCTGTCTTAACGGGGGGTCATAACTTGGGGGTTTCCGGTATTTTACGTTAATGGCACCTTCCTATTTGGATAGGCATCGTTACAAGAGCATTTTAGCCATGTAAAATGTACAGTGACGTTCATTATTAGCGATCGAAGTCAATTTTTATGAACAGGTACAAAATTATGTTGAAACTAGAATCTTTCGGTAAAATGAAGAAGCCGTTTTTATAAGACTTTATATTTCATTACGGATGTAAGCGGGTTAATCGAATAAAAAATAAAATAGGTGAATCACAAAATTAAACTTGCAAATTTTGGTACTTTCTAAGTATTATTTCATATTCATATTCATATCATTTATTGTGATTTTATGCGTACAGGTAATTGTTCTTAGGTGTAGGTCTTAGTAGGTAGGTAAACAATGATTGTGTACCTACCTACTAAGGTATATGATATGGATTTGCTTTCGTTATTTTATATATATTATTTTCCCAGAAAGTTGCAGTTTAGATACCTACTTAGAACTACTAGAATACCGCTTACTTGTTTAAGTTGACACTCGTATTGCCAAAATGCAACAAACCACTTTTTTTCATTTCCAATTCGAATTTTATTTTACCTTCATCGTAATTTTATTAATAACGATGATCATTTCATATATATGATCATTTCACATACATTACCTACGTAGCAATTATTCGAAAGCTTTAATCGATTACGTATGAAACTATTGGATTGCCATCGTACTAGAAAAGGTAGTTTCTCTCAATATACTGCTCAGCAAGGAGCGATATACAAAGCTGAAGCAAAAAATGCACCTGTGGAAGGAAACGTTAAATTTTTCCTAATAATATTTAATATATATACTAAGGCCTCTACGAAGGTATACGAAGGCCTCTGAACCTACTTATAAATCAACTAGCTACGCCCCGCGGCTTCGCACGCCTTTTCCAAGGGAACTTAATTTATGGAATAAAAAGTCTTATGTGTTATTCCAGACCTATACTACCTGCATGCTAAATTTCAGCCCGATCCGTTCAGTAGTTTTTGCGTGAAAGAGCAACAAACATACATACATGTATACAAATTTTTGTGTTTTTAATATTAGTAGGATTTACTACTACCCTGAATAGTCAAACGCAACTGTAGAATAGAAATAGAAGAATAGAATAGAAAAAAACATTTATTTGCACACAGGTACAAAAATAGTTACAAAAATAAACAAATGAAAAACAAAAACAGAATAACATGGAGGTAAGCGGCATGAAAGGGTGGTTGGTAGTTTACACTTAATATGTGGGTCTGCCTCCTTAGTAATATAATAGTAATAGTTTATTTATTTCAGATTATAGAAAAGTTACAGATCTAATATAACATATTCTATAGTCCATATCAATATGTACCTTTATCATCATCATCATCATCAGCCTATATTAGTCCACTGCTGGACATAGGCCTCCCCTAATGAGCGCCATAGCGCCCTGTCTTCAGCTTGACGCATCCAGCATCTGCCTGCAGTCTTTCGCAGATCGTCATCCCACCTGGCACCAATATGTACCTTAGAAACTAACATACATAGAATATAAAAACTTAAATAATAATGGCGAGAACGTGTAGATGACGCAATTACTTTACTATTCATTGACGTAATAAGTTTGTCTCAAGTCTTGATTTTTTGACAGTCAATAATGAACATCTGTCAAGAATTCGTTACTTGAGACGTAATTAATTCTAAGTAGCGTTTGTGTCTGAAATGAAGCATGATTACCTTATTCTCTAGATAATATGCCCCAGTGATTGACATCGCCTTGAATATACTTCAGAAGCAGATGAACCATAGCCCATAGCCCCGTCGCTGTCAAATTGAGATGAGGGTGCTAATGGGAAGCTTTGATGTCATAGATATTGCGACAGGGGACTAGATTTATTATCTTAATTGCTTGGAATCAGTTTAGAACTGTCCCAAATATAGGAATTCAGGTTATGTACCAAATGTTAGTTAGGAATTTCGGTAATGGATTAATATGGCTATGAATATTAATTACCAGGGAAACACAAGGGAGATGAAGAGGTGGTTTACCATTATCATTATCATTATGGGCTAACCCCATTATCTGGGAGGCTTGCTGATTTCGATTCTGGGCTGATTGGACCAGTACAGGCTGAGGAGGAGGAGGATTATCATTATCAGCCAGTATCGACCGAATTTCAATTACTAATCCGTTAAATTAAATAAATAACCTACCTTCCACATTCCTACAATAGGGTATATGAATCGATTTTTTTTATTGTTTTAATCGATTCTTAAGGTCATTATTTAACCGAAAAATGATAAGTGATAAGCACTGAGTTTCGCATTAACAAGGTAAAAAAAACAAATCAAAACTACAATAATTTTCGGGTGATAAAAACGCTGCCATATTAGCGCCATGTTTATTTGACGTCGACATTCACACTCTATTAAAACCTTTTGTGACGACCTCAGTAGTGATCATCTCAGGAAAGAGGTTTTCAGAAAAATCTGAAAATAACCTACAATACGAAATGTAAAGTGGGCAGATAAGTGTCAAATCATGGTGCAGCAAGCAGAATAAAAAAAGAAGAAATGTGAACAGCGATGTCACATCCGCTCTTGCCAATGGCGTAGCGTTTTGAAATTTTTCGATTGAGATTTAAATTATCAATTTTTCAATGGTTAAATTCTACAATGAAAATATCTCAAAATGCTAAAATAAATATGTAGATATGTTTCTATATCGATAGAGAATACGTATATATTTTTTTAGCCATTTTGAAATCACATGCATATACCCTATTGAGAAATAATATACATGAGGCGCACGAAAGGTTATAAGGTAAGGTTATATTTTTTTTATTTCAGAACACCATCTGATAAAATAATGTCTATACGAGAATATAAATATAAAGAACTTAAAATCAGGACAAAGAGCTTAATCTGTAGTCTCTTTATTTAATTAATCTCTTATTTTTTGTTTACTTATAAGTAAACAAAAATACTACGTTTGGGTTTATGATCAAACAGACGGTCTATCAAATCCCATCGTACCACAATCCATTTTGTTGGAATGTCAAGACTAGCCAATAATAAACTACAATATAGTAAGCTATACCGTATCCATTGAGTATTTAGAATGTTAGTAAAATGCCAATTAGTAGACTTCACCCATTTTGTGGTCGGCTAAACAAACGGCTGACTTCAATAGCTCGCACAGGAACTTACGTAAATGAAAGCATAGTACGAAATAATTATATGTCTCATTCACTCCTAGAGGAATGCAGTCTGCACTAGTCGTTTAGCAAGACCTCTACTTACTGTGTGACATATGTACTGTACGTGTAAATTAAAATACCTAACAGTTTCATTTTAACTCATGTATTCCACCGAAGGTTGATTTATTTGATGTCGTCATAATCTAATCAAGTATTGCTAATGTTACAAGCACTAAATTATGATAACGTATTTTTTTTTAGTTATCAACCTCAACCTTAACTGCCGACAAAACTAATGGAAAAAAATCCCAGTAGTTCTGACAACAAAACTCAAAACAACGAAAAGTCGAGATTGTATTCCCATTTTTTTTTGTGGACATAACTAATGGGAAAATATCCCAGTAGTTCTTTCAACAGAACAGGTGGGAGTTAACGTATTGGCCCACTACTGGACGCAAGCCTCCCCCGATAAACGCCTTTTTGCCGTTTATCTTATGGAGGGTAATGCCCATAATCCCAACGCTGGGCAGGCGGGTTAGGGATCCCAGTTTGATGATACAATTGATGTGCAGGGGGCGCTGCTGCTTGCCCTCCGGTGGATATCCCTCGGTCGCCTCTTACGACACCCGCGGGAAGAGTTGGGGTGGTGCAAATCCTAAGCCAAGAAGATAGCAATATTTTTATCCAATAAATCAGCTCAGATGGCATAGAAATAACCTGTAAATGTTTCCAACTCGTGTAAAGCCGTGGGTAAATTAGTAGACGTAATACAGAACTTTAATGAAGGAAAATTGTTCAGAGGGCGGTACTATTAAGGCGCAAACCCGAGCCAATCTGACAGCGATACCTATTTTATCATATTTTTACGTTTATCATAGGAATTTTTAAAAATCCTACGTTCAGTTTGTGGTATCTATCATAAGCTATTTTTAATACCTTTTTTTATAATTTTATCTCGTATAGTTTAGGAGGAGATGCAAAAAAAGAGTTTGGTGGCCAAAAAGCGCAACTTCGTATCCCTTCCTAAGCTTTAGAAAATGAAACTATTACAGAGGCATTAATAAATAACTTATAATAGATACCACAAACTGAACGTAGGATTTTTTAAAATTCCTGCGTTTAACGTAATTATAAGATAAAATAGTTGGGGCGCCACTTTCGCTGGTGTATGGGCCTTAAGGAGCGAACCTAACAGGTTTGATTATCAAACTATGCCTAGATCTTAATACTCACAGGATCCCTGTGCTTCAAATTAAATACAATTCTACATGTTTGCTTTGGTTCCTTGGGACTTTGGGAGTGATAAAACGACTGAGAAATAAAATACGGTAAAAAAAAAACATTAAAGTCTGTTTCGCACATAATGTTGTCGAGATCTCAGGTACCCCACGGTTTATAAAAAAGACTTATGTTTTGATTTGTATGTGTATTTTTCGTTTATTAAAGCACAATAAGTATACAATAAAATATTTTCTTAAAATGAACAGTAAATATAGCTACGTATACAACAATCAAGATGCCACTAATAGAAACATTATTTAGAATAAAAAATATAACAACGTTACGACGTTGCGATGCTAATTTGGAGCTTAAACAAATAAAGACAAATCAAACATGAATACTACACAAAATTAACTTAAAAGAGATGCTTGTTTCTTAAAAAAATATTTGGTAGTTTACTCAAAAGATGCGTAATTTTAGATTTTTTCGTTCACGCCGTCCAAAAAACGTATGCTTTGTCGCGCCCTAAACGTATAATAACACGTTCCTAACGTGATATTTTCACAAATTGCCGCGCATTGCGCCCTCTTAAGAGTCTACATCTAACTACCTACTCTTATAACAAGACTATGTAATGTACGTTATGTACAACTATGTAAATGTTTTAGCCTTTTAACATCCTTTCTTGCGAGGAGGGTGCTGTGGGAATTAACTAGAATAATGTGAAAACTGGATATGCAGATTTTTCCTCGCTAAGTTTTTAATGAGAGAAAATGGAGCGTACCTAAGTGTAAGCGCGTTAATTTATACTAATAAGAATGTGCCTCGGTTAAAATATAAATACCTGCCTTTTTTGTCTAAGTTGGGACACGTGAACGTCTTATATAGGTCATGTATAGGTACAGGGTTGGGCAAATTTTTGGCCCCTTCAGGCTAGCTATCGTTTCTTTTGTAGTTAGAAGGTTTAGTTCTAAGGAACCTTCTAATTTTATATTGAAGAAAAAAATATTAACATTTTTGTAGTTATAGTCATAGTCGAAGTCGTGTTTGTAGGTTTTATTGTTTAAATTAATTACTTAAAGGGTTTGAAGATTTTGGCCCTCACAAATAAAAAAATATCCTATCAAGTAATGTCCTAAAGGCGTCAAGTTTTGAGATATTCTCAGATGAATATAAGTAATATTTAAGATCTTAGAAACTGGACGCTTTAGGACTACTTATATTCATCTGTGAATATCTCAGAACAAAACACGTACGTTATTTAATTGATTTTTAGATTTTTCTAGTATCCTTAATCCAAATACATATTAAACATAAACTTCTACAATTCTATATTTAGTAGGTTGGTACAATATAATATTAGATAAGGTAAGCGTATAGGTTGTCGTAGAAGAAGAAGAAGACCAAAATAATGAAAATAACACAAAAAATTACACGAATTATTGATAATGATGATGATGATTATGTCATCAGTACCAAGCTCTAGTAAGCTGACAGTCCTCCATACTAATAAATACGGTAATTACGGCAGCATATTTTATTGTGAGCATACGAAAATCTTCAAACCCCTTTGCATAGGTCTACGTATAATATATAACTATATACATAATACAATACACTACATAGATAGATATTTTTTATTATACATGGAAAACATCCAGAACGCCCTGAACAAATCAATAGCTATCTGTGGTACTTTAGCTCTCTCTTTACCCGTTTTTACCTAAGCCAGGCCGGGGACGTCGAAGAAAAAATGTATGAGAATGTATGGCTCGTTTAATCACTTACCGGGCGGCGGCGCCGCCGGCTACGGCCCGGCGACCTACTCCTCCGGTAGAACTGTGCGTCTACCACATTGATTTATTAAAAACGAAGATGAGGTACTGGTTGCTCGAAAGTGGCAACCTCAAATTGTGTAAAATTGTGTTCTCCTACATCAGTCACCGTCTGACCGGCGGCACGGGCGGTCGTGATTCGTGTGAAATATTGTTGTCTCATTCTCACTTCGGTCCTAGATACGTCTTTCCGTCTTTGTTCTTCTTTGTATTGCACAGGACAGGAAATATAGCTGTGAGCGTATGTGTTTGCGTGTAGTTGTAACGCATGCCAATTTTTGAGTAAGCGCTGGGAGAACGTAACCTATCTTCCCTTTTTAAATCAATGGTCTACCATGAGTTTTGAAAATCTATACTCGCTAGCGACTGTATACAGTGACTATAGTAACTATAGTTAAAAAATGTATGAAAACTTCTAAAGCGCCTCTAGCGGATAGTTGGGTACTAAAGTGCGCTGTGGATAACTTTATGCGTATTTATGTAACTACTGTAGTAACGTCAGGCGATTTGACTTTGACAACTCATGGTAGACACAAGGGTAATTGTATATGAACTGTAGGTACGTGTGCATGTGTGAGTGCGTGGAGGTAGGAGGACGTGGAGCGAAGAGACAAACTGGCATCGACTCAGTGGAAAAACGAAATCTCGGGCCTTGTCGTCGCCAGCGCCGGTACCGGGCCGGTGCGGTGAGTGGAAAAACGGCCATTGAATATAAACATTTATTTATTACTTAAAATTTAACTATAGTAGGTTGGAACAATATGATACTAAGTAAGGTAAGAATAGGTTGTTGTATAAACAAAAATAATAAAAATAACACGAAGTACCTATTGTAATAATAATAATAACAATATATATTTCTCTCACAAAGGTAGGTACAACATAAGTTAGTTTAGTTAACTTATGCTTAAGCTTATGTGGTAGGTGGTTAGAAACATGAATTACTTACAAAGAATGACTTAACACTTTCACCGCCAATGCCACATACGGCGCACCCCTTCGGGTTCACCGCAGAGGCTGGTCAGTGAAAGCGTTAAGCTGCTCAACAACCTGAAGTGAGAGACTGGTGTCTGTTATAGGATTATAAAAAGCCTGTAGCACAGGTCACCAGTGAACACATTCCGAGGGAGCTAAACATTATACATATTGCTCAAAATAAGTACATGAGTATGTATAAAAAGTAGGAAGGTGGGTTACACCAGGTTACACAGATATTTAGCATATGTATAATACTGACCTTATGAAGATAAGTGGAGGATTAGTAATTATTTACAGTACATGTTCAGTTGAGCTGAAGATAGCTCAATTGTTCAATTGTAATACTAGTTTTAACTTATTTCTATTAATTGACTGTAATGTTCCTTTCAAATAAAGATCATCATTACATACCTACAGTTAAGAAAGCCTAGATAATGTTTAATATAATAATATAATATAATAGCGTCCTGCATTGCTGTTGCTCTCCCGAGGCACCAGTCTCATGAGAGCCTTTGTGTATTAATATTAATGTCATCAATTCATCATGTATGTACCAAACCCTAGTAAGGTGACAGTCCTCCGTACTAGTGAATACTGTTTTACGGCAGGATGCCATGCCCTTCCTTAGGCACATTTATGACATATTTTTGCGGATGATAGATGGTGGAGGTACCTATGTAATTTATAGTAATTAATTATTATTCTATTAGGTAACACATCAACGTCATAAATCATAATACAAGCTTTATTCAGTAACCACCCTTTAACCCCCTAATAATTAAGCGCTATTCATATTCAAGCAGGTCCTAAGACTAGGTAATAGTTATAGCTCCTAGCCGAAAATCTGGCGTGGCGCGGCGGCCAGTATCGGAGGAGACTAGCCATGTTCGTAGGACTTATAGTGCACAAGTGGGCAAACATGATTGTGCTCTTTTTTTCCTCTGATAATACGATAAGATGGCAGACCTACACGACCGGGGAGAAGTTAGGCGTAGAGCCAACGACTTAGGCACGGGGCATTTCCTCACTCCAAGGTGCTACCGTAGTCCAGAATCAAGTTTTTTTATTGGGATTTCTATACTAATTAGGATATAAGACTCTACCTTCCATAAACACTCTTAAAAAAGAGTACACTCACCAATCACCATAGGTAGCGGTTATTGTTTAAAAGTTATATTTTTGGAAAGTAGTCTTAAATACTAATTAGTAGAGAAATCCCAATAAAAAATCCTGATTCTCGACTACTATCGTAACACTATTTTATACTTATATTTTAAATGCGTTAGTTTGTATGGATGTATACATGTATGGATGGACGGATGGATGGATGTATGGATGTTTGTTACCTCTTCACGCTAAAACTACTGAACGGATCGGGCTGAAATTTTGCATACAGGTAATCGGAATCAAACATAGGTTACTTTTTATCCCATGAATCAGTTCCCGTGGGATAGAAATCATCTTTAAACGTTTCCATTGTAACAACGCGTGCAAAGCCGCGGGGCGCAGCTAGTATGAAATAAAAAAATATCACAAAAATCATTTCTTAGAAATCACCCCGATTGTGAGGGCTTACGTACTATAAAAACCAAAATCTTGAACGCTGCCTATTTATCAAGAAAGGACTGTTTTTTATGTTTGTTAACCTCAGAACTTTTGACTGGGTCGTCCGATTTTCATGATTTTTTTTATATGAAATGTGCCTCCCGTGTGGTTTCATTTTGATTTTGTTTTGTTCTGACAGTGCGATCCATGAAAAATCTATAAAAAATTGAAGTCGACTTATAGTTTTTTATTACAAAATTATTATTTTTTTAAAAAACCCGCCTAGTCCGGGCCTTGAGCCCAGGATCTCACTATCAGCGATCGAACACACAACCGCTAGACCAACGAGGCAGCTAGGAAATAGAATAGGTACATATTGTAAACTATGCAATATCCAGAGGAAGGCAGTTTGCCACTCGTTACGCCTTCCGTTGACGCTTCGAACAATGATCGGCAATAGAGAGGTGACAATGGACTTTCAAGTTCTATATCAATTTTCTCCCTAATGCCGTAAACGGTTTGAATAATTTAAGACAATATTTTTAACCAAGGTAGAAACTTAAATATTATTTGAATGTGAATTGGTACTCTTTGATTTATTTCTAGACACAGTTTCCTGCTCTACCATCAACATAATTATCATACTCTCATACAGTAAGTAATTTTGAATGTTTATGTTTAAATAATTAAAAATTACGTACCAAGAATACAATATCGACAGAATTCAGTAGTATTCTAAAAAATTTAATCAATCCTTAATTCTTGAAGATAAAATGTGATCGTTTTGACGACTGAATGCGTCAAAACCGATCATATTTTATTCATATTATCATATTTTATTATATTATCCACTGAAGTAGCGCAGCGGGCGATGGTCGGCCTGCGACGCCGGAGGTTACGCGTTCGATTTGAGATGAATAAAATAATATTTTAAAGATTAGATTAATCAAGTGCGATTTGCCGTTTTATTTTCCCAACAAAACAAAACGTTTGCTGTTTCATACATTTAAAAAAAACGTCTTTGTAATCAATCAAAAAAGTCGTCGACAGAAAATTATTATAAGTTTCTTGTCGAGACAGGAATAGGGCAATCTCTAAAAATTTCCGATAACTAAGCGTTCAAACGGAAACTCGAACATAATTGCCTTTCCCCGCGCTTTCTGCGCATGTGCGGGGAAAACAAGCTAGTCGTAGCCACGAGAATGTCTGGCCGATCAGCCAAAACAAAATATTATCAAATGGTTTCTATTAAAAACCTTGTTATTTTAAGTTAACTCTGTAGTGAAAAATGTAGTGCTATTGTTTAATGCTGACGTCGCTTCTTCTCGTGAGTATTTTTGAACCTATTTTTCTAATCCTTATAACCTTAAAAACTCAGGAGACATTGGGGTGTTGCTTATGGATTTTCTCCTAAACATTTTAAAATCTATCAGTTGTAGAGTGGATGGTTTCTATATTTTTAGTATGAGACACAAAAATAGTAGAAATCCTAATTCAGAATTAGGCCTAAGGCCAATGAAAATATGACCTCCCAAAGGTCGAGTGCGAGTGAGACACAAGATACACGTGAATGCTATCCTTGTTTACGTACAATAAGTACGTTTGTACCCTCCTCATTAGGGGTAGGTATGCATAATTACTACTTTAGGTTCTTTTGTGAACCTTTCCTTCGTTAAAGGAAATTTATTGCAATCTCTTCATGACGACGGTAACATTTTGACATTGAAAACTGCCTCGTTGGTACCTCAAAAATCAGTGAGTGGGAAAATAAGATATAAAAAAATCCGGTTTTCTCCCTTGAGGTTTTACTCAAGGAGCAAAACAGGACTTCAAAAAAGTGAATTCCATTTATGCCCCTTAAGGGGGCTTTGTCAAGGGGGAAAACTAGAACAACCCGTATTATTGTTAATAAAATAATGTTAAATTATTTGCCAGTAGCAAATAATTATTATTTAGAACGGTACGAATTACACTAACTAATAAGGCACATAAAACAACAAAACCATACATTTATTCGTTAAAATATAAAGTTTAAAATAATTAAGTATAAAAAAATATACAGATAATGGGGTAGGTATATCAATGCCCAAATGAAATTAAAGTGTACGCTTTATAATTAAAATATTTATGTAAGTGAGTTCGATACGTCTTCAATCTTATATTATATAGATGAAACCTGTGGAAATACTTGGGATATCTGGGTACTTAGGACGGTTCTATCTAACGAAAATGTGGACAAAGTCGGTTATTCCCAGTAGATCTGGGAACAAAACTACTGGGTCAAGGAAAAGACAAGAGTTAGGTAGTTCTACATGTTTCAAGTGCCTAAACCTATACAAAATGGGCCCGCAGTGTGTAAACGATTAGCCGAAAAAATAAGAGATGCCGCTTCCTCCAACATATTCAAGCACAGACTTAAGTCAGGGCTACTGGGGAGAGTGTTCTACAGCTTTGGTGAGTTACTAGAGCTACCCGAACTGTAGAATACAATACCTTGCCTGATTTAACGATCCAAAACATGTCAGGTGCAAAACTTAGGCTATAGTGGATTAGATCAGATTAGGTATGTAGTGAAGCAAACTAATATTAAATAAAATGAAATAATACAATTTGAAAATATGTTAACAAAAATGTAATGTAACGTGTAATCACACGTTACATGTAAATTTAATATCTATCTTTATATATAATATGAATTGCTGTTCGTTAGTCTCGCTAAAACTCGAGAACGGCTGAACGGATTTATCTTAACTTGGTCTTGAAATGTTCGTGGAGGTCTAAGGAAGGTGAGAAAAATTCGAGTAACTGCCAGGAAAAAACCTTTAAACTTTTCCATAGGTTCAACGCGTGCGAAGCCGTGGGGCACAGCTAGTTTATCAATAAAATCTTGTATTTAGTATCTATGGAACAAAAGGCTCTGCCTAGCCTATACAGTCTGCGCAGACTATTTATACCAAACTAGCTGCTGCCAACGGCTTCGGACGGATAATACTAATAATGACGGATATAGATCCGTCCTCAGGATACCATTTACCTCTCTGCCAAATTTCATCAAGATCCCTACAATCGTTTAGGCGAGAAAAGGTAACAGACAGACGGGCAGGCAGACATGATTGAAATTATAATATTACTAGCTGCGTACCTCGGTTTCGCCTGCGTAATCGTTATTTTTTTACCCGCGACGGAACGAAGACGGTTTATGCGTTTAGGGTGTGATGTTGTTATTTCATATATATTCTCCTGACAAATTCAACAAAAAAAAAGAATTAGGGAAATTGGTCCAGCCATTCACGCGTGATATCGTGACCAAGAGAGACCAATAGGGATTCATTTTTATTTAAGCAAATACCATGTCTATTTCAGTGCCAGTGTTGACCCGCCCGTGATATTTAAAAATATCGAAAATCCTATTTAAAAAGCTCTAGGGCTCTATATAAAATCATCTGGTTGCATCTACATTGTATATTGCACCTTACCCACTTATACCCTTTACGTCTCGTAGAACTCTAAAAGGTCGCAGCTGAAGCACTGAACTGTCCGCTAAGCCAGGTCAATGATTTCAAAATACTTACTCGAAAGGATGGTAGAGTCGAATATCAACGTTATGTTGGTTGAATGAAAGGTGCTGTTGGAATTGATACAGAAATACCTAAAGAATGCTATTGGTGTGTACATTTTGCCAACAACAGGGATACAGCGGTAGTTGAAACTTCCTAAACTTTTAGAATTGCCTTGCACGGCTCCAATTTTATTAAGGTTCATATTAAGGCGCATACACCAGTGAAAGTGGCGCCCCCGCCTATTTTATCTTATTATTACGTTAAACACAGGAAGTTTTAAAAATCCATCGTACAATTTGTAGTATCTCTAATATGACAGTGTTACCTATTTATGGATGGATCGATGGATTTTTCAAATTTCCTGTGTTAAACGTAATAATAAGATAAAATTGGTGGCGGCGCCACTTTCACTCGTGTATGCGTCGCCTTAAGTTATTTCAGACGTTACATTTTCTATGACACACTGATAGTATTTTTTTTCATTATCTCTTGTTTCCTATTGTGTACCTATCATTTGTACTTACTCTGGTTTATTTGTCTCTAACTCTATTCCGAAAAGTTCAACTCAAAGTTCAACGAGTTGATCTAATTTCACACCAGTGCCTAGCCCGGGAATCATTGTCTAGGGTAGAATAGAGAAAAATTACGTCACATCGTCATCGAATGCGTAAAGTGTTTGAGATTCAGTCCTTCCACTTCAATAATTTACGCAATGTATGACGATGTGATGTCATTTTTCTGTAGTCTACCCTCGACACTCGAGTGGACGAGTGGCACTAATTTTCAGAAAGTCGGATTATCCGACTTTCTGAAAATTAGTGCCACTATACTAACTTCGCTGTAGTCTATAATCTTACGTGTTTACCTATGCTTATACTAGTCGTGTTATATGTTTTAGGTACCTACGACAAAAAAATAAAAATCTGTAGTCACATTAGTCACAATTATATTATTTAAATTATTATTGTGAAAGATTGGATAAATATGTTTAGATTTTTGTAACCTTTCCACTAAACGAATCGGGCTGAAATTTTGAATAGAGTAGTAGTAGTTCTTACTGGGAATAACATATGTATATCGTATATCGTGTAAAACCAACTACAGGCAGAAATCATTTTTGATAAGATCATGCAGATGTTTTGACGTTCTTTCTAGAGAGGTTTATATAGATATTTTCTTTAATCCCTCCACTAAAATAAAAAGAATGGTGAGTGGTAAATTTTTTGGTGCACCTTCTTGTTTATATTCGAAATTAAGTAATTTGTTAAACCAAAATTGGTAGAAATTTCTCACCTGTCAGTAGTCGTCCTGTAACTTTGTATAGTATTATTTTAGTCGCTTTTTATGGAAATTTTTAATTAGCCTTCAGTATTAAGTCACTATAACTACTCATTAAGTTAGCTGTTAATTTCCTGAATATTGTTAAAATAAAATATTATAATCTTGCAAAAACGCGTGCAACCACAACCGAGTCAAATATTAATAGCTGCCTAGCGTTCCGTTTTAGTCTGTCTACATCGCTTTGGTTCCGACGATTAAATTACGCCGTGACGTAGTAGTTGGATCCGCCCCAATTTAGCCTGGCGTAACCATGTAGCCTGATCCGTGTCGGGCTTTAGGGCGGTATGACAGTCGTGGTAACTAAAATAGGAGCCAATTGTGTATTCCTTCTTGCGTAGGTATTTTGTCAGGTGAATAGTTGGATACAGAATTTAGGTAATGACCGAATATGGTTGGCAATATACTTGAACGTGATTAAATATAATGCGATATACTTGAACCTAAAAGACTTCATTATAATGCATATTTATGTACATTACATCCATTCTTATTTCATACATGTAGAAGTACGCAATCATTAATATCTGCCTTGCGTGGTTTCCTGACGAACATTAGGACAACTAATAAGTCGGAAATATTTAAGTATATTATATTTCACCAACTAAATAATATTTCATTTAATTAAATTCGGGATAATAAAGAATTGCGATTAAAATATCTGTGTGCCTGGTTTAGAAGTCGAGCGGTAATTGAAAAAAAAACATGATATCTCACTGCACTTGTGCTTAAAATCACGAAATAGAAAGAAATGAATGCGAAAGGAATGCGAGAATCCTCCTCTATATTTTCGCATCTCTTCATAAACTATTAAAATAAAACTATTACAGAGATATTAAAAATAGCTTATAATAGATACCACAAACTGTATGATGATTTTTTATAATTTCCTATGTTAAACGTAATAATGATAAAAAAGGTGGCGCTGTCACATTGGCTCAGGTATGCGCCTGAAACAAAACTTGGTAAATAAGGACGTTTAAAATCTATAACGAGGGACGTATCTATAATGATGGCTCGGCCATTCATTGACCTTTCAGACACCACAGGATCCTAAAATTAGAATTCTATTTACATTTTGACCTAATTGACTTACCCATCCTTGAAGTAAACCATTCATTACTGAATTTGCTGGTAGTAATCTAGAACTACCGACGTAGTTCTAGATTACTTATACGAGTACGTCTATACTTATGTTATATAGAGGAAATACTTGATTGTTTGTTTTTTTATGTGTATTGAATAGGCTCCGAAACTACTGGACCGATTTAAAAAATATTTTACTATTAAAAAGCTTACTTTTCAGGGAATGTTATGGGCTATCTTTTATTCCGGAATTCCCACGGGAACGGGAACTAAGCGCGCGAAACAGCGAGGCGCTGTTAGTTTGTGTAATAAAAACAAAAAATCCAATAACTTAATCAGTTACACCGTGGTACGTGGGTGAAGTATACTATATATATTTAATATACCTATATATTTTTTATTTTATTGAGGCGAAAATAACTCTGACGAAAAGAACGTCTCCTGTAAGACGTTGTAAATAACCCCCTTTTCACACCTAAATGGCACGACGAATTTTAATGAATCTTTGCAAGATTATTCATATTATTAAAAGAGTGCGAAGCTGAAGGCAGAAACTAGTAAAATCTTCAGAGAATGTGTATTTCTCTTAGCACTCAGAAAAAAATAAAATAAATAAGTATCCAAATTAAACGGAAGTTAAATTGATGCTTTCGGTATTTTTTGCTCTTCGATTGTCAAGGACGAATCTCTTGAACTACAATAGGTAGATACATTAAACTTTACTATAATTAATTACACTTCAATTTTATTATTAACAAATACCTAAAACAAGTGAAAATTAGTCAGTTTATTGTCATCAGCTGAAATAAACGATTATTATTATTATTATTATTCTTTATCTCGGTGTGTAATAAAGAGTTTTTGTATATCACATTGTACACTAGCTGCGTCCCGTAGCTTCGCCCGCGCGGAATGTTTCTTACTTTCGAAGTTTTTCTTTCCTAACTAAGAAACTTAAAAAAAAACAGAGTGTAATGTGTAATGCGTAGTGCCTTCAAAATATACATAAGTTAAAACGTGGAAGAGCGAAATCACCTATCACAAGTGTTTCCATAATACTTAAAAGGTGTTTTCATTTATCAATATGACTATGTATCTATTATTACCGAATAAAACACTATTATTATTATTATGCTGACAATATAACATCAAACACAACAAAACAAGAATTAGCAAAATTAGTCCACCCATTCAATCGTAATTTCGAGACGAAGGGAAATACAACCTGGGTCTCTTTAAGACAAGGGTGAATAGGTATCTTCTAGACCTTCGTGATACACCGTCGGCCGCATCTTCGCTTTCCTTCAGGTGAGATTGCGGTCAAACGAAGGTTCATTTCACGTATAAAAAAACGTATTCGTTTTTATATTGAGTGTGGTGCACAAAATCATCCCTACATTGCCATTTTGCGAGCCGGGCGGGGTCGAAATGACAAACTGGAGCGTACACCTACCTTGTCGAGAATTCCATTCAGCGTCATTTACCGTGATGAGACTTTTATTACACCACTCACTCGGATCTAGTACTGGAACTATGGAACTCTTGTTTGGCTTTCTGAGCTTTTGGAGTGGTTTTAGCTTAGCTGGTAATTTGTTGCAATGAAATACTTGTTTGCAAATTGAGTTTACTTTGGGCATGCTACAGCTTTAAATGGCTAAGAGTAAAAGCAGGGGATGAAAACCTTTGTCTTATTGGTGGATAACTTTAAACAATAAAAGACTTGTTTAAAAAAGACTCGAGTAATTTTTTAGACTAGCTAAATGCTACTTACACAAAGAGAAGATTCATGTCCTGACAACGGTCACCATTTTTCCTAAATCTTTGTGATCAATAAAAGTTATATATTTGGATAGAAAAAAAAATATCTTATAAAAGAATGTCCTAAGCTGCGGTTGCGCACCGCGGCTTCGCACGTGTTAATTCTATGGAAATGTTTAGAGGTGATTTATATCCCACGGGAATTTATTTATGGGATTAAACGTATTTAATTTGATTCCAGGATTAGGATTACCTGTATGCTGTAAATATCAGCCCGATCCGTTCAGTAGTTTTGGCATGAAGAGGTCACAAAGGTCCATCCATCCATCCATAGATTCATACATACAAACTCGCATAATAATATATAATATTACTGTGATGTGATATTTTGGTGCTGATCCAAATACATAATTTTTATTATTCTCAGAATAAAATACAAATGCCACCGTCCATACAAAAAACTCTTTATCTAATTCTACATGGGAAATGCAAAACGTTTAATAAATATCAGTGATCACTAGGACAAGCCTTTTTTACGTTAATAACGTTCTATCCTTTACTTGTCGGGATACTAGAACAGTCCATTAAATGTAAACCAATTTGACGTTAAATCGCAGAATCTTTGTAGCGACCGATGTTACTAGTATCTAGTAATGCCTCTAGAGGCCGTGTGACACAAGTTGAATTTGCGGTTAAATGTGGCGCACCAGTGCTATTTGCCAGGGAAATTCGAGCGTATTGTTAGAGTGGGCAATTTAAACGATATATGGCAACACATTACAGGATATTAAGGGGTTAAGTTGCAGCGAATATTATTAAACATTAAACCAATTGAAATAAGGAACAAGTATTATTTTTAGATGTTTTTTCCACACTTACATCTGCAGCATACAAACCACGAGTTTGTCTGCTAATAAACTATGGTAGATATAGCGAACCGTAATAAAATATTACTGAATAAAATAGATAAAAGTCTAGGTACAACAAAGATGATATAAGTCATGATGTATTGTAGATTCAGCCAGTGAGTAGAATGGCTAGGCTGCTTAGAAAGCACCATTCAGTTATTCAGTATTTATTGCATTCATACAATCAGAGTTTAAGTTAGGATCACAGTATGTACCCATTTAGGGTGTTGCAATGGAAAACAAGTGTTGTTTGCCTGTGGCGATGGTTAAACGATTAACGTTCAACAACATAACAAAACGTCCGTCGTCGTTATCTTGTCAAATGAAATTAATTAGGCATTTCCAACAACACAGTGTCGTTTTGAAAGCGGCCTAGCCTTTTCATTAACGTACAGGTATATCGTAGCTGGATTGTATCTGATTTTACAATACAGCTGAGATTACTTATACGTTAATCCGTCTTTAAAACGACACTGTTTTGTTGAAAATGCCTAATTATTTTAATTTGGCTGAGATGGCTAAGGGACGTTTAGCCATTTGTCCATGTCCATGTCCATAAAATTATCATAAAAACCCGAGCACACCAAAACCATATCAGCGAGACAAGGCAAACATATTGCTCGTCGAACGTAGTGCATTTGCAAGTGAAATCAGCGCACACTGAATTATGGACCATACCGGGCACAGATACACAGAGCCTAACTAGGTCAGTGGGCAAACGAATTAGGCTCGCCAGTCTTGCCAGTGTATATGTCTTCTAAATTCCGACAAGCATAAAGCATGGGCAATAATAATGCCCTCCTAGCCGAATTTCGGCTATGGCGGCCAGTCTCACCAAAGACTAGCCAGGTGCGCAGGATATATTATAGTGTACAAGTGTGCGCGCAAACACAAATGCACTTTCTATTCCCTCACTCTCATAATCCGATTGGACGGCAGACCGACACGACCGGGGAGAGGTTAGGCGCAGGACGAACAGCTTCCGACGCACGAGGATGTATCGCCAACTTCCTGACTCCGGGCTACTACTGTGATTTTTTCCTACTAGAAAATACCCAATAACAACTATTGGCTCGACCCGGGATTTGAACCCAGGACCTCATAATCAGCGGTTGAACATGCTGACCGCTAGACCAACGAGTAGCATGGGTAATGTGGGCATGCTATTCGTATAATCAAGCAAAGAGGTTAGTTTTCGTAAGAACTAGTGTACCTGCTATTCAATTATACGAATGGTTCCAAAGTAGCATGTCATTTCATACGCTTCTGTAATAAAGACGACCTTTGTGGCGCAGCGGGCGAAGGTTCGACTGCGACGCAGGAGGTTGTGGGTTCGATTTCCGCCACGGGATAGATGTGAAACGATCTGCAGATATTTATTTGTTCAGCGTGTTCTGGATGTTTTCTATGTATAATAAAAAATATTCTATCTATGTAATGTATTTTATTAAGTATATCAGTTACCTACTACCCATAAAACAAGCTTTGCTTAGTTTGGGGCTAGATAATGCTGTGTGAATTGTCCAAAATTATTTATTGTATAAAACATGATTTATTATTTATAAATGTATTGGAAATTACCCACACTAAAATATAAAACCCCAAAAACAGTAGAGCTTTTTTTGGGGGACAGTATCGCTCACATCCGTAGGTGTTGACCCTCTGATACCCTACACGTGTCCTCTGGGTGGTGCTAAGAGCGATACTTTCTGGTGGTAGGCTTCGGCCGTGGCTTGTCACCACCCTCCGGACTGGGCCAGTCCGTGAAGCAACTCAGTTGTGTTTCGGAATGTGGTCCGGAGTAGCCATCTTCTAGACCTTCGTGATACATCGTCGGCCGCATCTTCGCTTTCCATCATGTGAGAATTGTGAGATTGCGGTCAAACGAAGGACTATTTCTGATAAAAAAAAAAAAAAAAAGCTTGTATTCCGGGTATCCGGTACCAATTCTGCTAGATCGGCAAAAATAAAATTAAAGTAGAATAAAATAAAAACAGAGTAACAGAGTTATTTATCGAAAAAGAAAAATACAATCAAATAATTAAAACTAGTATTTCGAATTCATGCAGTTGAGACAACTACAGACTGTTGCCAACAATCTACAGGTAGCTCAACTAATATCGATACCAGTAGAAAGTGTACCCAAGACGCTGGCTGCATAGCCTCGCTGTATGGCAATACTGAAGTGCTGCGCCAGATATTCACCAGCTCAGATAATTTTTTGGAAACTCCAAAGAGCTTTGGTACTCCACGGACCTCCACGGTCTCGACTCCAAGATGAGCAAATGTGTAGGCTCTGTCGAGACCTGCATATTTCCACCTCTTGAGATCCTCGGCCCAATCTGACGTCCTCGGAAGATGGGAAGGCGCAAGTGTGTCAACGCATGTAGCATCCCACACAATGGACCTCCCCAACTCCCAAGGAACTAGTGTCATACCGTAGGGGCTCTTACCATCGTCACGAAACAGACCATTCGGTTCGAGAATAACTGGTACGTTAGCGACGAACGCCAGAGAAAAATAGTGTAAGGGAGCTTCGTATTCGAATAAAATAAACCGTTAGATTTCTTGTCTAAATAATTCTACTTCGTAAGTACATACTCGTATTAGCAAAGTTTCGTTCCAATTCCGTCTGCAGCTGCTGCATCCTTTGACCAAACTTATACGATATCGACTTACAGGTACCTATGCTGATTCGTCTAGAATTAGAATCGTCCGTGTACTACCCCTGGCGTCTAGTTAGGTTTGATTTTTGAAATGCTGCGACCTTTATTCGATTACTCTGATTGGAGGCTCTATGTAGGCCTTTTAGTTCTTTGGTATACGAGGTCGGTCTTTCATTTTTGTGGATGATTTTATTCCATGTAGCTTCGATCTACTGATCATAAACACTAAACAGTCGTTTGTTTTGTTTGTATGAGCATTTATGTACGTTACTAGCTGAGGACCCTGACCCAACAAACTTCGTACCGTCAATACAGGTTACTGAAATTTATTTTCTCACCTTGGACGTCTAAAAATATTTCAACCGAAATCAGCCAAATCGGTTTAGTTGTTTTCGAGTTTTTGTGAGACTAACACACGTCATTGTTTTATTTCAAGATAAATAATGAAGTCTTGTATTAAAGTAGTCACTTTGGCAAGAGATAAAACTATTGTCAAGAGAACTAATTACTCAGGCTACGTTAAACCGTTTAGCAGGAGATAGTCTTTCATAAATGTTGTGAACCAGCTGATCAGGTAAACGAAAGCAATAGGAACAGAAACCAATAGCAACATCATTAATTATGTGCCAGGTGACATCATTTGCTTTGCTTTCCCGCTTCGAGTAATGACGAAACTTGATATGAAACTGAGGTTATGTACCAGCTGATATACGATGTGGAGTTAAAAGCTAGATGATGCTATACGAAAATTCCTATAGCAATTTTTAATTATACTGCTCGTGCCTTTGGTCACAAAACCTACATAGAAAAAAATAAAATTGGACCAGAATTTTCAGCACAGAAGAATAATAGTTGAACGGCGCAACAAAATAAAATTTGAATACATTAAAAGTCTCGATGTTTTGTAGGTAGAACATGATTTTTTTAGTGTCGCGTAAAATAAAACGCAAATGGTTCAACAGGATTTTAACCGAGCGTCAACAATGTTACGCGACACGAAATTTTTAATATCCACATTAAACTATCAAAATATTTAACACTTTTCGCCACAAAACAAAGAGTTTCTTAGTATTTTCCTTGCAACAAAATGTAAAAATATATTCAGCTGGTGTCATTAACAGAGCAACCGAGTCGGTTACTGAATTGTTTTATTTTCTAGGTGTAGCCTGGGTATCAGAGTTTACAGAACATTAGCTGAGCAAATCGAAGGTTCAGAACATGCATGTCTAGGTATTTTTTTTTGATACGCTGAGCGAAAATCCTGTTGAGGGAAAACTGAAATTCATTTGTACTAATTCCAGTTTTAAGGATAAGGAGGACTTGTCAACGAAATAAAACAGGAATAACCCTAATATTTCACCTATACTTTAGCCAAATTAAAAAAAATATGTGAATTTTTATGCAGGGTTCATTCTTATAGATTAAATTCAACTACATAACTTTTTAATCGGTTTTCATTTGAGTATGGAAAGCTCTGGATGGCGATTTACGTGTATGATACTGCTACACGCGTTGCAATCAGGCCATGGCGTCTTGCCAATGCAGCCTCGGCGGAACTCACAGCACTTATTCAAATATCTTTTTGTGCATACAAATGAAAGTCTGATAAACCTCTTTAAAATTCAAACTCAGCAAAGTCAGAATCTATTCTAATTATAAAGTTTTATAGTTATAACTTGAAAATTAATAATTAGCAGCCCAAATCTGTAATTTATTTTCGCAACTGACGCCAACTTTATTGAAACGGAGATGTTAAATGTAGATATTTTGTTACAGGCTTCGCCGGATATAAATAAATCAGACCGTTAAAGGTCGTAAAACTGGCGGTTAAAAGCCAAGAATAAATTGTTATATCGAATTTTATATCGGAAGAAACCGCCCTTGCAGAAACAATGAACGGTACCATTACAAATTATACATCTGTAAACGGGATTGAAAGGTTACTGAACGAGAGCGCAGAGCCGCCGCCCCTGCACGGGCCCGAAAACATCATCGACAACCGTTGGGTACAGTCTGGCTTCTGCGTCATCTACACCGTCATCTTCGTGCTAGGGCTCCTCGGGAACCTCCTCGTGTGCTTTGTCGTCATCAGGAACAAAGCTATGCAAACAGTCACCAATCTTTTTATTAGCAACCTGGCGCTTTCGGACATTCTCCTTTGTATTTTTGCGGTGCCCTTCACGCCACTCTACTCGTTCAGAGGTATTTGGAGCTGGGGCTCGCTGCTTTGTCACATAATGCCTTTCGCACAGGGATGCAGCGTATACATATCCACGTTGACGCTTATGTCTATAGCAATAGATAGATTCTTCGTGATAATATATCCATTTAGACCGAGAATGAAGGTTGAGACGTGTGTCAGCGTCATCATTATGATATGGACATTCTCTATTACTGTGACGATGCCTTATGCAGTATTCATGACATACTACGACCTTGAAAACCTTGGCAAGTTTTGCGAAGAGACGTGGCCCTCTGAGGAACTGAGACGAATATTCGGCTCCGTGACATCTGTATTACAGTTTTTGTTACCTTTCACTGTGATTGCTTTCTGTTATACGTGTGTCAGCTTCAAACTGAACGACAGGGCCAAAGCAAAAGCTGCCAGCAAGAATTCACGGAAAGAGGAATTCGATAAAAATAGAAAACGAAGAACCAATCAAATGTTGATTGCTATGGTCACGATTTTTGGTCTGTCTTGGCTCCCTTTGAACGTCATCAATCTGTGCAATGACTACTATATCTACGCTATCCACCTCAAATATTACTTTCTGATATTTTTCATCGGGCATGTTATCGCGATGTCTTCAACATGCTACAATCCTTTCATCTATGCGTGGATGAACGAGAATTTCCGGAAGGAGTTTAAACAGCTCATTCCTTGCATCGACTCCTCAGCTAACAATAGAAGCAACATTCAGCTGGAGCAGGTAGGGGGTAACGCAGAGAAGACCAACAATGGAGGGACTACAACTGACAGCTATTTGGGGTCTAGTTCACAGAGAACAGCATCATTCCGGTATAAGAGAAAGCCAAGTGCAGCTGCTGACGTAGAGCGGAGTGGCGTGGAGTTGAACGAAGACTTGCTGAATGTAGACGTGAAGCATTGCCACATCTCCACAAGCTACAACTTGAGGAGAGAGTCAGTAAAGCTGCGGCTCATCAATGAGGAGTCTTTTGATGGCACGCCGGCACAGAGTCAATTCTAACGCTTGGTTTCACGGGTAAGAGCTTGCCAATTAATTTTAAATCGGAGAACTTCTTGTAATAGGGCTCCTCTTGGGGAATATTTCCAAAGTGCCATTCATGCCCAGCATGCTATTTCGGCTTGTAGAATGTGATTACCTACTACCTACTACCTATAAACTTATAGGCACATGCCTCAGATTAACTCGCGCGGCTTCGTTATAGGCAAGATTGTTAACCCCGTACTAGGTGGGATATCAGCATTTCGTCTATAGGAAGGCACCTTAACAAATATTTATAGAATCCAGGTAAAGAGCGAGTGAATGTTTACTAAAAGGAGGGATGAGTTGTGTTGTTTGGTAGTAACTTCGAGTAATAAGTTCTTGGAAGTATCTCTCAAACAGAATAAAGGAAACAAGCAGTCGATAAACTATTATTGTTATACGAAACGATAAATAAAATAAATGTAGGTACTATTCCTTTGTTCACAGGTGCGACACTGGAGACGTGCCCAAGTGTGAGAAAGTTATGATAGCTATAAAGGACCCTGTATTTTTGGAGTGAATTTATTTTGTACTGAGGACATCTTTACTAATGGTCTATTGCACACTGTGACTAACTTCATGACGCTTATGAATTTACTAACCTTAGTGTTGAGGTTATGTTTGAGGTCTACCAGAATTTACACCATGGAAATATAATCGAAACAATAATGATTACTCAATATGCAATCACTCTCGGTTTATGATGGATGTTGTATCGATGCTTCGGGGAATCGAATTTACAATGTCAATAAGTAACTTTTGACATTCATTTGCAAACAGACGGACATGTTGTAACCTCTGGGCCCTCCAGAGGTTTCCACAAAGAGTAATTTCAACTCTACCTATTACACATAAACATATTATGTGATTAACTTTTTGATAGACCTTGAACCGGAGTGTTTAGAGGTAGAAAAATGTTGGAAGGAAATAACGTAGATTGTATTGTTTATAATTTTCTACGGTATTGTGTCTCAATATTTACATGCCTTATTATGACACTAGCGATGTGTTTGCCTCTTTAAGCCAGTGGCTGGAAATTTCACAGTCAGCTCACGGTATTCTGAAAGATTAATTGATTGTTAAACTTTAATTGACATTTTGCAGTTTTGAACTAGGATGCCGCACTTTCGGCATGTAAATCAAAGGTTACCAAGGCAATTATATAACTTACTTACCCTAATACTGACTGGCATGATATCGTAGAAAATCAAAATCTAAATAGGTACCTTAAACTTAGTTGTAGGACCCTTTGCACAAACCTTTTGGGTGTTTGATTCCTCCTCTACACTGCCGTTGTGATATTTCCTTTAATTTCTTGGTAAATTAGTGAAAATTTCGATCGTTAACAATATCAAATAAAAAAATAGGTATAACTACAAACATGGCAGTTAAAAAGAAAATTTCTCGAAAACTGGAGATTATGACCTGCGTGTCCCATACGCTTATAATAGTATTATCTATGTAATAATAATAAGGGTAAAATATCTTAGTTTAAGTCCGACTTAACAATTATTCTTATGAAATCTATTAAAATAAGGTGTGTGTGTGTGTGGTACTTTAGAATGAGGTGACTGTTTAGCCGAAATTATATATTTGAATTGAAAAAGAATATTACAATCAAAAAATTTAAACTAGATACGAGATAAATAAAACAATGATTGAGCTAACTGTAGACTGTTGTAAATAATCTACAGGTAGCTCAACGGACTGTTTATAACGTATCATATAATTTTTTGGAAATTATTTAAGGCGTTGATTTTTAAGTTTCTCCCAACTAGAAATTGATTTTTTTTAATTCATCTAAAAAATGCAAGTTGTGAGATGAGCAATAAGATTTTTTCTTGATAATAAAAGACCTGTCTGACAAGTTATGAACGGAAAAGTGTCAAATAAAATATGTGAGTTAATGGAAAGCAATAAAAAAATTAATTATATAACGTGCAATATGTTCTTGTATAATTATTTAATACTGATTAGCTAATTAAGTATTCTTTCAATATATCAATTTTAATGTGTGTTAATGTTAGTTCTGGTCAGAATATGATGGTGGACGAAAAGCGAACACGATTGATTTTAAACTATGTAGCTTCTGTAAGATTTTTGATGTTTAATACCGTTCCGATTTGCCATATTATATTAAAATAATTATTATTATGATGAAATATTACCCTCCCTTTACAAATGTCCAGAAAAAACCCACACAAACATAGGAGTATTACGAAAGTATTTGACTTTAAAAGTGTAGTACAAACATAGCTTTTTCTAATATAAGTCCATACTTACTTTATATTAGCTTAGTCCAATAAAATATCGTTGGACAAATACATAATTGATAAAGGATTTTTCAATCGTCTGGATATTTTGGATTGTAGACGCAAACTATAAAGCAAAAGAATGTCAAAACTCAATTTTTTACCATTTATCTAAACTAAACTTAACTAAAATTTGCTTTATTCCGTTCCGTTCGTTAGTTTGCCTGTGAACTTAAACATAAACATACTATACTAATCTTTACTATTATCTTACTAACCCTTTGTTATTACAGTTGGATCTTGAAACTTTACCCCCGATTTAAACTTGTGAATTGCGTGGTGGTTGCAGTATTGCTAAATAAATCTAATTCCTAAAATGTCCTTTGCCAGTCTTCAGATGTCTTCGTCATTTATGTGTATAAAGATAAAGATTTTTTACCAAAACATGTGTTATGTAAGGTAAAAAGTTAATATATTTGATGAATAAACGTGCTTGACCGTTAAGTCGGTATCAAAAAAATATTTGAGAGAGAATGACGAGTAATAACTTAACATTTACCAAAGTTTATCATTGAAAAATCGTTTATAAACACTAACAAATTAATAACATATTCAATTTTTGTCCAAATAATTTAACTTAGTTCTTTCAACTCTTTAGGTAATTTTTGATTAATCTTCGGAGCTATTTTAACTTTTCCGCATTAGCGCTGTGTTAGCTTGATATGTGAGTTTTTTCTAGTATAACTAGTAGCGTCATATCGTATATTGTTTATTGTGTACCTTTTGTTTTATACTTCCAACAGTCACGTCCTAAGATTAAGGGGACGCGAATAAAAAAAATTTAAAAAAAAAAAAAAAAAAAATAAAAAAAAAAAATAGTAGTACTCCTCCATCAGGTTATTTGTCATCGAAAGCGTGACTCAGCCTTTTCGCAGATGAAATAGGTTGCCGTTTACAAAGTTCGGATACGCGTGACTATGCATTCGATTTTTTTTTTTTTTTACTTTCGCACATGAAAAAAACTGTACTTTTTATGGATTTTCTAATTGAAACTTATATACTTATAATATTTTAATATAAGTAAAATATTGCTGTGTAAAAATATTTCCAACGTTTATTCTCTTCTACAAAATAGGTATAAAAATGAGAGAGAATTGATGTTAAGTTTCTTCAATACATATATATATATATAGATTGTAAGTAGGGTGATTTTATGATTTAAATGTAATGTTTTTTGAAAACTCTTTTAATTATGCAAGTGAAAGCAATACCCTTAGAGATTTGATTAAGTATAATAAAAATAATATATATGAATAAATAAGGCAATGCAAATAAGTACAATGCAAATAATTATAAATAAAATAGTATTTATGCAGAATCAACTAAGTGCAAGACTTACGTTTACGAAAATCGAATTGATATTAATATTTATATAAACGACAAAAAAATATTGACCATAATATTTCAGATGAATAATAATATTTCAGATATTTTAAGATGTTTTCTGTATAATACAAAATATATATATCTATGCAGTGTATTGTATTAAGTATATTAGTTATGAGCAGAGTTTGTGTAATGGGTACTAGACCATTACACAAGCTCTGCTTAACTTGCTAGCCCCAAGCTAATTACGCGTGTGAATTGGCCTTCATTATTTATTTATATATAAAGTAATTAAATATGGTGCACTAATTCGACTAATACTCCATATAAATATGGGTGCAAGTTATATTTCTTAGACCTCATTGTCACTATGCCTTTTATATTTGCCTTATACCTACTAGCTATAGAAAAGAACCATGTCGTGATCCTAATATCGAAAAATGAGTAATCTAACCTATTTTTACCGAAGATATAATTAACTATAACTATTTAGTACGATGATTAGCTCTTCCATTCCCAAGTGAAATGTATGATACAAACAACGAACTTTATGGAATTAAAATTTAAATATTTAATGATATATAAGATTGTTTGTATACATTTACATTTTATTACCCCACAGAGTTCCATATTGTAGACCTAATCTAGTTTTCAATAATATAGTATGTACACAACTTTATTTGCACGATTGTAGCGAATATTATTTTAGTGTCAATAATAAGCCTCCTCTATACGTATAGTAAATATGCCACCTTAAGGCAGTCCCTCACCGCGATCATTTGTCTGTATTCTAACATTCAGTCAACTAAACGGTGTTAAGGGGTGTAAATGTACTATATGCAGCGAGCATCTAACGTTACGTACGTAAACCCGTCTTGTGATTGTTGCGAGCGCCTTTTTAGGGTTCCGTACCAAAACTTAAACGAGACTATTACAAAGACTCCTCTATCCTTCCTTATTTCCGTCTGTCACCAGGTTGTATCTCAAGAACCGTGAAAGTTGAAAATTTCACTGATGATGTATTTCTGTTGCCGCTATAACAACACAGTAGCCGTTAAAAACAGAATAAAATAAATATTTAGGGGGCTCCCATTTGTCGTGCTGTTGAGGCCGAGGTTGAGAGGTAATTGCACCTTATTTCCTATTGATATAAATTACTATTATCAAGATGTTTTAAGAACTTTTGTCTAAAGAAATAAACGATTGAACTCTGACTCTGACAGCTGCCAGAGCACGGCCGAACCAAGGTCCTCGTATTGGGCTCGCTTGCTTTCGCAGGTAGTGTAGTCTTTGAGAAGCTACGCTATCGTACTCTACAAGCACATGCGCGGCCGTCTCCTCTGCATTCATGCACCCTCTGCATAGGGGGCTGTCCGTGATACCCAGATTAAATAAGTGTTGCAATGACGACGTCCAGATTGTATTTTACACGTTCGTTCGTTACTCTTCGCTTGCTCTAGCTCGCTTGTTCTGTACCTGGCATTACATTTCACCCCGTAACACCGGTTGGTGATTTAACATTCAAAGATCCATTGCATTACGTTACAATACTGCCTGAAACTGATTTAAAAAAGTGTGCATCTACTGTAGTCGAATCAGAGGGCCTATACAATTTACACTATTTAAATAAAAATAAATAAATAAATACACAATGTAACAAACGATGTCGAACGCGATAGTAGAAAATACCAAAAATGTATGGGTTTGACATATGCCTTAGATATGTCACGTTTTCGAATAAATCCCTACGAATCTTTCAATTGTTTTCGATTCGCTTCATAGCGAATTCCTGTTGGCTACGCCCTCAGTTGTATTTACAGTCAGAGAAGGATCTATTGGCTACGCTGTGATGCTCGTATCTCCCCAGTCCCTGATGTAAGATTTGGACAAAGATTTAAATCGTTAGATACGACCATACGCCCAAAAACTGTGGCATTGTTTTTAAATGCGTGCGATAGCAAAATGCCGATTATGCCGATACATGCACAGTATGCACACCATGAGAAGATAAAATTAGTGTTTTTGTCAATAAACCTACTATTGCAACTTATTGTGAAATCACATTGCACGAACTTTTGTGAACAGGAACACCACAAAAACAGAATTCCCTGATTCCATGTTTGTGAGCTCACAAACTTCGATTGCCAACAAACACGGCGCGGTCTCAGAACGGAAAGGGCTTATCTGACGATTTAAATCTTTGGTTTTGGGTATTAATAAAGAGCGGGTTGGATGAAAAGGTCGAGAGCAGAAATTTTGACTTCAGAACATCGTTTGGACTAGTTATGAGACAAACAAACGAATAAATCCTGTAAAGTCGTATTGCAGGACTTATCTCTAAAAAGTTTTTAGGGATCACTTTTAGTGGGATTATCTCATACTCTGAAATCAAACTTTCTACTTTCGTTCGACCGTGGATGGAAACCACAATTATTATGTAGACTGGACTATGAGGCCAAATCAGACTGTTACAAGCGAAAATTTCCAGTGAGGGATCACCTTTATATACTAGTATTAATGTTCATAATTCTGCAATAATCTAAATCAAAATAAAAAGTGTTTAATTATGACCCTACTTTTGTAGAACTATTAAATGTCCGAGGAAGACTCACATTGCGTTTAATTTCTTTTTTTCCACCTTTTTCTTTTGTCTATATTTTTACTATTTGTCGCAGCTGTGGGTAAAATAATACCTACATAGATATTTTCTGTTCGCAGCTTCGCATAGTTTATCCCAGATAAAAAGTAGATACCTTGCTTTTATATTTATTTAAGCCAACTACAGTTGATACGCATAAAAGGTACATAAAGCATTTAAACATTTGTTGAGAGCGCTTGTTCGGGTTCAACTAATTGGGTTATTCTAATTTTCCCGTCTAAAATCCCTGATGAGGGGGAAACCTGGACTTCAAAATAATTAATTCCAGTTTTCCCCCTTTAAGATTTTCCGTAATAGGAAGAACTGGAATTAAAAATATATTTCAGTTGGAAACTTAGACGTTATTAGTTCAAAGTAAAGACCAATAGTCGACCTCGACTCTACCAAGCGCTTCCACACAAAACTAAAATATGGATATAAATATATTTGTTTATTATCTGGTCCGAGACCGCGATTCGGAACGTAGTGTAGGACGCCCTCCGGCCAGGTGGGATGACGATCTGCGAAAGACTGCAGGAAGATGCGGGATGCGTCAAGCTGAAGACAGGGCGCTATGGAGCGCATTAGGGGAGGCCTATGTCCAGCAGTGGACTGGTATAGGCTGCTGATGATGATGATGATTATCCGTTAATATTGCTGACCTTCAAGACATAGGAGACCCTGAGGGCCTAGACAATGTAACAATCGATGTCGGCGATACTATAAGTCCAAAAATGTATGAAGGGTTTGATATAAATGCCTTAGTTAGATTATCTATTTTGAATAACATTTTCCCTACGATTCTTTCTATTGTTTTCGATTTGCTTCATAGCGAATGCCGGTTGGCTACACCCTTTCTAAGGCTCTATACTAAGTGTTTTCATGTTCATTCGATTCCATTTTAGGTTCACTAAATAAACTTCTGCCCAGATGATCTAAACGCGTATGAAAAAATTTCACGTAGGTGTATAAACAATGTCTTCCCCCCAAACTTTGTAATAAATTCTGTTCACAAGTTCTATAGCTAAAAGCCAATATTGTGACGTCATTGTATTGCGTAGGTGCTTTAGTAAGAACTCCGGATCGTTGCATACCAATTATGATGATATTATTGTAAAAACTATCGTAGTTTGGCGAATTCATTACGGATGTAAGCGGGTTAACTACGAACTATTTACATTTTGCAACGTTGTTAAAAACGTTCGCGATGACTGTGACCACATGGCGACAAACCGAAAAATGTATCAAGACACTCAAGACAAAACCCTTTGAAGTTTTTTGAAAAACAATGAAGTAGAATCGGAAAATCATTGTAACTCACTCTGGGAACGGATACACTCCATTTATATCGATTATATCGATTCGATTATATCGATTTTAGAGAATTGAATATATTAGATTCTACTACATTGTTTTTCGAGAAGATCAAAGGTCTACCTACTTTTATTAGTCGGTCCACATGTGATCTCAGTCATTTCGAAAGTTTTTTGACAATTTCTGCACCCTCCTCAAAAGTAAAGGGGACATTTTGTCCAAATCTCTTCGAGGACGAGTTTTAGATTCGGATGAAACGTACCCTAACCCCATTCTACGACCTATCCAAGCCTAGGCACACCATGACTTGCCCAGCACGTGCAAGAATCATTTGTTAGAGACAGCCATTGATTAATTAAAAAGGGAAGATGAGGTACTAGTTTCTCGAAAATGGCAACCTCATATTGTGTAAAATTGTGTGCTCCCACCTCAGTCACCGTCTGACCGGCGGCACGGGCGGTCGTGATTCGCGTGAAATATTGGTGTCTCGGTCTTACTTCGGTCTTAGATACGTCTTTCCGTCTTTGTTCTTCTTTGTATTGCACAGGACTGGAAATATAACTGTGAGCGTATGTGTTTGCGTGTAGTTGTAACACATGCCAATTTTTGAGTAAGCGCTGGGAGAACGTAACCTATCTTCCCTTTTTAATTAATCAACGGAGAGAGCACATCACTTACATCATCTATCACAAATGCGATAGTGTAGATCATAATATTTCTGTGGTGATGAATGTGTTGATGTTTACGCTAAGACTACAGAATAGATAGTAATTCAATGCAATTCATTTATTATTCATATCATTATAATTTATATTTTCCTTTAAAAACAAAATACATGCTGTGTGGAAAACTCCTGAGTGTGTGAGACACAAAGCGGCGTAAGTTCTTTTTATCTCGTTGTATATCTATGATTGTGTTTTGACGAGTCGTAGACACAGCATTTAATTAAGGTACCTTTATTTGTACACTGTTTATCTTTGATATATGACCATAGAGATAAACTATACAAACTCTATGTTTATGACAATAATGAAATCTGAATCTGTATCTCGTAAAATTGGGTGTTCAAATTCGGGCAGTTCATACGAGATTTCATTATTTTGGAAATACTAAATAAGTATTTCCAATAAAAACCAAGTTCGAAATCCTTGAAACTTTACAGTTTTTTTTATTTTTGCGGTATTAATACTAATCGCTCGGGAATTTTTATGGGACCATATCGGGATTATTGCCTATACAACAGCATCAAAATCCATCCACAATACGAGTCATTTATACAAAAAAACAATACAAACGAACATATAACCTCTTCCTAATTTTGAAGTCGGTTATAAAATATCTGACCCGCAAAGTCGCGCAGATTGCTGACAAACGCTCGTTTAGCAAATCGACTGAGAACTCGTTAGATCGCTTCGGTATTTCTAAAACGATAACGACGTAAAGTGGCCCTGTAGATAATGTACTGGGAAATCGATGCTGGTATTTTATGATTACGATAGCTGCTTCTACCAACAACTTTTTCTGATTCTCAATTTTTTTATTGCACTAACTTAAACATGCATATAAACATTAAACGAGAAAAGAAATGGCAAAAATGCTATGAAGAGAAGATGAGGTGCTGACGTATTGCTAGCTAGTCATTTTGCTAAGTAGGTTTTGTCAGATGGACCCCTTAATTTTAATTTTATTTATTCAGGAAAAGCTAACGGTTTAACCCTAAAAAGATATTATATTTCTTACAGTAAACCTTATTGGAAGAGAGACAACGTTACGTGTGCGTGATTTCTTAGAGAAAAAGAAGACCTTATCCTTAAACATTATACATTAAACACTAATACCTTCATGGCCCAAGACGCGGTGCCAGTCTCCAGCTCCGTGTAGCTGCGGTGCGACCCGCATGGGCGCGCCGCAGCTACACGGAGCTGGGCGTGAATCTGGCGCGAGGCTGGGCTGTGAATCTGTTATACACTAAACATTAACACCTTCATGGCCCAAGACGCGGTGCCAGTCTCCAGCTCCGTGTAGCTGCGGTGCGACCCGCATGGGCGCGCCGCAGCTACACGGAGCTGGGCGTGAATCTGGCGCGAGGCTGGGCTGTGAATCTGTTATACACTAAACATTAACACCTTCATGGCCCAAGACGCGGTGCCAGTCTCCAGCTCCGTGTAGCTGCGGTACGACCCGCATGGGCGCGCCGCAGCTACACGGAGCTGGGCGTGAATCTGGCGCGAGGCTGGGCTGTGAATCTGTTATACACTAAACACTAACACCTTCATGGCCCAAGACGCGGTGCCAGTCTCCAGCTCCGTGTAGCTGCGGCGCGCCCATGCGGGTCGCACCGCAGAGGCTGGGCTGTGAATACGTTATATACTATAGTAATACTATATTTAATTTTCGTCAAAAGTCTACTATGATGATGATGAAATAAAATTAATATTAGTTTTAACTTTTTTTATAAGTCCAAACGTTTATTAGACACATTTTATACTGAACAATAATCCGTGGTGATTCGCATAAAAAACGAAGGTTTTTTCACTTGGCCGGAGGTCGTTCTACATTACGTTTGCTAAGTCGAAGTCCACTCAAGAACATCAGCCATAAACAGTTTACTTTAGATAAAAACCTCTCCCCACTAAATTAACGAAACTAACGCTTTAATTTAAACAATGTAAAAGGTACTAAAGCAACGACTGCTCACGAAGTTTTAACGGGTTTTAACTGGTTTTACGTTAATTTGTCGTTTTGGAAGGTAAAGCTCATTTCTGGTATAAATTCATTACGAACTAACGTAACTTCGTTTGTGTTCTCGTTATTGTTTTGAAATGTTGGTTAGTTCCTCTCATTCGTTGCAGGCTGCAAGCATCTAATTAGGCATGAAGTTTATAAATTAAGATAGATTTAGAAACTTACAATTAAAATAATAGAAAAAAAATCTACATGCGTCGTCAACACACTTTCGCCTTTCCATCTCCCAAGTCAGAGTCAGAGTCAGAGTCAGAGTCCAATCGTTTATTTCTTTACACTTACAAAATAAGCACTTATATCGTATCCATTTTGAATGGAGCATAAACGTAAACAAACCGCCCATACTTAACCTAAAATTCACTTATTTGGCGCGTCCTTTTATACGTAATTTACATTACTTGTCGATTTTAGATCGTCCCTTCAATAAAAATTGCTTACAATTATATCTGAAACTCGACGCCAATCAAGTGATATTTTGTTATTGGTGTCGTACTTTGTTTACTAACATGCTTCATTCAAAATGGATTAACCATAGACAAGTATTTTTTTTTGTATAAACAGCTTGATAAATAGTTTAACTTTATCAATAACCATGATCATAATAGTAAATAACTTTTTCGTTTTTTTATTTCCCAGCTTACGAATAAAGTATGGTGCACGCCGTGTGGTGCCGGCGGCATAGAATATGCACCACCCCAATTCTTCCCGCGGGTGTCGTAAGAAGCGACTAAGGGATATCTACCGGGGGCGGGCAGCAGCGCCTCCTGCAGGATAATTTTATCACCAACCTACGATCCCCAACCCGCATGCCCAGCGTGGGGATTATGGGCATTACCCCCCATGCGATATCAGCCAATAAAGGCGCTTATCAGGGGGAGGCCTGCGTCCAGCAGTGGACCATTATAGGTTGTTGAGGTTGAGGTTGAGGAATAAAGTATTGAAAAACTATAATGGAAAGCATATTCATTAAAAAAAGAACGCTTCGGTGGGTCCTTATAAATAATTTGTTTGCGAACCAATTGAAACAAATAATCTGCGAATTTCATGATGCATTTCAGTGAACAGAGTAGAGCGGAAGTGGAAATTTGACAGCTTTTAAATAAAGTGCTTAGCCATGTTTTACCAAACTTATCATAGAGTTTTTACAGCTGATTGGAACGCTGGCTTTTATTTCGGTCAACGCAATCAACGCATTGCCGCCGTGTGGTGCTGGCGGTATAGAATTTGCACCACCCCAACTCTTCCCGCGAGTGTCGTAAGAGGCGACTAAGGGATATCTACCGGGGGCGGGCAGCAGCGTCGCCTGCAGAACAATATCTATCACCAAACTGCGATCCCCAACCCGCATGCCAACGCTGGGAGTATGGGCACTACCCCCCCCAAGATATAACATACTCGTATTATAAAGGCTCTTATCAGGGGGAGGTCTGCGTCCAGCAGTGGACCAATAAAGGCTGTTGAGGTTGAGGTTGAGGAATCAACGCATTGCCATTCAACGTGGCTATGTTGCCATTCTGGACACTCTGCCTTCTGGTGACGGCTTAGATTTTTAGGAAATAGGTAGTTATAAGTGTAAATACTATTAGAAATTGTTTTATTCTGTTATTATTATTTTTTTATATAAATAAAAATCCTACACTTAAATAAATAAATAATAAATAATGCCGCAATAATAAATAATAAAGAAATCCGCACCAGCATCATCAAGCCCCAAGCTAACAGCTTGTGTTTGGTTACTAGATGACTAATATAGGGGAAGGTTGCTATCATTGGACTAGTGCTTTCATTGGACCACCAAGGTACTTCCAAAATTAATTTATTTTTCCGACTCCTTTAACCTCAGTTACGCTGCGACACGCGGCGAGGATTGGCGCAAGTTAGTGTGTTTGCGTCGGTCAAAATGTAATAATTTGACTCAGAACTACTTCATGTAAGTATCATTGTATTTACATTTCGCTCCTTTAAAAATAAACCGAAATAACTCAAAAAACATGATTTTTGGGAATTCACGTTTAAAGTTTTGCTCACTGGACGTCACTTACATTTTGCAAGATATAGAATAGATGTTTCATGATTTTATCAATTGTAACGAATTCAGGGCATAGCTTAGAGACAAACCTTTATAATTGCAAAATAAAATCACTTATATTGCACACAGTTTTTTTTATACAAGACTCTAAAAAAAAAGTTACCGACTTACTTCGTTTTATTACTAAAATCTAAAAAAAATTACACGGCGTAAAACTAGATGAATCATTATTGTTTTAATTAAAATTATAATCTTAATTATAATTAAGATATACATCTTTTTATAAATTACCAAAATACCATTGCTATTATTGCATGTTAAAATATTACGGTTTTATTATGAAAGTAGTTGCTGATTCAAGGATTTTATTTAGAAAGTAAACGAAATACAAATGAAATAAAGCTAATAACAAATTGCAATAAAAATATTATCAAACAAAATAACAGTTTAGAGGTAGGTAGTTTTTAAGCTACTTATTAAGGGAACTCTTATCACGCAAATAGGTACAAGCTGTGTTTGCATTATTGGACTGAAAGTCCAATAATGTTTCTTTCAGATATATCTATGAGATCACAATCAAAAATGGTAAAAGTATTAAACATTATAACTAGTAGATATTGCTTAAGCTCTTACTTTCTTATTCTGAGATCAAAACAAAATACTTTAATACTTTCAAAGTGAAACAAAATATCAATGAAATTCAAAACGTTAACACGAATAAACTCTTTTATACAAAACTTTAGTCTACAAGGGGTTTATAAAATTAATCAACGATCACTTATTGAAGCCAAATAAATACCTATGCAGTTATCGTCGTCTAAACTATCCTTGTGTGATCTACACAAGGATAGTTTAGACGAAGGCGTTATAAAAAAATCCAAAGTACGAAGGAATTAATCCCTCTGTGAGGAGTTCTTTTAGATCTTTCTTTTTGTAAGGACTCAGTTCTTGTTTCTGTATGTATGCATTTTTAAGAGGAATGTACGTTATCAGTTCCATTTTCTTTTTTTTATTTCTAACCTCTACCTCTTTGTAATCATCTTCTTCGTATAACGTTTTAAAATAAAACGTAAACGGATTTTCCTTTGTCATTTTGAGTAGCTTTATTTTGTTCTAATTAACGTTTTGTCCGTTTGTGTCGGTGTTGAAATTGTATCCCCAATCTTGCAAACTTTTCATCGTTACTTCATGAACATTTGATCGCTGGCCGACTTTTAATCTAAATTAGAAGAAAGCAAACATATTTTAGAACGATAGATATTATACTCATATTTATACCTCTTAGTTGGCAAAGCACTTGGGTAGGTATTACGTACCGCCGCCGCCAGTGTCCTTGTAAAACGCAGAATAACATACTAACCGCAAAACTTTTGAATCAAGCGCGTACTGTGAATCGAGTCTAACGAATGGAGTGATATAATCGGAAACCAAATAAAACATATTTAATTAGACATCTGATTTGGTTTCCCAAGATAAGAATAGCTTGAAAACCTACAAGAACAAGTAGAACCTACCCTACTCTGTCAACTCTGTGCCACTTGAATTCACGTTCAGTAGGTTCCTTTCATATTTTGACTCGCGCACAAAACGAGCACCTAGGTATACCTAGTAAATTTACAGAGAGTTTACATTTATGATTAAGTTAGGATGGCAGATTAGGTACCTACCTATCTTCCTACTCTGTAGTTGTGTAGTGAGTGTTGTAAAAAAAGAAAAGAACTTAGGTACTTATAGGAAATAGAAACCAATGGAAATCTGCTGGGAAAAGACTATTTAGCAATGCAATATTGAACCCTAGGTGCTTGGTAGGTGTACCTACCTACCTTACTACATATCTCCGGTTAATTGGCTGAGGAAGCGGCTGTTTGCCATCTGGAAGTGATATAAAGTATGGTCCTGCCTTATTATGTCGTTGATACCCACAGCCCGTTGTCCAAAACTGCACGGAACACAAGGACCTACAAGGTGAATTATGCAAGCATGCATGTACCTACCTATAGGTGCATTGTAGTCACTCAGAAAGCGAAAGCATTAATTACTATTATACACCTTCCATAAATAATTTTGATACGTGACCGCCATGGCAAACACAATTCTATGAAAAATTACAAAAAAAAGTTCTCGCGAGTTCCTTTCTTCCTTTCTTCTTTTAATGGCGTCTACGTCTGGGTTGACATAATTTCGCCAATGTCCGTAATATTAGAGTAAAATAAAAATAAAAGCAACGTTGTTCTGTTATAAAGATAGATAAAGCAAGTAAATTCTTCGATAAAATGTTAATCAAAGAGATATAAGAAAATTTCAAAATTATGGGCAACGTTGTACGGTAAGGTTTGATCCGCGAGATTCGCGAGTTCTCGTGCTCAAATCTAAGGACGAGACTTTAACAGTCCCGCGCGACCTATCTCAGGCTGGACTGTCAAAAAGTTGAGAAAATTTGGCACGCATCTTCGCGTTTGACGAGAAAGGTTACCAAAGATAAGATAAACTATCGCTTAAATCATTCTTTTGACAAGACGTGACAACAATTAGTGTTGCATGCTAGCTAGCAAAGGCCGAGAAATCGAGATACCGCCATTTTTCTCTTCTCGTGGTTGCGCATCGTAGCCGGGCTGGTAATCGGGTACAAGACTTGTAGGAAAGGAGTTTTGAGTTTAAAGGAGTTCACCACTTCTTTGGAACCAAGTGACTCAAGACAACAAATAGAGATTGTTTAACGCAAGTTTTCATAAAATATTTGTTTTAGGCAAGACAAAACAACATATTTTACTGCAACTGCTTTACTTTCTACAAACTCGTCGTCAGATGGAATCGATAGGTAGGACAAAGCAGTGCAGCTGCTACAGTCTTCTAGTTGCTGAAATAAATTATAAGGTGTGAAAAAAGAATGTAGTCGGGTAAAAATAAAATATAATAATATTAGGTACCTACTCACTTTTGTGCCATTCACACTAATAATAATAGATAATTTAAAATAAGACCAGCCCCAGAATTCTTCTGCTCCTCCAAGACATTTTTGAAAACAGCTACCTAATTAATCCGAAAAAGAAATAAATTTTAACATTTCATAAAACTACAGCCTATTATTAGTCATAAAAAGTAATTATTATAAGTATTTACTGTGCCATAGAATAAATCTTAGCAATAAAATGATTTATTTCTTGTTGTTTCGTAAATACGTACATTTATTTAAAACTAAAATGAAATAAATTTAAGAAGTTCTCAGTAGCCTTTAAGACATTTACTTAAAAACTGAAATAAAACTAAATAAACATCAAGTTGCAATCACAATTTTTAAACAAAAAGTGAAACAAATTCGAAGAAAGCAATCTATTACTAAATATAATACAAAAAAATTGTTACCTTATAATGATGAACTGAAGTATTTGTCTTTATTCCGAAACAAAACTCGTTTATTCCCCATTACTTCTGGCGCATCACTAAAAGTGTCACTTTACAAGAATCAACATGTCCATGGTCTTTAGTGGAAAAGAGGTAGGTGGTCTTCTATTTCGCTCAATTTGCTCGGAATGGAGCGCCTGTCGAAATGAGACTATTCTTTGCAAGTAAATAATGCGTTTTATGAGAAAACCTCCAAACACCCGATTTTTGAGTTATTACGGTTTATTTTTAAAGGAGCGATTTGTCTACGTACACTATTAGGAAATATTCGATAATTGAATTGTAATTCCATGAGTGTTATTGAATTCTGTCGAATCATGTCCATGTATAAACAATAAATGGACATGGGTTTATTTTTCTTAATTAGTACCTTCTTGCCATCAATGGACCGCAAGAGAGTTCCACCGTTGACCGGTGGTCCAATGATAGCCACTTATTTTATAACTTTTTGGTCATGACTATGAGATAAAAACTACAGATAACCACAATTATTTATTTATATCATATAATATTTGAGAGTGTCGCCGAAAAAATAACATAATATTATTTTATAATATTCTTCTAGGTCTAAGTTCAAATATAAATACTTCTATGTATAAAACACATACGCTCACACATCAAATACTTCTTCCTAGGTCTAAATTAATCTAGGTACAAATCTGCGAAAGAATGCGTCATACGTCCTGACGTTTTCATCGTATATATCGGAAAGTTTTATTGCCCTGTAACCCAACATTAATGAACAAAATCTTTGTTTAAATTAAGTGAGAACCCTAGCCGTGTACTTACTAACAAAATAGACTAAAGGTGTCTGAATTTTTTTTTATTCTTTAAGCATTAAAGAGGAATAAAGAACAATATACTTACGTGCCATGTTTTGCTTTTTTGTTAAGCCTACTGAAACCTTTCTTTGTTGAATAAATGTCTGAAGCGGGAAAGTGATTAGAGCAAACAACCGACCCTTTACATGGCTTGTAGTTTATTTCGTTTCGGACTTTTGCTAATATGGCTCTCCATTCTGAGCACCTTATGGGGTTTCGAGGAAAACTAAAAACAAAGTAATTTATACTAAAAAAAAACGATGTTGACTCATCTGCTTTTTGTTCGAAATACTAAAAAATAAAGCTTTTGTTTAATAAAAATATGTAAAAATATTTAGTATCAATCCACTCCATAGTTGTGTCGTTCGAACACAATGTGCGCGTCCCAAGATCACGCGAGACTTGATCTCTCTTTTACTCTTTCGTATTTGTTTAACATGTGAAAGAGATACGCCTACGAGGCTCTGAGGGCGTTTTATTTTGCTACGAAAATTAATAATTATTGAATTTTAACTGGAAATACGTACTGTGGATACATAAATTCATGAATATGTTATGGTACTTACCTAAAATACGAAACACCATCCTTTTTTTGCACGTATTTGCTGTTATTTGGGCAGGAACTCACCGAACACTTTGGCATCGCGGACGTTGTAAGAGAACAGCGGTCGCCTTACAACTAAACAACAACTCTGCGCCGAGCGTAGCGGGTGCTGAGTTTTGGCGCGAGCATTTTATTTCTGTGATTGTTGCTCTATAAATCCTAACTCGATGTTATATAGATATTTTTTGTTATAGGTACATAGAAAACATCCAGAACGCCCTGAACAACTATATAAAAAAAAAAACTAGAACGCGGCCACGGGCGTGCAAAACTGCAGGCTGAAGCTGGTCTTTTTATATCCGTGCTGAGTCATTGCGATCACGTGATTGATGAGCTCATTAAACCGATTGTTTTCAATGCGAACGAAATGGAAAACAATGCCAGTGCCAGGCTAATGATGCTGACTAAATCCACATCATTATACCGAACTCGAAACGGGGATGGTTCCCGAAATGGCATCTTCATTTCTATAGAATTTTTAATGAATCATCCCAAACATAGTATGGTGTGACGTCATATCGACGGATAAATCACGGGGGATCGTAGTAAACTCACGAGTACCCTGAAAAACTGTATGGTATCATTTAGGTACGATTTGATGATGATTTTTTTATGAACTTACTCCTAGGAAGGCTTATGGCCAGTATGAACAAAATATAGGGAAAAACATTTAGTGAAGAGAATTAATAGATACTTTATTAGAAAATAAACGTTACCAACATTTCAAATCAAATAGGTATGCTTTTTGAATTGTTGGTAAACTGTTGATCTGTTTGATTTTTTTCATTTATGATTGAGTTTCTGAAGACACTGTCAATGCTTCGTGTCGGCCGGCACCCGTTGAAAATTGAATGCGATGCGATTTTCTACCTTTCTTTAGGTTTCATAGGAGTCCCCGAGAGAAGCCGAATGGCTTCTTTTGTATTGTAAATCTTCAAGTCAATGGTGAATTCCACATTGACCTGAACCTTGCGCTGGTTTCCCGTCAAAATTCATATAGTACGAGCGAGTATAACTTTCAATCAATTCAGCATGGTATTGAACATTGACCCTTTCATTACTAGCTCCACAGGACAAGGCGATGCCGGGGTGTGATTTTCAAAAATTGTATTCTGCATGCCACAAGACTAGTTGTCTATGCCTCGTTTTCAGTTTCACATGATTAGTTCAAAATCGTATCTGTGTAAGACGTTGAATTGGTCATAGAGCATAACCCCCCAGGTATTCTTTCAAACCATAAATCGTGTCAGGCAGTTGAAATGAAGAATATCAGAGGCAGGTGCAAGTAATAAATGAACACGCAATGCAAGACAGTTATACCACCACCGTGACGTGAACTAATGTTCCCACTGATATGAAAATATTATGAAGATTGGATAATTTCATCGCTTTTCTTTCTCGTACATCATCAACGCCTTCTACATCGTTGGCACACAGCCCTGAGTTCAGTTTGACGGTATCATTTCATAATTTGGTAGGAGACTTACCCCCTTATTCATAACTAACTGCGCCCCGCGGCTTCGCACGCTTTATTTCTATGGGAACGTTTAAAGGTGATTACTATCCCACGGGAACTGATTTATGGGATTAAAAGTAGCCTATGTTTGATTCCAGGATAAGAACTACCTGTATCCAAATTTTCAGCCCGATCTGATCAATTCACTAGTTTTGGCGTGAAGAGGTAACAAACATCCATCCATCCATCCATCCATCCATCCATACATCCATACAAACTTTCGCATTTATAATATTAGTGTGATAGTCTGTTTACTTAGCACACTGCTTAATCTCGCTCTGTCTTCTATTAACATAATTCAGAATGAGAAACAACGCTATTTAGCAGCTGTTTAAGTTAGCAGACCATCATGAATAAGGTGGTTAACTAGAAAGTATAATATATCATACAATATTATAATGAGGAACGTTCTGATTATTTGTTTGTTTGTGAAATAAAAGTCATCGTTACGCCATATATTTCTATCAGAGCAGACATGGAACTAAGCACATCCCAAACAAAAATACGTACAAAATGTCACGATGAGTCTCTTCGATACTTGATTCTTGTCAAACCGAACTCAGGACTAAAACTATCGTGTCTACGGTAGGAAAAGGACACAGGTGTAATTCCTTGGTTCTCGTCACCAGCCTATATTGGTCCACTGCTGAACGCAGGCCTCCCCCTGATAACCGCCTTATTGGCTTTTATCTCATGAGGGTAATGCCCATAATACACACGCTGGACATGCGGACGAAGGCCTACTTAAAGTATGAGTACTGAATATAAATTAATGAAGTAGTACATTGTACACCGAGTTGAGAAAGTGACAAATACCTATCGAGCGTGTTCATTTAAGGCACGAGGCGCAGCCGAGAGACTGATTATGAAAAAAACCATAGCTACCGTCTGATAGTTTAGAATAAACAAACTAGATTTCCACAAACTTTCCACACATCCCGTTAAAAGAGTGAGAAATGAAATTCCATAGAGTATTTCCTTAGGGTATATGCATCGATTTTTTAAATTGTTTTTATCGATTCTTTAGGTCATTATTTAACCGAAAAATAATAAGACGCTCACTGAATTTCTTAATAATAAGGTAAAAAAATCAATTCAAAACTACAATCATTTTCGGGTGATAAAAACGCTGCCATATTAGCGCCATGTTTATTTGACGTCCACGTTCACACTCGAATATAACCTTTTGTGACGACCTCAGTAGTGATCATCTCAGGAAAGAGGTTTTCCGAAAAATCTTAAAATAACCTACAATACGAAATATGAAGTGGGCAGAATAGTGTCAAATCATGGTGCAGCAAGCAGAATAAAAAAAGAAGAAATGTGAACAGCGATGTCACGTCCGCTCTAGGCGTATGGCGAATGGCGTAGAGTTTTGAAATTTTGCGATTGAGATTTAAAATATCAATTTTTCAATGGTAAAATTCTACGATAAAAATATGTCAAAATTCTAAAATAAATATGTAGATGTTTCTATATCAATAGAGAATACGTATATATTTTTATAGCCATTTTGAAATCACATGCATATACCCTATTCGGTACGCCTGCAAAGTCCATCTTTGCGTACCTTTCTACCCTAAGTTTGGAAAAGGATTAAGCAACTTTCTGAGCAGTAGTATAAAGATTTTGAAATTCGTGATAAATGTAAATCCATAAGTTATCAAAGAACCCATTGAACGATTCAAAATAACCAGCCTGCTGGTTTATAATTCGAACATTAGTCGTTATAATTAGTACCTAATTCTATGAACGTCACTTGTTTGCAACGAGTTTATACGTTTATTTGCAGTGCGAGAAACCACAAAACGTCCAATTAGCTGTTAAATGCGTAACTCGTGAATAATTATTTGCATTTTGTTGTGTTCGTCGTGTTAGTTTAGAGTGCAAATCCGATGTGATATACATCATGGACCTAGATATATAATCTCCCTATATCTACCCCCCCCCCCCCTAAGGGGGAAAATAGTAAGTTTTTTTAGTTTAGTGTTAGTTTTTAAGTTTAGTTTTCTCTTAAGAGATCATTTTTCAAGGAGGAAAACGTCTAACATTTGTGAAAGACTGCAGGCAGATGCTGGATGCGTCAAGCTGACGACAGGGCGCTATGGCGCTCAATAAGGGAGGCCTATATCCACCATGAGGTATAAAAATGTAAATGTCATATCGTCGTGTAGTTTTAGGGAGCGGTTGTCATAGGCAGCTGTGGTGCTGGCTTAGAATTTGCACCACCCTAACTCTTACCGCGGGTATCGTAAGAGGCGACTAAGGGATATCCACCACCCTGAACAAATTTCTGCAGATCGTACACACATAAAATGTGGCAATTGTGGCAATCCCGCCTCGGAGCAAATGTCCCAAGGTGGGAATCGAACCCGCAAGCTATTGTGTCGCAGGCGGACCTTCGCCCGCCGCACCAAAGAGGTCGTCAAAATTTAAATTGTTCGCGTCAAAATTGCTGGCAGGCAAACTGTACGAGCATCCTCATTTTTAATATCACAGGAAGTTTTAAAAACCCATCGAACTGTTTGTGATATCTATAATAAGTTATTTATAAATGCATAATTTTTAAAATATCCTATGTTAAACGTAATAATAATATGATAAAATAGGTAACACCATATGCCATAAGAAATGAAATAAGTAGTTATTCGTAATATGGATCTCTAACTCACAAACAAACATAAGTTTCTCTAAAACTTATTTTCTTGATACCGCCCTCTAGTACTTATAACTATTATAGCTGGTTCCTTTCGCTATAAATCACAGTTGGAGTTCCTGAGTTATTATAAAAATTTACCGAGTTCAAGAACTTTTGACATGCTACTTGAGGTTGGTTGTACAAACTTCGTAACAGTGTCGAGGGTTGGTTTATACTCAACGGGAATAACTTGAGAAACTATTATATTATGTATTTTTATATCTGTGTGGTGCTGGAGTAGAATTAGCAACACCCCAACTCTCCCGCGGGTGTCGTAAGAGACGACTAAGGGATGTCCACCGGGGGACGGGCAGCAGTGCCCGCTGCAGAACAATTCTACCATAGAATTGCGATCGTCGATCCGCATGACCAGCGTGGGGATTAAGGGGGATCAAGGGGAGGCCTGCGTCCAGCAGTGGACCAATACAGTGTAACAACAATTTTAGAAACACAAATAAAGCCAAAAATGTAACATTTCACTCGTGTATTGCGATATTTTTTTGATTTGGCGTAGTTGGACTACACGTTGCGAGTCGTTTGTTATGCAATGCAAAGTATGCTAATTATTTCCGTTTTGTAGTAAACCGATGAAGTACAGATGAAATCGAAATCTTGCCATAGAGTTAATTAGCTGCGCCCTGCGGTTTCGCACTTGGGTAATTCTCAGAGGGCTCAAAAATACGTGTCCGACTCGAAAAAACACATAAAAAGTATCCGTAGCCCTATGATTCTTTTTCAGGTAGTAGATTAGCCAAAAGTAATAGGGGGGGCCTATTTTAGTTTTTTAATTTTCCTATTCTAAATAAGTAAAAATAAATAAAAACCTTGGAAATACTGATTTTCGTGGTGCGTCCGGACCTCATGTTCTAGTGTTAATCATTTTTTATCTCATTTCCTATAAATAATAGCACTATTTCACACGGGTTCCCAATAAACCAGATAGTTACTAGCTTAACTGACACTATTACTACGCAAAAATTAGCTTTAGTTAATAAGATACAACTAGATAACTTCGCGTCCGACGTTTAGCTCTGATAGCCATGGCGCGCACTAATTCATTCATAAAAACTGTACTTTAGTAACTACGTGAATAGTTGTTAGACAGGGACAAACTGTCAGTCGCGATCCATCAGTGGTGAGAATAACACGTGTCCATGTCTCCGCGTCGCTTCGAAATTACGGTAAGTAATCACTTTCCGTGGCTTGGTATACCGCAAGATCTGATTACCATGTCGACTATAAATTCGTTCATACTAATCCTATTGTTTTAATAATATATGCTTTTTGTGTTCCTAATTTCTACTGCAGACATCAATGTAACATAAACCAGCAAATTAAGAAATTATTTAGGATTTTCAACTTTTTTCTGATTTTCGTGGTTTTGATTTCCATGTTTTTCGTGGACAAAAAGTACACGAAAGGTCAGTGAAACCCACGAAAATCAAATTTGCAGGCTTATTATCATTTGTTAATGTATTATATAACACGGCTTACACATTGTCGTGTTCACGGTATGACACCCTGACCGTGACAGTGTGTAAACCTGTTGAAAGGTCGGGAAAAATAAGTAAATATATATTCACGAATACATCTTTAAGAGACCAGCTGATACTGAATATATAAACTTTCATACAAAGATAATATTGTTATTGTGATTTTTGTTAATAATTTGTTTTATCTCAATCAAAATAACTTCAGCCAGCTTTGCTCAAATTGCAATGCTCGAAGTAAATACATATAGCTTATAACCAATGAATATGGGAGGGATTAGATAAGCCTATTTTACTAGTAATTTAGGTATAACTCCATCGTTAGTATCTAGAAACGTGACTGATTATTTATAAGATTGTTTGATATCATGTGATCATGTGATTGAAAAAACGTGATAATTGATGTTAGATTTTTTGTAATACTCTCTTAGTTTATATATTTAATTTTGTTCCTTAGTTTTAAGAAAATTAATAGATTTTTATCTGCTTACTACCTTTTTTATTATAAACCTACCAGAAATTCCTTCTTAGAATGATTGTAATAGGCTAGTTCAAACAAAACGTACATTTCAACACATTAAAGTTCAATAATTTTGTATATTTGATTTCGGTGGTATGAATGTTGATTTCCATGGACACCATAATTTTAAAATTGAATAACTTCGTAACCGTTAGGCCAATAAAGTTCCCTCCACTACCAATAAATTAGTAATCAAATCTACATATAGAATATTTCGTCATTATGTGTAATTTCAAAATCATAAAATTTGAAAGTCAGACAAAAACTGAGTTTGCGAAGAATCACCCACTTATTGTTCCTATGGAATCCTTTCCTTTCCTTTCTTCTTTTATCCCTTCAACATCGATTAAGACATATGTCTTACTCCCGAAGTGGTCCGTCAGCATCGATTAAGACATATGTCTTACTACTTTGTAAGCCATATGGCTTCTCTTGTTTTTTTCGGTTTGGGCGTCTACGTCTGGGTTGACATAATTTCGCCAATGTCCGTAATATTAGAGTAAAATTAAAATAAAAGCAACGTTGTTCGGTAATAAAGATACATAAACGAAGTGAATTCTTCGATAAAATGTTAATCAAAAAGATATAAGAAAATTACAAAATTATGGGCAACGTTGTACGGTAAGGTTTGATCCGAAGATCTCCTATGGAATCACGAGAAGACCTACAACAATGTCACTGACAACGCCGCCACCTGTCAACCTTTTCTTTCTAATTCGAACCGCGCAGCCAAGGAGTTTGGCTTACAATGTACTTGCTGTGTCCCGCGGCTTCGCACGCGTTGATTTATATTCCATGGGAACTGATTTATGGGATAAAAAGTAGCCTATGTTTGATTAGGATTAGGATTACCTGTATGCAACATTTCAGTCCGATCCCTTCAGTAGTTTTGGCGTGAAGAGGTAACAAACATCCATCCATCCATCCATACAAACTTTCGCATTTATAATATTAGTGTGATAGTCTGCTAACTTTGCACACTGCTTAATCTCGCTCTGTCTTCTATTAACATAAGTCAGACTGAGAAACAACGCTTCTTAGCAGCTGTCCATCCATCCGTCCATCCATAAAAACTTTCGCATTCATAATATTTGTGTGATTCTAGTTTTCCCCCTTGTTGGCACAAGGGGAAAAGTTGATCAAAGGGAAAACGGGAATTTATTATCTAAGTTTTAGTTTTCTCTCTGATTTGCAATACTTACCTGAGGTAATGATTCAATAATATATTCACGACAAAATGAAAAGACCGCTGCGTCCAGATTGTTACTGAATTATTCATAAATTTTAATCTCAAGATACGCTGCTCCATAGGAAAGTAATTTTCGATTCTGATCTATTTTCGCGGCGAAATTGAAGTTTTTAATTAAATCGCTTCAAAAGGTGGCCGTTGTAATAAAGTAGTTACTTAAGTAGGTACCTAAGGTAAGAGGTTCTGTCCATCGAGATAGAATGTTCTGTTCAAAGAAACTGAGCACTTGGTTTGGATTATCGATATACGTACACAAAATTTATGTATTTTTTTCCTTCTAAAGGGCTGTTTCTCTTTCTAAGGGCAATGTATGCTTCTACAACAAAATACCTTTACTCCGTCCGTTTCAGAATCCAAAAGATTTTATGTCAACAAAGACAGTCAATGAAAACTTAAGGAAATTTCGTAAAATAACAAAAAACAACAAGCTAAACTAACAGCAAGGTTATCACTTTTCACTAAAACACTAACTTCAAAAACGCATAATCTCACATGTGCAACGAAAGATGTTGATTTGTATTCGAAAACGAAAGGGAGGTAAATGATGAATGAAAGCTCTCAAATCCAAAAACGGTTTCGAGCTTCTTGTGCTTTTTTTTTCAAATAATTTGACTGTAAAGAAAATTAAAAAAACACGTAATTCAAGATTAAAGATCGAAGTTTCATTTATTTAAATATTCTGAGAGAAATAACGATTTAGAAGTACAATTTTGAAGTAAATTGTTTATGGCATTTTCTTAAATATTTTCCAACAATATTCCTTAGATTTTGTAACCAATTTGAATACAAAAAAATATCCAGGTTTTTAATTGGAGTTGCAAAAATGTTCAGTAAATAAATTTAAATAAACTGTCAAAACCTTGCTGTCCAAAAAGGCTTACATACCTTAATAATTGGGTTTGTTTTAAAAAACTATAAACCGACTTCAAATTCTTCTAGGCGCGATATCCTACTAATATTATAAACGCGAAAGTTTGTAAACATGTCTGTATGTATGTTTGTTGCTCTTTCACGCAAAAACTACTGAACGGATCGGGCTTAAATTTTGCAATCAGGTAGTTCTAGGCCTGGAATACTTTTATCCCTGTATGTTGTATTTGTATTTGTAATGAAACTGCACGCGTCACTGCCGCCAGCAGTCGACGCGTGCAGCTGCCTTGCATCAAGGCACTTGCCGTCGGTGTATAGTTGCCCTAAGCTACAAATAAAATCGCTTGACACGCTACATTCAATTTCAATTTCAATTTCAAAAAGCCTTTATTTAACAACCTTAAATCTAATTTAGGTACATTATAATTTTTGACTAAGTATTAGACATCGGTGTACAAAATTTTAGTTATATTTTAGTTATTCTGTGTTATCACTAGATTGTTTTGCCTTTCAGCGTAGGCCTCCCCCAGATTCTTCCATAGCATTCGGTCGTGGGTTTTCCTCCTCGAATGTGTGCCCGCTATGGATTTGATGCGACACGCTACATAAAGGGTAATTAATAAAATTAATAAAAGGGGATTTTCATACGTATCTAATACTTTACTTTTACGAAACATCAAAGGGTTATCATGTCTTATACCTAACTATTTTTCAGATTTCAGGGCCTAGCCAACCGGCATTCGCTTTGAAGCAAATCGAAAACAATTGAAACAGTTGACGTGTCATAAATAAGGCATAATACATTTTGGACTTTTCTACTTAAGCTTTCGTCTAGGCCCTCTGGTGTAGTTTGCATTATCATTTTCTGATAGATAAAACAATATTACTTATGTAATACTAATATAATATAATTATGTACCATTTGTATTTATTTATTTATTTATTTATTTTAGGGGATCTTTCAGCACAATATACATTATAGAAGATGTGTAAAGATAGCAAGAGGCTATTAATTGTAGGCAAACATAGTATAATTAATGCCGAAATGATGCTAATCTAATCCGAAGCTAGGAAATAGAGTATCTATTGTTATGCAAATATTCCTGCTTGTGTGTTTTCCTAACATCCCTAGAATTTCCATATTAATAATCATGCCTTATCAAACAAAACTGCTCAAATCTCATAGGAATAGCGTGCAGTTAGTGATGTTATTTGTGTAGAGATGAGGTGGAGTCGAGGGTTGTTAATAAAAATATTTAAAAAAAATGAGAATGTGTGGCTCAATTTACACCAATATAGCATCGGCCGATGACAGTGACGTGTCGCTCCGGTGTGAATCCAGCCTAGAAATACAGAATACAAATCCTATACTAATTATTATAAACGCGAAAGTTTGTAAACCTGTATGTGTGTAAACATGTATGTTAAAAAACATACATGTTTACACACATACAGGTTTACAAACTTTCGCGTTAGTATAGGAAATTAGTATAGGATTTGTAGAGCAAAAGCTCTTTCACGCAAAAACAACTGAACGGATAACACATAGTACTTTTTATCCCATAAATCAGTTCCCGTGGTATAATATTTTTCCTGTAAATTTAATTTCACGTAAAATTTATCGATCTGAATTTTATGTTATTATTAGGTACATATCTCGCGAAGAACCGATAACCACTGGGGTAAACGAGTTCTTGAGTGGAGACCGCGACTCGGCAAACGTCGTGTAGGACGCTCTCCGGCCAGGTGGGGTGACGATGCGAAAGACCTGCGAAAGACTGCAGGCAGATGCTGGATGCGTCAAGCTGACGACAGGGCGCTATGGCGCTCATTAGGAGAGGCCTATGTCCAGCAGTGGACTAATATAGCCTGATGATGATGATGATGAATGAGGTACATTAATTTAGTGAAACAACAATAAAATAACAATTAACAGAATAAAACAATTATAACGAGCATTAACTCTAATAGGCAATGCTGGCAGCATTGCCATTGAATGGCAATGCTAATTCGTGGATCGAAATAGAAGCCAGTAATCCGATCACCTGTGGACTCTATAAGAAGTTTGGTAAGATCATTTATAATACTGATAATTAATTTTGTTTTAAAAAACTATAACTGACTTCAATTTTTATAGTTTTTTCATGAATTTTCATGGATCCCACTATCAGAACTAAAAAAAATTAAAATTAGACCACAAAGGAAGCAACAGCTTACATATAAATAAAGAATCATGAAAATCGGCCCACCCAGTGAAAAGTTCTGAGGTAACTAAGATAATCAATCAATTGAATTGAGAACCTACTCCTTTTTTTGAAGTTGGTTAAAAATACTAAAGACAAGAATAATAACAGCAAAATTAATAAGTAACTCAAATTCTTGTCGTTAGATTTATCAGTAGGTAATATCTATGCTTCGTGAGATCAGATACTTGGAATATTCGTAGTAAGCTACCTGTAAGCTTTTATTAGCGAGTACTTTAACTCGATGGAAGGTAGCTCAACAAAGCAATGTACGTCCGTGGATTGCACTGCCGGGTCGAGACTATGCAATATTGCATTGTCGATGAGATACCATCATCGGGACGTGATGCTCAATACTTACACCCGTGAAGATAAAGATAAAGATAAAGATTAATCAATCTTTATCTTTATCTTTACGGGTGTTGCTTTAACACAATGTACCTAGGTTACACAAATGTTAAAAGGCATTTGAGTTTCAATTATGTTCGACTAGCTGTGCGTCGCGGTTTCGCACGCGTTGATACTATGGAAATGTTTAAAGATGATTTCTATCTCACGGGAACTGATATATGGGATAAAAAGTAAAAAAAAAGTTTGATTCCAGGATCAGATTTACCTGTATGCTAAATTTCAGCCCGATCCGTTCAGTAGTTTTGGCGTGATAGAGGTAACAAACATCCATCCATCCATTCATGCAAACTTTCGCATTTATAATATTAGTGTGAAAATAATAAATTATGGTTTTGTCTTTTTAACCGACTTCGAAAAAAAGAGGAGGTTATCAAGTTTAAAAAAAATTATGTATGTTACCTCAGAACTTTTGACTGAGTGGTCCGATTCTCATGATTCTTTTTTTATATGAGAGCTTCCCGTGTGGTCCCATTTTCAATTTGTTCGGTTCTGACAACGGGATCCATGAAAATTCATGCAAAAACTATAAAAATTGAAGTCGTTTTATAGTATTTTAAAACAAAATTAATTATCTAAGGTCCAGTTGTGAACCTCCTAGGAGCAATCCACCGGAGCTCGGAAAGATGTTCGATAGTCGGTGACACGAACATGGAATTACACTATTGGTGCTGTTCTAGTATGTAGCGGCTCCAATTTTCCACTGTGTTTTACTTTTATTTTTAGGGTTACCTACCTCAAAATGAATTAAATAACCCTTATACTTATAGGTTCAGTTGATTGTCCGTCTATTTGTCAACGCTCTTTTTTCAAGATCACGTAGAGGTATCGAGTTGAAATTGCCGCCTGCGACGCAGGAGGTTGCGGGTTCGATTCCCGCCTCGGGACAAATATTTGTACGATCTGCAGGTATTTGTTCAGGGCGTTCTGGATGTTTTCTATATATAATAAAAAAATATCTATCTATGTAGTGTATTGTATTATGTATATCAGTTATCTAGTACCCATAACACAAGCTCTGCTTAGCTTGGGGCTAGATAATGCTGTGTAAATAGTCCAGCATTATTTATTTATTTATTAATTTATTTAATTATACATCAAATACAATAAAAGAGGCATTGGCAATACTAGAAAAGTCCAAAAATGTATGGGTTTTGGTTGCCTTAGATATGTCACGTGATCTGTTTCGAATATTTCTATTCTTTTCGAATCGCTTTGTAGCTAATGCCGGTTTAGGCCTTCTGACCTGTAGTTATAAACCTGCAAATTCAAGCTGAAGATTAAGTAAATTAAAGTAGTAAAAGTTACTAGCTAGCCCTGTACTTATGTCCTTAGTGGGAAAACGAAAGCGATAGTTGGCCCATTCAATTTAGATCACAATGAAGAAGTTCCCGGAAACAATGCCCATTTTAACAGGATTGAGTTATTTGAAAATTATGAACCCGCCCAGACCCACAAAGGTCTAGAAGATACCTATTCACACTTGTCTTGAAGAGACCCAGGTTGTTGTTGGCTGGAAAAACAGAGGCAGGGAGAGAATTCCACTCCTTTGCGTTGCGAATTGCGAGTTGTTCATATGGAAACGTTTAAAGGTGATTTATATTCCATGTCAACTGATTTATAAATATAAAAGCCTACATTTGATTCCCAAATTAGAATTACCTGCATGCAAAAGTTTCAGCCCGATCCGTCTAGTAGTTTTGGCGTGAAGAGGTAAGAAATATCGATCCATGCATACATCTATGCAAACCTTGCGCACTTATAATATTAGTGTGACTTTCTTAAATTCAAGCAGATGGAAGAGCCAGAAAATAATGAGCACCACCATTAACGAACCATGGTGCTCAGTAAAATACAAAACAAAATATAAAATTCCTTATAACAGAGAATATGATAAAATAACATGCCGTACTCAAGAGTATAATAAGAACCTACAAATAAAAGCCCTCTGCCAGATAAGGGAACGGCCATGTCACTTTATTAAAATGTAAATTTCGTCAAAAACAGCAGAAACCTTGGCATCCTAATTGGTTTTACCGCGTTTATCCAATCTACGAGGCGTTGTAAGCAGTTGGTGTATTCCTGTACAGGCGACTTCCTCACCGCGAGCATTCGTCCGAAGAGTAGATAACATCCGTTTGTGAGCATAACGTTACAATACTGCTTCTGTGACGGACGAGCATCATCATCTGTAATGAAATTACAAATGAAACATTGCATTTCGTTAATAATCAAGTTATAGTTCGTTTGATGAAATATATGCGGTGTAGGGCCGCATACAATATCTCGACTGAGCACAGTTATATTATGGGTAAATGTATGCGGTGTGGGACCGCATATAATGTCTCGACTGAGCACAGTTACATTATAGGTGAATGCACGCGGTGTGGGACCGCATATAATGTCTCGACTGAGCACAGTTACATTATAGGTAAATGCACGCGGTGTGGGACCGCATACAATGTCTCGACTGAGCACAGTTACATTATAGGTGAATGCATGCGGTGTGGGACCGCATACAATGTCTCGAATGAGCACAGTAACATTATAGGTGAATGCACGCGGTGTGGGACCGCATACAATGTCTCGACTGAGCACAGTTACATTATAGGTGAATGCATGCGGTGTGGGACCGCATACAATGTCTCGACTGAGCACAGTTACATTATAGGTGAATGCATGCGGTGTGGGACCGCATACAATGTCTCGACTGAGCACAGTTACATTATAGGTGAATGCATGCGGTGTGGGACCGCATACAATGTCTCGACTGAGCACAGTTACATTATAGGTGAATGCACGCGGTGTGGGACTGCATACAATGTCTCGACTGAGCACAGTTACATTATAGGTGAATGCATGCGGTGTGGGACCGCATACAATGTCTCGACTGAGCACAGTTACATTATAGGTGAATGCACGCGGTGTGGGACCGCATATAATATCTCGACTGAGCACAGTTATATTATGGGTAAATGTATGCGGTGTGGGACCGCATATAATGTCTCGACTGAGCACAGTTACATTATAGGTGAATGCACGCGGTGTGGGACCGCATATAATGTCTCGACTGAGCACAGTTACATTATAGGTGAATGCACGCGGTGTGGGACCGCATACAATGTCTCGACTGAGCACAGTTACATTATAGGTGAATGCACGCGGTGTGGGACCGCATACAATGTCTCGACTGAGCACAGTTACATTATAGGTGAATGCATGCGGTGTGGGATCGCATACAATGTCTCGACTGAGCACAGTTACATTATAGGTGAATGCACGCGGTGTGGGACCGCATACAATGTCTCGACTGAGCACAGTTACATTATAGGTGAATGCACGCGGTGTGGGACCGCATATAATGTCTCGACTGAGACCAGTTACATTATAGGTGAATGCATGCGGTGTGGGACTGCATACAATGTCTCGACTGAGCACAGTTACATTACAGGTGAATGCATTCGGTGTGGGACCGCATATAATGTCTCGACTGAGCACAGTTACATTACAGACGAATGCTCGCGGTGTGGGACCGCATTATAATGTCTCGACTCACGATTGTTGTTTTAGAAAAAAATAAGAGGGCACCTTTTCATATTATGCTTCTTTTTATAAAGGTAATTTTTGTGAACATCTACATTCTGGAGATTTTGTGGCAGTATTATTTATTTATGAAGGGTTTGTCCCTATCTACGGTTTATCATGCTGCGTTCTTTAAAGGAGTAGGTATTCATTCATTTGTCGTTCATTCATGCCTACTGAGCATCACACTGAGCAACGCCCTTTATTGTTTAAACTTTTTTGTTTTAACTTTAATAAATTTATATGTTTACACCAACGTTATATACTTGTCATTTTGTGATACAGAATAAATCCTTTTTTCTTTACTTCTTTTTTAATATTATTATACATTCTATATGTATATTCGAAAGTCATTCTCATTTAAACGGTAGAACAGATATGAATTATTTTTTTGGTAAGGGGATAGATAGAACCCCGTGGAAGGATATACGAGTACATAGGTTGTAGACGCGTGCGGAGCCGTGTACAGCGGCAATTACCCAGTCTATGGGTAACATAAACAAAAGACGGCTTTATTAAGTCGTCTTTTGTTTATGTTACGTTGTCTAATCTTAACTCCGTTTCGGACCTGCAGATTCATTCTGTAAAAGTTTGAATTCGAACTTGAATTCACGAGCTCACTTCGAACGTCATTACCACGCTCGTCACCGAGGCGCTACAAGCATTATCGAGTTTTACAGAATACAAAACTTCAAACTCACTGCGGATTCAGTTTAGTGAGGTTCGAAATTAGTTAATAGAATGAGCCTGCTTTGACTTATTAGTCGATTGAAATTTATCTAAAGATTAATGTTGATTTACTGCTACAACCATATAAATTCTGAAGAGGAAATATTCGTTTCAATTTCCAATTTAATATAATGTTATGGCAGGGACTTACCTGTCTTTCGAAGAAAAACATTTAATTCGAACAGATGGAAATATCACAAAACCGATCCTGATCCAATATTATTTGTGGAAAAGGCGTACACAGAGAAACCAAGAATCAAGAATGTGTTCAGACTTAAATATTTTAAATTCAAATTGATTTTGTTTTCTAGTCATTATTATCTGTGTATTCAGTTACTCACTGCTAAATTTATCCAGACTTAAGGCATGTACACTATAATTGACATATTTTTAAGTGTTACAAAATGTTAAGAGTTAAGTTGGTTAAGAGTTTTGAAATTTACCTTTCCTGAATGCTTTTGAATATTGACGTAATGATTCAGTATTATCATGATTAATCTATCTGAAAGCTTGGCCTTGAGTTAATTTATAATAATTAATTTTGTTTTAAAAAACCATATAAACCGACTTCATTTTTTAAAGTTTTTTCATGGATTCCATTGTCATAACTGAACCAAATTAAAACGACACGGGAAGCACTAGCTTTCATTTAAAAAATAATTATGTAAATCTTACTACCCAGTCAAAAATTGTTATTGATCGTCACAGGTGTTCGTTTAATTTTCAAGCAAATGGGAGAAACTTTATCTCTGAATAACAAAACAAACTGTAGCCTCTGTTCAGCTCGTAGTTGGTTAACCAAAATAGTAACCTTTCACAGAGCACTAACATTCGGTATCACATATCGTAGGTTCGAGCCATTAGCGTCGTGTGCAAATGGCCCGCCCGACAAAATACTTATGTTGACACTGCCTTGATGGGTCTCCTGTTTGGTTTGTTTTGCTTGTTTCTGGGGGAAGGTTAACCGATTACTTGGCTGAGGCTTCCTCTTGACAACGGAGTCAGGGGTGTGTTTAAGAATTACATTTATGCCGTAATTTAATAAAATAATGCGACAATTTTGCTGCCGTGAACACCACTACTACAAAAACCAATGTAAATACTGGTCTAACAAACATTTGGTTAAACAGTGTCTAACATGGGTTTAACAAAAGTTTGACTCTCGTTTAAGCCGTATATAGTTGGACGTTACTGTTGTAAACCGTAATAAAATGCAGTTTGGTGTCGCTTTTGTTAAACACGTTCAACAAAATGTCTTACTTTTTTGTAGTAAAACTACAAATGTGACGTTCAGAGTACGTAATATCATAAACAACACAGCACATCTTTTCCGCAAAAGTTATTGAAATTTTATTAGAGTAATTAATTGAATTGGATATCGAAGCCTTGGCCGGCAGTGAAAAGTAAACCCAGCGATGTTACAATAACATGCTCGAATATGCTTCTCATATCTGAAGCCCACGTAACGATACATATCAATAGAATCAAATTCGTTAAATGTATTTGCTTTCGTACAATTCTGCTAATTATGTTGACCTTTGCCGGAAATTCCACCTTCTTCCGCTTAGTTAGAGACGTAAAACTGGTGATCTGCTTTTCTTGCTCAAAATCACTAATAATCGTGAATTTCCCGGATCTCTTAAGTAAAATAACGCTTATGGCGCATACCCGAGCCAATATGACATTGATAACTATTTTATCATATTTTACGTTTATCGTAGGAATTTTTAAAAATCCTACGTTCAGTTTGTGGTATCTATCTATTATAAGCTATTTTTAATACCTCTGTAATAATTTAGGCCCATATAGTTTAGGAGGAGATGCAAAAATAGAGTTTTGTGGCCAAAAAGCGCAACTTCGTATCTCTGCCTAAGCTTTACAAAATGAAACTATTACAGAGGCATTAATAAATAACATATAATAGATGCCACAAACTGAACCATGGATTTTTAAAACTTACTGCGTTTAACGTAATAATAAGATAAAATTGCTGGGGGTGCCACTTTCCTTGGTGTATGGGCCTTAACGTTCCCCGTAATATAATTAATTTAACGAGATCATTGCTTCAATTACTTATTTGTAATTTGTATGTATGTGTTGCTGGTTTCCTCAAAATAAATAAATAAATTTCAAATCGATGTGTGTAGGCACTTGACAGTTTTGTCGTTACTTGCTGAATATATCGCAAACGATTTGCAGAGTACGCCTAGAACATGTATAGTGTCGACACAGAAATATCACTTCAATTGCGCACGCCCGATAAACGAATTATCTAGCTTTTCACTAGAGGCCTGAAGGAGATTAGTTTATACTGATGAGTTCAACAGGGAAACATTGCGCAATACAGCCATGAACTAGAAAGTGTTTTTTAAAATCATATTTATTGTTTAAGGCCTTTTTTAACCGACTTCAAAAAAGGAGGAGGTTCTCAATTCGTCTGTATTTTTTTTTATGTTTGCTACCTCAGAACTTTTGACTGGGTGGTCCGATTTGCATGATTCTTTTTTTTATATGAAATCTGGTGCTTCCCGTGTGGTCTAATTTTAATTTTGTTCAGTTCTGACAATGGGATTCATGAAAATTCATGAAAAAACTGTAAAAATTGAAGTCGGTTTATAGTTTCTAAAAACAAAATTAATTATTTACTTTACAAAGTATTATAGCATAAATTAATTACGGATGTAAGCGGGTTAACTACGAACCTTATTTGTGTTGGAAGAACACCAACGTTTCATCCCTTAACGCAGATATCTTCAGGGCGAATGCGGTTCTAGACACGCCCGTTCCGCATCCCTTCGAGCACTGCGCGCGAGCGCGCGATGAGCGCGTGACGTGCCCGCCGGGGTTGGGGGTGGTGGGGGTGCGCCGCTTGTAGATGCTGCAGGGCGTGTGAGTCATCTACTGTGTGGGGTGTTGGTGTCCTCTGGGTACATGCGGAACTAACAGTATCTACACCCGGCTCTAAACTCATACGGCTGTTCGACTTCCCATGGAGACACGGCTTCCAGGCACCCGCCTGGAAGCAGGGTAGGTTCCAACCTCTATCTCTGTTAAAGTAAGGCCATCTATCCATCTCTATCGCCTCGCGTATCTTGCGGGGAACGAAGAATTTTTCCCTAGACAAGACACGGGCTTTGTCGAAACGTACGTAATGAGATGGCCCTTCCTCAATACAGTGTTCGTACATCCGTAATGAATTCGTCAAACTACGATAGTTTTTATAATAAAATTATAGCATAAACTTATATAAACTAATATTATAAAGGAAATATTTGATTGTTTGTTTGTTTCTATTGAAAAGGCTCCGAAACTACTAAGCCGATTTAAAAAATTCCTTTACCATTAGAAAGCATACTTTTCAGAGATTGTCTGACATAAGCTATATTTTATTCCGGTATTTTTAAGGGATCGGAAACTAAGCGGATGCAACCGCGGGATCCAGCTAGTTAATAATAATATTATCTTAATATTACCACACAAAGTTCCAACGGTTCTTTTTGCACCTTGTTCCAGTTTGGTTTTGGTAGTGGACGGAGACTGTGGTTATGAAAGGATGTTCAGTTTCCTCTGCACGAATAGCTAGGAAAAGTATGCGGTGATCATCACATTATTTAGGTAGAGTCTATTCAAAAAGAGAAGAGTCGTGGCGATACGGTCAACTAATACTTTTAGTCGTACTGTAATGTCAGAGCAGTGTTGTCAACGCAACAAAAGTTGTCAATTGGTACACGAGCGCCCTAAACTCCCACGACTCTTCTCTTTTTTAACATGCTCTATGTGTGCAAACTAAAAGAACAAACAAGATCCTCATTAAGTAGTTCACATCGCAGAAAAACGATTAGTCATTCAAGCAAACAGCCGACCGGATGCGAAAACGGACACTCGGATGGAAGAGCTGATTTCCCGCCCAAAAGCGGACCTCCAAATACGTCCAGCAAGGTTCGGTGGAAAGAAAAGTTACGAGCATGTTATGGAGGTGGCATAAGAAACATAATTATTCACGTATACACTCCCTTATACGTGAAACAAAATACTTGCCGCTTAGGCTATCGTACGAAAAATAAATGAAATCTAACGCGATTTTTACCAGATTATGTGGGACTCGACGCCCTGAGAAGGGCTTAATACCCACTAAAACTTCTCCGCTGTCCCTCTTTCGCTGTTTTCGCCGAACCACGCATGCAAATGTCGACTGCTGTGCCCAAATGAGCATTTCTTCCTTCATACTACCAGGTGTGGGTCTCGCATTTGCACACGCACACATACTCAATCTCTCACTCACACTTGTTCTATCATAAATTTCTCATTTATTCTAGTCAAGCGGGCACAGTTCCGCGCACACTTAGCTAGGGCGAGCGCGCGCATCACTGTCCCGGGCGTCCCACACCTGTGCACGAGTACTGCAGGTTGCGTCCCGCGTATCTCATGCCATTCGTTACCTTTCATTATCTCACAACTTTATGGCTTCGTAGCCCACTCATACAGCACGATTCCCCTGTCAAAACGCTTTCATCGAACGACTGTACGCGCAAATCGGTAAGCTGTACCCATGGGGTGATTTGAGAGTGATTTGCTCTCGCACGAACACTTTAAGAGAGCAGTCTTAAAACATAAACAAGCTAGAAAACACTGTGTAATAAAAAAAATTCAAACTTTATCAAGACGTTGGTTGATCTAACATCAGTCAGCAAATTCAAATTAAAGTTCAAGTTTCCATAATATTTCTTTTATGAAATTTCGGTTTTCATGAGGCCCAGATAGAATATACTATTTTGATTGTGTAAATGTATTCAGAAGGTCTATTTAATAGCTCATTCATAGACACAAACTATCTCGATATGGTTCAGTGATTTTATTTGGGAAATAGGGAGATAGGAAATGGGAAATACAGTAGGAACCAGCCAGTAAAGTATCCTGCTGCAATTGTAGAAACTTTTCTGCTGTACCGGATCCATAAGTTTCCTGACTTCGAGGGCAGAACCGTTGTAACTCACACTCTGTTTGCTGAGTCGATAGATTTCTTCCGAGATGGACTGTTTACTCGTTCGACTCGACTGGATGGTGATTACGTAATGGACCAATTTGGTGGAAAGTTGATGGTTGCCTGTCGATGATTGTTCTTGATAGGCTTATTTACATGCTATTTGTGCTTATATAACAGTGGAATCACGCGTATCTGGTATGCTTACTGCAAGACTATGTGTTCAATAAAATTAGACCCGAATAATACTTTTTTCATAAAATATTTTACTAATATATTTTAACTAGTATCGAAATAAGTTACAACAAATATAGTAGTAGTATTGACAAATATAGTACGTACAGGGCTGGATTTGCAGACACTCGTTAGTTCTTAACAATCCACATTCCATTTTTCCGAACTGTGCCCCATCCCTACTAGATTTAATTATAGTTTCTTCTCCTTTCTTTGCTGTTAGGCATGGCCAATTTTCCGCTGATAATTTCTCTTACCATGACTTAATCTTTTTATCATATAAAATCCGCCCCCCTAAGTCTAAGCCTAAAGTCATTCTACAAAGAAGTTTTGGTAACATTGACAGCGCTAAATTGTTAGTTGATGCTCGCGAACTGGATTGGTCGTCTGTCTACGATGCTGATACTTTGGACGATAAGGTAGCCACCTTCAATACTATAATTACTCATCTTTTTGATAGACATGCACCTTTTCGTCCTATCAAACTAAAACATCTTCCTGCACCTTGGCTGACAGATGACATTAAGTTGCTCATGCATCAAAAATCTTGTGCGAAAACTAGGTACAAGATTAATCCGAGTGAAAAAAATAAGACTGCCTATTTACAATTTCGCAATCGATGTAACAGAAGGTGCAGGGATGCTCAGCGTCGTTTCATTCACGAATCCGTTGCTGACGAGGATCCTGCCAAGGTCTGGAAATTCCTTAGAACACTGGGAGTCGGAAAGTCTAAACAGGACTCGATACCAGACAATTTAGATATAAATTCTTTAAACCGTCATTTTTCACCTGCTCCTACCATTTCAGACGCTGTCAAAAATAATACTCTCGGAAATATTTCGTCTACTATTACCCCTCACCACTCTCAATTCTCTTTTCAACCAGTAACCCCCGAAGATGTTAAGAAGAGTGTCCTATCCATTTCTTCAAAAGCGGTTGGGACTGATGGTATCAGTCTCAATATGCTTATTCCTATTTTGAACGTCATCCTTCCGATCCTCTGCCATATCCTTAATTATTCATTGGAGTATGGGGTCTTTCCATCTAGTTGGAAGGAAGCCCAGTTAATCCCTTTACCCAAGAAACCCAATCCCAAATCCTTTTCTGAATACCGCCCTATTTCTATTCTCCCCTTTCTGTCAAAAGTTCTGGAACGGCTTGTGCACAACCAGCTTAACTCTTTTCTCTCTCTGCACAACACTCTTAATCCTTTGCAATCGGGTTTCCGTAAAGGCCATAGTACTGTGACTGCCCTGGTCAAAATAGCTGACGACATTCGACTAGGAATGGATAGTCGACAACTTACTATTTTAACCTTGCTGGATTTTAGTAATGCCTTTAACACAGTAGACTTTGACATACTTCTAGCATTCCTTCGCACTCTTAACATATCCCAGGGGGTGATTGACTGGTTTTTCAGTTACCTGCATGGTCGCCGGCAGAGAGTCCGCCTCGGCGAGTCTGTCTCGTCATGGTGTGATACTTCTGTCGGTGTTCCGCAAGGTGGCGTCCTCTCACCTCTTCTCTTTGCTATATTTATTAATTCCATCTCTCAAAATTTAACTTCTTCTTATCATCTCTACGCGGATGATCTGCAGATATACACACAGGCACCGCTGAATCTTATTAGCAACGCAGTTGATATAACTAACTCTGACTTACGTCATATAACTGAGTGGAGTCGAGCTCATGGTTTAAAAATCAACCCTGCCAAAACTCAAACTATAATTATTGGTAGCGCGAAACTGATAGACAGACTGGACTGGCAGACAGTGCCCCAAGTTCATTTTGATGGAATACCCATCCCGTATAGTTTGACCGTAAAGAACCTAGGGGTTATCTTTGACCGTAAACTTTCATGGTGGCCTCAACTTGAAGTCACCTGTAAGAAGCTCTATGGTTCAGCAGGTTCTCTTAGAAAGTTGCGGTACTTTCTGCCGACTGCTACCAAAATAACTTTAGCCCAATCTCTTCTTCTCCCCGTTCTGGACTATGCCGACGTCTGCTATTTAGACCTTTCTGAAGAGCAGTTGGACAAGCTTGAGCGTCTCCAAAACTTCTGCATTAGGTTCATATTTGGTTTACGTAAATATGACCACGTCTCTCCTTTTCGCACCATGCTCAAGTGGCTCCCCATCCGACTTCGACGGGACATGCATGTTCTCTCTCTTCTCTTCTCTATTCTCTTTAATCCTCTTTCCCCAGTGTATCTTAAAGAGCGGTTTGAGTTCCTACATTCTTCTAACTCTCATAATCTCAGGTCATCAGATAACTTACTCCTCAAGTTTCCCACGCATTCCCAATCCTTCTATGGCAATTCTTTTAGTGTACAGGCGGTTCGTCTTTGGAACAAACTGCCTGTCGATATCAGGCTTGCTCCTTCCATCTACTCCTTTAAATCCAAACTGAAGTCCTATTTCCTTTCTACAGCTGTTTAAGCTCATTAATTTCATCATCTTATTCTGGAACCTTAGATGTGATTGTAGCTCAATATTTTATTTTTAATAAGTGTATTTTGGACCTACTGTATTAGTTTATTATATTATTAGGTTATTTTGTATTGAATGTAATCAAGTATGTATAATATGAGTTCTGTTTTCACTAATGTACACTGTCGACCCTTTTTCTTCTTCTTATATCTTTTATTCTCATACCAAGGTTGCCTGGGAGAAATCGCTCTCAGCGATAAGGCCGCCTTTTGTACTACATTTATTTATTATTTAGATATAAGACTTTAATGTATATTTATTACTATTAGTACAATAAAGTGTTCATTCATTCATTCATTCATTCCAAAAAATCCTGCCAAAAAATCCTCAACACAACGCACATTTCTACCTCAACAGGATTTCCAAAAAATTCTGTAAAGGAATAAAGTGGACCCATATGCTGACTTTAATCCAAAAAGAACTATAAATGGACCGGAAGCTTATAAGAATAAAGTGGATATAAAGATCCTTAAAGATCCATTGAGAGCTGTATAGTCATCATCATCATCATCATCAGCCTATATTAGTCCACTGCTGGACATAGGCCTCCCCTAATGAGCGCCATAGCGCCCTGTCTTCAGCTTGACGCATCCAGCATCTGCCTGCAGTCTTTCGCAGATCGTCATCCCACCTGGCCGGAGGGCGTCCTACACTACGTTTGCCGAGTCGCGGTCTCCACTCAAGAACTCGTTTACCCCAGCGGTTATCGGTTCTTTGCGAGATATGGCCGGCCCACTGCCACTTCAGTTTGCTAATTCTTTGAGCTATGTCGATAACTTTGGTTCTCTGTCGGATGTATTCGTTACGAATCCTATCCTTCAGAGAGACTCCGAGCATAGCTCTTTCCATAGCTCGCTAAGCGACTTTAAACTGGTGGACCAGCCCTATCGTGAGTGTCCACGTCTCAGCTCCGTAGGTCATGATGGGTAGGACGCACTGATTGAAAACTTTCGTTTTCAAGCATTGCGGTATGGATGACGAGAGGACTCGACGTAGCTTTCCAAACGCTGCCCAGCCTCGCTGAATCCTCCTCTTGGCCTCCTTCTCAAAATTGTTTTTACCCAACTGCAGAATTTGTCCAAGGTAAGTGTACTCGGAAACAATTTCGAGAGGGTGGCCATGTACGACGACATCAGCGAATCGAAGGTGTGAGATGTAATCGCCGTTTATGTTGATGCCCTTACCTTTCCAGTCCAGTGTCTTAAACATATCTTCCAAGGCGCTCGTGAACAGTTTCGGGGATATAACATCCCCCTGCCTCACTCCTCTGCGCAGTTGGATGGGTTTGGACTGCTGGTCCTGTACTTGGACACTCATGGTCGCGGCGTCGTAGAGACATCTCAGCACCTCGATATAACGATAGTCTACTTGGCATCGCTGTAAGGATTCCAGAACAGCCCAGGTTTCGACAGAGTCAAAGGCCTTCTCATAGTCCACAAAGGCCAGACACAGGGGCTGATTATACTCTTCGGACTTCTGTATAATCTGCCTCACTGTGTGTATGTGGTCTATGGTGCCATATCCTCCGCGAAACCCGGCCTGTTCCGGTGGCTGGAACTCGTCGAGTCTCCTGGCGAGACGGTTCGTGATCACTCGTGAGAACAGCTTATAGACGTGGCTCAGGAGTGAGATGGGTCTGTAGTTTTTAAGGAGGGTTTTATCTCCCTTCTTAAAAAAGAGCACCACCAAACTCCCGCTCCACGCCTTTGGAGTTCTCCCACTGTGAAAGACGGCGTTGAAGAGTTTCTGTAGTTCCTGTATAACAGGGGCTCCTCCGGCTTTTAAAAGCTCTGATGTTATGCCGTCCAAGCAATCCTTTTCCATTTCTAAGCTGCCTCAGAGCTAGCACAATCTCGTCTTGACTGATGTCTGGCAGTTCGTCGGTATAGTGGCGTGTCAGGGTGGCTCTTGAATCGTGGTCGACTCGTTGGGGACGAGGGGCATGTGCAGCGTATAATCGGCCATAGAAATCCTCTATCTCGGCGGATATCTCCAGCTTCGACAAAACGGTCCTCCCATCGTGCGTTTTAAGCTTCGTCAGGTGGCTCCTGCCAAGCTGCTGAGTGAATACTTTGGACCCTCGGTTTCGCTCTATTGCCTCTTCAATGAGGCGTGTGTTGGAGCTCCGAAGGTCGCGCCGTACCATCTTCGCAATTCGCTTGTTCAGGTCTGACCTGTCTGAAGAAGTCGCTTGGGTGGTTTCCCGTCTTTTTGCCATCAGCCCGAGAGTCTCATCCGAGAGTTTGGATTTCTTGCCAGTACGCTGCTTTTGGCAGAATCTGATGCCCTCGTTCCTCAACGTTTCGACCAGATTGTGTAGGGTCTCGTCAGCGTCATCAGTGGGATCCAAGGCAATGAATCTATTCCCGAGAAGCTGCTGGAACTTCTCGGTGCCTGCCATGATCTGGATTGGGTTAGGTCGGAGCGTGGACTTCATCAGACGGTTTCTTTCAAGCTTTAAGTTGATATTCAGAGAGCCTCGGAGCAGTCGGTGATCAGATCCGGTATTAAACCTGTTGATCACTGAGACATCTCTGAATATGTGCTTGCTATCCGTCATGATGAAGTCGATCTCATTTTTAGTCACAGTGTCGGGGCTTCGCCACGTCCACTTCCTCTGGGGCGGTTTCTTAAAGAAAGAGTTCATTAAGAACAGCCCCTCCTTCTCAAGGAAGTTGACAAGCATTTGCCCCCTGTGATTCCTAACTCCATAACCATGCGAGCCTATTCGGGATTCGTTGCCAGTCCGGATTCCCACCTTGCCGTTAAAGTCCCCCATAACAACGTTGAAGTGAGCCTTGGTGGTGTTATGTAAGGCTTTGGATATGTCTTCGTACATATCCTCCACTTCATCATCCGAGTGTGCCGAGGTCGGTGCGTAAACCTGAATTACCTTCAAGCTGTACCGCTTGGACAGCCGAAGGATCAGGTACGCTACCCTGGTCGACACACTGGAGATTTCCTGAACGTTGTTAGAGAGGGCCTTGTTGACGAGGAAGCCTACGCCACCCTGGGATGTTTTATCACCCTCGCGAAAGTAGAGAAGATGGCCCGAGTCTAAGGTTACGGTGTCCTCCCCCTCTCTACGGACTTCACATAACCCCAGAACATGCCATTTAATGTTCTCTAACTCCACTTCCAACTGCGCTAGATGGTGATCAAGCCTCAGAGTGCGTCCGTTAAACGTAGCCAGGGTCAAGTTTTTAAGTAATGATCGGTAGCCTGCCATAGCCCGGGGATTCTTAGCACCCCCTGCCCCGCCGTTACCATGGCCGCTACCATGGCCAGGAATAGCGAGGCGGCCGGGAACTAGGGGCCACTTTTTGGCGTGTGCAATCATTGGGGGGCCCATAATCCCCACGCTGGGCATGCGGGTTGGGGATCGCAGTTCGGTGATATTATCGGTCTACGGGAGGCGCTGCTGCCCGCCCTCCGGTTTATGTCCCTTAGTCGCCTTTTACGACACCCACGGGAAGAAATGGGGTGGTGCTATTCTAGGCCGGCACCACACAGCCATGTGTGGTGCCGGCCTATAGTGTAGCTGTATAGTGCTGGCTTAGAATTTGCACCGTGGGTGTCGTAAGAGGCGACTAAGGGATATTCACCGGGGCGGGCAGCAACGCCCCCTGCAGAACAACTCTATCACCGAACAGCGATCGCAACCCGCATGGGCATTACCCACCCATTAGATAAATGCCAACAAGGTGCTTATCAGGTGGAGGCCTTTGTCCAGCAGTGGACCAATATAGGCTGTTAAGATTAAGGTAAGGTAAAGATCCGTTAAAGGATTTAGTGGAGTGTAGTAGAATTTAGTGGAGTTTAGAAGAAAACAATCTAGAGGTAGGTATTTCAATTAATACAAACCACTACCAAATGAAATCTTTGTATTTCCTGTAAAGTACGAATGTCTCGAAGTGGTGTTAATGACCATTTAAAACTCATAGATAGATAGACAGATAGAAAATTCTTTATTGTTCACTTTTTAAACAAAAATTAACAAACAAAATATGTAACAATTGGCAGCCATATCGATTGATAGGATCGTTGGATTGAACAACACATTATTTATTAAAAAAGTAGGATGAAACTTCATCGGAGTTTACACAAACACTAAAACTTACAGAAATTGACACAGACAAGATGTTGTTACCGAGGAAACACGGTTCAGCAAGAAAACTTCCACAAGCTTTGCGACTTTTTTTCAAGTTAATATTGTTATCTAATACCGTAAAACTTTAACAAGTACTCTACAAGTATGTAGCCTCTACTTATAAAACCTAGTAAGGTTTGTTTTGCCGGTACAAACAAGTACAAATTTAGACACCGCGGGTAACTCTGCGATGCGCAGCAAGGATGGAAACACGGTAATGTGTGTTTATTGTTTAACCTATCAAAGTTTGCATAAATAATCATCCTTCTATTCATTTTTCTAACAAGAAAATCTTTATCTTTATATCTTTATTTTTTCCGGAAGTCCGTCCCAATATCTCACGTATACGTGTTACCGGAAGTGCAGACAAGGTGACCCCATTGCAGCATCTGAAGCGGGACAAATGAGCTCGTTCATCATCCGTCACGTCTCGCGAATTGATTCTGACTTCTCTAGTATAAGTATAGATATATTATTTCAAGAAAACCACAGGTCAGTTTCCAAGGGGTTTTTTACTTTCGATAGTTTTGGTTGATATCCATTGCTTTCCGAAAAGGACTATTTATGATTTTCGACAAAAATCACACTAATATTATAAATGCGAAAGTTTGGATGAATGTATGGATGGATGGATGTTTGTTACCTCTTCACGCCAAAACTACTGAACGGATCTGGCCGAAATTTTGCACACAGGTAACACTAATCCCGGAATCAAACACAGGCTACTTTTTATCCCATAAATCATTTCCCGTGGGATAGCGCGTGCGAAGCCGCGGGGCGCAGCTAGTATTATTAAAAAGAAAATTAAACAACCATCTAAGCACATTATGACATATTTCTGAGTTTTCCTTATTAAATGTGTTCAGGATAAAAAATCATGTCTAAAGAAATAATTGTATAAAGCAACATTAAAAAGACCATTGTGTTCATATTACAAAATAATTACATTCACAGAATAATTATTACTCATTGTGTCAAATTTAGGAACAAAGCATGAGAGACATTCTTTCACGGACTCTACATTTGCACCTAATACGTCTTTAAAAGTAGGAAATCATTCAATTCAATGGCTCAAAGCGTGTGAAAATATTTCTCATTTCTTTTATCAACGCATTTTATGATTATAGTTTCTCTATACTTAATGACAGACAAGCCAATAATAGAATAGAGATGTCGCATCGGATTACAAAAGTAAGAGAAGAGAGAGTGCTTTGTGTTTACGAATACACTTATGCCTTATATCGTGGCTCACGCAACCTGACGGCAGCGGACGAAATTCAACTACGAAAAATAACTTTTATTCAGATAGGACGTGTAACGGATGGTTTATGAAGCCAGTTAGGTGTGACAAGATCAAATAAACTAAAACTACGGCGATCACCGATTGTACCTCATATTTTTAGACCCCTATCTCGTTAGACCACCAATATGTGACGTGTGACGTCATTATATACCTTATAACCACCGAGGTATTGAGACGAATCAAACGATAGGTACGAGTATTTTCAGCGCTACGTGGGAACATAAAAAACGGCTACATACATAACATACGGTGCCACCCTCTTAACCCTAAGAAATTTTTTACCTGACCACCAACGAGTTCCACTATTGGTAGTTGGATAAAAATTACGTGATCATCTTTAAATCAATTTAAAATTCGCTCAGACTTTATGCGATAATAATTCTGCGCGCACTCAGAATATATCTAATGAGTAGCGAAAATATTCTGATTCTTTCGGTAAAAATCATGGATTTAAATTTAAACCCACCTGCACGGATACTATTATAATTTATACTGAGATTATTTTGTATCAAACTCAGTTTCCGCAACCGAAATATCTGAATTTCGAGCACACTTCTACCTACAACGGTGCGTGCGTCTGACAGACACCATTGTTGCTGCCTAACGCCATTGTGGCGCCTCGTCGATGCGTCTGGCAGACGACTATATAATGCATGTCGATGGCTGTTCCCCGCACGCGGATTTTGTGCATGCAAAGTGATTTTCAGTCGTGGAAAATGTCTTTCACTGTGGAATGAAAAAAGCGAGGCTATACTGATATGCTGCTAGAGGCTTAATTGGTTTCTCGTGGTTTAATTGGACCCACGTGTATCAGATGAATGCTTTCCTTATTGTGTTCAGGTATTTTTATCCATGTAGTCCCTTTTTCGTAGGTATCCAAATAAGTTAATTCTGATAGGTTCTTTGACTGAAATTTTACAAGATTGTAAAGCAGAGAATCTTATATCAGTTTATTTTATGCTTAGTAAACCTACGTATATACGTTGTACTCTGCGGTGGTACTTTAAAAGTTTAAATTTTTTAACTTTTCAAGTATCACCGAAAAAAAATTTAATTTTTAGGTAACCTAAAATGTATGCATAGAAAAAAAAACAGATTCTAACCTGTATTGTGTTAGGCAGGGGGGTTAATTCTGACGCTGTCTGTACATACCTACGTAGTTTTATAAGATAAGAATATTTTTATAGTGTCCTCTTGAATACAGAATAAAGAATGCCCATAATCCGCACGCTGGGCACGCGGGTTGGGGAATGCAGTTCGGTGGTAGAATTGTTCTGCAGGGGGCGCTGCTACCCGATCCCCGGTGAACATCCCTTAGTCACTCTTACGACACCCACAGGAAGAGTTGGGGTGGTGCAAATTCTAAGACAGCGTCACAGCAGGTATATAATAGCCGTAGGATTATCCCTAAAAACCTTAACCATGAAAATTTCCCAGCTTAATATCACGACAGGTATTTGTAATGGCGTCCCTTTGCGAAGGTAATCCGTTTTTATTAAACTGCGTTTGTTATCAGCTTTATCAGTCATTGTGGTCCTTCGGCCGCTTTAAGCACTTCGCTGACAAAGAACCGCTGGTTATTAAGAGATTTGTACATTCAATCTCTATAATGTTCTCTGAAGATTTTGAGATTTTCTGGAGTTGTAAGCCGAGTTTTTGACTCGTTTGCGAATTACGGACTTATGTTCTTAAAAGTTTTGCTAGTGCGTCGAGTACCTCATTATTGGCTGCGATAACTTCCCAACAAGATTCTCAACTCAACAATCAATACCATTAAGCAAACACCAAGTACCTAGAACGTTAACTTTCCTCAGACTTTTCTCAATTTACAAGTAATTCCCAAGTAAAGTTTGGAAGGCTCTTCTTGCTAATTTAGAGGCTGGTATACTACAAGCATTGTAGAGTGTGTTTAGTTTATATTGGGTAATATTTGCAGCTTTCTGACAGATTTCAGTAACTCGCAAGGTTGATGGATTATGATTGCTACGTAAATTTAAGACGGTTTTCAGCCTAGTATAATTAATTTTCATAAATGTCCTATACCGGTCCTTCAGCTTAGTTTATAGGTACCTAGTGAGATTAGATTTTGAAGCAATTTTGTGGAGCTCAAAAGTCTATCGTATCGAGCTAAGTCCAGGACGGCACTGTCAATTACTAAACACGGATTCGTAAATTGGCTATCGGTTTTGGAGCAAATCGCCTTTTCGACGAAGAAATTGGCTTAAATGACTTTCAAGAAAGTATTATTTTATGGGTCAGTAAGGCGCATACCCGAGCCAATCTGACAGCAATTCCTATTTTATCATATTTTTACGTGTATCATAGGAATTTTTAAAAATCCTACGTTCAGTTTTTGGTATCTATTATAAGCTATTTTTTAATACCTCTTTTATAATTTTATCTCATATAGTTTAGGAGGAGATGCAAAAATAGAGTTTGGTGGCCAAAAAGCGCAACTTCGTATCTCTTCCTAAGCTTTACAAAATGAAACTATTACAGAGGCATTAATAAATAGCTTATAATAGATACCACAAACTGAACGTAGGATTTTTAAAAATTCCTGCGTTCAACGCAATATTAAGATATAATGGTTGGGGGCGCCACTTTCGCTGGTGTATGGGCCTTTCAAGAAAGTATTATTAGATGGGTCAGTCTACCTTTAATCCTCTATGGTATCGTAATAAATAACTAATTAAATGCAAACGCTAATTTATATAAAGGTTTTCTAAGATAATGTTAGAGAGCTAAAGTTATTTACAAGGGGATATTTACCATGATTTGAGTTTTCCAATATTTCCGCACAGTTTCATGCACCATGATTACGGAATCCTGTTACTGGCACAAAATCATGGTAAATATCCCGTTGTAAATAATTTTAGTATTATAATAAACATGGTGGATTTAAAAGTTTTAATATTTGAGTAAGATATCAATTTACCTCGTTTAAGGCGCATACCCGAGCCAATATGACAGCAATTCCTATTTTATCATATTTTTACGTTTATCATAGGAATTTTTAAAAATCCTACGTTCAGTTTGTGGTATCTATTATAAGCTATTTTTTAATACCTCTTTTATAATTTTATCTCAATTGGTTTAGGAGGAGATGTCGAAATAGAGTTTGGTGGCCAAAAAGCGCAACTTCGTATCTCTTCCTAAGCTTTACAAAATGAAACTATTACAGAGGCATTAATAAATAGCTTATAATAGATACCACAAACTGAACGTAGGATTTTTAAAAATAACTGCGTTTAACGTAATAATAAGATAAACTAATTGGGGGCGCCACTTTCGCTGCTGTATGGGCCTTAAGATAAACACATAATAATAATGTGCCCAGCGTTTAAAGTTCATGTTTGACACTATATTTTTTTTATAACAAAGAATCGAATAAATGATTCTATAAAATCAGAGAAACATGTTTATTGTAAATAATAAGCAAAAAGGTATTGCAAAAAAAAAATGACACATATTTTATATTAACCGGGATAGTTTAGCACGATTTGTGTTGTTTTAAGTTTTCCTACTTCGGCACAGCTGTATGCATGACAAGTGATTTTGGTAGTATCAAACTCAAACTCAAAAAATGCTTTATTTCCATAAATACAATAAATGTACACTTAGAAAAAGTCAAATCATATTAAAAAGTACACTGACACGGAAAAAAAAGTGGTATTTTTAATTTCGATCGCTTCGGTATGTAGACTAAAGTAAAGAAACGAGGAAGAAATCTTTAGCTTGTTAGTTGTTATTTTTCGAGTTGGAGCAAAATCCGACTGGTGTTATGGTGATAATATTGAAAGTATTCTAGTTTCAATAGTTTTATTAATACAACGAAGTAAACTTTGTATCTAAAACCTCTACAGAGATAAAGCCAGTAATAATAGAAGAAGAACAAAAGCCACTTCAGTCGTCTAGAAGAGCGCTTGACTCGGTAAAGTGGCCCCCTCCAATGTGTGGCCAGGGATTAATTTCAAATCAATTCTTTTTGTTTGGAGTTTAAGGAAATAAACAGCAGAGCGATCTTGCTACTTTTTAATTATGTCAGCAAAAACAGTTAATATTTTGAAGTTTTTTATAAAATAGAATAAGATATTTTTTATTGGTTCACACACAATAAATTACAATTAAACAAATTTAATTAAGGAGGAAAAAAATGTGAAACCAAAAGACGATAAGGAAAAAAATATATAATATTTTACCGTTTTTTTTGGTATTCCTTTTATTTTCTTACACTACCTACAAAATTAAAATCTAGTTTACCTATAATTACATGTCTCGAAAATGTCAGAACGCCATCCAATAAGTTTTTTTTGTAACTTATTGACCCAAAATACATAATGCTCAAACTAAAAGGAAAACTAACTCATTGAAACTCTCTTGTTTGGGATCTGGTGAACTTAGGGTTACGGCAGGCATATAGCAAATATTTTTACCAGCATATTATAAACTGTAAAGTGGCAAGCAATTGTGGTAGTATCCAAACATCTGAACTAATTCTTTGATGCTCTGGGATGTTAAAACTCGCTAAAATGCTATTTTACTCAGATTTTCCTTAGTCCTAGGAAAGCATAGAGTATCTGCCTAGCCTAGCAGAAACTATAAAGAAGCGAAGCTGTTATAAATCTCTATCAGGCAGCGGGCCAACTGATCGATAGACATTACAGAATTTATTACCCACTGCCTTCTGTCCGAGGCTTTGCTCGCGTTATTCTTGAATAAAAGGCAATTTTTTGGTATCTATAGCTTGGATGGGATGCATGAATGCATACATGTGTAAAATGGTAGAACGGATGCAAGACGACTAAGCACCAAAGTGTCATCTGCGTGGCAAACCTGATGGCCGAAGAAACCCTGGAAGATCGAAACAAGGTGGCTTGATGGAGTCCAACAAGACCTTAAGGCAATTAGAGTGACCGGCTGGCAGTAAAAAAACCAAGAATAAGAGAGAATGGCGAGGGCCCAACCGCGGCTATTGAGTCAGGATGATAATGATGTATGTAGGTGAGCAAAACTTCTGTCCAATTCATTTAGTTTTAGCGTAAAGAAGAAACACGAAAATTTAGAAATCCTAAAATTTAGGTTAGGAATCCTAAAACAACAGAATCGACACCACTATATTTCTATAACTATTGCATCGAGTCATGCAATATTACTACTAAGCCACAGATAATATAAGTAGTAACACCTGAGCTAAAAGTCAAGCTACTATCTTAAAGTCCTTATCCTCCGCCAGAATTCACGGTGGCGGAATAGAGGTAAAAGTTATGTCAAAAATATTCATTTTAAGTAAGATTGGCGTTAACTCGAGTGAAACAAGAACCGCTCGTTTTTAATTTTCAAGTTAATTTGTGAAAATATGAGTAAAGGCAAGACGGCTCTTCGCTTTGAGCTACTTTCCGTATTATTTTTATAAATTAAGTTATTATTTTTTTAAGTTCTTGCTCGCGGCTTCGCGATGTTTTAATGGAATCGTTTTGGTTTATTTTTGTCTCATGGGAATTGGTTTATGGAATAAAAGTCTACTCACACAAGTTGAGTCAAGATTCAGATTCAGATTCAGATTCATTTATTGGTATTAGATGATATACACGTCAAAAATGGTATTGGTACATAATTGGGTACCTAACACTACAATTAAATTAAATAACCTAAATAAAATGAGTCATGGTGTTGAAGTCATGGTGTTTCACGAACGACTGTGTTATCCATTCATTCATCCAAAATAAAAATAACAACAAAAAGCCCCCAGACTGAAATAAAACTAATAATAAAACTAAAATCATTTTACTGAAATAAAATAAAAAGTACTCATAGAAACTCCAACTCCATCCACAAAAAAAAACTCGCAATGCTAGTTTGAAGTTCTCTTCCTCCACTATCCTCGTGTAAGCTCACCTTACATTTTAATTGACTTCGGCTAGTTTAAAATTCATAGAGGACATTAAAACAGGGCCCGGTATTAAATACCAGCTCATTGCTATGCATTGAAGGCAATCAATGCGCAAAAACGTGCGAGGGAGTGTTTTTAATTACTATCTATAGGGTTAAAAGGGTTGTTTGCTTTTTATTAGCAGTGACCTAGTTGACGGGAACCTTAACTGGTTTGGTAGTGTTTTTTTGTCCGTACGTACGTTTTTATTGCAAATGCTGTTTTTACTGCAGTTGTAAGATGGATCACGTTTTCGAAACTTTTCTATTTTAAGCATCTCTATATAAATATCATTAAATTAATTATTTATGTAGATATAAATTCAGATAAAAAATTGTGAAACTGCTTCTACCTACTACTCATTTCACGTGTTCCATCACATTTAATCGAAATTTTATTAGCTTATTCATATTTTAGAAAAAGTTGCGTTGCGTCAAAAATAAAATACTCATACCCATAAGAATCATGTTTTTATTTATTTATAAGGTAAGGACTTTAACCTAAATACACTCGAGAGCAATGAATCCGGGTCACTTAAAGAATGTTAAAAATCTCGGAAACTAAAAATGATAGGTTAATGCAATAAATTGTATTTAATAGACAATGTAATACTCCTTAAATGAAAGTAAAAAAAATATGAGTCACCATACATTTTATTAACACAAAATTACATAAAGAAAAAAACTGCTGATCTCTCCTTAAAACAAAAATAGGAAACATGAAATTTTTGAACTTTATTACGATTTTCTTGAATTTTAATACTTCGTATTGCCTCCTCGTGCTTCCATTACTGCGTTTACGCGGTTTGGCATGCTGTACACCAAGTTCCTTATACGATTTTGGGGAATATTCTCCCATTCCTCTGTGAGAGCAATTTTGAGCTCACGAAGCGTGATTGGGGGAGGGTTTCGTTGTTTTACGCATCTGCCTAGCTCGTCCCAAGCATGCTCGATCGGGTTGATATCCGGGCTGCGCGCTGGCCACTCCATACGAGTAATGTTCATCTCTTGAAGGTAGTCATTCACAATCCTACCTGTATGAGGTCGGGCATTGTCATGCATAAATATAGCATCCTCACCTAAATTGACCATAAATGGACCAACGTGATCATTGAGGATTTCTTCCACATATCTTACGCTAGTTAAAGAGCCGTTTTCTATGATCACCAGCTCTGTGCGACTTTCAGAAGAAATTCCGGCCCACACAAGTACAGACCCACCACCGTAGGCTACTTTTTCTTCGATGCATGCTTGCTTGAATCTTTTCCCTGGTCTTCGATACACTCTGTGTCTTCCATCGTGCTTGTAGAGCATAAATTTTGATTCGTCGGAGAACATAACTTTTGACCAATCTTCAATACTCCAATTTACGATTTTTAGGATTCTTTAAGTGACCCGGATTCATTGCTCTCGAGTGTAGTCTTCTTTGCATATAAAAGGGATAACTTGGTCAACTTAACGCGTTCTAAGCCGCAGCTACCACGGTGGCTTTTCGAGTCCAACCTTACTCCAAAATTAAGCTAGCCCTAATAAAGAGCCCTTAATGCCAAGTGTACGAAATTTAAATATCTTGGTCAGTGCAAACAAATGACTGGTGGTGGCAACTATTGACATTGGTCAATAGTTGCCACCGCCAGTCATTTGTTAGAGCTTGAGCTTAGTAATTAAAGCCGTATCAACGCGATCAGAGTAAGAAGGTACCGAGTGGAGTCGGATATAAAATAAAAATAAATAAATAATGCTGGACAATTCACACAGCATTATCTAGCCCCAAGCTAAGCAGAGCTTGTGTTATGGGTACTAGATAACTGATATACATAATACAATACACTACATAGATAGATATTTTTTATTATACATAGAAAACATCCAGAACGCCCTGAACGAATATATGCAGATCGTACACAAATCTAGGACTCGGACGCAACTCGTATTGTGTGTGGCAACGCATGCGTTGATGAAGTTAGTGTTTGTTTTTAGTGATAAGCTTGCATTTACTTGCTGTTTTCTGTCACTTTTATGAGATTTTGTTAAGCTTTCGTTAATGAATGTCTTTTGTTCACATAAAATATCTTGGATTCTGAATCAGAGTATAGCATTATGTATCAACTATCTGTTAAGTACCGTTTTTGCCCTACTATGTAAATGTCACAATTCGTGGACAACGGGGCTGATTATACTTAGAGTAAGACTACTTAAGTTTAATTTACTTAACTGTAAGATCTGAGTATAATTGTTTGTTGTCGTAAATAAATAAAAAAAAACACAAAATCCGAACGCACTCAGACAACGGCGTCGGTAGTATCGGACCTTACTTTTCCGAGCTAGCTCCTACACAAATAGGACAAATGGTGTCTAGTAACAACAACCTAGCGTCTTAGTCAACCGACAACAATAAGCTTAGTCAAAATCGACAGATGTTGACTAAGGAAATGATCCGAGTTAAGGCGCATGCCCGAGCCAACATAACAGCAGCGCCACCTATTATTAAGTCTACACAGGAAATTTTAAAAAAAATCATCGTACAGTTTGTGGTATCTATTATATGCTATTGAATTCCTCTGTAATACATTTATCTTGTATAGTTTAGGAAGAGATGCAAAAATAGAGTTTGGTGGCCAAAAAGCGCAACTTCGTATGTCTGCCTAAGCTTTACAAAATACAACTATTACAGAGGCATTAATAAATATCTATAATAGATACCACAAACTGAACGATGGATTTTTAAAACTTCCTGTGTTTTACGTAATAGTAAGATAAAATGGGCGGGGGCGCCACTTTCACTTGTGTATGCGCCTTAACTATGTTTGCAAGTAGTTATGTATAGCTCAAAGATTAAGCAAGGTGAAGTGGAAGTGGGATGGCCATATCTCGCGAAGAACCGCCAACCGATGGGGTAAGCCTATTTTTGTGTGGAAACTGCGTATCGCCAAACGTAGTGTAGGATGCCGGTGGGATGACAATCGGTGAAAGACTGCAGGCAGAATCTGGATGTGGAAAACTGAAGCTAGGGCGATATAGCGCTCGTTAGAGGAGGTTATGTCCAGCTGTGGACTAATAAAGGCTGATGATTATGATGATGATGATAAACAATGTCAACAGCTATTTACGATTCGAGCCTTAGTTTGTCTGAGTAGACTCTGCTCATACCAATGCGGCTGAACTATAATATTTATGGCTTTGGGCCGTTTTCATTATTCAGTTTATTATTTTCTTCTTTCACTTCTGCTATTCAGTCTAGCATTGCTATCAGGGGAGCCCTTCGTCCAGCAGTGGACTGATAAAAGCTGTTACGTAAAAATAAAAGCTTGGTACAAATACCAAAAAGTTTAACAGTTTATAAAACCACCTTCGAAATTAACAATTGGTAGATTAGATAAGTTTAAATTATATAAGTTTAGGTGGGTACGATGTTTAACTATGCTCCCCGCCCTTGGCTAGGCCTGTTTCGCGGGGAATCGTATACATGTTTGCCATGCTAAACGAGAATTCTAAGCCACAACACAGCTAAAGTGCTTGGAAAGACAAATCTAACAAACCCAAACTCGACGGACATCATCAGATTATCTTGATGTTAACATGACATTGCATTGTCACCGAACTTACATTAGTATACAAAATTTCAGCTCATCGGTTCATGGGAGGAATCATGCAACTCTAAAGATATCTGCTTCAAAATTTGAAGCAGATATCTTCAGAGTTGCATGATTCCTCCCGAACAAACTACATAATGTACATACATACATTGCAACTTAAATAAAAGCTTTTAAAAATAAGGATAGGTAACTACTACAAGTAAGTAGCTATGTGGTGCTGATTTGCACCAGCCCAATTCTTCACATGGGTGTCGTAAGAGGCGACTAAGGGATATCCACCGGGGGACGGGCAGCAGCGCCCCCTGCAGAACAAATCTTCCACCAAATGCCCAGCGTAAGATAATGGGCAATAATAGAGGTAAACGCCAATAAGTAGTATTTTTTTAAAGAAATAAATATTTTATTTATTTATTGAGATTAACAGTAATATCGTAATACATCTATGAAAATCTAATGTATACACACAAAAACAGAGATAACTTTATGAAAAGGTGTGATGTTCACAATAAAAATACAAGAAACAAGAACAAATTACACATCCCATCATATAGATTACGAAAGGTAGGGAAATCATTTGTGGGCAATTGCGTAAGATTCTATAATAAGCTTACATCTGAAGCAACTGAGCTCCCTATTCGTAAATTTAATTGTACATAAAACGAAATCTTAACAAGAAAGCCTATTACTCCGTAGATGACTACGTCAATGATGTTAATGCTTGGCCGGATGTCGCCCAGTTCCACACAGACAATAGTATGTAAGACCAGTTAGACTTAGTTATCCTAAGATTGTATTAGCTAGTGGTTTCTTTTTCACTTCTTCCGCTAGTGGACAAAACATTGAAGTGTATTAGAGTCAATTTGCACCTTATTTCTTGTTTGATAGTAATAACTATTTATCAAGCTGTTTATATAGTAAAAATTTGACTTGTCTAAGTACTTATTTTATAAGTCTAAAGAAATAAACGATTTGACTCTGACTCTAAGACGTTTATCAGGGGGAGGCCTGCGTCCACTGGACCGATACAGGCTGTTGAGGTTGAGGTTGTGGAAGTACTACAATGGCCATACATAATTTACTTAAAACCTACTACCGTAGGTACGTAAAATATACCCGTTAGAATTGTGCATAACAATAATCTACGAGAATCTTTTAATCCACATAATACTGTTCGTTTGCGAGGCTCTATGCCGGATTCCTTGTAAATAAACGCAGTTTTAATGAAATACAATCTGGCATTTAATAATAATTCGTTATGGTCCCCTCTAAGCGCGCCAAAGGACCATAATGAACGGATTAAAATTTGTTAGATAGGACTTTCAAAATTGCATCGTTAAAATTCTAGAGGTAAGCACGAGTTACGCTGACTACGATATTCCTTTGTCTACTCAGAGGGCGTAGCCGACTGGCATTCGCTATGAGGCGAATCGAAAACAATTGAAAGATTCGTAGGGAATAATTAGGAACATATCACGTGACATATCTAAAGACATCAATTTGACAATTTTTGGACTTTTCTTATATCGTTTTCGACATCGATTGCTATATTGTCTAGGCCTTTTGCTTTTTCAGGGTTAGAGTAGTTCTTGATATGGAACCCTTATAGTTTAGTTATGTCCGTCGCGTCTGTTCGTCTGTTGACTGTCCGAGGTTAATCTCAGAGACCGTTAGTACTAGAAAGCTGTAATTTTGTAGGATTGGGTTTATCAATTACACCAACAAAGTGGTAAAATAATACGAAATAATAAACTTTAAAGTGTTATTTAAATTTCCAGTAGCTGCTGGCTCGAAAATTATGGAAAAATTCACGATGTTAGTGCATTTGATGAACTTTAAAGAAAAATTATAGCGGTTAAGATAACTTTATCATAGTTTAGTAGTAATATTCGTTGAACTTAGATGTTGGATAATTGAGTATATAATTCAAAATCCTTAGAATAAATCCGTTATAAAGTATTCTGCTTTTTACGGTTCATTGGAACACTTCGTATGCGAGTCGACCATCATCTGGCGGTTTATATTCCTTCGCTTCCAGCTCGTTCATTACCCCCGAATACTAAAATACAACTCAGATTTCAATATAATAAATTTAAAAAAAAAGTTTTCAGACAATGTCCATCGGCACAGTATACATATTAAAACATTACACAGAAATTAAGTCAGAACAAAAAGATAAATAAAAATAAAAGTATAAGTCTATGGAGTAAGGATCCTGTTGAAAGACTGCATGATGGGCGAGGCAAACTTATTACCTACGACCTTCAGGATGGTGTTGGTACTGCCCCACGTTCTGCGCAGCAGCGATTGTGTCAGTCTATTTGACTTAGTAACGAGATGCCATCTTGACCTCTTAGTAAATATGGGATTAGGGTCCCGTCCACACGCTATTCGTGCCTATATAGGCGCTGTACCAAACTGTATGGAAAAAGGACACGTCACCATTACGTCTCATTACTTACGTCAAATAGATTCGACCCTCCGATCTCAAGTCGTGGTTTTATGACAGTTTTTAAAGAAAATCTCTTAAAAATTTACCACTCGAGACGTGTTTAAAAGCGAGTTGCGTTTAAGTATTCGGGGTGTATCGATATTTATCTAGAAGAGTTTTATTAATGCTACGACCAAGATCCGGCAGTAGGTCACGAGACAAATGTCTGTAGGTTTGTTCTGCCAATACTTGTAACGAGTCTGGGGCCTTTCTATTTGCGTTAGGATGATTTGCATTAATTTGATAACTGACGATTTCAATGGAACCCATAATTCTGCCAAGTGCTAGAGCGTCGTGAAAAGTATCCACTAGGGCTGAGTGGTTTAACGAAGACGCCCTGGAGCTCCAGGGCGTAGTACTCATAAAAATTCGACGACCTCTGTGGCGCGGCGGGCGAAGGTCCGCCTACAACGCAGGATATTGGTTCGATTCCCGCCTCAGGATAAATGTTTGTACGATCTGCAGATGTTCAGGGTGTTCTGGATGCTTTCTATGTACATACTATGTGTATAATAAAAAATACCTATCTGTGTAGAATTAAGTATTTCAGTTATGTGTGCCAGACCCATAACACAAGCTCTGCTTAGCTAGGGGCTAGATAATAAATTGTGTAAATTGTCCAACATTATTAGTTTAATTTTAAGTGGGAAATTCAACCCTGCTCTAAATCCCATAGTTTTCATTATTTTATTTTTCATACATTGATTTCACCGCTTTCCAAAAGAAATGGAAGTTTCAGATACGTTAAAAAATAAAAATATTGTATAAAAAGTGTACGAACTAAGAGTAAGTTTTGCACGGAAACGAATCAGAAAGTTTGATTTTTGTTATCTCTACACGGTTGTCTCAGTGGGTCTTACAATCTTAGAAGAGAATATCCACGAACGCAATTAATACATGCAAATAATTTTTACTTACGTGGAAAGCATCTAAATTCAACCTTCTTCATAACCCTATCGCTCTCTTATCAGGATCTCCGCTAAGTAGTTGCAATTGATAACCGAATTCACATACTGAGGGAAGGTTCGCCGGTTTCAGTCCCGTTTTACTCGAAATTTTTGGGATAATTTGAGATTTCTTAAGACGCCAGCCCGTCGGCACAACCCGCCGGGCAAGTCCGGTGGCCTTATTTGGAAACGATCTGTAGGCGGCTTGCCCCAAGCCAAGCCGTCCCTGGCCTTGCCCGGCAAGCTTAGGTGTGTAGACAGCTTTAGAATCTCCAGTAAACAGAATGCGTCCTAAACTGAACTGGAGATTATGTGAACGTCAGCTACCTCGTGCTAGATAGACGAGATCCTCTTTACGCCTGTTTGGTGTAATTAGTTCAGGGATGTAGAGAGTAGTCACGAAGAGGAATTTAAGTAGGTACCTTTGTTTAAAGTCACAATTAAAAACTAAGTAGGAGTTTCTCGCGTCTTCGTACGCATTTATAACGGAAAAATCCACCTCTTGAAACCTCAAAATTCGTTCAGTAAATATCAGCGAAATGATATGAGAGTACAAACGACTTACTATATCTATTATTTTTTTATGTGACAGTTGTGTTGTGTTGGCAACAGATTATATGTAAGTAAATCTTTATCATGTGACAAGGAAGGGTATTAAATTTATAGTTAATAAATGTATGACCGAGTAGGTAGTTTATGTAATACGACTTCTAAGTTATGTAGTAAATCGGTATGCTGAATCTGAACGGATTATTCTAGAAATCCTCCGATGCCGTCTCCTACGTTAAGGAATTCCGGTTTTTTTCCTGATTCACCACACGAGACTAGCTAGATTATGTGTTAGATTATTAAAATGTTTAGGTCAATCGAGACCTGCATATGTGCGCCTCCTGAGATCCTGGGCCAAATCTGCTGCCGAACCCACCCTCACGGGTGTCCTCAAAAGATGGGAAGGCGCAATTGTTTCAACGAATGTAGTGTCCCACACAATGGTCCTCCCCAACTCCCATGGGACTAGTGTCAGACCATTTGGTTCGAGAATAGCTATTTAAATAAATAAATATTTTATTTTATTTATTTTAATTTAAATTTAAATAATGCCGGACAATTCCTACAACATTATCTAGCCCCAAGCTAAGTAGAGCTTGTGTTATGGGTACTAGATAAGTGATATACATAATTACATATATAATATAATACAATACACTACAAAGATAGTTTTTTTTATTATAAGTACATAGAAAACATCCAGAACGCCCTGAACAAATATCTGCAGATAGTACAAGTATTTGTCCCGAGGCGGGAATCGAACCTGCAACCTCCTGCGTCGCAGGCGGACTTTCGCCCACCGCGCCCCAGAGGTCGTCAGCGGTGACAAAAGCCGAGATATCTGACCGGCGGCGGCAGTTCCCGATAATCCATGATGACCAAGCTGTTTGGCAGCAGTACTGCATTGATGGTACTAAATCGGAACATGTTTTTGGTACCTATCATTCGACCACTGATTGATTGCAGTATTTGCTGAAAGTCGCGTGATGGGATCCATTAAGTACTTTGAATATTAATGAATGTTTATCGATTTAACCAGTCGTGGTTTTAAGCTCACGACTTTCGAACAAAGAACTGGTAACGAACGTATTTTCTGAAGTTTATATATTATATAAGTTCGAAATTATGTTCGAAGGAAGAAAACATAAATGTTTTTTTCCTGAATCTCAAGAAGAAATGAGAGTGGTTGCGTCCTGCCGTCAATATACCATAGAAATTATTGCAATGAAGAACAAAATATTGACATTGCTTTTATTTGTCAGTATGGCTATTCCTTGTTCACCGAGTCATCGACACGGGATTTGACATGGATTCGCGAGAATTTTTTTTTAGCAAATTTTAATATTATCTGCCTTCCTAATTTAACTTCCTACCAGAAAAGCACAGTTCCACATAGAACCATAAATATTATAAAATACAAATTCGAGCATGAAATGTTAAAACATAATGTTAACTTTTTCAAAAAATATCAAATTACCGATTTTCACGTGGCCCAGCCAATTAAGATAAACTCTCATACCAATTTGCGATGTGGCACAGATTTCGCAAAGGCCGAAAAATAAAGGAAAATTCAATTTCCCAACAAATCGACGGCAAATGAATCAGAAATGTTTATCAGAAAATAACCGAACAAAATGGCCAACATAAATTCCAGCACAAAATACAGCCTCAACGCAAAGACATAGGGTCTATATTTACGAAAACGAGTGAACAACTTCGAAACTATGGAGCTTTCCCTTGATTTTCCTGAATATCTTTAAACAAGCCTTTTCGTATCCACCGTTGAGCATAGTATTTATGCACTCTATAATTTCAATAACGGTTTTTGTAATTCAACGGGGCAGTTTCCCATCATTTACACCCTCCAATTAGTGCAGTGGGTTTTTCAGTTCAATAGTAGGTACTATACCGGGTATCTAGTTTGGATTCTTCAATTAAAAGGACCAAGTTTTTGTTTGTCACAAACTTTCGACACCTAGGCAAGAAGAATTCGAAAGTTTGTAAACAATATCTATGGTCGGTTCCATTGGCCCTTTTTCCAATTGTAACAAGATGCTGGTGTTACAGTCGCTGGAAAGCGGAAATTGTACCGTTTTCTTCTGATAACGCTAAACAAAATTTATCTTTCGTCTCAGCTCCTGATATTTTATATATTCCAGTAAAATGATACCTACTGAGGTTGTTTATGTTTCTCTGGTTTTTATTTTTTACTAACTTTAATAATAAAATAAAGGGTACATGCTCAATATCATGCTCAATATCAATAGTACCAGGCCAACCTGGTATCCAGGTATAATGGATTAACATATTATATTAAGAAAATCCCCAACTAAACGGAATGCTAATTCCGAGTGACTACTGACTATCTAGGTTCTCCATTGCAACACCCAAAATGGGTACATACTGTGATCTTAACTTAAACTCACCTTATCACTAAGACCTGATTGTATGAATGCAATAAATACTGAATACTGAATAGGTAATTCAAGAAAGCTTCTCACCTCAACTGTAGTCCACTGCTGGACGCAGAACGTTGAAAAACTAGCAGTCAGTGAATTCTTTTAAGACAGTTTTCTCTATAAAATTGGCTCAAATCCACATTCAAGATATACACAACTAGCTGCGCCCCGCGGCTTCGCTTGCGTTGTTCCTATGAAAACGTTTAAAGATGTTTTTTTTTCCACGGAAACTGATTTATGGCATAAAAAGTAACCTATGTTTGATTCCAGGGTCAAAATTACGTTTATGCAAAATTTCAGCCTGATCCGTTCAGTAGTTTTGGCTTGGAGCGGTAACAAACATCCATCCATAGTGTGATAATACTCTTCAAAGGCCAACGACGCTAGTTTAAATATTAAATCACTTACGCTCGTCCCGACCCTAATAAAATAACGTTAAACGGCTACAACCCGTTCACTATAAACACGGCCATATTGAGTTAGCCGGATCAGAGGAAACCGTCGAAATTTACTAAGATTCCGAGCTATAACCGCATCAGTCGATGCGAATGACCGCGGGCGAACGATGCGGTTTTATTTTGCGGTTTATTTAAAACGATTACCTACTTTAACTTTTATTTGTAAAGTTATATGATAACTATATAGGTAAATTAAAGTCTGACTTAACTTAATTTATTGAACTAGTTTTTTTCCGCGGTTTCGCATGCGTTATTTCTATGGAAACGTTTAAAAGTTATTTATCTCCTCTGATGGGAACAGTTCTATGGAAGAAAAAGCCCTTCATATGTTTGATTCCAGGCTACATTTATACAAAATGACAGCTTTATTAGTCCAGTAGTTTTGGCTTATAGTGGTTACAAACATCCGTGCATACAAACTATTATACTAATATATAATAAGGTAAATTAAATAAATAAAATATAATATTAGTGTGATGATAATAAATTAAATTATAATGTTTAAACGTAGTAAAAATATGTGGTATTAGAACCTCGTCAGTTCTCTCGTCAGCTTTATGAATAAAGCCTCAAATATTCTATCACACGTGTGATTGTTTGAATGTATCCACGGAACAATAATATAATAAGAATTTATTCTAAAATTTCTCAGGATATATTATCATAAGAATGTGGAAAGTGGCTTATCATAAGAATAATATAAACTTAAATTATATAGATTACGTGTGCCTAAACTAGGTAAAACCCTGTATCTCAGGCAATATTGTTTACAACGAATACAGAGAGACAACATAATATGATTAACCTCTGTGGCGCTGTGGGCGAAGGTCGAACCCGCAACCTCCGGTGCCTGCGACACAGGAGGTTTCGTGTTCGATTCACGCCTCGGGACAAAATGTATGTACGATCTGCAGATATTTGTTCAGGGCGATCTGGATGTTTTCTATGTATAATAAAAAATATATATCTATGTAGTGTATTATGTACCTAGTTATCTAGTGCCCATACCACAAGCTCTGCTTAGCTTGGGGCTTGATAATGCTGTGTGACTTGTCCAACATAGTTTATTTTATTTATAATATAAGAACAAAGGCGCTTCAATAGAACTAAAGGCAAAGTTGACATTTCATGTGCGTAGGTCTAATGTAGTTTTCCCATAAATCTGGAAACCAATGGTCCTACAAAGTGCTATACTAAAGTACCTTGAGTGCTTTTCATCTTTTGACCCTTTTACACCTTTCATAACCGTACATTCAATGAATAAGCACGGAAAAATAAAATATTTACATTGAATGAACTCTGTCAAGATTACGGAAAGATAATTCATCACTGGATGTTAATAATGTTTAAGAATTAGAAAAAAATATTTATTAGAAATTTGCGGTGATATTCGGTATTAGTAATAAGGTATTGTTTTAATCAACTTTTACTTTCATCAACTTTCGCAACAGCCTGTAGTTAGCCTTTTAGTTTCAATAGTTAATACCAGTTCTAATTTATTTTTATTATTTGATTGTGGTTTTCTTTGTTAAAAAAGAAGGCATATCACGTGAAAACGACACCCAGATTCAACTAACGAAATGAAGGAATCTTTATTAAAATAGTTTATGTGCTGTGACATGCTACGGTGCCTAGAGGGTCTACACAAACGTAGAGGGTCTACACAGTCGTAGACATTAAATTAAAACACAGCATTTCTACTTGTCGACAGAAAAAGGCAGGGCGATAATTATTCACCGCTCCCCTTTTATCATGCTAGGGATCTCGAAGCCCCTCTTAAGGCCATATAGGCCTTTTTCTAGACTGATTTATCTCGTTTACCACCTCCTTTGGCCTCCTCATCCCGCAGGCTCCCCAAATTGAATGAAGGTGCCGTAAAAGTCATCTCAAACGGGGCTCATGAGGGAAATTACTGCTAAATGTGTTTTAATAATGTAGTAAAATTGAATTTATTACATCCTTACACACTGACACTTATTTCTGATAAATTCCTTAGGGAAGAAATATCGCTGGTATATGTTGGTAGATTTATACGAAAAAACGGATGGTTTTGTACCTACTGTTTTAGGATAGCATAACGTCTGAACATTTAGTACCTAAAAGAAATATTTTGGTTAAAAACTATCAGAAAATAACTTTAATTCGTTATTAACTTAGCTACTTGCCTTAAGACCGGCCAACCGTCTTACTTTTCATATAAGTCTCTTCAAAGTCCACGTGATTATGGCGTTTCTAACAGATATTTTGAGACTTTTAAGTAATAGGTATCTTGTGCACTATATTTATGTTTCTATCATAACAAAATTAAATCAAAATATTGAGAAACAAATTCAGTATAAGTCTCCAAAAATCTTTTTTGCACAAATTTTACCTGAGCTTTGGGCGTTCATTATAAGTTGTAAAAGTAAAGAAAATATTTAAATAGAAACCTTGCAAATGTAACGGGTATTCTAAACGACAAAGTTTTATATCACAAACTTGTAAGACTTACTGAAAAACACGTATTTCCTGAAACAAGTTTTATGAAATTTCTACACACTATTTCTTCCCATGGCCGACTACCCGTGAGTGAGCGGCGAAAGTAATCGAATGCCAACCGAGCGAAGAGGTGCTCTCTCTCTCTTTTCGCTTTGCCTCTTTTTCTTTCTTTGATTTCTTGTGTGTATTGTATCTATTGCATCATAATAGTATTCAGTTTTTAATTGAACGAATATTTATGAGAAGTTCGAATAGTATGATTCGGGATATAATAGATAAGCTCGCAAAGAGATTCGAAAGAATAGGCTTGAAACAAATTAATTTCGAAAAGTAGTCCGACTTAGCTTAGACTTTCATTGATATCACAAAATTAAAGTTCCTTGCTATTTGGCGCGTTCAGTTCGGCATGACATGCGACAATATTCGAAAGACATTGGCATTTAGAGTTATTCCAGTTTTCCCCCTTAAACTGGACTTCAGAAAAACTGGAGTTCCAGTTTTCCCTCTAGACGATCCCCCTAAGGGGGGAAAACTGGAATAATTATTTTTGCAATTACAGTTTTCCACCCTAAACCTTATTATTATCCTCTCCGCTGGCACGGCGGCACAAATGCGCTTTTCGAAATTAACGCCTGACTGGCACGGCGCCACGGGCGGGCTTTTCGTTTAATTTTTTTGTTTCTTCACAAAATCGGTCAAAAGTACGCATAATCTGTACACGCACCGGATGTTGTGTGTATTTATTGCATAGAGGAAATATGTGTTACCAGTCTACAATAATAATCCATAGAGGCATAGAGGAAATTTATTATTTATAGAAATCATATATTACGAACCAAATTAGACGAAACAAATAATAATAAGTATCTCAAAAAACTTTTAAATCCATCATGGTTATTAATACTAAAGTTACAACGGGATATTTAGCATGATTTGAATTTTAAGCTTTCCAATATTTCGGCACAGCTTCATGCGCCATGATCACGGAATAACTGAAGGCACTGTGAGTGAAAGCTCAAAATTCTAATCATCGTAAATATCCCATTGTAAATATTTTTAGTATAAGTATCTCAGTATCTTAATTAGGATATTCGGTATTCATTTTCTCTGTCCAATCCAATTACTTTGAGATTAAACGAAGCAACTCCCATGGCAATTGGTGCGTCTCCAAATAAGCGCCAATACACCGTGCCAAGACACTGGAGAGTGCTAATCGGATAAAAGGCACTTGTAGAGAATTTGGGGAATTTGACCGACGCTTCTTCTGTTCTGTACTTGTTTGTTTGAGTGCGGTCTTAACAGTGTGCCGCAATTTTGGTAATTTTTTTACTTCGAAATCGTTATGAATCTGTGAAAGCTACCACTTTTATATTTGAGGACATGTTCTCGATCTTGAATTATTTGTTTTAAAAACACGATTGGTAAAAGTTTTTTCTTCAATCTTTGTATTGGTAAGAAACCTAGAAGTATTTCTTTAGTTATGTCTTTTAATTGTTCGATTGGTTGTTTCATTAACTTGTAATTGGGTAAAAACAGTTTTTGCGCATAGAAAATTCGGTGCATGTCCCTGGTTTGAACTTCTCACTCGCTAGATAAAGATAAAGATAAACATACATATTATGTAAATTATTTAAGGCCGGTTTCTCGAACGCTTGTCACATTGAATGGGATAGTCAATGGCTTGTTATACTCGTATACGCACTGCGAAATCTCACAGCGTGAATTTTAATCTCGCGGAATATAAACTGCGTTTTTTTTTGCATCTCCTCCTAAACTATATGAGATAAAATTATAAAAGAGGTATTAAAAAATAGCTTATAATAGATACCACAAACTGAACGTAGGATTTTTAAAAATTCCTATGATAAACGTAAAAATATGATAAAATAGGAATTGCTGTCAGATTGGCTCGGGTATGCGCCTTAACTTAACTTACACGTACGACGAATAAAATTCCTTGCTATTCTTAGCTACCTACAACTTTATAGTGCTCCAAACATAAATATTTTTCCGCTAGTGAACTTCCATTAAGTTACAGAATTCTGCAAAAAAAACCACGCGAGCAGTAAAAGCCGAGCGTGTACAGTACAGACTGACAAATTTTCAACAATTTGTCAAAATAATAAGCGTTCGAGAAACCGGCTGATGAGATTATAAAACATTTAGTTAAGGCGCATACACGAGCCAATATGACAGCGCCACCTATTTTAATTTTAATACGTTTAACACAAGGATTTTTTAAAATCCATCGTACACTTTGTGGATAAGGTACTCTTAATACTTCTGTAATAGTTATCTTAAATATATTAATTAGGAAGAGATGCGAAAATAGAGTTCAGTGGCCAAAAAGCGCAACTTCGTATCTCTGCCTTACAAAATGGAACTATACAGAGGCATTAATAAGAAACTTATAATATCTACCACAAACTGTACGATTGATTTTTAAAACTTCCTGTGTTTAACGTTATAATAAGTTAAAACAGGTAAGGGCACCACTTTCACTCGTATGTGCCTTATTATAGAAAGAAACTAAAAAGGAACGACTTATCTTGCATAGTTTCGTTTAAAGCTGTAACCCAGATTAATTCTACATCTGAATAGATATTTAATCAAAGTAATATGTGCGCTAACTTGTTTATCCATGCCAGATTCAATTTCGTCTAGACTGACTTCTGTTAGGAGTTTGTTAGTAACAATTATTTAGTAACGCAGTTTAATTTTGTTGGTGCAGTAGTGAGTGTCTAGACTTGACTAGAATAACTAAAACCAAGTTTCAATCCAAATCTGTCTAAAAGTAATTATTATATTAAGTTCTAATTTGTTTATATATTTAGATTGTAATTTTATTTGTTAATAAAGTATGTTTCTGTAAAATGTGTTTAATTTAAATTGTTTGCCAGGGAGGCCTTCTCATAATAGACATAGGTTGTTTGTTGTTGTTGTTTTTGTTCGCAAGAATCCAGAATTAGCTCAATTATTTCAATTGTAAATACTAGTTCAATTATAAATTTGTTCCTATTGTTGAATATCCCGTGATTTGAATGATAGTTTCATAAGTTTTATCGGTTAAGTCAACGTGAAATCATCTATCGAACAACGAATTATCTTCTGAAAAGGGTTTGTGTTTGGTATTCGGTAACTTCTGATATTAATTGCTTCGCGTGTGTATTCTTGTTCAGTCGCAAACCAGTCGTTAATACCTTAAAACGTGATGATAAATGAATCATCTAATCAAAGTTAACCCGTGACACGGACGCGAATCGTTTGCGATTCCCTCTTCGAGGAATGCGGACGTCAGCCCCAATCTGTTATTGCGTTGAAGAACAAAGAGGAGAAGGGGCGCAACCACGCATTGTGAGGTTCAATATTGTGTCATTCGTAGTGTGTGGTACAAAGTATAAGGGAGAGCTTGTGGGGGACCTTGTCACCGGGATCTAAAACTGATTTATAACGGTTTTATTTTATTTATATTTTATCAACAAAATCCACAGCGCTTAGATATTATTTTGACTTGTGTTAAAGGTATCACTGAAAGTTAAAACGGAGACACAAAATAATAAAATTAAAATTTGTATTCTTCGAGCAACATAGGCACCATAAACTTACTTATCAAAATGTACCTAGTAGGTATCCTACCAATGTTTCCAGGTTTTCAATAGAATTGCTTTTCACCGCGTGATTTTTTGAAAGCTCTAGTCACAATTGGGGCTCTTTTTCTCTTATTTAATATATCTCTCGTGCTCCAAAAATGCAGTCAGCTTAAGTATTTGTACATCGGGACAAAAGATTTGATGCTACTGTGTAGGTAAACTGTCAACATGTCATTTTTCTCTCTCATTGAAAACCGTTTCGTAAAAACTTGTGAAACTATTCAAAATGTGCGTTAGTCAAGTCAAGTGCCTAAGAGATGAGATAAGATAAATGAGATAAGAGAATAAGGCGTTTGACGAGTGTTTATCTGGGTCCTTCACTAGACTGACACACGAGACTGGACACACGTGTGTTCAGTTGATGAAATTAAATATTTCTTATCCCTAAAAAAGTAAGTAACTGTGAGAAAACAATTGAGCACAGCTTGTAGAAATTGAGTTACGGTCTTATAATACCCGTATTTTAAGAAAACTCCCTTTTTACTGAAAATACTGGTGTTATTAATCCGTATTATGTACGAAACTGTAAGGTAGGCGCAATTTTTTTTTTAATTATGCTTAAGTCGCCGATTGTGCCTTTCTAGATTAGTTAGCAGTAATTTCTTTGTTTGTTTTTGTTATGTATTGATGGTACAATAAAGTTATAATCTATCTATCTATCTAGACTGCTAGTAAAATTTAGCATCCTAGGTGTTCAAGACAATGTGTGTTTTCAGTGTTATAGTCACACTTTCACATAATATCTTACAGCTGAAGTGCCCACTCACTTAACCACAACTTTAACAAATGCAAGGAATTTCTCATTTTGCTAACTTTATCACGTAAGGGTTACACTACCTCTCATCCCTTTCTGGTCTCATGTCACGCTTCGTGCTCACGAGATGGTTCTGTCCATAAAATATCAGCACGTTACCTTCTATAAGAATGGCTGTAAACTTCATGATACGAATAAAGATTTGGTACAAGAATTTTACGATTATCTGGTTAATTTTGGGTGGTTCGGTTTCTTCCACAAGGCTGCAAGGCAAGGCCCTCCAAGGTTGGTTTAATTCTCTACGCTAATTTTGTTTTCCTTAATTCTTTCTACATAGCGTCAACGTTTCTAAGGCATAACTAATTCTTATGTACGAATAACAATTTGCATACCATTTCTGGCTTGGGCGATGTAACTTTGGATCAGTTAAGCTTTCTTTAGATATTAGACAATACAAATACAAAATCAGAAACTCAAAATAAATTATATAACAGTGTTTGAGACCCCCTTTAAGGTAAAGTATTTTACCCGTGTTAATTTAGCATTGTCTAGTCTAGCTGTGTAAAGTCAGCTCAAAGCTTAGCATGTAATTTTAAAATTTTCGTATATACAAAATTACCACGTTATTACTTATCGGCTATTTATCGAGTACCATTTTTTGTTATTATTTAGAGTAGAAACATATGGAAAATAATAACAAAAAGGTACGCAATCAATACCAGATAAGTAATAGTAATTAATTATGTTAACAGATCGCGGAAGTTTTTTTTATGGTGTATATGCGACAGAGTGACCGTTGAAACGATTTAGGCCCGTATTATGAAAGCTTGCTCAGTCATAGAGCTTTGCTTGAGTGTCGTTTATGCCATAGAAAAGCGTTGCTACAACATAGATCGATGACTGAGCAACCTTTCATAATACGAGCCTAAGACTCGTAACCTACTTTCAACGGTCTTCAATTGAGATTCGACTTCCTGAATTAAGATGCGATAGAACTATCAATTCAAATATCGCCATTTACTACAGTTACCTGGTTTTTATTTTATCTCCCAGACAACTCTCAGTGTCCTCAGACACCATTTTACGCGCCACAGAAGCGTTACGTACGAAAATAATTTTATGTGTAATAAAAAGGCTTTTACTCGCTCCCGCGTAAAAAGTGTTCGGCGCAATTACGGCCTGGCTCGTTCAAAATGGGACAACTCATAATTTGACGCTTTTGGGAATGAGGCTTGCTTTATCGCACTGTATGCAAGTCGCTTGTGAATTGTCAGTAAAGTCAAGTATCAAGAAGAGGTGGTTTGAAATCCAAAACTTGTCAGTAATTTTTTTTTGTCAATACTTTTATATTAGAATACAACTATCCTAATATTACTCTGGGTTCAAAAGTACTAACAAAGAAAATTACAATTGTATAATAGGAACAAATTAGAATAAGTATTTAGAAAGGAAAAGTGGAGATAACTAAAAACTGTCGCAAACAATCCAGAGATAGCTCAATTGATTCATATCAATACAAGACGTAAGCGTCATAAATTACCTATTCAGTAACGTTTAGTTAAATAAAATTATAGGCCAATAGTGAATCAATTTGCGAGTGGAAAACACGTCTCAGGACCACTTCCGTGGCGTCGTTTGGGGGAAACCTATGTTCAGCAGTGGGCGTTTACGGGCTGATGATGATGAACTAGCTTTGCATTATCTTATATTTCTGTACAAAAGTTTGTTTGAGTTGGTGTCTAATAAATAATTTTCTTTATTTTTTTTCTCTTTTTCATTACTTTTTAAGCTATTGCATAGCTTCTATCGCGGGCCTTGAGCGCGGGGACCGAATCCAGAAATTCCGTATCGAAAAAACCTTGACGTTTGTCTCTTTAGTTCAGCAACTCGCCTCTAGATGGCATTGCAATAGCTTTACCGCGGCAGTCCCCGAGTGCCACACGTCTTTTTTAATTTATGTAATTTTAACTTTCGTTTTAACCGCGATGTTTCTTTGATATTATGATTATAGAGATATTTTGAACTTTTAGGTAACATCCAGAATGATAGGAAATTTAAACTTATGGTTTATCCATTGTGAATGAAGCATGTTAGTAAACAAAGTATGACACAAATAACAAAATCTCACTTGCTTGGCGTCGAGTTTCAGATATAATTGTAAGCAATTTTTATTGAAGGAAGAATCATAAATCGACAAGTAATGTAAATTGCGTATAAAAAGACGCGCCAACAAAGTGAATTTTAAGTTAAGTATGGGCGGTTTGTTTACGTTTATGCTCCATTCAAAATGGATACGATATAGGTGAACTGGTGTGGTACTACTACTTACTTCGGTGTTATATCATCAGGGTATTTGAAGTAGGTAGCTATTGTGATTTTAGATTTTAGATTTGAGAATAAATGAATATAAAACAAAAAAAAAATTAGGTTTAAGTAGAACTTCGGCATTTTAACTGTAGATGTTTTGATTCTAGACATTCTAATACGTACCCCTTTTCATACTATATTTAAGAATTATTAATCGAAGAAACTGATAAAACTACGTGAGCAATCCATTTAATCTGAGCGTATAGAAATAGTATCAAAGAGATCTGTGCTCCATATATCACATATAGCTCATAGACTAAGCACGTGTAAGGAGCTACTTAGTGCAAAGTGATATCAAGCTAGGCACACAGATGTCGACTACCTGCCCTGAAATACCTACCCTCCTACCTACCTCTACATAATCTTCAAAGGGAATTATCATGACAAACCTGGGAAATTCTGAGGTTTATTGTAGTTTCATAGTTTATTTATTCAAGAACTATTTACATCGTGTTTGAATATAAGGTACATCATTAAATTAAATTAAGAGCATGCAAAAATATATCATCAAATTCATCTTCATAATATTTAACTCCTACTAATATGATGGATAGAATATGGGAGACATGCCTAAATTAGTGATGAAAATAAGTACGTACCTTACTATAGAAACTTTCGTAATTTGACGAATTCATTATGAATACACGCGGGTTATATACGAACCTTGTTTGTGTTGGAAGAACACCAATGTTTCATCCTTTATAGTGCATACCTAGTGTAGAAAGAGATGCCCTGTCACCTCACAGGTTCCATCTGTACGGTACTTACTATAGAATACAATACAAGACTCTGACTGCCTCGTTGGTCTAGCGGTCAACATCCTGGGTTCAAATTCCGGATCGAGCCAATAGTTGTGTTATTGGGTTTTCTGCCAACAAAAATTCACAGCAGCCCGAAGTGAGAAAGTTGGCAGAGTTACACCCCCGTGCCTCGGAAAGCACGGTGAGCTGTTGGTCCTGCGCCCTACCTCTCCCCAGTCGTGTCGGTCAGCCGTCCCATCGGATTATGAGAGTGAGGTAATAGAGGGTGCATAGTCTACGTTGAGACTGGCCGCTTTGGCCGAAATTCGACTAGGAGGGCATAAAAATACAAGAATGCTTTACTGTACACAAGAAGAATATCATAATGACACATTAGTTTCAACATAAGTATAATACTGGTGTGTGGTGCCGCTCAGAATATGCACCATCCCTACTTTTCCCGCGGGTGTCGTTAGTGGCGACTGAAGGATATCCACGGGGGTAGGCAGCAGCTGCAGTATAATTCAGAGTCAGAGTCGGAGTCAAATCGTTTATTTCTTATACTTAGAAAGGAAGCACTTGGACAAGTTAACTTTTTTACTTTATAAACACCTTGCATTTCTAGCTTGCTGCTGGTATTTTTTAATCTGAACTGCGATCTCCAACGCTCATGCCCAGCCTGGGGATTATGGACAGCTCAGCTCGCATATCAGGGGAGGCCTGCATACAGCACTGGACCAATTTAGGCTGTTGATGGGCGACCGGCGGTATCGTTTAGAAGCGATTTCTTCTTTCAATTTCAATCTATGCTTATAAATCGCAAAATATTTAAGGGTGACAAATTACAGTTATGAGAGTATAAATAACTTCACGGTTAGAATTTTGGAAATTCATTAAGAGAGAATTTACGAGTACCTTGGTATGACAAGACTATTATATAAATTAGTATTTAAGTTTAATTTGTTTTGTTTTGTTATTATTTATCTATTTTAACTCTCTTCTTTATTTCAGCTATTGTTTGTGCACTTGATGCAAGTGTTGTGCAAGCCTGTTATGAGCACACATTCTATAGTATTAGTCTTTACACTGTTTATAAAAAATGTGTTATTATGTGTTTTGTTGGCATTACCTTACTAAATAAATAAAATAAAAATAAAATGAGACTATTCTTACTAAGCGCATATATTTCATTCTTTAGTATTTTGAGTAACGGGTCGAAGTCACATTTTATTTGACAGCCGCAGTTCCCTACGCTCACATAAACCGAAATGTAACAGAAGTAGAAACAAGCTATGGCTGGTGAGATCCAGAGAACTCACTTTAGGAGACAACGTAAGTAGTAAGGTACCATGACATGCTTGCTTAGCTTTTAGCTAAAAAGTTGAAAGTTTTTTCCTTTTTCAGCATCCAGTGCCGTAAAAAGCCAAATTTTCGCTGAAACATGCGCCCTCTGAAATAACTTTTTTTCCTCGCCTGCTTGGGGGGGGGGGGGGGGGAATGAGAGTAAAGATGAGGTAGTCCCCTCACAGACTTCGGCAGACACTATAATTTTTATAATTACAGTATCTCTCAGCTGTAATTTTTGTGACGAACGGAATGTGGGCTGTAAAGTATAAGGAGAAGGTCCATGTCTTTATGGTTTTATTAGTTCCTTGTCTCGCATAATAGTAATACAAATAAATAAATAAATTGCTTTAAAGCAATAATGCCGCCTTTTGTTCTTTTTTTATTTCATATCTTTTATTTTTATATAAGTTATTTTATTTTGTATCCACAATAAAAGTGTTCATTCATTCATTCACTAGTTTCACCCCCTTCCCTCCACTGAACCTACGTAGTTTAAGGTACACTTTGTTGGCGCGTAGGTAAAATCACCAGTATAAACTGGAGAAGGTACTTATTCCTCCTATGCATTTGTGCGCCCCCCTCAGGTTTACGGCCTCGTGTCTGAGCATCGCTCGCACCGCGGTCTTTACGGCACTGACAGTGACATGCGCCGTACCCAATTTTCTTTAAAAACTGAATAAAAAACCGGTTTTATTCAGTTCTTCGTAACCAAAGTTCAAGAGTTTCCTCTACACATTAAGATTTGGCTATTCGTTTTTTTATTTTCGTACGGCGACATCATATTTTGATGACTGCTGGCTCATTACGGCCCCTTCATTCTATGTGATCTTTCTGAGTCTGCTTCGAATATAGGTACTGTGCCCGTAGCCTCGAGAACAAGTGTCATCGTTGATTGGAAGGCGTAAAACATTGGGGAATACGCGCTGACCAAACTGACTCAATGTAACTCATGCTAAACTCTATAACATTCTTGCGTATGAAAACTCATATCGCCTTACCAAAGTATTCTGCAGAACTTCTAAAGTAGGTAAAAAATATTTATTTTGCCTTAGAATAATCTAATTTTGCACAAATTAGAATATTTGAAAAAATTGCGTAGTGTAACTACTGGGTCATTTTTTCAAACATTAAATAACATAGAGACAACGTACTTGTTCTGTACGTGAGCCATGAAATAAGAAGTTGAAGTATTCTGTACCTGCAGACCTATTGTCTAATCGACATCGGCTTATAACATTAAACTCTCATTTTATTCAACTAAAACGAAGCTGAAGTAAATTTAAAATGAAAGAAAAAAAGTATTACGGCGATGCAGGATCACATAATGTAAAGAAATAGGTAATATCATTTCTTTATTTTGAATTGTGGCGCCTTGAATAAAATGACTGATCGGATAAATTGACATTAGCAGTTAGCAAACTGCTTCATAGATATATGTCATTGTCACGTCAATGATGCTAATGGAATATATCCAAGAATAATAAAATTCGTTCAAATCGTGCTGAAAAAGAAACTTACCAGCAAATATGTTTGAAATGTATAAGTACCTTTCTTATTTTTGCATGTGGACGACAAATCTAATAAACCTGATTCGATTATCTTCAAGTCGCCTGCTTAGCTCTACAAAAGTGTATTAATACGAAACACGTCATCCGGCTAATGTCAAAGTGCGCGCTCACTTACAAGACTTTAACACATTTTAACAAAGGCAAGGAATTTCTCATTTTGCTAACTTTAACACGTAGTAAGGGTAGGGTAGAATGGCTGCTTACCCCTTGTCGCTTGTCACAGTTCACGATTGACAGACGGCGAATTAGCTTATGTGCTTCGGTATCCGACAGGTGGCAAATTCATGAAAATATGTTCAGTTATCAAGCACTAGACTTTTGAATAATGAATACCATAGTGACTTTTAGTTATTAGTTGAGATTGACGTAAATTTCTGTTGATGTAAAAAAAAATACTGTAAAAACTACTTAGTAATATTTCGGAGAAATTAATATAACCTTTTTTTATTATACAACTTTAACGACACTTTGGGAGTCCTGGCCCTATTTCGCGCCTCATGCTAATTAAAACAAATGCGATGTTATTATTATAAAGCTAAGTCAAAACTTTTTACTCCACTGATCTAAGTTATGTAACAAAGCAAATTGACAGCACTTAAAAGTTACAGCGTAAAATATTACATTAATAGAGAACACAAAAATTCCATTTTAAACAGATAGGGTTTCCTTTCAAACTTCAATTTTGTAAGGAAACATTTTATAAGTGAGTTAGGTTGTTCTTTGTTGGTTTTAGAAAAATAAGTTTTCCTAATTGGAAGTTTTAAGTGAAAAATAGATATTTGTATGCAGTGGGAAAGGGGTGGAATAATTTCTAACTGAAACAACCCTGATGGACGTTTACATTGCCAAGACTCCATTTACATATTTAGGAAAACTTACGGCTAAGCACGAATAAAAAAATTAAGTATTAAAATAAGGCAGGCAGGAAATATTATAAAAAGTATTAAAGATAATTAATAAGTGGTAGACAAACGAACTAAGTTAGGAAATTAAGAATGGATTACCACAGATACGTGTGACTGGGAGAAGTGTGACAAATTAAATCAATCAGCAATTTACTTATTAACTCGTAACTTTTTCCATTTTGTAAATTCAAAGATACAATAATTCTTTCTATAAGTCAAGAAGCTCTCACAAATTGCGCTTTTAATCTCCGCTCATAGCACTTGTGTTACCGCCGACGATGAACGAGAAGCGAGTTGAGCTAGAAACTAGCCAAGAGCTGAGTAGTAGGTAAAGATATCCTGAGGCTTACTTATATTCCATTCTACTCTTTATATAGGTACACTTAAGATACTGAGATACTTGTTTTTATTTGTTTCGTCTAATTTGGTTCGTAATATATGATTACTATACTAATAAGGTCTGGATTTGCAATAAATAATAAAAATAATTATTCTGGTTTTCCCTCCTGGAAGAGGATCGTCAAGAGGGGAAACTGTTTTTTTTTAATTCCGGTTTTCCCCTTACTAAAAATCTTCAAGGGGAAAACTGGAATAACCCGTTTTACCGCTCGGCTATAAGCGAGCATGGCTGAGCGACTGAGCGAGTATTATCTTTGATAGCTTTTGTCGACAGTGACAACCTAGTGGAGCGAGTCCTCGCCGGTGGAGGTGTGAACTGAATAGTCAGCAATCAATTATTACTAAAAGCACTTCTTTTGTTGACAGGAAAGTATTATTTATTTTGACGACCTCTGTGGCGCGGTGGACGAAGGTCCGCCTGCGACGCAAGAGGTTGCGGGTTCGATTCCCGACTCAGAACAAATGTGTGTACGATCTGCAGACATTTGATTTTTTGATTTTTTCTATGTATAATAAAAAATATCTATCTATGTAGTGTATTCTATTAAGGATATATATATATATATATATATACATTGTTGTTCTCACTCACTCGTTTTTTCATAGAAAATGTATGGGAATTGTTTTTTTTAATTATTGCCAAAACTTACGATTTGATTTGGTATGTTCCTTTGGGAAAAGTGTTCCTGGTTGAAAATAGAGTCGATTAAGACCAACTTGTTTTTTTTTTGACAAATGTCATTTTTTGGGCAAACCGTACGATTTTTCAAAATACTAAAAATGGCAATATTTTTTTCTTCAAAATAAAACAGAAAGTTCCTCAGAACAAAACTTTCTAACTACAAAAGAAACGGCTACCCTTAAGGGGCCAAACATTTGCCACACCCTGTATATATATATATATTATTGCTGATGGATTAGCGATTTGGCTATCAACTCACTTTAAGAAAGCGAAGACGTAGCCAAGATGGAGCACGCTTTTCCAGAAGGAACTTATTTACCCTAGTATATCAGTTAGTACCCATAACACAAGCTCTGCTTAGCTTGGGGCTAGGTAATGCTGTGTGAATTGTCCAGAAGTATTTATTTATTTATCTACTGCCTATAAAATAAATTTATTTAAAAAATTAAATAAATACCTGTCGTGCGTTACTCCAGCGAGTAAATAGCGGATAGTTAGTCGTTTACTCGCCGACGGTGAGACAACTACAATAAACATGCGTTTGGGCAAAAACGCATGTAGTAAACGACTAACTATCCGCTATTTACTCGCTGGAGAAACGCACGACAGGTATCTACACTCGAGAGAGCAATGAATCCGGGTCACTTAAAGAATGTACTAAAAATGATAGGTTAATGCAATAAATTGTATTTAATAGACAATGTAATACTCCTTAAATGAAAGTAAAAAAAATATGAGTCACCATACATTTTATTAACACAAAATTACATAAAGAAAAAAACTGCTGATCTCTCCTTAAAACAAAAATAGGAAACATGAAATTTTTGAACTTTATTACGATTTTCTTGAATTTTAATACTTCGTATTGCCTCCTCGTGCTTCCATTACTGCGTTTACGCGGTTTGGCATGCTGTACACCAAGTTCCTTATACGATTTTGGGGAATATTCTCCCATTCCTCTGTGAGAGCAATTTTGAGCTCACGAAGCGTGATTGGGGGAGGGTTTCGTTGTTTTACGCATCTGCCTAGCTCGTCCCAAGCATGCTCGATCGGGTTGATATCCGGGCTGCGCGCTGGCCACTCCATACGAGTAATGTTCATCTCTTGAAGGTAGTCATTCACAATCCTACCTGTATGAGGTCGGGCATTGTCATGCATAAATATAGCATCCTCACCTAAATTGACCATAAATGGACCAACGTGATCATTGAGGATTTCTTCCACATATCTAGCCGTTTTCTATGATCACCAGCTCTGTGCGACTTTCAGAAGAAATTCCGGCCCACACAGGTACAGACCCACCACCGTAGGCTACTTTTTCTTCGATGCATGCTTGCTTGAATCTTTCCCCTGGTCTTCGATACACTCTGTGTCTTCCATCGTGCTTGTAGAGCATAAATTTTGATTCGTCGGAGAACATAACTTTTGACCAATCTTCAATACTCCAATTTACGATTTTTAGGATTCTTTAAGTGACCCGGATTCATTGCTCTCGAGTGTATTTAATTTTTTAGGTTTGGCAAGCCAAATGCAATATTTGGCTGCTAGATTGTTGCTAGTACAGAGTGTCTGTCATGGCATGACCGACTATAATCTAGAGGCCAACGCTGTTAGAGAAAAAGAGAATCGTCTTGGCGTTACGGTGAACTAACACCTTTATTTATTTATTTATTTATTTATTTATTGCATACATGTCCATTATAAGTTGTTAACAATTTTATAGGTAGAATCTACATGAACCCTGTAAGGGTGTTGCAACATTCTGGGTTAGAGTTCTTATGTAGGTATAAAAGTTAGTAATTTTATAGTTGCGATACAAAGGAAAAGAGATACATATTATGTTGTCAGCATTAAGTAGGGCTATAACAATTATTATGTCAGAAATAAAATTAAAATAAATGGAAAATTATAAAAATTAAAGAATGTGAAAATGTCAATAGTAAATATAAAATGTCAGGATTCATGCTACGTGTTTTAATTAAATAAATGTCATAAAATTGTTATATTCCTACTAGGTACTTTTAAAGTTTTTGTCACTAAGGAATTCATTCACTGTGTAATAACATTTGCGTATAAGTAATAATTTTAACCTAGTCTTAAAAATATTGTCTAATTTTTCATCTTTTATGTCAGCAGGCAATTTATTAAAAATAGTTACTAGCCCAGATTCTGGGCTCTTACTTACTATTGTTAGGGTACTAGGTGGTTTAATTAACATTTTTCCGTGGCGTCTATTGTACTTGTCATCTTGTTCCGATTTCGATTTAAACATGTGTCTATTTTTTCTTACAAATAGCGAGGCTTGCAATATGTATATACAGGGGAGGGTCAGGATTCCCTTTTCAATAAAATGTGGCTTACAGCTGTCCCGGGTTGGGATGTTTACCAAAATTCGTATGCATTTTTTCTGTAGAATAAATAGATCGATGACATTAACACTTTCACCCCATACAACGATTCCATAATTAAATGCTGAGAAAGCTTGGGCATAATACGCGGAGAGGGCAGTTTTATAGTCTGTGTTTGATTTGAGAACACTGAGCGCGTAGACAAATCGTGATAACTTTGATTTGATATTTTCAGTATGCGATTTCCAGTTCAAGTTGTTGTCCAATGTGATTCCAAGTAATTTAAAGTTATCTTGTTCTTTTATATTAAGGCTTTTTTCGAGTATACTCAAGTCAAGTGGTTTTTTTTTGGTAGGTTCTAAATTGAACGAGTTTGGTTTTATTATAATTTATTTCAAGGTTGTGGTCCTTAAGCCATTGTTCGCAGTCATATAAAGTCGATTTAATATAATTTATGTCAATATTTGGTGTACGACTAAAAAGCAGGGACACGTCGTCAGCATATAAAACACAGGGTGTATTTATTGATTTAGGCAGGTCAGTCTTTAGTCGAGCTTTTATTTATTTAAAGAACACAAACATTATATATATTAAGTCTATATCTAACACAACCTTAATGGTAATTATTCTAATTCATATGACAATTTTTTGCGTACATAACTTGTTTTGTAGAGTATGCGCTCAGTGAAATAAAATTTAAAAACAACGTTTTCTTTAGAAAACGAGTACCTATTTCAATAATAGGTCACTTAAAACTAAAAAAATATACAAATTGAAATTTCGTATTTGTACAGCAATGACAGATCAGTGTTGTCAACGCAACAAAAGTTGTCAATTGCCACACGAGCGCCAATTCCCACGACGCTTCTCTTCTTGAACAGTCTCTTTGGCAGAAATCTATTCGAAAATTACGGCGTGACCCTATTTCGGGAATGTCCAAGTAGTCATATGGATCTAGCAATTACTTGTAATGGGTGTTTATGGGGTTAATCTCTACATTTGACCTATTTGGCGAGCAAATGTAAACAACTTTAACTTAATTCCCTGTTTACTTTATTCTGTGGGTTACAACTTACAACAGATAGAACTGTCTCGTCTATTCTTAGACTAAGTAGTCTAGATAAATTCACTGTGTGGGCCGGCTTCGTATTTGCACCACCCCATCTCTTCCCACGGGTGTCGTAACAGGCGACTGAGGGATATCCACCGAAGATGCGGGCAGCAACGTCTCCTGCAACAATTCTGCCACACCTGACTGCGATCCGCAACCCGTATGTCCAGCATGGTGATTATGGACAGTACCCCTCATACGATGCACCAATAAGGTTTATCATGGGGAGGCCTGCGTTCAGCATTGGACAAGGATACAGAGGATATTGAGGTTGAGGGCGAGTTGATACACACTACTTTGAAAGTGCTAAAGTTTGGATAGATGTTTTTACGTTTGTTACCTCTTCAGGTCTACTGATTTCATACAGGTAGTTCAAGATCTGTAATAAAATATAGGCTGCTTTATCCCATGCGATCCCCAACCCGTATGGCCAGCGTGTGGATTATGGGCATTACCCTCCATGAGATAAACGCCAACAAGGTGCTTATAAGGGAGGCCAGCAGCGGGCTGTTTAGGTTGAGGTTTGAGACAAAAAGTATCCCAACTGACTGACTGACAAAGTGACCCTTCTAATAGCTGTCATTTGTTGGAATGATGAAGCTGAAGAAATCACGTAAAAGCACCGGTTCTTGAAGACGACACATAAAGGTCAGACCGTCGGAAAAAAGAAGTCACACGCAATGCACAAGATCCTAAATCTTAGTGATTCGCAGCGAACCACGTACTCGCAAGATTCTCGAGGTATAAATAAAAATACGACGAGTGTCTTCTTCGTTCGAAAATTCCTCGCAAAGAGTTCCCTATGCCAGTTTTGAAGCATACGCTTTGGTGAGATAGGCCAGGCACACCTTAGGCTAGATAAATCATGGTTTAATTTAAATTAAATTTATGGGTTGGAAAGTATAATCTGCGTAAAAATCCAAACGCAAAAAAGAAATTGAATAAAGCTCACTTTTATGTGTGTACTGTGTGTAATAAAGAAGACTAGATGTTTTGTAAGACGGGTTAACAAAGCGCGTGCTTCAAAACGCTTAATATTCAAATAAAAAATAAATAAATATTCTTAAGTAGCGTACAATATAATAAAGAATAAGAGTAAAATATATTTATTTTATAGACAGAACATAAGTAGGTATACATTTTAGAGCAAGGAAAAAGAAAAAAGTGTACTTAGGTCCGTCTACAAAATTGGCTCTGACTCAGCATGAGTTGAATGGCTGGCAAGCTAGCATCCAACGCTGGTCTTCCGACAGAGCCACTTGCCACTTGCTTGCAATATGCCTGGTGCTGGTTTTGATTTTAGGTACGATGCCCGCGGGAAGAGTTGGGGTGGTGCAAATTCTAAGCCAGCACCACACAGCTGATGTATGATGCTAATGAGTGTAGGTATTAGATAATTTAACAATTTCAAGGTCAAGTAATTTTAATCTGAATGTCAATAAAGTTCTACAGCAAGCAGGTTTTTAATATTTTTACTGAAAGATAAGTAATTTTTTCGTCCGTAGTTTCGGTAAACGGAGTAAGCCGAGATCCTGGTTCTTGTCGCGTGACGCCTGCGTTCCATCTAGTGTACGTAATCGCTCACTCACTCCCTCTCGACGTCTAGTGGTCGAGGTCTGTGACACTCGAGAATGCGTAATTCTTGCTTGTCCACTCCCTTTCATCCCTAATTTGCGGGTTCAAACACGAAATAGCAATGGCGACTGATATTATATCCTATGCTTATGCCGAAATGGTTTTTAATAACATAAATATATATTTGAGTATGTTATGTCCATATAAGAAATTCAAACTAATTTGACCACTTTGATGCAATAATTGAGTGTTTTAAAAAACTAAACAGACTTTAATCATATGGTTTTCTCATGGATGCAATTGTCAGAAATTGATCAAATTGGGACCAAACGGGAAGCAATTAATAAAAAAATCATGAAAATCGGATCACTCAGTCAAAAGATCTAAGGTAACAAACATAAAAAAAAATTGAATTGAGAACCTCCCCTTTTTTTGAATTCGAAGCAGAGGGGTGCAAATGTCAGTCTGAGACGCAAACCGCCTTTTTTAGAAAACAATTATATACTTATTGAAATATTTGGTCAAATTAGTTAAAAACAATTAAGACATAACGGACTCAAAAATATGTTTAGGTTTTTAAAAACCATTTTGGCCATTGATTTATTAAAAACGAAGATGAGGTACTGGTTGCTCGAAAGTGGCAACCTCAAATTGTGTAAAATTGTGTTATCTCAAATCAGTCACCGTCTGACTGGCGGCACGGGCGGTCGTGATTCGCGTAAAATATTGTTGTCTCAGTCTCACTTCGGTCCTAGATAGGTACGTCTTTGTTCTTCTTTGTATTGCACAGGACTGGAAATATAACTGTGAGCGTATGTGTTTGCGTGTAGTTGTAACACATGCCAATTTTTGAGTAAGCTCTGGGAGAACGTAACCTATCTTCCCTTTTTAAATCAATGATTTTGGCATATCATTTTTGGTAAAACATTACTATTTACATAAATTTACGAAATGGATCATTAATCTTAATTTATAAACACGAAAGTTTCAATGTATGGATGTTTGTAACTATTTAACGCAAAAACTACTGCAAGGATGTATCCGACAAAAAAAACATTACCAAAGCAGAAATAGTTGTCTTGTGCAACCACGAGCGAGTTGTTAGGTAGCCATAAGCACAACTTTGTTAATCAAGGTAAATTGAACCTTCTAAACAAGATTCCAACTCGTGAGTTTGGCAGTGTTAACTCAAAATTTGTTCTACAAATTAAAATTACCTCTTAAACTTTTAATTGTCTGGGGTTCCAGGTACTACACGTCGATGTTGAGTCTGTGTTAAGTATGATTTTACCAACGTTATACTTAGAGAACCTATATTTATCTTCGGACAATTTCAACCCGGGTCTCTTCAAGACAAGGGTAAACAGGTATCTTCTAGACCTTGGAGGTACATCGTCGGCCGCATCTTCGCTTTCCATCAGGTAAGATTGCGGTTAAACGAAAGTCTATTTCAATTATAAAAATAATAATAATTTAGACGTAGCACTTATTCCCATTCGAAAATATTACAACTTATTTTCCGAGAAGAGCTCAATATACAATCGAATCGGCTGACATAAAAAATACCACCATATTTCCGTGTCTATGTAATTTTTTAATATGATTTGACCTTGTACATTTATTGTATTTATGGAAATAAAGCATTTTTGAGTTTGATTCTGAGTACTCTTTTCCTGGCTAGGAAGAGAGAGAGAGACGAAAGTTTGGATGGTTATTTCTTATGGTGCTTCGTTTTCTTGGTTAGGAAAGAACAGAAACTGAATTACTAAAAATAAAGCCTAAGTTATTACTGCATCACAACATCTAATACGACCTGCCAAAACGTTGATGTGCAAAAAGGCTTACTATAAAATATTAGACTATCTCAAGAGGTTAAAAAAGCTTGGAATGGATTAAGCTCCTGCTCGAGAAATAACAACCAACAGGCTAAATGTTTCTTCGTCGCTTTTTTACTGTAGTCTACGTACCGAAGCGACAGAAATAAAACATATCACTTTATTTCCTTGTAAGTGTTAAATTTTAAAACTTGTACTTTCTAAGTGTATATTTATTGTATATTAGGAAATAAAGATTTTGTGATTTTGATTTTATAATCATAACGTTCGTTACCGCTACGTAATTCCGCTGAACACGAGACTTGGAACCTACAAACGAAACGGTCATAAAGTTTTACCATCCGCATGCAAGCATCAAACGTAATCGTAACGTTGGGTAATCGCTTTTTCATCTACCGTTGAGAAATTATTGTCTTTGAGTGAGAATGATAACTCGAAGGAAGTAACTGGTTATTAATAAACCACAAACACGACTTCACAAATTTCGTTGTATTAAAGCCTTTATTAAGAAGTAAAATAAAATGGTTTGTAGGAGCGTATCTGAAACGCATTATTTCTTCACGCCTCATATGTATAGTGAACCATAAAAGTGTTAATTGTGACATCGCCTGATAGTAGAGGTGATGTTGGTAGGTACAAAATAGTATTTATTTATTTATTTTAAGGAAAACCAGCAGCACATACATACAAATTAAAAATAAATCATCGAAGCAGGCGGCTATTAAGAGGTTTTCACGGTTAACAATAATATTAGTTAGCAGAGCTGAGTAAACTAAGAACCTACTGAAAACTACAAACAGCGGTTTACATTAAACAAAACAGAAAAATAATTTAAATAAAATATACTTCATCATACTTCATCACCATCAATCACCTTGATGATAATGAATGAGTCACATAACAGGTAAAATTAATCAAATGAAAACTAAAAGGACATCTGATCTCATACCAAAATTGCGTCGTCCTCACCGGAGGGTGAGAAAAAATCGGTGCTGAGCCGTCGCCTCACGGAGTTGACACTGGAGCAGAAGAGGTCGAAATCTAATTGTTTTGATAGTTTATTAAATTGGTCGCCTACTCGCCATAAATAGGACTTCCGGTGATAATTTAAAGTCAGAACTAAAGAAATACTTCTAGGATTCTTATGAAAACAAAAACCGAAGAAAAAAAGTGTGCTATTCCTGAATAAATAGCAAAATGTGTGCAAAACATCAATTTTTAAAAAAGTTAACTATCGAGAGAACGTTCAATAATCGTGTTTTTAAAACACGGAGATCAAAAGTAACATTTCGCTAAATATAAAGGTAGCTTTCACAGTTTCTGACATAAATAACGATTTCGAAGTACAAAATTGACAAAATAAATTGAAATATTGGAAACCTCAAAACACAAATCATGTTATAATATCCCATAGTAAATAACTTTAGTGTTGGTTTATAACAATAACCATTTAAAAAAAATATCTACGAAACGATACCTACGTACTCATCACCATGTTCTTCGAAAATGTACAGTTCCGTGTTACTTTAAACTGGGCTAAAATGTTATCTATAAAACCTGAAGTAGGTACTTTTAGCTGAGCTTTCTCTCGGTATGAGAGTATTTAGAGTGTTTGCTTTATTTCACTCTTCAAACCAACATGTGGCGAATGTCAGGTTCCGACAATTTCCTCAAGTTATTTTTCAGCGACGTTTATTTAACACTGGTAATCCACGCTTGAAAACTTGGTAATGTTGATCTTGCAGACAAAAATATTCAAGCTGATCGTATATTTTCTGGGTGTCAAATATGTTGTCTCGAAAGAAAGAAAAATATTTTTCATCCCACCATCTCGGAAAGAGTATTTTTAATCACCAATATCTGAGTGGAAAAGCCGTTTTTATTCTCTAGAATTGAATTTAGAACATCGTGTGCACTAAGTTTGTGAATTAAAAAAAAACATTAAACCTATCTACTGCTACCTCTATGGTGCCGAATATATCATACAACTTTTTTTTAATTTGTTAAAAACTCAGACTCGGAACCTTCTTGGTGTTCTTTTTTCAATTTGCTTTGTACGCGGTTCTTTACGCGGCATTTTTTTATTTAAATAACTGTAGCAACGTTACTTTAAAATTTTCTTAATTATACCTTAGTATTATTTTGTTATAATTTAAAGATTATTCTGTGGAATGAAAAGTTACGTGTTGCACTCGAGTGCAAAGATTTTTCACCTCGTGCTCTTTTGTTTCCCTCGCTAACGCTCAGGATTCTAATTTTGAATCACTCGCTGCGCTCGTGATTCAATTTTAGAATCCTTCGCTTGCTCGGTCATCAAAATTGAACACGCGGTTAAGAAGCAACTTTGCACTCTTGTATAACAAATAACTATTATTAATTAATCTTCACTAAAATAGTCAATAGGCTGTGGTAGCCGCTTACCATCAGGTGGGCCGTATTTTTGTTTGCCTACTTGGTGGTATACTCGTAAAAAAGACTCCTTAGTAACACGTACTCAGACAAAAAAAAGGTGAATATTAATAATATACGAAGTATGGGCACCTCTTTGAGTAGGAAGGTAATATTTATCTTGTAGGGACATATTTGAACATAGATATCAAATAAAATTCCAAAAATTTGAACCCGCGTGGACCCCTCAGTACGGGGATGTCATAACCGCTAGGCTACTATGTCGGATAGCCGACCCGAAAAACTCTGGGACTTCTTACGGCTATCCGACGTGGGTTCGAATCCCGTTGATGCAGAAAAATTTTGGGACTTTATTTGATTTCTTAAGAAATTAATTACCAATAGTATAAAACTATAATAACCTAAAATCTTTCGGATCATTGAACATATTCCACGACAGTTCACACACCGATTTACCATCGATACATTCCAAGTCCACACATTTCCAAGCTCGGACTTACCAAGCAGATTATCCGTGGTCGCCTATTTCACAGTACTGCGAAGTACGGAAAAGCAACGACCCTAACCTCTAATGCCCTACTTGATACTTATTTCTTTTCCAATTTACATTGAATGTAGTAGTGTAGTAAGTAACACACATTATTTATTTTTTACTTTGTTTCTTTTGTAGGTTGCTTGTGTAGGGCATTTTCCTCCGTCCTCCTTTCCATTGGCGCCCAACTTGGGGCATGCCCCATAAAGCCCTTTAAAATTTGAGCTTACCTAAATTGACGACTATCCTTAAATTACCCACTGAATATCCAAAGAGTAGTTAACATTAAAATAAAAATGCTTTAAATATGAACAGCTAACTCATTTATTCATATATATTATATTTATATATATATTCATGTTATGTTTATTTTATTTTATTTTTACGAGAATTTCGTAGCTACAGTAAGCAAACTTCTTATTACAATACGACTTGGAGCTATTTTCATAATTGTATTTACATTCAATTTAATCTACCAACTCTTACGAGTATGTACTAAGAATAATTAATTATGGCAATAGTTATTTTAGGATTTGAGTTTCCGAAGAAAAAACAAATTTCAAACTACGATAAGGTTTTACAACGAGAAAACTTTATGATTGATATTACCTGTGAGTATTACAAAAGTTCAATTAATATTTACAGAGAGAGCATGTAAATTTGTTGAAAAACTTTACGAGTTTGAAATGTGGGCTCAAATTTTCTTCGAGAAACGCAAATCGAAATACTTATTTTATATTTTTCATTAACAATAAAAATGATAAAGTAATTAATGTTATTTGCAGCGTGATAGGCCTTCAGGATACTTGCTTCGGTGATGAATGATTCTCATTGTACATTGCGATAATGCCATATAATATTGATTTTAATTCTTTACACTGCTTCTATCAGCTAATTTGTACTTATAAGTACATACATTTGTTAAAACTAGAAACTTATATACAATAAAACCACAATTTTATCTCTACATAACAATCTGTTACATTCCATAAAACTTTGTTCTTATAAATCAAAGTAAAAAAACCTATTCTCTAATAATGTCGTTAGAACGATAACTTTACACACTGAAAATTTGATTTTCCTTGTAACTTAATTTACTGAAGATTTTATTGAATAATCGTTGTCCACAGAACCTGAAACAAATAAAAACACAATTTTAAATTATATTCAAAGCAAGACATTATCAAAAACTGTAATCATTTTCAGTTGAGAGCAACACCAAATTGTTATTGTTAGGCATCCTGTTACCAATTATGTAACAATAGACTCCGACAAATTTGAAGCAGATTTCAAACTTTCGGAGACAAGTGTCATTAATTTAAACATAGGAACAAGTAACTTGATAATGTTTAATACAAAGCTCTACAATTACTTCTCTTATGGTTCAGTTGAAAGTTTTATATTAGGCACATGAGTAAATAAGGAGTTCAGTGGGTAAATTCCACTCATAACATGTATTCATTCCATTCGCAGAGCCGTTCGTCTCTATATTAATTCAAAGAAAACAACACACAAAAGCTCTGTCAGTTACCAAATAAAACCTTATTTGGAGTGGAGCTTCTTTGAAGTAGTAAAACATATTATTGGATGCTGCTGTGTAAATTTATACAAGATAATCCATCTGGAGCATAAACATTTTTTTTTTTTTTTTTTAAATCAGGAGGATTTTTGTTTTCAGGCTTTGATAAATAAATACATGAATAATATGGCTGAATGTTCTGTAACATATAACTTTTTAGAGCTTTTGCTAACCTATTTTACTCTTGGTGGCTTCCTTTTTATAATGCTTAGTTTTATAAATATATGTTTTATAATGCTCAATTTAATAAATGTACATTTTAAATCCAACTTCAACAGTTGTTCAAGTATAGCTAGTTTCGTAATTGGCTATTATCTTCACCTCGGGGACGATTTTCAATGAAACTTTGATCGTGAATCTAACAAAGGGAAAGAAACTAATGAGAAAATCTTTTTTCAACAAGTCGCAAGAGAAAGTTTTACAAAATGATAAGGAATCTAAAACCAGAATATGCCTTTAATGGGTATATTGCCGATATCATCCGTTTACTTTTTAAATTTATACTTGCAAAGAGACTCGTTTCTGATTTTCTCCAAAATTTCTGAAATTATCTATTTAGGATCTATCCTGCGCTAGTATTGAATGTTGGTAGTACATAAAAAACAACAAGAAAACGTAGGCATGATTCAGAACTAAAAAAAATTGTATGCTAGGAACGGCTATTTTACTCACATTTACATGGAATTCTTATCCTTTGAGTCGCTAACATTAGACTCCTCATCAATCAAGTGCAAGTTAACGTTTTCACTCCTGGTGTGAAACGTTGCTGAGATTGTCTTGTCCTCCAAGAGAATGCTTTCTACTTCCACAGCGTTTTCCTTTTTCCCGCTTCCTTCTAATATCCTATGCTTAACCGACGGTCCTCTGTTGAAAGACGACCCTACTAATGTTTCTTGTATTGTTTCGTTGCCATTACATATGTTTTTATCTGCTTTATGGGTCGGCACTCGACCTGAGTGGTAAGATTTCCTGGCACCCCCTGTCGCTTCAAAGAACGGTAGCACCTGCTTGAATTCTTTTCTAAAGTTTTCGTTCAGCCACGCATATAGAAACGGGTTGTAGCAAGTTGATGCCATCGCCATGGAATGGGCGAGAAAGAAGGAGACAAAATAGTAGTTCCACTCAGTCATTTGAGCGTAAAAGTCATTAAAGATGTTTATAAGATTCAAGGGAAGCCACGAGATGCCGAATATTGCGACCATAGATATGAGCATTCGATTAGTTCTCTTCTTCCTATCTCTGTCTGCTTCTTCTCTCCTTGTATTCTTAGCTCCTGGTTTTGACCGGGCTCGGTCGTTCAGTCTTATACTAACACATGTATAACAAAGAGCTATTACTAAGAAAGGGATAATGAATTGAAGTATAGTAGTGCACACCCCGAAAATCTTTCTAGACTTATCCGAGGGCCAACTTTCTTCGCAATAGTATGTTCTGTTATTTGTAATCTGGATCCCCATGAAAAGACCGTAGGGACATGTAACGACTAGTGAGAACATCCAAATAAATACTATGATGAATATACAAGTGTTTAACTTCATTCTTGGATGGAATGGATATATTATAACGAAGAATCTATCTATAGCTATTGAGGTAAGCGTTAGAGTGGAAATGTAAACGCTTGTGCCTTGAGCATACGGCATTAGATGGCAAAGTAACCTGCCGAAGACCCATCGCCCAAGAAAAGTGTACATGGGCGTCAAAGGCACTGCAAATATGCATAGCAATATATCAGATAGAGCCAGGTTAGTTATGAAAAGGTTTGTGACCGTTTGCATGGCCCTATTCCTGAAGACAACGAAACAGACGAGGACATTTCCGAAGACTCCAAGAACGAATATTACGGTGTAGAGGATGCAGAAAGCCACCTGTACAACTTTCACGTCGATGATATCTGTTGTTTTATTGGATTTGGGGTCATCTATGACTTCTACAGATTCCCCTGTGAGTGTCTTGGTGAGGATCCACACTCCTCCGCCGATGTAAGCTGTGCCATTGAAAGTCATAGCCGCGAGGTCATGCCGGTCTAGTGAGGTCTCATTGTTGCTGGCGTTGATGGCTGATATCATTGCTCTAACTTCGCCTTCGTGTGTGGTACCAGTCCATCTGTTGACAACGGAAAATACTGATTTAGATTTTAGGGGCCAAAATATAGTTCTTGTATTTTAAATTGGTAAAAAATAGTGTAAGGAATGTTGGGTTTAAATTAGTTTTCAACAAACACGAAAATAAACAACTGAATTTTATTACGTAGAAATAACGAAGAATTTTGCGAAAAAAGCTCAGCAAACGTAGGCTACAGTTTAACAACACCAGGCCTCTTGATTGAAGAAAAACGAACCAAAGTTGATCTCCCACCTACGCTCAGAGAAAGTTTACAAATCAAAAATATTCCATGCAGAAAGATCCAGTTGTTTCTAAATTTAGAACGTTGCCGGATAAATGATAAATTCAATATTGCAAATAAAAACATAAAAGTAATTTTCAGGAGAGATTGAACCTTTACAAAAACTTTCTTGTCGGTATGCCCTCGAGCTATGAACAAGATTTGTTTGAATGTTGCTTTGTACTACTTCGCTCCTGACTACGAATAAGTTCATTTTATCGTACCTACTTACCTGTACGATGTGATAAAATGAACTTCTCTGTAGATATCATTCTACATATATTTAAAAACACCGGCATTACCTATATAGGTAATGAAGAACATTTTTTTGAGTCCGAGACAAATCGCATATTTCTTTAGACGACGTACTTAGACAAGTAAATTTTTACTATATAAACAGCTTGATAAATAGTAATTACTATCAAATAAGAAATAATGTACAATTGACTCTAATTGACTTCAATATTTTGTCCTGTTGATTATACCAAGGTTTTCAGTCTCTTGAACTAAGACATTAATTTTGTAGCCGCAGAGAAAAGGCCTGGTAAACTGAAAATAATACAGCAGTCGTCATTAAAATAATCGGTATATTTTTAGAACTCAGGTATCCATTTTATTCAAAGATTTTGTGATTGATAAGGAAATAAAATATGAATAGGTACCTTAGAAACAAAGTGGCAGACATTTTCAAAGTATCGTTTACCAATATATTAGCTAAGCTGAGCTTCTCTGTTCTTCTCTTCTGGAAAAAAGTTTAGTGTGTGACTAAGTTACACACAGTAAAAAAGGACCGAGCTATTATTTTGAAATCAAGCAAATAAAAAAGATTTAAATTTAATAATAATTATGTAAAGTTTCTTTCAAACCGGCCAAAATGTTTGTAAGATGGGCAGATATTTATCCCGGGTGTTTTGGGACGTCTTTGGTATTTTCTATGTATATAGGTAATAAAAAATAATTTATCTATGTAATGTACATATGTGTTGTACAGTAATCAGTAACCATAACACCTCTGCTTATTTTGATAAAGGATGATGATGTGTAAATTTTCAAGCTTTATTATTATTATTGTTCCCTTGTGATTTCTATCATCATATTTTGTCATCCCTTTCATTTTAATTACATTGATGTGAACCTATCTACATACAGTTTTTATATCTTTTGTATTGTTTTTATCTTGCGTTGCGTTGGGTCTTATTTCGCCGTTCGTATACGTTCGCTAATATCCTGGTTGTAAGACCTCTTTCGTCAGTTTCTATGGCAACGGAAACGATCGGAATAAACCAAACACATTACTGTGGGATGACGCTTCTTACGTCACTACCTCGTGTAAGTAAGCTCATTCCCAAAATACTCAAACACAACTCAGGGTTGTTGTACATTTGCCACAAAGTAAATTTGTAATGAAAAAAACGTGTAAATTCGCCGAAATTTTGACAGAATTTCGTGAAAATCTGGCAAAAATGTGGTGTGGCGGGCCAACGTCTACCAGAAAATGTAAGCAAAAAATTCACATCATGGTATATGAGAAAGTTTAATGTATAAATGTTTGGAGGTTTGGAGGTTTGGTGTCAAGAATACTTTTTGACGCCATAACGACTGAACCGATTGGGCTGTTATTTTGCATATAAGGTTCCCATGGAACAGAAATAACTTTTATTCGTATCCATACAAACAACACGTGCAAATCCGTGGTCAGGAACTAGTTTAAAATACATTATATTCTTTTCTATGATGATAATTTTGAAACACCTTCCTACCGCTATAATAAAACTAATTATAATAAAGCTAAGTAGTTACCTAAAGGTATTAAAACTACAAACAAAACTCCCCGAAATTGTGGAAATACCTTACCGAATTGCCCAAATTCCTTCGGAATAAACCTAATTTTAAAGATGTTCTTCGGCTCGGGATGGTTTTGGCATAAACTGATAGCGGCAAAGGCTTTAAAATAAGTTGACGACTGGCGAAGGTTCTACGGCACAGGAGGTTGGGTTCGATTCCCGCCTTGGGACATATGGTTCTACGTTCTGCAAATATTTATTCCGGGTGTTCCCCAGAACACCCGGAATAAATATAATGAAATACCCATATTTATATTTTCTATGTGTAAGTAATACCAATATCATGTGAAAATGTATTACATTAAGTGCAAAAAAAGTAAATGTAAATGGATCAGTCATCTAGTACCAATAACATAAGAACTGCTTAGCCCGGGGCTTGATGATGCTGTGTGAATTGTCTAGCATCATTAGTTTCTCATTTCCAATAGCTGGGTCCTTTGGGAGATATGTGTGGGGCCAAAGCCAACATCACAGAGGACCTTAAGAGAATTAATATTTCCATTTAACATTTTCAGTCAAATAAGTAAAAAAGTGGAAAAAAGTGGTACTTTTCTTCCTGAATAGTTAAAAACTAAAATCACACAAGAGAATAATAAGCATAATCGGTAAAAGCCGTCGTCGGGTTTGAGTTTATTTTATCTTACTAAGTTTTGAGAGACAAAGCAGTTTGTGTTTTTATTTTATTGTTTGAGTTTTTAGCTATCATTTGCTGTGTCGAGTTAGTGAACAACACACTTCATTAACCTTTACTTATATCATTGAGCATAAGTTGACTGAAAATTTCGTTACTCACACAGCCGGTCATGGCGGTGTTGATAAAAGTTCTAGTCATTGAAATAAAAGGTTACAATATCAATCATTACGCCATATTTCATTTCGTATTGCCATAAAATCTCTGAACTTTTCGCGAACCATTCCTCGCTTGGCCCGAACTGGGCACTTAAATAGTAATGTGATACGAAAACATTGGAAGTCGTTAAAACGGCATTAACGTCGTCACAAATTAACGTGAGCCTTGGGATCCTGCAATTGAATTTTGTTTTCAAGGATGATTGTAGGGCCTACTTGAATACTAGGTTTTTCACTACTCCGCTTGTGTACTATAATTTTGCGGGCGACCAGAATCAAATAAAAATACTTTCATCAATAAAATGCTAAATTATACATGAGTAACACAGGCTATGTGGTGCCGGCCTAGAATAGCACCACCCCATTTCTTCCCGTGGGTGTCGTAAGAGGCGACTAAGGGACATGAACCGGGGGGCGGGCAGCAGCGCCCCCTGCAGAACAATTCCACTACCAAACTGCGATCCCCAACCCGCATGCCCAGCGTGGGGATTATGGGCAATAAACCCCCAATGAGAAATACAGCCAAAAAATGGCCCCCAGTTCCCGGCCGCCTCGCTATTCCTGGCCATGGTAGCGGCCATGGTAACGGCGGGGCAGGGGGTGCTAGGAATCCCCGGGCTACGGCAGGCTACCATTCATTACCCAAAAAATTGACCCTGGCGACGTTTAACGGACGCACTCTAAGGCTTGACCACCATCTAGCGCAGTTGGAAGTGGAGTTAGAGAACATTAAATGGCATGTTCTCGGGTTATGTGAAGTCCGTAGAGAGGGGGAGGACACCGTAACCTTAGACTCGGGCCATCTTCTCTACTTTCGCGAGGGTGATAAAACATCCCAGGGTGGCGTAGGATTCCTCGTCAACAAGGCCCTCTCTAGCAACGTTCAAGAAATCTCCAGTGTGTCGACCAGGGTAGCGTACCTGATCCTTCGGCTGTCCAAGCGGTACACCTTGAAGGTAATTCAGGTTTACGCACCGACCTCGGCACATTCGGATGATGAAGTGGAGGATATGTACGAAGACATATCCAAAGCCTTACATAACACCACTAAGGCTCACTTCAACGTTGTTATGGGGGACTTTAACGGCAAGGTGGGAACCCGGACTGGCAACGAATCCCGAATAGGCTCGCATGGTTATGGAGTTAGGAATCACAGGGGGCAAATGCTTGTCAACTTCCTTGAGAAGGAGGGGCTGTTCTTAATGAACTCCTTCTTTAAGAAACCGCCCCAGAGGAAGTGGACGTGGCGAAGCCCCGACACTGTGACTAAAAATGAGATCGACTTCATCATGACGGATAGCAAGCACATATTCAGAGATGTCTCAGTGATCAACAGGTTTAATACCGGATCTGATCACCGACTGCTCCGAGGCTCTCTGAATATCAACTTAAAGCTTGAAAGAAACCGTCTGATGAAGTCCACGCTCCGACCTAACCCAATCCAGATCATGGCGGGCACCGAGAAGTTCCAGCAGCTTCTCGGGAATAGATTCGTTGCCTTGGATCCCACTGATGACGCTGACGAGACCCTACACAATCTGGTCGAAACGTTGAGGAGCGAGGGCATCAGGTTCTGCCAAAAGCAGCGTACTGGCAAGAAATCCAAACTCTCGGATGAGACTCTCGGGCTGATGGCAAAAAGACGGGAAACCACCCAGACAGGTCAGACCTGAACAAGCGAATTGCGAAGATGGTACGGCGCGACCTTCGGAGCTCCAACACACGCCTCATTGAAGAGGCAATAGAGCGAAACCGAGGGTCCAAAGTATTCACTCAGCAGCTTGGCAGGAGCCACCTGACGAAGCTTAAAACGCACGATGGGAGGACCGTATTGTCGAAGCCGGAGATATTCGCCGAGATAGAGGACTTCTATGGCCGATTATACGCTGCACATGCCCCTCGTTCCCGACGAGACGAGCACGATTCCAGAGCCACCCTGACACGCCACTATACCGACGAACTGCCTGACATCAGTCAAGACGAGATCGTGTTAGCTCTAAGACAGCTTAAAAATGGAAAAGCCCCCGGGGAGGACGGAATTACATCAGAGCTTTTGAAAGCCGGAGGAGCCCCTGTTATACAGGAACTACAGAACCTCTTTAACGCCGTCCTTCACAGTGGGAGAACTCCAAAGGCGTGGAGCGGGAGTTTGGTGGTGCTCTTTTTTAAGAAGGGAGATAAAACCCTCCTTAAAAACTACAGACCCATCACACTCCTGAGCCACGTCTATAAGCTGTTTTCACGAGTGATCACGAACCGTCTCGCCAGGAGACTCGACGAGTTCCAGCCACCGGAACAGGCCGGGTTTCGCGGAGGATATGGCACCATAGACCACATACACACAGTGAGGCAGATTATACAGAAGTCCGAAGAGTATAATCAGCCCCTGTGTCTGGCCTTTGTGGACTATGAGAAGGCGTTTGACTCTGTCGAAACCTGGTCTGTTCTGGAATCCTTACAGCGATGCCAAGTAGACTATCGTTATATCGAGGTGCTGAGATGTCTCTACGACGCCGCAACCATGAATGTCCAAGTACAGGACCAGCAGTCCAAACCCATCCAACTGCGCAGAGGAGTGAGGCAGGGGGATGTTATATCCCCGAAACTGTTCACGAGCGCGTTGGAAGATATGTTTAAGACGCTGGACTGGAAAGGCAAGGGCATTAACATAAACGGCAATTACATCTCGCACCTGCGATTCGCTGATGACATAGTCTTAATGGCGGAGTCGCTGGAGGAGCTGAACCGGATGCTGGACGGCCTAGCAACAGCCTCGCGACGCATCGGTCTCGGCATGAATTTGGATAAAACCAAAGTCATGATCAATGGCCTCATTGATCCGGGGCCGGTCGTCGTACATGGCCACCCTCTCGAAATTGTTTCCGAGTATACTTACCTTGGGCAAATTCTGCAGTTGGGTAAAAGCAATTTTGAGAAGGAGGCCAAGAGGAGGATCCAGTTGGGCTGGGCAGCGTTTGGAAAACTACGTCGAGTCTTCTCGTCATCCATCCCGCAATGCTTGAAAACGAAAGTTTTCAATCAGTGCGTCCTACCCGTTATGACCTACGGAGCTGAGACGTGGACACTCACGATAGGGTTGGTCCACCAGTTCAAGGTCGCTCAGCGAGCTATGGAAAGAGCTATGCTCGGAGTCTGTCTGAAGGATAGGGTTCGTAACGAATACATCCGACAGAGAACCAAAGTTATCGACATAGCTCAGAGAATCAGCAAGCTGAAGTGGCAGTGGGCCGGCCATATTTCGCGAAGAACTGACAACCGATGGGGTAAACGAGTTCTTGAGTGGAGACCGTGACTCGGCAAACGTAGTGTAGGGCGCCCTCCGGCCAGGTGGGATGACGATCTGCGAAAGACTGCAGGCAGATGCTGGATGCGTCAAGCTGAAGACAGGGCGCTATGGCGCTCATTAGGGGAGGCCTATGTCCAGCAGTGGACTAATATAGGCTGATGATGATGATGATGATGATGAACACAGGCTATATTGTATTGTTTAAAAAATAAATGACCACCCATGCGAAGCTAGGAAGGGTACGTAAGTGAACTATACTTATTGTTGAAACTGTGTCTGTATCTTAATCAAGTAGCTAAGTTTACCAAGTAAGTTATGTACATATTCATGCTAATTATTAGCTAAGAAGCAAATTATGTATTTACCTATTTCATTTAATGGTTATTCTAGTTTTCATGCCTGAAAAAAAATGAAATCCAGTTTTCTCTCTTATCGGGGATTTGTCAATAGGCAAAACTGGAGCCACCCTCATTCGACACTATATTATGGAGAGGTAAAAATAGCAAGGTACATTCCTGAGTGTTTGCTGATGGATTGTGACAGCCATCGCGGTACTCTGCAGAAGGGTATATAAATGAGAAAAATTTATGTTTGATGGATGGGTATTTTTTTACTAGGTAGTTGTTTGTGGCTATGCCCTGAAACTTTATGAAATTTGAATAGATCGGTCCTGGACCCGTAACTAATCTATGGTTTACTTGCAGTCGTGTTTTGGAAAAAGCCGTGAAAAACTGCGTGTTCTCGGCAGGCGGATTTATATCAAACGATCCGCAAAAGAAATTGCCGGAGAAAGCTAGCTTTAATATCCTTATTGCACTGGATAATTTAAAATCCAGTCATTTGAAGAGGCAATTTTCTTCAAGAGTGTTATTTTATTCAAAGAAAAGCTGAGTTTTAATCAAAACAGCTTCAATGTTGAATAAGAGATCATCGTTTTTGTATTTTTTTCCTTTGACACAATTTCGAGTCCTCTTGTGTAACGAAGTGTAGATAATTTAATAGCGTGTTGTTTTAATGTTTGGAAAATTGCGCTTAATATTGTCTTTTGCATTTTACCAAGGAACTTTTTTGATCTTGTTCTAGACTCTCCTGTTATAAATAAATCTGTATTGATACAGGCAACTTACCCCCGAATACTTAAACGCAACTCAGATTTAAGCACGTCTCAAATGTCGAATTTTTGACGGTTTTTACTTTTTCATCTAGCCATAATATTATTAAAAGTTAATTTCAGCGTGGTTTATCGATCGGCCTACTAGACATATAACTGTATGAATGCAATTAACAAAACGACGCGTTTTGTAAATTGCCTAGCCGTTCTACGAACGGGCTGATTTAAAGATCTGGTGGCGACTTACGTATTTGAAACTTCATACATATGTATCTTGCACATAAAGTAGGTAAAACAGTGCCCAACACTCCCAGCAATTCTTTTTTCTTCTTGCCTACAGACTCCTTCGAAATTAATAAAATAATTAGGTCTCTCAAAACTACTTCCGCCCCTGGTTGGGATAAGGTCAGTAATAAGCTTCTCAAAGAGGGCACAGATATATTTTCCCCCTTAATATCATATCTTACGAACCTTAGCTTAGATAGTGGAATAAATCCAACTATCGACCGATATCACTCCTCACCTCACTGTCGAAGATAATGGAAAAAGTCGTCAACAAAAGACTAATGGACTTTGTAGAAAGACATCAGCTTCTCTCTGACAACCAGTATGGCTTTCGAAACCAAAGATCAACCGAAGACGCTGTTACAAATCTTACTGATTACGTCTCGGAGAAATTAGACAGCGGTAAGCGCTGTATCGGGGTCTTTCTGGACTTAGCAAAGGCTTTTGATACAGTGTCTAGGAAAATACTGCTGAAAAAGATGGAGGCCTTTGGTATCCGAGGATCCCCTCTCTGCTGGTTCGAATCGTACCTTAGCGGACGTAGGCAGAGGGTGGTGCTGGATAAGTATACCAGCCAAATCACCGAAGTAGAGTTCGGTGTACCCCAGGGGAGTGTTTTAGGACCAACATTATTCCTTATCTACATTAACAGCTTATGTTCGCTTGACTTGGATAGCGCCAAGATTTTTACCTTTGCCGACGACACAGCAATAGTTTTTCATGGTGATTCGTGGCAGGATGTAGTCCTCTCTTCTCAGGCCGGCCTCGCGAAAGTTGCCACTTGGCTCCAGCACAATTTGCTCACTCTTAATACCGATAAAACCAAATTTATTCCATTTAGTATCACCAAAAGCACTTCTCCCTCGAATCTTAACACCTTTAAACTCCACAGTAACCCATTATGTCAAGAATCAGATCTGTGCGACTGCCCTTTGATTCATAAAGTAGAGAGTACTAAATATCTAGGAGTCATAATCGACCAGTACATGTCATGGAAAAACCAAATAGCGGCAATGTGCGGTAGACTGAGAAAGCTTCTTTATATTTTTAGACAACTTAGATCTTGCGCAAATAAAGAAACTATAAAATGTGTCTATCTAACGCTATGTCAGTCCGTGATCACCTATTGCATTGCTGCATGGGGCTCTGCCTGCCAAACCCACCTTCTTCGTTTAGAACGAGCACAGCGTGCTATTTTAAAAGTTGCTTATTTTAAACCTCGCAGATACCCAACCGAAAAACTTTACCTAGATGTCAAACTGCTCTCTGTAAGGCAACTATTCATATTAATGACCACAATAAAATTCCACAAAAATGCTTTGCAATGTACAGTACCCCAAAAATGCCGAAGATTAGTATGGAAAACACCTAAAACTCTTACTCGTTTTGGAGACAGAAGCTACAGATGCTGTGGACCTCGTCTATACTCAAGGCTAAATAAAAAACTTAATTTATTAACTCTTTCCAGGAAATTATGTAAAAAGAAATTAACAGATTGGCTGTCTAGTCTAAACTACCGAGAAACTGAGGATTTGCTTAAAACTTCGTCTTAAATGAAATTCAATCTTCCCTAATCCCCTCCCCCCCCCCCCCCCCCCCCGCCTTCCCCCTTCCCTGTAGTCTTTTCGGTTGCCTAGACTCTTACGAGACTAGTGACCTCGGGAGAGATCACAAATCAACCATTCCATATCAACAAATCGTCTCATACCATACTTGTTGCACCATATTCTAGTGTTTGTTCCAACTCGATTTTTTGTACGAAAGAGGCTAGCTACCCACAACACAGGTTATCCTAGGGTGGGAGCTAGCGCTATTTACAAATTGAACCAATCCTAAAGTTTAACCTAAGATGTAAATTATTTATAACCTATTTATTGTTATATTTATAGAAAGTAATCTATTTATGCTTGTAAATGTTACTTTAGGATAAGGATGGTAATAATAAATACTTTTTATACTTTATACTTTTATACTTATCTACGTTCAGACTGACTGACTGTAGCCGGATAAGGCAACGCCGAGCTATATGATTTTCAGGCGATCTCGCGAGGCGGCTCGTCTATACCGTGTCCATTTTGAATGAGGCATAAACGTAAATAAACCGCCCATACTTAACCTATAATTCACTTTGTTGTCGCGTCCGTTTATAAGTAATTTACATTACTTGTCGTTTTTAGATCCTCCCTTCAATAAAAATTGCTTACAATGATATCTGAAACTCGACGCCAAGCAAGTGAGTTTTTGTTATTTGTATCGTGGTTTGTTTACTAACATGCTCCATGCTGGATGGATACGGTATAGTATGAATGAACCAGAGGGCCTAGACAATGTAACAATCTATGTCGAAAGCGATGGTAGAAAAGTTCAAAAATGTATGGGTTTGACATTTATGCTTTAGATATGTCACGTGATCTGTTTCGAATTTTTCCCTACGCATATTTCAATTGTTTTCAATTCGTCTTCATACGAATGCCGGTTGCTACGCCCTCTGGCTATCGGATGTATCTCCATCTGCGAGCGTGCATATAATACTTATTAATTCCTAGAAATTTAATGATAATCAATACTGTTCCAATATTAAGAACCAATAATTGATCTTTAATACCCATAAATTTAGCAACACCCAAAGTTAGGTACTAATAATTTAAGCCCACGTTAGAGTGTTTTATAGACGTATTAAGTAATTGGCAATAAATCAGCGAGTGGTTTTCGCTGGATAATTCATATATCCACAAATTAAACGCAAGTTTATTGGCTTCAGCACGAAACAAAACCCTGAACGCGAAACTTCCAATCTCAGTAATTAAGGAGGTCCGGGTCAACATGTTTTTGCTGTTTGAAATAACGGTCATTTGAAAACCTAAAAACAATTTGGCCACTGAATTTTTTTTATAAAATATTATGTATATGCTTATAACTAAAGACTTTGGAAAAACTTAGTGATTTTATTAGAATGATTGCGTAGCGACCTACATTAAAAGTTGGACTCATAATATGACTATAAAGTATGAACCCAAGAGGTTAACTAAAGACATTATTTATAAGGCTAGGCCAGGGACGTGGTAAGTACTTACGGTTGTATTGCCATCCGTACAAGTTCTTTGGGCTGGGTAGAGCTGCATTCTAGAATTGAGTTTTGGTCGTCGTTGTGCGGTAGAGTAGGTTGTTTGCTAAGCACAGCACAGACGATCGTGTTTTGTGTTATCCCTCTTAAAATCATACCTAAACCAGCTTAAATTGTATTAAGTAGTTAGCTAAAGTCTAGCGAATTCATAACTCAAACCAAAACAAACAACCCTAAAGTTACTCGTGCCTAGATAGGCACGAGGTACTTGATAAATCGAGGTAGATACCTCGATTTATCAAGTCATTTAAAGGCATCATCATCTCGTCAGCTGTTGGATTCTACACATGTAATGCCTGAAAAGTTTTTAGAGTAATCTGGTTGGTGTCATTTGATTATGATTTAATTTATTTTTGGACTGTAAAACCTATCCTAACATAAACCATGTTACCGTGGTTTAATCTGGCTTGAACGTCATCTTGTCATATATTTAAGTCAGCCTACAGTTTGAAAGCTAGCTTATATGTCTCGTAGGCGGTTAACCATATTCGCATGCGTAGAGTATTCGAGTCTTTATCGGCCACGTATTTGCAAGTTCTAATCGATCATAATATATGTATACCTATGCGGCATACCAGAACCTCGGAAGGAGCAGTTTTGTTACTCATGGAAAAGCTTCTCTCCTCAACCTTAACCTCAACAGCCTGTATTGGTCCACTGCTGGACGCAGGCCTGTCCCTGATAAACGCTTTAATGGCGTTTGTCAAATGGAGGGTAATGCCCGAAATCTCCACGCTGGGCATACGGGTTGGGGTTAGAAGTTCGGTGGTAGACTTGTTCTGCGGGCGCTGCTTCACGCCCTCTGGTGGTTATTCATTAGTCGCCTCTTATGACACCCAAGAGAAGAGATGGGGTGGTGCAACTTCGAAGCCAGCACCACGCAGCTTGTCTACGAGTATAATTTTAATATAAACTCAATTTAGTTTTTTTATCAATTATTTTGCATGTGGTGCCCGTTTTGCGAGAGGCCTGCGTCCAACAGTGGACAAGGAGACGCTGTTGATGTACTGAGAGCATATTTATCATGGTTTTTAAATCAAATCTCGGGCAAAACTCTTTTAATGTTAGCCGTATATATGGATTCTAGTTGTATAAATAATTATAACAATGTGCACCTATTTTTACAAGAAAAATCTAACACAATGTAACTATTGTTTGAGTATTAATACATGAAATGTAAAGTTCTGTTAAGAACTGAACTGAACGAAATTTTCTATTATTCCCACGTCCGCTACCCACCGCAAACGCTTCCTAACTGAACGGGTAATGAGCGATCCTCAAACTTAGGCGTCCCACAAATGAGTTCGTTAAGTTATAACGTGAGTAGCTAGATAACTAGCTTCAGGACACATTTGGTTATGAAATTGGTTGCTAGCCGAAGAGTCTTGGTGCTTTATTCATTTAAGTCTGTTACTATAAACTTTAACATCATTGAGAGCGATTTCTAAACCTGTCGTTAGCTTTTTACCCGTTTTTAACAGCCGCGGTGCGCGGTGTTTTTTTTTCTAAATAAGAATAACAAAAAAATAACTGAAATACTTTACATCCCCGTCATAAATGTTTGTTTTACAACTACTAAAAAAATAGGTTTTTGATGTTAATTGGGGCTTTGACAACAACAACTAAAGCAAGGAACGGGTCTTATCGCGGTGTCGCAGTGGTGTAAGCGGATGTATTCGTAGTAGGAGCTGTTTTCGTACGCAACTAAATCGTTGTCAAGGAGTATGAAAGCAGAAAAATTCTCGTCTTCGGGCCGCAATTACGTCCAATTTGTCTCTTGCATTATAATAATAATAATGCTGGACAATTCACACAGCACTATCTAGCCCCAAGCTAAGCAGAGCTTGTATTATGGGTACGAGATAGCTGATATACATTATACAATACACTAGATTTTTATTATTTATTTATTTAATTTTAGATATAGATATTTTTTATTATACATAAGAAACACCCAGAACGCCCTGAACAAATATCTGCAGATCGTACACACATTTGTCCCGAGGCGTGAATCGAACCCGCAACCTCCTGCGTCGCAGGCGGACCTTCGCCCACCGCGCCACGGAGGTCGTCAAATTATACGTCATAACAATAAAACAAAACATGTGCTACACTGTCACGAGTCTTCTATGGATGACCTTATACCGTCTACCAACTACAAAGATAAACTTTAATTAAATACCGGTTCATTTGCGCTATCTTTCTGGAAACTAAAATAACTTTCCTCGTGGCAACATTGTCCCAGCTAATGGCTGTTTGTCCTAGAATTACAGCTGAAAAGTCGTCGACTTAAGTGCACTTTTTCCTCGCTTATTTTTTCGTTTGTGCCGGAAAAATACCGTAAAATGTTACTTTTAGGTCTTTTTCAGTTATACAAGATCGTCAAGTTTGCGTGGACTCGCACTAAGGGTTCCGGACGTTTTTTTTAAGAGTAGGGATTTTGAAAGTTTTAAAGAAAGTTTGTTTGATATATAAATGGAGTATTCCCATATTCCGCACCTTTTTTCTCCGCACCTCAAACTCCGCACCTATTTTATTCCCATTTTCCGCATCCAGAATGAAGTAGTTGCTAGTGATGGGGGTCTTGATATAAGTTTGATGTAACTAGCTGTTACTTTTGAATTAGATCTAGATTTAAGATCAACATACACAGTTTTAGAACTAGGTACCTTTTTAACAAGATCTTACATAATTAAGTTCATTTCTTATTCATTTCATTTTAATATTGTGGTAGTATTACAAAATATCTTATATTTCATGCAATTAGATAGGTGTAGTGGGTATTTAATATCAATATTTTCCCGGTATTCTTGCTCTCAATAAATCCCTACGCCGTTTTTGAATTCAGTAACAATAAATTTAATTAAGAGAACCATATTCACCGAAAAATTCAATATTAAGTACGATAACTGAGACATAGCTAGTCTTCTAAACCTAGATTGGTGTAATTATTTATGGCAACAATGAATCTAATCTTAAAGATTTGATTATTTGTTTGTTTGCATTTTATAGGCTCCGAAATTTCTAGACTGATTTAAAAATTATTTCACCATTAGCAAGCTTACTTTTCAGGGATAGGCTATATTTCATTTGGACGACCTCTGTGGCGCGGTGGGCCTGCGACGCAGGTTGCGGGTTCGATTCCCGCCAATGGATAAATATTTGTACGATCTGGCGTTCTGGATATTTTCTATGTATAACAAAAAATATCTATCTATGTAGTGTATTGTATTATGTATATCAGTTATCTAGTACCCATAACACAAGCTCTGCTTAGCTTGGGGCTAGCTAATGCTGTGTGAATTGTCCAGCATTATTTATCATTATATAATTTCATCCCAGAATTCCCACGGGACCGGGACCTACACGGGTGAAACCACAAGCCACTGCTAGTTATATCTAAAGAGACTCTAACATAACAAAAGGTAAGGTTTTATGTCCCAGCAAAAAGTAGGCCAGCTTAGGTTTACGACTTTCACGTTGGAATGTAAAACACACTAGACCAAACAAAAAACTTTTGCTGAAAACATTTGTGCCTCGAAACTTGTCCGGATAAAGCGGTAAAAATTAATAGACTTTAGTAAACAAATTCGTGACTGTAATGGTACATCTCTACGAGCAAACGTCCTGCATCATCATCATCATCATCATCATCAGCCTATAATAGTCCACAGCTGGACATAGGCCTCCCCTAAGGAGCGTCATAGCGCCCTGTCTTCAACTTGACGCATCCAGCATCTGCTTGCAGTCTTTTGCGGATCGACGTTAATCAAGTTGCGACAAGTCAGTAATAATTATCGATGCTATGCCATAGACAAGGATTGTGTAGAGATTTCTCATTATGTCTTACATCATAAATGTTTGTATGATCTGAAGATATTTGATATACTCTTCTGGGTGATTTCTATGTACAAAAATAATATCTGTCCAAGTTGTATAATGTACTAATACCTAATGTATACAAGTTATCTAGTACCCTAACACAAGCTCTGCTTAGCTTGGGACTGGATAAATACTGTGTGAATTGTCCAGCATTGATTATTTATTCTGCTAGTGGTGCTGGCTTAGAATTTGAACCACCACAACTCTTCACGCGGGTGTCGTAGAGGCGACTAAAGGATATCCACCGGGGGGCGGGCCGCCCCCTGCAGGACAATAAAACTATACCACCAAACTGCGATCCCCAGCCCGCATACCCAGCGTGGGGATTATGGGCAGTACCCTCCATAAGATAAACGCCAATAAGGCGCTTATCAGGGGGAGGCCTGCGTCCAGCAGTGGACCAATATAGGCTGTTGAGGAGGTTGAGGTTGATTATTTTTTTACGAGCGGTCCTTAGAAAGAGTGATGGGGTTGTTACACTCCGGTCAAACGACGAGAAGAGGTTTTTTCCGCATGCGATTATACAGGGTGGGGCAAATTTTTGGCCCCTTAAGGGTAGCTACCGTTTATTTTGTAGTTAGAAGGTTAGAAGACCTTCAAAATTAGCCAACTTAATTTTTTATAAAAATAAAAATTTCATTCCTGATATGCCTTCAAATTTAGCCTACCAACTTAAAAAAGTAGTTACATACGAGTTTAAATTAAGAACCACTGAATGAGTGACATTGTTTTTTTCACTTACTCGTTTTTTCATAGAAAATGTAAGGGAATTGTTTTTTTAATTATTGCCAAAACTTACGATTTGATTTGGTATGTTACTTTGAGAAAAGTGTTCCTGATTGGAAATAGAGTCGATTAAGACCAACTTGTTTTTTTTGACAAATGTCATTTTTTGGGCGACCCGTAAATTTTTTCAAGAAACTAAAAATGGCAATATTTTTTTCTTCAAAATAAAACAGATGGTTTCTAAGAACAAAACCTTCTAACTACAAAAGAAACGGTAGCTACCCTTAAGTGGCCAAGAATTTGCCCCACCCTGTGTATGAAACGAAACACTGTCTAATTAAATATGGTGCGTGGAACCAACCTCGCTTGTTTATTATAATTATTTCGAACTGAAATAAGCGAAGTTGGTTCCACGGAATCCGCCGAAATAATTATAATGAATAATAATAATTATTATTTCGAACTGAAACAAGCGAGGTTGGTTCCACGCACCTTATTTAATGCATGCGGAAAAAACCTATTCTCGTAGTTTGACCTGAGTGTAACAACCACATCACTCTTCAAAATCCGCGTGCGAACTGAATGGGAATTATTCCATTCAGTTTGCACGCCCGTTTGCCACAATTTTTTATAATATTCAATCGATTGATGTTTAGAGCAGCACAGGAAAATGTCGGAAGAGAGGCATAATGTATGAAGGCTTCAAAACATTATCAAAGTTCAACCAAAACCTCGAACTTGATATTGAAAAGTTGAGAGCGTCGAGTAGGGATCTTACGAAGAAATTGATTTTCCATACCTTATAAAGTATCGTCCAACTATTTATATTATACCCATAAGTATACCAATCATCGCTCGCTGTTATCTTTGACCCTATCTCCGATGATGGGACCCCCTGTTGGCAACACATTGTGTTCAGAAAGGTTTCCAAGATAACAGCACCCGACTTGGTTTATTGTCGGCTTCACGCTGCCTTTAATTAAGCAGCTGAGGCCGTGTTTGAGCCTATAGGCCTCTCTGATGAGCAGGGATTTTTTCGTGAGGTTTGCAAACATGTGCAAGTTGAAGATAGAGAAGCGAGGCTTCTTTTGATGGATAACGTAAAGAATTAGGCTGTGAAATTTAATAAGTCGTTAAACGTGTTCTTTTTGTTTGTTTTCTAGTATCATCAGCGTCATTATCTGCCTGAGTCAAAACATTATTACATAACTTTATATAATATTAATTTATAATATATATAAAAATAAAATTATAAATACATATAATTGTTTCTATTGTAAATACAATTCTAATTAATTTTTTAATGAATATCGACAAGACGAAAAATTTACCTGAAATTTTATCTATTAACGTCCTCTTACTTTCCTGGGTCAAAAAGGGGCTTTGATTTAGTGATAAAAATATGAGCCCTGAGTTCAGTTGGACGATAATATCGAGACGTCATTGTGACGTGATAAAATAAACTTAAACCCATATACAGCGTTCACCGATTATACTTATTATTTTAACAAATACATTTTCGACCCCTTACTTAGACCCAACACTATCTCGTTAGACCCCCAATATCTGACGTCATATACCCTTATACCGCCAGGGTATTAAATCGAACCAATCGATGGTTCATTTTGTTAAAATCGAACGAGTAGTTCTAGCGCTACTTGGCGTAATGCCTATCCAGTTTGAAACTATTTTGCTTTGCCTTAAAAATAAAAGATATCGAGCAAGGGGTTGGCAACGATTCACTTCACAGAAAAATCACCCTAGTGGTGGCAAGGCGCAATTTTTGCCGACTACAAATGGGTGCCAAATATATAAACTGCGATGGTAGTCAGTTATATTTAAAAATAAACTCAAGAAATGGCTCTTAGAGAGATCATTTTATTCCGTAGACGAGTTCTACGCAATGCCAATTATTTAATTATTTTATAATGAATAAAAATGATTAATTATATTATTGGAATTATATTAAATACTTATACATATTTTAGGTTAAGGTCAATATTATAAACTATATTGCTTAACTTGTATCTTTATGACTTGTAACATGGCGTTATTAATAAAATATTGTATTGTATTGTATTGTATTGTATTGTTAGGTGGAATGTGACGTCACGATGACGTCTCAATACTGTCATCAGACCGAACTCAGGGCTTTGATGTAGAACCACCCCCTACTTCAAGGTATCAGACATTACTTTTTATTTTCACAGATGATGTATGTGGTCGCCGTAAACTCAATTGCGTTATTACTACTATTTAAGTTTTTATATTTTATGTAGGTATTTTAGTTTTTAAGGTATATATTGCCATGGACTATAGAATATGTTAATAAAAAATACTGGACAATCCACACAACATCATCTAGCCCCAAGCTAAGCAGAGCTTGTGTTATGCGTAATAGATGACTGATACACATAATACACATTACATACATAGATATTTTTTATACATTGAGAACAACTAGAACACCCTAAACAAATATCTGCAGATCGTACAAACATTTGTCCCGAGGTGGGAATCGAACCCGCAAATTGCTGCGTCGCAGGCGGATCTTTGCCCGCTGTGTTAAATAAGATCTGTAACTTTTCTGAAATCTGAAATAAATGAATTATTATTATTATTATTACACACGGGGTACCCAGGTACACAACCTCCACCGTATAAACATATTAAGCATCTACTTGTATACTTGATGACAGTTTTCGCATTACCTGTACCTTCCTCTACAAAGCATGTCCTACTTAATCTGTCAATCCAGACTTGATAGATGATGCAGTGGAAATGGATTGAGGATGTATCATCAAAAGAGAACTAGGTACATAAGGACAAATTTTTGAGTTCTCGGAATGAAAAATGATGTAACGCCAAAGATAATATTTATCTTAGGTTAAACTTTCTTTATCTACGTCATAGAGGTATTATTTACTAGACTATATGGCTAGCCCCGCTAGGCCTGGGCCCTGTTGTCCAAATTCTGTGGGTACATTAAAATCATTATTATTTACTGCCTGTCGACATTTTATTAAAAACGGAGTTACTCGCTGCCATAATATTTCTATAGCTTCTTACTTGCTTTTATTTTCCAAATTAAATTGACTCAAAGTCTAAAAATAGGAATAAAAAATAAGTTATAAGAAATGGCCGATTTCGGCTACAACCAACAAAAGACGACGCGAGACGACTCTTCAATACGACTCGCCAATTGGATACAAAATCGTGCTTTACGGGAGAGATTATGAAGATGATAACCTGCTATGGCGATCATTAAGGGAGGCCTTTGTCCAGCTGTGGACGAATATGAGCTGATCAATATAATATCATTGGAGCTGATGATAGTTGCATGAAAACCTGAATCTCAGCATTACCTACCTCATTGCCATGATTTCTGGTGTTCTACTCGTTTAAATTGGTTTTCAGTTCGTAACCACGATCATTTCCAACTGTAAAACGAGTGAATATGCCAATTCAAATAACTACATCGGAATTCCAACCCAGCGCGGCTGCATTTCAATCTAATTAAATATATTTTGTAGTTACCTTTACGTTTTCACCAACTTGCAGTATTTGGATCTACTGCCCGTAGAGCTACCTGGATAGAACAAACACAATCCAAATTAATTAGATCTGTAATTGAACCGAAACGTGAGTGAATGGTCGGTGGATGGAATCTCTTTGTTGGTCAAAAAGATCCCATCGACAGACTATTCTACAACGGAAGTCTAGCAGCAGATAAGACGGCTTATTTCCAGAGGTCCATAATTCAATTGTTTTTTTAATTCCCGATGGGTCCATGATTTTTTTACTATAATTTTAAATATTCATACGTGGACTCCCAATGTGATTTAACTTATGTACTGTCAGTAAAAACAATACAAGAGGGTATTGACACAAAAAATCGAAATACAACCTATCCAGCTTGACATACCTACGCCAGATAAGAAAATAACTAACTTAAAAAGCTCCCTTGCCTCTATTACGCAAGTGCTCATAGCCACCTATCATACTCCATCATTCTATGGGGAAACAGTACCAATGCAAAAATGATCTTTACGCAACAAAAAAACCTTATACGTATTTTAGCGAACATAGAACAAACGGACAGCTGTAAACTTTATATCACTTTTTTTTAATACTATCCTTGCCCTGCAAAAATATTTTTGAAATGTGTAAATTCGTAAGAAAACAAAGAATTTTATGAAACAAGGGAATAAACCTACTCCTCTTGTTCCATATGTTATAAAACAAACTTATAAGACATGCCTCCAAACTTGAAACTATAGTCATCGAGCCCCTATGTAATGTAATGACTATTAAAATATATATTTAACTGCCTGACGCGTTGAAAAATGAGAAAAACGACAGTGTTTCTATAAAACAACTAAAGGTTTTCCTAATTACTACATAATGAGTATGTAAACGAGTAAAATATTCCTGAGGGCGGACCCAACCGGCATTCACTATGAAACGAATCGAAAACAATTGACAGATTCGTAGGGAAATTTTTAAAGACATCACGTGACATATCTAAGGCATTTGACAAACCCATACATTTTGAACTTGTCTACTATCGGTTTCGACATCGATTGTTACATTGTATAGGCCCTCTGACCAGATAACAATGACGTCCACATCTCAAGTTCAAGTTCAAGTTCTCTCTATTTAAATCTATGCTGTAAACACATATAGTGTGCCCAGCAGGGTCTATAGTGAAACATAATTATATACAATGTAAATACCTCTGTACACCTATGGAATACATTAAATGATTGAGTATTAAGTATTTTTTGTTAAACAACCTAGGTTTTTGTAAAGACTGAATTGCAATTGTCAGAAATAAGCTTTTTAGAGAACAAAATTACAAAAACTTAATGTCAGTAAGGTCCATTTTCCACACAACATAGTTTTCAGCTAAAAAGTATGTTTCCCTTTTATTTCAACAGACAGGACGGTTCAAAAGTTTGCAGGAAGTTAACATTCCATGAATTAAAATGCATGGCATTTCTACACGAGCTATGTTAACGTTGCAGCTTTTTTAGGGTTCCGTATCAAAGGGTGCCACTGCAAACACATATGAATAAGATTATGCCATCCGTCCGTCACTTACTCAAATTTATCAAAAGTTACAGGTTAAGTGTTAGTACTAATAAAAAAATTATGTGGTACCCTTGGAGGGCCACTAACTCCTTAAACTAACTAAACTAACACTTTGACGACTTCTGTGACGCGGTGGGCGAAAGACAACCTCCTGCGTCGCAGGTGGACTTTCGCCCACGATGTTGGGTTCGATTGCCGCCTCGGGAAAAATGTCTGTACGTTTATTTATTTTATTTTTTATTTTATTATTTAACAAAATCAACAGCCCTTATGTCTAAACAATTTTTACCATAATAATATAACTTACGGCCAATAAGAGATTTACATTTTAATAAAGAAACTTACAAAATACCGACAGTCTAACATAAACTAAATCAAACAAACTTACAATAAAATATTTAGATCAAGTTAATCAGAAAATTAAAATACAATTTAACCTAATGCAATAAATGTATACATAATGTACTTGCCTAGTGCAAGTTTATATTAAATTTTACTTAATTATACATGTTATATTCTATACAGAGTCCTCCCGCAGAACTTTTAAGATATCTCTTTTGAATGCTACCTTACCGACATGAAATATGTCAGTGGTGTGAAATTTAATATTATAGAGTCTTTGTAGTCTGTTAACAATAGAGTTATGGGCATAGTTAGTCGTAGATTTTGTGGTGGCAAAGAGCTTGGTATTAGTATGTCTTGTGCGTCGTTTTGGAGCCCATATACGGAGAATCCTAGCTGTTAGTTCGGGGCTGTCTATGTACCCGTTACTTAGACCATGTAGGAATGACATATCCATTAAAGTGCGTCGGTCTTGAAGGCTTGTAAGGGAATGAAAGTCACATGAGTCCTTATAGCTTACAGGGTAATAATGCTTTCTATAATTAATATGCTTTATAAATTTATGTTGTATTCTTCGTTCTGCAGATATTTGTTCAGGGCGTTCTGTATGTTTTAATAAAAATATATCTATCAATGTAGTGTATTGTATTATGTATATCAGTTATCTTGTACCCATAACACAAGCTCTGCTTAGCTTGGGGCTAAATAATGCAGTGTGATTGGTCCCACATTATTATTATTATTAATTTCATGGCTGTAGACACACATGTCTAACTGCACCAGGCGTTAGGCGGTGGCGTACACATGCACGTTGCACTACCGTGGCTTGGCAGTGAACGCATTGTTTTAAAATGATGTGGTACGACGTCGACGTACCGAACCCTGATTGCTCGAATCTGACTCGTACTTTTCCGATTCATTTTGATTTGGCTAAAAAGAATGCATGCATTTTGGAAAAAAATGATGCATAGGTATCCATGAAACTCTGTTATAACACAAATCTGAGTCCGTTTTCTGCTAAACGAATGGCTTTATTATGACATTGGTATCAAAAACTATTCGTCACAAGCTATTACAGATTACGTGTTACTACTTAATTAATGATTATTTATCTGGTATTTATCGCATACCTTTGTTTTATTTCCCCTACCTCACTACGACCAGAAATAAGATTCTTCCATAAAAAAATATAATCTCTTTAAATTAAATATGGTATTAGCACCGCAGCTGCTCGCACTATCTAGCTAGAGTTTATTTCATCTAAGGATGGATACGTAGCTGTTCTGCAACGATTGCATTGTAAACAGATGATAGAGATAGAGATTAAAATGTCGATTATCTATATCTGAGTGTGATCACCGTCGTGGTCTGAAACCTCCCCCTTCGAGGGGACGTAAACACATATTGTTTTTTTATGATACTCGTTGTTTATACAATGTGTCTGGTTACTTTTTTTAGGTGGAGACTTTGGGAGGTAAATTTTATCGTTAAATCACTATCCCTACTTTTTTTTCTCGCTGCTTGATAAAATGACAGCCATTTTGTTTTCTTTTGCCTCGAAGCGTAAGCTATAGCTACCCATGCAGAGGTCCTAGGAAGACGATAGAGGACTCATTTGATAGCCAATAATGTAGGCAATAATGCAGTAATACCATTGTTGCATTATCAATTTTATAAAAGAGGAAAAGAGAATTTATAAAACATATAAAAATAATATATATATTTAATAAAACATCAAGATTTCTAAACACAACAGGTACCAACTATTTTAAGAATTAATCTGTACTTAGAATAATTCTTAAGTTAGTTGGTACCTGTGGTGTGATAATGATTATTACCCATTTCAAGGTCTCGCTAATGAGTTCCTCACTTGTTGAAACTTATATTAGGAAGCGAGGACTCTTGCCATTGTCATAGTAGAGCTATTGGTTAGCAGAATATTGGGCCCCTGGTAGGCGAGACTCGTGCATTCGTAATCTGTGGTTCTACGAGAGTCGGAAACGTAACCGGGAGGTAATTATGGTACGATAATGACGTGGCCTCGTATTCGAGATGACTGGCCTTTGTTATACCTATTGACTGCCTCGATGGTGTAGTGCTCAACCGCTGTTAACGAGGTTCAGGGTTCAAATCCTGGGTCGGGTCAAGATTTGTGTTATTGGGAATTTTCTAGCAAGAAATATTCACAGTTGCAGCCCGGAGTCAGGAAATTGGCGCTGTTATAACCGCGTGCCTCGGAAAACATGTTATGCTGTTGGTCCTGCACTTAAACTCTCCCCGGTAGTGTCGTTCTGCCGTCTCATCAGATTATGAGAATGAGGAAATCAAGAGTCCACCTGTGGTGTTCACTTGTGCACTATAATAGGACCTGGCTGGTCGTCGGTGAGACTGGCCGTTGTGGCCGAAATTCGGCTAATAGGGCTTCCACATCATCATTCCGCCTATTGAAGACTAGTTTGTGCCAATGGTTTCACTTGTAATACATACATATTACCTTACTTATGGATAATGCTGCTATTGTTACAGATTACACAGCAACTGACAATAAATTTATTTATTTATTTATAAAAAGTACACTATTTTTATAGGGAATCCTAGTTAAATGGTGTACATACTTATTCTTATAATATGATTATCATAAAAATGTACCTCAATTTGCAGCGCAGGCTCGGTCATTGTGTCAATCTTTAGGCGAGGTTGTAAACGTAGTTGTACTGATAATGATGATAAAATCAATTTTTAATATGCTTTTGGAAATCGCTGAGTTAAAAACATCGATGTTTGCCATTTAGGTATTCCTATCTGCCACCCCAAACCACCCCCACGCAGTGGCAGACGGAACAACTATGCCTATCGGCCCCCACGAATATTAATTCAAATCAAGCCAAACGAATGCGCAATGCCGCATTAAAATAAATATGAATAACAATGTAACAAGGTACATATTACGTTGTAATTGTAATTGTTTAAAGTGTATTGTAATATTTAAGTACAAAACATGTACAAGAAAATTAAAGGTAAGTATAAAAAACCAAGAGAAAAATATAAAAAAAGGAAAAAGAAAAAACAAGAGAAAAAACACCTATAAGACGTTAATACCTATAAGAAAATATTTTTTTCTATGCAACATAGGTAATTATGTATGTATGTATAACAACGACACGACCAGACGCGAAATATGACTGTCATAGCCTAAATATGTCTCCGATCCATATCGGAGGAAAAAAGGCGGAACAAACAAAAAAAATGCGCATTGCCGTAAAATTACAAAAAAGACAAAATGAAGGTATTAAAAGTTAGCTTCAAAACATCGATAATGCGGAAGTAAAAGCGTAAACTTGCTCGAATGCACTTTGTAATCGTAAAAATACAAAGTAAACCAAATTTACGCTCATTTGAAAAGCTCGGGCACATGATACATCGATATCCTCTCGAATGCACTTTGTAATCGTAAAAATACAAAGTAAACCAAATTTACGCTCATTTGAAAAGCTCGGGCACATGATACATCGATATCCTCTCGAATGCGCTTTGATATCGTTAAAATACAAAGTATAAGGACAAAATGAACGCTCAATTGATGTGAAAAGTTGGTTCGTATTACGTTTTCACTCTGAAGGCTGATATAATCGTGAAAATACAAAGAAAACCAAATATTTTTGGAGTTATCGATCGTTTTAAAACATGATCGATATCTAGCCCCAAGCTAAGCAGAGCTTGTGTTATGGGACGATCCCCTAGAAAACATCCAGAACGCCCTGAACAAATGTCTGCAGATGCGGAGAGTGTCACTCAACAATAGGGTATATGCATGTAATTTCAAAATGGCTAAAAAAATATATACGTATTCTCTATTGATATAGAAACATATCTACATATTTATTTTTGCATTTTGAGATGTTTTTATTGTAGAATTTAACCATTGAAAAATTGATATTTTAAATCTCAATCGCAAAATTTCAAAACGCTACGCCATTGACTAGAGCGGACGTGACATCACTGTGCACATTTTTTCTTTTTTTATTCTGCTTGCTGCACCATGATTTGACACTATTCTGCCCACTTGACATTTCGTATTGTCGATTATTTTCAGTTTTTTTGGAAAACCTCTTTCCTGAGATGATCACTACCGAGGTCGTCACCAAAGGTCGTCATCAAGTGTGTACGTCGACGTCACATAAACATGGCGCCAATATGACAGCGTTTTTATCACCCGAAAATGATTCTAGTTTTGATTTGTTTTTTTTACCTTGTTAATGCGAAATTCAGTGAGCGTCTTATCATTCCTCGGTTAAATAATGACCCAAAGAATCGATTAAAACAATAAAAAAAATCGATGCATATACCCTATTCATTTAAATCTTAAAATCTTTGTTGTAAACAAATAAAACAATACACAAAAGTTGACAACAGGACATGTACGTACAAAGGCAAGCTTAACCCTACAAGAGTTTTCACTAAATTTTTAGTTGACTTGTATATCCTACTAATTAATATTATAAACGCGAAAGCTTGTAAACATGTATGTGTGTACACATGTATGTTTGTGGCTTTTTCACACAAAAACTACGGTATTTCTAGGCCTGGAATAAGACATAGGCTACTTTTTATCAGAGAAACCAGTTCCCGTTGGCGCAGCTAGTATCTTCATAATAATACGCACGAGCGCGCGAATAGAATAATGAAAATGAGTTTGTCGTATTTTTTTATACACCTCGTTTGTACTGTGGCTCCAAGCTTTCTGCGTGTTGTCATCGTAAAAATACAAAGTAGACAAAACGTAAACTCAATGCTCATTTTATCTGAAATCCTGAACAGCACCACTTCAATCAATCAAACTCTGCCAATAGCTAACGGAATTCAGGCCGAACTAACAAACATTGCCGAATACAAATGGTTCTGCAGTAATGTTTTACTTTCTGATGGTTTCCGCGCTTTTCTTAAATCCTTTAGATTACATACTTAAATTACGGTTTATGATAACTGTAGAATAAGTAACATGGATAAATGAAAAAAAAAACTAACTTACTTTAATCTTAGCTAAGTAGCTAAGATTATGTAAGTTAGTTTTTTTTCAGTAGGTAATAAGTATTATTAAGGTGAAAATTAAGTGTATAAATAAAAAAAAAAACCCTTCAAGAACCGTGACACATTGACATAAGACTCCGACCCTCTCGAATTTCAGAAAAATTATGTCCGTCGCAATACGCACGACAACCTCTGTGGCGCGGTGGGCGAAGGTCCGCCTGCGACGCAGGAGGTTGCGGGTTCGATTCCCGCCTCGGGACAGATGTGTGTACGATCTGCAGATCATTTCAGGGCGTTCTGGATGTTTTCTATGTATAATAAAAAATATATATCTATGTAGTGTATTGTATTATGTATATCAGTTATCTAGTACCCATAACACAAGCTCTGCTTATTTTGGGGCTAGATAATGCCCCGAGCTAAGCATAATTATTATTATTATTTATAATACTCGATATTCGATATAGCCGTATATCTACACATATTAGGTCCTTACATATGAAATTGGCGTTTATCGTACTGGCCACTTTAATCACAAATTTCTCCTCTTTGGTAAGGAATTCCAAATTCAAATTTGTACAGCTATAGACTCATGTATTTGTGCTTCGATGATCGTCATTCATTTGTTTTTTTTCTTCTGTTTTTTTCTGTTTGCGTCACTCATTTTACAAAATAGAAAACTTAAAATATCGCATTATTTACGAGTACGAGTTCCGCCGTGGCACTAGTGCTGCGGAAACAACTCGAAGGGTGAATGATGTGTATGGCGGTCGTGTTGCAAAAGAAAACACAGTTCGTTTTTGGTTCCAACGTTTTCGTTCTGGAAATTTCGACCTGCAGAACAAGCCCCGTGGACGGCCTGAGACTCAAGTTGATAATGAAGAGTTGAAGGCTATTGTGGAAGCGGATCCATCGCAAACCACGTCCGAGTTAGCTGCAGGCTGCGATGTTAGTGATAAAACTGTTTTAATTCACTTGAAGCAAATTGGGAAGATTAAAAAGCTTGAAAGGTGGGTACCTCACGAATTGACTGAAGCAAACCGGCAAACGCGCGTCGACTGCTGCGTTACATTACTAAACCGGCACAATAATGAAGGTATTTTAAACCGAATCATTACCTGTGATGAAAAATGGGTTCTTTACGATAATCGGAAGCACTCAGCGCAATGGTTGGATCCTGGCCAGCCAGCCAAATCCTGCCCCAAGCGAAAATTAACCCCAAAAAAGTTACTTGTAAGCGTTTGGTGGACTAGTGCCGGTATTGTTCATTACAGTTTTCTCAAATCTGGCCAGACTATTACGGCTGATGTCTATTGTCAGCAATTGCAAACCATGATGGAAAAGCTAGCGGCTAAACAACCTAGGCTGGTCAATCGCTCCACGCCACTGCTGCTTCACGACAACGCTAGACCACACACTGCGCAACAGACGGCTACTAAATTAGAAGAGCTTCAATTGGAAAGTCTAAGACATCCTCCGTACTCCCCGGACCTTGCTCCAACAGATTGCCATTTTTTTCGAAATTTGGATAACTTCTTGCAAGGGAAAAAATTCAACTCCGATGGGGCAGTCCAAATCGCCTTCAAAAATTTTATTGATTCCCGTCCGACTGGTTTTTTTAGTAAAGGGATCAATGAACTACCTATAAGATGGCAAAAGTGCATAGAAAATAATGGTTCATACTTTGATTAATTAAATATATTATATTAAAAAATATTCGACTTTTTGTTCCTCCCATACAAAACGCCAATTTCATATGTAAGGACCTAATATATACCCGAGATATTATAATTTATTGTGAATTTAGACTCGTCAATACCCAATTATTCCTATTGAGATTTTACTTATCTCAATTGTACGCGTATGTACTTAGATAATTAATTTTGTCTTACAAATATAACCAAAGATATGCATCGTTTTTTTTTTATTGTTTTAATCGATTCTTTAGGTCATTATTTAACCGAGAAATGATAAGACGCTCACTGAATTTCGCATTAACAAGGTAAAAAAAACAAATCAAAACTACAATCATTTTCGGGTGATAAAAACGCTGCCATATTGGCGCCATGTTTATTTGACGTCGACGTTCACACTTGATTAAAACCTTTTGTGACGACCTCGGTAGTGATCATCTCAGGAAAGAGGTTTTCCGAAAAAACTGAAAATAATCGACAATACGAAATGTCAAGTGGGCAGAATAGTGTCAAATCATGGTGCAGCAAGCAGAATAAAAAAAGAAGAAATGTGTACAGTGATGTCACGTCCGCTCTAGTCAATGGCGTAGCGTTTTGAAATTTTGCGATTGAGATTTAAAATATCCATTTTTCAATGGTTAAATTCTACAATAAAAACATCTCAAAATGCAAAAATAAATATGTAGATATGTTTCTATATCAATAGAGAATACGTATATATTTTTTTAGCCATTTTGAAATCACATGCATTATACCCTATTATAATACCTAACACTGCATTATGTGATATGCATCACATAATTATACTATGGTAGGGTTTTTTTACCTGCATGCTGTCTGTGTACTGCCATACTGTCTACTGCAAAGTTGGCGTTACTTTATTTTCTATGGAAATGTGTCAGAACATAATGAAACGCAGGAGGTTGCGGGAATCGAACCCGCAACCTCCTGCGTCGCAGGCGGACCTTCGCCCACCGCGCCACAGAGGTCGTCAAGGTCGTGATAGGACTAGATAGCGTTGACGTCTGAATCAATTCCCCCTTACAAAAAATCTATAAGGGGAAAACTGGAAATCATTTTTTGAAGTCTCTTAACGGGGACTTCAAGGAATAACCCCAATAAGTGCTGGTTGTGTCCATACTATTGTAACTCCTAATTCATATTACATTAAAATCGTCATCTATTTAGAACTTTGCCGAGTATTGTACGTCATGTTGTTTATAACGGAGACAAGAGGGGTTCTTGTCTCACTTGTCTTGTCTGTATTATCCCGCGCACTCAATCACATGGTTCCAAGAAACAGTCCTCATTTCCTTTGGTAGGTATGAGGTGAAACGTAAAGACGGAGGTTCACTAGCGACTTGCAACAGCCATCAAGACTATAGAGGTACTACAGTACATAGATACAGGGCCTGATTCCACTAACACAATCGCCTCACTATGACAATATTATCGCTTCATTATTGCTTATCAATCACCGCCATTGACACCTTTTGGTATTCTACAAACACGATTTTTTTTGTTTGCCATAGCTATGTCTATTACGATTATGACAACCGTTTGACCATTTGACCGTTCAATGGCGTGGTGGGGCAAGTGTTATGGTAATAGAATACTAACTAAATTTATGACTCAATCTCTATCTTAATCGTATGGCGCGATTATAGCATTTGTTTAAAAAATAATGGAAATAGGCCCCAGTTACAGTGACGTCACGGCTCACATTTGTCAACTCAAAGTGCGTGTTTCTTCGTTTGCCAAAGCAATACAAAATGTTTGTTTGTTGATTTATCCGTCAATTACGAACAGAGTAAAAAAAATCCTGAGGAATTCGTATTTGTCCCGCAATACCTAAACATCAGTGTACATAATAATAATAGTAAGGAGTTTGAAGTTGGTTCTTAGTTGTATGAAAACAATCAATTTATCTAGCATGGTGATTTTTCTAGCACGCCTTTTGTTTGGGGGAGGTACAGCAGGAAGGTTGGAAGTTGCCTGGGAAGCGGGATGAAAGTAATACTTTTCGTCCCTAGGGATAATGACAAGTACTCAAGTAGTGACAGTTCACATTTCTATGGAACCATGCATTCGAACATCAACTTGTGAGATAGCTTCTGCGTCTCATACCGCCACTCAATTTCAGCGTGATGTAAAATTGAAAAAACGTAGGATATCTTACTATAATTTTCTTTCAACAATTTCTTTAAAATAACATAGATTACGACAAACTATTTACCATTTTTAAATGATAAAAATTAATGGTAGAATAGTACTCATTATTGAACCATGTCTATTCTACCATGGTAGAATAGCGATAGATTTGATTTTTCGAGTTTTAGAGTTTTGTGAGTATTACAATAAGTTCAGACATTGATATACCTATAGACATAGTTTTAACGCCTGATTTCATTAAAGAAAGAGGCTAAAGCAGTAGTGGAAAACCACATAAATCAAATGAAGGTACCCTAAAATCGTACAACGATTTATGAAATGGCGCGCTGAGAAAATAGTGAATTCCTTATAAGAAAATGTTTTGATAATATATATTTTTTTCACTTTACACTCACTTCGCGGTCAAAACAATTATCAGCTTGAGGCACACTATGATTTTAAGTTACATTAACATGCAGCTGGTGGTGCTGGCTTAGAATTTGCACCACCCCATCTCTTCCCGTGGGTGTCGTAAGACGCGACCAAGGTAGGTATATCCACAGGGGGGCGTGCAGCAGAACCCCCCCTCTAGAACAATTCTACCACCAAACTGCGATCCCCAACCCGCACGCCCATCGGTGGGGTTATGGGAATTACCCGCCCCTCCCCCCATTAGATAAACATCAATAAGGCGCTTATCAGAGGCCTGCGTCCAGCTCTGGACCAATACAGGCTGTTAAGGTAGGGTTGGAGGTAACATTCAGTGGTTACGGTTACATTTCGCTAGTGAGTACAAGGCTTAACGCATTTTGACATCAATAATACATTCGAGATTATAGTATGAGATTTACTAAACAAACGGCTTAGGATTACATTGAATCTATGTATGTACGACCTACGCCTAAATTATTAAGGGTTGATGAAGGTTGTATTGTGAGAAGATTACAAGTCAAGTTTTCTATTAGTGAATGCCTATTATTAGCTTTCTGTGACTATTTTATTTAATTTCTATTGTGATTAGTTTAAGCTGATGGAAATCCGAAATAAATAAAGTCGTTGTATGAAGCGAAGATTAGAGATTGTAATTTATGCAAGTTTTTGTTTCAGTTGCCAATACTTACTAGATCTAATTTGTTACTATTGCTTGATTGTCATTTTCTAAACTAGCGTAGACGAACCTATCTAATAATAATAAAAACTAGCTGCGCCCCGCGACTTCGCACGCGTTGATTCCATGGAAACGTTTAAATGTGATTTATACCCCACGGAAACTGATTTATGGAATAAAAAGTAACCTATGTTTGATTCCAGAGTTAGGATTACCTGTAAGCAAAATCGATCGATCCGTTCGGTAGTTTTGGCGTAAAGAAGTAACAAACATCCATCCATACATCCATACAAACTTTGGGATTTATAATATTACCTACACGTACCCATCTACGTGTAGGCTAGGTTAGAAAATACTGAGTCAGAGTCAGAGTCAAATCGTTTATTTCTTTAGACATAGGTAAGCACTTAGACAAGTAAAATGTTTACTATATAAACAGCTTGATAAATAGTAATTACTTCAAATAAGAAATAAGGTGCATTGCAATTGACTCTAATTCATTTCAATTTGTTGTCCACTAGCGGAAGAAGTGAAAAAGAAACCACTAGTAAGTTTATCGCTTATCAACTAATACAATCTTAGCATAACTAAGTCTAACTAAGGCTTTAAGAGCCGGAAGACGTTGTGCGTCCTGGTCACCTGGGCTATGAAAGTGTTAAATATAGTAACATTTTGCTTCCTTCGTCGTTGTAATAATTTTGTAGTAAACTCTCCACTTTGGTTAATATTCAAGTATAAGCCTTCCTACCAACTGCTTCACACTGTACCTACTACGAATAAAACCGCAAAAGGCCACTAGTAAAGCCAAATCCATTATCATCACAAAATCGGCGGCACTGGCAAACAAGCTCGTTTACAAATCGAGCAGTTATTTGCACTGCTATTGAATTTGGTGTTGTTTTAGTGAAGTCTGATGGTATTTTTCCTTTTGCGTCACGATTTTATGTAAATAAACCTACTTCTGAATTCTGCTATCATCCATTTCATCCGGTTTAACAGGCTAGACCCGTATGTTTCTGTAAAAATTGCTGTTACGATTGTGTGACGCAGTCGCAATTAATTGCTGACAATTATTAGTTTTTTCCAAATAATATTTTTATTAGACCTATTGTTGAGTGAGATACTGATAACTAAGATGCAATAAAAGTAATCAAAAATAATCAAAACAACACCAAAAGCAATTATTTATTAAGTAATGTTGCTAACGAATTTCAGTGAGGTAGTCTTATTATACTATGAAACCTTGCTCTATGCTCGAGTCACACTTTTCTTTAGAATAAACGTCACTCAAGCACATGTAGATCTATGACTGAGCAAACTTTCATAATACGGGCCTAGACATTCCAACCTGCCATTATCAAAGGGATCAAAGGAATGCTTACAATGTACCGTTCTACACCTGCCAGCCACAGGCATCATGCTGCATGGTAAAATCTATACCTATATTATAAAAAGGAAAGATTTGTTTATTTGTTTGTATTGAATAGGCTCCGAAACTACTGGACCCTTTAAAAAAACTATTTCATAATTAAAGAGCACACTTTTCAGGGAGTGACATAGGCTATATTTTATCCCGGAATTCCCACGGGAACGGGAACTACGCGGGTGAAACCGCGAGGCGCTGCTAGTATCTAGTAAACTGATTATGAAAAGTTTAAACAGCACACACACCGTCACACACTGATATACACTAAACACACGCCCACGTTTAATGTTGATGGAAGTTGACCTCAAAATTCTGTGATTTATACACGACATAAACTGAAATGGGTTTATATTGTTTATGTTACGAGGAGATTAAAAAGTATTGTTTACATCCTAGATGATCATGACATCAACTTTCTAAAATAGTGCTTTCCATCGAGGAATATTTTTTCATCCCACATCCAATAAATTGAAGGGAAAAAATCGAACGTGACAAAATTTACCGACTGTAGGTATACTACTGAATACCGTGAGTTGAAATACTGGAGAGCGGTATCGTGAAAGAACAAGAAACTGCTTAGCGAAAAATACTTTAATAAATGTCACTCGCATATTATCAATGCCAAAACTTTGACGGGTAAAAAAAAAATAGATAACACATCATCATCTAGCCCCAAGCTAACCATGCAATTTTTATCCGTCGCCAAAAGCTAGTTACTTTTAAAGAGGTACCAATTAAAGCTATGTGTGTGTTATATACATCAATACTTATTTTATTTCAATACTTATTTACCTTAGGAATTCCATAGGGAAAACGAAACACTTTAACCTAGCAAAAATACCACAGAAATCAACTAAAAAGACAAAGAAAAAGTTTAAACGAGGGAAACTTGAGACAATGAAGTTTTACCATTGAACGAAAACAATCATTTTCATAATGATTCTTTTAATTTATGAAAGGTACTCTCGTAATAAACTCGTCATTAATTCTTATTCTTATGAATTAAACTAAACTTCGTAAGTTTCTCGAAAATTTTATCAACGGATATAAAAATTAAAAATGAACTCTTTATTTACCCTAAACCAAAAGATTATAGTCTTTTATTTAAAGAAAAGCACAGGTACTTTTAAACGGTTAGCTCTGTTTACTTATTTGGGTCAAATCTAGTAATTTAAATTTGATCCTCTTCCCGTTGATCTGAAATTTGGTACGCATTTTTAGTTCTAATTAATTTATTTTTTTGTGTTTATTTATTGGTTGGGTATTTTTATTTTTATTAGGTATAAGAAACGTCAATGCAATTATATCATTTTAAAAATCGGGTCTTGCTTTTGATTTATCGAGTATCAATAAACTTACTGTACCTTGTAGATATATCACTTTCTGGCACGCTGCCAATTTGAGGACTACTTGATTTTGCGAGTAAAATTTTAATATTCCTTTAATATTTTTGGTTTGCATCAATATTAGGCTTAGTTTGAATTAATTTTACCTTTAGTTTTCCGGACTATCCATAACGACGAAGGTGTTCTGTATATCGACGAAGTTTCTTTGTCCTGCCCATCGATTATGGAGGCGCCTGCACTCTCTATTGAGAATGTCAGCTGCAGACCACGGGCATTGCTCTTGGAGGTCTATAACTAGATGAATATAATATATAAATGATTCCACGGTACAGCAAACTCTTAACGGTCTATGTGATGCAACTGACGTACACGAACAAAAGGTTTCAGGTTTGACACACTTTAATTTAAACTGTTGGAGTAAGTAGAGGCCGAGTTGAAATAAATAAATAATGCCGGACAATTCACACAGCATTATCTAGACCCAAGCTAAGCTGAGCTTGTGTTATGGATAGATACTAGATAACTGCTATACGTAATACAATACACTAGATAGATAGATATTTTTTATTATACATAAAAAAACATCCAGAACGCCCTGAACAAATATCTGCAGATTGTACACACATTTAATTTTGTCATCACTGAAGTAAGAATCGAATCCGCAACCTCCTGCGTCGCAGGCAGATCTTCGCCCACCGCGCCACAGAGGTCGTCAAAATATTGATAATGATTCGTTTTCTTTTTATTTAACTTTACATGAAAAATATTAAAACTAGAGTGAATAATCACGTGTCCATCCAAAGGTTGGAAGAAATCGCTCTTAGCGATAAGGCCGCCCATTGTGCAACTGTTTTTGTGTTTGTGTCTTTCTTTTCTATATTTCTGTATCTTGGTGTGCAATATATATAGAATAGGTGACTTTCGATATACGTGACATTATGATACATCATCGGAAACATCGACACTTTTTATCAGTATGCTGAGTGTGTATCACCCACAGAGCTATAGTATTACCATATTTACTACAAAGTTTGCATTACTTTATTGCTAAAGGATGAGATAGTTCACCTTGTAGACTCAACTGTTTTCCTAGGGCTACATATCGATTCCTCTCTTCAATGGAGACCGCAAATTGATGCTCTCGCAGGCAGACAGTTCAGCAGCGTATGCGGTTCGAACAATTAGATATATCGACGATGAAGATACAGCTAGGTTAGTTTACTTCAGTTACTTTCATTGTGTTATGTCATATAGTATTTTGCTTCGGGGACAGGCAGCTGACATCCAGATTTTTTTTATCTGAATTGGAGTCAGTTGCACTATATTTCTTATTTGATAGTAATTACTATTTATCAAGCTATTTAGTAAAAAAAATTACTTGTCTAAGTGCTTATTTTGTAAATCTAAAGAAATACACGATTTAACTCTGACTCTGACTCTTTTTTCTATGGAAATGTAACAGCGTAGGAAGTTAACATAACATAACAGCGCTATCAAATTTCCAAATAAATTCCATAGAAAAAAAAGTTTGGCAAGCTTTCTAAGCAACCTAAGCAACTTCAAGCGTCTTTTGTCATACTACCTGCAGTATGGTTTTTTGTCTTTTGTCATAAACTACCATACTGCATTATGGTAGTATGACAAAAGACAAAAGTATGACTGTACACACTCAGTATACTAGACAGGTGTGATTGTGGTCAAACGAAGGTCTTTTGATTAAGTATTTATTTAATAAGCATTATTTTTCCTTTGTGTAGTAGTTATTTCAATCCTGGCTAAGTTATTTCATAATCTTTGATGTAGTAATAAAGATAGGTTATTGATTTAAAAGACTGGCCAACCAATTTGTATAAACTCGCATAAAATGTAAGCTAATGATCAAATGGAACTGTGCTTAAATTTGGCAGACGTCCCAAAAATTCAGGTTTAAGTACCGATGAAAAACCAAGGCCTAGTAAATAGAATTTACGGGCCAAACTATCATAGACAAACAAATAAATCAATAGTGAAGGTATACTTTATCAAATAGGTAAGTATTGCAACTACAGTAGTTAATTAGATTGTAATTATTTATAAAAAAGTTAATTACAATAAAAATAAACCGGCCAAGTGCAAGAAAATTGAGCGAACTGCATACTGTTTCAAATAATCCACACCTAGCTCAACTGATCCAGTCGGAAGTATCCCCAAAACGCTGACTGCATTTAAAAATAATTAAAGTTTTCTTACCTGCGTATTAAAAACGTTTAAGGTCATAGGTACGATTTAGATTTGGGTAGTGATTCAATGATGTAATTGTAGCTCCCTATTTATATGATCGGTGGTTCTTTTCTTTGAGAATATAAACTGTCGTAATTGTTAAATAACCAAGTTTTGCCATGAAATGTTCGAGACGTAACCTCAATTACAGTCACGACAAGCAATCCCAACTGAATACGACTGATTGCGCTCGAAACATCTTGGAGCCCTGGAAAATCGGTAAACAAGCAAATAACCTCCTATCTGGGTTCGTACTTCGTACTCGTACAAAGACCACTGTTACATCCAGACACGGAACATGCCTTTTGAGGTAAGAAAGCGTTCAGCTGTAAATCCTATTTGTACTAATATTCGACGAAACCAGAACTTAATGAATTGGCAAATTGAACTACCACAATGGCCGTTTGAAAAATACATGTTTGCATTGTTCAAGTGACTGTGGAACAAAACCCCTAAAATATTTACTTTTTTATATTTTTTGTTATGGCGGCAACAGAAATACATCATCTGTGAAAATTTCAACGATCTAAAGACGGACAGATAGACAGACAGACATGCGGACGGACAGCGGAGTCTTAGTAATAGGGTCACGTTTTATTCATTGGGTACCAACACCTAAAACACACTTCTACAGATGGTCGTGACGTGCCTGCCGTTGGCCTACACTGAAGACCAGCGCTGGTTAGACACACCATCTACTTAACTCAATGGGCTGTATTTGCCTGCTACGCACAAAAATTAAGTCTAAGTCTAGGATTAATTCAATGAAGTTGTAAGCAACTAAAATTATTTGTTTTATTCTTTTTTCTTTCAAATAATTTTATTGTGTTTGATAATTCAACTCTTCTATACCGAGGTTGATAATTCTACTGTGGAAATTGTTGAGCAGCTCATGACAAACGGTCTTTGTAATGACAAATATAGCCTAAGCGAGTCAATAATTGCCGTGACTCGGCCAAATGTGACTGAAAAATATAAGGGAATATAAAATGCGCCTTGACAGTGCCTGCTTGAGAGTAGGGCTTCGGAAATTTATATTATTGGTCAATTTTAATCGTAGTTTTGAACCGTTAAAATGCAATCATCAACTACTTGATGAATGGCGCAGGTTAACTCTTTAATGCCTAATAGGTTTCTATAAATATAAATCAACTCACTGAACTTATCCCTTGACTAGATCAAATAATCTTATCAGGTACATAGTGGGGCCGGCATAATCAAGAATAAAGTAAAAAAAATCTGATTTAAAAAAACCGGCTGCGGCTTGATGCCGCAAATTTCCGACATGAAAAAATATTTCTTTTGATTGCGTTGGTTTAGAAGTTTGATTTTTCACAGCTCTAAGGGACAGTAGACCAGAGTATTTGATATAAATTCCAGCTTGATAATTCCACGAGTTCCGTGAAAAAAAGGGTCAGGACAGAAAGTCAGACGGACGGACGGACAACAAAATGATCCTTTAAGGGTTCCGTTTTTCCCCTTTGAGGTACGGAACCCTAAAAAAGCAATTGGTAAATTGATGAAGTCGAAGATGAAGGTTGAAGTTCAAAGCCTTCGCCGCAGCTAAATCAATTTGCTAAATTAGTAATGTGTAATGGAATGTCCGAACCAGGCTGGGGTGAGTGACTTGATACAAATTTATGGGTTATTCGAGAGGAAGTAATGATGTCTCAGTAATATAGATTGAAGTGGTAGAAGATAGGGTAGAGATAACTGCGAGTAGAATAAAAGATTAATCCAGTTCAGAGTGGAATAGTGCAGATTAAATACGTTTTTCGTCATAAAATTTGCTTGGTTTGATTGCAGAGATCTCTGTAACAGACGGCAAAACTGCGGTCCATTGACCCCCTTAGATACTGTGTATGGTGCCAGCATAGAATTTGCACCACCCAACTGTTCCCGCGGATGTTATAAAAAGCGACTAAAGGATATCCGCTGGGAGCGGACAGCGTCGTCTTCCGCAGAACAATTCTAACAATGAACTGCGATCCCCAACCCGCATGCACAGCTTGGGGATTTCAAGCCTTACCTCCCATGAGATAAAAGCCACTAAAAAGCTGATCGGGTGGAAGCCTGTGTCCAGCAGTGGACAAATATAGGTGTTAAAGTGAGGTGAGGACCCCCTTAGATACGAACGCTAGAATAGTTTTAACACAATTTTAGAAAAGCAATGTCACAATTTTGACTAGTCATCTATAGACCTACTGTAATTAATCAGCAGTGATCGGAATTATGAGGGCTAAAAGACCTACTGCTCGAAAAATAACAGAGGCAAGTGGAGACGCTTTAGCACTAAATATTTTTTCGGCCCAATTGTTTCGGTTTTCGGGATATTACTAAAGTACATCTAAAATTAACTCTGTAAAACAAGTATCGAATTAATTATCGATGTAGGTATATTCTTTTCAAATGAAATGGTAATGGTTTCTTTGGAACGATGTAAGTAAAAAGGTGCAGAAGGTAATGTAATTCCACCTTATAAGCCTATGAATAACTAACAAACGAAAAGTAAAAAAATCGACTTTATAGTTTTCACCCATTTATTAATTTTGTACAACCATTGGACCTAAACATAAACTCAATACCTAATTATTAAGGTAACCAATTTTAACAACGTTGATAATATTCGGTTGATAAGGAAATTAGTCTGTTAATCTAAATTGCTAAAGGCTTTTTACTGCATTGAAGTACAGAGGGTGGGCTTAATGCAGAGGTATTTTCTACCTGCCAACCAGGTTTTATCAGGAATGGAGTTTTCCTTGTCAAGTTGTCAACTTGTCACTATCAGATACATTTTCTTCCAGAGAATTATAATAAATTATTAGGAGTTTATCTATGTATGTATATTATGTATAACTTTTATATAAAAAAATCGTTTAAAGGTAGAAGTTATATTATAACTTCAACCTTTAAACTATTTTTTTGCGCTTAAAATCTATTTAAATGTAGAGCTCACTCGCCAAATCCTTTTGCTAAATTAATCAACTTAATGCATCTCGATCTGTATTTCTGTAAATAAAGTTTTCTAGTTTTATTTTGACTCGTTCAGATGAACACCAGCTTAAAATAAGTATTGCTTGGTCATATATGTGGGAAGATTCCGTTAGCAAAAAAATTAACTTATGTAGTTGTTACAAGCTTTGAATGATTTTAAAATATTCGTCAATAAATCAGTTTTTAGATTATATTTTTCTAGTACAGTTTTAGCGAGCCTGAAGAACAGAGATTCAGAGCTTCTAAGAAGTTTTAGAATAATTTTTATTTGTTCGTAATATTTTGCATAATACAAAGCTGCTTCTAGCCATGTACTCCACCTTGTTATGACAGGTTCTGGTGGCAATGGCATGTTCGGAAATCTTTCTTTTAATAATTTTACTGTCTTGGGAGCCATTTAAAATATTTATTACATTTTAAATTCACGTATCAACCACATACATATGCATATTCTGCCCTTATTTGTTCTGAAACTCAGCTAAGAGCGTGTGCAAAACAGGTAAAATGTCACTGTATCAAATTCGACACAAAGTTTTTTTTAAATTCTGTCAAAGATGCGTACACAACTGGGGTAGCTACAAGAGTGAGTGAAGCACGCACAACGACTCTTTGAATGCGAAACACGCCCTCAACAGGGCGTCTACTCTACAAACCAAATAGCGAAGTTTCTTTTTCGTTTTCGTGTAAATCGTACTCTAACTGGCATCGTTTTTACTTTCGTATCGAACGACGCTGCGAACGAAGTATTTTTGACAATTGACGTCGTAATTGGTACTCCGGCAGCACTAAAAACGAAAAGTTAATATGAATTTGACAGCAAAACTGCGTGGCAAATCAACCCATATTACGAACATTGCAACGACAACTATTTACCTATCGTTTCAATTTTCGTTTGGTGATTTATGATAATTCTGCTTGCTAAATTACTTTATACCACTGACCCCGGCTATTCTTTTGACCTTCCGCACTCTCTATCGTTCGACTTGGCTTGTGTACGGACCCTCGATTAGAATAATTGATAGAATAATAGGTGTAGCGGTGTACCGGTGTACCTACTTCCTACCTGTAAGGTATCTTTTTGCTTTGGATCTTATCCATGAGCAAAGGATTGCCCGGAAACGGCAGTATCTCAAAGCTCGAGATGACTTTCATTTCGATAAAGTGCCCGAAACCGAGTTCATCAAAAACTATCTTCATCATCATCATCATCATCATCAGCCTATATTAGTCCACTGCTGGACATAGGCCTCCCCTAATGAGCGCCATAGCGCTCTGCATCCTACCAAGTAAAAAATAAAACCATTTGGTATAAGTAATTATTCTTTTATTTAAAATAAGTCTAGTTTAAAAAAAGTCACATAAAATATTTATTAATATTATGAGAATCATTACTATCTATATAATATATGTATACCTACCTATGTATATAGGTATATATTGTAGCGACACATTAACATATTTTTATCACAGTAATCATCACAATAAATTTACAATATATTCCATAAATCTAACTTAAAAAATAAAAATAATCATCTCTCTCTCTGCTTCTGAAGAAGCTCTGGCATGCTGGGGGGCACATCACGACGCTGACGTCCTTACTGCAGATGCGTTTTCTGAAAGTAAGATGAATATTATTGTCAATCAAAATTTAGTTACCGCAATATAAAAGTACCTACAAAATTTGCAGAGATACATTAAAAATATCTTTATCAAGTAATAGGTTAGTAGGCTCCTTTATAGACGCTGTGAATCTATTGCTATCTATTGCTATCTAATACTATCAGCTACTTACTTTGGTTAGGTAGTGGTGCAGGCACCACATTCACCTCCGGCTCTGCAAGCTGTGCTGATGAGGGGAGTGAGTGCGGTTCAGCATGTGAGGGACTATTCAATACCCCTTCCTCCACATGCTGAGGGTCTGCTTGTACTTCAGGCAGATTGTATGCGGCCACTTCATCTTCAAAGTTCTGAAAAGCGGCGGACCGCAGCAAGCCCCTTGCCAAGTCTTGGTGGTCGCTCCAGAAGTCTAGCAGAGTTGCAAGCTGCTCCGCGGAGCAGCTCGACATTATTAAAGTATTGTGCCGGCGAGGTGGCGGCGGCGGCGGCGGGGTAGCAGCGGAGTCCAAGGATATGAAAGGAAGTTTGTGTGTGGGTCGAAGAACAATAATATATAAACCAAACGGATTCAAATTCAAACAACATTAGACACAGCAAAGGTAAAAATTCCTTTTTGTTGGTTGATCTGCCATTTCTGACAATGTCACCACAACTTTTCCACAGAGTAGGCAAAAATTTTACTAGTAAGGCTCGATTTACACGGTCAATCAAAGGAATTTCACCCAAAAGCCATGGAGCCAAACTTCGCGTACGGATTTCATTCACTCCGATGAAACGAAACTACGAACGACGGTCGAAGATAGATACGAAGGTTTTTCCGAGTAAGGTATTTCCGTAATATACGCAGAAGTATCGTTTCGTCCGTATATTTCGTTTTTGATTTGTAGAGAAGAGAATTATACAGTTTTACAACAATGTTATAAAAATAAAAAACATTTTGCAGTCGTTTATAATAATGATTTTTATCATTAACATTAGTTTCAATAAAATTTACATACTTTCTTTCCTACAGCAACAATTTTTCTAATTTTCGGCCCAATTGCCGAAAATTGGCCGAATAAAATTGTTGCTGAACGTACGCGGTTGAAAGGTTATTTAGGTATGTCTTTTAATTTTACGATTGATTGTTTCATTAACTTATAATTAGGTAAAAACAGTTTTGGCGCATAGAAAATTCGGTTTCATAACACCCCGTATTTTAGAGTCTAAAATACCTAAAGTGCATAGAATAGAGTCAAAAAAAGTGGAGACTTCCTTACTACAACAATTTTTCTAATTTTCGGCCCAATCGCCGAAAATTGGCCGAATAAAATTGTTGTAGTAAGGAAGTCTCCACTTTTTTTGACTCTGTTCTATGCACTTTCGGTATTTTAGCCCTCATAATTCCGATCACTGTTAATCAGACAGGTACAAATTAAGTATATTATGTTATTTTTTTCATAACACCTACCCGTCTCCGATCCCCTGTTTACCAGACATGAAATAGAGCGGATATTCGTAGGCGGTAGCAGTAATTTCCTGAAGCACGCTCTATTAGGCATTTGTCTTTTATCTTAATTAATTTATTGTCATGGGGATTTAGGGATTCCAAGGCCGGAATTAGGGTAAATTGATTCGGAAAATAGTGACAGTCACGGTCTAATAAAATGTAAGCTAGAAACACATAGCTTAAAGAAGTCTTTCTTTTCCATTGGGAGAGATTACAGTCTAGAGTATAGTCTAAAATGATAAGACACGTTAACTGTGGCCTAATCCAAACTATCTTTTGGAGATTTGGACAACAAACCGCTTTGCTCATTTGTTGAACAAATAACTATATCGCGTAAAATTATCTTCAGTAAGCCGACTTTAGAGACAGCCATTTTTTTTATCAACTTTATAACAAATAAGCAAAGCGGTTTATTGTTGACGTGGCGATTTTAAAACCCGGGCTAGCAAAGCAGTCTAGAGTAGAGTCACGAGCGTAGCAAGTGGCTCTAAAGTAAACTGCTGAGCTAGCGAGGGATCTAAAAGGCACGAAACAAAAAACATACATACAACTTTTCATCTCGATCAATGAGAAAATTATTAGGTCCATGTCACTTTTTAGTCGCGGTGCGTTGAAATACTTGATCCATTCATCATGATATTTAGGTGCTACTAAAAAGTATTTTTATCAAGTGATATTTTTTGTAGTATTAATTTTCAAATACAAATTAAAAGAATTTACAAAAAAATCCCTGTTTTTTAATCTTCTATTATGATTAAAAAATAATAAAACATTGGTAGCAATAAAGTAAAGCATCGTCGTGCCAAAAGAAGTTTTTTAACAAGGCGATGAGTTTCTTCTTTTTTTCTAGTAAACCATTGAAATGCAATAACACCATTCTAAATTCAAATATTTTTTTTTTTCAATTTATTGAATAATTTCCTATAGTCCACTTGTGAGCAAAATTCGATTTTGCTCACTGTTTTTGAGCAGCAAAGTCACTGTTTTCGAGTGAAAACGTCATTTACTTATCTATGAAAATCTTACCTCGTAGCTTATATACTGTTTTTGCTATTCTGGTGTTAGCTAGCTATCAAAGCTATCTTTATGACGAAAATAGAACTTTAATCTTCAGTGGTCCAGTCGTCATGACAACATCATCAACAACGTGACACTTTTTTGAACATGTTCATCGATTTAAAAGACGTTATCACGTCTAAAGAAAATAACAATCAAATAATATAAATAAATTACAACTAGTATTTTCAATTGAAGCAATTGAGATATCTGCCGATTGTTGCAAAAAAAATGCAGTCATCATAATGGGTTAGGCTATAAATGTCACCAGGTAAAATTGTCATTGTAAAAATCTAGTGTACCTTTGTCATCGGTAATTTTTTTTAAATATTTTTAGGGTAAGTTTGTCCCTGCCTACTTTTTAACCACTACAGTACAGTTAGCGAAATAGTGATAAACCTTTTAAATGTAAACTCACTATCCAAACTAACATGCCCAGTTATTTAATTTGTATTATTAAAACTAGACTTCTCGCTATACATGAATGATAAAAAATGACTTAAATAAGTAAAATAATGGTGATATTTTACCGAGAATTTAATTGTGTACATCTTTTAAATCCAGCAACAGAAATACATTCTTTACAAGAGGCAGTAAAATCAGCATTACACTACACGGTTATACATACGTCTTTCAATAAAAAAGGGCATCCCAAGATTACGCAAAGTTGTTATTGGATTTATTTTATTATTCCGGATATTATGAATCGAAAACGTACTCAATATTATATTCAGCCTTTTGTTTGTCCCTACGTAGGGCTGAGTAATATTAGAAGAACGTGGGTAGGGCTCAAACGATCCTATTGTTTATTCAAATAAAATCAGAGAGGTAATGGTGGTACGATTCTTATTTTTCTACGCTATATGTGTTTACTAGAAACCTGAAATGATGATGATGATACAATGTCCTTCTAGCGAGCTATCCTATTTTCTCCCTTAAAATCCCCCATAGGGGGAAAACTGGAAGATTTTTCCTAAGGGGGAAACTGGGCCAAATCTCAGCCTCGTCATCCAGTCTCAACAACGGATACAAGCTACATGTACCCAATACATTATTATTGCGCAAGTATTCCCTCACACAAATTTAAAAAAATATGTAGTCGTGATAAAGTTATTTGACTTTTAGATAGTCCGAAAACTTGAATGATTATTTAATAGCTTTTTTCAGGGACAAATAAAAAATAAATAAAAAAAAAACATTTATTTCAGACCGTAAGTCCATAGACACATTAAAGTACACAATTACAATTTCAAGAATAAATAAAATAAAATAACATAGCAGGTAGGTACACAAAATAAAATTAAAATTATATTAATATTAATAGAATTAGAAAAGAAACAAAATAATGAGAATTACATTAAATTAAATTAAATATTACATGTCAATCGTGTGACCGGCGGCTCAGACAGATCATTGAGCCACCAGCGATGATACGGGTTTCAGCATCATCATCCAGTGGCCCATGATACCGGAGCGGAGGTCCTGCGCCACGGCGGCCAGGAGGCTGTTGGAGCTGCGGCGCATGCGGCCCACCAGGGATGCAACCCGCGCCCGCATGATTGCGTGGAACCCATCCACGTGCGCGTCCGCGAACATCCCTGATGCGCCACAGTACCGCGGCTGCCCCAACAACATCCTGAAGCCGTTATTGTACTGGACGCGTAAGGCTACAAAACTAGAATAAACTATTATAAAGATGTGATGAGAATGAAGGTTAGATTTTATTTTTATTTAGTCGTTATAAAAGTTATTTGTATACATGAACTGAATATGAACATTCAGGTAGCTATTCTATAAGTATTTATGAAACTGCACTCAATATTTGTATGGAAGCGTTTCACCCTAACCCAGTTTTACCAACGCCGTCTGTGTTACGGAATATTTTTGCTGAAAGTATTATATCAGGGTTGACCCTTTAAAAGGATTAATTTACCTTTTTATAATTTTGGCGTTTACCCGATCTCGACCTTTGAAAAAAGTCGGGTGTGAAACTTCATGAATTTATTCATATGCAGACTTTATTTAAAATAAGTATTTAATGTTTTCGTATGGGTATTCCGTACGGAAAATTATATTATTTTACAGCGATTCTCTTCCTTATAATCCTTTACACGAATATCGATTAAACTTTACATAAACAATTACATAATTATAAGAAAATGTCATAAAAGCTGAAGCGGCCAATTTGACTGAATTATCTGAATTAATGCTTAACAAAACATGAAAGTGTATTCTTAATCATGGATAATATTTTGTATAGTTTAGGCAGAGATGCGAAAATAGAGTTTGTAGGTACTACAAATTCGTATCTCTGCCAAAGCTTTACAAAATAAAACTATTACAGAAGCATAAATAAATAACCAAAAATAGATATCACAAACTGTACTGTGTGATGGATTTCTGAAATTTCATGTGTTAAACGTAATAATATGATAAAATAGGTGGATCTGCCATATTGGCTAGGGGGGTATGTGCCTTAATAAAATGTACACCATAAAAAATAAAATAATACTCATAAAGGATAATTTCTTTATTTTTTTGGGTAAAGCCCATTTAATATCTAGTTATCTTCTGTAATTCTTTAATGTACACAAATAATACATAGAATGAACTTATTTTAAAAGATATGTACAAAGGCGAGCTTAACCCTGATAAAGAGTTTTCTTCCAGCGAAACCTTAGTTATAGGAGAGGCTATGGAATAGGTAGAGGAAGTGTACAAATTACAAATATAATAATAATTTACTAAATTATGCTTATAATAAACATACATATAATAAAATAATAATGACTAAAATTAGCAAAGAATTAGCAAGCTGAAGTGGCAGTGGGTCGGTCATATTTCGCGAAGAACTGACAACCGATGGGGTTAACAAGTTCTTGAGTGGAGACCGCGACTCGGCAAACGTAGCCAGGTGGGCTGACGATCTGCGAAAGACTGCAGGCAGATGCTGGATGCGTCAGGCTGAAGACAAGGCGCTAAGGCGCTCATTAGAGGAGGCCTATGTCCAGCAGTGAACTAATATAGGCTGATGATGATGATGATGATACTATCTTGTTGTTGTGCAAAAGACTGACCGGAGAGGTTTACAAAACCTACGGTACGGGTCACTAGCACCGTGTATGTCTGTCCTTACATAAAAAGAAATACTTAATACAGGACAAACACGTGCGAAGGCGCGTACCAGAGTATATCAAAGCATAGTCCAAATGTCACCTTGTAACCTTTTGTACACAAAGGTGTGTGACATGACTTGTATAAGTACAAACATACTGCGGATTACACCAGCTTTGGCCCACGCTCGACTGACACATGTCAAGAGCATGTTGACATTTAATGTCAAAGGTGTTTGATGGGAATGTATCGTAAAGCTCTGCCTGAATCGTGGATTTTTAGAGGTTTATGAGCAATATTACCCTATATAATCTTATTTGTTACCTTATTTCTTCTTTGATAGTAATAACTATTTATCAAGCTGTTTATATAGTAAAAATTTGACTTGTCTAAGTACTTATTTTGTAAGTCTAAAGAAATAAACGATTTGACTTTGACTTTTGACTTTAAAGGGAAGTACCCTATAGGTAATATTGCTCACAAACAGGACAATGGTAATTAATGGCTCAGTATACTTAGAACTATTTTATTTTTTATTTTGATATTCGAATTTGAGTGTAAATCGAGTGCCACCAATACAGATTACTGGTGGTCCCCAGCACTACGAAATTTTCTCACCAGACTCAATGTACGTAAATATCTAAACATCCAAACCTTAGAATTTATCTTAGAATGCTCCTATAGCACGAATTCTCAAATTCGGACCAAACGGGCCGAAGTAGTTCCGGATAATTCTCCAGATCCTATATAATTTCCAAAACATTACCTCTTTGTAATATTGGAATAGACTTTAATAACTTAGCAGACCCTTATCACCACCCCAAGTTTCTCAATTCACAATAGTCCAGTCCATTAGAGTCGCAGAGTAAACTGTTATCTAATCGTTTAGCCGTCACACAGTTAACCCCTCATGTGCTGATTTATCGGCGACCAAACCGCTGCCAAACTGACCCGGCGACTCCGGATGCAATATATTTCACGAACCAACTGATTTAATTGTTTTACTACTTTGGAATTTACCGATAGTTAGTTTATGGCTGAAGGAATTTGAGCGAAGTTTTGGAGTCCTTGGGAATATATAGTTTCTTTATAGTTTTGATTTATGACTGTTCTCTAGTTTTTATCTTTCTACTTGTTTTTAAGTAAACTGGTGATATTTTTTTTATTAAAACTTTATTTACGGAGTGAAGAGAATATTTTAGGCATTCTGTAACCATTTCATAAAATATATTCTTCTAGATGTTACGTTCTAGATTTTAGCACTTCATATTATGCACTACATAAATGATCGTAGTGATCTATGCCATAATTAGAAATTGAGTTAAACAGTTCATTGTTTTTTTTTTAGGAAAACGCCTTATTGTTAGCTTTACCCAAAAAGCTTTCAGTAATCTTTTTGGTTTTAAGCTAAAAATTTTGAATATTAATGAGTAATAAATTATGAAAATGACATTAAATCATACCATTATAAAATCCATTATAACCCATTTACGTAGTTCCTTTCATGCAGTCATTAAGTTAAGTAAAAGTTGTTGTGTGAGCAGAGTGCTTAAGTTAATTAAAGTATGTCTTAAAAATATAATTTCGTTGTTTTATCAAAGAACGTATCTATCAAATCAGGTCTTGCGCAACCACTCCTGTGGCCTATGACTATTGGTGTACCTAAATACACCGAAAGTACCAATTAGCACGATAAAACCAAACGTCACAATTGGTTGCGTCTTTTTGAGAATTATAATATATTTAGTAGGCCCCCTGGTCCATAGGCCTCGCTGCTGGTAAGAAAAACATAAAATCAACAAATTCTGCTTAACTTGGGGCTAGATAATACTGTGTGAATTTTCAAATACTCTTTATTTATATTTTTTAGACACTAAACTCAGCCCTGGCTGCACTATTATATGTTTTTATTTATTGATATTTATTTTAGTTTATTAGGGACAGAAAACATATCACAAGCAATGAAACCCACAAAAAACAGTTAATTTGGCTTGAAACGTAACTTGTGTTTAAAAAGTAATCTGTGTTTACACACACAGTGTGTGAACATAGGACTTTTACGAGTTATTTGTAAACTTAACTAATAATGAGTACAAATAACATGTTATAATGTTTTACACAAAACCGGTAGGTGATAGATATTACACAGGTTTACACTGTTTAACATGAAAGTTTGCTAGCAAGGTCAACATATAATAATCTTAACCCTAGGCATAAAATTGATTGAGCCTTCGTATCAACAAAGGCCAATATTTCACAATAATCTATTGACGTCGCGAAAATTGTATTAGCCGGAAAATATACCCGGCGGGAGAGCGCCGCTCGTAATAAAATAAATAAAAGTAAATTATGTTATTGATGTATTTTTCGCGGTAGCTCATTAGGACCTGATATTTCAGGAGTGACTGAATTCTATGTATTCTATTATATGACTGACTGTTCTGTGTAGCTATAGATATGAAATTATATGACCTCACACCAAAAATTCTCACGTAAGCAACTATAATTAAAATTTTATTTATTATTCTTATGTAAGCATCTATAATTTATGAGTTTTCCAATGATTCTGTCATTGGAAAACTCATAAATTATAGATTTATACATAAAATATACGAGTATACTTACCTATAATAGATCTTTGTTAAAATAAATATTTAACACAACTGTGTTGTTTTATCCAATGCAAAGGAAAACATTTTTGATTAAAATTTACTGCAAAATTCTGAATGTGCTGTAAATATTTGCGTGTTTGTTACTGGTTGGTTGGGCTGAAACTTTGATGCTTTTCTAGCCCTGGAATAACAAGCTTATGTTCTTCTATCTGTAAAGAACTTAGGTTTGTTGTTCTGGTGGTTTATGAGTGAATCGCGTGCCTTGAACAGAACAGCCAGTTGAATAAATCAAGTCGAAATCGAATTAAAAATACGCGACTGCGGCCACAATTGCATAAAAATATTTTTTCAGCGGGACTAGCCCAATCACGGGACCTAGCAACTGAAAAACGAGCGGTCTAGCAGTCTTTCCATTGTCATTTGTCAACGTAAAACACCGTACGTTTTACGTAAAAACAAACCGTACGATTTCTAGATTGGACAATACGACTTACAAATAACCTACGGAACGTGGGATCCTAGGATCTTTGCAAATAACTTATTTATTTTATATAATTGATCAGTTAGATTTAAGTATAATTTTTATAAATTAATGATATTGTTTTTAATGGGTGTTATTTTATTGTAATGTTAATGTTAATGTAACTGTAATTGTATGTTAATGTATATTTAATCAATGCTTACTTTTGGATTAATATTATTATTAATTTTATTGTTATTTTGATATTGTAGTTAATACGTTTTTAATTTGACATGACTGCATTATTTATGACATTACCTATTAATGTTTTTTTTTGTTGTTTAAAAACTTCTAATGTGGTGATAATATAAGGTAGGTACCTACTCTATTGCATTGGGTGTGCCCGTAAGGATTAAGCATAGATGCATATGTTATTAAATAAAATAATCACCCTATCCATCGCTTCACAAGCACTCAAAGGAACACACACACACACGCACAGGCACTAACACACACATACACACTCATACAAAACCTTTTGTTTATCATTACTTAAATGTAGGGTGATGCGTAACGTACCCAATGTGTTGGGTAACTCGTACACAAAATTACTAGAACAAGCAAAAATTAAACAAAAAAAAACGAACACCACCTACTCCTGTTAACTTCATACGAGTTCGAACAAATAAAACCGATTTAAGTGAAACGGGCTGCAAAGCTGAGGATTACGTAATCGGACGTGATGGTCCTTCGGTATCGATAGAAGATTTATCTGGCTTATTGCTCGATTACGATAACGACCGGTAAAATGGATATGGGTTACATGCTTATAGCTGGGGGATTAGATGTTATCCATGGGAGTTTTTTCGAACACGCATCCACATCGAAATACGTTTTCTTTCGAAACAGCTTACAGTCATATTATTATCACACTGGCGATTTGCGAGTTATTTCATCGCGACGACGCAATAAGCACGCTACGACATTGCGGCGGCTTTGAAATCGCTCGCAAATTCTCAGTGTGTATGGCTCTTAACCTTGCCCACAAATACTAACTTCTGTGCTCAGACCAAGGAATATATATATTCCTTGAGCTTCTGTGATGCAACACAATACTCAGTAGATAATTCATTGTTCCCGCCATGGACGCAGTTCAACGCAAAGCTTATTTGTTTACTTACTAGACCACATGCCAAGTTGAATCCAACTAACGCTAAGGTCAATTCGCCAATTTCATAGTTTGCTGCCAAGACCAACAAAACTAAGTTCGGCTTGTTTGAGCCCGAACCCGTTCGTAATACATATTGTGTGACAATGACAGCTCTTGAACTCGGTTTAACGCTTGAACCGGATGAACTCAATGTTTGTAAAATACGCAAACTACGTAATACCAACTATCTTCTGTGGCTAAACTGAGCTTAATCTTAAATTGAACGCGTTCAATTGCAACGGTAAAATTGGACCTAAATGATATCTAATAGAATAAACCCACTTTAACCCTTTCCCCCCGGGGTAGTGATTTTTAACGAATTTCCGCTTTTGAACCTTATTAGCATAATAAGGTAGGTAAAAGGAAATGCACAGATTTTTTTGAGATTTTTATTATACCTAGAAGTACTATTTCCAAGACCTAGACTTAAAAGTACCGTCAGGAACTTCGTGTTATCACAATGTTAGGAACTTTGATAGAAACTACAAAAGTAATGAGATTCAACATTGACTTCGTAATAATTAAATTAATAGGTTTTTAATTACAGATTAACCTCGTGGTATTCAACAAAACAATTTTTCTTTTCATTTACACACAAAAACACGTTGCAATGCGAACATTTACTATGAGGCTTCGACTGAATCTTCTTCAAACTACAAACCTCGCACCTTCGTCTATTCTCTACGAACGTAGGCCAATGGATGCCTCTGTTACCCATGCGTCCGTCTTTTATAGTGGAATAGTCAGATTTGCGCCTTTTGGAAGGGCCTTTTGCCTTTCGCCGTATTATCAGTAGAAGTCTTTCTTTTCTGACCAGCATCTTTTATTGTCATCAAGCCTTGAGTAACAGAGCGTCGAAAATCTTTTACGGTAGTCTGTTCCATTATAAGTCCATGAATGACATATGAATTGAAATGCGATGTCTAGGAGACCCCAAAACAACCTGTGCCACCATTTCGGAGATTTGCGATCTATAGCAAATTAGTGCATTATTGAGGTCAAGTGCCGAGGAGTAATGGTCTCTCCACGCAGGACGAGTATTGTAACCCATAAAAAAAATCATACCTATAAATGATAAGAGTTCCACCTTTTTAGGTTCAATACCTTGCCTTTCTGAGTAGCATAATGGTTACTTTGGTATATGATATTGTCAATAATATCTTCAATCAAAAGGTACTAAAAATGTATCAGTTGGTGTGGTACAGTGAGCAAAACAGTCTTCTACTACTCCAGTATCTGCAATGTATTCCGGTAAAATTGTATCTAGGTCCCTCTTTTTCCAATTACGGTTTGGTTCGGGTAATCGCTGTTTAGTTCTGTGTGAAGACGTATTTACAGACGGTACATCAGTCTGAACACTAGATCCAGGTATTGGAGATGGGGGTACCTGATTTATAGGGCACTCCAATACATCTTCATTTGACGGCGAAGATGGCGGAAATTCGGCAAAAACATCTTCTAGAGCTCTTTCAAAAACCTCATCGAAACGTCTTGATGGGGGTAGGTGAAGATTTTCCACTTCATCATCGGACACACCTGCATCAGACTCTTCGTCGCAGTCCGGAAGTTCTTCTAATAACAGGGCTTCAATTAGAGCAGAATTCTTTGTAATATCCATCTCAACGGCTAAAACAATAAAAAAATTGGTCAGAACAATAATAAAAATAAAAAAACATTCGTTTATGATAAAACAAAATACCCACTTCATCGAGTATGTTTACTATAAAAACCCATAATTTTTGAGACTAAAATCACCTGACGGTACTTTTAAGTCCTCACCAGTTTTTAGCAAATATTCATATAAAATAAAGTGATAATACATTAGAACAGCTTTTACAAATGTAGTCAAGGATATAAACAACGTAAAAAGTAAAAAATATAGCACTTACCTATGATATTCTATTTATAAAAAATTTCCAATTACACTGCACAGCGTCGTGACAAAATTTTCGACAGGTTGTTACTCGTTGTTCAAATTGTTCGGCAACATCACGCGGTAATTCAAATAACGCGCTGTGATTGGCTTACGGAAACGGTACTCTAAAGGATCGTGAGTTGTAGTGTTTAAAAAGTGTTTTCGTACTTAAGATATTAGACGAAAAATGTGGAGGTACTTCTAAGTACCGTAAGGAGGGAAAGGGTTAATACATCATCTCTTCAAGCTGGCTCAGCGTTCTGATTAGAAGTGACTTCTATTCATCATCATCACTCTATATTCCATATAGGCAAACGTAGTGTAGGACGTCCTCCGGCAAGGTGAGATGACGATCGGCGAAAGACTGCAGAGAGGTGCTGGATGCGTCAAGTTAAGGGCAGGGTGCTATGGCGGTCATTAGGGGAGGCCTATGTCCGGCAGTCGAATAATATAAGCTGATATGATGATGACTCCACATTAGTCCACTGCTTGACATACCTAGACTTACTCTAATTGGCGTCAAAGCACACTTGACTTTAGCTTGCCGCATCCAGCATCCGCCTGCAGTCATTCGCAGGGGGCCTACCCGAAAAATAAAATTTGTAGTTTCGTTTTCGTAGCGTGCAAAACCAATTCTTGTGTCGCTTGTATAAGATTAGCGTTTGCAAAAAAACTAATACGAAACTTAGATTTCGTTTTAAAGAGTTTGGAGCTAGGTCGTCTTCCCCCCCTGGCTGGACAGCGATCACGGTTACCACTTCAGAACACGTTTACAGCGGTTATCGGTTCTTCGGGAAATATGGCCGGCCCACTGCTAGTTCAGTTTGCAAATTTTTCATCTTCGTCGACAGCCTGTATAAGCACCATGTTGGCGTTTATTTAATGAGGGGTGTTGCCCATAATCCCCACGCTGGGCATGCGGGTTGGGATCGCAGTTTGGTAGTAGAATTGTTGCGCAAAGTCGCTTCTTACGACACCCACGGGAAGAGATAGGGTGGTGCAAATTGTAAGCCAGCACCACACAGCTAAACACACAAACACGGTTTCAGAGAAATTAGAGCTCTTTCCGAAGCTCGCATTATTTCTATTATTAACTCCACATACCTATCGAACGCTTCAAATAACATGAAACGAATATGGCTGCAATAAGAGACGTAGAAATATTCCGTTTATTTGTCTAACGTTTATAACAAGGAATGGCTTCAGTCACTTTCAAACAAAGCGAGTAAAAATAATCGTAAAGAAAACAGACAGTTGGCCGGGAACCAAAAATGTTTTTATTGTCCTATATTTACTAGCTAAGCCTATTGAATTTGAGTGGATAATGGATGCTTGGGATTGGAATAGTTTGTTATTATAATCGGAACTCAAATCAAAGAGATTTTCCTGATAGCTTTCGTATCATATCGTAATATATCAGATTATCTACGGACAAACCGAAATACGCTCAAAATAAGCTTAATAATTATGTGGTAATTGCGAAACACACTAAAAATAAAAGTGCTTAAAATACAAGTCAACTCAAAGTGAGATTCAATACAAATATTTTTGATATTACTGGCTGTACGCAGTGTGCGTCCATTGCTCCGCCATATTTATTTTAATTTAATTGAATGCCTTATTAAGGTGTCCAACTGACGAAAGGTAACTGTCGTAGATTGACGAATTCATTGCGGATGTACCCAAGCGGGTTAACTACGAACCTTATTTGTGTTGGAAGATGTAGTGGTACGCTAGTGACCCTTGACTTATCTTCATAACCCATAAACAAAATTTGAAAAGGCAACGATTTTTTTTGTTTTTAAAGCGTTTCCTACGTCTGCAAGTCATTAAAATTTATCTCACGCCAATGGATAAACCTAGCCATGAAAAAAAAAGCATAACACTTCAAAACAATAAACTCTCGCAACAAAATATCGATTCTTAATAGGATTTTTTGTTGAATAAGAAGGAATACGGTCTCCACACGTGCAGTTTTAGACAAAAACGTAGAACCATGGAAGGTTGGCTATTCAAATACACTTTAGCGCAAAGCAATAAAGTATTGTTTTTATTGCCTTGCTTTCTTTTAACTCGGTGCGTCGAAGTTTCTGAACGTCGCACATGGTCAACAATAAGTATTGTTGTTATGAAAGATTTAGTTTTAATGAATGATAATTTAATTGGAATGCCTAGTATTAAGGCCTGATCAGAAATGCATGTATCATTATTCATTCTCGTTGGAGACGTCACAGCGATAATGAATAAACTAATTAAGATCTCTCATCTGTATTACTAAATTAACATGCCATACAATTGGCAAGATTGAAGGTTAATTGTCACAAAAGGACAATGGAAATGGATCTCTATGCTGTTATAAGTTATAACTAATGTTTCTTTTATTTTCATTATTTTAAGAGAAACGGGCTTTGTGGCGTGTAACGACATCTCGTGGCTGGACGCCAAATCATTCAAAAGGGGAGTGACAATTACGCCCCCTGAGATCCTGAAATCTGATGGCGAACCAATAGAGACGCGGCACGATAGAGTGTTTCTTGGAGTTTCTAACATGCGTCCACGCCGAAGGGAAGGTAGCAGGGGAAACGTAAATAGGCTGGCAGCAAGGAGCTCGGGATAGTCGGCACAATATTTTAGCGAGATACAAAGGTCACAATGGCTGAGCGTCATTGTTACCTTTTAGTTTGGTTAAAGAAGTACTTTTAAAATTAGAGTTAGAATCTGTGGTGAACGTGTGTTCCTGTTTCGAGTATAAAGCTAAGTTTAATGTATAATTGTTGTATTCATACGATTGATATTGGTGGCTCTTTAAATAGAATATTGAGAGTCCGAGAGGCCCATTTGGATAACATAATCAGAACTCACTGTTACTGAAATCAATCGTATTATTTACTGTTAATTATTGTGCTCTCCACAGAGAAATCCCGCCCATTTTTGAGGCCATTTCCCCGTAAAACTCTACTGAGTTCATAGAGCGACTGTGTTTCGCAATTTACAAAACTGTTCTCTGATTGATTCTGGGTACAAGGTTAGTGCAAGCCTTCAGCTTTCAATAGCCTTGGAGGCAATGTTAATAAGACAGTATGGGTCGCGTATTAACTTAAAACCTTGGTTTCGTGCTTACGCAGCTACGTAACAAAGCTCTAAGTTACAGCACCAGGGTGGCGGAATCAATCAAATCTTATAATTGTTTAATCGTTTATTGTATGTTTCCTTGTGCATCCTAGGATTAAGTTCTGCCTATTTTACTGCCCATTTACTGTATTTGTGTGTGTGTTATATGTATTAAACAATACTAAATTTCTGTCAATCAGTTGTTTACATTTCATAATATTTTGCCATACAAGTTAGAGATTTCATAAAGCTTAAGCTACTTAAATAAAGTCTAGGTCTTAATCATAGAACAGATCACTATAAAGTAAAAATAAGCCTTCCTCAAAGCCAAGCAAAGTCATTCTGAGTTTTAAGTTACAGAGATGGATCGATACATGTTTGAATAATTATTACCATTATGAGCATTACTTATACTGAAATTGATTTGGTCTATTTCTAATAGAATGTAACACATGCGTAGCCCACGTTGAGGTGCGTATTGTAAGCAGCTGGGGGCCCCCTCATAACTAAAAATATAAATCCACATACACATCATATTGATGTAAAGCTGCCTCCGGCAATGCCCGAAAAGCTGGAAGACACAGGCATTTGAACGAATTTAGAACCAATCAATAGGTCTTATAACCAGACCACAGGCCATTAATCTACCTGAGGCCCGGCTTAACTGACTGGATGCTTCCACAAGGGTATGAACTGGACCTAACAACCTAAAACTCATTGCTCTACACGGTATCGATCCATAAACTGTACGTGTCTATAAATTAAATAAGGTCACTGATATAAGCTCTCAACAAATAGACAAGTTGTCAATGCTATTAATAAATTTAATCTGGTGTTCCTACAAGCACATAGGCCCGGGTCCGTTACATTTGGTGCCGTGACCAGGATCTAGTGAAGTGCGAAGCGGTAGCCTCGCTGCTAGATAAAATCTGGTGAATTAAAAATATAAATACACAACGTAGACTTTAATTTTGACGATCACAAACCCAGATTCATTTTATCAACTTCTGCTAAGTTGTTGCAAGTATAATAATATGCTATGTTTAGCTAAAAGGCAAATAAATGGGTTGCCGCTAAACCAGTTGATGAGCACTAAAAAAAAAAATGAAATATAATAAATTTTGACGATTGTAAACTCAGATTTATTTTAACAATTAACGATCATTTATCGCAAGCATATAAAGTAATATGCTATGTTTAGCTTAAAGGCAAATAAATAGCTTGCCGCTAAACCAATTGATGACAATTATACATAAAAAAAATTGAACAGACCTAATTTTATGATCAAAGACTTTATGTTGAAGCGATGGCGGCGTGTTATTTTACTTGTTGGACAAAATAATAACACAATTATTCACAAAATAACGAAACCAAATACGACACAGAAATTTAGTACTTGTCGATACATTTAAGGCTTACAGTGCATGATGGTTGTGGTGTCATTTTAACGTGTCAAGCAGACGTAAAAACAAAATTGCGCTACAAAGAACGATTTTTTGATAAACGACATTTCTAGTTCTCGGAAAGATAAAAGTGAAATACATAAATACACACCGTTATAACAGAGAAAATAGAAATTACAATATCAAACGTAATTTTACGTCAGGATTTAAGAAAAAATATATTATTAAGAATCCGACCTGCCGTGTCAATTTGATTCAAAAAATAAAATAAACTGCCACGAGCAATAAAATTATAAGATGCCAATTAAATGTTTAAATAGACAAAAGCACAAGGTACATAAAAGGATTTGTATAATCTGCCTCGAATCATAATCACAGTTAATAATAAACTTGCGCTAGCGAAAATATTAATAAACCTAGAACCTATATCTAGTATCAATCGAGCACGGTTCAGCTTAAACAAGCAGTGGTCATGAAAATATTGCCTTAATTGAGAGTGGTTACAACTGTATGAAACAAATCCTAACAGTGATGATAATGGTTTTTAAGGATAAAATCCTAGATACTCGAAATAAAATAGGTCATAAACGGTACGAATGAAAGAAAAGCTCAGTTGTTTAGAAATGGTTCACGAAACTGATTTGTGGGATAACTTCCTTAAGGTTTTATACAAAACCGATAGTTTACGCCAGGTGTTAGTAGAGCAATATATTCAGGTAGGTACACATTAGTTACGAAAAGGAATGTCGACATTGCAAAACAATAGTTTGGTAATCCCTCTCATACCTGGAAGGGCACAACGTACAATGCAATACAATACAAATATTCTTCATTGCACACCAGTAATCAAGAAATACGGAAAACAAAAACAAATATCGATAATGTACAATAGGCAACCTTATCGCTCAAAGTGATGGTGGCGTGTATACATAAATAATATAAATAATATAGTCACAGAATGTATAAAATAATACATCAAAAATAAATACGTGAAGGCATAAAACTACGGTATAAAGCTGAGGAAATGTTCATTGAACGTACTACGCTGTAAAAATAAAAAAAATAAAAATACACAAAATGATAATATTTAACAGCCTAGACTCCTCCTATACATATGTATATAATTTAAAGTAAATATAATTATAAATAATACTTTATTGTCTAGTACTCTTTAAATCTAGGCTAGGCTAGATTATTTGGAATTGGACTGAGATGGTGTGACACAGTGAGTGGCCTATCCGAGAGACTGAATGCGACGGGTTCGACTCCCAACACTCGGCTAGTGGCTGAATTAACATTATTGATGATGAAGGCCCTTTTAATACATAATAAAGCGGGTTAGACTCCCAACATTCCGTTAAGTTGTAAGTGTAGCTGCTAAGTTAAATTAATAATTATAATTTATATTGGTCAGCCTCAGACCCCTCATTTGATTAAAAGACTATAAAAAATGGATAACTTTTGTAAAAAGAAGGTATGGTTCGACTCCTACCATATTACAAAAGGCTGTAGTATTCTGCCTACTAGATAAGTGATTTTATGAAGGCTTAATTAAGATGTAAGACACAAGAGTTCGATCCTCTTGCCGAAATAATGTTATATAATCATATTTCTATAAACAAAATTAACAAAGGTTAGCTTAATGCTTAGAAGACCACTAGTCCCATTGGAAAAGGCAATCCGAATGGATAATTTATATGAAAAAAAAAGGTATTGGTTCGATTCCTACCATAGTACATAAGGCTGTATTGATATACTTTGATAAATGGATTGATTAAGGTTTAATTGAAAAGTAGCATTGGAAAAAGCAATCCGAAAGGATAATTTATATGAAAAAAAAGGTATTGGTTCGATTTCTACCATAGTACATTAAGGCTGTATTGATATACTTTGATAAAAGGATTGATTAAGGTTTAATTGAAAAGTAAAGGACAAGAGTTCGATCCTCTTGCGGAAAAGATGTTTCTATAAACATGATTATTCTTATGAACACGATTGGTAGAAAAAAATTTAAAAAATTGGTAAAAAGTATTGCCTAAAACCTAATATATTCAACTTCTATCACAGTATGAAGGCTTATATTGTATAAATAACTGATAATCATCAGTACTACTGCATAAGTAGATTTTAATTAGGTTACAACCCGTGAGAACGCCTGATTTAAGCAATTGTTTTAGAATGGTTGAACAGACGAAAGTCAAATAAAATCAAATGCTAGCATTTTATGGTACCATAATACTGGTTATAATATAAGAGTATACCCAAACATACCGAAAACTATAAAGCAATTAGCCACGTCCGTAAAGTGATAGTCATAACGAGGGTTACTATGGCTTACAAATACAGCTCGAGTTTAATAAAACTATCATAGAAAGGGATGTATTGATGCATTATTGAAAATAATTGATCAATTATTGATCTAATTGATGATATTTTTAGTATTGCCTGGTGCATTACAAACAAGTACGAGTAAGTTAGATTGTAAGTTTTACCCAAAGGCACGATAAGCAGTATAGTTATTTAAGTACTGTAGGTATGTCATTATTAGTCATTATTAATAATAATAGTTTATGATAAAATTAAGATTGGGCCCAGTCAAAGGTGTGGAAAAACAAACAATGCTTACAAAGAATTGTGGTATTATAAAGATTGATATGAAACTTGGATTTTAATTGTATTCTTAACAAGAATAGAGGAGAACCCAAATTAATTAATTATACATGAATCAAACAAAAACCTAGTGTGTTCGAACAAATTGATAATTATTATGGTGGTTTTATGCGACGTGTTATAAACTATACACATAATGCATCGATGAGGGAAAGTTTGATTATTATGACGATATTCGATGACTTAATTTGTCTATAAGTGTTATGAAAGCATTGAAATACATGTGCAAGCAAGCTATGGCAAATATGATAAGTCATTAATTAGTTCTCACATGAGACATAATAGATGGAATCCTAGACCCGTTCAATCAAAATATCTGAAACGGTGCAAATTAAGGATGTAATAATATGATAATAATTAAGGATGATGTTACTTGGGCCACAATAAAATCAAAGGCTGACTTGCACTACTGCCACAATTATTTTAAATACGATATAATGTAATACATAATGTAATATATATATACTGCATACAATATATTCAAAAAAGTATCTAACGAAGGTGGTAAGATGAAATACAATTCTATTGCTATCATTATTTTTAAAAGGTATTTTGATAAAAAAGTTCATAGCTTTAGGTAGGAACTTACGTAGTTATTTGTTTAGGTAGGTGTATAGGTATATAGGTATAGGTATATACTACGGGCGATAATAACATTAAATGAAAGTATTTAGGAGAAAGGTAGATAAATTGTTTTTTAAGTGCGTTTAAATGTTAAGTGTAGCTTAAGGATAGCGAAGGTTTGAGGGTGGTCAGTTAAAGAAGATAGAAGAAAAATCTATCTTTCATGGATGAAAAGAGATGATGATGTTGTTTAGTGATCAGCTTCAGTACGTCCAGTCTGAGGGTGGACTAAGGTCATATCATAATGCCGAAGCATAGATGATAAATTGACGATTATTTGATGGGAATACAAATACCTACAATATGATTAAGAATAAAATAAAATGACAGACGTTAACAAAATTCATTATATTGATGAGTTTGAATATAGAGTCAGATGCGTGAATGGTCTAATGAAAACTTCAGCACTCGCATTCTCTGCGTGTTTAATTTTCAGAGGGTGGAATGTAGTGGTACGCTAGTGACCCTTGACTTATCTTCATAACCCATAAACAAAATTTGAAAAGGCAACGATTTTTTTTGTTTTTAAAGCGTTTCCTACGTCTGCAAGTCATTAAAATTTATCTCACGCCAATGGATAAACCTAGCCATGAAAAAAAAAGCATAACACTTCAAAACAATAAACTCTCGCAACAAAATATCGATTCTTAATAGGATTTTTTGTTGAATAAGAAGGAATACGGTCTCCACACGTGCAGTTTTAGACAAAAACGTAGAACCATGGAAGGTTGGCTATTCAAATACACTTTAGCGCAAAGCAATAAAGTATTGTTTTTATTGCCTTGCTTTCTTTTAACTCGGTGCGTCGAAGTTTCTGAACGTCGCACATGGTCAACAATAAGTATTGTTGTTATGAAAGATTTAGTTTTAATGAATGATAATTTAATTGGAATGCCTAGTATTAAGGCCTGATCAGAAATGCATGTATCATTATTCATTCTCGTTGGAGACGTCACAGCGATAATGAATAAACTAATTAAGATCTCTCATCTGTATTACTAAATTAACATGCCATACAATTGGCAAGATTGAAGGTTAATTGTCACAAAAGGACAATGGAAATGGATCTCTATGCTGTTATAAGTTATAACTAATGTTTCTTTTATTTTCATTATTTTAAGAGAAACGGGCTTTGTGGCGTGTAACGACATCTCGTGGCTGGACGCCAAATCATTCAAAAGGGGAGTGACAATTACGCCCCCTGAGATCCTGAAATCTGATGGCGAACCAATAGAGACGCGGCACGATAGAGTGTTTCTTGGAGTTTCTAACATGCGTCCACGCCGAAGGGAAGGTAGCAGGGGAAACGTAAATAGGCTGGCAGCAAGGAGCTCGGGATAGTCGGCACAATATTTTAGCGAGATACAAAGGTCACAATGGCTGAGCGTCATTGTTACCTTTTAGTTTGGTTAAAGAAGTACTTTTAAAATTAGAGTTAGAATCTGTGGTGAACGTGTGTTCCTGTTTCGAGTATAAAGCTAAGTTTAATGTATAATTGTTGTATTCATACGATTGATATTGGTGGCTCTTTAAATAGAATATTGAGAGTCCGAGAGGCCCATTTGGATAACATAATCAGAACTCACTGTTACTGAAATCAATCGTATTATTTACTGTTAATTATTGTGCTCTCCACAGAGAAATCCCGCCCATTTTTGAGGCCATTTCCCCGTAAAACTCTACTGAGTTCATAGAGCGACTGTGTTTCGCAATTTACAAAACTGTTCTCTGATTGATTCTGGGTACAAGGTTAGTGCAAGCCTTCAGCTTTCAATAGCCTTGGAGGCAATGTTAATAAGACAGTATGGGTCGCGTATTAACTTAAAACCTTGGTTTCGTGCTTACGCAGCTACGTAACAAAGCTCTAAGTTACAGCACCAGGGTGGCGGAATCAATCAAATCTTATAATTGTTTAATCGTTTATTGTATGTTTCCTTGTGCATCCTAGGATTAAGTTCTGCCTATTTTACTGCCCATTTACTGTATTTGTGTGTGTGTGTTATATGTATTAAACAATACTAAATTTCTGTCAATCAGTTGTTTACATTTCATAATATTTTGCCATACAAGTTAGAGATTTCATAAAGCTTAAGCTACTTAAATAAAGTCTAGGTCTTAATCATAGAACAGATCACTATAAAGTAAAAATAAGCCTTCCTCAAAGCCAAGCAAAGTCATTCTGAGTTTTAAGTTACAGAGATGGATCGATACATGTTTGAATAATTATTACCATTATGAGCATTACTTATACTGAAATTGATTTGGTCTATTTCTAATAGAATGTAACACATGCGTAGCCCACGTTGAGGTGCGTATTGTAAGCAGCTGGGGGCCCCCTCATAACTAAAAATATAAATCCACATACACATCATATTGATGTAAAGCTGCCTCCGGCAATGCCCGAAAAGCTGGAAGACACAGGCATTTGAACGAATTTAGAACCAATCAATAGGTCTTATAACCAGACCACAGGCCATTAATCTACCTGAGGCCCGGCTTAACTGACTGGATGCTTCCACAAGGGTATGAACTGGACCTAACAACCTAAAACTCATTGCTCTACACGGTATCGATCCATAAACTGTACGTGTCTATAAATTAAATAAGGTCACTGATATAAGCTCTCAACAAATAGACAAGTTGTCAATGCTATTAATAAATTTAATCTGGTGTTCCTACAAGCACATAGGCCCGGGTCCGTTACAAAGAACATCAACGTTTCAAACACCCTGATGAAGTCCCTCGTCATGGGATAAAACGTTGGCGTTCTTTCAACACAAATATTGGTTCATAGTTTACTCGCTTACATTCGTCTTGATTTTTTCTAGTACGTTATAAAATATGTTAGGTTTTAAAATCATTTTCGTTTAATTTTTAAGTTAAATTTTATTGGGAAGGGTTTTTAAATACTAATAAATGTTTTGCTACAAGGTCATTTTCGCATATCAATCAATTCTACTAAGGTCTTCATTTATTGTGGGCCGAGTAAGGCATACAATGAGGGATGAAAGCAGATTTTTTCATGAGGGCCGAACTTCCTAGGGACGAATCTGGTATCTATAAATCTAGTTATGTGTTCTGAAAATTCAAATAACAACATATATCCCTTATCTCTGCGAATTTGTAAATTTAAATTATCTGCCTGGCTTCTTACTCTTTCTTATGATGATACAGAAATTCTCATGGCTTAAAGCAGCTTAAATTCTCCAATTACAGTTTTTTTAGTACACACTTTTCGTGTTATTTTTATTATGTAAATTTATGATTTTTTTTCACTTCCTTAACTCAGTCCTTAGGTTCCTAATCGTTACTCTGACTCTCATGAGACAGGTGTTCTCGAAGGTACCTTCTTAAATTTTGACATTATTTTTTATATAAATATTTTTTTCAACACAGCATAGTTGAATACTTAATATTAGCCATATGTAGTTAAATTTAAGAAACTAACCATAGTATTTACTTTATAAACTTAGTATAAATTATACTAATTGAGTACTTTTTGTAAATAATTGTTATATTCTTTCCTGTCCAGAGGAGGGCGATACTGAACGCGACACAGTTGTAAGCTTTTAGCTTCAGTATCGTTGCATTATGTTATAGTTTTATAAAATGTCCATGGTACCAATAAACGATTTGTATTTGTATTTGTATCCCACGGGTACTGATTTATGGGATAAAAAGTAGCTTATGTTTGATTCCAGTAGAATAATCTGAATGCAAAATTTCAGCCCGATCCGTTCAGTAGTTTTGGCGCGAAGAGGTTACAATTTACAAACATCCATCCATCCATCTATCCATACATCCATACATCTATCCAAACTTTTGCATTTATAATATTAGTGTAATTTTATGCGTATACAACAATGTATGAGTAGGAGTATACAAAGGGACCTCTACCCGAGGTTTAACCTGATATGTCAAGGTTTATAACAAATTATCCTGTTGTACCTATATCAGGCCAGAGAAATGTACCAGTATCTAGCAATGAAACTAGCTTTGTTTCAAACGTTCATTTTAAAACTCATTTATTTCAAACTGCCAAGTTTCTAGAGGTAGAAAAGAACAAAGAAGGAAAAGTTGATATACCTACCTACACAGAAACAAAATAAAAATGTCGACTAGGTATACTAGGTATCTTGTCGTGTAAACGCGGTTAAACTGGAATGGAACCATTTCGAACTGAAACGAAAACGGTCGCACTAAATAGTTTAACAAGACTTCATCCCATTTAACAATGTACGAATGTGAATATAAATATGACGTAAAATTTACTTTGACACGGTTCCGTCTTCCGTCCCATTGTATTTTAAATGCCCGTGACTTTATTCTTTCCAGGCTACTGTGGCCTAAAGGAGGAGTATACCTTACAGATAAAATAAAGGACAATTCCGACACAGTATCATCAAGCCCCAAGTTAAGCAGAACTTGTGTTATAGCGTTATAGCGGCACTTTTATTTAGGTATTTTAGAATCCGAGCAAAGCGGGACTCGTGCATACCGGAACTAACCCGTTATGCGAACTAGATGGCGAATTGGTTTTAAATTATACATTATATAAAACACCCAGAACACCAGAAAGAAAGATTTGCAGATCGTGAAAACATGTGTCTTGTTCATGTACCACATAACATGTAACGTCCTGCCTACAGGCGGACTTCGCCCGCTGCGCTACATCGGTCGTCAAAAACATTGTTAAATGACGCAAAAAAGAAAATAAAAATAGCTTTTTTACTTCATTTCAATGAGCATGGATCACCTAACATCATGTTTATAAAAATTACGGGTAGGATCGTTGAGCCTACCCTTTTTGCTGCCATTTTGTCTGTTTAGCCCTTCTAGGTTTTCATAACCTTCGTTTCCTTTTAACATCCTTTTCAGGAAGGTACGGTGTTTGTTTGCACAGGGAGCCAGTTGTGTTTTAATGTTTTTTGCTGTAGGTAATAATCATCTGAATAACGAAAATAAAAACGCAATATTAAAAGGTTTGTATCAAAGTAAATTGATACGGGTCAAGCAGCAGAAATAAAATAACTACTGGGAAATAGAAGTCTAATGATGTCTGAAAAACGTTTCTTTGTCTGTCTGCATCCTTCCGTGCTTTTTTAATAACAAATATTTGCTTCAGAGATATTTGTGAGAATACGTACCTACTTACCTATAGACACACATGAGTAAAATTAATTTCGTCTTTGTTTTTTTTCTTTTCATTGTTCATCTAACGGTTTGCAATGTGAAAAGCGTGATCAGTTCTACCGGAAAAAAAGTCAAAGATAATCAATTAGCATCAGTTGAGCTACCTATAGATTTTCTGCAGATCAATTGTTAAAATTTTAAATTCTCTTTCTAATTTATTTCGAATATTTGATTGTATTTTTTTATCAATTAAGATTTTAAATTAACACTTTTTATGTTGTATTTGTTTGTTTTGAAAACTTAGGAATAAAAATTAATCTGATTCTGTAGAACAATCGACTGATTTATGTGATAACAAGTAGCCTATGTTTGATTCCAGGATTAGAATTACCTGTATGCAAAATTTCAGCCTGATCCGTTCAGTAGTTTTGGCTTGAAGAGGTAATAAACATCCATCCATCCATACATCCATACAAACTTTCGCATTCATAATATTAGTGTAATAGTGTGATGTGATATCTATACCGTGTCCATTTTGAATGAAGCATGTTAGTCAACAAACTACCTTTACTTTACCTACAATTCACTTTGTGTGCGCGTTCTTTTTTCGTAGTTTGTTTACTAACATGCTTCATTCAAAATAGACACGGTATAGTAGTGCTATCTTTCCATCCAAAGGCCATCCATGCCTAGAAGATTGCTTCTTTGCAATAAGGGCGCCCATTGTAATTTTTTAACAGTCATATCTTTTAAAAGTATTTTTTTGGTTGACAATAAAGTATTTTGTATTGTATTGCCATCTATTAGTGATAACAAAGTAAAAACCCCTTCCAAGATTTACCTTTCAGTTTGAAAGCAATCATCCATACAAATTATTGTTATGGAAATTGTTTCATAAATAATGGATTCCAAATAATAGTTTGGATTCATATTAAGATTATTATTTCCTTAGTTTGGTTCCATTCGCTTGAATAATGATAAAATTTAGTTTGATATTTCGACTGAAAGTTTTTATTAGTTTAGGCTTTTCTGGTTTCAAGGGTAGATCAAATTATTAGGTCAGTTCATCAACTTTTAAATCTAGTTCGAGTTTAAAGTTGTCGGATAGATTAGAAATCTTTTATCGATTTTAACGTTGATTATGGAATAGGATATGTCTTTCAGCGAAAATTATTTTAATTTTACGCTGCAACACTACGATATTCTATAAAGTTTTTCCTCCCGCATATGAGTACACCTGAAAAGACGTACTTTCTGTCTTATGTTTGAAATAGGAATATGCAACTATCTGAGCAGGTGTAGTATATATACAGGATGTTACAAAGTTTGTATTATCTCGCTAAAATGATAACGGTTTTGAATAAAACACGAGACAACTATTCAAATTTTCCGATGCTAGAAATATAAACGACTTTTAAAAACAAAATGATTTCCATGCATTTATATTGTGTCGTCAAGCAGCAATAAAATTGATAGGTTTTCTTTGTACAACAAAGAACAATATTTCATTCTTCCGTTTCCGCTACCCGGACAACGAATTTGCAATTGCAATCTATATTAATATTAAAAGAAGGAAATATTTTTTTGTTTGTATTGAATAGGCTCCGAAACTATATTTTATCCCGGTATTCCCTCGGGAACGGGAACTACGCGGGTTAAACCGCGAGTCGCTGCTAGTATTTTTTAAATTAAATCTGAGGCTTATTATCATTGATTTATTAAAAACGAAGATGAGGCACTGGTTGCTCGAAAGTGGCAACCTCAAATTGTGTAAAATTGTGTTCTCCCACATCAGTCACCGTCTGACCGGCGGCACGGGCGGTCGTGATTCGCGTGAAATATTGTTGTCTCAGTCTCACTTCGGTCCTAGATACGTCTTTCCGTCTTTGTTCTTCTTTGTATTGCACAGGACTGGAAATATAACTGTGAGCGTATGTGTTTGCGTGTAGTTGTAACACATGCCAATTTTTGAGTCAGCGCTGGGAGAACGTAACCTATCTTCCCTTTTCAAATCAATGCTTATTATATTAAAGAAGCAAACATTGAGTCGTATGGCTTTTGTAGGGATATTATAAGTATCTTATAAATCCGAATACTTTGAATATTAATGAATCGTCAATTTTGTTGTAATTCGATAAGTTAGTTTACAGTAGCACCCCGGGGCCATGAAATTGGAAGCCCCGTGCCTCAGAAAGAAATTAATCCGTTGGTTCTGCACCTGATCTGCCCGATCGTCTCCGTGGTCTCCGTCCCGTCTAATTATCAGAGTAAGGGAAGAGAAAATGCACCAGTGTTTTCGCACATACTTGTGCACTATAATAGTATGCCTTGGTCATAGTTAATCTCCATTGTGACTTACCATCCTGGCCGAAATTCATCAGATTTAATAAAAGTATAACAATAAATATGTATCATGATGATAAATGATTCAAAATATGTACCTATTTATCTTTATTATTCCAAAAAAGTACCATAAAACATGTTGGCTGATGCTACCAAATATCTAAGGCCAACGTGATAAGATATCATGGATCTCGGTACCACTATCATGGGATTATTGTGCTCAACGGATACCGTGTGGGAAATTAAAGGTTTAAAAGACTTTCGAGTGACTGATAGTGTGCGAAATAAACACGCAGCATGATAAGAGTAAACGTAATACCTAATTATGAACGGCTGAAATGAAATACATTTATTAAGCTATTGCATAGCTCCTATCGCGGGCCTTGAGCGCGGAGACCGAATCCAGAAATTCCGTAACGAAAAAACCTCACGCTCCCCACTCCGACCGGAACAGCGGTGATACTTTTTAGTTTTGCCATCTATCGATGAATAGTAGAACTTTTAATGACTTTTTGAAATATGACGTTTGTCTCTTTAGTTCAGCAACTCGCCTCTAGATGGCATTGCAATGGCTTTACCGCGGCAGTCCCCGAGTGCCACACGTCTTTTTTTTTATTTAAAAAATGAAAATATAGAACATGCCTGGATAGACCACAGAAGGTACATGTTTGTTGACGGGTACCTAATTAAAAGTTTTCGCAGATATACTTAAAAATTGCATGAAACAAAGCAATTCGATGCCGAATTGGAAGTAACATTAACATTATGAATAGAAAATTACTGATAAACCGTACATTATTGACAATGCTGAATATACCCACTAACAATGTTGATAAATCTGTGTTGGAAATGTAACTACTCGTTCTTTAGGTAAACATGATATTTATTTATTACAGTCATGTAGATTTTATTACACACTAAGAAAAATACTAATACAGAAGAAGAGACTTAATGCGAACTTAACTCTTAAACCCATTATTCCACAAATTAGGTAAATTAATAATTAAATAATCTCTTAGTAGATGTATAAAATCTTACGGAACCACACAAGAACGCAACACAAACTTGGACGCGTTTTGTATAGATCCTTTTAATTTCGTATTTTCCTTGAAAGCAATGTCTCGTACAACGATGTAAATCTCCCTAACGAGTAAACAACAGAGGCACTAGAAAACCTCATCTGTATGAAATGTAGAGCAGAACACACTTCATTAACCAGGTTTTAGTAGCGGAACAAGGGAACAAACAATTCGCTGGGAACAGAACAAGAAATGAACAGATAAATCAACGCCAATTCTATCTGTGTGATGCTCCACGCCTAGTTGATGGTTGGGATAAGCTTCTCGAATGTACGGACAGGCTTTTACATGTGTTGGTAAGAGGACTAGCAAATTTTCGACGGGCCTCGAATATTGCAGGTTCCGTACGCTACGAATTGAAAACAAGGTTCAAAACCGGTTTCTCAATCAGAATAATATTTCTTATTTCAAAATAGTTTCGTTAAAAGAATAATGTAGGCACCTACCTGGCTAAGTTACATGATATTGTTTCATACGCGGATACATGACAAGAAATTAAATTAATGCATGATATTGTTCCATACTCAGATAAATGACAAGTAATTAAATTAATTATTCATCCGAAGTGGATGAGCTTTGCTTGGATAAGATGACCTTCACATAAAGCTCACATACGTTTGTTGTGACAAGATCTGTACATACTATTTTTTACAATGAGTAGAGATGATATCGATGGACCGGACGTACGCTTTATTTTATTATAAATTAAAATAATTATTATGCAAGTACCTATAAACTACATATATATAGAAGTTCTGTATCATTGTAGGATGTTACCTTCTCAAAAGTTCGTTCTACTCTCAAAGAGGTTTAACTAGCTCCACCTCAATATTCGAGGCTGCAATGCAACTTGCACGTAGTCGGTTGCAAGCTGAGTGCCAAAAGTTCAAAGCTTTTAAATCCTCCTTGAGATAGCTTAGATGATAGCCTTAGGATTATCTCCAAGTGGCCAAATAACAGATTTGTGCCGATTTATACTCAATAGTTATTTTAATCATCGACATATTTTTAAGAGACTATTAAAGTAATAAAATAAAGTAAGCACAGTGACTTTGACGAAGAAATTACCGGGGGATGGAGCGGTTGAAAACAAATGTTCGTCCCCAATTGGAAAGATAGACAAGAGGAAATAAGACGTTTCAATTCGGGCTATTTTGCGCCGGAACCCTAAATCGTGGGTAGGTATGATCGAGTTTGCTATCTAAATATTCATCATCATTACGATAAACTGTATAGATAGGTAGAGATTAACCATTCTAAAAATGCACGCTGAGTGTATCACGTTTCATGAAAGGGACGTGCCTTTTTAGCTTTATTATAAAGATAAGCGTCTTTATTGGCTGTTATCTAATGGGTATGGTAATGTTCATAATCCCCACGCTGGGCATGCGGGTTGGGTATCTTAGTTTGGCGGTAGAATTGTTCTGCAGGAGGCGCTACTGCCCGGCCATCGTAGATATCCCTTAGTCGGCGCAAATTCTATGCCGGCAAACACGACCTCAATACCACATGGTAAAAATATACAGTTATTCATTACTAAGCGCAATATCAGACTCTACATGTATTTACTTTGTCGTCAGACAATTTGTATTCGTTGTATCCAAATCTTGTTATACATAAATGCCAATTTAAATGTTTTAGGTCAAAATTTCCCAGCAAATCGTTTCTTTAAATCCACTGCATGCCGCATATCAGTAAATAATGTCACCCTGGGACATATTTCTCAGAACGGCACATGCACAGAACTGCCCTAGTCTAGAAATATTTCCCGTCTGAATTTTATACTGCAGGTTTATGCAAAACTGCCAGAAACCTTCTTTTAGAACCTTGCCGTGTGTCGAGCCAGTAGTGTTCCACCAAAATATTTGAAACTGGAAAGCGTGTAGTTGCTTTTAACTTCACTGACATTTATAGGCAATAATCTGATAGCGATAATGATACGATAACCTATCATTTTACTATGACAATGGTATTTATTTATTTTAGAGAAACCATCAGCACATCCTACTAATATAATAAACGCGAAAGTTTGTAAACATGCATGTAAACATAATTTGTTGCTCTTTCACGCAAATGTACTGAACGGATCGGCCTGAAATTTTGCATACAGGTAGTTCTAGGCCTGGAATAATACATAGGCTAACGGTTTAACGATAGTTACAAAAAGATATCTGTAAAATAGGCTAACATGGTATTCGAGTATCGCGTGTTTAGAATTATTTATTTATTATTATTATGCCAGCCTGTTGCCCGTACTCTTTTGGGCCCTAATTCCACTAAATTAATCGATTTACCATACATAATAATGGTATCATCTCAGAATGGACAATATAGATAGAGTTTCTTTCAGATGAAAGCCATATACATACATAATACGAATCAAATATTGATTCGTATCTCTTTATTTCACTACTCGTTAAGTAATAATTATCTTTAGATTGATCGAACTACTTATCGAAAACATTGTATTCGGTGGATTCAAATGACTACGTATGTAGTAGGTCTTTATACTTTAGGCCCAAGGTACCTATATCTACACTTTGTGATATGGGTCCCTAATTATGTGCGTGGAAAAACGAATTTTATTTATTATTTATTTATTTATAGCTACAAGCTCAAGCCTTTGAGGTTTGTAATCCAACGTAGAGTTCAATAAATAATTTGTATTCTATCTGATTAGCCAGGTACACTAAAATCACATACTGTCCTCACTGAGACAAGACAAACTAATCTGGCTAGAGATCTCCCTAGACAGTGACGTCATTAATTTAACGATGTGTGTAAATCTGAAGACATTGAAGTAGAATTAAGTGCTTTAGTGCTTGTTGTATTTAGGTTTAAGTTCTTAGGTGGCTGTAAAACTCGGCACAATAATCGTCTAATCTGTTCTGCTAAGTCTTGGGTAATCTCGACAAATCTACTGCGTTTATCATCATGTTTTGAACGTAAGAAGGTTATAATCTTCATTTATTTATAAGGCTTAGGGTAAGTATCGCATGAAATATTGTTTTCATCTCGTCGGACTGATAAAAATACATAAGTATAAGTACGGTTCAGGTTTTGTCTGAAAATCTGCGTTATTGCTTGAAGGCAAAAAAATTTGTTGAGCCATTGCCTTTTTGATGTGCTGCAACACTTTTGTGCCCTAAACTTTTCTACACTAAGTACTTACTTACTTTTTAAAGTGCTTGTCCAAATTACTAAACCTATGGTAAAACCTAGGTACTTTTGTTTGCATTGTATCTCTTTGTTCATTGTGTGTGTGTCTGTAGTACTAAATATATTTTTTTTATCTATCTATCTCTCATAATGTACCTTAATATTTGAGTTTGTTTTAAAAAAACTATAGACTGACTTTAATTGTATGGTTTTCTCATGGATGCCATTGTCTGAACTGGACCAAATTGAAATGGGACCACGCCCGAAGCTTTCAAATAGAAAAAGAATCATCAAAAATAGGATCACCCAATCAAAAGTTCTGCGGTCACAAACATAAAAAATACAGGTCGAACTGAGAACCTCCTCCATTTTAACGACTTCAAAAAAAGGAGAAGGTTCTCAATTCGACCATTTTTTTTTAATTTGGTTAAAATATGTAGCTAATAGGTTCAGCTCATCTGACTTGTTTGCCCATAATGTGAATTTATAATTATCAATTCATTGTCATGTCTCGATTATTTTCTGTTTTGTATGCCATTAAAGAAAATTTAAAATAAGGTTAAAATATGTTAGATGCAATGCAGCCAGCGCATCTTGGGGACGCTTCCAACTAGTATTGAAATGGATCAGTTGAGCTACCTGTAGGTTGTTTGTAGTAGTCAGCAGTTAGCAATTGTTTCAATGTAAATACTTGTCAGAGCTGACCTAGAGCACAGCCAAATCCCTCCTCTTAACATCCTTAACCTTGAAGCTGTTGGCGTGACCCTTAACCTACCCGACGGAGTCATGACGATCTACTCGATTTACCAGTCGCCCAACTTACCTTTTCTTAACAACGACTTGAGTGTCCTGATGGCGGCCGGTGGTCGACTACTCGTCATGGGTGATTTGAATGCCAAACATCCCTATTGGTCTCCTGGCCCCATGAACACCCACGGCAGGAAATTGTACGAATTAATGTTACACGACGAATTCATAATCCATGCTCCGGACGAACCTACCTTGGTGCACTATCGACCGGAACTTAAACCATCTACTCCCGACCTTCTACTCAGCAAAAACATACCATCAATTGATTATATTAGGGCAATTCATTCACTTTCATCGAATCACTTGCCAGTCCTGGTCCAAATATCAACTAAAATTTTTCGTAAACCTATTACTAAACTTAACTACGCTAAAGCCAACTGGTATGGCTATCGATCTATCTTGAATGATGGTATATTTCTTTCGGATAATATTTACAAAACGAAGGAAGAAATCGAGTCTGCTATCTCGCTTCTCCAGGGACAAATAATAACCGCTAGAGATTCGAGCATACCCACTTCTACTCTTAGGCCTTGGAACTGCGCATTGCCTAGATGTATTAAAAGAAAAATCAAAACTAAAAACCGTCTCCGCAGATACGCTGCCAAAGAACCTGATATTACCATCCGCAAAATGCTAAATCAGGAAGTCAAGCAAATCCAACGTGATGTAGATTGCGCAATTAAATTATACAACGACGACCAGTGGACTTCCAAGCTCAAACGAATCGAAAATCCCAGTAATGACATCTGGCGCATAGCTAAAGGGTTGAAGACGACTTCAAATACCATTCCGCCACTTAACTCAAATAATGGCAAAAAAAGCACAAACGAAAAAGAGCAATGTGACATCTTAGCTAGCTCCTTCAGCGATAACATGATGCTGACCCACAACTGGGCGAGCGATGAAGAGGATATTATTGAACAATCGGTCGCACTACTCAAAAACTCACCCATTGTCGACCTTCCTGTTACATTAGCTCGTCCATTAGAAGTTAGAAAACATATTAGTAGCCTTAAAATCCGGAAAGCTCCTGGGCCGGATCAAATCTCAAATTACCTCATCAAGAACTTACCACAAAAGGGTATTGTTTTGCTTACCAAGATTTTTAATGCCTGCCTCATGTTGCACTATTTCCCTAAAATCTGGAAAACTGCTAAGGTAATAGCCATCCACAAGCCGGGTCGTCATCGAAAAAGCTTTTGATACTGTCTGGCATGAGGGTCTATTGCACAAACTAATAAAGTTAGAAGTCCCCATATCTCTAGTAAAAATAATCAAATCATACCTTGATCACCGCTCATTCCAAGTACATATAGGTGAACTTTGTTCATCGCCTCAACACATACCTGCAGGAGTTCCCCAAGGGTCCATTCTTGGGCCTCAATTATTCATATTATACCTAAATGACTTACCCAATCAGGCTCACACTCATCTGGCATGCTTTGCCGATGACACCGCATCGTACACTACATCTACCGATACTGACTTAATAATTGACCGTCTACAACTTTCCTTAGACGGCTTCTGCACCTACTTCCAAACATGGAAGCTTAAAATGAACGCCTCTAAAACGGAAGCTATAATGTTTTCGAGACAGCGATCTTCCCCCAAAAGAACCCTTAAAGTCGATGGTCACATTATTCCCTGGAGCCCCAGGGTCAAATATCTGGGCACCATCCTAGACAGAAAACTTAATTGGACTGATAACACGCTTAGATTGAGGCTTATTGGCATGAAAGCATTTAATTCTCTAAACCCTATATTGAACAGACGTTCCCCCTTGAGCAGTAAAATGAAATTAAAAATTTACTGCACCTTAATCCGCCCCTGTATCACTTATGCTTGCCCAGTGTGGAGTAGCACTTGTCATTCTAATTTAAAAAACTTACAAGTGGTACAAAACAAAGCTCTCAAATATGCTTACAACACACCATTTCGTACTAACCTCCAAAATTTACACATCAAAATTGGCTTTCTATCCCTATTTGAATTCATTTACAAACTTTCAAAAAAGTTTTACATCTACAGTAATCCTCGCAGTAAAAATAAACTCATAAAAAATATTGCAAAAACTCGCAAGAAAAATTTACCTTTTATCGACACCTACAATCGATACAAATTACCCCATCACCTTTTCCTTGAGTGCGATGAATAGCCGGGTACAGTGCAACCCACAGTCACCTACGTACCACTGCATTAAGTGCACACGACTTGGACCCGTTCCTATCCTAATATAGAGTCCATAGTCGAGTTCTCTGCGCGCGCGCTTGCTGCGCGAAGCTCTAACAATAGTTTAGAGATAAGAACCGGCCGAGCTCTATTGTTTTATAAAAATTCTATTGTTCGAGTTGCTAGCTGCGTATTTCTTGTAAACGAGTCCGTGAACATTTGAGTAGTAATGCACCACTACCCTCTATCTATGATATAAATTATACTCTCATGCATTAGTGTTCGTAATAATTATCTGTTAGTTCTTTCTATCATTTTTTTGTTTAAATTTATAGCCTAATAAGTGTATCATTAATTATACAAAAATGTACATGTTTATTAACTCTCTTGTGGTATTAGTATATCAAAATTTTATAAATGTATGTTTATTAAGCCTCAGTTCGTATGCAATTTATGCAAATTTTTCAAGTTTTTAAGTGAGCCAAGTATGGCTTAAAAAACAGCTCAATGTTATGTTCACAAGCACTAGGATTAAACTTACACTAGTCCTTTGTAATACTATATTTTATATGTTAATAAAGAAATTTTGAAACTGAACTGAAATGTAAATACTTGTTTTTATTCCGTTATTTAACTGTTATTTTAAAAAAATGTTATAATTCACATACCTATTTTACTAAAAAGAACTATTGTAGTTTGACAAATCTATTGCGGATGTGAGCGTTGGTGTTCCGTCAACACAATTAATAAGGTTTGTAGTTAACCCACTTACAAACGTAATATATTTTACATAATATTATAAGGGCGGGTCACTCGATCTTTAAGGTTGTTTTAATTTTTAAGGTCGATTCACAATATCAGTAGGTACACGGGTATGTGTAAATCGGCCTTAAATGTCCAATTCGGACTGAAATATAAGTATTGCTGTTTGGTTATACAATTAACGTAATTATCTTTAGTTTTATTCTGTTACTAGCTGCGCCCCGCGGCTTTGCACGCATTTTTTCTATGGAAACGTTTAAAGGTGATTTCTATCCTACGGGAATATTTATGGGATAAAAATTAGCCTATGTTTGATTCCAGGATTAGTTATTACCTGTAACCAAAATTTCGGCCCGATCCGTTTAGTAGTTTTGGCGTGAAGAGGTAACAAACATCCATCCATCCATACATCCATACATTACAAACTTTCGCATTTATAATATAAGTGTGATTATTATTTTGTTGTTGTTATATAAAATAATAGATACAAATTTGATTTCAAATAAATTAATAATAACTAACAAATAATTAACGCTATAATAAGGTAACTATCTAAGCCTGCTTCCTAAAATCATTTCTTCATTATAAATCAATAAATGCCGTTCGGTATTTTTTTTGCGTTTTTTTGCATTTATTTTACTAAAGTTTAGCCGGTTGATGACGTCATAGCGATCAAAAAATATTATGGACACAGATTACCATCTGTGCCTGCGGACTTATTCTAATAATATTTGTTATGGCTGAGAAATTATTTTTATGAATACCTACCTAGTATGGTAATAAGTATGTAGTTTAAATTAATAACTTATTTTAATTTTGATGAATTTGACTATCCGTTGAATAATTATTTATTGTTTGATACTGATTTGGCATGGTCACTCTATTGATAACTTTGGACCAAAAACATAACAATGAAACCGTCAATCACGGTATTTCTATAATCTTAAATGCATAGACAGTTATTCCTAAAATAAGTAAAAAACAAGTTCTTATGTAAGTATTTATTAAGCTATTGCATAGCTTCTATCGCGGGCCTTGAGCGTGGAGACCGAATCCAGAAATTCCGTAACGAAAATAACCTAACGCCCCCCAATCAATTGCGTAAGTTGATAAAAAATGCTATACAATAGCTTTACCGCGGCAGTCCCCGAGTGCCAAACGTCTTTTTTTTTTATTTATACTTTTATTGCCCTTCAGGCGTATTCCGGCCAATGCGGTCAATAGAGATGTTTATCCTAATATATTTCCCTATTTGCGTATTGTCATATCAGACATTTGTTTGGCTCAATCGCTTGTCAGCAGTGGATCGATTGATTTCAAGTGCCTATCAAGGACGGCTGATTGACTGTGTCACCAAATGCTAAAAGGATTTGGCATTACACGTATAAGCAACCACCCCATGGGTAAATATATAATATTCTTATTCCGAGCAGGCAATACAGAAATATATCTCGCGAAGAACCAACAACCGCTGGGATAAACGAGTTCTTGAGTAGCGACCGCAACTTGGCAAACGCAGTAAAGGACGCCCTCCGGCCAGGTGGGATGAAGATCTGCGAAAGACTGCAGGCGCTATGGTGCTCACTTCATTGGGGAAGGCCTATGTCCAGCAGTGGACTACTATATATATCAGTTTAGTAGTTTTTGCGTGTAAGAGCAACAAACATACATACAAAATTTCGCGATTATAATTATATAAATTATAATATAAAAGAATTACAAGTATAAGGTACGTCATGGGCAAACTTTTGAAAACAGTCCCCAAAATCCAATCTCACCAAATTCTTGAGATTATTCCAAATTCGAACCCACTCGCGTAATAAGGTAAATGCAACAATTTACCTAGTTTCATAAAAGTCTACCCAAATCAGGTTCGAATTTCAAGAGTGCTAAATTACAAAATCTACTATACCAGGGTTTAGGATTTAAATTGGTGTGAAACCATTCGTACTTATTTGGAATTAGACAAATTTCCAATCTAAGTAGCTGAATTATTCCTTATTTCAGGTTTAGTTGGTAGGTAATTAGGTAAATAATTGAGTTTGTTTTAAAAACTATAAACCGACTTCAATTATATTGAATGATGTATTGTTTCTAGTTCTTTAGACTTACGGGAAATGTATTCGACTACTTATATTTAATAAGGAACTTTTAAAATTGACATAGAATATAACGACTATAAATGTAGGTAAATATAGGTTATTCAAATGTCTCAATGCTGAGCACTTGTATAAATGAAGCTGGCAGCTGAACATGCTCAGGATTTGTCTCTGTACAAGGATATCGAAGCGTAGGCGTCGTACGTGCGTCATAAACCATACACTATTGGATTGTTATGCAAAAATGCCCAGTAAATTGTGGATTACGATGAGGAATAAGTATTTGGATTTCCTGTGGTAAAATACTATCTTAGTCGTTACATACCATACAAAATCCTGTCATAATTTTTTTTTAATAGAAATATCAGATTACTCATGTTTTTTATAAAAAATATCATAGCGAAGACCAGGTATGAACTTAACATTTTTAAATTTTATCGTAATAAATTTCTCACGCACCATTGCATATATCAAAATTCTAATCAATACACATGATAGACCAGTCTTGCGGCTTTCTTCAAATATCATATTAAATGTATTTGTTATATTAGAGATATGGCGAAAATAGAACAAATAAATAACGTAGGTAACCTTCAAAGTTTCTAGATATAGCCACAAACCATCTTACTGTCGGTATTCCGTAGCTAGTTTTGAAAATCCTAGGTAGACACTTGAATATTCTCATTCATCACTTGAAGTCTTCCTTTTTTAAGCTAATTAACTAAGTAAACATTTTAAACTTACTTTTCTTAGGTCCGCGCGATGATTTACATCAGTGTACTCTTGATAGACAGTTTGTTCTCTATGTACAGTACAAAACAAATTAACGAATTTTACAAGTCATTAGAATCACCAAAATAAATCACAAAACAGTCTCGCACATTCTTTCGCAAACTTTTCAAAAGTTCGAATAAGGAACGCTACGTCGCTCCTCAAAAAGTTTATTTCTTTTTTGTTTTAATAAGAAAGTATGCAAACTATGCAGTTCAATTATCATTCGTCCAAGGCGGTTGAATATGATAAGTTTATCGTGTTTTCGTCGAGGAGAGCGACGGTCGTACGCTTCGGACGCGGGCTGAATTCGTACTGAACCTTACTCCGGCCAGCGCCCGCACTGTTTTTCAAAATCTGCGCTGTAATTTCAGGTATTTAAAGACTTCAGAGATTGTTCAGTCTCTTAATTGTATGCTACATGAATTAATATGACTGAATACCTATTCTCCGAGCATTGTTATGGAAGAGCGGTCTGATAAATGGCTAATTTCAGAATTGTGTCGGTTTTTTCTTTATATCATTTCTCTACGCAAAGTTTAATGTGCCATTATGTATCTTTTCAATACCAAGTTTCTTCACTCACTCTTTCTCAGTATTTTTTATTGCATAAGTAGTACTTTGGTGCTTTCCTGATAGATTACTTACGGCAAAAATGTACATATATACCATAGCAACTCAAATTATTAGATAAGTATTTACATTATATTATTATGCACAGCAGTCGACATAAGCATTCAACTGTGTATGTCCTGTTGTGTCCCAATAAAGGGTAGGAAAGGTGACGGAAGAATGGAGTCGGCGAGTGTGTGGAATGGTGGGCTCGCCGGCTAAGTATGGGAGGAAGAGGGGACGCCAGTCGGATCGCGGAGGTTATAATATTCCCGTGGTTCGGCGAAACCGGCGAAAGAAGGACACCGGAGAGGTTTTTAGTGGGTATTACGTCCTTCTCAGCGCGTCGAGTCCCACATAATTCTGGTCTTCCCTAGACCAGTCTATTCTTAAACGAATTTTCCTCGCCGAAGAAAAAAAAGGTATTTACATTATAATGAGCTATGTCGATAACTTTGTTTACCTGTTTCCCAACTCTTCCCGCTGGTATAGTTTTCAACTTTAAGTCTCGATTCACCCCGTTTTACGTACAATCTCCGGGGTCACACATTTCTCACATTATCAAAAAACGTTTGCATCTGTAAAAAGAGTTTGGCCTGAAGTATTTTAATCAGGCTGGTCCCATTGACGCTGCAGACGAGAAATTCAATTATGTAAAAGGTGTTGGCTTCGAGGTAGCTATTGAAAAGTGGGATTAAAGCTTTAATAGGCTTGAGATAATTCAATAGAGTGGATAGAATTGCGTTGGATTTAGTTTGTTCTGTAGGAATCCTAAAATAATTCTATAAGTTCACAAGTAAAATTAACAAAAAAAATATTGTATATTTTAAACGACTTCAAAAAAGGAAGAGATTCTCAATTCGACTGTAATTTTAATTTTAATTTTTGTCACCTCAGAACTTTTGACTGGGTGGTCCGATATTCATGATTACCATTTTAATTTGGTTCAGTTCTGACAATGGGATCCAATAAAATTCATGCAAAATCTATAAAAACTGAAGTCGGTTATAGTTTTTAAAACAAAATTAATTATTTTCATAATTTTTCACATTAGTACTCATTAGTATATACTCTACTAGTTACTTCTCTAAAATCCTAAAATTTAGGATCCTTGTGCTTTGTGTACTTCCATACTTAAAAAAAACTATAAAGTTTGCGTTCCTTTTTTTCCACAGAAATGTGACAGTGCTCCAAGGTAAACGTGTTTTTGAGTGGAGACCGCGACTCGGCAAGCGTAGTGAAGAATGCCCTCCGGCCAGGTGGGATGACGATCTGAGAAAGATAGCAGGTAGATGCTGGTTGCGTCAAGCTGAAGACAGGGCGCTATGATGGTCAAAGAAAAGGCGTATGGTATAGTAGGTCCATTATGGACCTACCATCATCAGCTTCATATTAGTCCACTTATGATAAGTGGAATAATATAGGCTGCTGATGATGATGATGTATTTTTGTTGAAAGTTATTGTTACAAACTCGGTTCCTTTATGTAAGCTCTTCTCTGTAAAACAGTCACGGCGATTTCCCATACACGATAATAAAACTTTATTAATTTTCATGAATATTACGTAAAACTCCACAGCTTTTCCGGGATCTTAAGCTTGCTTTCCTCTTCAAACGAAGTGGATTCAGTTTAATAAGTCCATTTTTTCCAAATATCAGCCGTCTTAGCTTAGTAGCTTTCCATGATTCCCTAGTGTATAATAATAATGTAGTAATCATTCCCTTAGTTTATGAAACAAAGTTAAAAACTACAACCAAAAATCTCGACGTATGCGGACCTTGATCGAACCTACACATTTGGTCCCATTGGAATCGAGACCCTATGTCGCTGAGATAGGTACCCAGACGGAATAAAAAAAAAACTGAGCGTCGCAAGCTGATCTCTGAGGTGGTGAATCTGGTGCAGCCACAGAAATCGTAATAATATGCTACTATTCCAATTTATGTGGGTGCAACGCACCAGTATTGCCGCACAGCAGGGCAAAGCAGCCAACGTCTTGAAGATGCTTCCGACTGGCAAATTGAGCTGATCGTTTGTCAGTCTGCAGTTTACTCTGTTGTTTTGATTGTAAACACTAGTTTCTTTATGTATAATAGACCTTCATTTGACCGCAATCTCTAATGCAAAGTACTAGCTCTTTTATTTGATTGTTATTATTTTGTTATTAAAGAATATAACCTCAAAGGGAGTCGGAAGCCTAAGCTCAACATGGTGAGTGAGAGGAGTTCTTATCTTATCTAGGAATAAATAATGAAATAAAATTTGTGACATGAAATATTTCAGACTCCTTGTTTACGGAAACGCGGGGCGTCTAGCGGCGTGTGCGTTGTGTTTACGGAGAAGCGTTTGTTTGATTTAACGCGTAGCACGCGGCGTCGCACGCGGCTTGCACCGCCTCTCTGCACGCCCCGCCTATCCATAAACATCACCGTACATTGCGATATGTTTGTGTCTACGCGTGCAATGTCTGGGCCGCTGTACGCGCAGCGTCTCCGTAAACAGTGCAAAACGCCCAACGCGCGCCGCCCGACCAGACCCCGCAAGGGCCGCGTCTCTGTAAGGAAAGCTTCACTATGTTCGTAATAATCATCATTTATTTCAGCCAACACGTAAGAAAGTACTAGAACTTATTCTAAAACTATAAATAAATGCCTCATAAGCAGATTACGTAACAAAAAAAAGCTTGATGGATGCCACAGTGGAGGTCAATCCTCGTAACACAGTTACATCTCATCTGTAATTATCAACATTTGTTCTGAAACATAATGAGCAATCTGTAGACAAATCGTGTTGTTTGACGTAGGGACTGCATGCGTAACGGCGAAAACAAGAGCGTGGGGTTGCCAGCTTAAAAGACAAACGTTTGAAAGAGGCAGGTATTCAGTAAATATTGGCTTAAAATATGATCTCAGTGACTAGTTCGTTTTAAAATAGGGTGTACCCATTTAGGGTGTTTTTGCTAGTCTTCTTTCGTAAACTATGAGTAAGTTCTACTTAGGCCTCAGTTTAGTACACCATGTACTAAGTAACTAGTAAGTACATCTAGATTGCTTTGAGGCTAGATGGATAGTGTGAAATGATCTGCATGATCTGCATAATTTATTTTTTTGTTACGTTTATGCGGAAAACCTATGTCAGAAAAAGCAGGCAATAGCTAAAGAAGGCATATTTTATGTCCAGCAGTGGATGATACCAGGCTAGAGTGATGATGTTTCAATTATTTTTTACAACTGCCCCTGGCTTAAAATCTCTTCCCGGAATCTATCTTAATGCGAAATGACATTAAAATCCTTTCAGCCGTTTAAGCGTGAAAAGTTAATAGGTTGATATACAACCAGAACTAGATTGGTACTTTGTGCTTTATTATAACTACCTAACCTAAGCTGTAGCCGAGTTTTTAAGAATTCGTAACAAATATTTTGAAACGGCTCCCTCGGTGCGTATGAAGATGGGAAAAAGATACAAGATTACAGTTACTTAATATTTGTGTGTTCGTGTTAATATTTTTGTTAATAGCCATTGATTTAAAAAGGGAAGATAGGTTACGTTCTCCCAGCGCTTACTCAAAAATTGGCATGTGTTACAACTACACGCAAACACATACGCTCACATTTAGATTTCCAGTCCTGTGCAATACAAAGAAGAACAACGACGGAAAGACGTATCTAGGACCGAAGTGTGACTGACAACAATATTTCACGCGAATCATGACCGCCCGTGCCGCCGGTCAGACGGTGACTGATGTGGGAGAACACAATTTTACACAATTTGAGGTTGCCACTTTCAAGCAACCAGTACCTCATCTTCGTTTTTAATAAATCAATGTCAATAGCATATGGAATCAAATAAAAAGGATTGTTCTGGATTCTCATGATATTCTCATTGTCAATACGGTGTGTTTTCTATCTAAAATCATTATTAGATACACATCACTTTAATATTCAATATTAAAGTGCATTGAAACTTCTAAATTTTTCACTTCACACTTTGATTTTAGATAGAAAACACACCGTATTGACAGATGGAATGACATTAGAATCCAAGTCAATCCTTTTAATTTGATTTCATATACTATTAACAAAAATATTAACTGACTTGACTAAAACTATATATCTGGAAGTATATTTCAATAAGGGCTATACAAAATTCTAATTAAACACAATCATGTGAAATACTACTTTCTTATAAACTATGTAAGTAGTCTATTTCTAAATAATGTTTATTTTTAGCCAGTTTAAACCTGATGAGTTGGCAACACACAACGAAGATAAAACTTGAGTTACGAGTATCAGCTCGAGGGCTCCATGTAGTCCTTGATTAATATGTGGTCATGTACCTACCCTGGCACGCTGAGAATAATGCCATCTGTTACCCTGAGATTTATACGGAGAAATCACAGGAAGTTTTTCTGGTATGTCTGAATTATTTCTAGGAAATTGAATTATTTGATAACCAAAAAGCTTGTAATAAAAATAACTTGAAACGAAAATTTCGAGTCATAATTATGTAATTTTAATGGTATCATGTTGCTGCGGCGATTATAGGAAAAATTACCAAATGGCAAGAATAAAGAATGATGAAATGGGTATAAAATGTATTGAAAATGACTTCGAATGAGGAAATGGAAAAATGATAAAATGGGATGCAGCAGTTGTAGGGTTGGAACTTATAACTAAATTCAAACAAATTGCACCAAACTCTACTTTCGCATCTCTGCTTAAAGTATACAAGATAAAAATATTACAGAAGTACCTATTAAAAATATCAATAGATACAAACTGTACAATATACTTTTAAAATTTCCTGTGTTAAACGTAATAATATGATAAAAAGGTGGCGCTGACATATTGGCTCGGGTATGCGCCTTATAAATCGTTCGCTTAGACAACTATAATTATTTGACTGGCTTAATTATGACGGATGACTTGTCAAACCATACAAATACGTCAAAGTTTATCAAAATTGGACGTCTATATCCTGTTGCGAGTGGGACTTAATTTTAACAAAATGTACCTACATAATCCTTAAGATGGAAAATACTATTGAGAAAATTAAGAGGAAAAATCCTAAGAAAACTTTCATAAACAATGTCGCCAGCCACATAATTTTACGATCACCTAATGCTTTCAAAGCCTTGTAATGTATAAGGCCCCCTGTTGCTGTTATATGACCAAAGTGTCAGTAATATAGAATTAGGCCTAATCTTCCGTGCACACTTTCATCACATTTTACGACGGTGATTAACGCGAAAAATGACGAAACTCTAATTAATACCTAGTGATAATATCATTCATCAAGAAAGCACGTTAAGCTGTTGGTCCTCATCTTGGTCATGTTGGTCTGCGTCCCATCGGAGTATGAGAGTGAGAGAATTGCACATCCTACCTACGCACAAACTCTAGCGCACTCTCTGCGCCAGAGTTTGTACGCAATCTCTGCGCCAGAGTTTGTACGCACTCTCTGCGCCAGAGTTTGTGCATACACTTGTATCAGCAGGGTATATTAGAGAGAGCAATCGAGAGCCAACGAAATAAACAAGAAGAGAAAGCCAACGAAATAAACAAGAAAAAACTAATCAGGTAACTGGGACCGCGGTCCCAGTTTTGTTATGAGCCCAGTCGCCTGTATCCTCGCTGGAACTGGTCTATGGTCTGTGAACGAGAAAATACCCATTCCTAACAATTTAGTTTAATTCCTTGATCGATGCTTGACATTTAGCGGCAATTGTTTACCTTCAGAAGGAGCTTAGTGCGCCGATTATTAGAAAAATAGAGAAGTTCTGAATCAATAGAAATTGTCTTCAAACGTGAACCAGAGAATATTACTTTTTGACTCATAAAAAAATATAATATTATTATAAATGCAAAAGTTTGGATGTTTAGATAAAGACTTATTTATTATGGCACGCAAATCTTTATTATTTTATTTGTATTAGATGTAACAATAATCAATAAAACCGTACAAGAAAAAACGCTTGTAAAGCCGCGAAAAAAAATTGTATAAAAATATATAAATTAAATGCCCTCTAAATACTATTAAAACCTAAACCAGACCCAAGCGCAGGAACTAGTCGCATACACAGAGGTTTATTGCTATTCTCATCAGGCGACAGTAAAAACTTATGGACTGTAAGATCTAACGTTTGCAGTATTCACTTTTCTAGATAAATTCCTACCCTCTTTTCCGGTTTATGGGTACCTATTCTACCAGCTTTGTGTATTCGTGTTATTCTCATATAAAGTTGTTCGAATGAATAAATAAATGAATTCAATGAACACTTTACAATCAACTTATATTTTAACTAAGTTAAATAAAAACAAACACAACGTACAAAGGCTATTGAGATCATTTTTCTGCAAGGCAACCTTATTACTAAAAAAATATTATAAGTAACTTATGGTAGTTGCAGATAAGCAAAATGTCAAAAAAAGTGTTTAATATAAAATATTAACTAATATAATATACAATAAAAATACAAGAAAATCTAGAGCTTAGGTAGATAGGTACGTAGGTACGCCAAATATCCTCTTCATCTGTTGAGTAGTTTTGAAAATCATAAGTTACAAACAACAATTGGAAATTATCTTCAGACAAGCCCTAAATAATATTTTTTTTATTCTCACTAGTTTGATCGATTTTTCCTAGTTTTAATGACGTTCGTTCGATTTCTCGTCTTGCTTTCTAGCTTAAGTACTCACCACTTCTATTAATAACGACCATTGCCAGTACAGATTAGATTAGAGCAGTTACTAATACAGAAAACCGAGCATTCACTGCTTTTAAATTTATTCGAACTACATTTCGAACATGACGCTCGATGTTTTGTTACTCCATTTGTTACACGTTTACGTTTAAAAACGATCGAGCGTTTTGGTGTAACATACTGATACCATCGAACAAAGACGGAAAATATTTTTGACAAGGTAGAAATATTTTTTAACCGACTTCAAAAAAGGAGGAGGTTATCAATTCGACTGTATTTTTTTATTTTATTTTTACCTCAGAACTTTTGACTGGGTGGTCCGATTTACATGATTCTTTTTTTATATGACAGTTCATTCCCACTGTCAATGAGATCCATAAAAATTCATAAAAAACTATTATATAATTGAGTAGTCGGTTTATAGTTTTTTAAAACAAAATTAATTATTACAGGTAATGGTATAGGTCAATGCCGCCGCCGCGACGCCCAACAACGGCATTGACCTGTAACATTTCTCGTGTTCATAACATCGAACACAGCGCAGAACATTCGCAAGAATGTTACGTCCATGGAAAGCCTTTAAGAAACGGAGTATTTGTCTGTATTGTACCATTTGTAAGAACATTGCATTACATTTTAATCTATAATCAACTAGAGGTACCCGGTGTATAACTGTTAACGTATTTCAGTGTAGTTATGCTACGGATTCCTTACTTGTAGAAATTGAAAGCGACTCATTAGCGAGACCGATAATAAATTATTCGCCTGGTAGGTACTTTCTTGTGTTTTGTAGTTTGTGCGGCATAACATTGGTCAGTTGTTCAAAACATCCGAGATTTTTAATCTTCTTTTCTGTTAAAAAATAATAAAACATTAGTAGTAATAAAGTAAATCATCGTCGTGTCAAAAGAAGTTTTTGAACAGAACGCGAGTTTTTTCTTTTTTTGGCGCGGACCATAGAGTATCAATAGCCTTAAGAGATGCTCAAGAGCCTAGTAAACCATTGATATGCAGTAATACCATTCTAAATTCAAATTACTTTTTCAACTTGTTGAATAATATTCTTTTCATCCCACCATCTCGAAAAAGGATTTTTAATGTTCAATATCTGAGTGGAAAAGCCGTTTTTATTCTCTAGAGGATAAAGTAAATTGAATTTAGAACATCGTGTGCACTAAGTTTGTGAATTAAAAAAACATTAAACCTATTTACTGCTACCTCTATGGTGGGTGCCGAATATATAATACAACTTTTTTTTAATTTGTAAAAAACTCAGACTCGGAACCTTCTTGGTGTTCTTTTTTCAATTTGCTTTGTACGCGGTTCTTTACGAGGCATTTTTTCACGTCATTGTTAAACCTTATATTAAAAACAAGAAACTTGAAAACAAGTGAAAAAACTAAAATGAGTGATTCTAGGAAGTTTGTTTGACGCCAACAGAATTGACTGAAACTGTTAATAATGCGCAAATGAGCTTTCTCCCTCAACAATCACGCGATAGTACGATATGTTCAACACGTGGCGACTAGGAAAATGAGCCTAAACTTTCTCAGAAAACGTTTTGCTGGCATATTTTATAGAATTATCCGAGAACAAGAAAGCAAGCACTCTATGGAGTACGTATTCGATGCTAAAAGCAACAATAAAGATGAAAAAAGACATACATATCGATACCTATCCTAAATTAGTGGCATTTTTAAGAAGAGCCTCATCTGGTCATCAACAAAAAAAATCGAAGGTTTTCACAGTATCTGATATTGAAAAGTTTCTTAACGAAGCACCCGATTCCGTATATTTGGCGGCAAAAGTAAGTCAGTTGCACATTCAGTAGTATACTTAGTAGATGTTGATAGGCATAATTATGCGATCATATCAATTTTATTCATTTATCTACTACAATACTCTATACGTTACAGGTTGTTCTTATTATTGGAATAAACGGAGCATGTCGAACTAATGAACTAACACAACTTAATGTCAAAAACATTGAGAAACATTCAGATGACTTACTATTAATTAATTTACCTAAAACAAAGGCAAAAAGAGACCGCCACTTCGTCATTCGCAATGAATACGTAACGATTGTTGAGAAATATCAAGCCTTACGCCCGCCTAACACTCCAATCAATCGATTTTTTTCTACAGTATCGCAATGGAAAGTGTGTTAGACAGCCTATGGGTACTAATAAAATTGGCAGTATCCGAGAAATAGCAACATTTCTTGAACTTCCAGAACCCCTGTTGTACACGGGTCAATGTTTCCGACGAACTTCAGCCACACTTTTGGCTGATTCCGGAGCTGATCTCCTGTCCCTTAAGCGCCACGGAGGCTGGAAGTCCAATGCAGTTGTAGAGGGATACATAGAGGATTCCATCCAAAATAAGTCTAAAATATGTGAAGGCATCGTAGGAGCCATTACACTGAAAGAGCTTCAATCGGATCCTTGGACTGGCCCTTCTACATCAAAAATAAGCCGTTATGAAACACCTAACCATCTCCCTCTCTCTCCAACATTCACGCCAAGGGAATCCGATGAATCGGTACAACTATTAAGTATGACAGATAGTTTACCGAAAAACAGTACACAAGTGACTAACACCAATATTACAGCACCAAACAAAAATATTACACTCAATTTAAATAACTGTAGCAACGTTACTTTAAAATTTTCTTAATTATACCTCAGTATTATTTTGTTATAATTTAAAGATTATTCTGTAATACTTACCTGTCATAATTTAGTAATTAATTACCTACCTAAACTGAAATAAAAGTGTACCTATCTTGTGATTGTAATTCGTTTTTTTTTGCATTTAGTCATTTCCTCGCTGAGGTGGAATGAAAAGTTACGTGTTGCACTCGAGTGCAAAGATTTTTCACCTCGTGCTCTTTTGATTCCCTCGCTAACGCTCAGGATTCTAATTTTGAATTTTAGAATCCTTCGCTTGCTCGGTCATCAAAATTGAACTCGCGGTTAAAAAGCAACTTTGCAATCTTGTATAACAAATAACTATTATTTCACTTGTGAGCAAAATTCGATTTTGCTTTCTGGTTTTGAGTCAGTGTTTTCGAGTGAGAGAGGTGAAAATAACTTTTACATAGGAATTTATTTTTATAAAGTGCCAAGGCGCATAAATAATTAAATGCCTCATAATAAAAATGGTCGACGTCGCAGACAGAAGTGACGCACCTGTGCCGTATGTGGATTATCCTTTATTTCATTTTACTTTGTCCACTTTGGTGGGCGCAGTCAGGATTAAAATCATCATCATCATCAGCCAGCACGTCCTAACTTATTGTCTCATTATATATCCACATGAACTTCGGTTTAAAGAATTCATTCTCATAAAAAAACTTACATTAGTTCACTTATAATGAGATTTATGGTAACTTATTTCTAATTTTTTTCTGGCTAGCGCCCTAAGTTTTATCATTAGTTATACGATATTTATAAAAATAATATTTACTAACTAAGAAGACATGCAAATAAAAACGTTTTTTTTTTATTAGAGCGTAAAATACACAGAACAATATAAGTACTCTAAATAACTTTTAAACCATACTTCGTGCAATCGACTGGATTGAAACGGGAAGGGACGAGAGGGCGTAGTCAACCGGCATCGCTATGAAGCTAATCGAAAACAGTTGAAAGATTGGTAGGAAAAAATTTAAACAGATCACGCGACATAAATGTAACGCATTATGTCAAACCCATACGACTTTTCTACTTTCGCTTTCGACATCGATTGTAACATTGTCTAGGCCTCCTGCGTCGTAAACACGTGACATGGATTAGGTGTTTACGACGCAGGAGGTTGCGGGTTTGATTCCCACCTCAGGACAAATGTTTGTACGATCTGCATATATTTGTTCAGGGCGGCATTCTGGATGTTTTTTGTATATTTAAAAAATATCTATGTGGTGTATTGTATTATGTACGTCAGTTGTCTAGTAACCATAACACAGGCTCTGCTTAGCATAATGCTGTATTATTTGTCCCACATTATTTCTAATTTGTTATATACATTTTTGGAGAATGCTCACTTGAACTACACGACCTGATCCCACCATCCCCCTTCCACTCCAGGATAAGCAGACGCACAGCGCAATACCATCCATACTTGGTGGACGTACCCTCCACTCGCACTAAGCGGTTTTCCTCCACCTTTATTATTCGCACCGCTAAGGAATGGAACTCGCTCCCTGCCTCTGTTTTTCCGGCCAATTACAACCTGGGTCTCTTCAAGACAAGGGTGAATAGGTATCTTCTAGACCTTCGTGATACACCGTCGGCCGTATCTTCCCTTTCCATCAGGTGAGATTGCGGTCAAACAAAGGTGTATTTACCGTAAAAAAAAAAAAAATACCGACTGCGCTACGAGTCATCGGAGCGGTATAGTGAAAAACAGGCTTTACCTACAGTATAATAAAAGCTCGTATTTTGAGTATCTTCTACATATGTAAGCCCACCAATACAATATGCGTCTATTTAATACGAACAAATAAATCCTCCATTTATTTCTCGAACGAACGAGTATTTTAACAACGACCTCATCAATTTGATACGTATCCTCTCCAAAATATCGTTTAAATATTTTCAATACAAATCAACAAGTGGAATTGCTAAAAAGGTCCTTAATCCGGCCCCTTGCATTTAACACATTGAATGTGACGGTCCTCATTACGCACGAGTGGTCGCGGATTTATTCCAGTTTTACGTCAGATTAACGTCTGGACCATGGACGAATGTTAATATAACTACCCCATTTTTAAACCTGGGATGCCATTTACATAAGTAGGTTTTAATATTATGTGGCTAGGCGCAAACGGGCCACCGAGTAGCAGAGAGTCGTCAAATCGTTTATTTCTTTAGACCTACAAAATAAGCACTTAGACAAGTAAAATTTTTACTATATACAGCTTGATAAATAGTTATTACTATCAAATAACAAATAAGGTGCAATTGACTTTAACTTACTTCAGCAGTAGCTATCAGAGTCAGGTTCAGATTCAGAGTCAAATCTTTTATTTCTTTAGATCGACAAAATAAGCATTTAGTCAAGTCAAGTCATTTTACTGTATAAACAGCTTGATATATAGGAATTACTATCAAATACCAAATAAGGTGCAATTGACTCTAATTCACTTGATTTTTTTGTCTACTAGCGTAAGAAGTGAAAAAGAAACTACTAGCAAGTTTATCGCTTATCAACTAATACAATATTTGCATAACTAAGACTAACACAACTAATTTATGTTCTTACATATTATTACGAATACATCCGACAGAGAACCAAAGTTATCGACATAGCTCAAAGAATTAGCAAACTGAAGTGGCAGTGGGCCGGCCATATCTCGCGAAGAACCGATAACCGCTGGGGTAAACGAGTTCTTGAGTGGAGACCGCGACTCGGCAAACCTAGTGTAGGACGCCCTCCGGCCAAGTGGGATGACGATCTGCGAAAGACTGCAGGCAGATGCTGGATGCGTCAAGCTGAAGACAGGGCGCTATGGCGCTCATTAGGGGAGGCCTATGTCCAGCAGTGGACTAATATAGGCTGATGGTGTTGATGATGATGATGACATATTATTGTCGGTGTGGAACCGGAGGAGTGGCTGTCGCGTGTAAACAACTTGTCGCCGCCACGGATACCTGAAGTCGGTCAGTTTGCAGCTACTGCTGGCGGCTCGAGCAGTTTACACGGTTTTTCGTAAATTTTGGTAGCCAATAGGGTATATGCATGTGATTTCAAGTTAGCTAAAAAAATATATACGTATTCTCTTTTGATATAGAAACATATCTACATATTTATTTTAGCATTTTGAGATGTTTTTATTGTAGAATTTAAACATTGAAAAATTAATATTTTAAATCTCAGTTGCAAAATTTCAAAACGGTACGCCATTGGCTAGAGCGGACGTGATATCACTGTTCACATTTCTTCTTTTAATATGTTTGGCGCTGCATCATGATTTGACACTATTCTGCCCACTTCACATTTCGTATTGTCGGTTATTTTCAGATTTTCGTAAAACCTCTTTTCTGAGGTCGTCACAAAAGGTTTTAATCGATTGTGAACGTTGACGTCAAATAAACATGGCACCAATATGGCAGCGTTTTTATCACTCGAAAATGATTGTATTTTTGATTTGTTTTTGTAACCTTGTTAGTGCGAAATTCAGTAAGCGTCTTATAATTTTTCGGTTAAATATTGACCTCAAGAATCGATTAAAACAATAAAAAAACGATGCATATACCCTATTGTAGTCCGTTTGCGGGCAGCGCGCGACAGCCACCGATGGCGGTTGCCGGTGGGCGGTTTGCGCCTAGCCTAAAAGCGGCACGCCGCCGGCGGTCGTGCGCCACGTCATGATGTTTTTTTTTACGGTAAATAGACCTTTGTTTGACCGCAATCTCACCTGATGTGTGGCGACTGTTGTTGTACCTTCACACGCTGACGTCGGCGTCTGGACGTCGTAGGCGGAAATTTTGCGCCCTCTCTCAGAGCAATAACTTAAATTTTACAATACAAATACAAATGAGATCAAGTAACTTTAGTTATGGTATCAACCTTATTAACAAATCCCGAAAGTTTAAAATGTCCTTTTAACCTCTTAGACTTCTTGACCTATAGAGATAAATGACCACCTTTGCATTTTTGAATTGGGATGTTTTGTCAAATGTAGCATTGATTGGACAGCCCCAAAAAGTTTTTATTTTCAGTTGAACCAACTGAACTCAAACGAAACATAAAAGACGAATTTTTGTCATTTTTTACACTTTTTCAGTGAAAACTATCAAACTTTACCACGTGTTTTGTGAGTTGCCTTTGAGTAGGCATAAGCATTCGGGAGCTAAAATTATCAGAACGTAGGCTAGATCTTAGGTAGCAGTAAGCTAAGGTATGATTTTCCAGCTTCAAGAATATATTGGTGCGCGCTGCTGTTAGCTGAAACCTATAGAGCGCCATCTCTGATTTACAGGCCGCACTACACACATGCTACATGAACCATCCGAAACTTTCAACAAGTTCAAGATTCAACAAGTGGACGACTTGATAGAAATTACACAAACAGAATTAAGAGGTCGCTACTAGCATAACTCCTAGTTTTACCCGACTACAACGGCGTGTAGGGCTATGGTTTTGGCTCACTCTATGTGCCAAACCCTACCTAGTTATATTTGTATGGTATGTTGGCTTTTTTGTTCAGAGTGCGCAAAGCGAGCAAAATCTCATCAGAGGTGTAACCACACCTCGCCGGTAAAGTTAGATTGTTTGTTGCAACAAGCACAAGGGCCACTCGGCTTGAGCTGTTCCAACAAACATGCTTTATGAAGACTATTATGATTATAACCTGCCAGTACTAAAACCACAATTATTGTCTATTATACAGGGTGTCCCATAATGAGTGGATAACCTTGATTTAAGGTACTTGGGCAAGGCCAATCGGAAACTATTTTTTTTTTTAATTTTGTGCAGTTCGGAAAATAGTTTTGTTAACAAGGACCATTAATTTTCAAGATTTAAAGTGGAAAATTGTAATTTTTCACTTAATTATGGTGCGTTTGAGCATCAGCGGTTTTATTTTATTTTCTGAAAACCTAAAATGCTATGTTTATTAAAAACATGTCCCTTTCAAGAGGATTCTAAAATGATAGTAAACTAAGAATTTTCATGCAAAAACTGAGATATGGGATAATCTTCTTTAATTTTAAAACTTTAATGCCCGTATAATGAAAGCATGCTCAGTCATCGACCTATGCTTGAGTGACACTTATGCCATAGAAAAGCGTTACTCAAACATAACTCTATGACTGAGGGGGCTTTTATAATACGGGCCTTAGTTTACTCACAAAAAATTGTTTCCGATCCTTCAAGGTTATCCACTCGTTACAGGACACCCGTAGATAAAAGAAGGTGTCAGTCAAAGCCATCAGGTTTTACCACGGAGATCATAGGTTTTATGCTCCCCATCCGCACCTACACCAAAGAGGCCATTAGTCCTAAAAGTTCCTGTAAGTCTACGAACGTTTACGATGGCTCATAAAATGAAAACGGATCATCTGAAGTTCACACGTGAAGTGAATTCAAGCAATCGCACGGCGGCGGCGGTGCGATGCGATGCGAACTCGGTGATTTTTTCCTGTTATAGGTAATGGTAAGTATATCTAAGACTTGTTGGCTTCTAGTCGTGTACATGGTTATTTAATAGTTAGCATTTTAATACTTATTAAAATGCTATCTTCTTCCTTTTATAATAATTTGTCTCTGCTTACTTAATAGACGGTCGAGACTACTAGATTACCCAGTACCTACCTAGATAAATAATTGATTTTGTTATAAAAAACCATAAAGCGACTAGAATTTTTAAAGTTTTTTCATGTTTCTTCATAGATGTCAGAACATTAAAAATGTAACCACATAAATAATCATGAAAATCGGACCACCCAGTCAAAAGTTCTGAGGTAAAAAAATTACAAAAAAACAGTCGAATTGAGAACTTCCTCCTTTTTTAAAGTCGATTAAAAATGGCGATGCTCACCGGAGGCGCAAAGCCTCGCGTGTTTTCTTCCACCAAATTATCATTTTATAACCATTATACAGAGAAACAGACGAACAGACAGATATGCGGCGTGAGTCACAATAATTAATAATAAATCTTTTTTTTTTTTCATATGTACATTACAAGAATAACACGTCATATACCTATCTATCGACAAAAAAGATACCTACATTACAATTAAAAAGTAATAATAAATAATAACAATAATTAAATGCATGGAAATGATTAAAAACTATACAATTAGAAACATTTTTAATACATTATCATCGTCATCATCACAATAGTGAATATTTTGTAATATTTACAATATACATATATCGTCAGTGATCAGAGATGGGCGTAATATCAGTCCACTACTGGTAGATAATAGGCCTCCACTAACACTAACCCTTTCTTCATCTTGCCGCATCCAGCATCTAATAAATAATTAAATAAATAATGCTGGACAATTCACTCAGCATATCTAGCCCCAAGCTAAGCAGAGTTTGTGTTATGGATACTAGATAACTGATAACATAATACAATACACTACATAGATAGATATTTTTTATTATAGAGGTACATAGAAAACATCCAGAACGCCCTAGACAAATATCTGCAGATCGTACAAATATTTGTCCCGAGGCGGGAATCGAACGCGCAACCTCCTGCGTCGCAAGCGGACCTTCGCCCACCGCGCCACAGATGCCGTCGAATCTGCCTGCAGTCTTTCAAGATTCAAGATACAAATATTTATTTCCTCAAAAACGTTTTACAGGTTGTAAATAATGTGGTCATGTCTCTCTATGGTCTATCATGCAAAATAACAATAAATAACACAAATATTTAAGAAATATCCAATTAAAATTAGATATTAAATTTTTTGTTTAAGTCATAAAAGTTCTTTCATTCAGCCATTTTAACAATTTGATTTTAAATAAACAGATAAAGTTTTTTAAACTTACGCGATCAGAACACATCATTATAAATATTCACGGGTATTTATAATAATAAACAGATAAGTATTCAATAATAGTACCTATGGTATCTTTTTAATCTTATTACATGCATTATATATTTTTTATACACATCGACAAGCAGCTTTTAGTATACTTGGCAGAATGTGGAGTTTCTTTTAGAATTAATCTGTTATCAACTCTACATGTCTAGGGCTCTTATAACATGCTCTCTGGAATAAATGTCCGTAATTCCTTGCAAAATTTGCGACTTCATAAATATAGAGCGAAGGTGGATGAAGACTTCCTGTCTGCGCAACATAAGGCAACGGACTGGCATTATGAAGATCTATTTAGGCTTGCCCGGATAAGAAAAACTTCAAGAGGATGGAGAGGCACTATAAGAAGAAGAAGGTAGAGGTAACAAACCAAGCTCTTTAAACAAGGGTTTGCACGAGTCATCAGAGGGGTTATGCTCTATGACCAATTCAACGTCTTACACAGATACGACAAGATATCGGCGGGGAATGGGACAAAACCGTATTCTGTATGCCTTCCTTGGTTTTCTCAGCTGCGTCACAGCGCGATTCGGGCAAGAATTGAACTGTCAAGTAAACACGCGCTCTGCCAGCGTGTTAGGGCACAGATTCGCGTGTTTCTGCGATAGCTACTACGGCTCACTTCTTCAGATTTTTCAAAGACATGTCAAAGCGGAAAAGGCAAGTATTATTCAATAATTCATCACAATAGACATATATAAATAGCAGCGACAATAGCCGTATGGCGCCGGTTTAGAATTTGCACCACCTAACTCTTCCCGCGAGGGTCTCAAAAATCACACCACGGCACGGCCAAGAATCGCGTTTGTGTTTAGAGCACGCTGTGACGTCACACGATTTGGGCAAGAAATCTCTTAGGTCATAGAGCATAGCCCTCCAGGCGGGATTCCGATGCATCGTAAGGCTAAAGCTAGGCCGTCAAAAACTAACAAATTATACATTTATACCAAATGAAAGAACATTTATCAAAGTAAGTTGTCAACTAATTCGCGGAATTGTTGATGAATGTTCTTTATTTTCATTCTTATATTTATATTTGACATGTTATAAAGACCGGGCAAAGTTTTATTTGGTGTAATGCCCACGTATCTTCACATATAGCAAGACAACCTTGGACTTCGATTATCTCTATCTGACGAAGTGACGGCCGATTTAGCAAGCCGTCATCCCTCATAGCCGGGTCGGCCAACAATAGTTTTGCCAATGCGCGTTCTTTTCTCAAGAACACTAAAACAACTAGACTAGAACAACAAAAAACATTGTTTTATTATAGTCACATGACTATAATAAAACAATGTATTTTGTTGTTGGAACGCAAAGTAGTTCGGGGTCAGGGTGCCTATGTAGGTGCCTATGTAGGCGTTCCTCAACATCCTGACGCAGGCCTCCCCCTGATAAGCGCCTTAATTGGCTGCTATCTCATGGGGAGTAATGCCCATAATCCCCACGCTGGGCATGCGGGTTGGGGATCGCAGTGTGGTAATTGATATGTTTGGCAGGAGGCGCTGCTGGCCGCCTCCTGTAAATACCCCTTAGTCTCCTCTTACGACACCCGCGGGAAAAGTTGGGCTGGTGCAGATTCTATGCCGCTAACACCACACGGCGATATGTTACTTTGCGTTCATTGTTTAGATTCAGATTCGGATCCAGAATCTCTATTGGCAACAAAGTCAAAGAGTAAGTTATGTAAATAACACTACTTTAATTTAATTTTAGATCTTTGATCAGATTAGATTTAAAAAAAAAAAAATAACGGTTACAAACACAAAAACATTTACTCTTAAATTTTACGAAAAATATACGAAATCAACCGGCAAACAAACCAACAAGCAATAGGGCACTGTGATGTGACGAGGTGTTGACTCCACGAAGGCGCGCAGGAAAATGAGGGCGAGCGTTGATTTGCGCCGACTTTTATACTGTTGCCTTGTTTTCGCTTTCCAGTCTTCCAACATTAAAATATAAATAGTACCAATAAAAAAATGGGCTACTAAAAACATGAACAATCATTACAAAAAGTATTGTAATGATTGTTCATGTTTTTAGTAGCCCATTTTTTTAAAAATAAGTCACAATATAAATAAAATCGGAATGTCAATATATCAATTAATTAATTAAGTTATATCATAAAAACACAATGTCAATAAGCCAATTTTTAAGAGGATTTTATTGATGATGGTGCTCTGGTGATTTGGGTGGCAGTCGTTTACCAGCAAATGTAGCAGGGTCCATAAGTGAATACATATTTTCGGAGACGAATCTCACCCAGGGGACTAAGTTACCAAGTTTTACTCCATCTCTATTATAGCTGAACCCTTATAAGGGCCGTAGGGTTTACGACCTGTCTCTTGACTCTTTACCTTTTCGCTTGAATGGTTAAAGGTACCAATTTTTGAAGCAGGAGAATATTCATCCTGAAATGTTATATGTACATTAAATCTGCTATATTTTTGTTTTATATTTTCCTTAGGTAGCAGTAGTTTAGGTATGAAGAACAAATATAGATCAATCTATTCCCGAATCTCTCTTTTTTAGATAACGCGTGTGGCTTTTTTTAACTGACTTCAAAAAAGGAGGAGGTTCTCAATCGCGTCTACCTATATGTAGGTATGTTCCTTGATATCTCCGCCCACATTTAACTGATTTTGTGATTCTTATAGAAAGACCCTGAGGTGGTCCCATTAGTATTTATAGTAGTATTGATTCCGAGGGATTAGTATTTATCCCGTTAAACTTAAAAAAAACATTGTTTTTGTACTATTATGTAAATTCAATGTTGTCAAATAGCCTATTTGAATAGTCAACGTCGTCAGCTTATAATTTTTTAAAACACGTCAAATTCTTCATTTTTCGGTAGGTACTAACAAAGTATAATTCCATTTTACCAGTAAAATATCGTATTTTACGGGTAATTTACCCCAAATAAACTTTTCTATAGCCCTTTAATCACTTTGAAAATGTTCATTAACGAGGGTTTACCTACATTTATTACGTAGACGATACAATTTCACCCATGTTCATTACAATCCCTTGATTATAACATTTTAATTACACACTCAAATTATGATTAAAGATGGATGTTTACCAAGAGACAGTATAACTGCCAATGTTAATATTAGGTACCTAATCATCAAAGAGTCTAATTGGAAATTAATGAGAAAACCGGTGAATAGTTGGTAAAGGCACTGTCAATTCATGTAATTAGCTCAGTTTTAATGAAAAGCTATTGAAGCGTTTTCTACAAAAAAACCCGTACTTATTTGGATATGACTTGCCTTCTTATTGAAATCTCCTCTCTCTGCGTAAGATATATCTCTGCCTCTTTTTAAGTTCTACAATAGATTATGTTTTTATTTTTATTGAGAAAACGCCTCTCTAAGGTTTCTTTTAGTTAAATACATAGATTTTATGGCATGCAATTACGCAATGCAATGCCGTTAACCGTATTAACATACCTTATAGGCACAGATATTATAATGGTGGGTACATTGTATATAGATTTGTGAAGGTCGTGTTTACCTGTAAGATGCCTGTAAGTAAAATACGTATCAGATTTGAACCTAATTTTAAGATTTTTGTAAGTGATTGATATGTATGTGGTTGGTAAACCTTTTTTCAATAAATAAATAAATACAGACCAAAAGAACGAGAGCGAGCAGATGCAAACGAGTGAGATTCGAGGATATCGGTATGTTCGTTAAATTTATTTTTAGTGTAGCGTCAGTCATTGTAGCACGGCCAAGGGCAAACAAAGGCCCTCATCAGGGCTCGCGCGGTTTCGCAATGGTTCTTTCGCGGTCGTTCGTTAGGTTTCGCTTGCTCTCGTTTGCTTGGCTTGTACCCGGTATTACACTATACCTAAGGTTTGTTTCAGCCGGCACTCATTCCAGCAAATGGACTGTCCCAGTGTATCATCAGCCTTAAGTTCTCAGTAACATCAAATGAGGTTGTAATCAAACATAAAAGTAGAACTGTGGCTTTATAGTATCGTCACACTCACGTTTAAAATAAACCCGTTTTAAAACAATGATATTCCAAAACCTGTGGTAGTGACGTTTCAAATGTATCGTAAATTGTTTTTGGAACACAAATAACATTATCGTTCTCTCGTCTGTGTCTGGTCTATTCATTCATTTTTAATGTAGAGAACTAAAATAATTATGTTTGTTTTAAAAAAACTATAAACCGATTGCAATTTTATGGTTTTCTCATAAATGTTAGTGTCAGAACTGTACCAAATTTAAATGGGACCACATGGGAAGCACCAGCTTTCAACTAAAACATCACCCAGTCGAAAGTTCTTAAGTAACAAAAAAAATACAGTCGAATTGAGAACCTCCTCCTTTTTTGAAGTCAGCTAGTTTTTCTTGTTGTTTTTAAACTGAACAAATCTGACTGAAAATTGGTATTGCATGTATAACACATAAGTTTTTAATCCTATAAATCAGTTCCCACGTGTGATAAGTAGATCCCCAATAATTAGATCTTTGTTAAATTGGATGCTTGGTACTTTTTATCCCGAAAACATCGTTTGTGAAACCACGGGCACAAACTAGTTGTTAATATACTGAAATGTACCTCTATTCCCCAAAGAAAGCTCCGATCAATCATTCATGCAATATGCAGATAAGCAGTAGATATTCGCGGTGGGAGTGAGCCAATCCCGACACAACATCAAATGCGTAGAATAAACTATTCAGGCGATATGTCGATCGACACGGATTTCCGATTGAGTCAGGATTACGGATTTTCTATGTGTAAGTTCGTGGTATTACTACAGTTAGGGTGTAGTTCACTGTCGAATGATATTTTTTCAAGTTTCAGGGGATACTGTATGGAAGCACACACATTGTTTACATTATGTATGATTGATTACTATTTTTATATAATATTCATAAGTAAATTATTATTTAATATTAAGTACTTTAATTTAATTTTACTTATTGTTTCTTATGACCATTTTATGACCTGTAAATTTTGCTCTTTTACCAATAAAATGTCTATCTATCTGTCTATCTGCACGTGGTACCTACGTTTAACACAATAGCCACTTTACGCTGTGTCAGTCCCTGGTTCATCATTGCGACGGCTTGTGCGATCTGTTCTGCTGGTAATGGCATTTTAATACAGGTTGATAAGATAACCAAAAACACACAAATTAAAAAATCGTCTCACTCGCTGAAATTACCTATTTCGACTAAATCTCAAAAAAAATAGTGTCAAATTCAACTCAAGCTTATTGAATTACCTTCTTGAACTTACAATTACCTATTTTAGTTCCATTGTAGGTTACAATCATCAGAAACACTTAAGTACATGGTTTTTCATCGCAAGTTTCGAGCTTGACCAAGATTCCGTGCCGCTGAGTGTTTAATACATATGTATATGGTATAATGTATAATATGGAGGTAACATTCCTAAGTATCTAGTAAGAGAGTTGTGTGGTCTGGCTTAGAATATGTACCACCCCGCAACTATTCCCGCGGGTAGCAGCGCCCCCTGCAAAACAATTATACCACCAAACTGCGATCTCCAACCCGCATGCCCAGCATGGAGACTATGGGCACTACTCTCCATGAGATAAATGCCGATAAGCTTATCAGGAGGAGGCCTGCGTCCAGCAGTGGACCAATATAGGCTGTTGAGGTTGCGGTTGAGGTAGAAACAGAGAGAACACACTAGCTCGATGGTAACTTCACAGCTTATTTGGTTGAGGATGCTGGTCTAAAATTCAGTTGCACGATTTGTCCCACACATACACTGTACACTAACTTACCTGCCAACAAAGCAAGTTAAATAAAAGCATTTTCGAAATAAAATGAACCAAGGAGTGGCGAAAATAGTATGAGTGATACACTAGCGAATATACGTCTAAATGTTGATTCATTTTTTATTGGATTAAACAATCGGAAACGGTTAGAAGTTAAAAATAGGGTAAGTAATCTATTTTTGAGAAAATCCATAGTGGAATATGCAATTGAAACACAAAAAAAACAAGTCAACTTGTATCAATCAGCAACCTGATTGATATGACTTGTTTTGTATGGTTTATACAAGTAGTTTTTTCTTCTAGAAAATTGCACTGGAAACTGGAACGAGGAACATACTACGTCAAACTATTCCGACTGGACGTTATAAAAGCCAATTTGAAACTTTTCAATTGCGCATTCCACTTTGGACTTTCTCAAAAATAGATTAACCTTATTTTAACTTCCAACCGTTTCCGAATGTTCATTCCAATTAAAAATAAATTTAGGTCACGATATTTGATTTTATTTGGCTTTTGGGTACACATCGATCGTGGGACTGTCGTTTTCTGATTTTCTGAACAAGAACAAAGATTATTCGATGAAGAAAAGGTAAAGGAAACAAATACCTACGGTATTGGTACATGGATGAAGTTGGTTCGGGTTTCCCTGGCCATCTCGAGGGAAAGGGTCATCCTTCTATATTAGGGAAACCAATCTCTTTACCTAGACTATTTTCTCCATTTTAATAGGGAAGTAAACCCAATAAAAGCACTCATAATACATATAGCCCAAATAAACACGACTTATTACCCACATGGTTTGATTCCGATATTTTTTAGTAAGCAAAAGGGTTACAAAACCCAGTCAGCGTAGTAGTCATTTAAATGACAAAACTAAAGAATTAATGGTAAAATTGTTTAACGCTACTCTCTAACATATCATTGGAACAAATTGCAGAAGTTCGAAACAATTTTTGGTTTTGACAACTTTCATTCATCAAACTGAGCGAAACTTCAGACCCAGCATATGTGTACTAATCGGTACTATAACACGGACTGCACGTCTCAAATAAACGAACGGCAAGCTGCCGACTGCAAGGGTCAACTGCAGTCGACGGCAGTTGAGCCGTGCAGTCGGCAACTTAGCGTCCGTGTATTCTGGCCATTTATCGCGTAAAGTCTTTTACCTTTACGCGATAAATGGCCAGAATACGCCTTTTTTCCTAGAGCTATAAGTGTAGCGTGTTATCTATTACGTGTTCATCCGGAAGTGAGACTACGCGCGTTGTCGCACACCGGAAGTTAATGTAGACGGCTGTGGTTTGCTATGCCAGCTGTGTGCACATTGGATATGGATACTTGACAATACGATATTCAGGGATCTCCGACCTACTTTTCAAAATGAATAATTTTTTTTATGGCTATATGGTCAAAAACGTAGAGCGTCAAACATAGATGCAAAAACAATCGTTTTTGATTGGCTTGATGTGCAAGTACTGCTACTAATACTAGTGGTTATTTAATAAAAAAGGATAGAAACTTGCTATGAGTGGCATTTCGAAAAGATTAGCTAGAGCTCAATCGATTTTTTGTTAACTATTTTAATCATTCCTTCTCAAAAAACGCTAAAATACTCAACAGGAAACACTTCGGGCTGCAGAAACTGAGTCATAATTTTTTCAAGCACTACCTAGCGTTTTAGAGTCGTATTAGGGGTTAGTATATTAGGGTAGTATGGTATCAACTGTGTATGTCCTGTCTGTGTCCCAATAGAGGCAAGGAAAGGTGACGGAACAATGATGTGGAATGGTGGGCTCGCCCGCCACGAATAGGAGGAAGAGCGGGGACGCCAGTGGGATCGAGGTAGGTCTAAATGTTTCCGTGGTTCGGCGAAAATAGCAAAAGAGGGACACCGGTGAGGTTTTAGTGGGTATTACGCTCTTCTCAGGGCGTTGAGTCCCACATAATTCTGGTCCCCCCCCAGACCAGTCTATTCGTAAACGAATTTACCTCGCCGAAAAAAAAAGAGTTCAACTATGTCTACCCTGTCTGTGTCCCCATCAGAGAGAGAAAAGATGACGGACTAACTGGACTGACAGGTCCGATAGTGTATGGAATGGTGGGCTCGCCGGCCATGTATCTGACGAAGAGGGGACTTTCAGTAGTCGGGCCGCGGTTTAAATGTTCCCGTGGTTCGGCGAAAATGGCGAAAGAGAGTCACTTGGGGTTTTAGTGGGTATTACGTCCTTTTCAGGTCGTTGATTCCACTTAATTCTGATCCTTCCCCCGTCCCCACCGTCTACACGTAAACGTTATTCCTCGCCGAATAAAATAATGAAAAAGGTATTAAAGTAATTATAGATAGGGTAAATAATCCATTTAGTCCATTATTTTCCAACTTCACTTGGATGTTCGTGACACCACCACAGCTGCTACCCTCGAACTAGGAAAGTACTTGTAACCAAAGCGTAGAACTGTATTTATCACCCTGAAAAAGTATTAATTACCTTAACAGAAAGCTCTTAATTTTTTTTGAGAAACTTTCATTTCGAGACTTTAGAATTTATAATTTGCAAGTATAATGCAGTAGTACCTGCCCATTATTTTTAATATCTGATGTGTCGGAAATATGTCATGATTTTGAAGCACAAAGGAAACACATCTATTCGTTTAAAGGCTTTATTAGACACACTTTGAAACAACACACAACCCGACGAAAACGATGAGTGTTGAGTTGAATTTAATCGTATTTTAAAGGACCAGGATTACATTATTCACAACGACACACGTAAATTCATTCGTTTAAATACATAGGTCGAGTCGTGTGGTATCTAGTGTGTAGCTTAATAAGTAGATAACTCTAAACACAATTCCTCCAAACTACAATTTAGAGGATATCCTTGAAATCGGGGGAGAACCAAGGGCAGCCTGATGTATTATTTTGGTTCAACCCTAAGTTTACAGAACCCAACTTTATCAATAACACAGACTGTCCGCAAACTCCAACTTTCGGGTAGTTTTTCGTGAAACCCACTTTGATCTTAAACAACTATCGGACAAACTCACGAACTTGTAATTCGTTTAATGTTTGTGAACCTGGCAGTGAATTATGACAAATTCGGTTTCAAAGAAGGGTTCTTGTGTGACTTCTCAATTGACCAGATTTTGTTGAAACTGAGTATGAGGTGGATATGGAAAGTTTGAATAAGTTTGTAGTGAAGTTATCGCCAATCGTAACAATCTTAAAGATAAAGGATTTATTACGTTTAGGCTTTTCTCTTAAAAAAAAGGTATTTTATAAACGAAGAATCAGAATGAATACCTAGCGTTTATTTTGATAGTTATATACCGAGGCATATACACGACTTTTTAATTCATGTTTAAGCAAACCTAAAAACGAAGTCAGGAAAGACCTAAGAACTTAAAATTTAAATGCCTTTTTAAAAACACAAGCTCTTCTTAGCTTAAGCTTAAGGATAGATGACGCTGTGTGGATGGTTCATCGTCATATATTTATTATTATTAATTACATAGGCTTTCTTTTATATTTCTACTAGCTATTGCCCGCGGCTTCGCACGCTCTATTCAGGTAGCTATGTCCGTCCCCGGGATACCGTTTACCTCCCTGCCAAATTTCATCAAGATTCGTTCAGCCGGGAACGAAATAAAAACTATCCTATGTCCGCCTCCTGGTTCTTAGCTAAGCTCCACTAATTTTCAGCCAAATCGGTTCAGCCGTTCTTGAGTTATAAATAGTGTAACTAACACAACTTTCTTTTGTATATAAAGATATCACACACATTCGGTCATAAATCATCGGAAAGAGCAAAGTATTTCTCACTCATTTATCCACGTCTGTTTGAGAGCAATAAGGTAATAAAGAATTTGCTACTCCAGCCGAATGTTACCCTGAGGGAATACATAAATCGAATCCATCAAAGCTTCCTCAATCTCAATAACGCCTGAACTTTACTTCTTCTCGCATTTCCGTATGAAAATCATAGAGTACCGTAATAAAGAGCTTTGTTCCAATCTCTCGTTACACTAGGAAGGAATTACAAGGGCATCGATGCTCTTTCAAGAAGAGTATTTACAACCCAAGGGGGGTTGCATAATACTGAGTTAAGGCTAACGTCGATAACCTGGCATCGGCCTTCTCACCTCTCCTCAACACTACTCCATCCATCCATCCATCCACAGCCTCTATCGGTCCACTGCTGGACGCAGGCCTCCCCCTGATAAACGCCTTATTGGCGTTTAACTCATGGGGGTAATGCCCATAATCCCCACGCTGGGCATGCGGGTTGGGGATCGCAGTTTGGTGCAAGATTTGTTCTGCGGGGGGCGCTGCTACCCGCCCCCCAGATGATATCCCTTAGTCGCCTCTTACGACACCCACGGGAAGAGTTGGGGTGGTGCAAATTCTATGCCGCCGGCACCATACAACAACACTACTCAACAGCCTGCATTGGTCAACGGCTGAACGCAGCCCGAACCCCTGTTAAGCGCATTATTGGCGTTTATATCATAAGGGGCAATGCCCATAATCCCCACGGTATGAGTGTTGGGTACACAGTTTATACTCGTAGTAGAATTGTTCTGCAGGGGGTACTACAGCCTCCGCCAGTTGATATCCTTTTGTCGACGCCCGCTGCAGTTGGGATGGTGCAATTTCTTAGCCAGCACCACACACCAACTGTCGTTATGGCATCTATCCACTAGTTATCTAATAAATTAAATACAATAAACAGCATAATATATATTTTTGTATTATACATAGAAAACACCCAGAACACCCTGAACGTAAATCTGCAGATCGTACACTCATTTGTCCGGAGGCGGGAATCGAACCCGCAACATCCTGCGTCGCAAGCAGGCCTTCTACCGCCGCACCACCGAGATCGTTATAGGTTTTCACAATATGTGAAATCTTGGTGAGCCTATACTCGCATTTCCGATACCCGATTCAAATGTAGACACTTTGACAGTGATCTGGCGATTACATACACTCCGGAGCCTTAGTGGCCAAGGGTTGCCGACTTTAATACAGATGGATTTGGTGGCAGACTCTGAAAGTAGGTATTGCCAACTTATCATTTTGTTGCTAGAACTGGCCTTGAATAAATATTACTCACTTATATTCTATTATGACGTTCGGATGGATGAGTGAAAGAATTGATGGATCTCTACAACAATCCATGTTTTTGTAACACGCGTTGTTTTAATAATTGACCATGGAAAGCTATTTCATAGCATTTATTTGTAATTATATGGATAAGACGTCCTAAATCCATGAATGTACGTTTTTTGCGTACTTTAAGCTTTTTTATTTTATTATGACCACATCATTGGATTCTTTGAAATTATTTATATAACAATATTTATTTGGCAGTTTTAAGAAGTATCATTTCCATTAATTATTAATTTATTCCATTAATAGGGTATATGCATGTGACTTCAAAATATTTATTTTTTCATTTTGAGATATTTTTATTGTAGAATTTAACCATTTAAAAATTGATATTTTAAATCTCAATCGCAAAATTTCAAAACGCTACGCCATTCGCTAGAGCAGACGTGACATCACTGTTCACGTTTCTTCTTTTTTTATGTTTGGCGCTGCATCATGGTTTGATACTATTTAACCTACTTACTAACAACAATGACTGAAAGAAGTTTTATAAAAGCGCAGTCAGATAGGTAATCGTATCGCACAAGGGAACTAGACAATATTTAAAAAAAACGTTTTTCCATTGTACGCGTAGGTATAAAACTTGTAATATTGGTTTGGTTCTAGCTTTGATGTCCTGATGATGTCTCGTGGAGAGACGAAACTAGTTGACGACTTGCTTTGATAAATGTTCTTTCATTTTGTATAAATGTATAATTTGTTAGATTTTATCGCAGAAGGATTTTTCGCGGAATTGTTACTAAATATTTTTCATTCTTATATTAGGATGATGGATGAAAAGTGAAATTATCGTGAAAATAAAACAAGGCTGACATCACAAGCTAAAATTTCTGAATCACGTGTCTGATGAGAGTCTGAGAATTCTTAGGGTTACATCTTCGAAGGGTAAAATCAAACCCAGAATTGGCTGGCTGTCCGTCCGTCTGTCAGAGGGCTCTCTATCTCATGAACCATACACAGTTGAAATTTTCATGTCATTGTAATTTGTATTTCCCTTGCCGCTATAGCAGCAAATAATACTATAACCGGCCAAGTGCGAGTCGGAGTCACGCACGAAGGGTTCCGTACCCTTATCTTTAACAACAGCAAAAAAATCGTGTATTCTGTATGGGTTTAAAATTCTTTTTAGTATTTCTTGTTAGGTATAGCGGCAACAGAAATACATTATCTGTAACAACTGTCTATCACGGTTCATGAGATACAGTCTGGTGACAGACGTACAGACGGACAGCGGAGTCTTAGTAATAGGATTCTGTTTTACGCTATTGTAATAAAATTAAATAAATATACAAATTTAAGGGAGATTTCATACAAAAAACGTGATATTTTGGCTCTGTCGAGGCTGAATCTCTTGAACCACAATAGGTAGACATAAGAAACTCTCTATAAATATGTAACATTTTAAATGTAATAACAACAATTAGATACTGAACATATCAGTAAGTTGAAAATATAAAGGGGTCTCCGAACAAGTGAAAATTTGATGTCCGTTGAATAAACTGCCTGATTCTTACGGCAAGGAACCATTCGTATGTGATTCGACTCGCAGTTGGCGGCTTATTAAATTGTTTTACGATTCGAAGATATTATTAAGTTTTTTAAATTGAGAGGTGGAAAAGCACTCATGTTAAATACGTATTGTAGCATTATTTCGTATCGAGGCACCCCGGTAACTAACAAAATAATGAAGGGAAATAACATAAACAATTAAATACATTTATGTCCATGGAGTTGGAGTTTAATCATCAAAATTCAATTAATAGTTTTCGGCTAATTTCAGATTTTTCCGAAAACCTCTTTCCTGAGATGATCACTACTGAGGTCGTCACAAAAGGTTCTAATCGAGTGTGAACGTTGACGTCAAATAAACATGGCGCCAATATGACAGCGTTTTTATCAACCGAAAATGATTGTAGTCTTGATTTGTTTTTTTTACCTTGTTATTGCAAAAGTGAGCGTCTTATCATTTTTCGGTTAAATAATGACCTAAAGAATCGATTAAAACAATAAAAAAATCAATGCATATACCCTATGTACGATGGATTTTTAAATTTTCCTATGTTAAACGTAATCTATATCTATATCTATATATATCTATTTTTCTATTCTATACCTATATAAAAGAAAGTCGTGTTAGTTACACTATTTATAACTCAAGAACGGCTGAACCGATTTGGCTGAAAATTGGTGGGGAGGTAGCTTAGAACCAGGAGACGGACATAGGATAGTTTTTATTTTGTTCCCGGCTGAACGAATCTTGATGAAATTTGGCAGGGAGGTAAACGGTATCCCGGGGACGGACAGAGCTACTTGAATAGAGCGTGCGAAGCAGCGGGCAAAAGCTAGTAATATATAAAAATAGGTAACGCTGTCATATTGGCTCGGGTATGCGCCTTAAATGCGGTTTTTCTCTGAGTAATCACAAAGACATGCCACAGTTGGCAACCCATACCCCAGGGTGCAGTCCACATCCAATATCCTGCGAATGGTCAGTTCCTTAGTAAATAGGATCTCGGATTAGCTGGCTCGGTAAACGGTGGCCAGGGACGCGGACGTCACGCTCTTGGCTATGGATTTATTGGCCCTTGGAGATCTCGTGACCCTTACGTTTATCAATGTCTTTGGTTCACTTCATGAGACAACTTTCGACTTACTACCCTAGACTTAAATGCCTCTGATTTACCCTGTGTAAACGATTTTTGTCATTAAGATTTTTGGTTGTTATAGTTTTACACTATGGGTAATTTCAAAATTGTGACCGAAAAAAAATCTGTTCGATAAAAAATAATTTCGATTAAAAAAAAAAATTGATTCGGTGGCTATCCGACATCGTACGTAGTCTAGCGGTCATGACATCCCCGTACTGAGGGGAGGACGTGGGTTCGAATCCCGTCGATGCCAAAAATTTATGGGACTTAAGAAGGTATTTGATTTTTGTCATGTTTTCAATGAAACGTATCAAGGTATTTTATTCCTACTTTTCAGCAGGAAGTCTATTAAAGGTGCTCAAGATAGCATGAGCAAAACACGGATCGATTGGGAATGGTCCATAATACCCTATACTCTGGCATGCGGTATCAACGCTGTAACAGTGGGAACCAAACTATTTCAATTCCCATCAACTGAGACTAGTTTCCTGTCAGGAGTAATTCACACTAACCACAACCACACTAAACGACATTTCATTCATATGAAAATTAAAAGTTTATTATTTATTATTTTTGGGTTAAGATCTTATCTTCTCGGTTTCATACCGGTAAAAATCCAAAGCGCACCTAAGCCAAGTGCGCTTCGGAAGGAGAGACTTCACTTGGAAGCTTATTATTATTATTTATTATTTATTAATTATTATTAAAAAAGACGATAATATTACGGTTGTCTCCAAATCGTTATGTCTAGTACATTAAATAATTAATTATAAAATCTTAAAACTAAAAAATTATAAGTACAAACAATTAGTTATGTAACGTAAAGTAAAGTTAAATTAAAAAGTAAAGTATAAAAAGCTGCAGCAACTCTATTTACACGTAATTACTAGTAGCAATTATGTCGAATCGAAGGATCAGTCCAATTCACTATCTGTCGAGTAGCAAATCTATCGAATTACGAATCCTTCCAATCTAGAATCTGTCCTACCTATACCGAACAAAGGAGTGGAGCTTACATTAGGGGTAGGGTCCCAATGACCGATAAATGTAGGTACTACTACTTGAAATACCAAAAGAAAAATGCATAGTAATGACGAGCTCCGTATTTGAAGAAGCCCAGTGGAAATCAGGCAGCGAGCATTGATGAGAGCTCGACAATGGGGTCCCCACTCTGAGCTATTGTAAAGGGCCTTTGTTTGCTGTTATTCAGTTTTATTGCAAGGGAACGCATTTGCATAGGAACTAGAACTTAGTAATGTGAGGCCTTTGCGGGGAATCTGTCTTTTTTTATTTATTTTCTTTGAACCAGACGTGAGAAGGAATTCACTGGAGACACACCCTCTTATTATGTGATTTCAACTTTAGAATTGGATTCCAATATCTGATAGGCGATCGGTATTCCTGTCACTTGAGAGGTTAGAGCCAAGTGTTGCAAAGCGCTATAAGAGTCAGTCAGTATGACAAAGTAATCGGATATAATTGAATTAATGTACCTATGACACAGCTTGCCTGCTTGACTGTGTGGGCTGGCTTAGAATTTGTACCACCCCAACTCTTCTCGCGGGTGTCGTAAAAAGCGACTAAGGGATATCCACTGGAGGGCGGGCAGCAGCGCCCCCTGTAATTTTTTTTTTACCACCAAACTGCGATTCCCAACCCGCATGCCCACCGTGAGGATTTTTTTTTTACCATTAGATAAACGCCAATAAGGTGCTTATTAAGGGGAGGCCTGCGTCCAGCAGTGGACCAATACACGTTGTTGAGGTTGAAGTAAGAGCAATTGGACTCACGTATGCACAGGGAGTGGATGATTTCATACTGGTTCTATAGAAATCAAATATTCATCAGTAGCTTGTATCCGACACAAGACACAAACGTGTCCACGTTTGCGCCTTTTTTTTATTTATAGTTTATTTTATTTATCATCATAATGTAACATTACCATTACAGTTTAACAAAAAACGTGTGTCCATGTTCGCGCCCTTTTTATATATAGTTTATTTTATTTATCATCATAATGTAACATTACTGTTTAACAAAAAAAACAATGCGTTACAAAATGTAAGTACTTACAGAATAATACCTACTTAGTAGGTCACTAGGTATACTGCTAATAGATACCTACCTTACCTATAAATACAATTACATTTCATAATTACAACATATAAAAATAAAATAATTAAAATTAACACACAGAAACACAACAACAAATTATGAACACAAAGGTAAGGAGTAAATAAATTAGGAACACAGCGTAGCTCTAATACGAAAGACAAATTAGCCTATATAATTATACAAAACAAATAAAAACTAAGAGCGTAACATGCTTACAACACGGCACACAGACACACTTTTAATTCCCAAACACCAGTGAAAGTGGCGCCCCCAACTATTTTACCATATTTTTACGTTCATCATAGGCATTAATAAATAACCTATAATAGATACCACAAACTGAACGTAGGATTTTTAAAACTTCTTGCGTAAGGTAATAATAAGATAAAATAGTTGGGGGCGCCACTTTCACTGGTGTATGGGCCTTAACACAACACACACACTAATTTAAAACATTTAATGTAAAAAAATATGTACTAACAGCAATTGCAAAAGCAGTCCTTACAGAATAGATATTGGATACCGATCTCTGTTCTTACAATTTTGTTCCAATTTTCAGCAATTTTTCAGCTCAAATTGTCACGAGCTTCACGAATTGGAACAGTGTTTGCAGCTTTTGTTTCTGTTAATTGGGATGTGTAGAGATAGTTTTTGGACTAGCTATTAGCTAGCTAAACTTTTTGTTAAAGTAAAGTAGTACTAACTGGGTATAACTACTGGTGTGCAGGTGTCAGAATGTTTTTCTTGTTTTTATGTGTTCTTTATTTTGTTACTATACATCTTATACATATATAATATATAAAAGAAAGTCGTGTTTGTTACAACACTTATAACTCGAGAACGGCTGAACCGATTTGGCTTAGAACCAGGAAACGAACATAGGATAGTTTTTATTTCGTTCCCGGCTGAACGAATCTTGATGAAATTTGGCAGGGAGGTAAACGGTATCCCGGGGACGGACATAGCTACTTGAATAGAGCGTGCGAAGCCGCGGGGCGCAGCTAGTACAATATAAGACTATCTTCTTTGCATCTGACAGAAAAATCGTTTGTTCTGGGTCCAAACTCCATACCTACCATCCCATAATGGTTTTTATTTATTAAAATAATCGCTGAGTTCGTGTGTATTTTTCCTTGTGATGTTTTTTGTTTACGATTTAGGTTTATTATTAATTAAAGAAAAATCTATGGATCGTTGTCATCTCTGTGTATTGTCGTCACTCCTAGGGGCTTAACTGAAAACCAGCGCAGTATTGGGCAAATGCCTATACCTGCAAAAATGTTGAGATAGGGTCTCTTTTTACCCAATGTATAGTGAATTGTTAGATTTAAGTACTTATTGGTTTTAATTATCTTATTTATATCTATGTATTGTTGTACTATTTCTTTTGTCTTTGGGTAAAATAAACGATTTTCATATTTTTTAGAGCGTAGTGTGAGAGTTACCTAACCATGATAATATTCTTCCTTGAGATTATGTTAACAGGTTTATTTTATTTATTAATTATGTCACGTGTTTTGGCCAAATAAGTTTATATTTCTTTATAAAGACAATTATTAATGGACAAAAATTTATTAATTTTGTCACCTGTTTTGGCCAAATAAATGTATCCTTATCTTTATCTTTCTTTGTTGGCAATTGTTTTTAATGGACAAAGATATAATAAAGTGCAATTTAAGGTTCCTCGGCGCTTTGTTTTCCGAGAGTAAACAAGTAACCAACTAGCTTTTGTACTTAGACAGCTGAGCTCTTAAAATAAAATCAAAGTTTCTCAAAGTTAATGGAAAATTCTGGCAGATGATAAGGTAAACAATACGCTAACAATTTACTAGGAATATCCATTATTCAAGGCTTCGACTCTGGGATACGGTTTCGATATAATAATATCAAACAGACAATCATGAATCCAAATTAGGTGTACACTACACTGCTCAAGGCAACGATATCTATTATTTACAATGATGTAAGTAACTAGTTTTCCTCCTCTAAAATATTCGTGGACATTGCAAATAACGTCACACAAATACAGTTGAGAGTCCTCATTTTTTAATAAATTTTTATGGTATCCCTGCCCCGTCTTTTGTTCGTTGTAGCTTTTAGCAGATCGTGTTTTTTTTAAGTTCATTGACCTCTGAGTCATTGTAATGACTACGTCTCTCCGGTATTTTAACAAATGTTATACTTACTACTTTATAATTATAAGTAATTAAATCCAAAATATCTAAATAATTTTATTGCTACATCGGCGATATTTTTTAATTTACAATGACTTCCTTTGTTTCCATTTTTAGCTTATCAGTTGTAGATATAATTCGTTGTACTCGTAGAAATCTAGGTCTATTTTTATTATTTGACTGGTCTGAGTTATTTATTAAGCTTAAAGAAATAAGGTGACTGAAATATATAATACTATATTTAATTAATTCTAGATTCAGGGCTCAGCAGCTTGATGTGAACGACCTGCTAAGAACCCTTGTCGAATGCGTGATTACTCTAATGGGTTTATCATACGCATTTCTGAACAGAACATACATATTCACGAATGTAGATGTTTGCCATTCAGCTGGTAATGTATCAGGCTTAGTCATTACAGACACAATACACTCAGCTGCTCAATGCAGATGTATTCATTAGTGTATCACTTAAACTTTTTTTGCAACGCATTGGCTCCATTGAAAGCTTTAGATATGATTCGTTGTAGAACGCGAGCGATTCGTGGGCGATTTCAAAGAGGCATATCCTGATAAGGTGTTCCACTGTATTTAGCCGACTTAAATTAATAATACTTATAAAGTATTCGTGGGCCTTTATTCTAGGTCTTTACTTTCACAGTTTTGCACACGTAGAACTGGGCATGCGAAAATTTGTCAATGTGATGATCTGGAAATATGCAAATTACGGAAAGCAAGGATCTGGGAATGTGAAAAATGGGGCCAAAATTGGGAAAGTGAAGATCAGGGAACAAAGGTTCGTGTCACTCACTCCATCTACTATTTTTGCAGCTCATTGACGCATTGTCTTGTTTATTATTTGTAATCAAAGGTCCTTTTCAAAGCGAGGAGATTGCGTAGAGCTCGCCGCAAGTGACGTCACCGCGAGTAGCTAGACAACAGTTTTTTTATTGATGATTGTCAAGCATTTGGCCACCACTTTAAAAAAGTGAAGATGTGGATTAAGTGGAGCACGCTTTTTTACCCTGGATTTGAAGACTCCTAGATTAGGTATACTCTAATGGGAAAGCAGACGCAGGAAGCTTATTTCACTCTTTGGCTGTGGATATTATGAAGACACAACTAAAGCAGAGCAGAATTTATTGGTTCTGGTATGACCAGGTATAGATAATGTGATTAAAAATGCGGTGGCAACGTAATCAACCTCCTGTTGGTAGTGAACTAGAAATACCGGGAAATGGGATTCCAAAATCAGAATTTTAGTTGAGAAAAATTACAAAACACTATGTATGAACGTACAAGTAACCAATAACTCCCAGTTAAAACCGCAAGACCACCTTACCTAGCTAACTAACTCTAAGTAATTTATAATGTAAATTCCTAAGCATAAACTTGGCTGTAACATCGCTGCAGTTTCAAAGCTCTTCGCTATTGAAGACAAACCTTGAACATAAGAAGGTTGAGGTACCTATAGGACCTTATTTCTGAAATCCAAAACTTAGTTGTTTGCTGTACCGGTTCAGCAAGTTTACGATTTTGGTCACGTCAAGTCTTAAGTTAGTGCTTGAGATAAATTATCTGGAATATTGGGTTTTGTGAGACAAGATATGCTAGATTTATCGGCTTAGTCTAGGTAGGTTAGGTACAGTTGTTCATTTAAGATAATATTTGGCATTTTTCAAAGGTATTGATATCAGGTAACGTTAGCAAAACTGGACATTTTAATAAAATACCACCCTGAAGTTTGACCAGTACCTATCTATCAGAAAATAAAAAAGGCTGCACTAATTTGTGTTAGCTTATTTAAAATTAATGTTGTGATTTTAGATGTTTCGTATACAAATTTATACGTATTTACCATCAATTACAAAAATAAGTTGCTGAATGTACATTGTAATATTGATCAAAGCGGAAACTCTCGACAAAAATAGAATATTAATTTGTGAAATCAACTGATAAATTATAGTTAGTAGCTCAAATGACAACTGACATTCCATTCAAAAATTAGTCAGCCGAGAGCTAGAGTTTTGTAACAAACACTGTACCGCGTGTTTTGATAAACGGGCAGTCTACGATGAGCTACGAAATAGGAAGGTTGTCTTGAAAGTCTTGAAACCTTAGTCTCTGATATCTGTGCTTGAAACCGAAAATGTAACTTAGCAAAAATTTTAATAAAAGTGAAGTGAAACCTTGGACGTTTTTATTCTCCTGGAAAGTTTGATTTATCATTTGTAACGTAATGCTCTAACTAAAAAACGGTAGCAAAAATGCAAAATTTGAAGTCATGTTTTTATAAACAAAAACCACCCAAGTGCGAGAAGCGGCAACAGAAATATGCATACATCATCTATGAAAATTTCAACTGTCTATCACGGTTCATGAGATACAGACTAGTGACGACAGACGGACAGACAGACGGACGGAGAGCGGAGTCTTAGCAATAGGGTCCCGTCTTACCTTGTGGGTACGGAACCCAAAAAACAGCATTGATCTTTAATTAGTGCCTGAGATAAAACTAAAAACGTAAAACCACCAAAGAATTAGGTGACTTTAAGAATGCAATATTTCATAGAACCTAATTTTTCCAGTGCAAAACATTTATCGGTTCTATTTTTTTACTTATCTATTGATTCTTATTCATTTTCTTTTATCACACTAATATTATAAATGCAAAAGTTTGTATGGATGTATGGATGGATGGATGTTTGTTACCTCTTCACGCCAAAACTACTGAACGGATCGGGATAATATTTTGCATACAGGTAATTATAACCCTGGACTACTTCTTATACCATAAATCAGTTCCCGTGAGATATAAATCACCTTTAAATATTTCCATAGGAACAAAGCGTGCTAAGCCGCATGAATAATATAATTCTTATGTAATAATTCGTTAATCGAAACAAGTAAGAGCTTCGATGTTTATCGAGCTGATAGATTACGTGTGTAAAAATTACATTCTTCCAATAGGTCGAAGAAAATAGTTGTGTGTAGGTACAGAAAACTCGTATAACAACAAAAACCCATTTTTGAGGCTTTTGGCTTTAGGTGTAAAATCAAGCTGAATAAAAATATCATGACTTTGTAGCTAGCAACGAACAGTGTTTTATAAATACCCAATTTAGGTCGGTACTTCATTTCAAAAACGGTGTCCAAGTGCCATTAATTCTAAATGGAAGCCTGCAATTGTATTAATTACAAGCGCGCAGGTTTTACAAATTACTTTAAATGAATAATTACTTCTGCTTAGGCCCGAAATCAGGCTTAAAGATGCTTACATTATTTTTGAATCGAGAGTTTAATGCTGAATTAGAAGTTGTTATATGTTGAGCAACAATAATTAATTTTGTTTTAAAACACAAAAACTCACTTCAATTTTTATAGTTTTTTCAAGGATTTTCATTTATCCCAGTGTCAGAACTAAACCAAATTAAAATGGGACAACACGAGAAGCACCAGCTTTCATATAAAAAAAGAATCATGAAAATCGGACCACCCAATCAAAAGTTCTGAAGTAAGAAACGTAAAAAAAATCAGTTGAATTGAGAACCTCATTCTTTATTTGAAGACGGTTAAACACTTACGCGTGAGAGCTACAAAAGAGCAAAATAAATACAAGATTAGGTGCCTCATGTCATGATGGTTTTTAGTTTTTCAAACCTATCAAATTATTTGTAGGTACCTACTTCCATTGCACTCATGTAGGAACCTTATCAATAAATAACCGGTCCCGGAACTAATATAGACGACATGAAACTGCATTCACATGTAATTAGTCAACTCTAATACTATTGCTATCCTAAGAAATCAAATAATATAACCATTGGATATTACTTCATGATTGAATACATACCATTTCGGACATACAATATTAACTCAATTGTATGAAATTGTTAGGGTAGGTACCACAGGATCAGCTCAGTGCGGCTCAACCGCTACGAAACGGAGGCGGTGTAAAGTAAGTAAAAGTAAATTAAAAATAATTTTTGGTACAGAACATAGAGAACAGAAATAGTTTTGAAAAACGATGTCATCTGCAGAAGTTAAACACTGCGTCGCAGAATGACAACGCCCTCCTCACAAACCAGTAGATACTATTGTCTGGAATACCATTTACAATGGTGTATTATGCTTTTAGGGTGTGATGTTGTTTGTTTGTTTGTTTTTGTGTGCAATTTATACATGTTCAAAAATAGCTTTAAATTGGCTCGACCAATAGATGCAAAATAATAGAGACAAATTCGAATTATTAGTAGTATTTACAATTTCCACCATTGAGCTAACTGCAGACTATTGAAAACAATCGATAGATAGCTTAACTGATATCAGTAACAGTTGGAATTTTTGTAATTTTCTATGTTTATAAAAATACTCATAGGTAATCTAGGGGTAGAGGTACATAGGTTTGTTTGTATTGTTTGCAGCCCCAGGCGGCTTTTGCCTAGGAGAAAGGTATTATTGTAGATATAATTTATTAGTCGTTTTGAAATGCATTAAGTTGGGGGTTTTGCAAAAATAATTCTTCCATATTTATATTCCATACATATTTCTTCTTTTTTCGATTACTGAATATCCGTCATAATTTTTATTTTGATTTTTTAGAGGTAGTCTTTAAAAAATCAAATATATTAATGAATAACCCACGCAAAAAAACAAACAAAAGTAAAAAATGATTAAAATGTATGAATGTTACCACCGGTATCACTTATATAAAAAGGTCACGCACCTAATGGAAGGGACGACTGACACATCAAAAACGTATTCAGAGCAATATTTAATAAAACCGGCCAAGTGCGAGTTGGACTTGTCCACGAAGAGTTCCGCCATTATCTTTAAAAACGGCAACAAAATCATATTTTTTGTGAAGCCCCCTTAAAAGATAAGATAAGATCTGTAACTTTTCTTTAATCTGAAATAAATGAATTATTATTATTATAAAATATTTATTTTATTCTGTTTTTTAGTATTTGTTTTATAACGGCAACAGAAATACATCATCTGTAAAAAAATCAACTGTCTAACTAACTATCACGTGTCATGAGATACAGCCTGATGACAGACAGACAGGCAGACAGACAGACAGACAGACAGACAGACAGATAGACAGACGGATGGACATCGGAGTCTTAGTAGAAGGGTCCTGTTTTACCCTTTGGGTACGGAACCCTAAAGACGCAACACAAAACAAGCGGCTTAGTCCATCTACGCATTGCACCTACCTAATTATATAATTTCAGGCAATGAAGTTTACTAAATCGCATACACTAACTTCAGATAACCAATAGAGAACCGCCATTTATAACACCTTTCTGTCCTAGATTAAACATCGAGACAATTGTAGACGATATCAGGCTGTTATTCAATTCTTTTCTAAACGTAATGAAGGCATGCTCAAAGGGTGTTTCTACACAGTCAACGAGTTCCTCAACCGTAGTAATTGAATAAAACTATATTGACTGTACTTCTTCTTTTTTTTCTTTTAGAGGCAGGCAAAACAAACTATGAGAAGACGATATCAAAAGGGTAGCTAGCCCAGAATGGACCCGCGTTGCAAGGGAAAGGGATCAATGGAAAACCTTAGAGGAGGCCTATGTCGAAGGATGATTTCCTTTTTGGCATGTATGGAAAGCATTTGAATTAGTGTCATTTGAGCGCTTGGACAGAAAGCATGCCTAGCAAAATTACAAAAATCACACATGACAGAAAAGACGGGTTTCCTATTTCCAGTAAAGTTTTAATGCATTTTTTAACACTTTATTGTACAATTATTGCCATTACTTCAAGTAATCGGCAGCGTTTTAAAATTATTTGTTGGTTTACATAAGTTACGATTTTAACTTTGTTCTAAATTCCTGCGTCGCAGGCGGACCTTTGCCCGCCGCGACACAGAGGTGAACCATGGGACTTCAAATGGTCTAAAAAGTCTTTGTACGTACTTTATATTTTATATATATTATATTTCTTCTCTGGTTTTACACGAGCCAGTATTAGCAGTACTTCGTCAAAAGTAAAGTAACTACCTACTAGGGTATTATCACACTAATTACATATCAATCGTATGATTGTTTCCAAAACTACAGAACGGATCGGGCTGAAATTTGCATTCAGGTATTTCTTATCCTGGAATGAAACATAGGTTACTCTTATCTCATAAATCAGTTCCCGTGGGATAGAAATCACCTTTAAACATTTTCATAGGAACAACGCGTGCGAAGCCGCGGGGCGCAGCTAGTATATCGTAAGCCGTTGTGGGAGTAACTTAAGGCTCGTCTAATTTGACGACAGTGATATTCACTCAGAAACTACAGTTTACAGCATCCCTTAGCTACCTTAGGAGTGTTGACTGAAAGCAAGGTCTTGAACGTCTGACTCTTCTACGACATCATTTTATTTACGGTTTTACTCAAATTCCATAAAATGTAAGCTTTACACATACCTACATGTCAAAAAGGAAATATTTTAAAACAGACGGTTTCAGAGCGCGCAATGTGAATCTATGGAGGGGCGGATATAACTTCGATCGATGTTTAATCGTAATAAAATAAAATACGTGGCGGCGCCACGTAATACGCGTTAGGAGGCGTCAATGGAGGCGGTTAGCTCAGGACCGTGATGGATGGCACAAACTGCGGAAGGCCTATACCCAGCAGTGGGTAACACCGGCTGTGAATGATGATGATGATAGATAGATAATTCTTCATTCATCACCTTAATAAAAACAGAAATTAACATAATTAGACAAAGATAATACAGAACAGCAATAGAACTGGCGGCCTTACCGCTTAAAGCGATTTCTTCCAGGCAACCAGAAGATGAAGATGATGATGATATCAGCATTATTGACGGCCAGTGTTGTCATGAGCAGAGGATAATGCTAAAGTAGCAGAGTGAACCTGGTCACACCAGCACAGGTGAGTGACGAAATATTTTGGAGGTCCGAAGTGGGTGAAGGTGGAATATTTTTTTTTGCTTTCAACGTTTATTTCTACACACATTTCACAATAATATATAATAGTTGGGCATAATGTCACTGGTATTTATAATACGACCTTAAATAATTTATTTTGTTTTAAAAAAAACTATGCACCGACTACAATTAAATAAAAATAAAATAAAAAAGCCTTTTATTCCTTAACCAATAAGTAACAATAATCATGACTTATTATAAATAATGTAAGTAATTAAAAATTTGTAACAAATCATTATAATATTCGTATATCAATTTACTTATTACATTTAATTTATTAAAATAATTTAAAAAGCATGCATTGGCCGTAATTGTATAGAATTTGATTAGAAAATATTTTAATTGATTTAATTTGTTATAATATGCAATTCGGTGGTTAGGACCCCTTTCGGGTACAGGCCTCCTCCAGTTCATGTGTTGTGTTTGTATGTTGCCAATTCGTATGGGAATGTGGCATTTTATGTCGTGCTTGAATTGCGTTTATTATTATATTTTATTTTTTTCTTCGGTTGACAGACCGGTAAGTGCTCGATGTAATGCGTTCTTTCGTCTCACAATTTGTTCGAGGGCTGGAGGGTTGTGGTCTAGCTCTCCCGCGGTGACCAGCCGTATTGGGATGCCTGTTTTTATATATTGTGTGCTTATTTGGTTTTCGAATCTTGGAGAGGGCGGCGCTAATTGCTACGATTTGTTATTTTCTACTGAATTTATAAGGTATTGAGTTATGCTTCTATTATCATCTATTTTTCTTCTATTTTCAATGTATATCTTGTTCTTGATAGTTGCACTGCAACTGTCCGTGTTGCTTTTAATTGACCCATTTTCACTACGTGGAATCCTCCTCTTAGGCTTTAATTCATTATTAGGCAATTTTCTAAGCGGAGAGCGTGGTCCTTGAACAATCAGTTTATTATACTTAATAAACGCTTTATTTCCTTTTTCAGTTTCGTTTTTCAGCTGCACTTGTAACTTTTTTCGTTGTAGCAGGATTTTTGGCGGGTAATCTTCCTTGATGTAAAAACCAGTAAGTAGAAGTTTGTGTTTATTTTTAAGGATGCTAATTTTCTTCCCATAAGTAGTAAGACCCACGTTTATGGGTCTAGGTTTCTCTCCTTTTTTTCCGATACGTCGTACATGTTGTATTTCATCTGAGTTGCTATGTATGTCTAGGACGTTGTTAAAAATATTAAGCATTATGTTTTCTAGTTCTATGTAGTTTTCCTCTTGCTCCGGCACTCCGAAAAACACCAAATTTCGGATCCTAACTTCTTTCTCGATATGATCTAAGCGTTCCTCATGCATCTGCTGTTTAATTTTTAATTCTTCGATTTGTGGTTGAAGAATGCTTATTTTTTTATCCAAAGCATCCATTTTTGAGGAGAGCTTGGCGTCGGTTTCTTGGATCAGTTGCCCAATAGTAGCAATAGCTTTCATAAGCTCGTCCATTTTACTTATATCTTATGACAAAAAAATATATATGCAAAAATTATATGATGCGGAGATTCGAACCAGGTGTCGCTGTGGAGAAGCAGCCTCAACCAGCGTGTTTTCCAACTACGCCAGCCGGTATATAGGGTGTTAGCTCGAAATAGTGAATTGGTTTCAATGCTCGATCAGTCCCGTCAAAGTTTCTACGACAACCGTCAAAACTAAAAATAATGGCGGAGTACAAGAAATACAGTTTTGGTAACTTGGTCTTTGATATTCACTGATTTTTTTATGTATATCCTTATTTAACACTTTAGTTAGGTAATTGATGACTGATTGTGGTGTTTTCTAGTTTATCACACTGGATGCACTGTTTGTTATTGAATAGGTAGGTATTGTCTTTGCTATTTCTGTGTTCACTGTTTTATAATTTTAGTTTCTAATTATTTCATCTAGATAACGATATCACCAATTCCGGGTACGTTTTAAAACACTTTTCAATTGTATTTCACTGAGTAAACTCTGATTTCAATTTTTAATTTATTTTATTCGTGGAGCTGTTGTTGGTTACGCGAGCGCAGCGCCACCGACTACAATTACAAGGATCCAATTGTCAGAACTGGACATGGAAAATAAATTTAAAATGGGACTCACGGGACTCACCAGCTTTCAAATGAAAAATTAAAATCTGGATCTGCTAGGCTGATGTGTGCTATGTGCTGCCATGATGGTTTGGCGAAGGTCTTAATTTAGCAGATTTTTTATTAAGTTGCTCAAAATTAAAGCGTCCGTGGTAAACTTAAAATCAGTATAAGTCGATTGACAAGTAATTCTAAGCCTGCCCTTGCAGTTATTTTCTCTCTCTCCTACCCCGAAAATAACCCCTTTACTTCGCTCACGCTTTAGCCCTAGCTGCTGTGCTGCTCTCTCGCTGATTACCGAGACCTGCGAGCCCTGGTCGATCAGTGCTCGCATCACGTGCTGGCTGTTATCTGCTGCGGTAACTTTTACCAAAGCAGTCGCTAATAAAATCTCAGAATGCTCATCTCGCTGAGATGTATAAACGCTGCTGTTACTATGCTGCTCTTGCTGTTCTGATTGTTTTAAATCTAAATGATTTGCTAATTGGTACTGATTTGCAAAATAATCGTGCAATATCGTGTGATGATTATTATTGCATTTGTGGCATCTTTTTGCCGAGTAGCATTTGGCCCCGTTGTGATCATAAATGCAATTTATACAAAAATTTAGTTGATTTAATAATTGAATTTTTTCTTCAATAGCTGACTCTAAAAATTGTTTACAATAAATTAACCTATGACTAGAATCGCATTGAGGGCACTTACTTGCTGACGGTGACACATGCAATGATTTCGCAATTTCGTACGCTTGCTTTTACCGTCGCTAATAATTGTTTTATTTTGACGGTTATGAAAAGATATTTGATCTTGCTGCTGGGATGATGTTTTAGGCATTCCATCTTGTCGTCGCTGAGATGATGATTCTAAAGTAGTGAACTTTTTCTCTAGGAAGTCCATAAAATCTTGAAGTACCGGTAGCTCCCGCGAATTTTTCAAGGATTCTATGTACTCGGAAAAGGACTCACTATCTAGCTTCTGGGACAATATGTGCACAAGAAGAGGGTCCCATGACTTTGTGTCGATGCCTAGGTTTTTGATGGCGTGGAGACTCTCTAATGTATTGTCATGGAGTCGTTTGATGGCTGCGAACGACTGCTGCTGTATATTAACCAGATCGTAGAAGTTGCTAACGTACGATGTAAAGATGTGCCTTTTGTTGTTGAACCTGTGATTTAAGATATCCCAACAGGTTCCATAGTCCGTGCTGATAGGAAGATGCTGTATCAAACGCTCGGCTTCTCCTTTGATTTTGCTCTTGAGGAACTGCATCTTTTGAGCGTTTGACAAAGATGGATTTTTGTGGATAGCTTCATCGAAGAGATCCTTGAACGATACCCACTGCTGAAAGTCGCCTGAGAAAACGGGTATGTCCATCTGAGGTGTGGTTCTGTCGCGATACGATGTTGACCACATCCTAGAGCTTAAAGCTTTCCTCGGGCCGTTATAGGTACGCTCGTGCTTGTTGTAGTTGTACTCGTACGCTTCGTCTTCGCCCAACTCCAACATGATCTCCCAATGACAGTTATCCGCTACCGTCCAGCGAGTTTGTAAGGCTCGCAGGGCGTCTTCGTACTCCCACTTTTCTTGGTAGGATTCTACGTCAATGCTTTCAACAGTTTTCATAAAAGCTTTAAAATTAATCAACTGTCTGCGTAACATGAGATCTAGCTTGCTGTTCTCCTCGTCTAGTTGTACACGGGGGGTAGGCGGTGCCGGTGCCGGGGTCTGCGGCCGCTGCTGTCTGCCGCTGGATAGACCTGCTTCCGGCTGGCTTTCTCCAGGCTCAGAGACACCTAATCGCTGCTCTAAATCTAAGTAATACCTATCGATCGTCGTTTTTGCCGCGGTACGAATTGTGAGTTCGCTCATACTCAGAATCGGAAAAGTACTTATGATTTCTACTTTCGAAAGGTAAAAGACTTTTGTGGTTTTGCTCATACTCTCTCCAATACGAATCTAGAGTGTCTATTCTCCGTTTACCGTAATCTATAGTTTTACGCTTGCTGCTCTCCTTAATAAAATTAACAAGGATATTACAAATGCTCTCCGCTAATTCGGTTTGTTGGTAGTAAAGGGCCTCCATTTCTTCGGTAAAAGTTTGAGCGAAAGAATGAAAAGGAACGCTCTTACTTGAAAGCCGCTTGTCCTACGGCTGCTGCTGGACTCTGCGTGGGTTGCTCCCCACCGCAGTGCTGGCTGAAGATGCTGAGGGTGCGAGCGACGACTCGCTGTTGCTGCTGCTGCGTCGTGGGTGCGGTTCGCTCCTCACGACTGCGCTGATCTGGGGCTGAGGGCGTGAGCGGTTCGCTCACTGCTGCTGCTTCTGGTGCGTCGTGGGCGCGGTTCGCTCCACACGGCTACGCTGAGCTGGGCTGAGGGCGTGAGCGGTTCGCTCACTGCTACTGCTGCTGGGTTAACTGGGTAGCTCCCCACGTCAGAATGTTGATGCTAGCTTTCCAATAAGCTCGCTGGTAAAGCTAAGATCACTGCAATCCAATGGCTGCTGGTACGTTCGAAGCACTCACAGAACTAATTATTACGATCGCGCTATGAATCCTCGAACGATATCTCGAAGGACCATGTAGGATGCGGGAACTTGTAGGCTCGAAGGACCATGTAGGAATCGCGGCTAGCTCTTCCCGGGATGCTGATATATAAAAAGTCGAGTATACGGAACAATAGCTGTATTGTATATAAGACTACGACTAATTATGGTATAAATGAGTGCAGTTTGGATGATTGCTGTCCGCGCTCGCGGCACGAGTAACCTACTTAGATCAAACTGCTGATGATGCTAAGTACCTACGTGATCGATGAATCGAACAGACACAACAATTGATTTTCTTTTTAACAAACTATTAACCGACTTCAATTATATGGATAATATTGTTAGAACTAGACCAAATTAAACCAGGACCACACGGAAAGCACCAGCTTTCATATAAAAAAAGAATCATAAAAATCGGACCCAGTAATAAGTTCTGATGTAACAAACATAAAAAAACAACATTGAGAATCCTTTTTTTGAAGTCGGTTAAAAAGGTTATCAGTGATATTCCCACTGAGTGTCTGTCTATTACCCATTTGGGTCTGTAATTAAAGGTCGGGGTCCTACAATGTTAATAAGATACTGGGGGCTTACCACAACTTTTACATCGTAAAGCGGTTGATAAGGGTTATATTGTCATTTGGTGATAAAATAGCCTTGGGGATACCTGTCCCTTTTCTTTTTTGCCCTTTTGAGAGCACATAGCTGGCAACAAAGATTTTTGTTACGTATGGGAATCAGAATATTGGATTTTTAGTTTATTATGTAATACTTATTAAGTTTATTATTATTAATATCAAATTAGATTTTTAGTTTATTAGGTACTTATTAAACAAAAAATCTAATATTTTGATTCCTAAATGAAACAAAAATCTTTGTTGCCAGCTATGTGTTCTCAAATGGGCAAAAATTAGAATATTACCCATAGTGTAAACTATCACACTAATATTATAAATGCGTAAGTATAAGTTTGTATGGATGGATGGATGGATGGATGTTTCTTACATCTTCACGCCAAAACTACTAAAACCCCGTAACTCAACTTCAACCTCAACAGCCTATATTCGTCCACTGCTGAACGCAGCCCTCTCCCTGATAAGCGACTTTATTGGCTTTTATCTTATGGAGGGTAACGCCCACTATCCCCACGCTGGGCATGCGGGTTGGGGATCGCAGTTTGGTGCTATAATTGTTCTGCAGGGGGCGCTGCTGCCCGCCCCCTGGTGGAACAACGAGTAAAGAACATCAACCTTAGCCAATGTTGTTTTGCGTCAAAATAAAAACGCTTTTCATTTGTTTATTCATAATAGCCCCATAACAATAAACTCGCATGGAGTCGACAGCAGATAATGAGTTTCAATTCAATTCCTTCTTATGTTTTATTTTTGTTGGAAGCTTTGTTTATTCGATCGCACGTAATTTGCTAACAGACCAGAAACTTAAAAGCGAGACTTTAGAGGTTATTATGTGAGGATAGGATGGGATATGGGATTTGATGACTTTTTAAAAGCTTTTATTTAACTGCAATGTACTCGTAAGTATGTTTGTATGTGGTTTGTTCGGGTGGAATCTTGGAAATCAATTTTGAAGCAGATATCTTTCACCGATTGAGCTGAATTTGTTTATACATATGTAAGTTCGGTGATCATGCAATGTCATGTTAACATCGAGATGATCTGATGATGGACACAGAAGGTAACCAACGGAACTCGTAACGAAACCACGTAGCCCCGTCGAGTTTGGATTTGTTGAATTTTTCTTCCGAAGCTTTTCTTGTTTATTTAAAAAAGTTTTCAAAGCCGTTTGTTTACATTCAATTTAATATTAAAGAATATTGTAAATACCATAGAAATCTTTGGTACTGGTTTTTATCCAGATTGTAGCCCTTAATATAAACGTAGCAAAAAATCTGTGTGTAATTTTAACCTAATTCTTTTTTCTATTTATTATAAGTGTGGCAAACATTGATAAATCAATTACCCTAAAAAGAAGTACCTAAACACGACTTAGGTAGAGTTGATGTGTGATGATTAGAGATCGGATAATCGGATGCATATTTACCTAAACTTCATTTTTGGCTAATAAAATATGGAAGAGGCTTCTTAAGATACTTTTATTAAAAATAAAATCCCGGGATTCGGGGATTGCCTATCTTATCGGATGTATATTTCGACGACCGATGTGGCGCATTGGGCGAAGGCCCGAATGCGACACAGGAGGTTGCGGGTTCGATTCCTGCCTTGGGACAAATGTTTGTACGATCTACAAAAATTTGTTTTGGGTGTTTTGGGTATTTCTATGTATAATAAAAGACACTTGAGAAACACACCCGAACGCATGGCAAGCAGGGTTGGCATGATTAAAACAAGTTGTTTTAATCATGATTAAAACACGCGTTTTAAACAGTGTTTAAATTTGTTTGAAATAAAACTATGTTTTATAATTAAGTGTTTAAAAACACAGTTTAAAACGAGTTCTAAACAATGTTTAAATCATGACGAAAAAAACAGGGTTTAAAACTACCTTTTATTGCAAATGAATGGAAATAAATCTAAACGAATAAATATGTAGAACTCTCAATAGCTTAAAATAAATCGACCGTCGAAAGAAAGTAATTCACTGGATTAGTGGGTATTCCCCGTTCTCTCTCTAGTTCTCTACGTACCTACCTATACTAAACTATATAAAAGGTGTATGTAAGTGTTTTGTATTGATTAAGTAAATATTCATCGTTTTGTTAATTTTTACTTATGTGAATTAGGAAATAGTTTAGAAATGGATAAAATATTTTATTATTCGGTATAGGTAATTGATTTGAAATTGATCTTTAAAGGTAAAAAGTAAAAAAAAATAACAAAAAAACACTTGTTTTAAACATTTTGAACAGTTTGTTTTATAAAACATAATAAAAAACCTGTTCTTTTTTCAACCCTGACAGCAAGCATAGCGACGAATGCATTTATATTTTTGGGTCGCTACTTGCGCATACTCGGGTATAATTGGCACACATACAAAATGCCTATCCTACCTGGCAGGCCCCGCGCCCCCGCTCGTTTGGCGTAACTCTCGTATTTCGCGGATTTCTTGATTATTTTATCAATATTGATATCTATATATGTATGTGTGGATTTCTCACCAAGTTTCTTACAAGACAGCGTATAAATATTCTGATTTTGTATGATCGTTTTTTAATAAGGTGCGTGTAAATTCGCGTAACTGATAAAAACGGTATATTTCGGGTAAAGTTGGGTAGGTATATAAAAAAAATTATAACAATTTTTATGTACAACTGTACTATATAGGTATACACAAGATTTTGAAATGTGTTATTGCAAAAGTCGCCGCTTCTGACAGTTAACCCCTACAAACTCAAGGGCCGTTTGGCAAGCGGCATTGTGATTTAAATAAGCAAAAAAATATTTTTCTGCTTGCTTTTGGATTTAGGCATGGTATTTAGCCTTGTTGGTCATTTATTACGATTCCCTGAGGTTTAATAGGCCCGATTTGATCATTGTTACAAATCTCGCCATAAATCACTGATAATACAAGAAGGGAAAAGCAAGCATATTACGTTGTAACTGTCATTTGTGTCAAATTGGGTTTATTACAATCAAACGGAATTAAACAAAACTTGAATCCCGGGATTCAAACTTTTTCGCAAAAAATTCGCGGGAGTTTTCAATTAAAAAGTGCATTCCATAATAGACAACATCACATTTGTAGGTATATATGCATCCAAATATCCGATCTCTAGTGATGATGCAAAAAAAACTGTACGTATCCACCTAATACTAAAAGAAATCTATCATCATAATCGTTGTCTGTTCCCCCATATTGTGTCGGAATGCTAGTGATCTCAGATATTTCTTTTGGAACAATTGAGCTAACTGCAGACTGTTGTAAACAATCTACAGGTAGTTCAACAGATTCATGTTTCAATACCAGTCGTAAGCGTACCCAAGATGCGCTGACTGCATTGCCCTGGGACTTAGTTACTATTACCCTCAGACTAACAAAAAAGCAAATGCAAAAATTTCACATTTATTTTTTTGTTGGTGAGCTTTTACCATGTCTCTTCTGATTTACATTCTATTTAATTCCAATTCAATTCATTTTCTTCATCCTCTCGGGAAACGTTCAATAGAAAATCGACTGCAGACTTAGAGTGATAATAATATCTGCATAAGCCTGATATTGGACAACTTTTTGCCCTCGACCCTAGGACCCTAATAAATTCTAATAAAATATTTTCCTTATTTTTAATTAAACTTCTAAAATGCCAAGCGTTTACCTGGCCTTTCCGTTACTGTGAAGTATTTGGAAAGTATTTGAACACGATCTCATTCATACTAAATGCGAGTGTCACTCTGTCTGACTATGACACTTTAACTTTAATATCAAATAAACGGCTTACCGATAAAACAAAACATAACAGCAAAAGGTGCCCAGAGGGCGTAGCCAACCGGCATTCGCTATGAAGCGAATCGAAAACAATTGAAAGATTCGTAGGGCAAAATTCGAAATAGATCACGTGACATATCTAAGGCATTTATGTAAGGCACACCCATACATTTTTGGACTTTTCTACTATTGCTTTCGACATCCTTGTCTAGGCCCTCAGATGTGTCCTTGTGTCGTATATTATAATTTATAATCCTATCTACTCCGGCCAAGCCGATTCTTAATATTTTCGAAATAAGGTCATTTGTCCACGAACTCGTCCTCTTTTCCAACGAAAATTTGTAATATAACCTATGTATATTACAAATTTTAATTCCATCCTTCTTGAAGAAGTATGATGACTGTGTTACAAAGTAGATCTCATAACAAACATAACCAACCAACGGCACCAACCAATAATACAAATATTCGTTGAAAAAACGGCATTTTTTTGAGAATTGTAACTCCCCCACTAAGCTGCCTTCACCAGGCAGCTTCTTCAACCTTAACAGCCTGTATTGGTCCACTACTGAACACAGGCCTCCCCCTGATAAGCGCCTTTATGGCGTTTGTCTCATGGAGGGTTGCCCATAATCCAGACGCTGGGCATGCGAGTTGGGGATCGCAGTTTGTTTGATATTATTGTTCTGCAGGGGGCGCGGCATAACCCTTAGTCGCCTCTTACGACAACCGCGGGAAGAGCTGGTGTGGTGCAAATCCAAAGCCACACAGCTTATACGACAGCTTAGTGGGGTTTTTAAAGATGAAACAGATCGAAGCACAACTCAAAATGCCATTTTTGACAGTATTCCATGAAACTCTATCATTAATTGTTCACGTTTTTACGTGAACAATTAATGATATCGTTTATCTCAGTTGCGTTTGGGTGTTCGGGAGTCATTGTCCTGGAAAACTCATGCGAAGCTGCAGGCAGAACCTAGTATAGATTGTTTCAATATTCACCGGATAAAATCCATTATTCGAAAGGGTGACAGGGGTCTATCTTTAACCACTAGTCGTAGGGGTCACTGAGTTTCCTTTCAAAGGACGCGCCTACGTCTGCTGAACAAACATATGTATTACAATCTTACTTTATGAACTTTTGTCTGAAAATTCAAGAATAAATGCGGAGACATAAATAAGTTCGAAATCATTTTAAAAACAAGTTAAAATATTACTACTTTCGCGACAGAGTTATATGGAAGAAACAGCCTTTAAGTTTAAACTCTAAATAAAGCGTAACTAGACCACATTTGCACACATACATACACACAAACACACACTCACTCACCACCCACCCACACCCGCTTGCATTATGAATGCAAGCAGAAAAATGCTGAATTTACCCCTTTTGCCTTAATTTATTTGTCTTATTTTAAAGATTTGTTTTGTGTATTTTTGACAGTAATTGTTTTTCTATTCTATTCTTAATAAAATTGGCAACATAGACTTAGAAATAAAATGGTAAGTATTTATTATCAAAATATTTCTAGTTTATGCTTTATCTAGGATATAATATTTCTACTTTATCTAAGATATTAAGCTATTGCATAGCTTCTATCGCGGGCCTTGAGCGCGGGGACCGAATCCAGAAATTCCGTAACGAAAAAACCTCACGCTCCCCACTCCGCCGGGCAAGGAGGTGTGGCTTGAAGGCCGTGCATCGTCTAACGTCGTTTCAGATAGGCAGTCTTCGACACGGCGTTGTGTGCGTGCGATTAGACGTATTGTACGACTCTACAAAACTCGCACGAATCGAGACGAGCTGCTTCTAAATCGGACGAATGCATAAGCAGCTGTTTATGAGAAAGTATATAGGTATTTATGTTACAAAATGCTATGCAATAGCTTTACCGCGACAGTCCCCGAGTGCCACACGTCTTTTTTTTCATAATTTCATTTCATGCCCTTTTTATTTAAACAAAAATATTTACATTTTGTTACTTAATTACTAGGTATAACTATTATAATATTGTCATGACATCGATTTTTCTTGTTTGCCCTCTTTTGGCAAAGGCCTCCTCCAATTCCGTCCACTTTACCAGATCTCTTGCCAACCTTATCCATGTTCTTCCTGCTGTTTCTTTCAGCTCGTCCTCCCATCTTTTAAACCTAACTGCATTCGAGGAGAAAGATATTTTAACCACGGTTTAATTGTCCAAGACTTGGTCCTCCTAGACCTTCATAAACGTTAGAATTGTTACATGCTTTTTAACTCCACTTTTTTGATTCCATTGCTCTGGTTGGCATATGGTGTATTAAGGTTTTTGTTATTATAGTGCGTGGGCTTACGCACACACTCTGGGTAATTACTAAAAAATGAAATGGAATCCCAAAAAAAATCTACTTTGACGGGATTCGATACGGTGTATTGTTTGTGTTTACGTCTGTTTATGTCCGGAGTCCGGACCAGAGTCCACGAGAAAGTACCTTATTTACCGTATTTTAAATCTGCTCGGCTTTTTAGGGTGGCGAATCCCAGAATGCACTCCTCGCAGTCATCATTGATCAGCAAGTTCCATTTATTATGTATTTTACCCGATATCTATGGACAGCTTGACTGGCCAAGATTCTGCTACCTTTACCACTTTCGATAAATATGAATGGCGACAGCGCTGTGATACCGCTGTTACTCGCAGAGGGAGTTCCTACTTTTCATTTAATCCATGAACTGAAAGTCTCAACTCATTCGTAAAAAAACATCTGAGCGTCGGACGAAGCGACGTATGAACCGAGAGCTGGTGAATATCTGACGCAGCGTATCAGCATTGCCCAGTAACGCGTATCAATGCAGAGCTAATACGAGAGCCGAAGATGTGGGAATCGACTGACGCAGAGTCAGAATACAGGGAACACATGCAGACAGAAGAAACTTTCACCTTTTTATATTTTTCGTATGAAATTATTCTGAAACTGTGCCTTTAAAGAAAAGAAGTTTCATGATGTGGCAAGTGGCTCTGTTCATAGCGCCTTTATGGATGATAATTTAGACAAACATAGGAACGGTGTATCTCTTAGAAAATAAACAAAAAACCGTAGAGTAACAAGTTTAGGTGCGACGGGAAACATAAAACCGACCTACATAATCTCAAACTCCTTGGTAGACAGGTAAAAATCAAACACAAACGTGTTTAAACTGTATAAGATCTTAAAAACATTATAACCTACACACAGCTTAAGGATTAGGAAACTTTGCCTGTTTATAATAACGCCGAACTCTCACGGATTTGCTAGGTAGGTAGGTGGGCAAATCCAGGGATAAGTTCCAAACAAACACTGCTGTTGAAGTACCAGGCACCTTTATGTATTAAGTTTACACGTAATTCCGCCCTAAACCAACAGATCGAAGGACCCCGTGTAGAAACAGGGGCTTGGATGGGAGAAAAAACGAGTAAGGGGTAAAAATAGAAAATTGGATTTTTGTTTTCGTTAACGTTAGGTACTGCTCTGACTCTATAATAGCATTATACCTACCTACCTCGTAGTTCAGTAATTTAACCAGGAATGTTTTCCGGGAGTTTTGAAAATGGGTAAATTAACAATTTTATAGATTTTTATGTGCTCTTTCCGAATTTCGACTTTGCAACCTTTCTTTGCAGCTATCGCGTCGGTCGTGAGGTCGCCATATAGGAAAAATGCACTTTGACGCTGACGCTTATTAGTTATCTAAAATAGTGTCAATATTATTGTATATAACATTATGTTATTAACAAACTTTATATAAATATTCCTGAAACACTACTGAAGCTCAATTTGTTTGTTAACTCCTCTATAAAGTTAATAATTAGAACTGAGATAATTATTACTCCATTAAACAAAGAAAAGTTATAATAAAAAAACTGTAACTGACACTAAAATGTTAGTTGGACTATAGCAGATTTTTTACAATATCTTCTTTCCGATTTACCTTTTGTATAGAAAAAATAAGCAAAGAGGTAGTGAAATAGAGAACTATTTCTCAAACTTTGCTTTTTTTTCCTAATGCAAAATCTCAAAAAACTCAAATACCTTTTTAGTGTTCCTTTCCGCGTCATAATTTTATTATCTGTGTGACGTGTTCTAGCCGTCTTTTGCTTAACCCTTAAAAGGTCAAACTAGGGATCATTCTCACAGTTTGTTTAAATTTGCATTTTATACACTAAAACGAAAGTTTAAAGCTGAAGCCGAACTAAAACAACTAGCAAGAACTATCGGTAAACTAAAGGCAAGCCGCCTTTGGTTTGAAAATGAAACTTGGCCATGGTAGCAATAATCAAACATTAAATTGTGTAGCCCCAATAATGCTTCGATATATAGCCAGATTTGGTGTGTAACCAAGGGTTATTGACCTTAGAAACAACATGAAATAGGTTAACAAGAGGCCAGATAAATGATGGATGTATTATGCGAAGGATGAAAAGTGGGAAATATAAGTAAGGGTTGGTTAAGACAGATTACAGGTACGTTATAGCGATGGGAGGAAACGAGACGGAAGAGGTTTTCGAAAAGAGGCCTATACTCAACGATTAGGGATCCCGAGCTTGATTTGCAATAGTGAGATTGTGATGACGACTGGTTTATAAGGGTTATTCTAGTTTTCCCTCTTGACAAATCCGCCATAAAGGGGAAAATTGGAAATAAAAACAATTATTTCCACTCTTCAATATTTATATATTTTTTTGTCTTTACACATATTTTTTTTTGATCGTTCAGCTAGAAAACGATTGAGAAGAGTGAATATGTGGAATTAAAGAACGTTCGCGAGATCTTATCAAAAAGCATAAACAGTCTAGTAAAGACGCCTGTTTCTTTATTTGCCTCGAGAGTTTTTGATAATGTTTGTACATATTTATAGCAATCGTTGAATGATACGTTTGTTTGTATGATTGGCTGGGATTTAGCTGCTGTGGTCATCAATCGATTTGGAAATTATATCTTGTTTATTATGTAAAGTGTGTTTCACATGAATCTTTAAAAACATTTAGGAAAGTACATACATACGTTACTTTATCTTACAATCTTGAATAATTGATTTTGTTTAAAAAAAACTATAAACTGACTTCAAAATATGCTTTTCTCGTGGATGCCATAGTCAGAACTGGACCAAATTAAAATGGGACCACACTATTTTTCACATAAAAAAAACATGAAAATCGGACCACCCAATCAAAAGCTTTTAGGTCATTGATTTATTAAAAAGGGAAGATGAGGTACTGGTTTCTCGAAAGTGGCAACCTCATATTGTGTAAAATTGTGTGCTCCCACCTCACTCACCGTCGGACCGGCGGCACGGGCGGGCGGCACGGGCGGTCGTGATTCGCGTGAAATATTGTTGTCTCGGTCTCACTTCGGTCTTAGATACGTCTTTCCGTCTTTGTTCTTCTTTGTATTGCACAGGACTGGAAATATAACTGTGAGCGTATGTGTTTGCGTGTAGTTGTAACACATGCCAATTTTTGAGTAAACGCTGGGAGAACGTAACCTATCATCCCTTTGAATAAATCAATGTTTTAGGTAATAAACATAAAAAAATTCAGTCGAATTGAGAAAGTCTTCCTTTTTTAAGTCGGTTAAAAACGGGACCTCCTTTGTGTCCGAGGGGGTCTCAAACTCACGTTTTCTAGTTGGTAAGTCCTAGAGGACTACCTAGGGTCTGAGGCTAGGGCTTCGGGCTCTAAGTAAATAATAAAATAAATAATAAATAAATAATGTTGGACAATTCACACAGAGTGAAGTAGCTAGCATTTAGTATGGTTGTCTCCTTTGGTTCAAACTTTTAAGTTCCAGCTGTGTGGTGCTGGCTTGCACCACCCCAATTCATCCCGTAGGTATCGTAAGAGGCAACTAAAGAATATCCAAATAAAACAAATCCTCCACCAAACTGCGATCCCCAATCCGCATACCCAACGTGGGGATTATGGGCTCTACCCCCATGAGATAAACGCCAATAAGGCGTTTATCAGGAGGAGACCTGCGTCCAGCAGTGGACCGATACAGGCTGTCGAGGTTGAGGTTTAAGTTCCAAAGTTAAACTTTCTACTTTCGACCTTTCTTTCCACAATTCTTCGTTGACTGGACTAAAAGATATTACAGTTTACAATGACAAAAGTTCTTGTATGTATATTTATTTTGATTTAATAAAAGTCATCTATATAATACTGTCACAATTTACTAATAGTGAGAACTTATTCTTGGTTAAATCACAGTGCAAAAACCCCAACAGTAAAAAACCGTAAATAAAAGAAAAGTCCTTACACCACTAAAACAAAAAATCCAATACATTAGGTTCTGGACCAGCCATTTGGCATGCCTCCAGCCATAAAGTACCTGTTTGCAGCCTCCGTTTACGCAGCTCTAAATTTTATGAAACTGAATTCTCTGAACATAAATCTCACACAGAGTCACGCAGTGGTTTTATGTCTGTTCTCACGCCATGGCTGGAACAGCCTCTTTCTATGCCTGTTAACCAGTGAACAGGAGAGGAGATGTGCGATATTGATGATCTTTTTTTTTGTTTTTAGTTTTTATTTATTTGGGGTAACAAACAATTACACTCTTAGCCTAACTAAACAGCTACTTAATCTAAAACGATTATCCTATAAGTGCAATCAGCAACGTTAACCTCTTATAAGTATGTATATAAAAATAGACAGGGCAGAAACAGAATATGTAAAAAAAAAGTTTATAAATGCATGATGAACCACTAAACGGTCGTGTGGCTTAAAAGCTGGCTTAAAATTTGCACCAATTGAACTCTTCCTGTGGGTGTTTAAGGGGTTTTTTCCCGGTCCTACAATCGTCAACGCGAGCGTGATTGAAAAGCTTGTTGTTTTATCCAGCGCAATGTTAGAAAAAGAAGCAAAGCAAAAAGATTGAGAAAGCGGCTGATCGCTCGGTTGGCATTCGGTTACTTTCGCCGCTCACTCGCAGGTAGTCGGCCCTAGGAAGAATAGTGTCATTAATTTAAAAAGGGAAGATAGGTTACGTTCTCCCAGCGCTTACTCAAAAATTGGCATGTGTTACAACTACACGCCAACACATACGCTCACAGTTATATTTCCAGTCCTGTGCAATACAAAGAAGAACAAAGACGGAAAGACGTATCTAGGACCGAAATGAGACTGAGACAACAATATTTCACGCGAATCACGACCGCCCGTGCCGCCGGTCAGACGGTGACTGATGTGGGAGAACACAATTTTACACAATTTGAGGTTGCCACTTTCGAGCAACCAGTGCCTCATCTTCGTTTTTAATAAATCAATGAATAGTGTGCGGAAATTTCATAAAACGTATTCCAGGAAATACGTGTTTTTAGTAAGCTTGTGAAATAAAACTTTGTCGTTCGGAATCTCCTTGCATTTGGAAGGTTTCTTTTTCAATATTTCTTTACTTTTACAATCTATGAGTATATTATGAACGCCCAAAGTTCAGGTAAAATTTGTGCAAAAAAACAGATTTTTAGAAGCTTATACTGAATTTGTTTCTCCAAATTTACATTTTTGGTTATGATAGAAACCTAGATATTAGTGCACAAGATACCTATTAGTTAAAATATCTGTTAGAAACGCCATAATCACGTAAGAGCGTTTGTATGAAAACTAAGACGGGTTGGCCGGTCGTTAGGTGACTAGGCGCTCTTATTACACGAGCGCTTGTACGTCACGTCTTTATGTGGCAAGGCGCTCCCATACACGGACAGCAAGTTGTACTCTGCAGTCGATGACTGCCGTCGCTGATGCGTATTTTGTAAATAATAGGAACACGGAATCTGCATTGGTGTGGTACGCGAATAGGTATCCATTACGACAAGTACCATCAAGAAAGGTAACTACAAACTTTTTGAACAATCTCGAAGAAAATGGTTCATACAAAAAGAAGTGTGAAAAATGTATTAAGGTATGGGAAAAGTTTTTCGCGAATTCTGACATTTCTAGTACCTACTCAAACCTCAGTTGGTCCAGTAGAGGCTTTTGATCCTTCTATGAAACATGATCGCATCAAACCCGTAGCAGGTAGGTACCTACTTTACCTACCTGAAATTAAATTTCTTGTTGACGATTTTTAAACATGGAAAAATTTGATGGGTATCTTATCTACGTACTCGCTGATTTGAGATCCTTTCTTCAAGGTAGGTAAATATAATTCTTTATCTCGACTCCAAGCATGTGAATTTTAATTTATGTTATTAGGATCTGTTGACATAATTTGCAGCTATATGACAAAATATAGATCATAGCCGCAAACTATTACATAAATACAAGAATATTTGCCTGTTTTTCTGCATAAATTGCAAATACCCGGTTATATGAAAAATTTTACTCGATACCCGGTTATTAAAAAAAACAGGTACGGTTTAAAAACAGTTAGTTAGTGTTCGCGAGGTTCACTGTTCGGTGCACTACTTGTCTGTAAATGCAGTTCAGAATATCTTAAATATTTATGGAGAGTCTCCTAAAAGCGTTTTCCTGTAACTGTAACGGTTAAGGCCCTTAGTGTCTCGTCTCAAAAAAATTTATTTTTTATTTTTTGAGGAATGACTTTTTGTATAAATAATATAAATATCTTGGTTAGTGGAAGTCACACCTCGAAGAGTAAGTACAATGAAATCGATTACAGAGAACACGCAGACACGTGTAGGTTAAGGCGCATACCCGAGCCAACATGACAGCGATACCTATTTTACCATATTTTACGTTTATCATAGGAATTTTTAAAAATCCTACGTTCAGTTTGTATCTATTATAAGCTATTTTTTAATACCTCTGTAATATTTTATCTCATATAGTTTAGGAGGAGATGCGAAAATAGAATTTGGTGGCGAAAAAGCGCAACTTCGTATCTCTGCCTAAGCTTTACAAAATGAGACTATTACAGAGGCATTAATAAATAACTTATAATAGATACCACAAACTGAACGATGGATTTATAAAACTGGCTGCGTTTAACGTAATTATAAGATAAAATTATTGGGGGTGCATTTAAATTTGGGCCCACTTAAGTACGCAGTGGCTTAACTGTGATTACTACTATAATCATAGATATAAATCGTTAGATACGCCCCGACCACCAAAAACTGTAGCAATGTACACAAACAAAACAAGCGTACTGAGAAAATAGTGTCATCTCTTTTTCTCCCACGTTAGGTGCAAACACAACTTTCTCGTGCACTCGCCATTTAAATTTGTTATTGCAGTCATTTTTGACAATGCGGACGGCTCTTTAGTCGACTGGCCCCGCTCGCACTGGCCCCTCGAGTCCAGTTGACCTAATGCATGATTTGAATTGGTCGACTAGCCCCGCTTACAGAATTTGTTATTAGTATAGACAAGAAGAAAAGTGTTTCAACTTTGGTCGATATTATCATGGATTATAATTAATCGTCGTCATAGTCATAGAAGAGTACTTGAAACACTCATTACGCGATAATAATTGGAGTGGCGATAACAAACAATAGGTACCTGGAAATACCTTTTTCTGGTTTGGTACCTACGTGAATTCAGCCAATCACAGTTATTTGTGCAGGTAGGTAGGGTCCATCTAGGGTGGTGATCATTCATACCAGTGACAAGTCTAGCAGGTCAGTAGAATTATTTTACTACAGTTATTAAACTTTTTAAACTACCTCAACAAAAAGGAGGAGGATCTCCATTCGACTGTTTTTTTTTATTTGTAACAAATAAAAAAATACTCATAACTTTTTACTTGGTGAACCGGTTTTGATGATTTTATATTTTATTTGAACGCGCTGATGACCACACGGAAAGCCGTGTGGTCCCATTTGACTATGCAATAAACGAATTACTTAGCGGCAAAATTACTGTAGGCCATTGCTTAGAGAAATTAAAGTTTTTATTTTTTTATATATTTTTAAGACTGATTCTAAGGTACATATTTTGTATATTAGTTAAGGACATTTAATCAAAGATCAAGTTTTATTTATTTATTTATGTTATTTATTTACGTTAGCATGTGATCATTAATGAAACGACTGTGATTTTTAAGTAGCTATTTCTATTTCTTTGATGTATATTGTTGATTTTTTAAATAGTTTTAAGTACCTAAGCATCAAAAATTAATCAAACAACTGTGATTTTTAAGTTTCTATTTTAATTTAGTATAATGTTGATTTTGGATAACAATATGGCGGTACATTGATGAAAATACTCGTTTACCAAAGACTCGGTTAAATCATTAATCAAACGACTGTGACTTTTAAGAACTTTAATTTTACATTGTTTGTTGATTTTGACTAGTTCTAAGTAAATCAAATTAACCCAATAAACATAAGTATCATATAACCATGGTGTTTCATTTTTGTTTATCTTAAGTAAGTTTTGTACACATCTGTACACGGGTTTGAAATTAGACAATAGATTTTTATTTAAATTAGTAATGGGCCCAGTCGACTAAAGAAAAGTAATAAATTAAATGCATTAGGTCAACTGGCCCCGTAGGGCCAGTATTTTCCGGGGCCAGTCGACTAAAGAGCCATGCGGACGATAAAATAAAAGTTATTTCATTAACTCGCAATACCTACGAGTGAAATGTTACACCTCTGGCTTTATTTGTGTTTCTTGAATTTTTGTTGCACTTTCGAAAGGCACACGTGATTTTGTATCACTATAATACTGCTCGCAAACATCCTTCACTACATGTCCGGCTAACACTGTGCGTTGAAGTACACTGAGTGCAGGTTTAAGCAGGCGTAAGGTTCACTTGGACACAAAACGGCGCGGTCTCACTGAGGTAAGGGCATATCTATGGGCGATTTATATCTTTGACTATAATTGTTTATCTATACTAACTCTATTGCTGTACTATACTTATTGATTCAGATTTCGGAACAACAGTTCATTGTCATTATAACAAAGCCTATGAAGGCTATCAATCTTTCTTTTGTAAAAAATTCGGCATGTCTATGAATTATAGTCCATATGCCATGACAGCCCATGCCCTCTACTTTTTCTTATTGCACTTTGTGTGGACTTTATTTCGGGGCATTATGGGTGGTTTTAGACAAAATTATGATAAAATTGAAATTGGTTTATGTAGAAATAAATGGTTCTGCAATCCCCATTGTGGATTATTAACTCAAACGAGCGGTAATAAATCAGTATGGATGTCAGACATCTGGTTTTAGTTTCATTTTTCTTTATTTTTGTGTTCGCTTATGATTGTGATGATTCTTCTGAAGAATTTGTTGAGTTCGTAAGTAAAAATTTTCCTAACCCGGTAACAGTAAGGAGAGGTCAATTTTACCCTGTTGACTAATTTTACACACTACTTTTTGTCTAACCTGAATTTTCTTTCCTCATAGAAAAAAATGTGTAGTTTTTTCGAATATCCTTTGCATAATCCAACCAACATAAGAAATACGAATCTTTTTTCTCGTAGGCTCTCTGACCCTTTTCAAAGTAAAGTAGGCCTGCCCTGTATCTTATATAATTATATACTTATTGGACTGTTCTACGTTCTTGTGACCTACTTACTTGTAGTTTGTCGAGAAGAAAGATAAAATGTAATTTTATCTCTGGAATACTATTTACTTAATGAACGATAACCACCGTATTATTTACACTTTATCATTATAATTATATACCTACTTCCTACTTTATTATTGTTAAATAACGTACGTAAATTATTGCCGAAACCACCATGATTAGCAGAATATTTAAATCACTATCTCCATTGTTACAAATTTATCAAAATGCCCGCTTTTGTTCAATCACGCATGACCCAAAAGGACCATTCAAACTTGAACCTGGTTCTCCCTGCGAGCGAAAGGAAATTTCAATAGATTGGAAAACTCAATACATGTGCAGAGGTCTTGTTTACATGGGCAGGTGTTGCGACATTTAGGCCTAATTACGTGTCACGAAGAATTTGAAGATTAACTGAAAAACATTACATCCGTTTTTTGCTTTATGACGACCTCTGTCGCGCTTCGGGCGAAGGTACGCCTGGGACACAGGAAGTTGTAGGTTCGATTCCCGCCTCAGGAAAAATGTTTGTACGATCTGCAGAATTTTTTTCAGGGTGTTCTGGGTGTTTTCCATAAATAATAAAAATATCTATTACCTTTGGGGCTAGATAACTCGGTGGTAATTGTCCAGCATTATTATTATTATATTACTTTAGGTATGAAAGACCCTGGATGTTACAAGATAAGTTAGAAAAGGTACACCTACTTCATTTTTCATTTAGTGATGCAATTTTCGTTCGTAAGAACTAACTAACTTGAACTCATTTAACATGATCAGCGTGCTGCGAAGGCCAGGCAGATGTAGAGTTATTTTACTCGCTTTGTTACTTTGAAAACCTTTGTCGTTTAAGCGGAAAAGCATTAAACTTATCCCACTGCTTCTTTAAAAGTAGAGCGAACTTCACTCTTTTAGCAAAAAAACCTTCCTCATTTATATTCGCTGGCACAATTTAGCTACATCTGTGGCAGTGACTAGCATAGCATAATATCCAAAGACACCATACAAAACTTTAAAGTATCATGGTGACGTTATACCTACCAAACGGGCTGCGTTCTGATACCGTCAGCGTTGTGTGTCGTGATCGAGTTGCTTTCGATGATAAACCCAGTGGTAGTAGTAACATTCGTAGCAAAAGACAAAAAATAAGGTACCTATATCAATATACCTGCCAATAAAAACACTCTCTAGCGCCTTTAGTTTTCCCGTGATTATGGCGCCTGATACTGTGCCGATATATTGGAAAGCAGACAGAACATACGTTTTTGGAACAAGGTAGGCGCAAAAATGATGTTTTTGTATATTTACAAGAAAACTACACCACTTATGAAAAAACACCACCGAGGAACCAAAGAATTATTAGGTCCTAGGTACAAATAAAAAAAAACATTTCTATAGACCGCGGGGTTCCTGAAATCGAGACCAAATTAGGTGCAAAGCAGTGGACTTTTATGTTATTTTTATCGTATTTTTTACATGAATCGTGTTTTCACAACCAAGGAACCGAAGAAAAAATTTTGTTTTTTACCATGGGCATCGCGTGATTACTGAGACTTTAGGTCCTATAACAAAACAGCAATAGAAACATACACGATAGTAAAACTACCAGTAGGTACCTATGTAACTGGTGTCCATCACACGTAATACACCACAATGCAGCTGATTTAACTCGGTCACCACGAGGTCGGCGCAAGCGCACGATATTCAACTGTTTTACCGAGACTATGCGCGGGAATGGACATTTTCACAATCCGTTTCCATTTTCAAATACAATTTACTTTTCATTTTTAAATAAGTTTTAACAGATAACATGTAAAGAGGATGAAAACATTCTAAATTAGCATCGTTTGAGTTTTTAAAGTTGAAATGAGAACAGTTGTGGTTATTCTGTGGTTGTTGTCGGCTGTGTTTGCACAGGACTGCAAAACTGGCGGGAAACGGGTACGGAACGTTAAATATTACACGTGTTTCTAAATAAGTTGGAGATGGAGATTATTCACATCACTTAGACAGAATCCGCCTTGCCGTATTTGTTAAAGCTACAGCTAGCCCTGTCTTTTGTATCGAATAGTATACAGTCAGTGTTAGAAAGGTCCTCCATGGCTGTCTAGTAGAGATCGCTCTTGAACGATAAGACCCCCAATTATCTCTTGCTCTTAAGATGTCATGCTGTAAATAGTTTCTTTTAGATTTAAGTATGCAAAAAAGTGTTTTCTATTCATTCTAAGTGTCCAGTGAAGCCATAAAACTTTCGGCAGTTCTAAGCCATCATAGTAACCATAGGCAATATAGCCTTTATTTCCGAAATTTTACAATGATTTCTTAAATTAACACTAAAAGAAACACTGTTACATTAAAATGTCTCTTATTTCGGTGTGCCTTACAGTAAAGGCCTCCTCAACTCCTTCCATTGTTGTCTGTCTGCCGCGACTCTAGTCCATAGGGGTCCTAATGTCATTTTTAGGTCATCCTATCTAATAACCTACATAATAATCCTAATCGTAATGCGGAATACAATTTTTATTTTTATTTTTTATTTTGCTTTATTCGGAGAACAAACAGTTTTACACACTTTAGGAATAAACTTAGATACTAACTTTTAACAATTTATATGTCCTCGCATGACAATCGATGGTATTTTCAATATTATAAGCAGAGCTGGTGTTAGAGCTAGGATCCGTTTTAAACAACTGATGCTACCATGTTTAGTAGGTACCTCGGTAGGTACATTACATTTAATAGATATAATTTTTAGTAGGTGGAACAGTTATCTGCAAAATCTACAGATCTTACAAACATTTGTACCGTAAACTGAACCAGTAACCTCTTGCGTCCTAGGTGGACCTTAGCCCGCTACGCCACAAAAGTCGTCAAGAACCTTCAATAAATAGAGTCGTCAACTATTAGAAAAAAACTTTAAGTTATTTTCTGTTCTCGAAGTAGCGCCCTGTATTGTATCGAACATTGCTGCTGACGGGTCTGGATGGTTAAACGATGGATGGTTTAGTGATGGATGATTGAATGATAGATGGTTTGTTTCAGTGTGCTGATCACGAACAGTGCTGCGGCGGTTGCTGCTGGTCCGGCGAGTGCATCGACAGTGAGTGGCCATTTATAATAAAGCTTTCAAACTTCAGATTCAACCATAGATGGGTTTATAATTAAAATGGTTGGATTTGTTTTTATTTAATAGCACTCACTCAGATGATGCGGAAGAAATTCTATTTTAGTTATTTTTGATGTTTAATCAAAGAAGTAAAAGGAAGTGATATTACAATGATATTGACTTTTTATGTGACAAATTGAAACGTTGACATGACACATTTTTAAAGCAATTTACCTATTACAAATACAATTTTAAATATTTGCATAATTTTAAGGTAATTGAAATATTTGTTATTATTTAAGATTTAGAACTGTAACCGACATTATGTTGAAGCAAATAAATAAATCTTTATTTTTATCAATGAGAAAGAAAAATCGGATAAAAAGGGTTTAGTGAGATGAATCGTTATTTGAAAAATTATAAAGTCTGTAATCAATCATAAATAAAGGTTTGTTTTGTTACACATAAGCAAAGAAGTATTATAGTTCCCTGTCCAAAGATGAATATATTTTTAGCATAATGCACCAATAAGATTTCTTTTTATTGTTGACAAGTGATTTTCAAATACAGAATGAAGTATTTTATAGACAAAGTTTATTTCGACAGATAGAGTATTTTATTATAAACTGTGTTAAGAGTATATAAAAATAAAATAAATAATTCTGGAAAATTCACACAGCATTAGCCCCAAGCGAAGCAGAGCTTGTGTTATGGGTACTAGATATAGATACATATTTTTGATTATACAAAGAAAACATCCAGAACGCCCTGATAATAAACATTTTAGTTGATGTGTGTGAGGCCCATTAAAGGAAAATGTTTTTTCAGCTTACCGATCATGCCAGTCTTCATTAGACGTCTGTGAAACTCACTCGTGCATCGGCGCAGAGAACTGCGTACCCTTCATCCCAGCGCAATGTCCGGGATGCGAACCCGTACCGCTGTGCAGGCTGCTCGAATAACGTGTCAAAAACTGTGAAAGTCTTTACGATAAGCAGCACCGAGAACAAACCATCCATCACTAAACCTCAACCTCAACTTTAACAGCCTGTTTTTGTCCACTGTTGCAGCAGACTTCCCCCCACAGATTATTAGAAACTAAGCTTCCCATAATAAGCTCTTTTTTGGCGTTTATCTCATGGAAGTGTATGATAATGCCCATAATCTCCACGCTGGGCATGCGGGTTGGGGATCGCAGTTTGATGGTATAATTGTACTGCAGGGGGCGCTGCTGCCCGCCCCTAGGTGGATATCCCTTAGGGTTCTGATGCTTATAATAAATCATTTGTGGGACACAAACAGGACATACATAGTTGCACATATAGCCATAAAGTATTTCAGATAATGGGTACCACATCCACTTTATGGTTGTTTATTGTTTCCACTTTTTCTGTATGACGCATTGATTAATTAAAAAGGGAAGATAGGTTACGTTCTCCCAGCGCTTACTGAAAAATTGGCATGTGTTACAACTACACGCAAACACATACGCTCACAGTTATATTTCCAGTTCTGTGCAATACAAAGACGGAAAGACGTACCTAAGACCGAAGTGAGACGGAGACAACAATATTTCTCGCTAATACGACCGCCTATGGTCAGACGGTGACTGAGGTCTCCCACCTCACACACAATTTTACACAATTTGAGTTTGCCACTTTCGAGTTTTTTTATTAAATCAATGGTATGACATAGCTTATATACAGCTGAATATTTTATTAATTGGGAAAAAATATTTTTAGTTTAAGGCTTACCCGACTACCTACCAACGAAGTAGGGTTATCAAGTTGCCACCCTATGTTTGTACATATGTATTTACGCATGTATGTCTGTTATGTATGTACGAGTAAGTAGCCAATTTTTCAATCTATCGAGCGAAGAACTATTTAACGAAGATGTATCGACAGTAAAAAAAAACTACTAACCATTAAATAATTAGGGAAGATGAGGTACTAGTTTCTCGAAAATGGCAACCTCGTATTGTGTAAAATTGTGTGCTCCCACCTCAGTCACCGTCGGACCGGGGCGGCACGGGCGGTCGTGATTCGCGTGAAATATTGTTGTCTCGGTCTCACTTCGGTCTTATATACGTCTTTCCGTCTTTGTTCTTCTTCGTATTGCACAGGACTGGAAACATAACTGTGAGCGTATGTGTTTGCGTGTAGTTGTAATTGTAACACATGCCAATTTTTAAGTAAACGCTGGGAGAACGTAACCTATCTTCCCTTTTTAATTAATAAATGCTACTAACTACAAAATGTAAACACCTGAAATAGAATAAGTTAGGTTATGAAATAAGCAACTCATTTGTGAGGACGACCTTCTGAAGCAATTTGCTTGCATGTCTAATCTGTTGCTATGACATGAATAGCCTTATGTCTTGTTAGTAATATGTCACGTGCAGTACGTGCATGACGAGCAATGGGTAACTACCTACCTAAATAATTATTATTATAGAAACAAATATAGAAACGTTTATTTGTAACCCAAAAACATACAATTTAAATTAAAAGAACATAGAAATGTTAATGTTAATATTATTTACCTATTTGTTTGTAAATCGCAACATTTACTTAATGTTTTTATTATTTAAGTATAGTTTGTGGTTAATTTCTAAGAAATCACATAAAATCCCAAAAAAAGTTGACGTCCGGGCTCGATATTTTTTAGGATATTATCTGATTTCCTAAACATTCACTGTTTAAAATTTGGTTTACCCTTTTTCTTTGTATACATTTACTTTGTTTTCTTTAATATCTAAATATACATCGTACAACGTCATTAATGCACCAAAAAATCGGCAATCGCGAATGACATGGCTTCAATTGCCTCTGTAAAAGATAATTTGGTCCATCAATGACGTAAAAATGATCAATAATTGCCGAGGTAAAGATCCATCGCAACTATTTTACAAGTTTTGAACTTAGTTAAAGCGAGGGGTTGAATGTTCAGATTAAGATACTAGTTTACCCCTTTTTCATAATGTTCTGCTAACATAAAAAAGCTGTTAAGTAGTGTTATTTCTCAAATAGAAAAAGACAGCGAGATTTAGCAGTGTGCTAAGTTACCAGACTATTATGAATAAGGGGATAACTGTCAAAACCTTTTGAAATAGGTATACGTTTATTATACACTCATTTATTTGTAAATCTTGTTATGAAATATTTCTTTTACTCTAAAAAATAAATATTTGCATAGTTTTGCCTTTAGTTTTTAACCTTAAAACAATTTTGTTGTTGGTGTACCTACAACAGCAATCACATTTCTCATTATGATAGAACACGAACATCAGAGGCTGGTTAGTACATTATTAGCCGAGAGAGACATGTTTTTATTAGAAAAGTACAAAAGAAAGGCACGCTTTGAACTCTAAAGGCTTAATGAAAAGACCAAGAAGCTTCTATGCAGAGGGCTCAAAATGACGTAGGTACGACAAAGCCTTGTATGGATATTAAAATGCTTCTAAATTTACATGAATTTTAGAAAATTACAATTACATAATAAAAACAAATTTTAATTTTTACTTTAATATTAGTATTAACATTTCAGCTAACTGCAGACGGATGCAAACAATGTACGATTTTTTTTTTAACGATGAATACTATTTTTCCTACCTCTACTACGAGTACTACCATGACGACCTCTTTGGCGCGCCGGGCGAAGGTCCGTCTGCGACGCAGGAGGTTGCGGGTTCGATTCCCGCCTCGGGACAGATGTTTGTACGTCCTGCAGATATTTGTTCAGGACGTTCTAGATATTTTCTATGTATAATAAAAAAAAATTGATCTATGTAGTGTTTATCTAGTACCCATAAGCTCTGCTAAGCTAGATAATGCTATGTGATTTGTCCCACATTATTTATTTATTTATTATTTAAACCTGATTATCTTTGACCTTATTTTCAGGTCGAGTTAACACAAAGCATAAATTATTTTTATTCTGATTTTAGAACCTATTCAATAGCATCAATGAAAACCTGGTATGAAGGTAATTTTCCACACGGCTTACCCCATCGTAAAGCTTGGTTAGGAGTAGTGACAAACGAGCGACTTTCAATGACTCAGAACCAGCAAAATCTAAATATTAATAATAAATCATTTGTAACATTGTCTAGAAGTAAATACCTAAATCATTTATTTCAGGCAACATAAGTCTAGTACAGAATGTATAATACTTAAAAACTACTGCCCTTAAAAATATATTTCGGAGAAAACATTTTATTGTTTGTCTAGTTATATTGGATAGGCTCCGAAACTACAAGACGATTTAAATAGTTATTTGTTATACAAGAGTGTAAAGTTGCTTTTTAACCGCGTGTTCAATTTTGATGACCGAGTAAGCGAAGGATTCTAAAATCACTCGCTGCGCTCGTGATTCAAAATTAGAATCCTGAGCGTTAGCGAGGGAATCAAAAGAGCACGTGGTGAAAAATCTCGAGTGCAACACGTAACTTTTCATTCCACCTCAGCGAGGAAATGACTTGCAAAAACAAACTTCCTCGTCGCTAGAATCACTCAACTTGAAAACAATTAAAAAAACTAAAATTTTTTAATTGTTTTCAAGTTTCTTGTTTTTAATATTAGGTTTAACAATGACGTGAAAAAATGCCGCGTAAAGAACCGCGTACAAAGCAAATTGAAAAAAGAACACCAAGAAGGTTCCGAGTCTGAGTTTTTAACAAATTATAAAAAAGTTGTATGATGTATTCGGCACATTAGAGGTAGCAGTAAATAGGTTTAATGTTTTTTTTAAATTCACAAACTTAGTGCACACGATGTTCTAAATTCAATTTACTTTATCCTCTAGAGAATAAAAACGGCTTTTCCACTCAGATATTGAAGATTAAAAATACTCTTTCCGAGATGGTGGGATGAAAAAATATTTTACCATTAGAAACTTACTTTTCAGGGAGTGACCCAAGCTATATTTTATCTCAGAATTCCCACGGAAACGGGAACTACGCGGGTGGAACCGCGAGGCGCTGCTAGTTTGCTAATAAAATAATGATTATTAATTAGATCTATAAGCTGTGTGTGACTGAACTTTTTTACTTTTTTATAGTTTCTATATATCGACGAATTCATTACAGATGTAAGTAAATGAACTATGAACCTATGCTATGAACCTTATTTGCGTTAAAAGAACACCAACAACGTTTCATCCCATAACGAGGGACTTCTTCTGGGTGAACAAACGCATCATCGATCATCATCATTGACTTCACCCACAGTGAGTATAGTATAACGAAGCGTTACAGACCTATCTATTTTATCCATTCTTAGTAGGAATTCACCTAAAAGAGGGTTCATAGGCCGTTGATCATATTTCTTTTGCGGTCATCCATCACTTCAAACCTTGAAAAGATTATACGAGTAGTAGGTTCCGTATTGGCAGCGAGCGGTAGCGGATTGACAGCTGGCAATTGAAAGCTGGCCTACACTTCAAACATTACCATACTATACGCTCGCTTCCGCTTACCCCAAAAATCTCGCCCTAAGCGAGCAAGTAAAAGTAGGTATGACTATCGATTTACGCGAACAGATTGGATTAGGTACAGCGTAATAAGTTTTTCATGACGCTTACTTTATGTGAATTATATTTCACGCTTCGGAAAAAATGGGACGCTGCTTGGCTTCATCGTAAAAGTCTTGAAGGTAGAATGCGGGTTCTTCTCATTCGTAGCGTTCTTGATAGAACATGGTCGTCATGGTGACTGTTTTAAACTGACGTCAAAAATGGAGGAGGTTCTCGATTCGACTGTATTTATTTGTGTTTTTGTTCTCTCAGAACTTTTGACTGGGTGATCCGATTATGTTTTATTTTATTTGAAAGCTGGTGCGTCCCTTGTGGTCCCATTTCAATTTGGTCTTCTAATTTGGGTTCTGACAATGGCATCCATAAAAAAAACATATAATTGAAGTCGGTTTATAGTTTTTAAAACAAACTCAATTCTGTGGTATCGGCTCGTGATGGATTTGAAGGACTATATATAACAAAAAATATAAAAGCTATAAATGATAAATCTAATTTTAACTACCTAGGAATCAACTTTTCAATGAAATGTAACTCCTAATCCTAATAGGGTTATTGATATTGAGGGTATTGAAGAAAAGAAGCAAAACTTAGAACATTCACACTTTTAAATTCAATAAAACAATCTGGTTAAGACACAAATTATGAAGAGAAAGAAACATTATAAAAGAACATAGTTTACATTACACAAATTACAGATTTAAACAAAGTGCAAATAACAAGAAACTTATACAATACTTTAAACATAACCTAGCTTTTAGTCACGTAGGCTGCCTATCCAAAAGTGGTCGTTCCCACCCGTTTGAATCGTACGTATTTAAAGGCTACACATCCACATCCACAGCCTGTATCGGTCCACTGCTGAAAAAAAAAAAATACCTATGACATAGGTAATCTAAAATCTAAGAACTAATTAAGATAATATTTTCACATATCTAACATCATTTTCTATATTAATCTGTTACACGATATATTGCCGATTACCTGTTCCTATTCAAACTCAAAAATGCTTTATTTCCATAAATACAATAAATGTACACTTAGAAAAGGTCAAATCATATTAAAAAATACACTGACACGGAAATAAAGTGGTATTTTTGATTTCGATCGCTTCGGTATGTAGACTAAATTAAAGAAACGACTAAGAAACCTTTAGCCTGTAAGTTGTTATTTTTCGAGTTGGAGCAAAATCCGACCCAAGCTTTTTTATCCTCTAGATAATCTGATATTTTATAGTAAACCTTTTTGCATATTAAAGTTTTGACAGTTTGTTTGAATTTATTTACTGATAATTTTTGCAGCTCAGTAGGGGTTTTTTTGTAGAAGCGTATATACATTGCCCCTTAAAAGATACATTAGTTTTATGAAGCCTAGTTGTGGGTACAGCGAGTTTATGTTTATTTCTAGTATTTACATTATGTATATCGCTATTTTTTGGGAAACTATTGATATTTTTATGAGTATACAACAAGTTTTCATAAATATATTGACTTGGTGATAGTGGACTCAACTGTCATTCTGGTAATTTCTGGATCATTCATGCAGGGGACACCTACGACGACGACGGCAGGCCTTATCTGGTCGGTCCACCTCATAGGCGATCTACCCCTCGGTCTTTTACGCTACACTTTTCCCTGTACAGTGCACAACTAGCCGTTTAGTGGAGCCATTGGCTTGCCTTGATACGTGAGTTAGGTTCTGCTATTTAAGTATATAGTAAGTCATTATCATCTGCCTATACTAGTCCACTGATGGACAGAAAAATATATGTATGTCAGTGTACAGGTCTCCCCTAATGAGCACCATAGCGCCCTGTCTTCAGCTTGGCGCATCCAGCGTCTGCCTGTAGTCATTTTGCCTAAGCCAAAACCGGCGCTGCTGTCCAAACCAGTCGAAAATTTGTTGACCGTCTCCGTCTCACGCGTGGGAAGCGTTGGGTTGCAAATTCTAAAAGGGCACCACATAGCACAGGACCAACGGTATAACGTGCTACTATATTTATACTTTTAGTAATAGGCACTTGGGCACAAAGCAATTAAGTCTACTAAAGTTTTGTTTTTGATCCGGGGACCACAGCACACTAAGCCGCGTGAAAAACTGTAGTTGTTAAACACCACTCGAGTTAACGTAATTCCTGAACTTAAACAATGAATATTGCGAGTTTCATAATGAAGTTGAGTTATATTTACGGACCCCGTTATAATAACGGTTTTAAGGATAACGTTGTTATCCTGAATGTAGCTTATAATACAATCTGACCCTCATTAGTTTGTTAGACAAAATGCATAACGTTAATATGATCACACTAATATTATTAATGCGAAAATTTGTATTGATGAATGGATGGATGGATGTTTGTTACCTGTTCACGTCAAAACTACTACTGAACGGATCTGGCTGAAATTTTCAATACTGGGTAATCCTAATCCTGGAATCAAACATTACTTTTTATCCCATAAATCAGTTCCCTTTACACACCATTAAACGTCCCCATAGGATCAAGGGCGCAGCTAGTAATTTTATAATGTATCAGTTCATCAGCATCACTAGACACAGAAGCACAAATAACGTAACACAAAGTGCGCATAACACCAAGCTCTGTTTAGCTTCGGGCTAAATGAGGCGTTGTGGATTATCCAGCACTCATATCATCATTATCATTATGAGCCCGTGTACGTTTACCTACTGCTGAACATAGGCCTCTCCCAAACGACGTCGAATCCATTTGTTGCAGTAGGTCGCGATTCTACTGCTACTCGACCAAGGGTGCACCAGGAAACACATTGAATTACTTACTCTATCCGGTAAGCCTCACAGGGTCTTGCGACTAAAATGGTTTCGGCAGAATATCAGCGCCTTTCTACTCCTGAGTTGTAAGGCATTCATGCTGAGCCGAGACCTTTTTGCTGCTGTAACACAGTACAGTCTCTCTTTTTAGTTAATATTTTGTGTAATTGTTTTTTTTCTCGTATTTTGTAAACTATGTATTATTCTTAAGTCTGTTTTGTACTGTGTAAGTGGCAAATAAATGATTGTCTATGTCTATGTCTATGTCTATGTCTATGTCTATGTCTATGTCTATGTCTATGTCTATGTCTATGTCTATGTCTATGTCTATGCCTATGTCTATGCCTATGTCTATGCCTATGTCTATGTCTATGTCTATGTCTATGTCTATGTCTATGTCTATGTCTATGTCTATGTCTATGTCTATGTCTATGTCTATGTCTATGTCTATGTCTATGTCTATGTCTATGTCTATGTCTATGTCTATGTCTATGTCTATGTCTATGTCTATGTCTATGTCTATGTCTATGTCTATGTCTATGTCTATGCCTATGTCAATGTCTATGTCTATGTCTATGTCTATGTCTATGTCTATGTCTATGTCTATGTCTATTTCTATGTCTATGTCTATGTCTATGTCTATGTCTATGTCTATGTCTATGTCTATGTCTATGTCTATGCCTATGTCAATGTCTATGTCTATGTCTATGTCTATGTCTATGTCTATGTCTATGTCTATGTCTATTTCTATGTCTATGTCTATGTCTATTTCTATGTCTATGTCTGTGTCTATGTCTATGTCTATGTCTATGTCTATGTCTATGTCTATGTCTATGTCTATGTCTATGTCTATGTCTATGTCTATGTCTATGTCTATGTCTATGTCTACGTCTATGTCTATGTCTATGTCTATGTCTATGTCTATGTCTATGTCTATGTCTATGTCTATGTCTATGTCTATGTCTATGTCTATGTCTATGTCTATGGCTATGGCTATGGCTATGACTATGCCTATGTCTATGTCTATGGCTATGTCTATGTCTATGTCTATGTCTATGTCTATGTCTATGAATTAAGGTTTGCCTTTTATTCTGACTCTACTTATTTTTATTTGGAGCCCGGTTGAATGAATTCTTGGAGCGGGGTGAAACTACCCTATGATATTTGGGGGTGTGGTCATATCCCATCACCATGCTGGGCGGGCGGATTGGTGATCCAATCAGACTCAGAGTCAGAGTCAAATCGTTTATTTCTTTAGACTTACAAAATAAGCACTTAGTAGACCAGTCAAATTTTTACTATGTAAACAGCTTGATAAATAGTAATTACTATCAAATAAGAAATAAGGTGCAATTGACTCTAATTCACTTCAATTTTTTAGCAAGTTTATCGCTTATCGACTAAAACCATATTTGGATATCTAAGTCTAACACAACTAATTTATGTTCTTACATACTATTGTCGGTGTAGAACTGGGCGACATCCGTCAAGCATTATCATCTATGGAGTAATAAAGTTGTTGGTAGACACACTGAAAAAACATGTGTGTTTAAAATAAACAAAATACTCTAGAAAATAACCCAGCACGTTTGTCAATAAAGCACTTGCAAAGTTTGTAGCTATATAATTACTTGTATACAAATACGTGAACTTTGCTATCATTGCTTGTTAAATATTAACCGTTACAATTGGTTAAAATATTTCAGTATTAATAACACAGTTGCTTACATTAGCAACAACACAGTATAGCTGCGTTTAGACAATTTTTAAACGACTTCAAAAAAAGGAGGAGCTTCTCAATTCGACTGGGTTGTCCGATTTTCAAGATTTTTTTTATAGCTTGTACCTCCCGTGTGGTCTCATTCAATTTGGTTAAGTGCTGACAGTGGGATCCATGAAAATTCATGAAAAATCTATAAAAATTTAAGTCGGTGTATAGTTTTTTAAATAAAATTAATTATACTAGCTAACATGAGAAATGTCACCACCAAGCTTATTCGTCACAGTCAATCAACTTACAAAGATACAGCAGACTCACTCGGCATATAGGTACTTTGTTAATATAATATTTATTCAATGCAATAGAAAGCTACTCCCCTTCCTCTGGTGTATTCCCTCAGTCCAGCATTATTTATTTATTATTATTAACATAGGTAGGACTGGTCCACTAGTTCAAAGTCAAACAGCGAGCTATGGAAAGAGCTACCTATGCTCGAAGTCTTTCTGAAGGTTTATGATTCGTAACGAATACATCCGACAAAGAATCAAAGTTTTCGACATAGCTCAAAGAATCAGCAAGCTGAAGTGGCAGTGGATCGACCATATCTCGCGAAGAACTGACAACCGCTAGGGTAAACGTGTTCTTGAATGGAGTCTGCGAGTTGGCAAACGCAGTGCAGGACGCCTTCCAGCCATTCGGGATGACGATCTGCTAAAAACTGCAGGCAGATGCTGCATGCGTCAAGCTGAAGAAAGGGCGCTATGAGGCTTATAAGGGGAGGCATATGTCCAGCGGCGGTGGATCAATAAGTGGATGATGATGATGATGATTATTTACTTAATCTTAGTAACATTATCCATACTACTTAATATGTGTACGTATTCGAATCTATAATTATCACATCTACTTAAAATACCCAAGTTCGAGACCCCTAAAATCAGAAGCCCCAATGCTTCAAAGACCCTCATATACCTAATAAAAACTTAGGTAGATAATTCTGTCTGTCTGTTATATTTCACGCCTTAATTGCTGAACATACCTCTATTGTAAGAAATTTGGCAGCATGATAGATGTTATCGCAGTTCACTGGGACATCGTCTATCATCCTATCAAATTACGTATGACATAGACACGTATACTCTACCTACACCCCGCAAAAAAGCATGCATCCTACCAAATCACGTATGACATAGGCTACTCCACACCCCGCAAAAGAGCATGCATCCTACCAAATCACGTATGACATAGGCTACTCCACACCCCGCAAAAGAGCAGGCATCCTACCAAATCACGTATGACATAGGTTACTCCACACCCCGCAAAAGAGCATGCATCCTACCAAATCACGTATGACATAGGTTACTCCACACCCCGCAAAAGAGCATGCATCCTACCAAATCACGTATGACATAGGTTACTCCACACCCCGCAAAAGAGCATGCATCCTACCAAATCACGTATGACATAGGTTACTCCACACCCCGCAAAAGAGCTTGCAAAGCCGCGGGCAGAAAGTAGCAACTTATAAATCACTCTCACAACTTTATGCTAGTAAGAGGGTAGAACACTATTAACATTCAGAATAACCGCACAACTAAACGATTCAGATTATAGCAGGGTCTCTTGAACGCGAATTAGTAGAGAATTCTCTAGAAATGGTGCTAAGCAAATAGTTTGAGGTCTTCTCAAGGGTCAGGGGATTGAAGGACCAATCAGCTGTATCTTGAATGTAGAGCGAGAGCGCGAAGGGTATATCTCGACATGATACCAAGCCAGGACAATATTAATGAAAAAGCAAGCGCTGAAAATCTGAAATTGTTACATACTAGCTGCGCCCCGCGGCTTCGCACGCGTTGTTCCTATGGAAACGTTTAAAGGTGATTTTTATCCCACGGGAACAGATTTACGGGATAAAAAGTAGCCTATGTTTTATTCCAGTATTATAATTACCTGTATGCAATTTCAGCCAGATCCGTTCAGTAGTTTTGGCGTGAAGAGGTAACAAACATCCATCCATACATCCATACAAACTTTCGCATTTATAATATTATATAGTGTGTAGTTAATATGTGATAGGCACATACGGCATACAAAGTACAGCCTGTCAGACAGTTGTAATGGAAATCTGGATTGATCATTATTCCCATTTTATTGTACTATATAATCGTCATATCGTTCTTTGAGCAAATAAGGTATATTTGTTTTAATAAATATATTGTACTTGCACCTATCTTAACAGGCACACTTATGTTATAAATGCGATTTAAATAATATTCCATCACACTGAGAAAATCTATAGCAAATATTTTACAAACGCCTTTCCGGTTTAAGAAACAACTGATTGTTTTTATTGCAAAGTAAAGAATTTGGCAATGCGAAAACTCTAACCCTTTTCTTTCGAATCGGTGGAACTTACTCATGTAGGATTTTTTCCTTCCACCGCTTGCTCTATGTCTGGGTAATGGATACCTATCATGGACGAAGGAAATTACTTTAATCTAGTACATCGTTTATCTTCGTTACGACTACGAAATAGATACCGAAGCAGTAAAGACGACGCAAACATGCCTATTGATTTCCGGCATGGGTTTTGGTCCCTGATAAGAAGAAGGCCCACAGAGAACAAGGATAGGGATTTTAGTTTTACAATTTTAACTAATGAGATTTTGGTCTTAGTGACTTGTTTACTGTAAACCTAATGGATACTGGTGTTACCCAAAATATTTTAGCCGCATCTTTGAGTTACAGAATTATTTTGGTAAGTTTGTGATATAAATTAGTTTTAAGCTGTGTGGTGCTGGCTTAGAATTTTAACCACCCCAATTTTTCCCGTGGGTGTCGTAAGAGGCGACTAAGGGATATCCACCGGGGGGCGGCCAGCAGCGCCCCCTTCAGAAAAAATCTTCCACCAAACTGCGATCCCCAACCCGCATGCCCAGCGTGGGGATTATGGGCATTACCTCCCATGAGTTAAACGCCAATAAGGCGTTTATTAAGGGGAGCCCTGCGTCCAGCAGTGGACTCAAACAGGCTGTTGAGGTTGAGGAAGTAGGTAGTAGTTTGTTTGTTAAAATACGAGATTAAAAGTTATGCAAATGACTCAAAATTGCTTAAAATTAAAAAAAGGTTTTAAAAAAATGGTGATTTTATCAAATTATTATTTCAGTTAGGAACGTGATATCATAACACTGACGGTACAAAACCCGTGCCCGAGTAAAGAGACCTTTACAACTGTGTGGTGCTGGCTTAGAATTTGCACCACCCCATCTCTTTCCGTGGGTATCGTAAGAAGCGACTAAGGGATATCCACCGGGTACGAGCAGCAGCGAGGGGGCACTGCTGCTGCACAATTCTACCACCAAACTGGGATTGCCAACATGCATGCCCAGCGTGGGGATTATGGGCATTAGCCCCATTAGATAAGCGCCAACAAGGCGCTTATCAGGGGGAGATTTACGTCCAGCTGTGGACCAATACAGACTGTTGAAGTTGAGGTTACATTCTGACAACTAGTAGGTATCTTTACGAATGTGGAAAGACTTTACCACTATACTTTATCCATTGAGCATGTAGAATGTTAGTAAACAAACCGCCCATACTTAATCTAAAATTAACTTTGTTGGTGCGTCCGTAATTTATTTATATGCCGATTTAAAATCCTTCATTCAATAAATTTTATTGTACCTGGGTGACCGGTGTTATTGGTAAATTGTGCTTATTAGAAATTATTGTAGTACTATTCGCCAATAGATGGCAGGAAGAGTCATATTTTTCAGTTTAATTCTTAAGTTGATTGGGATAAAGTTGAAAATAGTTCGACGAAATAGTTCTACTATTCGTCAGGAAAAGTAAAAATAAAAATATTACGGTAAATCGAATTATTGAAAACATAATTAAACTATTAAAACGACATTTTCTGAAAATGAATCCTAGCTAGATCGATTTATCGCCGCCAATGAAACGGCTTCAACGATTTTCATGAAATTTAGTATACAGGGGTACTAAATTTCATGAAAATCGTTGAAGCCGTTTCCGAAATCCGGATTATATATATATTTATATTTACAAGAAATGCTCGTTTAAAGGTATAAGATTGCTTACGAAACTCGACGCCAAGTGAGTCTTTGTAATTTGTGTCGTGGTTTGTTTACTTACATTCTACATGCTCCATGAATACGGTATACATAAGGCTAGAAACGCTATAAATTCAGATAACCTGATTATACAGTAAAAACAGGTAGCGAGTCAGAGGCGGAACCTCTACAATAACAAATCCACTTGTTATCTTAGTAATTACGTACATTACGCAGTTATTCAATTTGGCAACCTTCGTTCGAACTTCTCTGCACAGAAAACAAGTCTTGGCAAGAAGTCACCACTTTTCTTAATAATTTCTTGAATCTGCGAATTCTTTTTGTCTAGAACTAACTCTTGCCCGCAGCTTTGTAAGCACTTTGTACGTTCGATAACGATCCCTGAGACTGCGAACTCATTAGGACACCTAAAATATACTAGATAGTTTAGCTTAGGACATGTTTTACAGACCCGACTGGATTTTAAATACGAATAAAAGCACAAAAAAAAATCTTCGAACGAAGCTTGCCAAATTAAATAACTGAGTAAGTACCTAATTACTAAGATAACAAGTGGATTTGTTATTGTAGGGGTTCCACCTCTGACTCGTCGCTACCGGTTTTTACTGTATAATCAGATTAGACATTGTCTAAAATTACATTATAGATCATTGTTAGAATACACAATAACTTTATTACTTATCTACTGTAACATTTGCATGCTTGTCTTAGTAGAACATAATTGAAACTAAAATACTATAACATCTGTGTAACCTGCATTGTGTTCAAGCAAATAAACGATCTTTATCTTTATCTCTATCTGAATTTATAGCGTTTCTAGCCTTATTTATTTCATTTTCATTTCATTTATTCCACCATAGGTACATTTATATATACACTTGATATCGTTGTAATCTTATTTTAAACATAATTACTTAATGATTATTTTTTTATTGTAGGAATACGTGTAAGAATGAACAAACAAGATATATTTTGAGGATATATCCAGATCAAGCGAGTAAAAAATAAAATAGAAAGAAGAAAATAGTATGATTAAATCTGGACAAACAGACGATTTGTCGAACTAAGCTAGCCATACTACCCATAACAAATTTGACGAATTGAAGATTTGAGGAATATCCGACTTGAGTAATGTCGTTCAACCCCACACGAATTGACATTTAAGTCTGTTATAGCTCTAAAAATTACATACCCGAGCCAATCTGACAGCAATTTTTAAAAATCCTACGTTCAGTTTGTGGTATCTATTATAAGTTATTTTTTAATACCTCTTTTATGATTTTATCTCATATAGTTTGGAGGAGATGCAAAAATAGAGTTTGGTGGCCAAAAAGCGCAACTTCGTATCTCTTCCTAAGCTTTACAAAATGAAACTATTACAGAGGCATTAATAAATAGCTTATAATAGATACCACAAACTGAACGTAGGATTTTTAAAAATTCCTGCGTTCAACGTAATAATAAGATATAATAGTTGGGGGCGCCACTTTCGCTGCTGTATGGGCCTTAAGTCTGTTATAGCTCTAAAAATTACATTTAGTGAAAAACTTTCTACATGAAAAATACAGTTACTCTTTTCTGGTAGAATTCTCAAAGAGCATCTCGTTAATTTTATTGCGCTCACGTAAGGCGTTTGTTTTCTAAATATTTAATTCAAGCGTGTTAGAAGTCCATTGAGAAAATTGGTAGAAGCTCAGTGTTTCTTTTGCTAAATATTCAGTATTTTTTTGTTAAAATATTCCATGGAGATATGTAAAATTGGTGAACACCGAAAAATTATAATATCCATAAATCATAGAGTCCATGTTTTCATGATTCAATACCGAGAATACCCCGATGCTTACTTAATTTATTTACAGCTTATCGGCTTATTCTCATGAACTTATTCTTTGTGTATTTTGTAAAGACTTTCAAGGCATAACTTCAGAAACAATCTTTAACACATTGTTTTGAGGGGAGTCTAAAATTCATCGAATTTCCATTAAGATAATGTTTCTTACTTCAAAGTTAAGGCGCATACCCGAGCCAATCTGACAGCGATACCTATTTTATCATATTTTTACGTTTATCGTAGGAATTTTTAAAAATCCTACGTTCAGTTTGTGGTATCTATTATAAGCTATTTTTTAATACTTCTTTCATAATTTTATCTCATATAGTTTAGGAGGAGATGCGAAATTAGAGTTTGGTGGCCAAAAAGCGCAACTTCGTATCTCCTCCTAAGCTTTACAAAATGAAACTATTACAGAGACATTAATAAATAGCTTATAATAGATACCACAAACTGAACGTAGGATTTTTAAAAATACGTGCGTTGAACGTAATAATAAGATAAAATAGTTGGGGGCGCCACTTTCGCTGCTGTATGGGCCTTAATACCAACTTTTGAAGAATATTTTCGACTTTACAAGAGAGCCCTGACAAGATCGGTCTACATCTATGTAGCCTCTCTATGTGCCTAGACCTAATTATATCTCATTTCATTTTCATTTATTTCATATTAATAGGGTGTATAATGTTCAAACATAATGTACATATAATATACATTGAATTTTCTTTTGGAGTCCCGTACGTAGGTCAGTAAAACCGCAACAAAGGTAATGCTTTTAAAAATTACTGAGCTGTTTCATTTTTATTTAAAAATACTCAGATAACATTTTTCTCTGTCTTTAATAAAGTTAAAGACTGGGTGGTCAGTATATTTTAAACTTAGCAAACATAAATTAGATTTTTTATGAATTGGTAATATGAGCGAAGATTTCAGTAAAATTTCTGAAAATAATTTATTTCTCTTTCACAAAGGTTAAGCAATATTTATAAATACAAAGGTTTATGTTTTGCAGGATATGAATACACTCTATTCAATAGTCAAAGTTCAATAGCTGTGTGGTGCTGGCTTAGAATTTGCACCACCCCAATTCTTCCCGTGGGTGTCGTAAGAGATATCCATCGGAGGACGGGCAGCAGCGCCCCTGCAGAGCAAATCTTCCATCAAACTGCGATCCCCAACCCGCATGCCCAGCGTGGGGATTATGGGCACTACCCCCCCTTAAGTTAAATGCCAAAAAGGTGTTTACCAGGGGGAGGCCTGCGTCCAGCAGTGGACCGATACAGGCTGTTGAGGTTGAGGTTGAAGTAATACGCTCTAACATTTACCTGAAAAAAAAATAGTCTACTGCAGTGGTTAAACTACCTGACCAGTGAATCAAAAATCCAATTTACAGTTTGCAAAAATGATTGGAGTTCAATCGGTGCACAGCTGCCGCATGCTGCATTGCATTTTAATTAAAACTAAAAATCCACTGTAAACATAAAGTGCCATGCTTTACGGATTGTATTTTTTTTTACCTATATTTGTTAACTAGCTGCACCCCGAGGCTTCGCACGCGCTGTTTCTATGGAAACGTTAGGTGATTTTTATCCCACGGGAACTGATTTATGGGATAAAAAGTAGCCTATGTTTGATTCCAGGATTAGAATTACGCGTACGTAAAATTTCAGCCCGATCCGTTCTGTAGTTTTGGCGTGAAGAGGTAACAAACATCCATCCATCCATACATCCATACAAACTTTCGCCTTTATAATATTAGTGTGTGATGATATTTTGTGTCGCACATTTGTCATTGTCCACATTAAATATTTTAGTTACCAGCAAACCGCACGGTTCTTCTTAAGAGTGTGCCATAAGCAATTTACTTTAAAATTGTACTTGAAAATCGTTATATATCTCAGAATCTGTAAAAAAAACACCGCCATATTGAGGGGAAATGTTACTTCAATCTTTTATCTTGAATTACATGTTATACAAACGGATGGGTGAAAGTTTTCTCGATAGTTTTTTTTTTCAAATTGATGTTTTGCGCACATTTTTCTATTTGTCTTAGGAACAGCACAATTTTTTTCTTCAGTTTTAGTTATAGTATGAAACCTAGAAGTATTTTGTTATGTCTTTTAATTTTTCGATTGGTTGTTTCATGAACATATAATTTGGTAAAAACAGTTTTGAAGCATAGAAAATTCGGTGCACGTCCCTGTTCTGTACTTCTCACTCGCCAGAAAACCATATCTTGTCATCCTGCTCCAAATCTATCTCCCAGCTGCGTTATTGCTCACACTTAAAACTGGTTCCCAAAAACTAATTTTCAAGACAAGTTTGGGGGACAGTATCGCTCACGTCCGTAGGTGTTCCTCTGATACCCTACACGTGTCCTCTGGGTGGTGCTAAGAGCGGTACCCTCTGGTGGTAGTGGTAGGCTTCGGCCGTGGCTTGTCACCACCCTCCGGACTGGGCCAGTCCGTGAAGCAACTCGGTTGTGTTTCGGAATGTGGTCCGTAGTAGCCATCTTCTAGTCCTTCGTGATACATCGTCGGCCGCATCTTCGCTTTCCATCATGTGAGATTGCAGTCAAACGAAGGTCTATTTGTAATAAAAAAAAAAAAAGAATATGGTAGAGGAACACTATTTGTCCTGTTGTACTGACCATACCCTTGTTTCTCTATATAAAAATGTATGTATTTGTATGTAAAAAAAGGTATGTATTTGTATGTATAAGCACTTATATTTGAATTGTTGTTATTTTTATTCATTATCATCAACCTATGTTAGTTCACTGCTGGACATAGGCCTCTCCTAATGAGCGCTATACCGCCTTGTCTTCAGCTTATCGCGTCTAGCATGTGCCTGAAGTCTTTCGCAGGTCATCCTCCCAACTTACCTGAGCGCGTCCTACACTACGCTTGTCGAGTCGTGGTCTTCGCTCAAGAAAACTATTTTTCATTTATATTTTTCATTTATATAAGCTAATTCATTACGGTTGTAAGCGGGTTAACTACGAACCTTATTTGCGTTGGAAGAACAGCGCGTGACGTGCCCGCCGGGGATGCATGATGCCGGCGGGCACGTCACGCGCTCATCGCGCGCTCGCGTGCAGTGCTCGAAGGGATGCTGAACGCGCGCGTCTAGAACCGCATTCGTCCTGAAAATGTCCCTCGTTAAGGGATGAAACGTTGGTGTTCTTCCAACACAAATAAGGTTCGTAGTTAACCCGCTTACAACCGTAATGAATTCGTCAAACTACGATAGTTTTTATAATAAAAAATTATAAGCTACAGAATAATGCACACAAATCCCCATGTTCGATCCAACGATCCTAGCCGAAAAAAAAAAAAAAAACAATTGAAACCAAAAAAATATATATATTTATGCAGCCAAAAAAAACATAATAATAATAATAATATAGGCAAAAAGAGCATTTTTGCCTCAACCCAAGGACCGAGGGGTGGTCACCCATCGAGTTGAAGCCAGGGTAAAGAGGCCAAGCCTCGAGGCCCCCCTCCGTGCCCCCATAAGGGCCGGAAAGAAGAAGTTGTTTGCTATCCTTATTATTTTGATCGCTATGACAGAGACAGTGACATTTTTAATACTGTCAAATTAGCATAGTTTAGTTTTGGCGACATCTGAATAGACACACCAATTGTCGCATTTTTTGTAATTGTGTTATGATGTTTTTATTTACTTAGTCTGCAAATATATGATATCTATAATATTTGAAGACCTCTGAGTACTTAGGTACCTATCGAACCGACTGCGAACTTCAGATCAAATACAAACATGTAACACATACATCCAACTAATATTATAAACGCGAAAGTTTGTAAGCATGTGTATGTAAACATGTATGTATGTTTGTTACTCTTTCACGCATAAACTACTGAACGGATTGGGCTGAAATTTTGCATACAGGCAATTCTAATCTTGGAATCAAACATAGGCTACTTTTTATCCCAGAAATCACTTTTAAACGTTTCCATAGGAACAACGCGTGTGAAGCCGCAGGGTGCAGCTAGTTCATTATAATAATAATAATAATAATTAGAGCCTCGATCAACATCTCGAGAGAATCCTGATCAGAAATCAGATCAAGGGCCGGATTCAAAAAGGTCTCCTGAGGGCCTAGACAATGTAACGATTGATGTCGAAAGCGATAGTAGAAAAGTCCAAAACTGCATGGTTTTGACATTTGCCTTAGATATGTCACGTGATCTGTTTTGAATTTTTCTCTACGAATCTTTAAATTTTTTTCAATTCGTTTCATAGCGAATGCCGGTTGGCAACGCCCTCTGGACGCCTTCTCTCTTTCTTCAAAACGACGTTTCGCAAACGCAGGTTCGGTAATGAAACTACTCTGGTTCATTTTCGGATACGCACACGGAGTTCGGATTCATAGACAATTTTCGTGAATGAAGTTGCACGAATGATATGTGGTTTCTTTTTATCATGCCAATTACGAATTATTCCTAATTAAATAACTACAAATTGTACTGGTACTGACTGCGCGCATATAGGTAGTTCTAGGCCTGGAATAACATTGACTTTTTAATCCATTAATCAGTTCCCGTGGGATAGGTGTGCGAAGCCGCGGGGCGCAGCTAGTAATTTATAAATCATTAGCTGCTTCGCCAAACTTTGGGCTGGTAGCCAACAGCCCACTCAGCATAATTATCAAGCAGTTCCTAAAATAGGCTCGGCTTTGTTTGCTCAAATCATATATCATTCACTCAGCGTTATCAAATTAGCTGAAATCGTGTTACATTCTACTATGTTACGCGTCAATCTATCGCCCTTAACTTGCACTATATAAAATTAAATTGAAATAGAGATAATTATGTTTTTGTTCGGGACCCTTGGGCCTTGGGTCATAGAGCCAATCCTAAAAAAAAGACGTGTACGTGTGACGCGGTAAAGCTATTGCATAGCATTTTGTATCAACTTATGCAATTATAATTTTATTTATTTATTTTATTCATGCAGTATTACTTTTTCTTTGATATTAATTCAAGTTACACTTATTGAGCGTGGTGACCCTATACACCTATATACTTTCTCATAAACAGCTGCTTATGTATTCGTCCGATTTCGGAGCAGCTCGTCTCGATTCGTGCGAGTTTCGTAGAGTCGTACAATACGTCTAATCGCACGCACACAACGCCGGCCGTGTCGAAGACTGCCGAACTGAAACGACGTTAGACGATGCACGGCCTTCAAGCCACACCTCCTTGCCCGGCGGAGTGGGGAGCGTGAGGTTTTTTCGTTACGGAATTTCTGGATTCGGTCCCCGCGCTCAAGGCCCGCGATAGAAGCTATGCAATAGCTTAAAACTTAACTATAGTACATTTTTCATTCATCACACTAATTTATTTTAAATGCGTAAGTTTGGATTGGTGTTTGTTACTTCTTCACGCTAAAACTATTTCACGGATTGGGCTGAAATTTCATACTGGTAATTCTAATCCTAGTATCTTACATAGGCTACTTTTATCCCATAAATCAGTTCCCGTGGGATAGAAATCAATCAAGTTTCCATAGGAATAACGCCTGCGAAACCGCAGGGCGCAGCTAGTTAATTTATATAAATAAATAAATAATGCTGGACAATCCACACAACATCATCTAGCCCCAAGCTAAGCAGAGCTTGTGTTAAGGGTACTAGATGACTGATACACATAATACAATACATTACATACTCACATATTTTTTAATATACTTAGAAAACGACCAGAACTGCCCAGCATGGGGATTATGGGCATTAGCCCATAATTCGCGCGCTAGGCATGCGCGTTGGGGATCGCAGTTTAGTGGAAGATTTGTTCTGCAGGGGGCGCCCACCTCCTGGTGGATATCCCTTAGTCGCCTGTTACGGCACCCACAAGAAGAATTGCGGTGGTGCAAATTCTAAGCAAAAATTCTAAAGTAAAAATGTTCAAATATAATGTACTGAGCAATCAAAATGTTCACACTAAACAATTTGCAAACCAGACTTCGTTTGTCGGTTGTTACGTACGACTAACTTTGTCATTTGATACTTTTGTATACAGTGTCCAAAAACATCAGCAGAACTAACCAGAGTGTAGCTCAGTATAGCTATAGTATAGCTCTAGTATAGCTCTAGTATAGCTATAGTATAGCTCACGAAATACATGGATATTTTACTAGTTCAGAGAAATAGCTACTAAATAATAAAAACATCGTAGACAGTAATATAGGTAAATATAAATAGATAAATATGCTAAATAAGTAAGTTAGTAAATAGGTAAATAAAGGTAATATAGGTAAATATAAATAAGTAATATAGGTTAATAAATAAAACAGTAATATAGGAATTCCTTTTATATCCTATATTTTATCTTATACAAAACTTACCTATGTTTACCTTAATATTATATTATAATATTTAAATAAATTATTATAATATTTAAACAACCTACTATAGTTAAATTTTACCCGACTTCTTAAAAGGAGTATGTTCTCAATTCGACTGTATTTTGTAAATATTTATTTTATTTATTGAGATAAGTTTACAAAGCAGATTACAATCATTTTACATCTGAAATATCGAGATTACATGTTATTATCGGCTTAATGAATTACAAGTTATTATCTTGTGTGTACTATCTCTTTGACTTGTCTAAGTACTTATTTTGTAAGTCTAAAGAAATAAACGATTTGACTTTGACTTTGACTTTGACTTTGACTACATTGTAGCCCTAAATGTAAACAACATGATTGATGATTAGTTAGCGTTGCAAACATTGGTACATGAGTTTCCCTAAAGACAAGTAAATAATATTATTATTTTATGTTATATATAATGTTGATAAATAAGAGATTGAGAATGCATGAATAAGTGAAGTTTGTTTAAATTGAATAATGAATTTCGCTTAATTTGTTAGTTCTCAGTGTTTGTGACCTTGGTGATCCGATTTTGATGATTCTATTTTATTGGAAAGCTGGTACTTCCCGTGTGGTCCCATTTCAATTTGGTCCAGTTCTGATTCATATAATTAAATTCAGTTTATAGTTTTTTAAAACAAACCCATTTTTATTTTGATTATGGTTACAGCTAGATCATATTCTTATCCTTAAACAAGGTACTTACCTGCTACCCCTTCGATCAAAGTGTTTGCCTGTCAAAGCGCTACCTATCATAAATTAATTATAGTTAATCACACCCTAATAATAATCACTCGTGCTTCGTTACTTGTACAGTAAATTTCGGTAATAGATATCGTTAATGAACATGATTAATTAACTAAGAGAGTCAGATGGCGATTAATATTGCTCATAAATAGAGAAGGAATAAATAAGTAGGACTTTCGGAGAAAAATCAATAAGTCCAACTAAGATTTTCTTTGCAAAATATGGCGTAATTTATTCAAAAATAAAGCCAAAATCACATAAACCATTAAGACGGATTTTATTGTCACCTAATGTCTACTTAAAAACAGTCCCGAATTATCAAAAGCAAAACCCAATTTAGATGGTACCTATGAGAATCTAATACATACGTACATGCGAATCTAATACATGCGTGTCATAAATATAACAGTTATCTACTACTCATAACAAAATATGCTCAGCTGGGGCTAGATAATGCTGAGTGAATTGTCCAGTATCATTTATTTAATACACCTAGCTTGGTAGTCTACAGTGAAAACTTCCGTTACCAATGTTTTGTACATTCCACCCTGTATTTTATAGCCACTGGCTGCGGTGGGGCGAACATTTACTTCGTGGCCGGGGAAAAACTATTATGAAAACGAAACAAACTGAATTTGCACTGTTTGTAACAATATAAAAAGCCAAGCTAACTTCAGGTACAGTATCTCACTTTTTGCTTCCATCTAAATTCAACCGGAATGTAGGTTTTTCACGTGTGAATAAATAAAAAGTAGAGTTAAAGCGGTTTGATGCCTTTAAATATAGAGGTTGAGACAGTTCGTGAAACCCCGTCGACGTTAACCTAATTTTGAACTATATTCGAACCGTATTCGTATTAATTTGGTTTTAATTTGTCGTGCTATTGGCAATCATTGGTCAGTCAACAATAATTATTGACTGAAAATCATGTAAATAGATGCTGGATGCGGCAAGCTGCAGGGCGCTATGGCGCTCATTACGGGAGGCCTATGTCCAGCAGTGGAATAACCCTAAAATAGGCTGATGATGATGATTTTTTAAAATATATGTACGATCCTGATCGATTCACTCGCACTTTAAAATTCTGATTTTAATTTATGGTCGATTGATTTCATTTTATAGTTGATTTTAACGGCATGTCACTGAAAAGAAAATGATAAAATGAATTATTTTTATGTGTCGCGTTTATTGCTGAAGTTATTATCTGTTCTTACCGTTAGATAAAATAACTTTATAGCAGTCATATCAAAAAACTCAGATCAGAGGTAAAGTGAAGTATTGTATCAAATAAAATAAAATAAAAATCATTTTCGAATCAGATCACGAGTAAGTTTTAGTGTACATACTCGTAGTCAAAAGACCAAAACTTATTTAATTTCATTTAATGATCCCTGGCTAAGACTAGTTCTAAAAATGTCAATCAATTTTTTTTCAGCTATTCGTCGTATTAATAATGAGCATCCTACGATGACAATAATTAACTAATTGAAAATTCTACACGAAAATGTACAGGTTTATACAAGCTCGTTATCTAAACGGAACCTGAGTGGACAACGGGGTTAGCTAAATGTCAGCGCTATAATCCGCTCATCTCATTACCTACCCACACGAGCTTACACTTGCCTGTAGCGCGGTTTAGGTTTGAGTCTTTGATGACCTTTAGGATAAAAAATATCGAATGTCTTTATGGTCTGTCCTTTGGAAAGTTCAAACAAAACTATCCTTAGATTTGTAATACCTACATCCTGAAACCTCTAAGGGTGGCAGGTCGCGAAGGGATAAAGATAAAGTATTTGCAAAAACACGTGTTAACAAAGGTGATAAGGTGGTGATAAGTAAGTTATGACACAACATATTTGACCAATTTCGTCCAGATTACCGAAAAGTTCTTATATAGGATTGTAAACAACAACTACCTACCTAGACAGTGCCACCGTCTGCAAATCGCCATGCTTATATGACTCGCAATGCATGTTTGTTTCTATGTAGTTTGGGTCTTCGGATGGAACCTTGCACCTAAATTTTGAAGCAGATATCTTCAGCCGAATTAGCTGAAATTTTGTATACTTATGTAAGTTTGGTGACAATGCCATGTCATGTTACCAGGCAGATGATCTGTTGATGGAGACAGGAGGTGGCCATGGGAACTCCTAAACGAAAAGACTGAACCCCGTCGAATTTGGGTTCGTTGGATTTGTCTTTCCAAGCACTTTCATATATTACCTTATATTAATAGCTTTTCTTGTCTTTAAAAAAGATTTTCGAAATATTAAAACTTGTTCGTTGATTTTTTTAATGATAAAGACCTAACGCATTGATTTAAACAGGGAAGATAGGTTACGTTCTCCCAGCGCTTACTCAAAAATTGGCATATGTTACAACTACACGCAAACACATACGCTCACAGTTATATTTCCAGTCCTGTGCAATACAAAGAAGAACAAAGACGGAAAGACGTATCTAGGACCGAAGTGAGACTGAGACAACAATATTTCACGCGAATCACGACCGCCCGTGCCGCCGGTCAGACGGTGACTGATGTGGGAGAACACAATTTTACACAATTTGAGGTTGCCACTTTCGAGCAACCAGTACCTCATCTTCGTTTTTAATAAATCAATGACCTAACGTGACAGTGTGACAAATAATTTAAAATAACTTTAGCACCAATAAAAAGTTGCTACTCCCTGACCGGGTACATAATTATAAGATCTACCAACTAAGAGTAAAAATATTCATGTCCCTTAATTATAGATGCACCAAATAAAATATAAATAAATAATGATGGACAACATTATGTAGCCCCGCAGCTAAGCAGACCTTGTGTTATGAGTACTAGTTATCTGATATACGTATTACAATAAATTCACTACAAAGAAATATATTTTTTTATTATATAAATAAAATATTCAGAACACCCTGAAAAATATCAGCAGGTTATACACACATTTGTCCCAAGGCCCCCCTTTGTCGAACCCGCAACCTCCTGCGTCGCAGGCGGACCTTCGCCCGCCGCGCCACTGAAGTACAAATATGAACTAATAATACCTATATATACCTATAAAAATATATATGTAAAAATGTATTTCCAATTTCAGACAAACAAAACAGAAAAACCAACGATAGATTCTTGAAAAATATTAAATTGCAAAAGCATTTCATATCGCCAATAAATCTTAATTCACAATAAGTCTAAGTCCAGGGTCCGTTGAGGCGGAATGAGGGCGATAATGCTCTAAAAGCTTTGGAAAAGTTTCGAAACGGTACGTCAGTACCTAAGGCTGAAAATGGTTTGATCTAATTTAGGTACTTTTATAAAATCTGCCAATTTGCAAAGTAGACAGTGGTGTCTATTCAGATATCGCCAAAACTAAACTAAACTAACTTGACAGTAGGTACTAAAAATGTCGCTGTCCCTGTCATAACAATCAAACTAATAAGGATGGCATAATTTTTAGTCCTGTCAGATTGGTTAAGTCTATTTTTGGCAAAATCTGCAGAGGTATTTAATTCATTCGATTCGTTTCCGAAGCGAAAACGTCATTATTTTTTTATTATATTCCAACGGAAATTTAGAACACGGCTATTTTAATTTGTCAAAAGTTTTCGATTTTGAATCCGACGGCCTTTCCGACAAATTAAAATACCCCACTGATTAGACACCAATACCACAGATAGTTTAATACTATACATATAGTAACAATACTACATAGGTGCTTAAGAACCCAAACACACATTGTCACATACTACCATAGAGTTAGTATAATGCACAATACATAAGTGTAGAGATAGAGATACATTTATTGAATAACACAGTTACAACAGACAAGCGTGGACAAAAAATTGAAGTAAATTAGAGTCAATTGCACCTTATCTCTTGTTTGATAGTAATCACTATTTATCAAGCTGTTTATATAGAAAAAATTTGACTTGTATAAGTACTTATTATGTTAGTCTAAAGAAATAAAACATTTGACTCTGACTCTGACTCTGCGTAGTTAATGATATATAAATATAATGCTATAACAATGCAGGTCAAAGGGTTCCTGAGCTTGATGCTACCTCACATTAATGCAAGGTAGCGCTGGTTTGCAGATGGAACCTTGGAGGTGACCTCACAACTGACTAGTGATGCGTCAGAAAGCATCTCTTTCTAAACAATGCAAACTGAGCGAGACGTAAAACCATTTTAGTCTTATTCAGCCAGGAAACGTTCCGTGACAGATGGACTGCATTTCATTTCACGCGTTTAATTTCTAGAATTTTGTCACATACATAAATGTTTAACCATAACGTCGAAACGTAGTGTGTGACACTCCTAATTTTTCCGTAATAGAATTCCCTGAATAAAATATTCAGGCTCTCGTGTTCAGGGTATAGATTCCACTTTGTAGATCCCCTTCATCGGTCCTCTCTGACCAAAGGAATATTCAATGAGCGACCGGAATTAGGAGTCCTCATTGAAAACATCGGACTTCTGCCGTCTGTGTCACTGTAAATTATTTGCTACTAGCTGGATAACTATCCCACGGGAACTGATTTATGGGATAAAAAGTAGCCTATGTAATATTCCAGGTCCAGAACTACCTGATTGCAAAATTTCAGCCCGATCCGTTTTGTAGTTTTTGCGTGAAAGAGCAACAAACAAACATACATGTTAACATGTTTACAAACTTTCGCGTTTATAATAGGATGTAGTGTGAGCTTTACTATCTGGGTTGCATTCTAAAAGAGTACAGAGTTCAAGAAGCAACATCACACCAGCTCATACCAGTCCACTGCTGGACAAAAGATTGGAATGTAGATTTCGAGACAGCCACAAACAAGTGACAAATTCAGACAATTTCAACGCTTTTATGTTACTCCTAACCTGTCCTTATAATTTCCGAACGTTTAAAAAAACAATTCATATTTCAGTTCCAACAACTTTTCATAACCATAATAGGGTATATGCATCGATTTTTTTTATTGTTTTAATCGATTCTTTAGGTCATTATTTAACCAAGGAATGATAAGACGCTCACTGAATTTCGCATTAACAAGGTAAAAAAAACAAATCAAAACTACAATCATTTTTGGGTGATAAAAACGCTGCCATATTGGCGCCATGTTTATGTGACGTCGACGTACACACTTGATTAAAACCTTTGGTGACGACCTCGGTAGTGATCATCTCAGGAAAGAGGTTTTTCGAAAAAACTGAAAATAATCGACAATACGAAATGTCAAGTGGGCAGAATAGTGTCAAATCATGGTGCAGCAAGCAGAATAAAAAAAGAAAAAATGTGCACAGTGATGTCACGTCCGCTCTAGTCAATGGCGTAGCGTTTTGAAATTTTGCGATTGAGATTTAAAATATCAATTTTTCAATGGTTAAATTCTACAATAAAAACATCTCAAAATGCAAAAATAAATATGTAGATATGTTTCTATATCAATAGAGAATACGTATATATTTTTTTAGCCATTTTGAAATCACATGCATATACCCTATTCTCTCTGGCCCATCAATCAGCCTATTTATATGAGATACAATATAGTCCACAACTGGACATAGGCCTCCTAATGACGCCATAGCCCCCAGTCCTCTCTCTTGTTAGTAAAATGTAATTTCTATTTTAGGATTGTTGGTTTCTGAGGTAGCGTAGGCGTTGACAATGATGAATTAATGAGAATTTCCCACATGATTTTAGCAGAAAATTCCAGAGTTTCTGAGAAACCTTACGCACTACTAGAGGTTGAAACTTTGTCCGATATAATGTTATATCACCACATGAAATGAAGTGACGTATCACCGATATCTAGACCAATTCACTCGTATACAAGTGGACCAAACAGTGACTTCATAAAAAATAAGAATTCCTCACTCCCGGGGTTACCCGAAAATACCCGCAGTTTTCGAGTTGGTTATGTTTTTTTTGGTATATTTTGATTGAGATTTTTTGGGTGGTGGAACGGTGATAACCATTTTATACAATTTTGTCGAAGTTTGAAGGGTTTTTGTGTTTGTCATATGAATGATATATATATAGCTATGAATCGTATTTACTTAACTACTTAGGTATATTTAAAAAATATATACCTAACCCCCGTACCCGGGCATATTTTTTTTATGACGTCGAAGTGAGTAGTCCAGTTGCAAAAGTTGCTATATCAATTTTTGACCGGATGTGAGCTAGTGACAGAAGTCAAAAGATCGTCTTTAAGGCTACATGACCGAATTGAAATAAACCTTCTAAAGTGATTAGTTTACGTACAAATTAGCATCAAAAACTGAATCCACTTGCAAAACTTGCTACTTTACCGTGACTGTCACTTGCAAAAGTTGCTAGTTTTGAATACTTTTGCAAAAGTTGGTATGTTACGTTCTAACATCTGCATTTGGCGCACTTTTTGTTTTTGTTTGGTTGCCGTGCTGAATAAATCGATCAATCCATTTATTCAAGTCCGTTTTTTTTCACTTGCTGGTGTTTCAAATCCTGTGTTGGTGCGACTTATTCAAAAGTTTTCAATATTTGTGAGATTATTGATCATGTGCGATTGATGTGTGATGGCTGCGGTGGCCAAAATAAGAACAGCATTGTACTGGGTATGTTGAGTTTCTGGAGGCCCCTAGTCATATTCGAAGGGTAACGGTTTTCTTCCCGATAGTAGGTCATTCATTTCTTCCACCAGACCGTATATTCGGGAACATTGAAAGGCAAATCAGGAAGAAAGAAATTATTCTGACTCCCGACGAATATTTTGAGACCTTTTCTGGATTCGGATCCAGAAAAGGTCTCTAAATATTCGTCCGGACACGGTCCCGAGACCGTGTTGCGTTTAGGCCAAAACTGTGACTTTTTTGACTGGAAAAGTGCCGTTCAAGGGGTATTGAAACTACCCAGGTAGTTGGCACTTTAAAATGAACTTGTCAAAAAGGTTTTTTCTTCGAAAGGACAGGTCCAATCAGATTGCTGTAAAAGGAGAACCGTACTATGCTTCAGAGTCGAACTATGGAAACATTTGCAAAAAGAATAAATCATTCGCCGACATTGCACCAAACAAACTAAATATTGGAGTTGAAGTTAATGTAGCAAAATTATGATATCTCTTAATTTTGCTTTTTTTTAAAGAACTTATTGCAAAACACATTTTGGCTTAGAATGGTACAGCCGCCAATGCCGTAAGGAATCATGGTTTAATTTCAGATTGTGGCATCAAAACGATGCAAAAGTAGCTATGTTAATTTATTACAGGTGCAATACTGAGTAGTTAGGTACTTCACTTGCAAAAGTGGCTACTTAGACTTTTTTATCGTTTTTAAATAAAAATATGTTAGAAAAATCAACCTTTTATTATTTCTAACCAAATACCTTTATACTATTCCACCCGATTATGTCAATAACGCATAACAAAAAACCATAAACAACGAATCACAGTTTTTTGCGTTTTTCTCAATTATTGGTTTTTCTTAACTAGCCAGTTTTGCAACTGGGCTACTCGTTTATTCTACCTGTATTTTACACGTGCTGGAAAATTATAAGTACACCTATACCTCAGTATAATATTACTAACAGTGCCTCGTGGTTTCAGCCGCGTAGTTCCCATTCTCGTGGTAATACCGGGGTAAAATATAGCCTATATCAACTCCCTGAAAAATAAGCGTTTTAATGATGGAATAGGTACAATTAATAATTGGATATGTTATTAAATTGGTACATTGGTTTCGGCGCCTATTCAAAACAAACTATAACTATTTCAATATTAGTATAGATGTAATAAACATTATACAGTTGACGCAAGATAAAACTGAAATTGCTATTTAATCTATGGCTTTGGGCTGTAACGCCACTCCCGGGGACTTGATTGTTATTCATACGTTCTCAGAAGGATGTCTTTCTATAAAAAAGTCTTCAGACACGCTTCAAATTTTCCGCAAATACTACGTTTGAATACAAAGTGGAAGATATTTGGCGACCAATTTAGTCATGATAATTGTAAATTACTTTACGATTGCGAAATCTTCATCCGTTTATGTAGTACTAGCTCCCCACGGCTTCGCATGCGTTGTTCCTATGGAAACGTTTAATTTTTATCCCACGAGAACTGGTTTATGGGATAAAAATAGCGTATTTATGATTCCAGGATTAGAATTACCTGTATGCAATTTCAGCCCGATGCGTTCAGTAGTTTTGGCGTGAAGAGGTAACAAACATCCATTCATCCATCCCTCCATATATCCATACAAACTTTCGCATTTACAATATTAGTTAGTGTGATTAGTGTGAGTAAGTTAGGTAAAGCTACATTTTTATATTTTTTTACAATGATTACATTTCACAGTAAAAACGTCATAAAATGCAAAAATAAATAATACAGATCAATAGAGAATAATAATATAAATATACATAAAAAAATATAAATAATAATATAAATAAAAAAATACAAATAATAATGAAGGTGTCCTTGGGTACCCTATAAATCAATCTCAAAATCATATATCACACATTGAAGCAATTTGCAACTTATTCCAATCTCTTTCTCTAAATAATATTGAAAGATGACATTAAAATCTGGAATTAATTGATATTTGCTTGTTTTGAGTCTTTTTTTAATTTTGTATAATGAATTGTGTATTTTTAATTTGGTATAATGAATTGTGTTACTGCGTTTTACTTTTTAAATTGTTAAATTTATGACATGCTTTGTATAGCGACCTATGTTATAAATGGTACAGAAATACAAATTAATAAGCACCTTATTAGTGAATTAGAGTCAATTGCACCTTATTTCTTATTTGATAGTAATTACTTTTTATCAAGCTGTTTATATAGTAAAAACTTTGACTTGTCTAAGTGCTTATTTTGTAAGTCTAAAGAAATAAAAGATTTGACTCTGACTCTGACCCCACACCGAGAGAGCGTACATGGGTTAGGAATTACAGTTCGGTGTTGGAGCTGTTTTGCAGGAGACGCTGCTGCCCGCCCCCTGGTGGATATCCCTTTGTCGCCTCTTACGAAACCCGAAAGAGTTGTGCTTAGAGAATAATCAAATCTATCTTAACAAGTATGTTTACCAGATTAAGCAAACGACCCGGGCTCATCACATCAAGCAATTCATAGATTTTAACGACATCCTTAAGGTGTGTTCATATTACCCGAAACGAGCGTCATCGTGACGTCATTATGGTAATTATAATGTAACTGAACACGGCTGTTAGGAGACGCAAACAGGGTGGTAAAGGTTTGGGCAGACTGTACGTTTTTCAGCGTGATTTGGAGCTGTTTGGTGGGGAAACGCCTACTGGGGGTAAAGGTTTGGCCAGACTGTGCGTTAGTGTGATAAGGAGTTGTTTTGTTAAGCGACGCAAACAGCCACCCTGTTAGTTAGTAGGGCCAGACTGTATTTAGCTTAGTATTGAAAAATGCTGATCTCGAAACCTTTCACATACATTTAAAATTGTTTATTTAACACGATATGTAAATAGGTGAGAAACAAAAAAAATAGAGAGATAAAATAAGTGGCGGCGCTAGCTAGTCGGGGTGGATAAAACTAAACTTAGTACAAATATATCAGTATCATGAAGATAAGTGCAGAATAAGTTTTCAAACAAACCAAAATCGTTAGTTGCATATCTTAGGGTTAAAAAATGCTTTGCTACCTACATGATTATGAAGATATCTGATTATGTAATGTGAGACAACTTTCTGAATTTTTTAATTTAAATTTAACTACATACTTAGAATTCAGCGGTTTATTCTGCGGGATGGTAATTTAATAGTACACCGTTACCCAATGGGTCAAAGGAACTTATTTAGTCCCGAGTCGGAGTTTGGCATCCAGGCGTAGCGAGGGTGCTAATTCGAAACACTACGAAACACTGTGCTTTTCACAACGAATTCAAGGAAAGGAAAAATAAATAAGTAATAAATAATTATAATATTTATAATCAGTATTACTTTCATCCCGCTTCTCAGGCAACTTCCGACCTACTTTCCGAGTATGAGTGATGAAAAGATACATTTCATTACTTTAACTCACAAAATATTCTAACAAGATCTGAAAGAACAACAGCGCTAATGTTCCTGTAAAACGCTAAATAATATTGTACAATGCTGCCAACAATGAGGTCCTAATGTGCATTGTATTTATCTCAGCCCGGAAGGAAGTACATCGTGGGTTGCCTTGAGATACTTTTAAGATGTATTTTCTAGAGCATTTTTGCTGAAAATGCTTGAATACTCTGTTTGTTTACTAAATACAGTCGTTAGCTTTTCTCAGGAAATTTTATGAAACATTAAAAGGTAGGGTATATGCAGATATTAGAAAATTATAAATGGCATTATACTTACGTAAGAGCTTTTATCGCTGAGTCTGTAAAACATCATCACATTAAAGTAAAGGATATCAGAGAGCAATTAATGGAAGTGGGTTTTTACAGTTTTCTACCTACCTTTCTTTTTTTTCTTTCTACCTTGGCAAAGCTAAAACAAATATTTGTCGACAGAGCCCACACATTTGCTGCCTTGGCTCCGAGAGCCTAGCTACGGGAGGTACTGAATGATAACGAGGCCAATCATATAGAAATTTAACTCTCGAGGGTTGAGTTTTATTACGTAAAGCAAGTCATTTTCCCAATCATTAGTTATTAATGGTGTCCATAGCAACGGGCGTCTACAAGAGACCTACCTAAAAAACTTTAAAATTACAAACAAACAAACGCAATTATTGATAATATGCCACATGCTTCTTCTTGATATCAAAAAATAGTTCAACCAGATTGAAATGAGGGCACTCTTAGTGTAAAATTAAATGACATAGACTCTGGATAGCTGCAGCGCTAAAAGTAGCCTCCGTTCCGTAGTTTAGAGGTATTAAAGTGTTTCCACAAAACACTCAAAAAAACATACTTGACGCGGGTTGCTTGCGGATTATAAATAGTACGAAAACTGCAGTTTATGTGTCTATAACCTCTACGCGTCTAATATTGCTACGCTGCTACGAGTGCTACGGCTTACGAGTCTACAACCTCTACGCGTCTAATATTGCTACGCTGCAACAAGTGCTACGGTTTACGAGTCTACAACCTCTATGCGTCTAATATTGTTATCTAATATGTTTTAATTTAATCACATGGTAGTTATTTATTTCAATCCCATTATATGTAATTTAATTTAATGTTATATGATTTAATCTAATGTTGTATAAATTTAATTTAAATGAATTTGAATATGAATTTTATTATATTTTATAAATAACTTTAGTAACTAACATTTAATATAAGAAACTGTACTAACAAACTATGGATTTATTTATCTGAAAATAAAAAGAATTTGAATTAAAATTTGAATATTGCTACGCTGCAACAAGTGCTACGGTTTACGAGTCTACAACCGCTAAGCGACTCTAGTTTTGCTACGCTGCTACGTGTGCTACGGTTTACGAGTCTACAACCTCTACGCGTCTAATTTTGCTACGCTGCTACGAGTGCTACGGTTTACGAGTCTACAACCTCTACGCGTCTAATTTTGCTACGCTGCTACGAGTGCTACGGTTTACGAGTCTACTACCTTTTCGCGTCTAAGGCCCGTATTATGAAAGCTTCCCCAAGCATTACTTTTGCAGTCATTACGTACTTGATGACTAGGGTTTGTTTATGATCTACCCACATTTATATATGCGAAAAACGTTCGTTTACCATATCAACCTGACTATCACAATTTATTATTAGACCATTCTGTTGTTTTTATTTTTTTGTGAAATGAAACGCAACGATTTCAAACATTTTTGACGCTATATTTTAAATAAAGTTTTGGCTCGTAAAACAACAAACTCTACGCATTTAAAGATACTACGCTGCTACGAGAGTTACAGTGGACGAGTATATACGGTCTAAGCCAGTCACATAAGCAAAAATGGTGGACTATTTTCCCAATTGCCACCATCATCTCCGGCAGTTGTGCCGGAGTAAGCAGGTGGCAATTGGGAATAAACTTAAAAAATACAAATATACATATGTCAAAATACGCTTCAGCTTTCCACCGATAAACGCACCTTTATGTACATAGCATTTAGCGTTCAAAAGCGTCACAAAAACGCTTTTCATAAATCACACAAACTGGGGGAAATATTTGTACCTGGCTAATTGCGGCTCGCGCACTGGCATATGTCGTAACTCACACCGTGTATACCTCACCTACGTACTAAATGGTTGAATAGTCTTTACCTAGAATTATTTGTGATAGAGCACAAAAGCAAAAAACAAATATAACTTTGTTAGTAACAAGAATTATTAATAATAGATCTGAATTATAATTGGAATCTTCATCTCAATTACAAATGAAGCCAGAATGTCTCAGATAAGTAGGTATATAAATAAACTTCAGGTCCAATAACGCTACGAGATGGAGTCGATAACATATTTCCATCCCGTAGAAAGGTCAGAAATCCTTTTAACAGTTATTATCTCGGCCCTCTTTGTAAATTTACAAGACCATCTCGTCAATTCAATCACAGCGTTCTTCGTCCCATCTATTTTCGATTAACCACACTTTGAAGCGAGCTTTGAACGCATTATAATAAAATTTACATAAATCCAATATTGGTTAATCCACCGTGGATCACAGACTTTTGATCGGCCGATGGATCATCGATTAGATTGAAATAGTAATTACTTTAAGATCTGTTGAAAGAAGAATGATAATAGCCGACTTAGCCCGAATAAAATAAACTAGGACCCGTGCCGACATGTCATAACTACTGCCAGACTTATTATTTTTAATACTTTTCGATTTTACGTACGTTTTACATTTTAATTTGACTTATAGATTTTATTTAACTATTATTAATTTAATTTTTTAGGAGCAGTGAATCATACATTATTTATTATTATATTTTGTGTATAATTTTTTTTTAAGTCCAAAATTTGAAAACTTTGTTCAAATTTGTGAACACTACGGCTACAAATTTTATAATAACGAATTTATTTTCTCTGGAAATAACCATGGATAATTGGCGTATCTCAAAATATTCCAAGCCACAACTGCTTGTTTTTTTCAAACGCTTAAAAATAAAAATAAGTGTATTCGATTTTTTTATGGTAAAGTTTGAGCACCTGTGGTATTAAAAAAACTTATGGAGAACGTTATTATTGTGGGTTTGTCAATGAAAAAAAATTGTACTCAAAAACCAATAGCAACAATACAGGAACTTCGTCGACATGTTTGGAAGCGGCTCAAAAATTTGAACAAAGGTATCAAACTTCGGACTTAAATAAAAATATTGTGTGTTTGTCAATAAAAAAAATTGTATAGTATTGATAGTTAGATTATTCAAAATTGATGCCGATAAAAGTCTGTGGTCTGTGGAGCCCCTTATTTCTCACTAATCGCTCTCATCGGCTCCAAATTGAATACCGCCGATAAACAAAATCAGTATCGCCATTTAAGTTATGCTAATATTTCTACAGCGCCAAGATTCGTGGTCTCGTCGATCGTGGAATCAAGCCTTGACAGTTTTTAGCAAGGTTTGCATGGTTTATCGTGATTGTATTTGTATTTTATTTATTAATCAAAACGTATTCTTTGCTTATTTCTACAACACTAAACCATTTGTCTATTTATTTATTTGATTAAGGCCCATACACCAGCGAAAGTGGCGCCCCCAACTATTATATCTTATTATTACGCGACCCATTTTTTTACCCAATGCCTCCCTTTGGTGACCACCCGTGGTAGGTAGGTATATGAAAAGATATCGACTACGTGACGAAATCGTAAAATCTCAAGATCTTCTGTGACTAAACGTGGTATTTTAAAGACGTCCCTCTCCCCTTGAACGAGTCACTAGCACAGTAATTAATAGCTTATAATAGATACCACAAACTGAACGTAGGATTTTTAAAAATTCCTATGATAAACGTAAAAATATGATAAAATAGGAATTGCTGTCAGATTGGCTCGGATATGCGCCTTAAAAGGGTTAGTTAAATTAATTAGAAGAAAACAAAATTATAACATAATACGCTAAAAATTAAAATTCGGTTCTTGCGTTTGTCTTGGGGAGTTGTGTTTAAGTTTATACTTTTCGTCTAGGGACGAAAAGTATTACTTTCATCCCGCTTCCCAGGCCACTTCCGACCTACTTTCCGAGTATGAGTGATGTGAAAGGTATTTTAAAACACTCGAGTTAGCCGATGAAGTCATCCATAACAATATCCTCGTGACGAGGTTATTGCATCAGTATCAGCAGATATGCCGATCCAGTAGAGACTGATCAAAAGAAATTAATACAAAACAACAATTCCATACGCTCTGTACGCTCCGATTCAGTTTTTAGACAATAAACCTTTGTTTGAACAAAGGTCACACACACAATCTCACCTCATAGTAAGTGACGACGTGGCCGAATATCTAGCACAAAGGCCTAGAAGACACCTATTATTGAAAACCAGCGCTCCTTCACAAATTACCTACTCTAGGTTTTTGTGTAGAGCAACAAGCTGAGTCAGGATCTGTTAAACCTACACACACGCACGTTGCCGGCTGAGGGGGCTACTTAGTACCAACCAGTGGGGGACAGTATCACTCAGGTCCGTAGGTGTTAACCCTCTGTTACCCTACACGTGTCCTTTGAGTGGTGCTAAGAGCGGTACCCTCTGGTGGTAGTGGTAGGCTTCGGCCGTGGCTTGTCACTACCCTCCGGACTAAGCCAGTCCGTGAAGCAACTCTGTTGTGTTTCGGAATGTGGTCCGGAGTAGCCATCTTGTAGACCTTCGTGATACATCGTCGGCCGCATCTTCGCTTTCCATCAGGTGATATGCGGTCAAACGAAAGTCTATTTCTGATAAAAAAAAACGAATAGGGACTTAGGTAGGTACCTACCAACTTCTGCTAGTTTAAGCTTCCCAATAATTGTTGACTGAGTTTGTTCGTGTTACTAAGTAGTCTTATATTTTATTTGTAGTGTGGTGTAGTGTTCAATAAATCATTTTCTCTAATAAACAACTTTACAATAAACAGCAGCATATAACGTCCCAAGTTTGGATCCAACTCAGTTTCTGCCTCTGACCGAATTTACCCAACGCCACATCAATTTGGTTAATTTGAAATGCGCTGACATTAAGCGCCATTTTGAGGGTGACATTTGAGGAAGAAGGATGAACGAAAACCAAGGACCTATTAGCATTAGTCGTATACTTACGGGTTTATTGACTGAACTGCAGTTTCTGAAATTAACAGTGGGTTGGGAGTAGATCGGTCTTCAATAAATAATTCCATTAAATTCATCCAGACGTAACATTACAGATTACCCAGTAATTCATTGGGATGTCCTTATGAATTGAGGTTTATTTACAAATGAAACAAAAAGACGTATTCACGAATGTGTTCGTGATCGTAAAGTGATCAATGGTAGACTCGGGAATCTTTTTTTTTGCGGTACCACCTAATTAAAAATAAATATTTCACGCTATAAAACATTTCTAAACAAATTCGATAACTTAGTTAAATTTCTGCCTTAAAGTACATAGATGCCTAACTTCTGGTTCGCTATTCCGACAATTCATAAAAACTGAGTGAAACAAAACCCAGAGTTAGATAAGCGTAACGAAAGGTTCATAAAATAAAACTTGATACCTATTTTCATAGGACTTATTTTAATAATGTTGGGACTGCCTCTAATAAATTAGGGCGGAAAATATTAAAATGATCCCGACTGAAATTAATACGCATCTTGTATTCTTACGTTGTTTTCAATTGCTTATTTTAGTTCATTTATACATATAAGGTTTTCATCCAAATTAGTGGAATCTGTGGGTCAAAGTTAAAATGTTCCAATAATTTATAAATAAAAAAATATAGATCATTCACAGAGCATTATTTAGCCCCAAACTAAGCAGAGCTTCTGTTAGTAGATCATGAAAATAATAGATAAATAAAACGTTTTTAAACATAGCCTCTATTACAGCCTCTATACAGCTTTATACATCTATACTAATACTAATAATATTTGATTGTTTGTTGAATGGCTCTGAAACTACTCGACCGATTAAAAAAAAACTTTCTTCATTAAAATGCTTACTTTTAAGGGAGTGACAAAGACTATATTCTATCTCGGAATTCCCACGGGAACGTAAACTACTCGGGTGAAACCGCGAGGCGCCGCTAGTTTTAGACAATTTTATTTGGTTTCACTGCATCAACATTCAATAAAATTGATTTCTAAACATACAAAATTACTTTTTTCTACATAAAATACTTAAAAACTGAGTAGTTACGTCAAATCCATTCTATTATGCGGCGCACTAAGTTTTATAAGGACAATTTTGTTGTAATTTTTTTTCATTGGACAATAAATAATGTTGGACAATTCAAACAACATTATCTAGCCCAAGCTAAGCAGAGCTTGTGTTATGGGTACTAGATAACTGATATACTGAATACAATAGACTACATAGATAGATATTTTTATTATACATTAAAAACATCCAGAACGCTCTGAACAAATATCTGCAGATCGTAGTAAGCGTAAGCGGGAATCGAACCCGCAACCTACTGCGTCGCAAGACGGACCTTCGCCCATCGCGCCACAGAGGTTGGCAAATTATATTCTATTCCAAACAAATACCGTAGCAGCTCACATTTTGTTCTGTTAATAGAACATTAGACTTCCCCTTGAGGCTCTGGTCACGTCGCCGCCCATCATCACGTGGGAAGCACCTGCTTGCGACTGGTAGCCATCGATCACCCGTTACCAAGAAATGCGTGGGTTCGGTATACATATCGCCGGGAAATAGTAAAGTCAGTTATTTCACCTTATTGATCAATTTATTTTAGTTAACGTTTCGTTTCCTTAGAAAACCAGTGATTTTCAAAAATCGCTAATAAGAAAGAACCCATTCAAAAGGAACACTTGGGCGATTTGCACCGCGGTTCGAATCGCTTGTGGTGCGAAAAGACTAAAGACCCATAATAAATAGCTACATTAGAGAAATGGCTTGTCAAGTCATAGTACCTATTTGGCAGATAGTTTAATAATAAAAAGACATACATACAGCTGAACATAGAATCTGCTCCATTTTTCGAAGTCGGTTAGAAAATTTGGTAGAACTTTCTCGATAATCGACTACAGTACACTTTATCGCTCATTTATTTGATTTGTGTTGATATTTGTAGTTTGATTACAATACAAAATGTTTATACAAGAAAGTATTTGACATGTATTGTTTGAACTTTAATTGAGATTATCGATTGCAGTAGTATCTATTTTAAACCAACAAATGTCTGATATATCAATTTGATGAGTGATATGATTTGGTATGTTCATATTTAAGGAACCACCACACTAATATTTTTATTGGTTTTTGTAACTCACGGGTTCCGGACAAATAGTGTATTTTTTTTAATTTGTATATTAGTTGATTTTCAAAAAAAGTATTAAAATCCAGTGTCTTCACGATAGTCTGCATGTACATTGACTGACTTGTCGAAAACTGCAGAAAGTACGTTTTCGATGTGTCAGTGAAATACCAATAACCTTGTATATTCTCCACCATTGGCTATCTCGACGCGTTCGGCTCGGTAAGCTCAAAGCTCCACACCGCAGCAATTTGGGCCAGGCGCCTGCAAAAACAATTCTGTAAACCTGAATATTCTGCACAGAATGGTTTGCGAATCCATTCCGTTAATCCGTCTCGGCCTGTAAAAGTAATTGGGCCGACCGCACCGCCCCAATTAATGTAATAGTCCATTATGTGCTAGGAGTTTTTACATTTTTTCGAGGACCTTCTCGAAAAAATTTATAAACTCTGGGGCACTTTATTTGTATTTGATTTACGGGTAGTATTCTAACCTGCCGTGTGGTGCCGGCGGCATAGAATTTGCACCACCCCAATTCTTCCCGTGGGTGTCGTAAGAGGCGACTAAGGGATATCTTCTGGGGGGCGGGCAGCAGCGCCCCCCGCAAAACAAATCTTCCACCAAACTGCGATCCCCAACCCGCATGCCCAGCGTAGGGATTATGGGCATTACCCCCCATGAGTTAAACGCCAATAAGGCGTTTATCAGGGGGAGGCCTGCGTCCAGCAGTGGACCGATACAGGCTGTGGATGGATGGATGGATGGATTCTAACCTGAACCTCAACAGCCTATATAGGTCCACTGCTGGATGCAGGCCTCCCCCTGATAAGCACCCTTTTGGCTTTTATCTCATGCAGGGTATTGCCCAGTATCCCCACGTTGGCTGGTGCGGGTTGGAAATCGCAGTTCTTTGGGAAAATTGTTTTGCAGGGGGCGCTGCTGCCCGCCCCCGATGGATATCCCTTAGTCGCCTCTTACGACACCCGCAAGAGTTGGGGTGGTGCAAATTCTAAACCCGCACCACACGGCCTTAGTTTAGTTTTCTAAAACGCAGTTCAAACCAGGAGTTTGAACTCTACTGTCAGTCACAAGGTCCTGCTCCGATACTTCAAGTAGCTGGGCTGGTAAGGGCCAAGAAATTTAAGTGAATTAGAGTCAATTGCACCTTATTTCTTGTTTGATATATTATATTGTAAAAATTTGATTTGTCTAAGTACTTATTTTGTAAGTCTAAAGAAATAAACGATTTGACTCTGACTCTGCTTCGCTGCTGCTGCAGGGGGATAATACACATTTTCAAATTCAAATTTAAATTCAAAAATTCTCATAAATAAATAAATAATGCTGGACAATTCACACAGCATTATCTAGCCCCAAGCTAAGCAGAGCTTGTGTTATAGGTACTAGATAACTGATATACTTAATACAATACACTACATATATTTTTTATTATACATAGAAAAACATCCAGTACGCCCTGAACAAATTTCTGCAGATCGTACACAAATTTGTCCCGAGGCGGGAATCGAACCCGCAACCTCCTGCGTCGCAGGCAGACCTTCGCCCACCGCGCCACAGAGGTCGTCGTGTAAATACAATAAATGTACACTTATAAAAGGTCAACTCATATCAAAAAAATACACTGACACAGAAATAACGTGTTTTTTTTTTATTTCGGCCGCTTCGGTATGTAGACTAAAGTAAAGAATCGACAAAGAAACCTTTAGCCTGTTAGTTGTTATTTTTCGAGCTGGAGCAAAATCCGTCCCAAGCTCCTTATCCTTTATACGTGTATTATCTGATATTTTATAGTAAGCCTTTTTGCATTGTTAAGTTTTGACAGTTTGTTTGAATTTATTTATTTTTGTAGGGGTTTTTACAATACACGCCTATGCGAGACGTTCGTACAGATCATGGAACCTGTGTATACGATTCCATGCGTTATTCAAATTGTAATTCTAATAGAATTACAATACAAATTACATGGAATCGTACGTTGTTCTATCAAATTATAACAACGTCTGTCTGTCTATTTGTGTAAATGTCCAGGGTCACAAAAATCCCGCTTATTAAATGTTCCAAAGTGTTAGTGGTTTAGTGGGTTTGCGCTTTAAAAACGAATAACCCTGTCAACAGATAGACGACGTATATACGTATATACGGTGCCGACAAGTGCCGACAAGCTTCAACACGCGCTGGTCAGCGCTGGGCGCTGCCATCTAAAATTAATAAACAACTGCGACAACCAGCTTCCTTTGTGTAGAACGGACCAGCGCTGTCAAGCGCCGGTTAGCGCTTATAAGTTTCCAGCTTTCTTTATACGGCATAAAGCAACATCACGATGTTATTCGCGGAAATGCCGTTAATAATCCACCTCTTCCTTAATGATCTAATTATTTCGATGCTAAATCTATAAATCAATAAGTACTTCAATACTCAAAGTTGATATTTAATAATACCAGTTGAGAGCTTTATTTTAACAAGTTCGGAATATTCGCTGATTAATTAAAAGTTTTCTGAATCCAAGACTTGGTAAGACTTCTTTAGCGCTTACCATGACGTGATCGGAACGCAATTTGATCTCTATTTTCATAACCAGAGAGTTATTATTGTTTTCGGTTAGGGATTTTCCTAGTACGCTGTTCGCTGATTGATTAGATACTTATGAAATTCAAGATGATCAAAATTAAAATTTGAATCCCCAATATAGCCCAAATGTATGTTAATCCTTTCCGGTCTTAGCACAAATCGTTGGGAGTGAACTGGAAATTCCTATTGAATCAAATTTCTCAAAGGGTTTTTATGAAACTTTTGCATACTTTTCAATCTGCTCCTTATTCTTTATTCAGGATGGTTGAAAGGCTTTTTTTTGTGTTTTGTCGTCCACTCTTTCATGGAAACACGGACTCTGCTATAGAGGGTGTAACAAGAGGGATGGATCATTGGTGGCTGGGGGGTGGGAGACCTTAGCAAACCCCCTCATGTATATTGTGCGATATTCAGCGGTTCAATAGTTATTTGAAGTTCTCAGATTTTGATTAAAAGTTTACCCAAGCAAACTTTTAGTCAAAATCCGAGTTCTGTCCTAACATCGTAATTGCAGCATAGCGGCATAGCGTACGCTTGATAAAATTTATTTATGGAGGTTAAATCGATAGATCTCGGTACCTACTCCATAGATCATCCATAGAAAACAAAACAAGGAGCAAGCTTGCGGTGAATTAACAAATACCTACCTACTTACATAACAGTTACCTACTAATGGACTCTTTACGACTCAGCATCTTTAGCCTTGAATTAAACAGGGCGAGATATAATTAAATATATCTAGAGAGTTAGAATTTTAGATAAAATATGTTTTACCAGAATTAAAGACATAACTTTACACCGTAAGCCCGTATCTTCGATCAAATATACCTAGATTCCGCGTAAGCGCGCCAAAAGTAACCAAACTAAACAGTGCTTAGATTCATGATAAGCACTGTTTTGCCGTCAGTGTCGCGCCGACCGTCAAGTGGTTGCGATGCCAAAGTGTTCTGTGAAAAGTTGCAAAAATATCACCCTTACAAAGAGAAAACAACATGGGATTACGTATTTTTGGCAAGTTTTGTACTTTTTACTATTACTTACAGTGATAAACATCCGAAATAATCTAGTTAACATCTCCAAATTAGTATTTCAAGAAATTAAATCCTTTTATTTTTGATTCGCAGTTGTCTCTTTTGCACGCATAATAGAGTTTACACGGGTAATAAAAACGCTGCAATAAGGTTGATTATTAATAAAATATTGAAATGGCTTTGTGATGATTTTTAGTATTATCCCTAAGATGTATGTATATCTCAATTGGTAGGTAGGAATAGTAAACTCAAGCCGTTTTTGTGCGTTGTGTCAGTACGGAAAGTTGCATCTAGGGTATATTTGATAGAAGGTCCGTATACAGAATGAAAGCTGGAAACTTATAAGCGCTTACAGGCGCTTGACAGCGCTGGTAAGCCGCGCAGGAAAATATATAAACGCGCGCCGATTTTACTGAACGGTGCTGACAAGTGCCGACAAGCTTCAACACGCGCTGGTCAGCGCTGGACGCTGCTATCTAAAATTAATAAACAACTGCGACAACCAGCTTCCTTTGTGTAGAACGGACCAGTGCTGTCAAGCGCCGGTAAGCGCTTATAAGTTTCCAGCTTTTTTTATACGGCCTAAAGCAAAAGCTTTTTTTATACCCCAGCCAATATGACAGCGCCACCTATTTTATCATATTATTACGTTAAGGCGCATACACCAGTGAAAGTGGCGCCCCCACCTATTTTATCTTATGATCACGTTAAACACAGGAAGTTTTAAAAACCCATTGTAAAGTTTATGGCATTTTTTAAATGCCCCTGTAATAGTTTTATCTTAGTATAGTTTTGCTTCTACAGCAGCACTGAATAATATACTTAGACAGATTGACGATATGTAGTCACCTGTTTTGACCCAATAAATATTTAATTATCTTTATGCCTCAATATAAAAATGAAACCAAAACAATGTCTTATCCAATAAACCTCGAATTATAAAATAACAGAGTAAAGTGAAACGCCATCTCAGAAACTCAAACAATTGTAATAGCTCTCGTAACAGATGGTATTTACAAAACAAATCACGTCGCAATCTCCATTTCACTTGGAAATTTACTTACCTTAACGTTTTATCCGTTTTACCCCTTTAAGGGATTTTAAATGGTTAGCTGTCGTTGGAAACGTAGAAAATTAGATTACCTTATGATTTTATAATTTATCGGAAAGCTCACAGCATAGCTTTAGATTATCGGGAAGGTTAATTTAAATTCAGTTTGCGACAACCCACAGCAAAGCAAATACCTTTAATTTGTTGGCCTGTTTTATGAATTTATGACACAATGCTAAGTTCATAAATTTAATTTAATTAGAGTCAATTATTAGCACCATAATTCTCATACCTTATACATTACTATCAAAGTAATTTCTTTTTATCAAGCTGTTGATATATTTAAAATTTGACTTGTCTAAACGCTTATTTTGTAAGTCAAAAGAAATGACTCTGACTTTGACTCTGACTCATCCATTTATGCTTGAGTAGCGCTTTTTCCATAGGAAATCGTTACTCAAACAATCATCTATGACTGGTCCAGTCTATACAGGGTGGAATTTTGTAATGCCACCTGGAGGGAAAGTACTCTTAATCCTGTAGATAGGAAGTTTTACTTAAAGAAAACATTCCTTTATTTTTGAAAACAAACAAAACTGCACTCAAAGATTTTCGAAAATTCGCTTGTCACACCCGGGAATCGAACCGACTGAAATCTGTAAAAAATACATTCTGTACTTTTATTGCATCGATCGTTAGGGCCCATTATAAGGATGAAATCTCTCTAACAAACTTAATAAATTAAATGGAAGGAAAACCATTCTTAAATTATTTTATTTATTTACAAAAAAGGTAAACTAACTAATTAGTTGCTCGAAATGGGCTCCATTTTCGAAATGGGCGAATTCATTTCTAGTAATTTAACCTTTAATAGCATGTTGTGGTGAATATTATAAATCGTATTCTGAACTTAACTCTCAACTCGTTAACATTCGCATAATATTTAATGTAAATTTGATTTTTTACATGTCCCCACAAAAAAAAATCTATTGGGGTGAGATCTGGCGATCTCGCAGGCCATCTGATTGTGCCGTTGGTACCAATCCAGGTATTAAAGTGGTTTTTAATGTAGGCAGTAGTGATTCTGCTGTTATGGGCTGGAGCACCATCTTGCTGTAGAATTATTTGATTTCGCTCTTCCTCGGGGAAACCACTTAACTCATTTCTTAGGAGATCCAGTATTTCAAGATACAAGTGTTTAAATGACCTTCATACACGTGGACACACCCATATTTCTCATAATTCCGCACCAAACGTTGAAAGAAAATCTTACTTGACTGTTCGTTTCATGAACACGAACAAGATTCACTCGAGACCAATAGTGGTTATTGCGGCGATTGTACATGCCGTTATTGCTGAAGTCGGTTTAATCAGACCAAACAATGTTATTTAAAAAAATTAGGGTTATGGACAATTTCTCTCAGCATATTTTGACAAAATTGTAATCGTCTGTCACAATCCCCAGGATGCAATTTTTTCACCAACCGACCATCACGATAACATTTATACTTATACTTTTTCAGCACTTTAAGTACACGAGTGTGGGTTGTTCCAATTACTTCGGCAGCATCTCTGCTTGAAGCCTTCGGAAATGATTCAAAGTATGTTAGAACATTTAGATCAAAATCGAAATAGTTCTGCTGAAGAGTTTGCCGTCTCTTTTTAAAACTACCGGAATTCTTTAAGTTTTCTACCATTCTTTTCAATACGAACCGAGTTGGTGCCTATCGGTCTCGATATCTCTCTCCATACCACCGCAGAGCTAGATTCACATCTTTGTTATTTAAAAAATAAGCTTCGATTAAATCAAATTGTTCTTGATAAGCCATTTTTACCGTGAAATGATTTGTAAAAACAATCAAATGTGAATACCAAATGGCAATCTCAACATCTCAATCTAGTAACTGAATTAAATTGGAACTAGTATTTATAATTGAACCGATTGAGCTAACTGCAGACTGTTGCAAACAATCTGCAGATAGCTCAACTGATCCTTATCTCATAATTTAATCTACTTGATAATAGGATGTATCTATAGGTGACATTTTTCGTTATAATTTAGTTTTAATTATCTTATTATTTCGTCTGTAAATATCACCTAAGAATTTGTGTGGTTGAAGTTAAGAATAAAGTTATTTTCTTTCTTTCTTCTTTCTTTCAATCTATTTTCAAATGTAACATTCCTTAATTAAACTACCTCATACACGCAGTTATGTATGTCACATCTAATAAACGAGTCTGCATTACAAACACGTGAATGGAGTCTGCATTACAAACACGTGCAAATTGCAATCGTTTTATCTAAAAATAGTAATCCGTCATTTTAACGGATAAATGGCGTTAATGATAATTAATAATTACTAACATAGAGTAAGTAAAGAGCAGAGCAAGAAAACAGATGGATCTTTGAGTAAAAGGGCTTTAACTAGGCCATTGAATTTATAAGTCCAGATTTCATGGTTTTCCTTTCATTTAATTTATAAGTTTGTTAGAGAGATTTCATCCTTATAATTGACCCTAACGATCCATGCAATAAAAGTACAGGGTTTTTTTTTACAGATTTCAGTCGGTTCGATTCCCGGGTGTGGCAAGCGAATTTTCGAAAATCTTTGAATGCAGTTTTGTTTGTTTTCAAAAATAAAGGAATGTTTTCTTTGAGTAAAACTTCCTATCTACAGGATTAAGAGTACTTTGCCTCCAGGTGGCATTACAAAATTCCACCCTGTATAATACGGGCTTTACTTAATAAATTAATACTTACTTTATAATTTAATTGATGCCTATCGACCTTAGTTTACCGTGATAATCGTAAATTGGTTATTTAATTGGTTTTTACCGATATTATTTTATAAGTTTGATGTTAATTTGCTTAATTTTAATGTTAAAATATGGTTAAAATAACTTAGTTTTGCTGTATTTGCGGAAACCAATGTTTTTAAACTTTTTAATCTATCATTGTAAGTAACTTTAAATTCATTTACAACGGTACTTTAGAGTTCTGAACTTTTCAAAGTAAGCTCAAAGCTCAAAACTCGAATCATTGTAAATAAATAATAAATAATTCAATTCACACAGCATTATCAAGCCCCAAGCTAAGCAGAGCTTGTGTTATGGGTAGTAATCACATATTTGAAACCATTAACGTATATAAATGAATAAATAAATAACGTGTACCTAATAACTCTGGTACCAATGATGGAGCGAACACTTCCGCTTCCTTACCTTTCCCTGCGTTTTGCCAATGACGCACATTTCTGCTTACATCTAAGTTGTAACCGACATGTGCCAGAATTTAACTCGAAATTGCCTCAATTAGTAACAGATTTATTTATTTATTTATTAAAAAGGAACGCCAACAGCGTATACATAAAGCATTTTGTTTTAACTTAATATCTAGGCAGGTTCTAATAAATACGCTTATAATAGGCGGACACAACAGATGTTCGGGGACGGGTTTGGATCAAAAACTAAGCACGAGGTCCAACTTTAACTCATACTTCAGAAGCTTGCTCAAGTAAGTAGGTACCTACCTACTATAGCTAGCCCCTGAAAGTATGCAATCAGCAAAATGTCAAAGGAGGTATAAATTACAGGATTCGAAATTTACGAAAAATAAATGCATGCTCGAAATATTTTTTTTCGTAAGCTGCAGAAGTTCTGGCATATTTTTAACGTTCTCATATACTCGCACATCGTAGATAGATAGATAATACTTTATTGCACACTTAAATCTAAAAGGAACTATTTATAACAAGAAAAGTTAAATCCAAGCGACATTTGGCGGTCTTATCGTTCAAGAGCGATCTCTACCAGACAATCATCGTATACAGCAGGCGGTACGATCTTGCACGAGGGCTAATAAATAGTAAGTACAGTCACAACCTAAATAATTTTCGATCAAATTTTGACGGTCTTTTTGAGTCGTCGGTTTTTGGTCGTGTTTTGTGTTTGTGTCGATAAAACTAAGAGATCGGGATAGCCAAAGGTATTATAGGACTTTAACAGATAAAGACTCCAAAACCCGTAAAACTACTCAAGTATAAAATCAGAATGAGAAAGATTTAAAAAAACATTACTATGATATCATAATACTCAGCGAAAATTTCGCGCCCTCTGTAGTTTTGTACGTACGTACGTGGTCTTGAAGACTCCATCTCTTTACCGCGGTGACTGTCATCATCATCATCATCATCAGCCTATATTAGTCCACTGCTGGATAAAGGCCTTCCTTAATGAGCGCCATAGCACCCTGTCTTCAGCTTGGCGCATCCAACATCTGCCTGCAGTCTTTCGCAGATCGTCATACCACTTGGGCAAGAAGTCTCAGAAGTAAGAACTCGTTTACCCCATCGGTTATCGGTTCTTCGCGAGATATGGCCGGCCCACTGTCACTTCAACTTGCTAATTCTTTGAGCTAAGTCGATAACTTTGGTTCTCTGTCGGATGTATTCGTTACGAATTCTATCCTTCAGAGAGACTCCGAGCATAGCTCTTTCCATAGCTCGCTGAGCGACTTTGAACTGGTGGACCGTAGCATTGCGGTATACACGAGAAGACAGTTCGGTGACTGTACCTACCTACAATTACCAACAGTTTCAAAACGGTCACATTTAAGAACACAGTGTTGCCAGAAAGGATTAAACCAAAACACTCGCAGTACTATGTTGGCTATAAAACAAACTTGTCTTGTTTTGCATATTTGTCATAAGTTGTTACACTTGATGTTTCTTACTGTTGTGTTTTGTTTTCAGGTTTTGGTACATGGTTGGAGGATCTGGTACAGTCCAGGACCTTCATCTTGATTTGTCCTTGGTTAATTGGCTGCTCGGCATCCTTCTTGAAGACGAAATTTCGATCCGTTGTAAAATACTACCTGTAGAGGAGTACAGACATACTGATAAAGAGAAAAAACGTCTATACCGTGTCCATTTTGAATGTAGCATGTTAGTAAACAAACTGCCCATACATAACCCAAAATTCACTTTGTTGACGCGTCCTTTTAGACGTAATTTACATTACTGGTCGAATTTAGATCCTCCCTTCAATAAAAATTGCTTACAATTAATTATACCTGAAACTCGACGCCAAGCAAGTGAGATTTTGTTATTTGTGTCGTAGTTTTTTAACTAACATGCTACATTCAAAATGGATACGGTATAGTTAAAGCAGTCACTGCTTTAACTATACCGTTTGTTCATTAACGTCACTCAGTCAATCATTTTTTTTAAAATCTGCATTATATTGCGCCACGCACGAGTTTTAGTGACGTGGAAGCCGAAAAACTTTGGGACTTCCATCGAACTCTAGAAGGATTGAATTAAACACGATTGGATTGGATAATCTGCAATGGGTACCCCCATTAAAGATTATCCAATCCAATCCTGTTCAGTCTAAAGTTACTTATAAAAGAATTTGAAGTCGAATTTTTTAATTAATATTATTGAATTTTCTTACAAATTACCCCCTAATTACTAGTGTAAGCAAACGAGTTACGCACTTATCCTTTCAAATTATGTACATGTTTTTTCGATCGGGTGGTCTCTTTGCATCGTGTATTCATGGTTTAAGTTTTAGGCTCACGTTCGCGTTCGTGTTTGTGTGTCGCTTTTGTTTTGTTTCGTAAGCTGCTAATGAAATTAACAAACTACTCGGTCGGCGTTAACTTCCGGTTAACTTTTGGGGTAGGTCTACTGAGTCTCATTGTTTAGAGTTGCAAATTTTCTCGTAGGTACAGCCGGCCTAGCACGGGGATTGTTGTCTGGGGTAGAATTGAGAAAAATGATATCGCATCGTCAAACATTGCGTAGGTTATTGAAGTTGAAGGAATGAATTTCAAACATTTTACGCATTCGATGAAAAAGTGACGTAATTTTTTTATATTCTACCCTAGACATTTTGTATTTAATATAACTTAGTAACGTTATAATTTTTAAGTCGTATAATTTTTGTTTGTGAATTAGTTAATTCTTAAAAAAAAATATTTCATTTTATTTAATTACCACCGAATTCTACCACCAAACTGCAATCCCCAACCCTCACGTGCGTGGGGTGTTCCAGTTTTGGTCTTGCTGTAGGTATGTTTATGTAGCTTTCATGTCACTGCGACCATGATAGGCCCATTGTGATCGCCACTTTGTGTGTTCAGCCTCGAAGCAGCGGCGTTCATAATAGGGTATATGCATGTGATTTCAAAGTGGCTAAAAAAATATATACGTATTCTCTATTGATATAGAAACATATCTAAATATTTATTTTTGCATTTTGAGATGTTTTTATTGTAGAATTTAACCATTGAAAAATTGATATTTTAAATCTCAATCGCAAAATTTCAAAACGCTACGCCATTGACTAGGGCGGACGTGACATCACTGTACACATTTCTTCTTTTTTTATTGTGCTTGCTGCATCTTGATTTGACACTATTCTGCCCACTTGACATTTCGTTTGTCGATTATTTTCAGTTTTTTCGGAAAACCTCTTTCCTGAGATGATCACTACCGAGGTCGTCACCAAAGGTTTTAATCAAGTGTGTACGTCGACGTCACATAAACATGGCGCCAATATGGCAGCGTTTTTATCACCCGAAAATGATTGTAGTTTTGATTTGTTTTTTTTACCTTGTTAATGCGAAATTCAGTGAGCGTCTTATCATTCCTCGGTTAAATAATGACCAAAAGAATCGATTAAAACAATAAAAAAAATCGATGCATATACCCTATTCGCCACAAACCCGTGCAACTGCTAGGAACTGTAGGATTTCTCCATTGGTATGTCTTTTAGCTCATCTGGGCTGGTCTGGCAGGGGTGGTTTCATATGATAAATGCCAATAAGGCTCTTATCAGGGGGAGTGCTTGCATCCTACAGTGGACCAATATAGACTGGAAATTGCATGATCTGTTTGGATTCTTCATTCTTCTCAAAATCATAATGTTTACGACTTTTTAGCAAATAGGATACTTACTCCTTTTATAAACGAAGTAGATTTGCTTGGTATGCTTGAAATTGCTCCATTCCCTCCTCAGGACAAATGTTTGTATAATATACAAATTATTGTTCCTGGTGTTCTAGGTATGTTTTTGTATAATAAAAGATAAGAGAACCCCTGGTAAAATTTCAGCCTTTCAGCTTAGTACAACCTTTCTATGGCACCCTGTCTGGTGCATTGCCATAATGTTTTATTTATAACTATTAATATCTTCCATCCACTTAGTTGTATGGTTATATTGGAATCCTCATTTTTGGATCAGGAGTAAGTAAAATTTTGAGTCTCAGATTGCTTACAATCCCTATAATAATAACCTATTCATTTATTTCTTATCTATTGCCATTGTATACCTACCAACTAAGTTATGGAATAAAAATGTGTAAAATGTAACAAATGTATTATGTGAATGACTTACCTAGTATAACACATATGTTATAAGAATGGTGAATAAATAAAAATCTGAAAATCTGAGTTTTGGACGACCTCTGGGGCGCGTTGGGCGAAGGTCCGCCTGCGATGCAGGAGGTTGTAGGTTCGATTCCCACCTCGGAACAAATTTGTGTACTATCTGCAGATATTTGTTCAGGGCTTTCTGGATGTTTTCTATGTATAATAAAAATAAATAATCTATCCATGTAGTGTACTAATTCAAACATAATAACGTATTTATGTAATATGGACACTTTCAACACAAGTAAAGTAAGTATCAAAATACCTGAAATTGCACATGAATATATTATTTAAGACATAGAGGGATGCACAAAATAAAAGATTGAATCATTATTTTTATTTTATTAAAAAGACAGTGAATTGCACGTTCTTTCATTGACATGGTTACAGATTACATACAATAGCATATTATTTACATACATTTACAAACAAAGAATCTCAATACAGGCCTCTCTAATGTTCTAAACATTTAGGTATTTGTTCTTATAGTAAACTAAGGAAAAAAGTACTTTCGTCAACGGGCTCAAAGTTCTTAACTTATTATTGACGTAAATACTTTTATTCGTCTAAAAATACATCATTATTTGATATCTACACTTCTACAGAATACACTATACATACATAGTGATTTTGCAACAATGATCTACGTAAAATTTACAACTTCTATGATTAGGTACGTGTTACTAACATCATTTCCATAGATTTACTTAGACAATAATTCAAGGAATACGTACAGTTATGTACAAAATCGACATTAATTCAAGTGCTAGCATTATGGGAGTTGGTATGGGTTTTCACATTACCAAAACGAGAATAGTTTACGTTTAATTTGTTGTGATAGAGTCTGCCTATCAAATGTTGAGACAGGAAATAAATGCAAACTTTTTAAATGGCTCTATATATAATGCAAAATGAATTCTACTAATCAGATTGTCGATGATTGGTTTTGTGTTTTACCATCTTCTGATTCCGAAATCGAAGAACAGAAAAATGTGGAGAAAAGCCACCAAGTTGTTTATGATTATTCAAACTGCGTTCTATTAGGATTTTTTTGAATTGTGATATAAAATATTTAAGTGTCACCAATTCAGTTCATATTATTCTGAGGTCATCAGGCATCTGTAATAATCATAATAAAAATAAATTTTCGCTTCGATTGGATGAAGCTTTAAACAATTGCAACTGTGAAGTGACTTTTTCTGCTGAATGTACGTTAAGATCATAATCTGAATGTGTATTTGATTAAAAAGAGTAGGTATTTTAAATTACACATACGATCGTTGATGTATTTGAACGATAACTTAGTTACATTAAAGCGTCATTTATTTCAACATTTTTAACATTTGCCTAACCACCAACAAATTTCTGCCAACTATTTTAAAAGTCAAACTCCCACAATCACGAATCAAAATGGCGTCTACGTTAGCCAATCAGAAAGTTTTATGACAGTTAGTGGCGCCGTGAAAAGAGTTTGAAAACAAAATTTGCATGCATGAGAAGTAGTGTCAGACTGGTTTGATAGCGAATCCAAAATCTGCCTTCAGCATCTGTAAAGAAAGAAAAAACTTGTTTATTATTCGTGAAGATCAAATCCGATACCTTCCTATCATTACAAAGGTCTTCTATCAGTACAAAAGTGTCGACTCCATGACGCGAATACTATTTTGAATTACGAGTGAAAATAAAACTTTTCAGAAACAATACAATGTGAAACAGTTCAAATATTTATTTATGCTAGAACTTTAGTTGTTCGCGAAATATCCCAGATCATGTCATGCGTAAAAGTTCAAAGCAATCACACAATAAACATAAAAAGATAACATAAAATTCGATCTAGAGCAAGTTGGAATCAGCGGCTATTCACTCCAGACACTTTTATACTATCTGCACTCCTGCAATACATCCATAACCCACGGACAACTGAGCAATTTCAAATAAAAATATTTTATAGCAAACAAACGGTCTCGAAGCTGCGTTATAAACTGAGATAAAAACAAACCAAGTGGCGGATAGTTGTGTTTATAAATAAAACTTGCGAGATTCCATTAAGATGTCGGTGTTGCTCTCTCGAACGGAATCGAGTTTCGAGTCACAGCATCGATATCTCGACTCGATTTTATCACTGCGATGCAAATGGAAAAAGTAACTCGATGTTCTTTCAGTTAAAACTTTTGCTTTCAAGTTACTAAACTAGACTTCCCTCTGCTCAACCGTTTAGTTAGTTAAGTACTTTGACAAATAGGTTTTAGTTTGTTACTTGTTTTCATTGGGTTCTGACACGAAGCTGTATGGGTTTTGAGGTGTAATGATGCTCCATAGTAAATCAGGAAGAACAACAACCTTAAGCTAAATAAAATATTTTTTTTTAATAATTTAGAATGAGGTATATAGAGTTTTATGACTGATGTCTGAGAAGTAACAGAAACTAGAAATCAATAAAAGATGTTGCAATTTTACACCAACTCCGTATAAAAAACGTAGCCAATAAATACGTCCAAAGTGGCTTAAGTCATAAATATATTATTGCCGGCATTGAAACGTTTTTTTATTACTTGCGTGAGATTTGTTAAGTTATTGCGAACCCAAGCTTTTACTGACAACCCCGCTGTTAGTATCGTTTTAAGAGGGAGCCTTTATGTTGCAGTGACATGTTGGCTGAGTCATCACAAACGTCAGTTTGTGTTGATAGCATTTTTATAATGGGCTATTAAGTCTTGTTGACCTGAAAATCGTCATTTGGTCATGACAATGTACAGATTATGGCGAGCCCAGAAGGTGCTACGGCCTAGGTAAGAAAGGGCAACAAACCCGAAAGCACCACTCAGGTATGGATAACCCTCCAGGTGATAGATAATTCATCAGAGCTACGTTGCTTAGCAGTAGAAATAATCGAACCCAACCTATACTGGGTGTATTTTCATAGCTAAGTCATTGTTATTGGTTAATTTAATTATACCCATATTGTGCGGATTTTATCCCACTTATGACACATTTTGCAGCTGTGGTGGAAAACTTAAACGACTCGAGGCGAGGCAAAGCCAGCTATTTTGTTTAATATTCGTTGGTAGAAATTATTTAAAGCAAGAAAGGGTCTGTAGATTTAAAGTTTTTGCTGAATTATGTGACTCAGCACGAACAGCATATCATACTTAATATGGTTTAGGACAGAACGAGCCTTTTTTATCGGGTTGCCGAGACAGTAGCAAAAAATTCATAATCCTTTTGCTCATGAAAGCTTTGGTTATGAATTTCTTTGTGGCGTTTTCATTATTTACGTTCCAGGAATGTTTACTTTTTGTCGAATTTGAAAGAATGTGATGATAAAATTTAGCGATATAGATACCTAATTCGACAATTTTGTATGTAAAGCTTTAATCTCAACAATTTTACATAATACATTCAGGCGTTATTTTGCGGAAATCCATTATACACATTATGATAAAAAATATTTGGTAAAAATTCCGCGCACAACCGGACAAAAATTCTCTTATGAGATTTAACAAAATGCATTCTCGTGCACCTTCTCTGGTTGGTTTGAGCCCATGCGCGGAATTGTAACGTAATATTTTTATTCTAATACTTTCAGAATTGATTTTAAACTCACCTTTAAAACTACAGCACTGATACAATAGGATCCTTATCGGAGGTGATCACAGTTTTGTCTGCAAACATGTACATATTTAAGCAGTCTTCATTAGGACTCGGATGGTTCTCCGGCTTCTCATCAGGACTTATATTTTCAGCGTCATCATTCTTATTGAACTCAATCTTATAACGCACAGAAGGAATCTGCGTGACCGTTGAGGTCAACAGCGACTCTTGTACGGTATCGTTCCCATTACACGTTTTCTCCGACCGGAACATTCCACCTCTTTCTGACTGGTTGATCCTTTTCTTACCAACCAGCGCGCTCAAGCACGGTAGGATCAATTTGAACTCCTTCCTGAAGTTTTCATTCAACCATGCATACAAGAACGGGTTGTAGCATGTTGATGACATCGCTATGAAGTGCGCTATGAAAAACATCGTCATATAGTACTTCCAGTCTTCCGCTAAGGAATAGAAGTCAGTGCTGATGTTTATCAGGTTCAATGGTAGCCATGACAGTCCAAATATCGCCACCATCGCTATCAGCATTCTATTCGTTCGTCTCTTCCTTTCCCTCTCAGCGTCTTCCTTTTTACTATTCTTACTTCCCGGCCTAGATTTTAACCTATCATTTAATTTTACACTAACACATGTATAGCAGAAAGCCATTACTATAAAAGGTATAGCAAACTGCATTATAACAGTAACAGAGCCAAAAGCTTTTCTGACAGGGTCTGATGGCCACTTTTCTGCGCAGAAAATGCCTTGAAGGGTCATGTACCAGCCATAAGGAAAAGTGACACACAAGGCGAAGACCCAAATAAAGATGATGAGGCCAATGCAGGTCTTGATCTGCATTCGGGGTTTGAAAGGATAAATTATAACAAAAAATCTATCTATCGCTATGGAAGTCAGAGTGAGTGTTGAAATGTAGACGCTACAACCTTGAGCGTAAGGCATGATATGGCAAAGCAGGCTTCCGAAAACCCACCTGCCTAGGAAAGTGTAAAGTGGTGTAAATGGTACAGCAAACACGCAGAGTAATATGTCGGATAACGCGAGGTTCGTGATGAAGAGATTAGTGACTGTTTGCATAGCTCGGTTCCTGATGACAGCGTAGCACACAAGAGCATTTCCAAAGATTCCTACGACGAAGATTATAATGTAAGCTGTGCAGAATACGGCCTGCACAGCTTTGTGTTCGATCGGGTCGAATCTCGTGGCATTATGGTGCTCCTCTGATGCGTTCAGAAAGTCGTTGTATGGTTCAAGAGTCCAGCCTTCAGTCGGCATAGTTAGTTCTTGTCTTTAGCTGGGCATTATAGGCCTAGGTTTGCTACTGTTGTCATAATTTTGATGGTCTGTGAGTTTGATTGTCTTTTCGTTGTGTGCTGTGATCATAATGTTTGTCTTAGCGATTTTGTGTGAAAGAAACTCATCGGGGTTTTGATTATGATTTTCTTATGTTGACCATTCTGGTGTTGGTTTGATCTGAAACAAGCAAACAAAACACGTAAGATAGATACCAAGAATCTCATTTAATTGATTTAGCCTCCATTGCATTAGGAAGTGATACTAACATAACGGCTAGAAACATCAATCAATCGAAATACAACTTCTGAGACTTTAAGACTTAGAAATTATGAAGTTTATAAATAATTTTATAATGGTGCACAATTCAAACAGCCCCGATCTAAGCTAAAATTATTATAGGTAATATACTAGATAACTGATAAACAATACCTAGACAGCATATATCTTTTTTATTAGGTAATATGCTTATTGATAAGTCAGGGTCTCGTTAGAATGATTAGAATATGAAAATAAACACGAACATATCTACTATATCTGCAATTAAGTGATTGTTTTGGATGAACTACAAAACGGCCTCAAATTCCTAATTAATTATATTTGAGGATATAATTGAAATCCCGGGATTAATTTCCATTTTCTATACAATAACTTAAGAATTTTACAAATCGGTCCATAATTGAGAGAGAAATCGGTAAACATACATAGAATCGAACATAAAAACTCGTTAACTCGTAACTCCATTTTTTAAAGACGGTTAACAAAATTAAATTTGGTTATAATGAAGGTCTACGTTTTCCAAAACATATTGAAATTATTTATTAAAACCCTGTTGTACAAATATTTCTAAGAAGTGAATCGTGGAAAAACAAGCCAAGAAATTATAAAGATGAGTTAGGTAAGTAAAAGAAAATGAGAAAGAGAGATAATCTCAAAATAACACATTCCGAGAAGCCCGGAGTTTATTCGAAAATCCCCATTAATAAATTGACCTTATCTTCATTTCCGCTTTAACTAAACTGTTAAAAAGGTTTTGTGTTGTTTTCCTTCTTCGTTGATTTCCAGGGATGGAAGATGTAACGTTAGTTGACACCGGCCGAGTCAAGTAGCAGACTGCATATCGTCTTAAACTTTTTGCTATCGTCTTAAGTGACGATGTAGTCGTCGACGACATATTACGAAGGTCTAGCTAGAAGATAGCTGCCCTTCTACCAATTTATTTGTAAGAAAATGTGTAAGCGAAACTAGCGCCAACTCGTACTTTTTAAAATTACGAACGCTTTACGAATATAAATAAGTGACTCTGTTTTAAAAAACACTAAACCGACTTCAATTATATTAGGTAGTTTTTTCATGGATCCCATTGTCAGAACTGGACCAAATTAAATGGGACCACAAGGGAAGCACCAGCTTTCAAATTAAAAAATAATCCTGAAATCGGTCTCAATCAAAAGTTCTGTGGTAGCAAACATTAAAATAAAAACAGTCGAATTGAGTAGCTCCTCCTTTTCTTAAAATCGGCTAACTTTAGAGTGCAAAAAATAAAACCTGTAACCAACGAGAGGCATCATAAGTCTATGTTAGTTTTATAATTGTAGTAACGTTCTTATTATATTAAAAAGCTTAGGGAACTTCACCCACTACGCAAAAAGGAATTTATTAGATTCTTCAAAGTGGAATATTGCAACAGTTTGCAACTTCTAAACAATCCTAAACTTTTGCGCAGCACAGAATCAACATTTTACTCGATCTATACAACTCATAGTTCCATGAGCTTTATTATGATTGAGAGCGTACTATAAATAACATTTCATAAAAAGTATATTGTAAATCATCGCTTCACTATGATGTCAGATAGCTCACCAACGAACGGGCAGATAACAACAGACAGATGTACAACAATCTCGTGGTATGACGTCTCTTTCATACAAACGTGGCGTATGGTATGATTGTAGTAATAGATATGGCTTTCGGGCTGCTGGTTTTGATGGATAAGCAATTTGGCCATAGATAAAGTACACACTTTACTGAGTCAAAAGCGTAGCGAAAGCCTCATTATGGCCAGTACGGAAACTTGGTGGTTTTCCAAGCAGATAGCGGAAGTTATTATTTACTATTTTAGTATTATGTTTTACAACAATTTTTGTTTGCACCAAGTAGCTAACCGTTTTAACACTTCACCTATCTTAGTGTTAATTCTTAGTTTAAATTAATATCTATACCGTATTCATTTTGAATGTAGCATGTTAGTAAACAAACTACGGCACAAAAAAACAAAATCTCGCTTGCTTAGCGTCGAGTTTCAGATATAAATGAAAGTATTTTTATTGAAGGGATCTAAAATCGACAAGTAATGTAAATTACGTATAAAATGACGCGCCAACAAAGTCAATTTTAGGTTAAGTATGGGCGGTTTGTTTACTAACATGCTACATTCAAAATGGACACGGTTCAGTTAAGATTTTCTTCCATATAATGTTAAGTAGTTGTAATGTGTCGTGTCAAAAAACCATTTCATTTTTTATTTCATTTTAGCAGTAGACTAATATTGGACTGATGGGTTGATGATGATGTGATGTGTGTGAAGTTAATGTTTATCTTGTAGGTTATCTTCTCTATGACGCGATGTATCGCTATCAGAAATAGTCACGGTTAGATGAGTCCTTAAACATAGCTTAGGAAGCTTAGGTTTATACTCTTTTCTGTGTCACTTTGCCACAATTTCGGGCAAGTCAACAGCTTCCTTAATACTTACTTGCCCGAATCACTGTCCCAAAGTAAACACTCCTTCCTGACCTTTAAATGGTGCCTGTGAAATCGGGGACAATTATGGCAGAGCGTTTATTTGGGTACCTCCAAGTAAGTGTTTGCACGATACCCTCGTTTGTACGTAAGTATTCTGCGTTGCCGTTAGTTGGACTCGTTTTGGGCTGTTGTTTTTTTTTCTTCGGGGTTCTTTCTGTTATTGTGGGATCTTGTTGAAGGGCGGGTATTAAATCTTTGTTTACTAACGTTACGTCGTCAACTTTTCTTGTTAAGGATTAAAGAGAAAATTCTTTTAATTCATAATTACAAGAGATTATACGCTTCACCCATAAGTTAAACACCAAAAAGGCGTTTATCAGGGGGAGGCCTGTGTCCAGCAGTGGACCGATACAGGCTGTGGATGGATTGATGGATACGCTTCGCACCTAGCTAAAATAATTATATCTTATTGAAATTTTTCATATTATTTTTTTTACCTCTCCTTTATTTATTTAAACCAGATCAAGAAATTTATTGTTAGAACACTTGAATCACGGGCAATTGCAGAATTGTGTTATTGTCCGTGAAGAATTATCAACTAAAACTGAAAATCGGTGGATTTTGTGAATAAGAAAAATGGAAAGTTAAAAAAGGTTTACCCTAAAAATGCTTTATACAGGGTGCCACGGAAAGGTACTAAAGGGTAAAGGGTAAAGGTGCCAAGGCGGAAAGGGGTGATCATGGACCCCCAACTTGTCAAAAACGATTTAGTAAATATCACTAATATTATAAATGCGAAAGTTTGTATGGATGTATGGATGGATGTTTGTTACCTCTTCACGACAAAACTACTGAACGGGCTGAAATTTTGCATATATATGTAATTCTAATCCTTCTACTTTTTATCCCATAAATCAGTTCCCGTGAAATGAAAATCACCTTTACACGTTTCCATAGGAACAACGCGTGCGAAGCCGCGGGGCGCAGCTAGTTTATAATATATTTTTATTTGTATTATAAGAAATAAAGATTTATTTTATTATTCATGTTCTTTTACATGCACCCTTGCATTATTTAATATATTTTCATGATTTCATAAATAAGAAAAAAATAGAAAATAAAAAACCGTAGATAAAACGTTGGCCCCCGCGATGTCCAGAATCCCCCTTTCGGCTTAATACACCCATTCCGTGGCACCTTACATATGCGGAGTTGACGTTGATTTTGTTGACCAATAAATAAATAAGAACCTTAAAAATACATATGAGACGAGTGAGAAACCAAACAGGACAGGGAAATTATGATAATACATTTTGCATTGCAGCCAAATGCCACTGGGGAAATAATCGTTTCCATTCCAATTCACCACCAATATCGAATTACGTTCCAATACTACAGAATTTATACTATTTTGTTGTATGACAATAGTCGGTGATTATGGATAATTTACGATTGTAAAGCCATTGTACTGTAAGCCAAGTCAATAACTCAATTATTAACAACACTGTTAACCATTTAGTAACTATTTATTACTAGTTTTTACCCGCGGCTTTGCATGGACACGTTTTGTGATTATTTATATTTCATGGGAAACTGATATATAGGATAAAAGGTAATATTCCAGGCTAAAACGTATGCAAAATTTCAGGAAGATCTGAATAGTAGTTCTGACGTGAAGAGATAACAAACAACTTTCCATGCAGTGTGATGTTTGACGATCTTCAATACTTTATCATTTATTGTATTCCATTGGTGTACAGGGGTTAGGTGTACAGGACATTTTATATGATTAAGTTTCATAGACCCTGCTAGGCACACAATATGGGTGTATTTCTTCTTCAATAGATTACAATCGATTAATAGGAACAAATGAGAACGAGTATAATTTAAATGTGCAATCGAAACAATTGAGTTAACTCCAGACTGTTACAAACCATCGAGTAAATGGACCGATTGTGACGATTCTTTAATTATTGTATAGAGAATGATTCCAAGATGGTCCAATCCCGGGGGTTTAGTATTTACTTTTAATTAAGAACATTTTCCATTTTTTATAGTTTAATAAGGAATTTGAAGTCGTTTTTTTTAATCAGAAATAGACTTTCGTTTGACCGCAATCTCACCTGATGGAAAGTGCAGATGCGGCCGACGATGTATCACGAAGGTCTAGAAGATGGCTACTCCGGACCAGATTCCGAAACACAACAGAGTTGCTTCACGGACTGGCTTAGTCCGGAGGGTGGTGACAAGCCACGGCCGAAGCCTACCACCAAAGGGTACCGCTCTTAGTACCACCCAGAGGACACGTGTAGGGTATCAGAGGGTCAACACCTACGGACGTGAGTGATACTCTCCCCCAGTATTTTAGTTTTTTCAAAACTTTCAAATTATTAAACTTAGGTAGGTATTTTATCAGATGACTCTTCCTTAAGCAACATATAAACGCTTTTTTAAAAGAATCTGCTCAGCTATTTCTGTCTTTAACTGAACATGTAGGATTCGATTTCAATCATCGAAATTGATAGGAGGAACATCAATAAAAATTACAACCGTAAAGAAAACATTTATCTGTATAATAAAAAAATATCGCTTGAAAGCGTGACTCGAGCTCGTGAATCCTCTTTTAGATTATTATGTTCGCAATAATAAGGATTTGCGTCATGAATATGAACGAGAAATGATTGCGTAGTACCTATTGAGTTTATATAATCTCTACTCTAGGTTCTACCATCAGAGATTTTTCTTTTTCCTTAGTTACCCAGGTCACATAGTGAAACTGCGTCAAAAATATTGCCAAAGAGTAACTTTTTGTATGAGTTTACTCATTAAAATATCAATAGTTTCCAAAAAATACTGATATAAATGATTGAAATACTAGAAATAAACATAAACTTACTGTACCCACAACTATGCTTCAAAAACCTAATGTATCTTTTAAAGGGCAATGTATACACTTCTACAACAAAACCCCTACTGAGCTGCAAAAATTAACAGTAAATAAATTCAGACAAACTGTAAAAATGTTACGTACGTACTATAAAATATCAGATCATCTAGAGGATAAAAAAGTTTGGGACGGATTTTGCTCCAACTCGAAAAATAACAACTAACAGGTTTCTTAGTCGTTTTTTTACTTTAGTCTACATACCGAAGCGACCAAAATCAAAAATGCCACCTTACACACTTTTTATTCCGTGTCAGTATAATTTCTTAATATGATTTGACCTTTTCTAATCATACATTTATAGTATTTATGGAAATAAATCATTTTTGAATATAAATTTTAATAAGAATATGTGCATTATCCACGTGCCTAAGCAGGCCCTATAACCAACCCAGCTCCTTGAAGTATCGGAGCAGGTCCTTGAGTCTGAGAGCTTTACAACGTGTTCCACAGTTTCTTCTTCTTGGAAGCAGCCAAAATATAAGCTGCTGTCAAAACATAAGTGTACGTTTATTGTATTTATGGAAATAAAGCATTTTTTAATTTTAAGTTGCTGTCCACGCATGTTCGGCAAAAAGCCGTATGGCACGCTTGCTTCAGCGAGCGGTCTAAGCGCGTTGGCGCTTGACATTTGCAGTAAGCAAAGCGTCAGCCATTGAGTGGATAGGCAACAAACTGCGCGTTGGCTATTTTATGCTATCACTGTGAATATCCAAAGCTTACGACTTTTATGCCATATTTGAACGCCCATTTTGGGCTGTGCGGCAGCGGAGTGGGATGTATGTACTTGTACCTTTAATCTCTCCTGGGGTCCGCAATCACGGTCGGGCAAAACTTTGGCATATTTAAGAAATAAAACGGTCAATGTTTCTCTACAAAGAAAATAGAGTGCAGCGCAAACTTACTTTAAAAACACCATTAGCAACTTCAATGAGAAAAATATTCCCCCGAGCAGCCGTAACTCTGCACCTTTTTAGCATAAACGAATTAACAAGCAAAGAAAAGACCTGACTCATTTACCTAAGGGTTATTGTTATGTATAGTGGCAATAAAGCGCGGTAATGTGAAACAGTCGGTACCTAATGTGAAACAGTCGGACATTTCCACTGGGAAATGTTCTTACGTCAGTAGATTGAGTGCGGAAGAGCGAGATAACACGCACGTATTTGGATGGAATCGAATGAAACAAATTAATATTAAGTGGAATAGAATAGAATAGAATATATTTTATTTCGACACACACACACATATGACACAAAGAAAAATAAGCACATACAAAACTAAAATAAAGAACAAGGAGTTCGGTACTAAATTTGACACAGTATGCTGGGCGTCAAATGTAGTTTGCCCCCATGACCCTGTGCCGAAATAGGTGTTGGCTCAGCATGTGCTGAACGATTGCCGCTCAGCGCTGTTTTTCAGCCAAAAACTCTTATGCGTAGAAGAAGCGTAGAGCTTTAGTGTAAAAGGACAAATACGGTTCCATGAAACCAAATAAAAAATGACTATTCATTTAGTTTTAACGCATTCACAGCCCAGCCTCCACCGCCGAGTGCGTCCAAGTCCATAAGAATGTTAATAGTGTGCAATAACGCCGCTACAAGATCGATTTCAAGCGGGATGACAAGATATGGTTTTCTCGCGAGTGAGAAGTACAGAGCAGAGACATGCACCGAATTTTCTATACGCCCAAACTGAAAGACAGAACTAAAGAAACATTCAAAGACGGAACTAAAGAAATACTTCTAGGTATACTTGCAAAACAAAAACCGAAGAACAAAGTGTGCTGTTCCTGAGATAAATAGCAAAATGTGAGCAAAACAGCTATTTAATAAAAAAAAAAAACTATCGAGAAAACCTATTTTTAACCTTTTACCTATCGTGTTTTTTAAATACGTAATTTAAGATAAAAGATCGAAGTATCATGTCCCTAAATATGAAGGAGGTGGCTTTTACAGATTCTGAGATAATTAACGATTTTGAAATACATTTTTTTTTGAAAGCTGGTGCTTCCCGTGTGGTCACATTTCAATTTGGTCCAGTTCTGACAATGGCATCCATATGGAAACCATATAATTGAAGTCGGTTTATAGTTTTTTTTAAACAAACACTATAATTTTATTCAATTAATATATACACATAAAAAAAGAAGGAATGCCATAATCACCACGCTCGGCACACGAATAACCACAACATTATTATCCACCAGTGATGAACTTAATACGGCAATATTAAGTAAAGTAATAATAATAATATTAACCAGTGATGCCTTATACGGCTGTCTGTCTGTCCCAGGTATTTTATTTCCAGTCCAGTGAATAAGTTTACTGCTGAAAATTTCAGACGGTTTCCATTTCCCGGCGTTGAGCTTAGTGACAAATGTAGTTGGAAACACGTCTCTTTTGTTTAGTCTCTATGATGCACTATGGTTTTTTATTTTGTTTTATTTAAGCGAGGATTTAAGGCGCATACAGGAGCTAATATGACAACTATTTTATCATATTATTATGCTTAACATAGCACATTTAAAAAATCCATCGTACAGTTTGTGGTATCTATTATAAGCTATTTTTTGATACCTCTGTTATAGTTTTATCTTATATAGTTTAGGAGGAGATTTATTTTTTTGAGAAAATGTCTTAATTTAGTATCAGAAACTGAATACCATAAAAATTAATAACAGTAGGTATGACGGGAAATTTAATTACATAGGTAACCCCTTTATGTCCAAAATCACTACTTTTATGCCTTTTCCGTAGCACCTATAATTACGTTCTGCCGACATGCACTCGAGCTCAAACTACCCAACCAAACCACCTCCAGATATCCTTTCCTTCAAAACCTTCATAAATTCTCCAATTACGCCAGAAAATAAAATCGTGACCCGTGAAACAGCATAATTTCGTAATGTTGGTAAAAACGGATAAGGCCGATAATCTGACAGGTAATCACTACGACCTCTCCGTTTAATACACCAGTGAAAGTGGCGCCCCCAACTATTTTATCTTATTATTACGCAGCAAGTTTTAAAAATCCATTGTTCAGTTTGTGGTATCTATTATAAGTTTTTTGTTAATGCCGCTGTAATAGTTTTGTAACATTTTGTAAAGCTTAGGCAGAGATACGAAGTTGCGCTTTTTGGCAACCAAACTCTATATTCGCATCTCCTCCTAAACCATATGAGATAAAATTATTACAAAGGTATTGAAAAATAGCTTATAATAGATACCACAAACTGAACGTAGGATTGTAAAAAAATCCTATGATAAACGTAAAAGTATGATAAATTAGATATCGCTGTCGTATTGGCTCGGGTATGCGCCTTAAGGGTTCGCTTAAACTGGGTTTAATTAAACTAAGTTTGCTAGAATGAGATCAAAGGTTGAATACGATTTAAGGTCCCTTTCGGTGTGATGAATAAGGGTCTAGTTTTCTCATGTAAGACCTCTTTTCGTTCTCTCTGCTTGTTAAGAATGATGTATCCAATATGCCTGTAATAAAATCACGCAAATGATTAAAAAGTATTAAAAAAAAAGATGCAAGCCGCTTCAAAACCTTTTTCTTCCCTAAAACTTAATTACAGAAACATTTCTGCTAACGGAAACGGAAATAGATGTTCGAATTCTCACCTTTTTTCTGCGAATTCTAATTACGAAGGAATTTCGAGTGTTTGATTTGTTGAAATTGCTAGGTCGTTTCTAAAAGTAATTTCACTAATCAATTAATTGCCATGGGTTGAGATATATTTTTAGTTGATACTGAAAATTAGATTTGCAAGAACGAGGTATGAGGTCTAAAAGGTTGTTTTCTGTTGATTTATGTTGATAAGCGGGAAAAAATTGCTTTATCAACGAACAAAACAACGCTTGCAGATTTTATACGTCGGTTTTATACAAAAGGCTGTTTAGCCTTTCGTATAAAACCGAGGTATAAAATCTGAAAGAATTACTTATAAAAATTTCAAGCGATAAGTTAGGTACCTACTTGTTTTTACTCCAGCCCTACTCGATCCTTTCAACAAGAAAACCATAAAAAGTTAACTTTATAAACAACAAAGGTATAAGTTTATAAACGGTAGATGTTTACCTTAGCAACAAACCTAATGGATAGAACCTAAATAGAGCCCAATTTAGCGAAAGGCAATATGAGTAAAAAAAAACCCTGGAATATTTTTTTATTGACAATACATAAACCCGTTTACCTCGTTACCTCGTTTTACTGTAATCGTTCCTGATGAAAAGCGAAGATGCGGGCACCACGGTGTATCACAAAGGTTTAGAAGACACTATTCACCCGCCGTTGGTAGAGATATCACACTAATATTATAAATGGGAAAGTTTGTATGGATGTGTGGATGTATGGATGGATGGATGTTTGTTACCTCTTCACGCCAAAACTACTGAACGGATCTGGCTGAAATTTTGCACACAGGTAATTCTAATCCCAGAATCAAACAACTAAACTAACTCAGTTCTCGTGGGATAAAATCCACCTTTGAACTTTTCCATAAAAAAACGCTGCCTGCAGCTAGTTATCCATACTTTAGCCTTTTCGTTCGCGAACTTTCATGAAGTTCATGAGGAATTTCCTCCCGCGAACACTCAGATTGTGGAATGATCTCCCTGCTGAGGTTTTCTCCCTGGACTATAACATGGGGTTTTTCAAAAAGGGTTTTCTACATTATAAGGTTCAGCTTATCATCAGGCGGACCGTTTGGCCACCTTGGTGGTATAATAAAAAAAAACATTTCTTGAAGAGACACAGGTTGTAGGTAATTATTGCTGTTTTGTTAATAGCATGTGAAATAAAAAGCTGTGTGGTACTGGCTTAGAAGCAGTGTGGTGCTGGTTTAGAATTTGCACAACCCCATCACTTCCCGTGAGTGTCGTAACAGGCGACTAAGGGATATCTGGGGCGGGCAGCAGCGCCCCCGCAGAACAATTCTACCACCGAACTGCGATCCCCCAACCCGCATGCCCAGCGTGGGGATTATGGGCATTACCCCCCATTAGATAAACGCCAAAAAGGCGCTTATCAGATGGAGGCCTGCGTCCAGCAATGGACCAATACAAGCTGTTGAGGTTGAGGTTGAGAAAATAGAAAGGAGTAGGTAAAATTTGACTCTATTCCTTTTAAACATAGCCTTCTTTCAGCTTACGTCATTCCCTTTGTATTTGGAACGGAAATGCACAAGAGTATTTTAACCATTAAAGAATTTACATAAAAACTTTACAGCGCACTCAACTGATGAAACTATCACTTTTAATAGAACTTCCGAATGTTCTACTAAAATGCCGTCTTCATGGGTTCGTCATAAAATTCCAAATGAAGTAGCTATTCCATATTCCATAAAGCAGCATAAGATTCCAGTTTACTATCTGTTTAGAACATTATAACTCTCGGTGAAAAGTGGAATTAAATGTTTTCAGCACGTTCGAATGGAATTTTCAAATAATTGTTATACAAAGTTTTATATTTTTCGATTTCTCTCTCTTGTGATCTACACTTTCAATAGGTATAATTATATATTTAATTCTTGTAGATAGAGAAAAAAGAAAGAACAGAGAGACAAATCGAAAATATTTTTAATAAAAATGTACATAAACCAGTGAAGGTTTTCTTTTTAACTCTCCTAGTCAATTTTCGACTAGAGTGACTAATTCAATTTTCCTCAATTTTCAATGTTTGACTTTTCTTGTAGACCAATATCAACTTTGTATAGTTTTGCTCGATATGCACTTGTTAGTTTTTGAACAGACCTTAAGGCGCATGCACGAGTGAAATTGGCGCTGGCACCTATTTTATCTTATACGTTTGACACAGGAAATTTTAAAAATCCATCGTACAGTTTGTGGTTTCTATTATATTATTAAACATTTATTTCAGAATACAATCCATATCACATTATTATATTACACACAAAATACTTAAGACTAAACATATCATGACAAAAATAATTACATAGAAATTAACAAAAATAATAAAATACAAATTGGATAAAATAAGATAAAATGACAACAGAAAATAAAATGAAATTATACAAAATTTAAATTTTATTCAGATGGAACCTATAACTATTTGCATCCTCCTGTACAGAATGGGGCAGTCTGTCCGTGCTACAATCATCTTCAGGATGCCGTTGCCGCTGCTTCGCGCACACTGAAGTAGGGAAGCAACTTTTAAACTATCACCTATAAACTATATCAGAAAAAACCTATTACAGAGGTATTACATAATTTCGTAGAACAGATACCCCAAACTGTACGTTAGATTTTTGAAATTTCCTGTGATTTTTTTTGAAATTTGAAATTCGTGAACTATTCGTGAAAAAATTGTGAATTATTCGTGATATTACCTGTGTGTTACATATACTTAGTAATAATGTCAAAAATGCGCTGTCGTATTGGCTCGAGCCTTCGCCTTAAAAACAATTGCAATTCAAATTTGAATCTGAATAAAAAACGAAGGAAACAAAAGCAACAATGAAAACAATACTTTCATCCAAGAGCCTGCTGTACACAAAAGCATTGTGGACTTTGTTTTCTATTTAAAATACGGTCGCCGTTGTAGGAAGCTGATGGTCGTTTTATTTGCGATAAAATAATTAATAATAACAAGTGTCCGCTACTGTTCCGGTTATTTTTCCGCATTTTGACTTTTTTGGTCACGCAGTGGGACGAATGCAAAATAACTCCAATAATTTTATATCCTATGGAATCTGAAGAGTGGTTTATTTGACGTTTGCATGGGATACGCGCAGTTTCCTGTCCGCAAAATAGACGCGTTAGCTGTACTAATTTTTGACGTGAGAACGTCTATTATATCGATGAACATATAAGTAGTACTAAACAACGTGACACTTTTTTATACATACTACCCGTATGTTTAAAAAAGTGTCACGTTGTTGATGATGTTGTCATGACGACTGAAGCACTAAAGATTAAAGTTCTAATTTCGTGAAATAGATAGCGTTGATAGCTAACACCAGCTAAAACAGTTTAAAAACTACGAGGTAAGATTTCCATTAGAATAAAGCCAACTTTAAAGACAACCATTTTTTTGTATTTGTATGGCGTGATCAAACAACCCGAATTCAGTGTTTTATCCCAGAAAATCATCATGAAAACAAACCTGTTAGGCGTGATAATCTGTGATGTACCCAGGTATTAGGTATGTTCACAGAATTAATAAAAATAGGATCATAAATTAGTACTACTTATCGCGGTGATTTATATATTTAACCTGGCGTTTCGACAAGTTTATACACTATCGTGGTCAGGGGATGACTAGTACTGGAGCTACTGCCGTTGGAAGCGAGAGCAGCATTATTTGTAACTACCCTCACTTGGTTTTCGAAACCGGTCTTGTTTATCTGCACACTCTAACGACACAAGTGTCCGTGACGCACTGAATAACCGGTACAAAAGGGTACATTGAGTACCTACTTAGCCCAGTAATGCCCAGCGTGCGCATATAGACACGGGAATATGGGTAAATTGTAACGCCTGTTATGGCAAATGTTGCCATAACAGGCATTACAATTTACCCATATTCTCTACTCCTTTTTTTACTGAAAAGTTGATCAAATTCTCATGTCAAAACTTCAAACTTTTAGGAAACGTCGGTGTCACATGGCTATTTTAGGTTTTTTTTGACTTATTCGCGGTTTTTTATCACTAATATTCATAATCGTAAAAAAATGGATCCCAGGAGAAAGTAAGTTATATTTTATTGAAACAAATGTACAAAGAAACGAAAAAATAATAATTTGGGCATTACTGGGTTAGTATTACTAGATTTCACGTGTGCCATAAGCAATTTACTTCAAAATAAAATTGTTCTTCAAAATCGCTTTTATCTCAGAATCTGTGAAAGCTACCACCCTCATATGTAGAGAAATGTTACGTCGCTCTTTTTTCTTGAACTAAATGTTTTAAAAACACGATTGGTGAAAGTTTTTTTCGATGTATGTTTTTGAGAACTTGATGTTTCGCACATATTATGCTATTTATCTCAGGAACAGCACACCTTTACTTCTTCTTCGGATTTTGTTTTGCTAAGAAATCTAGAAGTGTTTATTTAGTTATGTCTCTTAATTGTTCGATTGGTTGTTACATTCACTTGTAAGTAGGTAAAAAAAATTTTAGCGCCTAGAAAATACGGTGTACGTTTCTGCTCTGTACTTCTCCCTCGCCAGAAAACCGTATCTTGTCATCCCGCTCGAAATCCACAGGGTAGCGGTTTCATTTCAATCGCTTCCCGGATCATTTTCTTATCATTCCAGAAATAGTACCGGTAGAATGGGGTGGGAATGTGCCACGGGGGTCATCGGCAAGATTGTTATCGATTTCTTTTTCTACTTTGACTTATAGAGATTATTTCTTCGATTAATCATTTTTAAAAACATTGTCCCATCTCTAATTCATTTTGCAAACATTTACTTTCATCTATCAGTGTCATTCAGATTGTAGAAGTTTTTAGTCAAAGCTGTCGAATTTAAAATCAGGTGTAAACTATATTTTGTCCAGCGGAATCTACGGAAGCTGTCGTAATCGAGGTATGTTATGCTTATCGGATATTTTATCGACAATTGAATGAATGTAAATCAATAAGATTGTTTTGTTTCGACTGAATTACGAGAGTTTTGTCAAAATATCGAAACTTCGCAGGTGAGAATGTTTCACTATTTTTTTAATTTTATATTTTTGTCCAAAGTATGGTTCATTTATTAGTGGTGAGATAAAGAACATGTAAACAAATATATAAACAGCATTATCTGTATTATTTTCCTAAAAAATAACTTATTTTGGCTTTGCTAACACTGAATAACCTTGAAATGTGGCACATAGCCACCCTATTCTACGGTACTAATTTTAATGTTTTCAGATCGCGTAAGTTACTAAATATTAAAAGTAGTATTTATTGTAGCCTTGTAGGTACAAAGAATTGCCAGAAGTAGTACCTATTATTATATAAAGCTTTATTGGACGCCGTACCGTAGAGTCTGAACGTCTGTACGTATATTGCTCCAATAAATTTTCTATTGTTGCTCAATAGAATCACCACAGCGGGGCCCTGTGCAATGTGTATAGGTGTACAAATGACAAACTAACTGTGACTCAGGGCTGAATATAAATTGACGCTGAATAGAGTTTTAGATTTAAAACGAAATTAATGAAGCCAAATAAACTCAGTATTGTTCACGTTTATGGAATTTATTTTTATTCTTTCTTGTTTTTATATACTTTTTCTTAGCTTTTCTTCTAAGAAACAGTAAATAAAAACAAGAAAAAACTCTTCTTTTCTTTCGATCGCGCACGAATTATAAAGACTACCACGTTCGTGCGCGATCGAAATGGGATGGGACTTTTCAAACAAAACAGGTGTTGGTAGCGTTTACAGACTCATAGAGAGAAATGGTGTCCCTTGAAAATGTTTACGAAGCTGCAGGCAGAGCTAGTTTAGACTTCTCCACACTCACGAGCAAATCACGGCGTAAGCAGCATGATTCGCGGTGCGAATGTCGGCAAAACAACCAAGGCCCTCCACATTCGCGCATGTATTACGCGCGCCTTGCAAACCCTTTGCCACGGCACAAAAAAACCTACAAAATCCGAGAATGAGACTCAAACGATATACAAATCAATCCACTCAACTTTATAATGTACCTAACCACTAGTGCATAGTGCTCTATGGATTAACCCATAAAAGTTTGTAGATGAGGCCTGTATTTTAGGTAGCCTACAGGTACTATCATACAGTTTATATAGTACTAGCCACTCGATGGGTATGTACTATATAAACTCTATGCCTACAGGGGTTGTATGATAGACAACTCTAAGGCTGATTAACCTCTTTGCAGTAAGCCTTTACAAGATTTGGGTGCTTATGGTTCTGTTCGTCCAAATCAAAGGTTCTGAAGAGGTTCTTAATGTCACAGACAATCTTTAGGCAACGGATACGACGTTCAATATTGACAACTGACGGGCGGTCTTCTCGGATTGGCCAAATTGTAGTGGATAGGTTGGTTTTTCGCGGTACAGTCATAGACAATGACGTTTGGTAGACTCATTTTGCTTTAAGGAGGTCCCGTCTCTTCTTACGAAGTTATTGTATTCTCTTTGGGATTGGCAGCTATGATATCGGCTAGCGAAAAACTAGGACCATCGTAGTCCGATCAATGAAAAGAATGCTCAATATTATCAGTTGTTATTGAAATTTATAGCATTCAGGCCTACGCTGTGTGCGTGAGTCTACAGATATTATATACTATATACTATAATTATAGTACTAGGTTTTACCTCTTCACATGGGCAAATGACTAAGGATCAGTTGGCTTTTAATTCCTAATAATCATAATGCAAAAACACGCGAAGGTTTTAGCTAGAACCAAATGAACAACAAAACTACATAGAATAACAGTTATTCGGTATAGTTATAGATTAAACTAAACATATGTATTGTAGGCAGTTACTCTACCAACGGCTTTTCACACGTCGGTCATCGTCAATTTATTTCCCTTTGTCCAGTCGTTTCGTTTTATTGGCTAACCGCATATGAAATGTTCACAGGGTGCTCCAAAAATGTGTTTTCAAAGGGTAAAGCGAATATAGAAAGTGTCGCTTTCATAAAGCCTCTGGAAATGGTTCATAAATGGCGGAGGCGAGTCTAAAAGCAATTTGTTTTAGCATGAAGAGAAAAAAAAAGATAAAGAAATTAGTTTTTTGGTTTTGTTAGTCTAGTTAATATTCGAACAGTCATCATCATCATCAACCTGTAGTTCACTGCTGGACATATGCCTCGGCTAATTGCCTTTCTGATTGTCACATCCACCATCTGACGTCGTCATCCCACTTCATTGGTTGGAGGGTGTCCTACACTAAGTTTGCCGAGTTGCGATCTCCATTCAAGAACACGCGGTTTTCGGCTCTGCAGTCCTTCGCAGGTTGTCATCTCACTTGGTTAGAGGATGTCCTACACTATGTTTGCCGAGTTGCGGTCTCTATTCAAGAACAAGCGGTTGTCGGCTCTTCGCGACATATGGCCGGGCCACTGCCTTTGCATCTTGCTAATTCTTTGAACTACATCGATAGCTTTGGGTCTCTGTCGGATGTATTCACGATGTATTCGTTACGAATCCCATCCTTCAGAGAAACTCCAAGCATAGCTCTTACCACAGCTCGCTGAGCTACTTTGAGCTGGTGGACCAACCCTATCGTGAGTGTCCCCGTCTCAGCTCCGTAGATTTCTGCTGAATTTGAACTGTGGCTGCCTTTTATTACAAGAACACTTGATCGACCACTTAGTTATGTTAAAATTTCATTGCTTTCCCAATTTTCTGTAGAAAGACCTTAAATAAACTGTGGTTTTACAAACACTTCTATTACAACGTCCTATACATACAAACATGCCCTGGGTAATAATCAAATATAAAATATAAGATATAAACTCAAATTTAAAATTAAAAATGCTTTATTTCCATAAATATAATAAATGTTCACTTAGAAAAGGTTAAAATATTAGTAAAAAAAATACACTGACACGGAAATAAAGTGGTATTTTTTATTTCGGTCGCTTCGGTATATAGACTAAAGTAAAGAAGCAACGAAGAAACCTTTAGCCTGTTAGTTGTTATTTTTCGATTTGGATCAACCCGTCCCAACCTTTCTTATCCTCTCGATAATCAGGTATTTTATATTACGCCTTTTTGCACTGTAACGTTTTGACAGTTTGTTTGAATTTAATTTTTTATTCAAAAGAATATATAATGACATTACTACGTCAAAATATTTATGATAACTTGTTGTACACTCATGAAATATAAAGACGAAATATCAATCGGTCTCTTAAAAATAACTATAAACATAACTTTAATACCAGAAACAAACATTAGTACATTGTGCCCACAACTTGGCTACACGAAATAAATGTATCTTTTATAGGGCAATGTACACGCTTCAACAACAATACTCCTAGTGATTTGCAAAAATTACAATAAAAAAATTACAGTACCTTGCTGATGCTTGATTCGTAGGGAAAATAAAGAGAATACAATAACTTCGGGGAAAAATTCGAAACAGATCACGTGACATAATCTAAGGTATGTCATATCTAAGGTATGCCAGTAAGGTATGTATGGTATGTGAAACCCATACATTTTTGGACTTTTCTACTATCGCTTTCGATATCGATTGTCTAGGCCCTCAAATTATCTAGACTAGAAGATAAAAAGACTTGGAACGGGTTTTGCTTCAACTCGAAAAATAACAACTAACAGGCTAAAGGTTTCTTCGTCGCTTCTTAATTTCCCGGCAGACAGAAATCAAAAATATCATTTATTTCGTTGTCAGTGCTTAATTTTATAACTTGACCTTTTCTAAGTGTACAATTATTGTATTTATGGACTTAAAGAATTTTTGATTTGATTTGAAAACACAGAATTACATAAAAATTTCACACATGCAATGGTCCAATTTCGCGTGTCGAGTAAAAATAGCTCCAGGCCCATTTGTACTGAAGGAAGACCCCAAAGAAAGATGTCTATAAATGTACCTGTACATAATTTGTTAAGAATCCTTTTAGAATTCTCTTGTTTGAATAAATTTGAACAATTCTCGGGTTTTAATTACTGAGATTAATTCTGAAACCTTTGTTTGCCCGGAATTTTTATTTTCTGAACAAACAATATACCTAAGGCTGCGGTATAAATTTGGCTTACAATAAATTTATTGCTGTCTCTTTAATTGTATTATGAGAATTGCAAAAACTATTCAAAATTTTCCCACCTCGTATTATTCTGTTGCAGAGATGGGTCTAGCTGACTTACGTTATAAATATTTAGCAGTTTATCTATATACTTTTTGCTTTGTGATGAAATTTATTTAGAAAAAGGGTCTTGACAGAAGATAGACAGACGAACGGACGGTCAACAAAGTGATCCTCTAAGGGTTCCGTTTTTTCCTTTCGAGGTACGGAATCCTAAAAATGGATACTCTACTGACAGGCACGTAAATCTTAGACAGCAGACGTAAAATTTTTCTAGTAAACCTTTCCTGTAAATGTTTGTATGGATTTATTTGCTTGAAGATTTTTGGCAGCTCGTATCTAGGCTCTTTATCAACGAGGTATCAACAGTATTACGTGAATTACTTTTATCTAACGGGGATTACATGCGCTTTAGATTTCGTGGATGCGATGGAAATTTTACATTACAACATGTTGTAGTTGTAACGATATGCCGACTATCGAAAATATCACATTCTACAACTGAAGTAGCATACCCGAGTCAAAGTGGCGCCTCCACCGAATCGTTCTGCAGGAGGCGCTGCTGCCCGCCCCGGTAGATATCCCTTGACACCCGCGGGAAGAGTTGGGGTGGTGCAAATTATATGCCGCTGGCACCACACGGCAAATATATTATATTGGATACCCAGATATTGCGTTTCTTTCCCGTTCTGATTTGACTGCACAAATACCACAATCTTATTACAGTAACATTTGTCAGACTAGCGGTTCTATTAAAGTGAATATTCAAGTTGTGGCAGTATGAGCTCTATTCTTAGGACGATAAAGTCTTGTCGATTTTAAAATGAATTGTATTCAGTAAAACGATTTCCTACGAAATAGAATGTCTGCTGGGGTAAAATGATAAGAAAAGTAGAGAAAATTTCAAAATTTAGGCACCATTTCAGAAAGCTTTTTAAAATTCAAATATGCAGGGTTTAGTACAACGTTATGCATTATAAATTTTTCATCATCATCATCAGCCTACACTAGTCCACTGCTGGACATAGGCCTCCCCTAATGAGCGTCATAGCGCCTTGTCTTCAGCTTAACGTATCCAGCATCTGCCTGCAATCTTTCACAGATCGTCATCCCACCTGGCCAGAGGGTGTCCTACACTACGTTTGCCGAGTCGCGGTCTTTTTTTTTTTTTTTTTTTTATCAGAAATAGTCCTTCGTTTGACCGCAATCTCACAATTCTCACATGATGGAAAGCGAAGATGCGGCCGACGATGTATCACGAAGGTCTAGAAGATGGCTACTCCGGACCACATTCCGAAACACAACTGAGTTGCTTCACGGACTGGCCCAGTCCGGAGGGTGGTGACAAGCCACGGCCAAAGCCTACCACCAGAGGGTATCGCTCTTAGCACCACCCAGAGGACACGTGTAGGGTATCAGAGGGTCAACACCTACGGACGTGAGCGATACTGTCTCCCGTCTCCACTCAAGTACTACACAAGTACCCCATCGGTTCTTCGCAAGATATGGCCGGCCCACTGCCACTTCATTCTGCTAATTCTTTGAGCTATGTAAACTTTGGTTCTCTGTAGGATATACATTTTTTGCAACAAAAAAACACTATAAATAACGAGTCCCGTGCAGGACCCCGAAATTAATTTGGTCGGAACGATAGACTTTTTCAATTTGATCGAATGAACTTTTGCCGTAAAACCAAACGTTGATTCCGATAACGACCATCAACCTCAACCTCAACAGCCTATATTGGTCCACTGCTGGACGCAGGCGTCCCCAAAAATCAAATCAAATCAAATCATTTATTTGCTGAATACATTATTACAGGTATATGTCAGATCTTATAACTAGATCATGAAAAAACTATAAAAATTTAAGTCGGTTTATAATTTTTTTAAAACAAAATTTATTATATAGAAAACTGAGTAAAATTCCGAATATGTTTAAAAAAAAATCTGTTGACATGTCCGGGTTCTTGGCTCCAAAATCTGGGGTTTTCACGCGTCTTGTTCTGGTAGCCAAATTTTATAGATGTCAACCCTATCAAAAAGCAACCGTTAAAGATTATCTCGGACAATGAGCCCTTGAAATGGTCGAGCCTTTCAGGTTGACAGATTAGTGTAATCTGAGGACTTTATGATTGTTTGATGTGCATCCACCTGAGACACAGCGTAAGTAGCAGTGCTGAGATGAGCTGATGAAGCCAGAAATAGGATAATTGGATGCCGTACATATTCAAATACAAAATCCTACCCTACCATTTCTGCTTATGTTTATAAGCAGGGCGTTCCAATCAGGGTGAGGGAAGAAGATAATTATTTAATCTGAGAATTTCAAGCCCTTGACTAATTATTTGAATTTTTTTGTTTACCGACTTTAAAATAATAATTAATTTTGTTTTAAAAAACTATAAACCGACTTAATTTTTTACAGTTTTTGTATGTTTATGTATGAATTTTCATGGATTCCACTGTCAGAAATGAACAAAATTAAAATGGGACCACACGGAAAGCACCAGCTTCCATATAAAAAAATCATGCAAATCGGACCACCCAGTCAAAAGTCGATTTTTCCCCATTTCATTTAGTTTAGTTCTGGAAATGGCATACATGAGAAAACTTTAAAATTTAAGTCGATCTGTAGTTTTTTAGAAAAAACCCTATTATACAATCGTGTAAATACATATTAAGTGTGTTTCAAATTATACATAAGTAATTTAAAACGTGAAAAATCGAAATCACCTATCACAATATTTCCGTAACATTTAAAAGGTGTTTTCATTTATGAATATGACTAGGTAACTTATATTACTGAATAAAACATTATTATGTATATATTACTGAATAAGGGATGAAACGTTGGTGTTCTTCCAACACAAATAAGGTTCGTAGTTAACCCGCTTACATCCGTAATGAACATTATTATAATTATTATTTATTATACACAGACAGTGAATAAAATGATAAGAGTAGGTAGCTCTTTAAATTTAATGTGCATTATTTAAATATTATGTGGGTCGGTACTTATGTTAGTATGATTGTCTGGTAGATATCTCTGCAAGGGATAAGACCTCCAATCGCAAGATACATTAATATACAGTTGTAATGTATCTACATCAAGAAAAAAAGTTCACTATATAAGGCTACAAACATTACACTAGAATAATCCCTGTTTCAAAAAGTTTTCATCAAATCTTTCTTCCACAAAGCATGTTTGATACAAGAGCATTTCTTCTTTGAACATTTAGGTGTAGCTTCCCAAAAAACTAGCGAATCGAAAAAATCGGAGAAGGAATGTTCCTTCCTGAATGGAATGCTCCATTTGATGTAGTTTAGATTAATTGGAAGTATTCCAATCCCTGTGTTTGATCTTAGAGAATTCGAATAAAGTTTGTTCAAAAAGAGAAGAGTCGTGGCGTTTCGGTGAACTAACACTTTTAGTCGTACTGCAATGAGAGAGCAGTGTTGTCAACCCATCAATAGTTGCCAATTGGCACAGAACAGACTCTACCTTGTTTAATTCAACTACAATACTTATCCGAATTATACGTACTGTGTTAGTAAGTGACAATAATTGTTTTATATTACTTGATTATTTATTAGACGCCTTGCTGTTTCACCCGCGTAGTTCCCGTTCCCGTGGGAATTCCAGGATAAAATATAGTCTATGTCACTCCCTGAAAGTAAGTTTTTTAATGATCAAAGAATTTTTCAATCGGTCTAGTTCGGACCTATTCAATACAAACAATCAAATCTTTCATCTTTATAATATAAGTATATGTAGATTATATTATATTATTATATTATATTATATTATATTATATTATATTATATTATATTATATTATATTATATTATATTATATTATATTATATTATATTATATTATATTATATTATATTATATTATATTATATTATATTATATTATATTATATTATATTATATTATATTATATTATATTATATTATATTATATTATATTATATTATATTATATTATATTATATTATATTATATTATATTATATTATATTATATTATATTATATTATATTATATTATATTATATTATATTATATTATATTATATTATATTATATTATATTATATTATATTATATTATATTATATTATATTATATTATATTATATTATATTATATTATATTATATTATGTCAGCTGATCTCGCTCTAAACTCATCTCGAGATAAGTTGATTAAATTATTAATTTTGTTATTGGTGTCGATTCTGTTGTTTTAGGATAAGCTAAAATTAGGATTTTGGAATATCAAACAGATGAAAACGATTCTATGGTTGAAAAATTTGACAGACACGTTTGAAATTAGGATCAGAGCTCTAAAATTAAGCTGACAGACCTAAAACAACTCTGTTGTCTCAATTTAGTTATAATGGCTAAAACCATATTCCATGCGTAACATTTTAGTTGTTTTAAAAATTAAACTAACGGGTTTAAAACTAGGATGACAGCTCTAAAATTAGAGATTGATAGATCTAAGACAACTCAACTTAGTTAAAAGTAGCTTTAACCCTATTCTTTGCATTCCATTTTAACTATGGTTAGAAATGTCTACCTAATTTTAGCAGGCATCTAATTAGGTCATGGTTAAAATTTATCGATTTTAAACTGGTATCGATTTCAATTTCTAAATGATTTCTCATACAAATGGACGAACTGTTTGACCCATGTAAAGAAGTATTTTATAATAACATTTTATAAAAAAAATACATATTTGACTCACAACAACACCCAAATACTCAACTCAGAGAGGTTTTGCGATTTTGAAAAACGTTCTAATATAGGTATTTTTAGGACCTGTATAGAGAAAACCATAATTTTGAGCTCTACCTAGCATAGAAAGTTTAGCAATCTTAAAATTTAGGTTAGAAATCCTAAAACAACAGAATCTTTTTAAAAACCTATTAAAATTGTTTAGTATTTACACAGTTCAAATTTTTCGAGACAAATCCTTCGGGAATACGATATTTATCTTGGGATCATTTTCCGTACAATCGAGAAATAATTTTCTTATTATGTCCATAATTGACAGAAAAATTGACGATCAAACATAAAAAAACATAAAAAAACCGAACAGAGACGGGGGGATCTCTGTTCGGTTGTATTTATGTAATTTTCCCTTCCCGAACCCCCTTTTGAAATGAGCTAATAATTCAAAAACACACAACTCAAAACTAACTAAAAACAGCTGATTTCAATTCAATTTACACAAACAAAATAAATCGATGACAGATCCAAAAACATGGGAAATAAAACTCTTCTCAGGCAAGCTTTAACCCCAAAACTTCGAAACACGTCCATATCTGAATTCGAATCTAATATTATTCAGCATTATCGAGTTTCCGGCTGAATGGCCGGGTAATTTGGAGAAGAGATCATGGCTATATGATGAGGGTAACTTGCCAGCAAAGTTGGGGGTGTTCGCGATTTCAAAAGGTGCGCCATACCGCTGTTTCAGCGAAGAAATATGCTGGTTAACGTGTAAAATTGGAGCAAACACATGCTTGCGTATGCGAGTGGAAGTTTAGTTTTAAAACTACAGTTTACCTACTTACATAACACAATTGACTTTTAGGTATGATTATTCTAATATTATCTTCCCATTTTTAGTCATGTCTATTCTCCATTGCTGAACATGCTTGCCCAAAATATGGTCGAGTTGAAGTTTAGTTTTATAATGACCATTTTAAAAACATTTTGTCTTGCTATATGCCTAATTCTTCATCAGCACACAATGTCACTGCCGAATATGCTTGTTTAAAACTGAACAAGAAGTTTCATAAGAAAAAAGAGGGTTTTGCCATAATCATCAATAAAGTGTTCATTGATTCATTTATTCAGAGTCAGAGTCAGAGTCAAATCTTTTTTTTTTTTTTTGACCTACAAAATATGCACTTAGACTAGTTATTTTTTTTACTATATAAACATTCGCAGTGAAGGTTTAGGTTTTAGGTAGGTGTTAAAATACACCGAAGGAAGCCGCATGCATGTGTGATTGACTTATGATTTATTTATAAAGATATAAAAAAGATATAAAATGTTTATTTCGTCTTAAATCACACATTTCCAAATAAAGGTAGGTACAGTTTATTATTCAGATAGTTAGTACCAGATGTGTGTAAAAGACCCAATTTAGGCATCGCTAATGAGTTCCTCGTTCTTACTAAGTCGAAACTTGTATTACGAAACGAAGGGCTCCTGCTCTGGCTAACTTAGATTCTTTCCTCACAATGGTGTACTAACGGTGGTAGCCATATATATCAAGGTCTTATAGTGCCTAAGTTAAATTTAGAAAATAAGTAAATACATATCTAGTTACAAAAATCTAATTTATACAGAAATAACACCTAGCCTAAAATGGAAATATTTAGAAATTAATTTTATTTTCTTAATATTAATTTAGAAAATAAGAATATGCATCTCTAATTATACAAAAAAAAACTAATTATACAAAAAATCTAATTTATACAGCAACAACACCTAGCCTAAAAATGGAAGAAGGGTGGGAAATATAAAACACTTAAAAGTTACTAGGTGGATAATTATGTGTAGAGGGGATTAGGATGGTAATTCAGGATATTCTATGAAATAAGTCCTCAGTCTGGTCATAGGTTAGGGATTTAAGGTACCTAATCATTAAGTTTTAATTTACAATCGTTATATGACAGGTCTTTAATAAAGATGGTTTTATTTATTTTGTTGTAGATATATGGGGCTAGAAAAGAGCTATGCTTTTGTGCAAAGGTAGTTCTAGAGCTAAGAGTTTGGAAAGCTTTATCTCTACGCTTACTTTCGTTTTTAAGTTTTGGTAAAAGATGTTGTTTTAAAATTAGCTGTTGCATAAAGATTTGTCTTAAGGTGAGGATTTTGCATTCTCTATATAACTGTGTCGTCGAGTATCTGTATGGGAGAGAAAAAGCTACTTTTAAGACCGAGCTTTGTGCTCTCTCTAGAGGTAATAAGTGAGACTTTGCGGCCCCACCCCACGACGGTACACAATAGGTAAGAAGGGAGTGGCAGAGAGTTTGGTACAATAGTCTTACTTGTGGTACATTTGCAGCATGCCGAACCTTGCGGAAAACGGCAATGAGTTTGCGAACTCTAGCTGTAAGTTGTTTAATATGACTAACATAATTTAATTTGTTATTAACCATTATCCCTAGGTACTTAATCGACTCACAAGTATCAAGTGCGGGACATTTGCAGGGTGATGATTGTAAAAGTAGACAGTTTGTTGAGTGAGCCTTGATAGTTAACAGTGTGTCCGGCAGTTTATTATTGCGGAGTGTGAATTTCAGGTATTTTGTTTTATCCGTGTTTAGTGTAAGTAGGTTTTGATTTAAAAGGATGGACACCTGGTTGAATCCCTCCTGCGCATAATTGAAAGCGAAGTCCCAATTACGACCTCGGAACAAAAGAGCGGTATCGTCGGCAAAAGCTAATAACTTGCCGTTTATGAGCTCTAGATTACAAATTTGATTTACGTAGATTAGAAAGAGTGTCGGTCCGAGTATACTACCTTGAGGAATTCCAAATTGTGTTAGGATGAGTTCACTGCTAAGATGGTTATTTATGTTCACTCTCTGTTTTCGGTTCGTTAGGTAATTTTTAAATAGTTGTAGTTCGCAACCACGAATTCCCAAAAGTTGCAGTTTGTCTAGCAGTATTGGGATAGATACCGTATCGAAAGCTTTAGCAAGGTCCAGGAAAATAGCTATACATTTGTCTCCATTGTCAAGCGAAGACGCCACGAATTGGTCCAGCTCCGATACGGCATCTCCCGTCGACTTTCCTCTTCGAAATCCAAATTGATTGCTGGAGATTAAATTAAACTTGTCCAAATAGTTCACTAACCGGTTATTTAGAGTTTTTTCTAATATCTTAGACAAAACAGGCAAAATAGATATTGGCCTGTAATTAGAGGGTTTCATTTTTTCGCCTTTTTTGAAAATAGGGAGGATCAGGTATTTTTTAAAAATGTCTGGGAAAACGTGAGTTGAAAAACATATATTACACAAGTGGGTAAGGACAGGAGTAAATACCGATTTATTTTCTTTTATAATACGAGAAGGGATTTCGTCCCACCCCGGTGAACAATTAGATTTCAAAGAATCTATAAGTTGCATAATTTCTTTTTCGTTGGTATTAAACAAGGCAAATGAATTTGTTTGTGGACAAGTAGTGCTAAAACGTGGTAGAGATTGGTTTACATCAGCGGTAGAGATTTTTTCAGCTAAGGTTTTCCCGACGTTGACAAAATATTCATTTACTATGTTAAGTTTAGTAAGTGGGTCATGTCCGTTAACAAGTTCCAAAGATAAGTTTTTCTTGGGTTTATAGTGAGTAATGTCATTGATAATTTGCCAGGTTTTCTTAATATTTTTATCAGCTTTCTCTAGTAAGGATTTTTCATAGCCATCTTTGAGCTTACGAAGTAGAGAGTTACAAAAGTTTCTATAACGCTTGTACATAGTTTTTAGATTGTCATTATCAGTTTGTTTTCTAAGTTTTGCATGCATAATATCTCGGTGTCTCATACAGCGTATTAGCCCTGCCGTTATTTATTATTTATGTGCCCAAAATATGTGTATAGCCATTAATTACCTAAAGGCCAGTCACAACAGCATCCTAAAAATCCTGGCAGAGCATGTTTTGCAAAAGATATTGCACCTTATTCAGTTTTGTTTTCAGTTCAACTCCCTAACCAATTCTGAAAATACATTTGCTGTTTGTGTTTTCAGATTCGTTAAGCAACTTAACACCTGCTAAGATCCCTTCAAAAAATTGTTCAAACTTTATCCTTCTAGGTAGAAAAGTAGTACATCATTTAGCTGGCGATAATCATGCAGATTTTAAAGAGCTTTGTAATGAAATGAAACACAAACATTTCTACTATAAGTAATTAAATTCTATTGAAAACGAAAGGAAACTTTGAAGTTACAACATCAAACAAAGTATTGTTTTCCAACTTATTAGCGGAGTACAGCTGAACCACGCAGTTCGGACATTAATACAAAAACGAATTTAAAGGCGGACGTTCACCATACCATCAGCATCGCAAAGAGTCGCCTTTTGCATATTGAGGCTCACCGAGACCAGATAAAAAAGGCCAAAGGCGCATGGCGGCCAGTTGAGTTTGCAGGTCAATACAACTGGCTGCCATTGTAGGCCGCGTCTGTCTCTAAGAGGCTTAATACGGCGGCGCCACATCCACCTTCGAACATGTACCTACAATGTATTGTGCAGACTTCGATTCAAACGCGCCATCGATCAAAAGACTCAATAAAAGTATAGCTCCTATAAATGTTTTTTGAAAACTGTCAACCATTTATTTCGTAAAAATATGGTGAAAACTATTGCTCAAGAAGGGTTTTCATTTCAAACACAGAGCGAAAACCCGTCATCTTATCGTATTTTTTGCTTCTATTCACTAGATTTGATAAGTTGTCATGGCTATACATTATGTTGAAAAATCTACAAATTGATGACGGTTTTTCGCTGAATTCAAATAACCCATTTGTGATATTACTATAATATGACTCTAGTTTGTAACTGACAGCATGGCCGTTGTGAATCAAAAATGTTGACCTGCGTGTATTCACATTTGCTACCAAGTCTCTGCGAAGTCAGAACCAGCGAGTGATTATTATAGAGCCGGGGATTGACCGATGTAACGTGTTACACAGCGAACGTTCGTGCCACCAGTACGGAGAAAGAAGGCGCTCGCAAAGAGACAGATTTTTGACGTTCAAGCTTGCAAACGGTACGTTACGCCCCGTAACACGAGTCGGTACCCGACTGTACAATATGTGTTCTGATCGCGCAAGTTAAGCGGGTATGGCAAAGTCGAATCAATAATAATGTATGATCATGAATCAGACAACAGCTCAGAACTAAGCTGTAGGAGTTAGGGTAATTGCACCTCTCAAATAGACTGCAAGACTGCAACTTGGCGACTGCATCCGTCGTCGACTGCAGTTGATTGCAGTCGACGGCTGCCGTCGACCGCGCCGGTGACTGCAGTCCGACGATATAAATCTCTTCACGAAAATCCACCCGAGAGAGATTAACCAAAACATCAGGTGGATCCCTAGCTTTACGGTGCTCTGTCTCTGTCAAAAGTAATAATCACGCTAAATATTGTTTTCTGTTACACTGAAACAAAGTAGTTTTGTAAGTTGTGAAGGCCTTAGAGAACAAAGTTAATGGTTTCTAAGTTATTAGTAAATTTATAATCCGGGACGACTCTTGCGGGTTTCTTGAGGTTATTTGTAATCCCCTATCTAAGTGTGCGAAGTGGGTATAATGTATGTGAAGTGGGTATTATCGTATAATCTTAGGGAATTAAAATTTATATTTCATTCTTTACCTGGTTCATAATGAAGATTACATTAAGGTAGGTGAGGTTGGGGTAATCTTCATACTGGATGTTTAGATGGATGAATACATAATTAAAATAAAACATGAATAAAATAACTTTTCTGATTCCATAAAAGGTAATCTTCATCATCATCATTCGTGGGGATTATGGGCATTACCCCCGTAAGATAAACGCCAACAAGGCGTTTTTCAGGGGGAGGCCTGCGTCCAGCCGTGGACCTTTACAGGTTGTTGAGGTTGAATTTGAGGTTGAGACAATGCTGATGCGCTGCGCCAGATACTCACCAGCTCTCGGATCGCATCGCTTCGACCAGACGCTCAAATCTTATATATATAAAAGAAAGTTGTGTTAGTTACACTATTTATAACTCAAGAACAGCTGAACCGATTTGAAAATTGGTGGGGAGGTAGCTTAGAACCAGGAGACGGACATAGGATAGTTTTTATTTCGTTCCCGGCTGATCGAATCTTGATGAAATTTGGCAGGGAGGTAAACGGTATCCCGGGGACGGACATAGCTACTTGAATAAAGCATGCAAAGCCGCAGGCAAAAGCTAGTAATTTTATAAAAACCTGAAGTAGGTGTAAGTACCAGGTATTTCTCTAAATATTTAGTTATAACTTGCAATTGGTTTCCAACCCTACTTTCACCTTACTCGCTATCGACAATTTTATCGTTCCTCCAAAACAAATTACGTATTCTCTAATTCATCTCCGTTTTTCGATTCCCGAAGATTTAACCCCATTAAAGTGTAATGTAACCCTCTTTTATCAAAAGCGGGTATCATGGCATACTTAAAAATTCTTCCCACTACTTTCCTTGATCAAGGAACTACGTAGCTATGAATATTTTAAACAAGATAGAAACTTGCAAGGTCTTGTTGCCTATTTTACTATAAAAACTTTCGTAGTCGACGAATTGATTATGAATGTAAGCGGGTTAACTACGAACCTAGTTTGTGTTGGAATAACATCAACGTTTCATCCCTTAACGAGGGGCTTCATCAGGGTGAGTGCGGATCGTTTCGCGCCCGTACTCCGTCCCTACGCGCACTGCGGGCTATTGCACGCAGTGCATGGGACGTATAAAACAGGCTGTTTTTTATCCCAAAAATCAATTTTCATGGGATAGGTTCCATAGTTCCATAGATTCCATAGTTCTATAGATTCCATAGTTCCATAGATTCCAATGTAATATAGATTCCATAGTTCCATAGATTCCATAGATTCCATAGTTCCATAGATTCCATAATTCCATAGATTCCATAGTTCCATAGTTCCATAGTTCCATAGTTCCATAGTTCCATAGTTCCATAGTTCCATAGTTCCATAGTTCCATAGTTCCATAGTTCCATAGTTCCATAGTTCCATAGATTCCATAGATTCCATAGTTCCATAGTAAACAACACGAGCAAAGCCGCGGGCATAAACTACATTTATTAAGCAATTCGTTTGACTGTTGAGCTACATATTAAACCTTCTTCTTCCATGGGAGGAGGACCTCGCAGTTTTTTTTTATTTCTTGTACAGTAATGTAATATTTTTTTTTCTTTATTACGATTTGTTTTTATTTTTCTTACTTCGAAAAAAAGAGTTCTTCGCCCAGCAGCGGGAATGTAATGGCTGAAAATAAGTAAATACTATAATATAATTTTTCTAAAATAGCTAAAATAATAGACTTGAATAGGGTATATGCATCGATTTTTTTTATTGTTTTAATCGATTTTTTAGGTCACTATTTAACCGAGGAATGATAAGACGTTCACTGAATTTCGCATTAACAAGGTAAAAAAAACAAATCAAAACTACAAGCATTTTCGGGTGATAAAAACGCTGCCATATTGGCGCCATGTTTATGTGACGTCTACGTACACACTTGATTAAAACCTTTGGTGACGACCTCGGTAGTGATCATCTCAGGAAAGAGGTTTTCCGAAAAAACTGAAAATAATCGACACTACGAAATGTCAAGTGGGCAGAATAGTGTCAAATCATGGTGCAGCAAGCAGAATAAAAAAAGAAAAAATGTGCACAGTGATGTCACGTCCGCTCTAGTCAATGGCGTAGCGTTTTGAAATTTTACGATTGAGATTTAAAATATCAATTTTTCAATGGTTAAATTCTACAATAAAAACATCTCAAAATGCAAAAATAAATATGTAGATTATGTTTCTATATCAATAGAGAATACGTATATATTTTTTAGCCATTTTGAAATCACATGCATATACCCTATTGTATTAAATACACTGTCTATCTATCAAGATCTTTGTAGTTACAATCACCAGATATTTCCTTGAAGGTTGGACGGATGGATAATATAGCGGTTTAAAATTTTTCTAAGAACAATCCAAATAAACTTTCATTTATATTATACATTTTCAGAATCAGTTCCTACGCTGTATCCACCTAAATCTTCTAAAATAGGTGTAATTCTCCAAAGACCGTAGTAAAACCTTATTCGTAACATCTTCAGTGCAACATGAATTGTCTAGCTCCTAAACCTCTTAGCAACTCTAAAGTCTGGAAATAGCAGTAGTTAAGAGTTTGTCCGGATATAATGAAAGCTCTACGGTATTCCGAACTTTGTCTGCTTGTACGGTAAAGATGTACGGTATTCCAAACTTTGTCTGATTTGGATGTATTAGGAAATTATAGTTGATTATGTATCCTGCTAAAGAAACAAAGCGGGACATTCTGCTTTACAAGTAAATGTTTATGACGACTTGCTACTTGCTACAAGGCAAAACCTGAAGTCATTATAATTTAAGACATTTCATAAGAAATCATATTATGATAGAGACATTTTGCATTAAGAGCCACCCAGTCTGTTCAAGCAAAGCCAGAATATCGTACCTAATAAAAAAGGCGAAAGTATTCGAAGACCGGCACAGACATCTAAACACAAACTAATATAATCTGGAAGAGGTCATTCTTTACTATCATGTAACATACATTAGCATAGATCCATCTACCCCTAGCCCTACCATAAATGAACAACTAGGGTAGGACCAGGTTACTGAACGTTTAGCATTTCCTGAGCAATTGAAACGCTTTCGAAACGAGTCCGGTCATCAATCACAATCGATTGCAATGCGGGACAATTGACGCCAAATTGTCGATGCGGGTGGACATAGTGCGACATTTATATTGGTTGAAAAAAAAACATACTTTGATCGATCCGCTACCGCTAAAACGCAGAATCAGCTCGTTGGTTGAATGGCAACAACAAATGAATGTATAGGTCGATTGAACGTTGCAATTGAATTAAGGGCTAGCTGATAGGTGTTATTTGGTGTTATTTAGAGGCTTTCTCCTCATAGAGGAGTCAATGTTATGTGCTGAAAAAAATATATGTTATTTATTGACCTTTTATCTGTAAAGTGAACGTACAAAAAAGTTCTACCTGTTCATTTACCATGTGAAAAAAATTCACAAAGTGCAGCTGTTTTGGACTGAAAATTTGTATCTACTTCTAAACGACTAAGAATTTTGTACTTTTTTCTTCACCTACATGACGGCAAAGACTTTATCTTTAAGTTGAACGTATGATTTTGTGTTGCGATGGTTTTTCACGTAGAAAATAATTATTTTACATTTTTCCGTATAATTAGTGGGCGCTTACCTTTGGAGGTGGTCGCGCGGGCGACGGGAGGCAGTGTCGCGCTGGCTGTCGTACGGGGAGGTTGTGTTCGTCCGCCTCACGCTCACCTACGTGCTTTCGCTTTACTTTGCTTTTCGATAATAATTAATTATATTGGCGCACAGAAGATTTATTTATTATACACTAGCTGCGCCCCGCGGCTTCGCACGCGTTGATTTTATGGGATCGTTTAAAGGTGATTTATGGAACTGATTTATGGGATAAAAAGTAAATATATAATAAATAATGCTGGACAATTCACACAGCCTTATCTAGCCCCAAGCTAAGCAGAGCTTGTGTTATGGGTACTAGATAACTGATATACATAATACAATACACTACATAGATAGATATTTTTTATTATACATAGAAAACATCCAGAACGCCCTGAACAAATATCTGCAGATCGTACACACATTTGTCCCGAGGCGGCAATCGAACCCGCAACCACCTGCGTAGTAGGCGGACCTTCGCCCACCGCGCCACAGAGGTCGTCAAAGTAGCCCTTATGTTTGATTTCAGGATTAGGATTATATGTATGCAAAATTTCAGCCCGATAAGTTCAGCAGTATTGACGTGAAGAGGTAACAAACAACCATCTATCCATACACACAAACTTTCGCATTTATAATATTAGTGTGATATATCCGCGCATGAGCGCTTTATTTAGGGTAAGATAGTTTGTAAAATATTGAAAATGCCGAAGATCAGTAAGCTGAAGAAATCCAGAGCTCTGTAAGCTCAAAAGTTGGAAGAAATTATGTAAGTATAACTACTTGCTACCTAGGTACCTACCTACATTTTATTTTATGCTATTGTTACTAATTAGCAATATTATGTAGGTACCTACATTTTTCTTATTTGTATATTTATTGTAGGAGATCGAGGAAAGGGCAATAAGTCGAGAGGAAGAGAGAGAAAATATTCTGCCATCATTATTTATTTACAGATGTATAGTGACCGGCCAAGTTGACATAGTGAAAATTACTATGCAACAGGTAAAACATCCACAATGCTTATGTAATGTTAGGTATGTATTCTGCGACGAAATAATATAAGGTATGACATTCGTTCTAACCCGATTCATGATCATCATCAGAATTTTAGTAAGGTACACTTCGTGAATACACAGCCGAGCAGACACCTGTTCCATGTCTCTCCGAAGTGAGGCACTAGGTACATGGTCTAGGTACTGATTGGAGTAAACTGAGAGGTGGGGGACCTCTCCGTTTACTCCAATCAGAGCCAACAATAGGAACTGTACAGCTACCTGCAGCTACGCTCAGAGACACATATCGATACCTCTGGGCTCAAAGGGCGTAAAGGACAAAAGGCGACTTTACAGGACTTTGTAGTTTTTTGTTTTTGGTGCTATTTAGACAAAACCTAAATAAAGTTCTTAGAATTTGTGCTATTTTCTAAAACTGCGTTGATAAACTGTCCCAGTGTTATATTTACTGAAATAAATTTCCTATACGACCAGAGTCAGAGTCAAATCGTTTATTTCTTAAGACTTACAAAATAAGTACTTAGACAAGTCAAATTTTTACTATATAAACAGCTTGATAAATAGTCCATAAAATTACACAAAAATGACTTTTACGACTTTTACAAAAAATTCCAACTATGCAAGCACCTTAGTGCGTAAAGCTACTAATTTTGTTCAAAACTGTACAAATTAAGGACGTAATTGACATATTTAATATTTATTTAATATAATAGTTGTGAAGGATTGATTATTAAGCATAATTATTAACAAATTATGTTTTTTTTCTATGTATTGTGTTATTATTGTTGAATTTATCCTAAAATTTCAATGAAAGGCCATTGCTATATAAATAAAACAAAGCTTAAAATAAAATTAAAACAGTTTATTCTACATTTAAAGGCACTTAAATTATTTAAGCAATCAGAACACATTATAATAGATATTCACTGGTATTTATCGCGTTTATCTACAATTTTTTCTCAACGTTTCAACAGATTTACATTGACGTGGTCGCGGGATTAATGTAGTACTGGTACCGGCTCTGCGAAGTGGGGGCAGCTTTTTTAAACAAAAAATTCTCATCCCGCTTCGCACAGGCGGCTGTAGTTCAGTACTACAGTTCCAGTACTCTAGTCATTCAGTTACTTCGACAGAGAGTAAATCTGAGAATATACAGGGTGGGGCAAATTTTTGGCCCCTTAAGGGTAGCTACCGATTCTTTTATAGTTAGACGGTTTTATTCTTTAAAACTTTCTGTTTTATTTTGAAGAAAACAATATTGCCATTTCTAGTTTTTTGAAAAAAAGTACGGTTCGTCCAAAAAATGACATTTGTCATAAAAAAAAAACAAGTTGGTCTTAATCGACTCTATTTCCAACCAGGAACACTCTTCCTATATATAAAAAGGCCTTCAAAATTAGCCTACCAACTTGTGACATTGTTGTTTTCACTTACTCGTTTTTTCATAGAAAATGTATGGGAATTGTTTTTTAATTATTGCCAAAACTTACGATGTAATTTGGTATATTACTTTGGGAAAAGTGTTCCTGGTTATAAATAGAGTCGATCAAGACCAACTTGTTTTTCTTGACAAATGTCATTTTTTGGGCGAACCGTACTTTTTTTTCGAAAAACTAAAAATAGCAATATTTTTCTCTTCAAAATAAAACAGAAGGTTCCAAAGAACAAAACCGTCTAAATATAAAAGAAACGGTAGCTACCCTTAAGGGGCCAAAAATTGCCCCACCCTATATAATATAGCATAATTCAAGTATGTATAGTAGAACTATACAGCTTACTTCACATCTATGTCGGCACAACACTGCGATGCGCTTTGGTATTAAATAGTTTTTACATTCAAGATTGGTGTTTACATCCTTCTTTTCACAATAATTAAATTGTGTTTAGTGTGACAAAAATGCAAGGTCGTAAAGGTTATTTATTTGCAAATTTGAGGTAACTAAATATACAGTTCGATAGATTGTTAAAAACTGAGTAAAACTGCATTATATAGTCAATTTCGACCAAATGTCCTTTACGCCCTTTGAGCCCAGAGGTATTGAAAACATATTATTATAATAACAATAAATGTTAAATAATGCTGGACAATTCACACAGCTTTATCTAGCCCCAAATAATATAATATTAATATAATACAAAGTATTAATACATTGCGTGAATTCTATAATACGTTTACTGTTTAAAATGGTAATGCATTTCGAAATGAAAAGGAGATTGGGTTAAAACGGAACATAGTCTTTTTTTCATCTTGTAGTGTTCGAGTTATTTGTCAAACATTTTTGATAAGTTTTGCCATTCATTCCCTCAAAATATTTGTTACCAAAAAAAAATTTGACCGTGCGTCCTATTTATCCCAGCATGGGACAAATTAGTAAACTGGGCACGACTGAAATCTTTTGAATGAACATAAGAAAGAAATAGCCTATTATTTTGTATGTTACAGCCAAAACCAATGACACCAAGATCACTAGAAACATCTAACCAGGATTTTAGACCAGATCCAATTGAAGATGGATTCGAAGTAGAGATAATTAGTGACGACCTCCATGGCTCTGTGGGCGAAAAGAGGTTGCGGGTTCAATTCCTGCCTCGAGAATGTTGCAAATATGTGTTCTGGATCTTTTTCTATGTATAAAAAAATAGTGTAGTGTATTCTGCTTAACTTGGGGCTAGATAATGCTGTGTGAATTGTCCAACATTATTTATTTATTTATTATAATGACTTATTGACTCATATTTCAGCATATTTTTTCTCTCTTTTCCCCTCCCTTCCCTTATTTATTATAATAACTTATTGACTCATATTTTAGTATGTTTTTTTCCTCTTTTCCCCTCCCTTCCCTTTCATTCTCTTCCGTAATTTACTTGAAATTAATGACTGTTTAATCTAATAGTTCATTGTTCCAGCCAGATTCTACAGAAACACAGTCTACACCTATAGTATTGTAGCAAAGTTCGTGGGTGGTAAACGCATAAATATTTGTCGAAAACGATCTTATTAAACGCGGAGCCAAGCTGCAGTTGTGTCGTTTAATACTCATAAAGCTGTATCGTCAGTTGTTTTTGTCAATTGTGTGAAATATTTCAAGAGGCAAGATTAATATTCTAGAAGAAAGACGGTTGAGGAAATCTAAATTAATGGAAAAATAAAAGAGCACTCCAAAATGGACAGATTACGGGAGAAAATGTAAAAAGCCAGACATGACGCCTGATATGTATGTAAGAGAAAAAAATACTTTTCTTAATAATTTATGAAAAACAATCGAAGACATTCTAGATCTATTCCATTAAGAGACCCAAATTATATATTAGGAGCTATTGAGTACAAAAAAAAGCAATTAAAAGAAAATAAAATGATAGAAGAGGAAAAAAATGGACGAAGAAATAACAGTGACAACTAAAAACATAGATGAACTAATTGAACAAGAACCGATAGGAGCACAAATGACGTGGATATATAGTAAAAATAAAACAGAAAAACCAAATCAAAAACAGAAACATTGAAAGCTGAGGCAGCGAAATGAAACACGTATAGAAGTCTCACAAATACTACGCGAAAGGCAATTAAACTTTTTGAAATTTTGATATGGGGCTTCATTTGTAACGGTATAAAAAATCCAGTCTGTAACAGTAGTTTTATCTCTTGTTCCAGGATGCTGTTTCTCCTCTAGCTAAGAAATTTATTGTTTTATCAAATCATTCCATCTGTATTTCTGGTTTAATTTTTATATGGGTGTAAAAAACCTAAATACCATGAAACCGTATTTTTTCTCTTGGTCCATTAATGGCCTTTTTCCTCTTGCTTAGAGATTTACTGTTTGTTACCTTACCTTATACCTATAATAATAATAATAATAATAATAAGCCTTTTTATTTCCATAACTAATTTTAAACAAAACAAAAAATTTACTTAATTTGATTTATAAGAACACTAATTAGTTAGGTCCCTTTCGAGTATAGGCCTCCTCTAAGTTTCTCCAGTCTTGTCTATTCTGAGCCTTCTCAAGCCATGATTTTCCGGCGGTTTTTTTAATGTCATCTGCCCAGCATTCCTGTGGGCGTCCTCTCGGTCTCTTTCCAACCGGGCCGCACCATTTGGTGGCCCTCAGTGCCCATCTTTTGTCCTCTAAGCGTGCTATGTGGCCTGCCCATTTCCACTTAAGACTTTTTGTAAATCTTAGTGCGTCTATTAGTTTGGTTTTCTTGCGTATGGTCTCACTTCTTTGCTTTTCCTTTAATTTAATGTTTAATATACTTCTTTCCATTGATCTTTGTGTTGTCTGAATTTTATGTTTGATGTTTTCATTAAAAATCCATGTTTGGGATCCGTACGATAAGCATGGTAACAGGCTAGAATCCATTATAATTTTTTTCAGTTTTACGGGTAGCTTAGATTTTAGTATTTCCTTATGGCTCCATAATTTTTTCCACGTCATGTTTACTCTTCTTTCTACTTCTTCTTTGTGTCTCGTTTTATTAAATGATATTTGTTTGCCAAGATATATATAGCTTTCCACATATTCAATTAGTTCTTGATTTACTAGTATAGGATTCTGTTTGCCTTTTACTTAAACATGCGTTGATATCCTACTAACATTAAAAATTAAAGAAGTTGAATGTTTGTTACTACGTGTAGGGATAAAACTTTTAAATTATTGAAATATAGGCTACTTTTGAAGGAAGAAGTTACCTACATCACGTTACGTTATTAGTACGTTTAATAAGTATCTCGTAATAAAACCAAACCAACAGTGACATAAATAGGTTCAAAGTAGGTACCTACCGAGTTCTGTTCCTTGATTAGGTTACTTATACTTATTGGTACCATGATGGTAACATCATGGTACCACAAAACGTAGATCAGGAACAAATATTTGCAGTTATTGTAAAAATTTATCTCGTAGTGGGAATCGAATTTGCATTTCTCGCGTATCAGCCGTGCCGCTGCGCCGCCGCCGCCGCCGTCACGAAGGAACACTTACGCGCGAAAACTATTTACCAGGCGGCGGCGCGGCGGCGGTGGCGCGGCGGCGGGGCGGCGCGGCGGGGGCTGCGCGGAAGGTGCGGGAACGAAACGATAGCCACACCCATTCGCTCAAGGTTATCGGCTCCTACTAGCGCCTTAATTGCCTATGCCGATTGTTGAACGAGCAACGTTTAATATAGCAAAATGTCGCGACGTTTTGCTATTTTAAACGTTGATCGTGCTTGGCCATTTAGTTAAATGAAATTAATTGGGCAGGTACCTAATTTTCCCCCTTGAAAAAAAACTCAAGGGGAAAACTGAATTTCAGAAGGCCCCTTTTACTAACAGCTTTAGGTCTGTCTTATTATAATCGCCTGATAGACCATATTCTGCCCCGATCCGCGCCATATTTTGAATTTTGAGGTTCAAATAAAGTTTCTCGAAAGAAAAAAACCAATCCGCAAACTAGAGTGAACTCGGCTTTATTTTATTGATGTAACTACGTGATTGGTTAGATATTTGAGCCATTACTTTTACTGAAAATGCGTGTTTTGACTTCCAATCCGAAGGTCGTGGGTTCAGATACCGGTAGAGAACCATTCAGGACAAGTTATGTACTCGAAGTGGGCTGAACTGAGCAATAAAATAAGATACCTTCCTGAAAAGTTTTTCCTCCCTTTTTAGGTTGCGAATCCCTTACTTTCGAGATGAATTAATGAATGAACACTTTTCTGTACTAATAATAATTAATATACATGAAAGTCTTATACCTAAATAATAAATAAATACAGTACAAAAGGTGGCCTTATCGCTGAGAGTGATTTCTCCCAGGCAACTGATATGCATATTTGTCTGTTTGTGCACAGATATCTTATTAATAATTCGGTTTTTACTATGTTGATTTCTGGCAGGTAACGTAAAAAGGGTGAATTTATGTAATTTTATAAGTTTTTGATCCGGACGAGTTGTACCCCAATGCAAAAGTGAAGGGGACGTTTCGACCGAATCTCTTAAGACTATATGTTGTACCTGAAATCTCAAATAAATGATTCTGTTTCTGATTCTCAGGGCAGCAACTTCCTTCTGTGTATTTTTAACAACTCCACTGCGATCACCAATTCTCTTGCCAAGAAAGATTATGGCAAAATCCTATAACCTAAAACCCTCTTTCCTTTGGGAGAGACATATTCAGCATTCTTGAATGCTCACATGTGAGCTAATACAGATTTTAATACTAACAACATCGAGTGGCTAGTAGTATATAAACTCTGACTAGCAACAAAACAGACAAACTGACTAGTATTGATATGGATCTTTTAAGCAATGCATGTCAAATATCTTTGTTTCCTTAAATACAATAAATGCACACTTAGAAAAGGTCAAATTATATTAAAAAATTACAGTGACACAGAAATAAAGTGGTATTTTTGATTAGAGTCGCTTTGTTATGTAGACTTAAGTAAGGAAACGACGAAGAAACCTTTAGCATGTTAGTTGTTAATTTTCGAGATGGATCAAAATCCGTCCAAAGCTTTTTTATCCTCTATATAATCTGATATTTTATTAACCGACTTAAAAAAAAGGAGGAGGTTCTCAATTCGACTGTATTTTTTTATGTTTGTTACCTCAGAACTTTTGACGGGGTGGTTTGATTTGCATGATTCATTTTTTATATGAAAGCTGGTGCTTCCCGTGTGGTCCCATTTTAATTTTGTTCAGTTCTGACAATGGGATCCATGAAAATTCATGAAAAAAAATATCAAAATTGAAGTCGGTTCATAGTTTTTTAAAACAACATTAATTATACCAAGCCTTTTGCACAGCAAGGCTTTGACAGTTTGTTTGAATATATTATTCGATTGTAATTTGAAAAGGTAAACGAACTGATTGTAAATGTATGTAAATACTAATATTATCACGTATCCAACTCTATTTTTTCGCTTCAATTTCCTATCTCTGATCCTCACGAAGTAAGGATTTATCGATATTCGTTTGTTTGCATTCAGCTGAACCACATTATTTTTTATTTACGCACGCCACTTCGCAAACGAACCCCGCATTACTATTCCGATAGGTATTTGCTTCTAAAATTACCATTACTAACGTCATCGTTACGATATACTGTTTGTTTCGTTTAGAATACGTAAATTATTTAGACTTGGAGGCCTCCTCGGAAAAAGAAAATCAAAATTTCGTCTTCGTTATTTTGCAAAATTAACTCTTATGTCACTTGTTTAAGATTAGCGTTTGCACGAAAACTAATCAGAAACTTCGATTTAGTTTTTGCGGTTACGGTACGGGCGCTGTCGCGTAAGCCTGTTGTTTTTTTTTATAGAATTAAATTAATTCAAGCCCCAAGCTCTGCTTAGCTTGGAGCTAGGTAATGCTCAGTTAATTGTCCAGAATTATTGATTTATTTATTAATTTTTATTAAGAGCTTATTTTCCGCCGTGAAAAAATTAAGCCCCTCTCTCCTACACTTCCTTCATCCTTCGTCCACCAACAATGAAGGCTAAGCTGACTGAAAACGCTTCAACTAAATTATAAGCTACAAAAAAGATAACATCAGGTGTAACGAACCGTGAAAAGGTTAACATTAACGATTATTTTGATTCAACATGATTTTCAAGCACATTCCTAGCCTACGTCATGATCGAATACGTCGCTTGTGAGTACAGTCACGTATTTCCACAATTTTCGTGAATCGAGAATCGAATACACGAATAATATTCTGAAATCTATTATTCCTAACAGAAACGTTGCTGTTTTTAAATCAACGACTGCCATCGAAGAATGAGAGTCGAGTTACAGTCAAATTGACACCCTTTTATGTATAAAAGATTTACGTAATAGTAAGTACCTACCGATTTAAGAGATTTAGGTTTCAATTCAGATGTTGCAAAACCAAACTAAATTAATTTATTAAGACTCAACATATTTTTAATGGCCCCTAGTCTCAACACGTTCAAAACCAAACTAAAACGCTGGCTTGTCGAGCAGAAATTTCACACCTTCAACGAGCTCACAAGCCTGAAACTAGCAAAATAAAGTAATATGTAGGTACTTGCAAATTTATAAGTTTAAGTATCAAAATTGGACAGTAATATGAATGTCCATACATTCCATTTTTAAATAATGAATTGAACTGAACTTTAGTGTTATTTATTAATTTAGTTTGGTTGGATTTTTTTATGTTATGTTTTTTATTTCGATCGCTACACCTCGTGACAATATGGAGACGGATAAAACTTTTTCAGTTAATAAAAGTATTATATGCCCCATGTGTGCATTGCAAAGCTGCGTGGTGCTGGCTTAGAATTTGCACCACCCCAACTCTTCCCGGGTATCGTAAGAGGCGACTAAGGGATATCCGGGGCGGGCAGCAGCACTCCATGAAGAACAATTCTACCACCAAACTGAGATCCACAACCCGCATGCCCAGCGTGGGGATTATGTGCATTTCCCTCCATTAGATAAACGCCGATAAGGCGCTTATCAGAGGGAGGCCTGCGTCCAGCTGTGAACCAATACAGGCTGTTGAGGTTGAGGTCCATTGCAAAATGGGTGAATATATTCCCATTTGTCCCCGTAAAATTTCAAAGCAATGCCACGGTGCATCTTTAGCAGCATCTCTTGTACCGTTAAATTAGTATAGTTTAGTGTAAGCGACATCCGAATTGCCATCTCAGTCACAGAATAACTGTAGGTACAGTATACAGTATCCAGTTTAGCATCAATCGTTTCAATAAACTAGCAACTTATCCCAATTCGAATTTTGTCTTTGAAATTCGAAAAAACCCTCTCAGATTACCCATTACTTTCAGAAGAAAAATGTATCAGTAAGAGATTTTTGGGGTTAGTTTAAATAGTTTCTATCAAAGATTTAAGTCGTTATATACGCCCTTACGACTTAAAATTGTGACAATAGTGTGTATTCAGATGTCGCCAAAACTAGACTAAACTAATTTGACAGGACTAAAAATGTCACCGTCCCTGTCAAAACGATCAAAATAATAAACATGATGTAAGGATGCATTGATTTAAAAAGGGAAGATAGGTTACGTTCTCCCAGCGCTTACTCAAAAATTGGCATGTTTTACAACTACACGCAAACACATACGCTCACAGTTATATTTCCAGTCCTGTGCAACACAAAGAAGAACAAAGACGGAAAGACGTATCTAGGACCGAAGTGAGACTGAGACTGAGATATTTCACGTGAATCACGACCGCCCGTGCCGCCAGTCAGACGCCAGTCAACGTCCACACATGACTGATGTGGGAGAACACAATTTTACACAATTTGAGGTTGCCACTTTCGAGCAACCGGTGCCTCATCTTCGTTTTTAATAAATCAATGTAAGGATGGCATCATTTTTAGTCCTGTCAAATTAGTTTAGTTTAGTTTCGGTAGCATCTGAATTGACGCTATTGTTTTCGAATGCAAACGTTAATAAAATGTTGACGAAGGCACACTACATATAAGTAGATAAAATTAGTGTTTTTGTCAATAAACCCAGCTGTTATTAATGCCATTTATTGAGCAATCACATTGCACGGACTTTTCAAACAAGCACACCACATTGACGACCTCTGTGGCGTGGTGGGCGAGGAAGTTGCGGGTTCGATTCCCGCCTCGTGACAAATGTGTGTACGATCTGTAGATATGTATTTTTTCCGGGCGTTCTGGGTGTTTTTTAAGTATGTATAATAAAAAATATCTATATTTGTAGTATATTGCATCAGTTATCTAGTACCCATAACACAAGCTCTGCTTAGCTTGGGGCTAGATAATGCTGTGTGAATTGTCCAACATTTTTAAGTTTTTTTTTTTTTTTAATATACATAATTTACTGATTGCATATGAGTCCACATACACGGCACGGTCTCAATACTGAAAGGGCCTTTCAAACAATTTAAATCTCATGTATATTTTTCTATACAAACTCAAAAAATACTTTTATTTGGCATATGTTGTACTTTTTGGCAATATATTTTATCGAATATACGGCCGCCGCGGAGATTACAAAGACTAGTCATGTGCGCAGTTAATATTATTAACTTTTGTCCCAAGGCGGGAATCATACCCGCGACCTTCTGCGTCGCTGGTGGACCTTCGCCCACCGCGCCACATAGGTCGTCACATTGATCCGTAAATTATGCCTTCTTTGTGTTATCTGCCCTATTTAAATCAGCTTAAATAAACGTTAGATAAGGCCTGCGGGTTTTCTTTTCATCTGACAGCTTAGCTGGGTGGAATTAACATAGTCTAGTGACGACGGTAAAATATCAGATAACGGTCCAGCTGTCATTTGAATAGGTGCCTTCTACCCATCGACGTAAGTAAAAATAGGGATAAATGGTACTAGATTCTCGAAACTGGAACGCTCAAATTAGGTCCAATTAGACGCCTTGTCAGCTCAACTGGCGCCACTGATGTTGGTATTTCGCGTGTGTTTTGTTTTCTCAGTCGCCCTTCGGTCTAGGTTCGTCTTACCATCTTTGTTGTTCATTGGGTAGGTATATTGTTACTTTTTAATTTAATGTATTTATTTTTATAGATACGAACGAATATCATGTTATTCTTGTAATTTACTAAAAATAATTATTATATTGCAATAGATTGGAAATAGCGTGTCTTTGCATTTAGTTGTAAAACAACACAGGCCATTTGTTGGGTTAGAGATGGGAGAACGCCACTGATTTATTAAAAAGGGAAGATGAGGTACTGGTTTCTTGAAAATGGCGACCTCAAATTGTGTAAAATTGTGTGCTTCCATCTCAGTCACTGTCTGACCGGCGGCGGCACGGGCGCCCTTTTTAATAAATCAATGGAGAACGCACCATATCCACAGAGCTTTACTTATATTTATGCTTCTAACTAAATAAAGAAATAACCTTGCCAACTGTTTCTTTCAAATAATTCAATGGTTTACGGCACGTGTACGAAAACCTGAGTCTGTCTTACACAATAACATAAAAGATTGGGGTTCGTGAAGGACGCTTTCAATAAAGAATAACGGTAACTTTATCTTTGAAGTTGTTTGCAATTTGAGCAAAATGGTTTCTCAAATTCGGTGTTATTATTCTCTATAATGCCGAATTTTAATATGTAAGCGAGATTTGAGAATCGGAAATAGATATGAGAATCCGTGAGCATGATTAGTCAGTTAAATTAATCAGAAGACACACTGTCCGAACACATATTCTTTTCTTTTGTCGGTTTAGCAAAAAATGATGAAGGTATTGCCGGTATTGACGGAAGGGTTATTCCAGTTTTCCCCCCTAATACATCCCCTTAGAAGGAAAATGGACTTTAAAAAAATATTTCATCTGTCGAGGGGGAAAACTCGAATAACCCTTTTGAAACCTCCTCCATTTTTCCATTTCAAACTTACATAGTTTAATAGTAGCCTATATTATTCCAAATGAAGAACTACATCTTTGAAAAATTTCTGCACGCACTATTTTTGTCGGTTTTGCGTTGACTTCTCCAAAATATCTAAGCCTAACATTTTCACGACCTTTCGTCTATAAAATATTAGTAGAGTGACCATCTGTCTATCTAGGCTCAATACACGAGTCGTATTCTGTAATTAGAAACCGGACCGTCGTCGTCGCGTCACCGTGTCAGCGCGCGTCCCAAATTTGTTTTCCAAAACAGGCAGTTGCAAACTCAACAAATATTTACATAAATAACTAATGCGTTTCCCTTTACTTTTAATTTATTTCGGCAACGGAAAAGTAACTCTAAATTATTCGGGTCATTAGCAGTTGCTGAAATATTTCTTTTAAATTTTGCTGTTTCAGGTTTTCAGAAGGATACTTTTTGGAACGTCCATTAGATGGTTTTAAGGCATCCAAGAGATGGACCACTTTTTCACCACTTTTGAGACCATTTTTTCATTACTTGCCTAAACCCTGTATATACAGGGTAGGGCAAATTTTTGGCCCCTTCGGGGTAGCTGCCGTTTCTTTTGTAGTTCGAAGGTTTTGTTCTTGGGAACCTTGTATTTTATGTTGAAGAAAAACATATTGTCATTTATAGTTTTTTGAACAAAAGTACGGTTCGCCCAAAAAATGATATTTGTCAAAAATATCTACATAATTATATATAAGGGGGAAAACTAGACTTAAAATTTTCGGCGCTTATCGATTTATTTATTTTTTACTTTTGAAATATACACTCGCCAATACATCTGAATTGACCTGCAAAAGCGAGTTTACCGTGTCAAAAACCATACTTCATTAGGCACCAAAATTGTGATAAAAAATTAGCTAAACCATTTTCAATCAAATTACACAATCTTTACATCTCGCTACACTTCAGTGGAAACCGGCCCTGTAGCAGTTCTCACAATAATCTCATTTTATTGGCTGAGATAAAGATGAAGACAGGCTTATCGTGGTTTTACTTACCTCGTCATGGTTTATCAAACAATAAGTATTGACTTTATAACAGTGTGAATTGCGAAATCGCGATAAACTTCTTTTTTGTCTTTGCTCATCAGGCAGATGGACAGGAGGCCTAGGTGCAGCAGTGGACTCACATAGATTGATGATGATGATGACGATACATCATGTGACGATCTCAGAGGCGCGGTGCGAATGTGGCGTGGAATGGTAAGAATTCGTACTGTTTCTTTTTTTTAAATACTATTTTTTTTAACATTTTCAGTGATTTGTTGCAGTAAAATTTTGCCAGCTTTCCCGTTTTGATGTTGTGCAATCTCATGATAGCCACTCTATCTGTTTACATCTGCAAAAGATGTTTTTAGATGGCATCAGTCTCGTAAGAGTTCAGCATTTTAATTCAAATGGCTTATTGACGCTGCATCAAAAATTTATTAAATGAAAAAGAATCAAAGAAATCACTGGTCTTTCAAAGAAGCGCACGATTGAAGGAATGCAGTCAGCATGAAAAGTCGATGAAAGGCATTGATTTTATGTTTAAGTTTCTTCACACTCGCTATCATCCCTCTTAGAGACTATTACATAAAATACAGGGACAAAAAAACTAGGTACTTTCCAACCCGCGCAAAGTTAACTATGCAGAATGGGTTTTTGACATGGGAGTGTATGACCAATCCAAACTAGTAATCGCTTCGATATCTTACAATAAAATACAACAAAAAAACGCAGCATTTTTTATTTTCCTCAAACATTTAGTCCATTTTACTTTTCAGAATGCAATGCAATCTCTGCCCTGCGTTGGTAATACGGAATCAAAGTCCAATATCAAGTCATAACTACGGGCAAGTCCGGTAGCCAATCTGAAAGACTTTTCTCTTATAAACCGTTTCCGAAGCAAGATTGTATTGTGCGAGCTGCAATTTCCGGCTATTGTAAGTTTCATTTCTATTTTAGTATTGGCTATTGTCAATGGTTTTGCTCTTTATTAGGTTAAAACGCGCTTGGATCATCATTATAATAATTCAATTGTTTCGAAAAAACTAAACACAACTTTGGATCCCTTAATATTTTTGTGTCTTAAAGTTTTTAGGCACAAACTATCCGGGAATATTTTTTTATGGGACAAACCTCGTTATTATTTTCTATAAAATATCAAAAGAATTTTCAAAATTGGTTTATAATTGACGGAAAAATCGTCGAAAATACATTAAAAAACCATACATCCAGCAGCATTACATCTTCCTTTTTACGAAGTCGCTTAAAAATCATCAAGCATACTTTGAGAATATCATTTTTAATATGATTTTCCATAGTCCTCTAGAACTGTCTAGATAATTTTATTAATATAAACCCTGACAGCTGAGGGGTCATTTTCAGATAAAAAAATCCGCAAAAAAAAGAGAGGGAAACAAAGTCTGCGGTATCTCCTCCATAACAGTATGTTTATATCTACAACATGAGGTTGCATTATAAACAACCGTTATAAGATACCCAACGCCACATTAAAAAAACACCGGAAATCGCAACCGCTGGGTTTGGGCGGTTTTTTAACGAGTTGTTTTGAGCTTCGTCAGAGATTAGGAATGATGTAATAGTTCCTTAAAGCGTCTTATTTCGACGCGAATTTATTTGACGCCTCATCTAAGAGATATATTTGGCTAGCGCAAAGTTTTCTTTGGTACCTAATCGCTACTTTATGTCTCTGAAAGTTTTAATAGATGCATATTACATTTTTAAAAGCTGGCGCGATTTACTATAATTTTTTCGTGTCATTATAAAAAACGCTGACGACGTCATAAATCTATACAAAAAATAACAGACAATCGCGCTGGCTTCGGCGAGACGTTTAGATGTATTTTTTTAACCTCGGTACCCCACGGACCTAGTCTCTAAGTCTTGACTTTACGGGGAGCAGAGAGTCAGAGTCAAATCGTTTATTTCTCCAGACTTACAAAATAAGCACTTACCCCCGGTTTCTCGAACGCTTATTATTTTGTCAAATTGTTGACAATTTGTCAGGCTGTACACGCACTGCTTTTAGAATTCTGTAACTTAATGGAAGTTCACTAGCGGAAATATATGAATGTTTGGAGCACTATAAAGTTGTAGGTAGCTAAAATAGCAAGGAATTTTATTCGTCGTACGTATAAGTTTCGTTAAGCACGCAGGTTATATTCCGCGAGATTAAAATTCACGCTGTCAGATTCCGCAGTGCGTATATAACAAGCCGTTGACTATCCATTCAATGTGACAAGCGTTCGAGAAACCGGGGGGACAAGTAAAATGTTTACTATAAAAACAGCTTGATAACAATGCGTAGGCTGTGTCGAGATCATATTTGGTATATATTGATTATTTGGAAAAAGTTCATTGTAATTTGTGAACAAGACAATTTATATACAATGACGGAATAACATGCCGTGTGGCTTAGAATGTCCACCAACCCACCTCTTCCAGCGGGTGTCGTAAGAGGCGACTAAAAGATACCGGGGCGGGCAGCAGCATCATTCTACCATCATTCTTACCATCATTCCATCATTCTACCTGCCGAACCATTCTACCACCGAACTACGATCCCCAACCATTTAAATTTATAGCTTAATAAGTGTATCATTAATTATACAAAAATGTACATGTTTATTATCTCTCTTGTGGTATTAGTATATCAAAATTTTATAAATGTATGCTCATCAAGTCTTAGTTCGTATGCAATTTTTGCAATTTTTTCAAGTTTTTAAATGAGCCAAGTATGGCTTAAAAAACAGCACAAAGTTATGTTGTCAAGCACTAGGATTAAACTTACACTAGTCCTTTGTAATACTATATTTTATATATGTTAATAAATAAATTTTCAAACTGAAAAAAAAAACTGATCCCCAACCCGCATGCCCATCGTAGGAATTATGGCCATTACCCTCATGATATGAGATGACAGCCAATAAGGCGCTTATCAGGGGAAGGCTTGCGTACAGCAGTGGACCAATATAGGTTGAAGAATAACGGAATAACATGCAGTAGTACATAATCTCTCCCTATCCATTGTAAAAAGAGCACAGTGTTTGGGTATTATTCGACGCGTAAATCAAATTGTTTGAAAGAACTATCATCAACTCAAATAGACATGACAACAGGATTTCCCAAACATCATAAAATCCACTTAGCAATCTGATAATCTTTGGTGTAGCTTAGACGAGCCACTTTTATACTGAGAGACTCTTTAATGTTCGATGAAGTGTGTTAATCAAAGACGTTCCTTAATAAATTAGTTATACTTTCCTATTCATGTACTTAAATAATTCTAAAATGCACATTTGAGAGAATGGAGCGTGACTTCTTTTATAGCGTGTCAACAACTTGCTTAAAAAGAAAAACAAAACACGACGCGATTGTTTCCCAGCAATGCTTTCCTATTACAATAGGTACTTAATTTTACTGATAAAAAATTATACTGTGTTGTTTAGAGAAAATAAAGACATGATTTGTTTTTAAGTATCTGCCTAAAATAAAAACAAAAGACAACGCGATTTTTCCCTTCTTTTTATCACGACAAAGGGCATGCTTCAGTGGGATATAAGATAGGATAAAATTTTTAAAAAGAATTTGGAAGAGTTTTAGTTAGTTAAAGCGCGTAAGCTCTGAGACTCGGTAGTTTCTATGAAATTGAATACTAGCCAACTGCTCCACGAGATCGAGCAACTTGACCTGAGTCCAGTTTGTTAGCACATACCCGTACTGAGAAAGATGCTGGTCCCTTCAAACTCAATTTTTATGGGTTATATATATCCCAATTATTTTGACTTCGATGGAACTTGAACCCGCATCCTTCCCTCAGTCGATTTTTGTAATAATGATTATAATAAAAAGTGTCGACCAGACGAGTCGTTCGCGTCGCCTCTATAAGTTGCCCGTTTGCGCTGACCGGTATTGGATCAAGACTATGATGGAATAGGTCGGACGGACTTGTTGCTTTTCTTCATTACTTCGAGTCGATAACTAGCTGTTATTTGTTTTACCAATTATAAAGGATCTGTGGAGATTATTCTTGGATTTCGAGTTAGTCATTGCTTGTATAGCACCTAGCAAATGGTCTCATGCTCCAGTTCGAATGACGATAGCTCGATGTTCATGAATCCAAGATTCTCTACTTCGATGGTACGTTTCGTCGATGGGTAAGATCTCGTAAGATCAGTACGTTCATCAGTTCTATGCTAATATTATAAAATCGAAAATATTTCTGTCTCTGTCCGTTACCTTTTCACGCCTACTCGGCGGAAAGGAACATAATTAAATTTTGCGGAGGTAGACGGTATCCCGGGAACGGATATAGGCTAACCCGGAAAAAAGCTATTCCATGGGAAGGAGCTAGTATATCTTGATAAAAAATCAGGAAGATAGTGTTTTCGTATTTTATCACTTAAATAAACAAAATGACTGTACCTAAAGAATTGTTTGTACTACTACTTAAAGAATTGTTTGTAAAAAGGGAGATTTATGTGTACCAAAGATATAAATCAGGCATATTTTTTCTTAAAATTCTGTTAAAATACGTAACAACTGAAGATGAACGTCCAATAAATCATTGACTTACCGGCCAAAGTTTACATTCAGATACCTAACTCTGTTAACAAAACAAAACGAATAAAAACAAACTTACCAAAAAAACTTCGATCCGAAAGAAAAGAGCCAATAAAAACTCCACGGTTCCGAACTCAAAAACTTTTAGTTAAATTAAAAAAGTTCCGTTCACAAAGCACCAAGAAGTCTGCACATTCGTATTTTGAAAATTCACGTAGTTTGAATAAACTTTGCCGCGTTTTGCCGGGACCGTGTGAACAGTGGGGAGATCTGAATCAGACTGAAGACTGTGGCTGTATCTGATACAATAGGGGCGTCAGCATCACTCGCGTCATATCTACTGATATCTACTTAGTACCTAGTATTTTAGCGGGAATTTACTGAACTATTATCGACGAAAAAAAAACTGCTACCTACCTGAATAGGCTAGCGTCCTAAAAAATCTAATTAGTCCGCCAGGTAGATATTATATATCAGAAAATATGAAACACGGTTTTTTTTGTTTTGTTAATTAAACAAAAAAATATGAAGATATAGATACTAGATAGCCAGTTAAAGTTCTGCGTGTCATCAAAACTTGGGACCATTTTTAACCGACTTCAAAAAAAGGAGGAGTTTCTCAATTCAACTGTATTTTTTTATGTTTGTTTCTTCAGAACGGACTGGGTGGTCCGATTTTCATTATTCTTTTTTTAAATTAAAGCTGGTGCTTCTCGTGTGGTCCCATTTTAATTTTGTTCAGTTCTGACAATGGGATCCATGAAAATTCAAACTATAAAAATTAAAGTCGGTTTATAGTTATTTAAAACAAAATAAATTATTAGCAAGATGTGATCAAAGTTTTAGCCGGCTCCCAAGAAATTTCTGATCGAAGCCTAATCTTTATACAGGGTGGGACAAATTTTTGGCCCCATAAGGGTAGCTACCGTTTCTTTTGTAGTTAGAAGGTTTTGTTCTTAGGTTACCTTCTGTTTTATTTTGAAGAAAAAAATATTGCCATTTTTAGTTTTTTGAAAAAATTTACGGGTCGCCCAAAAAATTACATTTGTCAAAAAAAACAAGTCGGTCTTAATCGACTCTATTTTTAACCAGGAACACTTTTCTCAAAGTAACATACCAAATCAAATCGTAAGTTTTGGCAATAATTAAAAAAAACAATTCCCATACATTTTCTATGATAAAACGAGTACCTAAGTGAAAACAACAATATCACTCATTCAATGGTTCTTAATTTAAACTCGTATGTAACTACTTTTTTAAGTTGGTAGGCTAATTTTGAAGGCATATCAGGAATTAAATTTTTATTTTTATTAGATTTTTATCCCACAAGAACTAATTTATGGGATAAAGAGTAGCCCATGTTTGATTCCAGAATTAGAACTACGTGTATGCAACATTTCAGACAGGACCGTTCAGTAGTTTTGGCGTGAAGAGGTAACAAACATGAATTCATCAATCCATTACCCATACCAACTTTTACATTTATTATATTAGTGTGATGGTTAGATTTCTATGATGTTCCTAAACTGTATTTCGATATTCTTCGGTTGTAAAAATTTTACGACATAAAATAAAGAACTTTAAAAGCAAACAAAACAGTGTGATTAAATATAAAGCAGTCTAGGTACTTCAGCAGCGCAGGACTTTGCAAAACAAAGTAATAAAATGCATTGTCTTGTGTTGATGTTTCTTTTACGAGGAACTTTAGAGTCGCTCAAGATGAAGCGTCTGTCTGAGTAGGTATAAATACCTATCTACTCAGTCATTCGCGGGAAATACCTACCTAGAACCACAGAATAAATATATTTATTAGAGTCAGAGTCAGAGTCAAATCGTTTATTTCTTTAGACTTACAAAATAAGCACTTAGACAAGTCATTTTTTTAATATATAAACAGCTTGATAAATAGTTATTACTATCAAACAAGAAATAAGGTGCAATTGACTCTAATTCACTTCAATTTTTTGTCCACTAGCGGAAGAAGTGAAAAAGAATGTACGAGATGTTGTTTTTTTTATTATAAATAGAAACCATGTTGTTATGCTACGTAGATTTTACTTTACTCAAGTGGTATTCTCGACATGCGTGGACAATACCAAATAATAACCTAGGTAGGTCCTTACCTAAGTACTTTGAATCACTAATTACCAGTGATAATTAATATTACCCTTATTACCCATGGACCCAGGAATGGGTCTACTGACCAGGCAGATGAGAAGACCCATTCCTGGGTCCACCATGGGTAATTTAAATTACCCGTTGTTTCATGGCATAAGGGATTGTTCCCGGATTTTTGATAGGTAGAAACTTATTGTATTTATTCATTTTTTCGTGGTTTTAAATAAAATAAAAGATGGTCAAAGCCTGTTGTCCGCTCTGTTGAACATGCCTCGTACAGACAAGATGGGTTTTGCCGTAATCTAAGGAATTAATTATGTTAATTTATGTTTGTTGTGTAATTACCACGCTGGTATTGTCAGTCGCAGTAAAGGAGTTAAAAACACAAAAGGCCGCTGCCCTTGCCAGAATGAGGATATTTCAATACAATCTTTAAAAAAATATTTACGCTTTTTATTTTGACACTAGATACCGCTGCACAAAAGTAAAGTAATAAAATAAACATGAAGGAATATTCTGCGTTCACTGATAAAACACTTGAGTTTAATACAGCGCCATCTTTCTTAGTCTATGGCAATCAGTTTTCTTAAAGGTCGCATTGAAAAGTTATTTGACAACTTTTGTCCAGACACGCGCATTTTTCTTTGAAAATGTCAAAAGCTGCTTCGGCGTCCGCTCTTGTGCACTGAAACTCTGGACATAAACGTCCACTGCTGAACATGCCTCCCACAAGGCCTGGCAATAATCACCACCATTGGCAGGCGGATTCGCAGGCAGTGAAGGGGTTAAAAACACACCAAAGGTTTTAACCTTGTGCGGTGTCTTTTAAAACACACCCCGGTTCCTTTTGTCGCCCCTTACAACATCCACGGGCTGAATTAAAGGGTTCGAGTCTTTCGGAGCGACCGCCAGAGCATCCGATACCTGTAGATACCCACTCGATAAGGTCAGTGATACATTAGACATAGTTCATTGTAGCACTGATAGCCTAATCATATCGCGACAGTGTTGGGACCATAATTCCGAAGTGTTCCCGAGTGATGTAGTATCGACGAGATAAGATAGGGAATGGCTGATGCATGAATTCGATGATTTCATCAGCTGTCTCGATAATATTGACATGATGCTTACAGTTTTACACTGGTTCGCTCGTCAGCTAGTTTCTGGGTTTTGGTTTCGCTTAAAAATATATTTTTAGGGTTCCGTACCTAAAGGGTAAAACGGGACTCTATAACTAAAACTCCGCTGTCCGTCTATCTGTCCTGTCCGTCTGTCACTAGTATGTTATCTCATGAACCGTGATAGCTGAAATTTTCACAGATGATGTATTTCTGCGGCCGCTATCAACAAACACATAAAATGAGAATAAAATAAATGGGGCTTCCATACAACAGACATTACTTTTTTACCGTTTTTCAGCTGCACCCCGCGGCTTCACACGCGATGTTTTATGAAAACGTTTAAAGGTGATTACAATCCCACGTGAACTGACTCATGTGATTAAGTAGCCTATGTTTGATCCCAGGATTAAAATTACCCATGTGCAAAATTTCAGCCTGATTTGTTCAGTAGTTTTGGCGTGAAGAGGTAACAAACATCCATCTATCCAAACATCCATTCAAACTTTCGCATTTATAATATTAGTATGAGTATGAAGTATGTATGGTATGGTACGGTAAGTGTACTCTTATTTCCGCACTGAAACTCGGGATGGTCCATTGTGCGTGTATGTATGCTAGTCTAGCCAGCCTAACTCCGTCCACACTTGGCTGGTTTTCTTTTTTAATTATTAATTATTAACTCATTTATTTCAGATTAAAATCCATAAACACGTACAATTTTTTTAGCTGGGAGCACGTCATATTCATTCAATAAACAAACCAAACTTCCGCATATATTATGTTACAAAATACAATTCCGTTTTTTGCCCCTTTTCTGTTAAATTGTATGCAAATAGAATTGTGAAGTGAAATCAAACGCTTCAATATGGATTAAAGTTGAAGAGTCCACGGCTTTCATGCTTACGATATAACATTAGACCTACCTATTTGAACTGGAAGTGTTAAAATGTAAAATCGTACCTATCAAAATCTAATTTTAATGAAATATGAAATATTTTTTTTAATAATCCGCTCCTACGCACTTTTAATACACTTTAACCTCATTGCTGCTACGCTCCTGCTAGCATCACTGTAACAGTCTACATTGCAGATCAATAAAATTTCGAAGAACGCTAAACAAATAAAAGAATTGATTTGCTACGCGCATGCTAGGTAGCTACGCCGTAGCAAGCTAGGGTGTAGTAGTAAAATAAACCTCAAGTTGCTAGGCCGTAGCAAGCTAAGGTGTAATAAAATAAACCTCTTTGCTACGTTGCTACGCCGTAACCAGCTACGTCGCAGCAAAATAAACCTCTTTGCTACGCTAATGCTACGTTGCCACGCCGTAGCAAGCTACAGTGTAGTAGTAAAATAGACCTCCTTGCTACGTTGCTACGCAGTAGCCAGCTACGGTGCAGCAAAATAAACCTGACCGATCTTATATAATTCAAAACTGCCTGTTAAAGTACAAATATATGAAAAAAAAACTAATATTTATAGTTACATTTAAACTAGGTTTTATAAGTGCGCGAGCTGCAAGCAGGTCGCGGCGGCAGCTGTGTATTGTTTTTAACGGACTTAAAAAAAGGAGGAGGTTACGTCTGTTTTTTATGTTTGTTTCCTCTGGACTTTTGACGGGGTTAAGCTGGGAAAGCTGGGAAAGCTAGGGAAAGCTGATGCTTCCCGTACAGTCCCATTTAATTTGGTCCAGTTCTGACATTTTTTTGTGATTTTATTTCATTTCTTAGGAATTACTTGGAGTGTGAGGGCTTACGCGCTGTTTTTTTATGTTTGTTTCCTCTGAACTTTTGACGGGGTAGTCCGATTTTCATGATTCTTTTTTTATTTGAAAGCTGATGCTTCCCGTACGGTCCCATTTAATTTGGTCCAGTTCTGACATTTTTTCCCAAAAAAATCGTCTTCGACAGAATTCAAATGGATCCCCCATTTGAATCCTGTCGAAGCCGATTTTTTTGGGATTTTATTTCATTTCTTAGAAATTACTTGGAGTGTCCCTCACACTCCTTACACGCTAAAATAACAAAAACCTTTGCAGTAAATAGTATGGCAGTACACACTCAGCATACAAACACAATGTCATGCAAAACATACCTTATACCCCGCTCTAGCAGGTGGGCAATGCAATTACTGAGCGCATTTACTGGCTTTCAGCTAAAGCGGGCGCAATGTAGTTACTAATTAGAACGTCCATTGTTCAGCTTAGCTCTTTAGCGTTTACGGCTTCGCGGCGTACTTGTTTTCTATGAAACTTGAGTAAAGTAGCTTGAATGAAAAGGACACGTAATGCTAAGCGTTTGTGGCAACGTGCTTGTGGTGAAAACATAGATTTAAATAAAATTCTGTAGTACGTTTTCCTAGCGCTAATTCAAAAGTAGTACGTTTTTCTAGCGCTAATTCAAAAGTAGTACGTTTTCCTAGCGCTAATAAATTCAAAAGTAGTACGTTTTCCTAGCGCTAATTCAAAAAACCTGCCAAAAGTAAAAAATTCTTTATTTGCATATAATACACATAATACAATATATGTACGTTTATAAAAGGTCAAATTATAAAATTAAACACTGACACGGAAATAAGTAATATTTTTTTATTTCTGTCGCTTCAGTAGGTATTAGGCTAAAGTGAAGAAGCGACGAAGAAACCTTTAGCCTGTAGGTTGGTATTTTTGCGTTGGAGCAATACCCATTCCAAGCTTTTTTATCCTCCTAGATAATCTGTGTTGTGTTACTAAACGCAAAGATACGCTATTTCCACGCTATTTCGAACGGAATAACGTGTTTTGTTAGTTGTTCAGTATAGTAGGTAAACAAGGTTAAATTATTATTATTTTTGTTTAAAAATGTATGTTACTCATGTCAGTAAGTATAAAATAAATAGTCAAAACATTCTTTCCGCTTTTTAAATCTCAAAGAACCTGTTACAATGCTTTTATTTCGTTATGGAGTAAAAAATAAGAAAGACTTTCAGCGCCTATTACCGGACAAGGTTGTGGATGGACATCCATCCGCAACTTTGTCCGGTAATAGGCGCTGCAAGTGAGTCTTTTTTTTTACATACATGTGTATGGTGTCATACGATAAGTAAAGAGCTGTTCTATGATACAAACGAGCATGATAGATGTCATTCCATACAAATATTTTGAACTTTTTTTATAGCTGAGATTAGTTTTTATGACCAAATGTCATAGAATAGTTTCTAATAATATCATTAAACTCTATCGAGTGGAAAAAGAAAATCTTGATAATTTTGAATAAAATCGTAAGTCCCTTTTTTTCCAGTCCTGGCCCACTGTGCACCGGCCAGCTGCGTCGGTCCAACTATCACTGAAGCGGGTGAACCTAATTAGACCTAATTCGAGCATTTTACTTTCGAGAACTTAGTACCCAATATCCCGAATTTTACTTACATCGATGGGTGAAAGGTGGTTGTGATATTAAGTATTTATGTGTGCCTACTGGATTATATGGGTTAGGGTAGGTTACATCTCATTTGAATCTAAAACTATAGGAGACTTCAGATTCGGACGAAATGTACCCCTCCTCGAAAGTGAAGTGGAGACATCTCATCCGCGGACGTGTTTTAAAATCTTTTTTTAATTGATGATGGTCAAGCGTTTGGGTACCAACTTACTTTAAAAAGGCGAAGATGTAGCCTAATATGGAGCACGCTTTTTCAGACGGAACTTATTTACCCTAGATTTGGATACTCCAAGATTGTACTCTAATGGGAAAATAGACGCACCAAGTTCATTCTACTCTTTGGCTGTGGAAATTATGCAAGTAGAGTAGAATTTCCTGCTCCTGTGGTGGAAGGTTAAAAATGGGATAAGGTCGTGCAATGCTTGCGCACAATCACCAAAGAGATACTTGTAGAACACATTCGGTCGAGATGAACCCTAACCCGATTATCTAACAGAGCGGTAAGTAGGTAGTGTTTTGATCAGAATACGCAGAAACGTAGGTGTACCTCTGCTTGCACTCGCGTGCCTCGAATAGGAACTCTTTTTGAGAGAACATAATACGAGGCCATCGAAAGAGGTGCTATGTCTATCCAGGCTACTGGGTTGAAAACTCATTATGAATTGTTTGTGCAAGCTTTGTCAGCCTTAAGCGAGGTTTAGACTAGCAATAAAACTTGCAGAAGTTGACTTCCGCAAGCTGTTACCACTGTTTAAACAGGTGTGGCAAGCTAACTTCTGCAAGTTTTACAGCTTGCGGAACTTGCTACAAGTTTTATGTGTAAACGCAAAAAAACGGCCGCGGCAAGCTACTTCTGCAATTTTTTCAGCTTGCCAGGCTTGCTAGTTTAGATTTGCAATTAATTTTGCAGAAGGCGACTTCCGCTACCAGTTATTACTGTGTAAACTGTTGTGGCAAGCTAACTTCTGCAAGTATCCCAACTTGCACAGACTTGTCGGAAGCCACACGTGTAAACGCTATTTTGATATTGCAGCAAGAACTTCTGGGTTTATTTGTTTGCAAAATAAAGTTTTGTATCTTGTACAAGATATCAGTTAAAAAAGTATGGGCGTGAAATAAAATTATACAGCTAATAGAAAAGTATGAACAGCACAGAGACTTGTGGGATAGGTAGTAAAAGCAAGGATTATCGCAACAAAATTAAGAGAAAAGCCACTTTGCAAAGTCTGGCAATGGAATTCAATACCCGTGATAGTGAAATAAGTAAAAAACTACATAATTTGATATATTAATAAATTCATTTGTATTCCAACAGTATCTCTTCTTTGTATCCAGTCTTATACCCATTTTCGATCTTTGCGTTTTTTACACTGCCCAACACTACCATAGCAGCAGCAACACGTATTTTCCTACAGCTCGGCATTTTGCATATGTTTTGATAATAAATGCACAAACACGTCTCTAGTTCTTTTATTATATGGCTCTGCATCTGGTAGACACAATTTTGCCAATGACCGTTTCAGTAATATTTAGTAAATTTTAATTTTAAACGTAGTTATTGTATTCTCATAAATGTAAACAGTCTTGCAAGAACTTCTAAGCGAGATCTTGCTGGTGACTTCCGAAAGCGACTTGTGCTACAAAAATTGCAGGCAATCTAAACGGACCAGAGAATATTTGCCCAAGAAATCGCAGCAAGTCATTGCTAATCTAAACAATCGCGCAAGAACTTGCAAGGAAGATCTTGCGGGTCACTTGCGAAAGCGAATTGAGCTACAAATATTGCACGTTATGTAAACGAAGCAGCAAGTACTCGCTCAAGAAATTGCAGGAAGAACTTGCTAGTCTAAACCTCGCTTTACATGTGCACACGGACGCAATATCGGAGATGTGAGGGTTATTTAATGATATCTACTTATTCGTAGCCTATTGTGTTTGCTTGATTATCGGGGAAGTATATAATGTAGGGGGAGACGGAAACGTATCGTAGAAGTATGCAATTGTACATTTGATTGTTATCCAAGGATTGAAAGTAACTTATTTGGATTATCTGGGTTAGGCTATATTGTAGCCCATAATAAGTTAATTTTCTCCCCTGAATCTTAAACTCGTCCGCGGACGACATCTCCACTTCACTTTTGAGGATGTATGTGCTAACTGGACTATATGGGTTAGGGTAGGTACATATCCAAAAGTGAAGGGGACATCTGATCTCGTCCGTCCGTTCAGACGAGTTTTAGTTTCGGACGAGATATAATACCATAACCAGATTATACCTTTCGGACAAATAGGATGACGTCCTGACAAACACTGCAGGCAAATGCTGGATGTGGCTAGCATAAGACGCTATATCGCTCATTATGAAAGGCCTATGTCCAGCAGTAAGATAAAAGGTTGTTACTCGTGCTCAAACTAGAAAGAAAGAAAGAAAGAAAGAAAATAATTTTATTTGCCTAAAACTACACAACACAATATTTAGCTTCACTAAATTAATTCTTGACTCATACTAATTTTTGTGCGTAGCAGGTAAATGTGGCCCACACTCAGCATTGTGCTGGGTTGACCTGGTGTGTCTACTCAGCGCTGGTTTTCAGTGTAGGCCAAAGGCAGGTCACGTCACGGCCATTTATGGTAGTAGTATGTTGCAGATATAACTCACAAGATTACATTTCCATGCCATGTTCTTAATTATGTTAATATTTTATTTTTTATGTAACAGTGTAATGAGTAACAATTTAAAAGCGGGCGGCGCGGCGCGATTTTAGTCAGGCCATAGAGCGACGATGCAAAGACAACCTTTAGACACAAGCTAGAGTCTTTCCTGTAGATACTATCTATCTACGTAGCATGAACAATAAACTAATGAAATTCGCTTTTCTATAAACATGTTTCTTTCATGAATAACGTAGACAGTAAGACGACAACACAATAGTGTACCTACGTCAATGATAATAAACCCAGGACCTACTGGTCTGTCAAAAATACTTGACCCGCGTTTCGACTTCTAACCTTACAACTCGCAGAAATCTATTCAAAGTCTAATCCAGTGAGTTAAGGCCCATACAGCAGCGAAAGTGGCGCCCCCAACTATTTTATCTTACTATTACGTTAAACGCAGGTATTTTTAAAAATCCTACGTTCAGTTTGTGGTATCTATTATAAGCTATTTATTAATGTCTCTGTCATAGTTTCATTTTGTAAAGCTTAGGTTAGATTCAGAGCAGCCGTAAGAACTCATGGAAACGCTACAGCAACTCCATAGCCACCCAGAGTGAAACAGCTCGCCTCAACAAAATTCTATCTAAGGATACGTCCAATAAGCTAGGCTCATTAAAAAAGCCAGATGGATCACATACAAAAACAGAACAGGAAAAGCTCGAGTTACTGTTGAAAACACATTTTCCGGACTGCAAAATAGAGGAAAACACGGAATGGGAGGCACGAAACCATCACCAACCCCAAAACAACGACTGGGATCTTGCAAACCAGATAGTAACAGAAGAAGCACTGGACTGGGCGGTGATGAGTTTTAAACCGTACAAAGCCGCTGGCCCCGACGGTGTCTTCCCCGCACTTCTTCAGTGGAATCTAATAAGAATAACACCAACGTTAGCCTCCATATTCAGAAGCTGTATAGCATGGAAATACATCCCACGGGCATGGAGGCAAGTTAAAGTAATTTTCCTACCGAAACCTGGCAAAACAGATTACACCCAGCCAAAGTCATTCAGACCAATAAGCCTAAGCTCGTTCCTACTGAAGACACTAGAAAGACTATGCGACAAGTACATCAGAAGCGGACCGCTACTCAGAAACCCAGTTAACAAAAACCAGCACGCCTATCAGTCAGGTAAATCTACTGAAACAGCCCTGCACCAAGTAGTTCACAAGATTGAGAGCGCGCTTGAAATCAAGCAATCTTGCTTAGTCACCTTCATAGATATAGAAGGTGCCTTCGACAAAACAACGTTCCCATCAATAGAGAATGCCTTGCGAAAACAGGGAGTTGACGAGAACCTAAATCAGTGGATAACCGAAATGCTATCCAGCAGAGCTACCAAAATCGAGGGCTCAGAATCCCTGGGACAGACAACCCATTGCAGGGTGACACGGGGCTGTCCACAGGGCGGGGTCCTTTCACCGCTCCTGTGGGTAATGGTCGCGAACGAACTCCTGGACTCACTGAACAAGGATGGTATTCTTACTATCGCATATGCAGATGACCTGGCAATCATGATATCGGGGCTTTTCGAAACGACTCTTTGCGAAAAGATGCAGCAGGCACTACGGATTGTGGAAACATGGTGCACCAAACACAGTCTGTCAGCTAACCCGAACAAAACAGAACTAGTACTCTTCACTCGTAAAACCAAACTTCCAAGACTAGAACTACCCTCACTGCTAGGTACAACACTGAAACTAAGCAAGGAGGTTAAATACCTCGGCATATGGCTAGACAGCAAACTACTGTGGGGCAAACATCTAGACCATGTTACAACAAAAGCCACAAACGTCCTATGGCAATGCACCCGAGCGGTAGGCAAGGACTGGGGCCTGAAGCCCAAGCTGTGTCTATGGCTGTACACAGTCATGGTACGCCCAGTGCTAACCTACGGTGCAATAGTATGGTGGCCGAGAACAAACTTAGTCACCACCATTAACAAACTTCAGCAAGTGCAAAGACTAGCCTGCACACTTATTTGCGGATGTAGGAAATCAACCCCATCCGCAGCACTGGACATAATTCTAGGGCTAACGCCCCTGCATGTTCACATTCAACAAGAAGCGATGGCGGCGTCTCTGAGAATAAAATCAACGAACCAGTGGAAAGGCGAGACAGGCCTCACAAACCATAGTAGAATACTAGACAAAGCAATTGCTGCATTTCCAGAAGCGGCGAATGGCACTGACAGAATAGCGTCTACCTACTTAGCTGGTAAGAACTATGAAATAACACATGAAGAGAACGCATCAGCTATCACCGCACATGACGTTACTACATATCACATATACACTGATGGGGCCAAGAACAGAACAGGAGCTGGATGCGGCTATTCCTGTCCTGAAACTGGACTCTCAAAAGCCCAACCACTAAACCCGGCCACAACAGCCTTGCAGGCGGAAACACTGGGACTCAAACTAGCGGCAGACGACATGCTTCTGGAAACGACCAATAAAGATATTGCCAGACAGATGCAGCTGGTCTTCAAAACAGACAGCGCTGCACTAATAAACGCACTCAAACGGACAGACACAAGATCAAAAGCTATTGTAGAATGTCATAAGAGTCTACAAGATCTTTCTCCACACAGTAAGGTCTGCATAGAATGGACAGAGAGTAGATCCTGCCCAGGCAACATTAATGCAGACAGACTAGCAAAGGAAGGAGCGAAACTAACTCCAACACAACAAGATGTAAGTCTCTCGAACCCGCCCACAGCGGAAGTCAAAAACAGACTAAAACTTAACTCTGAAAAAGAACACCAAAAGCTATGGGAGCGTCGGATAGACTGCAAGCATACCAAATCAATATTCCCTTCCAAAGACAGGAAAACCACCAACACGATGCTCAAGATGAGCCGGGAGGACCTCAGAACGATGGTGGGCATCATCACAGGACACTGTGAATTGAACCACCATCTTTTCAAGACCGGAGCCACAGACAGCAGCCTATGTCGTGGCTGCTTTCAAGAAGAAGAGACTGTGGAACACGTCGTGGTACACTGCACGGCCACAGAGGAGGCCAGACACAAAACAGGGCTGAAGTGCCTCATTGAGGAATCAACCCCATCCACACCCACAGAAAAGCTGAAACGAAGCTGTCAGTCACCTAAAGTCCTGCTCCGATACTTCAAGGAGCTGGGCTGGTTAGGGCCTGCTTAGGCAGGGGGATAATGCACAATACACTCCTATGCGAGACGTCCGTGCAGATCTTAGTTCCCCCACTTAGAATTAGAATTAGAATTAGCTTAGGAAGAGATACGAAGTTGCGCTTTTTGTCCACCAAACTCTAATTTCGCATCTCCTCCTTAACTATATGAGATAAAATTATGAAAGAGGTATTAAAAAATAGCTTATAATAGATACCACAAACTGAACGTAGGATTTTTAAAAATTCCTATGATAAACGTAAAAATATGATAAAATAGGTATCGCTGTCAGATTGGCTCGGGTATGCGCCTTAAGACGCATACGCGAGCCAATATGACAGCGATAACTATTTTATCACATATTTGCGTTTAACATAGGAAATTTTAAAAATCCTTCGTACAGTTTGTGGTATCTATTATAAGTCATTTTTTAATGCCTCTATAATAATTTTATCTTTTATAGGAGGAGATGCGAAAATAGAGTTTGGTGGCTTATGCTTAACAAAATTAAACTAATAGAGTGGCATTAATAAATAACTTATTATAATAGATACCACAAACTGAACAATGGAATTTTAAAACTTCCTGCGTTTAAAGTAATAATAAGATAAAATAGTTGGGGGCGCCACTTTCACTGGTGTATTAGTAGTTAAGTAAACCGTTTATTCGTAAAAATTTATACAAATAAAAACAAACAGATTATTTTCTTTATTTCTTGTTCAAAGCTTTACCTTTAAAAACAACGAAATTTTGCCAACGCAACACACGAGCGAACAAAGGCGTCCACAGTTGGATTTTAACATCAAAGGAGGTCTTTTGCCATTAAAAGAGGTGCCATATCTGTCCAAGCTACTGGGTTGAAAACTCATTTATAAATTGTTTGTGCATGCTTTATCAGCCTTGCACACGGAGGCAATATCGGAGCTGGGCGGGTTATTCAATGGTGATCAGTGCATTATCAGGGGTACCTATACCTACCTGCCTACTATTTGGTTGCCTATTGTTTTTGCCTGTTTATCGGGTGAATAATATAATTCACCTACATGAGAAACGGAATTGAGACGTCGCAGTATGTAAAAGACCTATTCATCACTCATACTCGGAAAGTAGGTCGGAAGTTGCCTGCAAAGCAGAATGAAAGTAATACTTTTCGTCCCTAGGGATGAAAAGGAAAGGCTTTAACTTAAAATGATAACGGTTCAATTGATAATTGATATGTATCAGTTGAGCTAGTTGTAGATTGTTTACACTTCCGACTGGTATAAATATGGATCAGTTGAGCTACAAGTAGAGTTGCCGCGAATAGTTTTTTTTTTCTTTTCATTTATTTATGATAGGTACACATTATTAACTTGTTTGTTTTACAACTCACATAAACCACACTTCAGTCAGTTCAGTTTACGTTAGCCTTAGCACGGGCCTTAGTCTCTAAAGTTTCTAAAGTGAGTTGTTATAGCGAATAGTCGAATACCGAATAATCGCCATTCACTTTGGCGAATAGTCGAATAACTCGACATTACTATTCGACATAAATAAGACACATTAAAAATATTTCTAACTTCTTCTAATGTTGTGAGAAAAGAAAACAATAAAGCTAAAGAAATCTGTTTCAAATCTGTTTCATACATAAGCCAGTAACGGCCTCCAAAAGGTGATGAAAGTGAGCATGTCGATTCAGAAACTCATAAACTATTTTGGGCATGTTTTGAAGAATCATCTACAGAGCAGCCTACTGAAGAGCAACCCAAAAAAAGTTTTTGCACCACAATCTGCCTCTGTTTGTTTTTAAATATATTATTTAGGCTTTTTAACTTTTGGCACAGGCACAGGCACATATTACAGATAATAATTAATACTTTTTTTACTGTGTGTTGTTTTTTTAAGGAAAATAATTGATTTGATTATTTTTAACTCATTGGGTTTTTTGTTTGTTAAAGATTATTTTAGACGACTGTTCGAAGAATGCCGAATAATACTAGGTATTATTCGGTATTCGACGAATATAACTATAGGTACAAGTAGATTGTTCACGCTCCCGAATGGTATTGATATGGATCTGTTGAGCTTAGGGTAGATTGTTTACGCTTCCGACTGGTATTGATATGGATCATTTATTTTTATTACCTACCATATTAGTATAATCATTTATTACTAAGCTATTTGTTACTTATTTATTTTTACTTTAAACAAATAAATTTATTATATTTCAAATCGCAAATAAATTTTCACTCATAAATTTCTCGTGAATCTTACTTGTATACGAATTCAACCTTTAGACAGTAAAGAAAGAATCATCAAACTTCGATGAGAATTAGCGAAGATATCACCAAAATTGTAGTAGGAAGTATTTTGTTGTTTTTTGAGCTTGACGGGATAAATACTAATCCTTCGAGAATAAAACTTAGGTACCTATATGTGATCAATTCGGAACCGTTCTCTATACAATAACGAAATATTTTTTAAAATCGGTCCATAATTGACGGAGAAATCGGTGAACATACATACAAAAAACACACACAGAGACGAAAATAGAACCTCCTCCAGAAGTCGGTAAAAATTGGCGCGTGGCAGAGGTGTGAACTTAATTTGAATACGGACGGTAATAAAGTGACCACATAATCTCACCACTATTATAAATTTTAAGCTAGAGTATGTAGAAGTTAAAAGAAACCTGCACCTTTGTTAGCACAAAAATATTGAAAACAATAATATAATGTGAGTATGTACAGCTTTTATAACAGAGAAAATTTCTCAATACACCCAACAAGTAATTAGCTTCGAAAGTGTTATTAAATCACGAACTTAACCAATAACGCCTTGCGAAGGCTATTAGCAATTTATTGTAATTGAAATAGCTGAAACGTGCTCTGTTACAAGTCGGTCTGATTTATGCTTTCTTGCTCAAATGCCGAGCCTGAAGCAGTAATATTGGGTATAACCATTATTTCCTTAGTTTCCTCGGCTGAAAAGTAAATTTGCTTTAGTTTCTTTAAGGTTTCTTTGGCATAAGTTTGAGGGGTCTTGTGGTTACGCTGGGTTTGCTGGTAAAGGGGGAGGTCTCGAACACCTGTCGTGTTTTTTACGCAAATATGTGATAGAATAACCAACATCACAGTTCAAAATAGAGTCCTATTTTGAGACTTTGCTATTATAAAAATAGAAAAAGAAAATCTTTATTTGTGTGACATGGATAAAATTAGAATAACATAATTACAACTAAAATTAAATTATGTCTACCACAAAAAGGTCACCGGCTCAGCATAATGCTGCTATGGTACTATTGTATCATAGCAGTGCTGGTTTTCAGCGGTGCCAGGGAGCTAAGTAGGTAAGCTAACGCAGCGCTACGCGCTACACCATCACACGGGAAGCATATTACATAGAAAAAATTTAATTACAAAATGACAGAATAAAAACCAAAATAAAACAATGCATAAATTAAGTCTAATTACATTTAAGTCAATAATAAACAAAAGGTTTCGTATAAGTGTGTATGTGTGTGTTTGTTTGTGCCTGTGCGTGTGTGTGTGTGTTCCTTTGAGTGCTTGTGAAGCTCCTGAGGACACCGGTCTCTTAAGAGTCCGGGCAACAGGAGTACAAGTGTTAGAACATAGGTAAGAATAATAGGTAGGATAGGCTTGGACTAGAAAATACGAGCCAGAACGACAATGTATCAGTATGATTTTTGAAGAGTTAACAAATGTTTTCTTAGTGAGTGTCTAAAAGTATACAAACTATTGCAATTTCTAATGGGCGGCGGGTGATTGTTCCAACATTTCGTGGCAGCATAACGAAAGCTACCACGAAATGCAGTCGTTCTATGGTATGGGCACATTAGACGTACAGCAAATTGGATATGGCGACTAGAGAAGACATTTTTTTCATGTAAGTATGTTGGCACCTTTTTTTTAACTATCCCAAAAAGCAAAGTAGCAAAGTGTAGAGTCCGACGCGACGACATGATTTCCCCACCTGTAATTTCCACTATTCCCACCTGTTCTATTGAGTAATTCTGTTGACAGTAATACTGGTAAATTCTCCGCATAAGTTCTGTGATTAAATTGACATCTATCATTAGCCCCGCTTCGCTTTTTAGAAGAAGTGTTGTTTCAAGTTCCAATAGAGCAGTAGCTCTCTAGTCTGTTTTTAAATAAGAATTGTATGATCAAGTGCCGCAAGCGAGCCGCAAGCTTTTCATTAGGTATCGTATCATAAATAATTCCTCCCTAGTGCCCTCTGTTGTAAAAATATTCAAATGTCATGCTGTCCAGCTTTGATCATGTTTGTCAAAATGATCTAAGCGGAAAGCATGACATTTCGAATCACAATCTATATTAATAGACACCAACATTCTAAGTTTGTAAAGTCTGCTGCAAGATTTTTTTTAATTTTATATATTACTATCGTCACTGTCGGTCTTTTTTCACAAGGGCCTTGCTACAGCCAGGTGAGCTAAGGTGGACCATGGAAAAAATCCCCTACAAGGGTATTTTAATTAATTCGATTCGTTTGCGAAGCGAAAACGTCAGACACACGAATTTAAATTCTATTCTGATGGAACTTTAGAACGCTATTTTGATTTGTCCAAAGTTACCCATAAAGAATCCGAAGGCCTATCCGACGAATTAAAATACCTCAGCTAGAACACCCAGTTATCTTGAGGTAGACCATGGAAAGAAAACAATTCCCCTGGCACAGCCAGGTGTACTATGTAAGTGGACGGCAGGAACTGAAATTGTATCAGGCTTTCTTCTAATTCAACAAAATCATTAGACCAACTCTGAAGAAAAAAAAGATCAACAGTCGGAAGCAAAAACGGAATGAGGTTACATCCAAAAAGTTTGCTCGCTGGCCACAATAGCACTTGAGAGGCCAATCAATCAGAACACATCCACAGCACCTGCCGGTTTATTCGACCGTTAGTTTCAGGAGGATCGATCCACCACTGTGTTCTGTGTTGTAAGTATGTTACGTTACGCTCTTAGTTTTTTTTTGTGTTTCTGTGTGTTAATTCTTATTATTTTATTTCTGTATGTTGTAATTATTTAATGTAATTTTGTATAAGTAAGGTCCTACAGCTTCTTCCTACCTACTGGCAATATACCTACTAAGTGACTACTACTATGTGACCTACTAAGTACGTATTATTCTTTAAGTAGTTACATGTTGTAATGCATTGGTTTTTTTTTTGTTAAACTGTAATGTTACATGATGATGATAAATAAATAAACTATAAACTATAAACCACATCGCAAATACACACAGTTTCAGTGCCTAAACTGATTTCAAGTGGTGTAGTTCTTTTCAGCTGATCTAAAGGCGTACACTGCTTGAGCGGTTTCTTGCTTTAAATTTGCTTTGCTATCCATCTAAATTTGATATCCATATGACTGCAATAAGCTGCGTGGTGCTGGCTTAGAATTTGCACCACTCCAACTCTTCCGCGGTCTCGTACGAAGCGACTAAGGGATATCCACCGAAGGGCGAGTAGCAGCGCCCCCTGAAGAACAATCATACCACCAAACTGATGCCATAAGTTGACTTTACTTAACTTCCCTACTTAAATTCAACATTACATATTTTCCGCAATATCTTATTTCCTGGAGAACAGCCAAAATGTTTCCTGTGCTTGCGATATATTTTAGTTAAGTAGATGCTTAAGTATTTCATTCTCAATGTGCAACTCCTAAATACTAAGTAATTATAATTACGCACCACGGGACCATTTGCGCAATATTGGAGCGAATTATGGACTTACTGACTTAGTTTTGCATCTACTCACAAAAATTACTTCTAATTCTTTGTGATTTGCACATGGAGCATTGGGATGTAGACCGTACGTTGGTGTGAAATAGCATCAGATAAAGAATAATTGATTTAAAAAAAATATATACCTAAACCAACTTCAATTATATGGATCCCATTGTCAGAACTGACGAAATTAAAATGGTACAATACGGAAAGCACCAGCTCTCAGATAAAAAAATAATCATGAGAATCGGACCACCCAGTCAAAAGTTCTGAGGTCGAATTGAGAACCTCCTCCTTTTATTTAAGTCGGTTAAAAAATAACAAAGCTAAATAATGTTTAACTGTTTAATAAAATACCTTGTTTGTTTAACTTTAATATACTAACGTCTACCTATACTTATATGTCAGCTCACTAACACCACCTGTTAGTAATAATAAATCCCCCAACAGTTACTTCGCCACTGATTTATGAATTCGATTAAAGTTAACAAGAAAATATAATACGGAAAATAAAAGTCACGTTTGATACGTGACACATTCCTGACGTAGATATTGGTACCTAAGCTATAATAATAAAATACGGAAGTTAAATAAACTTGAAATCACGTATAGCCTGAACACATTGTACCTTAGTACCTACACCACCCTTTTCTACTGTCGGTTGCGGATAACGGGGCTTGGTCATACTTTTACCTTCTTATTCATAATGGTCTGCTTACACAAAACAGCTGATAAGTTATGTTATTTCTTAGTCTGACTTATATCAATAGAAGAAGACTGTTCAGAATTGGCTATACGAGCTGCCCTCGACATATTCTAGATACGTGACTTTGACAGCTGACATCGCGTAACGTTGAAGACCGTTAGGGTATCCCCCCCGCGTATATTTGAATTTAATAGTTTTGACATTCGAATTTTGGATCTCGAACAGAGCACTTACATATTTTCGCGCACATATTTTATTATAAAGGAATATATCTATATCGTCTCGTTTCCTATTAATTGTGCAAATATTTGGATTGGGAGTGATTGATGGTGCTGGTGATCAAGGCTACGGGACTTCACACAGTGTCACACCCTGGAAAACTGGCCAACACTTACTGATCAGGGAGTATACAACTTGTTAGGTGATTTTTTAGTGCTTAAATGGACCTAGGTGCAGAATACAGAACCGACTCGTCGCATCGCATCGGACAGGAAGGTTAGTGAAATCCTATTTTGCCCGAATTCACTCATCTTACAGCTTACAATTATATCTGAAACTCGACGCCAAGCAAGTGAGTTTTTGTTATTTGTATCGTGGTTTATTTACTAACATGCTCCATGCTGGATGGATACGGTATAGATTCATGTACTGCTTTGTTAATTTGTCGTTAACCACCCTTAGATCAATACATAAAATAAATACATAACTCTTTCGCATAATACATTCCACTCTCTCGCGTAAATTCTTATTTTGTAAAGCTGAGTAATAGTACAAAGACAGAGAGAGATTGAGCATTGTGCTAAGTTAGCAGACTATTATGAATAAGGGGTTAGTATTTAGTTACTTTAATATGTATGATTGTTTGTTATCCCTAGAAATAAAAATAAAATAACAAAGATGTTTGCTCCTGTTAAGTTTAATTAGCTCACTAGTAGGTATAGAAAAACCTTTGTTCTCCCTACCTTAGTTGTTGAAGAGCCCAAATATTTCTATTTTTCCAAACTTGTAAATTGACCTTATAAAACCATTTCTCTGATTGGCAAAGTTAATGTAAAGATCATTCCAACTGATTTAATATTGAATAACAGGAAAGGAAATTGGGGATGGCAATTAAATATTTTAACGTTGTAACTTTGCTATTTCCAAATTCCTTTGAAGTTTTATTTTTATCCATCCTTGCTCTCATCTTGTCGGGACTTCAATAAAGATTGCTCATGGTACAGTGAACGACAAAATTCTCTGAACAGTCTCGAGCCAATATGACAGCACCAACTCAAAGTGGCGCCACCACTATTTTATCATATTACTCGCCCCGCGGCTTCGCACGCGTTGTTCCTATGGAAACGTTTCAAGGTGATTTTTATCCCACGGGAACTGATTTATAGGATAAAAAGTCCACAGCACAGTAACAAGCACAGTGTTTATCTCGGGTGAAGGTTACATTTAGTCCCTCGAACTATTAGCGCCCTCGCTATGCCCGGGCGCCAATCCCCGTCTCGGGGCTAAATAAGTTACTGTCATCCCTAGGGTAACAATGTACTATTACCGTTAACTTGACTTTAATTTAGATTTTCCTTTGATCTAGCTATTGCTAACTAAGTACTTTTTTTTATAAATAAGTAGATAGTTAGTGTATGTCTGAAAGTCTAAATGGAAAAACTATTGAGACCAATTATAGTTTTTTAAGACTTACCATAGATACCAGCCAAGTGCAAGTATATACTCGGACGCGGAGGGTTTCGTACCGTCATTCAAAACTATTTCGCAAAGGAAACACTGCATGTGTTTTTTTAATTTTCCACTTTATTATATTTGAAGTATTTTTTGGTCTATTGGCAAGATTAATAAATATTCTAGAAAAGTTTCAACTATCTAGCTCTTACAGTTCATGAGATAGAGCCCTCCGAAAGACGGACAGAGAGCAGACTTAAGAATAGGCTTTCGCTTGCAAACTTCGGGTACGGAACCCTAATAATTAACTTCGTTTTTTGTTGGTAACAAAATACGATTTGAAGACATACTACTTATTCTGTCCTTATGTCCTCATTCAGCATTGGTCTCGTTTCAGCTGTGAATGGCCCCCGTTCCTTTCAATATTGTATCAAAAAGGCTGTTGGCACCAGTAATTTATCAAATTATACGGCAAATTAAATCCGTTTTAGACGTTTTCGAAAAACGAAGAGCAAAGTACTGTGTGATTTGTCTCTTTTGTAAATATTACCTCTCATTAGATACCCTTTCGGTTGTTATTTAGATACTTAGGTATTGAGTTCGGTGAATTTAATCATTTATGCGAAAACTATTTTTAATCAACTTATTGAGAGCTTTCAGTGTTTGATTTTTTAAGCTGTAAAAGTTTAGCATAGCTTTTAAAAGCTTTTAAAATTTGATCTGTCTGCAAAATCGGTTTTACTAGCATCGAGAATATCGTGTTTATTTTTAAAATGCACTGAACTTCTAGTACGTATTAACAACTGAATCCTTTCTTATTTCTTCTTTATGATTAAATGATGTATTTTAATTTAATATTATACTATACAATCAATTTTAATAATCAATACTCTCGTAATTACTTTGACTGTGATAATATTGTATTAAATCAGAATGAATGTTTACCTAAATTAACTGTTATAATTATGTAGATGTGCAAAATCTGTCGAAAGTAAAAGAGCATTATTTCTCTGTGCAGTTATAGCTGAATATTTATAAGATAGAATAGATTTATTGATTTATATCGGTTGGTATTTATGTTATTTTATTTTATCGTATGTATTTATGTTAGAATTATTAAATTTAGGTTATTTAAAACAAGATATTTTCATTATCATATCTTCTGTTTTGTTTGTACACTTAACTATCCATATTCATTGCACTACGTTTCTCTTAATGTTGTCAACTTTTGTGTATTTGTGTACAAAAAAGATTTATAAGCGGTCCAGCCACAGAAATGTATATATTATCCATAGAGCATGTAGAATGTTAGTAAACAAACCGCCCATACCTACATAACCTACAATTAACTTGTGGCGCGTCCTTTTATACGTAATTTACATTATTTGTCGATTTGCGATCCTTCCTTCAATAAATATTCCTTTCTGTTACATCTGAAACTCGACGCCAAGCAAGTGAGTTTTTGTTATTTGTGTCGTGGTTTGTTTACTAACATGCTACATGCTCGTTGGATACGGTATAGCTAGAAACAAAATGCGTGTAAACGTGGGTCCAACTGTAAAGGTAGCTGACAATGAGGGATCTAGGTGATAATAGTATATTGTAGTCCCGTCTAGGTAACATTGTCGTAAATGTTACAGCACCGCTACAAAATTACAATTTACGCTTTCATTCCATGCATTCAATTACAATATTTTATCTCGTTCCATGCGTAAAATATATTTTATTATCTCGTTCCATTTCTCGTAAGATAAAAATTATGCAGTCACTACGTCTAGGGCTTATACACACTGTCTTCAGCTCGCTTGACGAGTGATGGTTTATATTACTAAGAGGTGATATTATTGAGAGGTTATTTGTGCAATTGTAATAAGTAAGTATGTAAGTAGGTTTCTTTACGTATATGAACTCTGAAAGATAACCTTGTAGATGATTTTTGTTTGTTTCTGCGTATATATACAATACAGAACAAAAACAATGCATCAAGAAAAAAAAACCTATTGCTATATTAATTAAAATGTTTGAATCAGTAATCATTGCAAACTAGTCTTTTTATACTAAAAAATAACCGCAAGAACACATAAAATTAAAGAAATATAAAACGATAGCCCTCTCTATTCATGAATTCAGAACAATGTCAATAGCGTTACAAATGCAAACCAAGAAAACCGACGCAGATTTCTTGAGGTTAGGGCAATGAACTCAATATACTGGTAGAAAATTTATTAAAACTTTACTGAAAATTTAAAATCCCGTCTATTTCAGTGTTTAGGACGTTATGATCAAAGAAAATATAACGCTATCGTATGATTATTTCAATTGTACTAGGCGTGCTTTCTGTCCGACCGCTAAAATTACATTAATACAAATGCTTTTATTTATTTATTTATTTATTAAAAAGGAACGCCAACAGCGTATACATAAAGCATTTTGTTTTAACTTAATATCTAGGCAGGTTCTAATATATACGCTTATAATAGGCGGACACAACATTGTTACACAATACTTTCTTAAAAATATTTAAATTATTAAATGAGATCGAAGTTAAACATTATAAATATAGGTAATAGAAGATATGGTTAAACTTAAGAAACATTAATAAACTACTACATAACAAAAATATAATAGTATATATATTTATTTATTAATTAAGTAAAATTGAGATCTAAGAAGCATTATGTTCATATTGTTCATTCCGGAAATGTTCCAGCACTTTAAATTTGAATTTATTGAGGTTATCACTGAAAATGTCTATATCAGGAACTTGTTTGACGGTATAATTATATAGTTTACAGAGCTGAACTACTGGAGCCTGTAGGCCTTTATTAGAGTTGCAAAAAGGAGTGTTGAAAATATGTATATAATGCTTTCATAAATGCCAAAAACGAAATCTTTTGATACAGATAGACAGACGGTTTCAAGGCGCGCATCAAAGAGGGCTGGCGAAATGTAATCGGACAATCAACAATTAGATACCTTTAATGCGTAAATGTATGAAAAGGTTCTTTCTTCGGGCGCAGTCAGCTAAAATGTCAACTTAAAATGTAATAAATAGCCCATCTGTTAACCCTAACCACCCTAATAGTCCTTAATTTACCTAAAAGGTAACTTTTATAGAGTAAAATGCAATGTACGCATTACTTCAAACCTTTACATTTGTATCACCAACCTTGCGACCTAGTTGTTTCACATGAATATTTATGAAGATGGGGCTTGTTCAAGCTGAGACGCGAAGTGGTAATTTAAACATGTTAATGGACATAGTTTCAGGAAGTCCACTCTTTCTTTGTTATGTCCTAACGTGCCATTTGCGATTTGCTTTTAGGGCGACAGGCCACTCGGAGCAAAGTGGATATTCAGAGGGGTGTGTCTATTTGATGTTGGTAACGTAGGTTAGATTGTGACGTCTTCTTTTTCCATTCAATTGACGACCTCTGTGGCGCGGTGGGCGAAGGTCCACCTGCGACACAGGAGGTTGCGGGTTCTATTCCCGCCTCGGGACAGATGTTTGTACGATATGCAGATATTTGTTCAGGGCGTTCTGGATGTTTTCTATGTAATAAAACATATATATCCATGTAGTGTATTGTATATTATGTATATCGGTTATCTAGTACCCATAACACAAGCTCTGCTTAGCTAGGGCTAGATAATGCTGGGTGATTTGTCCCACATTATTTATTGATTATTTATACAATTCCGGACAGTGAACTACGCAAATCCAATACTATAAATAGACGTCACGATCACGTCTCGAAACTAACGTCAAATAGACCCACCCGCTGATGTGTAAAAGAACACATTAAAACACAAACAACACATAAGTATAATAAATGCGAAAGTTTGGATGTTTAGTTACATGTAATTGTTAGGTAACCTAAGTAGGTATAGGTACAGATTCATGCAAAAACCACTGAACGGATCGACTGAAATTGCATAGAGCTAATTAAACGTAGGCTACTTTTTTCCCAAAAATCAGTTCTCATAGGAGAGAAATAATCTTAATACGCATCGCATATAGTATAACCAATAGATTTGCGTTATATTTACTACCTTTTAAAATTGTTATTATAGCATTTTCTTTCATATTTCTATTGATTGTCTCTTGTGTAATCTCTCAAAGTATTAATGAAAACTGTTCGTATTCTTTAGATTTTTAATGGATTAATGCCTGATCAAAATAAACAACCTACCAAACAGAACAATGAAAGTGTATCTCTCACTCAAGTATAAGTCCAGCCGCAATCATCCTCTTTCTCTTTGCATCTTCTTTAGCTGTTTTCTCTTCCTCTTTTTTTTCTTGTTCTAGTTTATCTTTTGCTGCCTGTTCAACTGCCATCTTAGCTAACGTCTTCTGGTCTAATTTGAAGAAGTTTACAGGTTCCTTAATAAACCGTTCATCTTTATTATTTAAGTTTTCTACAAACATCGGGTATTTAAAAGTTCCGTCTAACCCATCGTAAGTTTTGTCTTTGGTTGCTAGCTTTAAAAAGTCCATGAACTCTATTTCTTCTAGCGGCTCTCCCCGCGTGAAGAGTTCTTCTTTGAGGACTTCCATCAGGCAAACTCCTTTTTCTTCGTCATCATGACCCAGAATGGCGAAAGCTTGGGTGACTTCTCGTTCGAAATCATCCCCCATTATAAGCTTCGCTTCAATCATCTGCAGAAACTCGTGGTAGAGCACGGTGTCTACGAATTCATCTTCTAGGAATCTTTGGAAGAGAGTCTGGATTTCGGCGCCTTTTGGATTGAAGCCGAGTTTTCGGAGCATCAATGGGATTAATGATAACGGCAACTGAAAAGTAGAGCGGAAATAACACAATGAAAAAATGCTCGGAATTTTATTATCCTGAACGTTGGTAGCCTAATCACGTATGGGTACCAATTTGTGATAAAACCTGATAACTGTCTGCGTGGAAGTATCGGTAGGTAGGTACCTAGAAAGTTCGATACAAATTACTATTTGCAAGCATAATCAACATTTTACGTTACAAGCAGGTAAGGCAAATATTAAAAGTATTAAAAAAGTTATGGGATTCTGCTTGTTTCCACATAAAATATCTCCATTATTATTATTTAATACTAGCAGTGCCTCGCGGTTTCACCTGCGTAGTTACCGTTCCCTTGGGTATTTCGGGATAAAATTAGCCTGTCACTCCCTTAAAAGTAAGCTTTTAATGAAATATTTATTTAAATCGGTCAAGTAGTTTCGGAGCCTATTAAATACAAACAAACAATCAAATATTTCCTCTTTATAATATTAGTAAAGATTTAATAACCAAAATAGCTTGATAGTGACAATTCAGATGTTGCCAAAATAAAACTAAACTAATTTGACAGCACTAATAATGACGCCAGTGGCAAACGTGTTGTTGAATAGAAACCGCGACTCGGCTAACGTAGTGTAGGACGCCCTCCGGTCAGGTGGGATAACGATCTGCGAAAGACTGCATGGAGATGCTGGATACTTCAAGCTGAAGACAGGGCGCTATGGCGCTTATAAGGAGAGGCCTATGTCCAGCTGTGGACTATTAAAGGCTGATGATGATGGAAAATGACGGCATTTTTTATTTTGTACCTCTGTATCGTTTTAGGTCCAATTTCAACGCTAAAATTAAACGCGATCAATTCAATTCAATTTTTGGCTTGGATGTAAACTTGGTTTTCATAAACGCGTTCAAATGGCAGCGTACGGTGAAACTGGACCTTAAACGGCACCATTTTTAATCCTCTCAAATTTGTTTAGTTTAGTTTTTGTCACATCTGAATTGTTAACCGTCTTTTCTAATTGTTAATAGTGTTAAGTTAGTGTAAGCCGTTGATTTTCCAATAAAATAAATATTAAGTTTAGAATGTACGTACCTAAACCAGCTAAAACGGAGCTTAAATTCGAAACATGGTGCTATTGTGAGGTAATTTAAAGCGTGTGGTTTCCAATAGAACCGGTGAACTGATTCTGATGTGCATACAAAATGAGTTTCAGCCGGTTTTCTGCTCCTATGCGCTTTAGACAAAATGTTTGAAAGGGAGCGTTCAAGTATTACGTAACACAATTATTATTTTTTTGCGACTTCAGAGTAAAAATGATCACTTGAGTGTTACGTAACGTTTAGAATGGGAGGGTACAGAAAAACGTTACGGAGCGTTACAGTGGGGGGAGGGGGATCAAAAATCTTCAAAAATTGCGTTACGTAATACTTGAACGCTCCCAAATCAGGCAATTTCATGCTCAGGCTTTATTAGCATTCAGCCGGTGGATAATCTAGAAAATGAAAGATTTAAGAGTGTGCAATAACGCCGCTACGAGATGGATTTCGAGCGAGTGTGAAGTACAGAGCAGATTAACGTGCACCTAATTTTCTATGCAACAAAACTGTTATTACCTAATTACAAGTTAATTGAACAACCAATCGAGAAATTAAAAGACATAACTAAAGAAATTCTTCTAGGTTTCTTAGCAAAACAAAACTGAAGAAAATAATGTGCTGCTCCTGAGATAAATAGCAAAATGTATGCATGCCTTAGTACGACTTGTGGTGCCTTAGGACGAAAAAGTGTGCGTGTAGTTTTCACTTATGCCGGCACTCCCGAAGTGCAACCCTTTGTTTTTTTTATAGTAGACTAGCTGCGCCCCGCGGCTTCGCACGCGTTGTTCCTATGGAAACGTTTAAAGGTGATGTGATTTTTATCCCACGGGAACAGATTTACGGGATAAAAAGTAGCCTATGTTTTATTCCAGTATTTGAATTACCTGTAACCAAAATTTCAGCCCGATCTGTTCAGTAGTTTTAGCGTGAAGAGGTAACAAACATCCATACATCTATACATCCATACATCCATCCAAACTTTCGCATTTATAATATTAGTGTGATACTAACACATACATTAAACCTATTTCATAAAAACCTAATCCGTCACCAGAAGGCAGAGTGCCCAGAATGCTGGCAGCATTGCCAAGTTGCATAACAATCAGAAGCAGAAATTGAAGTCGTATAATAATGCTAATAGGGTATATGCATGGTTTTTTTAAAATCGATTATTTAGGTTAATACATAAACGAAAAAAAATATAACACCCAAAAAACATTAAATTATTGAGGTAAAAAACTAAAAGTAAAACTAGACTCAGTTTCGGATGATAAAAACGCTGCCATGTTAGCCATTGAATTTTATGACGTCGCGGATCATAGAGTCCCATATGAAAACTCAAAGTCAAAACTTCATGCCCATACAAAAATGTTCAAGTATGACGTCACGCTTCACGTGCCAATAGCGTTGCGTTTAGACATTTTGCTGTAGAGAATTAAAATATGTACTTTTCAATGATTAAATTTCACAATAAAAACATCATAAAATACAAAAATAAATATACAGATATATTTCTATATAACTAGAGAATACGTAAAAAAAATATTAGCTTTTTTGAAGTCACATGCATATACCCTATTCGTTAACCGTAAATATAATCCCGCATTCCGTCATCATCACGAGCCGTCGGTCGACGCTTTAAGAAGTTTGGTTAGTTTTTAAGTTTTTTTTAAAACGATCTAATTATTTTATCAGTAGTTTTTTTTGCCCCTGGTTTTTTAATTACGACGACCTCGGTAGCGCTGTGGGCGAAGGTCCGCCTGCGACGCAGTAGATTGCGGGTTCGATTCCCGCCTCGGGACAAATGTATGTACGATCTACAGATATTTGTTCAGGGCGTTCTGGGTGTTTTCTCTGTATAATAAAAAATATCTATCTGTATAGTGTAGTACGTCACTATGTCAAAATGAGTCACTAAAGTGCCAACATGAGGCCAACATATTGTATTATGTATGTATATCAGTTATCTTGTACCCATAACACAAGCTCTGCTTACAATGCTGAATTGTCCTAAATTATTACATATTACATTAATGGACTATCATCTCACCATTTCAGTTTTGCTCTCGTCATGTGCAGTAAACATCTCCTTGAAGCGCGCTAGTTCTTCCACTTTGAATATTGCTGGTGGTGGAGGTATCTTCTTGGGCTTCGGAGGAGCTGCTTTAGCGGCTTCAGCTATGGCTTTGTCGGCAGCACCCCCCTTGGTCTTCCCTTTACCTTTGCCTTTCTTTGGTGCCATTGTTGGAGTAAGAATTAACTTGGTAATTAAATTTTTAGGTATTTTTATTGCATTGGAATGATTCTTTACATTTTATAATTGGTTATAACTTTTGGTTTATTTATTTACTAAGGATTTGGCCGTGTTTTCTCACCCGCCCTGAATTTCGGTCATTATGTCCAAAAAGAATACAATAACTACGTCACTATATCAAAATGTTGTAACCATAGAGTTTATAATTGGTTGTGACTATAGTGCCAACATGAGGCCAACATAGATGCAAGAGCAAAATAGGCTACAATCCATCGAGTTTTTAGTTTATTTATTTTAAGGAAAACCAGCAGCACATATATACAAATAAAAATAAACTAGTAGTAACTTAGTACTTTAAAACTCTATGCTACAATCTACGATTTAAGCTTCGGCCAAACCTACGCGTCAAACAAGCGGGATGCAGGACGCGAAGCGGAAGCGTCAACAACGCGAAACTTTTCCCCTAATAAGTTGCGTCTTGGACGCGCAGCGCGTAGTGCGCAAGGCGCCATTGAATCGCCTTCGCAGCGTCCGCTGCGCGGCAGACCGCAGACGCTTTGGTCGCACAGGTGTGGTTGGCTACAATCTATGGCCAACAACGCGCCCACAGCTGCAAAGAGAATACAATAACTTCCACAGCTGTACGATTGAAACAATCTCAGTTGCAGCTATGCAAGTTAATAAATGATAAATAAATAATAATAAAAGTTTGCTTAGGTGATATGGGTGTATGTTGCAATGCTCTATATATCCAAATGTGGATGTTCGAAGTGACTATTGCACCCTTTGCATCGAAGTTCGAACGTTATATCGCGGACCTTGACAAGAATTAACGTTACGGGAATCGTCGTCGCTGAGGAATCGGCGTGCACGGAACAATTCTGAAATCAGGTGATTTGCGTTAAATTTAAAATTGAAAACCTTTTAATTGGATAAAAGCTATTTTTGTCACTTATACTCGTAAAGTAGGCCGGGAGTTGCCTGGAAAGCGGGATGAAAGTAATGGGTACTTTTCGACCCTAGGAACGAAAAGTATTGACTAATAGTGACAACTGTCACGTCACCATGCATTCGAACTTTCTATACAGTCACTCAACTTCAACTTGTTAGATGGCTTCTGTGTCTGGTTTGACGCAATTTATACAGCCACTCAATTACAGTTCTCAATTACTTACCTTTATTATAATTTACTTTCAATTATTTCTTTAGAATAACTAGATTCCGGAAAAATATTTAGGCCTACCATTTTTTCAATAAAAATTAAAATGAATGGCAGAATAGCCATCTCTAGAGACGAGAGCTATCTACCATTTGGCAGAGACTAGTCCCCAAGGAAAAAAAAATAAAGCGGGAAAGCGGCAATCCGATCTCTATAGAGTTTTGTCTATAGTTTTGTTTATACTTCCGTATAGCAGAGATTTGTATTATAATGATGTTCATATGATTTAGATATGGATCTGTTCTTTAGCTAATTAATGTTTTTATTTTAATGCTATGGATGATTTAATTGATATGGATCAATTGAGTTACCTCAAGGTTGTTTACGCCTCTGCCTGGTATTGATATGGATCAGTTGAGCTACCTATTGATTGGTCACGCTTCCGACTGGTATTGATATGGATATTTAAAAAAACATATTATAATTTGATAGGTATTTATTAGCCTTAGCCATTTATTACTTATTTCTTTTTACTTTTCTTGTATTCGTGTTGCCTTTGGACCATGTTTATCTTGGGCACAGCTAATATAATATATACTCCTTGGGTGAACTTTTTTTGTCCCTCGGGCTATTAGCGCCTACGCTCGGGCGCCAAACCCAGTCTCGGGACTAAATATGTTACCGTCACCCAAGGTAAACACGGTGCAAAAGCATCACGAATACAAGAAAAGTAAAAAGAAATAAGTAATAAATGGCTAAGGCTAATAAATACCTACATATAAAATTATAATATACCAGTCGGAAGCGTGAACAATCTATAGGTAGCTCAACTGATCCATATCAATACCAGTATGTACTACAACTTATTATTTTTACAGCTACTGATAAATCATTACATATTATAACAAAAAATGTGTGTATGGTACATACATAGTTCCAAAACAATAATTAAAATGTAAGAATACACGTAAAAATAACAGTAATATGATAAAAAAAAGTCTCTCAAAAAAAACGCCACGACTCTACTCATTTTGAACAGACTCTTAAGTAATTTTTAAGCTATTGCATAGCTTCTATCGCGGGCCTTGAGCGTAGAGACCGAATCCAGAAATTCCGCAACGCAAATAACCTATATAACACCCACTCCGACCGGCACAGCGGTGATACTTTTTAGTTTTGCCATCTATCGATGAATAGCAGAACTTTTAATGACTATTTGAAATATCACGCTTGTCTCTTTAGTTCAGCAACTCGCCTCTAGGTGGCATTGGGATAAAAAATGCTATGCAATAGCTTTACCGCGGCAGTCACCGAGTGCCACACGTCTTTTGTTATTATAGGAAGGTGTAATTATGTATAGAAAATGGTTCGTACTCACTACTTTTCTTCAGTTTTATTATAAATATTAACGGGTATTTATCGCGTTTATTTACCTATTTTTCCCGACGTTTCAAAAGGTTTACATAGGTAAATAAACGCGATAAATACCCTTGAATATTTATAATAATGTGTTCTGATCGCGTAAGTTTAAAAAACTTTCTTAAGTTTGTTTCCATAAAGACAGATTATCGAAAAAACATAGGTACACAATGACATAATTATTAGTTCTATTAGCTGAAAAAAATTTGAGATCGAGAGAGAATAAAAGGGCTTACCGTCAGCAGTGTAGGCCCCTTTTTCCCCCGGTGCTGGTGTTACCGGATGGTTAGATTAATTACACATTATCTAAATAGCGGTCAAAAAAATGTGCATGCCTGTCAACCGTGTAGACAAAAGTCCTGCCAGAACACCCACTGCAGCAACCCTGAGGCAGGTCTTTTTGGTTCACATGGAGGAATAAATATTTTTATGGTCAAGGTTTTTGAATTATGGTAGGTATAAGGTTCTTCTGTTTAGTGAGCCAATAATATGTTTTCCTTTATTATCTACACACCACATCCTGGGTAGAACTGATGCTCTACCTACAATGCGGTATGATAATGATTGGCGCTACGATAGCTAAAGCCATTCCACACTCGGCGTGAAATCGCGGCGCGAATAACGGAAAAACTCCACACTGTCTCGTGCAAACCAAGCGCACCTTGCGAACCATTTTTCCATGGACAAAATAATTGATTTTGTTCTAAAAAACTATAAACCGACTTCAATTTTAACGTTTTTTCATGGACCCACTGTCAAAACTGGACCAAATTAAAATGGGACCCCACGGAAAGCACCATCAAAAAAGAATCGTGAAAATCGGACAACGCAGTCAAAAGTTATGAGGTAACAAACATAACAAATCGTGTAAAAACTACGGGAACTAGACACGACCTCGACGCGAAGCCGTGAAGAATATGCGAATATCCACACGCATGGTTCGCGGCTTCACACCATAATATGGCCTCTTCGCCTGGCGAATGTGCAGAGGCATCTACGATGTAGTAATAGGTCGTAGCATTAGTGCTATAACGTAGCATAAAGTGCTACGGCGTAGCATTTATAGTGCTACAAACTTCTACGTCATAGTGTTAGGTCGTAGCATTAGTGCTACGGCGTAGCATATAGTGCCACACATTTTCTACGGTAGTGATACGTCGTAGTATTAGTGCTACGGCGTAGCATCTACTGCTACAAACTACTACTTTTTTTTATAACTATCATACGTGCTGTTTTAAAAACATCGGAAATTCTTTGATTCCCTCATAAAACATTACGGTTTTTTCAATAAATATTTTTATGTCCTAAGGAGACCGACCTTAAGGAACATTTATTTGTACGTTATTGTTTTGATTTATTCAATTTAACGTTAGATTAATTTGTTTTATCCTAAGAACCCATGGAAGGTGGTCCCCAAGATACTAGGAATCTAAGATGTAAAAAATGTAAGACTTCAATCTTTTTTAATAAACGTTTTTATTATTTTATTTTAAGTGATCTCATGAACATCATCAAAAAGTATGACTACCTATCTGATTATTACATAACAATAACAAACGTGACTTGACTGTCATGCGAATTTCAAAACCAACTAATGGATAAGTAACAAAATCGACACAAGTACATTTTAATGGACACGATCATCCTAAACCTCAGAATAAGAGATAAACTATGTATGTATGACTGAATCCATGACTGACTTACAGCAACACTCAGAGATGTCAATGATTACTTAACTTCTCGTGTGTTACAATGTGACACTCAAAAAATAATGAATGTGTGTGATTGGGTGAACTGTGACAACAAAACCTAGGTATTTTCAGAGGTTTTTTATTGGTTTTTTATAGGTATATAGGTCCCTAAACAAGGATTTATATGAAATCTATGGTAGTTGGTTGTTATGTTGGTTAAGATCTTTCTATACATTAGATTACGTTGAAAATCATTTTTTTTGATATTTACTATCACTAGAAGATTACAAAACAAAAAACTTTACTAAGTGACAGTTTAAGTAAACATTAACGTCACTAAGTGCGGCTGTAAGAGTCTGAAGCAGCCATTTTTTCCATCGTCTAAAGTTTAGACGATATAGGTAGGTTAGGTACAAAGTTACGCTTTCCTAAATGATATGATGCGATTCGCCTGGCGAAATGGTAATAATACATTACAAGAGGTTCCATGGCACTAATAGCAGAAATTGACATTCGTTTTATCTGAACTTTATCTTATTTTTATGAGATGAAAAGTAGTTAAGGTACCACTGACTCACACTAGCGCAGCCACCTATTTAATTATACTACGTTAAATACCTAATAGAATTTAAAAAATCCATTGACCAGTTCGTATAATTGTCATAGATTTGTTTGAGTGTAATGCCTCTGTAAAAGATTTACGAACCGCACCTGAAATGTAACACGCATTGCCATTGATTTATTAAAAAGGGAAGATGAGGTACTGGTTTCTCGAAAGTGGCAACCTCAAATTGTGTAAAATTGTGTGCTCCCACCTCAGTCACCGTCAGACCGGCGCGGCGCGGCGGCACGGGCGGTCGCTATCGCGTGAAATATTGTTGTCTCGGTCTCATTTCGGTCTTAGATACGTCTTTCCGTCTTTATTCTTCTTTGTATTGCACAGGACTGGAAATATAACTGTGAGCGTATGTGTTTGCGTGTAGTTTTAACACATGCCAATTTTTGAGTAAGCGCTGGGAGAACGTAACCTATCTTCCCTTTTTAATTAATCAATGCGCATTGCAAGGCAATTCGTGCGCGATTCGCGCGCAAGACGTACTCATCTACGAATTACCTTGCATTGCATGTTACATTGTAGGCGCAGTTCATAGATTTGTAGTATTATAATTAGATAAAATATGTCACACGCTAGTTTAGGTCGGGGAGACGTCCTAATCTGGTGGCAACAATCCATCAGCAATCATCTTTTGCCTCTTCGCCTCGGCTTTAACTCTTGCCAATTCCTCGATCCTCGCTTGTTCAAGCTTCTCTGCTTCTGCCTTAGCCATCGCCATCGCAGCCAACGTCTTCTGATCCAACTTGAAGAAGTTTATAGGCTCCTTAAGGAACTTCTCATCTTTATTATTCATATTCTCTATGAATTTTGGATACAAAAAAGTTCCTTCTTCGACATTATAAGTCTTATCTTTCGTGGAAATTCTTAAGAAGTCCACGAACTCTATTTCTTGGAAAGGGACTCCCCATTCAAAGAGTTCTTTTTTTAGGATCTCCATTTCACAGGTCCCGGTTTCTTTTTCATCACAGGTTAGGAATGCGATGGCTTTGATAACAGTGTTTTCTTGATCGTCGCCCCACTGTACCTTGGCTTCCAGCATTTGCAGGAATTCGAAGAATTCTGCATGAGTCACCAGATCGTCTTCTAGGAACTGCCTGTAGAGCTGGGCCACTTCATCTGGTTTGGGGTTGAAGCCTAGTACTCTTAGCATATGTGGAATATGCTCTATCTCTACCTGGATGGAAAAACATTAAATTTATGACGAAGTCGGTTTTAAATAGTAAAATCACACTAAAATTATCAGTGCTAAAGGAACCTCTTCACGCCAAAACTACTAAACGGACCGGGCTGCAATTTTGCATAGTTTTTTTTCATTATTACGGGACCAGGAGTTATTCCTGGTGTTATTTTTTATCCCGGAAAAACGCGTGCGAAGATGCGGGCAGAAGTTAAATAATTATTAAATAATCAGTAGGGACCGCCTATAGTTGAACGAATGACCAGTCAATCTTTGGTGTCAGGGCGTAAAGAGTAAATAAGCCTTTTTTTGTAAATAAGCAAGCGCGAATTTTACTTGGGACGCCGCCCTCCGGCCAGGTGGAATGACAATCTGCGAAAGACTGCTGGCAGATGCGTCAAGCTGAACACAGGGCGCTATGGCGCTCATTAGAGGAGGCCTATGTCCAGCAATGGACTCTTATAGGCTGATGATGATAATGAAATAAATAAAATCTTATCACCTTATCAATATTTTCCTCATCATAATCTTTGAACACCTGCTTGAAGATGACCAAATCTTCCGGGGTGAAGCAAGCTGGAGGGGGAGGGGCCTTTCTTTTCTTAGCTTCAAGATTTTTCTCCTTTGCTTTTTCTGAAGCGGTCTTCTTTTCAGGCGGTTTGTTTTTATCTTTTTTATCCTTTTTCTTAGGTCCCATTGTGATTTATTCAGTTAGAATAAAATGCTGCGGCCTTTTTATGTTTTCTTGTCTATTTATGAAAGGAATGACAGTGTATTCGCAATGTAGTGGTTTTTAATAATTTTTGCTAGCAACCAATATTGCTGATGGGCTGATGGCGGTATGCAAAGACAAAGAGAATACAATAACTTGCGGTATGTAATGCGACTACAAGAGGGAATATTCCTCCAGAAATCACTCTGGAGAAACTACTTGATTCATGCTAATTAGTTGGAGTCATCTCTTTTATTTTCTCATACATTTATTTGAGCTAAAATCACCGAAATTTTTCATAATTTTAAAAATACCATGCAATACTTTGTGTTTCTTACGTAGTTATTGTCAAAGAGAATACAATAACTTCGTAGTTATTGTATTCTCTTTGGTTCACAGAACATTATTACTCCTGCTTTCTAGTACTATATAAACTCTATGCCTGCTTTGGTAACATAAAGTATTCTCTTTGCTGGACAGATCACCATAGACTAGCGTTAACATACCTAGATGAATACCTACTAATTACATTCTCTCTGCACTATTATATTTATAACAGATATTGCAGTCCGTTTCTTGTTCACAAGACTTGCTAAAATGCTGCGGTCATAATCGATTCGAGTGCTTACAAAAGTGTATACGTATATCCGTTAGTGCATCTACAGCAGGGGTGTGTTCACGACCTACACCCGAGCGCGCTCGGCGTGCAACTAGGTCATGCAAGGTTCATTGCGAAGGTCCGCCTGCGACGCAGGAGGTTGCGGGTGCGATTCCCGCCTCAGGACAAATATTTGTACGATCTGCAGATATTTGTTCAGGGTGTTCTGGATGTTTTCTATGTATAATAAAAAAAATTCTATCTATGTATTGTATTGTATTATGTATATCAGTTATCTAGTACCCATAACACAAGCTCTGCTTAGCTTGGGGCTAGATAATGCTGTGTGAATTGTGTCCAGCATTATTTAAATTCATCAGAATCGAAAAAAATCTCTCTCAAGGTGGATTACAAAGATCTCCTCGGAATGGAGAGAGGACTAAGGAGGAGGAAAAAAAATAAAAAAGCCAGTTTTAATTAGTTTAACTAGTCCGAACGATAACCACATCACATCACATCACACTAATATTATAAATGCGATTTTTGGATGGATGGATGGATGGATGTTTGTTACCTCTTCAAGCAAAAACTACTGAACGGATCGGGCTGAAATTTCGCATACTGGTAATTCTAATCCCGGAATCAAACATAGGCTACTTTTTATCCCATAAATCAGTTCCCGTGGGATAAAAATCACCTTTAAACGTTTCCATAGGAACAACGCGTGCGAAGCCGCGGGGCGCAGCTAGCTATTATAAACGTGAAAGTTTGTATGGGTGTTTGTTAGTCTTTGACGCAAAAAAATCTGAACAGGCTAAATTTTGCATACAGGTTCTTCTAGGCCTGAAATAACACATAGGCTACTTTTTATAGTTTTTAATCCATAAATCTCGGTCTTCGTTCAATAAGAATACCGTAGAGAATTTACGTAGACCGAGAATCTAGCCCATATTATGATTTTTTTAGCTTAGAGCATGGAAAACACTCTGGTACAAGATGGGTACCTATACCTACTTACAAGATCTTTAGATCTGATTATTTTTTTTAAATTTAATTTTTAAGTATTGGTCATAGAGCTACCAGCCATTAGAAAACTGGCGGGAAACCGCACAGGGCAGAACAAAATATCAATCATCAAAATCAAAACAAAATATTATGTTTTTTATTATGTAACCGTAGTAACGATATCTTTGTTGTTATTTGCTGATGTTTGTCTTAACATTATTTTTATTTTACGAAGTTTTAGTCGGGTTATGTTGTTGTAATTTTATTTTCACTAGCAAGTAGATTTCCTAGATGTAACGCTTTGGAGTGTACTCTGTAATGTTATGTCTGGTTTTAAATAAAGAATTGAATTTATTTTAATTTGATTGAATCAACTTCTGGAAGTTGAGGTCAAAAGACACTGAGCCAGGCGAGCACCTAGGTATGAACGTAAGACCCTATACATAACAGCCCCAACGACTTTACATGCTCGGAAATAAACAAATGCCAGTGCCAATTCTCACAATCTTAATAGCCCGGGCCGTAGTAGAAAATGGCTTACAAAAACCCATTCATTGCCGTGTCTACAGTAAAAGCGCAATTCCAGTCAATTTAGCAGGCGCCGAGGGCAGTATTCTGGTTATTGCGAACGGAATCGAATTAAAGAAATCGGAATGGTGAGGTAACTACCGTTTCCGGTTTCAACATCAACTTCTTGCCTGATGGCTCTGACTGCGTCTGCGACTGCGTTTGTTTCCGTTTCACTCGGCTGAGCGGTTGGGTTGAATGACCTAGCTCATCGAGTTTGGCTAGTAGTACTATATAAACTCTATGGACCTAGCTACTTACACATCCTATCACTTAGAATCTAAGTGACAGGATGTGTAAGTAGCTAGGTAATCTAAGTCTTAGATTACGAAAGGTAGGGAAATCATTTGTGGGGAATAGGGTAGGTATATGCATGTGACTTCAAAAAAGCAATTTTTTTTTTAATTTTTTTACGTTTTCTCTGGTGATATAGAAATATATCTGTATATTTATTTTTGTATTTTATGATGTTTTTATTGTAAAATTTAATCATTGAAAAGTAGATATTTTAAGTCTCAACAGCAAAATCTCTAAACGCAACGCTATTGGTACGTGAAGCGTGACGTCATACTTGAACATTTTTGTATGGGCAATGGGCATGAAGTTTTGACTTTGAGTTTACATTATGGAACTCGATGATCCGTGACGTCATAAAATGCAATGGCTAACATGGCAGCGTTTTTATCACCCGAAACTGAGTGTAGTTTTACTTTTAGATTTTTATCTCAATAATTTAATTTTTTTGGGTGATTCTAAGCTTCCATCTGAAGCAACTAATCTCCCTATTCGTAAATTTAAACTAAGTATACATAAAACGAAATCTTATCAAGAAAGATAGCTTATTACTCTATAGATGATTACATGCTTGGCCGGATGTCGACCAGTTCCACACCGACAATAGTATGTAAAAACATAAATTAGTTGTGTTAGACTTAGATTATGCAAAGTATAAACTTGCTACTGGTTTCTTTTTCACTTCTTCCGCTAGTGGACAAAAAATTTAAGTGAATTAGAGTCGATTGCATCTTACTTCTTATCTGATAATTTTGATAGTAATTACTATTTATCAAGCTGTTTATACAGTATTACTGTATAGTAAAAATTTGACTTGTATAAGTGCTCATTTTGTAAGTCTAAAGAAATAAACGATTTGACTCTGACTGGTGACACGGATTAAGGTCCGTGGTAACCCTTAATTTTGACGCTTTGAGGGTAACAGGGTACCTAAGTAGTACCTAATTAATATTCAGGGACATTGACATAGGTTCATAATGCACTTTAACTTCTGTCCTGGGATTTGGATTGGGAGTGTTGAGATAACATAGCTGGATTTTTAAAAGTAACGGGTATATTGGTTTTAAATTGCCTAATAGGTTTGTCAGATGTATAGTACATTGTTACCCTAGGGGTAAAAGTAACTTATTTAGTCCCGAGACGGGATTTGGTACCCCGTTGAATAAAGAAAAGTAAAAATAAATAATAATTAGCTATTTAATAAAGAATTAACAATGTTACTTAGTTTTAAAAAAACTTTTATTGAGTACCCTCATACTACGTTATTAAAATTTTTTCATCGCGCTGTCATTGATTGGCTGTATAGAAAGCTTATTATTATATTACAATTTATTATAAAATGAATAACTAATCGAAATAAATTAAAATGAGTATTTACAATTGAAACGATTGAGCTAACTGCAGACTGTTGCAAACAATATATAGAAAGCTCAACTGACCCATATCAATACCGGTCGGAAGCGTAAACAATCTACCGGTAGCGCAACTGATCCATATCAATAGCAGCGGAAGTTTACAAAATAACAATTAATAATTGGCATGGATCGCATTGTCGGAACAAAATTAAAATGGGACCAAACGGGAAGCACCAGCTTTCAAATAAAAAAAGAATCATGAAAATCGGACTACCCAGTCAAAAGTTCTGAGGTAACAAACATAAAAATACAGTCGAATTGAGAACCTCCTCCTTTTTTGGAAGTCGGTCAAAAATAAGTGACAATCAGGGGACGATAATCTATTTATTTGGCAACATTATCTACCATTTTTAGTACGAAGCTATTATTTACGGTATAAAATAAACCTATCACTCGTATTTTGAAAACGAAACTATTATTTATGAATGCACTATAATTTTATTTATAATAACATCTCATAGTTTAGATACATTATATACATACTAACATTAATTTGGTAATTCATACCTGGTCACACTTTTTATATTTCTTGGCGTATCTATTACTCGTAGTTAGATGCATCGAGTTAGAATCCTACTCGATGATTAGATGATACAATTTGATAATAATATATTATTATTGTTTAGGTACATATTACAAAATGATAACATAGATTTATGTGGGTACAATCCATTATGAACATAACTAAACAACCTCACACCTGGATAATTAATGAAGTATTTGATAGCCCGGTTTCCTCAAAAAGTCACCGTTGTAATTGAACGCGATCTATAAAGGTAAGACAAACTCAGTTTAAGGCATTGATTTATTAAAAACGAAGATGAGGTACTGGTTGCTCGAAAGTGGCAACCTCAAATTGTGTAAAATTGTGTTCTCCCACATCAGTCACCGTCTGACCGGCGGCACGGGCGGTCGTGATTCGCGTGAAATATTGTTGTCTCAGTCTCACTTCGGTCCTAGATACGTCTTTCCTTGTCACAGGACTGGAAATATAACTGTGAGCGTATGTGTTTGCGTGTAGTTGTAACACATGTCAATTTTTGAGTAAGCGCTGGGAGAACGTAACCTATCTTCCCTTTTTAAATCAATGGTTTAAGGGCATGTAGGAGAGGAGAGGCCGCGCTTTTGTGATTTTTAAAACCATCTGAGACAGAATATAGTCCTTATAATTCCGAAAAAAATATATGTATTATGTATATTATTATATAAACGTTTTATACGAGCTAAAAAGAGTTTAGCGCAATCACACTAATATTATAAATGCGAAAGTATGTATGGATGGATGGATGGATGTTTGTTACCACTTCACGACAAAACTACTGAACGGATCGGGCTGAAAATGTTGATACAGCGAGTTTTAATCCTGGAATCAAACAAAGGCTACTGTTTATCCCATAAATCAGTTCCCTTGGGATAGAAATCACCTTTAAACGTTTCCATAGAAATAACGCGTGCGAAGTCGCGGGGCGCAGCTAGTTAGCTAAAGTTATACGACGGAACGTCGATTTTCCTTTTCCGACTAGGTTGGCTCTCGCAATGAATGAAAGAGTTATACCTAAGTAAGGCTATTAACGGCACTGTGCCTATTTTAATGGAGCCAGTGTCGCGGTTGGCACAAGCCTTTACTTCGTCCGAAAGTAAATGTTCCTTTGTTTTAGGACGTCCCTAATAAAACACTAAATAAAGCTAAACCCGAGAACGTCATTTTGTTTATTTTACGGGAGCCAAGTAAATAAATAAAGCCTTTCGTTTGATGGACGGTGGTGCTACGAAAAGGTAGGTAAGTAATTTCGCTTCTGCTACTAACATAAAATGTTTTACGTGGTAAGAGAGTTCATTAAAATTGCTTTTAACTTTATTGGATTCCTCGCCGAGTTTATTTATAAAATGCAATATTGTCGTCATTGTCGGCTATTCGATATACCCTACTTAAGTACCTACTTACCTACCTAGGATAGGTACAAACCTATATGGTATTAATTTTGAATGGAGCATAAACGTAAACAAACCGCCTATACTTAACCTAAAATTCACTTTGTTGGCGCGTCCTTTTATACGTAATTTTCATTACTTGTCGGTCGATATTAGATCCTCCCTTCAATAAAAATTGCTTACAATTATATCTGAAACTCGATGACGCCTCTTGACGCCTCTTGACGCCAAGCAAGTGAGATTTTGTTATTTGTGTCGTACTTTGTTTACTAACATGCTTCATTCAAAATGGATAAACCATTGGTATACTATCTGTCTAAGATACGTAGGTTCCCCTCACGCATGTGGCTTGGCTGCCTGCCTAATAGTAAATAGATACCCAAGGGATTAAAACACAGAAATAGTAATAATAAGGTACCTATTATTAGGAATTCTGTGGATGAAAGTAACTTCTTTAATCCCGAGACGGTTTTTGGCGCCCGAGCAGCGTAGCGAGGACGCTAATAGATAATAGTGAGGGAGGGCCGTCAAGCATCCATTATCATAACTATCTTTTATTACTACTTATTTTTATTCTAACTAGGTAGGTAGTCGCAGTTTCACTCTCATAGTGCATAGTCTCATTTAGGTAGGTACCTATATAATGTAAACTAGTTTCTGCCCGCGGGTTCGCATGCGTTGTTTCTATGGTAATGTTCTAATGTTATTCCTATTCCGAGCATGGGAACTTATTTTATGGGATAAAAAGTAGCCTATGTTTTCAATATACTTACAGGTAAGGAAGTACCTACTTTTATCTACCCCCAAAATACAATTGAATCAAAGTTGGTTTTATCATGGATCAATAGAAGAAACTTTACTTTTCCGTTAGTTTTATTCCTTGTAGTACAAAGAAAAACCAATCAAATTTGAATCTTGCGCCAACACGAAACGATAATACAGGATAAAGCCCTACTCACATGAACGCTAATTTTTAAGCGCGTCCTGTGTCACGCGATTTTGCGATATTTGCTTGCGGAACATTTTGTACTAAAACGCATACGTTAACGCACACTGCCGCGATTCGGCTTGTCCGAGGCGTTTCCACGTCCTGCGATTTTGCGGGGCGGCGCGGGGTGGCGGGACGGCCTTCGTCGTTCGCGCTGCCGCCGGTAAGGGGCGGGGAGGGGGTGGCGAAATCGCGCTGTGAATAATAAGCCGCTGTGTGTAAGGAATCACGCTGGAAAATTGCCGAAATCGCGCTTTACAAGACGCGTTAACTAATTAGCGGCTGTTTGCGGAGGGCTTACCCTCCGCAGGCAGACGCTAATTAGTTAGAACGTCTTGTGAATCGCAGAACGCGGAAACGCCTCGGACAAGCCGAATCGCGGCGACAAAATAGCGGCAGTGTGCGTCAACGTATGTAAAAATGTACCTACTGCAAGCAAATATCGCAAAATCGCGCAACGTAGGTCGCGCTTAAAAATGAGCACTGACGTGAGTAGGGACATGGAACTTTCATTTAAGTTTTTTTTTTGCGATATCCCTAAATTTCTTTGTTTTTATGCTAAGATTATTCCCTTGATTATAATTATGTACCCAGTGGTGATTTAGCGGCTAGAGAACATATAAAGAAAGTTTTTGTTAGTCTGTGATCCTGCCATTTCCGAACGATTCGGACATGACGCCGATTATGACAGTTGTGTTGTGTTGCCAGTTGCCACAGATTCGTAATAATAGGACTCTTGACTTGCAAAACCTCGCGCTTACGTTGTATTATTATTGCAAATAATCGTCATATTACACGTAATACGTGTTTTTCTGCCCCAACAAAATGGTTGCACGCGTGGCAGGCGTTTTTGATGAAAAACTAACGAAGGCAATCGCTAATTCTAAGATTTTGGTTGTCGGTGCCGGTGGGATAGGATGCGAAGTTCTGAAGAATCTCGTGCTTACCGGCTTCCCCCACATCGAGATTGTAAGTAATTACTCTAGTTTTGCGCATTTCGACCCTTTGTACTCATAATTCATACAATCAGACGGCCACCTATCGATTTTCATATCCTTCCATGTTATAAAACTTCTAACGGTATACTGTCGCTTCTTCACAAATACATGAAGAAGTCACTTTTTTCTTCAACGAAAGTTTTCTCAAGAATGAATACTGAGGCTCGGGTAGCTCATGTGACTAATTCTTTGCCTACTTGCTACCTAACCTAATGTTTGTTTTAATTACCTGACAATAACGTACTTGCAGCATTGTCCTCAGCCTTAAAAATAGTCGTTTTTGACGGTATTGTGGCTTGTTTCAGATTGATCTAGATACAATTGATGTGAGCAACTTAAATCGTCAGTTTTTGTTCCACAAGGAGCATGTGGGAAAGTCAAAGGCCCAGGTTGCCAAGGACAGTGCCCTGAGCTTCAACCCTAATGTCAATATTATCGCTCATCATGACAGTGTCATCAGGTAAACAATATTGTTAATATTATTATGAGATATTAGACGAGCAGCTGAAAGCTGGTTTGTACAATTCTAGACATAATGCATTGGAGAACTATGTAATGCTAACCAGTTGTTGATAGAAATATAATTGCTTTTAAACTCAAAGTATGGATACAGTGGGTAATAGAAAAAGAACATAGGAACAAACAACTTGATTGATGCTAGTGCATCGCATGCGATCTCATGCTTACTGGCTTCGTGCCCCACATCAAGATTGACTTGTAGCAGCCTAAAACAATGCACTGCTGGTCCTAGGTCTCTCCTTTGAGCGTCTTATTGGCTCTCATTAGGGGGAGTGCTTAGTTATTCTAGCATGATTTGGTTTAATTTAATAAACACAAATATCTGGTGAAGTATAGTACTTGGTAAATTTGATAGTTCAAGTTATCTATGAATCAGGAAGTGTACTGGTTAAGAAAAATATTATTATATTTAGTCTGTCTATAAGATTATCTGAAAATATTGGACATATACATATATTCTTTTTGTTATTGAAATTTGTCAAAAAAAAAATGTACTTGTCAAATAATTCATTACTGGAGGAGTGACATCACACAACACTAGAAAGTGTTGCAATGTCACACATTAACATCACCCAGAATCTAAACTGGCTAAATATTCATAATTTTTTTTTTAGTCAACAAAACAAAATATGTGTCCCCGCCTTAACAAATTTTACCACTAAAATCAGTTTTACTTAAATAATATAACAAATAAGTGTAAATACTCATTGTAATTATATTATTTAAATTTTCTATGTTGGTACTAAATAAACCACTACCTGAGAAGAAAAAAACAATAATGCTATTCAATATTTCAGCAATGACTACGGAGTGTCATACTTCAAAGAGTTCAACCTGGTTATGAATGCCCTTGACAACCGAGTGGCTCGCAACCATGTGAACAGGATGTGCCTGGCAGCTAACGTACCTCTTGTGGAGACTGGAACTGCAGGCTATGCTGGACAGGTATGTGTGGTTTCCCTTTTTTAAATTTAAATGTTGGATTGGAAAGTAATTAATAAACTTGTTCAGAAAGGGGTTTGAAGAAAGTTATGTTCAATGAAAAATGGTTGCAAAATATCTGTCAATGCTAGTTTACTTGGAATTAATAGTAACATTTCGACAAGCATTTCATTCTGAGCAAATTACAAGAAAATAATTACTTACCACATGTACAATACCTCAGAAACCTGATGCTTTAGTTAGAACATCATTAAATATTTTTTTTTCAACAGCAACTTTCTAAAAAGTTTTAATAGTTAGGTAGGTGTCCACTAAAATATTGATTTTCTTTGCCACAGGTTGAAGTAATCAAGAAAGGGCTCTCCCAATGCTATGAGTGCCAGCCGAAAGCACCCCAGAAGACATTCCCAGGCTGCACCATCCGGAACACTCCTTCTGAGCCGATCCACTGTATTGTCTGGGCCAAGCATCTGTTCAACCAGTTGTTTGGTGAAGAGGACCCGGATCAGGATGTGAGCCCGGATACTGCAGACCCTGAGGCTGCCGGCGAGGCAGGGGCTGATGCTATGGTCACAGAGAGTAATGATGCAGGTCAGTGTAGGAAATAGTATACTTAAGTGAATACAGGGCGCCACAAAAAAGCTGTACATACCCAAAGGGGGAGATACTGGACCCCGAGGCATGTAAAAAAAAACAAAATTCACAAAAATGTTGATTCCCAATGATTTTTTTAATTTAATATAGTATTTAGTTGTTTTATTGGTGGTTATTCGATTAAGAATACAAGTAAAATAACATGAAAATGAAAAAAAAAACGAATAAGAGAGAAGTGTACAATAAATGTTGTAAAAAAAATATACCCAACGGGGTTTAAGGGCATTACCCCCTATTATGGGACAAAGGCCAATAAGGCGTTAATCAGGGGGAGGCCTGCGTCTAGCAGTGGAGCATTATATGCCGATGATGAAAAGTAATCTTTGGAGCTGGATGGAGTAGCATTAAATATCCAATAATTAATTTCAGGAAACATCGAACGCAAAAGCACGCGCACCTGGGCAGCGGATTCCAACTACGATCCCGTGAAGCTTTTCTCCAAACTCTTCGGAGACGACATCCGCTACCTGCTCTCTATGGAAAACCTGTGGAAGAAGCGGCGTCCCCCAACCCCCCTGGAGTGGGACAACCTGCCTGGCAGGGACAGTGCTCCGGTCACACACTCGGGGCTGGCTGATCAGCGGTGCTGGACAGTGCATGAGTGTGCGCAGGTGGGTACAATTATACCTTAAAACTGATAAGATCTTGTTAGTAAAAGAAAATTACAATCACATCACACTAATATTATAAATTCGAAAGTTTGTATGGATGGATATTTGTTACCTCTTCACGCCAAAACAACTGAACGATTCGGGCTGAAATTTTGCATAAAAGTAATTCTAATCTCGGAATAACACATAGGCTACTTTTTATCCCATAAATCTGTTCCCGTGGGATGAAAATGACCTTTTAATGTTTCCATAGGAACAACGCGTGCGAAGCCGCGGGGCGCAGCTAGTCAAATAATATAAATAAATTAAAACTAGTATTTACAATTGGCACAAAGCTAGGAAGGCGGGAGGCCTACACCCAGCAGTGGGTAAAAAAGGTGTTTTACAATTGAGCTAACTGAAAAATCTGATTGATCAGATTTTTGTCGACCGCTGCTGTAACGCGGTGGGCGAAGGTCCGCTTGCGACGCAGGAGGTTGCGGGTTCGATTCACGCCTCGGGACATGTGTATACGATCTGCAGATATTTGTTGTGGGTGTTCTGAATATTTAAAAAAATGTATTAGTGTTGTAAAAACGTTATGTACTGCCTACATTTTAGGCTAACTATACATATTCGCAATAAGAGTGCGTAAGCCCTTGCACTCAAGGTAATTATTTGATGTCTTACTGTTAATTCCAGGTGTTCGCCGCAAGCGTAGCCGCCCTGCAAGCGGACCTGGCGTCCCGTCCCGCCGGCGACCACCTCGTGTGGGACAAAGACGAGAAGCACGCGATGGACTTCGTAACGGCCTGCGCTAACGTACGCGCGCACATCTTCAATATACCGCTCACGTCGAGGTTTGAAATTAAATGTGAGTATCATTCCTCTACTATACGATAGAAGAAGGTTATGTAAAACGACTCTGGCTGCAAAACAAACAATATTATAAGTCGATTCTCGTTAATTCGAAACTCGAGGGACTGTTAAAATATTACGAATTATCGAGTGTTTGAAATATCAAATGGTCACTTTTCTTTTCACCTTCCTCTACTTTTTCTATTAACTTCTTCTTTTCAGCAATCATCAAACATTTAAATATTCTAGCGCTCATACCTAACTAACACAAAACTATTAACCTGTATATCAACGTAAAGTAACAGTAACTGAAACATAACTAAACAAACCAAGTCGTGCGGAAGTGGAAGGAAGTGTCAAATAGTCAATGGAATCATAATAAAAACAAATCGTTCCGCCTTTTTCTCTCTGCAACTTTGAATTGTCGAGTGGTGGTCGCCGATGAGTTCGAATTAACGCGTCGTTTTGTTACTAGCAATGAATTTTTCGTTCGAATTACCAAGTGCATAAAAATGTATTGATTTAGTTCGAAATATAAAAAGATTTTGTAGGGAACTCGTGACAACTTTGAATTATAGAGAGGTTCATATAGTAAAAATTTGACTTGTCTAAGTACTTATTTTGTAAGTCTAAAGCTACGTCTAAAGAAATAAACGATTTGACTCTTGACTCTTGTTCGAATTATCGCAAGTTTGAATTAACGAGAGTCGACTGTATAAATGAACATAACTTACATTGTTAGACTGTTTATCTCAAAAATTGTTTAAATATAATTAGTAATAACTAGCTTACCTATTTTATATATTATTCATATAAATTTGTATGGGTGAAAACTATCACAGAATGGAACCTAAAAGTTATATTGTTTCAATCGCTTCTGAAACTTCTAGTCCCATCCAAAAAATGATTTACTAACTGCCTCACTCCCTGAGCATTATTGTCTCAAAACCGAAGCCTCGAACAGAAGTTCATGAAAAAAATTATTTTGTTTTAAAAAACTATAAACCGACTTCAATTTTTATAATTTTTTCATGAATTTTATGGATCCCATTGTCAGAACTGAACAAAATTAAAATGGAACACGGGAAGCACCAGCTTTCATATAAAAGATGAAAATCTAACCACCCAGTCAAAAGTTCTGGAGTAACAAACATAAAAAAGGGGGGAAAAAAACAGTCGAATTGAGAACCTCCTCCTTTTTTTGAAGTAGGTTGAAAAATATGTCTCCTTCCAGCAATGGCCGGCAACATAATCCCAGCCATCGCGACCGCGAACGCCATAGTTGCGGGGTTGGCCGTGCTGCGCGCTCAGGGAATACTCAAAGAGGATATAGCGAGCTGCACCAACGTGTACCTGCGACCCAAGGTCAACCACCGCGGGCAGCTGCTGGTACCCGAGAAAGGTTAAGATGAATAAAATAATTAATTTTCTTTCAAAAAACTATAAACCGACTTCAATTTTTACAGTTTTTTCATGAATTTTCATGGATCCCATTGTCAGAACTGAACAAAATTAAAATGGGACACACGGGAAGCACCAGCTTTCATATAAAAAAAGAATCATGCAAATGGGACCACCCAGTCAAAAGTTCTGAGGTAACAAACATAAAAAAAGAACAGGCTAATTGAGAACCTCCTCCTTTTTTGAAGTCGGTTAATAACTATCATAACTGACTGGCTTACTGGCAATGGCAATTATAGCTGTGTGGGTCCCGTGGGTGTCGTAAGAGAGATATCCACAGGGGGCGGGCAGCATCGCCCCTGCAGAACAATTCTACCACCGAACTGCGATCCCCAAACCGCATGCCCAGCGTGGGGATCCCCCCACTAGATAAACGCCAACAAGGCGTCAGCGTCTAATCAGGGGGAGGCCTGCGTCCCGCAGTTGACCAATACAGGCTGTTGAGTTTGAGGTTAAGCTTACTGGCAATATTATAAATGAATGAACACTTTATTGTACATACAAAATAGAATATTTTTTATCTTAATATTAGCTTTAAAATAAAAACGTAAAATATAATAAAATGTGCTGTGGATAACTATTATGCGTATTTACGTAACTACTGTAGTGACGTCAGGCGATTTATCTGTGACAAGTCCGAGTTACAAAAGTCTAGGCTCAAATCTGTCTGAGTGCAAACTAATTATGCTTTAAAGAGCGGATTTTTGATACAGGACAGTAAGGGCAGTTTATTTTACTTTTATAGCTACAGGAAAACGCTCCTCATAATGGTATGATGGAAACAATAATAGGAAAGAATTACGATAATTCTTATGGACTGTCCATATTCTAATAATAAATTAATAAATAATGTTGCACAATTCACAATCACACTAATATTATAAATGCGAAAGTTTGTATGGATGGATGGATGGATTTTTGTTACCTCTTCACGCCAAAATATATGAACGGATTAAGCTGAAATATTGCATACAGGTAATTATAATCCTGGAATCAAACATAGACTACTTTTTATCCCATAAATCAGTCCCCGTGGGATAAAAATCAATCTATGAAAATAGGAAAAAAGCTTGCAAAGCTGCGGGGCGCAGTATTATATAAAATAACCACAGGTTTTCCTCTTCCTTCCCAATTTAATTGTGAAGTGTTGTTAACATCAAATTATTGTTTTATTTTTCAGTGCTCACCCCACCAAACCCAAAATGCTACGTCTGCTCACCGAAACCAGAAGTAGCCCTCGCCTGCAACCTCAAGCTGCTTACCCTCAAAGATCTGAACGGGGCCCTGAAGGACGGGCTCAACATGCAAGCACCAGACGCGACGATCGAGGGCAAAGGCGTCGTCGTGCTATCCTCAGAACCGGGCGAAACAGACCACAACAACGACAAAACCCTAGAGGAAATCGGTCTCGACGACGGCTGCGCTCTCATAGTCGACGATTTCCTCCAGAACTATGAGGTAAGAGTTCGTCTCCAACAAGAAACAGAAGAGAAGACCTGGAGATTGATCACCGACGGTGATATGCCACCTCCAGCGCCGGAGAAACCCAAAAACGGATCTGATGCCTCCGCATCAGAACCCAAACCTGGCCCGTCTAAGCCGAAGGCTGATGACAGTGACAGTGAATTGGAAATTGTGGAAGACGGTGAGGAAGACGAGGATAGAAGCTCGAAACCGCCTGCGAAACGTCGACGCACTGAGGTCAGCCAGGAGGTTATTGAAATCAGCTAGGTTTACAACCTAGATTTTATGTTTTAGTAAGTCTGCCCATAGTATTTTGTGAAATGGCCAAAAATAGAACTGGGTAAATTCTAAGTGGAATATTCTGCTGAATCAAACGCTTATCCATGGCAATGGTATTGTCTAACCAAATGGGACATTCTAATGTTAATCTTCATCATGAAAACTATCGTAGTTTGACCAATTCGTAACGGATGTAAGTGGTCTAACTACCAACCTTATTTGTGTTCATACAACACAAATAACGTTCGTAGTTGATCGTGGTAATTTTGTTATGTCGCTGAATCTCCACATAGAATACCAAACCGTGTCATAAGAGGCGTTTGGAACTATACCATTGTCATAGTAAAGCTTTTGGGTTAGCAAAAATGATTCCTTGAATTCTACTTTCAGTTACTATTCTATTTCCATTAAGGCCCATACACCAACGAAAGTGGCGCCCCCAACTATTATATCTTATTATTACGTTGAACGCAGGAATTTTTAAAAATCCTACGTTCAGTTTGTGGTATCTATTATAAGCTTTTATTAATGCCTCTGTAATAGTTTCATTTTGTAAAGCTTAGGAAGAGATACGAATTTGCGCTTTTTGGCCACTAAACTCTTTTTTTGCATCTCCTCCTAAACTATATGAGATAAAATTAGGAAGAGGTATTAAAAAATAGCTTATAATAGATACCACAAACTGAACGTAGGAATTTTTAAAAATTCCTATGATAAACGTAAAAATATGATAAAATAAGAATTGCTGTCAGATTGGCTCGGGTATGCGCCTTAAAACATCGCTTCACCATAACAATGCGCCTCAAAATGTCACATTTTGACATTTTACCTTTAATGAACAGAAACAGATGTAGGGTCCAGTGTTAAAAGTATTATGGTTGAAACCGTTCTATCAATCTCTTTGTGATAATAGCGCCGCACGCACTATCTAGAGTTTCTTCCATCTATGGACGATTCTACGACGAATCCATTGTCATAGCCTCCAGAGTAGCTCTTCAGATCACAAACATTTTGGTGCGACCGAGTTGCCTACCGATTTTTGTAGCAACTATTTATATAAATGGAACTCTAATTTTTCAATGGATCGTAATTGTAATAGTCTTGAAATTATTATTGTCTCGCGTCAAACGTGAATAAATGCAGTAAGCTCCTACTAAAATGCAAAACTTTTATATACATATTAGCTGTTATAATTATGGGTATTATAAATGGAAACACTGCCCTTAAGTTAGCAATAATTTTGTTACGTAACGTACTTGTGCATGTGTTTTGTGAATTGTATTTATCTACATAATGTTTAAATATGTACGAGTGATATCACAAAATATTTAATTATGCTTTGTTCGTTTGCGTATTTATTTTCTTTGAATGAATAAAGGGATGCAATATCTTATTGAATCGGCTTTTTAAGAATAGTGATGCGATTTTATCGGCACGATAAATATCGGGAGGAACAAGTTTCGATATTTAATAAGCTATAGATAACGAAGTGTGTATGATTTTTTTTATTCATTCAATAAGTCATCGAAAATAAACGCGTGGACGCAGTTATCAGTTTACTGAGTTTCATTATAAAACTTACTACTGTATGCGATTATTTGTACACCTTTAATGTAATTTAGTAAAAAGAACACTAGATTTTGCATATTGTATACAGACAAATTTACCCTCAACAAAAGCCTATATTGGTCCACTGCTGGACGCGGAGGCCTGCGTCCCTGATAAATGTCTTAATGCCCAAAATCCCCACGCTGGGCATTCGGGTAGGGATCGAAATTCGATGGTAGAATGATTCTGCAGGAGGCGCTGCTGCCCGCCCCGGTGCATATTCCTAAGTGGACTCTTACGACCCCCGCGGGAAGAGTTGGGGTGGTGCAAATTCTAAGCCGAACACGGCCGGTCGATTTACCCTACTGCTTAAATAATAGATTCAGTGTTACTTTACGGAAATCCATTGCAAAATATTACGATTAAACAGTGTGAATTGTTACTAAATATATTTCATCATAATATTCCTAGTTGTAGTTCCAACCCCTAGATTTTACAGTGCATTTTGTAACCGTAGCATGTGAGTAAATAATTAGAAATTCCTAATTATTTATTATAGTTTTCTAGCCCACACTAATACTGGGCTATTTAAAGAACAAGTTAGTTATTGTAAGCATAATTTTGAATGTCGCGAATAAATTATAATATTCATATATACTTGTGGTTTTTGTCACAGCTTTATTTATTTAGAACTTAATGGTGCCACGGGCGGGCGAAGGTCCATTTGCCCTTATGGTACGGAACCCTAAAAACTATCTCGGTATCATCATCATCATCAACCTATATTAGTCCAGTGCTGGACATACCCCTCCCCTATCTTGGTTTGCAAAATATTAATTAAGTAGGTATATCAGTAATGCAGCCAGTTTCTTGGGTACGCTTCCGACTGTTATTGATATGGATCAGTTGAGCTACCTGTAGATTGTTTGCAACAATCCGCAGTCAGCTCAATTGTAAGTACAAGTTTAAATTTATTTATATTTTTTTATAGTAATTTTTCTTTTTCAATAAAGTAGTAGGTACCTATATCAGTTATCTAGTACCCATAACACAAGCTCTACTTACTTTGGGGCTAGATGATGCTGTGTGGATTGTCCAGCATTATGAATCTAACCCACACTTTCATATTCAGCTACTGGGCAGTTAAACATTCTTGGAAATAAATCAGGAAGACAGATAACCTGGTCAATGTTTAAAAACAAAAACTACGTCTTGACCCGACCTGTTTACTAACATATCAGCTATTCTTAGCTTTTGTAGGTCATAAAAGAACGTAGTACTAATAACACATTTACCTACATCGATAAAAAAGGAATATTAGATCATGTTCTAAAAATACTTCGGCCAACTCCAAAACTCAAGTGTTTTATTTTAATTTTCATGACGCACGCGATTCTTGTCTTTTTTTTTTATCAGAAATAGAAATAGACCTTCGTTTGACCGCAATCTCACAAGATGGAAAGCGAAGATGCGGCCGACGATGTATCACGAAGGTCTAGAAGATGGCTACTTACTCCGGACCACATTCCGAAACACAAGAGTTGCTTCACGGACTGGCCCAGTCCGGAGGGTGGTGACAAGCCACGGCCGAAGCCTACCACTACCACCAGAGGGTACCGCTCTTAGTACCACCCAGAGGACACGTGTAGGTTATCAGATGGTCAACACCTACGGACGTGAGCGATACTGTCCCCCAAAACTAGCTACCTACTACCTATTAAAAGGGGCTTAAAATGTTTGTACTTGAAGCGACTCGCGAGTCTTGAGGCGTAGCCTAGATAATTACCTATACTCTAGCCTAACACGATGAAGAATGTTTGTAAACAAACCACGATACACCTAAAATTTGCTTGATTGGCGTCAAGTTTCAGTAAGCTATATATTTGTTGAAAGAAGGATCTCAAATCCACAAGTAATGTAAATAGCGATCAACACTTCACATCGAATTTGGGTGTAGTAGGTATTATAGGTATCTACGGGTGATTGCTCCCAGAATGATCAATGAAGTGCACGAAATGCAACATAGCATAGCCCTGCTTGGTCAGGCGTAGATACCTAAAGTAAATAAGTAGTACCTAAATAGTAGTAGGTAATCAAATAGACAAAAGGTTGTTTTACGCAAGCATTTTCTTTTCTAAACTTGATTTCTATTTTCATTCAAAGCTTTGTTCGCACACTGCGCTGCGTTTAAACGATTGTTATCATCTTAATGGCTCGGTACTAATTGGGGGCATGCACCTCCGTGTAAGTCTTATTAAAGTTAACTACACTACAGTACGCGGAAGTTGTTACATGCAGATATGTTGCCTCCAAGAGTAACCATACCTTATTAATAAATTTTGTTTAAAAAAAACTTCAATTTATAGTTACATGTAGCAATTTATAGTATTTATAGTTTTTTCATGGATCCCCTAGAGCCCCTATCAGAACTGAACGAAATTAAAACCACACGGAAGCACGAGCTTTCATAAAAAAAGAATCACAGAAATCGGACCACCCAGTCGAAATTGAGGTAACAAACATTTAAAAAAAATAGTCGAATTGAGAACCACATCCTTTTTTGAAGTCTGTTAAAAATAAAATTATGGTGATCTACGAAGAAGTAATTTCTTCTTCGTAGGTAGAGATAATAAAAAAACAGTTATCTCATACGGTAGGTACCTATTAGATAACTGTTTTTTCATATTCAATGTATAATTTCATATTTCATCATAATAACACATGCTGGTTAGGTTAGGGCTATGTTGTGTAGATATTCCAACATTATTTATTTCGAGGTTCAGACTCAGAATGATATCCCGCTCAATTTGCAGATAGAGGCCCTCTATTTCAACGCAGAAAGACAGCTGTTAGCCATTTAGCGCTTGACGAAGTACAAGCTTAAAAGAACTTGCTTTTAGAATCTAAAATGTATTTTTTCCAAGCCTAGGAAAGCATAATTATCATCAGACCATAATGGGCACTCGAGTTCGGCATGGCCTGATTGTCGTCGAGCCATTTTGAGCTCATAGTATTTGAACACTATCAATGCCCATAAATCCAAGATGCACATGGCACCTGCCTCCTGCTCCAATTGAGACGCGCTGTCGTCGGTCGAGCCGTTTTGAGCTCATAGTATTTGAACACTATCATTGCCCATAAATCCAAGATGCACGCACATGGCACCTGCCTCCTGCTCCAATTGAGACGCGCTCTTTGTCACCGTCGTTGCACGATGACAGAAGCTGGCCAGTGAATGCGTTAACATAACACTTTCATTGCCTATGTCGCACGTGACGTGTTCTTGTTGTATTGAATCTGGGAGCAAAGATTTAAATGACATTATCTTAACATGCTGTTTTAGGTAATAACAGCCGTTCATAAATACTGTTAAAATGAAGAGCAACCAACATAAACTTAGATGGTTGAGATTAGTTGCTATTGCATAGCAATTAACTTTCTCTGGTAAACAAATTGTTTTCTTGTATTCTCTGCCATGTCATGACTCCCACTGTAATTACTGGCCATTTTATGGTTTTTAATTACAGAAGGCAGAAGGCCTTATAATTACCTACTTTTTCGTTTCCCACAATGGCTGTCCCTCAAGTGAGGAAGTTGTATCAAAAAACTTTGATTTGTAATGATTTTATTGAATGCTTTTGCGACATTGATTTGAATAAAATAAATTAATCTCAAAATACAAAGACAAGCACCAAAACAAATGCTTTTAGACGGATTAAATCCACATACACTTAGTTAAAACAAACATTTAAAGCAATATCAACACAAAGTAATTTAATTATTGCTAAATTTACTTAAATAACATTTTAAACTGTTAGCTTAAAACTAAACTACACAAAAATAACTTAATTAAGCAGGTACCGCAGTATCCTTACAATGTTTAAAAATAAATGCAGACATAAATGGATCTTGAACTTTGATTAAGGGATATTTTTTCCATTATTTACCTGTTAAGTAGTAAAGTTACAACATTTACATATTTCCATAAAAATAATTAAAGGCTGTGATTCAGGGAACTAATTGACAGAACTTATTTTGTCTAGCAGGTACAATTACAATACAATAGTAACAGGAGCCAAAAAAGAATATATTGAAAATTAAATGATAGAATTTCTAGTATCAAATTCGAGATTCTAATAAAATATTTATTTTCAATCTCTTATCCATGTGTGATAGACAAATGCTGTGAAATTGATAATACAATAGGTACAAAAGTACATGTAAGGCATCTAAAACATTCACAAATACATTCATAGCCCAAGCATGCACATTTATCTAGCCTCCTTAAGTCCATAATGGAGTCTCCACACTAAAGTTGGCGACACAACCCAGCAATTAGCTGCAACATTTCAGTCTATGAAAATTCTAGGCAGACAACAGTGTTATGTCAAAATATTGGACACATACCAACTTTACTATAAAGACTCCATCAAATTCAAATTACTTTTCAGGTAAAACACCATACTCTATCAGAAAACGTTCAACATCTGTAGCAAAGAAATCATTTCCCAGTTCTGTTGCCAATTGGACAAAATTTCCAACCACCTGGCCAGCTTTGTAGACCAGGATAGCTGGAACTCCTTCCGATCTGAACAACCGACTCATACCAGTCACGTCAGCTAATATTCTACAGAACTTCATGTCTCTATAATCAGCAGCCAATACATCCAGACAGCCATTCATGTTTTCACAAGCTCGAGATTTCTTGTTGTAGATGTGTATTATCACAGTTACATTTGGATCTTCCTTGTCAATAGCGTCCAAAAACTCATCTTTTGCATTTAGCATGGTCACTGCACCAAACTTGGGAGGTTTTTGTAACTGAGACATGAGTTCCTGCATGCGTTGCTTCTGGTATTGCATTAGAAACTCCTCGTCCATAAGCTCATTCAGTTCATCCTCAATTTCTTCGATTTTCTTATCTTCCTCGGCCTCTCGGTCAGGTTTCACTGCTAGAGTGAGTTTCTCAGCTAGCGCGATACGTTCTCTTTCCACCTCGGCTCGGTTTTCGGCTTCTAGCTGTTTGAACCGCCGCCAGTCTTCTAGGACGCCTTTTGGTCCGGTGTTGTTTGCAGTGCCGCTCCATTTGTTAACGGGAGCGGGTGGAAGCTGGGCCGCATTCGCCTTGCTTTGTATTGGATTTCCCTCTTCATCGCCGCTTCTATCATCGTCTGATCCACCACCATCTTCATCCTCGCTACTGCTGCAATAAATTTGCTGCTTTTCACCCAAGATTTTATCGTCTAGAGTAGCCATGGTACTGAAGCCCTAATAAATTATGTCACTTCACTTCACAAATTCAATTAAGTTAAGTAGGAGTTTTCACGAAAGAAAATGCATGGGCTCGATTTCAGATTGGAACAAAAATGCAAGACGAGATCCAGCAAGCAAAGCAGGCAAAACACACACAACACTCAACATACAACACACAAGGAGATTAGAGAGAATACAATAAATAAATAGGTAAGAAGGGACGGGACCTCCATACAGCGAAATGAGTCTACCAATTGTCTCTGACTATGTATACCCGAAAAACCAACCTCGCAACTAAATTTGGACACGCGCAGACGAGATGAGTGACGACACATGTCACAAAGAATTCATGGCTAGTAACACAAAAATTATGATAACAGTTCAGTTATAGAATTTTTTTTACAAGTCAAATACATTATATATAATATACAACGTGTAACAATATATGTGTACTATCCGAAAAGGGAGCGATTGTCCACCCCCCGGGGAACAACTTCTGTTCAACGACTTTTCGAATTTATGAGAGATTAAAATCTCTGAAAAAAACTGCAACAAAGTTTCAACATGGATAGCTGATTTTGTACAAAGTCACAACCCTAAAGTCAGCTGTGTTGGTTGTCTGTCGTGCACAACAAGAAACAACTACAAACTTAATTAAACATTTAAAACTCGAAAGTTTTCACACAAATCAATAAAACAAAATAATCACGATAATATAAGTAATCAAACAAATAATTAAAAATTTAGAACTCTAAACATTCTTAATAACACATTAATAAAGATTCGAAATAATCAACATTTAGAACTAAGTTCTTTTTTGACATAATTATAATCAACTATATAAATTAACAGTCAAAATTTAAAACTACAAAGGTCTTATCTGACATAATTATAGTCCTTCTTCTTCCATGTTAATAAAATTTCGAAATATTTAAAGATATAAACGGCTTGTTTGAAAACAATTTCTTAATATTAGTGTTAATTTAATACAACTTACGACAGTCTTCAAGAAAAGTGTATTCCGTGTTTATGTGTTCCGTATAATATTATATTATACACATTGTTGCTGGAAAAGTGTTCTGAGAAAACAAATGGAATCTAAAGTGTTTATTCAATCGCGATCTTATTTTATTACATTTGTAATTCGCCGCGGAAAATGCTCTTTCCGATTCAACGCTGGTTGGACGAATACTCATGAGATGGTTATACAGTTCATCCAAATAACGTCCTCTCTTTCCGCCATTTTCGTATAGTGACATTTCCATGCGTCAAACTGTCAATAAGGTGTCATCATTAATAGGATCTGATTCGTTTTCTATATCATGATTTTGCCGTAAATGGTCCTTTGATGCATTTTTCTCTTTCAGAGATTTCTCGATCGCTTTATTCAATTCTTGTTGAATTGAAGCTGAACCAGCACCTTCATCATCGTCACTGCTACTAGTTTTACCACTATCTGCTGATAATGCCGAGTTGGTTGGAATCGCATTATGAGGCTTATTAAATTTGAAAGCAGTTCATCGGTTTTCAGTTTCACCCGCGTCCGTTTATCTGCTTGCTAGTATACATTGATTGTTTAAAAATATCTATTAATAGATATTTTAAAACTTTTATAAAAGTAAAGATTTAAATCAAAAAACACTCTAACACTATCCTTCGGGCATTTGTTCGTTTATTTATTTTGAAGTCGGTTTGAGACCACGTGAAAACATGGTGAAGCGAAAACATAGACTGTCCATCAATTTTACAATCATTATAAATTTAAAATAAGTTGTTTGTAATCTAGAGCCGCCTTATGAGTTTTTTTCATTTATTTTAACGTTAAATTCAAAATACCGAATTACCGGTATTTGCAATTTCAATACCGTAAAAATAAGAATTAGCGGCTGTGTGCGTGCGGCTTGAAACTGCTATTGTGGTTTAATTTAGATTTATTATTCCTTAAAATAAAGATAAGTTCTAAACCTACTTAACATTATTTAACTTAAATATGTAAAAAAAACTAAAGAAATAAACTCATGAATTTTTTACTTTCGAGTATTGGGCAGTGAATCACACTCACCCTAAAACGTGCGAAAGTTTGTATGGATGTGTGGATGGATGTTTGTTACTTCTTCACGCCAAAACTACTCGACAGATCTGGCTGCAATTTTGCATACAGGTAATTCTAATCCTGGAATCAAACATAGGCTACTTTTTATCCTATAAATCAGTTCCTGTGGGATGAAAATCACCTTTTAATGTTTCCATAGGAACAACGCGTGCGAAGCCGCGGGGCGCAGCTAGTGCGTTATAAAACGTCGAAACTGGTAAAAAAATAACGTCGAATTGAGGACCTCCTCCTTTTTTTTGAAGGTTAAAAATAAACATCCATAACATAAAATCGATGATGGGTATATATATCGATGATAATTTAAGTACACATTACTAGCTATGGCCGGCCATTGTATGAACTTTTTCAAGGTGATTCACCAGTCCACGCGAGCGCGCGCGCGCGGTGCGGGCACACAAAGGGCGGCCGGGTTTCGTTTTAGTTTGTAAACAGTATTGTGTCGTAATTATTGTGTTATAAAGTGATGCGAATACATTATGCGTAAATACAAATACCTATGCTATCTACTAAAAGTGTTAGTTTTAGTGAATATCAATTGTGAAATATGATCCAAATTGTGTCACGATTTTGACTCACTCACAAATCACGACCTTGGAAAGAAATTAAATAATTTCTGTATCATGTAAGTTTTATTAAATTACTATTAGCTATTACTATTTTCTCATTAGTACCTAGGTACCTACTTGCATCTTATTATTATTACGCATTTACTAAATCGTCTAGTAATCTCCCGCCATAGCTGTAGTTACCTGTAGAAGTAGTATAGGTTGCCCGGATAGGGTTGTCACTTTATTTAGGCACTAGGAAATTAAAACTTTTTGTATGGGAAACTGAAAATAGGAATTTTTAATTATCTCCCCCCCCCCCCACAACTGATCACCGAAACCTCCCCCTTCGGCCTTCGGGGTAGTACACATGTTATACCGTGTATATAACTAAACAACTTATTGTACAAAATGTCAATAAAGCTCAGCCTGATATTGTATGGTCATTATCATGTACACCACGATAATCGAAAGCCATGTACTTGAATTATTAGGCTGTATAAATTTGATCACTAATTATTGTGCCGTACAATATTTTGTCGTACATTATTGCCTTCCGTAAACACGACGACGCTGCTCTGACTTTCGTTAGACGTTGAGGATATTTTTCGTGTAATGTTGACATAGGTCCTTTTCGTGAGACGTTGGGAAAGAGCACGTCTCACGTAAGACGTTGGGAATAACGCATACTCGTACGTCCACTCCGCCAAGCAGGAGGCCCATATTCAAATACCGTACCGATAAAGTTTTTATGTTTTATCATCTGACTTTTTTCTATCGTAAAAATGATGATGCAACTTGTAGAGGAAACTCAGTTAACAGGTCTTCGAACGACTGCAACTGCAGTCTAGTGAGCCCTACTAGCATGGCACTGCATTGCAGAGTGGCCGCTTTCCTTTAACATTAAAACATAAACTTTCTGTAACGCCGACTATCCATGACCGTAAATGAAGTCTCCACGGTAGTTATCTGCTGAAAAACTTGAAGTTTCAGAATTGTTCGTCTGACCGAGAAATTGTTGTTTATCTCAACAATCCGATAGAGAACTGTAACAGGAAACATGAAAATTATAATATAACAAAAATCCCTTTAAGTCACTCTAGAAGCGAAATATTTGATAATAATCAGAAGTTTAAATTTTCGATACGACTCAATCTCAAATTTTATTAAATGTAAGAAAAATTTAAATTATGGACAGCGACATTTTTTATTTAAATTTTTCGATCGTTATGATAGCATAACGATCAAAATAATAAGGATAGCACCATTTTTAGCCCTGTCAGATTAGTTTAGTCTGGTTTTGGCTACATCTGAATACCATAATGAGGAATGAAATAGTTATCTCCGGTACCAACTTGAGAAAAATAAGATTTAGTTTCAAAGGTTAGCAATAATTTTAATACACTGCCATAAGAAATTTTCGTCTAGGGAGTTGCGGCCGACTGAACATACATGAGAGATGAGAGAGACACAATGACAACCATAGAGTATGGAACTCCAACTCCAACCATAAGGCCCTACTCACATCAACGCTAATTTTTAAGCGCGTTTCTGCGTCCTGCGATTTTGCGGGTGGCGGGGGGGTGGCAAGGGGGTTGCGGGGGGTGGCGGGACGGTGGGACGGCAAGACGCGCTAACTAATTAGCGGCTGTCTGCGGAGGGCTTAATACCAGTGCCACTCTAATAATCTATAAAAATTAGAAATCATTGCATGGCTTCAAGAAAAAGGAATAGAGGCCAATGAAACTATGCTCAAAAATGAATTATTAAGACTCGTTGGTCTGCACGAACCTCGTACTCCAACGTATGTCTTATATTAGTTTATATAGTACTAGCCATAGAGAGACTATTAACCTTACTTGAAACAAAAAGGCAAACATTTTATAATATTAATATTAATTAATATTACTATTTATAATTTTATTTATTAAAATATCGACAAAATCCCATAACTAGTCAAATCGGCAGGTTGCGGTAAAGTGGGAGGGGTTCATGTGTTCCCGCGTCCCACCCCTGTTTCACCCTCGTGAAACCAATTTTTATTTAATTATTTTAAGATAAAAAATTGCTAACTGGTAGTATGTGATGCGATAATTTAATTTAGTCCTCGTCCCGCTATCATTTTCACATAGATTTATGGCGCATTTAACCATTTTTCAGCCCCAAAATATAAATCTGTAATAACGACACAGCTGGTTCTCACATGAATAATTGACAAATCGATGATGTTCACACTTTGTTCACACTTGTATCCGTGCGATCAAAGGGTAAACTAGTGCTCTAGTACTATAAAAACTCGATGTTTTCTCGTATACTCTGTCTTGCTGGTCATATAGGTACTAAATCTATGTTATTTTCGGTACCATTAAGCCCTACACTCACATCAACGCTAATTTTTAAGCGCGTCCTGTGTCACGCGATTTTGCGATATTTGCTTGTGGAACATTTTGTACTAAAACGCATAACGTTGACGCACACTGCCGCGATTCGGCAGCCGCGATGCGGCTTGTCCGAGGCTTTTCCGCGTCCTGCGATTTTGCGGGGCGACGCGGGGTGGCGGGACGGCCTTCGTCGTTCGCGCTGCACCGGTAATGGGCGGGGAGGGGGCGGCGAAAATGCTTAATAATAAGCCGCTGTGTGTAAGGAATCACGCTGGAAAATCGCCGAAATCGTGCTTTACAAGACGCGCTAACTAATTAGCGGCTGTTTGCGGAGGGCTTTATTAGAAAAAAATAGTAGAAATCAGCCATAGACATAGACTTTTTGACAGACATGACAATAATAATCAATCAAATCAATCGGCAAAGCAAATTCAGAAATTAAAATTATCTCGTGGGTTTGTTTACATCTACGTTTTCTTTCATGCTGAAAATTAAATTGATTGAAAAATAATACTAAAGACAGTGCCAAAGCGACGCAGCGATGAGTAAGTTATTCAAACATATCAATCCTAATCCCTACTACATCCTATAAAACTGGAAATGAGTAAATGTAATGGTGTTGCAGGTACAATTTTGAGCAGAGTTCGTGATGTGGACCCCAACAATAGCGAAGCAATAAAAGAAGCTTTAGGTGCTTTTTTTCTGAGTTTACCCAAATACAGAGATGTAGGCGGCACTCAGTGGCTACGAGCTCTAAAAGATGTATTAAACCGGTATGTAACCTAAAACTGTCTGTCCATCCGTGCGTCGTAGGCTAAAATACACAAAGTTCTGACATTAAACATTCAAATTTTGCTCAAAATACTTGCTACTACTGTCACTAAAAATTCTATTTGAATAAATAGTAAAAATCTCATAATAACCTATATCAAATTTTCCTTATTTCGTTTGTGGAACCAAACCAAAAAACCCCCATAGACCCCAAGCCAGACTCACACTTGGCTGATTATAATAATAATAATAGTAATAATGCTGGACAATTCACACACCATTATCTAGCCCCAAGCTAAGCAGAGCTTGTGTTATGGGCACAAGACAACTGATAAACTTAATACAATACACTATGTAGATAGATATTTTTGACTATACATAGAAAACATCCAGAACACCCTGAACAAATATCTGTAGATCATACACACACTTGTTCCGAGGCAGGAATCGAACCTGCAACCTCCTCCGTCGCAGGCGGACCTTTGCCCAACATCTTTAACAGTCTAATGATAAAGATAAAGATAAAGATATTTATTTGCAAAAACATGTGTACAAAAAGGTGACATAGTTATAGTGATATAGAAACAACATGCTTGACCGTTTGCGGTATGCAAATTATTTAAAGATGACAGCATGCAGTGTCACGAACTATCTACAATTAACAATTTATCATTAAAAAAATCGTCTAGGCTATAATAACATTTAGAAATTAACATAATTTTTAATTGTCTTTTAAATGTTTCTTCATTCAGGTTTCGGTACAGTTTAGGTAGTTTGTTAAATATCTTAGGAGCGAGACTAACAACACTTTTTTGTATTAATGCTGTTTTAACAGGATGTGTTTGTAATCTAGTGTTATCCCGCCTGTTTCGACTTACAACGTCAGATAACCGGGGAAACAGATGGGGATTATTTTTTACAAAAACTGATTTTCATTATGTAGAGGGACGGAAGTGTTAGAATTTTGTGTTTCAAGAATAGTGGTTTACAGCTATCAGTAATTTTTATTTTAAACATAGCTCTCATACAACGTTTTTGTAGCTTAAAATTTATATTTTTATTGAGTTGCCCCAAAATATTAACCCATATCTTAGTACAGATTCTACCATACCGTGATATGCTGTCAATAGAGCAGCTGTGTTTACTGTTGATGACAGTCTATGAAGAGCATACGCTAGGCTACTGACTCGCTTACTCAGTCCTTCTATATGCGGTTTCCAATTAAGTTTTTTATCTATTATAAGTCCTAAAAATCGCGTAGCATCAACTTGATTAATTAAATTGTTCTTAAATGTTATATTAATGTCAGATGGAGTATTGGATCTTTGGTCAAAATGCATAATTGTAGTCTTACTTAAATTAATTTTCAAATTATTATTGTCAAGCCATTGTATTATAGATTCAATTGATTTATTAATGTCAGTTTCATAAGTATTAATGTCATTGCGAGTAATTGTTATCGTACTATCGTCAGCGAATAAGGTCAAGGGATTAATTGATGCTCTTGGCAGGTCATTAATATATATGATAAATAACAGAGGTCCTAGCACGCTGCCTTGAGGTACACCGTATTTAGTGTATCGTATTTTAGATTTGTGTGTAACCTCAAGTTTGGTTTTATATTGTATTCTTGATATTTCTGTAAATTGATTTCTGTTACTAAGGTACGAGTCAATTAAATCTAAACATTCCCTCTAATACCATACGCTTCCAGTTTTTTTAATAATATGTTGTGGTCTACATAGTCAAAAGCTTGTGACATATCACAAAAAATACTGCAAATAGGAGTTTTTTTGTCAACTTTACAAATAACATTGTAGAATTGTTTTCCTTGGACGAAAACCTTTTTGCTCATCACACAGGATGTTGTTTTTTTAAAAGTATGAATTTATTTTGGTGTAGTAGTATTTTTCAAATATTTTAGAAAATATAGAAATCAGAGCAATGAGTCTGCAAAAATCTACTAGTTCTTTGTTTTATTTTTTAAAAACTGGTTTAATAATAGTAGTTTTTAGTGCATCTGGGAATTGTCCTGTTTCTATACTGAAATTTACCAAGAAGCTAAGATGAGGACTAATAGATTCATTCACTGCTTTGATAATATTTGTACGAATGCCGTCGAATCCTACGCTATACGCTACGCCTATGACATATGTCGAATGCATTCATTTTGCAGATTCCCAAAGTATTGTGGCACACATCGACCCACAATTGAATCATATTTGATGCACTTCCTGATTTCAAACAACTACAACAATGTCATTGAGGCAGCTAAGTGTGCACATGCTGTGCAGCAAGTAAGTCAATGCCCTAAATAAATACTTGGCACGCGGAGCTCGGAGTGGCAACATCTCTGGTGGGACTCTGCCGTTATTGTTTGGCACTCTCAGTGTCAAGATGAAGTGGTTGATGAATTTGTTAGATTTTACCACACTTTTTCGCGGCATTGTTACTTATTTCATTCATATATTTACAATGTATTTCGCCAAAACGCCTGAATCTATTTTTTAGCTGAAATAATACAGCCTTTACCGGTCCACTACAAGCAGACCTTGCACTGATAAACGTCTTATTACTTACATGAGGGTAGTCTAGATTATGGCCACAGTAGGCTGGTTGTGGATCGCAGTTTGGTGGTAAAAAAAATCTGCAGAAGGCATTGCTGTCCGACCCATGGTGGATATACCATAGTCGCCTCCTATATGATTCAAAGGCCTCTCCCATTTATCAGATAATATTTTTCAGGTCAGACCAGCTCAAGATAAGGCAGCTATTCCGAAAACCTGCTGGCGGGATCAGATGGCCATATTGTGTGAATCAGCCCATACCCTTATAGATGCCTTGTTTACAAAGAACACTAGCGGATATGGAAAGCAAAAGAAACAGGTTTGAGGCATTACAATTTTTTCGAAATTACTTACTTTCAAACATTGTTATTGATACCACATATTCAATGTTCAAATTATTATTATTTTGTGATACACAGGCAGCTCTTTAGCTGATGTGTGTATATCTGAGTCTTTGTCAATGCACTTTAATTATTTGTTGAGTTAAGTTTAGAAAGAGTTCACTGAGAGAGCACTGATCACTGATTCTGGTAACGGTTATATTATATCATACATTAAATTTGGGTTTTGCTTCAATGGAATGTTAAGTTAAACATGTGCATTGCTGTCAGCGGAGTAAGCCAGCCAGCTTCTTGGGGGCGCTTCCGACTGGTTATGATATGGATCAGTTGAGCTACCTGCAGATTGTTTGCAACAGTTTGCAGTCATTCAAAAAAGCTTGTGACCTAAAAAACATAGTCCGTCATAGTTAGTCCGTCAGTTTAATTATCAAAAGTTGAGTATAGAAAAAAATATTAAAATAATTATATCCAGTTATGTTCCGCGTGACGCCTTGCTAAGGCCCGTATTATGAAAGCTTGCTCAGTCATCCTACTATGCTTGAGCAACGCTTTTTTATGGCATAAACGTCACTCAAGCATAGCTCTATGACTGAGTAAGGTTTCATAATACGGGCCTAAGTGTCACAAAGCGTGACGTCATTTCATTAGCTACACTACACTAAATCCCAAACTTTGACATGATATTTTTTATATTATTTATTTGATATATTAAATATATATTAAAGAATTATACATTTTATGAGTGTAATATTTTGCGATAATCTAACTAAAGGACTAAATAGAATATATTGCAATATTCTTAAACAAATTTCAGAAAGTCCAACAACCTACCCTCGGTACATTACATCAAGTGTTGGTTCAGATTGACAGCCTCTCTATGTCCGGAGATAAAGCTCAAAACAAAGCTGATGAGCTGTCCGTCAGGCTCAGGAACGTGCTGGTCTTTATTCAAGCTATGCTGGTGTAAGTACTTATCTTTTACACTTCAAAAGCAACTTCTTATCTATACACTAAAACTTAAACTTATTTGCTTGGAGTCGATTTTCAGTTAGAGATGTTAGCAATATTTATTGAAAGAAGATCAAAAACAATGTGTAAAAAGACGCAGACAGACAACACAGTGAATTTTAGTTTAAATATGTGCGGTAGGTTTACATACATTCTATATCGTGTTTGGCTTTATAGATTGATGCTCTACCTACCTACTATTAATAAACACAGAATTTTATAATAGTTTTTGCCCAGCAGTTGGTTAGTGTAGGTATAGCTATGAGGCGTTAAATTTTCTACGCAAAACATAATCGCGCGATGAGATAGCTATCTCAGTACGGCCTTAATTTAAGGATTCGTAAATTTTGATAATCCTTGCAGTGTTCCTGACATCTTTAGGCAAAACCAATGTGATTGTCGTTATAAAAAATAACGAAGCAATTTTTTATAAATGCTTTGCTGATCTAGTGTCAGCGTTTACAGTTTTAGTTAACATCAAAGATTTATGCATTTTTGCATTGACTGCATTTTACTACGTATAAATAATGAAAACAAATGAACTAATGAGCGGCGATAATAGTATGAGTGATACATACACTCACGAATACATCTGAATTGACCAGCCAAAACATCCTACTAATATTATAAACGCGAAACTTTGGGTGTTTGTTACTCTTTCATGCAAAAACTACTGAACGGATCAGGCTGAATTTTGCATACAGGTATCCCATAAATCTAGATCTAGAAAGATCCCTTCTGATTGAAATAACCTTAAAACGTTTTCATGGAAACAACGCGTGCTAAGCCGCAGGCAGCAACTGGTATGTTATGTCGGCTTACCGTGGTTTTTCATTAAAATAACAAGACACATTTTAAAGAAATAAAACCTTAAAAACATTTATGAAGAAATAAACAGTTGCGATGCGGAGTTTGTTAACAAACAAAGTTTCGAAAACGTTATTGATTTCGTAATGTTTACGTAGGAGCTCACGGTGGTGTCGCAACAATTTAAAAGTAAACAAGAAACCTTTAAAGTAACTTTATTTAGATACAAAATATTTCGTTATGTTAAAATGTTGATAAAAAGTTATTTCGCAATTCTTATGGGGGTGAAACATAGAAATATAGGTACAGGGGTAGGAGAAGGTGTGGGTGGGTGTACGTACTACGTACCGCTGACGAAGATCATCATGGAGATGGTCTTGGTGCGGTCGGGGTCATCAATAAGTGAATGAATAATTAATTTTGTTTTAAAAAACTATAAACCGACTTCAATTTTATAGTTTTTTCATAGATTTCCAGCCAGATCCCGTCAAGCTTAAAAAACAACAAAATACTTCAGAAAAATCACGACTAGTTATATCAATTTTGGTGATATCTTCGCCAATTCTCATAAAAGTTTAATGATTTTTTCTGTCTGTAAGTCTAAAAGATTGAATTTGCGGTGGTGCCATAAAAGTAAGACCTCAACCTCAACAGCCTGTATTGGCCCACTGCTGGACGTAGGCCTCCTCCTGATAAGCGAATCCCCACGCTGGGTATACTGATCTCAGTTTGGTGGTATAATTGTTCTGCAGGGGGCGCTGCTGCCCGCCCCTAGGTGGATATCCCTCAGTCGCCTCATATAACACCCGCGGGAAGAATTGGATTGGTACAATTCTAAGCCAGTGTGTTCACCACACAGCTCCGTCCTCTATTCTATTGCTGTATATATATATATATATACATATAAATACAATATACATTTTGTTGTTAGGTGAGGAGGTTTATTATGTGTTTTGTTTGCAGTGAAATATACCCCGTAGCAAAACCCGTCCAACCTCAGTTGATACTACAAGTGATTCTTCAAGCTTTGAGTTCTTCAGGCAGCGAAGACTCCAGCAATGTCACTACTGTCAAGACACAGGCGTTAAGGACTTTAGATGCATTGGTGGCGTGGTAAGTAGAAATAAATTCCTCAGCTCACCAGCCTATATACCGATAAAGGGGATGCCTGCGTCCAGCAGTGGACCGCCACTGCTGGACGCAGGCCTCCCATTAATAAGTGCTTTATTGGATATTATAAAATTCAAAGTCAAAGTCAAATCGTTTATTTTTTTAGACTTACAAAATAAGTACTTAGACAAGTCAAATTTTTACTATATAAACAGCTTGATAAATAGTTATTACTATCAAACAAGAAATAAGGTGCAATTGACTTTAATTCACTTCAATTTTTTGTCCACTAGCGGAAGAAGTGAAAAAGAAACCACTAGCAAGTTTATCGCTTATCAACTAATACAATCTTAGGATAACTAAGTCTAACTGGTCTTACATACTATTGTCTGTGCGGAACTGGGCGACATCCGGCCAAGCATTAACATCATTGACGTAGTCATCTACGGAGTAAAATGCTTTCTTGATAAGATTTCGTTTTATGTACAGTTTAAATTTACGAATAGGGAGCTCAGTTGCTTCAGATATACATCGATTTTATATCAGAATCGCCAAACTGGGCATGCGTGTTGGGGATCGCAGTTCTTTGATAGAAATGTTGTGCTACTGCCTGCTCTCGGTGGATATCTCTTAATCATCTCTTACGACACCGTCGTCGGAAGAGTTAGGGTGGTGCACATTCTAAGCTGGCACGTTACAATACAGATAAACAATGCTAGGCAATACACACAGCATCATATAGCCCCAGATGACTGATGTACCTACATAATATAATAGGTATTTTTATTATTCTTAGAAAATACCTCGAGCTAACAACAATGATACAACAATAATGTATTTACTTGAAAAACCCATAAAATGCAAACATGCAGGCGCACTTAAATATTATAAAAAAACCGGCAAGGTGTTATGGATGTTCGCCCCATAATTATTAAAATTTTATTACTTTTATTATTTGCTGTCATAGCGGCAAAATTACAACTATCTAGCTACCACGGTTCATGGAGATACAGCCTGATGACAGACGGACAGCGGAGGCTTAGTAATAGCATAGATAATAATATATGTACATCTATAATATAAAAAAGAATCGCTAAATGTGTTGGTAAGCGCATAACTCAATAACGCCTGGACCAATTTGGCCAATTCTTTTTTTAAATGTTCGTTGAAGTTCAAGGATGGTTTTTACGGCGAGAAAAATTCTAATAATAAAACACCTTTAAACGTTTCCATATGAACATAGGAACAACGCGTGCGAAGCCGCGGGGCACAGCTAGTATAGTAATATATATAAATATAGGCTTAGTAATAGCACAGATAATATATTCTATACTGTAATAGGGTCCTGTTTTACCTTTTGGGTACGGAACCCTAAAACCTGCAGATATTTGTTCAGGGTGTTCTGGATGTTTTCTATGTATAATACATATATCTATGTAGTGTATTGTATTAAGTATATCGGTTATCTTATTTTTAGGTATACCTACAAGCTCTGCTTAGTTTGAGGCTAGATAATGCTGTGTGAATTATCCAACACAATTATTATTATCTACCTAAATTTGGCTGGAGTATGAGTCTTCACATGTCATGTTAAGTGCAATAATTAATTAGAAACCAGAATGCACAAAATTTATAAGAAAGTTTTTATTTTCAGTTTGGGCTCCAACCTGATTCCTTTCTCGGCGCTGATCTTCAGATTCGTGATGCAAACCCTCAAGTGGAGTTCTGACAATCCAAGCGAAGAAAGCAGGTACTAATGCATATATTCATTTAATACATACTTTTACAGCAAGAGAAGACTAGCATATGTAAATAAAAAAATAGATTTATAGATAATTCACAATTAATAATTATTATTTTTTTGTGTAAATCTTTAAATAAATACGGGTACCCAACGAAATATTATACTAAACCAGCTGCGCCCCGCGGCTTCGCACGCGTTGTTCCTATGGAAACATTAAAAGGTGATTTTCATCCCACGGGAACTGGTTTATGGGATAAAAAGTATTTATGTTTGATTCCAGGATTAGAATTACCTGAATGCAAAAATTCAGCCAGATCCGTCCAGTAGTTTTAGCGTGAAGAAGTAACAAACATCCATCCATCCATCCATCCATCCATACATCCATCCATACAAACTTTCGCCTTTACAATAATAATATAATAATTTAAAGATTTACACAAAAAAAGAATATAATATTAGTGTGGTAAGCGACAATTGATTCGTCTCAATACCCCGGTGGTTATAGGGTATATGACGTCAGACAAAATAAGGGTTCTAACGAGATAACGGGGTATAAGTAAGGGTCGAAAATTTCATTGTTAAAATGTTATGCACATGTACACGCCATAGTCGGGTTTCAGTTTATTTTATCTTGTTCCAGAAAAGTCCGCATACAAGCCTACAGCAGCCTGTCCCAATGGCTAGATGTCCTGCACGTGCATCGTCCGTGCGTCGAGGCACGGACGCGCGCCTGGCACGTTGACCTCGCTAACCACATCTGTGCGGACGCGACGCCAGTCAGACATACTGTGCAACTTACGGTAATTTATTTATTTTCATATCTTCGGAAAATTTACAGCTAGAACAAAAAAAATGAAATATAGAGAGAGAAATTCTCATCCACATTCACAGATATAAAAAAAATCTTAGCCTCAAAGGAAATAAATAAAAATTATTTTAATTTTTATTGAAAAAAATACTTTTAAATATGTTTGTTAACCGACTTCAAAAAAGGAGTAAGTTCTCAATTCGATTGTATTTTTTATTTTTTTATATTCAGATTCTCAGAACTTTTGACTGTGTGGTCCGATTTTCATGATTGAAAATGGTTATGTCTGGGGGTTGTGGTAGATGTTGCTGGTTGTTCCTCAAACAGCCTTTTGTGTTCGGTATTTGGTTTGGTGTTTGATTGGTGGTCAAGGAAAGTCACTGGTATGTTATGGTATGGACTATATTCACAAGACACACGTTATACTGGTTTTTTGTGGTAATTAAACTACTGCCGCCAACTTATGGTATAAATGTGGTAAATGGTATAAAATGGTTGAAATGGTAAAACTACTGCCGCCAACTTATGGTATAAATGTGGTAAATGGTATAAAATGGTTGAAATGGTAAAACAACTGCCGCCAACTTATGGTATAAATGTGGTAAATGGTATAAAATGGTTGAAATGGTAAAACTACTGCCGCCAACTTATGGTATAAATGTGGTAAATGGTATAAAATGGTTGAAATGGTAAAACTACTGCCGCCAACTTATGGTATAAATGTGGTAAATGGTATAAAATGGTTGAAATAGTAAAACTACTGCCGCCAACTTATGGTATAAATGTGGTAAATGGTATAAAATGGTTGAAATAGTAAAACTACTGCCGCCAACTTATGGTACATATAAATGTGGTAAATGGTAAAAAGGGTATTGGTTACAACCCGCGACGATGGCGGTCGATCGCGAACTGAGTTAAATTAGTATTCAACTGCAAGCGAAGCTAAATGCATATCTGCTACTCGGTCGGTTTACCCGAACAATGATTATTTTTATAAATGAAAGCTGGTGCTTCCCGTGTGGTCCAGTTCTGACAGTGGGATCCATAATTGAAATCAGTTTATAGTTTTTTTAAACAAAATCAATTATTCCTAACATACTAATCAACAACATCCATTGCAGGTGAACGCATCACGGCCAATGAAAAACCTAAGCAAGAAAGCTCGAAAGCGCCTCGCAAATACGATGCTGAAGGAAAGCAGCATGGCGTCGCATATGCCGGGAGAGAAGAATAAATGCGATTTGTAAGTTTATATTACTACCTACAGCCTCCTGTTTTACTATATAATTTATACTAAGTTATTTACAACGGGATATTTATCATGATATGAGTTTTGAGCTTTCCAATATTTCGGCACAGCAAACCAATATTTAACACACTACTAGTATTAATAACCATGATGGATTTAAAAGTTTTATATAATTTATAATATATTTTTGACGAATTAATTACGGATGTAAACGATAAAACTTTCAAATACATCATGGTTATTAATACTAAAGTTATTAACAACGGGATATTTACCATGATTTGAGTTTTGAGCTGTCCAATATTTCGGCAAAGTTTCATGCGCCATGATCACGGAATAACTCGCGGAATAATATAGGAAAGTTCAAAACTCAAATTATGGTAAATATGGAGTTAGCAAAGAACCTTTTTTTTTATTTGGAAGAACAGTGACGTTTCATCCGTCCGTACAGATCCGTACAGTAGTTTTGACGTGAAGAAGTAACAAACATCCATCCATACAAACTTTCGCATTTACACGTGATTATTTTTGTATGCTTTTAGGTCCGAGAAGTCAAATGAAGAAGTAGCGATTGCCGCTCTAGAATGCGCTGAAACGTTCCTGTCTGTGTGTGGCATATTTCTGAACAACACTATTCTCAAGGTAGTTTCAAGTTTCAAGTGTTTTATTGCTTTCATGTTTTACAAAGGTCTTAAGGCTCGAACCTAGTGCATTTGCTAAAAAACTAGGCCTAGATCTCACGGGATCCCCGTGGTAAAAACAAGAATTGCATACAATTCAACATTTTTTATTCGGTAGATATTATTTCATTTCTTATAAATTACCCGAATTGTGAGGGCTTACGCACTATGGTAACAAAAACCTTACAGTCAAGAATTATATAAACGCACAACCAACACAATAATAAAAACTAGACTGTATCCCGACTGTATCCGTAGCCGTGTGGTGCCGGTTTAGAATTTGCGCCACCCAAAGTCTTCCCGCGGGTGTCCTAAAAGGCGACTAAGGGATATCTACCGAGGGCGGGCAACAGCGCATCCTGCAGAACAATTCTTCCACCAAACTGCGATCGTCAACCCGCATGCCCAGCGTGGGGATTATGGGCATTACCCCCATGAGATGACACACAATAAGGGGCAGCCAATCAGGGGGAGACCTGTCTCCAGCAGTGGACCAATATAGACAGATATTGTGGTTGTGTGGTGTATCTCTAAATATGTGTTTCTTTCGTAGACAGCGTGAATGCCGCGCTGAGTTCCATTAATTACTTACTATCCTGTCTTATGTAAATTACCGAGTACCTGCTGTATTGCTACCTGTGTTCTGTGTTTTTTTTGTATATGATACTTTTAGCAATCAAAAGCTAATTTATTTTAAAATAAAATAAACACATTTTCATAACCTACAAGGATTTTACTCAAACAAAGGAAAATCAATTAAACAATGGCAATTTCAACATTTCAACTACACTAACAGCCGGTTTCTCGAATGCTTGTCACATTGAATGGATATAAAATAAAGAACTGCAGAACAATTCTTCCACCAAACTGCGATCGTCAACCCGCATGCCCCGCGTGGGGATTATGGGCATTACCCCCATGAGATGACACACAATAAGGGGCAGCCAATCAGGGGGAGACCTGTCTCCAGCAGTGGACCAATATAGACAGATATTGTGGTTGTGTGGTGTATCTCTAAATATGTGTTTCTTTCGTAGACAGCGTGAATGCCGCGCTGAGTTCCATTAATTACTTACTATCCTGTCTTATGTAAATTACCGAGTACCTGCTGTATTGCTACCTGTGTTCTGTGTTTTTTTTGTATATGATACTTTTAGCAATCAAAAGCTAATTTATTTTAAAATAAAATAAACACATTTTCATAACCTACAAGGATTTTACTCAAACAAAGGAAAATCAATTAAACAATGGCAATTTCAACATTTCAACTACACTAACAGCCGGTTTCTCGAATGCTTGTCACATTGAATGGATAGTCAACGGCTTGTTATATACGCACTGCGGAATCTCACAGCGTGAATTTTAATCTCGCGGAATATAACCTGCGTACTTAACTTAACTTACACGCACGACGAATAAAATTCCTTGCTATTATAGCTACCTACAACTTTATAGTGCTCCAAACATTCATATTTTTCCGCTAGTGAACTTCCATTAAGTTACAGAATTCTGCAAAAAAAAACACGCAAGTAATAAAAGCAGTGCGTGTACAGCCTGACAAATTGTCAAAATAATAAGCGTTCGAGAAACCGGGTGTAAGGTACTTATCGCAACGATACAACAAACAAGCGCGAGTACACGTCCGACTAGCAGGACGACTTGTAGCGGAATGAGAGCGCTCTCTCGTTCCCTCGTGATTTTAATCGACTTCAAAAAAAGAGGAGGTGCTCAATTTGACTGTTTTTTTTTATGATTCTCACCTCATAACTTTTGACTGGGTGGTCCGATTTTCATGATTCTTTTTTTATATGAAATGTGGTGCTTTTCTTGTTGTCCCATTTTAATTTTGTTCAGTTCTAACAATGGGATCTATGAAAATTCATGAAAAGCTATACAAAATTAAGTCGGTTTATAGTTTTTTAAAACAAAATTAATTTTATAGTAAAGCTTCTCCATAACCTAAGTCTACATCTATCAATACTGTTTAATCGTGCGTGAACTCTTTAGATTAAAAACATTATCCCCTGAAAATATTATCCAAGTACTCCAAGACCATCTACGCAATATACACCACAAGTGAATCCAAAATCCTCATTCCAGCAATTCCAAGAGTTGCTCGTCCGAGAATGCTTCTCCATCAGCTCGTACAGCAGCGAGCGGAGCATGTGCCTCCTGCACGCGCTGGAGGCCAGCCGCAAGAACTGTTCCACCACCGTGCCGCCGCCCACGCAGTACTGCCTGCAGCTGTACTCTGTGCTCATCAACAGTCCTACGAGAGAGGTTAGTGATTTATATTTATTTTACTTATTTGCTACATGTGAGTCTCTAGCAGAATGCCAGCGCTACAGCTTGGCGACATGCTGGAGCATCACGCTGAGATATGGGCCATTTCTCTGTCACAATAATGGTGTCGATTCTGTTTTTTTAGGATTAGCTAAAATTAGGATTTCGGAAATTCAAATAGATGATAACATTGATAACGATTGTATAGTTGAAAAATTTGACTGACACGTTTCAAATTAGGATGGCAGCTCTATAATTAAGCTTAAAGACCTAAAACAACTCAATTTAGTTAAAATGGCTTTAACCCTATTCCTTGCGTAACATTTTAGTTGTTTGAAAAATTAAAAAAGCTCTAAAATTTGATTGATAGATCTAAAACAACTTAACTTAGTTATAAGTAGCTTGAACCCTATTATTTGAATTACATTTTAGCTATGGTTAGAAACGTCTACCTAATTTTAGCAGGCATCTAATTAGGTCTTGATTTAAATTTATCGATTTTAAACTGGTATGGATTTGAATTTCTGAACGATTTCTCAAACATTGATGAACTGTTTGACCCATGTAAAGAAGTATTTTGAAATAACATTTTAGAAAAAAAAAACATAATTTGCTCACAGCAACACCCAACTACTCAACTCAGAGAAGTTTTGCGATTTTGAAAAACGTTCTGATATAGCTATTTTTAGGACCTGTATAGAGAATACCATAATTTTTAGGTCTACCTAGCATAGAAAATTTAGAAATCTTAAAATTTTGGTGAGGAATCCTAAAACAACAGAATCTACACCAATGATGAATTACTCATATCTTATACCTTTAAACAAGCAATTCTTGTATAATATAATCCGGATCTCGGGGCTCCAACGATTTTCATGAAATATAGTATACAGGGGGTTTCGGTGGCGATAAATCGATCTAGCTAGGTTTCTTATTTAGAAAATGTCGTTTATGATGATTTCAATAATAGGGTATATGCATGTGATTTCAAAATGGCTAAAAAAATATATACGTATTCTCTATTGAGATAGAAACATATCTACATATTTATTTTATCATTTTGAGATGTTTTTATTGTAGAATTTAACCATTGACCGCTCTAGTCAATGGCGTAGCGTTTTGAAATTTTGCGATTGAGATTTAAAATATCAAATTTTTCAATGGTTAAATTCTACAATAAAAACATCTCAAAATGCAAAAATAAATAAGTAGATATGTTTCTATATCAATAGAGAATACGTATATATTTTTTTAGCCATTTTGAAATCACATGCATATACCCTATTAACTGAAAAAAAAACCCAGCGAAGCTCGGTCACCCAGGTACTATATTTTAGTTAATGTAATTCCACCTTTGTTCCAGTGTTCAGCTGTAGCTCTAAGTGGTTTTATTTTTAATGTTTTGCTTTGTTGTGGTCGAGAAATAAATAAATCTCATTTCATGTACATGGTATACAGCTTAGGTCTTAATGTTAATAGTACATGTACCCTGTAGGGCACTGCAAAAGAATTTATACATATAAAGTGGCAGAATAATATTAGATTAGATAGGTAGATATTAGATAATTATTTCACACACAAGGTCAAGTAATTTAAATTAGAAAGCGCGGTGGTTTAATTATTATCACGGTATCGGTGATGAATGATGATGATGAAGGTCATTGATCTTATTTTATGTTATGCAGTAGTTTGTCGGATAGGAATTTATCAACTGTGTAATAGCATTTTACAGCAATTTATAGGGTTCTGTACCCAAAGAGTAAAACAGGACCCCATTACTAAGACTCGGCTATCTAGTATCTATAACTAGATAGTCTAAAATTTTACAGATGATTAATTTCTGTTACCGCTATAACAACTGATAAAAAAACAGAATAAAATAAATATTTTAGGAGGCTCCCATACATCAGACATGATTTTTTTTTGTTTTTATAGCAGCGCCCCGCGGCTTCGCACGCCTATACCATGGGAACAGATTTATGGAATAAAAAGTAGCTTATGTGTTATTCCAGGCCTAGAACTACCTGTATGCAAAATTTCAGCCCGATCTGTTCAGTAGTTTTTGCGTGATAGAGCAACAAACAATACATACAGATATGTTTACAAACTTTCGCGTTTTTAATATTCGTAGGATGGTACGGAAGCCTTCGTGCGCGAGTCCGAATCTTGACCGGTTTTCTTGTTATAATTTGTGTAAATGTTTGTACGATCTGCAGATATTTGTTTAGAGCGTTCTGAATATTTTCTACGTATAAAAAAATATCTACAATGTATGTAGTGTATTTTATTATGTATTTAGTTATCTAGTACCCATAACACAAGCTCTGCTTAGCTTGGGGCTGTGTGGCAATGTTTGATTCCAGGATTAGAATTACTTGTATGCAATATTTCAGCCCGATCCGTTCAGTAGTTTTGGCGTGAAGAGGTAACAAACATCCATCCATACAAACTTTCGCATTTATAATTATTATATAGTGTGATAATGGTATACCAACCCACAGATATCTAAATTCTGCTCGGCCGCGCTTCTTGACATACGCCTACACCTTCACTGCTCGCCGGCGTCTCTCAACTTCGCGCTAGAAAAGCCGACACAGGAAAAAGAGAAGACTGATGGAAAGAAGATGGTTTCGGAGCAGAATAGGGCCGCTTTGGAGAAACTACTTGGGACTGATTGGTTTGTACAAGTTTTTGCATTTCATACACTATTCTTACAAATCTTATGCCAAATAGATTTATATGAACGTGCACGATCCAGTTAAATAAACTTATAACTTTTATTGAACTAGTTTCGCCATACTAACTTTAGCACAACTTAGTTTGATACTAATACTAACTGCTGTCGCCTGCGGTCGCCGGCCGTGTATATGAGACGCGCAGTCCGTGTATAAAGACCCTTAAAGCAAAAGGAATCGAACAACTTTGATAAGTTTTTATCACTAGCAACGCCTTGCGATTTCACCCGCGTAGATCCCGTTCCCGTAGGAATTCCGGGATAAAATATAGCCTATGTCACTCCCTGAAAAGTAAGCTCATTAATGATTTTTTTAAATTCGGTTCTGTATATTCGGAGCCTATTCCATACAAACAATCAAATCTTTCCTATTTTTAATATTAGTATAGATAATAGATAACGTTTTTTGACGGAGGCCCTACTCTGAAAAACATGCTAAAATAATACGTGACAAAAGGCTTTGTCCAGCAGCAACAGGTGCTTATCGATGATGATGGTATAATCATGGTTATTATTATAAAATACTTATTTTCCAGGTCAACCTCCGAAACAGACGCCGTCATCACCATACCTGATGAACCGACAGCAAAACGCCCTCGCGTCGACGCTGATACTCGTCCGATTGATAAAGATGATCCAAAGATCATAGAAAACGTCAGCATCAGTTCTGACTCTGACGTAGATGAAGTTATCATTGATGCCGTAAATCCAGAGAATCAGCCGATTAACAATGACAAGGATCAATATGCACTGAGTTTAGTTGTAGCGGAAATACATCAAGAACCGAAGAGAATTGCCGATAAAGCAGACATGCCTGTACAGCCTACGAATGAAGCGTTGACACAGATCGAACCTGATTCAACTGATGCCATCAATTTGATGATTCACAGTGAATTAACCCAATTGCCATGTATAAATGTCGAGGTTGTTAAGGAAAATAATGATGTTGAAGTTGAGAAGTTAATGAAGAGTCTGTCTTCGGAAAGTGATATCAATGAAGCGAAAACGCAACTACTTCAAGATTCTGATGCGATTGATGGTAAAAGTCCTTTGTCCATGGAAGTTGCATATGATTTTCCAAACACGGGCAAAGAGGGTGTGAAAACTCTTGATAAAATGGATGATGAGAATCTACCGTCGACCAATGATACTGATGATATTCAAATAACTTGCGGCCAAGTCGTTCAAAACTCGCAAGATCAGAGCGCTGAGAAAAAAGATGGTGACGTCGAGATTCCTAACGAAAACATTGTTCCTAAAGTCAATGGAATTAATAATATGAATGGTGACGCAGCTGTAGAAGAAGCGACGAGCAAAAACGTACCTAGTGACAAAACAGTCACGGTCGAAGATATGTTGGCAGATTTTGTGGATGAAGTTAATGAGGGAACTCAGTCGTAAATAGATTTAAGAGCTCAAAAATTGTAATGCCAAGATTACGTTATACGTAAGTCAAGTCAATGTTAGGCATAGCTTTATATTCCATTTCATTATTGAATAATATTCGTATGGTAATCTATTAGCTTAACATAGATTTAAGTAGAAAGGGGAGATTAGATACTTTTTTTACTATAGAAACTTTCGTAGTTTGACGAATTCATTATGAGTGCGGTTCTAAACGCGCGCGTCTAGAACCGCACTCGCCCTGAAGATGTCCCTCGGGATGAAACGTTAGTGTTCTTCCAACACAAACAAGGTTCGTAGTTTACATCCACACCCGCTTACATTCATAATGAGATTAGATACTTGCTTCTCGAATGTGTAAGGTTCAAATTAAGTGCAATTAGGTTCACCCACCGCGCCCATAGTCGGACTGGCGTTCGTGTTTTGGCGTGGTTGCTACGACATACTTTTGTGCTATTTGTTGACCAATAAAAGACTACAGGAATACCCTCGTGTTCGTTCACCAGGTGTACAAATAGCTACAGCAAACAACAAATTACTAGCATAGTATTAAAATATCTGTACGCAACGGGAGGCAACACTTTTCCCTCTGTAATTCTTTAATGTAATTCTTTAATGTACACAAATAATACATAGAATGAACTTATATTAAAAGATATGTACAAAGGCGAGCTTAACCCTGTTAAAGAGTTTTCTTCCAGCGAAACCTTAGATAGAGGAGAGGCTATGGAATAGGTAGAGGAAGTGTACAAATTACAAATATAATAATAATAATACGTAATAATGCTTATGATAAACATACATAGAATAAAATAATAATAACTAAAATAAACCTAATAAATACCTATATAAATAAATACACCTTTATAATATATATACTATACTTATATTCCCTCGTAAGTAAACTGAATTTTTTTTTTTTTTTTTATTATTGTTCTGCTTATTATTCTGCTACTTCTACCTTATTTCTCCATTTGCAGACAGGGATAGAAATATACGATATATAAGTGCGTAAAAAGATATAGCAATACACATCAGTCTTGTCGCGAGACGCCGTGTATGGGTAACTTATTGTTGTCTCAGTCGCAGTTTGGTCAAGGTACGTCTTTCCATCTTTGTTGCTCATTATACTTTTTGCACAAGATTGGAAATGTAACAGAGCGTGTGTTTACGTGTAGTTGTATCACAGGCCAGTTATTGAGTAAACACTTGGAGAATGTCTATATTTCTCTATTCTACCCTTTTTACTTAAATCTTTGAAGCAAAATAATAGTATTGATAAAGCTGACAGGGCAAAGGTAATGTAGGAATGTAGGCAGGTTTTGTAGAAGAAATGAGGTATTATGAACTTTTGTAGAGCCAAGCTTTTACGCTACATCTAAGTCAAAGTCAATGTGTAGCATATATTCCATTTTTTTATTAATATTCTTGTGTAGAGTCTGTTGAAAAAGAGAAGAGTCGTGGCGTTACGGTGACCTAACACTTTAAGTCATACTGCAATGACAGAGCAGTGTTGTCAACGCAACAAAGGTTAACAAATTGGCATACGAGCAGCGCCCTCACTTCCACGATTTTTCTCTTTTTGAACAGCATTTTTATAAATGTAGTGGAACAGAACAAGCTACTATGGATAGCAAGCCAGTCTGTCTTTATCTAGCCATACTCGGTGTCGAATGTTTGTAAACAAGCTACAATAGAAAAAAACAAACTCTTGCTTGGCGCCGGGTTTCATATTCAAATGTAAGCTATATTTATTGAAGGAAGTACGAATCTGAAAATGACAAGTAATGTAAACTGCGTATAAACGCGACAATAGAGTGAAATTTAGATTAAGATGGGCGTTTTGTTTGCTTAAATTCCACATCGAGTTGGCTAGTGTATAGAAGGTATTTACGTACGATTTAAGAATTCAACTTTTATTGTGTAAAGCTTAAGGCTACCTGTCTACTGAGGTGGAGCGGAGCTGTGTGTCCAATGGAATTGCATAAAATCTCCGCTCCAGGGATTTTCGAACCCTGTGTTCAAACCAATTCAAAATTCATTCAGAAACGGAAAGCGGAGCGGAATTCATACGGTGAGGCGGAGCTTCATGTCAATGGACTGTACGTACGTACCTCGCTCTATGTCAATGGACAGGCAACCTTATGCGAGATATTTGCTCTAAGTGAAGTTTTGCATTTATAATATATAATCATTAGATTGTATTCCATTTCACATTGATTAATCTAAGTATGTGTATCAATCTATGCTTAAATGTTTAGTATTTAAATGATTTGTTACCAATTTTGGTTGATTTTGTGATGATTTAGTTTATTCATGTCATACACGAGTAGTATGTGAAATAAATGTTATTGGAAACACATCATTGTATTTATTAAGGACCATAGTCCACTAAGTTCATGATTTTCGTGAGTGAGAGTATTTAGAGTAAGCCAGCGCGGGGCCCGTAGCAAATGTGATCTGGGGGCCCAGTAAATTGCATTATGCTGTTTCAAATTTAGGATAAAGGTAAACTCAATAATGAAGATTTGTGTTTTGCGGTGGTGTGCAAATATACATACAACAGTTCAATCAGAGTCAAGTTTTGTGAATCAAGTAATTTTATCAATGATTTGGGTCCTTATATATTTTAATTCGTTATGTTTATGGGACCGGACTTATCGATTCGATTCTGTTGTTTTAGAATTAGATAAAATTAGGATTTACGAATGTCAAATAGACTTATAGCTTTTCAAATTGAATAGTTATTTTATATTTGAAATCAAAACTATCTAAATTAAGGATTTAGCAATCGAAATGTATCGTTTGACATTCCTCAATCCTAATTTTAATATTATAATTTAGCAAGTCAATTGTATTATTATTATGGACACAAGCGCGGTGCCCGTAGAGTCTGTTCAAAAAGAAAAGAGTCGTGGTAAGTGAGGGCGCTCGTGTGCCAATTTGACAACTTTTGTTGCGTTGACAACACTGCTCTGTCATTGCAGTACTACGATTCAAAGCATAGAATCAGAAGAGTGTAAGTTCACCAAAACGTAATGACTCTTCTCTTTTTGATGAGACTCTAACATTTTGCTACTCCTGCTTTAACGCTAATCCGACACGTTGTATGTCATGGTTGGTACCTATAGTATACCATGGAGTTATAATAGTCTAATAAGCAATTTTAAGCCCTCGTCTCGTAGGTAGTAAATAGGTAGCTCTATTTGCATGGTGCGCTGCCCACCTTGCCCACCCACCCGCCTGTGGTACTGTTTTGCTCACACACACGGACAGCCACTTAGTGGTGGTATGTCCGGAGGAGCAGCAACTTCTTTCCGGCCCTTGTGGGGGCACGGAGGGGGGCCTCGAGGCGTGACCTCTTTACCCCGGCTTCAACTCGAGAGGTGACGACCCCTCTCGGTCCTTGGGTTAAGGCAATTGCGTCGTTCCTCAGTACACTCCCGTACCGTATGTCCGGAGGAACGACGTACATAATGCAACGACTTGAAGCGATTGTCAATGTCAACCATCAGAATATTATGTCAAATCTTTTTGACATCTCACCATTTTGTAAACACGAGAACGGTGAAAGTTATTTTATTTTCTGAAACTTTGAATAAAAACATTAAAATTTTATGATAAAATGGTGATAGCTATTGGTTTCGAAGGTAGCGCTAATAAGCTAGGGATCGGAATTATCAAAGATGGTGAAATACTCGCGAATTGCCGCAGAACCTACATTACGCCGCCTGGGGAAGGTTAGTTGCATTTATTCTATCTTTGTTTACTTACAAATAATTTAGGTATTATAATCTTTCTTCACAAAAATAAAAGCAGCTTATAAGCTACATTTAAAGCTTTGTAGAAGCCTCTTTATTAACAATGATATAAAACGCGCAACAAAATAATCATATAATCATTTCAACAACTTCAGGTTTTCAACCCAAAGAAACTGCCGCGCATCACTCCGAGCACATTCATGAAGTGTTACAAGAAGCTCTAGACCAGTCTGGTATCAAACCAGAGGATATAGATGTGGTCTGCTACACCAAAGGTCCAGGAATGGCGCCGCCGTTGTTGGTATGCGCGATTGTAGCAAGAACTTGTGCACTTTTATGGAAGAAGCCATTACTTGGTGTTAATCACTGTATTGGGCGTATCCTTTTACAAACTTTACTAGTACTTTTTACATCTATTTGATGGAAATAATTTGTAGGTATTTATTTATCAAGGATCTGCATTGACAACATGCAGTGTTTTGTGCATTTTCCTCTTGCCTAACTGCCCCTAACAGAACCTGCCCAACTCCCAGAAATAACATAGTATGTAGGACTGATTAAAAAAGCCCACTTAATGGGCCTTTATAATCTTAAACTATTCCAAATGCTCTGTCATTTTTGAACAACTCAATCAATAAGTATGTGTACTTAGTGTATTTGGTATCCCTTATCTCAACCTCAACCAAAAACCTGTATTGATCCACTGCTGAAGGCAGTTCTCACCCTGATAACTACAGTTAGATAAGTGGTGTTTATCTCATGGGGGGGTAATGCCTGCCCATAATCCCCACACTGAGCATGCCGGTTGGGGATCGCAGTTCAATGGTAAAATTGTTCTGCAGGGGGTGCTGCTGCCCACCCCCCATAGATATGCCTTAGTCGCCTCTTAGGTCACCCACAGGAAGAGTTGGGGTGGTGCAAATTCAAAGGCAGCACCACACAGTTAAGTCTTCCATAAATAACTGAAATGTAAAAGTACTAGAAGTTCAAAGGAAGGAGCACAAAAAACTTCATTTTGTTTTAAAAAACTATAAACCAACTTCAATTATATAGTTATTTCATGGAATTTCATGGACCCCAGTGTCAGAACTGCACCAAATGAAAAATGGGCCCACACAGGAAGCACCAGCTTTCAAATAATAAATAAATAATAAATAAATAATGCTGGACAATTCACACAGCGTTATCTAGCCCCAAGCTAAGCAGAGCTTGTGTTATGGGTAGGTACTAGATAACTGATATACATAATACAATACACTACATAGATAGATATTTTTTATTATACATAGAAAGCACTCAGAACGCCCTGAACAAATATCTGCAGATCGTACAAATATTTGTCCCGAGGCGGGAATCGAACCCGCAACCTCCTGCGTCGCAGGCGGACCTTCGCCCACCGCGCCACAGTGGTCGCATAAAAAAAGAATCATGAAAATCAGACCACCAATTAAAAGGTTCTGAGATAAGATAAAAAAATACAGTCTAATTAAGAACCTCCTCCTTTTTTGAAGTTGGTTAAAAAGTAACTTAATAGGTACAAAAGAACCTGAAGGTAAGTTGTTATTCTGGTTATCAATCGTTTCCCTGAACATTTATCACAGATATAGAAATGGCCAGACTGATAACCAAAGCCACCAACCCAACAGTTCTCTATGTAAGCGGTGGTAACACTCAGATAATTGCATACTCCCGCCAGCGATACCGGATATTTGGGGAAACCATTGATATTGCTGTTGGGAACTGTTTGGACAGGTGAGACCTGAAATTTAATTATGATTTGCCTGCAAATAAATAATACTGGACATTGTGAACTGATGACCTCTAGTGCAGTGGACAAGGGTTTGAATCAGTTATCACTCATCCTACTAATATTATAAACGCGAAAGTTTGTAAGAATGGGCCGGGCCAGAACTAATAATTGAAGATAAAAAATACAAAAAAAAAGACGTGTGGCACTCGGGGACTGCCGCGGTAAAGCTATTGCAATGCCATCTAGAGGCGAGTTGCTGAACTAAAGAGACAAACGTCATATTTCAAAAAGTCATTAAAAGTTCTACTATTCATCGATAGATGGCAAAACTAAAAAGTATCACCGCTGTTCCGGTCGGAGTGGGGAGCGTAAGCTTTTCTCGTTACGGAATTTCTGGATTCGGTCCCCGCGCTCTCTCAAGGCCCGCGATAGAAGCTATGCAATAGCTTAAAAATTCTCGCGGCAGAAATAGAACGCGCTATTATAGTTTGTTTCGTACCACTTAGGTTAAACTAAATTTTGTTTTCGTATTTTCAGATTTGCAAGAGTATTGAAATTATCAAATGCACCAAGCCCTGGTTACAACATTGAGCAAGCTGCTAAGAAGGGGAAGAAATATTTACATCTACCATACTGTGTCAAAGGTATTTTCATGGTATTTTGAGGAATATTTTATACATTTTGAGATCAGATGTGATGCGACTTTACTATTAAAAGTCCTAGGATGAAATGGCGTGACAAGCCATTTCATCCTAGGACCGAGGCCTCTAGAATCGAGGCCCATCTTCCATAGTGGCCTTGTCTTACCGCAGCGTTGCATTGCGAGGAGTGGGAAAAGTAAAAGGAGGCCTTTGCCCAGCTATGAGAAAAAAGTGAATATTTATGTTGGAAGACCCTCCAGTGCAGTCTCGAACCACACTCACTCTGCAAGGCTATTCAGATCAGACACTTCAGTTGTTTTAATCTGACAGATTCGCCCGTTTCAAATATTTTAGCGGTTTTTAATATTTTCTAACGGCGACGCGGCGCTAGAGTACGAAGGAAGTGCAAAAGTTTTTCGACTCCTATGTCACTTGACCTCGTTGCAATAGACATTATACTGACAGACAGACAGACACAAAACAGGGCTGAAGGGTCTCATTGAGACATCAACTCCATCCACACCCACGGAAAAGCTGAAACGAAGCTGTCAGTCACCTAAAGTCCTTATTATAAATATTCACGGGTAGGTATTTATCGCGTTTATTTACCAATTTTTCTAATTTTTGGTGAATAAACGCTATAAATACCCTACTAATATTATGTATGGATGGATGGATGTTTGTTACTTCTTCACGCCAAAACTACTGGACGGATCTGGCTAAAATTTTGCATACAGGTAATTCTAATCCTGGAATCAAACATAGGCTACTTTTTATCCCATAAATCAGTTCTCGTGGGATGAAAATCACCTTTTAATGTTTCCATAGGAACAACGCGAGCGAAGCCGCGGGGCGCAGCTAGTTTATAATAATGTGTTCTGATCGCGTAGTTAAAAAGTCCTGCTCCGATACTTCAAGGAGCTGGGCTGGTTAGGGCCTGTTTAGGCATGGAGATAATGCAAAATACACTCCTATGCGAGACGTCCGTGAAGATCTTAGTTCCCCCAATTAGAATTAGAATTATAGAAGAGATTATTATATCTAGATTTCTGTGGGTTAGCAAATCCCGTCATAATAGAAAACAATTTGTGATATTTTTTTTTACAATTAATCTGAACCCTCCTCATATTTCAGGAATGGACGTAAGCTTCTCTGGCATCCTGTCATACATGGAAGACAAGATCGAGGAGTTGCTGAAAGAGTACACTCCTGAGGACCTGTGCTATTCACTGCAGGAGACCGTGTTTGCTATGCTGATCGAGATAACAGAGCGGGCGATGGCGCATTGTGAATCCAATGAGGTATAGTCAGCAAAAATTGCTCCGTACCACCACTAGGGTGATTTTTCTGTGAAGTGAATAGTTGCCAACCCGGGCTTGCTCGATATCTTTTGTTTTTAACGCTAAGCAAAATTATTTCAAACTGGATAGGCGTTACGTTTGGCGATCTACCTTTAGATGTATTTTCCAAGGCACGTTTCATTTTTATTATTATTTATTATTGGATAATAGACGAGCAGCTGAAAGCTGGTATGTCTATATCATTAGTGCTTTTTTTCTAAATTTTTCACTACAGTTTGTCACGTAGGTCAGATTGTGGTCGAGTCTGTTTTTAAAGCTGTTCACTGAGGGAGCTGTTACAACTTCTTCAGGAAGCCGGTTCCAGTTGTGCACCAATTTTAAAAGCGCGATTGTCTTTTGCTTTTAAGCTATTGCATAGCTTCTATCGCGGGCCTTGAGCGTGGAGACCTAATCCAGAAATTCCGTAACGAAAATAACCTAACACCCCCCACTCCGACCGGCACAGCGGTGATACTTTTTAGTTTTGCCATCTATCGATGAATATCAGACCTTTTCAGACTTTTTGAAATATCACGCTTGTCGCTTTAGTTCAGTAACTCGCCTCTAGGTGGCATTGGGATAAAAATGCTATGCAATAGCTTCACCGCGGCAGTCCCCGAGTGCCACACGTCTTTTTTTTAATACAATTATCCATGCCGCTATCCGATCAGAAATTTCGCGACCTCCCCGTAGATATCTAGAACCTTACGAAATAGACACTCAAATTGTCTAAGACCCGTATTATGAAAGCTTGTTCAGTCATCGATCTATGCTTGAGTAACGCTTTCCTATGGCATAAACGTCACTCAAGCATAGCTCTATGACTGAGCAAGCTTTCATAATACGGGCCTGAGACTTGTTTTGACGAAGAAAGTTTGCGCAGAGCCTGACAAGTTTTTTGCATACGGAACAAGAGATACGTGAAGACGAATTTATTTGGTCGTGTCAGTAGGTAGGTGTCACTTAGTGCTGTAGTAAACGCCAATGAAGCGTTTATCTGGGGGAGGCTTGTGTTCTGCAGTGGACCGATACAGCCTGTTGAGGAAGTTGAGGTACTACAATGAATTACTTACCTCTAACTATGACCAAATTAACAAACCATCTATATTTTTTAACCGACTTCAAAAAAAGAAGGAGGTTCTCAATTCGACTTTTTTTTATGTTTGTTACCTCTGAACTTTTGACTGGGTGGTCCGATCTTCATGATTCTTTTTTTATATGAAAGTAGGTGATTCCCGTGCGGTCCCATTTTAATTTTGTTCAGTTCTGACAGTGGGATCCATGAAAATTCATGAAAAAACTGTAAAAATTGAAGTCGGTTTATAATTTTTTAAAACAAAATTAATTATTGATCTACGTCCAAAGCCTATAATACAATATTATTCCGTTATGAAAATATGCCTAACGAAAAAAAAATTTAACTTTACGACACAGGAATTTTCCTAGTGTAAAGTTTAATAAAATAACCTTTATACAACTTAAAGATTGAGTATCTAAATGTATGTGTTATTTATTAATACTATGATATAGGCTTAAATTTACGTCCTACATAATAAATATAAATAAACCTATGTAGTTGTTATATAGATGTTTATATAAATTAACTAATTAGCTGATAAATAGAATAAGTACCTACCCATCTTAATTTTAATTAACCTAGCTACTATTAAAGTAACATCATAAAGTTTGTTAAACATAACTTTACGACACAGGATTTATCCTAGTGTAAAGTTTGCCTCTGCTGTATGAACTTCTAACCTAAACAACCTACTTACCCTTATAAATAAGTATGTCTAAGCTGTTTGTGTCTCAAATAAATGATTTATTATTATTATTAATTATAAATAAATGGTTTCAATGATCGCTGTTCGCAGGTCCTGATCTGTGGCGGCGTCGGCTGCAACGAACGTCTCCAGGAAATGATGGGGGTTATGTGCACTGAACGGGGCTCGAAGGTGTTCGCTACAGACGAGAGATTCTGCATTGATAACGGAGTTATGATTGCCCACGCGGGGGCATTGGCGTTCGAATCTGGGACTAAGATGAGCTTCACTGATTCTACAATCACACAGAGGTATAGGACTGATGATGTACTGGTTACTTGGAGGGATGATTAAATGTAATAAATTGAAGTACGGTTTTCATTATTTGGTTAAGAGCATAGCGTAACAATAACTTGTTTACTAGAAAAACACATTACATTTAGGCACACTTAAATGTATTAACTACAAGAGGAATAAAATAATTAATGAGTATAGATTAGGCTCCAAGTAGGTATCTACCCAATTATTCAGTGAAAAAAATGAGTGTCTCTTAAGAATATGATTCTTAACGAATACCAACATCAGACAGAGAATAAAAGTTATCGACATAGCTCAAAGAATAAGCAAGCTGAAGTGACAATGGGCCGGCCATATCACGCGAAAAACAGACAACCTCTAGGGTAAACGTGTTTTTGAGTGGATATCGCGACTCGGCAAACGTAGTGTAAGGTGCCATCCAGCCAGGGGCCTGATTCCACTAACACAATCGCTTCACTATGACAATATTATCGCTTCATTATCGCGTTACGATCACCGCCATTGTCACTTTTTGGTATTCTACTAACACGATCTTTTTTTGTTTATGCCATATCTATGACTATTACGATTATGGTTACATGCCCCACCACATTATTGACACGATATTATAAGTCATAGAGATTGTAATCTTATGGTATTGGAATACCAAATAAATTTACGACTAAATCTCTATCTTAATCGTATGGCGCCATTATGGCATTTTGTTTAAAAAATAGTGGAATTAGGCCCCTGGTCGACAAGACTTGCTTAAGACTGCAGGCAGATGCTGTAAGCTGAAGACAGGTAATAGCAAACCAACAGCATCCTGCGAATGATAGCCGACAAGATTGATGGCCCGCTATACCAGACACTGCATTTGCTGTACTTACTAAATAACTACTACTCGACGACCACTGTGGCGCGGTGGGCGAAGGTCCGCCTGCGACGCAGGAGGTTGCGGGTTCGATTCCCGCCTCGGGACAAATATTTGTACGATCTGCAAAGATTTGTTCAGGGCATTCTGGATGTTTTCTATGTATAATAAAAAATATCTATCTATGTTAGTGTATTGTATTATGTATGTATATCAGTTATCTAGTACCCATAACACAAGCTCTGCTTAGCTTGGGGCTAGATAATGCTGTGTGAATTGTCCAGCATTATTTATTTAACTACACCTACTACCTACACAATAAACAACTAACATAGACTTAAGACTTAGTTATAGATTAACCCAAATATGGATCCTATGTTATCTGAAAATAAACGATTATTATAGCACTTATTAAGGGAGGCTTATATCCAGCAGTGGACTAATATAGGCTGATGATGATTTTTGTGGCCTAGAACTGCAAAAAAGAAACTAATCCTAGATTATGCCCACTTACGTAGTTATTGTATTCTCTTTGGCGCTAACCACGCTTGATTTAGTTACCTATGTCACCTCAACCTCAACACCCTGTAGGTATTGGTCCAACCACTGCTGTGTAATGAAGGTTGGTTGGAGGGAGGTGTAATTAACACGACTGTAGTAGGTTCGGTACTGATTGTTTATTGAGTTAAAACAAGGCTTTTTATACAAAGGTTCTATCTCTAATTTTATTATAAATTAATTGCTTATCTTGTAATTCGATATGCATGTTTATTTAATAAAATGATATTCTATTTTCTTATCTTTGTTTAGAGTAATCTGATATGTTTGGTATTTGGGAAAATAGATGTCTATTTTCCTTATCTGCTAATCCTCGTCATTGAGTGACGTCTTACAATAGGTATGTACCTACACTACAGCTGGACGCAGGCCTCCTCCTGATAAGTGCTTAAGTTACCTATAACTGACCATAATATAAGTATATACTACGTTTTATTATAATTATTTAACTTGGTAGTATATTATTATTATATCCTTTTCTTATTATAATATAAGGGATGTATAGTAGTGACTCTTCAGGCTAATATCTTCCCTTTATAATTTGTACAAACAGGCAAACCATTTCAAAATTCTTATGAATATTTAGATTTAGTTTAGCATATTTTTTGTTCTATAAGTGAAAACTGTTAAGCTTAATTTGAACTACTACTGTATCTACACATTAAGTTTTTTAAAAGCTGTTTGTTTTCCACATAAATAAATAAATAAATATTATGGTCAGCTGTAGGCAGAAATCAGTGGTTGTAGGTAACTTAAATCGCAGTTGTAGGTAACTTACGTCGCTGGTATATGACTATCCAACATCAACGTTGTTAGTCGAAAGGGAAAAACCACCGCACCGGGCTAACTGGACCATTTGGGTTAGTCTCAGTTCAGATATCTCCCTTGTGGAAATTCCACATATCTCTCAGTCGTCTAAGATTGTACGTATTATAACATAACCGACATTCGAGTAAAACAAAACAGAAAATTCCAACCATTTTTATATTTGTTCAAATATGAATATCACTGCAAACTCTAGGAATAATCACTCAAATAACATTACACGCCAGTACACAACATTGTATATTAATTATGCATGTTTCGATTCACTTCTTAGCAGGCACTGACTCACAAAATTTTAAATGGCTATTGTTAGATACAGATTATTTTTATCGTCGAAACTGTGTACAAAAAAATCTGGTGGAAATAACAGTTTATCCATAAATTACAGACATACAATATCTAAGGTTTTTGTTATTATATTATAAGTTCAAACGGCGGCGCGCGCTATAGTCCGTACCAAGTCCCAGATATTTTCGGCAGACGCGGTATATATTTATTTATTTATCCGACTTTATGGTCTAGCAGTTATGATTATGACAGTAGTACTAAGGGAAGGACGCGGCTTCGAAGCCTGTCATATATATCTATCTATCATATATATTGAGCAATTAATTTTATAAATATGAAATTTGAGTTAACAATTTAATCTTGCCAGTGCCTGCTAGCCAAAACAATAATAATTAAAACATTCCACTCTTTCACAGAAATAAATCTTAAAATAATTTAGGGTAAAACTTAACAAATATAATGTATTTTACTTATAAGTAAAGTATAGAAATGCAAAAATAGGGTTTTTACTCAGCACAGGTCTCATGTTACTTACAATTAAATCTGAGTTATGTTGTACTTATATTCGTTTTTCAAGGATGAAGATGGGGACTAGACAAAGGAGGGAAAACCAAGATAATATTTCATAACTAAAGCGAGCAAGAGGTTAAAATTCAACAACACTATACAATCTGAATTTACCATGTATGACAATGTTACTATTTCCTGAATTCTTAGAATTTATAGAACAACAGCAGTATTACACACCTATAGACACTTTACAATAAAATAACTTTTAGTATATTTTTCATCAAATGTTAGAACGGCAGTATAATTTTATTTTTGCTTAAAAAATGGATATAACTGACATAAAAATTAATTATGATTTCTAGCATTTTAATAAAAATGATCAAGCCACTTTAAAAGCCTATCATTAAAAACTTGGCAAGTGTCTAGTAACCATTTTTAGTAGCTAAACAATGTTATCCTTAAAATCAGCCAAAGGTAGCGCAAATTTTTATGAATTCTATGAAAATAGTAGCGAATGCCAAACTGTACATGGTACAGAAGAGTGCGTAATTATCCATTCCTTCTGACACCTAAAAATAAGCTACTGCACAGTCATTCAAGCATTCTTCTGAGAATTCATAAATATTTGCAGCATATAGGTTTCATTACAACCAAAAACCCAACAGTGTATCCACCACTGTATGAACAAGCTGTAGAAGCTTAGTCATTTCAAACTGTTGCTTACTTGCTATAGGTCTGAACTCTCATAAATCTGAGCTGTGTAGTCCTGTATACACAATTATCCATGTAACCTGAAAGTTTGAAAACTTATTAATGAATACAGGCAGTTTTATAAATGTACAATGCAATAATACTGTTATATACATAAAGTATGTATATAACAGTCTATGAATAAGAATCTTATTCGTAGGTAAATACTATAAACTATGAAGCTCAGATAAGAAGATGTTTCTTACCAAAAAACCAGCAAAAGATGTCATAAATCCTTCTTTTGTGATCTCCCACATTCCACCATATTCCTCTTCATCTATACTTTGGAAATTCATGACATAGAAGTAAAGAACACCAGCATTTACTAAGACAAATCTGCAAAAAGAGGTTTAATCAATATAACTTGTTTTTTGTTCACTTAACAAATGCTGCTGCTATGTGCAATGAAAAGTGTGTTAGTTATTTAGCTAAATTTATAATTTACTCAAGGCAAAACAAGTTTAATTGATTAAAGAGGGATACTTACAACAGAATACCAAGAAAACCTCTGAACGGTAAAATACCCCAGCCGAGTCCCAAAATGATGCCTAAAATTTGGCGTATCCAGTAAACCACATCGAGGAACTCATCCTAGAAAAATAAATAACAATATTTCACTATGTTTTGTATATTTTAATTCAAGAATCGAGAAGTCTCGTGATGATAAAACTAACCTTGTCTGGCCATTCTGATTTCGCAACCAAGGCCTTTTTCCAAGTCCCCTCGCCAGTTTTGGGTTTACTGGCATTTTCAATTGATTTGGTCTTGCTGGACATTATAGAATAGAGGTATAGTAAAAGTTATCATGAAATCATGAAATCAATAAAATTCAGTGATGATGAGCGCCTCGTCCGTTTCGTAAAATTACACGTCACGATGACATTGACATTGACAATAATGGGCTCGGTGACACATGGACTTGACAGCATATAATCTATGGTGCCCATCACACTATCACACTAATATTATAAATGCGAAAGTTTGTATGGATGTATGGATGTTTGTTACTTCTTCACGCCAAAACTACTGAACGGATCTGGCTGAAATTTAAAATAGACATAGTCCTTGGTCTGGAATAAAACATAGGCTACTTTTTATCCCATAAATCAGTTCCCGTGGGATGAAAATCATCTTTTAACGTTTCCATAGGAACAACGCGTGCGAAGCCGCGGGGCGCAGCTAGTAGATTATAATTTAAAGCCCTACTCACATCAACGCTAATTTTTAAGCGCGTCCTGTGTCACGCGATTTTGCGATATTTGCTTGCGGAACATTTTGTACTAAAACGCAAACGTTGACGCACACTGCCGCGATTCGGCTTGTCCGAGGCTATTCCGCGTCCTGCGATTTTGCGGGGCGGCGCGACGGCCTTCGTCGTTCGCGGTGCCGGTAAGGGGCGGGGAGGGGGCGGCGAAATCGCGCTTAATAATAAGCCGCTGTGTGTAAGGAATCACGCTGGAAAATCGCCGAAATCGCGCTAACTAATTAGCGACTGTTTGCGGAGGGCTTAAGCCAAATTTTGGCTTGGATCACTTCTTCTTTTTATTTTATTTGGGTTGGATCTCGGAAACTTGAATCCAAGCTTTATAAGCTAATGTCTTTCAACGAACAGCGAGATCTTGTCAAACCGTGACGCAGCAGACACAAAAATAAAAAGATGGATTAATTAGCCCTACTCACATCGACCTGTGTTACGCGATTTTGCGATATTTGCTTGCAGTACATTTTGTACGAAAACGCATACGTTGACGCACACTGGCGCGATTCGGCTTGTCCGAGGCGTTTCCACGTCCAGCGATTTTCCTTCTTTTGAAGCTGCTGTTTGGCTTTTTTTTAAGTCGCGATTTGTTTTTTTTTTTGAAGCTGGCGCGGCGCGGCGGCGCGGCGCGCGGGGTCGGACAGTCTTCGTTCTTCGTTGGTAAAGCGGGGAGAGTGCGGCGGTCGCGCTTAAAAATAAGCCACTGTGAGTAAGAAATCGCGCAAGAAAATCGCCGAAATCGCGCTTCACAAGACGCGCTAACTGATTAGCGTCTGTCTGCGGATGGCTTTTAGCGTTCGGTTCGTCCCGAAAATCGATGTTAGAGCCTTCTTATTCTACTAAGGTTCACGCGACAGAGGCTACATATCAATTGGGCAGTTTGTATGTACCATCGCCAAACGCCTATCCAGTTTGAAACTATTTTGCTTGTGGTGGTAAGGCGCAATATTTGCTGACTGTACCACATAAAGCCTTTAAAATGCCTCTAAAATGCCTCTACTGGTTTTTTTGCCTTTAAAATGCCTCTACTGGTTTTTTTGTAATAAGCAAAGATACGAGTTAGGGCAAATTGCATCTTGTTATGAACAAACAGGCGATGACTAATAGATACATTTACCCCAAAAAAATAGCAACAGATAAAAATAAGTTATATTAGAATGAATTATTATTTTTCACTTCAATAAAATTGGGTGAAATTACACCCTGTTTCATAAGATCTAAAAAACTCACAAAGTTTATGTAGCTACTAAAGTATAGAAAAAAACACATCCAAGAAAATAATAAAAACATTTATTGGAAAAAGTACTCTTACAAACTAGACGCAGCCCTATTCTTTACCCTTCTCAGGCGCTCCGCCTCCATATCTTTGGTAATATCCCAGCATTCTTTGCTCAACGTATCCAGGCCACGGGACAGGCTAACTAACCGAGCTAGCACTAGCAAACGGTGGAGGTCATCAGCGGTTACTGGATTCTCGCTGTCTGATTTCAGACGCATTTCTATGAAATCGTCTTCTACGAACTGAAATAACGAAAAGACTATTACGGCATTTCAAAGGTGTATTCAGAAAAAAAATGAATACCGAAAATCACAAAAAAAACATATCGTTAACATACATCAGAGGGTTGCACTGATTTGTAACACCCCCCGGTTTCTCGAACGCTTATTATTTTGACAAATTGTTGACAATTTGTCAGGCTGTACACGCACTGCTTTTATTACTCGCGTGGTTTTTTTGCAGAATTCTGTAACTTAATGGAAGTTCACTAGCGGAAAAATATGAATGTTTGGAGCACTATAAAGTTGTAGGTAGTTAAAATAGCAAGGAATTTTATTCGTCGTACGTGTAAGTAACGTTAAGCACGCAGGTTATATTCCGCGAGATTAAAATTCACGCTGTCAGATTCCGCAGTGCGTATATAACAAGCCGTTGACTATCCATTCAATGTGACAAGCGTTCGAGAAACCGGGGGGTGTTACAAATCAGTGCAACCCTCTGATGTTAGTTTAGCTAGCATACTCATTATTCCAAAAAATTATCCCTTAGTTGCCGAGTTGGGGTGGTGCAAATTCTAAGCGGGTGACCAAAAGTGAGATCCTCAACAGCCTGTATTGGTCCAATGCGATTCCCAACCAGCATGCCCAGCGTTGGGATTATGATGAAGAGAGGACAGATTACATTGAGATAAAGTGAGCTCCAATTACCTGCAAATTCTCAGTAATAGTGTACTTCACAAGCTTGAGATTCGTAAGGTATGCTCTTATAATGTTCATGATGTCTTTTTTTAGATAATATGTGGCCGCCTCAACTATGGCATCAAATATTTCCAGCGATGACTCCTCTGGCTTGAGTGGTAGGTAGTAATCACACTGTAATCATAACATTCTATTAAGCAACTTATATGGCTAGTAGGAAACCGGTAGAAATATGTCTATACAATCGATTTACGTGAATCCCGCTTTAGGGATTCACGTAAATGGACCATAAAGTATCATCTTTTTCTTATTTATTTTATTGTTCAACAAAATCAACAGTGCTCATGTCTTAACAGTTCTAACCTTAACCATAAAGTCTGTCTATTTGACGTAAGTAGGTAACTACATATACGAGATCGTGATATCATATTTTTCTTATTTATTGTATTGTTCAACAAAATCAACAGCGCCCATGTCTAAACAGTTCGAACCTTGATAATCTAACTTATACGGCTACCAAATTGCATCACACTAATATTATAAATGCGAAAGTTTGTATGAATGTATGGATGGATGGATGTTTGTTACTTCTTCACGCCAAAACTACTCGACGGATCAGGCTGAAATACAGGTAATACTAATCATGGAATCAAACATAGGCTTTCTATCTCTAAAATCAGTTCCCGTGGTAAATAAATAATCTTTAAATGTTTCCATTGGATCAACACGTGCGAAGCCGCGGGGCACAGCTAGTTTACCATAAAAAATAATTGGATTTTAGGTTATTGGGCATGCGACAAATTTTGGGAGGTCTTAAATACCCAGTTGAAGGTAAAAACGGCCACAGATGATGAAGCTTAACAACTTACCGGCAACAAAGTTTTCCCCTCCGACAATATAAGCACAGATATATCAGAATCGAACTGCATCTGGTAATACTTGAAGTCATACTCGACTTTCTGCTCTTGGATCATTCTGCCCAGAGCCGCGATGTTGCCAACACCGATTGAGTCGAGCCGACCCTCCTCCATTTTAGTCTCATCTAAGACGAGATGCGTGTCTTTGCTAAGCTGGAGGATCCCGCTGGTAAGACGGTTGCATTCGTAATCTTTTCTGTAAATGCATCATGAGAAAACATGTAGTTTAATTCACACATTTAGTATACAACAATATGTAATCAATCATACTAATATTATAAATGCGAACGTTGTTACTGTTGTAGCTGTGTGGTGCTGGCTTAGAATTTGCACCAACCCAACTCTTCCCGTGGGTGTCGTGGAGAGGCGACTTAGGGATATCCACCAGGGGGGCGGGCAGCAGCGCCCCCTCCAGAACATTTCTACCACCGAACTGTTTGTGTGGGGATTATGGGCATTCCTCCTATGAGATAAACGCCAATAAGGCGCTTATCAGGGGGAGGCCTGCGTCCAGCAGTGGACCAATACAGGCGTAGGAGGTTGAACGTTTGGATGGATGTTTGTTACCTCTTCCCGAACAGACAACGTGCGAAGCCGCTTAAGGTTATTTAATACATTAAAATCATTTATTACAGACATGTAAGTCTATAGACACATTAAAATACACTTACACAAATTTCAAAATAAAATAAAACAAACATTATTTACAGGGTTCCGATGGAACTCGCCAAAGTTAAATAAACACTTATTTAAAGAGCACCAGCTTTCATATAAAAAAAGAATCATGAAGATCGGACCACCCAGTCAAAAGTCCCGAGGTAACAAACATAAAAAAAACAGTCGAAATGATAACCTCCTTCTTTTTTTGAAGTCAGTTAAAAAGCGATGTTATTTTTGTTATTGTAATTTTTTGTATGATTGAGAAAAGACGAAATGTGTCAAATATCTTCCGATAATCCTACTGACGGACTAACAACCACCCTGATCGCGCAAAACACACACAACAGCTATATAGGTCCACTGCTGGACGCAGGCCTCCCCCTGAAAAGCGCCTTATTGGCGTATCTCATGGGGGGTAATGCCCATAATCGCCACGCTGGGCGTACGGGTTGACAATTCAGTTCGGTAGCAGAATTGTTCTGTAAGGGGCGCTGCTGCCCCCTTGTGAATATCCCTTAGTCGCCCTTACGACACCCACGGAAAGAGTTGGCCAAGCAAGCACAACACAGCTGACCCCTAATCGCGCCAGGATATTTATTAGAAACTTCTAGAATCTAACAGTAAAAATCTACTCTACTCACTTGGGTAACAAACAGAGAGTGTTCATATTCTCTATGGTCATCGGCAAGTAGAAGCTCTTAGTCACAAACTGCTTGATGATGTTGTAGAGCTGGTGGGCGTAGTTCGGGTACTTCTTCGTAGGCAAGTTGGATAGATTCAGGCAGAACTGGCCTAGCGCCATTGTGTCTTGACGGAGATATCTAAAAAGATGACAACACAATTTAAAAAAATATATATTTTAAATTGCGGGATGATTGCTTGAGTAGAACTCAGGTAATTACTGCATAAGTAATGCTTAGGGAAGCTTTCTTAATACGGGCCTTAGAGTCTGTTTCAGAAGCCACACACAAAAAGTTGAAGTTGAGTCTGTTCAAAAAGAGAAGCGTCGCTCGTGGCGTTACTGTGAACTAACTTTTAGTCGTACTGCAATGACAGAGCAGTGTTGCCAACGCAACAAAAGTTGACAATTGGCAAACGCGCGCTCTCAATTCCCACGAGACTTCTCTTTTAGAACACTCTATTTCTATGCAAAGAGAATAAAATAACTACGTTTTCTATGATAGGCCTCTTTTAAGTTTAATTAGCCTTGACTGTTAAATAATACTATAATGGTTTCGAATCTGCTCTTTGAAGTTAAGTCGCAATTTTTGTTGTTTTGCGAACGAAAAATTACAAATATAAAGATATATTTTATGCTATCACTTTAGTTTCGTAAGCAACAACTAAATCGAGACCTTTGATTATGTTTTCGTAATATAAACGTCATTTATAAAGGCTTATTTGGCAAATAAAACATTTATAACACTTCCTCAATAACCTATAATAGTCCACTGCTGCACTCAGACCTCCTCTTACAAACGCCTTGCTTTATCTCATGGAAGGTAATACCATAAGTACAAGTTTTTGTCTATTCTTAGATCTTGTTTACGCGGGGCGTACAGCGGCCTCGTCATCGCACGCGTAAAAACAAACATATCGCAATGTACGGTGATGTTTATGGTTAGGCGGGGCGTGAAGAGAGGCGGTGCACGCCGCGTGCGACGCGTCTAATCAAACAAACGCATGTAAAAACGCTTCTACGAAAATACACTCTACCAACGCCATATGTTTGAATTCAGGGCGGGCCGCGCGCGCCACTGCACGCCTCGCTTCTCAACGGCCAACAAGGCCTTATGGTAATACCCATAATCTCCATATTGGGCATGCGGGTTGGGGAACGCAGTCTGATGATAAAACGGTTGCCCGTCCACCAATGGATATCCCTATGTCGCCTCTTACGACACCTGCAGGAAGAATTAGGTGCAAATTCTAAGCCGGCACCACATGGCCGATATAATACTTACACACAAGCAATAAGATGACAGATCAGATATTCAGCAGCCAATTCGTCACCCAAAAGAAGTTCTTTCAGTGCTTTCAGTAGATGATCTCTTGCTGATTGAGCCTCTTGCAATACTGAAGCTGAAATATTATTATTACAAGCTTATTAATGATAAAGTATTTTGTTATTATTAGTATAGTTTACAGTTTACAATATGGGTAACTGCGCACAGCGGCTTCGCAAGCGTTGATCCTATGGAAACGTTTAAAGGTGATTTATATCCCACGGGAACTGATTTATGGGATAAAAGGTAGCCTATGTTTGATTGCAGGATTAGGATCCCCTGTATGCAAAATTTCAGCCTGATCCATTCAGTGGTTTTAGCGTGAAAAGGTAACACACATCCATCCATCCATACATCCATACAAACTTTCGCATTTATAACATTAGTTACTACCTTTCTCCACACCCAAAGGTTTGCTGTAAGGAAACTCTTGTAGGGTTAAGCTCGCCTTTGTACATGTCCTTTATGTTGTCAACTTTTGTGTATTGTTTGATTTGTGTACAATAAAGATTTATAAGATTTATAAGATTTGTGTGATAGTGTGATTTCTAAGAAAAAAAATTGAGATATTATTTGACTTCTTAATATTATTATTAAAAAAGGATTTTACCTTGATTAAAACCTTCCACCAGTGGATTGCAATGCTCCAATTTCTTCACATAAACAGCATGCAGTCTCGGCACTAAACTGGGTGGTGGATTATGGGTTATAGTCTCCGCATCCGTCTCAATCTCAGGGTCTAGTAGAGGATCCTTCTCCTGCTGGAATTCACCAGAGAGTGCAGGGTCTACTGATAGGAAACCGACTACTTCTATCATGGTGTTAAGTTTCAGGCTTTCACTTTCGTCATAGATCTGAAAAAGAAAAAAATCTTTTTGCAACATACACACATCTAGCCCCAAGCAAGCTAAGCAGAGGTTGTGTTATTTACAGGGTGGGGCAAATTCTTGGCCCCTTAAGGGTAGCTACCGTTTCTTTTCTAGTTAGAAGGTTTTGTTCTTCCTAAGAACAGAAAAATATCAATATTTTCAAAAAACTAAAAATGGCAATATTTTTTTCTTCAAAATGAAACAGAAGGTTCATCGACAACGGGAAAGCAAAATTCATTTCATGTAGTCCATCAGAATATACAAGGCTTACCCAGCAAAATCCTAGAATTAGAATTATTTTTGAATTATTTGAATGTAGATGTTATGTGCTTATCAGAACACTGGATTGTAAATAATCAGTTACTGCCCTTTTATAATAACTATTGTTTTGCAAGTTCCTATAAAAGAAAAGCTGCAATACGTGGTGGCTCTTTGATTATAGTTAAAAATAGTCTTAAATGTAAAGAACGTAAAGATATTGTAAACCTCACTATTGAGAGGACTATTGAACTTTCTTGTGTGGAACTGGAGCGACACATCATAGTGTGCGTGTACCGCCCTCCTGACGCAAATCAGGTAGCTTTTGAATGTACTATGGAAGAGGTTTTGCTGAAATTATTTTCATGTAGAAAGGATCTCATTGTTTGTGGCGACTTTAATATAGATATATTAGCGAATCCCCTCGCCGATAGGCTGCTTAATTTATTCAAATGCTTTAGTTTACGACATCTTTTTCATGAACCTACTAGGGTAACCCTAACATCTGCCACTTGTTTAGATAATATTTATTGCAGTCTATCTCCAACCAACAAAGCAGTAATCAAACATTTCAAATCAGACCACTATGGTCAGAGTGTTAACTTTAGTTATAATCTTAACGATAAAAACAAAGTTGAGAAATATACCTACATATACATATTACAGAGAGCCGTATTAAGAATTTTCAAAGTCAAGTGGAACTAGCAGTAGCTAATATATCTTGTTCCGATAACCCTAATGATCTTTTTGCCAAACTTTTAAGTGTTATAAACAAAGAACACAGCGAAGTATTTAAATATAAAACATGCACAGTTAGGGACAGGGTCGGATTTACTGATTGGGCCACTCCCGGTATTTATAGAAGTAGGAGTACACTATATGATCTTTATGGTGCTAGAGAAGCTATGTTACATGATCCTGCGTTTCTTTTGTATTTAACAAACTACTCAAAAACATTTAAAAAAGTCTGTAACACAGCGAAATGCCTCTTTTTGAGGAAAAAAATTGTAAACTCATCTGATAAAATCAAAGCAACATGGAGACTTATAAATAACGAAACTGGTAAATCTAAGTCACGAAAAAGAGAAATAAGGTTAAAAATTAATAATTCAATACTTATAAACGATAAAGATATTGCCGATGCTTTTGATTCATTCTTTTCTGATATTCCTAAAGTTGTTACCCGGTCTCTAAACTCGTCACCTTCAATCGCGGTTAAATTATTAGAATCATCTGTAGATAAATGTACCGAAGTTTTTATATTTAGTCATGTAAACGCTAATTATATTGTGAAAACATTTAAGTCAAGAATCACAAGTTAAGTCCCAAAGATCCTCAGTATTTTTGATGTTAATAACATCAAAAATACTGAGGATCTTTGGGGTATTTCAACCAAAGTACTGAGTTCTATTATCAAGGAAGTTGCTCCATACTTGGCTTACATTTTCAATAGTTGTATTGATGCAGGAGTTTTCCCTGATCTCATGAAATATAGTAAACTGGTTCCTCTTTATAAATCTGGTAGCCACACTGATCCGGCCAATTATAGGCCAATTTCAATACTTCCTGCAATGAGTAAAGTTTTTGAAAAAATTATTCTCACACAGTTGTCCTCTCACTTCAACCTCAATAGGTTGTTACATAAAAATCAATTTGGCTTCACCAAGGGTAGATCGACAACTGATGCTGGTACAGTTCTATTAAAGCACATATTGGATGCATGGGATAAAGCGAAAAACGCTATTGGTGAAAAAGCAAAAGCTTTTGATTGCGTGGATCATGGTACATTAATAAATAAACTAAGTCATTATGGAATTAAAAACAAGGCACTGTACCTTATGCAATCATATATCGGATAGAGTCCAAAAAGTAGATATTGGTAAAGAGAGATCTAGGGGATCAAAAATCGATTTAGGAGTCCCGCAAGGATCAATATTGGGTCCTTTTCTATTTTTAGTATGTATATGTAAATGATCTCCCATTTCTAGCAAAAGATCTCTGTGATATAGTCTTATTTGCTGATGATACTTCATTGATTTTTAAAGTTGACAGAAATAAACATAATTATGACGATGTAAATAATTCTCTTTCACAAATACTAGACTGGTTCACCGCCAGTAACCTCTTACTCAATGATTCAAAAACCAAATGCATAAAATTCATGTTACCAAATGTAAGAGAGCTCCCAACTAAGATAATGCTAAAGGATGAGATTGTTCACCTTGTAGACTCAACTGTTTTCCTAGGGTTACATATTGATTCCTCTCTTCAATGAAGACCGCAAATTGATGCTCTCGCAAACAGACTTAGTTCAGCAGCGTATGCGGTTCGAACAATTAGATACATTACCGATGAAGATACAGCTAGGTTAGTTTACTTCAGTTACTTCCATAGTGTTATGTCTTATGGTATTTTGCTTTGGGGACAGGCAGCTGACATCCAGACTATCTTTGTTCCTCAGAAAAGGGCGGTACGCGCTATTTAATAATTCCCTCAACGATTATTTAAAGAAATAAATATTTTAACAGTAATATCGCAATACATCTATGAAAATCTAATGTATACACACAAAAACAGAGATAACTTTATGAAAAGGTGTGATGTTCACAATAAAAATACAAGAAACAAGAACAAATTACACATCCCATCATATAGATTAAGAAAGGTAGGGAAATCATTTGTAGGCAATTGCGTAAGATTCTATAATAAGCTTCCATCTGAAGCAACTGAGCTCCCTATTCGTAAATTTAAACTGTACATAAAACGAAATCTTATCAAGAAAGCATATTACTCCGTAGATGACTACGTCAATGATGTTAATGCTTGGCCGGATGTCGCCCAGTTCCGCACAGACAATAGTATGTAAGACCAGTTAGACTTAGTTATCCTAAGATTGTATTAGTTGATAAGCGATAAACTTGCTAGCGGTTTCTTTTTCACTTCTTCCGCTAGTGGACAAAAAATTGAAGTGAATTAAAGTCAATTGCATCTTATTTCTTGTTTGATAGTAATAACTATTTATCAATCTGTTTATATAGTAAAAATTTGACTTGTCTAAGTACTTATTTTGTAAGTCTAAAGAAATAAACGATTTGACTTTGACTTTGACTTTGACTTTGCCCCACCCTGTATATGTAGCATATTATTCATGTCATACATTTCTAGTCAGAAATGTATGACATGAATAATATGCTTTTTTTTGTAAAAATACTTCAAAGATGACATACCTTGACAATACAAGATTTGCTCTGTACATCTGGTAATGGAAAATTGAGTAAATGTTCCCGTGAAACCACATTGGCAGCAGCACTGGCAGTTTCCACTGTCCTCGGCTCTTTGTTCCCTACACATTCAATCTCCATAGCATCAGCATCATCATCAGCCTCTTCATAACTGCGCTTTAGTTTAGAACTGCTGATCAGCCTTTTTGATGAGTTAGGCAGTTCCTCCAAATGCTTTAAATGGTTTTTCTTGTCCTCTAGATCTTGAGCCCAGTTGCTGAGACCAGGTATTGATATTACAACCATGGTTTGACGCTGTGCGCTTTTTAGGTTTTGTGTGTAGTTGATTTTTTCATTTTCCTGCAAGATAAATGCTGATAGAATTCATTACTCATTCTTGTGATACTTCTGTTTTAGCTCAATTATATTACATAGAGATTAAACGGGGATGGAATACAAGATAGTGCAAGGAGAATTTTTACCATCAATCAAGTTTTTTTTTATTGTACTTAATCTGGTTAAGACCTTCATGCAAGACCTTCTTGCAGGAAACCATGAGGAGCGGAAGGTGGGGTGAGAGGCCTTTGCACTGCTGTGGGGCACCTTAGACCGATAAAAAGAACTGACTAAAGTCCATGGGATATTCACCAGGATTTTGAGCTTTCCTGGTTAATATACCATTGTAAATGACTTTAGTCTTAAAAAAAAAACTATTTTTATGTTAAAGAAATTAGTGATATATTACCAAAATATGAGCAGTATCCTTGTACTTCCCGCTTTTCATTTTACATTCATTTGTGGTTGTGTTGTAGACCTCGAACTCTTCAAAGTAAAACTCGGGGTTGTGCATATCCTGTACCATGCCTCGGAACCGTACCAGCGATCCATCTGACAGGTTGTGGGAGGCATTTGAGTTTATGAGTGGAATCTGAAATGAAAATTCCTTTTACCAATGTACATGGGTAGCCTCAGAATATTTAAATAATTATGTATATGCCTTTAATGTACAAAAACATGAAATAGATAAAGATTTGAAGTACTTATTCTTTTCTACTTTAATGGCGTCTACGTCTGCGTTGACATAATTTTGCCAATGTCCGTAATAATAGAGTAAAATAAAAATAAAAGCAACATTGTTCGGTAATAATGATGGATTCTTGAATTCACTTCCTTAGTGAATTCTTCAATAAAATGTTAATCAAAATGATAGAGGAAAATTAAAAAAATATGAGCAATAATGTACGGTAAGGTTTGATGACATCAGTTGTACTTATATAAGTTAGATTTTTAGTATCAAGGTATAGACACTTAACTTTCATAATAACCTTTGTTAAAATACAAAGGTCAAACAGTTGGTTACTATTTTTATGTATGAAAAGAGCTTACCTGGTACCAATTTGGAAGTTTTGAAAGCTTTTCTTTCCATGCTTCTTCATTTGCAATCCATAAATCCGGTGTAACAGTTTCGAAATCAGTTAGACCGTGCATGTTTACCATGTTGAAATAATATTTTCGTTGAAGAAACCTTTTGTCAGTGAACACAGGGAAACTGAATCTGTCAACACGATTCGAAACACACGAAAATAAAGAACAACTCTTACAACTCGATCTATTTCATCTATTCAGCAGAAAAAAATATAGTACATATCAAAAATAATATTTTCTTTTTCTTTTTGTGACTGGTTCAACTTCACAACGAACGAACGCGCCAAAATAAAATTGGCATTGATTTGCTTGCATTGATTGACAGATGACATTTTCATCAATCATCCACCACGAAGCTAGCAACAAGCAAAGGGCATTTGAGTTGCATGCTGGGCTAAATGGACGAAACACTGCTAGCACAAGCACAAAAGAAAAAAGTGTTGCCGGTGAGGGTCTTTTTCGTCTGTTTCGGATCTAGTTCTAACTCTGCGGATCTTTCGCAGACCAACACACTTTGTGGGTCATTTCGGACTAAAACGCATATCGAAACAAACGGTACATCCGAGGCAGATTGATACACAAAAGTTCCATAAAATGTGTATTAACAAACATATTTCATTATTTTTGCATTATACGTTTAACTTTATAATTAATGATTGTAATGTCATGGTATAAAATTATTTAGTTTATCTCAGATAAGATATAATTGAAGTTAAGTAAAAAATGACTTGTAACAATCTGACCCACTAGCGGGGTACTTTTATACAGAGTGGAAAATCTATGAAAATAGTCAAACTAAAACATTTATTCTACTTCTTATTGTGGCAGAAAAATTTCTTTATGATCTGAAACAAAAAATACAGATAAATAGGTAGGTACTAAATCAGCTTCATTCTATCATGGTATGGAGATTTCGAAATGTGATGGTTTAATCATACTGAAACAAGAAGCATTTACTAAGAAGGTATGAGAAAGATTTGGAATGATGAATTGTAACCCAATTTCAACCCCTATAGAAAAATAAACTTGAAACAGGGAAAGCTGATGACGATGCTCACTTTCCATATCAAGAAGCAGTTGGAGCATTAGCCTATTATAATGGTTGCGACTCTCCCTGATATTGCTTATACAGTAAGTAGTGTCACGAAAGCTCAAAGCACCTACCTAAGCAGATTGGTTTAAAATAAAAAGGATTATGCGATACCTAAAAGCCACAATGTCGTTTGCTATAAAATATAATACCAAAGTAAGAAAGGTGAACTTATGTAAATGCTTTTAGTGATGCTGATCATGGAGGAGACCTCAGCATAGGACGCTCTACAACCGGAGTATTGTGCCGTTACACAGGAGGAGCGATATTGTGGGTAAGCCAACAACAGACTTCCGTTTCTATTTCAACAACAGAAGCAGAGCTAGTCGCCGCAAGCTAAGCTGTGAGAGAAATGATGGCTGTGGAAAAATGGCTTACAAGGCTATTCAAAGAATTGACCACGCTCAGCTCAGTACCAAATCTCAGCGTCATCAATTAAACTGCAGTGAAATTAGCTCACAACCCTGAGTTTCATACGAGAACCAAACATATTCGTTTGAGGCATTTCTTTGTGCGTGAGAAGTTGCAGATAATGTACTAGAAGTTAGAAGAGTGAGTATCTCTGAACAAATCGCGGATATTCTCACGAAACCACTTCCAAGGATAACATTCACGCATCTCAGATGAGAGCTAACTAAGGGAAAGTGTTATTTATAGCATAGCAATAATGATGTTGATAATAATATGTTATGTCACCTTTCATAACGAAACATATAAAGTCGTTTCATAAATACAATTATGTTATTTCTTAGACTGGAGAGGATACGTTTCAGTAACGATAAACGCTCGCTGCAATATCAAAATTAGGTTTTAAGCTATTGCATAGCTTCTATCGCGGGCCTTGAGCGCGGGGACCGAATCCAGAAATTCCGTAACGAAAAAACCTTGACGTTTGTCTCTTTAGTTCAGCAACTCGCCTCTAGATGGCATTGCAATAGCTTTACCGCGGCAGTCCCCGAGTGCCACACGTCTTTTTTTTTTCTATTCTAGTATAAAAATAGATCTTTTTCATTTTGATTGCGAGCAGCACTAAATTGGAATCGAGCGAGCGAAGCAAAAAAAAAAAAAAAAGAAAGCGTCGGTCGATGTCGATTGTGCGTCAGTCGTGTTTGATTGATTTGATTTGCGTCTATTGACTTGCATTTTAAAATTTCGTGTTGATTTTGTTGTCTTCGTAAATAATTGCCGCTAAAAGCTTGTGAAGAGGCGGAGAGTTCAATATATGACATAACTTTATTTTGTTATATTTAGACGAAACAACCGGTTGAAGACCAACTTCTTTTTAGGTTATCAAAAAGGAAACGAGAAATCCCGCAAAATGAGTAAGTATCTACAGAATCTTGTACTGCAGTGGAGGTAGACTAAGGTTGCCGGTTGGTGGAGAAATCCACCAATTTCTGTTCTAGTAATATTAACTTCTTCACATAGATGAAAGAGTTACTTCTTTCATCTGAGCTTCATCTTGTAACTCTTCATTTTGTTCTAGCGCTGGACATTCGGCCGAACCACACAATATACATCAACAATTTGAACGAGAAAATAAAGAAAGAGGAGCTTAAGAAGTCTCTGTATGCAATTTTCTCACAATTTGGTCAGATTTTGGATATAGTTGCCATGAAAACTTTGAAAATGAGAGGTCAAGCTTTTGTTATCTTCAAGGAGATATCTAGTGCCACTGTTGCTTTGAGAAGTATGCAGGGTTTCCCTTTCTATGACAAACCTATGGTGAGTCGCAGATTTTCAATGTTAGGCCGAATATTTTAGACTTATTAACATCAATAATATTTACATTCACACTTAATAAAAACACTAAAATGAGATTATTTTATTTGTAGAGAATCCAGTACTGCAAGACAGACAGTGATCTCATTGCCAAAGTCAAAGGTACATTCCAAGAGAGGCCCAAGCGTCCCAAAATGCCGAAAAGCATTGAAGATGCCAAGAAGAAGAAGAACAAGGAAGCTGGACGCCCCATGCCTGGGATGGGTGCTCCAAATCTCCTCAACAATGTTAATGTGGAACAACCTCCTAACCAGATTCTGTTCTTGACCAACCTTCCTGATGAGACATCGGAAATGATGTTGTCTATGTTGTTCAACCAGTTCCCTGGCTTCAAAGAGGTCCGCTTGGTGCCAAACAGACATGACATTGCCTTTGTGGAATTTGCAAATGAAATGCAATCTGCTGCTGCCAAGGAAGCCCTACAAGGATTCAAGATCACACCAACACATGCGATGAAGATTACTTTTGCAAAGAAATAGTCATTTTATGTTAAAATTACTATTTACTATATACTATTATTAAGTAAATAAATTTTAAGACTTCGAGAACTGTTTTAAGCATTGCACTTTGCTGAAACAGCTCTCTGGCTGTGATTAGTCATAAGTTTACAAAACCTACATAGTATATGCATGTATATTATTTCTTGAAACCCCCAAATTATCAGCATATGATATGAACTGAAGAGAAACTCACACAAATACACTCTTATACCTTAGCATTGTACTCTATGCATACATAATAATCCTGCTATGGTTTAGTTTTAGTATAAGGAGACTTCTGTTGGGGCAGGAATAAGCCCTCTGCACACAGACTCAAATTTATTAGCGCGATTCCTTACACACAGTTATTTATACGCGGAAAACGAATAGTGGCGAGGAGTGTGCGTCAACGTATGCGTTTCAGTACAAAATGCACTGCAAACAAATATCGCGCGACAAAGGTCGCGCTTAAAAATTTGCACCAGTGTGATTTGATTCTCTTTCATTTGTTGTTTGGATGTCAAGTGGATTGAGCCATAGAGTTTATATATTCCTAGCAAGATTCCTAGCTAGGCATAGATAAGGCCTTGTTTTTATTGCCAATCACCCATCGATCAAAAATTTCGCGGGGGGCGCCGCAAACTTTGTTCGATGCAATCACCTCAACCTCAATTCGGTGCGCTTGTTCACGACTATGTCAACAAATCCCGGTGTAGCCAACGGTTTCGCTGATGTGCACATTTGTTATAAAAAATTGTCTAGCTGGCAGCACTAAATTATTATATGGCAAAATAAATATATCACAGAAAGAGACAGTAACTGCACAAACAGGCGTAAACGACGCAAGAGGGAAAGAGAAAATTGACAGCCTTCAAAATAAAGTTGAAGAATTTAATTTTGTCGCGTTACACATTATTTTTGGTGATTGCGAAATGTCAACTTCCTCACATCACAAATGAAATAAATTTACCTTTTTTTATGCTCTAATTCAGTTTCTCGCTATATATTTTATCTTACAGTTGTAGTTAATAGTAAAACGAACATTGTGAAAGTTATTCCAGTTGAATACGTGACGAAATCGCACTGAAAACATGGAAGATATATTTCAGTGGTGTCGGGAAGGCAATGCCCTTCAAGTGAGAGTCTGGCTGGATGATACTGAACATGATATGAATCAGGGGTAAGTCTGAAGTACTCCCTTGATCTCTACGTACCTAGATCTCGTAAGGAACGGCCAGGTGTTCTGTAAATGGCATTTGTAGTCACGCCCACAGTAGTCATGGATGGCCTTATGAATGCGTCAGCTACGGTAGGTCCGAATAACTGAGATCAGCATGCTTGAATAGGTACTATGTTGCGGGTATGAGTAGTATTTACAAGGACGTTGTTTTGGAAAACCCATTATGTTTATACCTGTCATGTTTATTTTGGTAATCAGGTCAGTCAGATCTAAGACGATCAGAACCTGTAGGTTTATTTTGGTCAAGAAGCTCTGTAGGTACACTAGCAAATAAATAGAACTGGCCAAAAGCGAGATTGCGCATGAAGGGTTCCGTACCATTATCTATAAAAACAGCAAAAAATACATGTCTGTTGTATGGTAGCCACCTTATAAATTTATCTTACTGTGTTTTTTAGTTTTAATGTTATAGCGGCAACAGTAATAATTCATCTGTCTAACTATCACGGTTCATGAGATGCATCCTGGTGACAGACAGACATATGGATGGACAGCGGAGTCTTAGTAATATATCTAAACCCTTTGGGTACGGAACCCTAAAAAACATGCAGCCTGAGTCATAACTTTGCCAGGTTGTGGAAAATATTGGATATGGTAACTTCAAAAGTAAATGATCCAATTTTCCTCCTTGTTTTACTTGTTATCTTTTCCTGGATGTATTGTTCATACCTCAATCATTCTGGCGTATGTTCCACAGGCTATGATCATTTATGAGGTAAAATTTTTGAAAAATAACTGAGGTAGGTACTTTATTTTGGGATTTTAAAAACCAATCATAATTAATTTTAAGGATGGGCCCACAAATGCCATACACATGATTAAAACAAAAAAGTGATAATTCCAATGGTTTTAATACACATTATCAAACCATGGTCAGAAAAGCCTGTAAAGATTATTCAGAAATAGAGGAATATTCTGCTCTTTTGGTTTTCAAGAAGGAGTTGCACTTTGGTTATTATGAAAATTCTGCTCTTATGAACAGTGTATGATTGGTTTGGCTACCAAGATACTTTTCACAATGGACCCTATTTTGAGTCTTATTAGCTAAGAATAATTAAATTATTATATTTTTATGCTAATATTATTATGACAACATTCCATAAGTGTATCAATGCTGGGCATAGGCCTCCCCCTGGTGCCTCCACATATCTCAATCTTAAGCTTATTATTATTAAGTTAAAAAAAAACAAAATAGGTGGTGGTGGTTGGTGTATAATTGATCATATTAATTAAAGGTAAATAGATATATTAACAATTGTATAGTCTAAATTGACATTATTATTTCCAGAGATGATCACGGCTTCAGTCCCCTCCACTGGTCATGCAAAGAAGGGCACCTCAAGATAGTAGAAATGCTGATCCGAAGGGGCGCTCGAGTCAACAGCACCAACATGGGGGATGACACACCACTGCATTTGGCAGCGGCACATGGGCACAGGGCTATTGTACTGTTGGTAAGCGTGCTATTGATTATGGTAATTAGTTCAACTGGCAACATTTAGGCCTAAGTTGAAGGGTGTGTCAGATGTAGGGGGCCTATGCTGAAAGGCACACCAAACGAAGAGACATTGTAGACACAATACAGAAATGAGAGAAACAAAATACAAACCAGGTATTTTAGTCAGTTTAATAATAATTTCTGCATACTTAATTATATGCATACTTAGTTTTGGTAATAAAAGGCTAGTGTTATTCGCCCAGTTCCACATCGACAATAGTATGTAAGAACATAAATTAGTTGTGTTAGACTTAGATATGCAAAGATTGTATTTGTTGACAAGCAATAAACTTGCTAGTGGTTTCTTTTTCACTTCTTCCACTAGTGGACAAAAATTTAAGTGAATTAGAGTCGATTGCACCTTATTTCTTATTTGATAGTAGGTAATTACTATTTATCAAGCTGTTTATATAGTAGAAATTTGACTTGTCTTAGTGCTTATTTTGTAAGGCTACAGAAATAAACTATATGACTCTGACTCTGACATTATTATTATTGGAGGATGTGGCAGCCATGGTGTAAGAGTCGTTCTCTGCAACTCAGCTTATGGATGTTGCAAGACCTCCCAACTAAGGGAACCTACTGGCGAAAAGGCAGCCGCTTCTTTCTGTGTATTTTGTAGGAAGGCATGTACAGCTAAGGGTGGATGTAAGCCTAATTTAAACTTATTTTTATATGCTTATAAGCTTATATGTAGAAAAATGATAAAAAACATATAATGGTCATTTTTATAGCCCATACAAAGAGAGCAGAGATCGCCCGATACATTAGTTTTAAAAAAGTGCTTGATTCAATGCAATACCATGAAGTATTCCCAAAGTGTGACTATATACATAGATACATCGCGATAACTCGAAGTGTCGAATTAAGGCGATGCGAGTGTCCGTAATGTCCATGTCTACGTTGTCCACAATTGTTTTCATAAATTGCATTAAATTAAAAAAATAATGTCTTCCTTACAGCTCTTACAAAACAGAGTCGATGTAAACTTCACTAACGAACACGGAAACTCTCCTCTCCACTACGCTTGTTTCTGGAACTACGGAGACATAGCTCAGGAGCTGGTGATGGCTGGCGCTCTGGTGTCTCTCGCTAACAGAGAGGGCGACACGCCGCTGGATAAGACTAGGGGACAGCTGGTGCAGAGGTTAGTTGGATATATCTGCATTTAAACTTTGCTGCCCAGTTGAAATATGAAATACACTGACATACATTGTTAGCTGATGTAGCTTGAGTGCAACTAAGTTGCACTCAAGCTACAACAGCGAACAATTTTGGTCACGTCTTTCGCTGTCCCCGTTTTGCGAATGTCATCGCCACTTCGCACCGGTGGTGGACGTTACTTAAACTTCAAAAATGTACTTGTAATGCAATTTTTTTAAGAAAAGTTATCTAGAATAAATAGTCTTCAAGGTTAACTACGAGCATAGTACATTACATAGTGACGTAAGAATTATCATAGTCCACCTGCATACACTTCTAATGAAATTTTCAATTATATATAATAATTGAAAATTTCATTAGAAGTGTAAGCATCCATCCATGAGCGTCGTGTTATTAAGCTCTATAGAGCTATTTGTCTATACATTAAGTTACCTATTACAACGAACAGTATCAACCATCTCATTTAAAACTTACCCTAATCCCCCCTTCCAGATTACACGAGATGGCGGTAAACCAGAACCAAGAGCTAAAAAAGATCCAGTTCAAAGACCAGTCTTGGATCGGTCTGAAGACCCGCAGCAGAGACGCCACTCTGTCCCGGCACAAGGGAATCAACATCAACGAGCTCACGCTGCATACAAGGATCACGCCTATCACACCTTCCGGTAAGGACTCCCTAAAGCTTTTTAAACTTACGCGATCAGAACACATTATTTATAAATATTCAGAGGTATTTATCGCGTTTATTTAACGTCGGGAAAAATAGGTAAATAAACGCGATACCCCTGAATATTTATAAATAAAGTACTCCCTACTTCAAGCTTTTATTTATTACAAGTCGCGGCCCAACGTTTAAAGGTAATCCTTTAAACGTTTCCATCCCACGGGAACTGATTTATGAGATAAAAAGTTAGGTTAAAGTTAAGGTTTATCAAGTCTGAAATTGTCCGAGTTAGTTATGAAATGCATTTTTTAAATAGGTTTGGTGTAATAACAGAACTCGGTGTAATAGCATAAGAATAAATAGTCAGTTTTGTCTATGCTTATGGTAATAGTAGATTGTACACTGAGTTGAGAAAGTGGCCAATCCCTATCGAGTGTGTCATTTGAGGCACGAGGCGCAGCCGAGGGCCTTAAAACACACGAGGTAGGTAGGAATCGCACTTTTTCCCGAATGATACATAGTGCTTTATACTACACCTTCAAGGAAAATCATCGGTCAAAACCTTCAAAATCACCGAGTAAATTCAAGTTGAAAGCTCCAATGTAGCAATAAATACGCGCACGTGATTTGGACATGCATGATTCTTTTTTTAATTATTGTACCGAATACGAAGAGGCCGGGCCGGTATCATAAGGCGAGTTTTAAGTAAAAACTTACGTCTACTAAAACTACGTCTGACCTATTATAAAAATAACCATAGCTACCGGCTGATATAAAGGAAAATTAAAAAACACGTTACAAATGGATTTTCATACATTTTTCTCTCCTGCTAAGCGCGTGTGCGCTAACTCTATGGAATTTAATTTAGCGGGATATGAAATTCCATAGTTTTTCCTCCCGCGTTTCGGTACGCCGCCGGCAAGACGGATTTTCTGTCTTATGTTTGGAAAAGGAATAAGTAATTTTCTGAGCAGGTGTAGTAAAAGTCGTATTTCTTATCAGTTTGAATCGAACACGAACTTAGAAAAAAATCACTAACTGTCGCCTTTATATTAGTGTGATAATTATCACTATTATAGATGTTTTCATGTTCACGTTCATGACGAAGCGTGGGTTCAAAAGTGATAATTATACTACCTATACCGCGTCCATTTTGAATAAAGCATGTTAGTAAACAAACCGCATACTTAACCTAAAATTCAATTTGTTGGCGCGTCCTTTTATACGTAATTTACATTACTTGTCGATTTTAGATCCTCCCTTCAATAAAATTTTGCTTACAATTATATCTGAAACTCGACGCCAAGCAAGAGAGATTTTGTTATTTGTGTCCTAGTTTGTTTACTAACATGCTTCATTCAAAATGGATACGGTATAGTAGGTACTAGGTAGTACCTACCTATATTATTATTATAGGCATGTAAATCACCAAGGTTCTTTACAAAATTAAAACCTTACAGTAAAGTAGAGTTTTTGGTGATGAAATAAGAGTACTATCATACCTGTATCGTTCTTCTTTATTCTTAGGCGAGACTTGGCGAGGTAGATGGCAGAAGAACGACATCGTAGCCAAGATCCTGGCCGTGCGAGACTGTACGCCGCGCGTACAGCGAGACTTTAACGAAGAGTTCCCTAAGCTGAGGATATTCTCACATCCTAACATCCTGCCTGTGGTAAGACTTAACTCGATGCACCTGTAGGCGAGACTTGGCGAGGCAGATGGTAGAAGAACGACATAGTAGCCAAGATGGTCTGGCATGACTGCACGCCGTTCAAATAAATCGACTGTTTTTTTATGTGACCTCCGAACTTTTGACTGGGTAGTCCGATTTTTATGATTCTTTTTTTATATGAAAGCTGGTGCTTCTCGTGTGATCCCATTTTAATTTGGTCCAGTTCTGACAATGGGAATAAAATTAATAATTATTTTCCAGGTTGGGTGCTGTGTGGACCCGCCCTCTCTCGTCGTCATATCTCAGTACATGTCGTGGGGTTCCCTGTACTCGCTACTGCACGGCTCCGGCGGCGGCGGCGGAAGGTCAGCTAGTTGTTATTTCATTGCACAAAATGTCAGCATGTACAAGTCAATTTATACTCCGTCCACTGGCTTATTTAACTTGACAAATGGAGTATGAATTTCCCTGATTGTAGACGTGAATGAAATTAAAGGAAAAAAGTTTTTTCAGCGCGTAACTATGAAGGACTAAGCTAGGAATTAATTTAAGGCTTGAACCTAGTGGATTTGTTAAAAAAACGAAGCCTAGATCTCAGTAATCACGGGATCCACGTGGTAAAAAACATATATTACATAAAATTCTAAAAAATTGTTCGTTCCTTGGTTGTGAAAACACGATTCATTAAATAATATACGATAAAAAATCATGAAAGTGCACTGTTTTGCACCTAATTTGGTTTAGATCCCAGGAACCCCGCTGGCTGTCTATAGATTCGTAGATCAATATTCATTACATTACTAATTCTTTGGTTCCTTGGTTGGATTTTGAGTCGGTCGTCAACTCACACTATTCATAAGTGGTGTAGTTGTAAATATACAAAAACATCATCTTTGCGCCTACGCTGTTCCAAAAACGCATGCTCTGTCCCGCTCCTATAGACGCCAAATCCTATGACTATCCTTTTCACAAAATGGCGCCCTCTTAAGAGATGTGTGCTAAAAATTAAACGTACAATAAAGACGCAGGGTAAAATCTAAATTTAGCCAAGGCCTACCTGTGCTCAAAAAGTTAAAAACTTCCCAACATTAGTACTTCCGAAAGTTGCTTTGGCAAACATCCGCATGTCGAGCCAAAAAGGCAACTCAGCATGTTGCTGAGTAGGTAAGTCAGATTACTTAGCGCTGGTATTATGTTGACCCTCGTGGACTAAGTTACGTCAGCAACGACAAATCTCGGGGGTAAAACGAGACCCTATTACTAAGCCTCCGCTGTCCATCTGTCCGTCTGTCCGTCTGTCCGTCTGTCACCAGGCTGTATCTCATGAACCGTGATAGTCTACCTATGACGGTTCATGAAATTTCAGTTGAAATTTTCACAGATGATGTATTTCTGTTGCCGCTGTAATTGAAAAGTTTAATAATTTTAATAAGTAAGGGGGCCAACGTCAGATCTGAATGAAGACAGAACCGACTGATTGGATTATTTAACTTTTGACTGAGCAGTCGAAAGTTATATAAAACGGTGGACAGAGTATAAGTAAATGCTGAAAATCGGTCTTCAGCTGTACATACATCCAGACACTGGTGACTATTCAGAAGTCGGCCAAACTAGACTAAACTAATTTGACAAGACCAAAAATTATATTATATCCTGTCAGTTTTTCGATTAGTTGTTTCACTAACTTGTAATTAAGGTAAAAACAGTTTTGGGGCATAGAAAATTCAGTGCACATCTCTGCACTACACTTCTCACTAGCGAGAAAACCATATCTTGTCATCTCGCTCGAAATCCATCTCGTTGCGGAGTTATTGCAACCTCATAAAACAGAATGTTTCAAAGATTCAAGATTCAAATATTTATTTGCGTCAAACATGGTATACAGGTGATATAGTTACAAATAATTAACTCATGTCTCGCTATCGATTTGACTCTGACTCTGACTCTGACTTTATGTCTAGCATGCAATAATATAATAAACAACAACTAAAATAAGATTAAAAAATTTGGTATTAAAAAAATCGTTTACGTCATAAAAACCTCTTTGTTCTTTGACAGATTTGTGGTAGACGCAGCAGCAGCGCTCCGATTGGCGCATGACGTGGCTAGCGGGATGGCATATCTACACTCGCTGCCGAGGGACAAGATCCTACCCACGTTCCATCTTAACAGCAAGCATATTATGGTAAGTGTAACAACTGCAAAAAATCTGTCATTGCAACTCCCAAACGGGTGAACACCGATGTTTGATTGTTTTAAAACTTTGAAAATTAAATTAATTAAATAAATTAAATTAAATAATGCTGGACAATTCACGCAGCATTATCTAGCCCCAAGCTAAGCAGAGCTTGTGTTATGGGTACTAGATAACTGATATACATAATACAATACATTACATAAATATATATTTTTTTATTATACATAAAAAAACATCCAGAACGCCCTGAACAAATATCTGCAGATCGTACAAATGTTTGTCCCGAGGCGGTAATCGAATAATAATAATAAAAAG